>CM067089.1:36048687-39018687 GCA_034008185.1 Gorsachius magnificus | reverse complement strand
CACTCTGATGACAAGGAGTTTGCAAGGAGGGAATCTATGCTGCTTAGAAAAGGTCCAAGTCTGAAAGCACAGACTGCACCGGCCGGCTCTATCCTTCAGGCATTTTACCTTGTCACAGCTAGAACAGAAATCCCATCTCCTTGTCCTAGTTATGTTTGGCATTAAAAGCACTAAGGAATGGAGCCTTGGGCACAACTGAAATTTCATTTATACAGTATATTTATTTATCGCTGTAGCAGGCGTTTAAGAAAAATGAGGGCTTTATTCCATTACAGAATCTTAGATCTAACCACCTAAACCACATATACTATTGAGACATGGTTACTTGTAAAAATGCTGTTTCAAGAGTCACAGTCAAATCAAGAGATAAGCAAATGTATGTACATATAGGTTTGGGGAAGGAACTTCCCCCCCCCCCCCCCCCCCCCCAGTATTATGATGCAACCCTTTTACCACGCGCCATGGGAAGCTATAGAAGAAATGGGCAATCTCATTTATAGTTCTCCACAATAATGTACTGATTTTTTTCTTCATCTTCTATATCCCTGTAAAATGAATCAAATGCTAATGGCAAAAGCTTTTTTTCTCCCCAATAAATGAAGGAATTAAACAGTCTCAAAATCACCAGTGGTCTTCTAGAAGAATAGAAGTAAATGAAGCAGTAGTAGAGGATGCGCTATGGCAACTTTTGAAGAGCATTGCTGGAATTTGAATTACTCAAGCAAATCTAGTAAATCACTCTCAATAATCCGTCTTCGAGTATTTTAGTAAACTCTAAGGCCAATTAGCACTTATACATTTTCTGCAAGCAAGTCCCCACGGTGAAAAATGATTTACCATGATCTGGCACTTAGAATGTAAAGAAAAAAAGCCCAATTGCTAAATTAGGTTAATTGCCAAGAGAATCAGATCAGGAATTCTCATGTACCCCTCCAACTGAGTCCATGTACTTCCAGAAGGACCGACTCATTGACTTGTCTTGACTGTATATGAGCATCCTACACCCACCTCCTCTTATGTCCTTGAACTTTTTGTTAACTCTGTTTGGTTTTGAGTTTGCTCCTTCGTTAAAGCCAGCAGAAAACAGCGAGCAATAGATCGCTTCATTTGATAGGGGAGACTGTCTTATTTCTCTTTTCCTGTCCAAAAGCCATCTTATTTGCTGTTCCTAGAATGGAAATTTGCCAGAGCTCTATCTGCGCTTTACTTTTTTCTTCTACCAACAGAGGTTTCTGGATCATAAATTGCCTTCTCCTCCCTGCTTACTACATCTCTTCTTGATTCGCCCAGTCTAGTATTTCCTTTCTTAAACAATCTTTGAGAGTTCGGTTCCAGCCCTTACACACTAAAACTTCCTCAAAATCATGTATTACGACAATAGATTTTTTTTTTTTTCCTTTCTGTTTTATAAACTAACACTGCAATGCCTACACAGGTTGTGCAGAGAAGGTAAAACTGCAGGGCAAGAAGGAATACCTATGGAAGCAGCACTGCATGGAGCTGTGTACTGCGTCTCTCAGCCACAATCACAGCACTGCATCTCCATTCCTCCCGGAACTTTAATCCTCTCTGATTCCTGGACCATGGAATACTTCCCTACGACTAAGTTGTGTGAGAAATGTCATGTTTATACATATATTTGTGTGCCTGATTATCATTATTTCCTTTTTAAACACAGTCTATTGGCAAGATGTGTCAGTGTTTTCATCACTTGTTTGTATTTGTACCCCACTACAAGCTATCATTTATATGGTACACATTTGTTGGCAATTTGATATAAATTTTATGATTAGAGGTTTGAGATAACAGTTACTTGGCTATTCTTGAAAAGTTTTTCTGTGAGAGAACAGCTGTAGATTGCAATTTTCCTATTACAGCTCTGCATGTACAGACCAAATGAAATGACAAAAAATGTGAAACCATAACTAACTCATGAATTGTAATGAGGTATTAAAAATGCAAATATTGGAGCAATTTACAACTTTGCCTTCTACAGAATTCAGTATCAAGAATGTCAGGATGGTCAAGCCTCATAAAACCTTTTCTTAAAATCTAAATTCACACATTTCTGACAAAATACATGTGGTAAATTATAGAGCAATTGACAGTGAGTACAGGTTCCATTTCCACATTTGTAAACCGACTCTTGTTACCTTTTGCTTTTGTCTTCCGAAACTTTCCAACTACTGAGCTACTGAGTGTGTTCGTATCTGAAAAATCTCTACTTGTGGCATTTTCCCCACCCACACAACATTAAAGTTTGTTCAGCCATTTTTATTTTTGATGAGGGTGGGAACCCGCACACTTTTCATGTTGAGTGAGAGCGTGCATGCACGCCCATTTTGCCTCCTTCCCTTTCCTCTGCCGGGTCTATATTTTGGCCCTATCTCCACAGGATTGATTCATCATTCACTGAATCACCCCCAAGCCTCAGGAGGTTGCTTTTAACTGCTTGCAGACGTTTTTTCTCTTTTAAAATGAATCTAAAATGTTTACTGAAACAGACATACTCATGTCTACTCAAGGCCATTTAAAGTCGTTTAAACCCATTTTGGTTGCCTCAAGAAATAGGAGGAAAAAGCCCCTGGTGGAAGAGCTAACGAGTTGCATTGCTTCCACGCCTAACTCTAGTGCCGTGGATCTCCAGTTCAAAAGGAGCAGCGATCTCCTTTGCGCTGCGTACGGCTGATCACGTGCATGAACCCTGGGCCTGCCGCCTTCCCTCTCCTTTCTCCTCCCTCCAACCTCAATGTTGTGTTTTCTGCACTTTGCATCTCAGGATCAAAGAGGTGGACGTACCCAGTTGAAAGAAAAGTACCATATACTGCTGCTCGCCTGCAGCGTGCTTTGTACCCACAGAGAGGTTTGTTCTGTTTTCTTCCCGTGTGTGTTGCATCCTACAGTGTGAATATATTCTTCTTTGCATAGGAGAAAAAAATAAGACATTTTCTGGCAAGCGTTGCAGATCACCCTTCCTCCACCGCACACTTAACTCAGTCGTGCTGTAAATTATGCTGTCAGGTTAGCAGAGTACTTAAGCAGATATTTAACAAGGTTTGGGGCATGCGCTCCATGTCCTCCCTACTCTACCAGTTCATTCACAGTTTTGTCTTCAGCTGGATTCAAGTGTGGGCTTGCAGCGAAGTGCACGTTGCAATGCTTTGCTGAATTCAGTCCGGCTGGACATGGGGAGAGTCCCCATAAAACCATGAGCTAAGATCTGCTGCAAAGCAGGGCAGCAATTTCAAACAACAGAAAAACGGTCGGAAACAAACCCAGCTGAGTGAAACCACAATCTGAACTGCCTTTTTCTTTAGGACAGATTTTGTTAAAGTCTCTTTTAAATTTATTAGTGGCAGTAACAGCACTGGGTTCTGCTGCTACTACATCCTAAGGGGTGGTGCCTCCAAATGCTGCACATCTCCAACGCAGCACAGGAGTAGGATAACGAGGGCCTGATCTGCGAGGGTCTGAGTGCCCGTAGCTCCAGGCAAGCTCAACATGACCATGACTTTGCCATAAAATCCTGTGCACCTCAGTGTGGAGCCGAACAAAAATTAGGGAGCCTCAATTACTGATCACTTTGTAAGCAGACGCGCAGTGTAGTGCTGAGCAGATTCAGGCACCTGCCGCGAGGCACTACCCGTCATAAAACCCCATTTCGAACTTTGGCATTAGAACGTGCAGTAGGGAAAAGGGATGGTTATAATGAATGCACATTTTCATTAACTGCTGCAGTAGGCAGCGCTCCGCAGACTGCAGGGCATTCCTTTGATGCAGCACTGGCTCTTATATAGGGATATATTATGTACAAACCCTGTTTCACCTGATAATGAGCGGTACTTTGGGCAGCACTAAAACAGTTAAACGCGTGTAGCTGGCTCTCCCTCCAGTGCTCCCACTAACTGTGACTCAGGGCTTATCTTTTTAGCCAGACAGATCATTAATTTTCCTAGGTGTTTATTATCCACATGAAATGTCCTATTCCTCTGGTATCAAGTGTTTTATATCTGTGGCTTCGCCTGTATGAAATCAGTGAGATGACCAAAGACCTTGATATTATCCTGATGTTATTACTCAATATGACATCTCTATGCCTTGGTCCCCCGAGCATAGTAAAAGTAGTTTTATAGTCAATTTTGTTGCCAAATAAATCAAGCCATAATCCCCTTGCCCCTCCAAAATCCACGATTTTTTTTTCCTGAGGTAGTCTAGGCACCAAAAGACATACAATATGACTACCTACTAAACTTCAGACTTCCAAAGCAGATGATGAATTGCTACCGTTTATTAGACAACTCAACTTACTATATGTGCCAAATCACATAAAATCCTGAGGTCTTATTCTTAGGCTGTCTGCAATTTGTGAGAGGATGCTCTTTTCCTAAAGACCATGCTTTTAATGTTAAAAGCTAAGTATGACAGTTTTATCCGTTAACTAGCGTGTAAATTTTCGGAGAAGCGACAGGCGGCCATATGTCATATTAAATTGATAGTAAATCTTTCTTTTTTCCTGGCGCACTCTGAAAGCTTTCTTAGATATGTGTACCTTCAGAAGAGCAAGTATAACAGCACAGCAGCATACGCTTCATCTATACATATAGATCACTTTGTCTTTTTTTCATTTTTAACACATACTCTTAAGTACTTCTTTCCCTGCAGTGGGGTGTCAAGTCTCTGAGAGCGGCCACTTCAAACAGTTGAGCTCAGTTACAGCTTAATTCCACCCTCTCCCTTCACGTTACTCCCAGCACAACCGGGACCCACCTTTGTTAGCATCTTCCTTTTGTCTTCCATCAATTGCAACAATGTCAAGGACAATTACCCCTTTCATGCCATCCAGCACATTCATGCTTTGCTTCCCTCTCTCATTTGCACCAGCTAGAAAATCCCTTTTCCTTTGGAGGCGCTGTTCAAAGAGAAGTAAATGAAAGCGTCTGGATAATTCTGGAACACAATTCGGAGCAAAACTTTGCTAATGTTATTCTTCATCTCTTTTGTGATCCTTTTAAATTGAGCTACATTGCAAGGAGGCTTTCAGTCGGCATCGAACATGAAGACTGAGAGCTCTGTTCATGGCAGTGACTCACTTGTTTGCTGGTTTCTGCCCCCAGAGGACAGCACTTGCTGTGCATTTAGGAAACAAATGCTGTTTAAACACGGTATGATAACAATTTAAGCTCTACAGTCAGACACTCATTTAATGCTTAGGATTTGTGAGGAATAACAACACGTTTGCTCCTCATGGAGCCTATATAGCTATTCCACCTCCTCTGGGAACAGGGGGTGTCCATCTCTAGCTTTCTGACAGCCTCACTCCACAGAAGCCTTGCATTGCATTGCATGGTCCTGACCTTTCCTGCACTGCGGAATACGCAAAGTCTGATCTGTTGCCTTCTTCCTGTACCCAAGACTGCCCTGACTCCAAACAAAAATTCCCTTTTCCTCTCAGATGGCCAGGAAGTAAGTAGTGTACTAAGATATGTACGAACTACGTGGGTCCTGAGGAAACTGGCTGAGAGTAGAGACACGATAAATAGTAAATAGGAAGAGCAAAGGAAGTAACTGGGGAGGTTGGACTGTGCTAGAGAAGCTCCGATTTGAAAGGAAGCCGGTTTGAGGGCACAGAAAAGTGTTGGGCCCTTGGCTACTACAGAGCCCAGAGGACTTAGGCTTGAAGCCTGAGGCTCTCCGGGTACTGCTTCTGGTGAGACACATACACGGGGCAAAGGACAACGGATAGTAAGCAGCCAGTCTGCACACGAGTGGTCATCCAAAAATGCTTACAGCTTGGGTAAGACGAGGAGAAGTATGCTCTAGCGAAAGGAAGCAGCCAGGCTCGGGCATGAGTTTTCACTCGGCCACAGGCACATCTCTACTGAAAACCATCACTGCAAATGCAACTGCTTAAAGAGTCATTCCGTCCCTCAAACGGCTCTGCTATTTCTATGAAAATACTTTAAAACGCAAATGGCAAATCATTTAGCTGATACAAAAGTAGCGTTGCACTTGTCCTCAAATGCAACTTTTGAAAACAAGGAAACTAAAATGAAAGAAATATGCAAATTGAGCCTTATCTCTACACCCATATGCTTACAATGCATGCGCTCATTTGCCTTAGTATTATCTACGAATGTCCTCCAGTAAAGCTCTAAGCTGATGCCACACAATTAAACCCACATCTGTTAAATTTTACAAACTCTTTGTCCTTGATAACATCACCCTTTTAACATTATGCTTTTATTTAACCATTTTTAAGCGCATAAACAAACCCATCTGCCACTTAATTACCATCAGTCCAGAGAAGATCCATGCTCACTAGAAAGACCCCGTTTGCCCTGTGAGGAGCTCAAGACATGTACAGACATTCTCTAGCCATGGCTTTCAACCACACAGACGGGAATCAGGCAGACCAGTGCTTATGTACCCCTCTCTTTGAGCCCTCCCAACATCCCTCCAAATACCAAAGCTGCAACTCTAAGGATACCATAGCTAATCCCAGGGTAATTCAACACAACTGATACCACGATGAGGACCCAAAGGTAACAAGTTCACGCTTTCCAGTCAACTGTACGCAAACCACAATTTTAATCTTCCACTGAGAGCACTTGACAGCATAGGAAAAGGCAAGGGCCTAAATTAAAAAGAATTGCAACATGTAAAAACGCGACGCCGTGTGATAAACTGAAAACGAGAAGACAACTAAACTTGCTCACAAATCGGGTATTCATTGACAGCACTGACTTTGCCTATCATCTAAAATCAACCATCTCTGAAGATATATTAGAAAAAAGTGAGTTTTAACTGATTGTTTTTAATTCTTGCATCCTGTAGAAGAGAGATTAAAAAAGGATTAAATGATGATAAAAATTAATGTCATAATATTAATGACATAATGATTAATGTCATACCTACTTAAATGCATAACACAACAGCTTTCGACAGAGAACTTGCTTTCTGTGAAGACTGGTTTTGTGAAACCAATCTAAATATTTTTGTCCTTGATTTATTACACAGCTTTGCGTGAATACCAGCACACAGGGGTCTTCCAAAAGGATTCTGAAGCTTCTGAGTCAACTGCTATGAAACACATGCTTTCATGTAGCTTAGGCTTATCCTAATGAGACAGCTCAAATGTCCTTTCTGTAATAAATTTCTTATCAGTTGGGTTCCTCTATTCTGTAACAGTGGATCGTGATATTGGGAACTGCCTGTTTACTCGCCTTTTCTTACAAAATTAAGTATCAAACACATCTTAGCCTCATTTTCTATGCTGTATGAAAACATTTGCTCCAGGAAAGGAAGAAGAGAATATGACTTTGGCCTGGGCATTTTCCAACAGCATGCGCGAAGGAAACAGTCACAGAGGGCACGCGAGGTCAGGAGATGAATTCAGCGCACAGAAACTTTTCTATTTCACCACCTCTAAAAATGCCAAGCGCACGGGTAAGAGAAAGGTCTTGAGAGGAGGCAAAAGCTAAACAGCAGTGAAGTTCATTCACCTTTTGTTATTTTCTCAGTATATATATATATAAATATAAATAACAATACATTTCACATTTATTGACTTCAGACATATGAAATTAAGCAAATAGCCTACAACTCAGCAAAGCAGGCACAACCCGCTGCTGGCATATGTGTTGCTATCAAGAGCAAAATTCAGTTATACAAAACCTCTCTAATCCTTAACAACCTTGACAGCAGTTATCCAACTCAACCACAGTGTCCCCAGGGGAGGCAGTTCATTTGTCTGACCTGCAAATACAGCTCTCAGCTGTCCATGTTGATTTTAATTGCAGACAGTTAACAAGAAAAAGACAAGGTAACTCCCATGACTGAGGAAAACCAGCTGAGTAGGTCTTTTATAACTACTATCTTCAAGGGACAGTTGCTTTAAGAAGCAATTTTCACCTCTCCCAAGAAGTATGTGATTAATGTAGACACAATCATAAAAATGAATCTGATCTCTATCATAAATAAAAGGCACACCACATAGCCAGACCTCACAAACTTTATGAAGTACCTTGACCAAATACTTTCTTCCTCTAGGTAGAAGACTGCCGTTGTTCATGTGAATAACGAAGGAATAGACGACACAACATAACACGGACTGAATCTTTTCCCCCAAGAGAAAATCAACTTTGTATTAGAGTGCCTCCATTCCTATAAATCCCCCAACGACTTTATAATGTATGAAAGTACACGTTATTAAATATAGTCTTTACATATGCTATTTTAAATTTTATAATGTGAAACTTAGCTAATGTCTCAGGCTAATACATTCCATAACTGACCTTCTTTGGGTAATTTTATGCCTTACTGAATATACATTTTTCATACATCACATGAAAAACCATCTGAAAGCCTAGTGTCATAATACAGAAATTGAAAAAGTTTAAGTAAAATCTAAAGCAACGTTATGGCACACAAAGTGACTTGGAAAAATTATTTCTCATGAGAAAGGTACCAGGGAGCAAAAAAACGTAACCCTTGAATCCCAGGCGTGAGTAAAGGTTAGGACCATATAATGAGACAACTTGCACATACCCGCTCCTCTAAGAGTCCCCATAACAGTAAAAAGAAGTGATTCTTGCGGGGACTGGGACAGAGACCACAGCAAAGAGTAAATAAAAGATACCGAATGGAAAACCATCACAATGACAATATAAAGGCATGAATGAGAACAAGTGTGCAAGGGAAAACTTGGCTTTAAATCTTCTCAGAGCTGTTAACACACAAAAGACGAGAAAAATCCTTCCCCGATTTAACTCTACCGCAGTTAAACAGTAGAAGCAGGAACCAAAACGCCACTATAAATTTAGCGTCAAGTAGCAAAGATAAATGGAGAGAAAGTAGCGTCTCGCTGTGTGTACCTAATTGGAGTCTCTAGTTTTCCCAAATAACTGGCACATTTGACTTCTCCCAGCCAGAGAACATGTGTCGATAAAATAATATTTTAGCCTACTAAAAACTACAGTGATCAAAAGAATATTGCAAAGACTTTAAAAGTGCAGTAAAGGACACGCAAAAGTATTCAGAGGTTTGTAGACCGAGTCACGTAACAGAAGATGAGGAGCTGACTCCTAGTAAGGCAAAAACGGGAGATCAAGTGGAAATCGTATTGGCATGAACCACATCCTGGAGGAGAAGGGTCAGATTAATGTGAATGCTTTTAGAAAAAGCAACTGACTGAAAAACAAGAGGTCGTGTGTTGAGGTTCTGAAATCAGCTAACCTACAAGCAATTGCGTATTTTTCTCAGGATGGATGGCTAAAACAGGGGCCCCGGTAACAGGAGGAAGCCATGCCCAGCGCTGCTGGGGAGGGTGCCCACCTCTGCAGAGAACGCAACCCGAAGGGACAGGCTGCAGTTCAGTGTTTTCCAGTTTGGAGGACAGTAAAAGACAGGGCTGCTCAATCTTCTGTACCCTAAGCTCCATCTCACACCTCTGTACATGACAAATGACCTTTTGATAGGAAGAAATACTGGCACGCGGCCAACACCGAGGGGAAAACTGTCATACTGAGGAGAGACGTACATCCTATAACACCACGTATCTACGGCACACTGGGAGCCCATAACATAGTCCTTTTATTGCAGCCTAAAAAAAATGGTGCAGTATGCACACAGAATATTCAAGTACGCCACTTTTCTATTCTCTATGATATCTGTAGAAAGGGAAAAAATAATCTATGATTCCTTTTTCTTAAAACGGAATACATGTAAATATTCCAAACTGCATCAACAGCTGCGTGAAGCTCTTGCTCTTGCCCAGTAGCCCAACATCTGGTTTATATTTGCCTATCACACATGACACCAAGCAAGAAGCATATTCAATACATTTCATAAAACAAATATAAGTGCAAATGAATACCCTTATCTTTACAGAGATTATGATCTTCCCCCAGTGGGATTATTGAATTGCCCTATTTTATCTTACCATTTTCACTTTTCTAGGACTTGACAAAATGGTCCCAGAAATTTTTCCATTAACTTCCATGGAAATTGAGTTCAGACCCATATTGTCTTCATGTTTCTGGAGATTTTGTGTTCTCTGAGTCAAATTGTTCCTGAAATGAATAAAAGCCTATTTTGGATACAGGGAAAGGTGTATTCTAAATATAATAGGGTTTGTTTTTTTTTTTTTGTGAGGTGGGTTGGTTTGTTTGTCTTAAATCAAAAGAGTTGTCATCTTTTAGATGTATTTCCAGTTCAGCCTAACAAGATCATCTTTGCCCCTACCATGTCTCTAGTATTGAACTAATTAGTAGTACGGCAATATCCAAACCTGATTATCAGCAAAGGTAAGGCACCCTGCCTCCCTTTTCCCTGCTGTTTTCAGGGTAAGGCACCATGCTCAAGAGACTGCCAGGTGCCTGTAAACAGGCACAGCCAATGCACCATCCCAAAGCGGGCAGGCAGGGAATAAAGGGTTGGAGCAGACTCCCCGGGCTCCCTGTGCAGTCCCCTACCACTACTCACCATTCATCGGTTAAACACTTCCCAAATTTATCAAGCTATATATTAAAACACAAGAACGTTTTCTGTTCCTATGCTTTCCCCAGCCCCTCCTGTTTGCTAAAAAGTTAATTGCTGTGATGACCTGCACATCATTTCCACAGTAAATGAACGATTTTCACTATGTGCAAACAATCTCTTTCACCTCTGGACGTTCACTTCCCATCACACCACTGCCACTGCTCCAGCCAGTTTCCTACTCCCTGAACAATACACAACTTAATCATTATCTTTTCTAGTTTTATTAATAATTCCTCATGTGAGAACACACTAAGTACTTTCTCAAGTCCAAATACAGTAGATCTACAGACAGACAGAAATGTCTATGAAATGTGTTGTGCTTTGGGCATTTCCGATTACCTTTACCTCCTACCTGCTTCTGACTTCTTCATTGCTCCCCTTGCTCCCTCTGGATGTGCAGGGCTGAAGTTTGTTTCTCTTTCATTTGCTTTGGAGATCAACATTTTCTAACATGCAAAAATACCATCTTTTTTTTTTTTTTTTTTTTTTTTTTTTTGACTGCTAAATCTCCTTTTCAGTTCCTTCAGGCTTTCCTTACACTGACTATACTTTCGAGGTGGCAGTCCACACAGATGCCTGGAAACTTTCCTTCCTGTTCTTAGACTGCACGTTACAAACAGATTTTCATTTCTGACCTAAAGAAATTCTTGTCCCCTCCACATCCAACTTGATTTGATCCCTTCAGCCTAAGTCTGAATTAACTAACGTCCTTGGCTGCTATGAATACAAACAACAGAAAAGACAGACACTTCTGGGTTTAGATGAAAGCAGAACAAACCAAAAGAAGAAAAAAAAATCCAGGGATCTTTGTTCTTTACATTCAACCTTTCTGCTTTGCTTTCTCTAGTCTAGCACAAGCAGAGTAGCAGCAGATATGAATTCTTGGAGACTGGGATTTGGGACCTGAATCTTTAGAGAGGCTCGTTCTAAAGAACTTCCTATTTCCTGTATTTTATTTTAATTCAGACAGAGTGGCCAAGAGCATACCGTAATGAAATTTGCTCCAAACAATGCTCTCAACACAGAAAAAAGGAAGCATATCAGCAATGATTCAAACAGAAAATACATGCACGAAGTATAAACACAGAAAATATAAAGAGCAAATAATTTATATAAGAAATTTTACAAACCCTGATGACCAACAGATTTTGTTCAACAAATTCCTCAAGAAAGATGAGTCGACAGTGGAGAACTAAACCCTGGTAAAGTTTACTGACGAAAAAAGGCACCTGGCTCTTAACCACCGTGGAGAGTGGGCAGTGTTCAAGCACGCTCACTACAAGGAATCCAAAATCCTACAAGGAATCCCAAATCCTACAGGGGAAGAGCCTTGATGAGCTAAAATAAGTGGAGATCAAAATGAAGCTCCATGAGAAAGTAACATAGGTGGCTACAGACACAGATCAGCAAACACCAACAAGAGCACTCAATGCCTGGCATTTGGTGCGTGTCCATATGGGTGAAAGATCCACGGCTTCCATTACAGAAAGCTGCTTTTCACAGAAACCGCTCACACATCATTTGCTGCCATGGGCCAATGCCAGCCTTGGGAGTACAAATACTGTTCCACTCTGCCACAGCTAATACAAAATCAGGAAATAATAGATTTTCTGGATATACTCTTCAAAATGTCAGATAGAACTGTGAGAGTACAGCACATACGAGATGTGTAAATAACTGTTTAAGAATTGGGGGGTGGGGGGGTGGGGGGGTGTAAGAGAGAGGCAGCAAGGGGCCCCAGCACAGCAAGTGCAGGAACTTCACAACTGCCAGAGCATACCTCCGCACCATGAAACAGGGGTTGCAAACAGCTGCAGTGTTAAGACAGGGTCCCTCCGCTGAATGAATTTGTCAGCTGGATACATACTACAAATAATAAGCAATATCATCTAAAAATCCCAGACAGGAGAGAGAAGAGCAGCACTGATTTGGGCATCTCACTTTAAAAGGTGTGCGACAAGTATGATCCACAGCACACGATGACACTTAAAGCCCTAGGACTGGACACCGCACTTACTGTTTATCAGCAACGTTGTACCTTGAAGGACATCCACTGGTCCACATGACAGCTCATCATACCTCAGAAACTAACCAGACACTGCTAATTGTCAGGCCATTTCTTTGACATTCACGGTCTATTTTGTGCTTGAAGTGCAAGATGTGGGAGAATTTGGGGGTATTAAATATAAATACATCTCCCCCCCTTTTTTCTTTAAGCTCATTTTTTCCAAAGTCAAAGTGAGTGCATACAAGGACAATGCCAGCATCAACACCCGACTCTTCACTGGAGTCCATTTGTTTTATTTTAACAGATAAATTGATTATTTAGAGCAGCTCATTTGGAGCCTTTGCTGGATGATCTTAAAGGTCTTTTCCAACCTAAACGATTCTATGATTCTATAAATTGTGTGTGCTACGGATAAAGAAACCTGAGAGCACGTGGGGGTTGAGGTCCATCACGTACTGCCATCCATGGAGGGTGGCCTATACACGCAGCTCACTCCGACCTCGCCAGTGCCAACAGATCCTAAGAGTGCGGGACGACAGCCCCGCAAAACACAGCGCTGATGAGTCAGCGACATCTCTCAAGAAAAGTATGACAGAGGCTCTGTACGCGGGATGTTTTTAATGAACCCTAAAACCAGAAGCACAATTCACTATTTTCTTAATTATCGCTATGCATATTATCGATGCTGGCACGTTTCTCTGCCGTTTTTTTTTCCTTGAAATTACTTCAATATATTTTTCCTGATTTCCAGTTGTTTCTTGCATTCATCGACTTTGTACCCGTTGTTTCAAAGCCATTTATTTCACATCTTTATTGGAAAACATCTGACACGAAAGGCAGGTGGAGTGTTTATGTCTTTTCCCAATCATTAATGAAATATCAAGAGACAGAAATGAAAAATACAACTTTTTGGTGAATGCCCACTGCTTATATGTGCATTCGTACAGTAAGAAGTGATAATCTCAGTCTCCAAAACTTGCATATCCTAAATGTCAAATCAATCAACTTTTTAGAATTTGAAATTAAAATACAGTTGCTGCAATTGTTAACCATGAACAAGTGTAACATGACGAATTATATGTAAAAGGTTTGCTGATTAGGATCTGAAACAATAAATTTACTTAATTAATTTGAAGGCTAGTTTTATTAATTTTGAATGAAGATAAATATTTCAAAGTATTTTTCTCCACTCTTTATGAGGAAAACAAAAAAAGGACAACATACTGTGCCACATGCAGGTTCTCCTTCACTGAAGGTAGCTCCTGATATAAACCTTCTAGAGTTTCCTCTCCTTAGTTTTTCACATCTAAAATCAAATAAAGCACACTTTTAGAACCTAATTACTAGTACTATTGTAACACGTCCTTTGTGGTACTCCACAACACTTTTTGCCATTCACCCACCTCGCACACATCCCAGCACGTGTGCGAGAAACTTTGAAACACTGAGACTGTTTAACAATAACGAATAAGGTGTATGTTCTTCTTCAACTAATGATGGCATTATTTCTTTCCCAGTCCTAGCTTTCCCATAGTTTCCCCTAACATAATAGTATGTTTGGGCATGCAGGATATTTTAGTAAAACGTTTGACCTAAAATTGCTTTCCTTCAAGGACTACTTGCAAACTTTTTTGTCTTTGCATGTTGGCAAGGCAGACCAGGATATCGGGATGGTGAGCAGAAGAGGAACACAATTATTCTGAGATTCAAATCTCTCTATGCTCCACTGTGGCAATTTTCATTACCGAGGCAGTAATTTCTTTACGTGCAATTCTATCACTCCTCATGCCAGCAACAGTCTATCATATTTCAAGAGAGAAGCGTTGCTGGGAGGTCATCCAGTCCATCCTACGGCTCTGAGACGGCCCGTCTAAACCTCATGCGGTTTGTGCAAGACAATGCAAAAGACAAATCATAAATGAGTTATTCTCTTCAAAACAGTAACTGTCTTCATAGCAGCTTTAATGAATCGTACTTGAAATATGGCTGGTACCTCTTCCCAATAATGGAAAACAGAGGTACTTCCTCCCTCTCCATCCTTCTCCCCCTCTCTCCAGCTATTAAATGAAATTCCTTTCCCCCTGCCCACTTGCACATGTACAAAGATCTCATTGGAAGGAACAAAACCAAAATGCAATTGCTGGGTATGCTTTCAAATGCTCAGAGTCTAATTTTTACCGTCTCAAGATCTGTAACTTCAACCAGGACTCTTAAACCAGCTATACAAAGGGATGCCTAAAAAGTGCCTGTTTGTTTTGTGAAGGTTTTTAGAAAAGTTTCTGAAGGTTTCCTTGGAGAAACGCTCAGGACTGTCTAATTAGTGTACCGCTCCCTAAGTCATGCTCACCTGAAAAGCCAATCACCTGTTCTTAGAGTACCCTGGCTTTTGATTTAGTGCTCTCGATCCTAACTGAGAGCTCTGCAAACAACAGCAGTGAGGTTATACGAAGACACTCAATAGGTAAGCCACCTCAGGCAGCTGGAACAACAGCTGTCTATATACGTTTTCACTGCAGTTTGCATTTGCAGGTTTTACTTATTTATCACTGTATGCCACACACAAGCTTATTCATGTAATTCTAATCACTTAAATAGGACTCCAATTTCCTTCTATCATGCTAAACCCCACTTTATTAGCTACAGACCACACACGTTTCGTGTATGTTTTTCCTTGCGACCAGGCTAACAAAGCTCCTGTTCTGGATCATGCATACAAGTATCTGTTTCAGGGGTTCTCCCCTGGAGTAATTGTCCATGCACTATCAACCTAAAATGTAGGTTTAAATATGATTTAACTCTACTCATGCTTCTTTTCATCTCCTTCTTTGCTCCTGGTGGTCACATACCTCTCATTTCCAACATAGTTCCCTTGTGACTGTACCGCACAGAGCACGCTTTCACGAGCTAAAACTAAAGCTTGACTCTAACTTTGTCACAAAACAAGGTGTCAACACTTGGCGTGACTGTTAGCTTTGATGTTTTCTCCTACCACGAAGGCCATCTTTCATCAAAACTGAGCACAAGAGACATCCAACAGTGCTAAAGCTGCCAAAATGTCTCTCTTTTTTTTTTTTTTTGTGACGCTGTGTAATGTTTAAAAGATTTATTAGTAGAAAAAGACACATAGAGAGAAGGCTGAAACAAAGGCTGACTACTCAATAAGGAAATAAGCAGCGTTAGTATCAGAGACAGCACTCACAGCTCTGGCTGAGCCCTTTCTGACCAACCCCACCACGAGAAATAACCTAACAGAAGGCAAAATCACAAAAAAAGTTACTCTGTTTTCCTCTGCTATTTTCCTCCTCTTCAAGAATTCAACACCAAGTATTATTAGCTTCTTCTTAAAGAACTAAAAATTATCAAGTGAGATAAAATCCACATATGCATGGACACCTCCACCCATCCACGCAGCCCCTGCCAGTATTTCCCCGTTACCGAACACGATGTAAACGGTGATGTTCTACTCTTGATAGTATGGATTGTGGGACCTGCTCCTCCCGCAGCTTTTCAGAGCCCTAGGGAGCGACATTTTCTTTGAATTAACATTTTAAAAGAGATGCTATTTATTTCAAATCTCAAGCTTACAAACTCCTACTATGAAATAGAGGGTATAATAGCGACAGCTCATGAAATATTAGCACACAAAAAAATATTTTATCAAGAGCTAGCTGGCTTGCTGATGAACCCAACTACTGTAACCCAACTCCTGGAATCTCCCTGTGATCTCTCAGCCCTGCCGACACCGAGAACCCCCTCTGCTCTCGGCATCCCTCCCCCAGGCTCTGCACTTCCCATACACGACGGAGTCTGGGGGACGCACAAGTGGAGAGCGATAACGTATACTGGCCACAGAGGAATAATAAGGAAAACAGCAGCATTTGGGATTCCGCCAGTAACCATAGGTGGTAGCCACGGGTGACTGTATGTAAGAAATACTTTCCATCTATCGAGTGTGAAAGATGAGGAAGTATGGGGTTTCATTGCCATTTCCCGAGGGGCTGGCAGGGTGGCAGCAAAGGCTGTACCAGAGGAGCCCAGTGCAACCTGCCTGGAGGAGATCAAACGCAGGCTGGCTTTTACTCTTTACCTTGGGTATTCCTCATCTATACTCCAGCCTTCAGTGCAGAGACACCTAAATGTTGCAGTTATTACGTTCAGTTCAAATTTGACAATTTCTTTTATAACTCTGAAGGTAATGAATTTAAAATAATAAAACCTTGATTTGACATACTCTGATTTTGTCAGGGAACCACACGAATGTATCAGAATGCCTGGATTTTCCTCACAAATTGGGTTTATCTAATACTACCTTGAAAGCATGTTCTGAATCAGGAATCTCCTGATTTTCAAAAATCTAAAGGAAGAAACTAAATGAATTAAACCTGCTTTTGTATTAATCAGGTTTTGTAGACTGGGTTGTCCTAAATAACTTTCTTTCACAAATGTATTAATGAAAGCACCTCAGAGAGAGAGCAAATGGCGCTATCTATGCAGAGGAGCCACGAGGCATAAACATCCAGAAAACTTACGAGAACATAAATGTGAAAGCTTTTCCCTCAATACACAACATACCTAGTCTAATTCAAAAATCTTATTTGCAGAATTAAGATAGAGAAGGTTATTTTAAGCAGTACTGTCTCACTAAATAATATAATGACCACAAACATTTTGAGATGCTTAACTTTGAAAAATAATTACCTAATTCTAAGTCGCAGCCCACAGTCATTTATTTTTCGGGGCATGGTTGTAATAACAGATATCGTTTTTTTAAAGTTCTCATACGTTTGGTGACTTAGCTTCACCTTGTCAAATTTCAACAACGACCTGCTGAACTTTTTAATATTGAACCCAGGAAGGGCACTCTTAATGCCAGCTGCTCATGTGATCGATGCTGTGATCTATAACATCAGCTCTGGTTTGTCACTTTAACAGAATAACGTTGCAGGAATTTTTTCAGACAGGGTCAATTTAACACCTGGTTTCAGCTCTGCTTTCAAACCACCAATATAATTTATATGGAAACCTGCCAGTGCAGAAAGCCATACTTGGACATGTCTGGTAAAATATTTTGCGGCTTATTTACCGTTAACGGTTGGACTTGATGATCTTAAAGTTATTTTCCAACCTAAACGATTCCATTCTATTCTATTCAAAAGTATAAAAGACATAAAGATACAATGAAAAACTTGAATGGCTCTCGCTGAATGTAGGCAGGGAGGAAGCTAAATAATGTAACTCTGGACACCTCCTTACCCACACCCTCCCACCTCCAGGTTTTCGACAGCACTTCCAAGGTTATTTCCTCTGTACTTAACAGATACAAGACAACTTGCAGTGACCTCCTCTGTCGCACTTACGACCATGATGGCTTCTTCCAGTCATAGAAAAACATTCTGTTGAATGAGTTCATTGTTCATTTATTCTGGTATGCGATTTTGGGACAGCTTATTTTCTCATTTCAGACACCACACATTACCAGAATATGTTTTCATGGGGAGTCACCATCACATGGGTTTGCATTTGTTTTCTGCTCATAGGAAGGAGTGTGTCCCTCTCCAGGCTTGTCACGTGCAGCTATATGGTCCCGTGCATATACGAAAGCATGTGCTTCTTCGCTATGCTCACGGATTAAAAGTTTAAAGGCTGTTACTGAAGTGGGGGGTTGGAAAGGAAGATTTGCCATAAAGATAGGAACTGCAAAATGACTGGAATTAGCCATATAAAATGCATGGTTTCTCCCCCAGTTTATAACATTTCCAATTGTACTCCTGAAGCTTGATACCATGGGTAAACAAAGCTCTAAAATATTAACGACGTTCATTAGGGCACACAGAAGAACGTTTCATATGACGGGCCAACAAAGCAAACAGAACTGAGGTTTCACCTTTAAAATGCAACAGATGCTGTGTACCACAAAGAAAAAATTCCGTGCTGGGAAACAGCTGTCTAAAATTCCATGGTTGTCATCTTTTGTGTGAAAGTCTGCCTCAACCAGCAGATCAGAAACGCACTCAAAGCTACCTACACTCTAAGTGTTAATTGTTCACATCCAACTTAAGGGCTTCAAATGGATGCACGCAGCTGAAGAAAAACCATACAGAAGCCAGTGCTCAGTACTCTCTCTTAAAAGCCTGTCTCCATTTTAAAGCAAACCAGATCAACCCATGCAAATCAGAAGTTGGAAGTAATATTGTCAAAATATCATCTTGCAGAAGCACACGCTGGGAAGTATTTTCATAGAGCAGGTTACCAATATAAAGCTAACATGACCCAGTCTTTACCAAAGTTGTTAAACAAAGCATAGCACTAAACCAGTAAAAATAATAATTGCCTTGCAATGAACAAATTGTACAAGCACTCTTTCTCCTCCTGCGCTAGTTTTCTAGGGAAACTTATTCAGAGAATGAAGTGTTCGCCCGCGCCAGCACTCACCTGCAGTCACTGCTGCGTAGAAGGGACCTATGACGGCATTTCCACAGACCAAAACCAGTCGGCATTGCCGTGGCTTCCCAGGCTGCGCTCTATGGCTTGCTTCGTTTTTAACAGAGCCCCTAAATGACAGTATTTCTATTTTCAGTGAGATCAGTAAATACTCTCAGATTCCCGTGATTAAATTTAGGAATAGCATAAAATATTTGAAGTACTCATTCTTACAAATGTTGTCTTCTATATAAAGAGGAAAAATTATGAGTTCCTTGAAGTAAATTCCATGCAGGTACACGAGAAGGCCACGATGTTTAAAGATGACCTTTGCAACAGATGAAAAAGCAAGATACCTGGATTCTGTTGCTAGCCCCGACAGAGATAAGGCTTCAGACTGCTCTTATTTCATCCCTGATTGCCTGCCCACTGTAAAAATTGGGAAGATTTATTCATATCTGGTAAAGTGCTAGTGCTATCTGCCCCAGCCAAATACACGTAAAGTCACCTGAAGGACTGTCTGGAAGGTCCATAGAGGTCCCCAGCTTCAAAGCACTGCAGCTTGCCAGGAGCGAGGAAGACAAATGCTGTGATAAGTAGGACACTTGTAAAACACCCCATTAAAGGTCAGGTTCACAGAAGTATGTAGTAGTAGGAAGGTAAACCCAAAACCGATTTCCTGAAAACTCCTGGTAAGCGCTAGGCAGCAGCCACACACGCCTGTGTTTCATAAGCACGTTACGTTATCGCAAACTCCTCTCGTTGCCGATAGCTATGCCACTTCCCATGCCTTGGGACACCTCAGGTGTGACTGAGCTAAACAGCCCGGCGCTCACATATAAGCCCCAGAGAAGCAAAAATGGAGATCCTGGTGTGTCTCCTTGAGATGATCAACCCTGTCTTTAGAAAGTCTACCGTGTAGCACTACAATCAGGCTCCATACAACATGCACTAATATCCGATGTTTTCTTTTAAAATGTTGCTGCTCCTGAGCCTTGTTGCAGGGTAAAAGTAAGAATATTAGAGCTCCCACACGGGAAGTGGAAGATGGGTTCAGTGTCCTGTTTTCCCTGAAGGGATTCAAAGGCACAACTCCCATTCCCTTGTCAGCAAAGCTACCTCCAACGTTTCAATCATAGAATCATAGCGTCATTTAGGTCAAAAAAGACCTTTAAGACCATCAAGTCCAACCGTTAATCTGACAGTGTCCTTATGACTATAAAGTGAAATCTTCTGCTCAGGGAAGAAAAAGGGAACGGAAGAGGGAATATGGGTTTAAAGCAAAAGTACAAAACCTCTTCCTTTACTCTGGCTAGAGGCAGGTTTCATGATGGCAGGTATTTGATTGTCATAGCTTTTGCTCAAAAGCAATCTCTTCTGTTTCACTGTATGTGAAAAAGCAGTGGAAAATAGGTAAGTGTTCCATCAAAAAAAAAAAAAAAAAGATCAAAAGATCAGAACCTTTAAGAGTGAGTGATTCAAATAGGGTAACAGTCAAAGCTGAATTGTCCTTCAGATGTCTACTCAAAATTTTCCCAACAGCTTTCATTTTTTCACAATATTTAAGATGAAAGAAACGAAACAAATTGTTCTTATACTGACAGGGAAATAGAATATATCTTGAACCGCTCCCTCAGTAATAAAGTGGGTGTGACAACCTTCCCATCCCCTTGTATTTGCCACTTTGTCTTGCAGTGCAGCTACAGTTTTTTTCCCCACTTGGGCTTCTTTTTTGGCTAGAAAAGCATTTTGCTGTGAAACAAAAAACATGACTGGAAAGGACTATCAGGCCACAGTCAATGTCTCCTAAGATTAACGGACGTAACCTCCAAGGTGAAAACTGCATGTGTTAGAGAGATTCCAGCTTCCCACATACAAACACGCTAACACATGCATATATTTCAGAGAGAACCAAGCAAAAAGGATGACTGCAACAAGCCAACAGCTGTCAAGAAACCCAAAGTTTCCAATATACTTTTTGCAACCGCTTCATTTTAACCAGCCAGTAACTATTTTGCAGAAGAAAAGAAAGAAAGCTCCACAGAAATACCAAACTTTCATAAGCGCTGCTAAAGTAACTTGCTAGTAACGTCCTGCTATGCCATTTTTATCAGCTACATCCTTAAAAACAGAATTCTCCAAACAGCAAACCAACTCTTTCTCAAGAGTTGCACAAACGTACAGGTAGCTTAAATAAAAATTAAAAATTGTAGGTCCTGACACAAACCTATATAGCAGAATTCCTCCTAAACATATCATGGTGTTTTCTTGTCCTGTCATCACAGGTTTCCAAATATTGCTGTTTATTTCCCAGATCTGTTTTTAAAAGCTACACACTCATCTGAACACAGTGGTCCAGACAGAGTCTTTGCAGCGACAATTGCAGGCCTAAACACAGCATGATTTTACCAAACACTGTCAGTTTTTAACTAATTATGCTCTAGAAAAACCTTGTTGCTATTAAACTACTCAACCAATTTTAAGCGACGTAAATGTTAAAAATGAAATAATCACTGGATTGCAAATTCGCAGCTCATTTTATATTTTTTGCGTGGAGTGGGTGGTCCCAAATTTATGAACTGCTTTTATTGATTTAAAGTATATGAAGAACCAAGCCTCCCCCATATTGTTGATATCCATAAAACTGCGTTCAGGATTTCCCTTAAGTCTCCTTATGTTGTGCAATACTCTTGCAAGGCAACTCTTTAGTTCCCTCTTTTCTCTACAGAATAATCGATGGAAGCCTCCTGGAGGGAACCACTGTGGAGAAAAGGCATACTTTTATCAGCTCTCGTTAAAGCTGGCTGCGTTACTACAGGAGGTTTCTCATGAAGAAAAGGAAAAGAAGTATTATTGCTCCCTATCTGCAAAGGCAAAATGTAACCTTAGGAGGGTAGGTAACAAAAGAAATGATGCAGATATTTTTAATTTGACCTGTTAATACCCAAGTTTAAAACATTCATTTGTCTTACTTCCTCCCAATGCAGAAGCGCTCCTAAAATACCACACACTTTTAACAAAGTATTTAAGTTATATTCAGCAACATCTCCATTTCTTTAAACCAAAGTATAAAGACCACAGGCACAGAAACCCCGGGCTGGCAGAGTATCAAGCAACTGGGCGAAGGAGAGGCAGTGCTCTCAGCAGACCCGTGCTCCCTGCATGCCGATGCACGGACTGGCAGTGCACATCTCGATTCAGATCCTACTAAACAATGACGAATGATCTGGATCTGTCTGGGTCTACACTGTAAATAGTAACAACTACTGAAAATGAAGGATACCACGGTGATGAGACCTGCATCAGCAGGTAGCCCAGACAGTGCTGTCTCCAACATCACCGTCCGCTGGCAGCCAGGAGAGGCAGGCAGTACCCTCTACCCACCAAGCATAAAGTCTTCGACAAGGAGCGTAACTTTTACAGCCTGAAGGTAGTGCTGTGCTGTTCTTTAGCACGAGTACTAGTACATCATTCTTTATTTTCTCCTTTGCTTGCAATGTCCCCCTTCTGATCCTGTGGGGATATAGCTCTGCTACTACATTTTCATTTACTGAGCCCAGGTCAAGGACTGCCGAGACAAATGTATTTTGTAAAAAAGCCTTACTCTGTTTGCCATTGCTAAAAGGTCAAGCACACAAAATATACACACATTTAGCTTTTGAAGGGACCACAGCTTCTTGAACATCAATATTACTGCCTAAAAAAATGCTGCACTTCCTGCAATCCCAAGAACCAAGACTGGAAGACGTTAGTAGAAAGGATGCTCTCCCCTCCCAGTGTAACTTGTGCTTTTGACAGCACACCGCCTAGAACTGGCGTCCAGACCATCCTGTAGGCTCGTTCAGGCTCTGATTCCACAGTAATAGCCGTGCATGGGCTCTGCTACACCACAGCCAGGACCTGTAGGAAAAGGTAAACACTTAAGCCAGCCCTGATCCAATGCTGCTGGGTCACCCTGGAGCCAGAGCAACGGCACCCAACTGTGGAAGAAACAGACTCCTGCTGCGACCAGGCCAAGCCACCATCACCACCATGTAGCAGCTGCCCTACAAAACACTGTGCCATTGCCCCATCTGGATCTATCAACTTGATGCTTATGAAGAAATGTGAATTTTGGAGGCTTAACTGGCTTCAGATACAGCACTGAGGGGACGGGAGGTGTTTATTAGTAGTGTTTGCAACCTGGAAAGCTGAGGTTTTTCTCTAGCTGCCCCCTCAGCCTGCCCGCTCACTGCCCAGCACGTAAAGGTTTTCCACAGGATGGGACAAGCATTAGGAACGGAAGCTGGGCCATAAGGGTACGCTTCCCTTCCTCCCAGCCCTAATTAACAAGATTAGGCTGGCCTCGTGCATGCGCTACTCCTGTCCCCAAGGAGAGCGTGATCACAAACTTTTACATTTGTACAGCCATTGCTTCTGCCGGCCACAAATTTCGAAAACAGGACCCAACTCGCTGCCAAATTAAACACAGAACACTGAGGCAGTGTGTCAAAACAAACAGACAAGCAAACAAAAACACAGACCCAATTAAAACCAAAGCAGAATACTTCAAAATCACATGGACCACATCCAAGCTGGGTGAAGAAACTATTGGATGTATGCAGAAAGTATAATACAAAGTTAATTTTACTTAAGCATTGTTAAGGGCACTTGAATTCAACTTTATTAGCACAGTGTCTTGATGAACATACAATAATTTACTTACAATTTACATTACTGTCAAAGCTCCTACTTGTATTTTCTTCATGCAACGCTTTATTCTGCTAGTCAGTTAGCAGCTTCTTGCTGTACGGAAACATAGCTTATATTAGGGTTTTGTGTTAAAAAGGGTCTTTTTTACTAGAATAAATTTTCTTTTACAACAACAGTGCCTAAAAAAAAAAAAAAAAAAGACAGCAGGAGAAGAAAAAAAACAAATCCTCAAGGGCACTAAAAAGCATTGTGGTCAAAAAGGTGAGAGCAGGAAAAAACAACGCTACGAGCTGTCACGTTGTCAGTACCAACGGGGGTCAGCGCTGAAGGAAGACCAGCTCTCACACTCCAACTCCTCCCTGAAGCCAGCTGCACGGCTCCATGGCCATGGTCAAGCAAGACATCAGGCTCTTTACGTTCATTAAACCACAGTGACAAGATACTGGGGAAGAATGCACCCCACATGGTGAAATATGAAGATCAAAATTAATATATGCATTTTTTCTTGACATTATCTGCAGTTCTGTCTTTCAAAACTCGTCATGGATGTCAAACAAGAAGATGCTTCAAACATCCTTGACTGCCTTTTGGAAAGTAATTAGGCTGATGTCTTCCGAGAGCAACATATTGTGATACGTTGCTAAACATACAGCTGCACAATGGTGAGCAGCCTACAATGTCTTTCAGATCTGCCCCCCTTCGTATGAATTATTTTCTGTGCTTTAAATAAAAAAAATGGTGTGAGCTTTCCAGCTCATTAGTAAATTGGATTTCTGTAAACATCCTTAATTGTAAGCATTTCTGTATTCCCTTTGCATTTCAGTATCCCCTCACAATTCAACTATGTTTGTCAAACCTGTTCACAGAAATGAGAATCTGTACGCTGTTAATGTCTGTCTGCTATAGGCACACAGCTCTGATGCAGCAGCCACATTCACTGAAAGGTTATGCTGGGAGGAAAAAAAAAAAAAAAGAAACCAAAGATCACAAAAAGAAAAAAAGAAAAAAAAGGAAAACTGGCCCTGCTTGCAGCAGGAAAACAAGCAAAAATAGAAAAACTAAAACCATCACCCAATATTTCTGCTTATTGGCTTCAGTTACAGGAAAGGGAAGAGAGCACTTGAAATCTTGGAGCTGCACAAAACGTTCTAAGTATCACGATGATCAGAACAACATCCGTGCCAGGTATTTTGCCACCATTCATTTTAGCCAACATGCTTCTAGAAACACTAAGAGGTGATGACCCGGATGGTGATATACCCAGGGGATATCATGGAACCACAGTTTACTTGTGTAATAGGGGCGGCTTGGTAGAAAATACAGTACTGTGTAGGATTCTGCAGAGGCTATGAGAACAAGTTGGGTGTGCGAATTCAAGCCATGCACCCTCTGACAGCTTAAAACAAAATCCTCCAATCAACTACATTTTGTTTTTACAGAGAGAGAAAGTTTTGAGAGTGTCACTTCAAGCTGGATATATACAAGGCAAAACCCACCCTGCTCAGGACAAGCTCCTTTGCAGTTCAGACAGAAATATCGGATCATCCTCTTCCCAGCGGAGCAAGCCACTCAAAGCTTACCAGACAGGTTCCTTGGGATTCTACAGCCTGGGATGGCAGCAAGCCTTCCCAGCAGATCTGTCACCTTTCCTACTACAAAAAGCAGGGCAAAAGAGGGTGAAATAATAAAATAACCCCACAAACTCTCTCGAGTCAACCGCACGTGCTAAAATGGTTTCTTGAAGCCCATAGGTGTCCTGAGCTGTGGCGGGAAGCCCTCTTCTGCCTGATGCACTGCAGATGAGGAATAAAAGCCCCAACCTTGGTGCTGAGAAAAGATGTTTGGGAGCTGTTTTCTCTCAGGTAATTCAGGGTATTACTGTATTGCATGGGAGGTGCAATGGTCCTTGCCCATGAAGGGAGGTGGAGCTCACACGTTTTGCTTCCCATGGGACACGGCCCTTCTCTGGGGCTCTGCACGGAGGCTGTTTCTGGCAGAGGGTGATAACAACCAACCCCAAGCTCCTGCTCGCATTATTAAACAATACTTCCTGTTGTTTTGCTGTAAATATTTTCCTTCATTCTCCTAAAAAGCATGTGTTACTGACAGCAACAACCAAATGATGGAAGGCTAGAATTAGCTTCTGTGAGTGACTCTTGTTAGGAAGAATTTAATTATTTGCATGGTAAACACTCGTGTAAGAGCAGCCAAACAGCCACCGCTGAACCCACAGGCACTTCGTGGGCTGGAGAGAGCAAACGCAGGTTGGGTCACTCGCAGTGGGGAAAACCTGTTGCATCCCTCTTTCATACAAAGAGCAAAGGACGGAAGCAATACAGAGAGACAAGTACAAAAATATCCCTGAATTGTATGTGACACATTTCCAGGCTCAGTCAAATCTCTTTTCACTTAGGGATAAAAAAACCATAGAGAAACTCTCATAATCTCAAAATGAAAAACCCAGTGTTATCATGTTCTTGATCATCCGTGACATTCAAAAATGCTGCCTGTTTGAGATCCCATCAAAAGTTTCTCTAGCCTATATTCTTTCAAAAGTGCATTTAAACATTTAGTGGCAGCTTTATGAATCTGAAAATTTGATCTGTTTTAGCAAGCAAGCCATTTTGAAATAGAAATCCCAAGCACACTTTGGGGATAATTTCAAATGCGCATGGGTTTAATTTTGTGAAGAAAATCTTATTTATTTCCCCCCTCAGGAAGTTGTAATTTATCAAAACCCTTCTTTAACCAGGATCATACGAGTTAGTATGTACAGAGATGGTCGTTAATTTTCTATACTGTGTGCCAACAGATCACACACTAATTGCTGACCAAACTGGGAATGAACTTAACAGGCTTTCACCTGGAGCAGAGAGAACTCTCTTCATTAATATTCAATACTACCACACTTGCAGTCCCTATTTTCCATAGTTTAAAATGGATGCGCTGCTCCGACCTGCAGGAGGAAACATCATCCCCCAGCACCTCCTCCGCAGTCCGGCCCCGCCACGGCAGGCGCTTTCACACAGTGCCACCACAAATCATGATTCTTCAGCAAGGCTTTTGCTACCTGGCCGTGATTCACCTCTGGGAAGAACTGGAACAGGCTTGTATTTTCACAAAAATGGAAGTGCCACGGTACGCAAAGGCAAACAGAAACATTTCACAGTCCCGCCTGGATGTGGAAGGGGAAAATTCACACCACCACCTACTCGTTTGACAGCCTTTGGATCGCTTCTCCTCAAAGGTCAACTCCAAACCAACCAATCTGGTTGTGCAGGAACAAAATGTGTATCTGTAATTCAACAAACCCTCATTTTTTAACTTGTAACTTAACCCTCGTTATTTTTGGAAGGTTTCCCCCCCCGGTAGTCACTTTTTCAGGGAGTGAGAACAAAAAATACACGAAAAGCAATAATTTATTAAATATATATATATATTGCTCACTTAATGGAAAAGACCTAAGACAAAATTTAGACAAAGGTTCTTACGTATACAAACTGCAGTGAAATATATTACCTAGCAGTGGCAGACATCCCTAACAGCACTGAGTATCAGAAGTGCCCAGCACGTGGCAGTAACAGCCCCAGCTTTAACACGGCGTACACAAGTGAGACAAATCAAACCGTGTCTCCTATAAGACTGCTGTACCTTGCCCTGAATGCAGAGGATATATCGGGCTGTTGAGGAGAATTTAATGAAAGGACTGTTAAGGAGAAAAGGAGGTTGAAAGCAGAGGAAGAGTGTGTATCTTGGGTCTCGGAGTGTGTATCTCGGCTCTTTCAAAGGAGGTCTCTACATTTTATCAGTGCTTTAAGAAGCAGCGCTTAACTTTCTTGGCAAAGAAAACACGATCTGTCTCTGGTAGTAAATACGCTGCAGGCTTTAAACTGGTTTTGAAAGTTTGTCCAAGTGAGGTTTTCGGGAATAAAAGGCTCCAGTAAAAGCTAAGCAGCTTTAAAAGAGCAATGACATTACTTTACATGTGGCAAGGCCTTGTGCGATGTACGAGGATTTGCCCCCAAATCCTACCGAATTCACTTGATTCGGAGTACTTTGCACCCTCACAAAGCAGTATCTACGACAAAACCACTGTGCTAAGCTTGTACAGAGATTTCCCAAAAAAGGCCTTTCAATTAAAAGCTCAACATTTTTGTTTTATTGCTACTGCTTCGTAAAGCTTTGGTAAGATCATTTTCCCACGCGATGTCTGCGTCGACATGCACCAGAAACCAACAGCGCAGCTTCCTATTTTTACATATTTAAGTAAAACTAATACATTTAAAAATCAAGTACCAAACAAGCTACAATACACAAAAGAAAGCCCTCTGTATTTATACACAAAGATGACTTATGGACACCTGCATAAGGAATACAGACCATGTAGTGATCTAAGCACCTGCTTGGAAATTATCCATTAAGAAAAACGTCAAGTGTAAGAAAAAGATGTTACCACTTCGCTTTACACGGCCATAGGCGGAAAGTATCATCGGGAAGCAGCTGTGAAACACAACTGAGATTCCCATGGGAACCAGTGAACCATCTTTAGTAGTGTTTTGTTCCCCTAGGAAATGATTATAGGTCCCAAGAGGCCAAACGCAGGACTGGGAACCCCGCGGCCCCCCCCCCCCCCCCCCCCCACCATGGGCACCACCTTGGGTCCCTGTAGCACCGGGGCAGTGGAGGGTGCTCACTGCTTGGCAGGACCAGATCCCTGCTGCCTTTACAACAGCAGAAGGTGACTCCTCTGCAATACTGCATTCAACTTCATTAAACGAATAATTGAAACTAGGAACTTTCAAGCAACGCTACGTTGTAAATCGAACTGGCTTCAGAAGAATAGTCTGCATTTCTGATTAAATGGCAAGGTCTTTACATTTTTAACTTCAGCATCATGAGTTTGCTCCCGTTCCCATTTGAAGTCAATTTTACAACTCCCATTGACTTCAGCAAGAATGGAATTAGATCCCAACATATTTGCATGTCAAATCTCTTTTCTTGCAGTTACAGTGCTTTCATCCATGACATCTGCAATTTAATGGCACATTTTCTACGAAAAAGCAATGCTACATTTCTTTGAAAGGCAGCAGCAATATAATAACATTGGCTAAAACAGGAAGATTAATGCTAAAATACAAAAAAAACCCCACCAAAAAACCATGCTTGAGGTACTGAAATGTTACAAGGCTTTTGCTGATAATGAGAAAATAGTCCACACAGGTGTTTGTTTCACAAATTTCAAATAAATAAAAGACTCCAAAGCCTACTGGAAGAACACTGAGAACAGGATGCAGGCAACAAAGTACAGACACACGCACAGAGGAAAACTTAGGCAAGCTTCCAGCTTTGAAACCGTTATAACCCCAAAGCAGCCCAACCCCAGATAGAATATTACTATGGCTCAACATGCTACCAAATATCAAGCATCTGACCCCAATTACTGCAGCTGCAGAAAGCAAGCTGGGAAGGGGGCCTCCAGCTTGGTGGCATTACCATACTGGACACTAACACAATGCTTAATCCGGTCACTCCATCCACTGCTTTGGACAAACCCCACAATGCTGTTAAAATACACACACACAACCCAAGAGAAAACAGAGGTACTTTGCCTTGTTCACAAAGAAATCATGGGTCTCTTCTCCCATGTAACAAGCGATAGGATGAGGGGAAACGGCCTCAAGTTGTGCCAGGGCAGGGTGAGGTTGGCCCTGGGGAACAATTCCTTCCCCAAAGGGCTGTCAGGGGCTGGAAGGGGCTGCCCAGGGAAGGGGTCGAGTCCCCAGCCCTGGGGGGATTGAACAGCCGGGCAGAGGCGGTGCTGAGGGCCAGGGTTTGAGGGTGGGATGGCAGGGGTAGGGGAACGGTTGGTCTTGATGAGCTTAAAGGGCTTTGCCAACCCGAACAATTCCGTGATTCTACTAGACAGGATTTCACATTTCCACACTACCAGTTTCTTTGTCAGAAACTTGGTCTGACCAGTTTAATGCCTACACATTGTACAAAAACATGAGAGCACCGAGAGCAAAGGGTCACCATCACTGACGATGTGTATGATCATACATGTAATCCAGTCATTTGAAGGCATAGTTTAAATTAGTATGAAAAAATGCATGTATTACTTAACTATTATGTCTCTAAGAAAAACAGTAATTTAAAAAGCTGTGCTAATTTATTAAATATCTATGCTTTCATTACTAGAAATCAAACTTTTCAATGGCCTGTGCATGTATGTTTAATCCACCTCTCCAAGTTCCAGAATTTAGGAATGAATTTAAATCAGTTTGATGTCAGGTTGCCTCAAAACTATCGACCATTTTATTTTATACATTAAATTTATTCTGTAGGTTTATTTTCTTCAATCACTGAAAAAGTGAGCTGATTTGTCAGTGTTTTTCTCCCTCCACCTTTCTACCTAAACCCCCAGTCATTGCCTTGAATTGTAGAGGCAGACCACAAACCGTCTCTTACAGCAATTCCGCTGTTCAGCTGCATTCATATGAACCATTTGTGAGATTAAAAATAAAACATGAGACATTTCTGGATCGCACATTGATAATTTAATTATTTTCCATTTTAACTGCATGCTATTTGTGGCACAGAATACTGAATATTTATGTTGGCTGAACATCACAATCTTCTAAAATATCTGTATGTCAAAAGTCAATTATTCAGGTGACAGCATTAATGCTTAGATTCTTTGTTAACCATTATTACCTTTTGAGGTTCTGATTTTAAAAGATATCTGAAAGCAATAACGTAGTCTTATTCACCAAAGTAATTTTCATCTTTGTATCTATAGGTTGTGTTTAGAACCACTTCACAGTCAGAAATGAACATCACTGTGCTGTTCATGACGTTATACACATAAAGTGCAGAAATTCTCACATGATTAGTGCTGAGACCCAGGATACTTCAAAAGCTTCCCCCCCCACACACACTGTTATTAATATTAGTCTTTATGTTTCTATGTAAAGCCTTGCTGTAGGGGTGAGGGTGTCACGCAAGCAGTTAAGACATCGCTCTGGGTTATTCTACTCATTTCTTCAGGATCTACAGCTTTGCAATGAAAGCCGAGAGAAATTATCTATTTAAAAACTTACTTTCTCGGACCACTTTCCCATAAATCAAACAATACACGATGGGGAGGGAATTACCTGATTATTATGTATCCATAATCTGTTATCTAAACTATGTTACCTTTATTCCAGAATTTAGGAAGCTTGTTACTCTGATTAACAATTCCTTTAATTTCAGTCAACCCATGCTGCTTTGTTTTTGCTACGATTACGATATTAGAATGTCTTCATAAACCACGTCAGTGAGCTGAAATAAATTATAATTCCTACCACAGATAGAGCAAGCTCCTATACCCGATCCACTTGTTTTGCATGACACCGATAGCACAAAGCAGGTGGAAAGTTAGTTTATTCAGCTGGCAACGGCACGAGCAGATGGCATGCAAGGCACAACAGGAGCAAAAGGATCCTGCTACAGCGGTCCCCAGCCCCAACAGCCGCCAGATCTCCTGACAGCTGGTAGGTGATACTGCACATGGATCAAACCCCAGGAGGACCCCTGAGACACACGGACTCCTGGCCAGCCTCAAGTAAAGCAGGCCACTAATATTTCATACCAGCATCTCTGCTGAACCCCTCCTCGAGCTCTCACCCTGAGAGCTGCCCAGTGAGACCGCGAGGCAATTTGTGTCCGGGCTGCAATGCCCGTGTTTACGCCTAACCAACGCCTTCTGCAGCGCAGGTGACAACTCGCCATCTTTTCGCCACGTTGTCTTACTTTCATACACTCACAAACAAGATATTATTAGAAATACAGCACAATTTATGTAGGAACATGGAATTTGTGAGAATCATGTGATGCAAGAGGAGAAAAGTGGTGAACTAGTGTTGAGAAATAAAGTGGTTTTGTAAAATGTTCACTTTGGTTGTCTTCCAAAATGAAGGATGGGCTAACAACAAAAATCAAGGAGGGAACGGAGGAAGATTCACTACCTGAATGTGACATTTTAGGGATGAGATTGAGAGGTAAACAAAATTCCATGCAGATTCTCAGGTGTTTGGGATCCCATTCCACCATTTTGATTCGTCTCACTGTACTTCAAATGGCCAACTGTGGAACCTGAATCCAGATTTGACCTCTGGCAGTTCTCTTAACCACAGGGAAGGTGTGTTCGTTACTTGTAAGAAATTAGAAAACATATACATCAAACCACCAGTGTGTATGGCTTGTTTTGTTTATTATGGCTTAAAGTATTTTGTGTCACCTCAGCTAATTGGCATGTTTTCTTAGCAGCGTAAATAGACGTTCAGAAAACTCATAAATCGGACTAGCTGTGTTTGTAAGCAACCTTTCCATATCAGATGTTTTCGATATTGGTACAGAAGAACCAAGCTGTTGAAATATCCAAACTACAACTACACTCATCCAGGGTTGGGTGTGACACTGTTCAGGTAAAAATTGCTATCGCTTCTTCCAAGACAAAAGCTGAGTAAAGCTAAACACAACATTTCTCAACAATTCAGCTGAAAATTAAGGGGAACATTTTCTAAGGTAGAAAGGGCAGCTCAGCCCCCAAATAATTTCTCTGTGAGAAATCCCATTTCTCTGAAAATTTCCTTACAGGATTTATGCAGTCATTTTTAACAGCCATAATCTGAATATTTCCCAGACAATAACTGCAACAGTTTCCTTAATTCCCACAAATATCACTTCAACTTTGAGGTTTTCCCTTAAGTTAAAACGCCAGCATTCAGTGGGTGAAAGTCCAAATGTATGTTCATTATGAGTATATATTGGCAAAGTTAACCACTCTGTTGGACCTAGATAGGGAAGAACAGGGCGCTGCCAGAAAGCAGATGAGCTCCTATAGCAGGCAGCAGAGGATCGTTAACAGAACAGGCTAATTTGCTCTACAACTGGACTGCAGAGAGAGCAAAAAAAGTAGAGATGAAAGCAGAGAATAACATCTTTTACTTTGAATTCCTCAGCAGGTATGGGTATGGCAGAGATAGCTATAAGGTGCAAATGAAGTAAAATGGGCCTTACCCCTCACCAACAGGTGGGACATGGTAGGGCTCAGATGTTGCTAATTAGTAGCTCATGTCAGATGACCACCCGTCTCCAGCCTGTTGTAATTCTCAGCCTGAGATTTAATTCTCACTATCAAACATCTTGATTTTCTACTGAAATCTAGTGGACCTTGACTTAAACTATCTGCAGCCCCTGAGAGCTTTGGGTCTTCTCCCCCCCTCTGATTTTCAATTATCAAATTCAACCTAATGGGGAGGATGTTCCAAACCGAGCATCAGGCACAGACACTCAGCACACACTTCTCCTCTAAAGTTGCCCGCCACTATTTTTTTTTTCCTTTTTTTTTTTTTTTTTTTTTTTTTTTTTTTTGCATTTCAGTAAATTTCACTGTGAGTGTCGCTGCTAGTGAGCTACCTTCCTTTTTTGGTGTTTTACAACAAATACATAGTTATCCAACAACAACTGCTGTCCCATTTGGGATTTTGCTCACAGTGTAATTACAGAAAGATTTTTTCAGCAGAGTTTTGATGAAAACTTTGTATTCTTTAGGTTCAGTAATTCCACTATCCATGCATGCAAAGGCTACTATCTGGGCAAACCCTCACATCTGGAAATGCCGGGAAATGCCACACTCCACATCTTCGACGGAGGAGAAGCGATTCCTCTATGCACACAGAATGGCAGCTGACTTCTGTATCGGCAAGAGTCCGCCCACACAGAGCCAGTCAAGCCTGAAAAGCTGGCTTTCCCAATGCTGTGCCTAGATGCTGCAGCCTGAACATGTTGCATGTATCAAATCTTTTCCATATATAATCTAAGAATCACAGAATCACCTCAGTTGGAAAAGCCCTTTAAGATCATCGAGTCCAACCGTTAACCTAGCACTGCCATCCCACCACTAAACCATGTCCCTAAGCACCTCATCTGTCCTTCTTTTAAATGCCTCCAGGGATGGGGACTCCACCACCTCCCTGGGCAGCCCATTCCAGAGCCTGACAACCCTCTCGGTGAAGAACTTTTTCCTAATGTCCAGCCTAAACCTGCCCTGGCGCAGCTTCAAGCCATTCCCCCTGGTCCCATCATCTGTTACCAGGGAGCAGAGGCCGACCCCCCCCCTCACTCCCCCCTCCTCTCAGGCAGCTGTAGAGGGCGATCAGGGCTCCCCTCAGCCTCCTCTGCTCCAGACTGAACACCCCCAGCTCCCCCAGCCGCTCCTCGTATGACTTGTGCTCCAGACCCCTCCCCAGCTTGGTTGCTCTCCTCTGGACCTGTTCCAGCAAGGCAACGTCTTTCTCGTAGTGAGGGGCCCAAAACTGACCCCAGCATTCGAGGTGCGGCCTCACCAGCACCGAGTACAGGGGCACGATCACTGCCCTGCTCCTGCTGGCCACACTATTCCTGATACAGGCCAGGATGCCATTGGCCTTCTTGGCCACCTGGGCACCCTGCTGGCTCATATTCAGGCGGCTGTCAACCAGTACCCCCAGGTCTTTTTCCACCAGGCAGCTTTCCAGCCACTCTGCCCCAAGCCTGTAGCGCTGCGTGGGGTTGTTGTGACCAAAGTGCAGGACCCGGCACTTGGCTTTGTTGAACCTCACACAGTTGGCCTTGGCCCATTGATCCAGCCTGGCCAGGTCCCTCTGCAGAGCCCTCCTCCCCTCCAGCAGATCAACACTACCACCCAGTTTGGTGTCATCTGCAAATTTACTGAGGGCACACTCAATCCCCTCATCCAGGTCATTGATACAGATATTAAACAAGACCGGCCCTAAAACTGAGCCCTGGGGGACACGGCTTGTGACCGGCCGCCAACTGGATTTAGCTCCATTCACCACGACTCTCTGGGCTCGGCCATCCAGCCAGTTTTTAACCCAGCGAAGAGTACACCCATCTAGGCCACGAACTGCCAGCTTCTCCAGGAGAAAAAACAGTACTGAAGCCCAGTGCTACAGTAAGTGAAGAATAGGTCTAGACGCAAGAATGAAAATTAAGACAAAGTCAGTTCTGATTTACTGGTTTTATATTGATTTAAGTGGGGTTAGATTTCAATACCAGCTACACGTTTTATCAGGAACTGGTTTTATTTGCAGAAAACTGAAATATCTGGAGTGCTTTCCCTCATAGTATTAGCTTACAAAACCGCAGTATCATTGAAAACATAAAAACCCCAACCTTCTCCCTAAGAGTTTCAATGAAAGACACTTGCCAAAGGAAAAGGATCATTGTTGCATTGGATATCTGCATGTTGTTTTCATTATGTGCTTTAAAACCTACTTTCCATCTTTCTTGGTATCTGGATTAACTGAATTCTGCTATTAGCATTCAAAATAGCTCTCCTTTCTTGAAGCAGTCTTTTGTACATTGACACAGTGAATCAGTTTATATTCCTTAATCTTGAGAGATGAAGCCATCCTTACATTAAAATGGAGAGTGCATTAGACGTTGAGTCCTAATGCTGAGCCCTACAGGTCAAGGGCACTTGGAGATAAGAGACTGGCTTGCAGCTCTCTCTAGCACACACACACATGTAATGGGGAAAAAGTGATGAGGCTCCAGTCCCATTTAATAGATTAATAGCTTCTTGTACCAGAAGGTTATACTTTGATCCTTTAATGCTCTATTAAGTAATAATTTTGCCAATATTTCCTGGCTTCTATCTCAATAGCTTATGAACAAATATAAACGTAAATACAGTCACTTGTTCATAGGACAAGAGTCACACTTCTGTTTAGTGGGATTCATGCAGCATAATAAATAAGATTCCCAGCGCCTGTTGCATATCCACATTTGATATGGTCAGCTGTAACACATCCCTAAAATGCTACTTCACAGGACCTAGCTCTTAGTTAATTAAAAATTCAGCCTGGCCGAGTTTAAAGCTTTTGTTTTGTTTTGAAGGGTCATGCAGTGAAAACAGCCTGAGAAGCAAAATTATAGTGAAATCTGCCACGTACTACAGCCAGTACCAGCATTCATTCTTCCGAAACTTCACCCGTGCAGGAGCACCCAGGTGTATGATATATGGACAGAAGAACATTACTTGAAATTGTCTTTAAGAACCTTGTCTCTGCCCTATATATCAGTCATTAGGCTACTGTAGATAAGGGCACTTTCTATTAATTACATTGAAGATATTCCACTGTGCGACACAAAAAATCTGATTTGTAAGACTGCTGAGAGAAAGGAAATGAGGGAGAGAGAACACGGGGCCCAGTGACGGCAGCACGTATCGGGAGCGGTACGATGAGGGTGCCTGGGAGATCTGCCCTCGGGGCTGCTCCAGTTTGATCGAATAACTTGAGTGACTTTGTGCGTTTCTGTGCCGTACTGTCATTGCCAGCTAATTAGGAATGTGCTGAGAAATCATCCATTATACCACACCTCCTGCAGAATACGGGAACACGTTGTTTATCTAAGAAGGGAAACATCCTTCTCTCCATCTCTGCATGGGAAGCGCTACGTGGTTTTAGGTAGAACAACTGTGTGTCTTGATAATTACAGGAGTCCTAGACACATACCATCCATGCAGATCTAGAAGATATCCGTACTATAACATAATTCTAGAAATCATTACTGGTGATTAAAGTACAGCCTTTTTCTTTGCAGGGATGCTACAATTCCTTCCAATTAAAAAAGGAAAAAAGAAAAAAAAAAAAAAAGGCGAGAAAAGCTACAAACGTAGCAGAATTCCATCCATCTCGCCACCAGGGGACACTGTCACGTCGTTTCAAAAGTATGAGGAAACAAATTGTTGCTTTAACACCAGTAAGTCCAATTTAGATGGATAGATGAACTCTAAATGTGTTCGTTGTATGCTTCCTTAGAGCAGAGCCAGTAAATATGACAAACACATGCCCAAAACAGCATAGTGTCTGAGAGTTGTCTTTCAGCATTTACATCACATGCACCTATGCATCTCCCAACAACCAAATTAACAACATAAATAACGTAAAACCTCGGTCTTCCTCAGTACAACATTACCAGAGCAAACCCAATTCTGCCTACATGAGCTAATACTGTTCCAGTGCTGCTGCTGACCAAGTACGGGGCTGTCTAAAATCTCAACCGCAGCATTGACAGGAGAACAATTTCTGCCACAGCTCTTCTCAAACTGAGCAGCACCTCACGTCTCCAGTTATCTCTCTAAATTCAGTGGAGCTAACTGAGAAGATGACAGCAGTGAACTCGAGCACAGGTAACTGATTCTGTACACTGAGTATTCTCAAGACCCTGTCCGCATTTTGTGTGACAAGACAACGAGCTCCCCTCTACCAGACCACTGGAAAATGGATGCAAAAGTAGTTATCCCATACCTGGAGTTAGCTAGAAGATGAAGATATAGTTAAAGCTCTTACAGTCAAGATAGCCGGAGAAAGAAATCTGTTTACATTGGGTTTATCTGTTGATGCTGGTAGTTCTTTAAAATATGCGGAGTGAGATTTAGTAAGTCCTTATTGGATAAACATTTCCATTTAGATTAATTTACACATGTTCTCTGATTGCCAAACGATGAGAATTGTGTATCCACAACTGCTGTAACATGACAGCACCTTGTGTAAAGCAGGACGTATGTTCTCCAATATTAACAATGTGAAATCAAAGAAACATGAGCTAGAAGGATGAAAACATAAGCATAGAAAACCAGGAGATGGATTTGTGAGGTTTTCTGCTTCAACCAAATGGTTTTGCTTCATAAATTAATGTGCTAAAATAGGTAAACAGATGTCCCTGAACACTTCGTCTGTGTCTTGAAGGCTATATACTAGTACTATGCTGAAAAAGGTTGGCATCTAGGTTTACAGTGAGATGAAAGTCCCTCTGACAGGTACAGACTTTTTTAATCAGTGACTTAGTTTAATGCAATAATTTTTTGAAGGCGTAGGCTTCATTATTCTTTTGCAACTCATACAGTACTAACTTCAATAAACGGAGTGCATACATTCAATGATCCAGGTTATATGAAATCATGAAGTGAATATTCTAAGCAATGTTTTACTCATCATCTTGGGTGGCTCAAGATTCAAAATTTCACTTGTTAAGCTTAAGAGTGCACTTGAATTGCTAAGTACACTGGAAATTGTACTTAGGTCAACTACAAACCCAGGATATTGCTGCCTAGAGCTGAGCATTCTACATTAGAGTAATTTAATAAAAAATAAGCATTAGTTCTGTGTATTCTGTACAACTTAAACATCCGAGCTAGCAATAAAGATCAAATCACCTCTCCCAAGTTAAAACCACTCTTCCTGGCTTATCTTACAGCCCTGTTAGATGGCAGCACCAACAGTCCTTAACTGCACAGCAACTGTTACCCATACCAGGCCGATATCAGTTCTCCGTCTCACCAGAAGTGACCAGTTGCATTCTCCTTTACTGCAATCTCCCCCCCACCTACTGTTTGACTTCAACCTCACTGCGCATTCACCTACCAAAAGCTAAGTGAAGTATATTCATTCCAAAATCTAGATAAAGAGTGAAGACTTTGGAAAGACTGGAGAGCAGAGGTTTCTACACCTAATCATTATGAGATAGAAAGTCTGCCAGGTAGTGGTCAATACCTATCATTCAAAAACACAAAGGAAACTAAGAAGAGGTTGCCACCACTTCCAGCAAAGCTGAGAACATACATTTGCTAGCAAGTTAACAGAGTTTACACAGAATTTTCTGTGGTGTCTGAGTTTGGGCCATGGAAACTGCCTGGTTTCTGCTGCATCTGCCTGGCCTGAGCAGCAGGTGTGCAGGCTCTGAAGTGCTTCCAAGGGTAATTAAGCACATCATCTCAGGGTGCAGCTGTGGAGGGGCTGCACAGCACCGTCCCCTGGCACTTCTCAGCACTTATCTGTGAGCTAAGGCTCCCCCAGGTCTGCGCTAAGAAGAATGAGCGCTCCTGGATTTACTTCAAGACCAACCAGGTTAACTCAAGTCCTTTATAGCGCTGTTCCAGACTCGACTGGAGAAGTCCCCAGCAACCTGATCTAATTAGATCTGCTGCAGGCAGGGACTGGACTCGGTCACCTCCAGAGGTCCCTTCCAAACTAAGTTATTCTACGACTCTGTGATCTTCCACTGTTTAAATTAACCCAAGGGACTAAAAGAAATCGGAGCGTGGGTTCATGAAGGTGGCATCCCCCAGGAGACGCACAGGTAAGTCTCTTAACTGGTGTAATGGTTGGAACAGAGAAAGGCTGTGCACAGCCTTGGCTACTGCTTTCCCATGTATTGCCAATCCCATCGATAAAACACTTCCATAACGCGATCATACCATTTACAGCACACTTTCACCCCAAACTCTCCACTTAGTGTGAACACGGAGGCAAAAATGAATATACATTAAATCTCACCTAAAGAGAAGAGAACAATACTGTTATCATAGATGTCTCATCTGCCTTGGGAACTCTGAACACTCAGGTAAATAATTTCTACACTGCGGCTATACCACTAATAATCCATGCTATCAAATGGTGATGATGACAACTTTGGTAGGAATATGTTCTTAATCATAAGAATAGGAAAATCATTCCTCGTAAGATTTGAAAGGAACTTTGCTTTATTGGTGTTTTGGTATGAGAGGGGTATTGTCTTCTCCAGAAGAGTAAGCAGAGATCAGACAAGCCAGGCCTATTTAATATTTTTAGATTCGTAAGACTAGAAAAGAGAAAACTTTGATGGATTTCTGATCCACGCCTTTTCTTTCTGCAGGCAATATGTACTAAAAATTGGATCTCCTGCTGCGCAGCCCTGACACTAACAAACATTTTCATTTCTGACATTTCTGTGACACTTTATGCAACTGTCAGAGGGCCTTATTCAACATATCAATACCCACGCGAGCTTACGTCTCTGTGAGATGACTCTGAACCATTCCAAATGTCTTTCATATAAATCAGCTAAAGCGCCTTTTTCCAGTGCCTTTTTACTATGCATTTCACTGAAAGGGGTTGATTAAGTGTTAAAGAATGATTAGCCTGCTTTACAATTATAAAGGATTGCACTTGACAAGATCTGACAGTATCTCAGGCTAATCTCAGAACTGCACAATATTTGTAAAGCTGAAAATATTCCACAAAAAAAAAAAAAAAATTAAAATCATTGAAATTAACAATTTTGCTAAAACATGAGGAACAGAAGCTAAAATTCAGGCCAACATAAAAAAAATAATTGCTTAATGAATTAACACATCTTACCTAGGTGGACTGATATCCCTCAGACTGCTCAGAGCTATTCCTTAAATGCTCACACCGCAGGTACATTCAGTCATGATGTTATTACTCATATCTGTGATATGGACGTAGGCCAGGATTAGAAAGGCTGATGCAGAACTGGCGAGCTGCACCAGTCTCAACTGAGAATGCCTAATACCGACAATGAAAGTAGAGGAAAACCAGTCCATAATGCATCCATGTGATTGCAAAATACATTTGCAGAGGAGAAAGTTTGCTCCTTGCTCCTGCAGACCATCAGCTGTGCTCAAACACACACAAACAGGTTACAGCACTCACCTCAAGCATACGTGCACGTACACAAAGTAAACGGTTGAAAAGAAGAAATTGTCCTTCTATTTTTTTATTTCCCTTCTCATTTACTAAATTAATGCCTTTGTCACATTCTTAAAACACTGTGTACAGCACAGAACGCATTTAGAAGCAGGCTGGGGTAGAGAATACCAGAGAAAGAACAAAAACCGTACTCTCAGAACTTGTCATCTGAAGCCACTAATGGACTTAATGCATTAAACAGACTAACAGAGCCCTTTGATTATAAGCAGCACAATGTTACATCCAAGTTGTTCTCCCTACAATTTGAAATAGTTTGGATTAGAGCGTTGCATAGCAAAAACCCAACTGAACACAAAAACCCCAAACAAATACGTCTTAGTTAAATGTCTGTCACAAAAGGACAAGACAACGGTCACAAACTAAAATACAAGCAAGTAAAATTCAACAGAAGAATAAAAATATTTGCTGTGAGGATGACTGAATGCTGGAATGGATTGCCCAGACTGACAGCGGTGTCCCATCCTTGAAGATGCTCAAAACTCAACTGGATGTGACCCTGAGCAACCTGCTCCAGGTGACCTTGCTTGAGCAGGGGGGTTGCAATGGATATGTCCAGCGGTGCCTGCCAACCTCAGTGGCCCTGTGATTCAGTAAGTAAATCTACTGTCTCAAATATTGTCCTGGTTTTGGCTGGGATAGAGTTAATTTTCTTCACAGAAGCTAGCATAGTGCTGTGCTTTGGATTCAGTGCTAGAAGAATGTTGATAACACGCTGATGTTTTTAGTTGTTGCCAAGCAGTGCTCAGACTGCTCAAGGACTTTTTGAGCTTCTCCTGCTCGGCCAGGGGCAGAACAAGCTGGGAGTACGGCACAGCTAGGACCCAAACTGAGCAAAGAGCTATTCCAGACCATGGAACGTCATGCTCGGGGGGGGGGTTTAGTCGGTCGGTCGCGGGGGGAGTGATCGCTGCTCGGGTACTGATCGCAGCTCGGGACGGGCTGGGCATCGGTCGGCGGGTGGTGAGCAATTGCATTGGGCATCATTCGTTTTGTATATTCTGTATATTTTGTTATCATTCTCATTATTACTATTATTATTATTTTCTCTTATTAAACTGTCTTTATCTCAGCCCTCGGCTCTAACCCTTTTCTCCTTCCCGATTCTCTCCCCCATCCCACTGAGGGGTGGGGGGGGGGGGAGTGAGCGAGCGGCTGCGTGGTGCTGAGCTGCCAGCCGGGTTAAACCACGACAAATATTTGTGAGATCAGCTACACAAAAACCCCCAAACAATAGAGGGCTCTAGTTAAATGTAGCGATTATACACAACCATGCTCTGTCATAAAGAGGCAAAGGACGCCGCTGAGCAGCCCTTCGTTCTCCTACGAAATCTCCCCTTCCTTAGGAGAAGCGGTAACTGAAGCACCACGTGCCTCGCACAGCAAGGCGAACGGAAGCACAGGCTCCACACGGGATGCAGAATCCCACTTCAAACCCCAAGCCGCGCCGCCTACTTCACTCACACCACCTCGGCCTGACACAACGGGGCTTGGCCTGAGTGATACAGTTTACTTGAAACAACTGTAGCATTTAATCCCATATTTGATGCATTTTGAGCCACATATCTTCTTTATTAAATAAGTAATATTTACATGCCATTCTGTCTATTTTTTATGCTACTTAATATCATATGTCTGCTTTACATAGAATCCTTTCTAAGCTTGGTAGAATACTTTTTTGGGTGCAAATAATTGAATTATTTCATAAAGTTACCCTGTACAAGGCACCCTGACCTAAAAGCAGGCCAAGATCAAATACCAAAATGTTTTTTATTAGTTTCAGTATGCAGATAGTCCTCAAAGGACCACTAAAATCCTTAAAATGTTTGTGGAGTTAGGACTATAGAAGATACTCTGCTGAAAGTCCTCCTCAGAATACCAAATACTTTCGGATTTAATATCATAGGCTGTGATGCCTAGTAACTCAGAACAAAACGCTTTTGTATTCACTGATTCCTGAACACACCGAATCAAAATGAAAACTAGTGAAAAGTAAAATCTCTCACCTAAAGCCAGAAGCCATGCCAGAGATGGGCTGGGCTTCTTATCTGAATCTGTGTAAGACAAAAAAAATCCTGTAGATGCCATCACCCATACAAAAGCCTGACTTCTTCACATATTAAGTTACTAAAATGAAGACTGACAGAACATCCTTGTCAGCTTCATTTAACCAGATGCTGCCTGACAATTTCCACATGGAATTGTGGAACTGCAACTCGAAGAGGACATAAACCCACAAAAAATGAGGAAGAACTTGTCAAGTCAAATAATGCAGGCACAAACCTCATAAAGGAAAATGGGTATATTTATTAAATAAACTTTAGCTTCCACGATAACAGAGGCAATCGCTCCAGCCACTGCCTCTGCCAGTTTGACAGCAATGCCATGTCTACATGGGAAATCATGTTTCAATGCTTTTGAAATACCTAGAAAAAAATTGGACAATGTAAAAAAACCCCATAAAACCTTTCCCTTAAAAACCTTCGCCTTCCACGTAGTTACAGCATTAAGAAAAGGAAATGCCTGTTAAAAGCATGAAAGAAAAAAAAAAATCAATATTTTCAATTGAGGTCCATCTTCCTGCAATATCCTGGACTGTTCCTAATGTAAACTTTGAAAACAGTGGGGAATGTTAATAATTTCTCGGAATTCTGTCAGAGAAAAAAATAAGATAGAGCTTAATCAGGAATTATTTTAATTTATTTATTTATATGGGAATTATTGGCTGAATAACGTTAGTTCCTCTTTAAAGACCCGATGCTAAAGACAGTATTTTCCCTGTTAGTGTGCAAAACCTGTCAGAATTTTTAGCTTCAGAGGTGCAAATATTCCCAACTAATGCCACAGTGCTTCATAAAATTAAGGTTCCAATTGCTCAGCTTGTGCAGGACAGTACCTCATGGTTGATTTCTTGGGGCTTTTTGCCTGTTGCTTTTCCACTCACTTGTGCCTAGGAAGCTTCCTATGATTTAATCTGAACTGGATCAGCACTTTAAACTCACTTAATTAACACCTTTATCTTTCAGCGCAGCCTAGTTAATCTGAAGAGTGCAATGCTGGGTGTATCTTAGTTCAGACCAGGAGCTCATCCACTCACCGTGCTTCTGCTCACAGCGTACTCTGGTCTCCCAGCGCACAAACTGGACTGTTTTCAGATGAGGCTACACCAAAAGGTCCTCCCCAGGACTAAAGGAACTATACACGCTCCAACCACTACAGGTCATCTGCCCACAGAACACCCCAAACCCCACATCTAGTGTGAGAGTTGGGTGATCCTCAACAACTGCTTCACTCAGTTGATCCTCTCCTCCCACACAAGTGGCCAACGCGGACACAGATGGGGCTCCGAGGATCCGATCCGTATTATTACCCAGCAGAGAAACACGCTGGGTTTCTGGCTGCCTTCTGGTAGGAATACAGCCACCACCTTTGACGTTAAGAGACCCATCCTGCTGGGAAAAGGTGGCCATGACCAGCCGAAAGCTTGCTGTAAAATCAGCTCTCAATCTAAGGAGATCTGAGTCTCGCTGCTTACCATGCTATGGATGCTGAAGCCTGTAGTTCAACACAGAGCTTTGTAGCAAGGCTAAAGCAGGTATTCTCTGACTACCTATTACAGGAATAATCAAATGTGTAAGAGAAAAAGGCCTAAGCAGGGAGTATTCCTCTGAGTCACCAGCAAGAAAACAAACATCCCAAAGATAAGAATTCTTCTTCTTTTTTAAGCCTGGCAAGAAGTCCTAGCTATGCACCAGCTGTTCATGAAAATGAAGAGACTGCACATCTTCAGCTATAGGCAGGAGAGATTAATAGTAAAAAAAAAAAAAAAACCAAAACAAAAAAAAAAACACAACCCCGTAGCTTCTAACTATCAGGAAAATGACGGGAGGAAGAAAAGAAAGCCAAAAGGTGAGAATCCTCTTTTCTTTTTGTCCAAGTCTCCAAAGATATTCATAACTGCTCACACCATTGACAAATGGGTAAAACTTAATTGTTTGCTTACTCGTAAAATATAAAATGGAATGTGCTGCTACCAGCACTTCGGGATTTGAATAATGTCCATGCAACACATCTATCAAAACCTTATTTTGCGATTTAGTGGGAGAAAGAATGTACTAATAACTAAATAACTAAAATCTTTATAAAATAAAATAGAACTAAATGGAAACACACTTAACTACGGAATAATATGCAACTAAAATATACAATCAAAAAAAAAAAAATCTACCTTGGAAAGCCTCTCGATGAGTGAAATCTTGCCGCTGGCATGAGGCCAGCCACCCTCATCACTCCCCATGTCCTTCGGGCTTGATTACATGCCGGGTCTCATAACAACTGCACCCTTTCCCCCCGAATTCGCCGCACCCCCCTGATGAAGGAGGGCCTGCGCCAGGCCCAGCTCCTCCGCAGCCGACCGGCTGCCAAACAGCTGAGCCTCCCCCCTGGAGTCCCAGCACGGAGGGAAGCCAGCAGCAGAGCCGAGCTGGCTGGGCTGCCAAACCGGCCAGATGCAGGCACTCTCGCAGGTGACTGTGAGATGGGGCCCAGAAAAGTGAGCCTCGTGCCGAACACACCGACACCTGACAACCTACAGCTAATTCAGAGTGTTTCTAGGGGGCCAAAGGAGGATCAGGCAGCCAGCCACCGAAGCTCAAGGGCGCTTAGCTTACTGCACAAAGCACCAGCTGGAGGGCTTGCAATTTATTCTCCATTTAGCTACTCCTACGGCAGGGACTTAAAGTAACTCTGAGTATTTGGTGGGAATGCTAAACCCAGAGCCTTCTCCTGCCATGTCTGATATGAGGAGCACACGCCAGAAGCTCTGGGGCAGGAGATGCCACCAGCTGGGAGAACGGGGAGTGATGAGTCCTTCTGCAGGCCATGCACCTACAGGAAAGCCAAATCCTGCAAAACCTCTCCAAAGGAGTTTCTTGGTTTATGACCAGGGTGGAAATAAAATGAGAGCTGGAGCCAGAACTGGGTAGAGAACTGTAGCCATTTTTCTTACTGTGAATTGCAATCACAAAATCTCTTAACGCGTAATGGGATGGGAGTTCCCTTGGTGGGAAACGGTGGACATACCATTTCTCCAGAGCTCCTTGTGCCCTCCTCTGAACTCCAAAATTCATTCCAAGAGAGAAACTGAATACATTAATCTTAATAGAATACATCATGAGTTGTAACCAATAATGGCTATGACATTTAATTGAAGCTTGCAGCCCCAGCCCCGCAAGCATGACCGTGCATCTGAAGTGCATGCCTCTCCACTGCCCTCCTCAGAAGTCTGTTATTCCTATCCCATCAACACACTGCTACCAGGGGACATGTATTAAGTGGAAAACTTCCTTGCTGATGGCAGCTCTTATCCCCCAAAAGCTCAACTGCAACAACGTGTCTGAGCAGAGGACATCAGTTTTCATGTCTGCAGGCTTCTGCATTCATATTCAGAATCCTTGGTCATATCTGAGCAAAGTTTTCTCTGCTCAGAGCATATAAGGCTATTGATTTCTCAAAGAAAAGTCAAGATAGCGAGAGATTTAAAAGAAAAAGAATCTCTATAGCTCACCAGCCCTCTCCACGCACTTATTCGTTGCCCAACCACGAGTTCATCATATGAAGACACACCTTGTTAACACAGACTGAAGGGATGTCAACAGATGATCTAGTACGTATTCCAAGGTATATTCAGCTTTCATGAAAGAGATGTAAACCTATTCTTACAGATGGAAGCTCCCAAATGACGCTTGAGAATCCACTCTAGTGTCTTCCAGTCTTTACTGTTACAAATTTTTTCACGCCATCTAATACTAAACTTTCTTCCTGCAGTTCAAATTCTTATCCTATCCACCAAGAATACAGGCGATAAAAAATAATCTATTTTTTGTCCTAGACTGTTACGTTCCTCCCACTACCCAATCCTCTCTGGTTTGTACCTGTACTAAAAGTTACCATAGTTTATATACAAATACCTAAAGAATCTGCAATCAGCATTCCCAATCCATTTGAAGACTGCCCTGAAGAGCCATTATACAATTAGTGCATTGGCCCCAGTGGCACAGATACTGACACCTGCAGCGTCTCACAGCAGGCATCTCCGATTCCTACGCAGCTGATGAATCAAAAAGGCTTTCTCCAGCTCCTCTTAACATGACCTTTCTCTGCTAAGCGTCAATTGGCTTCACACAGAGGCAGCAGACAGAGAACCCAGGGAAAGCTTCCTATTAATGCAAACTTCCCCCACACGTTCAAAGCCTGCTGCTGAGCACACCCAGCAGTATTTCTCTTGTATGTGCCTGGACTTTGGGGACAAATATGCTATTCTACAGTCCCTCCCTCCACATAAACACATGCAGACTGCTTTTCTCCAATTCAAACTTAAAAATCAACAGAAATCAATTACTGCAGTACTAAGACATGCATTACACCAGGTCCTGCTAAAGACATCTGGCACCCCCCAGTTACGGTAACCCACACATTAGCCAGCTTTTTAACTTTTCCCAGCACATTTGGCATTTCACCACTGCTGGAGTCAATCACTGCTGCATTCTAGTGCTCCACAAATTGATCCCGTTCTGCTTCCCAAAGCACCCCCCCTGAAAAAGCAGCCTGAAGATTCTTATGACCTTCACGCCCAGGGGAGTTTTCCACGTGTCTGAAGCATATGCGCCAATCTCATTGCAGTTGCACAAAAAATTAAAGGTATTCTTTACTTCAGATACATAATGCACCAAAATAGGACTGGAGGATAAAAAGTAACAGCCCAGTCTTCCGTTTAGCACATTTCAGCATCCTACAAACCACAAACCCCAGGAATGCTTATCCCACATTGTTTGCTTACCCATCACTGCCTTGGCATCATTTTTTCTAAAGAACAAACAATACAGCAGAAAGAATCCAGATACAAACTCTTCAAACTCCACAGCCCCACAAACTCCTATTCATGTGCAAGTAGGTCCAAGGCAGCAAGAGTTGAACAGCAATAAGCCTCTCGGAACTCTAACGTTAATCCCCTATGAGGAAGTTCAGTAATTATCAGATGTCTTCCTCCTTTTTTGATTAGACATGAAGAAGCAATCCTAAACTAAAAGGAAACATATTCATCTGCTACTGGGAAGTAGTCCTCACTCAGTTTGTCATGAAAACAAGTGTACAGTCCATACCATTCCTGTTATTTAAGTCAAATTAACAGCTAAAATTAACCTCCTCTGAGTAATAGCTCACAATCTTATTTTGCCTCCCCACCTGGAAACTAGCACTTTCAGGTAATTCTGAATGTAAGGAGTTATCAAAATGTTAGTGTAGCCCATGTTTTATACTTTAGAAAAGAAAATAAATTCTTATTTCTTAGTTGTTTTACTGGCCTTTGCTCAGGTATATACCAATATCTGGCCCTGAAACGAACCAGGTCCTTTTTACAAATTCTTAGTGATTTTGTTTATTAAAAATAAACAGAATGCAGTTACGAACACTTCACTTTTCACTGAGTAACCGGCGTAAGACCTGTGATACTGTAATAACATTTGCTAATCATTTTCATGTCCCTTTGTTATTCCTTTAAGATTCAGTTTCTCACAACTGAATCCTAAGACGCATCTTTTTTATATTACTGTTTCCAAAACGGCAAATGAAATGTTTAACAATCTTGTTTACACCCAAAAGCTTTTGAGAAAGATCAGATAAAATGAAGCCATCTTAGCCCAGCACCAATCTCAAAGTGTTATTAGCTTTGCTTTGTATTTTGTGTTAACACCTTAAATACTACCTGTACAAGTTAAGCAACTTCAAAGGCTTATGGTGTAGGGGTCTGTAATGGCCCCAGGTATCAGAGTGACTTCTGCCCTCGGATTACTTTACCAAAGACCAGACAACTGCCACTGACTTCACGGGTATCTTCAGCATTAAATACACCTGGACATTTTACCAAATAATCAACAAGAAAGAAGACAGTAAAGCTTGTTTTTCTCTCCCCACTGGGTTTATAAATATTCCACAGACCACACAATATTTTAAATAATCAAGACTCTTTAGCAGTCTAAAATCATGCTAATTAATACAAAGGTCCAACGGTCAATAAATACTGAATTTTCCAAATAAAGTTCTCCCTTTCAGGCGCTCTCATTCTTCATTTAGATGAGATTTGTTGAAGGCTGAATGGCCACATGTTTCAGGTCGCAAAATGGAAGATTTTTGGCTCCAGAAGTTGAGCCAATCATTTGAACACATAAATTTGATTTGTTATGTACTGAAACCCTCCCAAGTTTATCGCATATGTGATCGTGGGGAAATTTAGAACATTGTAAGTGCGACAGAAAAGAGAATGATACCATACTCTACTACACTGCACATAGTCACAAATAACTTAATTTTGTCAGTATTGCAGCAACATTCCTGTATTGTTCATAACTTTCCAAATTTCTTTGTTTCTAGCTTCTTATTCGTAAGTTGTTTAAATCCAATACCCAAGGATCAAATAGCCCTACAGACAAAATACCTACTAAATTAGAGTGAAATGCATATTGAATATATGAAGGCCTTTCACAGCTGCAAGCTCTATGTTGGGTCTGGACAATACAAAGGAGAGCAGAACAACCACGGGTTAGGATTTCACTGTGCACATCATGGAAAGCTCACTGTGTTGGCTCCATAACTACAATGAAATTAAAAATAGATTTTTACTCATCAGAGGAACGTGTTTCTGGAACAGTCTCTCAAAAACAACAGTTGGGTAAGAATACTAACTGCCGCTCAGACGGAGCTTGCTCTTCTCCAAGGAAGCGCATGGTGTGATTGCTTATAGTGAAGGCAGACAGAAATTCACGTCCTGGAGATTCCCAAGGTTCTCACGCTCTTTTCAAAGAAAAAAACCAACACAATCAGTAGTAATTATTCAAGTACTTCTGAATACTGCAAGTATTTCAAGAGCCTGTCCATTGAAAATGGAGATATCCATAGCACAAGGAAAACTTCAGTTCAGCAGAAGGAAAAAAAAAACATTAATAAAGATAAAGTCTGCGCAAGAGGAAGAATAGTGCAATATATGAAAAAATAGTAGTATAAAGCTGTATTACTTTCATTAAAAAGCAAAATACAAGATTTTAAATAGCCTTAAAAATTCCAATTTATTCACAAACAGACGGAGAATACACACACTTTGTATGTAAACCACAGGCAACTCTTAGGTGCTTACGCGACTGTGCTGCTTCGCTGCCACTTCCCTGGTTACTGTATTACTCTTTCAAGTCTCACAGAGTCCTTGGCTCATAAACCAGCGATATGCTTCCAATATATTATACCCATCGTAATCTGCTTATAGGCCTTTATAATTCATGCTCATTTAAAAACAGTTTTCCTACTTCCTTGTATTGACAGGACACAGATTTTGCCGCAGTGCCTTTTACCACAGGCTCGCTCAGCACTTGGTCTCAATGGGGATCTCTAGATACCACCCTAATAGAGAAAATTATTAAAAGTGAACAGTTGACCCTGAGGAGTCTCTGTTCGATCCATTTAAATCTAAATATCACATGTATTGCCTTTCCTGTTCATATGGTACTAAAACCGTAGAAGCTTGTAGATAAAACAGACCTCAGAGAATACTCAAAAGTCTACTCATTTTTTTCTCTTATTACAGAAAAAACCTTAATTTCTCTCAACAGAGTATTTCTAACTAATGATTCAGGGTTTTTTCCTATAACTGACATTACACAGGACCATGTTCTCTTATATCCCTTCCACATATAACCACCTACCTACATACATGTGCAGACGTTCTAACTGCAAAGAAGTATCTCTGACGTAATTGTGAAGAATTACAGTAATAGATTTTCTTCTCCTGTTTCCTCTTTTGCTTCTATGTAAAAAAAAAAAAAAAAAGGTATTTGATCCATTTTCTTGATATTTCATGGTTCAGTTGAATGGGCTGGTTTTGGTTCACAGAGCTACAAATTCCCATTAACTGACAATAGAGATGGATAGACCAAAACTATTTCAAAAAATCAGGTCAAATTTAGCATTTAGTTTTAAAAGCCTGCTTTTTATTATATTAAGTAATCAAATACTTTTTTTTTTATTTGCCAAAGGAAATTTGACAACATTTGGCATTAGCATCTATTAAATGAAAATTACAGATATGAAAAGTACTGGTTTTCATTTCAGAGGCCTATATATTTAAAACAGATTGGATAATTCTCAGAAGATTTCAAACATTTAATTTTGGAATAAAACATAATTTGTGGGTTGAGCCAAAAAGAAACTTTTCAAGAATATCTCATTTTGTGAAAGCATCTTCTGTATTTAGTTGAAGCTGCAAAGTTTTCATCCCCGTTTTTCATACTGCCAGTAAATAAAGACTTTGATCATATGTCCTTCATTAGCCTGTCATTGAAAAAATATTAAAAAACCCTACATTTTCCCTAAAAAAAGTTTTAATAGAAAACTTACTCTTTGCTGTGTATGTGATCTTACTAACACATAACGGGCACCTTACAACTACACGCACCTCCTTTAGGCACAGGCTGAACAGGGGGCGCTAACTTTTTATCTGCTCCCACAGAGAAGGGCAACAAGGAACTGGCTGGATGGTCGCATCCAGAGGGCAGTGGTCAATGGCTCGATGTCCGGATGGAGACCGGTGATGAGTGGTGTCCCTCAGGGGTCCGTACTGGGACCGGTGCTGTTTAACGTTTTCATCAATAGCTTAGCGAGATCGAGTGCACCCTCAGCAAGTTTGCAGACGACACCAAGCTGAGTGGTGCGGTTGACACACCAGAAGGACGGGATGTCATCCAGAGAGACCTGGACAGGCTGGAGAGGTGGGCCTGTGTGAACCTCATGAGGTTCAGGAAGGCCAAGTGCAAGGTCCTGCACCTGGGTCGGGGTAACCCCCAGTATCAGTACAGGGTGGTGGAAGAAAGGATCAAGATCAGCCCTGCCCAGAGGGACTTGGGGGTGCTGGGGGATGAAAAGCTGGACATGAGCCGGCCATGGGCGCTGGTGGCCCAGAAGCCAACCCTACCCTGGGCTGCATCGGGAGAAGCATGGCCAGCATCGAGGGAAGGGATTGTGCCCCTCTGCTCTGCTCTGGGGAGACCTCCCCTGGAGCCCTGCGTCCAGCTCGGGAGCCCTCAGCACCAGGAGGACATGGAGCTGTTGGAGCGGGGCCAGGGGAGGGCTACTAAAATGCTCCGAGGGCTGGAGCCCCTCTGCTCTGAGGCCAGGCTGGGAGAGTTGGGGGGTTCAGCCTGGAGCAGAGGAGGCTGCGGGCAGAGCTGAGTGCGGCCGCTCAGGGCTTCAAGGGGGCCCAGAGGAAAGGGGGGGACAAGCTTTTTAGCAGGGCCAGCTGGGACAGGAAGGGGGGATGGCTTTAAACTGAAGCAGGGTAGGTTTAGACTGGATCTCAGGAAGCAATTCTTTCCAGTGAGGGTGGTGAAACACTAGCAGGGGTTGCCCAGCGAGGGGGTGGAGGCCCCATCCCTGGGACCATTCCAGGCCAGGTTGGCCGGGGCTGTGAGCAACCTGATGTGGTTCAAGGTGTCCCTGCTCCTGCAGGGGGGTTGGGCTGGGGGACCTCTAGGGGTCCCTTCCAACCCAAAACATTCTATGATTCTATGATTCTATGAGCCTGGCATGCCAAAATAAGACGAGTGAAAGGACAACCTTCCTGGATGCTTTATCTAGCCTTCCTTTCCTCTGGGAAAAGCCCTTTCTAGGTACACCACAGATTTGGCCCTCTAAAAAGAGGAAAGAAGCGTTCAGCCGTTCAGTAGTTACTGTCTTCTCATTCGTCTCTTCATGGTCCAAGACGCATGTGTGAGGGGTCTCCTCGTGCAGGAATGCCCACAGCAGCGTGACTTCTCAGGAAGCTGCGTGCTGAGAAAGTGAAGTTACACAGGAGAGGCGAAAAATCTTAGAAACCGTTTCACTTGAGAAGAACGTGATGGCAATACGTTTTGCAGTTAGTCATGGAGGTTGCTATTTGTTACAGGAGGGGGAATTAGTTATTGAGAAGGTAGGCATCGGTTTTTCCTGCTCAGGACAAAAATATACAATTGCTCTTATTTTCTTTTCTGAAATGGCTGCCTGTTCTGTGATGCCATTTATCTTAATTGTTCTTTAAACTACAGAAAAAAGCTACAATAGCTGGAAGAGAAGAACTGAACAGGTGGAGAATGCCATTTTCACTTGTTATGCTATCATCAAACACATGAACAAGTGTGTACCTCTATTAACAGAGATTCAATAAAATGAAACAAAGGCAAAATTAATTATTAGGATAATTACCAAAAAAGATAATCCATAGCACGCGAGTTCTGTATTGCCTTTCACACTTTAGTTTCAAATATTTGCTACAGCATTTTTTGTTATAGTGCGCAGTAATAAAATTGATTTGTCATTCTGCAGGCTAAGAACAGCTTGAGGACTGAGAGCCACCCACCTCCAGAGAGCCATTAAATGAGGAGGGGAAGTGCCAATCAAGAGAATTTCCAATGACAGAACAATTTCTGCAGTGGCTTCAGTGATAAGGAAAGACATGTCCAGCAACCCCTAGCCCCCACCAAGAGCCTACTCCTATTTAAAACAAATAACACCTTTAGACTTACACTCTACAAGAATTTTGAACGCTGCTATTAGCAACTCCACACTGATTACTGAGCTTCAATTCCATTTCCCTCAAAAATAAAGAACCCAATATTTAAGACTGTCTGAATCTAATGAATCACCTGCTTCAAAATAGGATCGTGTACGTTCACCTAACCTTGTAAAATCAGAAATTATAGCAGATTTCCTGGGGAAATCAGTTACAAAAAAAATCTCAGGTTATTGTTTATTCCTCCAATATTAATAAAAAGCCACAAGTTAATCTAAAAGCCGTGACAGAAAGAAATCACAAATTTTAAGTCTCAATCTTTCTTTCGTATCATTTCATTTTAATTACAGAAGACTGTAATGAGATTTGCATCGGAGTTCCTACTTCTCTTTCGACCACCGCAGCATGCACCTGCTTGCAATTCTGCTGCCACGCTAGCAAAAATTCCAACAACACAACTTGTGGCCTTGGCGGGACTGGTCGTCTGCAGGTTCTTCTACTGTCTTTAAGTATGTTTCTCTAAAATGCTCCCAAATTGCTTAAGTTCAGGCATGTGCAGTAGAGGAATAATTATTTGCCATTGAACTTAAATTGTTAAGCACAATGAACCCTCAGCATGCCAGTCTGCGGGCAGCATAACACAAGCTGGAAAGAACTAACCACGGAGATGGCCTAAGTGACACAGCTGGTAACAACACACTGGAGCAGGGAATGGGTATCAGACACGGAACAAGGAAAATGGAGAAGGAAATCTTGTGCAAATCAACAGGAGGAGACAAGTACTCAAAAAAGAACATGAAAAAAATTCCAGCTGGTTAAGCTGGAAGGCAAAAGGAAAGTGGTGATATGAAGAGAGAAAATGAGGGATGAGTTTGTAAACTTTGCATCTGTCTTTACAGGAGGACTTTTTTTTTTTTTAAACCAAAGAAAAATAAAAAGATACCAAATACTCCCCAAGACAAGATAATAATCTTTTCAGTTCACTGAAATATGTCACATCAGATGAATATGGAAGAAGTGTTACCAAACTATTGTTTTAAGGCACCACATCAATTGCTTCTGCTATTACGCTCAGAAGCATGCAACTAAGAACAGGGTGAAATTTCGTATCTTGGCAGAAACTACCATGATATGACCATTGAACTGGAACAGTCCAATAACCCAGTGCTGGAGACACTTGGAGATACAGTCACTTTTTCTTTTTGCCATTGCTAAAATCCAGCACAAACCTAAATTTTTGCTAAAAACCAGCGCTGAGCTTGGCCTCTGAAGGCCAGCTGAGGACACTAAACACTGCAGCCTTCTGGCTGCACCAGCGCCCATGTGCCCAGCCAGCATCCGCTGGGGACCTCACAAGTTAAGACCTCCACAAACCCTACCAGCCTCAGCTCATGCTGCGTTTGCCTTACCTGGGAAAAAATTCAGTTTTCTCTGTTTGGCTCTGAATGCGAGTCCTACGTTCCCTCCCTCTCCAGCAGCCCGTACTTACAGACCCATGCAGGACTACAGGGCTCACCCCTGTGCTTTGTTAATCTTCTCTTCCCTTTCCCAGCCTTTTGGCAAAGGCCCTCTCTCTCCTTCAGCTCATTCCTTTGGGAAGGAGGAAACCTTATCACTTCCAGCCACTCCTTACCCCTGAAAGTAGCTGGCAAGTTTGCTAAAAGGGGCCATCTACCACAATCCTTTCGGATACCGGCCACCGGGGCAGCCAGGGGAGGGGCTCCCCTCTGCAGCAATTCAAGCTTTACAAGGACTAGTAACAAGAAATCACTCGGAGGAATACACACAGATGGGATAATTTCTATTCCAGCGGTGTGTGGGACACCTAGTGCGAAGGATTCAGAGGTGCTTTGTGCGCTTGATGAGTCTGTCAGCGAGACTCTCTGCTGGCTAGGAAATGACAAATTTTGTGGCATGGGGAGATGGCAGAGAGCAGAGATACATTCAGTTACCTGAGTTCATTTTACCATGGAGAGATGCAATTTCATATTTATCTTTTATTCACGCTGCTTGAATAGAAAGGAGAATTAATAAACACTGTATGACTTCTAATTTCTTATTCTTGGCTGACGTGATCATCCATTATCCCTGAGGAAAAAAGGGAGCCAACTGGACTCCATACCAGAACAGGACCTCCTTGCTATTCCCAAACACCCACAGAAGTCACTTGTGCATGGAATAAGGCAACATGTATTTGAAACGTTAGTATTTGAAATACCGAAGACTATGACCACGATATTCACAGCTACAATCTAGTTCGCATCAGAGTGAAAAGCATTATGTTGGAACAGCTGTTAAATATTTCAGCGTGAACATTACACAGCATTGCTGCGGTGAGAAGCTGCTCTTCTTTCCTTACTTCAGGGTAATTATTTTGAAGAAGCAAATACCCTGCTGGCAAGGCACACTTGTAACTGAAATGCCAGACCGCAAATTGAATAGCAGTCTCTCCAGAGCAGCAACTTTTCTTACCCCCGTCCGTAGTATGCATAGCAACGAGGAAACTGGCTCCCAGACAAGTATTATCTAAGGATCAGAAAGCCTCAGCTTCAGAAATCGTGTCACCTATCTGGAATTTCTTCTACAAGTGTTAGAATACAACCTGCCCCCTAGTCTCTTCAGGAATAATCGTTCAGGACACTTCCTAATCACAGCGTGACGCAGGCTGGGAGGGACCTCAGGGAATCTCTGACCCAATCCTCCCCAGACCTGAAGCAAGAGTAACTCCCACGTTAAATCAGGCTGCTCAGGGTGTCCAGATGAGTTTAATATCCTAAGCTGGTGATCCCACAATGCCTCTGAGCAACCTGTTTTCAGTGTTTCACCACCTTCATTGTGAGTTTTTTTGCCCAATATCTAATCAGAATTTCCTTGATGCAATTTGCAATTTCCACAGCTCCCTTGGACAAAAGTAAGAATTTAAACTCTTACTCCTTAATTTCAGCCAGCAAGGAAAAAACAGCCTGTTTTCCATCTATATTGCTGGTTACCATCAATCTCTTAGATAATTTCAAACTCGAGCACCCCTGTAGTAGCCTTAAATACAAAGAATCCACTACAGTCAGACCGAATAAATTACTGGTTATGACTCGAAGCGTTTGAAGTTACTATGAGTTTAAAATCTGTATATCTAGGCATACATTTGTATTACATGCTTAGCAATGCCTATTAAAAAAAAAAAATGGAAAAAGAAAAGCCCAAATCTGAAAATAAAAATAAACTAGTGTTCCTAGGAGAAAAATAGACAGGCTTGTAAACTCTCATCATTTACAAATAAGAACACAATAAAGCGGGGCAATTAAAAGTTACAAAATTGTATTTGCAGAAAAGCTTATTAATCTTTTTTCAAACAGATCATGAGCAAAAAAGCTTGCCAAGGAGCCTGTAGAGCCAACAGATGATCAAACTATAGAAAAGGAGTTCACAGAATAATGTTTTTGCATGTACATTTGACACAGGGAAGTTTGGAAAAGCAAGAATCCTTCTTTACAGGTGACTTCTCAAAGGATCTATCATCACTGCTGGCAGAAGGGGCTATAGGATAAACCAAAAAAACCCCTTAGGTGATAACAAATCACCAGAACCAGACAATACGCAATATTTCTGAAGACCTCACCAGTGAAAAAGTTAATTACCATTTGTAATCCCCGACTTAAAAATGCTTCTGTGTCAAAGAACTGAAAGGTGGCAAATCCGGTGTTAATTCACTTTTAAAGGTTCTGGAGAGACCAAGAGATCACTATGTCTGCTGTCTGCACCAGATAAATTGGTAGGAATAACAGCGAACAACAGAACCGGCGTGCAAAGGGACAGAGATTCAGGGAAGGATGGCAGATGCTGATCAAAAGAAGGAAGCAGCTCCCAGAGAAAGGTTGGTGTCATGGACCAGCACTCATCAATCTGGGAAAGGGACAACTGAGAGGATGTAAAAAAGATGTCTATAAACAAGGTAGTCACCACAAAAAAACCCACCACAGGGCACCATGGTACCCTGCCTTCTCCAATTGACCCTGACTATGCAATAGTAACCTTTTCTTTTGTTTGGCAGACATACTCAGAACACAAATGGTTTTGTGCTATTCCAGGATTTTGTTATAAAAAAAATAATTCCAAGTGGCATCAAGTGAAATGACATGGTGGTAGGTTCAACAGAAACAAAAATTGATAGTTCCTCACACGTCATGCCATTAAGCTGGAGAATTTTTTGATGTAGGATACTGTGGAGACTAGCAGTTTACGCAGGCTCAGAAAGCAACTGGGCAGATTTATGGGAAACCTGTCTCCTAATAACCAGGCACTGCCTCTGGCTCAAAACATTCCGGAGTCAAAAACTGCTGAAAGCCTGAAGAATGTTCTGGAGAAGGATGGCACTATCCATGCTGGGTATTGCTCCTCTTCTCAAGGCTGCTGCAGGGGGGGTTCTGGTGTTCCCTGGATGCTTGATCCGACCTCGTCGTTTCTGTGTTCCAGGTTGCTGATGGTTTGTATTTCCTGATAACTGCAATTATAACCAAGATAACCAAGACAATGCCACAGAAGTTCAGGATCACATTTATTTTTTTTTTTAAAGGGCTTCTCTATACATTATAGAGACATTAAGTCAGTTGACTTCAAAATTTTAGATGCGTAATAAGCTGAAATAAAATGTCAAAGCCAGTAGAACTCCACGGGTTTTAAGTCTGACTGAAATCAACTGGGTTTTTTTTTTTTATTTCAATAAAAGGTTAGAGATTTCTGAGAGTTTCCAGACCTTGAGCTTTATCAACAAGCATTAAGAGAAATTAAACCCTATAAAAAGGTCTTTAAATGGTATTTAAAAGACCAATATCCAGATGTATAAATAACATCTACCTAATTATAACTCTAATTGCTAGTTCAAAATTCAGGCTGGATATTACACAACAAGGTGCTGTCCTGTGTTTGCATTAAGATCTTCTTCCTAGTAATTGCTTTGGAAACACCTAGAACAAAAATGTTCTTGAAGTAAATTAGGATTTCACTTTATAGAAATCCAAGGAATTAATAACAGTTGAAAAAAACAGAGAGAGGTTGTATGTTGGTCTTCTAACAGCTGTAAGAGTATACTGCTCTCAAACCAAAGGCTGTCTGGGTTTTGTTCCAGGATTTAACTTAGTTTATACCTTTATGGAATACCAAAACATCATGCCAAAGTATCATAGCACTCGCATTTCAAAATAATGGCATCATCGTTCCCTGATCCGAATAGAAAACCGGATTCTGGATATACATGCATTACAGATCAATGCTATATAAAAGTAGCATGGAATTAGCTACTTACTAGATGGGTTCATATTTCAGTTCACCATTCTGCTCCTATAAATGGAAATACCACTATGAAAATCAGCCCCAGTTTTGGCAGAAGCATGTTTCTTGTACTCAAGTGACAAGCATGATGACCTAGGAACCAATGGTTCTAAATTAATGTAAACAGAGAGCAGGGAATGGGAATGTAAAGGAAAAGATAATATGCAAAATAGTACACAGTCTTTCAATTGAGAACAAAGCAATTGAAATCAGTATGCAGAATTACAGGAAGTTATTGAGGATTCCTCAAAAAAGGGAAGTTTAAGGGCTGGTGGTTCTACAAGAATCAAGAAATTCACCAAGCAAATTATCCTAAAAAGAAAGAAAGAAACTGGGTGTAAGGCATCAACAAAACCTATGAAGAGTACCAGACCCATTAGGAGAGCTTACACACGTTACAGCATCGAATCAGCACCAGAGGAAACCACCACAGCTTTACAGAGAGGTACAGTATGTTTTACTTCCAACACTGTGAGGAAAAAAATACCTGCAAAAGCTTCTCAAGCACCAGGACCCCAGACTGGCACCAGAAAGGCGTTAAGCTCTTGTAGCCAGGCCAGTACTGGACAGACCAGCATTGCACGGTTATTTGCACAATGGTCTGTCACTGCACATCTGCCCAGCAGATCGGCTTTGGGACTGGGAAGCTGCCCACCCCTTAGATGAAGATCAGAGTCATGATTCATCTTCCTTTTTTTGTTTCCCCTTGTTGTTTTAATCACAGTTCAACCACTGCTAGAAACTAATTCATTAGGAGTCTTACTCGAGGAATTCCCTCAACATTACATCCCCTGAAAATAGGGCTATGCTCCAAGGGCAAATATAACGGAAGACTGATTTCCACTGAGAGCCGCCTCTTCTGAACCAGTGCAACTCTGATAATTTCCACAGAGCCAAATGGATGAGGATTAGTCTCCATTGGATGCAGTCCTGTTTGCTGATCTCTCCTGGTAATGGAAGAGAAAGGCACTCGTAATGGTATGGATGCAACCATGGCTAAGAGATGACTGCTGACAGCTGGGAAATGGCACGGTCTGACTCATCCATCATTCACACACCTTGCAGCTTGAGTTTTGGCGTGGTGAGCTGGCTCACCTCGAGCCTTAGGGACCAGAGAGTTTCTAGATCAAATTTAGGGAATGATGCAGTCTGGGCCTAAGTGTTTAAAACGGAGAAGTAAGGAGAAGACAGTCCCAGACTCAGTCCCAAATCTAATATACAAGGTAGACAGAATGGCAGACAAAGCTGTCATTCCGTATACCAACACAAGACATTCTAGACAGAGATTGGTTTTTACTTTTTTTTTTTTTTTCCTGGGGGGAGGGAGGGGGGCGCTGAATTAATTTCCTAAATGAAAAAATATTTTAAAGTATGGGCATACATAAAAATGTCATCTTCAGTACCATACGTCACCACCTTGTTTTGGATTCTTTTGTTGCCTGCATTTCCTGTAACTTGCTAAGTAGGAAAACATTACAAGGATCAATCTAGCTTCTCTACCTAATCAGGACTTCCTAATGCAAGGCAAACAAATCTAGCAGTGTATTTAACAGTCTTTTAAACAAAAATGCTTTCAGAGATCGCTTATTCTGCTTTCTCAGTTTTTGCAGTGATTAAGGATTGATTTGTGCGACTTCATCATTGGCAGTCATGGGAATGAACAGTGAGCTCACGGGCTTGGCCTCTTGAGAAAGCTGCTTTGGATTTTAATAACCACGTAACAGCTCTTTGCGATGACAGAAGTCTTGATGTGGGTCTCCAACCCACCTTTATGCCACGGCAATGGCAGACATGTCTAAATGTTAACTGTCTCACATTATGAAATGATCACAGAGTATTATGGAAATTTACTTCTCAGGATTAACATTCATCTGTAATTTGTAAAATGGTTTGTACTACCAAATTTTTACTGACTTTGTAGAAGCAAGAACTTGATTAAGAAGAGAAGGTCCCTTAGGCTGAGACTGGAGGTGTTAAAAACACTGGCCTACACATTCTAATTGAAAATTAGGTAGCACACACTTTCCCAGACTCATTGAAAGGAAGGCAGTTACAGCCATCACATCGACTCCAAGGAGTAGTGAACAGAGGTTACAACAGGATAGATTTGACCTACAGACTTAAATTAATCCATTTAAATAATAAAGCAACAAAAGACTTAAAAATATTTATAGCGCTCCTGTTTTTTCTGTCTCTGAGCAGCTGTGCACATTTTTGGAGTCAGCAATGAAAATGCAGTATTGGAAAAACTGTAAAAACTACAAAGCCAGGTGAAAAATCAGTCACCTCTATGCAGTCATTAAAAAAAAAAAAAAAAAAAGTGTGCCTAAGGTGGGGGCTTACTGGTTTCACTGATTAAAATCCTAAAAATTCTCCAATAGATCAACTTTTCCATACTAGCTTCTAAGCTTCTTTTAAATTAGTGGTATTACACAAATAACGTCCTAAGAGGCCACGCCGGTCAAAGCTTTCATGCACTGCTGGCAAAGCGCCCCAGCTTGTGAGTGGGCTTCGGCAGGTTTTGCTGTGGTCTTGTACCTGCTCTTAAAAGGGGAGAATCAAGCACGGGGGGTGCTCAATTCCACTAAGTAATTCCTTTTTTCACACTTGCCACTTGCTCAGGATAACATCTTCCAAGCACTCTAACCTTGTGTAGCCACCACAGGTGGCATTACTGAGCAACAGTAAAGTGGAGGTTTCTATTCTACAGAGCTAGGGGCATAAAGCAGCTCTTTGAGACTACTCCACCTGATTTTGGCAAAACCCGTAACCGACAATTCCAACAAATAGCATAAAAACATGATGTTTATCACAACAGTTAGTTCACTGGAAAAAATTATGCCACACTATTCTTCCTTGCCACCATCTTATTATGAAGGCACCAGGAAACAGAATTAATGAATCTTTAAATGACCCTTCTCCAGAGATCATATTGACAGTGTGGTCACTGTTGCAAAAAATAACCTTCAGAGAGTCCTGTCAAAGCTATTGACAGTTCTATAAAGTTTTACGAGCACCATGCTGTTTCGTGTTGAGAAAAGAGATAAAGTATTCATCTTGTTAGAGATCATTAATGTCAAAGATGACACTAGGAAATTTCTGCAGAAAGACAAACTGACACCAGCTCATTCACTTTGGAGCGGGGGGAAGGGGGAGGGGGACGGGGGACACGACACGGACACGATGGCACCACAAATCAGTTCCACATTTTATCTGGGGAGAACTGCCTCAAGTGTCAACAGTGTCCTGTGTAGTGTCCTACACATGACAAGACTAAGAAGAAAGGAAAGCCAAAAAGATGGGCTTGGTTTGTCTGTTTGGATTGGGATTAACGCACCAGAAGTTTCCTGGCAGGAGGAGACCGATTCAAACTTGAGCTGAGTGAAGATAGACCGCCCCCCCCCCCCCCCCCCCGACAGCTCACTCAATACTTGCACACTCCAGGCCCCAAAGTACGTTTCATCAGGGTACCTTACACAAACTCTCCGTGAGGAAGTTTTTGTCATCACACTCAGAAAGCAGCCTAAACCTTGGTCTAATAGACCTGGGCTGAGTACTCCAGTCTCTGTGTTAATGGATAAAAAACAAACAGGGAGAAAAGGAAATCAGAAAATATTCGGGTTGAGGAACAAGTAAATTATTCTTTAGACTATATCTGAAAGGTGTTGGAAATCATTCACAGCCAGCACTAACTCATGCAAAGACAATATATCCAAATTGTGTACTTTTCAGTTGTATCATTGGTGGAAAAAGTTGTATATTGGTGGAAAAAGACCTGGGGGTACTGGTTGACAGCCGCCTGAATATGAGCCAGCAGGGTGCCCAGGTGGCCAAGAAGGCCAATGGCATCCTGGCCTGTATCAGGAATAGTGTGGCCAGCAGGAGCAGGGCAGTGATCGTGCCCCTGTACTTGGTGCTGGTGAGGCCGCACCTCGAATGCTGTGTTCAGTTTTGGGCCCCTCACTACGAGAAAGACGTTGCCTTGCTGGAACAGGTCCAGAGGAGAGCAACCAAGCTGGGGAGGGGTCTGGAGCACAAGTCATACGAGGAGCGGCTGAGGGAACTGGGGGTGTTCAGTCTGGAGCAGAGGAGGCTGAGGGGAGACCTGATCGCCCTCTCCAACTGCCTGAGAGGAGGGGGGAGTGAGGGGGGGGTCGGGCTCTGCTCCCTGGTAACGGGTGATGGGACCAGGGGGAATGGCTTGAAGCTGTGCCAGGGCAGGTTTAGGTTGGACATTAGGAAAAAGTTCTTCACCGAGAGGGTTGTCAGGCTCTGGAATGGGCTGCCCAGGGAGGTGGTGGAGTCCCCATCCCTGGAGGTATTTAAAAGAAGGAGAGATGAGGTGCTGAGGGACAGGGTTTAGTGGTGGGATGGCAGTGCTAGGTTAACGGTTGGACTCGATGATCTTAAAGGTCTTTTCCAACCGAGGTGATTCTATGATTCTATTCTATGATCATGGCCCAGCCTACATTTAAGCAGGTTTTCTCAAGATGAGATTCCTTTATTGATCAAAGTTCTGGACAAGAAAAAAAATATGGAAAAAAAAAAAAAAAGCAAGTTTAAGAGTATATGCCCATGCTAATGCTCTTAACTTTAAAAATTACTGAATGACACATTTCTGATGCTTTGCTTTTCTAGATCCCAGAGTTTTACCGAATATAAACAGAAGTAGGTGTATCTATATTCGACTTGGGTGTTGCCAATAATTTTAAGTTATATCCCTATGAGATGAACATAAGGTTTAAAATATGCAATCTGTCTGAGTTGCTGTGACTTTTAAAGGTATCAACCTATCAGACTAATAAAATTTTTGGAAAACAAATGAAACAAAATTGTATATAAAGCTGAAAAAATCACACTAATGTGTATTTTAGAAAATATATGCTGCAGTCAGCATATCCACTAATATCCTATTATTTACACACAATTGGCAGTAAGTCTGCATCATGTGTGACCCAGTAATTTCATCTATAGCACCACCAAGTAATACTGAGACATCAACCCAGCCAGCATCGTGTAAATTCAGCTCCTTGTACCACACATTGCAGTAATGTGGTTTGTGAGAATTTGAGAGTTTAAATGGGTATACCTACACATGGGTTTCCCTGAGAAATAGAATCCTGCATATAAAACATGATGGTAAGAAATTATAAGGCTGTGACATGACTCTCAAAAGAAAAAAAAAAAAATCAGAGTATGGTTCATATAACAACTGATCCTCGGTAAATCATCAAAGCTTCAAGGGAACTATGTGAATTTACATCGGCTGAAAATGTCATCCCTTGAGCCTTAAACCCAGCATGCAAAATAAGAGAGCAGAGATCTAGCTTGAGAATAAAGTCAACTTTAACGCTGGATTTTTAATTTTAATTTCCTATCTTCTCCATAGGTCAAAATCTTAGTATTATTGCAACTACTGTTCTTTACATAATTGGCTAGAATCCTTTTGACAGGTAAGCAAGCATATGGAGACAGCCCATCTCTGAAGTGGGAGATTCAAACTCAGAGTGCTTATATATGTGAGAGAAATACTTTTTACCATACACTCGGGAGTGCCCCTCACAGCAAGAGGCAGTTTGCTGCTGGCAGCCTTAGTCTTGCATGCTGCTTTCGCCCAGATGAATGCTGCTCTACAATTGAGACACTTGTGTCTGATCTAATTTTGATGTCTACCACTTACTATTTGTGTCTAAAAGTTCACCAAATCAAGCACCAACATTAAGAGGCTTTCCTGCAAAAAAATACACACCTTTTCTTCTCATGCATTCATTCACCGCATAGGAACCGCTTGGGCATTTATACCCTCGGATTCTGTGTTCACACCATTGCAACTGCAGGTATCCATGCTTCCATGTGTTGAGTGCACATCCACTGAAGTCTTTGAACAGGGTTACCTGTTCCTAACACCTCAACTGGAGTATGGAAGCGATCCTCTGTACAACAGCCAAATTGCACCACTGTTTAGCAGCATCAAAAGCACATCATTTTTATAGATCTAGCAGTAGTCCCACCAAACATCAGGATAGCTTTCTGGAGCCAAAAGTCTGCTTACTTAGTTGGTATTTGATGATTGAAAACACTCCCAAGTGAAAGGGGGAGCATGCTGTCTTCCAAAGCCTGCTTGACAGAGAGCTCTGATCCCAGCGGTGCTTCCCGAGGCAGCCTGGCAGGCGAGGACAGGTTTGTCTGGAACGGGCACCTGTACAGCCCTGTGCGTACGGGAGCGCCTGGACGGCGCAAGCTGACATCAGGCCCTGGGCGTAGGCCAACCCCTCCCTTCTGGAACTGTGACAATAAATTCCCATATCTCTGTTAAACGTCACCCGCCTTACGCAGCGGTGCTGTATAAAGCTGTTCACCTGCCTTCAGATGCTTGCTGCTTTGACACTGCTCCTCACAAGAACTGCGGGCTTAGAAACCTGCTGATACTTTTTACCACTTTTTCTTTGTGCTTTCCCCTGTGGAGCTGCCCTCAAACGCAGAAACCAATTTGTGCAGCCAAGTTCTTCCCTAATGGATCAAGTTTCACATTAAATCAAAGAGGGAAAAGCTTCTTCTCAGATCAGTAAATGCAAGGTGGAAAAAGAAAGAAAAAAAAATGCATCACCGGTTCTATAGTTTGGCCAGGACTTATATTGGGATTTTGGAAACTTTTCTGCAGGGACACACGTTACTGGGTATGACCAAAAGAGGTCTCCCTGGAGTTGCTACATCTGGATTTCTTGCCTTGGGTCTTTGGTGGTTGCTGCTGTCCAGGCTGAGTGAAAATCCTCTAGTTTCCAATTTGACAAAAAGGAGGTGCCCTTGCATTTTGGCATTCCAGCTGTGGCTACTACACCCACCTTCAGCAAGGAGGCATCCACGCTAGCCACTAGCCATGTTTTGCTGCTTCTTATCTCTGCTAGAGTACGACGTCATTCTGCAGCAGGCAAGGCAATCCCACAAACACTTTTGGTGCTACACTGGTTATCAGAAAAGTAAAAGATTTCCCAAGGCATACAAATGCATAAGCCAAAGAAATTCATGGGTGCACAAGTCCAACACTGTTTGCTTCCCTTCAAGTAATATTTTGCTTAACCTCTTTTTTTCCTTTTTTTTTTTTTTTTTTTTTGGGGGGGGGGGGGGGAGGAGGGGGCAATTATCCCCTTGATCTAGGATCAACATTTGTCATTTAAACAAATGCTCCTAGTTTACTGTTGATTTCAAGGTCTACATTCATATTCAAATTACTCTATTACTCCATCTATTCTGTTATTTAGCTATTGCTTTTTTATTTACCCATTTGTTTTACATATAAAACTTCCCCTAAGCAATCCCTACAGAAATGGCTAAGTCAATTTTTCACTTAGTTGTCTCCTACTGTTTAGGTGACTCAGATTCTGACCACAGCTAATCAGGTGAGAATTCTTTCAGCGAAAAATTCTTGTTAGAAAATTCCTTCTGTTTCACCTAAACAAGCTCCCAGCTTCCAAAAGTTTGCAGCTCGGGCACTTCTTGAGCCAGAGGCGGTTTCTAGGTGTTTAACTTTTAATACATTTTTCTTCCAAAATCCTATGCAATTTTCCCTTATACCCATATAAACGCAGGCCAGCAAAGTCACAGGTGACTGTGTCAGGAACCACCTCCTTTTGTCTGTACTAAATCTGCCAGCCTGTTTGCCTTGTGAGACACAAGCAATGATCGCTCCTGACCCACCCTCGTGTGCTGCCCATAACTTACTAACTTCCACTGTACACGCACCGAATTGTCACTTGACCAGCCCGAAGAGCTAAGACGTACCCACTGTGGACACGGAAGCCATTCTACGATGTTGATTATCCCCACCTCCCTTTTTCTGAACCTCTTATAATCCCACGGAGTCTGAAGTCAAACATCAGCCTCACACAGCAGAGGTGCGCTCTGCTTCGGTCTCCATCCTCCCAAATAGCCTCTGATGTTGTTTACATTTTTGATAGACAATCAACATTGAACTGAATTTTCTTTCTAACGCACTAAAATAATCACGAGCTCTTTCATTTCATTCTAACATTGTTCTTATAAACTTTTCTAGCCTGCTTAACTGCTGTTAAAAATGCATGCCTGCCCTGCTATTTCCATTATACTTTTGCATAAGAAGATATATGTTAACACTTTTTTGGTTTTGTTCCCAGAAGCAACTTAGGCAACAGTTTATAGACTATCAATGATGGCATCCATTAATGTTGCAAACTCTATGCAAATAACTTATAAGAATCAGTCTGACAAACTTTTATTGCCACAGGAAAATGTTTTCTTTAATTTTTCACAGAACAAAAGAAAAAACCCTTTGACTATATTTTCAAATCTTTCTTCCACGTTTTGTCACCTTCTCAAAACGCTGCCTCATTCTGAAACTTGTGATTCAAAACAAGGGACTATCAATAATTCCAAGTTTTTGTTCTTTTTTGTTTCACTAACTGCTACATTTTACATGTCTGCATGAAGCTTCCCCAGCTCTGTTTCACTTTTTAGCACCATTGGTGTCTGAAGCTGTACAGTTTAGTTGTGCCTCAACCACATTTATTTTATCTTTTTACCTAATTGTAGTCAGTGCTACTTTGATCATATATTCTGATTTTTCTCTCCTTTCCTCCTCCCTTTCATATTCCCTTGGGTTCTACCATAGTACTATTAACTCCAGGTGTTCAAATCTCACATGACAGATCACAAAAAATATGATTTTTAAGGAAAAATCCTCATACACTTAAAAAGAGATTGGGATTTCTGGTTTTCCTTCTTCTGCTAAACCTTTTGGGATTACACATTTAAAGCTTTGCCTTTCTCTGCAGCCATGAGGCTTGCAGTCTTGCTTACATTTTTTAATGAAAGGCGGGGTTCACATATGATTATATGAAACTAGCAGCCACTAAGGAAAAGAAAAACTATTTTAGAACTTTCTGCAATACAATTTAATGAATGTTAACATTGTATTTGCAGTATTTCTAGGCTTTAAAAAGAACACACAACATCAGTATACTCCAGGCTCTGTGGCCATCTGGAGCACTTCTATTTGCGGTCCCAGTGACTGCTCACTTCTCTCTGGAAGAAACTCAGTATCAAGGAAGGAGGACGATTTTGAACTCCTTCATGAAGCTGCATCTACAGTACACCACAGCAAATTGCAAGAGCCTGACAGTCTACATGCTTATTTAAGTATATGAGAGTACATTGAGAAAAGTATAGGCTATTCCTAAAGCTCTTCCAAAAGCAAGCAGTACTTTCTTATTTATAAAGTGATTACTGTATAACAGTTATTTTTAGAAGGCCTGAAATAATCTTACTCTCCTAGTCACCAATGCTACCCCCCAATCAGCCTACTAGGTAAGTGCTTCTCACGGTTCACGATCCCCAAAATGGCTTTCAGAATAATAAACTGTCCCTTAACAGAGACCTTAAGGCCAGCAGATAACCGAGCATACATTACCAAAATACGGGTATTTTAGACGCAGCTACAATCTTTCCTGTAACACGCTATTCATCACATATGGTGACTGTGACTTTTAAAGGTATTTGAAGGCTTTCTGTATAATCATCCATATTCTCCTCTTCACTACTTTCTGAAGATTTTCTTCTGAGCCAGGAATTTCCCATTCTTGCTTCCTGCCTCTGTGCAAGCATTTAAACATCTCCTAATCCTTCCAGTAAAAATCACAAATCTCATCTATCAGAAAAATTTTTGCGGACTCAGGAAACCTATAGCAGATCAGCTCATAGTTGGAAGGTTAGCTTTACACTAAAGAATTTTTAATGCTTCAGATGAGATCAATGTGCAAAACAGCGGCATCTCAGACGGTTTATAATAAGCATTTGTGGTGTCCTGAAACTATTAGACAATCTCTCCCATGACACTGCATGCCGTGTCAGAGTTTTCAGGTAGCCTTCATAGGTTCCCAGTGCTCAACTAAGAGTTTTATCAGATTTGCATGACGGAGCAGCCACATCTAGACGTCATTCATCTGACACCGAGACAAGCAAGAAACCTGCACGCTGCATGCTGAACATGCATGTTGCCATGACTGCACTATAAAGCAGAGCAGTGCTGAGACTGTTCTTCGTTCATCAGAGAAAAAAGGACATTTTCTGGAGACTCCAGGGTTCAGGACAGTTTAGAATATCGTATCTTTCTGTAGTTCAGTTCCTAGTTAATGAGACATTCCTGTTTTAAAGATCTATTTCTTGTAGAACCAGGGTTTTTTTAACAGTATACATACACAAACATTAACACACAGTTATATATGTATGTACTTATCGCCTGTGTGTGATTTAATAAAATACAGGCCTTGCTAACAGTACTGAACATTGGAGGAATACTAGTGCTCTTGTGTTTCTCTTCAGAACCTTTTTCCATCAGGAAGTTACACTTCAGGAACAGAAGTTCACTCTCTGCAAGAGTGAAGACTCTGAAAGACAAAAAAACCCTCACACAAGTGTCTGTCTGAGGTCACGAGACAATCAGATACAGAGATTAACTAGGAAGAACTAGAATCCCAGATGTAAATAAAAAATATTATAGACTCAGAATAAGATATTAGATTTAAAATATGACAGATTGTGAGTATTGAAAAAAGAAAGTGAGCTTAACTAGTCAGATTTTAAAATAAATAAGTCATTTACGTGATGCGGGTACATACTGCCCAGGCTCCTTCCTAATGCTATAATACCAACTAACATTCAGATATAGACAGTCCGGTCACCAAAATCATAAGCCCCAGTAAATACAGTCATTTTAGTAGGTTTCTGACTTAGAGTATTTTGAGTCGTTTTCCAGCTTTATCAGAAAAGACTAGTTACTTCTCACTTTCCTTTCTTTGAATCCACAGGGACTCCTGTAATTATTTTATTTCCTTGAAAACTGAGCTCTTTAATAGGCAAAATACCCCAAGATAGCTAAAACTTTGTAAGCTAATAATGCTGAGTCACACTAATGTCTACAACCACATATGATTTGTTAAATGCCATGAGACGATACAGGGACACGTAGCACAGATTTTACAAAATAAATTTTCCAGAAATAAACCACAGCTTAGAAAGAAAACACTACAGGGAAAGAAAGAGGAGGAAAGGGAGAACGCATGCATGAACAGCAACTGGAGTTAGTAGATTAGCATGATACTTTGATATCATAGAATCATAGAATGTTTTGGGTTGGAAGGGACCCCTAGAGGTCATCTAGTCCAACCCCCCTGCAGTGAGCAGGGACACCGCTAACTAACTATATTCATAAACTAACCTCTTAATTTTTCAATGTCTATTTCAATGGCTACTCTAAGATTTACACGCTTTTAAATTGATGGTTTACTATATTTAAACAGATTCAAGATACATAAAGACACAACTAAAACACAGTCTAAGGACAAAATACAAAACTGGCTCCATGGCCACATTTGGTACTGTAAAAAGGAGGGAGAAGTAATATTCTTGAGCACAGCTTTTCTATTAAAATAAGGTGTCAGTGGGCACGGGTCAGAATTGCAGAGGAACACGCCCAGGCTGGGAGGCAGCAGAGGCGGGGGCAGTGGTACAGCCCCAGCCCCAAAGCAGTTCCCAAAGGGAAGGAAGGAGCAGGCCCTCACATCTAGCTTTCTTCATCACAGCAGCTCTTACCAGCCATGGAGCTGACCTTGGACTCAGCCAGCTAAATTCTAACTTAGCCAATTACACTCCTAGAGGGGAAATGTGCTCCAAAGAAAGGGGGGAAAAAAAAAAAAAAAAGACAACAAAAGTTAGCTAATTAGCTAATGGGTATTTTTCCTCGTTATTTGCAATTTTAGGTATTTAAATATTGGAGTTGAATGTTTTGTCCATGGAGAACTCCACAAACCAAGGCAGTGTTGCTTTTTTTTTTAGGATCAGTTTTGTCTGGTTTTATTATTTTCATTCTTTCATACTTGCTTCAGTCTCTATGTTCATACACCAACACCACATGACTGCTCTTTTATTCCCTGCCTCCACATTTTCTAATATAATACGGTGTACCACTACTTTTTTCTGAATGGATTCTCTTCTTCACCATGGGAAGTGTCTTCTTGCCCCCATCCAGAAATCCAACTGTTGTCAGGTTTAAAATGATGGGAGTCAAGATTTACCGAGCTCTGAACTGCAGCCTGTTCTTAAACACAAAAGAGGACTGTTGCTGAGTGTTATTTTTAATAATCTTCTTTCCAATCTCTATCTCATTTTCTGACGAGTTATTTCCTTACACCGAAAGATAATGCATAGTTTAATTAAAGATGGGTATTTTTCCTACACAGAAAAAGTAGATAATGTACTTTGAAAATAGTTCCATATTTCATCATTCACATTAGTGAATGTTCCCACATAAGGATTGCTGCAGTTAGTACTTGGCGGAATGAAGTTCTCCACAAGCACTCAACTCCGTTCTCTACAGACACAATTTGTGTCCCACCAGACTTTGTGAAAAACAGACCATAGATTGATTATGCTGTGTATGTAAAGGACTCTAAGTGTTGGGAGAATAACTGTAATGCCCACACATATTAAAAAAAAGAAGTATAAAATATTATACTAGAAATGAAAATAAACATTTGAGTTCAAAAAGCAGCAGCAAATTCAAAAGAAAGGAAGTTATTACTGCAGCAAGTTTCTTTTCCATTACACTCTCTTCACCCCTTTGTTAAAAAGAAGAGTGACTTAGCTTTGGGTCTGTGATACAAGGGAAGTAAATAAATGCAAACAGAAAACATGACAAATAAAATCACATAAAGTGCTATCATACTCATGTGAAGTTTAACCTTAAATATGAAGCAAATTGCTCAAATGGAAAAAAATTGAATTAGGGACTGAATAAAAAAAAAGTATGACTGTTATGACTGCTCAAGCAATGTATTACCACTGAACGTGTTGGCAATCAGCTCTCTTAAAACACTAATTTTAAATAGATAACATTAATTTATAAATCAGTGGGTTCAACATTACATCTAATATCCCTCTTGCTCACCATACAGCACACAGTAATTAGAGCTCTTGTGAAATCATGCTTCTAAAAACATCGCTTTGCTAGGCACAATTAGTTGATTGCATCAGAAACTGAAGTAAAAGCTCGTTCACAAAAGCAGTATTTCCAGCAGCCGCATCGCTAGGGTTGCTTGGGAGTTGTACAGATTTGGTACCTGTTAAGATTTAGCCTGCTATTTATAACTTTTACTTCTTAGGGTATGGAAATTGGCCTACATTGGAGAAATTTGGAGAGAGGGTTGGCTACCCTACTGCAACCACTGATATACGAGCAGCTTCACACATAAAATCACCAATAAGGAGAAGAAATTAAATTGAATGCAGGCAGTTCACGTCAGGGCATACAATGCAACACAAAAGTCAAGGATGAGGTGCCTTTCTCCAGCTCTGATACCACAGATGTGAAAATCAGTTAACCCCAAGCGGAGGCTGAGGAGATGCAGAAAATTTCACATCATCTCACAGGCACTGAAAAAGTTGATTTTCTTGTTTGCCCTTTATAAAGCCATGACTAAATTAATTTTTAAGGTTTTCCCTGAGATACTAGGACGGGGAGTCTGAGGGTTTATACATTCAGGACAAGTTCAGACTCTCTACTGCAAGATGCTGTAATGAAGGAAATAGCAGTGTCACCCAACAGCTCAAGTACCATAGTGGTTAGGTATGATACATCCTTTTCACTGGATCTGCCAGCAAATTTGCCTTGGGTATGACACGTGTCTGCAGAATTTAAGACATTTTATTCACACATTTTTGGCTTTCAAACACAAATTTCATGCATTTGCTCACAGGAGAAAGAATTTATTTTCCTGTACATCCTATAGCCACTGGGTAACAACTGAGTATACTGGGCTGGCCCAGCTTGCAACAGCCTTCCTTGTGCTTCTGCCATGAGGTATTGTTGGTAGCAGAGTATGGGCACAGCACTCACAACCTTTTGGCTGTCAGCCTGGAGCAGAGAAGGCTGCGGGGAGACCTGATTACGGCCTTTCAGTACCTAAAGGGGGCCTATAGGAAAGATGGGGAAAATCTTTTTAGTAGGGCCAGCTGTGAGAGGACAAGGGGTAATGGTTTTAAACTAAACCAGGGTAGGTTTAGACTGGATATAAGGAGGAAATTCTTTACGACGAGGGTGGTGAAACCCTGGCAGGGGTTGCCCAGAGAGGGGGTGGAGGCCCCATCCCTGGGAACATTCAAGGCCAGGTTGGATGGGGCTCTGAGCAACCTGATCTAGTTAGTGGTGTCCCTGCTCACTGCAGGGGGGTTGGACTAGATGACCTCTAGGGGTCCCTTCCAACCCAAAACATTCTATGATTCTATGATTCTATGATTCTATACACAATGGGACGTAGCTGGGGGAGCGTTTTGAATGAAACCATCTCTGTACTGACCTGGAACTGTAATTGTGTAACATCAGGAACAGATCCAAGGTGCCAATTCCTTGTTGTCATTAGAATGGCAATGCTCCTACAAAGCACATTTTAAGCAACTAACAGAAAACTATTGTGGAGCGAGGGCCACGGTGTGGCTTCCATGGAGCTTTCAGATTGTAGGATCAAGCTTACAGTTTATAAATGAGGAAGCAGCTAATTACAGGAATTAATATTTTGCAATACCTATGCATTATCTGAAGTGACGTTGGGTGTGACTAGGGATCAAATTCTATAAATTTCACAGCCCCTAACAAAGCAGGAAAAGATAAATTTTTAAAAATAAGTTTGTCAGGCTGAGATATTACAAAAAACAAGCGTTGAAAAGATTTTTATACTCAATTCCAATCTCTATCCATTGTAAAATAAACCCTCAAAAGTTAACTGATTGCCCAGTTTCTTTAATCAAAAATAAACAAAACAGATCTTTGAATTGCTTAACACAGAAACTTTGCATCCAATTTTAATACAACTAGAGACAGAGTGACTTACACATTGGTGCCATGTCTTTGTAATCTTGAAGGAATAAGAAACACTTATTACAGGCAGTACATACAGGATTTTTTTAAATAGGTTTGATTATGCAAGCCTTGTTGGGCTATAAAAGGAGATGGAAAAGTGTATCTGCTACTCCATGCAACCAGTCTGTAATTATACTGGCAGTATTGTGTATGCAGCACATGCAGGAATGCCTCCCCACCAAAACCAAGCGAGCTACATACCCTGCTCATAAGAGCAGGGACATGTGAAAAAAGTAAGGAAACAATTTTAGAGAGAAATGGACTGTGAGGAACTTCAAAAAAAAAAAAAAAAAAAGACTACACCTTTGTCCATGGGTTTGTTTTAAGCATGCATTACAGCAGTGTGCCATACTGAATGCTTGCCAGTGTGTAAATCTTTGACTCACCTGCCATTCCCCAGCAAGACCAAACCCTAGATTAAAGACAACTCAAGCAAAATTAAGATATTATTAAGATGTAAAGCTGACAAAACCCCAAAATGTGGGTGTCTCCTTACTTTAGAGGAATGTGAAAAAAAAAAAACAAAAAACATTTTAGGATTTTACTATTACTCTCATTTCTATAGCTGTTTATTTTGGTTTTAGAAAAACACTAGTTGTTCTTCAGCTCTGAAAAAGAAAACTCATCATTACCACAGAAGCACTGCTATAGATGCACACAGTTGCCACAATCTACCGTCCCACTCAAATCTTCACCAAGAACAGGCTAATAACGCAGTGAAGCTTTGGGTTGTTCAGAATGACCCACCCCTTCCCATCTGAAACATCACCGGGGGAAACGCAACACACTGTCTTCCTCCCTAGCTCCAGTATTCTGCTTTGGAAACATAAACAGCTACAAAACCACTCTCTGTAAACAAATACAAAAGGATTAAGATGGTACTGTTGCAGAAACGCTCTTCCGAGCAACTAGAGGAAAACCAGAACAGGTTGGCAGCAATTGAGGAGAACACTTTGCCCTGTTTGCAACAGATAGCAAACGCCCTGGCAGAGCAGCCAGGGGACCTTGCTGGCCCACACACCCGTGGCAGCACTCTCCTAGCTGAACTTCAAGGTTAACACAGCATCATTCCTGAACAAACAACTGGCCTACACTACAGATTTCTGCCAGCAAATCTATGTCAGTACCTGATAGGAAAATATCCTCTATTCGCAATCCTCAAGGCATAAAGGCACCCGTAACGATTGAAGATGACCTCTGCTGCTTACGGCTGTATTTCCAAAGAGCTGGCGTAATGACACTAATGGCACAGATCATGTATTTCAGTTTGTCACAGTAGGCTTTGCAATAACATGAAGAAAACCGATTCTGTTTCATTAGCAAAGTGAATACACGAATATAAGTAATCAATGCAATTTTATCAAAGATTAATGTGGTTAGGTCTTAAATAGTGATTAAAGGTACATCTGGGAGGGGGGTATCATTTTAGAGAGAAAAGTTGCATAGATAGCATTTTTAGTATTTAACCTGTACTTCACAAGTGTGAATGAAAAACTAGAAAAGAGCAAATGCACATTGATGGCATTTAAGCAGAAGGCCTATTTTATCAGAAAAAAACCCAACTCTACTAGAAACCTTACCTTCAAGGTAGGTGCTACTCTAACCAAGAAGCCAATTTGAGACCCATCCCTGGTTACTTCCACAAGGAAGAAACTCAATGATAAACAAACCTCCCTGAGGCCAGCCTGCTTACAGTCCATGAATGCACCAAAATGCTGCTCCACTGAACAGAAAGCAAACAAAAGAACAGTCATCAGCTTCCTTACCATTTCCAAGGTACTTGAGAACTCTCAAGGAGTTCTGCCAACCTCACCATCTCTCTCTGCTGGATTCTCCCTCATCTCAGGCTTCTGATTATCCTCTTAAATCTGCAACCTAACAATATCCCAGATCCCACTGGCTATCAACCGTCAGAGGAAAGCCATGTTGTTATTAATGCAGCAGTTGCTCTTCTCAGACTACTGTGTTGGTTGGAGGCTTCTATTCCTCAGCCAGCTCACTGCTGAACAATTCTATTCTTCTCTCCATTCAGCATGAACACATAGCACGCTTCACGGCAGTTGGCATTAAAGTCTGTCCTGATATCAAAGTGCTCTCACTTAGAGCTATTACTACCTTCCAACTTAAAATAATTCTACTCTAGTAGTTAAAGAAACACACAGGACGAGGATGGTAGTCCTGAAACCTTAACATTATGTAAATCCAAACTACTAACACTAAATTAATGAAAAAATCCCCCTAGCTAAGCAACACAAACCAAACCAACTCAAACCAACCAGAAAAAACAACTGCCTACCCCATGCTTTCTTTTCTTATCCCGGGTAAGGGTTTGAGGACCACAGGTTCAGCGCACGGATGAAAGAGAGGCTTTCCGATCCACCCGGTACTGGCTCCTGGTTGAAGACCAGCATCTTGTTTTCATCTCTCCCATACACAGACATACTGGAAAACTAAGAGCTCTGATCACAATGTCAAAAAGTGTCAAACAGTAATATCCACATCGTGCAAATGATGTCTCAAATAACCCACAATGTTCAAAAGAAATTTCAGAAGAAATTAAGATGAACTATGTTCAGATTATTCAAATTAATTGTTAGATGAAATTAAGCTGAACTCAATTTTCAATTATAAATTATTTTTGTTCTGGTATCAAAATGAACAGAAGATGTGGAACAGGTCTGTGCATTTATTTATCTACATGTTAAACACATCGTCTTAATGGCACCCTCTTTTGAACTGACTAATTATGTTGCAGCAATTTGAGTACAGGTTTTACGGCACAGACTGCAGCAGGGACCTGCATAGCTCCCCCATGACAAATGGCTTATTGGATTGGTGTGGAATGCAAATACAACTAAAAGAAGTGTGCTGCTTTTGGCTGAGAGAGAGTTAATTTTCTTCGTAGTAGTTCCTATGGGGCTGTGTTCGGGATTTGTGCTGGGAACGGCGCTGAGCACCCCGGGATGGGTTCGTCCCTGCTGAGCAGGGCTTGCACAGAGCCAAGGCCCTTTCTGCCGCTCACCCCACCCCACCAGCGAGGGGCCGGGGGGGCACAAGGAGCCGAGAACCTGCTGCACAGGGAGAAAAGGAGACTGTTGGGGCAGCAGGTGCAGACACTGAGTCCTTGCAGGCAAAGGAACAAAACCTCCTTGGAATCAGCAAGGACTGAAAAACTTTTGCTTTACCTCAGCAAGTCACTGTGTTGGCTGAAATCAAGGACCCATTATGAAGGTCAAGGGCAGTATGAGGCAAGATGCATAGAAACCCTCCATATTTCTTTTCTATTACTTGGAATTTTCTCTAAAAACTGATTTTTATTCTATCAAAACCTAACTATATTTAGTATTTAAAAGCATTTCAGTCATCTTTGAGAATCTCACTTTAATGAGAAGGCCTAGGCAGATCCCTGCAAAGCTCTGGCTGACTTTGGGGTGTCAGCACAGCACTACACAGCATCTCAAGTGCATTATGTACACAGGCAACCAGAGCATCCATAGACACCTTCTTCAGTGCCAGGAAAAGCTGAAGCACCACACGACAGATGTTATATGCGAGTATTAGTAATTCTGATGTCTTTGTTGCAACATGGGAAGGCTAGCACTGCAAAATGGTTTCAGCACCTGCCAAACTACCTGATTTGCACAGGCTCAAAGTATGGGTCTATGGGTGCAACAGAGAGCAATCGTCTCTCAAGTTTGACAGACCACTTCATGCCTTACTTCCAAGTCAATTTGTGTGCTGAAGGAGACTCCTTCTCCCAAGCCGACTTCAGGCTAGACCAGCAGGTGACCCTGCGGAACAGTAGAAGATTCCCTCCAAAACTGGAATCCCATAAAAACCTCTCTTGTGCTACCAAGAAGCAGGCCTCACTGGAAAATGCCATTTCTTATCAATTAGATAACCATAAAGAAATCAGACATTTTAATGACCTCATCTTCATCCAGACTTGCCACTGTCACTACACACACAAGGGTTAGCTGCCTTTTGAGGCCAGTCTAGCCCAAAATAAGATCAAGCTTGCAACTTAAAAGCACAGAGGAGAGAAAAAAGGCCATTCTAAATTATACTGACCAATGACACAAAGCAGTTCGAGAAACTCCGTAACATAAATTTTCTGAGCAAATATGCATCTTGGCAAGAGCAACCATCATATTATTACATAAGCAAACGAGAAATACCTTCATATTCTAGGTATTTGTGTGCAAATTGATCTCAGTTGTACTTTAGAACCAAATAATTAATTTACAAGCCAAGCTGAGCAATATAGTCTGCCAAATTGAGCCTGAAGCTTGAAAACCCAAAGTTCTGCAGGAAGAAGCTAGTATCTCTAATTTCCTGCCTGACTGGAGACACAAAATTAAGACAAAGTGTTATTTTATTAAGACTCAGAAAACATGCTTTTAAAACTAAGGTGGCTTTTAATTCTTTCGCTTCCACAGCTTTTAGAAACAAACACTTGTTTAAAACATCTCAGTGAGGAGGCTTAATAGGCTGAAGGCAATCAGTGTTAATGGTGTCTACTCTGGAATGGAATGGATTTCTTTTCTAGCAGTGCCTTTAGCTTGGAAATAGCTACTACCTCCTTCTCCAACTTATTATAAGTAGTAATTATAGGGACAAGAAATTATCAGTCCCACTTAGATGACATCTTATTTAAACTTAAAACTATTTGTGTGCTCTAGGGAGTTTTGCTGTTGTTCTGAATGAAACAATTGTTAGAAATGTAAAGGTTTGGAAATGGAAAACCTTTCCTCCTCTTAATTACACATTTCATGCATTGCTAAACTCCTTAACAAAATGGAGTCAGTATTTTGTGGCTGACACATTATCACATGTGTGGAAAATTAGTGTGTATTCTAGTGAATAAAATGAAAAACTACCAGGATGAAAACTCCTGATTTAAATAGGTGCTGTTGTAGCAATAATAATACCAGACAATGTGTAACAAAAGGTACCAACAAGGCTTCCTAAGGTTTTTGAAAAACAAACCAAGAAAGCCTCCATTATGCTCTATATTTCCTCAATATAGCACGTTTCAATATACCTTTATGTTTTTGAATGACCAATTACCTTGAACTGATAGTTTAAAATACACAGAGAAAACCCCTCTAGCTTTCTGTGTTATGCAGGCAGGTAAAACCATGTTTCTCAACGTAAAATCAGAATAGCTATGTGGCGACAGGTCTACAGAATGGTCTTGACATTTGACAAGAAAGAATTGTTTTGTGAGAAAGATTGCCTTACGGTGGATTTAAAAAAAACTTCTTTAAAAATAGAGAATACTATCACATTTCAATGCTACATACATATAGACTGTTTTCATTTATTTATGTATTACAAACAGAGGGCAATCACTCAATTCATGCCTGCAACTATGATTACAGTAAATCTGAACTCTGCCTCTAGCTGTCACTTTCTTCTACTTTCTCTATGGTTCTTTTTCTTAATGTTACTTGGCCATCTTAATATAATTATACCATGTGTCTGTACCAAAGGTACAGTTCTATGAAAACCAAAGAGTGCTGAAAGCATCAATACTATACATAATGAGGCTATTCTTCATCCCACATAGTTACACTCCAGGACAAAAAAAGGCTACCACTTTAGAATTGCCATGCTTCTTTCTTTTGGAAGTAGATAACTAAGTCTCAAAACTTTTTTTTTTTTCTTTTTTTTTTACACTTACTTATTTTTCTGATTACTGTTTCCCTGAACACGACTAATAACAGAACAAGACCACCGCTTTGTTAGTTACTTCCAAACATCTTCCCTGGGCAGCAACCCAACATATTTTACCATCAGTCTCTTAGCATCTTACTATTTGTGCTTGGCTGGTTGTTTATGGCTTCTCGTTTCCCTTGTCGTTAGACTTCTGTTGTCTCTCAATACAGCCATTAGCATAGAACTACCCTAGTTGTGGCTTGTCCCTAGTAACACCATAATGCATAAGTAAAAGCCCAGATGCTGGCCAGCTTGACAAGGACCTGTGTTGACACAATGTCTCCCTTTTTTTTTTTTCAATGTATTTTACAATGAAATACATTGCTTGAACTTTTTTTACATTACTTTTAGAGTTCAACATCCATCAGTTACAACAATGCTTCCTCCGACCTCCCCTCCCATACATTTAGGGCATTTCATTGTTTATCATACTCTAGCAGTTGATTGCAACAGTTCTTACTCAATTCTTTTCTTTCCCTCTAAATAGTGTACACTATTTTGCAGCAGGCTGTGTTTACCTTGTTAGTCCCCAACTTTAAAGAGAAATACAAGCTCATACCTTTAGGTTCATATTTGTGACAACAGCAGATCAATGTTTGATTTGCCATCTGCCTCGAGGACCTCTTATATCATCATTTCTTCAATTTATATCCATTACAGAACACCTGTCAAATCCGTTACCCAAATTATCCTGTGTCCATGTTTTACCCCCAAACATGTGAAACTGCTACTCGTGCAATCAAACGCAAGTCTTGTTTGAGAAACGCAACATAAAAGAAGATTGATTTTCATCTCGAAAATGTCAAGCTTCTGTCTATAATGCTCAGCTACATTTTTCTGAAACAGCAAAGTTCAAAAAGAGTCACAGACCTGACAGATCTCCAACACTTCATCATAGATATGACAGGTCTACTACTTTACTGCCTGAAATGTCCTCCAACAGAATGAGGCAATCAATGAAGAATAATAAATCTATTTTTTGTACATGCATAAGAGAAGAAACAACACATTTTTTATATCTCTGGAGACTCCTATTTTAGTAAACTATTACACTAACTTCCTTTAATATTATTACGATAGCAGTTACACAGTTTGATCTTTATCTGGTTTATATGTTCAATAGTTCTCCAACTAAACTCCTAATACGCATTTTTGTATTATTAAGCTAGCGGAGGAAAGAAATAAATAGAATTTAAAACACAACTTCCTGTGAAAAGACCAAGTTTTTCTTACCATTTTTTTCTGGTCCCTCTGTCAGCCAGGAAAACGACAGCTGCTCCAAACACATCTGCTGAATTACGTCCCCATCATCCTAGAAGACATTGTTATTGATTAATACCGCATCAAAATTTTACCTTGAAAATTCCCATATTTGAGATAAATAACAGCAAGTTTGGAAAAGTTAATTTGACAATCATAAATCAAAGCTTTCTAGAGAAAGAATCAGTTTGATTTATAACTATAGCCTTAAAATGTATTCTACCACCTACCCTTCAAGTAATAGCCTTGACTTCAGCAACAGAGGGAATACACTCCAAAAAATGTATTTTCTGATGTCATTTCACCACAACACTAAGAAAACAAGCACAGCTCTATCAGCTTAAAAACACTGATTTAAAATACACTTTTTTAATGGTAACATGAGCACATTCAACATTTTCAGTATGTAGGCTCAATAAATCTAAAAACTGTTGCATGGATAGATTGGTTGTTACTCATGCATGTGTACGATTCCAAAAACACATCCATGCATCACTATCATAACTCTATTTCTTCCACTATTTTATACATTCCTAAGCACATAGATAATAGTTAATGTTGTGGTAACCAAGACAGTTTGAATTAAGCAAAGCACACACACACAGAACAAGCAGATACACGGCTAAAGCTCACAACATTTTGAAACCGTGAATTTAACGATACAAGGATTTCCATTTATTCAGATCCAACCACAATCATTTAACTTTTCTTATACTGCAGTTGCAAAGAAACAACAGTGGTATGGCAGGGTAGGAACATTATGGCACTCTCATACTCTTGTCTCCTGAAATGCAAAGGCTGCATTTACAAAGAGGCCGAGTAGCACCTGTGTAAGAAATAGGAAGCAGGGTTTGTTTTGCTTTTGCATAAACATTAAATAAACAAGTATCTAAACAAGACATCTAAGTCAGATTCACACCTGCAACACACCAAGTGTTTGCATAAATCTAAACAGCTAAGACTCCTACGTTTAATTTGACATTATATTTTTGAAGCTATTTCTTCATCAACCGCCAAGGATTGAAGAGATGCAGTGTGCGGGGGGCATTCAAACAAATTCGCATCTTTGTCAACCCACCGATCGCACATATCCTGTTCCTAGTCACCCTTTCACACTGATACACGCCTCGTGTTACAAGTGGTCACCTGGGTCCGTGGCCAGCGGCCCCGCCGGCTCCAGCGGCCCCTCGCCTCCATCTCTCGGAGGTCCTTGATCTCTATTCCCGCAGAGGCAGGCCAACCCTTCCCCAGATGGCCCCCTCTGCCCCCATCCTCGCACCCTCACATCGACCATTCCTGCCCCCTTCCTCCACCCTCACGAGAGAAGGGGTTAAGGGAATCTTAGTAGCTAAGATGCTGCGTAATAATTGTGTAGATTGCTGCATAGCCCAGAGAATCAAATTGATAGATAGTGCTCAAATGTTTTGCTAACTATTGTGCGAACTAACTGATGCAGGAAGATTTGTGGCTCTTTACGAAGGACAGTTTTTGATAAGAACCAGGAATTTACCTCAAGAACTGGTCTACACCGACCCTGCAGTTTGGGCAAGAGCCAAGAAGCAACTGAGTCTGTGCAAGAACAAGGGGTTACTGGTGGTGACGAAGAGGAGCCAGCAGCCTTCATCCCCACAACCCCCGACTATCACTAAAATTGGGAAGAACGACCCTCGTAACACCAATGTCGTGTTAGAAGGCAGGCATTCTTTATTCCCGGCGCCGGATGCACGGGGGATCGCTCCACCTAACGTGCATACCTTCAAGCGGCAACTCGCCCCATTTATATGTAGCAAAGTGTTACATATGCATAAAGTTTCCCAATATGCCTGTACATATGCATAACCTGTCTCCGCTTTGTATTAAAATTAGCTTCAGGTGGTCATTTCCATAAATCCCTCCCCACTGCGCCTGCTCAGTGCCTCCTTGTGGTGGTCGTCGGGGGGTCGTGGGGATGAAGGCTGCTGGCTCCTCTTCGTCACCGCCAGTAACCCCTTGTTCTTGCGCAGACTCAGTTGCTCCTTGGCTCTTGCCCAAACTGCAGGGTCGGTGTAGACCAGTTCTTGAGGTAAACTCCTGGTTCTTATCAAAAACTGTCCTTCGTAAGGAGCCACAAATCTTCCTGCGTCAATTAGTTCTCATTCCTTCTGGTCTAGCAACCTTGGCAAACCGTTATTATCCTTCTGCTCCATTCCCCCCCCCTGCCCCCGATTCTTCCCATAGGTTCCCATAGGGTCCCAAATTTAATAGGTAGCTACACTACTGACTTAAAAAAAACATCCAAGCTAGACACTATTAGAAAAACATCCGAGCTAGACACTATTAGCAAAACATCCAAGCTAGATACTATTGATTTTTAGCAAAACATCCAAGCTAGATACTACTGATTTTTAGCAAAACATCCAAACTAGACACTACTGATTTTTAGCAAAGCAACATCCAAACTAGACACTACTGATTTTTAGCAAAGCATCAGCAAATTAGACAATGAGGCCTAAATCTTATGCATGTAGGCCGCTTACATCTGGGGGTCTTTCGACCCTTAAGGTATCATGATGACCACCACAAGGAGGCACTGAGCAAGGGCAGTCGGGAGGGACTTATGGAAATGACCTCCTGAAACCGATTTTAATACGAAGCGGGGACAGGTTATGCATATGTATAGGCATATTGAGAAACTTCATGCATATGTAACACTTTGCTACATATAAACAGGACAAGTTGCCGCGTGGAGGTGCGCACGACTTTGGCGGGACTGCCCCCTGTGCTGCCCAGCGCTGTATAAACATACCTGCTGTACAATCTTACAAATTGGGGAGTCCCTTTTCCGCACGTCACCCAGGCGCCCCCAAACCCGCTGCCCCTCAGGGGCCGCCGAGCTCCACAGCTGCCGCCTCCAGGGCCCTCGCACGTTGTGATTGGCTCGCCTCTCCCCAAGGTGCTCCCTGATTGGCTGCCGGGAGGGCCCTCAATTCCAGATTATTCCGGAACCTTCCAGATCGCTCCTCCGCCCTCAGCCGCCTCCCTCCGCCTGCAGGGGCGAACCCCCAGCGTGCTGCCGCCGGCTCACCACATTTCCCTTTTAAAAGGTACAAATATAAATAAAAACATAAAATATAAACAGGCTGATCAGCCCGATGGAAAAAAACAACTGAGAATTTGCCCGAAAAAGGTCCAGACTGCAGGTGAATTAGCAACCACCCCTCACAGCTGCCCTCCCTTCAGCTTTCTGGAGTCTCCCCAAAATGGAATCGCCTGAAAAACTGAGAGAAAAGTTGTCTGCCCTCACGCGCAGCCTACTAACAAGAAACCGCAGCGAAGCCCACCGCCACCTACAGGTAAACGAACAATCTTTACCACAGACAATGTTCACCACCGCCACCGATTTAAATGTGGTAGTGACAGGCTGCAGATCTTAACTTAACCCCCTCATCCGGCGGCAGCTCTCCCCCCTCTGGCTCTGCCCCAGTTCCTTTGCTATGAGGAAACGTTACGCGCAGCAAGGCAGGCGATGTATATTGTTGTCCCCAACGCCATTTTGTCCTGATAACTTTGCTAAAAGGGATAGCTTGCTGCTCCTGAATAGCCGATCTATAAGCAAAGGGGAATATGAAACGTCAAATGCAGAAAATAAGAACAAAAAGCAGATTTTGTAATTGTGTGTGTGTGTGTGTGTGTGTGAACGCAAAGGCACCTCACAAAAAAAAGTTATAACTTCGTGTGCGGCCTCATTATCCCTGACACCTTCTGGCTAGACACAGCTTCATTCCCAGGGCTCCCGTGAAGGGCACGGAAGTTAACACCTTTTCACAGTCCACATGAGGAAACTGAAGTGTACAGCAAGATTACGGTAAACTGTCAAAGAATTATAAAATGTTCCCATGACAATCACTCTCATCTGTGCATCTCAGAGCTATTTCTAGCAAGCACAGTTTGGGTTGGTTTGTTGGGGTTTTTTAAGTGAAAACAACGATGCAGTATCTGAGGAAAACAAAATTAGAGCTGTGCATCAGTGCCCTGTAGTTGTTTCTGGCAATTAATAAAATAATTTCCTAATAAGACGTGCAGAAGGAAGAGACAAAAGGTGATACGGACATCACTTTCTCTTCAAGCTCGGTAATACTTTTTCATACAATATTTGCTCTGATATCAGCTAAATGCTCTGAAAATGGTTATTGTGTAGGTAACATTTTCAAAACAATAACTCTAAAATATTGTTATTTTTATTTTTCTGGGAGTTTAAATAACATTTTGAATGTACTTTTATTTTTAACACTAGCAAAATAATTTACATTAGTATAATGAGTTGCTTACTATGCCTGAAGCTATTTGGGGATTTTTCATAACTGGCATAACAGTTCACCTAATTATCTCTAATTTTAATGTCATCATATTTAATTTCTGTTACAAATGTAAGTTTAAATGTTAAATAGATAGCAAGTCTAGAATCAGTACAACTCTTGCTGCATCACGCCATTATTTTCTCATTTTACCACTGATAATAGCAGTAAAACCAACCTTTCCAAAAAATTAGAGACGTTAATCCCTATTAGTAAAGTCACTATTACGTTCATCTTGTGTAATAAAAATAGATAAATCAAATACTAATAATATAAGTCAGCTGAAATAGAATTTGTTTCATCTTGGATGTGTCCTTATTCTTTGTCTTGCAATCAAAAGGAGCAAAGAATCACATAGCCACTGTACCCCGATGACAGTGGCTTAGTATTTATCATTCAGTCTTGACAGAGTAAGTATTTGAAAGTACAAGCTTTGCTGTTCACTTCACAGGAGAAATTGTTCTTCAGCAGAGTGCTAGTTTTGCACATTTTCCTTGTTTTGCTGGAACTCTGAATTGCTACCTTTGTTTCTTCAAGGCAGCTGCATTTATTTACATTTTTAAATAATATGGTTTTCCACTTACAATACGATCTCTAATTACACTGCACATTACACCAGGGTGGGGAGGGGGGAATAAATCCATCCACCACCTATCGCGTGATCTCGGGCTAACTTTGCTACTGGTATTCTACTGAGCACAACACTATGAACTGCTGGTAAGGGTATAATACAAAACCCAAAATCAACATCGATGAGCTAATGACAACAAGCTGCACTTGGCGCATATTGTTAATAACAAACCACGTAAGAGCATAGCAAGTTGTGATCGTGACAACCTAGAGTTCAGCACTCCCGGAGAGCTTCAAGGTTTCTCACATAGGTGCCTGGGCACACGCTCAGGGGTGCAAGCAGCAATGTTGTCTCCTCCACAGCTCATCCTGCCTGGCTGACAAGGGCAAACAATGCCCACGTTGAAATGAAGTGACTTAAGCTAGCTTGCTTTGCTGTTCCTTGTTGGGGATATTAAAGGGCTGGAAGGGATTGCCTTCAGAAATAGAAAGGAAATAAAACTGCAGGAAAATAACAAATTTAACTGATACAGGGACATGTGCCTGGAGTCTACCATCATCCCAAGAAATAGGCAGGGGGGTAACATGCAAACTGGGGCAAAATGTAGAGTCAACTGTGCGGGATTATATTTGGAAAAATAGACCATGGAAGAAACTATATGAAAACACTCTGTAATGCAAACAATTCATTCTGAATTGCCATTCCGACTCCAAAACGTATAAAGGCTCACTAGCTCTAGCTTTCAGTAATAACATACTTAACTATATTACATTGATTAGTCAAGATTTCTTTAAAATCTTTCATTTATTATTAGCATGACTTAGATTTTCCAACTTGTTCACTGTTCACCAATGTTCTTAACAGAGAAAAAGAGGAAGGAGTATTATCTGCAGAAGAAAAGAACCAGGGCAGTTTCACCTGAGATATGCGCCTTGGGAGGTCAAACAGAGAAAGTCGAATACCGAAGAAAAGGGAAAATGGCACAGCTATCCTAAGGCAAGCACATTTTCTCCACGCAATTCTCAATGTGACAGTAGGATACTGAAATAGCAAGAGTAACTACACGTTAAGTCATAGGAAGGACCTTTCATTACAATTTAGTCAAGGCACAAGTCTCCTATTTTTATCAGTCACATCCCATTCATGTCTCTGCCACCCTGATCTCTAACCCTGGACCAGGGACCTTAACCACTAAGGAGTGGATTTATTGTTCCATATAAAGAACGAGTCTGTCATCTGATGAGAATTCAATCCCGTAAGTCCACTGCTGTTTTCTGCAGGCATCACTTCTAAAACTAAGTTACCATAGCCTGTTGCATACCAGATCCCTGCTTTCTGGCTTCCTTGATCTCCCCTGGTTACTCTACAGTTCATGCTTTCAGCTCCACAAGACACAGGAACAGGAGTTCCCTGCTCTTTGGGGCATCTCAAATCCCATACCTTGCATTTCAGCCCTGCTCACCTACAGAACTCTCTCCGTAACACTCACTCTTTGCCAATGGGTTTTACTGAACAACGGTTCCCTGGGTGAAAGGACAGCCTATCTTTGGACAACTGAGAAACACAGATCTTGGGTGTTCTTTCTTGATGCCTTTCAGAAAAATGCAAATAGCCTAGCTTACATGTGTTTATTTTTAACCCTTACCGCATAAAAGAAACATAAGCTACTGTCTTCCAGCCACCTGATGATCCACTGACCTTATTTCTGTCCATAAATAAACTGTAGCAATTTAATAACAAAACCAAAGTAACAGAAAACAAACTTACTCTTCATTATCTGATTTCACAGACTAATAGAGACAACACAACACCATTCCTCCATATACCAGCTGAGTAATTTTTCTTTGATTTCTTTTTTTAAACATCAAAGAGTTGATGACAAAAAACGTATTCGTGGCAGCAGAAGAAAGGCTTTGGCCCACACCAGCTGCTAGTTGTCTTCCAATGATCAGTGAAAGCCTCAAGTTTGTACAACGCAGTGCAGCCCTCCCCTCTAGCATCCAAAAATTAAAGTAGTTTTGGGTTACCCAGAGATGATCATCATAACAAGAGAATCAGATCTAAGTAACAGTTAAATCTCCGTGATATTACACTCACTGAAATGCTGCATTCTCTATCTGACGTACTTTATTTTCAATGTACTCTGATTTGAAGGTTAAAAAAAACAACACAACAAAACCCCTGAAGTCAATCTAAAGCAAATGCTAGCTTCTTTTTTTTTTTTTTTTTTTTTTTTTGACAAGTTACAGGCTTTCTTCATAGAATCATAGAATAACCTGGGTTGCATGGGACCCATGAGGATCATCAAGACCCACTTCTGACCCCACAGAGGGCAACCTAAAAGTTAAACCAGTATCTTCAGTATCTAAAGGGGGCCTATAGGAAAGATGGGGAAAATCTTTTTAGTAGGGCCAGCTGTGAGAGGACAAGGGGTAATGGTTTTAAACTAAACCAGGGTAGGTTTAGACTGGATATAAGGAAGAAATTCTTTACAATGAGGGTGGTAAAACACTGGAACAGGTTGCCCAGAGAGGTGGTGGAGGCCCCATCCCTGGGAACATTCAAGGCCAGGTTGGAGGGGGCTCTGAGCAACCTGATCTAGTTAGTGGTGTCCCTGCTCACTGCAGGGGGGTTGGACTAGATCATCTCTAGGGGTCCCTTCCAACCCAAAACATTCTATGATTCTATTCTATGATCTTGACTTAGCTCCTCTCACTACATTTTGACTATTATGAGTCTAAATGCTGCTAAGATTCAGCTCTTAACAATGTGTCATAACAACTCCAGCAGAATTGCCACTGAACTTCAACTCAAATTTGTTTGTAACATAGCTGTGTTTTGATAAATTTTTAAAAAAAAAAAAAATCTGGACAGCTAATTTCTAAAACAAATATAAGGTAAAAGTCATCCATTCTACTGAATATATATAATGAGATTCAATAAAAATAAACTCTATTAAGCTTCAAATGTTTTAAGAAAGGGTTTTCTTCCACGGTGACAAAAAAACCCCAGTACTATACCAACAAATGCTTAATCGGTTCTGCAGAATAGATGCCTCCATTTCATTATGTGATTTGCTGAAAAGTGGGAAGTGAGTAACAGTTCTAAACTAAAAGCAAAAGTTTTCTTATTAAACTAGGGCGAACCAGATCCAGAGGAGTTTGGCGTAATTTTCACAGTTGTGGTTAATTTCAGCTGCAAACTAAAATTAACATTTTATACTAAAACATTCTGAGAACTTACACTGCAGGTAGCGCAGGGACTTCAGAATCATCTTTTTTTTTCCTTTAACTACTGCCATTGTTGACCAATGTAAAGTCACCTAAGTATTTAAAATTAAACTAATCACCAAATTAATTCAAGACTATAAATACTGAAACTTTTTTCCTGATGAGCTTAAAATATAGTCTATTCTATGTCAACCGTGTTCTAGAGAAAAATATATTTGTTTATAGCTACAAATAAGACCATTAAAGCCTTGTAGGAAATAAAATAGTATGGGAATTAAAAACAGCACTCTCCCTAGATCAATGTCACTTTACAATGATTAGTACAGAGCTGCTTTTTTTTTTTTTTGAAGTGTCTACTTAAACTAATGTGACTCTAAAATGTTTTACAAATCACTGAAGGATGACTACTGCTAAAACCCAACAGACTCCTTTCCCTCATTGTTCTTAGATTTGTGAAGATGATGTTATTCATGATGGTCTAAGAGAAGTGAAATTGTAAGGGGGGATAAGGAAGTGTGACATCTTACAATAAAAAAAAATAATTCACTGCACATTAAGATTAGAAAAATAAAATAAAAAAAAATTATTTCCTTTAAGCACAGCTTATATGGCTTCCTCTTCATCAAGAAAGATATTCTAATACTTGGTAGGGCAGGGGCAGTGACTGAACAAGTCTTTCTAAAAACTCCATGGATATACCTATCCACAAATGAAATAACCAGCTCTTGAGGCAGTAAATAAAATTCATCCCTTCACTGGGTATGAAATACAGAACAATAAGTAATTCAACTCCTAAACAGTAATTACACGACATTGAAAGCAGGACCTGTCAACCCTGAGGATGCAGAGACGGCCCCAGGATGCTGATGCTTCCCCTTGCCACACTGCAAACTGGAGAACTAGCACCGACTTTAAATAAAGATACTGTGACACATCTCCCTGATGCATGGTGGCTTTATAAAGAATTTCTGGCATCTTGAGCCTGAAATGGTTGGGAGCCAAGATTATATCCAAGAGCATACTGAAATCACCTGAAGAAATCATTCCAGTTCCTGCTTCCCCTGCTAAGGCAAGGATTAATTCTGTCGCTCCTACCACGTTAAAATTACCTGGAAGACGGATTCCCAAACTGCATTAGGCTGTATGGTATTAGACAAACAAGTACCAGATCTATATTATACACAGTCCACCGCAAGGTCACAAGCTCACACAGCAAATCTTGGCAGCTCCCACCACTGTGACTGCAGACGCTGGTACCTAGGCAAGAACACTGAGCAATGCACTGTTGTGTAGCTAATAAACATGAGACTGAGTTTGCAAAGACAGCAGAGCACTGTTGTTTACAGCAACTTTATCCCGCACCAAGCAACATTCCCTTGCCTGAAATCCTACATTTCTTCTGATCTTTACATCACTCTTGCACCTCACTACAGCAGTAACAGATCCAGGATACAGTAAGTGGCCAGGGATTGATTTCCTGTGCTCTCTTTCCGTGTATCATCTGTCCATATAATCGAGGGAGTTCATCGTCAGGACAAGATCTGGTCACGGAGAATGATGCCCACCTAAGAATCACCTCAGTAAGGGGTGAGCAGTTGGGCCCTTCAGTAGGTCTCTACCCCAGACAACCTGGGAGGCAGACCCATCCACAGGTCAGGTGGCTAAAAAGCCCCTCAAATCTTAAGTACCCTGCCCTTGGCAGCGAAGCAGGCATGTCGGTGGTGTACTCCGGAATGGAACGCCTCAAAGCTCCTCTATTTTCCATTAACTGCCTTTAAGTACTGGATCCAGTAGTGTCTTAAAACTGGTCTCTACCATCTTTCTTCTTTGCTCTTATTAACAGCCTCTATTTATCTCTCTGTATTCAGACACAACACAATCAAAAAGTAAACTATGGTATACATAATGGCCATAAAAAATAAGTACAGCTATCACTCTGCTGTACCAAAAAAAAACCAACCGGTGGCACAGATAAAAAATAGGTCTAGCAGCATGTCTATATTATCAGACTACCTTAAAAATGTTAAAGAACAAGTCTGTCACAAGGTTGACTGAAGGTATTTGTAAAATTCACTGGTATACATACCGATTTTAGAAAACATATTGTACTGCAAGCCCATGTATCTAATCAAGCCTTTGCAAAGGCATCTTCTTTCCTTCAGGGCTTTTCATGTCTAGCCCATATAAAGGATATATATTCCCTTAAGTGGCAATGATTTCTGAATGATGCATTCCTAAATGATTTATGTTTTAAGCAGTGTATATAAACTTGACAGGAAGCTCTAAATTGATGAGTTTTTCTACCTTGCTCTTGCACTGCTTTTAAAAGAAAACACAACCCTAAAAAAGGCACTATTTGCTTGACTTCTTAAAACAAAGAGTCCCAATCCTGAGAGATTACAAGGACTGAAGAATGCCACTGATGTGGTGATAAAAGTTTTTGTTTAAAGCAAACAAAATTACTAGGAGACCTAATACCAAAATGAAGTAGTTAACCGACAGGCTGCTCTCAGTGGCCAACACTATCTCCAAAATCCCTATGTTCATTGTTAACAATCACATAACATTAATAACGACAACAATTGTTTTGAGAATAGCTGGATAAAAGTCCGTTTAGCCATCACTGCTAAGAGAAGCCATTTTGATGTCCAAAGGTTGGTTAAGACACTTACATATTAACATCACAGGGGAAAAACCCACAAGCTTGAATTAAGAAATGATTTATTATTTTTTAAAGAAAATACTTCTCAAAAATTTTCCACAACAGATTTTTTTCAGCATTAGCAGCACCTGCAGCCAAAGACAAGTAGTCAAAGTAAGTACCTTGCAATGACTCAGATACAGCAACTTATCTTCTTTAAGCTAATTAAAGGGTTTTTCCTCTGTGCCTGAAGCTATCTAATCATGCAAGAAGTATTCCCCCATCATTAGAGATGACTCTCTGGAATTAATTTTGCAGCATGATGCAGCCTGAATTTAGTACCTGACTTTTTAATAATAATAGTTAGACACAAATCTTCCTAACTTTTCAACATAAATGTTAAAAAGAAGTGATGAAGAGGCTAACATGATTATAGATATGGTCCTAAAATCAAATACTTAGACACAAACACTCAAGGATCCCTGAAGGTCCAGATAACATTTGAGGCATATCTGTAAATCACTGAAAATGACAGGTATAAATTTAGATATAAATTTAGATATAAATTTATAGATCTAAACAGCAGTTCTGTTTGTTGCCTTACAACCTATCAGTTCCTCCAGCAGAGTAAGTGAATAATGAAATCTGATTACGGCTACAGAAGTGAATGCTTACCCTACTGCTCTCAAGAAACTTAGCCGTTCCCCATCACAAGAAGTTCCTGGCTCATGTGAACACTTGCAAAAGTAATTTCAGACTGTTCCCATTCCCACTACCTAAGTTAAAACTAAACTATCTGCAACAAAGGAGGTCATTTGTAGACAGACAAGCCAAAAAGAGAGGAAGCAGGGAGGATCACTGGAGAAGCTTATACTAGGCAAAAGACTGGGAAACCCCGTTACGATCTGAACTCTGGGGTTTTTTGTGTACATAGCAACATAAAATGTAACGCACAAAAAATGAATAATGAAGAAATTGCAGAAAAATTGTGGAGTCAACAGAGTTATTTTCAAGGCTACCAGAGACTTACGGTGTGATTTTGAGTTATTCCTTTTACCTTAATTGCACTGAGCTACTGAAATAATGTATTTCCTTCCAGTTCTAGCTTCTGCTTTAGCCGAGCAAGATTTTGAAAGCCTTTTGTGATTACCAAGTCAACCTCAAACCAAAGTTGCTTCTGGATGGGATAGGGTTTTCCTTCCGTTTTTAAAACGAGGAGAGCGTCAGGGTGAATGTGGACAGGGGTAAAATCAGCACCCATCACCTGGAGAAATGGCTTCTTTTCGTTTGAATCCGACATGAAGAGCACCCTTTTCTAACCCAGTAAATAAGGCAGAAGCACACACAAAAAGCCAATGCCATGGAGGAGTTGTGGGACATGCGCATTCTGAAGAATGCGGCTTGCTCTATTTCTGTGCTAAGCTATTGAAGAATTATGCTGTGTGCTGGAAAACAAAGGCCTAAATCACAAAGGGAAAATATTTCCTTTGTGTTGCATGCCATTTGCACTCACTGTAGTATACATTACCCAGCAAACACGTTAGCTGATAAAGCTCTTGTAAGTCATCATCCCACACGCTCAGCTGCCAGGATTCCTTCTAAGATGCTCAATAACAAGTCCTCTGCTTAATGTCATTACGCTCTTCTCCTTAAGCTCCGCTTTCCTTTGCAAAGTAATCAAACCATTCACATTGCTGTACAGTCTCCAAAATAAAGATTTAAGAATGCAAGAAATACTATGTTGCAGTACAGTACTGTTTTGTTGTCCGTGTGATTATTCTGAAGCTAATAGCAGAACCTTATTCTAATCAGTACAGCAGGCTTCTTAAAAAATGACTGAGATTTCACACTCTTTTGTTATTTATAACTGGACTTAAACTGAGCAATTTTGTTTTCACAAAAGACAGACATAATCCAAATGATTAAACAGCTAGAAGTCCATACATATCTAACATTGCTACCAAACAGGCTATGCAACACTCATGCCTGAGCTAAGATCTGTATATCATTTCGGCAGCTTTATTGTTTTGGTTTTTTTTTTTAACTCTTGGCAGAAATAGGAACAACCGTAAAAGGCCAAAAATCTTTCAAGAGATCCTTTAATTTCCTTTTTATTCTTCATAATAAACAGAATAAATATGTCATCTTTTACCACGCTGAATTAGACAAAATGTTTTGGACAAAATGTTTTAGAACACAGTGTTGACTGGTATCACTACAAAAATAGCAGCATATCCTTTATCAGTTTCAAAGTTACACATTTTTCTGGAGATTGATTTCTGGAATTATTAGCTATTCCAGGAAAAAAAACCTGGTTGCAAACAATACTTAGGTGGCAGACCACATTCCAGTCTAAAAGTTTCTATTTTCTTCTCTGTTGTTTTGAAGAAGGTCTAAGAGAGGCTGTTACCTTCTCCATGCCTTTGAGAATAGAAAGAGACAAGACTATAGGAGATGAAAGAAATTTTTCCTGGAATTCCACAATTCAGCTGTGAAGAAGCATCTTTTCCTGGTGTTTTTTGAGCTGATGGAGTATTTTCATTGCTGTCATTCTAAATGAATTGAAACGGGATCATTCTTATCTGATCTTATACTGCTGCCCTCAGCAGTACTGCATGATGTGGAACACGTAGGACCTCCCTGTAAAAGCAGAGCGTGCCAAGATCTCCTGTTATCCCAAGCTGTCTTCTGGTTGATGGCCTCAGAGGGCCCTCCCCATGAGAAACACAAAGGTGTTTTCTCTCTTGATGATTTCAGGACAAGAGGAAAGAGACCACTCAAGACTCCAGGGCTGAATTTATTTCCCATCTTTTATTTTTAGAAATGACCAACCCAACCATTTCTTTAACTTGGGCATCAGAGCTGCTCTTGCAGGAGCAATGCTCCTGTACCACCAACTGAAGAACCTCCCTATGAAACACAAATGCAGCTCAAAAGAGTTCCAGGCTGACGCTCTGATGACGACTGTAACGCTCCTTTTTACTTGGCACCACAACGGAACAAATGCAAAATACTCTGTATAAAAGATGTACTTTAGTGCAGCTGCATTGTCTCAGCAAACAATAGAGTGCTTCTTGGAGGACTGCACTCCATTTTCTATTGCTAAAAAACATCTGCTAGGTGAGGTCAGGAGGAGAGGACTCGTCACAAAATGTCTTATCTGTTGTGCACACCAGGGCGCTTGTGGACCTCTGTCAGCAGCTGGTGCCATCAGGGCACCAAAGTAGACAATTTGTGGAAATAATGAGTTACTAAATGGTAGTAAAATAACAACTGAAAGAAAACTGATTTAGGAACTTTGACAGAAATTAGAGAGGTCAGAGCAGGCTGTGCTTTGTCATCAGCAGCCCAGTTAGATATATAACAGAGCTCATTCCAGCAAAGGGGACAGCAACAATAAAAGTAGATGCTCAAAATAAGTGTTGTCGCTTTCAATGTTTGAATAAACTTTTTATCAGATGGGCAAAACCACGCCAAGACAGACTTTAGCATTAGAAAATTCTTGGAATAAATTAGCTTAAGCTATTCACATCCATGTGACTGGAAACTGACTTTTGAAACCATGTCCAGAAAGCTTGGAAAAATACAGCAGCTATCTTGTTACCTTATGTTTCTGTTAACACTCCACCTAAGTTCAAAGCAGCTGCAGGTCTAGAATCCTTCCCAGTTTTTCACAAGTCTGTTTTCTCAACAGACCACAAAAATCTTCCAGGCTGCCTAAAATGAGGAGTCAAGTGGAAAAGTCAAGCAAGAAAGGCACAAGGAGAGACCAAGCAGCAATGACCTATTCCAAGATGGAGAGACAGCCTCACGGTCTGCTTTTCCACTGATACAAAGGAGACAAAAAGGTACAATGAGAACAGTGGGGAGGGAGTGGGGGCGTACAGGGATGACAAGAAAACAGAGATGAGACACAGAGTCTAATGCAGTGACAAAACCACAGGTCATACTCATCCTGTAACAAACACGGGGTTATACTTCATCAAAAGGTGTTCCCTACAGGTCACAGGTGAGAAACGGAGACCATGTCAGGGGAAGTGTCACCTACCCATGCCATGGACAATCCTGGTTACACAGCCAAACATAGCTTTGGGGATAACTGCAGCAGGAAAACCATGAAGCTTTCACACCACCAGTGCCATGGGCCTCACCTTCCCACACTGCTTGCCCACTCTCACGCATTGAGACCTGGGTTAGGATCTTCTTTCTACTTCTTTTACCAACAGCATGTCACTTTAGCTACGTCCAACATCAGCAGATTCCACTACATAAACAATCTCTTTCTCCTAACCCCTTTTTGGTTTGTTTGTAGTTTGAAGGCACTTAAACATTCACGTTGTTAGCCTTGCCTCAAGTAGGTTATGTTCAATTCTGTCTCTTAGGCTGGCCATCTTACCATATAAAAGTTAGAATACACATCCTTCCTCAGAGCAGGGTCTGGTGCTCCTTTACAGAAGGGGAAGGCTCAGTGTTAAGGATAACTGCAGTTATTCAGATCAAGGTAACTCAGTTGCCGAAGAGCACGAAAATTAAAAAATAAAACCAAAACAAACAAACACCAAAAACCAGATGAGAACACTTTAGTTTGAGACTATCTAGAGGGAAACACATGCATCTGTGCAAAAAATCTTAGCTTACAAAATGAAGTAATGCAATACAAAAATTATTTAGTAAAACTGTATTTTAGCAAAAGCAATTAAAGTAGTAATTTCGGTGATAATCAGCCATACATGTGAAAAGTTTCTAGACAAGAAGTTAAAAATAACAAACCGTGTAAGACACTTGAACTTTTGTTGCAGATACGGTTGTGGACTAGGTTTCGATTTAACCCAGATTAAAATCCAAGAGGTACATTTAAAAATAAATTTATTTATTCGGATTAATCATCTGTACTAGTTCAGAATAAGGAATAATTGGCCATGCAGGAGTTCTGTGAAACAGGATCCAGATCCTACAGAAGATCCATATTCAGGCTGACAGATTAATTTAGATTGCTTTAAGAGCAATTCATCCCCCCAGCCTTGTGATGACACTTTTAGTACCAACGCATTGCTCCTAATGCACAAAATTAAAAAAAAAAAAAAAAAAGAAAAAGAAAAAAAAAAGACCATCTATAAAGCCTGGTTAAATAAAAAGTGCTTGAGCAACCAGGTTTCAGCATTAAGGTCAGACATCAAAGAGTTGAAATTTTAGCATAAAAATTCTTGAACAAGACTGCCAATTTTTCATTTCAGCATTGTAGCCTACTACAGAATTTAAAGAAAGGCTCTTACTGGGGACTATTTTCACCTTAGGTATTAAATCCAGCATACTCTTATCATGTAATTCCAAAACAGTAAGTAAAAGAAAATTGTACTTAAACAATGAAACTGAACTAGAATTACTATTCCACTTATTTTGCATTTTTGCTAAGTACAAAAAGACATCGATGAGTTTTCTATATGCATTTAGCAATGAGTAATAAAACCATGAAGTTGATTCTGAGTGCATAATCAACTTACAAAAGCACAAATACAGCTAAAAACGTAAATCCCCAAGAAGTACTGTCAGAAAAGGGCTGCTTGTACATCCTTATTTTGGCCTCTTCGAGTACGTTTTCTGTGAGGTAAAGCGTGACTGTATAATACCTTTGCCATGGGATCTCTTCCTCAAAAATTTTACAGGTTGGACGAAACCAGGTTAGCTCATCAACCTCATATATTTTCTCCTTTAGAGTGTGAGTCAAGATTTTGTTCACTGCACAACACTGAGGCGGTGCCATGCTAAATTAGACATTCCCTCCTGAGCTTTTCTGTAGCGCTTGCCACCAGGGCAGCACAGAGCTGGAGCCACACACATTAGCTGATCTTCCCAACACAACAGGGAGCCGCTTTCCCACCACACACACTACAAGCAGAGCGTAGAGGACAATACAAAAAGCACAAAACCAGCAATAAAGATTTCACTGGTTTCAACAGTCAATTAGAAATGTCCCATATTTCAAAGCAGCTAACTCTAGCATGCTGAATTTACTCACGTTTCGGAGTTTCTACAAGTTGAGAACAATGGAATACAGAAGCTGAAGTAACCGAGGAGTCTGGTTAGGCCAGCTGCCCACCTTCAGTCAGTAGGGCTGCAGCTCAGGAGGGAGAGAATCCATTTTTCTGCTGCAGTGTTCAGGAGCTTTGAGAGATACGCTTTCCTAGGCCCGCTGCATGCACAACGCATGTTGCAATTTCTAGATAAAATGGGCAATAGTCCTATGGAACTGCATGATCTGAATTTGGTCTGCGCATCAGAGCACCATGTACTACTGAGTGACGTACATCACCCATTGGAAAACAGGATATTATCTTTACAATAATGGACTACGTAGTAAGCAACCTGTTACAACTTTTGAATGCTCTGCTATTCTATCTCAAAAAATTACTTCAGAACATATTCTGGGTTACATTATGTGATTTGTACCACCGGCACTGGAGAAAGGCTAAGTATATATGACCAAATGTCCCATTTTCAGAGGCTGCACCAAATGCTTGTAAAAACATTCAGCATAACTGCACTGCGCATTTGTAAGATCAGCCATCATACAAGTGATATTTCCTATCTTCCGAGTTGTGAATTTCATGAAGATTCACTGCATTTCATGAAAATATTTATCCTTTTTTATAGATATATATATATATACACACACACACATCAGTTACACGTAGCACAATATACACCAAAACAAGAGTGCACCAGTTCAAAGCACCTCTGAAGAGAGCCTAGAGGTAAGCTAAATTCCCATCCAGGACATGCACAAGGAGCGCCGGGGTTTATCACAACGCTGGAGGCCGATCTGCAGAGCAGCAGTAGCATCCCTTCTGGCAAGGCCAAGAAAATGCTGTGCTCAGCTCGTGAGCACTTGCTCTCTGAACCGCTTGCAGCGACAGGCAAGTCCCCACAGCCTGAAGAATATGGTGAATTTGGATGCAGCAGCATCCAAAGCGTCAGATGTAAATATTTTTGAAGTGTATTGGAATGCTTATTGTGCCAGAGGAAAGTTGAAAACTTTGTGACATCAAGAGTTTACGAAAGCGCGTCTTGTCTTGAAACATTTCACTATCTGATAGAAAAATAGAGATTATTATAGCATACTGAACCCCCTAACTTTGGCTGTTACCTCCCAATTCTGAGTTTCACAGACAGATGACTAGAAGTGTCTCATTAGAGCTACAGAGCACTCTGTTCTCAGCTAATGACAGGCAGTGTAAAAATACACAAATACTGTAAGAACAAAAAGTTAACTTTCTGAGTCAAGTCAGCAGAGGCTCAGTCTAATGCATTTTGTGGTAAATTCAAACATCAAATCAGAAAGTGCCTCTTGTATCACAGACCGATTGCTCTCACTCTGGATTCCTTAAATCCATTACTTATCAGTGGAGAGCCAAAGAATCAGTCCAGGGGAGAACAGGACAATACTTCTGAAGGACCACATGCACCTAACAACTAAGATTAACAGTGACTTTTGGTTAAACAAAGGCGTTCACAGAAAAATTAATTTAAATCTACCACTGAATGAAAAAAAAAAAAAATCAGTCTTTATGATCAAACTGAATGAATGATAAAGTAAAACCTGAGCAGAACAGTGTCAGCTGTTTCTGCATCTTGCACAACAGTTATTTATGGTGCTCTACGTTTTTTATCATAAAAAACATTAACTCATAACTTAAATGCCATAAACTTATTGTTACTTTACATGCATATACAGCAAGACATGCCTACTGCGTAAATGATTTTACAATTTAATGTCCCATTTTCACAAACTGCTTGCATGTAAGCCATTTTTAAATGCCTTTTTAATAATGAGCTTTTCTACCTCTTTTTGCAAAGTCCGTTTTGCCTGGTTTCAGGTAGAGCTAGAGGACTGCCGAGAACCTGAGGAGCAACACATGCGGTCTTATCTTCGATATGACCTCTTGTCCTGCCTGTGTACCTGAAATTAATCTTTTCTGAGCGTGCAGGAGGTGAAGAGAAGTATACAGAATTAGGGAGGAAGAAACACCCAGAGACTGTTTAACAAAACAAGGCAGGAATGGGCTTAACTTCTTAAATCTGGCAAAATGAAGGCCAAGAGAATACCTTGTTACTCTCCACGTACAGCAACTGCGTGAAGGGCGAGCATAAACTAAGCTAAGCAAAATGAAACCTGTTGGCCGAAGTACCAATGCGTGTGACAGAGCTGTAAGTAGTCTGAAGCAGTATGTTCAGAACAGCCTCACTGTAGGATACAGTGGAACAAAATTACCTCCTCAATTTAAGACCGCATTGATTAATGTGCAGAAGGATTATCTGGCACAGCTAGCTGGAAGGGCAGCCGCCTGATGGCCTCTCCAGTCCAAGGGCCTTATGTTGGAACAGAATCTACAGACAAAACTGTGAAAAAAACATTAAATGTTTGACACAGCACATTTTGGCAACGTGCAGCAGTACTAACACACACAAAATGCAATGTGGCAAACGATCTCCGCCAGTGCTGGCGAGCGCTAGCGTGGCCCTCCTGCCTCAAGGACCCGCACGCGTGCTTCCAGAAGAACTGCTGTTCTTCCGTGCAGCGCCACACACCCACGCCGGCTTTGGGAAGCTGCCTCACCCAGTCACACCACCACCCATCACACTTGCCTCGTCCATTTATGTAAAAACAGACGCAAGCCAGCATTGCCACAAGGGTGCAGAACCGCTGTGGTGAGGGGCAACAGTTCCACCTCTTGTGCACACTGACATAACCCATATTTAAAGCATATTGAGGCTGACTGAGAGAAAAAGACTGAAGATTTAGTCTGCTTCTATTTTGTAACTGTTATGTTACTGGTTTTCTATAATTTAAACATAGACTGCACTGGTTTTTTACATCAAAATCTAGACATATTAAAACCAAGGAATTCCACCTACACATTAAAGACTTCTGATCAGTCCTAAGAGAAGCGCCAGCTGCCAGTGACTAAAAAACAACAGCCTGAGTTCCCTACTTAATAAAAAAAAAAATTTCACACCCAATCCTTCTATTTGACAATGACCTGCACTCTTCAGAGAAGCAATCTCTTTGTATCCAAACTTGGATATTCTTAGAACAAAGTCAGTTATCAAATATCAGACAGAAGAGGACGATGCATCCCTCTCTGTTCCCTGCACACCACCTTCACTCAAGGATAAACCTGAAGAAATTTCTGAACTGTACTTACACAGGCTGGTAAATGCAAAGCATTTCACTACACAGCAAATACAGGGAGTCAGCCTTGAGAGCTTTCTCTACTACGCAGCACAGTTCAGGGTTATTGCTGTAAATCCGCAGAAAGCACTCACACTTACACTGGAACCATAACAGCCCCACGGAACTGCATTTGGCTCATCAGCCCTGAGGTTTGCTTCCTGATGCCAGTGTGCTCAAGGGAGACTTTAGAAGAAAGTAAGAGCATTTTTGCTAGACAGACTATGCAAGTATGCATTGGCTCCAAGAAAATAGGAAAGTACGTGAAAAAGAAGAGATCGCAAAGAGCTAGAGGCTCACCTTGTACAAAGCGTGAAGTCTAAAATCAGTTCAGTGATAAAATAACTCCACTAGCATAACTGCAACAATATTAATTTGTGTGATGACCATGGAGTGGTTCAAAATTCACACCTCGTTGCTATCCAGCCAAGTAAAACTAAATGCGGAACCTGGCCCAATTAACTTGGAATTGTAAAGACTGAATAAGGATGAATCTTAGGGGTGCTAATTATGATCAAAGAGCAAGGCAGAAAAACAAAACAAACACCGCAGTATGAAAATAAGGATGGAAACAGAAACATGTCTAATCTATTAATATTTTAAACAAACAAACAAACCAACCCCAAAACCAACCAAAAAAAGTCCCCAGACTTTTAGGACGAGACCTTTTTAAAAGAATTTGTCTAGGTATCATTTCAATTTCAGAAAGCAATTTCAGGACTTTCCTTCTGCAGCATCTCTATTTCCCCTCACCCACCCATTTTCAGTCCTTTCTTTTTTCTTTCTAAACTGCTGATTATTTTTATTCTATTAGATCTAGTAATCTATAAATTCCTTTCCCGCTCACTTGCTGCTTGGACTCTTCCAAAGCTCATGTACCCCACAAGCAACCGCTAGGGGTACTTTGTACTTATGACTGTACAAGATCTTGCTTCCTGCAAAATCCAGCCCCGTCTAGACCGCCTTTCGGTGAAGCTTAGTCAGAAAACAGTGCCAGAAAACAGCACCCGATACGCATAATGACTTACATCAAGGTAGCATTGCTAGCATGTGGGTTTTTTATCGTGAAGATGCAGAACAATCCTACCTTCTCCTTTTTTGGGGGGACAGGAAGAGGATTATGGATGTTTTGTTGCCTTAGTTGATGATTTATTATAAGTAAGGCGCTTTATAAGGGCAGAGTTCAAGGAAAAAAGAACATAGTATTGACTCAGCTCCTGACTTGTAGTTATTGCAACAGTTTTAAAAGGCAACACAGGGGGAAGTATCATTTGTTCCCAGTCCTCTCAGGAAGTCATGTAAGCCCAGAATCGACTAATTAATGCAACATCTATTTCTGTGCCGAAGTAGCAATAGCTTCCATTCATATACAAACCAACAGACCTTCAGCAGCAGAAAATACCATTAGTATACAGTAAAAAAAATGCTGTATATATAGACCTTTAACACCTCCTCTGAGCATTCAGAAGAGCAAAAGGAGGCAAAAAAGTTTACACAAGTTAGCTGCAACTCTAAAATCCATGTGTCGTTTTCAAGGAACAGGAGCATTATGACTCCAAAGTCAGAGCAGCAGCAAAATGTAACACAGTCAAACACAAAGTGTACCACTTCTGGGTGCCTTGTTTTGGGTTGTTTAGGTTTTGTTTTTAATTTTACGCTTGCTTCTAAAGAAGGAATTTAACTTCTATTTAGGGAAAAATGCTCTAAGACCAAGTACTCTGACGAGAATAAAGTAACAGAACTGAAGGTTGAGAAACACCACTATTGCGTGCTGTTACAGAGTCTAGAAAACAGTTGTTAATTGATGCTTCTCCGTCAGGCTTTTCAGAGCCTGTAATACTGAACTGAAAACGTTTAGTAAAAAGAAATGAAGTATCTGGCCACAGCGTCTGGCTGCTAGCCAAAATGCCAGGATGCTGTTTTGGGGAAACGTGCTGGAATGCCTTACAGGGCTTACTGCCGAGCAGGCTGCCTTTTCCGGGCAGGTCCATGGCAGAAATGGCTGAGCAACATCTTATTTACTTTTTGTTAATCAACAGTTACTGCTTTCAGGACAATTATACCATGCAAAAGTGCCACAATATCGTAACAACTGTTTTCAACAGCTCTTGAAAATGCATGGGGATTTGTGGACTGCTTGTGAAGGGTATGTGGAAAATGACCATGGAACGCAAGTATGTGGCAGCCCATGTATCTAAACCAAAAATACAGAATTACACTCCACAAAAAAAATACTTCCATGTCCACAAATCCAGTGATCTATTAAGATCCAATTCCTGTATTTGGTTGTATTAATTAACTACCAACAAAAGATATATATGATATACTGTTGCTGCCAGCTATTTTAATAACACTGCTTTTATTGTTAAGTTAACAGAGTCCTTAAAATTCAGAACTTTTATTCTTAACTCTGAACTGAAAAAATTCCTAGCACGACATAGTATGTGAGGAAAAAAAAAAGTTGGGACAAATAACTATCAAAAAGTGTTTCCTTAGAACAGTCTGTCTGCATTAACAAAAGAAACAGTACCAAGAATTAGTATGTGAATAAGGGTTGCAGATTTTGTCACGTGAGAGGGTGGGGATAGCGATGATGGGAGGTAATTACTTCCATCATTCATTCTACTTTGAGCTCCCTGCTTAGGTTTAATTCTGAAAATCAAAGTGACAAGTGGAACCAGACATCTCTGGGGTGCCTAAGCCTAAACATACCTAGGTGCAAAATGTGCTTGTTGCATGTAAGAGCAGCTGTAGTGGACCACAGAGAAGTTTCATCTTGCTCAGGGGCGTGCCATTAGCCATAGTTAGTAATGGACAATTAAGGAAAAAGTTAAGGATAGGGAATAGGAGAGTGATTTTGTCATTATCCATCCTCTAGAGAGAGAGAAATTTAACATAAAGCCTTAAAATTTCTGCTTCAGGGAAAGGACCCTTTGCATGCAGTGCTTGCTTGTTGCTTTTTAACCTCTCCAACATCATTAAACACCACCTTGACGGTACTGAAGGATCTTAAATCTAGAAGTATTTTACTTCATCTTGCAACTTAACTGCAACTTCAGCGTTGGATTCCTCTTTCTTCAGTCTCTGCAGCATCCCAAAACCATTCCTCTATGCCCAGAACTGAAGAAACAAGCTTTCCCCAAAAATAGCACTTAAGTTAAAATTAAATTGTACTGGTGAACCTATATAATTTTAAGGATTAGCTTGATACTGATTCTTAACGAAATGGTGAAATTTCTCTTTCTCAAAAAAAAAAAAAAGTTTCAAATGTTCAACTCTTAAAGCAAGTTTCAGCCTTCACACGGCATAGATTGGCAAGAGCAGCAGGCAGATGCAGAAATTTAGAATGCACTTTTCTACCAGATGTTTCTGGGTCTTTCCTGGTCTCATCAGTGACCTTGCAGGGCAGCTTCACTGCTCCCTCCTTTGGCAATGTTGTGGTCCATGTGGGAGCCTAATGGAGAATCATTTTATTCCCTGGAATTCTTACTTCATGCAAGAAAATGCTTTTCTGTACAACAAGAATACTCTGTGTGATATTCTTCTAAATTTTCTCCAGCAGCAGCTTAGACATATAATAATTTAATATACGTTGTTTAAAACTACAATAGTGTCTATTTTATATATACACATACAACTTCTAAGGCAAAAACATGTTACATAACTAAACAATCAATGTAAAGTAAGTTTGGATATGAAATACCCGAAGTTTTAGGGTTTGGGGTTATTTTGAGGATTAAAATTCATGTTTCTCAGCATCATCATGTCTCATTCATTAGCAACTCCACCTGATTTTTACAGCTTCCTGCAAACTTCTGCAGCATGAGAAGGTAAAAATTAAACCACATTTATAAAGTGTGAATTGTATGTTCTAGAACTAGAATATAGTTGTTGACCCCATGAGATTTCTCACCTTGTGATTGTGAATATACTAAAGCAGATCATTGCTTGCACGTTTACTTTCACAGATGTTCTTTTTACTCGAGAGGGTTGTAAAACATACAGTCTTTATTTCCCGGTATTTAAAAAGCTAATTAAATAACCTCTGCAAGTTCTGATCATTTTTATTTCAGAATAAACAACGTTTTCTCCAGGGCAGGCATAGTGCTGCTCAACAGTAGAGACGAAATTGAGTTTTACTGCCCCAAGGACATGAACAAAAGAACTATTTTTTCCTTATGCCCAAAGCAACAGCGTGTATTTCTGAGATGACAGTGGACCTTCAGGCTCCGTAGTCTTCAAGAACCTCAAGGTTAAAACCTCCCACACAGGCTTAGCCCAGACTTTTTCATGGCAAACACTCAACCCTCCCTATTCATCTTTGCAGCCCCTCCTGCCTCCTCAGTCCCACAGTGCTGCCCTGTTCAAGGTTCAGCCTCTCAAAGCAACAGCTAACCTATCATTTTTCAGCACAACTCCATTTCTTAAACACAACAGGCTGTTTCCCCAGTGCTTTCTTCAGAAGACGCACCCTTAAGAGGTCATGGCAAAATACACCTAGGTGAAGAAAGCTAGTTTGCTGTGTTGCCTCCAGAACCAAGCGTATTCCTGCAGCTTGGAAATCAAGAGAATTACATAAATTGCATGCAAAAGCACAACTGAGCCCTAGTAATCTGAAACAAAGCAACGAAGAAATGCCCACTTCAGCAGCCACTGGAAATTATATACTCAAGTATTTGGCTAAGGCAGTGGAGCAGAAAGTCGTTCAATTCCATTGCTACTTTTTGAGCTGCAGTGAGGACAACTGCCATTAGACCCAGGCATAGCATGATACATGTCGTTCTGGGACTCCAGAAAACATAGAATATTTGTACTTTTATGGAAAGCAGTGTAAAAAGAAGTCTCTCTTCTCAGCTCCAAAGTGCCCATTTCCTCTACAATTTTCTGGTCTTTACGTCCTAGGATTGTTCAGGATGCCAGCAACATCTGGGTCACCTGACATTTACCGAGTGAAATGAAAGATGTTTTATGTATAATTAACACATTCAAACTTCCTAGTTTCTGGCATTCACACGAGATTAATTATGTATAATATTTAGAGTGCTCAAATTTAAATTCTGAGCAGCTTTTGATTCTCATACTTGAGAGCACTAATGAATCATACTTTCATCCCGTTTGGCTTCTAAGCAGATACAAGTACAAAAATCATGTAAGAATTAAAATGACCCACAATACTAAATCACAAACAGCAGAAGGTGGGAAAGAGATTTAATTTATCACAACGTACTTCACTCTGAAAAATAACAGCAGCTCAAGCAATAAACTTTGTTTTAAAGTTCACCTATATGAAACTCGTTCCTCATTCATTACACTAGGATGTTTTACCGAAGTCCTGGCACGGAATGTAGAAAACAGGTATTTTCACATTGTATATTTATGATGCTAAGGCCAGTATTTTACACCCATTGCACATTTACACATTCAAAGGTAATAGTCTATATTTTAACTTAGCTTTCCAGTTAAAATAACCTTGCAAACTCATCCAAGAAATCTACTGTACAATACTTTTATAAGTTAGCAAAACCACAAAATGAGCAGAGTGCACAGACTGTCACGAACTCCCCGTTCTAGAACACATTAGGTTCTCCCCACACCGCACCTGCAGCTGCCAGGCACTAGCCCAGGTCAGGTTTAGGAAGCAGGAACACGGTAGTTTCATACTGTCGTATCGCTGGATGGTCCTGCTGCAAAACGCTTACCATCTACAGAGAAATCAGTAAGATACACAGATTTTCTCTATTTCCAAATCAATACTCGTCACTTTGCTTTTTCCTACTTAGATTTTAAAGATCTTTTTTGAAAGAGGGAAATAGATTGGGTCTCTGTGGAATCTCTCTCTACCATACCCTGTCCACTCTCAGCTATACCTCAATATTTGAGAAGACAAATGCCATCAAAATAAACACTATAATCCAAAATGTACCCAAAGGAGATGTCACATGTGACAATCTTAAAAGCAACCAAGTACACAAAAATAAAAGCCTTTTTTTAATTTTTATTCAAATAAGTATCTTAAAAATTTCAGTCTCGTACATTTCAAGCATTTTCCTTCAATATACTTCTGTTACCTATGTCAGTTCCATTCCTGTTCTGTTACAGATGGTGTTTTCTTGAATCCTAACCTTGAAAACTAAATCTACAACTAAAAGGTTTGACTTCTCACCCACCAGTTCACAGCACCAAGACACTTCTCACTTAGAAAATCCAAGTTCTCTTAGCACTGTCCCTCACTGTAGCTAATTTTGATCGCAAAGAAGCTAGAGCATAAAGTTTCATGCAACTGATAAAAGCTTCATTTCATTATGGTGTTTCAACTAGGTTACCCAGATCCTTTTAATGTTACTACAAAAATAAAGTGGACCGTGTGTACTGATATTTTTATTTTTTAATCCAGATATGTGTCATTAATTCACAACGAAAGTTGAACTCTTAGCAAAATAAGGAGAGTTAGTCAGAAATTAGTTTTAGAAGAGAAGGTATCCCATGCCGACTGGAGTTCCACACCCTCCCCAGACAAGCCCCTTTACTATCACCTCAGCTGTTTACAGAATACTTCCTTCAATCGCTGTCTCCTTTTCTACTTTCCAATAGAAGTAAAATTAAAATAAAATAAAATTAGCCTAGGTATAATACTTCCGAGCCTCTGAAGTAGTAAATGCTGCAGGGTACTTAGACACAGACAGTTCTCTTGTCACGCACACTTCGTGTTTTCATATTAAAATAAATCAGTGACAAGTGGGGTCCTCATGGTAGAGAAATACAAGTCTTAACCTGCTACTTACCCCAGGAATTATCTTTTTCAATTAGTAAGAACATCTGAAGGTAACTGCATGTTTGTGAAAAGCTGAAAGAAATGCAGGCAAGGAAAAAATTCAGGAACAAAAAATACAAACTTGGTATATGGAGATTTTTCTTTAATAATCATTTAAGAAGTGCCCTACTCGAGTCTGGGCACGTTCCTTCCTCCCTGTAAGGCTTAAGGAACGTACAGAGAAGAAGAGAGTAGGGAAGAAAAGCAATATGCTGTAGAACTAATGCAAGCTAATGAATAATTGTTCCCATCTTATTTGTATTGGTCCCTACAGTCATCTTTCAATTTAAACGACCAAAAAGTGCAATATGTAAGGAGTACGTGGAACGCGGAAAAAAAAAAATGTTATTCACAGAACTCTAATTTATAAATTTCATGGACAGTTAATCTAAGTTAGAAACTACTTTCAAAATGAAAGATTTTCTGTTTACAGTTGAGTGAAATGCCAGCATAAACATAAAAGAAAATAGAAAAATAAATTGAAAGATCTCCACTTAAACTTTGTCAACATTTGCACAGGCCTGCCTATCTGCACTCACTATTTTATAGGAATAAATCAATGCCAAGTGACAAAACTTATCATAACTATAGAATTCATGCTAAAAATGCATTTGCATCTTTTTAGCAAAACTTAACCCCTCAAATCTGATATCAAGCTGCTGACCCAACAATATTCACACACCAGGATAAAGGAATTAATTTTATCTTGAAGCAGTTCTTCCTTTCCAATTATCTTTCCATTACAAAAACTTTGAAGCATATCACCCTACATAAAGGGATTCCAAATACAAGTGGAAAATTCAATGCATAGGAAAAATATTTTTGTTTCACTGCTGCTGATACTTAGCTCAAGTGCCATCCCCTCTTACTTTTAAACCTCCAAAGTTACTTGTGGATTTTAAAAAATAAACTTTAACAATATTTTAAAAATAAACTGTTCCTATATGTTGCCATTTCAGTCACTGCTGCTTTAAGATTAACTACAGAATTACACAGTATAGCCCACCAATACATATCCTGCACGTGAGCAACCCTTAGGTCTTCAAAGAACAAACACTGAGCATCACCAACAAACTAGAGTTTCCTATTGACCAGTTATACATGAATGCTACACCAATATTATGACTGATTTGTTATTTTGGGCAGATAAACCTGCTGTGTGTGTCAACAACAGCAACAGCAGCATTTTAATTGCTATGCCACACACAATATTTAAGTTCAATGACAGGCTGTACAGAACTGTAGTAACTAATTTTATTTACATTACAGGAACTGGTAGCGTAGAGGCTATTTTGGATATCCAGAAAAGGGAAACACATCAAAATTATTTTATTCTTCAGTCATTTCAGAACCTCAAGAAGTTTTCGTGCTGTACTGTGGTTAAAAGGGGATTGAGTGATCGGCAAGTTTGCAGATGCCTGTACTGGGCACGGATGAGGCCGCCCCTCGAATGCTGGGGTCAGGGTTGGGCCCCTCCCTCCCCGCCGGGGGGGCTGGAGCGTGTCCAGAGAAGGGCAGCGGAGCTGGGGAGGGGTCTGGAGCCCCAGGCTGCTGGGGAGCGGCTGGGGGAGCTGGGGGTGCTCAGCCTGGAGCAGAGGAGGCTGAGGGTTTTGTGGTGGACAGGTACGGTTGGGCTCAATGATCTTAAAGGTCTTTTCCAACCAAATGATTCTATGATTCCAAGCATTCTTTCAACATTATATCTATATAAACCTTATCTCACTCCCACTAAAGGGTATTGAAAGCCATATTTTAATCTATTATAAACGTTTTCCATACAGAAAGGAACATGTACAAAGCCCGTGTATTTATTTAATGCTCTGTAATGCACTCTCATGAAAGAAACTTGGGGATTCAAGAGCCCGTGTTGACCATTTTCTCTTTCGCCATTGCCGGCTGAGAATGACACCATGACGTTACTTTCCTGCTCCAGTATCTGCTGCTCCTGTCAGACCATGTTAGGCACTACCGGGCCAGATCCTCAGCTGTGATAAACAGATGTTACGTCAATTTAGCCCAAACAAGAAGTTAGCTACAGATTCTCGTCCTATCTTCAAAACTGCATATTAAAATTTTGAGGAAGGGTACATAATTTTTCAGAGTTACCTGCAATTAGAATCCTGAATTGCTATAAACATTATTTCTTAGTGGTAGTTCAGGTTCTGGTCACCGACCGTACTGTGTTATGTAGAACACTATGTCTAGGAGCTTGACATCAGTCTAGTAGACACACAAATTACTCTGCCATCTCACTGTCCTCTACATTTCGAGAATCATTTTGAATCTAATACAAATATCTAGAAGAAAACTCTTAGTTAGCAGGCACATAGACAACATGCACATGCTGTCTATGCATAATGCTGACATTATCACTAATGCACTGGGCAGAAGAAACCTCGTGTTGAATAAATCCTTTTCTTTGTGTCTTAATGGCCCAGCCTCCTGCTCAATGCAGTTCAACTTGAATAGGCTGCTCAGGGCCAAGGACGGAGATTCTTCAGCTTGCCTGGGCCCTTTTCCAGTGTTTCGCAACTCTTCTGACAGAAAAAAAAATTCCTTACACCTAACTGGAATTTCTTATCTAACCTGCGTCTGTTCTCAGGTGGGAAGAGCCTTGACCACCTCCCCTATAGCTCACCACCAGGTGGTTGAAGACCTTTTGTTCCACGAGGCATGTAAAAGGTGCTCTCTTTCCCAGCTTGCCTGAAGTGAATTATACTTTGCTGATTGCCACAAAAAGCCCCACAAACACCAGACCAAAATGCCGGTGGAACACAGCAATGCAACTGTCTAACCGTCCTTCACATTCCAACACCATCTCCTGTTTTCCTTAGTCTTTTTTTTTTTTTTTTTGAAGACCAGTGTTCCTGTTTGACACTAAATAAGGCCTAAGAATCATTTAAAGTGACTACAAAACTGACAAAAGAGGAAAAAAACCAAATAAAATGCAAGGGGGATTACAAAACTCAATCAATAGTTAACTAATTCATTTACTGAAATGTTACAAAATGTGCATCTTGAAACTCTATTCACCTGGGTATCACAGAATCTAAATAGAGCATTACACTTAAAAGCTTGAGAGACACATAGCCCCCACATCTTAGAATGCAGTTTCATTTCCTTTCCTATACTCCTCATTTTATAAAAATATTTGCAGATAAATAATATTAGTCTTCAAAAGCCATAGCGTCTTCTGATACCCAATCCTTTCAATAATCTATTTCTATACCATATAGATGACTATCATAACAATCACAAAATAAGTAACACCTGCTCTGCACTAGAGCGGGAATGGCAAGGGACCTTTTATAGGTTATCTGGAAGGTTAATAAGTCTAAAGTGATTAACCGTGAAAGGGACTGGGATAATCACGGATGTTACTTTGAGGCTGTGCCGCTCGAGTCCCAATCCTTCTGTCTGCTTGTGGCAAATCAGGTCCCATAGCACAGAAAGAGGGACAGACTTAGATTAAATGCCAATATGTATTAGCGAGGTTATAAAGGAGATTGCAAATAAAACTCACTATCCTCATATATCCTGTCTAAAGCAATACAGGACTCCTGGAAAGAATGCTTTTCAGATCAAATACACAAAAGCAATTTTCAGGACCAGTAGAGAAAGACAATTTGAAGGTTGAGACTGCTCATGGAGAATGAACTACCCTTTTATTTCTCCTTTTATTTTTAACAAGACAATTCTGCTTAAAGTATGTCTCCTTGTCACAGTCACCACTGTATGGCACAGGCTACTGCTCAGGTAGACCCTGGCCTCTTCAGGCTTTGGAGAGCAACTTCCAAAATGTCACAGAGCAATGATCTAGCATGCCTGCCATACAATTTCTGATATTCACAAAGGAGATATGCTGTTTTTCAACATCTTTTGTTTCCAGCTAAATGGAGGTTGGCCCATAAAAGACCACCAAAGTAACCTGAAGTCAAGGTAACAAAATCACAAACTGATCTTACTGAATTTCTGAATGTCAGTAATAACTGACGTTCCATCCATGTCCTCCAAACAGAACAACAGGGACAGCCTTTGTGTAGCAAGTCTTTACTTTCTTTTGTTCTGCATTTAAATCGTTCTACTAATGTGACTGAGGTGTTGAAATTAAACATTTTCTTTCCCCATAATCATGGAAAACCAGAATATTTCCAAACACATCATTTGTGGATGTAAACGACACTAAAACTTTTCTAGAAGATGACAACAACAGCAGCCCCAAAATAGTTAACGTATTTCAGGCAAAGGCAGAGTAGCAGCTTGTAAGAAAAGCTGGTATTTTTCTTCAAAAGCGCAAAAAGGGAGATTATTATTTGTAACAATATAACCTGACAGCCCAAGAAAATGCCTAAGCCATTCCTGGTAGTTGCATGCCACCATACATAGGGTTTCCCTCAATAGTGAGATACTTTCTTTAAACCCCATGAAATTTGGACACAGAAAATGGATATAAGTGGATATAGAAAGCTGTGTCAGTATTTTTAATATAATCCCATATATAGCTTTGCAGTTCCCTTATAACTTTTAGAGGAACAGTAAAGGGAAGACACCGTACCACTGTACTGACCCACAGCTGCTGTGCAACTGCAACTGAGCTCTGCTGTCTAGTGTTAGAATTCATTTTAACCAGTATTGTCCAAGGGACCGTGACTATATTTGGAAAACTAAAATGTCATCAAGTTAAGAAAATAGATTAACTTGGTCGCAGAAAAAGTAAATTTAACTATTGAAGTTGATCCTCTCTTTCACCTTATGACCTAAAATCAGACACTATCATTTAAAAATTCCTCAGTGTCATAGTCTGTAAAATAGATAATGTACATATTGGGTGACTGCATTTCACTACTACATGCTGAGTTCAAGCAACCAGTTTGCATCAAAACACCAACGTTTTCCAAATACCTTAAAATCAACATAGCTAAAATAAATGTTACTCATATACAACATGAAAAGGCAATCCGAAAATAAAGTGACAACCCACCCACATCAGTCTCCAAGTGTTGCCATGCATAGGCTCCGTCGAATTATGTTCTCCTGAGTGTAGACCACTAGGATGATCAAATTTGGTTTTGTCCGATTGTTGTAATTATTCAAGTGACAATTTGATGGTGCACTGCTCCTAACAATACTTTACTGACAACAACTTCTAGATAACAACATTCTGAAGACAAGAACAGTAGGGAGAATAAAAAGATGATGTTTGTCTGATAGGTTTCATGATTTTTAACATAAAATCCATTATGATAATTCCATTTCAACATAATCCACACCAGTGATCAAAGTGGTTTTAACCTATGCTTCCACTGAGCACTCTGGCTAGCACAGTCAAGTTTCTTCTGCTATTTATTCAGGACCTTCAGAAAATTCTCTTGCATACTTGTATTCCTCCAGCTCTGTTGTATTTAGCTCAATATTTAGAAAAGGCCTGTAAGGAACCGAGAAGCAAATGAAACAACAGACACGTCGTAAACAAAGAAGTAAAACCAAGAAAAGGCAGGAAAAAAATTAAGAGTTTTGCCTCAGCTCTGCAAGGCATTGAGAAAGAACCACCCCAGAGATGAAACTCTTAGGGCAGCAGGGAGATGAAGCTGCTGAGCAGTCTCCTGCTTGAGGTTTCTCTCACTGAACTGAACGTGAGAAACTATGAGTCAAGACAAGAAAAAGCTGCCTGCCATGGCAGAGAACAGTGTGAGAAGTGACAGAAGTGACCGTGACAGGGCAGGGTGGGAAGTCACAGTGGTTAAGGGGGACTGATGCAAGAAACACCAAAAGTCTGCAGAAATACCAAGCTGGGGTACAGATGCTTCAGTCTAGCAGTGCTGTGTCGGTGCCCTTCTAGGTCAGACAAGCACCTTCCTAACAGATTTCTGTTTATACTGGTTCATTTAAATCACTTTGGTGCTGCAGAAGGCAGAAGTAATCCCGTACCTGTGCTGAGGCAGAGGGAACGAGGAAGGGAGGACACTGGCTCATCCTACCCAGCCAAGTACCATCAAAACGAGGGTGGATGCTATTAACATCAAAAGCAGACCCAAAAGTCAACACATGCAACTTCAGATTTCTTTTACTTGTTGTGGTGTGGCAGATGTTTGTAATTCTTCCACCTACAAATAAACAATATAATAAAACCTATACCCAAATGTTCGTAGCTGGGTGAAATCTTTCCAATTAGTCAGTAACCTACTTTGATCCTCATGAAGCACGTATCCAGACAGAAGCAATCCTCCAAAATGAAGGCATTAGAGCACCAATTCATTGAGATATGGAACTATTAAAAAAAACCCACAATCCAACCCTTTCTGATTTTATGACCTGAGGAACTGACTCACAAAAGATTAAAAAAAAAATAAATATATAATTCTATCTGAGAAGAGTCTCTGAAAAATAGAGAATTAAGGGGTATCATTTGCAGGTACTCCAAAAATGACTTCTGCTGCAAGCTTATTTCCAGTTCTGCTCAGTATGACCTGTTGTAACAGTACGCAATGCACCGCTCCTTCAGTGCAAATGAGCAGCGCTTGAGTCCTCGTTCATCCCTCTCCTTGTGCCACACAACCGGGGGCTGAGACCAGGAGGTTAGGAATCAGAGAGATGCGTTTGATTCACTTACACAAATCACAACAGTTATTATTTCAAACGCATCCTAAGGTCTCCCTTGTTGTCTGTGATGAGTTTATCTGTTCTGGTTGCAGGCTGTGCTTTTTTTTTTTTTTTAAATTCGTGCACATTTACAAAACAGTGCCTGATGTTAACTGCAAAACTGAACTAGAAAAGTAACTGAAAGGGTGGTTGAGTTTTCTCATGTCCATGAAAACACTCAGTTACCCATGTGCTCCCAGTTGCCATCAAATTGAGCCTCTGCCAAAATACATGAACAAGGATCAAGAACTGAAAGCAGCACATGGAAATTAAAAACCATTTTAAATTCCTATAGACTTGAGACACACTATTTTATAGAAGCTTGGTTTAGCCATTCGTATTCAGAAATGAGTAAGGTCAGCCTGGTCCTCTTAAGCATTACATGAAGCATAACAATACTGTACGGTACTGAAAGAAAACCCATCTTGTTTGGCAGATAAATTATGGTAGATTCAATTTCACTTCTTCCATTAGCACCAGACAAAAGCAGAGAAATTTTGTCAGAAATCCACGGGGACAGGAAACAGACAGACAAATTGGGACTGTGAGGTTCTGAGTGGCATGTATACTGCTCTACATCCTGATATTTATTTCTTAAGTGAAGAAATTACTGAACAAAAAGATAAACACGGTCATTTCGGACCAAGTGACTATTCTGCAGTTATTTTAAATTGGATACTCTTGGGCAAGTTTCTGATTCCACGGGGATATGACATCACTGGGAGATGTGTTAAACGTGTAAACATACATCTTCACATGCATAGGGTACAGAATATTTTCTTTTATGTTATTTAAAATTGCCCAGACAAAATACTCCTCCTTCTCCAAAATCAAGTCTAGACAGGATCTTTATACCAGTAATTGTATTTCCAATGCATCTCACATCAGTTACTGCTTTATCGTCACTACTTTTAGGATAGAAAGTTGGTTGCGTGTTAAATACTATAATGACTTGAAATGAAATTCTCCCAAAGATTACATTCTCCCACTCGAGCCCCATCCTCCTCTGCCAGAATGGGGCAATAGGTTAAACTTCTCAAAGGGAGGAATATCAATCTTTGGCTGCTTACAAGAAGCAGTGAGCTTCATAAAACACCATGTGCTTTGTCTTTACCAGTTCCCTCTTTAAAGATGGATGCACTGAGCTTCAGCTCACACCAAGTCACACAAAAAGCTGGTGAACAAAAAAGCTTGATTTGCCGTATCATTTCCCATTTCTACACCAACAGCCTAACTCATGCTCCTAGAGAATACCTACATAATCACCCATATTTTGCCTTCCATTTACACATTTCTTTAGATGCCTGAAGTTAAAAAGTCATGAAAAACCCTTTTGAAGTTCACTTTTCCTTCTGATTAGAAGGGGCTCTTTCTAAGCCTAATGTCTCTCAATGTGCCACATCCTGTTTTCAGGCAATTTTGCCAGGCTCTCCAAAAGACATTTCTAGGGAAAAGAAAAACCGAAACAAACACCAAGCAAAAACCCTTCTTGTATTGCGTTAGTCATCTGCAGGGGAAAACAACGCTGCACAAATGCTCTCTGCCCACATGGCATCATAAATATAAGCTGCAGAGTACTGGTTAATACACATACATTTTATACCAATACAGTCCTTTATTATCCTGCTTTCACCTTGCAAATTCTTGCAATGTGAAGATTTGGACTAATACAAAATCCTGTGCTTATATATACAAAACCTCATATCTGATTTTTTTTTTTTTTTAATTTATTTTCCCAGAATTACAATCTTAGGGATAAATCCAGCAATTAGACTGGTCCACTTGGGCTTCAGAACTGTGAGCTGGTGTAAGGACAGCAAGGTCCTGATGAGAGCAAGGTGTAAACACGGCTAGGTGTTCCTGAGACAGTCCGTTATTACGGTATTTTGTTATTATACATCCTTAACTTGAAGACAGACATTGATAAATAGCCTCATGTATTTTTAGCAAGGAGTCTTTTGATGAAGCAAAGGAACATGAAAGCACACAATGTTATTCAGTAACTTCCATGCTATACAATATAGTCCACTGACTGCTGCTTTTTAGCAATTCAACTTTACAATTACAATGAATCCTTAAAGCCTGGCAGATCAGGTGAAGCTGTATTACTGACGTAGGACTTCAGAGTACAGCAGAGAACCAATAGCAACTATAAGACAAATCAGGCAAATTAGCAAAATTAAGGAATATTAGCAAATTGGGAAATATTCTGATCAATTGCTTACAAGTATCGAGATGGTATTCCACAAAATGCAGGTTCATAATCACAACGATGACAACGACTCACTGAAATTTCACATAAACAACACTAGGAAATTTCTGGTAGTAATTTTCTTATCAGATGGACCAGACAAACGCACATCTCTCGAGCTCTTCCATGTAACGCTTTAGAGAAGGAGCAGTTTCAGCATGCCGCAGTTCACACACACTAGGAAACCCTTCAGCCGTACTTGCTGAACACAGAGGTCAAACAAGCATGTGCTCACAACCCTTATGCATACCACAGAAAACTTTTGTGTTGTAACAGCTTTAAACAGAACCTGCAACATTTCATAGAAGACATCCCAGAGCATTCTGTACATGCTCACAGAGGATACAGTTTCCATGGCCTAGTTCATAATTTTGTTTACCAAAAAGAAACCGCTCCTCCTCATGCTTGGAGCTGATACTGAAAACAAGAGGCAGTATTGAGGCTAGAATGATGCACAGTTACAATTATGAAAGACATTAAGTGAGCAGAATTGAATTCAACAGCCCATTTGATAGTGACAGGATGATCTACAGTAATGGGGAGAGTAGAATTAGACTATTCAGATCAATTAATCTGGACTTCTTGAAGAGGTTACTAGACAGTTATTTGACCAAGTGCTGGGTAAGGCCTATCAGACACATTAGCCACAATACAAAAGATTTCCCTTCCATCCTTCATTTTGGATTCTCTGAGTTCTTCCTGAATGAAAGACTTTCTCCTAGCTTTAAAAACTTCAGGCTTCAATGTTCATTTTTCTAAGGAAAAGCAGGGTGACCTTCAACGTGCACCTCCACTGATACTTAATTAACTGCAGGTAGCAGATCTGAGCACCACTACATCCTTCTTGCCTGTTCACTCCAGTGCTGAACACATTGCTCTATAGACCAGTCTGAGTTTCTATGAGATATGGGGTAGTAAGATATAAACAAACAAAAAATCCAACCAACCAAACAAAAAAGATATTCATAGACTTTGCTGTTATGTGAACTGTGAGGACGTTGGGCTAAAACATTCTCCTCACATCTTATGGGGATTCTAGGAACAATTCATTGCTCTACATGGTAATGGAAGCAGTTTGCAGAAGCAGATAAAATCACAGCCAGTCATTTCAAAAGAAAATCCACCATACATCTGAGGGCTTGTAGAGGGTAAAAACAGAAACCCAGTTGAAATAATTCAAGAAAAGTAGCTTGTGCAGAATTCTTCAATTACTGAAGTCCTTCAAAACACCTCACTGGACCAAAGGACTGTTAGTAATAAATATACAATCAACACCTTTTCGTGGATTACTTTCAAATGCCGGTTTCTCTATTAATTTGAAACCTTTTCTCTTCAATCACTTTCATTTCTTGTCTTGCAGTTCCTTCAGGCGTTCTGCAGTCAGAATCAGAGAATCCTTTAGGTTGGCAAAGCCCTTGAAGCTCCCCCAGCCCAGCCGTTCCCCTACCCCTGCCATCCCACCCCCAAACCCTGGCCCTCAGCACCGCCTCTGCCCGGCTGTTCAATCCCCCCAGGGCTGGGGACTCGACCCCTTCCCTGGGCAGCCCCTTCCAGGGCCTGACAGCCCTTTGGGGAAGGAATTGTTCCCCAGGGCCAACCTCACCCTGCCCTGGCACAACTTGAGGCCAGTTCCCCTCGTCCCATCGCCCCTTCCCTGGGAGCAGAGCCCGACCCCCCCGGCTCCCCCCTCCTCTCAGGCAGTTGTAGGGAGCGATGAGGGCTCCCCCCAGCCTCCTCTGCTCCAGGCTGAACCCCCCCAGCCGCTCCCCAGCAGCCTGGGGCTCTAATTACTCAGGACCATTTAGAAAACCAGGTGGAAAGCAAATGACCTGAGCTGAAGTTCACTAATTGAAGTGCTCCTATAAGTCACTCAGAGGCTGCCACCTAATTAAGAGTGGACTTCTGTTTGGAAGGGAAAAGAGGTACAGCGTTGTTTTGTTTCATGTATGTTACTACTTTACTAAGAATGTTTTATAGCACTGAGTTGTTTCCATGTTACCCAGATCGTTCTGCATATCAAATCGCAAACAAGTCTTTTTGAAAAGCAGTATTAAAACAATCCCACACACGCACTGAGACTTAATATAGACATTCATCCTGCAGCTACCGCAAAACACAGCCAGAGATGATGTGCATATCATTAAAGACACTTGCGGAGGGCTTTCACCTCCTTTCTGTTCTCTACAGAGTAACACCATCTTGAAATACTGTTCCAACCTTCCAGACGCTGAACAGTTCAAAAGGTTTGCACTGAAATAAATATGAGGCATGATGCAGCTCCAGAAATATTTATACACCCTCAATGCAAATAATGATTTTCTGAACAAAAATATCCCAGGATACAAAAGAGTCAGCGCTAGCTTTTGAAGAGTATTTTTTTAAAAGTGAATGTCACTTCTTCACCATCTGAGCTGGAGGAATAACCTATTGCTAGACACAGACTTTGTTTTTAATGTCACTGGAAAGGGATAGTTTCCTACAGGCTGGAGAGATGGGTTGGCAGCAGCCCTGTGAAAATTCTCCGCATGAACAGAGGCAACGGTGCGGCAGGCTGCCAGTGAGGCTGTGCAGTCTCCATCACCACAGATTTTCAGGACCCGTCCAGATAAAGCCCTGAGCAGCCTGGTCTGACCCCAGAGCTGGCCCTGCTCGTTCCTGAGGTGGTCTAGGCCCTCCTCAGGTCCCTTTCTAGCCAAACCATTCTTACTCCCATCCTCAGTTTCTCACTAATACAGAACTCCTCCTAGAGGCTGGCAAGGTGACGAATTCTGTGCTGTGAAGGTCCTCTCTTAAAACTGCTTTCTAGAGAGTCCCTCCAACCTGCCGTCAAAACGACGGTAGCTAAAGAACATGGTTATACAGAGGGGGAAGCTGGACAGTGCCCAAGCGACGATTAAAGGAATGCCTACAATATTTGCAAAAAAGGATAAGAGAATCTCTAATAGTGGATTGTGCAGTGTGGGTGGCCAATTTTCCTTTGCAGTAAAGACACATGACTTTGTCAGTGGCAATGAAATTATATTTTGTTTACCAGCGTGAGCAGATCATAGCACAGTATGATCAAGTAAATCTAAACAAGCAGTAATTTAGCACATCTAGCCAGGTCTTTGAAGGCAAGTGACAACTTTTTCCTTAATGCAATTAAAAGTACAGAATTAATAGTTAAGAACTTCATCAATTTGATGTATCAACATACCAAATTCCTTTAAGCACAAAACACCACACATTTTAACACAGCACCCTCATCCTCAATGAACTATTGTATGATATGATCTCCAGCCATTAGCATAACATTATCTTGTGAATTTGGCATGAATATTATATAGGATTTTGAATCCTTTTTCATGTCAGGTTTGCTACCCTTAGATTTAGGAACAATAAAACCAGCACAGTGCGGAGTTGCCAAGCTTGCCTGTTGCGCCTGTAAGAACTAAGATCAGAGTTTTGAAAAGCCATCTTAAACTGTAAAAATGAGTAAATTAAAGGCACAACAGAGTTACATGGCCACAGACATCATCCCTTTTGAGCTCCTTTTGAAAAAAATATGCAAGGAAAGCTACAAGGTCCATTTTTGGGCCACATTTCTTAGTCTCTGCAGCAAGAGTTAAGTGACACGGGTGAGAACACTGCTGGGCGTTCTCTATCAAACCTCTACTATTTACACACCAACGTTTGTGGTTCAGAGAATCTCTAGAAGCTTTTTTCCTTGTGCATCACCTCATTTTATTTGCAACAACTGCACTGTACCACCCCACTTCTGTTGGCAGTTGTAAAACATTGTGGTTTACTCCTGTTTATTATATCAAAATTGCATTTATTTCATTCAAAAACACAACTCATACCATGGCGTGAGCTAGAACTGTGGGTTAGTGAACCTGTATATGTTTCTTTTTATTTGAGTCTGGGTTAAATTCACAAAACAAAGGTATATTGAATTTTGCATATATAGAAGTACAATACAGTAAAACAATAAATACCTAAAGCGCGACTATCGGTTAGGACCATTGTAGTTAAACCCTAACACACACAAGTAAACTCTCCTCAGCTATCTAGCTTAGTCAGCAATGCACATTAAATAAAACTACTGCAGTATGCAGACTGATCAAAAAAGTTTGTGCTTACACCTGTGAAGTTCAGGGGAGAAAAAAAAAAAAAAATAGCAGCACACTACAGAGCTCAGGAAATTTAGTCCATTTACTCCACGGTAGAGTACAAGGCTCAAGTGAAGTATGAAAAGATGCAGTCAACTGTGAAAAGATGCAACCTCAGTGATTTGTTAAGTGTGTTAAAAGTGAATTTTAACCACGTTAAAAAAGTGTAAACGCTCCATGCACAGGCTTGTTTAACACAGGCACAGGGTCAGTTACTGAAGTGCAAAGAGAAAGGATCAGCTATTGTTTAATCTCCAAGAAACACGCAAGTATAATGAGTGAATTACTATTTATGAGCAGCCTTTAAATAAAGTTAACATAGCTCGGGGACCTGCTGTTCAGCACAATCTTTCAAGCTGAGGAAAAATGAATGAAGAAACTCAGTTCAGAAGAGTCCTAAATTTAACAGTAGCTACACGTGCTACACTAGTGATGCTCAAAATTCTCAAATTTTCCGTAAGCCGTGGTACCATCTGAATCTCTTGTATATATGTTTAACCTTTTTTAGACTATAATGAATTAACAACATCACCAAAAATTTAAATCAAATCCAAAAGAGTGTTTGGACACAAAAGGAAAAAGGGAGCACTGAAAGCCACAATATCCTTTACTGTGACCACGGACCACATCTACATTCTGCCCTAGAAGGAAAGAAGGTCTAAGTACCGAGGTAGGCAGAAACTAGCAAAAGATTCAAAAAATGCAACAGTTTACCTCAAGTAAATAATGACCAGTCCCACTGAAAATTCAGACCAGAATCTATCACATTTTTTTGTCCTCTTGCCTTTAAACTTCATCTTTTTCCAGCTACTATTTATTTGTTACTAAAGCTATACAGAAGCAATATATTCAACTTGGCAGTCAAATTCTGTTCTTAAGGTTGGAAATACTGCTTGGTAGAGCAATCACAGGGAACGGAGGCAAGAGAAATAGTTCTGTGAAGACTAAAAGTATTCGTCAAACCCATCATCGGAAAGTCATAAAACTCTAAGCCTTGGTATTTTCCTCTTTCTTCCTCCACCAAGAATTCAAAAACATTTTGAACATTTAAAATGTTATCAAAACTTGCATGCTCTGCAGATGTGAATATAAATAGAGTGGTTAATACTCATCTTGTGGCTATAGCGATAAAGGAAATATGCTGCAGGCAGACAAGAGCTTGCTCTGAATTATTCTGCGAGCCCATCAAAAAGTGCACAAACGCTCAGCATAGTTCCATGATTTTGGTGATAGAATTCACCACTCCGCAGAGCTTATTATATCAGGTTCACAGCCACACTAACTGAGTTTAGTTTTCTGGAGTGCCAAGAGAAGCTGTCTTTCATGAGTATATATACACCAATGCCCCAAAGAGACAACCTATGTGTATCACTCACAACCATATATATATGATTATGGTTAGATTGTTCTTAACTGTTATAATTTCTCCTTTTTAAATGCTTTGCTTTGAAAAGATTTCCCCAGTTACCTAAAGAATTTTATTTAAGGTGAATAAAAATTGCAGTAATGCCCTCAGCACAGCAGGATCTCTGCTGACAAAATTTCCATTTAAAAGTACTACGAAAGATAACTTCACCCAGATAATCAAGGTAAATACAAGACGGGTCCAAAGCCCCCACTGTGCCATAGCTATCTGACTGGGAATAAGACAAAGATCCTATAATCATTATACTTGCCACAACCATTAAGAACTTCAAAGATACCGGGTGTACAGATTTGGGGGTTCGCATCACGAAGGGACTGATAACAAACCCTGCATCTCCCGCACATATTTACAGGATAGATAAGGGAACCTAAGGCAGCACCCGTGACGGCTTCTCGACATGAGCATAAAGCAAACCTCAGCGAGGTCGCCCATTTCCCCATCTTCCGTGGCTCACCGTGCTCGGTAGTTGTGCTGCTTTTCTGCACTCGCTTGTCCTCGCTAGAAACAAAGCAGGGCAGCTCTGAATATCATCTTTTAACTCGGGTAACTGTGTTGTCTTAGCTTCAAAAACAGAGGTGCAATGATCAAAAAAGCTTCTGTTTCCATGGCTTCCTCTCATGATCTTTTCCTCACAGCAATTCAGACAAAATTTGTTATATGCCTAAGTGTCAAACACTGTTCTGTGCAGGCTAAGTAAAACGCCTGCCCTCCAGCTGATACTTATATCCCATGCAAAGGCCTCACCTAGCCTTGTACTTCAGTCGCCCGTTGCCTTCTGTGTGAGATCTTGGAAATGCAGGAAAATCTACTTTCCTCACAATTTTTCTGGAATTGGATCTTCCCATCACTAAAACTAGAAATTTTTGGGGGGACAGAAAGATCTCTTTTTTTAATTACCAAATTCTTTTATGCTGGAAAGATTCCTACAAAACTTCACAATCAAATCATACGTCCCTCAAAGCGGAGTATTTTTTAAAATCCACGTGTGTTTTCCTCATTTGCCAGGAGCTCTTCCGCCTTACCTTTTGGTACCCCACACCACTCAAAGTGTGCAAATAGGATCAAGCTGAGGAAGCATCTAGTGAAGATGGAGGATGGAACCTTGAATCACAAGAGCATTTTGCTTCCTCTGTTAAAAATCCATCTCGTCTGGCACATGGTGGTGGACTGATGTGACACTGAAGCAATCTGTGACTACCCCCCATCGCAGTCGCAAGTTGTTCCTATGCTAATATATTGACGTGTCATGATCGATGTTTTTCAGCGTAATCTGAGACTTTTTCAGTGAACTGCCAGCAAAATTTTACACAGCTCAGCTTTGCTGTCAGGTCTCCCCTACTTAGACTCCCATACAAATTTAGCTTTCTCTCCGAGAACAAAACAAAAAAAACCCCACAAACCCAAGACAAACAAAATATTCCAACCCTGACCTTTCTTCACTCCCTCTGGCAACTCACATCACAAAACCTTCTCCCAAGCCTATCGCAGGGACTTGCCCCGTTCGGCAAAGCCGTGCATCACCATTTAGAGTTGGTTTTATCCATTAGGGAGCACAGGTAATCCCTGCACACTGACACAGCTCCAGGACTGGACTCCCCCCTGAATGCTAACAGCAAAATATTAGACCAGTCCATACAGTTCAGCTCTGATGGGGGCAAGGGCACTGCCCAGCATCTTACAGCGCAGGTCTTTCTAAAACCATATGCAGTGCACCTGAGGTTGAGTGATAATAAGCAAACCCAAACTCTAGTCCTAAATCACACTTTAATTCACATGTTTAGTTAATGTAATTATCATCAGGATTAATGTAATCACATATTCAGGATTTAAGATTGAGGTATTCTGGTGTATAAAAAGAAAAAGAGAGAGGGAGGGAAATAAACCAAACTGCATTCTGCAAGAAAGCAGGGCACCGTTTTAATTGTGCAGTGCTATACCAAACTCTAATGGCCTATTCCACCATGTTTCTTAAGGAGCGTATAAAATTTTATATAAATAAATATTTAAAAATTTATGGCCCCTTTAGACCAATACACATTTCTTTGTTGCTAAATGGCTTTCCAATACAAGCTGTATCTGTATTAACTGATACTGAAAGAAAAGCCCTACAATACCATCAATTTTCCAATTATTAAACAAAGTCCACAAAACAACCCAGGAAGATGCACAAGATTTTAATTATATAATACATATATATCCTAAATATAGACAGATAATCTATTTTTATGCATCATTCTAAACTTACTGTAATAACTACACTTCGGGCTCAGGTAATTTAATTTCATATTCTATCAAGAACCTACCATTGGAGTTTTATTTAAATGATAATTATTCTTTTGAAGAACTTGTAAGAGAGGATAATAGAGTATAGAGAAATTCTTTGCCCAGGTGGGATTTTTTAGGAAGTTTGTAGAAAGCAAATCAATACGTGTTTGCAGATTGAAAATCTGATCACACTCACGCCAGTCCCAAGAGGGAGCTGTGAAACTGTCGTTCCAGTGAAAGGATCTCAGCAGAATTAGTTATCTGTCCCTGAAAATTGCTAAAGGATAGGGGACAGCAGTGGGTGTAGCAAAGGCAGGCAGAATCAATATGACAATGCTGTGTGTTAGTCAGAATAGCAGCCCTCTGCCTTGTTTGTGATCTCTCTTATAAGAAAGGTTAAAGTTTCCTTTAAGCTTCAATAAAATATTTGAACAAGACTGGATGATTATTTGGGGAGGGTCCGAGGAGCTATTGGTAAGTATGATGTTGTGATATGAAGAGTTTAATTTCTCGTTCATTAAATCAGATCTGATTTTAGAGAACCAACACTCTGAAAGCTCTTGGATTTACTTTTTCTTCCCCCCCATCCACTCCTCATTTCTATCGCTAAAACAGCTTACTAGCATATTAAAAAAAAAAAAAAAAAAAAAAAAAAAAAAAAAAGGAACTGCTCATAAAGACCACTACTTGATACTTCTACAAGTAAATGATGCATAGGGGTACAGCTGACCTTATACAGAGACAAAGCTGAAGATCCTCTCAGTGAAAGTCCTTTTCTGGAAGTTTTCAGAGACCCCATTAGAGAAATTCAGAGGTGACCACTACCCTACACCTCCTCCACGGGCACAGGAATATCCAGATACCGTAATTTCTGAGAGATTTCACCTGTGAGACCACGCTCAGCTCGCTGAGGACTCAAAGCCTCATTCTAAAGGAGGCCAGTGTTGAAGAGAGCGGTACAAGCAGCTGCTCTTCCAGCAGCTTCACCTCGGAATAGGGACAGGCAGGAACAGTCACAAATGCAGAATTCCAGAATTTACACCTCTGACCTGGCATCACATTTCTCTTGAACACTTCCTCATCTCTCCTCCTTCTACGCCTACGATGTGAGCATGTTTCATGCACAGCGGGAGCAAAGCATTAGCTAGAACTGAAGCCTGAAGCCAAAATTCAAGGACTTACTTGCTTTAAGCCAAGTCTCTTCAGTGGATCCAGAAGACAGCACAAATTCCTAATTAAAAATGGACAGATGATTAACGTTATTGTCATGAGAACTAGTAGTAAAAGACTTTAAGGTTTTGTAGCCGATGGGCACTTCTTCTCAATGGGGTAACAATTTGCCCCTTTTTGTGGCATCAGTACTGGATCTTCAAGAAGTGAGAGTAGATGCCCGAGTTATACAGGTCAGATTAAGAGTGAACGCAGAAGGCAGTAGCATGTGTATCGTTCACATACGTGCCAGTACACCGAATATGGGGCTGCCCAAAGGGGAGTAAAACTATACAGCCTCTCCATTCAGGAATCTCTGATCAATTCTTTAAGAGCAAGCCCACCTCCTACTTCTTTACTGTATGTAAGTCCCTTTCACAGAGAAATTTGTGCAATCAAAATTCTCTCACAAGAACATCCTCCAAGGCTAAAACCTAGCTCACACTTGAAGGGAAAGCTCTCAGGGGAATAGAGGTGACAGCTACTACTTAGTAACAGCTTCATGACAACAGCAATGACAGTTTTGCGATAATAATGAAAATAAACATGAAGACGCTTTCTTTTCAGTCTAACCTTGTGCCGAGAGGAATGAAAAATACTTTTTGTGGTCTCAGAACCAGGACATCATTTTGTTTCACACAAAGAAATGATTTCTGCACTGAACAGCACCCTATGAGTGGCCTGGCCCGAGAAGAACAAATGAAGATGTGAAAGCACAGGGAGAGGAAGGAGCTGTAAGCAGCTGTTAGCAACCAAAGCTGCTCCTCAGCATATCCCACCTGGTTAACCAGCAGGGATGCACAGCCCCTTCCTGCATACAGGACTGCTACGGCAGCTGCAAAACACGTGTGCTTCAAAATCCCCCGCGGAGAGGCCACTTCCCTGGCTGGGATCGGTCCCCTCCGTCGCTTGGCCCGTAACGTGCCACAGCCCAAGTGAAAAGGCACTCTGTCTCAGCTAGACACTAAGCTGCCTAGTTCCATAATACAGCTCACAAATATCTTAAAAACTAAACACACCACAAGCACAAATCTTCTTCAAGAGCCTTTCCAGACACTTTCATTAAAATTGATGCCATTAAGTTGATCTCGGATCCTATGGACTCCTGGTGGGTTTCGGGTCTACCATGCTTTATGATACTCCCAGGAACCAATCTGTCATTCTGTGTAGTTGGAGAAAGATCTAACATTTAATCAGAATTTTCTTCATAGGTCTTTGTCTCTTACTGTGGAAAACAACAAGAGAAATAAGACAATTATTTAAGTAGCTGCTTGGACAAACTTCAGTAAGAACTGCAGTCAAGCTCTAATCAAGCTAATGGGAAGCAGAATGACTGGAAGAACATTGGGAGGAGGACAAGTAAGTGAAACCTGGCTTTTACGTGCAGAAATCAGTAAGCCAATGTGTTTGCAGACAGATGCACCTGCTACCTCACGTAGAATAAATTTGTCTTATCGTCAGATGCACATTTTACCTTTCACAGATACACATACTAAGCTGGCTTTGTACCGGTGATTATAAGAGCCCCGCTATAAGGCAGCGTTCCTCTAGCACTGAACCAGACTTTGTGACGAAGTGCCAATTTACAAATGCTTTTTAATCTTCTCTGAAATTTATTCTCGGAACTTAGATGAGTTAAGCAACAATTGCCTGATATATTTGTAGCCTGTCAGTGTTCTCTGAAAAGAAGAGCCCTAGAAATCAAATAATTTAACCAGCACAAACCTTGGCTTATCCCAGCTTACCTGCTTATTTACTTACTGAGAACTAACTGGGGTATCTGTCAAGGACAGCCCCTATAGACATAAAACTGAAGGCAGAGAAATCATCGAATGCCATCCTTCTTCCTTGGAGCTCTTTGCTGGTGGCCACACAGGGGAAAAAGGGAGCATTGCCAGCACGCAGGGACACCGGTCCCTTGGAGGTACAGAGCTGCTCACAAATAGCTGAATTTATGAAATACTGCAAAAATATGGCTACTGTGAAATACAGTTCCCTTCACAGCTTCAAGCTAGCACCTGAACTAGTAGTGAAAGAAGCGCTCTGAGATGACACCCTTCGTGCAACGCCTCTTAGGGTAACAGACCACTCTCCATACTACAAAAAGGCTCACCCAGGTCACCATAGAGATTTTACCACAAGACTGAGGAACAGACTTTTTTCCGCTCTAGAACTCAGGAAAACTTGTCTTATGTTCATACTAAGTTAACTACTAAAAACCATCTGTTAAGTTTGGAGGTAAAAGAGTGGTAAGAAGGTCTTGAGGATGACTTTTAAAGGTATTTTCCTCAAGAAAATACGGAAATCCTCATCTAAGGAGAAACATGGAAACTACCAAAATTCCTCTTCACGTTTCCAAGAGCCCTAAAAATCTCTTATTGCCCTAAAAAACCTGCTACAAACCCGTCTCAACTCTGCTCGCTGTTACACTTTATTTAATCTCTCCGACCACCTTCACAATTGCCTTTACACTTTCGCTCCCCAAGACCAGAGGGAGATTTGCCGGAGCAGAATGGAAGACACAGGCCTTCAATCTGGAGCTTTGTGCAACCGCGCTCAGCCACAAATCCTTCTGAAGTCACAGAGCCTGACCGACAGAAATGAAGTTAATTATAGCGCTGTTTTAACACGAGTATGTAGGTTATGCAACTCAGAAGAATAACTTGGTAACTATTTTAATGGGGGTCATCATTATTCAGGCAGACATTTGAGAGAATGCTCTATGTGGTTTAATGATTTGAAAAGAAAGGTTTCAGCGATCGCAAAAACGATTTTTATGTTTTCTATAGAACAATGCATCTTTTCTACCATGAAACAGCAAAGACAACAGAAAACATCAGAAAGAAAAAGGAAAGCTCTTCTCATCACCTTTAAGTTCCTGCTGTGCATTGGACATTTGAGCTGAAACGGCCTCTTTTCCCAAAGAGAATTTTAAATGCTCTTCTTAACCGAGCATGCATTAGACTTAATCAATAGGCAGCTAGGGATCAAATCTTCAAAACCAGGCAGCACCCAGCAGCTCTCATTATGACCAGAACATCCAGTTTATCAGATATTCAAGCAACTAGAACAAATTTGGGACTTGAGATTGACCCCTTTCATAGACAAAAGACAAAATGTTTTGTATAAGCATAATTTTTGTCATTGTATCGTGTCCTTCCCACCCCCCCGCCCCATCCCGGAGAAAAAGCACCCTTGGCTCCTGGACACCAAAAAGATGTTCATAAAACTTCAAATAGATCAAATTCCTTTTGTGATGTTGTTTCAAATCCCCAGCAAGTTGTAAGGTTTTTATTTTACATCCAGAATTGTAAGAAACAACATTTCATTGAGAGGGTCTTCTATTCCCGCCCTGAAAGCACAGGCTCTGAGCAAAAACGCACTTTATGTTGAGGGTATGTTTCCCACCTCATGAAAACCCAATTGTGACAAGTCATACATCATCATAAAAAACCCAACACCCCCTCCCAGTGCACAGGTGCTGAGAAAAGTCATCACAAAACTTCACTAAAATCTCCAAAGCTTAGGACCATGCTGATCTGCTGATGCATTTTCACACACGTTTCGCCAGGACTTCCCCTGAAGTTGCACAGCAGACCACAACCAGAAAAGCAAATAAAGACACCATCTGCCTTCTGTCCGCAGTCAGAACTCCTTCACCGGCAGCCACGCCAGCCAGCCTTATTTACAAGGATATTAACAACAAACCTCCAAAAATCAGTCAGCCTCTGTCAAACATAACACAGAGATAATCAATGCAGGGAAGTCCGTAAGCAAATAATTTAATCTCACAAGTGGTATTTGAGTAGCATACAGTAAACAAGGCATGCTCCCCAACCTGATCAAAACAGGCCACACAATAGAGAGACAAAACCTCTCCACTCCATCCTAACACAGAAGGAAAAACAAGGACAACGTGACTGATTATGGAAGACTAACACACATGCAAGAGAAGCACAGCCATACTTCTTGCATCTTCTTACTTGAAACAAACCTTATTTCATTCCTTTAGATATAAGATATGCTTATTCTGAGTGTATAGCGAAACCAGACTGAAGTGTGCTAGGACATTACAAGCAATTACAAAACTTGCCTCCTCAAACCACTGCCTCAATGCCCTTTAGAAATGTATTGATAAGTGTTTGTGGGCCATTCCAAAGCAGCCCAAGACAGGAATATTCTCCATTAACAGCATTAGTCAAAGATAGTACCCTGACAAAGTACTTCAGTCAAAGTAGCCTGATAGCTCTTGGGCCCTTCTGGAACTCCAAGATCAGAACTTTTCAAACTTCTGAAACTAAATGCACGCAGCGCACACCAACTCGTAGGTCTGATCTCTCACCCTGCTCAGTCTTGGCACATACGCTCACATTTGGTATTTGCAGAAAGGGCAGGTCACTCCCGGAGTCAAAAAAACCACAATTTATTTTCCTTGTAGAGACCAGCCCTGGTTCGTAGGGATCAATCTCTACTTACCCTAGCGCACCTCCTGCTGCAAAGCAACAACGCAGCTTCCCATCCTCCTCTCCTCCCTTTATATTACTTTAACCTATCAATCAGTTAAACCAAATCCCACTTACCTCCCCCACCGCTGTAACCATCTGCAGGAATACCTCCACCCCAACCTCATCTACAGGTTTTAAGAAAGACAAGGTCAAGCTGGGACAAGGTCAAAGAAAGGGTCTGATACTGGTCCAGAAAACCCGGTAATAAGAAAGCGAAATGAACAAAAAGAAACCAAAACTCTAACTAGGACAAGCACATCGGTGTATTTGCTTTTGAACAGCAATTAAATCGGTTAACAAATTGGATTTTATGGTAGTTTATGGAGACCACCAGAATCAGTGGTCTTCTACATGATCTACAAACTGACTTAGCTGCTGAGAAAACACTGGCTACTGCTTTTTCCGAAGCAGTCACGTATGCAAATACATATTGATAATAGAACAAAGTACCCACGGTTTTGTCATGTGTTTAAGGATAGCAGCAAAATCTATCGTTTGGGGAGTACTGAAGATGGGAGAAGAGTTCTGCAGAAACTTTTCATGTTACAGAAAACAAAATGTTTCTTTTTCCAGTATGTTGGGTACAAAAATCTCTAAGAAAGTTTGAAAAAACCTGTTCCTCAGTTTGAGGCTTAAGCTTCTAAAAACGCACCTGACCCCAGCCAGATTCCAACAGTGTTCTACAAGAAATCCCTTGGCTTTCTATAGCGCACTTCTCCAAAAACGTAATCATTTAAAATGTCACTGGGAAGGTTCAACTTTGCGGTATTCCGTAGTTGCCGGGTCAAAAGTGCTCAGTCTGTATGTTAAAATAAAATTATTAATTAATATTAACTTAAAGCATCCCTAAGGTGTAAAACCTGACATACTTGGGGGAAAGGCAGCAAAGTCCTACTGGATTTTTAATTACCATACATTGCTGTAATTGGTTCAGGCAACCTGATTACGGCCTTGGGGACACACATTGACAGCTCCACTGACCGAGGGTCGCTGGCTGGAATTTGGCAAGCAATTCCTTAACAGGGGAAGGAAGGGGGATTGGAGAGCAGGTTAGAGAGCAGGGGGCCAGAACCGAGATTTGTGACAGGAAAAATTCCCCCGACGTCTTCAGACACACCTTCATATGCAACTCTGACATCAGACACTTCTTCTATGCCTCACTAAAGATTTATGTTTAGAAAAGAGGAAAAATGTAACAGCTTTACGAGTGCTCCAGAAGGTTTTCAGCTTCATCTGGTTTAGATGAAGAAGTTTGTGGCACTAATGTTCTTTTGCCCAATAAAAATTCTCTCTGATACTTCACTTATTTAATGGCTATTTTGAGTCAAGTACCAAAAGCTATGTAAAGTTGAAAAAAAAAAAAAAATACAATCAAAAATTAAACCATGAGAAAGTACTTTTGCAGCTCCAGTTTGAGAGGAGAGAAACTTTGTGCATTCCACAATTCAACCTCTATAAGCAGCAGCAACTTACAGGCAGAGCAGAGCTTTTGACAGGCATTTGCTGTCACTGCAGATGCTTCGATAGGCACAGCCAGGACTGCGTTAGGTACCAATGCATTTTTAAAAGAGGGAATTGGAGCCAACCATTCCAGGAAGCCAAGGAGATTTCCCCCTGCTGCAACAGGACGGGTGGCTACTGAAGGACGACCCTTTCACCCTGGGAGGCGCACACACTCCCCTGCTACTCTCTCTGCATGATCACATAAAATTCTTTATAAGTGAAAAATAAACCCGATTACCAACATATCCTTCTGGACAGCACAATGCATATTTGTAACATTATTTTATCTCATTTGAAGGTTCAAGAAATTCAATTTCCCTGGGCTTGAAATCTGTTCCCCTTTCATTCTGCCCAGCAGAAGCACAGAACTGTTTGTTCATTGGGGTGTTTATTATTAGAATGTCTAGCGCAAGAACAGAAAAACATCCAAAAAAGCTCCCAGATACAATTTTACTCTGAAGTCACGTTGATAGCAGGCAGCATTTAACACATTTGAATGTCATCGAGCTACTTTGCCATAGAATAGAGAGGCGGAATGAGTAGGAGTGATGTTTTCTGAGACGTGGGTCTCCAGGCTTCACCCTTGCCCGAAGGACAACTTGTGTATACCGATGTGAGTCCCGTACTGTACCCAGAAATACTTTTCATCTGTGACATTTTTCATCATTTCCTCTGTGTTTTCATAGACATTAAAATACCAAATGGAATGAGATCTTTATCTGGAGAAAAAAAACCACAATTCTGTTTTAATGGCCCTGTAAGAAGCACTGATACGTCTGAATCTTGTCGCTTCTGGTCAGTAAGCTCATTTCTGTTAGTCACAGCACACCTTTGACCTCAGGGCTGGCTGCACTTGCCTTTCAAAATTTTGTCAGAACATTTTTTTTATATTTTTTTTTTTCCTTTTCTAAAACCCTCAAAAGGAGCCATTCTCCAGAAAGAAAGTTCATATGCCAATTGCTGGCTTCCCTCTTCTGGGCAGCGTAACCTATGCTGCAGAGCCACTGAAGGCCTACATAAAAGATAAGCTTCGACTGTCAATTCCCTATAAAGGAACAGGCTGGATGACCTCAAGAAATGGCAGATTTTCTTCTTCCTGTCCAAAAGAGGAATCATAAATTAATTTCTGTATCTTCCCCCAATTAAAACCAAAAAGCATTATGAACTGAAATGTGAGAAATTTGTAAGAGAAGTATCATTTGCCCTGCACACCCAGCAGCGATAGCCTCATTTCACCAGATTACAAAACTCCCCCAGTCATTTATTTTGAGTGAATAATACTTCTGGAGGCAGGATGATTAACAGAGCAAGTGAGGGCAATGAGCAAACTAAACAAAAGCATTTATATGCCAAGAATCCCCAGCTTAAAGCAACAAGCATCAACAACTGCAAGCAAAATAGATGGGAAGACAAGTGCTGGGCAATCAACACGACTTTACAAAGACCAAGCGTTTCTTCCCATGTTGGTGGAAATCAAGAATAGCACAGCAAAGCCAGCTGCTTGAGGGAGGTGATCGTCCCACTCCACAAGGCACTGGTGCGGCCCCCACCTCAAGTTGTGTGTGCAGTTTTGGGCACCTCAATTATAAGGAGGACATCAAACTATTAGAGCATGTCCAGAGGAGGGTGACCGAGATGGTGAAAGGTCTTGAGGACAAGACTTACCAGGAGCAGCTGAGGTCACTTTGGCTTGCTCAGCTTGTAGGAGAGAAGGCTGAAGGGGGATCTCATCGCAGCCTACACCTTCCTCAAGGGGGGCAGCAGAGGGGGAGCTGCTGATCCCCTCTCTCTGGTGAGCAGCAATAGAACACAAGGAAATGGAACGCAACGGTGCCAGGGGAAGTTCAGACCGGACATTAGGATAAAGTTCTTCACTAAGAGGGTGGTTGGTCACTGGAACAGGCTCCCCAGGGAAATGGTCGTGGCACCAAGCCCACTGGCGTTCAAGGAGCATCTGGAGGATGCTCTCAGTCACATGATTTAGTTTTAGGTAGTCCTGCACAGAGGGAGTTGGACTCGATGATCCTTATGGGTCCCTTCCAGCTTGAGATATTCTATGATTCTAAGAATCTCAGCAGGAAAATAGTGTAGGTGGCTCAAAGAAGAGTCATGAACAACACAGTTAAGGTACTAAGGTGCTCCATCTATTGTGGAAGAGGTCACAGTTTGGAGAAGACAAAAAACCCAGCATGACATCAGATATTATAGAGCTGCTCAATTAATGCTTTGTCCTTACAATAATAGCTACATTACAGAAGACAAGCTCTTAGGAATAAATAATAGCAGGCATGTCCCTTGAGAGATGGCCTGCCCACATGTGAATATCTGAAGTACTATTTAAGAAAAAACACCTATATATGATCTTAACCATGTACCTTATAATGTAAAATTATCCTTGAAGTATGGTATCATGTTACCAACACATTATAATGCCCTGATGTTTATGCTACATCTATTGTTTACAGAACCCATTATTTCATTCCCTCCTTGAAAATCCATATCTGCTCCTAACTTTTTCTCACTCACAACCCAAAATAAGGTATCTGAAAATGCATACAGACACAAACCTTTTTTTTTTTCTAAAAGTGTTGTTCTTACTGTATTGTGAAGAATTTTGTCTTTGTTTAGGCTATGACTCAGTTAAATCAAAACTAATTCTCTAAACACGTACATCCATGCACCCATCCTCACAAATGCTCATATATTAAATTTCAAACTTTAAAACTTAAGCCATCACAGCCTTTAAAGCACTGAGATGTTACTCACGCATGTAAAATTTCTTAAATGGAAAGAAAAAACGCCTTAGTCGTCCTTGCTTTTGTATTGAAACTTTCTAAACAAATAAGGTAAATAACAACGACAACAAAAAAAATCTAGCCATGAAAATAGCCAAGAATTGAAGCAATTGTGACCCTAAATAAAGGCAAGGTTGCCCACTGCTGATGATTTATATACACATGAACTGACAAAAAGACAAAGACAGTCAGAAAGACAGAAAGAAGCAACCAGAGCATCACCAGAAAAATCCAGCCTTGGCAGTAAGTTTCTCTTGGGAGACAGGACAAAGCCAATTCTCAGTGCAACCTAATGACTGCCATATATATTAGATAACACATAAGCACATTTGGAAACGCCACCACATCGCAAGTCTGGGTTGTGAATAAGGTATCATTTCTGTGTCAACATATCATTAACTGTATTTCTTTGGATGCATTTCTTCCGTAACAACCATAACACTTATGTGCACCAACAATTAAACCTCTCTTTCCAAACACATGCAGGACTTACCCTTCTGTGGGTGCCTGTCATTGCCAGTTTGAAACATTTTGCCCCACTTGTCACACTGGGTAGGAACACACACTCCTGAGATTACGGTCTAGTACATTTTAAGCCATTTTTTATGATTCAGCGCTAGTTTGAGAAATTGAATTAAATCTGTCTGCCTTCTCAGTAATGTACAAACCCTGGTTTACTATTTTATCAATCACACGTTTCAAAGACTTTAATTAAGCAAGCACTCAATTTGGTCCAGAAAGTCACAGTAAACCCAAAGGAAAGCAAAAGCAAGTGGTTGGATTCCAGAAGAAATCTGGCACAGTCGCATACCATCACTTCATCTCTCCTGACTGTTCACTGAAAAATGAATGGGGCCATTACTACCTGTGATGATTATAAAGATGTCATTTCCTCCATCTAAAGTGGATGTCAGAATATACATTGTCTTGATGACAGCAATAAAGAAATAATAATAAAAAAAATCACTTCAAGAATAAAAAAGTGATTAAAATTGCTATGAAATTCCCATTACCTCTGGAATTCTGATAAAAATCATGACCTTGGCAATCAGCACATCTGAACCAGAAGCAAGTGAAGTATTAACTAAGCCACTAGTAAAAAGAAATGGACTCTAAAGCCAACAAGAAATCATCAAGAAAAGAAGCAAAAACTGGATTTCACTTACAGATTAACCCCATGGAAGTAGCACATGATTTGGCCTAGACTTCCTAAAACCACACACGAAATAAGTTTGGCAGGGACCATCTAACATTTGTCTTGCTAACAGCGATACGTTTGCTTTCACCACTGTATGTTGTATGGCGAGTTACACCACAATTTTATGAAAGGAAACCTTTCTGACCAGGATTATTAGATCCACAGCATCACCATTCATACTGGTATGATACTGGTCAAACTTACTCTCCTGCCTTACTTGAGCCACGATGCTGGTTTTATCTCACCTGCGGACAGTGCTGTAAGCCTCAGTGCTACAGGGCATGGCTGGTGCACACATCTGACCTCTACTGCTTTTTTTCCTCCACGAAAAATATTCTTTTTGTTTCCTTCCAACACAAAAACGAAAATTCAAAGTCTCTGAAGTTGCCACAAGCACACTAAATACATGCAAATTCTCCTTTGCATAGCAGGTATCGACTCATCTCAGCAACACAAATACGCACTACTTTTACAGATTTTTCTTTTTCTATTTTCCCTATTCTTACCACAATATTTTCCTCTAAAAACAGATGCAATCCTTCAGGTTCCTGTTTTCATTATTTGCTTTCATGGTAATTTGGTTGTGTAGATGAAAGGTCACTTACTCCAATAAAATACAAACTTTGCACCTATCGCCTGGTGGAGCGGAGCCTAGCGGGAGCCAAGCACTGAACGTTCTTATTACAAGAACACTCGCCACAAACCTTTCCAAATAGGTGACAGTCCGTATGCTTCTCTTGACCACAGGTTCTAGGCAGAAGGAAAAATGAAGAAATAGAGACAGAAAATTACTGCAAAACCTCTTTTGAAGTGCAAGCTGTAATGCAAACTCCACATAGGAAAGTGCCGCCTTTACCCGAATCTCTCCACCTTTATGCTTAGAAGCTATATATGACCACACAGATACTGCAATAAGGCAACAATTCCAGCGTAAACACAAAGGCAGCAATCCACAAAAGACTTCTGAGAGGCTGTTCTTACCTGTTTATATATTACTCATAGCTGTATTCTACCTTCAGGTTTTTTGTAGAATATCAAGAATTGTTGACATTGGCACAACTGTGTATTTTCTTGCATTGAAAACACGGGTAATGGAAAGGGCTTTTTGTGTTCCTTACCTGCCAACAACATTAGAACTGATCTACGCTGCCTGCTGGATCATCACACCCCAGCTTTTCTCGTAGAAAACAAGAGTAGAAAGCAAAATGTGAGAAAGCTAGAGAAGGCATAAGTCACATCGAATACAAAGTACTAGATATGAAGTACACACGCACACATGTGCATAGCGACTAATGGCTCTTCACAACTGGATTGCAAGCTCAAGATGCACGGAATGAGGAATACATCACCCTTTATCTCTTGCTCTGCCAGAACGTAACATATTGATCGAATAACACTTTTCTTCTTCAACTTCATCATTACAGGAACAGAATATGTCACCAATTTTTACAACTTCTACATTTATAGCAATCCCATGAAATAAAGAGCTGTTCTTCCCATTTTACCGAAGGAGACTGGGGCACAGGGCAGACTGACAAAACTGTTTATTATAAAACTAAGTTTATGGTTGAGCTGGGAACCGAATGCATTAGTCTAATCTTAGTTCAAGCAGATGCTATGTTTAGGAGGCACGGACTGAGAAATAACAAGATCAGCACTGCAATTCCGATCGCATGGATAATTTAAGAACACTTTGTGATAACCTGCTAAGAAGCTGAACTGATAACTTCAATCCACTCATCAGACTTTCACACCCTCGTCCAGCTTGTCTCCAACAGTTGAGCAGAAGTTATCAATGGACACGAACTGACATTACACTGGCCTGGAGGGAATCGGCCAATTATCAGACCTGATGTGCTTAAAATGCATGCAGCTTTGGACTGCTTTATTCGCCTGTCTCATCCCTTTCTACACTGCCTCTCTCTTCCAAACCTCACCCTACAGGCAGGCACACACGTACGACTCCCAGACCGCTCCCAGATCCAAGGCTCTCAAGAAGGTGGCAACTGCCTCTTACTCTGCAGGTCATCCAGAACATTTCTCACCTTGATTAGGTACTCTGGCCTTTATGCTCTGGGCCTGCTGAGGTCCTAAAAGTGTACAAAGTAACAGGAAATTCAAGACAGAAATAAAAAAAAACACAAACAAAACCAAATGGATTCAAGACTCTTGCAGTCTGAGTGACTCTAGTGCCTGACTCCCAAAGGCGCACTCAAACGTTTGACTGGGATGGTGGCACGGCGCTGGGCAGCCTGCGACTTTGGCTGCGGCGGGGTGCAAGCTGTCTGTCAGAAAATGAAGGCTATGTGCCACAGACTCTGCTCTTTTGCCCTCTCTTTTCTCCCCAAAGTGAAGTGACAAAGAGATTTAGGTTGATGTTCTCAGAGGTTTGTATAAGATCTGGGAACACAAACTTTCCGTATGCAAACGAAGAGCTGTTAGACCTACGATCCTTATCCAGTCAGACAAGGAATCTTAGAAAAAGCCTTGAAGGCTTTTCAAAACAACAGCCATTTCAACACAGCTTGCGAAAGAGAGCATTCCTAGGCCGAAACAGAACCATGTGCAGAACTGTTCTTATTCCCATTTTTCTTGTAATAGGTAATCTGTTTTCAGAAAGTAGTAACACAATGTCTGCTGATACTTCTGAATAAAACCTCATTTTTCATATTCCAACTTGATACTGACTGACCTATACGCAGCATTTAGAATCCGTACTGATGCACATTTCTTAAGCAATTGATACCATCTCTTGCAAAGAGCCCTCCTGCAGGAACCGTATCGGTTCCTCTCGGCAACACGCCAAGGCAGCTGTAAGGGCAGCCACAGGATTTACACCAGTATTGCACATCATGGCTATTTCTTATGCTGACATTCTGCCTGCATTTAAATAGACCGAAAAAATCTTCCCACTTCGGGGGCTTCCTTTAAGCTGCCATTTAACTGTCTTTCTGATACACCAAGACGGGTCTGAAGTATACAAATAAAACATTGTCTTATTTATAAAATTAAGAATAGAGCATATAAGGGTTTTTTTGTTTAATTTCGTCAAGGAAACAGACTTGGCGCTATGGGTGTTATTTGTGCGTGAAAATGCTAAACTGGTCCAAGACTACGTCCTAGGACAGACATTTCATCCAGAATGGCCCTGAAACATTTACCAGGAGGCGTTCGACCAGTCAGACCTGGAAGGGAAGACTTGCACTTAAACTAAACAATGTCTGAGATCTCTGTTTCTTTCTAAAAATATTGACTAGTTCGAAAGTCACAATTTTGTGAAGAGCAGACATTAGACCCACAAGCATCAGAGAAGCTGACGCTTGAGAAAAAACAAAAGCCTGTCTAACATACCTCTGCTAGGTCTCCCTGTGCCGTGCAGCCAGCACCTGGCCCTCCCAGGGACGCGACGCCGTTTCGCAGCCGTCCCTACGGCCAGCCCTCGCCGCTCCTCTGCCCCTCCTGCCCTGCAGCCCGCGTTCGGCTTCCAACGTCCACCACGCACTCCAAACCTGGAAGGGAAATGCAGTCCTTGATATAAGCCCCCAGAAAGCAAACCAGATTCACAGCTCCAACAGCAATGGAGAATCCAGTATTTGTGGAATGAGTTGAAATATAACCTCATTTAGGGCAACTCAAATCAGTTTGCAGAGAAGTACCTTCTCCATTTTCCATTGGAAAATTTTGTATTCTATATTAAGTTTCTGTAAGAAAAGGGCTAGAGAGACAAGATTTCATCAACCTAGCTACAAATTAAAAAAACAAAACCAAACCAAAACCATGAAAGGCAACGGTGTATAAAACACCTGCCGTAAGGAACACAATTTCTCCAGAACCTTTGCCATGCAGCCTAGCTCTTTCTGAGCTTATGGGGAGGAGCTGTAGCTGGAGAGGCCCCTGTCAAGACCTCCGGCCCTCAAAGAGCAGCGTGCTCAGCCCACGGGCATGGAGCTGGGCAGAGAATGCAGAAGCTTCTTCTGCCCATACCCAAACATGATTTGAGAACACCTGATACTAACACCAATGAAGGATTTACCATTTCACCGATGCACAAGGTTCTTATGTCATGTCTGAAAGGTTGTATAAAGCTATCAAAAAGATTAATTCATCCAGCAGTAAAGAGCTTTCACCCTTAAGGAGTAAGCAATCATGGGGTTTTTTTTGCAATGTCAAACAATAGAGCATAATCCTGATTTCTACACGTGTAAATGAGATGAATGACATTTTCTAAATGAGGGTGACTTCCTTGTTGTTCAGGAGAATCAATCTACCTATGTAAGCTTCAGATTACCTGCAGGTGTATGTCAAACTGCAAACATCAACCTGACATTTGGGATAAACACCAGAAAGCCCTCAGCACAAGGAGGACATGGAGCTGTTGGAGCGGGGCCAGGGGAGGGCTACTAAAATGCTCCGAGGGCTGGAGCCCCTCTGCTCTGAGGCCAGGCTGGGAGAGTTGGGGGTGTTCAGCCTGGAGCGAGGAGGCTGCGGGCAGAGCTGAGTGCGGCCGCTCAGGGCTTCAAGGGGGCCCAGAGGAAAGGGGGGGGGGGACAAGCTTTTCCCAATGCTGCCTAACTTCTTCAAAACACACTGGTGAGGAATTTGGCCAAAAGCTCTCGATACAGAATCCTTCTCAAAAATCCCCGTTGTTTGTTGCCCAATAAGCCATTTTAAACACGAGGATCCACATAAAAGCTGTTCAAACTGGGACAAACACACCAGGTATGTGTGTCCTTACGAGATGTGGAAAAACTGTATCACTGTGCTCTACAACAGCAAAAAAAATTAGTGCTTTTAAGTCTCTGACAGTCTCCTGAGGTACGGTTTTTGTACAAAAATCCTCTTTTTACCTTGAATCAGACAGGAAGAGGCGGTTATTGCTTTCTCAAGAAGTTTGCTAGTGGATATCCTCACAGACCACTTTGATTACATCTAACAGACACCCCATGCAGCTCGAGGATTACAGGTAAAATTAGTTTCACAGATTAAAAAAAACTGACACTCTGTAGGCTAAGGGCAGGTTGTTGCTGAGCAATTTTTTAAAAATTAGTTCTTTATTTATTAATAGTGAAAACCTACCGGCTGAATTAGAAAAAAAATGCCACAAAGGACAACCTGTGGTGTCACTGAAAGGCATTACCCTACATCCACCAACCTTTCAAGGTCTCTAAGGTACCAAGAAGAAACTTCACCTCTAAGCTGGTTCAGGCAACTTGTACATGGTCATAATATACAGGTGTCCAATGTACATTTTTCAGGCAAAATAACTAAACGAAATAAATCAGAGGCCATCAGGTTGTCCTCCTCTTCTACAAAGAAACATCAGACTATCAAACAGCAATAAGCATCAGGATAATTCCATTAATATGTTATCTTTCTGATTATAGCATACTGTAGTATCTACAGGGAGGAAAGGCACACAGTATCCTTTTGGAGATCATACGCTACAATAAATTCCTTGCAGTGATTTGAAAACTACTATGGCCCGAGTGCCAGACTTGAAGGCAGGCATAACATTTCAAAGATTTTCAACCTGGGAGATGCGTATTTCTAGAATTAGTTGAACCATAAATAAACAAACAAATCTCTAGATATTTATACTGTATGCAAATATACAGCACAAACGAAAACAAATACACACATCGGTGTATATGTATGTATGTAACCAGAACGAGTATGCGCATGTGATTACACCAACAGAACATGACAGCTAATTAACACCAACTCGCAGATTATCTTCAAGGTGGAAAAATATACTTGGACTAAGCAGTTTATTGCGCAGCGGTAATAACCGCCTACGGCTTATGTCACTGCCTATTCCATCACAAACTGACTTTTTAATTACATAATCTCTTGAGATGGCTTCAGGTCTGAATTTTAACGTTTATGTCCTGCATAATGAACAGTGTCATTCACAGGAAAACGAGGAAATTTCTTCATAATAGGCCAGGTCACAGCGAGCACAATCACCTTCAGTTAATACGCAGCCAGTATCTTTCCACAATAGTTTTCTTATGCTAAGTACGACTGCTCTTCCGTTGGCAAAAATGGGTAAACAACCTTCCCTCCTAAAGCAAGAGTATTGGTACAAGGTAACAGAAGCATCAATTGTTCCTGATAATTTAGATATCACACGGGAGACTGTCAAACTTGACATCTGATCGCTTTTCATGCAGTATGACATGCTTAATCCATTATTTAAACACCACAGCTGCTTAAATAAAAGCAGGATTTTGAATATTCCCTCCTGCTACTGATTGTTTTACACATGCAAAGCAGCGTATCGTCAAACCAACTCACCCCCACGGGTGCATTTTTTTTAGCTCAGAAAAACCCCTTCTCTCCCATACAACTCAAGCAGAACCTGTGGACTTAAAACTAAAATGGGCAAGATCGCGTTATTGCGATTCAATCAGAATCTGCCCGTTTCAGACTGGATAACAGTGGATAATTTTCAGCTGTCTGAAAGAGAAAACAATCCTTGAAATATCCAAAAGATGAAATCTCTATCAGTTTTTGTAATGCCACTTCATCCGGTTATTCTTGACTCCTTCCGCATGACACAGCAAGTTTCCTCAAGGAAAAGACAGAGCGGCTTATTCTGCACGGACTAAAGAACAACAACAAAAAAATACTCCCACCCCCCTAAAGTGAGCTGACTGTGTGTCCTCTTTCTAAATGAAGCACATGAGAAAGAACGTACAGCGGGCCCCTCTTCGCTCACCCCATGACTTTGGGGTGGGTGGCACTGCTCACCTGCTCCTTCTCCACCCCTCCTTCTTTCTGAAGCATGTTTTTATTACCTTCTTACACTGTCCAAGGGAGCCAGAAACCGAGCCCACTAAATAAATTTGCTTCAGAAATTTATATGAGATTTGAAAGTTTAATGCCACTGCCAAAAGATTTTTGGAGTGCTGGGAGAATTAATCTCGCTACTCATTACATTTATTGATTCAAATCAAGCTTCCGGACGTCAGCGTAGGTGCCATTGCTAAGAAATGAGAAGTTTCCAGGAAATCTGTACGTAAATCTAAAGTGATCGCCAGTTTTGGTGAGGGGGGGGGAGAAAAAGAGAGGAAAACCCCAAAGGTGTGTGATCTATACACCAGTAAATGCAGTAGCATTAGATTATCGTCCACTGTTTGGGATGCGTTCTCCAATACAGGTTTTTATAACCAACTAAAGATGAAGCTACATCCCTCAAGCCTTAGCAGGGTCAGTGTTCATAACAGAGTCTTCTCTTTAAATATTTTTTGAATGAAATCAGGAATGAAAGAAGTAATAAGGAGCTTCCAGACCCAAAGGCTGGATTTTTTTTTTAATTGATTTTTATTTTTTTTAAATTAGAAGTTGCAACTGATTGAAGGTAGGAGTTGAGCAGCCATCTCCAGCCATGAGATCATACGAATGTAGGAAGAGTCTAATTTTGCTGCTACTTCTGACCTCAAGTGTAAGTGACAGCTTTTATTTTGAGGATGGAGGAAAACAGTGCCTGTGAGTTTGGGTACTCATTTACTCCATTTGGTAGAGCAGACCCGAGATTAAAAAAGCATCTGGGAAAGGATCAAAAATAACACAAGTAATTTTATGCCAATTAACCATAAAAGTATAACAGATCAAGAGAATCTGGTTCAGCTGTGGAGAGAGGTACTTCTTGGGACACAAATTTTAGGGAAGTGTTACACGAGGACAAAACTTGAGCGCTGAGCGTACAGGCGGGGTCTGTTCCACACTGAACATGCCCGTGAAGCAACAGGGAATTTTTGCCCCATAGTTTACAACTGTAGTCAGGAGGAGAGTGAGGAGGAAAGGGACAGCGAGCGAGAGTTCTTGCAGAACCCATGAACACAACAGTGCTATAAAATCAGTCAAACAGCAACCACAGGTCGTCAGATGCACTGCATTAAATAAGAGTTTCCATACTACTGCCATCACTACAATTGCAACCTCTATTAGCCAGGTCACACCAGAAATGATAGGACAGTAATGCGCCAGGAGTGGGCACAGAGATTTTCCACCAACCTAACAGGAGCTTGATACACCCAGAAAAGACTAGAACTTGAAAATGTTCTTGAACTGCAATACAAACACAAACATAAGGAACAGGGATTCCATGCGATGGAGCTTTACCTAAGGAATTTATCAGAATTATCTTGTATAACTTCTACTGCAAAGCAAAGTGCTAACCCCAGGTAACATTAACGCAACACAACAATCCTTCCAGCGCTTGAAGAGTATGATTGAGCACGGCACGAGAAAACCATTTTACTTACATGACTGAAAAACAGCATCAACAACAAATTTATAAGTAGTGTATTTATTATAATAATGCTTCATTTTAGGGATTAACATAATTGCTTTTCACCTTTTTTATTTGTCTGTAAAGTTAAGTTCCATGTAAAATATCAATAAATATCAGCCTGTTGAGTTTGAATTTTCTGTTTCCTGTGTCAGCGCTTGACTTTGCAATTGAATGTCATGAGACATGCTGCTAAAACAGCAACATTAAAAGAAACCTAAAACTTTCCAACTGGGTCAATTCTAACCCTGTTTACTCCAGATAAAGACATTTACTGCTTAAATAATACCTGGCACATTAACCTATGATACAACAAAACAACTTGTTAAATTTCATATACAAACTTTCATTAGCTCACGATGCTGAAGTGTTGCTGCTCTACTCCTGCCACAAATCAGAGTTGACCACTAACAGATCGTTTGACTACCCCTTGTAACTGAAAGCACAAGTGCAATCATAAGAACATCCCTGGTATTTCTCTTGTCTAAAAGCTAGACCTAACAAGTTCATGGGACAAACCTTAGCAGAAGGAATACAAACTAAGGGAGAGTGTGCTAAAAGATTACCTATAATTCAAAAAAAAAGAAAAAAAAAAATCATCTTTGTGTTGTTACTTGTATATATTTAGATACCCCAGAGAGAATCAATAGCATGGAAGTTAATTAATCAGGTTGACTGACAAGGGAAATAGATGTGAATATAGTAATTTATGCACTGGAATTAATTACATCGAGTTTTAGATAATGCCACAAATAAAGCTCAGGTTGTACTACTGAGATTATCAGGAACGCAAACCGTAAATCTTTTATAACATTTAATAACACACATTCCCCACAGAGCAGCATTAGCAGCCTTTCAGGCAACCACCCGATGAGCAAATACTTAAATGTCACACTTAGAAAATTACTTAACATGAAACACCTACCTTTTGTCAGTGGTTCCAGAAAAAGGGTATTTTACCAGTGAAATGCAAAATCAGGTCAGCGTTTCAGAACGGTGCCATTCCTAACACTTTATTTCTACCTGGCGTGCTTCTCTGCCCTCTCCCCTTCGACACGCCGTGCCTTCCGCCATCAGATATTGCCCGTTTAAACCACAGCAAGAGGAACGTTGTTTCTAATGCACACAGGACAATTCACACTGTCCTCCTAATGGTTTCTCCAGCTGAGTATATCCGTCCCGGCGCCTTCCTCCTCACCTCTAATTCCCAGCTATGATTTTATACACCGCAATCTAAACCACGTAAACAACGCTTTCTATCAGCTTCAAACAGATAAAAGGCTGGAAGGGAATGCTGCCTTCATCTGCTTGGACATCCTCTGCAAACCACAGTTAAGAATGTCCTAGTTAGCCCCATGGTGGTGTTTGTGGAATTCTACATAATTTCGATTTAAAAGCGCAACCTAACAGGATAATTGAGCTCATCTTCAAGCTATTTTTCCAATGCTTAACACTCACTCTCTGTTTCTACTCTGTATTTGTCCGATTTCAGCATTCTACCAAGGATCCTGTTATGCTCTTTTCCGTCATTCCAGTCTGCCTCCACTTTTGAAGCATTTTATTCAGTCTCTGCACCTCTACAGTTCTCTTCAATCAGCTGTCAGGTAAGAGTCAGCTCCTTGGAAGTTTTTGTTCCATCACCAGAACTGCCCTAACACCAAATCCTAAGTGACCGAACTAAAGCAAATAAACATGCGCGCTTCTTCAGATAACTTTCATAAAGATATGCATTAAAGACAAATCACCATTTTTTCTATTTTTTTTTTTTAAGCATCTTCCCTGAATCTAACAGATAAGCCAAAAAATTAAATAAAAAAACCCCACAGGAAATCTCACCTTTCAACCCTAGATGGATATGGCTTTCAATAAAAACTCCAGCTGAAGGTACTATATCCCTTCTGCTTCCCTGAGCAATCTTCTTCCGCAACGTCCTCGCGTCTGGCTGGCTAGCTGGACCTTATTTGATGTGTGTGCAGGAGAACCCGATGCATTCTCCACAGAGCAGCTCACTTCTTTTACTCCCTCTCCACGGTGTTCAGCATATTACTTGTAGTGCTGAAGCCGCTAAGAAGCCCACGCGTCAGCTCTGTGAAAGAGAAAGTCGGAATAAGCCCGGGCACACGGACAAGGCACAGGGCGGTCGGCTTCAGGGATCCCGATGACGCTGCCAGACGGAGGGTAAAAGATCAAAAGCTGGAATGATTGAGCAGAGCAGTCTGAAGAAATAAGACAATCCATGAATTCAGGTCATTACTGAAAAACTGTTTCAAAAGCATGAAAACCTTCAGAAAAGGACAGAAAATTCAGGAGTGAAAGCAAGATCTGGTATCAGATAAGCAACTGTACAGGGTAAGTTGGATACAGAGGAGATGCTCAGCACAGAGCTCGTGAGCCCCAACGATTCCAAGGGAAGTGCCCCGTAAAACAATTTGTTACTCTAAAGAGCAAATAAAGAACTTTTCCCCCATTCTCCCCCAACCAAGTCTCTTCTCTTTCTAGACATTTTAGACCGGCAGTAAGCTGTTATGGAAACCCGTGCAAGCTTTCTAGAAAAAGAGTTCTGCCCAGTGCACTGTTTTTCAGAGATGAAAAAAACCCAAACCCAAAGCTTTTACTGCTTTTCATTAATTACAGCTTAAAACCCTGTGTTTCTTCAGTAAACCTCCACTGATATTAAACAGCAGTCCAGCAGCATACCTCAGAATACAGAAAACACAGTGGGAACATTTCTTGTGTATTCTCATCAGAACAAAAGTGCACTTTCAACCGAGTAAGGACCATTTTGTAGAGACATTTCAAAAATATGAAAGAAAATAGAAAGCGCAAAACTTGTTCTGCTTAAATATTATTCTTTTTTAATGACACCGGTAAGAAACAGATGTAAATTATTTCTTCTTATTTCTTAGAAAAATCTGAAAAATAAGCATCTTGAAACAGTAATAGTCTCAACCCAGGGCAAACTAAGCGAAACGTACTCTAATACATTTTTAACATCCAACTAATGCCCAGCGGATGATTTCTGCTGAGCCGCCCTGGGTGTGCACCGCAGAGCTTCGCCCCCGTTCCGCAGGCAAGCGGCACCGCGCTGCACATCTGCAGGCTCAGCAACCACAACCAGGTAAATTTTAGCTGCAAATCAAAACCACCAGAAGCGATTACAGCAAAGTCGAGGATGAATTAACACATTCCCAGCCTGCCAAGCGAGGCTAATGCCACCTACACATCGTACGGTCTGCGAGGAAAGAACACATGTGGAATATGCTGAACCAACCGTTACCAAAACCTGCAGTGTTTCTATACAACACCATCGCCTGAGCAGGATTTCTTTCCATACCAGGACACCGCCACGTGAGGCACGGCTCGGACAGTAAGCAGCAGCCCCTTCCCAGGGCACAACAGTAATGAGTTTTTGCAAGCCCGGGGAGCTGGAGCGGACACAGAAGCCCCGAGCTGAGCAGCAGAGAGCTGAGAGCTGCTGTACAAACAAAAACAGAAGCAGAGGATGAACTGGGCCACTGAGGTTTTTCTTTCAATCACTTTTTTCTTAATGAAGAAAAAAAAAAAAAAAAATCAATTTGCAACACTCCGTTCATAGATAAGCAAGGAAAAGCCCTGATCTAAATGGGCTGAGAAAGAGAACTGTGCAATGCTATGGCTGAAAACCTTAGGAACGCAACCTATAATGAGTTTTGCTGGTGGGGAAGGAGGGTAGAACAGCAGAGCTCCTTTAACCACGCAGGAAATCATGCCTGAAACAAGCATTCAGCTTCCAAATTGCTTTAGATTCGTAAGCATGCTAAAACTTCTGTAAACCTTCAGCAGACACTCAGGGATTAGGTCTTTAATTCTTTGTCATAGGGATGAGTTAAGACGCTTGTTTAAGGAGCTGGTGCTGAAGAATAATAATCCCCACTTGTTTGATGCAAAGAAAATTGGAGCCACTTGAATAACACACAATACCCCTCCACCACTGTTTATATGTTCAAAATTCTAATAATCGCCAACTTCAACAACAGTTCACAAGAGAACTGATCCTACTCCTCAGTATATTTGGCAGCATGTAATACAACTTTTCTAAAGCTTAAACGAAATCACACATAAAAAGATACAGTAAAAGAACACTTAAGAAGCGTAGCCTCGTAGTCAAGGTGTTGGCAACACCAGATTTAGTTACTGGTGCAATCCTAGTTCACCTCTGATGTACGTATTTATCGTGAAGCCACCTGGAACCACGTTCCTTTGCTCCAGAAGGCTCCTGCCTTAGGCTCAATACCAAAGGGGGAAGAATGAAAGTCATGGTACACCCAGAACTTCTGAGTGTTTGAATTCCTAACTTAGAGAAATTCTTTGCCGATAGTCTTTGTACAAAATGCGCACGTACAGAGACAGGCATGTATCACCTCTGTGTCAAATGTTTTACAGTTCAAAGAGAAAGATTCTCTCCCCCAAAAAGGCTGACTCTCCAAGACTCACTTTCCATCAAAAATATTCACCAATGTCCTCCTCTGGTTATCAGTGCTATGAAAAAGAAACGCCACCACAAATTGCACAGAACCTTTTTTTCCAGACAAGTGACATTTAGCCCACTGTTCCTTCACATCTCTGGCAATCCTCCACTGCTCCAGTCTGCTAACATTAATAAAAGATTTTTAGGTGAGTAAGAACTCTTAGAAACATGTCAAGGAGTGGGGGAGAAAGGCACTATTAGAGAGGAAAATCCATTAAAAAAAAAAAAAAGAAAACCAAGATCAAGTCAATTACGATTCTCAAACTGCAGGACTACCAAATGGCCTTATTAAATTGGTCTGTAAAAAGGAAAACAAACAAAAGGGGAAGAATTAGGAGAAACTTGGACCCTCCCAGTACTTTTCCTGACACAAAGTATCTGTGCATCTCCTAATTCACCAAACATATGAAAAATCAAGAACCTGAATTACTTTTTCCAGGAACACTGGATTTGGGGCATTTTCTCTTTTTCAATCCACGTGCAGGCATACTTTTCTTCTGTTTTACAGAGAAGTATGTGTGTATGCATGTGAGTGAGGGAGGAAAGAGAGGCTGCAACACTAAGGCATTTGCTCCAAAAAACTATCTTCTTCCCTACTTTCATCCACCAGACTTCCCCTTCCGATCCACCTTCTCTACCTGTAGGCTCAAAGGTTTTGGTTCAGCAAGGAAGTGGTCAAGAAAGGCCTTGAACACTCGCCCTAGCGCAATAAATTTGGACAGGAGAGAAAAGAGTAAGAGCAGCCTACAGAAGTCCAACAGCTCAGAAGTTTTCAGAAGAGCGATGGCCAAGGGATCACATCGGTCAAGAGGAGATCGACGCGAGAAGCTCAGCCTTTCACAACAAAAGGGGTGACACAATTCTGGTACAAAGACAACTACAAAAGGGCTGGCAATCTGCTTCTCCACTGACACACACGCAGCAGCTATCTGACTGCACATCTGACACGTATTTACTACCTCATTTTAATCATTTTTACTTGCGGTAACTCATTAGCTCATTTCTTTACCACAGTACCTGGTTCTCTAATACAGCAATAGTCTATAAAAGGCTGAAAACCTAAACCCATCCGGATACCTTGTAATGCCAGCAAAACTGAAATCTAAGACTGAATCTACAACCACCAGCACTACAGACTCCACCCATGCCCTGGACGGAAGGGGTGTGAGGACATCCAACTCCTCTCTCTTTGGAGAAAATGCTGGTAATTTCCGTCTTCCAGAAACTTTTAGATCCATCTGCTCATCTTCCCAGAGATCTCACCAGAAAGAGTCTCATGTGATCAACTAAATCCAGAAGGCGTGATCTCAGGAAAAACACTAAATCTTGCTATATGAGTAAGATGCAAACTACAATGCATGCCCAGGATATAACGGCCTTCAGTTAATTAATAAGGACTGCTGGAATCATCGGAAGTATCAGAAAAATCAAAGGTGGGGCCATTCTTCCTAATAGGGAGAATAAAAAATGAACAAAACACCTTCACAGCACTCAAGAGGGGGAAAAAAAAAAAAAAAAAAAAGTAAAAAAAGTCATGCCTGTGCTTAACTTACGCGCCCTAAGCTTTGCAGACTGCGGTTCCCAAAACATAATTAAGTGATGCTAATGAATGGGAAATACATGGGTTCAGGTACAGTTGGACCCCAGTAAATACAGTAAAGAATGCTTCATTACATATGTTAACTAACATTTCACATATCAATTAGAATAATTTTTAACTAGTGCTTATATTACAAAACGACTACGTATATTAACAATTGTCTGAAGCCAAATTAGAACTCTAAGATTTAAGGATGAGAATTGCCAAGGTTCATCAGAGAGCATGTTTCCTAACATCCGGCTAACGGTATACAAAAAAATGTAGTCCAAAAGCAGAAGTTATTTTTCTAATATGAAGTTAACTATTTTAATGAGCATGTTTCCTACAGGAAGACGTACTATAATTTGAGCAATTTTCAAGTAAAAGGTTCATGAATATAAATTACAAAGAACAGCCCTACACTGGTAGAGACAAATCATCTCATTAAAGCCTGGTGACACTCCTGGATTCAGCTATATCAAACTCATACACTGCAGTAACCTTTAACTGATACATTTGCTTAGGCATTATCAACTGTAAAAAGGACTGAAATTTTTATAATGCAAATGCCTGAACCTCCTTTGGTGAGAAATCCAGGGTTGATTTCGAATCAGAAAAACAAAGCTTTATGGAACGATTTACTGAGAACAGAACAAACAAATGTTATCCTGCTCAGAAATAGAATGTTAAAATGAAAAATAAACAAAACCTGTAACTTTAAGATGGACCCGTCCAAACAATTCCCTTAGCCTCCCAAAGGTGCTTGAAAGATACTTGCACACATGCGAAGATGCCAAACGTGACGAGAACAACTAGGCTAATTAACTTTTCAAAATGGGAAAGATCAAAGTGAACAGGGAAGGAGGCAGAAATGTGCAGTATATGCACCACTGCCCACTCACTGCATCTTCCCAGGTAGATCCTTGTTTCCGTGCACTTTCACGACCCGTGGGCAGCGAATCCTGCCCACTCATCGCTAGTCCTCGGGAAGCTCTTGCACCTTCTCTCTGTTTGCAGGCAGCTGGCTTCACCAAGTGAAGAGGAGGAGAACTGGGGCCCCTCTCCTGGTGCCGAGAAGCATGCCCTATCTCCAGCTGAGAGCCATCCCAGTCCTAGGAAGCATCATTTAGGGTAGCATGATTCGGGAAAGGTATGAAAGGTGGAGACTGACCAGATTTACACCACCAGCTCTGAAGAGGTCTTCAGTTTGAGCTCCAACACAACGGTCTGAGGCCCAAGCTCCTGAACAAACCTTATCCAAGGCTTGGAAGTGCAACCTGCCTCCGTCTGACACAATACTGGCATTGGCGATGCAGCTTTGAAGATGGAACAAAGTAATGTACAAGGGCACAGGGTCATAAGGAGAACCTGGCTGATGATATCCAAATCCAGCAAGTAGCAGCTACACAAAAAGAAACATTTTCAAGGAGCAGAGCTTTCTGACTCCATTCTTCTATCTCCTATTTGTTCTCCTCTTGGGGTCTATGTTCTGGCAAGAAACCGTCCTCCCAGAATGCTGCCTGCATCTCATTACTAATACATCTGCTTCACGCCAAGTCTTTCTTCATCTTAATGTAAAATTCTTCTTAACAGGAAAATGCCAAATGATCCATTTTTCTTTAGAGGTGAGCCAAATCTGCATATGACTTCTTAATTAACATTATTCATTTATACCAACTACAGATTCCAGTTCCTCCCCACCATGATATATGCTTCTTCATCAATACCGCACCACAGACACTTAACTCCCTGAAGAGTTCAAAAAGGAATATCTCTATTTGATTAATGTTTGACTTACAGTACCATTCAGTGCAACTACAGCAATGGTGAGGTGTAAAAAAAAACCAAAACAAAAACAAAAAACAAAACACACCACCAAAAAACCCCACCAAACAAAAAAGCCCACAACAATAGCCGTAATAGCCGTATTTTCAGTCGATACAGCTAAAATAGTTAGCTAGGGCTAGTATATGTTGAAATAAGCTAGTTAATAGTTGCCAAAACGGAGATGATGTTGCACTGGGGGTTGCAGAAAGGGAGCAGCTACCGCAGCAAACAGCGGCGGGCAGCAGCTGAGACTAGGCAGACCCATTACGTGGTTTCTTCCACTTAACACCAAGTCTAGAGGCAAGCTTTGTAACCACAGCGATGATCTACTCCCTGAAGCACAATACTGGTCACAGGCCTGCTACACACAGGAATCATCTTCCTAACTTCCACACTTCTAAAAACAAGTATTACCGGCAAAATTTTCATCAGGAAGATTCTGAAATTCCTCAAAACACATCCTATGTTATGAAACTACCTACGTGAGGTAACAGTTCAAATTCTGGCCCTGGCAAAGATTTGAAAACCAGGCCTACAGTGGAAGCTTTTGAAGATTTCTGTTGAAAACTACTGTTCTCTTAATTGCACAACCAAAAGACATCCTCAGACAAAACAGCAATAGGAAAAAAGCAAACTAGAAAGTAAAGAAAACAAGACAGCGGGTATCAGCAGGACTTTGGCAAAGCTCTCAAACATCAGCCTGACCGTCTGGCTTGGCACAGGAGACGCACACAATAGGTAGGCTGTCTCTTAATCCCACCTCTTGCCACCAATCTCTTCCAGTGCCACCAAGACATATATAAAAGTACGGTGTATTGAAATATATAATCCATAGGAGTATTAAAATCATACTGTGTTTTTACATTGCCTTGAGGCAGGTGTTAAAGCAGACCCCAATAATCCCATGAGACGATGTATTTAAGAAGTCTTAAAGTGATGAATGAAAGCTTTCTATAGCCCATTTCTTTTCAGGATCTGCAGTCCTGTTGCTGTTCCTGTGTGTGTGATAGGAGACATTACAAAAAAGTGAAATGCCCCATGTCTGCTTGAAGTCATCTGTCACGGACGTGTCCTTCAGATAGAGCAGGTAATGCCACTACCAACTTATCAAGGTCTTCGTGGTCCTTAAATGTTTAATGACAGTGGTTTTGCTCCAGACCAGCAGGGTACAGTTTAAAAATAAATAACTTAATATGCTGACTGGAGTTGGTTAAGGCAGGGGAAAAAGATTTTCAGATGTAACTGGTTTTCAACACATTCTACATCTGAGCAACTGCTCGTATTTTAATCTAAGTCCATCGTAAAACATGGGGTTTATGTTTAAAAACTTCCGACATTTCTTTGCAGAACACTGAAATGCCTTACAGGACAAGCTTTGAGATACCGCTGAGGTAAGCCGAGTCCTAGCTGCACTTTCCAGGCAAACTCAAATCACGAGCTGGGGAGCCACATACGCTTCCGAAGCAGCATAACCAGCTAGCGTCTCCTCCTGCCACTCAACAGAATTGCTTTCTGAGAACCGTGCATTAGACATCCCACAGATTTTCTGCTTCACAAATAGCAATAAATTACAGTGTTTCCAAAGAGCACACACAGAGACAGGGGATGGCTTATATACATAAATATATATACAATTGTTTGGTTGTGCTACCTGACCATCTGAAAAAACACCAAGACAAGTAAAAATTAAGTTTTCAAGAACAGCATGAAATGCACTACAAGTATATTCAGTATTTTCTCTGGCTTCCTCGTTAAATGTATTGCCTGACAGATTCGGTGTTCCACGTATAATACAAACCACCAAAGTTATGTCAGCTAAAGTTTCTATGGAGATCTCAAAGTTGGACTCCACAATTTTTATCATACTCTACTTGAATTTCAATTTTAGCATTGTTAGTATGTTCTTCACTGCATATTTTGTTCAGAAAAAAAAAGATTTACCCTGAAGCCATGATGAAATAAATATATCACATTTCAAAACAAAACCCAGAATATTTAACCTCTCGCAAGCTCACATAAAGTTGCCCATAATACGTTTCAATATTGAAAGTTCTCATCCAAGTTGCAACGAATCAAAACAAACATTGCAATTTTCTGTAGGAAAACTTTTTTCCCCCCATCGAGAAATTTTGTGCAAAAAGTTTCGACTTGCTAAGTTTAGCAGCCAGCGCTAACAAGTATGCAAAGTATTAAAGATGAAGTAGTATCTTCCTACGCTTATTCCAAGGGACAACGGGAGCTACACCACCTCCCGTCTCTCGGCCGAGTGAGTGAGGGCTGGTAAACAGAGCAGAGGCACCGCCGACGCCAAGCAGGGACAACTGAGGATGCGATGCCTCTTCACAAGGTTGTTCTCTTTAATCTGACAGTTCTTTGACTTCCACACTTTTTATTCAGAGCAACAACACAGGTGGGAGCTGCTTAAAGAACCAAACCTTTCTATTAGTCCAAGTTCCCGGTTTATCATACACATTTTTGACAATACTTGTGTTCAGTCAGATCATGAACACTTCAGAGTCAACTGGGTGCAAAGAAACAGATGGTATACATGATTTTTAACTTGAATTTTACTGAGAAAACCTTTCTGCAAACAATAATAAAGATTATTGAAATCACCCTTAATCAGGAGTGGTCACCTAGAGTTTCTCAATAGTTGTGACTGTACCAGCAATTAATATATTCTCTATTGAGTCTATTCACCAAGTTGAGAGAATCTAAAAATATACCAGTGCTAAGAATGACGACTTCTCCGTCTGCTGCACAGACAGCTTTTCTGCTCACTGTCTTCAGGGAATCCTCTGCCTGGTGCCTCCACATTTCAGATTCAAAAAGAGCTTTCAAATAAATTTCTGGCATTTCTCCGGTATTAACTATGACTAAGTCAATTCAGCAGAGAAATGCCAGATTTCATATAGCTCCTGAGTGGGTGGGATTGACAGTACTTTGCTAAAGCCCCTCCCTCTCCCTGCTTTTATTACAAATAATTTTTATACACATTCTCCTAACAAAATTTGATTTTGTCAACATATCCAGTAGGCTTACAATACAGCTATTGTTGCTGGAAATGTCAGTACTTCAAATGTGATTCTTGATGTAGCTCTCATAGGATATTGAGAAATAGCCAAGTAAATTTATTCTTTGAATCTAAATGTCAGTTTAGGTATAAAAAAAAATTAAATATCATGAATAGAAGAAGTATGTGCACTGTATATCTAATGTGACAACTTGGATAAGAAACAAAATTAAATCTCTTTTGTATGAGAGTACCGTACCTAACAGCGGAGGATGTCAACAGCCCCTCTATGAACAGAAATGTATAATACCGATAAGAATAATTTCACAAGACCCTTTATTGTAATCACAAAACCTAAAACCACGATGAAATCAAGCCATTAAGAGTTTAAAATACAATAAACCAGAAGCTATTATATCCCTACCATACTGGATATTTTAAAGGAAGACATAATCACTAAGTAAAAATTTATCTTACAGCAATAACAACCGCATTCTTACAAGACAGACAGTTTTCAGCAATTCTCCATCAAAGTCCCTCCACCAAAATCAACAATGCCTCCATTTATGGAAACTGAAAAAATATTGGGGGAAATAAAGGGTGTCTGCATGGATAAATAATTGGTTATAAAGATAGGAAACAGCAGGTAGGATTCAACGGTGAAAGTTTTGACGTGGGAGTCACCTCACCAGGGGAGTCCTGCCGACAGCCCAGCTAGGAGCTGTGCTGTTCAACACATTCATAATTCATCCCAGAAAGGAGTGACTGGGAAGGTGACATTCTGTGGGTGATACTAAGGGAGTTAAGACAGTAAAGATGAGGACCACCTGCAAAGCTCTGCAGATGGACCTTCCATATTTCAGTGACCGAGCAATCAAAATGATAGATGGAATACAACAGGAATAAATGCAGAGTGAGGTACCTAGGGAAAAAGAAATCCTGGCTTTACATACAAAATGATGGGACTCTGTACTGAATATTAACGTGCAGGAATGATAATGTGGGGCTGCAACTATTAGTTTTATGACAAAATTGGCTCAGGCTCCTTGACAGTCAAATAAAAATTGAAATAATTAGAGAAAGAATAGAAAAAAACAGAGAAAAAAAAAAAAAGGACATGTTTCTATATAAAACCCACAGCGACGACTTCTTGTAGATAATTCTGATTCCCCCACCTCAAAAAGGATATGAGAGACTTATAAAGGGTTCAAGGAAGGGTAAGAAAGCTGAGGCCTTTCAGTCAGGGTAGAGAGATGGTCTGGAAGAGGGATGCCAGAGGTGTAACAAATCCAAAGCAAGATGGAAAGGGTGAAAGTCCAGCCTGGTGCTCGCTGTCCCTCTCAGGATCAGAGCTAGAGGGACAACGGTCCAAAACAAACAAAAGGCAGTGGCATTTCCTACATGGCCTGTAATTCGGCTGGGGAACTTTACTCCAAAATACCAGATTACATGGGTCTAAGAGGGGACTCAAAGAGTTACATGGGACAAACACCCTCTGACTGTACCTCCGGCTCCCCAGCTGCCTGAGCGTGGGGAAGCTGCGAGAATTTTCTGAGGAAGTTTTATTACATGCTTGCTCTAAACTCATACTGCCACACAGGTATCTGCTTTTCAAGTGAAGAACCCTAAAAATGATGGAAAAGCACAAAAATCAAACAGCATCCAAGAGCAGCGGAGAAAATCCTCCATATCTTGAGCTTAAAATGGCCGTGAGCCAACCGCAGCACTCAGTAGGAAATGTGGGTCTATAAACACTGTGAATGTAAGAAGGGGAAAAAAAAAAAAAAAAATTAGAGATCACACCCAGCCTTGCAATTTTCCTTGGCCAGCCTCAACCGCTGGAGAAAGCACGAACTGGAGAGCTGGTTTGTGACCCCGCTGGCGACTTCCACCACCACCCGGGGCAGCAGGATCCACTCGGCTGCTCCAGACTGATGCTGTCCGACTCCTGCAAGCCTGAGCCCTGCTCTTTAAGCTCTGTCAACCACTGTGCCTGGTTTCTGCTCCCAAAAAAAACCCAGCCTTGCTCCAATCTTCACCCAAATGCAGTGTAAGCTCCTTTTGGACTGGCATATCCCCTCATTCTTTTTGTCAATTGAAATAATTCCCCGTTCACATCAGTAATCCCTGGAGCAGAACATCTTCACCCAAGTCAGGGACAACAAGATGGTATACACCTGTATATACACACCAAGCACATGAAAAAGAAAAAATACTGAGTACACGTGAAACAGAAACAGGTTATCTGGGGATGTAGGTTCTTCCCTTTCAGGATACTGGGCTCTCAAAGCTCAGCATCCGAATTCTAGGCTCAACCGAGACTAGAGGTCTAATTAATTTGCTGACGGTTATACCACCAGCTTTGGCAGAGATCAGGATCAGACTCCAGTCCTGTGTATTATTTCAACTGCAAAGTATCATCTCCACAACCAGATTTATTTTTCTTGGTTCCACTCTACTACAAATAATAAACCTTCCTCTATAAGGCCTTAAAGCCCACTACGTGCTCCAGTCAAACCACTCGTAATTATTAAGTCAGCCGATTATGCTTGCCCCTTTGTGTATCTGAGCACCTCAGTGTCAGAGATGGTATTAAAGCATTTACAAAATAGGTAATTAATGTATTTTCACATCTGAACAGAGTTCACTCTGGTCATTTGCTGTTTCACATCGCATATTATTACTTGCAATCGCTCACCAAAATTACACGATGTTGCCACTTTCCATACGAATGTCTGAAGGGCCAGGAGTATCACGTTATAAGTAGGATTTCTATTTAATAGCAAATATTCTTGTTTGGACATGAATACCCGGTGCCTGCATGAATATAGATACCCACAGAATGAAAAGTTGTTCTCTGAATACTTGCTAAAACAAAACCACCATCACGGATGCTTGCAAGGAGCCTGAGCATGACTGATAAGAAAGCAATATAAATCTCCGGCATACATTTGCCAACTCAATTCCAAAACATTCAGCTGATTCGAACCGTAGATTACTGATTTTCTCCCACCATCCACATTTTCATCTTCCGCTAAAAATATCCCTTTACACAGATGAGCAAAGAAGCAGTCCAGGACGCCCAAACTTTAATAAATCACAGACATTGATTTAATCTCACATAAATGAAGCTTCCCACAGTCCTTTTAAAATAAACAAGGAGGACACAGAGGCCTGCACATAATCACTAAATTACAAAGAACAGATGTGAAACATTACAAGGAAATGCTCATGCTGGCAAGGAGAAAACACTATAAAACAGCACGCACTGTACCAAGCCAGATTGGCTTTTAAATGACTCATACTTATGAGATTACAAACAACGAGGAACAAAAATAAAAGAGTTCATTTGACTGGGCCTAATACACTTTAGTTACTTTAAATTAACTATGTTAATTGTGCCATTTCTTTCCCTTGTACTTTTCCTTTTGACATCTTGGTTGAAATGCCTTGACAGAGGGCACATTGCTACAAAACCCACACGGTTCACACCTAGGCAGTTACCTACTGAGAATTCGTTATTAGTTCAAGCATTCCCTCCAAAATACACGTTCATCTCTCCCGATCGCCTGTCCAGCACCTTACTACACCAAATATGCATGTGATGAATTTTTTCCTCCGTTTTTCAAATCAGTTCTCCGAAGTTTTTATGCCATTCATCCCACGCGTTATAGGGCCTGCTTCTCATCCTTCGCTCAGAGAGAGGGGAGAACAACAGGAGTCACCTGGTGCCGCGTTACCCAAGGGGGCTGTTCAGCGTAGCCCTCAACCACCGAGCCATAAGGAGTCATTCGGGATAACAGAGATGAAGAGCCACTGTGCAGCGCAGGCTGACGAAGGCTAAAAATGCAAATGGCAATCGAAATTCAGCGTACTCCGATTAAGATCTTTTGGCAATTCTGGTATGTTTTTGGAACAGGCTTTTTAACGATGGTGCCGACGCTCACACAAACACGTTTTCTATTCACATGCCCATTCTACAAGCATTCCTTTGTGTTTCAAGTAACTTTATGGTTTATTGTCCAGGGACAATTTAATCTCCCTGCCTACTACTGTACGCTGGAAAATGCCATCCTTGCTTGCAACACTAATTCATGCAAATTCCCCAAGCCCTGATGCACTCTACCCATTATGTCTGGTATTCACATGTGAGTTATGTCAAGGAAATTTAGATTCCTCTCCTCTTCTCCTTAAACAATGATCTCAACCCATCTTATACTTCCAAAAGTCACTAAAATGCCACTGCCACCAACATCCTCTGTCATTTGATATGGAGTCAGACAACTGGAGTGCCAGGACCACACTGCTCCTACACTTTCTGCTTGGCTCACTTAAACTTGTAATATTCTTGCCTACCTAAACCTTGAAGTGCCTAAGCACCTGAATCCTTAAATACTGCTCAAGTAACAAAAACTTGAAAACAGTGTGTGGTCATAGAAAAAGGAGGGGGGGGGGGGGGGCGCAGGGGATGAAGACAAAAACTGCGGGTCAAGAAGACCCAACACCCGGTGGAAGGAAGAAAGGAAAGTTAAGAAGGGGCTCACATATCACTGTTTGGCCACAGGCCTGCAACCTATGCGCAAGCAGGCAATAAAGCTCCAGCTTACAACTGCTGCTAGGGCTGACTCAAACTCTCTGTAAGAATGATCCAAAAAAAGGGAGTACTTTGGTGTAGACAACACACTGCACCTTACACTAAGGTGTAATGCTGAAGGGCTAAGTCATACTGAGGGGAGAGAAAGGGCCTCAGTGATCCCATGACTTGGGTTGCAAGAAGCAAAAAAGAACTTGACCTTTGCATGAATGATATCTCAGCAGGATTCACTGCTGAGCACGCAGCTTGACGGTAATCTGGGCACAGAGATGGCATGGCCAGATTACTGCCAATCTCTCCGTTATGCCAGCGAGGAAGCTTGTTTTGTCTCATACAAACAGAACCTTTCTACCTGGTGTTTCTCTATCACAAGTACTTTAACATGCTCATGTTATTTTCTGTTCCTGTTCTAACCACATGAAAATTAACACCTTTACTACTCGGTAGAAGGGACCCAAGCAAGACCAGCACAGTCAGTTTAAAGAGAATCATTATAACACAGATGGAGCATGTTGGGAAATTTCTACCGGCCCAACAACTGATGAACGGATCAAACTTTGTTTTCATATTTCTTCTAGAGATACCTGTATGCATGGTTAAAGCAGAAGTTCTTATTACGACCATCATGGATTAAGTTCTCGATAGCACAGGGCACAGATTTTATTCCTATTATCCACTGGGAGGGGGAAAGAGGGAGGCAGTAAACGTCTGAATTTCTTAAGATTTCCACTGATGGAGAAAGTAGCACATCCTCCAGTAAACTCTGTCAGCAATTATTTGAACATCAACGTTAAAAATCCCGGCTTTATTTGCAAACTGAGTTTCTTTAGTTGTAGCTCCCATTCTACAGGCCTTCTTACACCTTCATCTCCAGACTGAAGAGTCCTTTAGCATCGCATAATCTCTAAGTACTTATACTGACAGAAGTTGCATTAAAACACTTCATGTCCTTTTTTTCTTTGAACTAAATGGACAATTCATTTTTCTCTTGCTGCAAAATCAAGCATCCTCAAATCATTTCTGCGGCTCTTTCCTGCACCAACTCTATTATCTCTTTACAATGTTGATACCCAAAGCAGACTGGCCAGCCTAGGAATGATCTTGCCACTACTTCATATGGAAACACCACCACTTCTGAGGCCAGGCTCATGCTGTCCTATATTTATTATTAGTATAATTATCCATGCAAGTCCCCTCTTAAGACCACTAGAGAAAATACGGACAAATTTAACTGGTTGCAGCCTTTGGCCTGATTATCTAAAATGTATCAGGCTCTTAACAGATGATTAAGTTTCTTACTCCTCGTAAGAAAGAGCGGTGAAGCTCCTAATCCTGCAGAACGCAGCTGAGAGCTGGAGACATATTCCCTCCACGAACCTGAGGAAGCAGCAAATGGGAGAGACAAGGCTTCAGAAAGCGATCGAGAGAAAAGAGCAGCCGGAAACAGAAGCTGAAGGTAGGTAAAGAAACTGTTTTGTTTAATGGCGTAATCGCATTTATATTGAAGAATAAAACCCACCATCTCGGAGCGAGCCCAATTATGGCGCTTGCAAGAAACTCCGCTGACTTATATTGCAGAAATGCAAACTTAACTCCTCCTAATCCAAATATTTATATTCATAATGCAATTTTAACAGAGTTGTTAAAATACATTATTTGTCTTCAAATTTCTAAGAAATTTTGAAGGAAAATGGCAAGAAAGAATACAAAAAAGCAGGCTCACAGCTGTGGTGAATGTTGAAGCTCAATTTTAATGTCAAGATTTTTATTTTGCTCAGGCTAATGGAGCCTGAGCATTTCACTTGTCAGTGCTTCTGCCCCTACCTTCACATCTAACCTGAATAAAAAAGGCAGAGGATCGTGGTAGCACCTGTATTATTCAAGGCACGTTTTCACTATTAGCAGAAATGCACTGTGGCATTAAAATTAAGACTTCACACCAAGACGGTAAGTTTCCAAAAATCACTCTTTTAATCTTTCCCATCCACTTGACACAAAACCAAAACCAAACTAAAATCACTATTAGAACAGTAGTACCAGAACATTCTACTTGTAAGAGGAGAAGAATCAATGTTCAAACACCAGAGAGCAGTGGAAAGCATTAAAAAATAAAGGGGGAAAAAAAGTTTTTAAAGTGCTCTTCACACAGAAAGTTTTCTACAAAAAGGTCTAAAGAGCAATAATTTTCATGTCTCAGAGTATTTATTTTCCCACAGAAGGAGAACAAATATTTACAGTCATTGGGGTTCTGCAGCACACTGAAATCATTATGCATCCAGCAAAGCACGAAGCGACAGGAACAAGTAGGAATTGTGTTCATCAAGGCCATGCACACGAGCTCCATGCAATTCTTCCATAAGGCATAAGAAACGTAGTGATTGATAACCAAATTGTTAATAAATACCCCTTTTCATTATTAGATACCAGGAAGAATTACAAAGCCACTCATGACATTACCCAGGGTGAGCCCTAAAGGTCTCATATGAGCATTCTTGAAGCAGAAAACAGATGCAAACTTGGTTTTGCTGGAATACACTGTGGTGTTTGACAAAAAAGGCTTGCAAACCACCTGGCAGAGCCAGCGTCTGCCTGATCTACCTGGAAAGCACCCCCAATAAGGGACATTTACCTTCAGGCTGACTAGAAATCAGCGCAAAGAACCATACAATCAGTCAAACCGGCTCAGTTCTGTTAAGTTCACAGACAAAAATGCCCCACGTGTCCACTTTATCCATCTTTTCCTGCTCTAGAGTCTGGAATGGTTTCAGGAAAAGAGGAGCGATTTGGCCAACCATGTGAACTTTGGGAGAAATAATTGCTAACCCCACACAGAGCTAGAGGAGCACCCGGTACAGATCCCTCACACTAGCGACACATTTAACGCTGGGGATTTGGGTGAGACCGGTCTCTAAGAGTCGTTACTCTGCCAACCAACAACATCCATCTCACCAAACACGGAGCTTAAGCCCAAACCTTGCCTTTGTTTCTAGGATACTATTTCCAGAGAGAGTACGGAGCGTCTGGGGCACCTCTGGCAGAGACGGGCAGCACAGGTGATGGACACCACTGTTTCAGGCATTAAGAAAAGCACTGTCTTACCCCTTTCAGACGTTTTCAAAGCAGTGATGGGCAGGGCCCTTTGGACAGTCCAGGAAGGACGGACGGACTTACATCTGTCAGCCCAACATCAAGCCTCCCTGGCACAGAAAACCACGTGTCCTTCTCAGTGACCCGCTCCCAGGCCTAAGAGAAAAACGTTTCAGCAACTATCCCTCCTCTGCCAGAGCAGTCGTCTTTTCAGAAGTTAACAGTGAGCTTTTTGCTGAAATATGTGAAATAGTCACAGTTACCCTTTGCCGAGGGCAATCGTCACAGTCTGAAACACAGCCTTCCTGTGAATTAGGTGGTAATTAGATTCTTCTTTGCTTATTTATGTTCTTCTCTATTTATTTATGTTAGAACATTGCCAGCATGAGTAATTCAACAGGGTTTGAACAGTGGAGTCAGACAGAATAAGAAGAACTAACAGATAGAAATAATAGGTAGAACAGACCGACGTGTTTCAGCTCCAGGACAAGACTATTCTTAGATCAAGCCCATGCATCCCCAAGCGATACACCAGCCGAGCATCTGTGACAAGCGCCGCACTGGGGGACAAGAAAGCAAGCATGGAGCTTTTACGTTTGCACTTGACCAGTCACAATATTAATTCCTGTATAACTAGGGGCAGAAGCAGCCCACGCCGGGGGGTAACAGGCAGGTGGCCTTAGAGCTCCAGATGCGAGCCGCCCCTTCTCACTGGATCTTTTTGCTGTCAAACAGGCATTTGAGAAGCCAAACCGCCCCAAGCAGGCTTTGGCTAGGAACAACTCAAAATTTCCATAAAGTCTATTGCTTGCAGTGACTCAAAGTGTTATTTCTCTTCCTTCACCCAGGGGAAAAAAGGAAAAGGATGTACCCTACCCTGTGCTACTGCCTTCTGCCCCACAACCAGGCATCTGGACACAGGCACGAGCTCCCCACGTCCTCTCGCCTGCGGTATGACTCCCTCGCAATTTTGGGGCTAGTTACAGCTCCGTGAGGTCTCTGAAGTTACGCCATTCCAAGTTATCTTCCCTAAGAAAAGTCTCAGAAGATGGACAGAATATGTGAAGAGAGTATGATGGTGGGCCAAGCATTCCGAATACCCCAATAATCAATGCTGCAGCAAATCCTGCTCAGCTGAACGGCACGTATCTATTTGCCAGATCAGGGGTGGGTCCCAGCCACAGCACGGATCCCGTTCCCGCACCGCGGAGAGATACACATTAAGGAGGAAAGGATTTGATGTTGTCTATGTCCTGGTTATTTCTTTTCTGATACAAAGGATGCTCAGGTTAGATAGCCATAAAAAACGGTTCAGGATTCCCGACAAAACTGGAGAGGTGATAAAACTGTTTAACCAAAACTAAGAAACAGCAGAATTAACAGTGAGGAAGAGAAGACTACAGCACACTTCCTTTTATTTCTACAATGAATGGGAGCACAGAGAAACGCACAACTTGTGGTAGGGGCTACTAAAAAAAAAAAAAAGTTATTCTTAGCTACAATCCTACATTCCTATGGCTCACTGCTACACACCCAAAACAGAGTAATTTTTTCCTTAATGAACATTACTTTTCAGAACTGAGGACCAGGTCCCCAGCAAGTACAAAACCAGACTTGAAGATCTGTTCCAGGCTTTACCCCAGGCTTGGACAGAATGAAGGCTGTGTCACTGTATTCCTCCTATCTGGCTACCTTATCCAGCCTAGGCCAAACCATCCAACTTTGTGCCAATTGGGCCCTCGAGCTGTGCCTGTGTGTAAACCAGCCATCGCTTTATTTTGTTTAAAAAATCAGGTAACTGGGGGCAACTGGGCCCACGGGGCAGTCACTGGGCTGACCAGGTGCCTGTGGCCAGGTCCCGGAGGGCTCCCCAGCACACGTGCCCACATGCCCGTCGGGGGGTGCAAGGGGCTCTGCACCAGCTGCGGAGGGGCTCCGGGGGCTCACACGATGCTGTCGGCAACTGGGAAGACTGGGATCCAGGGCCAGGTACTGGATAGACCAAACTCCTCAGGCCAGCTATGGGAGGGGTCTGCGTTGTACAGATTTCCCAGGAAGGGACCTTCACCCGACCAGCCGGCGCGGCGGGGATTTCCTGCAGCCACCTCCTAACCCGCAAACCCCCTTCCCTTCCACCTGTGTGCGTGTTACCAGCCAACCCCAGGCACGGACATTCCTCAAATACAGCAGAATAAACCTAAAGAACTGCAAAGTTTAAAGCCGTCTGTCTGGTGTTTCTTTTCTTCCTCTGTTGTCATGCATCTTCCTTCTTGCAGTGGAACAGGCAACATCCTTGCCGTGGAATGTTTTTAGGGGAAACTTTCTAACTACTGCCATTGCAGGTTATTTTAAAACACGTTAATACCACAGTATCTCCCCTACTTCAATTACCAAGTTAATCTGGTGAGCTATTTACAGGTCCCACTACATCTGGACAGATTCCCCAATTTCAGAACAAAGCCTTCAAACCACCTTTCAGGACTTGGCAAGGCTGAATAGGTCTAGTAATAACAGTAATGAACCCTTTCATCATGAATGCTCTGAACCAATGAAAAGTAGTTTCAAATATTAAATACTCGCTGGAAAAACCTTCCCTAAAGTTCATTAACAAAATGTTCATCGCCACATAATGCTCTGCAATATCAGCTATTAATAAAAATGAATTATGTTTACACCAGGAATTCCTTGCAATGTTCTAAACATACATCCAACTCCCAATTACTTTCAGCCCAGGACTTCACAATTTTGTCATGGGGGTGGGGGTTTTGGGGAGGTTTGGTGGTGGTGGTTGGGTTTTGGGGGTTTTTTTGGTTCGTTGGTTGGGGGTTTTTTAAGCTTCAAATGGGAACGCAAATATCCACACTTTTGGAAAGCAAAGAGTCCATCTGATGGATTCTGTAATTCTACGGCTACTAGAAACTCTTTGAAAGAAACAGTTTTCGCAGACTGATCTGAATTTAGCTAGGATAGCAATCACAGAAGTTGTAGGTGTTCTAGAATGAAATTCAAAGTGCCACCAAGACCTGCTGCCGAGAAAAAGCTACGATCTAAATCAGCTCTATATCACATCATGTTCTGTATACACGGTCTTCGTTCTTTATTATTATTATTATTCTTTGCTAAAGTGGACAGCTATTGATATGAAAATCAAACACACATGCAAAGACTACCATCAAATAAAAAAAAACAAAAAAACACCTGTCTAGTGTCCATTCCCACCTCACAGAATGTTTCAAGACTTCCTAGCTGTGAGAGGCTTCTGGAGAAAGATCTTCACCCTGCCTTGCTAATCAGCAAATTAAAATGCATTTTTCTGATGTATTCTCATTACTAGAATGTACAATTTCTTTAGCTAGGGATCTCTCCAAACTTACTGAATTGGTCTCAGCAGTGAACAGAGTATTCATGGCTGCACATGTTGATAACAGAAAATTCCAGACAATTAAGATATTTAAATTTACCTCTAATTTTTTAAGTCACTTCAAGCCAACAGCGATGGCACATCTGAAAATAGAATCATAGAATCATAGAATGTTTTGGGTTGGAAGGGACCCCCAGAGGTCATCTAGTCCAACCCCCCTGCAGGAGCAGGGACACCACTAACTAGATCAGGTTGCTCACAGCCCCGTCCAACCTGGCCTTGAATGTTCCCAGGGATGGGGCCTCCACCACCTCTCTGGGCAACCCCTACCAGGGTTTCACCACCCTCGTTGTAAAGAATTTCCTCCTTATATCCAGTCTAAATCTACCCTGGTTTAGTTTAAAACCATTACCCCTTGTCCTGTCACAGCTGGCCCTACTAAAAAGATTTTCCCCATCTTTCCTATAGGCCCCCTTTAGGTACTGAAAGGCCGTAATCAGGTCTCCCCGCAGCCTTCTCTGCTCCAGGCTGAACACCCCGAACTCTCCCAGCCTGGCCTCAGAGCAGAGGGGCTCCAGCCCTCGGAGCATTTTAGTAGCCCTCCCCTGGCCCCGCTCCAACAGCTCCATGTCCTTCTTGTGCTGAGGGCTCCCGAGCTGGACGCAGGGCTCCAGGGGAGGTCTCCCCAGAGCAGAGCAGAGGGGCACAATCCCCTCCCTTGACGCTGGCCATGCTTCTCCTGATGCAGCCCAGGGTAGGGTTGGCTTCTGGGCCGCCAGCACCCATGGCCGGCTCATGTCCAGCTTTTCATCCCCCAGCACCCCCAAGTCCCTCTGGCCAGGGCTGCTCTCCCATCCTTTCTTCCCCCAGCCTGTACTGATACCGGGGGTTACCCCGACCCAGGTGCAGGACCTTGCACTTGGCCTTGTTGAACCTCATGAGGTTCACACAGGCCCACCTCTCCAGCCTGTCCAGGTCTCTCTGGATGACATCCCGTCCTTCTGGTGTGTCAACCGCACCACTCAGCTTGGTGTCGTCCGCAAACTTGCTGAGGGTGCACTCGATCTCACTGTCTAAGTCATTGATGAAAACGTTAAACAGCACCGGTCCCAGTACGGACCCCTGAGGGACACCACTCGTCACCGGTCTCCATCCGGACATCGAGCCATTGACCACTGCCCTCTGGATGCGACCATCCAGCCAGTTCCTTATCCACCGAACAGTCCACCCGTCAAATCCATAGCTCTCCAATTTAGAGAGAAGGATGTTGTGGGGGACCGTGTCAAAGGCTTTGCAGAAGTCCAGATAGATGACGTCCATTGGTTTTCCCTTGTCCACTGTTGTTGTCACACCATCATAGAACGTCACTAGGTTTGTCAAATAGATTTGAAAGACAACTTTCCTCTTGGTGCCATAACCATTCCCACGAAGCAGGGCATTACAGCAGCAGCCAAGTCTGCCCTGGGGTTGGAGTGAGGTTTACCTGGGGCCGATTCCAGCTCCCATCCACCTTTCTTGTGCACCAGCCAGGCAACAGCATCCTGTACTCGTTGGGTCTCCTTCAACTCCACTGCAGAAGCTACTGCTCAGTACGTACCCGCAGCCCTCCCCGGGCACACTGTTGGGCTTCGAACAATGTTTGTGGTTATTCCCCACCACGCTGATGGAATGGAGCTTTCCCTGACATCTGGAAGACACACAGCTTTAAGATGGGCTGCTTCACTTCGCTGCTGACGGCACAGACAGCATTTGGTTGAAGAACCATCTTCAACTGTGTCAGGTCTAAGGGACCTGGCTTCTGCACACAACAGTGCCACTGAATTACAGCAGCTCCAAGATTCATTTTTGCATGCAATCATTGACAGCAAGCAATGCTGACAGTTACTCAGTGTAGCCTGTGGGAAAAATTTCTCTTGGTCAGGAACTCCAGACATTGCTGAAAAATCTGAAATGCTGCACACAGCATGGAAATACTGAACTTGCCTCTCTTTCTGCAAACAGACTAAAAGGAATTAGAAAGGCTCCACCGGTGGGAAACAACAGGTTGTGATATACGATGCCACAGGATACCAGATAGTAACAACAGAGGAAAAGAAATCTGCTGTTTGCTTTCATTACTTGAAGACCAGTAAGTCACTGAAGAGAAGAAAGTGCTGAGAATTTTAGCATTGTGTTTGTCCACAGTGGAACTTTTCATTAAAATAAATGAGAACCCAGAATAGGTAAGGCAATGAGGAAGCCAACAGAGCCATCATGGTTCTCCAAGGCGCTCCAGGAAAGCTAACAAGACAGAAGTAAGGCTATAGACATTTAAAAAAAAAAAAAAAAAAAAAGGAAAAAAAAGGCCACCATAGGCTTTTGACTTGATCAAGACTGGAAGCCTGGCAGCAAGCAACAGAAGGGCAGAGCAATCCCATCTAAGTTTGCTGTAAAACTGCCCCGTTGTTAAAATTCAGAAAACAAAATCTATTATTTACTATGGAAAAATGTGACCCTAAGGGATTCCTCAAAAAAACAACAAAATAAAAGGGCTTCTCCAGAAGGAGATCTGTCATTCACTACATGCTGCCCTCTGAAATTCTTTCCGGCTGAGAATTCCTATAAAAATGACCCGACATGACTTTTTTGTCACTTATCATTACAAGAAAATAACTTCATTTTTCAAATATGCTAGAACAATTTTTCCCATCTTTGTTGCAACATCCACAGATTCAGCAAATGGAAGTTTTCAGCAGCACGCATTCAGCACAAAAAGCAAAATCTTCCAATAAAAACAGACATCCAATGGTGAAAATTGCGTGCAAAGGTGCGAAAGACTTTTGCCAATAAAAATGGCAAAACCCGAACAACCAGCAGTCAAAATGTTGTGGACTAACAGGTGTCTAAGAGATCACAAAACTCAGAGGTGTACTTTGTTACTGTGGAAGCCATCGACGCTCGGAGAGGCGCAACGCTGTCACAAGGAGGGATCCTTCCCGGCCGTGCTTCGGGCACGCCTGTTCAGGTAACGGTGCAGACCGAAAGCCCGTCTCCCTCTCCACAGTCCAAAACTCCCACTGCCTGGGGCACGGGCAAGCAGTTGGGCAGCAGCATCACTGTCTCCCGGAGGCAATTGCGGCGGGTACAGCTACGGAGGCAGTAAAGACTTCTGTGGTTGCAAATTTATGACCTGTGAAGTTGGAATTAACTTGATGTCCTACGGAAACATTTATATGAACCTCCCTGGCTTAACAAAGCATTTAAAATACAGAATTTACACTGGCCAAAAGAGTAAATTACACTTGTTAACTTTGCCTCGGGGATCCATAAGGTCGGGCACACGTTCTGAGCCTCTTTCTTCCTCAATAAAGAGCAGTTCTTGCAGCAGCAGATCAAGGGAGGGAGAGACATCTGTAATCCAGCGCTAAGGTAACTAAGCTTGAGATCCACAGGTGGAGGTAAAAAGATGGCACAAGTATTTTATTTCAGTATTTGTACTTATGAGCAAAGATAACTTGTAACTTCACCAAGCAGAGACTAATGGGATGTAAGCCACCAGTTTAGACCAGCGGTTCTGATGCAGCGGTACCACAGGACCTTTCTCCCCCCTCTCAATCATTGACTGAAGGAAGAGCATCAACCACGAGGCCATCAAACCGATTCCCAGCCAGGCACTTCTGGCTACGGAAATCACTCCCTTAACCCGTTTTGGCATGTCTGCAGGCTTCCTTCTGTACACGGGTCATGCACATGAAGGAGATTTTGAACCATTCAAAATGGGGGCTTCCATCTCTCCCTGTGAACAGCTCTGTAAGGCACCAGAGCACCTGCAAAAAGCCCTCTTCTTTCGCCTTTCTTTTTCCCCCTCCTGTTCAGGGCGAGTATGTAGCTGTACCCCAAACAGACTGAGAAAGCAGCTTCGACCTACGCACAAACCGCACTTCTATATACATGCAGCAAGCAGTCTTAAACAGAAAGGATAAGACAAAGCCTTATCTTTTCCCTCCCCCCTGAAGCCTTGAGGACATCATCAAGTGGAAATATTTCAGGAGAAGACAAAAAGATGAAGGGATGATTTCTTAAAATGGGGACAGATTACAGAAAGTGAAAACACCTTTCAAAGAGCTACCCAGGGACAGTCCTCTGCCCAGAACCCAAGCATTTCTGCACCTACCCCAGCATACCTCTGGCCTGATACTCTGCTTTCTGCAAAGGGGGACCGATTTCCCTTCCTAAACAGATCATACTGAAAAAAAGCACATTCACCTTGTGTCTGCAACCCAACAGAACCTGGAAGGTGTTGCCTAATAACTTAAGATTTTGCCATTACCGGTAGACATCACAAACTTCTCTTCATCCTAACAGTGCAGGGTTTCAGGCCTTGCCAAAATAAGGGAGCGATATTAACACTGAGAAAAATATCTTTCCTAGAGCATTTAGCATGAAATTTGACAATGAGTTACGTGACACTAAACCAGCTGCATGTATAAGAGTGAAAACAGTCAAGGACTGAACGCTAAAATCAGCTGGGACTCTAATAACATCATCCTTTACCCAGATGCCTTTTCTCATAAAAGTCAGTACATCAATTTTTGAAATTTCTGCCTTTCCGTCAATTCTGGTTGGAGCTGTTTAAGGTATTCAAAACCTGTTAGCGCGAGGGAGAGAAATGAAAACACATAAGCGCACACAAGAGGCTGTATGATCACATGAGCCCTATTTCCACAAATAAACTAAACTGGGAACACAAGGGAAGAAAACCAGAAAGACGACAGGGGAAAGCAATTGGACAGAAACAGTCTTATTGCAGCAGTTTAGTTATGAATCGAGTGAGTGCAAGTCCTGTTGAAGCCCAAGACACACGCTACATATTTATTTGAAATGGAGCCTACATATCTTAAAGAGGGTATTTCAATGTTTCATTTTGCCACGGCGCACTCCAAAAACAATTACCCTTTTCTGGGTTCAGATCCCAATGAACCTACACCACGGTATTAGCTGTCAGGTTACATCAATTATATAAAGAATATATCAAGAAGTTTGACAATAACAGAGCAGATTTCTATGCCTCAACAATTACCTGAATGTTCAGCTGAAGATTTTTCTGAAGTTTTATTGTCCAAATTTTCATGTCGAATAACCTATAACACAGAACATAGTTCTATAGCATAGAACTGAGGATTCAAAAGAAAACTGGAAGGCAAAATAATTGCATGGCTTAGTACAAGGCTAAGCGCATCAGCATAGCAACAACGAGCAGCAGTCAGACTTCCCCGCTCCAGCCAAAATAAATTATCTCCTTTTGCAGCTCTCAAATGGACTTTCAGCGGCAAACGGGACGTGTTGCAGCAGCACAAACTGGTGGGCTGCCTTCAGTCTGCTATGGCTTCCCAGCATGCTGAAGCCACGAAGGAAGGAGCGTCCAATGAAGCCAGAATTGAGACTTCACAGGAGAAGTGCCGAGTCCCTCAACTACGGGCTATATGCAAAATATATTTAACAAAGATACATATTTATTTACACAAATACAAAGCTCTTTACTTAAAGATGCCAAATCACAGCTGGGAAACGCTGGGCTATATGGGAAGCAGCCACAGGCTACCAGGAGTCAGAAGAGCTTATAACTTAAAGAAATTCATCACCTGATCGTGGAAATCCCCCCTTCTTTAGAGGGTGAAAAGAAATATTAAGTATTAGAAATGAAAAAAAAAAAGTATTATTAAATCCTAAAACTAATAATAGCTAACTTTCTGTTGAGACAAATGTCTCCCTTCCTCAACCCCAAGAAAAAAAAAAAGAAAACCTCAAAATATTCAGATTGAAGAAAAAACAAAAAAGAAAACAAAGGGAAATAAAACCTAAATGTCTTAATCATGGATCTTTTCCATAGACCTCAGGAGAAACGGCATGAAATATAACACTGCTTTTTGCTGTTAGTTGTCCCCTTTCTTCATGCCTCACTAAGTACATACACACACCATGTTTTATTAAAAAAACCCACCAAAAACCAAAAAGCCCAAAACAACAAACCTGCTGAGTTTCCAGGAACATTTTATACTCCAGCTTACTGGTTTCTGCAATGCTTCATATGAAAAGGACCACAGTTTTAAAAAGGCCCCAGGGGTTTCCATACTCATACTGTCTGCTCCTTACCAATAACAATCATCATCATCATCATCTTTAAACATCCCTGCCTACAAATAATGAGGAAAGCCTACCAGCCCTCTTCAAGGGCACGTAATAAGCAAAGCAGGTGGAGAAGTGAGACTTGCAAAAGAGACCAAGCGCACTTCCAGCCATTTCCCGTTGTTAGACGAGGTATTGGTTTAGCAAACAGGTTCTGAAACATACTTTAAAAAAAATATTCCAAATATTCCACTGAAACCATAAATAATTGACAGTACCTTTCTACATACAAATGTCCTATTAACGTATTTAACAAAGAGCGAACAAAAAGCAGAACACCTATTTTTTTTCATCCAGGATAAAGGGAACAATCGTTAGGATGACAAAAATCACAGAAGGTGGTGCCTAAGTTTATGTTAATCCTAATGCCGACTGAAGACTGAACAATGGAGATCGTCGTTCAAAACGCCACGGGAGCCCAAATTTATCTGAAGTCTTTTAGAGGGCTGGGTAAGACAGTATCGAAATGCCAGCAACAGACCAGACAAATGCAGCAAAGGGATCTGCAAGAGTCACCAGCAGGGAAAGGGCTGTGCTGGGTTTCTGTAGCAGAGCTGGTGATGAACATCAGGCTTTCAGGTTTTACAACTTTTTCCAAGGTAAAATTGTAAACACTCTGGACCCTTCCAGTGTCTCCCTTTGACGCACTACGTCGTGAAGACCTGGACGATAATGCATATTCTTCTAAAAATGGGCTGATTTGGAATATCGCAAACTGAGATTTATTTGGGGAAAAAGAAAAAAGTCCAAGTGCTTCAGCAGCTTAAGTTATGATACTCCAAAATGTATACGTTCATCCAACTCAGAGAGCTGCCAAACAGCCTTAAGCCTAACTTAAAGAAATGCTAGCATGCCAAGGAGCTCCCTGGCTCTCCTGAGACTAAACTACCAGCTAGTCCTAGACTAAACTACCAGCTAGTCCTAGACTAAACTACCAGCTAGTCCTCTGCCCAACCTCACCTCTATGACACCGTACTCTGCGAGGGAACCAAAGCATCTTGCTCTCCCTCACCAACGCAGACTCCCCTCCCTTGCCCTACAGGCTAACAGCACCCCTCAGTGACTCGCCAGCCCCCCCCCCCCCCCCACTCCCCTCCACCTCTCCCAACCCCACAGGGCCACACCGCAACCTGGGGCAGGCGACTCGCCTGGCACGGTCCCCTACCAACCTGCAATTATCAGTTTGGTGCAAACAACCTAGGGAGCAATGCTTTGTAGTCAAGTTTTATCATGCAACCTTTTTTTTTTCGCCCTTAATTTTAAGAGTATGAATCCACTAGGGCAGAAGAATGTACTTAATTATATATTACTTAATTATATATTGCCAATTCTGGGTAGTGTGGGTCTCACAGGCTGGAATCACCTAGTTCTCCCTCAGAAAAATCTCAGTTTATAAGTGAGGTTAACAGCAAACTTAGCATAGTGGACAGAAAAATAATAATAATTACTAATCCTTTCCACAATCTAGAAAACTGTCTCTGACACTGGTATTGGCTCTAGATCCAATACCAAGAACTGATAACTAGTACATCAGATTTTCCTCTGGAGGAATTGGACAGCAGCTTTACTAATCTGATTAGAAACTAAGTTTTAGGAGTAGTTTAAGCCCTTCAGCCAGAAAGAGACATCTGAAAAATGGGGACTTCTTGACTCATAATTATCTCAATTTTCACATCCTCGTTCCAAGACAGTTCTTTGGGACAACTCTGCTGTCAGATCTTTGTTAGCACTCATCCTGCCGCTTAAAGAATACGGCTTTTCTTTGGCTCTGTGAACTTTTTAATTTTCTAAAGTACAATATGTTTCTCCTCTATCTTGCCATTACAACTTTTTAAAATAGAAACAGGGAAGATATAAATACGTATGGTAAGTATAGGAATGATGTTGTGTAAGAGACTTTTCCTAGATACAATTTTTTATCTTAACCTCTTAAGCTGTCTACAGAACAACCTGGGGCTCTCAGTTCAGAACGCGCCCTTCATGGCACCCCTCCAACAAAAACATCAGAGCTTCAGCTCTCCTCTGTGCCTCGTCCAAGGCTTGAATAAATCAGAGGGGAAGAGGCAGTCCTGGGCCTGAAAAGGCCTGGAAACCAAAAGGAGACCAAAAAAACATTCACACTGCAAGAATATGGAGGAAACCTTCCAAATCAGCCATGAACTTGAGGACAAAAAGAAATTAATTGGTTTGGGGACAAGCACACAGAGGCACAAGGAAGAGATCAACCAGTGCTTTCCCTCTACAGACTCTACCAGGATCCCCCTTCTTTCCTCTCGTGAAGGGGGCAAGGACCCCCACCTTTAAAACCCACACACAAATTCACCCCAACAACATTCCTATCACCCACTTTGAACAGTTAAGCAGGGCGCAATACCCAGAGGAGAATGCACAAACACCCCAGCGAACTTAGCGCCAAGGTTTCGTGGAAGCACGCTGCACCTCCCGAAGCCAAGGGCTGCCGCTATTCCCATTCTTCTTCCAAACCGGTCCAAGTCCCCACTCATACTGGAAAAGGTTTGCAGACTCCCATCTTTCTCCCACCCCCCTTCCAATAACTTCAAAGATTCATTTGAGGTGACAAAGTGGCCCGATTTCAATTCTTCCTTACCATTTTCATTTTCACAGTCTTTCTGCACGAGCTGACTGACCTCCAGCCCTGCAGCCCTCCTGCCCTTCCCCAGCAGCCGAATCTCTAACCTTTGAGAGACACGGGTTTGGACCAGTGCAGAGCTCAAGAGATTCAATTGCTCTCGCTGGGCTTCAGTAAATGCTTTTAGGTACAAGCCCATAAAATTTCTTTCTTGACATGCATCGCATCCTGGTCCGAACATGCATTATATCCTAGACTTCTCCCACCTCCATTCAATTTGAAATAAATTACAAAGCCTGCAGACTGATAACGTCCTTTACTATTACAGTGGAGAAAACCCCTGCTATTTTCTTTTAATTTAAAGGGTTGTTTCCTTTCTGCTGGCACGTTTTAGGACTCCAGGGATGCATAGAACCTGCTCCCAATTTCAGCTATGGTACCAACATCTGGCAAGACAGAGTTTTCATTCAATGCATGGTTACAACCTGCTCTTCCTGGTTGGGTTGTGGTTTTTTTTTTCCTAACTTTAAGTTAATAAGGAAGTGTTCTGTGCTCACTTGACAAACATATTTGTTTTAAGGTTTGGATTTATTTTTTGGTAGTTTCCCTTTTTAACTTATGACCAGGGCTTAGCTATCACGACACCTTACTCCTTTTTGATTCGTATTTTCTTTAAAGATTATATTGGAGATACATTTATAGGCAACATATAAAATATGATAAAGGGGATATATTTATAGGCAAAAACACTGTGTCAATATTACTAACGGTTAAAGAATAAGGATGGGAGCAAGAACATACAGTTTTCAGCTGATTTGCACTACAGGGCTGCAACTGGAATTTGCCAGTCAAAAATGGACCAAGTTGGGCCTGCGACTGCAATTCTAAGCTACACTGAGTAAAGGAAATTATTCTACTTTCAGGTAAAGATTCACACGCTATATTTTCCCCTTCCTCAGTAAGGACACTCTCTTGTAAAGCACTATACTTTTTGCGGGGGCTTTTTTTGTGTTCATTTTAAAAAGAGAGGAGAAAGACTCAGAAACCCAATGGACTTTACTCTTTGGTTCAAGAAGTGTTAGTAAGCTGTGGTTTTCATGACAACGCATATTACATCAACATTAAAAAAAAAAGAGTACAACAATTTCCTCACAGCAACTTCCTCCGCAACAACCAATATAATCAAACCAAGCAGGGCTTGCACAGAGTCAAGGCCCTTTCTGCCGCTCACCCCACCCCACCAGCGAGGGGCTGGGGGGGCCACGGCCGGGACAGCTGACCCCGACTGCCCCCAGGGGTACCCCACACCCCACGACGTCCTGCTGAGCACAGCGAGCTGGGGGCAGGAGGAGGGAGGGGGGACGTTGGGAGCGATGGCGTTTGGCTGCCCCAGTCACCGTTCGGCGGGATGGAGCCCGGCTGTCCTGGGGGTGGCTGAGCACCCCCTGCCATGGGAAGCAGGGAAGGAATCCCTTGCCTTGCTTGGCTTGCGTGCACGGCTTTTGCCTTACCTATTAAGCTGTCTTTACCTCAACCCATGAGTTTCCTCACTTTTACCCTTCTGATTCTCTGCCCCATCCCACTGGAAGGAGAGTGAGCGAGCGGCTGGGGGGGCTGAGCTGCCAGCTGGGGTTAAACCACAACAAGATGACATCTCTGTGTTTAATTAATTTATTTTCCTGCCATGTACTCTTTTAAGTCAACGTCAAACACCTAAAAAGGCAAAAGAAACTGGTGTAGCAGCTTACTGTACTACTCGAGCACAAATGTCACTGCCACACAAACCTTGTAGTATCAGCTCGACTATTAAGGTTAGCAATTACAACTCTTTACAACTAAGACCAAAAACATTAATCTGGACCAATACCTAGTAAACCTAATCAGTGCTGAAGACCTCTTTCTACAAAGAATCAACACATGCTGCTCCCCTGAATTCAATCTCTCTCGTTGCCAACAGCTTTCCTACTGTTTTTCTTGCAGCGTTGAAAAAGGGATGCAGATGTCTCATTATCATACCTAAATTTCTAAATTTTTACACCTTCAAAACATACACTGTCTGAAGCCATTATTCTTCTTTTAAAAATAAGCTAATTTGAAGTGTTTCAAAAGAGCTATACCCTCAAAATTAGTCAGTCAAATAACACTGGTGAGATCCATTATACTATTCTTAATTATAATCTTAAATGTCTTTGACAGCTTTCCCCAAAAAACAAGTAAACCTACCTGGGGTTTGCAAAGGCTGCCAGTATCAGAATCCCTCTAGGGTTATGGAGAAGGAGCAGATGTAAGAACTGGTCTCAAAAAAAATTCATTACAGATAAAAAAAAACAAAACTTACAGAGCAAATGGACAACGCGAGTAACAAGTGAGCAGGGCCAGATGCCATTCACCTGGGGATCATAAAAATCTTGGAGATAGAAAAGCTGGATTACAAACCAGGAGTTAAACCACTCGCTTCGAACCAGGCTCTGGATGCACCGGCAGGAGGCGATTAACAAGTGGCCAAGGTATTAAAAAAGCATTCGGAGGAGAGTCTGGGCAAGTACAGATGAGCAGGTCTGAGCTGAGGTTGGGCAAACCAGCCAAAACTGTTGCAAAGAGCAGAAACAGCGGGGAGATGAGTAACCATGACATACAGGGAAAAGTCAACGCAGCTTTTATAAGGTGAAGATGCATCTCTCAAACCTCCCGGAGTCTCCTGGTGGTTGAGAGAGTCTACTTCATTCTTCTGAAGGTTTCAGCAAGGTCTTCTGGCCAAGACTCCTACAAAAACTGCCCTACCGTAACATGTGAGGAAAGGCCCCTGCCCGTCCCACCGAGCAACTTGGTTAGGAGATGAGAAAAATAAAAGGTAGGAATAAGCGGCCACTGGAGCATCTCACGATCTGTGCTCAGGTTCGTGCCACGCAACGCGCTCCTAAAATAAGCTGGAGAGGGAGTGGGATGGTGGGATGACAAAGACTGCATCAAAACAAAGTTTCGGTTTACACGTTCTTGGAGCTGAACCATGGAAAATACCCTCTAGTTTCTACTCAAACCTTCAAAGAGATCAGCAATGGGGAAAATTACTGGACAGCTGTGGCAGGTTGACAGTGGCACTGGCATATGATGGAAAGGGAAAGGAGCACCCATTTGGCGGACGAAAATCCAAAGTTTCAACCGTTTTTCTTCATAAATTTTTCTGCTTTACTTGCTGTCAGACATTCATACTGTTATAGGCATGGAACCCTGAAATCCATCCCCAACTAGCTGCAGAAACAGCTGAATGATAAGAACAAGACTGTCACATACTAAGTAAAATCTCAGAAAAATAGTTTGGATTTTATAACGGAGAACAGCATTAATAACCTCTAGCCCAGTGAGATTTAAAAATTAATTCTTCCCAAATAAAATACCAGTTTCTACCTTCAAATAGAATATACCTTTAATAGCCTATTTGAAGGAGAACTCAAAAAGCACTTTCACTCAATGTATCTCCCTATTAAGAGTGAGAATGTTTCACTTTGTACCTCGATACAGAAAAAACCCTATGAAGTTAATACAAAATCTTGGGTGCTCTAGTATTTCTAGAACGCAGGCATCCTGCCCTTATTTTTAAGTTGCAAGGGAGTTAGCTTGCCATTTTGAAAGCTACCCTAAGGCATGGGGCAGTAAGATCCAACAACATTCGTTGTGCAAATTTCAGATGTAGGTTCTAAGCTAACAGCAAGATGACAACAATTTCATTCAGTCTGTAAAATATATTTGGTTTATTTTCCTCATATAATGAATTTGAAGCAAAATTTTTACTTCAAGATGAAGCTACCCACTGCATCTCTGGAATACTGGATTTTTGCTGCCAAAATTCAAGACCTAGCGTCAGAATAAAACCCAAGTATACTTCTGGCTTTATTTTGCAGTTTTACGTTCTACAGCCTTTATTAAAATACTAGCAATCAAACCAAGAAAGGCCATTTGCTGGTGAGCAACGCTGTTCGAGATTCATACCTTCAAACAGCAGATGCCTATGTGCCCTGCCACGCAAGACCAGGAACGTTCCTGTCCTGTAACCATCTAGGTTGCACGCCTGCTTCTCAGCAGAATCATATATACCCTCTCCTTTGGCTTAACCATCCACTTTCTCTTGGTGGACTACACATCTTCTTGTCTCGGAAGGGAAGAGGAATACCGCACAGCCAAAGCAAGTTAGCCCCCATTACCTGCTTCCTCTGAACACATCCCTTTCTCCTGCCCTCTTCGCCTTGGAGACTCTGACTTCTCTAGCAAAACAAACCAAGTATTTCTTACATTCCAGAAGCAGCGCTCCATCAGCTATAAACCCATGGCATTCCATTGGCATGTGAATTTTTCAATTCCTACAAAAATACCGCTCCAGTCCCTATCCCCAGATAAACCCATGCCTAAACACTCCTGATGCCCAGCCCTTCCAGGCTAAAGGGCAATGGGAACTCGACATACATGCTGAACACAGTAGCGGATGCTACAGCTAATCAGAATAAGATCAGCAAATTTTACAAGTATATAAATACAAATTTCCGCTGCTGTAAAATGAAAAAGCTGAGGCTTATTTGCACCTTTACCAAATGCTTAAACTCCATCAAAGAGAGGCTGGTATGATTTTTTTTCATTTATGATAAATTAACACAAACGTAACACAGAGGTAAAATAAATATTAACAGAGCAGCAATAAGATACTGATAACACTCTCGGATTCTAGGGTCAACTAATGTTTGCAACTCCGTCCTGCTGACATGCAGCAGCACAAACCTCACAGGACCCCTAAGAATAAAAAGCTGGTCTTAAAGATGAGTCAAATTGCGCCCTAGAAAAAAAAGCACCCTAAACAACAGACTGCCAACACAACCTGCAGAGACTCAGTTCTGACCTGCAGCCTTTCCCCTCTATTTTAATTGTGAAACTTTGCTTTGAGGGTATAAACCCATTCCTCATCCTATGCCCAGCAAGAGAAAAATGGGATGGACAAGCATGGTTCCACATTCACGTGCTTATGGCAATCAGAGTAAAATAAACATGTAAAATAAGCTGTTTTGAAAAGAAGGCATAAAATAGTAACCCACAATACATTCCCCCCCCCCAATTTGTATCCAAAAGTAAGTGCCATGAATTAATTGGTATTAACGAATGAAGAACCTGCTATAAGCAAGCATATTCAACACTGGGCACCATCACCTCAAGAGAACGCCTTGAAGAGCATAAGAAACACAATTCAACCCAACTGCATAAAACCTGACACCACAAAATCTGATACCCCAACTGCTTAACTCTGTGTTCCTGTCCATAAGTCTAACATTAAGCTTTCACTCCTAACCTGTATTTTGTTCCGAGACAAGGTTATTTAGCATCTGGAATCTTTAACAGAAAGAAACAGGAGGAGGAAAAAGTCCACTTGCAATGCTGGGCGACACTGAATAGCGGTATTTTCATGTCAGTCTTAGCTTCAGACAGAACTTCATATAACCCTACTGCAGTTCATCTGAGCCTGAGTTCCTCTGTTGGATCTAGTGATCATGCAGGTGCCGGATGAATAAATCAGCTTATCAACATGATGGGAAAATAATCTGCCAAAAAACCCACCAAAAGATAAAAGCAAATTGGTTAGCCTTGTTAGACGAGCCCTGAGAGTCAACCCAGAGAAGGGGCACGGGACCCTGGGGCAGGGTAGGAGAGAACAGGACGGATCCTTTTGGAGCCTTCTGCCCACTGATCACGTTAGATACAACCTGAAACCACATCCTGCAAGCAGCAAGAGAGAACAGTACAAGCACAGAGGCATAAAACCAAAAGTCTAAGGTATAAAATAGATGACAAGTAGCATGGGATATACAATGTGAAATGACAGCATCTTAAGTACTGTAGAAGTCGAGACAAAGGGAAGTACTAATGACTGCTTAATGGGGAAGATAAATAATCCTGCATGCAAGTCTATAATGCTCAGACCTTTGTAGTGTCATTCTTCACAAATATTAGACGTTACCAGGTATTTAAGGCCAGTTAACCAGGGTTTAGCAGCTCAAGACCCAAAAGTGGGGGAAAGAAACAGCTAAAGAATGTTAAATTTATTAAGATTTTTAAGATTCATTCAAATCAGCAGGGCTAGGTAGAAATTACTTTTGATTATCTTAGGAACCAGCGGAAGCAAACCCCATCTGGGCAGAGGACTCAATGTCCCTAAGGACTAATGAAGGACAGAACTAGGACTTAAAAAAATGGGAGGAAGGAGGACTCGAGGAATTAGAGATCAGTAGTCTTAACTTTGCTACCCAGGAAGGTACAAGAACATATTATTAATCAATTTACAGGCACCTAGGGGATAATAAATGGATAGCAAACAGCCAGCATGAATTTGTCAAGTACAAATCATGTCAACCCAACCTAATTTCCACCTCTGACAGAGTAACTAGATTAGCACATAAATATGAAATGTCTTCACTAAGGCTTCTACCAGCAACATACGTTTTCTTCAGAAAAAGTGAACAAAGTTTTGCAATTAGGTAAAAGGCACGGGGTAGTTTTTAAAATGTTCTCTTTCAACCTGAAGGATGTTTCAAGTACAGTTCTGAAGAGATACGTCCTGTGTTCTTTAATGTCTTCACTAATGATTTAGAAGATGAATTATAGAGCAGACTCACAAAAATATGCAGATGACGGTGATGAAAAGGGTAAAAATAACTCTGGAGAACAAGATCAAAATTTGAAGCTATCTTTAGAAACTGGAAGAAAAGACCAAAAATCTTACCCAAACAAGCCAATAATCTACACAGAAGTTACATCAGAAGCAAGAACACATATTGGGGACCCCATGGCAAGGAGACCACGCTGCACGAAGAGAATCAGGACTTTCTGTAAGCAGCACATCTCAGCTCTGGGCAAACACCCGCCGGAACGCTGCGCACGGTAAGCACAAGTGCAGTCTCCACTTCATACTCACAACCCCTCAGCTACAACGTGCATCCAGATGATGTCACTGCATTATAAAAGATGACACGGATTAATCAGAAAACTTCAGAGGAACACAACCAGAACGATAATTGAAGAGCATACTAAAAAGAGCTGAAAGAACTGAGTTTGTTTCTTCTTCAAAACCAAGCAAAACCTCACAGCAATTGTGGCACTTAAGTCTTTACCAACATAAAACTTATTATGAAGAGGAGGAAAATCAGCCCCAGTCCTGACCCTTTGGGAAAAGAACAGGCAGGCACAGGCTCCATTTTCAGGAGAGATATCTGAGGTTGGAGTTCAGGCAAAACTTGCTCTGCCCAAGGCCAGCGCAGCCCCAGTCCGAGGCAGCTGGGGAGTTTGCACATCTCTTCCTTAAGAGCAAATTCAGGCAAACATCTGTCAGCGTACTTGTTCCTGCTTCCGAACAGGGAGACAAGCAGCAGCGAACTCTCAAAGAGCCTTCCAGCCTTAAACAGAGATAACTCCCTCTGATAAAAGAGCTCCTGGCTTCAAGAAAGAGAATATATCAGATTAACGTTTTCAGGCGACTCACTTGGTTTTAGAGGATAAACCAGTTACGCCCCAGTTTGCCAAACACAGATATTCTTGAGCTGGTAACACAAAGTAAAACCACAAAGATACAAGATCAGCTTCTCCACCATTGGAAATGCCTGTCTTGACTAAAACTTTTACTTATTTCAGCTTGTAAGCTAAAATAATATAAACATGCCTTCCAATAGAAATGTACAGAAGACACAAATCAAGGAACAGAAGTAGCTACAATGTTTTTTCCTTTTAATTCTGTAGCTATACTAAAAACACAAGTTCTAGAGAGGATCTGAAGTTACCGTTACCAGTTAGAATATGTTCAAGGTTTCAGGTCATTTTAACCCTCTGTAGGTACTCACTTAGCTTGCTGCTGTTCAAACACAAACATTTTTCCTCCCTTTTTCTCCGAAGAAGTTCTCATGGCACACTGTATTCTGAGATATCATTAGTAAAAAACCAAAGACTGAAAATAGTGCATTTTGAAAATTAACACCACCTTGAGAGTTCACCTATTAAAAAAAAAAGAGAACTTGATTAACCAGCTCTTTCCTCAGCCTCAACCAGTTCGCTAAGGCCCGATTTCTAGGGCACTGATGGGCACCCATGCAGCCTGGCTGACTGCTGTTGTTATCTTCAGATGAGAACACAGATGTTGTGTAATTTGATTTGGGTCAGAACAGGAGCTTTCAACTCTACAGTTTTTAATCTGTGGATGTTTATTATGGAACTTCTTTCCTCTCTGAATGCAGGACATACTATTGATTTGGTTATACGCAGATGTAGTCTGACAGAGTAACCCTTTCTGTAAGCTATTTTCATAGTTTCCACATTAATCTTCACTTTTTAAATGCTGAAGAATTGTAGCTGCAGCATTAATTCCTTTTAGAGCAATCTAAAATGTCAAGGTAATTATTAAATATAAAATAAAAACATCAAGGGTCTGGTTTTTTTCATTTGGAATTATTGTTGGGTCTGCTTTTCTTTGTTTGCCATTTTACGTTTAATCTTCCAATACAAAAGTTGCTTCTTAAGGACATTTCAAAGAAACTGAATTTTCTTTTTTTTTTTTTTAAATACTTGGTGACTCAAAGCAGTTGCAGCTATTGGGTGAAGTGCTAAGTTTACCCGGACAGATTACTACTACTAATGGCACTAATGGAAATTATAATTTTCTTGCCATCCCTAATTCAGCCCTAATGCATTGCTGAAGTAGACGGACTTGTATCAACTTTTTTGTTCTTCCGTTCTGAAAAGGTAAGGACCTCTTCAATTGGTATCATTAAGTCCAGGAAGAAATTGCCATTAGAACATAAGCACTGACTTAATTTACCAGTTTTGGTCTCCAGCACAATGGTTAACACAACACTTCTATGAGCCTCCCTGGCTCAAAAGAGGAGAGAACTCCCAGGAAGGCCTCCCCCAACCTCAGAGGTACCAAGACTCAAGAGTCTTCTTTAAAACAGAACGATGACTCCAGAGCGCTGTTATTTTTAACTCCAATTATTCATTCGTGATAACAGTCCTTGCTTTTACACCTGCTTGCAGCATGAAGCAAAAGGAAACCAAGCTAGACCCATCCACACTGAACGCCAGGCACCGTTCAGGGAGGTTCATTAACGGACCTGGGCAACGTAGCGGTGCCTTAGCTCAAGCAGGGGGTCATGCTCAGTTAAACGCTGTATGTTAAATACACGCTTCCTTCCCATCCAGCACTTCCCAAATTGCTCCGTCACGGACCCACACCAGCAGTGTTCTGGTTTAACCCGAAACGTGCTTGCTTCACAGCCTCAGCCAACGGTTCGGTCACCAGCAACAGGAGCGAACAGAAGGTGACTTAACGCTAAGCAAACAGCACGTGGGAACTTGTTACCCCACAGCGCTTCACTTCCCTAAGTTAGTGTCCTCGGTGAGGACACTGCTTCAAGCAAACAGGCAGAAGTAGACATGGGAAGCACTAAGAAAATTGCCAGCAGGAAGGAAAAGGTTTGGATGAGAGAGATGGATGAAGTTCCAGACCAGTTCACACATTCCAAAACCAGTTTGCTCATCCTGTTATGCTAAAAAAAAAAAAAAAAAAAAAAAAAAAAAAACAGTGCTTTTCAATATCAGCCTTGCTAGGCAAGAGATATATTCTTCCGTCACGGGTCTGCTTTCTGGGGCAAGTTTAAGAAAGCAAAATGCCTGGGACTGAGCCAGTCCGTGATCCTCCATCGCCGACAGCATTAGCAGCCTGTGACGCTTGCCCTGCTGCTGTCCTTGGCCTGCCACATCCTCCCAGGCTTCCGACGGCTGGGTGCAGGGTGGGTGAACACCACCCAGCTTGCCACTGAGCTGGGCAGCAACAGGATCAAAAAAAAAAAGCAGCTCTCGTTAGAACAGGTCAGGTAGTGCTTCATTAACAACTTCAGGCTACTCCAGAAAATACCCTATCCATATGAAGAGATTTCCTTACATAAAATCAATGGAATTTAATGTGATTTAAAAAGTACAAAAATACCAGTTTAAAGAAAAAAAAAAAAAAGAAACCAGCAACTTAATGTATTCCATTTAATTTAGCATGCTAATTATCAAATTACAAGCAGATGCAAATTTAGGGACTATATTTAAAGAAGATAAACTACTTGTTTCGATGCGGTGATAATACAATGATTTTCATCTACCCATTCATTAGTTGTCATGGTTTTAATTTGTTTGCTTTGTTATGTTTAATTTTTTAGCTCTGCTAGTTGTTGCTGCATTTCATCTCTGCTTCAAACAGTTGAAATTTTAACCTCTGAGAACAACGACTGCAATGCAGAACAAAGCCTTGTTTTTTTATTGCCACTTGAGAATATTTGAAACTACATTTTTAGGTTTAAGTTACTGAAAAATTCCTGGCTGGACTTCTTAAGAGGACGAAGGTACAGGCTCCAGAGCATGTCAGGATCCCTGTTAAATAAACCCAGTATTGTAATTGCTAGGAAGCCACACCACTACCTAGAATATTGTTTACATTAAAGACTTTAATGTGGGAGCTTAAGATTTAAGAGCTTGACTCCTCTGACACCTTTCCCAACCGTTCATCCTCTCTTGCAAAGACAAAACAGTCTTTTAAAATGGAGAACTATAGAGTTTTGTTTTCAATAAACCTCCCTGATATACAGCCATATAAACACAGAGGCGCAGAACATGTATCAGTAAAATTATTTCCCAACACACACATGCAGCTCCGCTTGGGACTGACCTGTCTTAGTCTCAGCCAAGCAGGTGGGAGGACGACTGGCCCTACCCCACCCATCCGGGTGGCACTGCGCCCCAAACTGGCAGACCTTCTTCCCCGTGCTCAGAGCCTGGGTATCTCCGAGGAGGAAACCTGGGGGCCAAAATCTTGGACCTGCACACAGAGCTCCTGCCTTGCTTCTTGAATTTGGGCTCCCACCATACATCAGTTCAGTGATATGTTTTTCAGGCTCTCACTTTGACAGTCATCACATTTCCTAAATGCATCATTTATCAATAGGTACTGACACACTTGGGGGGATGGACACAACACAACAAGACAGACACAACGCACACAAACATTTACAGAAACAGATTACAGAAAAACACTCCAGACAGAATGATGGAAGTAAGTTAGCCTTGCTGGAGCAAGCCCTTTCTTGTTTTCTATTTAGGGAACAGAAAACATCACTCATTTCTCCCTTCCCTTGACTCCTGTCTAGCTCTGGGAGCTACATCACATAAATAAAGCATCAGTTAGCCAGTATAACAGGAAGCTAAAGTTAAAGAAACATTAGCTCCAAAAGCCAAGACTGTGATTGCAGCTTCACTTCAAAGAAGATGTCAGCTCTCTAATTCACATATTACTGAGTTCATCTAGTCCCCAAGTGTAACTTCAGGTGCCATCCATGTGGGCAGAGGAGAATATTCACTCATTTGGACAGGGAAAGGGCAGTAAAGAGCAAACTGAAAGATGCCCTGAGGGATGGAAGACAAAGGCCATCTTACGGTTTTACACCAAACTGTAAAAAAATACTGAGCCTCGCTCCTGTAATTAACTCTAACATCCACCTCCCGGTGCAGACCATGAATCATTTGTCACCTTGCGCCCATCACCTCGGCTTGGCAGGATCACTGTCCATGCACCAAAGCTTTTCACCAAGGCAGATCCTTGGAAACCAAATGAGACACAGGTAAATGCATGAATCTCTTAAAACATACACAACATTTTCTAAAAGCAGCTAAGATCACAGGGCCCATAACTGAAAGCTCAAGACATAACACTAAGTGTGAAAACATCTGCAGGAAGTTTTTGTCAGTGTCAAACCTTTGCATGTATTTTGTATGCTGCTTCTCTTCAGACATTGGGCAAATGACAAGAAAAAAAACCAACTGCTTTATGGCTTGCGGTCTATTCCAGATAAAAATTCAAGTCCCAGACATAAAAAGAGGAATCCATCCACATTGGACAAGTGACAGAGGCAAAATAGGCAATGATTTACAGTAGCGAAGCACCAGCCAGAGAAGTGAGGACACTGAATAAGCTGAGTATTGATAAACACATCGTAGAGCCCATCAGCGCTCCCCAACTCCAAAATCAGTACTGGCGTTGAAAAATACCCACCAACAAAATCGTATGTATTTGTTTAAAGATGGCAACACAAATAGTGATTTTGTCCAGCAGAAGTATTAAGGAAAAAGAGTTGCTGAAGGGCAGATTTCCATCATGAGGCTTCACCACCACATCAGATGGTGGCAGGGAGAAACGTGTAACCAATTTCCAGGAGATACAGCAGAAACAAGTAACTTTCCAAAGAACAGGAGTATAATGTATCCTAAAAAACAAACCAGACTTAGCGTCCTGATGGTATTCCACCATACAGAAGACTACCAAACTGTTGGAGAGAAATCTGGCTGAGTACTGAGAATAAAGAAGAAACTGGAAAGACAAATACATTCTTCTCAGTCCCAGTTACTGAGAGATGACTGAATAGAGAGTAAGGAATAAGCAGAAAACAGAAAGTAAAGAAATAAGCACCAACATGGGAACTACGTAACAAGGCAATCTTACTACTACCAGTTTCCCCACCACGACTTAAGATTCTTAGCCCAGACTGAAAGTTGTTTGTGGATAGAACAGCACTAGTATTTGCTTAGTTCAACTTCTAGTATGCTATAAGCTACTGTATTTGTCACGTGCATAGCTTTCAGAAACAGCAAGTCCAAAGGGGAAAGTACAGGTGATGCGCAGAACATCTACAACGCACAGCCAGAACATGGAACGTAAGCGTTAGTTATCAATCCAAAGACATTTAGCCGGCTTCCTTGGCATCTTATTTTCCAGCAGGATGGCATTAGTGGCAATGGACAGATGCATGGCTGCTACACAACCTTCCTCCAAGAGTTATCTGCCTCACTGTCAATTGATAAAATTTAATGTTGTTACAAATATGCATGGAGTCATGCTGTTCTACTGCCAAGGAACCCAGCGATACTAAAGGCACAGCATAAATCACTGACTGTAGAAGAACAGCGAGATCAGCACCCCTGCTGGTGAATCACTTCAGTGTAACTGAAACAGAGATCCAAGGGGCACGTGGGCACCTTGGGTTTCTCGTGCAGTCTCTGCCACCAAAGGCGTTTCCCAAACACAACGCCCTCCTCCCCAGCATTGCAGATGACTCTCGTTAAAGGGAGAAGCCTCACACCAGTCCCGTAAGGCATCGTTCTTCCTACTGGATATCCCTTGGCAGATGCTCTCGTTGGGGCCAGAACACATCCCATCCCACCCATAGCATTCCACATTTTCAAGCTCTACAGGCAGAAGCGGTTTTAGTGGCTTTGAGCACACACAACACACAGCTTTTGCTTTTATAGAGCAAGTAATTATTTGTCATGCTTGCCCAGCAAAAGCAGAAAGTCAGTAAACGCTTATGGTCCCTTCCATCCCCTGCAGTCGAACACACACCCTACACCCAACACGCTGCTCTTGCAAACGTGTAACCCCCCCTAATATCACCCCTCGGAGCAAAGGCCTCAACGCTTCCTACCCTATAAGCCAACTGTTTACTATCTCGGGGGCTTCTTGCAATAACACTGTTTGAAATGCAAACAAAACAGTTCTTTTACTGAAACATCAAAGGAATCGTCAAGACCACAAGAGCTCTACCTTTCCTTCAAGATAACGCACATGTAACTGAGCTATAGATTAATTTATTAATTAGCTGGCGATTCCTTAGCAGATGTACGCCATTTTTCCCAACTCTGGTAAAGCACTGACCGGTTTTAATCGGTTCTCAAATGGCTGGCATGAGAAAGAAGTGTGTCAGATGCCACTTTACTTCTAGAAAGCTGATGGAAAAAAAAAAAAATCGTCTTTTCAACTCAAAGGCCAGAAGATTCAGCAGGAAGTCAGGGGTGGTTTTTTCGCCCTTTTCTTGTTTTCTGCAAAAATAGTCTGATCGCATCTTCTTTATAGCTGTCATTTTTACTACTGCATAATGCTATGGTTGTATCCATGAGCTCGACAGTCTGTTATCTGTGTGTCTCATCTGCCACTATGCTCTCTGAATTGCCTACGTAAGCTTGAATGAAAAATAAATATCCGTATTAATGATGGGTCTGGTACCAAGAAAAGACTCTCTCATCTCTTCATTTAACACAGACAATTGTTGATTTGACAGTCAAAGTCATCAGGAAAAAAAGGGATGTATTTTTCATTTTGCATCTTCTCAGTCCTGCCTTCTCCCCGCTGCCGCTCCAGAGCGGAGCTCGAGGCTCCGCTGCCATCACCTCAGTTGAACACTCGCAAATCCACGGTGCTTGTGCGAGTCCCCAGCAGCGCTCCCCACTCCGCACAATGGCCTCGCAGCTCGAACCAACATCGCAACATCGCCTGAAAGAACAGGCCTCTGGTTGCTAAATGAGTAAATCCTTCATAAAGGCATTCTGTGACATGATCAACTATGAATGGGCAAAAGAAAGAAAACGCTTAGGGGGTTTTTTTTCTATTAAATAAGGCTGTGTCTACATACAGAATGATCACCGCCTTGCTCTGAACACTATTTCAAATCGTTTGACTAAGACACCATAGAACAGACTGTTAGAAGAAGGCACAACTTCTCTGATTAATTCACCATTATTTCTTTGCCAGATTCTGTCATCACTTCTCATTAAAAATCATTTTATTCCACAGCTGTCCCATTGACTTATAAAGTACCCCAGAATGTAAGAACCTGGCACAGCATGCCTTTTTCAGACAAAAATACAACCGCTGGAATTCAACCATTTAATTTGCAACCCTTTTAGTAGGCTAAGTGTATTATCTATCAAAAGGATACTACCAGAAATAGTATACTATGACCACTGGAGACAGAAAGGGACAATGACATCGATCACGCTCGGGCTAGCAAACACCGGAAACCGTGGCAGGCAGCATGGGTTTGACATGGCTTTTGCTGGGCTAATAAGAAGCAAGATGAGGGGAAAATGTCAGAGGGGGCATTCCAAAGACAGAAATGAGTCGGTGCCTTCCATTGGCAAAAGGTTAAAGAAGCACCTTAATTACAACACAAGCGACAGATGCAACTTTTACCTTAATAAGATGATTTGAGTTCCATTCTGTTACTTCATACAGATTAAGATAATTTTACCATGGCAATAAACAAGGTCTAATAAAAGCAGCATTCTGCCACAGCATGGTGACCCTGCAACATGGGTGCACATATTCTTCTCTGAAAATGCTTGAAAGCTTCCACTGAAAGTTAGTCTCCAAGTTTAAATACATGAGATATTTTGTCCCAGAAAGCAAATTCCCCATCAGTGTTCTTTAAGTGAATGTTTCACTCTAAGTACAGACTCTATTTCAAAGTTCATCTAGCACCAACATAACCTCCAATCACAGATATGGGAAATTTGTGTAGTAATATCAAATCTACTATCTGTATTGCATTGTCCTTGTTTTCTTTTAATTTAATTACTATGCGATTTAAAAATCACAGAATTTTAATTTTGTACTAAAAAGAGTTAGTCTGGTGCAGGCTCCCTGGATGGTTTTAAATCCCATCATTTAAATCCCATCTGGAGGTCAAACCTGACTAGAACATAGTATTCCAACCAATGCAAAATAAGCAAACACAGCAGGAAGTTTTGAATGATTTTGCAGCAGCGGGTTTAAGTAACGCCATCCCAAACCAGACAAGTAAACATGATGGGTCAGAGCATTGCAGCATTTCTATTAAGCTGCCAAAGTTATCTTGTGGTCGTCTGAGTCTTGAGAGGGCAATCCAAGCAGGGGTACAAGTTGGGAGGGCAATCCAAGCAGGGGTACAAGTTGGGAGGGCAATCCAAGCAGGGGTACAAGTTGGGAGGGCAATCCAAGCAGGGGTACAAGTGGCTTTACAGTTTAAGCCATAATCAAAGTTGACTTGCTGCAAGTTGAACTTCTGGGAGGGGGGAAAGCAAAGAAAACCAGACAACCCCAAGCAGGTCGCCTCCTCCCAAAATACTCTTGAATAGTGCGAAGGGGCAAAACTCTGCGGTGGAGGCCAGGGCTGGACGAGCTCCCAGGTAACCGCAGACAGCCCGTCCCCAGCCACACGCTGCAGGCACAGTGCCAGGACGTGACGGGACCAGAAACTGTCGACAGCCGTGGCTCCACTCAGGGTGCACTCAGCCAAAAATGCAGCAGAGCCCGAGGAAACAACTGCTGCTTCATAATTTTCAGTTGCTTTCAAAAGTTGGGAGAGGAGCTCAGCCACTGTCACCTCTGTCACCTTTAACTACACCGCCCGATCCTCAAGGCAGCCACCGGCTCGCTTGTGTTTGTTTGTTCCAGTGGTTATCACCCTTCTCCCCAAAAAACGGCCAAAAGCCTCTTCCCCAAACGTGCCCGCGGGCACTAAGCCCCAACCCTCAGAACAAGGCAGCGATGGAAGAGAAGGAAGCCGCTTTGCCTTCCCTCCAGCAAACTCCCCACTGCACTAAAATCCCATTTTCATCTCGGTAACAGCAGAATTTGGCCCTACAATTATTCGCGCTGTAGTTTTAGCTCTATCGGTAGGAACAGCTGGAGCCACAAGAAGGCAGAGGTCAGATCCAGAAAGGGCAAGTAGCAACTGCCAACTGCACTCCCAAATATAACCAAAGAGCTAATGCTAAATAACCTGGACGTCCCCCCACCTCCCCCCAGCGCTTGTGAGGCTCTGCCCTGAGCCAGTGTCTTCCTCCTTCTATGGAAGAATCCCAGGAATCCCGCTATGAGGAAGCACAAATTCAATGCTTAGAGAGAAATGACGTTAATGGGTGAGCTACATTTTAGTTTCCAGCAGAGTGCCTCAGCAGAATTACACCAGACAACTACAAACTGTAAGACAAGAGAGATGACCAGGAGGGAGGGAGCTAACGGAAACCAGAAATCTAGATAGAGAAACACAGGGTGGTCAGCCTTCAATTCAACCTCTGTGTTCCTTGGAAGAGCTTCTAGGACAAATTGCAAGGCGACACAAGCAGGCTGCTTACAAAATTCATGACCTTCAAAACAGCATTTCACAGGAACGGAACGAAGCGGAGGCCCCTGTGGTCTGGAGAGGCCAGGTAGAACCAGGGGCATATTTAAGGCTTTGTGGACAGCAGCACATCAGACATCTTTGCAGAACAATTAAGAAAGAAACCGATTTCATCAACCTTAACCCTAAATTCCTTGCACCTACATTCATCAGTGTGATCCTTCATCAGAGGGTACAGAGAACTTAGGACTTCATGGGATGGTTCTAAAACACTATTCACTTCCACTTGAAAATTCATCCAATTCCCGGTTCCTTTTCCCAAAATTGACCTTTTCCTGGCAGTGGCCTGTGTAAGAAAGGAAGCTCTCTGAAAAAAATACTTTCCAAAGGGCTAGGCTACATAAGAATTGGTAAGATTTTGTAAAGAGTCACATTAAATTTACTCTGAGGCAAATTTTAAGTAAAGAGATCTCCTTCAGCAGATTACCATTGCGTGCCCCTGGACACAGCTGCCTTTGTGGGGTTTTTTTTGGCAGACTTCTCATGAAACAAATATAAAAATTTATTTGGCAGTTCCAAGCTTAAAGAATAATAAGTTTTATTTTGGTTATATGCTTCAAAGTGACATTCACACACTGTCCCCATCACAGGCATCTGGCGTGCCAGCAAAAGCAGTCTGATGCATGTTGGCAGCCAAACCACGCTGCTTATCCCTACAGTAGCATTGTTTCTCGTGTGTGGTTTTTTGGTGGGTTTTTTTGTTGTTGTTGTTTTATTTTAATATAGTAAGCATGAGGGATTTGCTCCCTGTATAGGAACCGGTTAGCCGAAAGTCACTCACGCTATTCCATATATTTTGCTGTAATCCTAGTGTGTGTCCCCCCCCCCCAACAGACGTGTCTTTTCATACGGGCATAATAAAGGAGAAACTCATTTTAGCCATCATTTAGGTTTTAAGGGCATGAAAGCCCTGTGTGGAAATACTGCTCCTGTAAAATTCAGCAGCAGGTCCCCTGAATGCGGGCTGAAATGCGGGGTGGTGGAGTCCTCATCCCTGGAGGTCTTTAAAAGAAGGACAGATGAGGTGCTGAGGGACATGGTTTAGTGGTGGGATGGCAGTGCTAGGTTAACGGTTGGACTCGATGATCTTAAAGGGCTTTTCCAACCGAGGTGATTCTATGATTCTATGATTCTATGAAAGCACAAACCTCGGTAGGTTATGCCCACAGTTTATCCAGCACCCCTCCAGGAAGCACTTGGACTCTGCCTCCTGAAAGGCACAGTTTATTTTTCTAAACAAATACCAAAATAAAGCTCAAAATCTGTTAGTTAAAACACAGGCACTTCAGAGCACATCAGAAAAACTATACAAAGGAAGTACTTCAACCTCTTTACAACAGCTCAGTAAACATTTTGGAAGCTGAACATCCGTATGCAGCAAGCAGCTCCAAAGCGCCGCAGAACAGGTATACGTGTCCCTCCTCAACAGGTGACCACCGGCAGCTTTTAGATTGGCCTGCACGCCGTACACACAGGACACAGGTTTTAACATACAATGGCGCCAATTTTCTTGAAAATGGATACTGGTTTAGGGTTAAAATTCACCAGTTTTGAGTCTAGCTCCACGGAAGTTCACAATATCATGCATAGATCAAGTTTCACAAGATCCACAGAAGAAAATTAAATCCACAGAAGCTCACTGTTTTGCACTAGTGCACAATTTGGGGACAAAGACTTCTATACGAACGTTTCTTCTGTAGTTAAGATCTGTCGGGTTTTAATTCAACATCCCGGTAGCTTGCTGTAAGGAAAAATACAGACAAGCAGAAACCCACCAACCCACAGGCGGCCACCTGATGATGCTGTGGATGCTACTACAGCTAAGCAGCAAGATAGGTTTCAAAGTATTTACAAACATTTCAGTTCAGAATATTGCATAAAATTATGTACAGTTTACCTCTTACTTATTCGTGACTTAAATGATCCTGTGCCCTTGGCCTTCCCTAGCATGGGGTTTGTACTACTGACCTGAACCTCCAAACTCCGTGGCCCAAACACAGCTAAATGCCTTGGCACACGCGGTACTACGGAGCTAATAGGATCAGAATGGAACTTAAAGACGCTTAAAATTAAGCTGTTCCTGCTTAAAAGCTTGAATGGGTAGGAACAAAAATATTCAGCAGTATAAAGCAAGCACAGTCTTTGTTTAACCCTTTTACAGGAACAATTTTGAGTGGCTTTCTTACCTATACTTCATATATACAGGTCGTTCTTTTTTGTTATACCCTCCTTCTGGAAATACATTTTTAGAGTGAAACTCTCCTCAAAAGTACTGAAGTTCCAGTACCAGACTTCATCTTTTCTTTGGTCTCTAAAATGCAGTAAAACCAGGAAATTTCATGCATTTGCCCTCAAAAACTCTTCCTTTAAACAGGCCTACTATTAAGTAACTACTGCAGATGATACCGGCAGTTAACCCACTGTCTCCAAATGTAACCCTCAGCTCAAGTAGCAAGACGATATACTTGGAGAATACTTAGAGGACTGGTTACAAGGAAAAAAGCACACACAACCTTCAAATGCAATAAATAACACAGCCTTTTAAATGTGCCATATTAGGAAAAAATTGAAAAATTTTGGATAGCAGATTTCACAAATTAGCGGGGCTCATTTGCAGTATCCTCTTTGCAAACGGGAGGCAGAAAGCTGGGAGTGTCTGTCGGTGATGGAGAGACACCAGCCCGCACGCCCGTGACCGGTCCAGCATTAATCACAGTCTTGTTTAGGACTTGAGTCCGTGCAGCTATCAATTACCCTGCAGAATTAGAACAAGTGACAGGCTTATTATTACATTCCCAACCCAGAGCTGCGATCTCCCTCGGTAACCGCACAGGGCTTGCGGCAAACCTGTATTTAGGGGAGTTGTTTCTTCTAATAAGAACAGCCTCCTGCTTCCTTCGTGCTTCCAGGACAAAAGCAGCACATCAGCTCCCAGGAGAGGGGAGCACCGGTGCTGCCAGACTAGGACATATAAAGATCCAGCAGAAGCCTGGCTTTTTGTGAAACTACCACCAGCCGGTGACACCAGCCACTGCCTAACGTACCCACGGCACCGAAAAGCCTGGTTTGTGTCAAAATATAGCTAAGTATAAAATTCCTGGTTTTGTACATGGAGCCAGCTGCCCTGACTTCAACAGGACTACGTTCCTAGATGTTTATTAAACTAAACTTCACACCTGGGCCCATATCTATGCATATACATACAAATATACATGCATGCACCATGTTAACAGTGTATATAAATGCAAGAACCAGCAGAGCTGTCTCGACCTAAGCATCTCCCCGTTATATGCAGTGCAACAGAGTTTATTAACAGCTCCTCCTTCTGAGGGAAAGGATATTTTAATCTTATTATCTCCTCATTAACTGTTGGTAACAGAAGCACCGAGTCAGACGAACACAGACAGAGCTAGATCCCACAGCTGTCCAGTTCAAATTTATGAATCGCTAAGAAAAATTAAGGTTTCAAGACTAAAAAACAAAAACACAACCATGCAAGAATGCTGTGAGATAAGTACTTTAAACACATAAATATAGTAGAAAGTATGATGCAACCCTGTTTTTTAGTTTTACTCTGGTTCCTTGAAATAGATACAGGAACTGACATAAATAATCTGTTATATCGTCATCATATTAAAAAAAAAATAATCCCTTAACCACTGTGCTGCACTGTTCTTATGAAAGCTATGACAGTATTTTTAAAAGCATATTTGGGGTTTTTTTTTCCCCAGCTGACAGGATGTGTTGCTATTAAGGCCAAGTGCCAGGTCCTGCACTTTGGTCACAACCACCTCACGCAGCGCTACAGGCGTGGGGCAGAGCAGCTGGAAAGCTGCCCAGCGGAAAAGGAGCTGGGAGTACTGGTTGAGAGGGGGCTGGATATGAGCCAGCAGGGTGCCCAGGTGGCCAACAGCATCATGGCTTGTATCAGGAGTGAGTGGTGTGGCCAGCAGGAGCAGGGCAGGGACCGTGCCCCTGTAACTCGGTGCTGGTGAGGCCGCCCCTCGAATGCTGGGGTGAGTTTTGGGCCCCTCACTCCAAGAAAGACGTTGCCTTGCTGGAGCTTGTCCAGAGGAGAGCCACAAAGCTGGGGAGGGGTCTGGAGCCCCAGGCTGCTGGGGAGGTGGGGGAGCGGGGGGGTTCAGGCACCCCCGGGGGGGGGGCCGGGGGGGCGGGCTCTGCTCCCAGGGAAGGGGCGATGGGACGAGGGGCACCGGCCTCAAGTTGTGCCAGGGCAGGGTGAGGTTGGCCCTGGGGAACAATTCCTTCCCCAAAGGGCTGTCAGGGGCTGGAAGGGGCTGCCCAGGGCAGGGGTCGAGTCCCCAGCCCTGGGGGGATTAACCGGGGGGGGAAATTTTAAATTTTTTTAAACCCTTCACTCCTCCAATTCCAACCACTACCATTCAATTCCCACACAAACGTAATGTGGAGATGCCACGTAACACGCACTGGCACGCTCTTCCCTCAATATACCTTAACAGTTGTTTTCCTTCCTGCAATTTTAATTGCCTGGCCTTTTCACTAATCCAGGCCTTAACAACAAGAGCTGGCAGCTGCTGTTTCTGCAGCGCTGTGGACAAGAGCATAAATTTCATCTTGTATTGACTTTATCTGCTACTTAATGTTATGTGAATGCCATCTGACAAATATGCAAAAAGTGAATTGTCACTCTACTTTTATTCTTACAACTGAATCAATCCAGACTCAAACAAGTATCAATAGATTATTTTCACCAACTTTTTTTTTTTTAAGACTACATACTCACTAATCAGTTTTTCCATTACAACAGAGTCATGTCAATTAAGCAGTATCCTAACAGTAACTGCCAAAAGAAACTTTTACACTTGCTTTTCACTGAAAATCACAGAAATTACAGGATCTGCTCATTTTTAATGGGCTCCTTCATTGTGAATCTTTAGCCTTTTCTCATTTTTCTTTAGACGCCAAAAATAGGTAGGAATTATGAACTGCTCATCACTCAATCAAGACCCGGATCCTAAACCCGCGCAGTAGCCCTGGATAGCCCTCACAGAGCCAACGCTCAGTAACGAGTTACCCGTTAAGCAGCCAGTTCCTGACGGGAACCAGAGAGCTCGGCGTTCTGCAGCCTTCCCACGATCAACGCCAGGCAGAGCCAAGGACCCTAATAGGATTATTTCCTACTGAGACGGGCGTGGGGAAGGGAGGACATCTGTATGATGCTTCAGCAGTGCTTCCCAAGGACGCTATCCCGGTGACCGTGACAGCCAGCCACTTCTGCGGGGCTAGGGATTAACATGGTGCACGGAAAAGAAGTTGTGCTGTGCTAAGTTGTTTTGATTAACAACAAAAAACCTCAAATATAATCTAAAAAAAAAAAGAAGTAGGAATATAGGTCTCATTCTTTTCCTCCTTGCAGTCCCAAACTCCTGGACATTTTTAAATATTCTTTCTTAAGAAAGTTTCACTAAATCCTAATCTCGATCTTAAAGGTCTTTTCCAACCAAAGGGATTCTATGATTCTAACAATTTTTTTTTTTTTCTTCTCAGAACCAACAGACAATCTCAAATCCGAAAATCCTCCAATTTGGCGCCAGTGTGGCATAATGTGAAAAAGTAACAGCTCGTGCCAGTAAAGTGGAGGATGACACATTCCACCAGGTTATCTCTTCACATCAGACTTCTCTCGGGGACAGATGAAGGCACCCTGGCAGCTCGCGGGACTGCCTCCTGCTTCGCGGGATGAGCTTACACAGCAACACGAGCACTCGCTCCCTTCTTGTGTGAAATACATAAAGCCCATCTAGGTCCTCTGGCTACCTCCCACATCGGCCGAGCCAGCTACCTGTGAGGAGCAACCTGGCACCGTGCCCACTCGGTACACACGGCGGGCAGTACCCATAGCAGCACGGTTTTGACACAGCTATATTATTAACAGTATATATATGGAACTGAAATCAATTGCACTTCACCCTAAAGGTACCCACGTCTAGGTTCAAACGCCACAGGAACAGCCTGAGAAGTCGTAGCGGTGCACGCTGTGCCAGACCCGAGTAAGGATGACCTTTCTCCCGACCCAAGAAATATGCTGGAGGTCCTTTTTCTGGGCAGACACCGCCCTAGACATGAACTCAAAGCATGCGTTCCCTCGCCTTTCCTAGAGATACTCCCGAGCTCGTTTCTAGCTTCGGTGCAGTTATTAGCCTAGCTCAGTGCCCTCCAGCAGACCATGCGAGAGCGGCGTGCCTGCCGAATGTGCAGAACCAAGGGCAGGTTGCCCCTGCCCGTCCAAAGCTTCCCTCCCGGGGAGGCCAGCGGACACCAGCACTGCAAGGCTCTGGGTAAGGCACAGCTGACCTGTGCTGGGGGGAAGAGAATGCAAAACTCCACGTGGCTCTACAGGAGGCAGAGGGAGGGACGCTCCCACGACCAGCAGCCATGAACCGAATCTAGCTTGATAAGTAAAGCAATCAGTGAAGCACAAAAGTCATCAGTGAACTATTCTTATCGGGTATGGAGACAAAAAACAAACATAGCACTAAGAAAGATCACTTTCTAAAAAGCCATGAGCCCAGGACAAAACGTTGGATACTGTTTTTTTCTCTTTTTCAGGATTTACAACTACAAGAAAGAGCAAGCATCAGATTCACCTGCACGCTGACTGGACTCCAACCACAGCAGTGGAAACCCACCATAAACCTGATTTAACCGTCTGGTTAAGTGTATTTACATACTGTGCTTTTACAGCGATGAATTTGTCCATTGTGCTTTGTGAGACTGTGTTCTATTTTCAAAAATAGCCAACCTCACTTTAAAGAAATAAATTGTATATATTATTTGGCACACCAGTAAAACAGAGAGAAACAACATTCCCTTAATATTCATAAAGGGATATTCTTCCTTCTGCAGATAACACACGGGAACGCATAACGTATTTTCAGTGTGTAAGAGTAACTCCACTACACTGTGCTAAGCGTGTCAGAATAAATGCAATTCCGATCAGTTTTACCTAACAGAAATACTGCTGGGTGACACTTTATAAGCTTCATGCTCCTTCCAGGAGAAAATGCAAATTTTTCTTTTCTTGTGATTTTTTTTTTTTACATTGACAATTTTGTTGTGTTCAGAAATATCCCAAACACACCACGTAACGCCTGTGGGACTTGACTAATGACAAGGAGAGTCAACCTCAGGTGTCACAGTAGTGAAAATTTAAATGTCCTCTTTCTTGTGAAGAGAATCTTCAAAATCAGTAAACGAAATGGACAGAAGTACCCAATCTGGCAAGAAAGGAGATTAAGAGACTTAGCTGCTTCCTTCACTGAAGATATTAAAACATCTCCTATCCACTTACATATGCTACATAAAGTGAGCAGATATCGAATACTATGCCAAAAACTCTGAGAAATACTTCCTTCATCACGCAAGACCTGTGCCACACCTTGGGACAACAGCTAAAACGCATCTCACTGCTGGCGTGACAAGATTAGCAGAAGAGGAATAACATCTGTAGACACTTCAAGGTTCTGAGTCCTACAGTTGAGAAGGTACTCGTGGGACGGTGTCTGTGTCCCTGCAATGTCTGCTCCTGCTGGAGCGGTACCGTTGTCATTTTTACATGCTTAAAAGCAAAACGTAACCATTTCAAGCACACAAGGCTGCTGAGTCGTTTCGACAAACAAGTAATATTTCTTGCTGACTAAAGCTGCACATGCTGCAAATACTACTTTGACTTCTGTACCTCCTAGGCAATTCTTCTTGTCCTCAGATGCTCCAGGCTGGTGCAGGCATATTTTAACACACAGACTTCCATGCAAAATTTCACCGAGAGATTTGGCAGGAGCGTAACTGCTAAATGAGCAGCAATCAAGTAGTTCACCCAATCAGTTTTCTAATTCATGACAACTGCTATAAATACTACCCATTATTACTGAATGTAGCTTTTAGGGGAAAAATACATGCAAGCTTCCTGCAGTATCTAATCTGTGTGGAAATTATACAGAACATCACATTAAAATTTAAGTAAACACTTTGCCATACTCCTAATGTATGTGCATAGATTACTCAGGTGTACTTCCAGGACAAGTACCATTTGATGTTCAGATTATTGGTGGATATTTAAAGTTGATTACCCTAGAGGTAAGATATAATTGGTAAACAAGGAACATATACAGAACAACAACATAATAACCGCAAGTTGCATTTATTTCACAATTTATTCCTACCCGTGGGACAATAGTTCAAGTAAAGACACTAATTATTCTTACAACTAACAAAATTAAATCAGAAAGTACTGAAAGCCTCATTTTTTATGATACTGCATTACGAGCTGAATGGAAGACCCTACTGGTCTTCACTTTTACAGCACCACAACTGACACAGTGCTACATCGAAACCTGAGCCGCACTGCGGACACAGAGGCAGACGAGGAGCCCTCAACAGGCAGAGCCGTCCGCGGGGCTGCGGGTGCTCACAGCGAGCCTCGCACTGTGCATCCACCCAGGAGAAAGACTTGCCCAGCCCAACGGTAAATCTCAGGACTCCACTTAAGGCAACTGTTTAGCTTGCAGCACTTCAAGCAAGGAAAACTCCATTGGTCATGGCAAAGGCTGGTATTTATTTCAGCAGCAAAGTGCTATACATGGAAGAATAAACATGCAGCAGCAGATAATAAGAGGAGAAACAAAATGGATGTAGGTAATAAAGGAACAGAGAGAGAGGAGACAGTAGTGTGCTCACCAGATTACTGAAAAGAGCAATCAACTCACAGATGTGACGGTGGGGACGTTCACTTGGCTAACACATTTAATTACCTGTATTATTTTCCCTTTTCAGTGTAGGCACCTTGTCTAGACTGTTTGATTACACCCAGCTGTAATCTGCTTCTGGCTTTTCTCTCTCTTCTGTCTCATTTTTAAGATGGGTTTCAGTACACAAGATGGTGTCACTGCGGTCTCCTTCCAGATTTCTGCCTTCTTATCACTGTAAGGCACTGACAAATTGTTGGTGTTTGGTTTTTCCCACTGATGACCTGAATCAGCCACTACCAGACACAGCAGTGCCAGGCCATGAGCCTCCCTGGCTGTTGAAGTTACGCTGCCTCTCATGATGGAGAACAGCTCCATTTTCTGTGTGTGGGTGGGTGCTGAACCAGAAACAGGCACCCTCACCCCCTTCAACACCTGGGGTTACAGCTGGCAGCCAAAGGGATTATCTGAAAGCAAAACCTAGGGAAAAGACCCTTCACATTGAAAGCATAATTGAATAACATGGATAATAATAAATAAAAACTAAATAAATTAATTATTAAAAAAAAGGAAGTCTACTTAGTGTCCTATGCAGTTGCTTGTGCTTGGGGTATCTGTCAATAAATACACAGCCTGACTGGATTTGTACATAGGACACTTCAGGAACTTCCCCTGGAGACCATGCTTCCTCCAGAAGCGTGTGTGCCCAGCACTAGCACATATCAAACCAGTTTCAAGCACGATGCAACGATCTTCTAGAGGAAAGTAAATGTTCTGAACCACTGCTGAAAGACAAGGTGGGAATCTCACAGGCACTCCCCTGACAACAGATGCACCAAATTATCTTGGAGCAGCAGTCCAAGCCTTCCCCACATAAAGACCAGACTCCAGCAGTCAGACAGACGAGGCACTAAAACACTCAGGAAGAGGGAATGGGCTCTGGTTAGATCCTACCCAGAGCAGCCATAGAGGAAAGTCTAGCTAAAGACCACTTTCACACCGGTGTAAGCTGTGGGAATGTCCAGATGCAGCTGTGAAGTATGAAACTTTATTCAGCTGAGCCACCACATTAACATGTTGAACAGGGGAAAAGCCATAAGCTGGAAGAGTGTGAAAAAACCAGCACTGAGACCTAGAATCGCACGGCTCAAGGACACAGCACCAAGAGCAAAGCATTTCTCAACACATTCTTAAAGGACAGTAGTATATTCAGAGCTTGCATTCCCTTTTAAAGATCTGGCACCAATTTCTGCAACACTTGCTGCCCGCAGGCACATTTGTGAGAATAACCCTGTTAGCAGCGCCTGAAGCCGGTACCAACTCCAGCGCTAACTTTCTGCCTCCAGATCTCTCCACAGAATTCATGTGGGCTGTAAAATGACTGGTCTCTCCTTGGAGTGGCTTGGAGAAGTCTCCCCTTGGAGTCATTGCAGAAAGATATTGTTCATACAGTTTGTAAAGTGCTTTTAGAAGAAAGTCACCAGTATAAAAACTCATACCTGAGATAGCAGGAAGGGTAAGGTTAAGAATGCAGACCTTGTAGATTAATCCCAGAATCCCAGCCTGGCCGGGGCTGGCAGGGCCCTCGGGAGCTCCCCCCAGTGCCACCCCCCTGCCCAAGCAGGCTCACCCAGAGCAGGGGGCACAGGACAGCGGCCAGGCGGGGGTTGAAGAGCTCCAGAGAAGGAGACTCCACAGCCCCCCTGGGCAGCCTGGGCCAGGGCTCGGGCACCCTCACAGGCAACAAGTTCTTCCTCCCGTTCAACTGGAACCTCTTCTGCTTCAGGTTGTGCCCATGGCCCCTTGGCCTGGCGCTGGGCACCACTGGGAAGAGTCTGGCTCCGTCCTCGTGACCCCCACCCTTAAGATATTTGTACGTGTTGATGAGATCCCCTCTCAGCCTTCTCTTCTCCAGGCTGAACAAGCCCAGCTCCCTCAGCCTTTCCTCATAGGGGAGATGCTCCAGTTCCTTTATCATCCTAGTTGCTCTCCTCTGGACTCTCTCCAGCAGTTCCTCATCTTTCGTGAACTGGGGAGCCCAGAACTGGACCCAGTGCTCCAGGTGGGGTCTCACCGGGGCAGAGCAGAGGGGGAGGAGAACCTCCCTCGCCCTGCTGGCCACGCTCCTCATAATGCACCCCAGGATACCACTGGCCTTCTTGGCAACAAGGGCAACAAGGGCACCCTGCATGGTCAGCTTGTTGTCCCCCAGGACTCCCAGGTCCCTCTGGGCAGAGCTGCTTTCCAGCAGGTCAGCCCCCAGCCTGTACTGCTGCGTGAGGTTCAACTTCCCCAGGTGCAGCACTCGACACTTGTCCTTGTTGAACTTCATCAGTTCCTCTCTACCCAACTCTCCAGCCTGTCCAGGTCCCACCGAATGGCAGCGCAGCCTCCCGGTGTGTCAGCCACTCCCCCCAGTTTTGTGTCATGAAAAACACCGCCGGCACGCTGCACTGCCCACACCTCCAATGCAGACACAGCCAGTTTACAAGAACAAAGAATACAAACCTCACACTTTCATATGCCAAACAGGCACACAAGTGCAACTGCTAAGTAAAAAAACCAAAACAAACAGAAAAACTCCAAAACCAAAAAACAAAACTAAAAACAAAACAGGATTAACAGATGAAGAAAGAAAATATGGAAAAAATTACTTCAATCATACATACATACATAAGACAAGACATAAAACAGGAACAATTCTGTTTTACTGGAGATCTAAATACTGATTTTAACAACTTTAAGAATATTGCACATGCTTTTGGCTCCTCATTATTTTGATTTCACAGGTTATTTAACAGAAGACTTATGTGCTTCACTGTCAGGAAAGTAAAAGTGTTTTTATTAAGCATTAAGTCTTTTCTTATGTTTTAGCAGTAGTGAGAGTCTCTGCCATCTATCACAAGAGAATTTCACAGTGCTATTCTAAAACAGCATTAGAAACACAGGCACACTGTTTTCATCATTACTTGCTTTTCAAGGCAGTCAAAGGAGCTGTGCTCCAGGCAACAAGTGCTCCTAAAAACCTGTAAACATTTCAGTAAGAGATGTTTGGAATTCAGACGTGAAAATCCTTAAAACACTTAATGCCACTGCAGCTAAACTTGGCCAGGTGCACGATTTCTAAACTGTTCCATAGAAGAGGCATAGAAAATACTACCGTAGCACAGCTTTGCCCACAGCTCATTCTTTCAATTCCTTGAAATTATATCGTGTATGGAGAGCTTGCAAGAAACATGGAGATATTCTCTGGTAAGTACATGACATAGTAATGGAAACCAATGTAATCCAGAAAATCCAGTTCTGCTACCAGAAAGTAAGGACTTATCTTCCTAGAAAGATAAAACAGACAGCTCATGAAAGAAATGAGAATAAAAGAAGAGTCTTTATCATAAAAGAACAGTTTGCTGATGTATTTCAGGTACTGAAAAAAATCTAGGATTTACTTAGCAGCTTCGTTGGCAGATCTCGGAGTCACTGAACTCAAAAAGATTATATAAAGTAGCGTACATCGAGTGAGTTTTTACATAAAAACGTCCTTGCCCATGTCTGAGCATGGGAAAGGCACACCGGTGCAACTCATCACCACTGTGTTAAACACAAATGAAGGCAGGTACAGTCCCCTATCTTTTCTCATGTTATTAAACTAGGGAAACCCCGTTTGCACAGTAGTTCAGTGAGATGATGAGGAATGGTACCACTAAAAGAAAATAAAAAAAAAAAATTCCCAACCACCACCACAAGTTTCTGTTACACTAGGTAGGCTTACGCAGCAAGCAAACGTAGCCCTGGTGGAGCCACAAGAAACATGCCCAAATAACTCCACAGGTTTTTGAGAGGATCAGTCCAGATAAGTAACCAGGTAACACCTGACAGCATCAGACTGTGTGTCAGCTCACCCGCATTTTAGCTCTTCAATTTTAACAGCAGTTTGTCATTGAATCATCACAATTAAACACACACAACTCACATTCTTTTTAGAATACATAGTTCTCTTCAGCAATCTAAACCATTTCAAGTATCCTTCTGCTCAAAAAGAATATTTTTAGATACCTTTGTAGATACCCTCAGCTTTTTTTTCTGAGAGAGCAAGAGTCTAGCAAATACAACAAGAAACAAAAGCTATGACCAGAGAGGCTCTGCATGCCTTGCTTGATACCAAGGACAAAGTGTGATCCGCTCATTCCCCATCCTTTTTTTTTTTTTTATACCATAGCATGGATTCGTAGTGTGTCTCATTATTCCTCCCCTCTTGGCTTATGAAGGAGGGGCTCTCCATCTCATCCTCTTTGCATGTTACTGCTCCCCATTTCTCCAGGCCAATAAAAATTCTGTCTCTTTCTTGCTATTTGGCAAAGATGTTACTTATTAAATCAGTATTTTAACTCATACTGGGCAGATACAAAAGACAGAAGCCAATATCCCCCTTGGTGCATCATCAGCCAGTTAAGACTTTTAAGACTTACAGGGTTGAGCAAGCGTGCAGCACACACAGGGTACTGTGACACAAAAACTCCTCTGAGCTTTCCAGTGTGCACACCATGATGTACTCCTGTCAAAGGGCACCTCAAAAATTCATAGAGACATTAGCTGTGGAGTCCAAAAGCAGCAGCAGTACACAAGTTACTATACAGAACCTATGTTTTAGTTTACCTAAGGCAATCATTCAAAACAGCAGCTGATCAAAAAGACCCTCAAGAAGCAGCCTGAGTTCTGTTACTCTTGTCAACAAGATTCTGCAGGGAAAACCAGAAATGAAGGAAAAAAAAAAAAAAAAAGTCTCTAACTTTTAGCAGCAGATCAATCAAATACATCAGTACGTCTCACCTCTTAGCACACAACTTTTGGCCTCATGGAATGTGCTATTCAACGAACTTTGTAAGAAAACATCTCCAAAGCAGAGTACCGTCACAGCTCCAGCTTCATAGATAACTCTGAATTCTATGGCAGAGATTTCTGAACACAAGAAGATCTAAAAGTTGCTCACGGAACAACTGCTCTGAAGTGCAGGTTTGCATCTCTCCCACAGTCCCACACTTAAGGCCTAGCTTCTCATTCGTGTCTGATTAACACACGAGAACAACACATAAATACGTTAAACTGGTTTGTTTACAGGACATTTGTCTTTTGTCTAATTAACATTAAAGAAGAAATTGATTTTGGAAGACTTGGCAAGGTAAGGGAAATTAAGCATGTTTGGTCCAGCGGCCTGTCATAACCTCATGAGAGACTCGAGTGATTTTGGAGAAACGAGCAGTGTATTTACACGTGGCTATAAAAGCACATCGCATAACTGTCAAATACATACCCGACTGAAACACTGATCACTTCACTGCTTTCCTGGAAAAGGCAGCATCCAAGCCACAACTCTGCCCTGGCTCTCTGGAGGCAGCGTTGCCCCAGAACCTGTGCAGCAGGGCCAGTGATTAATGATGAGAGGACTCGCAGCCTACTTCAGACAGCACAAAGCCCGGCCTTTCCTCCACCGTGGCAGCAGAGCTGCACCAACAGGCATTTGCCTAATTAATAAGTTGGAAAACATGAAGAAAGTCAACAACTTCAAGAACTCTCCCTACATCTCAGATGACTTCGTTGTGACCAAAAACCTCATCTCCCTTGGGTTAGGCATACCTGAAGATTTTCACGATGGCATATCCTTGATGGGAGATGTGCTTTATGGCAAGGAGAACGGCTGCCTCGCCTTACATGCAGGGACACGCTGGCCTTTCCTCTGTACCCTACACGGAAATGTGGAAAGCAACCCCGTCTTAAGAAGCGCGTACATTTATAAACACGCTGCAGGGTTTGCAAATTATCATCCGATGTGAGTTACCGGACAGAAAAGTTGCAGCCCTGTTCCTAACTCATCATCCGAATTCTAGGCTACAAAGCAAAGGAAATCAGCACTCCAGCTCTAACAGCACTGGCTATGTAAAATAGAAAGATTGCCTTAAGGAAGAAACCAAAAGCTTTCTTAAACGATGTTACAATTACTGCTCTTTGCTTCCCCGCTTAGGAATAGTGGCGACTGTCTCTGCCGCTGCCTACGGAAGGGGACTTCTGTTGTTGCAATACGGGATCAATGATCGCCGCTCACTTCCAGTCCCTCACGCTCAGTTAAGCCCTACTTACATAAAGTTGTGTTTCCCTCCCTAAGCACGAGCCTTAGGGGGTTTCAGCCATTACTGTCCATCCTCGGAGGTTCTATACACAAAGTATCTTTCCTTTTCAGGAAAAAACCTCTTCTGGGAAGTACTAAAAAATACACTGGTTACATCATCATCCCTAAAATAATGGAATCATAGCGGTATTTTGTTTGACAGTTTAGAACATAGCATTTTACTGGTAGAAGGGAGAAAGGTTTTCATGCAATAATAGACGCTACAATCCTGAAATAATCGCGCCACTTGAATACACCGTCGAAACCTACACCGCCTTATTATTACTGGTATAAGGGGAATTCTTCCCCAGTGCTGGATAAAAGTGACAGGTGTTCAGAATCACAATTCTTTTTCTCCTTTTACCCCCACTTTCGACCCAGCAGTAACATATCCTATTATCTGTTTCACGCTCATTAGCAACAACAACAAAAAAAATCAGTTATTTTAACACAGAGCCTCTTTTTATGTGAAACAAGATAAATTGTCATGGGCTACGTAACTTATTGAAAGGCTGAAACTGAAAAAAATAGAAAAATTCACAAGCTGAAAAAAATTACTTTAAATTCTGAGTATCTGAGGGGATGCAAATTTCAGCACATGTGAAAAAGGTTTATTGGTTACTACTGCCTCACACAGTTAAATAATTTGTCTAGCCGCATGAAAAAAAAGTGCTATCTGTACAGAGAAGGACCTGGAGAAAACCCTACTAATTTATTAGCACATTTCCTTGAATCTTGTATTTCACTGAAACATTAAAAGGAGAAACAGTGCTCCACCAGACCTGCCAGACAGTGCAAGTGTCACAGTAAATATTAAAACAATTCTTAGCAAGCTTTCTTTTCAGAACACAGATGACTTTATAGACACTTTTTAACAAGTGAGTAACAAAATGCTGGGTCAAAGCAGGGTAGCAGGCCTGGCAGCTTTCTCTGTGGAACAAATCCTTCCCCAGGCTGGGTGCCATGGCACCCTCTCCATGCCCTGAGCCTCACCAGCGGCCGGCAGCAGCTGCCTTGGCTGGGGGACAGCCCATGCAAAGACCTGGTTAGATCCAAAACTTCACAGTTGTGGTGTTGGTGGCCATGATGCCTTCTAAAATATTAACACACTATAAAATCTAACATACTTTCTTTTTTCACAGAATTCTATAGCCACAAGCGCTACAGTGCTGCAAAAACTCACTTTCATGGGGACTTTCTAGCAAACTGGAATACGTTCATCGATGCGCAGAACAAACATTAACTTATATTTTCAATTAACTTCTGAAGTCCTACCAGTTGGGGAGTGCCGGCTCTAGGCTTGGCTGCTCTGCAGGAGTCAACAGAAGGCTGGTCTAGCAGGGGTTAAAAAAAAAGTAATAAAAAGCATCTATCTTATGTTTGGATCCAGCAAACTGCTTCAGAAGTGGGACTCTGCTAGAAAGGATAGCGGAAAGACTGAAAGCCTCAGCACTAGGTAAGAAACACGTTTGCAGCGAGTGACTATTCTCATTTACAAGAGAAAACCATCCTGTTAACGGGAGCGTGCCCTGGGACAACATACAGAAACACAGGCAGCTGGGGTGTCCCACCACACCAGACAACAGCCCTCAGTAAGGGCTGCAGACTTGAGGCTGGGTGACAACGCTGGCAGCCCGAATTCAAGGGGTTATTAATAATTCCTAAATTCAATGAGGGGAAGTGTGAAGTCCCGCACTTGGGGAGAATGAATTCCAAGCGAAGAGCTAGAAATTTGCTACGTGCTTACAGCTCACGCGCCTACGGACAGATAACCTCCCAACCTGCAAACTGGCAAAAAAAAGGGCAGAGAAATTCAAGAAAGTATTTCAAGCAACACGTAAAATATCCGCAATACAAACCCATTCAATAGTTCTTTAAATGCACCTCTCTCCCCATCAGCATCCAAAAAAAGGGCATCAGAGTGGGGCCGGGCAGTTTAGTGCACACATGAGAAAATCAGAAGCACTCCCCCATACGCTGTTATTAATCTATATCCACCGGCATTCATGAGCCAAACAGGCTGCTTAAGGGTCCAGGCATCAGAAACAATTCAGAAAATGAGGAAAAGGGAAAAGTGCCATTTTAAAGATAAATAGTATTTATCGGTTCAGTTCAAAGGCTGTGTTATTTTGGTATTGCTGCTTGCGAAGGTAGCTTTACATGCTACAGCCCCAAGTTAATAGCTATGAAAATAGAGAGGCAGTTCAATCAAGAGTCAATTTCCCTTCACACTCATTAACTAAAAAAAGAAGCTAATTTTTTTCCAAGTGATGAAAAATTAGGATACCAGACTTCAGACACCTGCTCCAACCTTTCCCTGCAGCACCACCAACTACCCTTACGACCCTCATGAATTTATCTAATGCGATATTCTCGCTTCCCCAACTTGTCTTCTAAACTCACTCAACGTAAGCAGTACTCTCAGCTCCCCCCGACATCCAGAAATTACCACCGGTTGAGAGGTGGCGTAAATCATGGCTGGTTCAGAGCCACACATACCGAATGGTCAGACACAAGTCAAATACTGCCAGTAATTTTTGAACCCACACCGCAGTTTCTCGCTCATCGGTGATACTCATTGGAGTATGTTTTCTATTGCCAGCTGCAATTTTCCTTCTAAATAAGTAAACGAGCTTTGAGATCTCTACTTCCATGTCAAAACTGATCGGAAATACAGGGTCAAAAATTACTGGATAAGGAAAAAAGGCACATAAGACTGCAGCGAGAACCCAGATTTAAAAAGTCATTGGTGCCATGACCAACAACTCTGTTCGTGATGCACCATAGTGGGGAAAGTATCAGCTGAGGTTTCAAAACCTGACAATCTCACAGATCTGTGTTCTTCTATGCTCTTTCCTTTTACCGTATCCACCGACGTAAGCAAGCCGAGTACCCTCTGAGCATAGGAGGGGAGGTATTGCACAGCACTGCACATCAGCATATTTTGTGCTGGCTGCCAAGGAGCAAAAATGAAGACACTGAAAGATGCCACTGATGTCTTTATTTGCTACCACAAAAAAGATCCAAGAACATCAGTTAGAGTACGCATAACTTTGGAACTACCGGCAGACTATATAGACACATATAATGAGAGGGCTTTGTTTCTCAGGATCCGAGGAGGTCATTCCAACAAACATAACAAGCTTTTAGATGTGCTTCAGGCACGCACGCTTGCCCTTGTTCCACCACGCCGCAGCACGACAGAAGAGCCAGGTGGCTTTCCAAGACATTTGAACTGGAAGAGCAGAGGAGGGCTGCGTTTGAGGAAATCAGCCTTCTGCACACGAGTTTTTCTGGCACATCATGCACCTGAGCTGGGTCAGCAAAACTGCTTACAAAAATATTGTTCATGCTGTGAAGGCAACGAGTACTTACTGACCTTCAGGGTTTTACAGACAGCTGACACTTCCCAAAGGCAATCTAGTTACACGAACTGAAACTCCATACAAGGCGTAGCACATTTATCATCAGATTATGAAGATGCAATGTTATTAGCCACATTAATCTACACATCTTTTACAGCATTCAAGCAGTAGGCAAACATGAAACATCTACTGCCTGAAGCACTGAAAGAGCTCCACTTGCTTCAGACACTATGCAGTAACATCTCAAGTTCAGGTAGCACCAACTTCTGTGGCCAACACATTTAACATGAGAACCATAGCTCTGCTGTTTCCACAGAAGATGCTACTTCAACACCCTGATTGTTCCTCCGCTCTATGAATGAATTATATATCAAGTGAGCTTCACAGTTGGCACTTACCAACAGCTGCTCTTCTTTCCCGAGCAGCTGGCAGACAAAGTGTGCCCTGCCATAATTCACATCCACGTGACAAACCACCAGCGCTGCTGGAGGTTGAAAGCTGAATTTGTGTCCAGCGGTAGCTGTTTTTACAGCTCGTGTGCCACAAGACCTGTCCTCTCTACCACCATTTTAAGATCAACTGGTTTAGAAGATAATGTAGTTTAAAAAAAAGGGCAACAGCAGCAGCTAGCATTTTTAACACTCTGCCTCCGCAGCGATGCTCCTAGGTGGACCTCCATTTGGCTTGTGCCTTCAAGGCACTGCAGTGCAGCGGAATAAACTTCTGAAGTTTGAGTTTGCTCTGTGCTTGCTGAGCACATCAGTCAACTTTTCTATTTTTTCCTTCATTTACAAAAGGAAGATAATAGTACCAGCTATACCAACTGCACAGCAGTGTTGAAAGGATTAATTAGCTAATATCTCTACAGTCTTAAGCATGCAGAACATCACAGATGCACAGTGTAATTACTATTATTAGGGAGGTAATTTCTTTGACTCATTGGGACAACACACATTTTATCTGTCATTTTTTCAAGGCACAGAAGTCTACCACCAAATATCGTCAGTTAAAAAGAAACTTGAATAACATGGCATAAACTATCCACTGCAGGGCTTTACCTTTTTCAAGCATCTGTTATTGCTCATTAGCATCTAGGGATAGAAATTTGGGGGCTGCTGATAGCTATGAAACCTTAAAGTCAGCCAAAAATGAGTGCTGACAGAAAAGATATTGACCTACTTGCTAAGTGCAGTATCCCCCTAAAAGCCATGTTTAAAACTAAACCATGCTTGGTCAGCTTTCCCTGGCTGCTAGCAATGTCCATAAAGGCTTTAACTGCTGGCCAAAGCCGCGGTATCCAAACCAGCTCTAGACCTATTAATCTGATGGAGAGTCCTCCTCCTCCTCAGGGTATACTGAAGTGGCAGAGATCAGGAAGGGTACCAGCCCACCAACCAGATGCAGCACACTGGTCACTCACTGTGAAGAATACCGTAAAACAGGATTTCTCTTCTTCAGGCCTTGGTACATAACATCCATAGTCTAAAAGCTTTGAGACCTCCTGTAACACTCAACTACTTTCCTAAAAGAAACCAAAGAATAGAGGAAAGTCATCATGCACAAATGGAGATCATAATTACCATTGACTCATAAGATAAACTAAACTAGAAGAAAGGGGATGAGAGTTTGGTTTTCATGCAAAATCTGGGGAAAAACCTTGGCAGCAAAGGAGCTGAGAGGAGTGCGATAGGACTGTAAACTGTACTTGCATGCATGTATCACGTATGATGCTCAGTGTTGGTAACTTCGTACTGAGAATAACAGAAGATTCCAGGACATGGATATTTTTTCTCGAGAGTAAAACTCATGTTTTTCATAGAAATTTAGGTCAGCACACAGTGACAAACAAAAGCCTTCTGAACACACATTAAGCAGCAGTAACAGTTTAAAGCAACGCTAAACCAGACAGCCTAGAAAATACAGCAGCTGTAGATGCCACCAAAGGTCACAGTGAATTCTCTCTCTTGTAGATTTGCTGCTGGGTATAACACTGTCACAAATATTTGGCAAGCTTAGTTAACACAGCTACTCAAGGTAACACAACTGCTCCAGGCACTTACCTACCTAAACTGGTCATGGGTCCTTACATTAATTATCGTCCAACTACAATAAAAACTTATGAGGTTGGTGGACTGACAGTGGTTACATGGGAATCTCCAAGGAGCGTCACCTGGCAGACCTTCATTTCCCCAGGACACGTGCACTAGGACTAAGTAACACTGAATTCTCACCACTGCAGGCTCCGACAGATGTCTTTGGTAGCAGCCAGCTGGGATCATTTAAATCAGCTTTAACGGTACGACCGCAGCGCAAAGTAGGAAAGCACAGCATTGTTCTCACAGCTTCTTGCTTTTACCAATCTGTCACCCACCGAAAGCTGCTTGCAGAGCCTATCAGTCACAGCTGAAATTCTAACCCTTCATGATTAGCTAGCATTAGCTAAACCAAATCAATGGCTTGATTGCAGATTTGCCAAACAGAATTGCAATGTGCATGCATTAGAATGATTAGACAATTTGCAACTTCATTATCTCCTCTAGCAATACATAAGGTATTACCCTGAAAGTGGCATGCATGTTTTAAATAGTATTGAAACATATAGCTGTCCTTTTTTTTTTCCCCCGCAGAAGACGACATAACAGCTGACATACTGAGGCAAAGTCTGTCGTGACAGCCCCCTACGACAGCCTTGGCTGTACCATCATTAACCTACTTCAAAGTAAAAATTCAGAGGAATTTTGAAACTACTTGAAATAACACTGTCAAAGCTATTACCGCTTCATCGTTTGCACCTCCTAGGAACAGTAGATAGGTAATTAGTGCTTGACACATTATCATTCTCCCTGGGCAAAATGGCAGCACAAATGCTAATTGTATGAATGGAGTGACAAATCAGCTGTGCCAACAGAGCCTACTTGATCACCAGCGAACAAAAATACACACAGGAGGAGACGGGCATCACAAGAAACAGCCTATTAGGAATCTCATCTTCAGCTAACAGCAGAATGACTACATGGAAGCAAACGACATAGCTAGAGGAAGACCCGTATTTTCAGCTAAAGCACTGAACTTTTTGAAACTAAAAGCAGTTTTTGCAGACAGAAAATTATTATTCTTACTCACCACTTGTGAGGTGAAAATTAGCGGTTACATACAACTCTAACCGCTGCACAATTGTTTAGAAGAAACCTCTGGCTTTTATTTTATGTAAAATCCATATCAGACCTGAGACAAACTGTTGAATGGGTCTGCAGTCTGCACATTAACCTGCATTTTACTAAACCACTATACTTACATTTTTAATGACAGCTCTTCTGCGCGTCCTCCTTAAACCGGTGTTCCACAACAGCAAGGGAGCTTCCCCACATGCTATATAACAGGCATTCAGTAACAGGGCAAACCCCTTGCCTGCCACGTGTCACCCTGAAACTCCCAACGTAGTCATACGCTGCAGAAGTAACTAAAATCACAGCTTTAACACTTAAATGCAAAGTAAAGACATTCATCCAGTTTAAATAATTTAATGGGAAGAAATCCCCCCCACACCCCCCCCAAATGGGGAGAAAAAGCACTTTCCCACATCTAAAACAACGTGCAAATACCATAGCTATGGCAGGCAAACAGCTACAACCTCTCTGTAGAACCTCATCGGTCAATACCTATACATACGCCAAACTTTAAGAATACGAAGCATAGTGGTGCAGGGAATGCCCAGCACTTAAACACCTACGTATGTGCTCCTGAAGAGTAATTTTTTTTTCTTTTTTTTAAACAGAAAATCTTCTTAAACCCCAGAAGAATACGCATTATCTCAGTCGTACTCCTGCAATTCATTCTGCCTACCTGTAAATAAAAGATTGTAATCTAACCTGTTTCAATTAGGTATCATTATATTGCTATACTTTATGATTTTATTCATTACTGTTAATGAACTGAAATGCTTTCAGATATCAATAACTACAGCGTCTGCAAAATCTTAACAAAAAGCTTCCACAATAAAACAACAATTCAAGCTAATAAATCCTGACCAAATCCCCCTCTCAAACACAGATTACCATTAAGAAGATTTAAATCAGAAGCCGTATGAAATCTATGTCAGCATTTACAAGCAAGAACACTGGATAGAGTACATACAGATGCATACAGCTTATGTACTGAGAGAGGCTCTGGCAATTTGCCCTGGCAGCTGACGCCACACAATACTGCCACAGGCAGCCACGCTAAAAGGACCTACAGACGAGCACGCAACCCAACCCAACCCAACCCAACCCTAGATACCCGTGTCATCACATGCAGCGAGGCTAACGCATCTGGAGAAACTGCAAGATGTACAGGGGCAATGAGCACGCCTGCGCTGTTGCTAATTCGCAAAGGATTTCCTAGCAGAAGTCCCATGTGCCAGCCCTTCTGCAGCACCCCAGGTGTGTTACAAGAGCTGTTTTCAAAACAGCAGTAACAGAAAGCGGTAACTTGAACCCTCAGACTTTGGCTTGTTTGAAAAATGAAGCAGGCAGCTAATACTATTGATCTTTTTAATCTGTTTGACAGCTTAAAACTTCAAGAACAGTAAACGCATGTCAAAGGTCTGTGCTTTGCAACTGCACTTCATTCCAGCACAGAGCTGCCAGGCTAGACACACACACACACACAACTTCTCTATTAACATGCATTTACTTATTCAAGATATTGATAGTTCAAGGTCAGTTCACGCTACATGATACACTGACATCTACTGTATTTCCTCACTTTGCTGTACTGCTTTAGATGCCACAAAAAGCTGTTTCACTTGTGTCTTCTAAAAATTCAGACCCACAAGTTCTGTTTATAATACCTGGAAACTGCAAAGTCCAAGCAGATGGTAAAAACAGTCACAGAGAACACAAAAAAGTTATGATTATTTGTTACCACAGCATGAAACAGGCTTCTTAAAGTGTATCCACATTCACTAAAACTACTGGAAGAAACAGACAGTTGCTGCTGCAGATGCAGAAGCAAAGAAGAAACAAAGCAGCCCAAGAAAAGTCAATAAATACTTGCAGTATGACCTTAAGGGACAGGCAGCTGTCCCCGGCACCGGCTGGAAGATCTGCAGAAGGAGGAGGAAAACCACCTTCATCTGAGGCACAACTGCATCTTGTAACTGCTGTGGCAAGCGAGCATTAGAGAAACACCTATGTAGAAATGAATTGCCTCTTAATGAAGATAAGTTCAGACACACTGGTAACTAGGGTATCTAGTTGCGGTTGATTAAAGCTGCAAATTTTGCATCTTGTGACAGCGCAATACTAATACCATAAACCAAATATAAATTGGAACTGGCTACAGGCAAGTATTACAGCCAGGCTGACCTGAAATCTAAGCACAGAAACTGTCAGGGAGAGCAAGGGATTCTCTTTCAAGGCTGGAAATTTGAGAAAAACAACAAGAAAATTGTAAGAGGTAATTTAATCAAATACTAATTCAATAAATAAAACTGTAACTGTGTGGAATGTAATGGTCTGTGAAAAAAAAACAGTAAGCACAGAAGATCTGATTGCTCTGTTGTGCCGTTTTAGGTATGAAGAAAGCTTTTAGAAAATTTCTGGGCTTGCTGGGGTTTTTCCCCCTTCTTGTGGTATAAGAGACGTCTATGAACTTTTTTAATTTGGGGGGTTTACAAACTTGTAGCAGTATGGGTCAGAAGGGACATGTCTAAACCAATGTCCACCGCAGCCAACACCAAACCAGGTCATTTGTACCTTTTTTCCTAGAGAGATCTTGAAAACCACCAAGGACAGAGATGCCATAACCCTCCGAGCAACATGTTCCAGTGTTGCCCCCCCTGAATGAAATCTTCTCTCCTAGTGTTCCCTCTGAACCTCTCAAATTGTAATCTGTGGCCACTGCCTCTTTTTCTTTTGTCTGACAACCAAAACCTATTTGCGTCCATCGTCTAACTACCATCGAAACACCTCAACAATTAATCCCTTCCAGCTTGATGCCCCAGCCAACTTTCAAATCTTCTAAATTTTTTAATTTCATTTTTAAAGTAACTTGCAACTCTCTAAAAATGAAATTTAAAAATGTAAAGTAACCTATGACACCCCTTTGATACTTTGCTATTCATATACAAACAGAGGAAGGAAATACCTTGGTGCTTGTGGTTGATTTCAAGGTCTGCAGTTAAATTCCGTTTCAGACTTCTGCTGGGAAATCTCTCTGCCTCTTTCCCAGTTCCTCACTGCATAAATGACACAACCCTTTCCCTCGCCTCTGTCAGAACGAGTCATTTTGGGACTGGGAGAATCTCTTGGTTTATGTCTCTTGGCACAGAGATACAGAGCAAAGCATCAAACACAAATTTGATTTTCTTACCATAGTGTACGAAAGCTTTGAAGAAATTGCAACTGCCACATCTCTGGGCTGATAAAAGTGCCTGCTCCTAAAAATATGCTTTGCATCTCGTATTTAAGACTTGTCTTCGTGGTAAATGCTTTAGTAATGGCCTTGTGATTCTGTTTCAGATGGTTTTGAGTAAAACAAGAGAGTTGTTCATGTGCTTTCAGTATTTATTTACTTTCTCTTAAATAAAAACAACTGATGACCATGTATAATGAATTTACTGAAGCTGTGCATTTCAATTTGTCACAGGTCAAAATACCTATGCTTACACAGGAAAATTCCTGATAATTTTTTTAGATGTACATATAGGAACTTAAGTGAGGTGTTATTGGGCTGATCCCTCAATTAAAAAAAAAAAAAAAAAAAAACCACACCCAAAACCCACCAAAGCAAAACATTATTTTTTCCAGAGTTGTTGAGCTCCTACCAGTTCCATACATGGAAAGCAACAGAATAGAACAGGCTGCCAGATCACAAAAAGCATCATCTCTAATGGCCCTTCCTACAAGAAACTGTAGTCATCAAAGAGCAGTTAGATAACATGTACTTTTATCACCCTGAAAAGGCTTAAAAGATTTCTCTCCTTAACAAGTGGTAGTCAACGGCTTATTAAAGAAACAGATCCATCTAGTGGTAACACCAGTTTCATGCTAATGCCTGTGTCGAGCACGAGCAAGGAGGACCAGGGGCTAAACGAAGAGGCTACATTACTCCACCCAAAAGAGCACTGGTAATTAAGGTTTCTCTCTAAGTCAAGTAGTGACTTTTCCCCTAGTGAAGATGCTGAACAAGCCCTTTCAAATAATTTGGTTTACAAAATATTAGCACTTATAATCTTTAGAAAAGACAGAGCCTCACTACTCAAACTTGTCAGTCAGCGTCAATGTCAGGATGTTGCAGGAAAAACTCGAATACACAGGGCAAGGGAACCACTGGAATACTCTTCAGAAACTAATTCGAGTTCAAAATACCCTAAACCACTTCCAAAAGAATTTTTCGTATTGTAATGACTTTGAGTTCATCTGTGCCTAAACAACCTTCAGTTTTGCTTTGTTCATTCGGTCTAGTGATGTTGCACAGGACAATTCTGAGTAGGAATGGTCCCAGGGGATGAGAGAAAAAACTGTCATGTGCCAAAGCCCGAAAGCCACGCAATCTTAGGCCTGTCAGAGCACTCCTGGTAAAAAGGGCTGGAAAAGCTAATAAGGGCTCATCTAATAATGAATTGAAAATGACAGTAAAATTAGCATCACTGGTCACGATTTCATGGTAAATAGATCGTGTCAAAATAAATCATTATGCAGTTTTTCAGTGGAATCTCAAACTTGGTTACTTGGTACCTCAGGCCATCTTGATTAGAAAACAAAAGCACTGCATGCGACATAATAAATGGAATAAAAACTGCGATGAGCCTCAACACGCAGCTGTAAAGGAAGACAAAGATGCACTCATTGTTCCAGGGAACCAGCTTCCCACCTTGCCCTAGCTCCTCCTCTGTCCCCAACTAAAACCACAGAATTATCAGTGATGACATTTACAGATAACACACAAAAGAAGTATAGAAAACCACCACGCAGCATAGTGAACGGTTTGGCTTACTACTACTGCTGGGCTCAGGTGAGCATGGTATATTTTGCTGCACAGCGAGCTGAGCAGAGATCTACCCTGATTCTTGGGTGACAAAAAAAAAAAAAAAGTAATACAAAGGATAATTCAAAAGCAAAGGAGGCAAAGGAGGGCCCTGACCCTGCCCAGAGTGGCAGCCAGTTCCCAAACTTAACTCAACTCTGAAACCCCTACAGACCCAGGAACCAGACAGCAAAAAAGGAATTGGGAAGAAATGGGGGTGGAAGGGTGCAAATCGGGCAAGCAAAGAGAACAGCCAGCAGTGGCTTCAGTACAGGGGAATAGCTAGAGGCTTGCAAGTTTAGGTTGGATTGAGGGAGAGAAAAAGAAAAGGAGAGGGAAGCAGCAGCAAATCCGTGTCCCCACACATAACCCTTTCTCCCCCAGATCTCCATCACGCTTCACAGGTCCACTCCCCAGGCAACACAGAACTGAGGTTTTCTGCCTTGCAAAGAAAACAAGCATTTGTGGGTCATCTCTCAGACAGCAAAATCCTCCAAGGGCGACTGCAGAGAAATCCCAATAGCATGGTAGAAAAGGACTTCTCCACATCTATGAACTCCGAACCATAGTTTTCCCCCCTCATCCTCAGAATCTGTCCCCCTCAGGGCTGTGCAGTCTTGCAGTGCAAAAGAAAAAAACCCTTCGCCACCCTAAGGGCTGTTTAAGAAGTTCATTCTTCACTCAAAACGCCCCTCCTCTTTTACCATGTATTCTGAAAATTGTTAATGAGCACTTTGCTGCTATTAACCGACCCGACAGTATTTGGCAACGTCACAGACCTAGAAAATGGCCAAAACCCTTACCTGGTGATGTCAAGGGCCTCAGCAGCAGAAGCTGTGTTCCAGATGAACAGCGTTCACGCTCCTGTCTGATGCAAGCTTTAGCTCCTTGAAGCTCACACAGCCCACGACACTGCGTGGTTGGTTCTGTTACCTGACAGAGCAGAAAACCTTTTGAAGTTGGGGCTGCACAGTAACTAAGTTGTTAGGGACTAAATGTAGATGCACTTATTTAAATGCAGCAAGCACACAGATGTCCGCGTTGGTCGCAGCAACAGCTTTCAGCTCTCCCCTCTCCGATTCTCCCAGCAAGAGAGGCAGAATTTTGTCTTTGCTCTAAGGTACCACTTACTGTTCATGCGTTCGGTAGATTCTTTTGATTCGGTGTGATGAATATGCCCAATAAACATGAGATCTATAAACTCAAGTCACAATAACAAATTGGAACCCGGTTCAAGGGCTCGATATTCTGTATCTTTTTGGATGCTGTCAAGTTACAGATTTAATTACTGGAGGAACGGGAAGGGAACCAGACCCTCGCTCAACTGGGAGCTTTCTTTAAAAGATTAGGCTTCTCCTAGAGAGCTTCTCCCCAGGCAAAGACAGCAGTAAGGAAGTCAGCCTCGACCCCAGCATGCCCTCTTGGTCCCTGGGACTTTCTAAAAAGAATACAAAAAGCCTACAGGGAAGTCATTTGGGAGTAATAAGAGAAAGGCTCCCATCAAAAGCTATCTGACAAATAATTTGTCTGCTATAAAAATATTCCAGTGGAGTCCTGGAAATAAATTAAGTACTCAAACGATGCCCAAAGGAAAATAAAAATGAAATTGAGCAATTGAAGGTACAGCAAGGATTGCAATCACACTTTTTAGCAAAGACTAATACGCTTCGCTTTCACTGGTGAAACCTATTGCCAAAATTACTACTTCTATTCTTTTCTTTCTCTCAATTAAACTGGTGCAAGGCACCAACATTGGGGTTAACAGAGCAGTGTTATTTATTCATACACAGCTAATGCTCACTATGCAAAACAAGAACTAGAATCCCAATGCCACATCAATTATTTAAATAACTAATTTGAGACTGAACTTGCAAAACTTACACAACAGCATCCGCGTTGTCAAGCACAGATTTGATGATTTCGTTTTCATTGTTACTTCCACTTCCATTTTTAAGCATCTTTTACAACACCACCCATCGATAAGTGACCGGTATTGTTATATTTACGTGCTGCCTCTTCTGTGCTAAGGTATGCCACAACTACGGAGAGGTGGCTTGGATCATTACACAGACAACTAAGTGTTCAGTAATCAAGTTACAGTCGAGGACGGAACTTAAATCAGTTTGGATTATAAGACGGCTACTAACATTTCCGTGAAGAGACAACTTTTTTGTACAGACCTTTAATATCTCAGAGAAAAACCACGTTTCTTTCTTTCCCGTATTTCACGACGCAATCCCTGATAGAACCAGCTGGAGGCTGTACCAGGAAAAAATTTGAGAAAAAGAAATGAAGTGGGATAACAGAAGTGACTTTCATACATAACGATAACACAAATTTTATCGTACCTACAATTATGCAGGACAAAGTTAAATGATAAAATGGATTTAAGATGCCTGTACATGACGCTCCACAGGGACTCTTGCCTAGTTTTGGAAGTAACCTGATAGATCTGATTAAATAAAATCAAAAGCTGAAGAATTTAAGTGACAATAAAGGAAAAAAACCAGCCTTATAATTCGGCACGAGAACAACAGAGCTGCAGAAGGAAACTGTTGAACTGCAAATTGATTGATGCAGGCTGGTGAAAACCACTTCTGGGTCACTCACCTCCTGCTTCAGGAGCTTTAAAGCACGCTCGCTGTCCGACTGTAACTATGCACATCCATGGCACCTAAGTGGCTCTGACGCTAATTATGCAATGTGGGCTTAATTGCCTAGATGCATAGGTTTTGAAAATTCCAGCAAGAGCATGACAAAGGCCACTTTTGGCATAGCTGTTACTAACAGAAAAAACCAGAACAGGAACAAACTGTTGCAGGCACAAATTCACCCAGCACTTCAACCCTGGGACGAGGTTTTCAGGCACCATCTGACCTTCGTGCCAGCCGGAGCTCAAGCGCAGCACAACAGGTAACACAACACGTTAGCAGGGGAGCTGCCCAGCTAAGCTACCCCTCACAGGTGAGATAACAGGAAGGCTTTTGAGCTGGGAAGCTAAGTCTCTACTGTATAAATTTTATAGATGTACACATATATGTATAGATATGCACGCAGTTATTTATTTCAACATACCCAGTAAGTCAAACGCACTGCAGGCACTGGAAAGAGCTGCTTTTGGTTGTTTCTTCTATTTTCCTTTTGCCTATACAGCAACTGCTGCTGTGCTTATGCATTCAATAATCATACTTTGATTCATTTTGATGTGCATGGAATGCTGCTTCATAAAATTTGAGAACTCGCGTCACAAAAGTGACAGCACAGCAGATAGAAAGTTTTGGGGGGTTGGGGTTTTTTTGGGGCGTGATTTTCTTTTTAAACATACCAATCGTTTTAAAGCAGTATCTGATTTATAGTAACTTAAAAAACCCTGTGTTTGATATTTTGATAAGCTCTGCAAGCAGACTCTAGCAGAAATCGGACAATGTGGTTTTTCTTCAGATGAGCAGAGATCACTTGTGTTAGCCTTTGTGTTTAGGTACAGCAAGATGATGAAGAGATGGGACTGATGTGCAGAGAACTGTTTCTTTCCTCTGGTGTTGAGCTGACATCCGTGTTTAACATGAAATCTGGAGACCCAAACCAGGGTGCAGTAAGGTGTAGCCGCACCTGTAAGGAATTTTGCTGTGAAAGCAAATGGTGTCCTTTAAGAAGCAGACCAAAAGTGCAGCGTCTTCCTTGATTTTGCCCTTGAGCCTGTTGCCAGCTCCAGCACCTGCCCCTCTGTGGGCCACCCCTACAAACCCAGCCACTTGGAAGCACTTGCTGCAGCGAGCACAGGACCAAGAACCCTTTATTAAAGCACACATGCCATCACCTACACTGGTGCAGCTCCAGCTCTGGAGATTCATTATATTAGTACTTATTTATTGCCATTTGATCTCTGAAAGGAGGATTAAATGGGGTGGTATTGAATCACCATCCTAAGGATTTAATGACACTCGGCAGAAGAGCTAAACTGAAAAGGTGCTGGGGAGCACTGAGGAAAAATGTTCTATGTAACTCTGATCATTCTTTTAGTCTTCCTTAACTTTGCCAAGCACCACTTTGTCTGAAAGTCAGAGGCACGTAGAGCCTCAAAACACATTACTTCAGGATTCTTAATTTTTAAGATATTTCAGAGAGCACACACTTGTGTACCTGGAGAACAGTTTCAGTAATATACAATACAGTAAGTGGAGTCTGTAAGACCAGGGGTGACTTGTAAGCAGAAATTATGTTTATTCCTCCCAGAGAAAGCCTGCTGCTTCCCCCCGCCCTTTTTTTTTCTGCTCTTGTTAGCCAGTAGGTGAAAAAAAATACTGCATGAGCTCACCTTTGGCTTTACTTCTGGTCTCTTTGCAATAGGCACAAGCACAGTTAAGAGCAGTTCAGTTAACTCCCAAGGTTGGGTAACCTCTTCAGCTGAGAATTACTTCCCTTCCAGTTCTCCTGCAGGCTTAGACATTTGCATTGGAATGGGAACAAGCTGTACCCTAATAAAAGGGAGATGCCATTCTAAGTAAAGCTGGAATATTAATCCCCTGCATCAAGAAAGGTGCAACTGGCACACTGTCATCTTCCATCGATAAGCCGGTGCACCCACAAAGCTGCTTTAACTCTCACCCTCTCACTCCTCCCAATGCACCGCGCTGCTCTGCCCAGCTACTTGAGGTAAGGCAGCTGCAAGAACAAGGCAGCACCCAGAGCAGACAGGGCTCTGACGACGGGGGGATCTCAAACCCAGTAATTCTACGTCTCCCATTAGGATGACATCCTGGTTTTAGAAGCATCTATGCCCCTTCTTGTTGAGCTGACTTGCGCAGCTCTATGCACATACAGTTACAGTGTGCCAAGCTCCCAGAGCTCCTTTCCCGTCTTTTTTTGGCCAAACAAAGGGTAATGCTGCAATATAAAAAGCAGGTTATAAGGACAATAGGGAAGAACAACAACAAATACCATAGCACCATTTTCACTTTTTTCTTAAAAAAAAAAAAGACACAAAACTTTAAAACCCTTCTGGGACCAAAAAAAAAAAAAAAAAAAAAAAAAAAACACAAACCTGCCCACTCAGTAGGAAAAAACATGTTTCATCACTTCATCTGCAAACTAAAGGACTGAAGAAGTCCTCCTTCATAACAACTCACAGACAACAAACTTGATCTCTCCACCACATAGTGCTGACAATCTCAGTAAAATCCAAATTCTTCAGCAATTTAGTAGTAAAAGAATTAACTACACTAGAAATTAGAATTCATCTATCTAGAGTATCAACCATTTTATGTTTACCAGTACATGTCATTTACTCTGCTTTGCAACTTAGGAGTTAGATTTCATACTGATAGCACATTCAATACTGTTTTCATACCTCTTATTTCCTGACTTATTGCCATCTACATTAATAAGACTGTCATAGGAATGCTTTTTGTTACGTAAACAGGGTGTGGGGGGTTTTGGGGGGGGGGGTGGGGGGTGGTGTTGGGTTTTGGGGAAAGAGACATTGTTTCTCCAACTCTGTAAAACTCCACTGCACAGGACAGAACTGAAGTCACGCAAAATCATCACACAGCGTTAAACCTGTCGTGGAGGAAAGTCACAAGCCACACGCCAGGTACCTTCATGGGCTGTAATGAGTCCAGCATACCTTCTCGGTACCCTCTGATAACATGAGATGTTCGTTCTACAGAATTGGTTCAATAAATATGCAAAAAATCCAAGCCTTTAACTCTGAACATTCAGCATCCTAGAAGGCAAGCAATAGAGTAAATAAATCTCCGATTGCCTTAACATAGGTAGCAGGGCTAAACTGTATAGTCCTTACACCTTCAAGTAAGTTACAAAGTGTTAGTATTTGAACTTCCACCATGATCTAATATTTTACTCTAAGCAAAACTATTGCTGATCATCTTTTGGATAACTCATACACGATGTAAATCTTTAAATTACATGAGAACAAAATCCGAGCTACTTGCTGCTCAAGCACCCTTAAAACACCAGCAACCAGTCACAGTGATCAGCTCAAGTGCTTTTAAGAAATATCCCAATGTCATAATGAAAACTTTAAAGTAACCATTCTACCTTTTGCATTTCGAGAAATACCATCACGTCTTTGCTCCAGGAGATTAAATGTACCGAAAGACTGGACCACACACATACAAAATGGGAAGCGCTCAGGAAGTCAAAGTTCAAAGGTAGAGGCCGCCATTACATATGGAAAAGGAGGAGTCCAGGATCAAAGTCAAATGAGAAGGGGGGGGGGGGGGGAAATCCACCACACAAAAACCTGGAGAAGGACCTGTCATATGTACATTTAATGATGTTCAGCTCAACGTGAGAAGCTCTTTAGTTAACTCTGCGCCTTAAATTCTAGAGAGTTAGTTGTTGTTTAGGCAGAAAAAAGTGCAGAGAGAACCATGGTTAATTAAGTTGCCTATGAAAACCAATCAAACACTTGGGGATTTTATTTTTTTTGCTGGTTTTCTTTTTAATTTGGGAAGGTGGTTGTGAAAAACTGTGCAGGATCTGCTTTTGCCAGTGTCCTTAACCAAGAGTCCCCGTGCATGAAGATACCATTACCCAAGTGGTATTAATTAACAGAACAAATCCAGGACACTGCCACGAAAAAAGATAATAAATACATGAAAAAAGGAGGAGATACCAGATATTATAAAAAGCTAGAGCTGGCAATGCTCCTGTACTACAAGACTACTCATTTGTTTGTCCTGATTATGGGTGGTTTCAATCTCTCTTGAACTACTGCAATTTGTCTAATTTATCCTGTGAGTAGATGGAAGAAATGAAGAATATCAAATACTCAAGCTTTTAAGAAGCCAAATGTTCTTCTTAAAAAAAAAAAGAAAAAAGAGAAGGGAATGACATTTTTAAGAAGAGACTATAAACACAATATGGTCATTTTCATACGGCTGTCCAGAGCAATTACATGGACGAAAATGGTACTTAAATGAACTACCAGAATGTAAAGCACTTCATTTTTTCCCCCTCATTTCCTTCCTATAATGGTACTTTAAAACAAAAAGTGTTGTGCTTCATTATCGATCTTCATCTTCAGATGGAGAGCGCGCCTTTGTTTTGGCAACACAGCACATAGAATCCAAGCAGCAGACAACAGAAGCCACACTAACATGCATGAAAATAGCATTTTTCTTATTTTCCTGTCTTCTTTCATATTGCAATTTCATTTATTTGCTTACTGAATTCTTTAAGTTTAAGAACACATGCAGTTAGGGGAGTCCAATATTGTCCACTACAATGAATTACTGGAATAATAATAATTTGTGTTAAGGAAGGAAAAAAAAAAAAAAAAAAGACACAAACCTTCTGCAAGAAAAGCAACTGTCATTTAGGAAGAACAGAAAGGAACAAGCTCTTTTACATTCTGCTGACATTTGTCAGTCCTTCAAGATGTGAAAAATTTTATTAACTAATAACTTTTTTGAAATAAAAAGCATTTAGCAGAGGAGCATAAAGCATCGCTCAAGCTAGTTCATGGACCTATGACTACAGGCAAAAAAAAAAAATCTACCGTAAGCTGAGAAATGCAGTCATTTGATTATTCACTTGACAACCCCCTAATGGTATTACACCCAAGTTTTCTCAGACCATTTTTCAAAATAATAAGATGTTACAGCTTTTAACTTTAACTGTCAGTGCCAAGTTTATAACGTGAAGTCCAAAATTCCCACTAGAAAAAAGGCCCACTTATGGTATCTCTGCCAGTACTTAATTACAGGTCTTGAAATCCAGTTTCAGTTCTCACATATCTCCAGTTCCTTTCTGGTGAGCTTACATCAGGTAATACCTGACAAAATGAGATTGTCTACAGAGAGATCAATGGAAAAAAAAAAAAGTTTTTTTCAAAAGGAGGCAAAATATGCAGATCACTGAAATGGCACTGAGTTCAAGAGGAAAAATATTTTTTTGTCAGTCCAGAGAAGTTTCAGACTTAAGTTTTTTTCCAACTTGGTTTCAAACAACTACAGGTAAGAAGAATAGGTTCCACCAACAGTTGTATTTTCCAGTCACAAAATGCTTAAAAAACTGTTAGATTCTGTGCAGGTCAAATAAATTAGGATTTGAAAAGTGCCTTGTAATTTTTCTTTCCCCCCATTGCAGTTACACATATACAATTAAACAGACCCCGTAATTATGTGAAATTTATACAGTAACAAGTTTTGAAGCGTCAAAGCAAACAAGTCGTATTTGGAGAAGCGAGAGGATGAAGAAGAATGAGGAACATTAAGGGAAGTTTTGGATGAAAGCCACTGGTCTGTAAGGTAAAGAACTAACAGGATAGAAATGCAAGCGCACGCCAATCAGCATTTGATAAGGCAAGTGCGAGAAGAAACGCAAATGAGTTACCACCTGTGCTATTTATATTCCGGTCTTCCTGCAGGTGATAGGCCAAAGGAGGCTGCCTAAAAGGAGAAGTTTAAACGAAGAAACCTTTCATGGATCTTTATGGGGAGATTTTTTTTCCAAAGACTGTGGGGCAGAAAGGGCTTTCTCAGGGGATGAAGACCAGTATGTACCACAAACCACCCAGAGGCAGTCTCCCTTCACAGCACATGGCATTATTTGTAATACGTGTACCGGCCATGAAGGGTCTCAAAAGAAACCCTGGCTTGTTTTCTTCAAGCTCTAATGTAACCAATACATTATCAGTTAAAATATATAGTGACAAAGTGCAAGTTATTTATGATGGACGCCTTAAAAAAGGCCCAGTCCCTAGAGCTCGAGTCTCTAAATGTCCGACAAAGGACCAAATTCTTGTTGATCAGGTACACATTAAAAAAAAATAAAAAAGACAGGAAAACCACCCATTATTTGTTACAGCAAAAGAAGATGACAAAGCACACCAGGAGAGTTCCTCAGATCTTCATTACACCCCAAACACATGCAGGCACATATGCTCTTTCTCCAGTTCAACAAAAGAATTGTATTATATCTCTCGTATATTTTTGGACTTCCAGCATAAACAGCCTTCTGAAACGTAACAGCATAGGAACATCCGACCCATTAGTTAGAATGGTTAGTTAGTAGTTAGCTGGTGTTTGAACTGTGTGATAAAATGAGCAACAGGCTGTTCGTTCCCTCAGATTAAGCCAATTTCTTCCCTCTAACCATCAACATCTTTCATATTCCCAGCTTTGATAAGATCAATGGTTGCAGCTATATTAATAGAAAGTTGATTTTTAGTCTGAAGTCCTTTAAATACTCCCAACTCTTTATAAATAAGCATCCTCTATGGTTTTAAAAAATTCAAACTGTCAATGTGGAATAACCTGCATCTCACTATCTGCAAGGCAGAAGTACCCTTGCTATCATCTTATTTACAACCCTTCAATCAAAATTAAGTTCAAAGTTTCAATATTTCACAACAATTCACTCTGTATTTCAACAATGCCACTGTTGAGAAATATTTTCTAAATTATGGTAGCAAAACCAAGACAAAAGAGAAAAAAAAAAGTGAAACATGGCAACAGAAAGACACGCTGATGTTTAGGTGAGTTTATAGCCACAGAGAACCTCACACCATCATTACAGAGGTGTTCAGTTCTCTGCTAATTTCCTTCCAATTTCAGTGACAATGGAGGGCACCCAGCTAATCTATGATTACACCCTAACAACAATTCCTTGTAAGGCTCCTGGACAGGTTCCCCTCATTCGGGAGATCTCCTGCCATCCCCATGTATACTGACACCACACACAGCATATAGGATCTTTTCAGCTGCTGAACAGCAAGGACAGGTGATTAGCAAATTTTAATTTGCTTAAAACCACTCTCTACCCCTCAGAAGCTTAAGACGGACACCAACCTGAAAGGACTTTTGAGAATCACAAGTCCTAAACGCTGACCCCAGCTTCCCAGCAGACTTCAGTAACCACCAGTAACTCACTCCACCTTAGGGAAGAGTTTAAAAATTAGTTTGTGCTTAATAATTTAGCACGTCAACTGGTATCCTCAGTACCAAAATATAATGTTTACATTCTTCCTAATATAATAGCATAGTTGACCATTTAATGAGATCAATCGATGTCAATAAAATTTTTTCCCCTTCAGTTTCCTGTGCAAATATTATTGCAAATTTCCGCTGACTGACTACAGATCTTGGTTCCAATCACCTATTCTCAAACATAATTTACAAAAGGTATTATGGGAACAGTAAGAATATCAAACTCTTCAACGCAGTCTCTTACATCGATAAATCTTAAAGCACTTTATAAGAGAATCCTGTATGAGTTGCCCAACTTCAGCAGATCACAGAGGGCTCTCTACTGGACTGGCAGGACTGGGTTTCTCAACTCCCATTCAAACTAATAAAGAAAGAGAAGATTTTTCACTCAGCAGTAAGAAAGGAATCTGAATTTCGGCTATTTGGGGCACTCTTCATAAATAAAGAACTTTTATCAACGGCGGCCATTTGCTTTATTCAGGTAAGAAGCACCTGGGCAGGATGTGCTGAAGTCCCCCCAGTCAAGCTCTCAGCGTAGGGATGACCAGCTAAGCTCTGACGTGCCATCTGCTCCCAAAAGCCAGGGGAGTACCAGCTGGAAACACAGTTAACAAGCAAAACTGCGATGTGAGAAGGTCTTGGATCACACCCCCAAGGAAGATCAGTGGTTATCGGCCTCAATCAGGACACCAGCCTGGGAGGAAACAACTCTAAGCTGTATTAGTTTAACTAAACTTGAGTCTACCAGGACAAGATACAAACCAGCGAGGATGCTATATACCTGTTTCTCTGACCTAAACCCTCAGTCCAATGCTGCCAGCACCTTGCGGTTTTAAAACTTCACCTTAAATTTTATCAAAGAGCACTGGCTCATGAACACGTGGTAAACTGCAGCACGCACGCCTCCAAACGCCTCACCAAAAAGGTCTCATATCACCATGCAGAGAGATTGAAAAAATATTTGTAATTACAATAAAAACAACAACAAAAACCCCGAGCCTTTCTGCACTAGAGCTGAGCCTTTAGGGAGAGCAAGCGTTAACTGTGAAACATCTTGAAACTACAGAAACAAAGGCCACAGCTGCTGCTGTAAAGCAAGTTTTGCTCACTGTGCTTCCAGAGCTAAGCACTTGTGAGGATGATCTCTGTTACTTAATTTCACACTACTAATTCTTTTTTTTTTTTTTTCCTTACTTATTCCAACTGTAGCATGACTATAACGATTGCATTGCCCAGTTCTAGTTTGGATACAAATACAAGTTTCAGCTGTTGACTGAAAATGGAATGATTGATTGAAATGGACTCATTTGTGTTACCTGGTAGCACAGCCATTAAAAAAAACAAAAAACAAAAAAACAAAAAAACACACCAAACCAAGAAAAACAACCTTACTTTTCTTGATCCAATATTCCCAAATCTACAAAAGATCAGAAGTAATCTCAATTTATAAATCTTTAAGCTGCTTGGGCCTGCCACCAAGTGCTAATTATTCATAGTACCTTCAGACTCCAAGCCTGTAAAATTCTGGATATGAACCAGAGGAAAAATGGAGAAAAGCCTACACAGGGAAAAAGGACGTGAAAGCTGCAAGGCAAACCCTCTCTGAGCTCACCAGAATGCCGCAAAGGTATGATGGAAGCAAACACTTCTCAGAGCCTATAAAACCATTTGTGGTTTTATCCAGCTACGGGATTATTAAAATAAATAAAGAAACCACATTGTCCAGGCCCCTGGGAATTCAGACCCTCGGAAGGGGTGGCTGAACAGCGTGTTCTTCTCCGGGAGAAGGCAGTGAGCATCTGTACCTAAAGGCGACTGGGGAAGATGCGACAGGCTCGGATCTGGCTAGAAAAGCAACATCTCTGAAGGTCAACTCAGAAACCCTCCCACTCCAAGGAATGATTTGGTCACATAGGAGATACCTCAATTAATCTAGCTCAATTCTGCCAGAGATCTTGGCAGCAGACACATTGGTATCTTGTCCTGTGGTGCTCTACAACTTCTTTCCCTGCCAGCACATTGGCAAGGAAACTAGTATGATCAGATCACCTTAAATTTGTGACCTTTACTGACTAACAGTAGCTAAGAAACAGCTTCAGAAAAGGTGATCTGCCAGCACTTTTCACAGTCCTGGGAAATGTTCTGTTGTTGGATAAGTGTTAACCTGTTACCCCACAGGCACACGGTGTTCTGACTGAGGGTTAAATTTTATTAGAGCCTCTCACTTTAGGCACCTGTAAAGTTATTGCACTTGACTTTGGCAAGAGCGATTCTTAAGATAAATGCAAGAGGAGGTGGACCGGCGTAATCCCTTAGCAGGCTTCTCTTGGATCCCCAATATTTACACAACAAGGAAGAAGTCCGATGCCAGCAGAAGGGACAGAGGGAAGTCTCTTTGGAAAGATTTCAGAGGGTGCCTCAAGTAGCAGTAACCATGACAGGACTTCTAGGAGAAGATGTACTCATACCCCTGTGTGGTTTTACACAAACCTCCCCAACTTATTACATAGCTAGAATTCCAAATACAAGTGATTGCTTTTTTTCTTTGTTGACTTTTAATCTTCAGACAGAAGGGGAAAAAATAATCAAAGGAGTTGTGGATTAATTTTTTGCAATCTTCAGAAATAGGCTTGTCCTAAGGGAGGCTATCACCTCAGTGACAATACACGTAAGATAATAAGGACTCCAGTTCATCCATACTAACCATCAAGCACTTCGCAAATAACCTTTAGTGTTTTGAAGTGGCCAAATCAGGGTGGCAGGTAATTGCAGTTAGAACTTCTCACCGGGTATTTCAAATATCTTCTATGCAAAATAAGGTTCTGCACCTGGGTCAGGGTAACCCCCGGTATCAATAGAGGGTGGGGGAAGAAAGGATGGAGAGCAGCCCTGCCCAGAGGGACTTGGGGGTGCTGGGGGATGAAAAGCTGGCCATGAGCCGGCCATGGGTGCTGGCGGCCCAGAAGCCAACCCTACCCTGGGCTGCATCAGGAGAAGCATGGCCAGCTCGAGGGAGGTGATTGTGCCCCTCTGCTCTGCTCTGGGGAGACCTCCCCTGGAGCCCTGCATCCAGCTCGGGAGCCCTCAGCACGAGGAGGACATGGAGCTGTTGGAGCGGGGCCAGAGGAGGGCTACTAAAATGCTCCGAGGGCTGGAGCCCCTCTGCTCTGAGGCCAGGCTGGGAGAGTTGGGGGTGTTCAGCCTGGAGCAGAGGAGGCTGCGGGCAGAGCTGAGTGCGGCCGCTCAGGGCTTGGGGGCCCGGAAAGGGGGGGACAAGCTTTTTGCAGGCCAGCTGGGCAGGACGGGGGGGTTTAAAAAGGGGAGGCTTAGACTGGAAGGAAGAATTCTTTCCGAGGGTGGTGCCCTGGCAGGGGTTGGCCAGAGAGGGGGTGGAGGCCCCATCCCTGGGACCATTCCAGGCCAGGTTGGCCGGGGCTGTGAGCAACCTGATGTGGTTCAAGGTGTCCCTGCTCCTGCAGGGGGGTTGGACTGGGTGGCCTCTGGGGGTCCCTTCCCACCCAAAACATTCTAGGATTCTATGATAAGTCTAGAATACAGAGACCATTTAACAGCAGCACGGATCCATGGTGTGACTTACCAAGGAAAAACACAACCTGAACTTTTTCTTGTAAATGACTATGTTCAATTGCGCCAGTTCCAATAGAAACCTCCACTTGATTTTTGCAAAATATTATTTCTGCAATATTACAGTATTTCTGCAATGTTGACATACCCTTAAAGATTCTAACAAAGCACACAGAGCAGATCCTGAAAAGGGATGAGAAACAGATAATACATGCCACCTTTATGTTTTTCAGGCCTGGACCACAGATGAAGTCCTTCTGGACTTCAATCTGTCTTCCTGGAGGACTGATAAGGAGACACTGTAGATGTATATGAACTCCTTCCCTGAAAATATTGGCTATTTTAGGTGGTTCAAATTTCCTTATATTAAATACAGCTTATCATCTCAACTGTGCTCAAACTTTGAAAACAATTCTGCTTTAAAGCTGGAGTACGGGACTCCTAAAGGTTGTCAACTGTGTCCAGTTGGAAAAAAGTTCCATTGGAAACCTGAAGCAGGGCAATGTTCTCAGCTGTAACTACTATTGCACTAGAAGTATCTGCTATCAAATGCCAAGCAGATCTCCTTGTGTTCCTGAGCCCCCATATGTCTAGAAGCCCTGTCTTCAGCATAAGGGCTTATTTGGAAGCCTAAAATTAGATATTGTAAAGCTACTAAATTTACCTTCAGTAATGAAGGCTAATTTGGTCCTTATTTTGGGGAAAGCTCTCTTTAAATTTAGATTTAGAAGCTCAATGCAAATAATTGTTCTTTGTTAAGAAGTTCCAGTAACTGCCAATTCTCTTTTGCATGCTGATACAGAAAAAGTCTTCCAATCAGTCGTCCTTCTCAACTTCCTTGTCTTTTGATGTGTCCTTTTGCCAACTGTCTTGGCTGGTCATTCACCGCACTGACCGTTGATGACCATGGGGCTAAATACATAGAAAACTGTTTGAAGCCCTCAACGCATTTGGTAGCAATCATCTGCTGGTTTTGATGTGGATGCCAAAAGGAGAAAAAAAAAAAAAAAAAAAAAAAAAAAAAAAAAAAAAGCATTGAGCGAGCAAATTAGCTGGCTTTGAAATTCCTTCATTGCTTCATAGCACAACATGTCCAGGAACTTGTGCGCATCATCAGAATCTCTAGCGTGTTAATGGCTGTTCCCAGCAAGTCCTGCCTCTGCCCCAGATAAGACAGAAACAAGAGCCTTATCAGAGGAGGACAATGGATGGTCCCTGGCAAAGGGTGATAGTTTGTATTCAGCTGGCAAAGCAACAGCCCAAACTAGCTCTAAAGCTCTCACAATAGGAACAGAGAGGGGGGGAAAATGAGGGGGGGAATAAAAAAAGTACAGTTCTGAATTGGGATACAGATGCTGGCCTATTGGTGTAACACAGTTATCCCCATGCTGCCAGATTAAATCAAGGTTACATGCATACAGAAAGGGCAGATATCCAATTCAATCTTAAACTTTCTTAGAGGAGACAATTAAAGGAGTATTTGCTTTTAGCTTCTCTATTTAGTGCTATAAAAGTCTGCCCTCTACTTTCCCTCCTGACAAATTCTGACTGAGTAAGGTACCAAAAAAGTGTCTTCGGCAGAGCCACAAAGAAAATGAAGTCTCCCTTCCCACCCTTGCCTTGCCTGGATTTTCAAGCATGAATAAGCAAGCCTGATCCTGGATTCCCTCCCCTTTTTTCCAAAACAACTGGCTAAAGATTTTCAAGATTATCTTGTACAATGCACTCAGACAAGCCCTCAAACAAGCCTGTTGCAGTCTGTAATAGAACAATACAAGTTTCCCATACATACTAAAAAATAATGTTTGTTTGTTGTTTTTTTTTCCCCCCAACCCCCAATCTTTAAGATTACATTTTACAATTTAAAATTCCTTCTAGTCTCTTTCCCGCAGCTTCGAGACCAGCAGTCAGCTTAATGGAGTTCCATGAAAACTGCCCTACGTCATGGTGGCGACTGACTACCATCGCTCCTGGTAGGGCTGAACGAGATGTGCTCCAGGGTTGTCACTGTCTCTACTGCGTGTTTAAGCACTTGTGCTGGGTCGAGGAGTAAAAAAAGGAACCACTTATCTGAATACAACTCTGCTTCTGTGAGAGTAGCACAATTTCAAACCGTTCCCAACATCTCAGTTATTTCTCCTTCAGTGAAATACCTTTCCTCATTCTTCAGTGAAAGGTAAATTTTTATTGAAGAGTCATCACTCTCGGTTAGCAGAATCGTGACTCTCACAGTGCTGACTCTCGTGTGGCAACACGACGGACCCCCCAGAGAGATGTTACGGCCCTACCGCCAGGACAACACAAGCAAGCCGGGATGCACTCGGACAGAACATCAGCCATTCTGCTTCACCCCGTTACCTTATTCCCTTTCCCACCCACCCTCCTTTTTCTTTTTTTAAAGCTTGAGAAACAAACTCAGGTCACGCTTACTGCCGAGTACCCTGAAGCCAGATCATACAGAAGAACAGTTACCCAGGGGCAGATGATGCACACAAAGTTCGAATTTCACCTCATTCAGTGATTCTTCTTACTCCCAAGTCATTGTTTTGCTATTTCATCATCACAATATTAACCTGCAAAAATGTTCATCACAAATTCACCAGGCAGTCAAAATTTCCACGAAGTCTTCATTTTTTTTTGGCATGCAAGGAATACAGAACCAGCCTGCACTGATTTTAAAACAATTCAAACACACAAATAATACTGTTTCAGCAGGTACCTCTTTCCCTTCAATCAATGTTACTCCATTCTGTATTTTAGCTCAAAGAAAGTCTTACACTAACCTGTTTTACCAACCTTGTTTACTTCTCTTACAGGTATTTCCCTTTCAGTTTCTCATCAAAGCAAGGAAGCGCTGTTTAAACACTCTTGCATCCCACCCTCTGACAAGTTTTCTGATCATTGCATTGAATCTTTTCCTGCACATCATGTCTCTGCTCCAGCAATGGCAGAGTCAAGCTTCAATTCAAACACCATTTTCTAGTAGCTGCTGGTAATATAGCACACAGCATTTAGCAGTCTGCAGAGCTGAACAGCTTCAATCAAACTGTGGTTAGTGTCATGTTTTACTTCCCAATCACACGGATCCTGTTTTACACATGCTAATTACTTTTTTTTAAATATGCATTAAAAAACCCCACAAAACAAGCATGATTCTTTCTTTCTGCTAAGGCAGACAATTCCGATTTGAAATCAAAGGAGAACAATTCCGGTTTCACTGGTTAACTTTTCATAACTTCATCCCTATTCACACTACAGTACAATTATAAATGCGTTTTGGACAAGATGATTATTATTGAGCTTACATCTCTTAATTATGTTTTTCTTTTCGTATACATAGCTTTGGTCTGGTTCTTTGCTGTGAAAATTACAGATTTGCTTGGACTTCAAATTGAAGATACATGCATTTTTTTTTTAAGTAATTCAGCATTGAAAAATCTAAGCCCTTCAGTGCTGACAAACCCCCAAAATTAACTACAGTATTCCTAAAGGCATTTTAAAAACCACTAATCCTCCATTTTATATTACTTTCCATCGTAACCATCCATATAATGTCCCAATCCCTATTTCTGTTTTATCTGTGAACTGTAGCTCTTAAATCTAAGAAACAGTAAGACCAGAAAGTAAATTCCTTCTGCACAGAGAGCTGAAGAATAGCAACACTTCATTTTTTGGCTTTGAGTTCATTCAGCATTTAATTAGAAAATGGCCCCAATCATTGGAGTTTTGTTCAGGTTTTGGTTCATCATATATGAATCACATTGTACAGGCAGTATAAGTTGCTTTTCCTACACCTCGCTAGAATCTGCCTTCACCACAAACATGACAACGCTAAGATAAAACAGACAATGAGACTAACTTCCCAACTGATCTCGCTAATTTAGCCCAGGGCAACTTCATCCATCCAGAACTTGGAAATCATTTTTACTTGGGGGGAGTACCCCTCCCGGCTGATTAGATTGTGTGTGATTTTACAGTTTTAGGATTCTATAGCAGTATGATGCCTCCAGCACTGTCCCTACATCAACATCAGCAGGGGAGAAAACGTGAGCTGGCTGAGCAAGGAAGGCAGAGACGGGAGCTTTTAGAAGTCTCCTCTGCAAGAAATAAAGGATTATACAGAAGTGGGGGTGAAAAAAACAGCCCACCCTGCAACCCCTTACGAGTGCACATATGTTTGTGTTTGAACACGGAAGGGAAAAGGTTAATTCTGTCTGCTCACAGCCAGGCAGGAGGAAAAGCTCAAGGTCCTGTTTGTTCTCCATTATTTCATCTGCCTCATCCAATTTGGTTTCCATGTACAGTGGTTTTCTAAGAGAAAAGATGATAAAAAAAACCCCACCACACAAGATCTTGTGGAAATTTTTAAACCTATGGAAAATTATTTTTGCCTTTTAAATTTATGTGCATGTTCAATAAAAAATTACTTTTAAAAACTGACTATGACGTCACAGAATTCCAGATAATTGGCCTTTGCTTTCATCTACAGGAAGTGACTTTGCGTGGAAGACCTTCATAAATGTCTGAATTGATTCATACAAAGGGTATTTTTTGGTTCTTTATAAGAATTTTAAATATCTGCATAAGGGTTCAGTGAAGAAAAGCATTTTCTGGAACATGGACTTGAGAAGAAATTCATTTCCACCAGACTTGAAGGACCTGAAATATGTGTAAGTGCTTCTCTGAATGTCAGCCAAGACCTGCAAAACAGCTGAGGGAGGAAATAAAGCAAGGCTTCACTCCATACATACATACATTTATAAGACGCGTATAGCTTTCTTCTGTAACATATCTGTTCAGGCTTTGGTACATGCTGACATAGTCAGAAATTTGCCTGCCCTGCTGTAAAGAAACACTCGGGAAATATCCTGCACAGCAATTATTAAAAATAAGTAAGTTAAAGTGGTAATTGTCATTAAAATTAAAATACATCTACATCAATAACTTTACTCAGACATAGTCACGCCATTATGTAAAGTGTTTTCCTCTAAAAGGCGCAGAGGAACTTCAGCAACCAAAAATGATTTCTCAGTTGGAGCGTGCTTCCTCAGTTTTGTACAGCAGTGTCAGTAAGGGAACAATTACCAAGTTTTCCTCTCCTGAGAGGTGAGGATGGAAGTAGAAAACAGAAAGCTCTTAAGAGCAAAAAGCCTTCTTGGGCTGTGACGCACGGAAGGAATGTCAAATGACACAACCTCCACAAGGTCTCAAGCATCACGTTCCAGCTTGTGAAGACTTTGTGAAGATCCTCCAGAAAAGCATCTTCCCAGAAGAAAGAAAACCTTAACCAAGTAGTTCATTAGCCTACAGAAACCATACAACCAGACTTGAAACGCACGTCTGAAAGTACTCTGGGTGAGAACGCATGGGTTTAGACAATTTCTCGGTGCATTTTCGTCTAAGTGTTGTCTCAATACTGAACACATTTACACCTTTTACTACACTTGCTGTGCCCCCTTGATCAGAAAAAGGGCAGCACAGCCAAAGTTACATTCCCACAAAAGGTTTAATGGGCAGCAGTACGTAGCTAAAAGAGAAAGGAACTGTATTGCGGTGGCACTGCTATATTGAATGAGTAGTTATTGAGGTCTGAAGTAAAAAAAAAAAAAAAAAAAAAAAAAAAAAAAAGAGAGAGAGAGAAAAGAAGCTCTGTTTTGGCCTTGACCACACAAACCTACCTAATTATGAGTAACAACCAAAACCTCAATTAAAATTTAAAAGCACCCTCCAACTCAAATTCAGTCTGTTGGGACTAGCATCAACAGTTTTGTAACTGTATGCTAAAACTCTGCATCTATGGCAACAGCAATAATTTCCTCCTTCCTTTATACCAGGTAAAATGAATTTGAAGGTATGCTGATCTTCCACATATGCAGCAAGGCTGAGTCCAAATTTGGATTAACCAACGAGTAAGAAAGCTGCCCAGAATCCAAGGAGGTCAGCATGTTACTGTAAATTACTTGCAATTTTCTACCCATAAATAACTGTCCTTTCACTGATCTCTGTTCCACATGCACAAAGAAATGAAACTCATAACTTGAAAATAGGTAAAAAAAAAAAAAATAAAAAAATCAATTGCTCCATTCTGAGTCTTTTATTTTTTTTTTTGTCTGCTTTTTTTTGGGGGGCGGGGGGTGGGTGGGTGTTTGGTTTTTTTACAGCTGTAGCCTGCAGATTGGTTTCCCATTCCACATATCTGTCAGTTAATGTTAATTCCTGTGGTCATAAAAATATCTTTCTGTGCTTGTGGCTTGTGCACTATTCTACCCAAGTGAACAGTTTAGGACAACTCCCCAATTTAGAATAGAAAGGCAGGTAACATTAAATGGGAGTGAGTTCCAGTCAGCCAGAACAAAACAGGAATCCAGACAGAACAACAACTGGAACCCCCAAAACCAATTCTGTTCAGTCTGACCCAAATTTTTAAGGGGACTAAGCTAACCCCAAACACACACCCCCACGCCCCCCAATATCTCAATTTGAAGGGGCCAGGGGGAAGTCCCCAATTATCCAGTGTCACAGTAAAAGTGGTCTTCCCGATTGGCTTCATTTATCTTGCTTTCTGACAGGCTAATTATTTTTACTTGCTTCTAGAAAAGAAGTTTGTGGACTGATTCTGCAAAGGTAAGTACACACGTGTTCTGTGCCCATCACGTGCTAGCACATGGGTACAGATTTTTATTACAGCTTGTTGATTCAGCCTGTAACTGCTATATGAGAAAGTGCTCAAGTCAGAGTTATAACAGCAGAGGTTTGTGGTTTGGGGATTTTTTTTTTTTTAAAAACAGTTAATTTTTTTTTCCAGCTGTAGGCAGCTGAAACTCTTCTCCAAAACCATGTCATATATGATGAACAGTTTCAACTGAAGAATGCAAGAGATTTTGTCTGTCATTTCAGAAATGAGATACTTCCAGCTTTAAGGGACATCACTCATCAGGTTGCAGTACACTCTTCCACTTCATCTTCCTGGATGGGGAGAGTAGCATGGAATAAGGGGGAGAGGAATCCTTCCCACTTATTCTGAAGATAAAAAAAAGGCACCTAACCCTCTCTCCCGTCTCGTCTTTTATTTCTCCCCCTTTGAAAACGAGTGCTTCCAAGTCCTTCGAGTCTCTTTTGCCTGGGTGAGTGCACTGGCTACACAGCTCCTTCAGAATTGCTCCACCTTTCTCTGTACAGAACCTCACATTCCTCACGTGATTCATGACCACATCTTGACCCTCAAAGCCACACACAAGTTTTTATTTCCCCCGTCTATTTTGTCAATGAAAGATTCATAACAGAAACCTCAACTTGCCGAGAACAGCTGAGCTCTTCCTGCACAGCTGGTCCTCTGTTGGGCGCACTGATTTGGCTGCAATAAAAAAGGATGAAGATAGCCCTTGCTCTCCTCTGATGGCAAACGTTATCACACAGTTGATGTTTCACTAGCAGCAGACACAGATTTTTTTTGTTTTTTTTTTTTTTTTTTTTTTTTTTAATTCCACAGCAGTGTGGGTTGGTACAGGGGAAGTGAGCAGCACTGCAGAGTAAAAGGATGATTTGGGAAAAGAAAGCATGGCATAATTATTGTACTCTTCTTTCCCAACAGTAATAAAACATTAATTTAAGCATCTTGCTTTTTTTTTTTTTTTTTCAAACATTCCAAATATAGAAGGTCATTTACAAGAACAAAAATTTTAAAGAATTTTCATGAGATCCCCTGCTGTTTTAATTAGGAGAGTTTGAGGAAAAAAATTACAAAACTTGATACTGTTACTATGGAGTTAACTATCCCTGGAGGACTTCCCACAGACATCCCGTTAAATTAGCCAAGCTAGTAGTACTATAATATTTCAATGGTTTTGGGGAAGCAAACCTACTGTTTGCTACCTGGTTCAGCCATCTTTCCTTGCATTAGCTTACAGAGATTAACTACGCCAAACAAGAATCCTAGGAAATCCACCCAAAGGGAGGGTATTACCCTAGGAAAATATTCTGAAATATTTCGGCTAATTATTTGAGTTACATACTCAAGGTGCCTCTCATGTTTTTAAACATTATTCTCATTTGCATTCAAGTACTGTTTACTTAACAATTAACTAGGCAAAACTATGTTGTGTGGCATGGCAGAAGCCTCTTCTGTATGCAGGAGCAGTCTCTTCCCACCACAGTTTACAGCACTACAGCTCAACATGTAAAGCAAGCGCAGATTCAAAACTCACATGCATCTTCTCGTGAAGAAACGCAAGGTAAGTGAAAGATGCTTTTTCTCCTTTTTTTTTTTTTTTTTTTGAAATAATAAATCTTCAACATTTTAGAAGTGCCAAGACATACTTTCATAACAGGGTACTTCTGAGCCAAAGAAAAGCCGTGGTCAAAGGGACATATCAAGCCCATAAAAATCCTTAAACGATACTAGAATCTACAGCCAGAATCTCAAGTAGAAACCTCATGCATTACCAAGCTTTTATTTCAATCAATGCAAAGCCACTTTTCAGCACCATACAGTGCAGTTGAGAAACGTACACAAAACTTGATTCCTCTGTCTTCATGCAACAGCTATGATGGGCAAGAAAAATTTGAGAGGAGACACTGATTTATTGTCAACCCTTCCCACCATTAATTCACATTTCTGTCTTGGTTTTTTGTTTTGTTGGGGGTTTTTTGTTTGTTTGGGGGTTTTTTTTGGGGGGGATGTTTTGGTTTCCTAACCAAGTGGGGTAATTTTTAAATTATAGTGCAAGCAGGTGACTTCGCTGCAGCATCCTGCTGAGCACCAATGTACCAGCCTCACAAGGGAAGCTCTCTGCTTCTGCCACTGGAAAAGTCATTTCACCCCGCCTGGCCTGAAGAAATCTCAGCAGCTTCCCGCTCCCTCTCCCTCTTTCTACTTCTCCCCCCCCTTTCAATTACATTAGTCAGAAAAATAGAAAAGGGAAAAATTATTAACCAAATCCAGTGAAGAGTACCAAGGCAAACACTTTCATGCTCACACTTTATTTCAGATTTAAAAAAAAAAAAAAAAAAAAAAAAATTTAAAGGGGTTGCCTTGGTGCCAGATCAGATGGTAGTATGTCTTTGCCTACTGTGCATCTCTAATTATCCTGGGAAAATGGTAATGATGCCAATCAACACTGGCTGGCCAGTAGAGAACTGGTAAAGCCTACGCTTCCAGCAGCAATTCCCTCGAGACCACTTGCGTGCTATCTCTCCACACAGGAAGCATTTATGAACCATTTCACTCAACAGAAGGATTGCTGAAAATCATAGCTGATACGAAACCACTAAAAGAGAAATTACTGCAGTAACTGAACCAGCTACTGCATAATTTCTCTCTCAAGAAAAGAAAAAACTTCATTAAACTTCTGCTATTTAGGTCACCATTTCTAAGAGGCGAAAAAGAACAAAATCTTAGATGCCATATAAATCAATCTAAAAGAAGAGGATGCAAGCAGACCCGAGCAAACTTTTACTGTCAGCTAGTTCCAACATCCTAACTCCAGAGACTGAAAGTCATTCTTTTCAGTTCTCATTCACCTCTGCTGTATCCTGTCTTGCAAAAAATCTGTAAGACATCTTCCAAGCAAAAACATATAATTAATCTCCATGTTTATTTTATTAACTTACATGGTTTTATCATAGCATTCCCCATGCTCTAAAGGTATTTTTTCTTTTTAATTTCACAAACCATTAATAACTTCTAGTATGCTCTACTCAGACACCAAGAGTTCTTCTTTGTGTCCAGCACAATTAGTGCTCTCAAATTTTAGCCCGAGTAAGGACTCGTGGGTTAGGTCCTTCCCCTCTAATTACAGCCACTGTAAGCCCCCTGCAGGGTCTTCTTGCCAATAGTTAAACCTTACTGTAAGATGAGGAATTTGTTTAACAACAAGTATCAAAAGGAGAAAGCAAGTCAGGAAAGCAAGTTGGGAAAGCAGAGCAAGTTTTCCCTTTAAGAATTTTGTTTATTTTAAAATGACTCCTACACTGTGAGGCTGAGAGAAAGGGGGTGAGGGGAGGCAGATTACAATACTTTGGTTTGTATTTTCTTCTTTTAAGACTCCAAATAACAACTCCAAATCTGGGATTCCTTGTTCTCAACAATGATGGATACCCATCGTCCCTATATCTAAATTTGTTATGCTCCAACCTTAACAATGAGCAATGTTAGACACACTTGTACCAGAGTTAAGAGTTACTCTCACGTATCACTTTCCAAAGTTATACATAATACTGAAACCCAAGTAATTTGTTGAGTGGAACATTTGACTAAAACTGATTTATAGCTGGAAATCTGCAATGATATCAGATCCAACCAGAGATCTATCTAGCCATTTTTTCCAGTCTGCAAGAGTGACCAAGAACAGATGGCAAGGAAAGTTAGTAAGAGCAAGGCAAGCAGGTATTAAAGTTTTCCCAGTGTTGCCCAGGCCTCAGAGACCTGCAGCCCAAGTGCTTTCAACAAGGGGGAACATCTGTGCTTAACCACCTCAGCGAAATTTTCAATTTGTCCATTTCCTTTCACATCTACATGAAAGTATGACGACTTCTCACACACACACATGCCCAGCAGAGCCCCACAGCACGCCTGCATGGCGTGTGAAGAATTAACTCCTTTTGCTGTTTTGAACCTTTTTGTTTCATCAGACACCCTCCAGGTCCTCTCTGAACAGAGACAGATTCTCTACTCACCTTCTCCATGTCACTCATAACATCACAGACCCTTAACGCACTCCTCCTCTCCCCCCTATTTCTTTTTCAGACTGACAAGTATAGCCTATGTAATGGTGCTGCACAGACACCATTCTGTATACAGATGATGCCTTTCATCCATCTCTGAATTGCTTCCATTGCTAGTGCTACTCTTCTTGAGATTGCAAGGATGATAGCTGTGCAAAGATACAAGCAATGCATGGATTTATGCAGTCGTATAGTGTTCCCTTCTGTTTTCTATTCCTTTTCTAATAATTCCCAACCCTTGAGCTAGCTTTTTGACAGCTGCCAAGCGCCGATCTGATATGTTCATAGAATTCCCTATTTTAACACAAAGATCTCACTCCTGAATTATAACAGTCAGAGCCTAGATTTCATATGAAAATTAGGATTCCTATGTACATCACTCCACATTTATCTATACTGACTCTCATCTGCCTTTTTATTACCCAGCCACTCAATACCCAAAGGCCCTTCTGTAGCTCTTCACAGTTAGCTCTCATCTTTCTTCATCAGCTCTCATCTTTCATCAACATAACAGTACTTCTTTATTCCAAGGCAACAAGGAACAGACGACCAGCACAGGTCTGCTAGTGACCTCCCTGCATTGTGAACGTTGATTCTCTATTTCTAATTTTAATTTCTTACGTTTTGTAATCAACTTTTACCAGTGCAAGAACCTTTGCTCTTATTCCCCTTCGTTCCCTCCTAGCCCTAGTTGATCCCTTCAAAGGCTTTAATAATTGCCTTAGGATCAACTGCCCACTACAAAGTCACATCAATTCTTCCTTATTTTGCTGTTTCCACCCATCAACTAGTTCTAGTCCTTACTAGCTGCAACCAACTTGCCTTGTACTGACAAAAGACCTGTTGATCTGTAGTTTCATCCAATACCCGAGCTACTGTAAAACAAGCCACCTTTCGTTTCTAATTGTCTCTTTCTTATGTTCATGTTCCCCTTTTTGATACCAAGCCCAGCTGCTATGGATTCTTGGCTCTAACTCCTACAAATAAACATGTTATGGTCAATGGAGGAAGGGCTCTGGTAGCAACATTAGGAATCACACCCTCTGCATTTCTCAGGGGCAGGTGAAGAGCTGCTTCTCTTGCGGGGTTCCCCAAGTAGCCACTCCTTGCAGCAGCTGTAGCATTTTAAGTTCCCCACCCTATTTCTTAGGCTTAAAGACACATCTGTCCAAGTGCCCATTTCATCATACCCTGTTTAAACACTGTCCTGTTCAAACCTCATTGTTTCCTTGAGTTTTACAACATCTGCCATACATTATTCTATCAAAGAAAGTTATAAGCACACCTCACTCTTGGACGGTGCTTCATCCCAAACTACACACAGCTCCATACACATTAGCTTTCTACCTCTTTTCTTTTTAAATTACCCTTCGCTCTCACTGTCATCTTTAAGCACCAACAGTTAGTTCCACTGCTATTTTGACAAAACCACCTAAACCTACTATATAGGCCTCCCCTGTTTCAGACATTTCCCCATCTCCTTATAGCATTTTTCACCCACTACTTTTCACTTCTCTGGTCCTATGCGCAACATGCGCAGCATTTCAGAGGATGTTACTACGGAGGTCCCAGTCGCGCACTATTGAGGCCCCTCCTCAACAGTCCAAGTCCTAAATCACCGATACACACGTAGACCATGACCACTGGCTCATCCCCAGCCCAAGAGCCTATCCAGACATTCAATGAGGTCTAAAACTTTTTGCACTTGCCAGACAAGATACCTTGTGATCCCAAAAAATGCAAGTAGCCATAGAGCTGACCATCAGGCCTCTGCATTACCATCCTCTCTCTTCCTCTTGGCTGGGATCCCTGTCACTGAAGGGGTAATCTTGATGCAAATGAGCACGCAGCCATCGCTTGATGGGGGGAGGGCCTATTTACAGGACCATTTCTGCCTTCACTGCACTGATGATCTCTTGTGCGGTGCTTTTCCCCTTCTCAGCAGGTCTACGGCTGCCAGCCTAGAGATGAGATTGTCTAATATGAGAGCCGTAGAGCAAAGTTAACGGTGCATGGCAGCAGAAGATTGAAGTTCTGAATCAATTTCCTGCACGTCAAGTTGGTCAGTTGTTTTAACTAAAGTTTCAAATTACCAAATAAACACTGGAAAGCAATGAAAGGAACATACTTAAGACCTTTATACTGTTAATTTCTGTGTCTATCAAACTGTAATTTAAAATTAGCAGCTGTGTCAAAGATACAGCTACAGCCATCATTTATCGTTGAGAGAGCAAAGCTGGAGAGAGGGATCAGCCCTTAGACACGCTCAAACCAGCAAACCATAAGCTGTTCTCAGCCCACACACACATATCTTGGGTTTCTTGCTACAAGAGGGCTCTATGCACAGGTTTTACCCATATCTGCACACGGCTGAAGCAGCTACAACAGCTTCCCCACATAGGCGAATTTTATAAAAGTTAAAATTGCTCCCCATAGCAATGGGGGAATGTTTCTGCAGCACAGTACACAGATCCTGAACCCCAGAAGATGCAACTGAGAGTGTCCCTAACAATATTTTGGAATAAAAGTTAGCTTTATTCATAAAGACACAGAAGGAAAAGAAGTGGTTACAAGAACAAGAAGAAACACAAAGAAGAGGGATTTTAAAGGGTAATTCTCACTATCATTTGTAGGTAGATACAAAAAACCCTACATGCACACACATAACAAACATTTGCCTCTTGAATATTAATATGCATGTAAAATACGATTTTGATTGGAAAATCTCTTTTAAAGTTAAGAAGTATATTCTAAACACCAGTGTCACGGAAAGTTCTAAGTTATCAGCTCTGGAATTACATCGCTCCACAACTGTTAACTGCCTGAAGCAACTGAGCTCCAGACCAAATGCAATTGCTACTGGTGGTGCAAAACCCCATAGTCGTGAAGTTCCTGTTTACCACTTTGCCAGATTATGGTGCCATAACAGAAAGTTGCTTCACTTCAGCACGAGTGAGATTACTGGATAACTGAAATAACCTCCACAAGAAAGAAAAGTTATAAACAAAAATTTCCAAGTTGCCAGGTAGTGTATTATCCAGTTGTAGCATCATACTGTACGTGTATATACATATATAGGTGTAAATATATATATATTTGTGAAATAATTGCAGGAGTTGATAGCTTCTGAGAAGAGCTTTCTGAAGAATAAAACTTGAGAGGAAAAACAAAGAGAAGATATGCTTATTCTTGGAGGAAAGATGGTACGTGGTGGGGGGGGAGAACAATCAAAATGCTGTACAGAATTATGGTACGTGATGTCCCCAGACCCTCTAGCTTGGCAGAGCTTATTTTGTCTCTGCCCATTTACTCCCTCGCACGTACCATACATCATGTCTTTCAACTGGGCAAACTACTAAGCAGTGCAGGCAGACAATTCTCCTTCCAATATACTGTGCTGAAGAAGGTTGGTTTGTGAGGCTTTTTCGGGGGGGTGGGGTGGTGGGGGGTGGTGGTGTTTGGTGTTTTTAATATTGTGTTTTCTCTACAGAGGATCTTAAGTAATACTGTCTTGGAACATATTTCACTAACTAGTGTCTCACAGATATAAACCATTGACGGGTTATTTTTGCTGCAACCAACTGGCCTCCCACAAGGCATTCAAGATACTGTGACACGCACCGACAGACACAACATCACTTACAACCTTTTGCAAATTAGCACATATGGGCAACCATTCACTATCTAAACACCCAACTAGGTTCCTGGAAGATTTTGCAACCCTTTCATACCTTTAGGGTCAAGTTAGTCTCCCCGTCATAACATCACAGGCCAAATGAAGAAAAAAGTGTTTCACCTTTTCAGAAAAAAGCACAACAATCTAGAACCCTCAGCTTGCACAGTAGGAATTTGTGTTATAGTTAAGACTATGTCAAAACTGGATAAACAATCGGGCAAGAATTTGGACAAACTCTTTCCATTCAACTTGAATCTGCTGGTGAAAGCCCAGCCAGCACCTATGGTGTCCGTATCACATACCTGAATAGGGGAGGCACTGGTCACAGCTCCCTACTCCAGTCTGAGCTATGTTTTGCACTTCCAACAGCGATTCAACACTTCCGGATAAAGCTATCCTCCTTTGGGACAGCACTTGTTCATAATTTCCAGAGCATTTATGAATAGACCATTAACCAGTTGAGTTACATACACCTTAAAATGTATTTCTTAAGTCATCCCATCTGTGTTTCAGTGGTGTTACAAAGGGAAAGGATGAGAAACAATACAGTGAGTGCGCTGCACCTTGGACTGCAACAGCAAAGCTTCACATACAGAATCATATTGTTACTCCAGTAAGACACCAAAGCACAGGTATGATTGTTCAGATGTGCTGGTGTACATACTGCCTTTAAAGGCCTTTTATGGTAAATTTAACTATTACTGCCCTACCTTTATCCTGACTTTACTTACTGCTCAAATGATCCAGTTGGGGATATCTATGGGGATATCTATTATCAGGCTCAACTATTTTACCAGGGCTTCCCCCTTCCATGCCAAGCAGTAATAAAGGTGTGAAGAAAGCTAGTGCTATGCAGTGGCTTCACCTATAGCCATATTTTACTGCTTCCCCCCCCAATTTATACAAAATATGCAAATTATGGCACAAAGTGAAACAACAGCACGGCATTTCAAGACATTACCAGAACTACTTTTCATACAGACTTTTTTCATACAAAAATGGAAGTTACCAGCAGTTGGAAGCACTGTGCAAGTTCTGCCGGGCTGTACAAAGGGTGCAGGCACCATGCTTGGCAATACAGCCACAGTGATGCTGTGAGCACCTATTCCCTCCAAACACTGAAGAACAAACCCCTGTGTGTCAAATAACTACACTGATTTTTTTTCTCTACCCCTTGCTAACAGCCACCGCCACTCAGCGCTTCTAGATAAAACTGCCTTTACACACCGTGTCCCCCAAAGTACAAAGAGGTTTTGATATTTTGGCTCACAAGCCTCAAGCCAACAGCACTACTGGAAGTACTATGTACTGGGAGAAAGCAGTAGGCTCTGGCCTCTTGATTAACACAGCTGTGATTTATCCTCACCTCAAAATCAAGGACTTCACCTTGTGGAACACACAGAACCACTCAAACACATCTCTGCTCTTCCTGCTTAGCTGCTGTATTGCTGAGCAGCCCAGTTCACCTCACTTCTGAAAGTCGCCACGATGGCAAATTGCAATACTCTGCCTTGAAAAGGGTAATGAAAAGTACAGATTAAGACAGCTGTCTTCACAGGTGAAAAAGAGAGCACGCGACACCCTGGTTGTTCATAAATGCATACTCTCAGGAGGCCTCAGAGGCAAGAGACAAATAAGTAACTCATTGTCACCATCAAGAGCATGGTGGATGAACGCAGATTAAATGGCTGTGCCTGCGGCAGACTGTTAAGCCTGCTGATCAAAACACTCTTGTCTGGATTCAAGTCTTGATGGTCAATGCAGAGCATCTGGGTAGAAGAGAAAGCCGTACAACACACAGCAGGTCAGGCCAAGATGATTTGCAAACTGTGAAATTCAACACCCCTGTTAGCTCCTCAGATTGTTTCCTTCAGGATCAGCCATTTCAATTCTCTGGATAGGACCCTCACACTAGAAGCATATGGCCTTCATGCTAATTAATGCTACTAGTCCTCCCAAAAATTTCCATGGAATGTCTGATCCCTCTCACATTCATATCCTAGCAGCAACACCCCTCAGGGATGCAAATTGCATGGACAGCAATGAGCAACAGCAATTTAAAAGGAAAGAAAGAAAAAAAAAAATTAACTGCCAGCATGCTAACCATTATACCTAGCAGATCGATCATTTAGCAAGAATTATATCCAGGATTTATTTGCAGAACTGAATCAACTGAGAATTTATTCTGCCTCACTCCACCATAACATTGCACAGATTCAAATCAATCTAATTTAAAGAACATTTCCCTGTGAAGTTAAGCACTATTCCCACAGTAAACAGCTAAACCATTCACTAGCAATAATGATTTACATAATTCTTAATAGCAACACTGCGCAATGCCACTTGTCATACTGCATCACCAAATAACATATTCCTTACCCCAAAGGCAAAGGGCCAACTCCCTTTAAACACATACTGCTTAACACCAGCACACATTTTCCAGTATATTGTGGAAAGTTTTCTTTCCTTTTGGTAGAGTATTTTTATTTATTTGTTTCCCTTCAGTTCAATCCGAGTTGTTTCATAGCTGAAAACAAGTTCAAAAAAGTGTTTTAGATAAAAAGGCCCAAATATCTGTTTCACACAGTCTGTGAACAGTACATCAGAACGTTGTAACACTCTCATCTACTTCAGCTCTACTAAGAAATAATTCTGCATATTCTTTAAACAGAGAAGCTTATGTCAAAGAAAACAGCTTTCAGATATTTTACAATGCTTTCATCCACAAAGGAATGCTTGAGGTTTATGACAACGTACACGGGCTCCTTTGAGAACATGCCTTTCCCCTACAAAGGGAGGAAACAACAATCAGAACTCATGCAGCAATTATGTCCTCCACACCGAAAAAGCCAGGCAGATACAGGAACGGACTGCCACAGCTGGAAAAAGCCAAGTGAAACCACATCTCAAACACCCGTGAGCCTGAAGCTTCCGCGCTGGAGTCAAGCCGGTCCCCCTCCCGCTGCACAAACTGGATCCACTAAAACCAGCAGCATCCCAGGCTCTTCCAATACCCATCAACATCTTGCCCTGTTTGACAACGTAAAACCATAAGCTTAGGATCAAAATTCCTTCGACTCACCTTACAGTAAAACACACGGGAAACACTAGCTTGCTCCCTTGAGTAAGAGTGTGTCGATAACGCACGCTCCAGTATCATTTATATGTATAATCCACAATCCTTTTACTTTCTCTTCAGCCGTGACACTCAGTGCAACATAAGCAGGTTCTTTTCACAGCAAATAAATACTTCCCATCATCAGCAGATTTGTATCATTAACTGATCTAAGTGCAAGAGAACATATATTTTTTCTGTGGGTCTTGCAACAAAGTAAGCTTTCTTATAGTCTGCTCACGACAGAGGAATGATTTAGAGACCCAGCGTATGCAATTTGGCATATAGCCTACCTCCTATTTCAGTTCACTTCAGCAATCGGTTCCATTCACACAGTCTTATTTTCTCCCGCAAGTCAAGTTTCATTTCCGCAGACCACGTAGATATTCCTCTTACCGGGGACACCGATCAGCAGTGAGGTCCAAAGGCACTGAAAATCACCTGCTTGCCCTCCCCCAGCCTGAAGCGCTTTGGAAGAGCTGGCCTCCACACAGAGAAGCTGCAACTGCATCAGTATCCAACAGCAGAGACATGCAGCTACGCCTAACCATGAGGGTGGGAAAATGCAGTTGCTTTCCAGGATTTTCTCCTGTTTCCCACTTACAGCAGCACCGGCCAAACCCCTGGGACGGAGCAGTTTCATTACAAGAAGCTACAATAGAGAGGGAAGAGAAGAGCGCCGTAGAGCATCTCAGAATCAGCTTTTCAACGGTTCAAACTGAACGGTTCTCACCCAGTGCAAAGTCAACACAGAAATCACAGCTGAGCTTTAATGCAAATGGAAAAAACACTTACCATTTACCCTTCTGTAAGAGAAGAGCACTGCTAATGGGGGGAGGGGGAAGGGCAGTGGAAACACTGTCCATCCTATTAGCTTATCAGCTCATTTTAAAGCTTGCTACACAGTCCCGAGAAGGCTGCGGTTACCTGATCTAGTACTTGCGTGACAAATACCTCCGAAGCACAGCGTGGGCACAGATGGCTTCCAGGGCAGCTGCTGTAACCTGTGCTTAGGCAGAGCAGCACAGCGGATGATGGGTGCTTGTCCAGGAAACCTTCTTGTGTGCAACCACCTCAGAAACTGCCCACCCGTCCCAGGGTACCAACAGGCTGCCCGGAAATCCAGACACAGCAACAGCTAGAAAGGTCCAGCAAGACAGACACCCTTGACTTCCCGGTGTGCATACCGGGAAAGTGACAAAAGTCACTCCAAAATTCATCTGCATCTCCACTGTAGTCATTTACTCTAGTTTACCAGAGACAGAATTATTTCTCAAAATAGAATACTCAATACCACCATTCTCAAAAGTGCTTATTGATTTCTGTCCAGACTTAACAAGGTATTTGACTTTCTGAAGCTGTACTTAATTTCTTTGTCACTATATTGCCTTTCCCTGATCTGTAGTCCCTTCTAACATTTCTTGTGATAAGCATAATTTTTCTCTTTTTCTTAACCATTTAAGAAGGCGGAAGCGTTCTGCATCTTGCAAGCCACTTCTGGAGAAATGTGACTGTATCCAAATCTTTTGGAAAGGGACAATCTGAAATGTCACAGACTCACAGAACAGCAAGGGCTGGCAGGGGCCTCGGGAGCTCCCCCAGTGCCACCCCCCTGCCCAAGCAGGCTCACCCAGAGCAGGGGGCACAGGACAGCGGCCAGGCGGGGGTTGAAGATCTCCAGAGAAGGAGACTCCACAGCCCCCCTGGGCAGCCTGGGCCAGGGCTCGGGCACCCTCACAGGCAACAAGTTCTTCCTCCCGTTCAACTGGAACCTCTTCTGCTTCAGTTGGTGCCCATGGCCCCTTGCCTGGTGCTGGGCACCACTGGGAAGAGTCTGGCTCTGTCCTCGTGACCCCCACCCTTGAGATACAGACAAATGTAGGGAGATAGCTCACAAATCATAAATCAATGCTTTAAGTTAGCATTCTGTTTTAAGCAGCTTTGGATAGTTTTTAATTATTTCATATTCAAGCACCAGAAAAAAAAAAAAAAAAAAAAAAAATGTTCTGAGATCAGAAGCGCAGCCTACCTACTTCTGAGGAAGTTTACAAAACACTGCAATCTGCCAGCACCCACACGTTTTTACGTAAACTAAGCCAGCACAACTTGGAAAAAAAAAAAAAGAAAGAAATACAAACATAAGAATTAGTTTATTTTTAAAAAGCCATTAAGCCTGTATTTAAGCAATGCCTTTAAATAAGAAATGATGTAGAAATCATGACTCACAAGTCAAAACAAAGTGTGCCTTGCTAGTTTCATATTCTATTTTCTTTAAACCCGGTCATCTGATAAACTCATACACCTGTACTAAGAACTAAGACAACAATCTGTTTTGGAAACAGGCTAACGTGGAAAGGGATGCTTTAATATAGTTTGGATTTCACATACAATGAGCAATGTAAGAAACCGCCCAGCGATGAAACTGGGAGGCAGAGACAGAGGGAGCAGCTGATCGTGCTTTGGTACAAACATCATAAAACCATTATGCTCCAACTCCTACCTCATAAAACTCGCAATGCAGCAGCAAAAGGTTTAAGCAGTAGGGAATGAGCTTAAGGTTATTTTTATATTATATATTTTCCTATAAAACAATATTTTAGTCACAAGAGAATTTACAGGGTAAAGTTATATCTTGCAAGGATAAATGAATCTGAAATTGCTTTCAAGGAATAAATATTTGTCTGAGCTCAGAAAATGTGCTATATCAAAAAAGAAGTTAAGCAGCATATTTCAGAGCATTTTACCAATGCATTCACTGATGGTGTATCCTTTTCCATTTATTCTTCAATTTAGACAGTATTATTCACTGTTATTGTTAATTTATATCCTTTTGTTTTTCTAATGCCACACAGATAAAATGAAGGTCAGAACAAACGCATGACTGTTTTAAAATCAAGAAATCCAGATGAAGTATCCACATGAACCCGCTTTATCAAAAAACAGAGGGAATCGGTCCACATAGACATGTGGGACAAATTCTGCCTGCCTTCTCACCTCAGAAGTGGTACAGACTAGAAAGGTGCAACCTAAGGGAAAGAAGTGCCTTCAGAGTGCTGCAGAAAAAAAAAAAAAAAAATTAACTGTTGAACTTAGCTCTTCACTTCCTTCATGGATGAAGGAAGAGATGAAAAAGATGTTCCAAATAAAAGAAGGGGATTTCTGACTTTTAAAGACCATAAAGGGAAAAACCTCTACATACCAATGCCTGAGCAGCAGCAGTACTTAAAGAAAATGTTACTGCAGTGAGGGAGAGCGTCAAGATTAACAGGAACATCCTTGCAACCAATTTTTCACTCGTTTTCAGTAGTTCATCTTGTCCTCAGTCGGGTGCACTGTGAGCAAACAGCCACCACAGCTAAGGGGAGAACGCAAAGAATTAAAGGGGAGAAATACAACTGGAACCAAGCAAATCAATATCTCTAGCACAGAAGTTGTGTTCCTCATTAGTCCATAGCTGAGGTGCTAATGGCTGTTCTGATTGTTGCTTCTTGAGGGTTTTAAAAATAAGTAGAAAATTAAAAGACTAAAAATGTTTGGCTCTTAGAAGCAATAAATGAGGAAAAGCTGCGAAGTGCTGAGGTAACCCTGCTGTTAACTGGTAATATAATTTAAACAGGAAGGTTCTGCAGGTCTCGTATTCCTCAATCTGTCCTATTTGCCAGGCTATAATTGCCATCCTGGAGCAGTAATAAGCCAAAGGAAAGCATACATCTGGCTACAGCTGTCAAGGAAGAGCTTTTTAAATTCAGATTATCACCAAAATTGTTAAGCAAATAGCAGTGTTCTCCATACATGGTTCCCAGTACAACAGGTGAAGCAAAAGCCATTTTCATTGTACACCGCTTTTAAAATTTCAATTACCTCTTCTTTTATTTGATGCAATCTTCTAAAACAAAATTAAAATTAGTTGTGATAGCCCTATAATAGTCCAGGTGGATGAACGTGTACCAAGATACTCCCACACTTCTGTGGTGCTATCACTTAGACATTTGCTTCCACATACATTTTAGAAGTGAAAATCCTGTTTTGTTTCCATGTACTGAACCAGCTCAGGACTTGAGTGGAGGCTCTTTAACGACAAAGGGCTCTGGAGTCAACTATTAATGACCTATGGCTCAGCACACCCCCACACTGCTTAATACCAAAATCTGTTCTCTCTGTCCTGGGACAAATGAAGACCGAGGTCAGAAGCGCAGTAAATGAGCAGCTTTCACCAAAAACATTGGATCAAGAACCAGCTGCCACCTTCAACACCTCCCAGTAACTTTAAAAGAAGAGCATACAATTAATTGAAAGAGCTCTTTCTCAGAGATTAAGAAAGCATAGAAATGAAGTGAAAACCACCAACGGTCAGTTCGGCTACACTTAGGCTACAGCTGCACATTAGGCAGAGCCGTACAAAACACAGCGGAAGTGTCTTCTGCCATACATTACAACCAGAGGAGAAACAGAGCCACGGGACAGAAAGGAGAGAGAAAATCCAGGTAATGGAAACAAAGAGTTCACCAAAAACTGGGGGAAACATTTCTTATGAAGGATGCACAGTTAAGACAGAAATCGAGGGTACACGGATGGTAATTAGTACAACTACTCAGTGGAAGACAAATTGAAGAGGTTCGGGGCATTTGAAACAGTAGAGCCAGACAGGCTGGCTGCAACTTCAGAAAGCTCCACCATATGAATTGTGTATCCTGCTGCTGCAGTAGTTCCAAACATTTCAAGACAAGAATGATATCATTGACTACAGAATAGGAAATACAGGTTTCTAATTAAGAAAAAAGGGTAAAAAAAGAAAGATCTGAGCAACTAAGCTTGTAAGTCTGTATCCAATGTGTACAGAGCTTTGGAAGGGAAGACTATGCTGAAAGATACACAGGTCAATGAAGAATTGGCAAACACAAGATGAGTTTGCTTCCAAAGACCCACAAGCATCAAGCAAACACAACAGCTTTTCAAAACATTTCTACTAAGGCAGCGATAAACAAAGCAGGTGTGATGCTCCCCCTCCCTCCCTCCCCCCCATTGGAACTACAGTGATATATTTGGTACAACATCACAGAGGAAAATATTCCAGAGAAAACCAGAACTGGTTTGAGAAAAGATAGGAATAGAATTGGAAAGGAGCGAGCCTGGAGTAGGAATACAGCAGAGCTTCCCTAGCCAACATTGGAAAACCTGCACAGAAGTCTTAGGGAAGGTAAAGCAGACAAGTGGGTGGGCGTCCACCCAAGAAAGCAAGTCATACCGAAGTTTATTCCTCTGGAGCTTTTCAGATGTGCCTGCCTTGATATCTTTCAGGTTTTAGGAGAGCTTATTACTTGGGTGCACACACAACTCAGGTTGGCTCTAGGTACTCCAGCAAAGCTAACAGGATCCTGAAGGGCTTAAGAGAGCAGCAGGAAGAAAGGCACAAGACACAAGTGCTTCCTCTGTAAGGCTGGTTCAGATACCATCAGGCTGATTAGCTCCAGCTCTGACCATGATGGACCCAGACTGGTTTCCTCAAGACTCAGAGTATTTCTAAATCATATTTCCCATCACCCCAAATAATGGGAGGGCTTCCTGCCCACACTACTGACCCATGCGCTCAGCTGGCACTATAGCCAACGTGACAAGCCTGCACAGAGCCAGACATGCTCTGGAGACTCCCACCCACCCACAGCTCGCATGAGCCCAACAGAGATGGTTCTGTGCCCGTATCGGCAAATCCCACAGCTTTTTACTGACTTGATCTGATGAGGAGATACATACGCTGGTCTTGCACGCAACTGAACTGGATGCACAGGGCATGCCACTAGCTCAGGCTCTGTTCCACAAAAAAACCATGTACACTGCCCCGAACCAGGCAAGGTTGCAGCATAATTAGTTCTGCCTCTTCATCCAAGAAGGAAAAGAAAGACTGGGTTGGCTGGGGACAGGAGAGTTGCTCAGTTTTTCCATAAAGTCCCTATACCTTCTAAGCTGATTGGGGACAGAGGGAAGAGAGGATATCAACTCTTCCTAGCTTTTCCCTAAATGGCACTATCCTCTGACAATGCTCCCTCAGCCCTTAGAACCCATTCTCTCTTCACTACAACTGTTAAGAAAAAAGTTTGGTTTAATCCTTGGGAATGGCAAAATTGCATACTGCCTACACTGCTCAAAGCCACTGACTGAGTTTTTCATTGATTAAACAAGTTCTTAAATGCAGAAAATCCCTAGGCCCCCCCACGAAACCTTAGCTCGCACCTTTTAAGATGATGCTAGGAACGACGCAGATCTCACAAGAGTGTTTTGCTTACTCTGGGAAACCACAGCAAAAAGCAATGTAACCATTCTCTGTACAAAATACACTGCGGAAGCAGGGGACACCAAGGAGGGCAGGAAACTACTTAAGCAAACGGACAACACTAGCACAATAACAAATATGAATATATGGGTCTTAAATAAGCATAGATTATAAGGAAGAGGCACAGTAATTTGAGCATTAGCTCAAACTGAGAAGAGGGAATATTAACCATGAAGTGCTTTGTTTTGCAAAGGGAAATTTTCAGTGTGGCAGCTGAAGCAGCAGGCGGACAGATTCAATGACCCAAAAGGTCCCTTAAAGCATTATATTCCTATGAGAATTTTAACAACAAATCCACTTGTTTATTTGAGCACTTGGATGAAACTATTTTCTAAATGACCACTCAAGGGAGGCAGAAAACAAAGAGAGCTTAATAAGGAGTACAGGCGAACACAGCAATGCATTTATGGGAATCGAGAACAGGAGGCTGCCTAATAAAATGTGATCTCTTGCCAAGACCCTGCCAAGGCTTTGGGTTGTATTTTAAAGACTATGTCCACTGTTTCCCATTTACTTTCTCATAGTCTTCCTGCAAAAACAGCAGGAGATTTTCTTTAAAAAACACCAAGAACAAGTTCAGTTTCAGGTACTCGTAAGAAAACAAAAAGAAAAACTAGAACTTGTATTATTTTAAAGAGTAGTGTAACCTTTACATAATAGAACATTTAAAAAATTGATACAACATAATGTTGAAAAACAGAAATGGCACAAAACATGGGGAACAAGACTTAGGCCCACTACGTAAACCGTATGTATTTGAACGGAGAAGATCCATTGTTCCTAACAGTTTTTTTCCTCGTGCCGAACTATCTCAGCGCAGATTAAAATCTAATGAGCATTTGTTTGCCATTAGACATGCCTACCTAACTTAAAGTCAACATTCAGCCTTGCAGTTGAGAAGTGTTATTTTTGTTTCTAACAACTTTCAAAAACAATTTTCCAGATTTTGAGTTTCTTATTATAAATGATTTCAGAGTCCAAAATTCATTAGTTGTGCTTCACCAGCTCCCAACCGATACCATTACACAATATAACCAATTCCTTTGAGCTCTGACACTTCTTTTGAGTACAGAAAGTATAAAAGCTTATTTTTTCCTTTCTGTATAATATGACAGCAATGGAACAAGGCACAAGCTACCAGTTTCAACAGAATTGAAAAAGTGTGTGTGGGGCACACGGGGAATCTCAAAATACATGAGCAGATCTTATATCAGCAAAGCTTACTTTCAGTCACTAACAAATATTAAAGTGCATGGTCTGCCTAAAATTATATGAGGGACAAACAGACTGGGATGCTTTATTTAATCCAAAAGACCCCCACTGCTGTTCATGTTTTTGTCACAAGTTCGTTACCCACATGATGGTTTCTAACACTCTACATCATTTCAACAGCATTAAAAACACTCGTACCACACAACTTCTTTCCAACAGGTTTCTACCAGTTTGTGTCTGATGCGGCAGCAAATCATGTTTTTGTAGGGTTCCCCTCCACGCCCCCATTCCATGTTGCTATAAGACATCATTTAACGCCACTGTAGGCAGACCCATATGCAGGGAATACCTTCCCACAGTTAAAGCACAGGACCTTCTCCTGCTACGTGTAAATCAGTTAGCACCCTCCAGATAGTGAAGTCGGGCTACCAAAATCTTTTCTGTCCACAGCTCTGCCCTTTCAAACTATTTCCTCTGTGTAACAGTCAAGGAGAACAGCAAGCACAGATGTTAAAATGATGAAATACAAATGCATTATAAAAACCTGCTGCACAGAATTTAGCATTTGTTCTATAAGCAATATGATAGCACAGATCAGTTAAAATGTCTCACTAAATGGTTCCATCCTAACCACAGGAGAAGTCGTCATTGCCAGCAACTCTGGACCCTGTGATTTGTGCAAGGTATAGATTATATTTTCTAATTAGCTGCATTTGGATGCATATTTTTTGAAGTAGGTACGCTTTGTTTTACTTGACCTCTAAATCTATTTGACAGACATGCTACTGTTACGATGAAATTAAGAACTGGATTTAAACATATATGCAGTTATTGAAACAGGTGCAGCAGGACAAGACCAACATACAGCTCCACAGAAAAGGCTATGGCAATCAGACTGGGGAACTCGTAACATCTGAAAACAAATCTTCACATATATATGGTAATGTAGATTAATCCTTCCCATGCTGGTACTGGTATGCTCAGGGCAGCTATGCTCCTTCAGCAGCTACTTCAGATTTCATGTATCAAAATTTCCATATTAAGCTGTTCCTATAGAATCATAGAACATGCAACAAACTCAGCAGCAGCCCAGGAACGCCACCATTTTGCAAGAAAACAATAAACTCTCGGATGTACATTGAGCACATACACATCTATCGGCTTGGATCTGAGCAGAGAGTGCAGAACAAAACAGAAATTTTTTTCCATGTCTTTTAGGAGGATCTAGAGACCATTTAAGCATGCATGACTGGATATATACACAAAAAAACATGTAAATCGAGATGTACTGTTGGATCTACTACTGCACCTCAACCTCTGAGGCGCTGTGACCGAGACACTGCACATGTCTCATCCCTGCCCTGTTTCCAAGGTCCCCAAACACGCCAGTCAGCTCAGCAAGTGAGGCTGGTGCCCTCAGGCACCACCCACCCCCATCCCTCCCCCTGGGCAAAAGGCCCTCCTCGGCCCCCCACCAACCACACCTCCCTCAGCCCGCCCCGGTGGGTGCTCCTGGTGGGCACTTGGCCCAGGGTATACAGCATGATCCCAGGCTGCAAGTTCCTTCCTGAGTTCTTGAGCCCTGCAGCCTTATCCAGAAATGCCATAGCCAAGTGCAACCTAAGTGCAGAACACCATGTGTTTGCTTCAGTGGCCTCACTGCATTTGAATATGCGACGGGACATATTCTTCTCCGTGCAGGGGAGAGGGGGGCGAGAAAATAAAAGGAGCCACCGGGAGGGTGATGGTAGCTTCCCAAGTCTACCGCTAGGAAACTACGTGATGCTGCTAACAGTGCATCAACACGATCTGTACCAGGAACAAGCAGCGTGCTATTCTTAACCCTGCAAAATTACTAATGTTAAAAACAACAAAGGGACCAAACCCAGGCTACCAATTTGTGGATTAAAGCCTCTTCCCCACCACTCTGGAAGTCTGAAACAGTTGTAGCCAGCCTTGGGAACACGACCAATGTGTTACAGTCATCATTTCTTACCAGCTCCCTTCTACAATCTCTCTCACCTCGGAGTCTACCGCTTTGAGCATAATGTTAATTCAAAGAAAACTGAGCAATGGGGAAAAGGAAACAGTGTTGCTACAGATGTGAATGTCATGTAAATGTCAAACCTCATGTTAAAATTTGATTAGGAGACTGAATGAAAGGGAAACGGTATCACTATAAGTAAACCAGCAAGTTTGGTAGTAAACTACCAATAATCTCACCCTGCCCATTTGCAACATAACCTTAGTGATGGATTTCATGATTCTTAATTTTCCATGTAATATTAAGCTGTAATTGATCTTGCTAAAAGATCATATATAGCAGTACAAGAACTGCAACCAAATGTTTGTTGACAAGATGGATCTACACAGTCTTATACTAAATTCCTTGTGCATTGTGCCTACAACTACACCTGGTCAATTCAAGAAAATTTTATTCTTTTGCATTACAAATAAAAGTCCACCTACTTAGAAAGACCAGGAGTGTATGCGCCCATCCATCTGCACGTACCTGTGTCAGGGGACACAGAAGGTGGTTTCACATTAAAGCCCAAAAAGCAGGATTCCAGCAGACACTAAATGGATACAGGCAGACGTTGGAGACCGATTCATTACAATTCTGTCTCGGAATGGCAGTATTTTTCCAAGACTGCATGACCCCACTTGCCACATTTCTCAATGAACCTTAGGTAACTTGCTGCTCTTGCCTCGGGAACTTTATTCCTACTGAGCAACCCCAGTTCTGCTCCTTTCAGGAGGCTGGACATCTCCTAGACCAGCTCAACTATTTCAACAGCCCCAGTAACACAAAGATGTTACTGACACAGGGACAGAGACATATTTGTGTCCAGAGGCAGTAGCAAGTTGTTAGATGAACTGGAGCTATTGATTTTAATTTTAACAACAAGCTAAATATTTGCTTCACTCTAAAATACTGAGATAGAAAAAAATCCACAGTATTATTTGTATTGGCGAATGCTAAGTTCGAAGGAAAAAATTTTTCCAGCCACGTGATGCTTGTTCCATCAGCTTTACATGACCCCACCAAACCGCCACTACCACACAGCATATAGGGACTGACACAACCAATGCTTCAGTTCAGAATGAATCTCAAAATAGTCCAGCAATTGCCCTGAACTACTTTCTACTCAAAATGCAAATTCTTAGCCCCAACTTGTCTTAGGTGCGTGCGCCCCACAGAGGATCTACTTAACTTTGCATTAGCCTTGACGTTTGAGTCACCTGGTGTGCCATCAAAATAATTTGCTCATTTTTTCCACAGAAGTTGTACAAGGACATCTTCAGAAAGAACTTGGAATTTCATGCCCTCGATGACATCCTCTGTGGTTGACAGTCCAAGTCATAAACTTGTCACTATCTTGATAATTAGTGGGAGGGCAAGAGGACATAACATCCATATCTCTGATGGATGGGTCCCTTTAGTTTGAGACTCCCTTAATAGTTAGAAGATTGTTTTTTTTTTCGTAATCTGCCTTCAAAGATATTAGAATAGGAACATTATCAAAGACTCAAAGGGAGATCATTGTACCCCCAAAAAAGAGAGTTATTAAGGGATTTCAATAATCCTCTGTCCTTTACCTTCAACGAGGCAAACCTAGGCACTGTCTTCCACTGTTTCGTTGCTCTTTGAAGTTATAATAAGTAAGAAATAAAGCAAAAAGGGAAGCGGGTTGCAGTGCCAGTGGACAAAACTTCAATCCATTATGAATTCATGAACAATCCGATTCATCTATTCACCAGTTTCAGTCCCACCAGCGTACTTCAGACCACCTTCCTAGATGAAAAAAAGACCACTGCAACAGCAGGACGGCTTTTCTGACCCTCCTGTAGCTGCCATATTATTAAACTTCCCTTATCCAGATAAGCCCCTAGATAAATCTAGATGAACTGCTACAAAAAGGAGAAACACCACCCGCCACCCGCCTTTAACCTCCCTCTGCTTTGCTTCCCAAGCTGGCTGCCAAACAGAAAGATGCCATATCACAACAGAGGTTGCTGGATTCCTGGAGCCTGTACACTCCACTGCTGCTCCCAAGCATAGCACCGACTATGTATTCAACAGGAGTTAACAGTATCTTATTCTCTGGAGTTTTTCAAAATACAAAGAGATTTTTACGAGCTCAAGTTCTACCCCATTGTTCACTAGTCATAAATCCCATTTTATTAAAGAGTCTACAGTTTTAAAAAACAAAAACCCCAAAACAGCCACCATCTGAAATTCACCAGGTGCATTTATCCAGATCTTAATCAGTTTAAGTACTTACATAAATAACCTTGTTTCACATTAAATGTTAAAGGAATTTTTTTTTTTTTTGCAAACTGTAAGTTTTATTCTCATGAAATGCACTGCTCTCAGATCCTAGTAGAGATTAATAAAAAAAAAATAAAAAGAGAACTAAAGGAAGGCTGCTGAAAAATATTATCTACTGCCCTATGATTGATTTGGGCACCTACAGGGGAAAAAACACTCCACGTTAAGCAAAATGAGTGAGCACTGGAAAGTTCCTTGAGTGAACTGCAGCAATTTTGTTATTATGAACATATTTATGCTAGCGGACATATGAGTAACAGAGTTCAGAGCGTCCTTGAGAAATTTAAAGATCCTATTTGTGAATGTTAAATAACTTAAAGCTCTCATAAGCTAAATGGATTCAGAAACCAGCCGGTGCTTCTTCAAAAGCAACAAATGCTATGCAGAGACCTTCCCTCGCAGGGAACAGAAAGCTGAAGAGGGAGCACACGTGCAACCCGTACAACTGACGCAGTCCAAGATACTCTCAGTATCAGAAACTCACTAAGCCTTAAGAGCAGGTTAGTTTATTTCAAAACAACTCTGATATTTTGAATTTGACTTTCAGGTATTTTAGGAAGAGGCCACGTGATTGCGCGCTGGATCCCACCCGTGAGCTCGTATCACAGACTGCATTTACTTTCTATGTAATGCTAGACAGGACTTTCACTCGTGTCATGTGGGCAGGCTTCAGTTAAACCTACGCCAAACCACGGGATTTGTCTGTGGTTTGCCATGACCCTCTCACAGCACCTCCTGCTCAGTATGGGGGTTCTCTTAGCCGAGCTCCCTCCCCCTGAAGAAGCCACAGGCCCAAAGGACTGTTCTGATGCAAGAAAGGAAGGAACAATTACTGCCTTAATAGATTGCACAAAGTGACATTCAACAACTGCAACAACACATGAATATTCAAGTACTACATCAACCAAACCTTTAAAGTGCAGCGCCTGAAACCAGACTTTCACATTTCTACAACATGGCAATCAAAAATATTTCTCTCTTAATACGTTAAGACTGTATAGGTTTTCATTTAGCGCATTTAACTTCTGCTCACCCATCTACCACTTTTTTTTGACAGAGACTAAAAAATAAAAACAAAATTCAAAGACAACATTGTATTTCTGCTTCAAGTTGTTAATTTCTCCTTGTCATACACACAGCACTTAAGCTGTCAATATGTAATTCCATTAGGGCGCGGGTATCATTTCTACCTTGTGTTTACACTCATTTTAGATGTAACAATAAAAATAAAATATACCATATCCTAATTACTTTCATTGTGCTGTCTCACAAATATTTTCTTCCCTCAAACTTGCAATCTCTGTTTGCAGACAACAGCAGGGAATAAAGACACGACTTATTTCGTGGTGTCGGATACTTGGAAATCTTTGGTGTCTGGTGCTGTAAGTTATTTCAAGCTTTGGTATTACCCAAGTATAAAAACCAAAAGAAAAAAAAAAAATTAAGAAAATCTTCATAAGCTATAAATTTAGTTTGCTAGATGAAGCGCAGGCCAGTTTAGTGGAGACTCTTGGCAGTAAGTATCTGCCATAACACCCAAGAATTCAAACACCATCACAGTTAACCAGTACGTATCTATATATGCTTAGCTATGGAACTTGGATATTGCCAAGTGAAGCGTGGACTAGCATAGAACTGAAACGCAGCGACTTTACTGCCATTCAGAAAGAAACTGCTGGCCCAGCACGTGCAAGGCCTTCCCCAGCTTCAGCTGAAAAGCTCCCCCGCTCGTCGCCATACTCTCATCACTCACCTCTCCCAGAGCTCTGTCTCCCAGTCAGCCTTACTGCTACCGCATTTCAATAAAGCTGAATCAGATGAGCTTGAACTGCTACTCTGGGAGAGCTGAGCTAGGGGGAGCCCAGAGGAACAGTCTCCATAGCTGTCCCTGACAGACCCACCAGTGTCCATGAGGTTTAGTGCATTTGTTGCCATTATGTACCGCACTCTAAGGTTACACAATCACAAATACATCATTTCGAGAAAATGCACAAAATGCAGTTAAAAGAAAGGTCGATCAAAGCCACCAAAACCAGAGCAACAGAATACTCAAGTGTTGGGTTCTTTTAAAGCATCTCTCCTACTTCTGACAGGGAATAATTAATTTCCCTGTTTAGAAGAGATTTATTTTCTCCACAAGAGTCATGAAGAACGTCCTCCACAAAAACATTCTCCTGTTACTCTGAAACATATCACTGTGAAATTTAAGCAGCTCTTGTAGCAAGCAACATACAGCGACCTGATCTCATTACATTTGCTTGACTAGGGCGATACCCCTACAAACAAGAAAAGTTAATACTGAGGTCTGCAAGAAGAGAGCACAATGCTGCCTGTCATCATCCCCCTGCTCATCAGGGGATGATATATTGCTGCTCATCAGCCTGCAAAACTCGGAGCCGCTGGTCCAAGTAAGATCCTTATATTTAAGTAGAACTGTTAGCTTTGAAATAGCGTGGCTCCCCCATTCCTACGACAGAGGATGGGTATCGGAGAGACCTGAAATGATACAATCACCTGGTGGCATGCAAGTGCTGCAAGATGGCAGAGAGCTAACCCTACCTGTGTGCACCGTCCCCGAGCTGCTGCAGGCCAGGCTGGGAACCGGCCTCGTGGAGCGTTCCTGTGGGATGGCTCCCCAGACCTCATACAGGAGCACCTCCCTCCTACCAAACGCAACCAAGTGCCAGATGGAAGGCAGAAACCACTGAGACAGAAGCACTGTTTTCTCCAGCTACTGAGAGGGAAACGCTAGGCAAACAGAAAACGCTGTAATCAACTATTCAAATTACACCGGCATGCTGGGATTAATATTTGTATTTTTCTAAAAAGCACCACATGAAATTTAACAACAGACCGGTAAAAGACTGCAGTTCTAAATCTCATCCAAAAGGATAAATGACTAAAACCGCTCCAATGGCAGCGCACTGAACCATAATTTGAATGGAAAACCAGAAGGAGTATCTTTGTTCTGTTTAAAGTATGTGACGAGGAACCACGTGAATGAAGTAAATGAGACAAGCAATAACCTGGCTTTGCAGGAAGGCTCCCGAGTTACCAGAGTCAGGAATCTGTAAAATGGGCACATTAACAACCCTCCTCCCCCAGCCCTCCCGGATCCTCAAGCAGTGCTATTTACACGGTCAGTCTTACAACCCGGGTCTTAAGCCACCTGCTGCAGAAATTCATAGTTTAAGTAGAAATGTGTGCTAATGTGTATTTCTATAAAAACAAAGCTATTTTGTCCATAAATTCTTATCCAAATCTGACCACCTAACAACCAAAATAATAAATAAAAGCACTGGGCTGTATGCTTCTCTCCCACTAATTAAAATCACTTCAGCAAGAGCAGCACTTTAGCCCTTAAACATGATCGTCACGTTAGGAAGGACTCACTGCTGTTCTACTAAGACAGCTCCTGTAGCTGTTTTATCGGGAATATTTTTCTCCTTACATCCTTCCCAAATGCCTTCCGAAATCTTTCTACCAGCTTTTATCAGTCAGCTCTGTCTTTTTACTCAGTTTCTTCTCCCAAGATCTCAAATGGTTTGTTCAGGTCAGAAAATGAAACGTATGAACTAAATAAAAAATAAGCTAGTGCTTCACTAGCGACAGAAAATAACCGCAGTCTTTGTGATGCTTTACTTTGAACTTTCCTCTGTTTCTCTTTTTTCTTTGCCCTTCAGACTGCACTATTTCAGGGAATTCATTTGAACCAAGACTCTGTCTTTCAATGTTGCAGGGCATTCTCTTGATGACAGACAAAATAGTCTGGAGACAGACAGTAGTCCGTGGCCCTTCCTCAGGCTAACATCCGCTACAGCAAGGTCTGCTTGTTTGAAGTTCCAAGTAAAATTAGGAAAAAGCCCAGGATTCCTCTGTTCACCTTTAGGCTAAGATTCCAATCTTGATGCTACTAATATAAGCTCCCAGTAACAGCATTACTTCAGAGCAGTTATTCCCAGTATGAGCCAGCACAGCTGAGACGAGATTTATTTATACACAAGGAAAGAGCCTACCTGGCACCCGGCTCCTCACTGCTCTACGCTGTCACCGCAGCTGCAGCATCCTGACTGAGATACACCACCAGTCTGCTTGGTTATTAATTGCCCTCAAAAGCCCCTAAAAAAAAAAAAAACAAAAAAACAAAAAACCAAAAAACGAAACAAAAAAACCCCAATTATAGCCTTCATCTGCATTTCCAATACAGGCTGTAGCACAGAGGGCCCTGGCTGCCTTGCTCACCCCTTCACACTGCTGGAGTTTCGCTGCATTCTGGCACCTCCAACAAAGCTCATGAACATCAGCCGCCCATGCAGGGCAATCACACTGGCCAGGGTGAGTCTCCGAAAATGGGCATCTACAGAGGGCCAAGGCAAACGCAGCCACTCTACAGCTGTATGTCACCCTTCTCCAATGCTCTAATGGCTTTTCCCTTCTCAGGTGAATCCGGGACGAATACCCTCCTCTCTCCCATACCCAAAGCTGTATGTTTTGTGCATATATAGGTGTCAAAGTCAGTAGATAGATTTTATATATACAAACCAGACACTATTTTAAATGACCTTAGCTCTTACTCAGAGATTTGTCGCCAGCAATTAAAAGTACTTGTTATAACTTCGTGTTACAGCTTGAAAAAAAATTCAGTCAGGTATGCAGTCACCAAAGAACAGCATGCAATCCTAACAGCTAGAATACACAAAACTGCCGCCAATAGGTCCGTATCAACTGCCTCAACTTCCAAAAGACAAATCAAATCCAATTACTGCCAAGTTAGTATTTATTGTGAAGTCTCTTATAATAAACAACCTGAGCATCCAAAGTTGCAGGAGCATCCCCTCTCCCAGCAGCCTGCTCTGTTGTACTCTTACAAGGTTTTTAGGCACCTTCCCCAGAAGATTTCCCATCAACAAACACATAAAATAGAATGCTCTAGTAGCAGCAAAATGAACAATATATACCTGCAAGGTACTTTTTTGCCTTCATCAATCAGTTGATGATTAGGTATTTTTAATTAAAACAGGAAGCTCTGATTGCAGGATTTTGAGCAATAATCCTTTCCACTTTAAGTAGTGTTTTCTGCGGTTCACATACTGAATTCATAAACTATGAATAGGACAGAACTAGCAAACCTGGGTTTAAGTCTCAAGCAGCCTTTTGGCTAGATCCAGATCTCATGCTTGAACCAGCCAGTTGCCCATCTGCATGCTTTAAATACTGACAAGTGCATATTCATTGGCTATTAGTTCCGTTTTCAGCTACGCGCTCCAAATTGACACGAAAACTAGCTGGTTCACACAAAAGCAATGCCTCATTTTGCCGGAGTTCCCTAAAGTTTACTTGATGAAGATCTGAAAACCACCTTCACAACATAGAGAGGTTTGGTTTGCCAAACCAATGGGGTCTTTATCAGCCTTACTGTTACAGGTGAACTAAGACCAGAATTTACTTTCTTATTTTCAGATTTTGATGCCTAGCTGGATACAGGCTGCAATACAAACACAAAAACAAAACAAAAAAAGGAAAGCCAACATGCATGCTACTTTCCTGTTTAAGGGCATTTTAAATAAGGCCACAAAGGTAGCCAAATTGATTCTAAAATTTTATTAAATCTATGAAAGGCAAAGTGCAAAGCTACTGGTTTTGTTTCCTTCACCTGTTTGCTAACGATAAGCAGAGTTTTAACAACAAATTATGCCCCATGGTTGAAGTTGTTGACAAAGGGCTTAAATGGCAGAGTTCAGTGGTAAATCTCCAGGCGTATCAGGCTGCTAAGGCACAGGAAGAGAGAAAGGAGCAATAAGCATGGGAGATCTGAAGGATCTTACTTTTTAAGAATATACCTTACTGAAGAACAAACATAGCTCCTGAATCTTGAAGTGTACAGGTCCCAGAAGCAATACATGAGGAACTTACAGAAGATTTATTTCTAAAGTTGAGGGGAAAGCACTGGAACCAACTTCCAACTCCTGTCTGAAATCCGTGCTCTTAAGTCAGCCCTGGTAAAGTCCTGCATTCCCTAATTCAGTCCTCTATCTGCTTCTGAAGTGCAGCACTTAACTCCATGGTATGGTTCCCATGCACCCATCCAGCGCTGCGGTGTAGCTGTCCCTGCAAACAGACACCAACGTGCTGGCAACCCCAAGCTATCCTGCAACGTGACAAACGCGAATGCATCACGGACGCACATTGCAGTCTTGGTGCTTCAGACTTCCAGAAGGGTATAGAAAAATCAGTGCCCGAAGAGCTGATTTCAGAAGACCACACACACATTTGCACAACTGTACGATGGTTTTATGGACCAATAAACAATAGCTACGTTCCCAAAAAGCTGATTGAAACTCTCTGCGAAACACACACTGTACTAGCACTCACCTTTAAAGATGTTTAGGAGGTTGCTCTAGTAACTATTTCCATTTTAACAAACCTTTCCAAATACACGTACATGTTGTCATTTGGAAGTTACAGGAAAAGTGCTTATCGTAGCAGGATGTGCAAAGTTGCACTATCAAACTTTGAATAATAATTTAAACAAGCCTGATCTGACTCTTAACTATCCCTCCACTGGTCTACGGTCTTTCTCGTGCTAAGGATGTGTCACCTACAGTCACTGTACCTTCCAGAGGGTGGCATAAGGGGGCTTGCCAGATCAACAGCAGCTGAAGCAAGAGGGTAGAGGCAGTAGTCCCCAGTTCTTCAGAAGTAACCTGCCTCAAATTTTGTGAAGCTTTGTGATACAACAAAAAGTTTAAGGCAGAATGGATTTCCACGCCGTTACTGTACCTGCTGGGTTATGCATGCGACCCAACTGCCACTCCTGCTGCAGTACCAACACGTTCCCATTGCCTCTTTAGGAGGCTGAGAAAAAGCACCTCATTTACATTATGTGATTGACTAGCCATGCAGATTGGGCTTTGCTGGGAAGCAGGAGGAGATAGCATCTTTCAGAGAGAACTGAATTTGGAAGAGGTACAGAGCAGGAACAGTTTGCATTCATTCCCAGCTTGCTACGTGGGATCTTGAGAACATTTCCTTTACCACTTGAACTATACAGTCTGATTTTATTTTTAAATCTCTTTTTTTTTTTTTCACCCCCCTCAGTTTCCAACCATCAGAAAGCAAAACTGTTCTCAGTCAAAAGTGAAAAACATATTCACTTAACCCCCAGAATCCCCAAAGAGCAGTCCAAAATTTTACATGCCACGCACCTCCTCCCATCAGGGAGGGGGGAAACAGGGAAACGTTTCCACCCTAACTGTTCATGATGGGAGGTGGGAGCAGCCTGCCTTGCAAACAGAGGGGGGTTCCCTCCCCCAACCTTCCCCCCCGCCGGTGGAGTCTAAACGAGTCGCTGTGAGTTGCCTTACATCTAACCACCCCCAACCACCAGACACCCCACTCGAAACCGGCATCCACACAGCCGTCATTAATGGCCACCGCCGACACACGCCGCGGGGCTGGGAAGCAGCCGCCTGCCCCTCCCGGCAGGTGCCCCCAGGTGACACCACCCACGTGCCTATCTCCTTCTTCCAAAGGTAATCCCGTATTCCTCAGGCTCCAGCCCACAAGGCTGACTTCAGCGTGCAGCTCTCCAGTTAGCGCAATATTTCAAACGCACAGCTCCGATCAGCCACAGGGAAAGAGCAAACCGCCGGGGGGTGGAAGAGGCAGGCGGGAGAGTCGCATCCCCTACCAGGACCAGGGTCACCCTGCCGATGCCGCTCCCGGTCCGCAGCTGCAATCCCACTCCGAAAGCATTCGCGGGGCTTTCCGAGCCCCAGAAGGTCCCTGCCCGCAGCTGTACAGTTACGAGGCACGGAGCTTCCCCTCCGCCCTCCGCAGGGCTCCCCGACCCCGAAGGGCCGAGGCACTCGGGAAACGGCAGCGGAGAAGGCACCCAGCATCGCTCCGCTTCCCCCAAAGGAGCTCGGAAATGAGACGTAACGGCAGCCGCTCTCCCGCGCCAAGTATTACAGGAGCAGAATACTAACTGGTTCATTTATTTTACCGATTACCATATGCAGATATTAAAGTCTAAACATTGCATTTCTTCCACCGGCCCTTTCAAATTAACCCTACATTTTAAAGCAATACGACGCTACTTGAGGTCACCGGTTCTCCCCTGCCTGGCGGCGGGGACCGATGGGGAAAGGAGGGGAGGGGACGGGGGTTTGTCCTCGCCGGAGGAGGCTCTGCCGGCTCCGGCCGCGGAGCTCTGCCCCAGCCCCGGGAGGGTGGGGAGCCTCCGGGCTGGGGGAGCCCGACGAGCCGCGGCAGCGGAGGTCCATACACACACACCCCCCCACGCACACCCCCCGCGGCAATTCCACCCGCGGCTCCCTGCCCCCGACTTACCCCCTTCCACCCGGCGCTGGGAAACTTTCCGCCGCGGCGGGGAGCGGGCCGGGGCCGGCGGCGCTTCGAGCCGAGGCCGGGCGCGGGGGCCGCCGCCCTCTCGCAGCGAGGCCCGCGGGGGTGGCTGCTTCTGCCGCCGCCGGCTCCCTGCGGGGAGCGGGGGCCGCGCCGCCGCCGCTCCGCCTGCCAACGCCGGGCTGCGGCTGCCTGCGCTGCGGCGGGGCCGCCCAGGGCCGCCCGGAAAACTTTGAGGCTGGCGGGGGGAGCGGGGCCGCCGCTGGGCGCCCGGCGGAGGGGCCGGGGAGCGCCGCAGGCTCACCCAGGCAGCCGGCGCTGCCGGGGAGCGCGGGGAAGAGCGCTACGGCGCGGCTGGGGGGCTGCTCACGGCCGCCTCCCCGCCCCGCGCTTTATGAATCGGCAAAAAAAAAAAAAAAAAAAAAGGGAAGAAGGAGGGTTGGGGAGGAAGAAAAAAAAAAAAAAAAGGCAAGCATTTGCGAGGGCTCCGGGCATCCTTGCATCCCTGCAACCTCCTCCTCCTCCTCCTCCTCCTCCTCCGCGATGGAGCAGCCAACTCCCTGGCAGCCCACTCCCTGGCAGCCCCGCCGCCCCCCAGCAGCTCCCCGGCCGCGGCGGGCGCACCCGGGGGGGCGGAGGGCGGCCGGGGCCGCCGCGCTGTCTGCCCGCAGCGGGAGGGGAATCTCACCCGAACTGGGCCGGGCACGGCGCCGGCTCCGCGCTCGCTGCCGCCCGCCGCGCCCCTTCCGCGCGGGAGGGGAATCTCCCCCGAACCCCGCTCGGCACTCCCTGACCCCCACGGCGGGCCGGCTCTGCGTACCGGCTGGGGTCGCCTTGTCCCCCAGTGCCACCTGTAGGCCTTTCTCCCGGGAGGACGGACGTCTCGGCTACCCCCCACCGGAGTTCAGCGGAAGAAGTTTCAGGCGGTGAAATCAACACCCTGGGGACCTGTTGGCCGCCCGGGCTTGCTCTCGAGAAGGTCCCACGGAAACCTGTGGCGAATCGCAACCCGCTGCAGGAACACGAGGGGCCCCGCAGTGGCAATCCCGCGGGTGTCACCTTAAAGAAGCATCTACCGTAGCGCTTCGGTAAACAAACTCCAAACTGATGCAGCCATTTAGCGCCGACGCAAGGGAAAGACCCCTCACCGGTGAGCAGCAGCAGCAGCTAAAATTCCAAACGCAGACCTTCTCACTTTTCCACACCAGCGCTCCCCTCGCCCCCACCCGAGGCGGGACGCGGAACCCGCGGTCGCTGCTGCGGTCCCACCGAACTGCCCCCTCCCCTCTGCCTGCGCATCCCGCCACCGGGCTCCCCTGTGCTCCTCCCTCCTTAAACTGCTGCGGGCAACTCCAGCTAAACCACCGACAGCTTTCTGTAAAACCCTTTAAAGAGGAAAATAATAACTCCTGACCTTTCGAGTGAAAATGACCGTGTAAATTTTTACTGTCTCAATATCGTCTCAGAGCCAAACGTTAAAGTAGATTTATGAACCACAAATTTTCTGCACAGAAGCTGAATAAAATCTGAGTTTCCCAAGGATTTTCAGATGAGCCTGCTAATTCGTTTGGAATCCCAATAGCGAAACCCTGCCTTCAGAAGGACTCAGACTAAACTGCCGGGGCACTCGATAGCTTAAACACTCTGGATATTAGAAAAGGAGCGAGGAGTTTCCCGGGAGGTGTCCCCGGCAAGCGGGATGCCGCCGGCACCGAAGCGCTTCCCCCCCAGGACGGCGCCATGCGAGCAGCATCGCCCCCTCCGCGCCCGCTGCCCCCGAACCGGCGCCCGGAGCTGCTCGGCCAAACGACTTCGCTCCCTCCCGCGCCGGGCTCCGGCTCCCCAGGCCGAGCGGCCCCAAGACGGGGGGGGGGGGGAGGGGGCTCCCCATCCCGTCCCCGTCCCGCCGCGCCCCTCACCTCCGCCTCGGTGTCCTCCGCCCGGAGCCCGGGCCGGGACAGCGCCTCCCCGCCGCCGCCGCTCGCTCCAGCCCCGCGGGCAAACGCGCCGCTCCCGAGCCGCAGCCGCTCCCGCTGCCGGCCTTCCCCCTTCCGCGCCGGGCCTCGGCAAGCCGGGCGGCTGGGAGCCGGGCCGAGCCCAGCGGTGCCGAGGCGAGGCGGCAGGGCTGCCAAACGCGGGCGGATTGTGCCCCCCTCTCGGCTCGGAGGGCCGGCGAACTGCAGCCGCAGACAGCGGGCGGCTGCGGGCGAGGGCGGCCGCCCCCCTGCCCGCACCCCGGCCGGGGCTCCCGCAGCCCCGGGGCGGCCCCGCGGGCGAGCAGCGCGCTGGGGGGGCCTTGCCTGCGCTTCCCCCCCGCGGCAGCGGGGCCGCTTGCGGGAGCGGACGAAGATCGTGCACTCACTTTAGTTTGCCTGGGTAGGGACAAAAAAAAAACCCAACAACAACCCACCGGCTTAGAATCGTAGAATCTTAGAATCATAGAATCACAGAATCACCTCGGTTGGAAAAGCCCTTTAAGATCACCGAGTCCAACCGTTAACCTAGCACTGCCATCCCACCACTAAACCCTGTCCCTCAGCACCTCATCTGTCCTTCTTTTAAATGCCTCCAGGGATGGGGACTCCACCACCTCCCTGGGCAGCCCATTCCAGAGCCTGACAACCCTCTCGGTGAAGAACTTTTTCCTAATGTCCAGCCTAAACCTGCCCTGGCGCAGCTTCAAGCCATTCCCCCTGGTCCCATCACCCGTTACCAGGGAGCAGAGGCCGACCCCCCCCTCACTCCCCCCTCCTCTCAGGCAGTTGGAGAGGGCGATCAGGGCTCCCCTCAGCCTCCTCTGCTCCAGACTGAACACCCCCAGCTCCCCCAGCCGCTCCTCGTATGACTTGTGCTCCAGACCCCTCCCCAGCTTGGTTGCTCTCCTCTGGACCTGTTCCAGCAAGGCAACGTCTTTCTCGTAGTGAGGGGCCCAAAACTGAACACAGCATTCGAGGTGCGGCCTCACCAGCACCGAGTACAGGGGCACGATCACTGCCCTGCTCCTGCTGGCCACACCACTCCTGATACAAGGCCAGGATGCCATTGGCCTTCTTGGCCACCTGGGCACCCTGCTGGCTCATATTCAGGCGGCTGTCAACCAGCACCCCCAGGTCTTTTTCCACCAGGCAGCTTTCCAGCCACTCTGCCCCACGCCTGTAGCGCTGCGTGGGGTTGTTGTGACCAAAGTGCAGGACCCGGCCCTTGGCCTTGTTGAACCTCACACAGTTGGCCTGTTAGCTGAGAGAGAGAAATTTTAGGGACAGGGTTTAGTGGTGGGATGGCAGTGCTAGGTTAACGGTTGGACTCGGTGATCTTAAAGGGCTTTTCCAACCAAAGTGATTCTATGATTCTATGAAATAGCAGTGAGCTGCCACAGGGATGAACTCTACCAGTGGGATTAGTTTGGGGATGCTGGCACGGGCTGGGATGCTAAAGGGGGGGGTGGGGGTGGGGGATGATTTTCATGAAGTAAAAATTAATATTAATTACAGCAGCTGAAGGGGGAAGATAGCATCGGCTCATTACCAGATGGGTTGTTTAGGCTTCCACCAATTGTATTTGCACATTTGTTTTTACAAACAAGAGATGTTTGTAAAGATCCTCATGCACTTCAATTGAGGCCCATGAGCTTTCTTGAAGTAGTTTATTTGCTTTAAATATCAGCATTTCCTTAATAAGTGAGCTTTGCAGGCTTAAATGTGAGATTTTTTGGTGCACTACCTTAAGAAAAATCTCAAACAGGCTGGATCGGCAGCCCGTGGAATCAGGGGCTTGGCCATTATTAATTTTCTACTTCAAGATTTACAACCTAAACCACACACACTGAAATTTCTTCTCTGGCTTTGGAGGAATTCAGGCACAACAGGCCAGGCCAGACTCTTCCGCTCAGTAGAGGATGCAAAGAACCGTTATTTAACAATAAAATCCCAAGGAGATTGGGGTTGGCCAGAGACTCCAGCAACCCCAATGCTGCCTCTGTTCCCACTACGCTTGCTCACATGAAAACATGAGTAGGGCATCGCTCAGAAAACAAGTTCTGTCTGGTTGGCTTTTATCAAGGCTGGCTTAAAAAGTCAGTCTCCCACGCCACCACGGGGAACTGATGGAGGTTAAAAATACCCCCTTTTTTCCTGGATTGAGTTTAGCGTGGATCAATTCCCTCATCTCATTTCTTGTGGTGGCCCCACAGACAGACCACTGCAACGGTGCAACGGCAGAGAGCAAGAGCAAGTGACATAGGTGGGAATATGGGATGACAGCTATTTAAAGTGGCTGTGATACCAAAAAAAATAAACAACCCCTTCCCCAAGCTCCCAAGCCTCATATTTCTGCTCTTTTCCTTGCAGCAACTTTGCCTGACCCTGTGGCATGCCAGTTCAACTCATTAAATCAGCAGAAAACCAGCCTGGCAGAGGAAAGCGGAGTTTCCTTCATCTTTAACAAGCCAAGTGGGATCACTGAGGAGTCAGATAAGCAGCAAAGCCATTGCTGAGCAGGTCAGGACCGAGCAGACCATGCAGGTGGTGCAGGATCCCCCCCTCCCCCTCCAGCTGCCAGGAGTGGTTAAATTTGCTCAGCCACCCCCATGATCCCTTCTTGGTTTCACCTGTGTAAAGCCAGATTAAATCCCCCAGCTGCAGCTGAGTCCAGAATGTCATCCCACCTCTGAAGTCAAAAGCAAAACTCTTATTGATTTAGATGGGGCCTTCTTATGTTCCTCTCCCCTACAAAAGTGATAAGAGCATGAATTTTAGCCTCTGTTATGCCCTGGTGCTTTACAGGAATCCTATAAATATTTACATGGCAATGGGCACTATGGCAATAAACTCACAGTTCGTGCCTCAGCACGGTTTGTAAGCGCACAGCGGAATGAAAACCTGGTGTAATGACTTTTATTGTCACTCCCCCCGTGCCATACTTCCCTTCTCTTAGGCTTCTTAAATATCCAAATTCTTCACATTAACTACTGGAGGAAGAAAAGGAAGCATAGGGAGGTTAGGGCGAGGATGAGGAAAATATATAGCAGCATCCGTGCCAGCTGTTGCACTAGCCAGGTACTTCTCGCCACCGCTATTAGATGAGTCACACAGATTTTAGCAGAGACTCTTGTTTGCTTATACAGCAGACCTACAAATCTGAGGGCTCAGGAGCTCTTCTACTACGGCAGAATACAGAAGTCCTTGTCACAGTACACAATCTTGTTTGAAAAGTAATGCTTTTAATTAGAGAAAGATTTGTTTTCTACATCAAAATTTGGTGGATGATTTTAATAAGAGAGTAGGAATTACAAGCTAGAGTGTCAAGACCCCATTAATTAAATATTTGCATGTGCTTACATATAATTTATATGACTCTGCCATTTATTTAATCTTAAAATTCGGAGTGAAAGAGCAGATTTGCCACTGTGTGTTTAGATATGGCTACATTCACTAAGCTCACGCCTTAAGCCTCTGCTTAATCTGTTTTACTACTCAAAATAATTGCAAAGAGGGCAATACCTACTATTACATCCCTACATTCTCTTCTCTTTTAAAGAACAGTTAATCACAGGAAGAATGTGCAGAGGCAATTGCAACATTTCTGATTTTTTTCAATGGCCAGCTGTGCTGAGAATTTGTTCAAGGATCAATGTGCATTTTATACAAATACAATTAAAGTTGTGAATATAATTCCCCAAAGCCCCAAACTAAGTTCTCCTAATCCATCATCTCCCAATGCTGCTGAAATGAACAGAAATTTCGATATTGATTTTGGTGAAAGCAGGTGCAGCTCCTTTATGCGCTAGTCTGTTTCAGGCCATTTTCTGGTCTGGCATTTACAGGTATAAATCCAGAGGAACTCTACTGACCCAATTCAGTCGTCCACCAGAAAGATACATTATCTGCTAAGACTCCAGCCCTCACCCTTAATTATGCATTCCTATTTATTTTGCTTTGACACCATCAGAGTCCCACCCTGCATTCCTGAAGTTAATTAAAACCATTTGAAAATACTCCCAGATGTAATGTGAGGGGTGGTGGAAGCAGCCTCCGCTAGTTAGTCTGACAGCTTCAGAGAGCGCCAGACAAAGGGCAATGACTCTACCTGTTCACTAATAAACATTCTCCACCTTAACCCTTGAATCCAGAATGACATCTATTCAGGAAAAAAGGGATATTATCCAGCTCCTATTTGGGAACCAAGTTTAAGAACACGTTTTCAAATACATTTCTAAATACGTAAAAATAAAAGCATTAAGCAGTGTATTCAGTTGATGACTGGGAGCCATCAAATGTGCTGAGTTAGAAGAGGTCTTGTAAAAAAAATTAGTAACACCTCATAACTGGAAGTTTGTAAAGGCAATCCAAGTAGTTGCTATTCTGAACTCCTTTATCATCAACAGAAAGCCACCTTTACGTCTACATTTTTTAAAATGCACACAGGGATGTGTTCATCTAGGGATGTCTGTGCATGTGTGTGTACGTACATACATGTGTGATGTGTAGACTGTGTAGAGCATATATCTGCATGAATGCTGTACCCTCAGTACCATCCAAAAGCTGCTCTGCATAGAGAAGGTATTCATTTTACCTGTGTTATCTGGGAAATTTTTCACCAGGAGTGTCTCACAGAGGTTAATTATTTTCCATTTACTGCAAGATGTACTGTGTCCACGACAGAGACACTAAGACAAAAAAACCAAACAACCCATGCCAGAGGCCATGCTGCAAATCATTTGGAGAGGAAAGGCTGGCACCCAGAACCTCCTGTCCTCCCCACACCCAGATATCCAACCTCCTGCGCCTTAATTCCAGAATCGCTGAGTGACCACGTTTCCCATTGATTTCATTTGCAGCTCTGAGCACTCAGCACTTCTGCACATTAGGCCTGAGGGGTCTAGGAGATGAGACACGGAGAGTAGCCACAGAAGAGATTTTGGTTGAAGAGACAAAGACTGCAGCAGAAATAGAGACAGAAGAGAAATCTTCTCATTCACCTGCCTTAGTCACAGGATGATCCTTTCTCTTTCAACAACCCCTTCACTGCTCTCCATGCACCTTCAGATTTATACACATGAACTGAGAATCTTCCTGACACCACGTATATATACTTAAATCTAGATATTAATATGTGAGAGAGCTGGCAAGAGAGTTAAGTGCTGTAATAAAAGATTACATCATAACGAATATGCACATAGAGCTTGAATTAAAAGGCTACACTGATGATTGTCATTCTGGCTTTTCATAACTTGAATGCCTGACTCCGCAACCGAAGCGGCTTTTAACACAAGAAAACCGATGTGAAGAAGAGAGGGCTGCTGTTTTCCCTGTCTTTTCTTCAAGTGAGAACAAGGGGACAGGGAAATCACAACAGTTCCCAGTCATCCATCACCAGCTGTGTACAAACCCCACACAACAAGAGTAACTATGTCACCTGCCAAAGAGAAGAGATTTTTGTCCTAACTGGGAAGTGGGGTACTGAGGTTACTCGGTGGTTTGAACACCAGAACAGGTACGACGATATTTCGTTAGAAGTCCAGTCTACCCAAGACTCTTTTTTTCTCTCCATTCCCTGAGGAGACTGTGTCCCTGCCAGTGCGAGATGCCATTATTCCTGGCAGCACAGTGCGCCAGGTTACACTGTTTGTGTTTTGACAAACTGCCAGCATTTTGCTAAGAAATCAAGTGCTAAAAAGGGAAATTACCAAGTTTAAATCTCAGCCAGAACTGAACAGAATTTCATAAAGTAATAAATGCTTTTCTCTGGTTCTGGAGATTTTCTTCCCTGCCAAGTTCCAAAGGATCATGGAAAACAACATAGGTGCTTCAGCCTCTAAAAAAAACATTGTCAGAGTTTCTTACAAGGGTAAATTCTAATCATCTGAAATAAATCTTCTGTGCTCAGAAAGCATCATAGTTTGAACCAGAAAATAAGACTGGGTAATAGCAAATATAAAGCCTTTTGTACAAGAAAGCACATATTTGTCATTCTTAACAAGTACAGCACATAGTCCCACTTTTCCAAAACGTGATACTGCGCAGAGGGAGGTTTTGGAAAGCTCATCTCACACGGGATGCGCTTCACTCAGAGCTTCTCATCCCTCTCCCAGGAAAAGGGCTGATTTGCATCAGTCACCATTCCTTCCCTACTTTTCTGTAGTGCCTAGGGACAGCTGTCAAAATCAGGTGTATTTTTTGGAGAGTTAACACTAATAAGGTTTCTGTTCTTATGCACAGAAAACAGTGGAGTGAAGAGTTGAGCATCTCTGACTGGTACTAAAACTAATAACAGCTAAGAATAATTAGCAGCTTCCAGAACACAGTCAGCAGGTTTTTTAGGGCTTAGGTGTTAACACATCCTTCAAGAGTGATTACACCATAGCAGTAACTAAATTGCAAAGTTAAAACACAAATGCAGGATGCATACAGTTACAACTAAAATGCCCATATACTCTTCAAAGTCAATAGAAATTTAGTGCTTAGATCATTTTGCTATCAAGTTGGCAACTTCTCTGCATGCGTGGCTCATAAACACCTTTGTATACCTTTTTAAATTACCTATTTGCAAATAAAATTTAAGAACTTTTACAATATTACTCCTTGTTTATTTAACATTTTGACATTTGTACTCAGTATCTTAAAAAAAAAAATGCTAGAAACACTCACGACCACCTACTGAAGTAATAATTTCCACCGTTATCTAATCGGCTTCTCAGTTGTGCCAAACCTGGAAAGCCCAGCAACACACAGCTGACTTCCACCCTCCAGATCTAATGACAGAGGGGTAAACACGTTCCTACCCATCACACTGTGAGTGTGGGGACTTCCACTTGCTCGCCACCAGAACGGGTCCGTGTGGTCATTAGAGAACTGTATGTATTTCTATATGTTGACCTTCACCTGCCTTCCAGGTTGTTCTTACGTTTCAGAGTGGTTTTAAAACACTTCAGGCTTATTTACAGGAAATGCACATTTTTCTCTTCTCTTCCAGAAGCCCTTTTTATACATTCGTTTGGTGTTTGACCTTTGCAGCTCCCTGCATACGGTATACCTAGACTTGCTGTCTTGTTAAATGTTCCACACATTACTTTTTACAAAATAGGTTGAATGTTATTTTTCCCTACCTTTCAGTGGCTGGGACATGTTTAGCTCCCACTGTCCGAGGCATATGGACTAACCCCTTGAGTTAAGCAGATGGGAAATGAGCAGGCCTAGGACAAAATACAAGCACAGCCCCAGCTGAAATTTCAGCATAAGCATTTTCGTATTTCTGTTGATTTCTCTGTTAGCAAACCCTAAGGTAGGTAGACTCAGGTCAGGGAAGAAACCTGCATACACATCTCCCCCACCTTTAAATGCAGCAAAACCTGTCTGAATTGTGACATGTGAACAATAATTGATGCAATTTTAGAAAGAGTATTTTCACTTACCCAAGGAATTCACTTTCATGTAACCCAAAGATCATTCCTTCTCGTAATCCGAAGAGTGCATCCTGACCTATACAAATGGGAAAGAAAGAGTTTAGCTCATTATAATCTACTCCAAACTACTCAGAAATCTCAGCACAGTATGCCACTATCTTCAATTAAGGAAAGCAGAAGTAAAAACTTTAGTATAATACAGAAGATTGAAAAGGTTACAGTATTGGGTTTGTGTGGCAAGGTTTTGGTAGTGGGGGGGGGGGGGCTGCAGGAGTGACTTCTGTGAGAAGATACCAGAAGCTGCTCCCATGTCAGGGGCATATTTATAACCATGGGAACAATTTAACAGCAGCAATATGGCATGATTGCTTTTCACGCAGAATTTCTTGTAACTGACTGGTCTTTCCCCAGTAAGAGCCCTTCAGACACCTGGAAGAGACAGATGCATGGACGCACTCTCCTGTATACACCTCATTCCCAGACTATGTGTAGGAGGAATTCTTTCTGAACAGAAAGAACGTCCTTTTCGGGAGCACTGTCTTGGATCCCAGGAGGGGATCTTTCAGCCTTCCAATACCTGTGGCAAAGCATTAGCAGCATCAGCGGTGTTAAGTGAGGCAGCAGGCTGAAGCCATCTCACCAGGGGCACAGAGGAATGTATGTTATTCTCTGCTGGAGACTGTAATCTGTCTCAGAGGCCACTGGACACAGTTATTCAGGCTGGGGACTCAGAGGTGCCAGGATATGAGCACTCTTCTCCTGTGCTGTCAACTGCAAGAACTGGTATCTCTTAACCATGGAACCAAAAGGTCCAGCTAGGTATGGCTGCCCTTCTGAACCTTTTCTAATGCTTTCGTCAACATCACACGTGGTTTATTCACCTTTTTATTTATGTCTTTTTTAAAATTCCTCATCTGGCCCAAGGGGAATTTTAAATTTTGGGTACAGATCTGTATTTTGAGATCAATAAATACATCAAACGAGAACACCTGCTCTCATTTTTCCCCCTACTGAAACCTAACCAAAAATGTACCTTCTTATTTTTCATCTCCTACTCAATTTCTGGTCCAAAGAAGTACTTTGTGCCTTGCACTGTGATTAGATAGTATCTCTAATAGCCTTCTGGAGGCCATATGAAGGGCCCCTTAAATACTTAGTTTAATTACGTCAGGTATTGCTTCTATGTCCCCTACTTTGCTTACATGGCTGGAGAGAGGGGTGGCACAGTTACGCCTTGGTTGAATCCATTCTGGCCAGACATTTCACAGGACTTAGCTGAGTTAACATTTTGTCCTGCTTGCCCGGTGTAAATCTTACAGTTTTTTAATTCCCCGAATCACTTTTACAACTTTATTAAAAAACCCCATACAGTTGCTGTTTTTAACAGGCACACACACACACACCCATCAACTGTGTTTTGTTTTGTTTTTTTAATTAGCCCATCTACTTCACAATTCACAGAATCCCAGACTGGCAGGGGTTGGCAGGGCCCCCCGGAGCTCCCCCAGTGCCATCCCCCTGCCCAAGCAGGCTCACCCAGAGCAGGGGGCACAGGACAGCGGCCAGGCGGGGGTTGAAGATCTCCAGAGAAGGAGACTCCACAGCCCCCCTGGGCAGCCTGGGCCAGGGCTCGGGCACCCTCACAGGCAACAAGTTCTTCCTCCCGTTCAACTGGAACCTCTTCTGCTTCACGTTGTGCCCATGGCCCCTTGCCTGGCGCTGGGCACCACTGCAATTCAGCTCCTGGAACTGGAGCTGTTTTCAAATCAGCTTTTTTTTCCCTAGTATCTCTTTATCTTACACCTCAGTTTCTGGAAGACAGCCAGTCTTGAGTAGGACCTGCCTACTCTTTCCAGTAGCAGAGAGTGATGGTCCAAACCACTTAGCTGCTCAACAGTGGCATCAAGCGTCTCACAGTCTTTTTCATTGTGGTCTTGTAAGTATTTGCACCTCAAATTCCACTTTCGGTCCTCCTAATTTTTTCCTTTTTGTTTGCCCTAAATCAGACACAATACTACCAATGCTGAGTAATTTGGGAGGATCACTTTATGCCTCTTGCAAACTGTACTTCTTTTTATATACCACAGTGCAATTTCTTTTTTTGTGGAAGAGTGCAATATTGTTGATTCCTGTTCAACTTACGACTGTTTCCCTCAAACCCTTTTCTACAGACCTGCTATTTGGCCAGTTATCCCCCAACATCTTTGAGGGCAGTTAGTTATTCCTACTTGAGTGTTACATTGTGCCCTGTTTAACTTCATGCTATTTGTCATTAAGCCTTGCAATTTATACAGTAATTTCTTATTCTCACCTTAACTTACAACCTACTTGCAGTTCCTCATAGTAAATAAATACAGTAAGCATGCTGTTGATGCCATCATCCAGGTCTGTAAGGAAAATACCGATCAGAACTAGCTCCTGCAGAAAGCTCTGCAGATCTCAGGCACAACACCCTTCTCTTTTGATAGTGAACTGGGAGTAACACCTCTCAGGTACAGCTATTTAACCAGGTTTGTATCTATTCTTTGGTAGTTTCATTTAGAGGATACTTCCCCATGAGACAGAAAAGAACACCTACTGTGTTTGCCCTATCCACAAGAATCGTTTCCCCATTTCAGGAGAAAATTACATCAGCTAGATGTGATTTTTTTTTCCTTGAGACAAATCCCTTCTGGATGTTATAATTCTAGGAGCTTACAAGGACGGATGACTTGCTCCAGCATTTTTCCAGGAATTGAAATAAAGCTTGATAATCTTTAAAAAAAAAAAAAGGCAGGCACTTTGTAAAAGAAAAGACAGAGCCATGAACAGACAGACTAGACTCATTTTGTGGCCCTACTCCCTCATTCCTAACAAGACACACACAGACAACTGTGCTACAGGGGCTTTACAGTTATGCCAGAGACGAGGCACTTGCGGGTTTGGTAATAACCTTCCCCTGGCTTAAGCAAATGCAATCTCACTGCTGCACTGCTTTATGGAAAACCACAGGCAGTCTCAATACAGAGATTCGTTAGACAAGGCCGTTCTGGGACACATGGGAAGCTGTTAGGGTAGGCAGTCTACCGTTTCCTCCCAGAATCAGAATACATGGCTGGTTCAAAAGCATACTCTCTGGGTGGACAAGGCTGCTCTTCTGTGCCGTTGATGGAAGCTAGAGAAAGGTGCATTAAAAATAAACTGTGGCTACGGTACCATAGCACCAAATCATGTCCAGGGCTTCTCAAAAGATATAGTAGAATCTCAAGTTTCTGGATATTTTGATGTATCAATATTAAACTATAAAGGAAATCACATAGGTTTACGATCTTTATATTTCTAAGGTGCAGGGCTGGACTCATGCACAGAAAGGCTGACTCATAATTGCCCAGTTCTATATGAAGTCATCTATACTCAGTACCAAGTAGACTATGAAATAGCTAATAAAATCATACTACAGTATCAGGACAGTAGCAATCTGTATTCCCTTACTACTTAGGCATACTTCTGCACAAGGTGCAATGCCTTGTGCTGGAGAAACGTGGATGAATATCAGATCTTCCACCTGCCTTAAAAGGAGTGTAACTCTGAATTCTCCGCTCCCTTCGAGCTGCCCAGCAAGCTGTGAGAAGAAATCCCAATGTCCTACAGCTCCCTGCTGTGGAGTGCACAGCTGGCCCAGTCTGGCACAGAGATCTCAGCACCAAACAGGGCAGAAAGCACAGCTGCAAATAAAGTCCAGTTTTTATTCTACCAGAATGTTTTGGTCTAACAGAGGGGTGAAAGTCAGGTCAGTGACTTTCACAGACTAGAAACACATGTTGCATAGCTGTAAAAGGTTTAACAGATACAGGACAAATCCTTCGAGATGGACAAATGGGCATCCCATTAAAGTCCAAACGATTTCCAAAAATATTCCACTGTAGACCTTGTCAAAGCCAATTATTCACTAGCAGTAAATGCCAGACAGCAGTTTAGGACAGGAAGTGGAGACTCCCTTAGCCACTAACAGAAGCAACTGAGGAGCTAGAATACCATTATGTGAAATGGAATTCTGCCAGGACCACGAAGCTAATAACCTTTACTCTGAGAAAAGTGCAATGCTTAATGACCAAGAAGGTGAGTGTCGTTCCTCTGGTGACTTCTTCGCATTAGCCTGAGTGAGAAGAGCAATCTTTGGTATTTATCATGTCACCCCCAACCATGCTAGCTCTGCTCTACTCCAGCCATTTTTTAAAAACACTCACTTACTGTCTTCTTCCATAATTATTACTCTACTAATAAATGCTGAACACCCTTGATACAAACATTCGAAACACAACCCATGGCATTTTCCTTTTATAGATTGATGGCCAGATTAATACTAATCTCTGTTTACATCGGTATAAATCCATAATAGTCTCACTGAAGTTACCCTTGATTTATATGGGCACAACAGAGATAAGAGCCCAAACCAAAAATCTAAACAGGTCATTTATTTCTCTTAATCAGGAGAAACAGAGATAGGATTTTAGGTGGATAAAACAATTTAAACAATGAATAATTTTTGAAACTACTTTTTACAGTCTTTAAGAATCTTTTATCACTACCATTGACAACTGGCTACATCCCCAAGGAATCCTCATCCAAGAATCTTCTTAAACTAACTGCGCCATTGTTTCTGATGCCTACTAGGCTGGCACGGGTATTTGTGTCACTTGTGGATTCACACCATGAGAAGATAGATTTTCAATGTTATCGGATTGACCTTACGTTACATATTGATGAGTCACAAAGCTGGATGTCAAGAATTGGCTAAATCTTAAGTAATTGAAGTACCCAGTGTCTCACCAATGCAGTAAGGTATTTGGACAAGCTCAATTCAAATAATCAGCTCAGCCTGTCTCAGGTAAGTTTAGACTGGCAGATATTGCTAGGGAATGGCTGTTTGCATGCACTATTACTGTCTGAGTATAAAACAGTTGTTTTGGTCTAGGAAGGAACAAGAGACAAGATAACAGCACACGCAAGTGTAAGCAAAACTGAAATAGAAATTTGAGGATAAGACAAAAACATTACTGTTAACTGCATTTCTTTTACAGACAAATTAGATGGAAAATCACCCGCTGTTTAGCACAGATAGAAAAATATTTACACACACCATGGGGCAAGCTTGCTTTGCCTTATAGTGCCTGAGAGCCTTCTAAAAATGCAAGGCAAGTTGTCTTCTCGGAGACAATATTTCTTGGTGTGAGGTACCACACGCCTGAACCCGATAACAGCACACAAAAGCAGAGGAGAGCATGCAGATGTAGGCATTACAACGGCTCTATTTCTTCATTGAACATTTGTTCTCCTTCACTGTCCCTGGGCTTTCATGCCTTGAACCTCACTATTATAGTCAGCATTATCAGCTCACCTGAGAAAAGGGAAAAGCAGTTATGTAGTCCCTGAACACTTTATCTGTATCACCAGTAGAGCAGCCACTCCTGTCTCTGCCTCTTCACTCAGCTTTTCTGGAAAACAAAATGTATCTTGCATTAGTAGGTAACTCTACTTAAAAATTAAAACAAGATGCTGGTTCTGAGAGACTGAAAGGAGTTTTCACAGTTAATCATAAGGACCCTGTTGAGGGTGTTTGGTATTACAGACTTGAAGTTCTGCTAATGCACAAACTGCCTATGCACCAACAGGACTGAGATTGAGTGTTGTATGAGAATCCAGTTGGTCTATTCAAACCAGGGTGTCCCCATATTTAAACTTCCTGGAAGTTGTATTCTGAATCTATTCAACAGGTTCAGTGCAGACAAGACCGAGTTCGCATACATATATCACCTGCAGCCACTTTCATCTAAATATATATATATTTAAGTGTTGATGGTAAACTTTTTTTATGAGAGGCCTATGGGAGAACATAGCGCTCTGGCCAACTTATTCTGTAGGCGTCCAAAATGACAACTTCCACTTCCCCTAAACAGAGGCTACACAACTGTCCTAAGGGAGGCAATATCTTCCAACAACTTCATGTTGAAGTCATGCCACTTTCCAATGACATTAGCAAAAAAAAAAAAAATTTAGAAAAAGAAGAAAAGGGGAATTTAAGATTGACTGATCCACAGAGAACAACAACAACACGTAAGTAAGTACGCTGCTCTCTAAACTGGCAAAGAGCCCTGCATCGTAGTCCCTGACCCAGGAACAGTTATTGTAATTCTGTTCAATGTAAAGTGCTAAGAACAGGCCCATAGGACAGTAATCAAGAAAGCCTAACTCACAGTTCTGTCTTCCTATAGCTGTTTCCTTAATATTCACAAGTGTCCCCTCCAAGGGCTTGGGTTCACTTGTGAAATAAAATAAAAGTTGAGCACCTCCAAGAATTCCAGCCTCGGTAAGACATTGATTAAACTCATCAAGATGGTTTAATTATTGTCATAATTTCTGGTCATTCCCTGTTAAAAAAGAAATCGTAAGAAATGATACAGCAGTAAAACTCATCACAGACATAATGAAGGAAGAATGATGGATTAGAAATATTTAGCTAAACGAGACAAACACAGGGGAAACAAAGATACGTAAGCTAATGAATGATACCAAAACAAAATTGGTCATAGCAAGATACCGTTCTCATGACAGGAGAGCAAGAGATCACTGGGAACAATTAATTTGAAAGTGGTATAAGAGAACATAATTTTATATAACAAAAAGTGAGTCTGAAGATTTCACAGCTGAAAGACATTCTTGAAAACAAGTTAACCAATTCTTTTGTTTAAATTATGTTCATATGAAAATGAAGTTCCATCAGATGATAATAAAATTGCAAACACGAGGACACAAATCTTCATGCTCCAGGAAGTAAACCAAGTACCACCAAGTAGAAGCTGGAAGAATGAAGAAATTATGGGGCTGGGGCGGGGGGGAGCTGCTTTCTGCACCTCTCCTAAATGCATCTGATTCAGCAAACTGCCTGAGACAGGATTCTGGACAGAAGAACCATTAGTCCGATGTAATATGACAATTCCTAGATTCTTACTTTTGATAATTTGAGACCAAAATGAGAAGTACCTTAACTGTGAAATACAAGCAGGCATATTAACTTGGAAACATTTTCCTCCATGTTATTATACTTGATGTGTAAAGCACGCAATTCTATTTATATTTTAAATTAAGCAAGACATTTACACCATGACAATGAAATAGTTCTTACTGCAATGCTAGCTTGCTGACTGATGAGTGCGGCAGTAGGCCAAAACTAAGTAGGGCATGTGATGAGGCCTAAAAATTGGGTAATTGGGAAGAACCACTCAAAATCAGGAAATTGAACCGAACAGTCAATTTAAAAAAAAAAAAAAACCCAAACATAATAGGGAATCAAAATTTAGAACAAGACATTTTCATAAAAAAACTGCTCTAATACAGTGGTAAGTTCTTTGCTAATTGACTGTTTTGTTAAGGTTCATCAAAGACTTGTGTTGTAGCCAATAAATCTAGTCAGACAGATAGAAGGAGATAGGTTTGCCCCTGAAGAGGAGGATGTTTCAGCCCGGAACGTATGGTTGCTTCTCAGCCTGTGATGCTTGAAATGGTATGTATTGCTTATAGTCATGTTAGGTTTGGTTTTAACTATTTTAATCACTAAAACCCACAGTCGTACTATACACATTTGAAATAACCTTACTACTTTCATGTACCATGCTGGGTCTACTAATCAGCGATTACAGCTACAGTTTATCTATTTTGAGCGTTACTGTAATTTAAGATTGTATTTTTTCATGTTTTCATTCAAGCTTAGTAGCTACATCTCTAGAACATCAAACACTTTTAGGACTCAGTATGTTTCAGTCTATGAGGAAATGTGAAAATCTTATCTATTTAGAAATGTGCTGTTTTATTATCTAGGAGGAAGAAACCCTGTTAGCTTATAAGAAAATACTCTCATAGGCTTCAGTGAAATTAGGCACATAAATATTGTAAGGAAGTATATGGTAAGTAATTTTTCCATAACTAAGTGTAAGCATTAAATAAATACTAATAACGCCACACAGAAAATACAGGTAGCATTATACTATACAAAGACTATAAAACTCAACGAAAAGAGCCACTAGCAAGGTATTTTCAATAAGATTTATATAACAAAAGAATCCTTCCTCTCCCATATACTCTAACAGAGATGCCTTTGCTTATTTGATGACTGATAACTTTACTAGTTTGAAGATGCTTCCACGAGGAATCTGGCTTGCTTTTTAGCACACATAAGCATGGGTTTACTAGTTTATACAGAGGGAAGAGTTCAGTGCACAAGCACTACCTCACAACAGGGGAACGTTTACACAGCTCTCTTTCCTCACAACAATATCCATACCACATTGTACCTATGCATAGGCAATTGCTAATTCTGAGGCAACTGCCCCAGTTTCAGAGGAAGCTTTCAGCAATCTCTGCACTCTTGGAGTCCTCTTGCAAGGCCGTCTTGTTCCTTTGTCTTGCTCTTCTTGGGAAGAGCCTAAAATTTTGTTCCCTGACAGCACGTGTAAGTTCAATCAAGTATATCAATCAAAATCTAGTTTATTGAGTTCAGTAAATCAATAGCAGCATTTATTATCCACTAAAAACACATGTAGAAAAATCTGAGTAAAAATTAATATATAAAATGGGATAAAATAATCAGCAGTGCTCCAAAGTCCACAGAGACAGAAAAACACCCAAACTTGGGCAGGAAATACATTCCAAATTGCCAAGTCCTTCTTATCCCATTTTAAAGCTGTCCATCACAGGTTTGGTCCATCTAACCTAGACGTACTGCGCATCTTCAGAGAAGCCGATACCGATGGACAAGTATCGATAGATCCAACTGTTCGTTCATAGCACACCTAAGCTGTTGCCTGACATAGTCAGCCTGCTAAGGTACAATTAACAGTTGTTTTGAGAATGAGACCTTTTGAAATATCTTAGTAAAAATAATTAAATCTTTTTTTGTATAGCAACAGACACAGCCATTTGGACTGGAGATTACTTCCCAGTACTCCAGGCCACCTTCCATTGCTCTGATTAATTCTCTCTCCATTTGACCAAATACGGCTTTTAATAACCATTTACATTCTTCTCAGTCAGAAAGCTTACAGACCTCAATGATAAATTTTTATTGAGGCCTCTCTGTGTTGGGTGAAATACATTTTTGCTTACTATGTAACCCAGAATGCCAACTGAATGATCAGATTAAAATATATCAAGTGAGACTCTCTCGATTGATGTCTTGGGCCAAACACCGTTATCAATTACCTTTATTGACCCTCAGTGGGTAAAGGGGGTTGAAACGTTAGCAGAAGAACTGACTCACTGAACCTAATCTGCAAGTAATTAAATCACTTTGTAATAATTTCTATTTTTCTGTAACCCAAACAGAAATCTTTTCTACCAGACCTATTTGTTCTCTTCATTGCAGCAGTTCACTAAATCGTGTTCATGTCCTCCAACCCGTAGGAGAACAAGCGATATTCTTGTTCTGCAGGGCTTCCTGACGGACAGCCTGCCGGCTGGGTGTAAAGGTTAATTTTAGCCCTCATAATCCTAAATGCTTCTCTGGCTTCGTGGGGCTGTCATCTGGTTTGTGAGAAGTTAGAATTAACCTGCACGCATCCCGAGTGCTGCAGCAGCCCATCCAAAAAGGACATTCAAGTGCAGTTAAGCGGGAGAGCCTCTGCCAGCATCAGCTTTGCTCAGCTGCTGTGGGTCAGGACAGCTCAGGGCATGGCCAGGGCTGATTCAAATACAGGAGGAACCCCTGAGGAAGCCATTTCCCTGGTCGTGCTGAGCACTTCTGTGACAAAATTCTTCCATGTACCTCTTCACGCCCTGGGTCCTTTGTGATACACCAGCTGCAGTGTATACTCACTGCAGAAAGAAAGGATGAAGAAGTAGTCACTGAGTTTAGACCTATGCAGACTGAAATAGAAGTTCCCGTTAAGAAATGAGAAGGAACCCAGAGCTCTGACAGTCCCATAGCTGCCCTAAGAGGCAAAATAGCCTGGTTTCAGAAGATGCTGTCATCATTACAATGTCAGCACAGAAGAGCTCCTACTTCATTCCACAGTGCTCTGGCTTATTACAAATAGGATTACAATGTCCCTTCCCTTTTCGTTAATTCGGTGGCATCCCGGGATCATCTTTTGCTTCCAGCTTCAAAATCTTCCAGCAATTTGTGGGTTTTGGCAGGGGGGAGAATAGGGGTTGTACTCATTCAGTGTAGAAACTTCCCTGAAGGGAAAATTAGGGGAAATTTTCCTTTTCCCCTAAATAAATGAAGCTATAACATGTTCTGAATGCAGTCTGTATTCTCAAATCAGCCAGCATAATAATCAGCCCAGTATTTAGCAATGACATTAAATTTAGCACATCCTTTTGGATATTCAGACAGGTTGCCATCTGTACTTACTTAGGTATTGAAAGGTAGTTTCGGAAATACTATGGCCTAGAAATACTAAACTCAAATAGTTTTAATATAGAACAGAATTGGGATCCATGCGGAGTTGTACAGTCACATCTCTGCTCTGCAGCTTGATACCTATAGAGACAACTGTAGACAGGAAAACAGTTTTCTTAAGTAACACAAGTACCATCACTGATCCTTAAGAGTAACTTCCATCTGTTACTAATAAAGCACTGAAATAGCAAATGCCTACTTAAAAAATCCAGCTAATTCCTGTACATTGTTCATGCAAGTAACCTTATGGATAATTTTAGTGGGACTAACTCAAGGTAATCGGAAGCTGTTTGCAAGAGACCAGGTCGGCCAAGCAGTATTTCTTTCAACAGTGACTCTCATGTAAGTATAAAGAAAGGTAAGTCCTGAATCTGTTAAGGCGGCCACCGAGGATTTTGAGCTCTGCGAAGCTTAGTGGTCATACAGAGGTCTGAAGAAAGAGATGAAATGCTAGTCCTGTACGGCTCAGCGTCCTTTTCCCAGGATATCCACACTGGAGGTCACTTTATGTTTAGGCTTGCTATAAGCCAGCAGCGGCCTGCAGTAGTTTCTCTACGAACACATGAATTGAGAACAACAAGCTGAACTGTGCATCAAGGTATGCAAGTTTTAGATTGATTCTTGCAGAACTAATTATACACTGGCTAATGAACAGTTGTATGCTAAAGGGGCAGTTTAATTTCTAAATGAAAAGCATGCCATTGCTTGTTTATTTTTCACATTTCACATTCATAGGGAAGACCTATAGGCAATAGAAAATAGATTGAAGAAGTGCAGTTCATAAAAGGAAAAGAGAAAAATGGAAAAAAGACTAACACAGCCTGTGAACATGAAAAACAAAAATTAATAAGACCTATCTTTTGTTCATATAGGATGTTGTTTTTTAAGACTGAAGGTCTAAAGGGAATTACTTAGCACATTTTAACATCTATGTAAACAGGTATTTCAGTAAATTACAGTCATTTCAAAATACATTGTATTCACCTACCTATATGATTACTCATAACATTTTGTATTTAAACCTAAAACAAATTTAACAAATTTTATTAGGCCATAAATATAGGGGGGTTTTAATTTATAAATTACTTAGCTCAAATTATATTCCTAAAAAAATTATTCAAGACATGTGCTAGAGTGTGGTAGCATTTAAAAACAGCAAGGCTATAGGAATGTGTGTTTCTGGCAAAATAAAATATATATGTATAGACAGGGAAATAAAACAATTATATTTCCTACTAATGCCCTCCCATCCGCATTGACTATCAATCATCAAGGTATCAGCATCATTCAAGAAATGGCATGCTGTGAGAAAATCATGATAATGCCTTCAGTAATCCATATTCCTATGAATACATAAAAAAAAAAAAAAAAAAAGACACTAATTTAGGAGGGCTCCCCCCACCTCCAACAGAAATTTCATGGGTTATTTCCAAGAAGGGAAATCTATATTGCATAGAAAATGTGTAGCTAAATTCACACTGACTGAATAATCTCCCATTTATACAGTACCCCCCAACACATTCACGAGCTTTCCAAATTTGGAATTTGCTAAGGACATGCCTTACAGGAATCATCCTCAGCCCCTCATTGGAGGAAGACAGCTAAAGTTTACTATACACAACAGCAATATGCAAAAGTTAGTAAGAAGTGAGAGAAAGATGAAGCATTTGGAATTGCGAAGAGAGTTTTAAGTGTACGGCATAACTATCAAAACTAGAATTGGACCAAAATAATGAAGTTAATATTCTTCAATTACTTAGCTTGGGTAACATCAATACAGCAAAACCAAATATATCCTCTTCCCATCTTTTATATGCAATATGCACAAGTGAAAAAACAGGGAGCACGTGAAGCAGAGGAATAACTTATGGAAAGCAAGACAGAAATGGCCATATCAGCCTCCAAATTACTATCCCCAGTTTCCTTGTAATTCTAAATTGCCACTCACTCAGAGGATGTTTGCAGGAAAGTGCTTAAGGGAGCTCCTTTACTTCCTTTTGTGAAGATTTCTAGACCAAGGAGGCTTCACAGGTGGGCACAGGATGACTTCTCTATGAAAAGAGTTTGGTGAGATAATGTGGTAAAGCTCTGCGTCTGACAAAAGCGCTCTCTTACTGTTTCCATTCTGTTTTCCAGAAAATTTGAAAAAATCCAGGCATTTAACGTTTCATACAATACAAAAACTGTAAGATATGAATCACTTGAGTGATCACATTACAAAATAGGAAACACTTAACAGCTACTTTGGTGCTAGAGAACTAAGAAATGCCTATACCTTGGCCTCAGATCAGCTGTTAGGCAGGCGCTTTCAGAAAAGGGGAAATAGGCTCATGAGCTCTCCAGCAATTAAGAAATTAATCTATATTCTTAAGAGGCATTTCTACTGAAGTATTTAACCAAGTAACAGATCTCAGCTTCTAAATTCTCTTGAGTTTAAATAATGCTTAGAGAAGACTATTTCTTTCAGACTCGTATCCCTTGTGACATTTTACCTCTAGCGGAGGACACCCCATAGGCCTTTGAAACCATCAACTCACCAGAGGAAAAGATGTCCCTCAAAGGCACAGCTGCTAGAACCGAGATCTTCTGTGGCTGGCAGTCCTGGGGATCGTTTGTTTCGGAGAGTTTTCAAGTATACCCCTGGCAATTCATTAGTTTTAATTGCATATTCAGCAAGAAGGAAAATCATCTCTTTCCCAATAGTTTATCAACAAGCAAGTCATACCATCTGGTGGGACACATTTTAAGGGACACCTGCAACTCGGAAGTTTGCTTGTGCTTAGCGTAGGATTAATGCCCACCAAAGACACAGGCATTTAGTTAAGTTTTGACATAGCTACAGCCTTGTGATTTCCATTGCCCTTTGGAGGTTGCACCACACACATATAATTTAAATCAGAGTGACTGACTAGTACTGGCTGAGCTGACAACCATCCCCACGCAGGAGAACAGAAGTGTAACTCCCTTCAAGGCCTTCAGCGTGCTGGTGAGAGCTCCCTTCCCAGCACACCAGTGCAGTCCCCCTGGTGGACTCCTTAAGAAATATATCGCAACTTTTAAATTTGAAGTATCTAAACACTTTAATTACTTCTCTGTATTAAGTTTCCTCCACAGCTGTTTTGCTTTCTTTCCATCAACTGACAGACTGATGCTTCTGTGAGCCTGAAGAGGCGGACCTGCCGGCTGCATGGGTACCAGGGGAGTGGTTTCCCTGGCAACAGCATCACGTGAAAGCCCGCTGGATATCCGGCTACTCCTCTGACTTCTTCTACTTTAGCTATGCGGATAGCCGAACTGGGTACTAAGTACCCAAATCAAATCAATTGCAGTAGAAAGAGCGGGGCTGAATAGAAAAATCTCAAAGATGTTAAGGTTCTTTTACTTGCTGTTCAGTTTAACTGAAGACAGGTTCTGGAGAGATGTACTATTTTAAAGCAACTTTTTTTTTTTTTTCTTAAATTGGTCTCACTGAAATAATTTTTTTTCTTCAAGTGTAGAATGAACTGTATTTCTTCTGTATACACAGTTTCTTGGGAATCTTCTTCTTCAATGTGGGTTTAAAATGTACAAAATTTTAAGCAGCATTTTACATTTTTTTCTGCCTCCCAGAGGTTGCTCATATATTCTTGGGTTTTATAAGTCTCATTTTAACAATGCTTTTAAAATGAACAAATAAAAAATTTATTATTTTTTTCCCTGATGGGTTTTGCCAACACAAATGAGCTGATATTTTTTTAATAGGTAGAGCTTATTTTGCTATTTGATATGAAATGTGAAAAAATATAAAAATTTAAAATATTGCATTCATCTAATGAAATCTTTGCTGATATTTGCTAGATATTTTGCTGGTATTTGCTTGAAAAATGATCTTTGCTCTCCTTAGTGCAATAGTGATCTTATTAAATATCGACTGGGAAGTCTCTTCACACCCTTTGGGTTGTTTACAATAAAAGAGCAGCATATTTTTGCAAATAATACAGTCAAAAGAATCTGTCACATATGCACTGCATTTTAAAACAGTTCTGCATCTGCTACATTTTCTTTCTACAAAACTCTTAACTTTGGTCAAATGGAAAAAAAAAAACAAACCCTGAGGTGCACAGCTGATCTGCATCAGGTAAAGACCTGGCCCATGAAGTTTTTGATCTGGTCAGTCATACAGCTGTGAACTTGTATACGCCCATTTAACGCAGAGAAGATCACATGCCTCGATGAAAAATGTAAGCAAGAAAACATGCCCACTGGGCATAGGGGGGAGCAAATCACGCTTTATAGCACAGCAACACAGAGAAGGAAAACAGCAAAGAAAAAGGTCTCTATTTAACTGTCCAGACCTACAAAAGCTGGACTTGATGATCCCATGGGCCCTTTCCAAGTTGAGATACAATATGATTCTATATGTTTTGGCCACTGAAGTTCCCTGTATGCCTACAAAACTGTTGCTCACATTCCGAACTGCCATAACCCCAGCTTAGCGGGAGTAAATGTCTCAGCAAAGATCACTTGCAATGCACAGCCTAGGCATTCCTACAGCTAAATCCCGTGAGGACCAAGACTAATAGGCTTGGTAACCTGTAAAATACAGGAAATCTGCTTAAAACCAATATACACAGTCCACAGCAATTTTCAAGCACTGGCCCCATTCTTCTTAAACTACAGAAGAGTACAGAAATTGATCACTCATCATAACATACAAAAGTTGAAGCTTCTCTGCCTAGGGAAATTTTGATCGCCTCTCCGCTTTCAGCTGAGGAACCCCATAGTATCACTCCAGAGGATAAGCATAGTCAAAACAGTTTCTGCAGGTGTACTGAAGCTGCGTCACTGTAAAAAGAAAAAGTCAAATAGCTGTCTGAATAAAATGTATGTTTGCTGCCCATTTGGGGGGAGTTCTTTCATTGCACTTCAAGGAGAGGCAAAGAAATTAAGCCAGATTTGTGGGTGTACTGAAGTATGCAATGAGCAATATTTCCCTACTAAAAAAAATAGCCTTTGAGAAAATGCTGACTTTGCTCTTGAAAGAAAATTACTTTAAAATTTATCTGCTTTCCAAAAATCTAGTCTGTCGCCAGCAGTGTCTTAACACTATTGTCACCATCTCCATCACAGCTTTCCTGGGCACTTTGCTCATTTTTGAGTGAAACAGGGGAAAGAGCTTTTTCCCCTCAACCAGCATAGCACTGCTTTTGTTGCTGCCACCCAGGACCCCAGTGTCTTTAATGTAAAGACCTTCATTAGCCTTAAGATCTAACTATAGAATAAAAGCAGGGAAGCGACAACGATTCTATCGCAGGGCAGGGACTGTGGCAATCAGCATCACCACAACCTGTCTCAGTCTCTCACAGACACAAAATCCTTCCAACTGAGGAGGTCCAGACTCCCTTCCTCACCCAGGGAACTGAACCTGGACTAGTCTACATTGTAGAAACAACCTCTGTCACTTACCACGTGCATTACCTCACAAAATATAAAGGAATTAATCAAAAGAACAGCCTTTCTTTATTTCTGACTGAATTCTTAGACTGTATTAATGTATGAAGTTAAACGCATTTACTGAAATCAGTATTAATTATTTCCGTTCCCCATACCTTTATTTTTATAGAACTATTCTTTTGTGATAAAGATTTTTAGAGGAAAAGAAAAAAAAATGTTAGTTTAGTCCATATAACACTTTACTAAGTTTTTATACTTATATTTTTTCCTGGATAAAGCAAATCTGTTCAATTTGCTTTAACGGAAGCACTGTAGTACTGGGCTTATGACTGCAATTCTAAAGCAGTAGACACATGGACCATTACTATGAACAAGCAAATATTGATTCTAGGAGAATATAAACCTAAACCTGTTCAATAAGTCTTTTTCAGCATCAATAATAAGTCATTCCCAATACCAATTAATCATTTTAAGGACATTTACTAAATACACACTTGCTTATTTGAGGTCAGTTTGGCAGTTTGTTTCACAAGCAATGGAATTAGACAAAGTTAATATTTATGACCATAATGTCAAACAGTAATAGAAAACTTAAACGGGTTTTTGGCAGAGATATTATAAAGAACAAACATATATTTTGGCAGACGGGACTATAACATCTCCCACGGGTGGAATTTTGGTAATTTTTGCAACGTTAAACATTCAGTGTTTCAATGAAGAGTACTTCAACAGATGAGCTTAGCAATACTGGCACAGAAAGGGAGGTTTTTTCATTATTTTCATGTATGTTCCTTTTGCCTGCCACCCACCCACTATGAATGACAGAAGCGTGCAGAGGTGGTGGTGTAGATAGCCACACACAAGTCCTATTCGCACTTCCAGCAAAAGTCCCCTTGAAAGACCTGGCTGGAAAGAGAAGTAACAGAGGACATTCCTGCACCAGTGGCTTCCTGGGATGGAGGTGTGGAGGGGGAACTAGAAAGAGAGGGCATTGTGGCAACTTGGGAAGAATGGCTGAGAGAGACAAGTCATAGAGCACTGAAACTCCCAAGGGCTCGCAGCATTTCAGCGTCTGCAGTGCATTCAGTGCTCCAGAGTCCAGTATGTTATCCGGAAACAAATCCCAGAAAAGCATTAAAATGCTACCCATTCAACCCCCGGCAGCCGTATACGCCATTCTCTGCAGACAAGACAGTATCATGCTCCTTATGCTGCTGCTGCTACTCCTTAGTTTGTATGTGTAGAAATTAATTCCCTAGTATTTGACCGTGGGGACCCAGAGGTACCCACCCAGTGAAATTTTTAATTTATTTGGTTGTACTTCAGTGTGTGCGTACGTGGGTACATGCATGCATAAAATACACAAGTTTCTTTTCTAATTACACTATGCCACAACATACAGACTGCGGCGTAAATACTGAAAACTGCTCCTTGCCATGACCATAAGCTCAGTTTCAGAGCCAGCACTTGTAATACAGGCACTGCCTTCAAGGATGCAGAAGATGTAACAAGTGGAGAAACAGTCAAATATCAGACACTTCATCCAACAAACATGGCTAAGGTGACTTTTTTTTTTTTTTAAATTAATACAAATAAAAACCTTCCTATAAAAGCCTACAATCATCCTAACATTGTAATGCCTAAAAGAATTTTCAAAGTTTATTTTTACAGAGCTTTATAGTTCTGACTGAAAGTCCACAAAATCATACATGAGCAGAAACTTAAAACATATTTCCCCTGGAGGTAATCAGCACATGCTCATATTATATAAAAGTTATCAAAAATGTAACATTATCAGAATGGGAAGTTCATTTATGTCAATAAGAAGCATGCTCCTGAATTCAGAACAGTTTCTGTCTTTTCGTTTGAACTGTCTGTCCATAACTGTGCTATCTACTTCAGATGAGGTAATTCAGTTACAGCTCTTCTACTACCATGGGAACATGAACTTCCAAACTACAACCCTCCCCAAAAAACCCCAAAGCAAACCCTCCCACACTAGAGGTAAAATATTTTACTAGGAACAGCAGAAAACCTCTAATTCAACTTCCCATGTTGGTAAACCATTCTAAAGAGCAAACTATGTCCAGGAAATAAAAGAACATTCAACAACTGGGTCTTTTACAGATGGCTCCAGTGATTGCTGCTGTCGCAGTGCATTATGATTTATCATTTAATCATTTAGGACTGGCAGCTTCTGGAAGGTAATGACATTAAAGGGCACAGGTTAGCTTGTATACCATTGCCAAACACTTTTTACACTGCTAAAACTTTTCTTAAATGTGTAAATCATTTTAAGCTTATAAATGTCAAGACTTCAGCGCTCCTGTACTACAACCTAAGCAGCAGTTGGTAAAATTATCAGCTGCACCCCCAGAAGGCAAAGTTAACACCCTTTAATTCACTAGTTTCTAGAGAAAATACATCAAACATGAAATTTATGATATGCTACAGCTCAAACTGATGTTATATTTGTCTTAAATTCTGAACCCAATTTTGAGAAGAGGAAGTCTGTGCTACAGAGCTTTCAAGAATCAGTCTGGAACTTCTCCATAGTTTACCAGCGCTTCACTGAGCTGGATGCAGTGAGAAACATGTAGGCAACCTTGAAAATCGCTCATGAATCTCTTCATGGAGATTAAGGTCACACATAAAATGTCAAGAGAACTGCATTAGTGAGCAAATAAAAAGATACAGTAAATTTAAAAACCTTTTCATTATTAGTGCAAAAGCGGTCACAGTGCAGAGTTATGGCTAAAAGCATGGGAACTGCCATATCAGCCATGCTGATCTCTAACCCACAAGCAGGTACTGGAAATAAATTCTGATTAAAGTAGTAATGTCTCCTCAATGCACCAAGTCAACAGTGGAAGGTGGAAGAAACACCTTGCCATTGCTAAGGCACTCCCAGGGAGAAGTGTGGTAAACCAACCTTTATCAAAAGATGAGCAGGTGACACAGGGTTTTCTGGGGTTTTTTCTGTATAAACAAGCTAGTTGAAACTCCCTAGTCACGTCCAAAACTAAAAATATCCTTCTGCTTCACAGTTTAAATATGGCTTCTCAACTGTTCCCATGACATAACACTCATTCTTGATAATCTTGTGTTTCTGTTGATCTAGTTTTGATATCACCAAAATACTGTGACTCATGAGGAAACCAGGCATTTAAGCTTTCAGTATGGACTAGCTCAGAAAAGACCAGAAGCAGAGCTCCAGCCATAGCACAAAACCTACGAAAACGCATGACTAACCAGTCAGCGATCTCAGGCAAAGAGATTTAGACATCTTAACCTTTCTGAAGGCAAACCACAGAATTAAAGCCTCTCGCACTCACAAACCCAGGACTCACCACCTCAATTAATTTAATATGGAAAAGCCTTGCCCAAGAGTTCTACACTGTCTGCTCTCTGTGCCAACCACAAGGAACACATTTTCAGAAAAAGAGATTCTAGATACTTTTTTCAATTACGTAAGAAAAACCCAGTGACCCAAGTGAAAATATTATTACCCAAAATAAGCAGTAGCCCTTATTCAAGTCTTTGCTTAGCTAATGAAGGCTCTGTGAATACTGATTTCATGCAGTGATGAAGTTTTATAACTGTAGCAGGTTTATAACTGCTGTAATGATCCCATTCTTAAAGGAAAATCTTCCTACCTTACTGGCTGTCTCACAGCACACATGTCAGCATGGGATGGCATCCGGTGGAAAGACCTGTTCACCAACAGGCAGTTGCCAGAAAATGCAATCAGGTAGAAAAAAGTCTGTATAAATCTTGATGCAAAAAATGTATTGCATAAGTAAAGCCATTAATAGCATAAGCAAAACTAAAACCACTGTGCTTAATTAATTTTAAAAATGCATAGGAGTCATTTGGGATTGGGGGGTGGGGAGGGGAAAGACATTTGCAACCACCAGACAATAAAGCCTACAGCAATTTGCCTACTGCAAAGGGCCATTTAGGAAGCGGTCCTAGTAGTTGCATGCAGTTTGGGCATTAAAAATGTTTTCCCTTCTGCAACTACTCTGAGTTGGAGACCCTGAAAATACTAACAGTTCCTAGGATTTTCCGCCTTCTGGTGTGCATCATTATCTCACATCAGCATAACCCATAACCTTGCATTTCATGCCACGCCATTACATTTTTTTCTCTACTGATCTGGCCCTCAAGTCAGCCAATGCTACCTGCACTGTATTCAGGATGCAAAGCTTTCTCTCCCTCTCTCTTTACAGTTCTATTTCAAACAAGAAAAGATACACATTTACTTTGTGTTCCTGTATTTTCTAGCCCGTCACTAACAATGACTTGTGTAAATGTTATTTTTTTTTAACTATTCAAACAATATAGATGAAATGGGTTCAAGCAAGGGAAATTCTTTTGTTTTCTTTTTCTCTCCAGATGAAAAAGAGAATTGAAACCTGAGAATTTGTGGTCAGATTAGAATAAATGAAAAGATCATATTGTTGCTTTTGCTAGAGGTTAACTCTGCATCAGCAAGCACATATTCTGTGTTCAAAGAAATTTTAAAAAGATGTAAACAATGGTAGTTCTGTATTTCACTAAGCTTTTTCAACAGCATAGTGTACATCTACATGACTGTTATCTACAACCCACTTAACATATAGGAAGGTTTGAGAATTTTGACAGTACCTGCAACGAATTAGTATTTGAGAATACCAGAGGTAGCGATTAAATGCTGAAAAAGCAAATTTCTTGAACGGCAAAGTGGGACATCTGTTCCTTTGCTTTCCAGACTTCTTTTTTTTTTTCCTGTCAATTTGTAGCGTTTTCTCTCTTCCATCTAGAGCATCCCAGTTTTTCTTCCTTCCCTGTAACCATTTCAGCTTGGCAAACTTCCTGCCTTCTTCAGACCACATTTTCATTTTCCTTCCCTAACAAATGATACATGAGCATTTTTTTCTTTTTGTTCCCAAATATGCATGTTTCCTTCCTTTTTCTTTTTTAATAGGGATTCTCCATGTGCTCAGGGACCACTGTGAGCACCTTTAAATTTAGCAGCATTAGCACTTTAGGCTGTGTGATTTACAATAAAGATATGGCGGAGAAGAGGCAGGTAGAAGTCTAGCTGGCTAGCTGGTGAACCTGATCCATGGCACATCACATTTCTTTGATACCAAACATTTGGTTTAGCATCACAAAGATGACTTGTATTGCTGAAGGGTAATGACACAGGCTGCTAGAAGTTACAACACATATGAAAGCATCAAGCTAGCAGATGTAAGGGTAACTGACCCTTGAATCATTTGAAATGATACAGTCCCTCAAGCATCCTGGCAAGGACTAGTTGGTTGGAGGGAACATCCAAGTCTGCAGCCTGTCAGAGCTATATAAAAGCCCCAGCATCTCCATTTTCTTTACAAGCTCTTTCTCCCAGCAAAAGTTAATCTACCTGTTTTACAATTCAAGACTCAGCATCCCAACAGTAATAAAACCTGACTCAGAGTTCCCATTAATAACCACAAAAGAATGCAACAGAAGGTGCTGTAAAAACTAATAAAAAGAAATAGACCGGGAGCTTTTGGAATCAAAATCCATAGTTATGAAAAGTATGTAAACAAATTAAGGGAGGAGAGAGAAGTATGTAGCAAAGAAGCAGTAAGTATGAGAATTTTAAGTGCTCACGATGCTCAAACTGGCCCCAGCTTGCTACCAGCCCAATATCACGGCTGGGTAACAATAAACAGCTGACATCAGACAGAGACAGGTTTTAAAGGGGAATTATGAAAGAGAGGGAATGACAGGGAACACGGATGGACAGAAATTCACACTCCCAAAACAGCTACATATAAAAAAACCCCATAGAAGTGATGGTGTGAAAAGTGTGGGGAGGGATCAGATGATTAAGACAAACAGTATGGGCACAGCAATAGTCACAGCAATGATCTCGGGAAAGGACATTACAGAATTCCTCATCCATGCCAACAGCTTGTAAAGCTGAAGACAAAAAGACTGTGTTTTTACATAGGAAGGGAGTCAGGGGAGCGATTTAAACCAGGTGAGGGGGTGAAGACAAAGACAGGTGACACTGGTAAATCTTACTGGAGTAAGACTGATAATCTAGGAACTACAATTTCCATTTCTGAGGTAATTTCTAAGAGAACAAAATGTTCCAGAAGCAGAATAAATATAGTGTGCCATTCATTAATGACACAGACTCAAACAGATGTCTTATTTCTAATTAACACATATCCTCTAAAATTATTCACATGTACCCCTTCCTGGGATTGTTTTCAAAGAAGAACAGGTGAATGATGTCTCAGATTAAACAGTTTCACATAACATCCTCTTATTTTCTCTACTCTCAGGCACACTCACCAGCCCCTCTTAGTTATGCTCCTCTTTATACTGGCAAATCAATCAAAACCAATTAAATTCTTATAAAATCGCCACAAAAATATTGAAGAATCTTCACTTAAAAGACCATTTACATAATTTTTGTATTAGAAGTAATAATAGCACAGAACAGATAATTTTCCAATACAAAAACTTGTAATCACATCTCCTTAAAAAATTTTCACTGTTAAAATATTTAATCAATGCCATGCATTGTTATAAAGTTAATGCCTAAGTCAGACAAGTTTCAGTAAGTACCTAAAAGGTAATTTAATGGCAGTATTTTAGGACAGGTCTCATTATTGTACTATGAAATGGAACTCAGGATTCTCTACCTAGATCATAAATCAAGACAGCCAATTAAAAGACGTGTACTGAATGTCTGATATAATTTAAACTTTGGTGAGCTTAAAATACTCTACACTATGAGCCTCAGATCAATACATTTACTTTTGCTCTCTTTACAGGCATTGCTAATGCAGCTATCACTTTGAGATCTGACAGTATTTTGTTATGTAGGCAGAAGCAAAAATCTATTCAGATTGTCCATTTTCCCAATTAAACTTACTTCTCTTTTGCTCACTGACTAGCTGTGTGAAAACAGCCTCTACTGACATTTACACAGAGTGAAAATAAGCCTCCTCTCCCTCAGGCTGGGGTTTCCCCAGAAGCTGGTAGGAGTTAGAGCTGCAAGCAGGGCTAGTTTAGCGATCGGCAGGCTTAGTACACTAGATGGGGTAGGGACAAGGTTAGACAAGCACCAGATCTGGCATATGGGGTGTCCAAAATGGGTGTTCAGGAGCAGGACTGGGGCTGTTTAGTCTGGCGTGGGATGACAAAAGCATGTTCACAGAATCACAGAATCACACAGAATGGCAAGGGTTGGAAGGGACCTCGGGAGATCATCTAGTCCAACCCCCCTGCTAAAGCAGGTTCTCCTAGAGCATGTTACACAGGACTTCATCCAGGCGGGGGTTGAATATCTCCAGAGAAGGAGACTCCACAGCCCCCCTGAGCAGCCTGGGCCAGAGTAAAGAAGTTCCTCCTCATGTTCAACTGAAACCTCTTATGTTTCAGTTTGTATCCATTGCCCCGTGTCCTGTCGCTGGGCACCACTGCAGAGGCTGGTTCCGTCCTCGTGATTTCCGCCCTTAAGATATTTGTACGTGTTGATGAGATCCCCTCTCAGTCTTCTCTTCTTCAGGCTGAACAAGCCCAACTCCCTCAGCCTTTCCTCATAGGGGAGATGTTCGAGTCCCTTTATCATCCTAGTTGCTCTCCTCTGGACTCTCTCCAGGAGTTCCTCATCTTTCTTGAACTGGGGAGCCCAGAACTGGACACAGTGCTCCAGGTGGGGTCTCACCAGGGCAGAGCAGAGGGGGAGGAGAACCTCCCTCGCCCTGCTGGCCACACTCCTCTTAATGCCGGCCAGGATGCCATTGGCCTTCTTGGCAACAAGGGCCCACTGCTGGCTCATGGTGAGCTTGTCGTCCACCAGGACTCCCAGGTCCCTCTGGGCAGAGCTGCTTTCCAGCAGGTCAGCCCCCAGCCTGTACTGGTGCATGTTCAAGCGCTCTCTCGTCATTCCATGACAGCAGAGTTACGGCGCTCAACCATTCCTTCTCAAGGCACAAGCAATGAACACCAGAACTCACTGCTCTCTGCAAAGTCCTACCTAGAACCTGGTGGAAGCATGTTTAGAAAGCCTTTGGCTGGCATACATGTTTAGAAAGCCTTTGGCTGGCATATTTGCACAGTGTCGCATGCCTAAATCCAGGGATTTAAGGCCTAACTTGGTTGCATTTTAACAGTTCAGGTATAGGAGGGGGTGTAGAATCTCCTGCCTTTGAATTTCAAAACCTGCTACTTCCACAGAAAAGCAGCACCTCCTGACAAGTTGTTTCCTGCTTTATCTTATTCTGTTGGAATGGGTTAGTCCAATGCTAGTTTATTAAAAATACCCTTCTCGGGTTTCTTCATGCTGCTCTAGCTGTCAATTTTCTTCCTTCCTATTTATAAATAATGCTTCCTATTTACCCTAAACAGCAACTCGTTCTGCTCTCCAACTTCACAAGCTGCCAATTGCAAACACTAATGTAAAGCCCAGTCTCTCAGAGCTTTAAAATAAGCCTAAGAGATAGCAGCAAACTAGCCATAATGCATCTAACAACAGCTCTGCAAAACACTCAAGTGGAAATTAACACTTCAGTTGCTAAGAAAGCTTAATAGAAAACCTTGCCAGTTGTGCCCCCGCCACAGCCTCATCGCAGACCCTGTGAATTCAGTCATACTGTTAATGCAGAGCGAGGGATAATAAGAGGACCAAGTGCCTGTGCATCAGCTCTCACGCTGAGCTGGCCACCAGCCTGCTACAACAGCAACAGCTACTTGAAGACCACCGAGCCAGTCAGTGCGTACTGGAGCCCAGAGTGCACCAGGTTCCTCTGCAAGACTGCCAACATCCATGATTTTTTCAACACCTCCCTGTAATTTCTATGAAGGCAATCTGTGCTACGAGCGCGGCTCTAAACATAGCGCTCGTGTCACCCAACTCGGCGCGTCAGAGCACACCGCATGCGAGATGCTGCCTTCCTCTGTTCTCTGGGAGGATACTGAAAGTGGCTAAGGTAACTGCCTCAAACAACGCTGACTACTGCCCCAAACAAACCCAGCTGGGACTGCAAAATACGCACTTGGCCAAAGAAAAAACATTCAGCAGTCAACACTGTAACAGAAAACCCTTGAGAATTTAATCCCACTTTGTATTTGTTTGAGCAGCTCCAATGAATGGAAAAGGGTTACTTGGTTGAACAAGACTCCACATGGTGAAAGTTTTTAATTAAACTGGCATTGCCAAAGTCAGAAATGGTAAAAGAGTTTTGGGGTTTTTTTTTAATCAACCACAATAGTGACTGCTACAGACTTACAGGAAACAATGACTAAGATAAGCTGGAGCATGAGAAATTGTTTTAGTGAGCCTGAGCATGTCACTGAGGCTTTTCACCCATTCCGCTCTAAGCAGTTGATACTTCATGTTCCCATGGCTACCTGGACCAAAGATGCGGCTGAGGCACACGCACAACATCAGCACAGCAACGTTACCTGACTAAGCTTCGTTACCATGCTTATCGCCCAGGCTCCAGGCAGGCTATAGCCCAGAACAAGCCTCTTAGCCCCCAAAAAAGCAGTTTCAGGTGGATCAAAAGTATTTGTGAATACTTTACATTTAGAAAACAATTATTGAAAAAAATTTGAAATAAGCAAAACATTTTTGTTTTTCAATTTCAAGCATCTTGTCTCAAAAACTAGTTTCAGTGGTAAATTTTTAAATTGAAGTTTATTTAATTTTTCAAGGCTAAACCAATCAAAAGAAACTCAATTCTTCACGCTTTTCTCTGGGTGATGGGGGAAGAGAAGAAAACAATGCTGGGGAGGAGGTGATTAGGAATATAGATTTTTGGTTTTATTTTTCTGGTTCAGTCGGAAAATTGGAAAAAAAAAAGCTTAATTTACAGTGTGATTTTTTATCATAGGCTCTGAAAGTAGTACTTAAATATTAAGTAGCAAAATAAAACTTAGAAACTAATAGTAAGACTTTGTCATTTAAGACAAGCATTAAATGATTTAAATCTGAAAAGAGTTACAGGAACAGGTTAAGTGTTTATTTCCCTTCTCCACCCCACTTGCAATACTTGTCATGAGAAGGGATTGTTTTCATCCCTTGTTTCAATTTTCGCTGTAGTGGAAGGTATCTGAATGTTAATGCCCACAGTATGCACTAAACCACGGTACTGTATAGAATTGGTTTGACCTTTTCAATATTCTACATTTTGAAGGACTCACCCTTTCAGCAGCGCACCAGCTTCCCCATTTCCAACCTCACCAGCCGTGGGGGAAGCAAGGGAACGTCTGGCGAGAACTGAAAGCCTGTGAAAACACACTCCAAGAAAACCTACCGAAGAAGGAATATCCAATCCATTCCCATGACAAAGATGAGAGAGGAATGGAAAATGTCATAGAACTAATTCATTCTCTTGAGAAAGCCAAGAAGGAAAAAACCATGTCTTGTTAGACTCCTCTGCTTGTAATTCCCCTAGACCTGGCTTGGGTGCTCCCATAAAACCAGCAGAATTTACAGCCTTTTGACAAATCTACTTGTAAATCAGCCAGGCTTACAATAACTTTCAAGGATTTTAAGTCACTGCTGAAGAAATACGAAGTATGACAAAGAACCCTCAAATATTCTTGATGCGCACTGTTTTGAACAGTACGTACTTGAGGTGGGCACAGAAGGGGCATCGCTCCTCTGAGGCAGGGACTGGGGCTGTCACGGTGCCCTTTCCAACACAGAAAGCGCTCACTGGTATGGAAACTAACTGCAGGGGGCAATCCTGCCAGGCAGTACAGATGCCATTGTCACCTCCTCTATTTGAAGGCAAAGGTCCAATTAGTATTTTACGGATAACAGAAAGCAAAAAACACTTTACCCTCCGCCATCTCCCCCATTCTCACAAACACAGAGCAAAATATTCCTTAGTACAAAGGGAGAGAAAGAGTTTCAGGACATAACTCAGAACATGATGAAGACAGTAAGCACAGTTCACATTCTAGCTAACACCACCTCATGTTCCGAAGCAACTGAAGCAGGGCAGAATCAGCTCCCAGCACTGCCAAAAGCAGCACGAACTATAAAGCAACACCAGGGTATAAGAAGGGTGCTTATCTGTAAAGGCTGGCAGCCCATTTCTATTTCACATGCAGCCGCCTCAAGCAGGGGGAGAGCGGCCAATAGCGACCTAACCAACACAGCCACTGGGTTACAGAACTATTGTCTCCTGGTTTATGTATACCTGTGAATTTTAAATTCTCTTCTTTGCCGTGGCACAGCTTCAAAGACAAGGAGCCCCCATTCCAACCATTTCTTCTCATTGTTAGCAGAGCTGAAACGTAGTGCCCCCATGCTGAAAAGTGAAATAATCTCTCCAGAAGGTGTAACAATGCTGCGTCTCTAAGACACTTATTTATGCTACTTTGTCTGTTTTATTAATACACCTCACCTGTTAGTACCTGCGATAACCCCTACATGAGAGGTCATCGTTTCCTTGTAACCATTTGGCAAAAGGCAGCAAGCACTCCTTTGTTCACCCCATCTCTGCAAAACGCACGCATGCCCGCTGCCCACAACCCCTTGCCAGCTCCCCCCACCTGCTCGTTGCTGCAGGGCTAAGGAACAGAGGATTAAGCATGAAGGACCCGCAGGGAGTTGCCTCCACCCTTCATCAAGAGCGTACTCCACTGTTCTTCCCTCTCTGGGACAACCAAAGAACCTGACATCAGGAGATACCGTTGCTTGGCTGCTTCCTCTCCAGCCTGCCTGTTTATTAGAAAATTAGCTAACCCCTCGCTAACGCCTTCTGGAACATGCTCACTATGTTTTTTTCGTAGGCATGCTTCCATATCTAGGCCTGACATAGGGTCTATTAGTGATTCAGATCATTATTCATGCACCTTCTGGGAGCTCCCTGGGATTGCTGCTGCACCTCGTACTAGTCAAACTCAGCATAACAGCCAAACTGTTCCGCTCATCCCAATGAATCACATCCACAACACGCTCTTAACATTGTTCTGAAAAGAGCTGTGTTTCATTATACAGCTTCATGATCTTGTATTTTTAATATTTCAGATCCAGGCTTCAGTCTATAGCTGGGTACCATGACTAATTAGAGCATTTTCATCACAAATTGACAAACTGTCCAAAACTGTCCAAAAAATTTCACCCCTTTCTAGTTGAGGTCTCCTGCTCTCAGCACTTAACTTACACACTTCTGAAGTCACTTTCATAAAGTACTGCCATTCTCACCCTCCCCTTCATAATCTCTTTCAGGGACACTTTCCCTTTTTGTTAACAATGATCATGCCTATTTCCATCTCGATTGCTGTTAAATTTTCTGTTACAAAAGGTTTAAATAACCTCCACTACAGTATTTTGTTTTTTTCCAGCCTTCCTGCAGTTCAATGCAACTGTCCGCCTTGCCTTTATTTTATGCTGTCTTACTCTCCATAGCTTGACAAACAAGACTCTCAAGCTTTAGTTTCAGAAATTTAAAATACTTTGGTTTCCTTCCACCCAGACATCTGCGATAGCAAGAGCTGTATGTCCTAACGGAAGGCCCTAACTACAGCAAACCTGAATGGAAAGGGAAAAAAAAATCCAACCACACAATCCTCATCCTTTTTCCTGCTTTCTGAAAGAGAGAGTTTCACTTGCCCGCCTCTCTCTTCCCGTTCTATCGCTCGCCTCTTTGCAGTCCCGTCTCTTTAAAACGCCCAGCTGAGCCCTGTTTATGGATTATGTTCTTTTCGGCTGGACCCGTGACTTTTTCCTGCTGAGGTAGTAATTTTAATTATCTGCTTTTTCTCACTTATTTGCACAGCCTGTGACCATCACCAAGTCATTAATGCATATACACACAGGTAATGTTCAAAAGGATACTCTATTTCACAGCATACATTTTCCCTGTGAATATTTTTGTTCTTAAAGCATATCGTACGCTACTATCATCACATCGCCTGTATGAGGATGATGCAACTCAGATTGCCCTGGTTTTCAGTCAGTCAATACTAAAATCAATAGAAACGTGACACTATGGCAGAAAGAGCCAGACGGCTTATGAAAATGGACTGAATATCAGATTTGTCTCATTCCTGAAATCAGGGATTTATAAAACCTGTAATGAATATATCATCACAGACTTAGAAAGGGCAAAGTATTTTGATACCTCCTTATGTTTCATGCCATTCCACACATATTTTGTGGCTCCAGCCCGCTAAATAAAAGAAAAAGAAATGCAATTCAGAAGCTGTTAACACAGAACTGATCTGATTTGGAACATTATTCTCCCAGGAAAAAAAATAAATGCACTTCCCCACTACCCACATGCCAAAATCTATGTAATAAAACCAAAGCCCCCTTCCAGCCTCAGGTAAGAGAGGAGTAACGAGGCGCAAGAGCTGCCTTTCAACCTCCCAGGTGACCGTGGCCCACAGGTGCTGCCCCATTTCCACAGCCATTTTGACAAGCAGAGACCCACCCGCTTCTCCACAGCAAGGGGTTCCCGTCTGAGGGAAAGGGAAGAGGGAATTTCAAAGGAAATCTCATCCTGCGCTGGGCGTAAATGGAGAGGCTTCAAAGGACAGCCCGAGCTGTGAGGGAGGCCTCGAGCCGGCCACAGCCGGTTCCAGCCGGTGCCAGAGCGCACCAGCCTGCAGCACTCCAGCCAATCAGAGAAGGGCAGCTCTGTGCTCTGGCCAATCAGAGGAGCTGGTGGTGCTGTTGCTGAGGTAAGAAGTGGCGGGAGCTGCCGGGGGCACAGGCGGCGAATGTGAGGAGATGACGGGGACAGGGACGGGGACAGGGACACTGCTGGTGGCTGCTCGTGGAAGGAAGCAGGAGCTCTGTGCCGGGGGAGGCAGCCCTGCAGGGACTGTTGGACGGTTGGACTCGATGATCTTAAAGGTCTTTTCCAACCGAGGTGATTCTATGATTCTATGATTGCAGGGATTCCCTGAGTTGAGGCTGCTTCGCCTGCAATGCATCCCATGTGAAGAGACCAGGAGGGGACCTCGTTGGAGCTCCCTCCATGGCAAAAAAAGAACAGCTCAAGCTAAAACGGTTTAACAAATATTTGGAGGATTTGTCAATTTCTGGACGCCTATCGCCCACTTCCTTTACAAACAAACCTGACACATTTTCTCTACATTCCCACCTCTTCAAAAACATCATTCCCTCAACTTTCACCTAAGACCAAAATTTCAACTGATAGTGACGATATTTTTTTCCACATTGACTATTTTTTTTCTTTTCCATAACATTTGGAAAGGAAGTCCCATGGCAGATACAGTGATCCTGGCTGAAGAAGAGATCTGGTTAGTGTGAACATGCGAGCTTCAAAGGGCATTGATTTTAAAAAGAAGAAAAACAGTCTAAATAATTCTATTTTTTTCCTTCTCAAATATAAATCAATTTATTAATGCAATCTTAAGGTGCATTTAATTACCTGAACATTTGTCTTTTTCTGTTGGAAAAAAAAAAAAAATCATTTTCTAGTTCCAAAATTGACTAACAAACCGAGACCACTGCAGCTCGCTTCTGTACGCAGCTGGAAACAACACAGGACGTCATGCTCTCCTGGCTGAGGTTCACCATGTTTATCCTTCGCCCCACCAGAGTAAAAGCAGAAAATGCTAACGAAGAACTTTTCAAGAAGTCAGCTTCAGGCAGCTTTCTGTCCCCTAGCACATGCAATTGCCATCATCCTATATAAAGAAAATAGTTGAGGTATGAAGATAAACAAAAAAGAGCTCTAAAGACACATGGCATTTTTTCACTAATTCAAGAAGCATAATTGACTTTTCCAGACCAGTTTATTCTTTGTTATCAATATTATACCATGCCAGGTATGACAGTTTGTTCAAAATTGAGATGTCAACAAATTTTCCAATTTTGAAAGTGTAAATTGTCAACATTTAATGAGCAGATTTAGAAACTTCACTTCTGCATCTGTGTTTTGATTTATTTGCTAATGTTGTCAGTACATTTTCCTTATACTTTATATTAATGTATTGAGCATCCTCCCTCATTTTTTTCTTTCCAAATTTCTGCCAGCCTGCCAATGCTAGGACTAAGACACCTCGTCTGTCAAGTCTCAGGCAACGGTCAAGAAAGTGAATGCATCCTCTCCCTTCCCTCCCTCGTGCTAGGCCACGACATTCTTGTGTATCTCAAGCAGAATATGCTTCAGTAAACCAGCTTTGCAGAGGATCCATATTACACTTGAAGGAAATCTTCCTTAGACCTTTTTTTTTCCAGTGGGTTGTGTAGAGCTCTTTTTCACTTTTTAGACTGCTGTGGACATTGCTTTATAATGCATTACACTGAGTAAACACTCTTTTTGATGTTTCAATTTTATGAAAAAAAAACCAGTGGCTACATTTCAAACATGAAGACATTAATTTTTCAACCTGCTAAATAATCCTAAATTAAATTTTCAATAACTCGCTAAGAGCCAGAAAAATCATTTTGCCATTTAAAGTAACCACAAAGAACAAAGTGAGTACAATCTGATCTGCTGTTTCCCTCAGTTCCCCAGTCTGTTACGTGGTGGCACCGTGGTGCAATTGTGCGTGACGCCCCCGTGCAAGCCGTGGCCTCTGGTCACGCCGTTCGGGGCCTGCTTTGCCTGACTAGCCAGCTGGGCCACCACAGGATGCCACTCAAAGTTAAGACTTCATTTTAACCTCTTCAGACTAAAATATGACTTGGGATGTGTGGGAGTACCGCAACTGTGATGTGCACAGAAAACACCACCTAAACATCACGTAGAACAGACATTACCCGATGGAACAAAGGAAGAAGAGAAGGGAATCTTCTCATTTTTCTTTTAGCATTAGCACAAATAAACCACACCCTTCTCAATGACAGATTACCAGCTCAGCACCAAATCTTCCCGGCTTACCGTAGTTACTTAAAGAAGCTTCATGTATAATAAAATAAAAACGGTATCTTTAAAATTTAGGTTATGCATATTTTTAACAGTTGGAACGCCTGGAAATAGGATGCGTGTTTGATATTCTAATCAGTTTGTTAATGGAAGCTATCTGTTCAAAATGTATTTGCTTAACTACACAAAATATTTGAACAAACTACTTAATTGCTTGCAACATCTGCTAAAGAAGTGATACAATATCCTTTTGAACTCTAAAACACAAAAAGAGAGCTACCGAAGCAAGCTCACCATCAATTACTGGCTCAAAATGATGTCAGAAGGAATTTCTTCTCATCTCCAGCAGCATCTTTTATATAATCTTCTTTGTAGAAGTTGAAATGTATTTTAAGTAGCACACCAGCAACTCCTAGCAACTCAACTCACAAGGCAGACAAATACCTTTTGTGGCATACTGGGAGCTGAAAAACATAAGCATGCGCTAACTTGGATGTGCATACACATGAAGAACGCTGCTATGGGATATGAAGATTTTTAAATAAATGATAGGACACATAAGAACACACATCCTAGGGCACAAAGCACTGAAAACTAGAGACAGTGTGCTGAAAAATACTGCTGGCACAAAGCCCTACCTATTAGCACCGAGGAGAGATTCTAGGCACACAGGATTTTGATAGAAAGCCATTGCCCAAGTCTCTACATCCATATTCAGTTTCAATTTAATTCTTAGAGTGAAATCCTGGCACTGAAAGGTCAATGAAACAACTTCCCTTGGCTTCAGTAGTAACAAAGCTTCCCCCTACATCATTAATCTAGTGTATCATTCATTATCATTAAAATTCAGAACAACCTGTCAGGAAATGGGAACAAATCCTGTAAACAGTTTTCAGAAACTACGTGCTATTTCCATGTTCTTCATTGCAGCAACAAATTAAGGATCCACATTATGAGAACACAGTATGAACAATCTGGAGGAGAAAAAAGACAAAGAGAAAAGGAAAGGGGGAAAGAAGCTTCACATTTGATATTGTTCACCGTTATGCAAGTGGTTAGGAATATTCAGCAAGCAGTTATCTGTGAAGTTTATTTAACTGCATGGAGACAAGAAATGACAAAAAAAAAGGCCCTCTCCAACCTTTAGACGTACGTGGTTTATTATTTTTCTGAAGTGAGTAAAGAAAAGGATACATGCTCGTACAGCATTTTAAAGAAATCTAGTGCAACATAATGCAGAGTCCCACCCCAGACGGGTAACAACATGCAGTGAGCACACTTCCTTCAGAGCGAGTGACTGGGACTCATTAGAAAATAAATTATCATCACCCACATTAGACAGATGGTTTTGATAACCATCAGGTCATCATCATCAAGAGGAATCACCACGAGACTTTACATAGCTTGGATGTTGTCTCTGTGTTATTATCAGTGACTTGGGGGGGTGAAAAACAAAACAATCAGTGACAAAGTTTGAGGTTGACACAAACAGTGGTGGAACAGCAAATATCAGTGGATGACTCACTGGTAGAGAGTGTCCTGGATGGCTTGGTAAGCTGAGGACAAGGAAACGACATGCTTTATAATATTCGTAGGCAAATATTAAGTCAAACAGAGATCAGAAAAAAAGGATGCCTGACTTCCAAAATGGAGGGTTCTATATGGAGAAGCAATAACTTTGAAAACAGCTTGAGAAAAGTGTTGCGAGAGCACAGGATTTCTGTATTTATTTCCAGATGATAAACAATCAAAAAATTAGAAGAAATTTTGCTCAGCTGCATTCCTAATATTAGCTTAAACCCAAATAGTCTACAGTTAGATTCTTCAGTTTTTCGTGTTTGTTTTATTCCTTTCCTAATGTTAAGTCATTCTCAAAATGCAAATGACCTTTTAAATAAATCCCCACCCTTACGCCTCATCCTATCGCTTCTTTTTCATCTGAACCATTCACTAAATTTATCCTGGATTTGCAAATAGTTTTAGCGCCCTAAACTTTCTCCATGCAATTAATGAAGTCTTCAGATAGAAAATACTGCTGTGTACTATTCGTTCACTTAAGTTTCTCGGAGGGAAGGTGAGCATATGGGGACCAAAATATAGGTCTAAGATGTGTAAAAGAGCCTTGAGAATCGGCTCTTCAGCCTAGAGGAGCAGCTGATGCACTCTCATAACAATGTCAGGGAAGAGCAGACAACAACATTAATGTAATAGAATTGCTGAGAATGGCTTGCTTTCCTCCACAGCACACATCTGTTTAAGAACACACAGCAATCACTTCACTTGTACTTGAATTCTCCAACACAAAAGCCGTGGGTGACTTGAGATCTCTCTCTGCTTGTTCCTTTGTTTTGTTCTTTGCTGTGCTCTTCTCTTTTTCTGTGTCCCATTGCCTATACGAACAGAAGCACTCATTTCTTATCATTCCCTATTGCGTTCGTACGCCACTGAGGCTATTACTTTATTATTATACTTTCTGTTCCCTGTATACAGTTTCTTGTATACCTTGTGTGCGGTTCATTCCTTAGGATCCTTCACACTGCTCCTCCTTTCTTGAGAATTTAATTTACTCCTCTTTTCCCTCCTGAAACCACTTTGTTCAGCTTTTGTTCTTCTTCCCTGGTCATCACCCCTTCCTTTCTAAGGGCTCCCGCTCTTTGTAGAAGGATTGACCCACGTGCCCAGACCGAATTAGGATCTTCCTTTTTGTCTCCTCTTCTGGCTTGCCTGCCCTTTGGTTGCTGCCAGCCATAGTCCATCTTCACCTCTACTGTGTGCTCCCCAGAGTGCAAGAGCAGAACTGACAAGGTAGCCTTTGAATTCTGAGTGCCTTCACAGCTGAGGGAGCGTTTTGATACACCTGAGATTTGAGTTTCAGGGATGCTGAGAGCCCTTTCATTCCTCTAAGCAAGCACTCGATTTCTTGATCATATAGGAACACAAAAGAGGAAGAAAATGATGATTTATTTCCATGAGTGAAACACGATTACCGGTGTATGAAACACAGCTATGCTTTTTCTCATACGTTTATGAACTGGCACCTGTTCATAGCAAGAGAAATAGATAATCTAGGCAGAAAGATGAGGCATTCTAAGCATCAGTCCCAACTTCTGCCTTAGGGGTTGCCAGAACAGGAGCAAAGGACACAATCTGTGTGCAGACAAGGAAGCCAATTCCTTCTTCACAGCCGCCTCACCTGAATCAGCAGACACAGGGTGTTTTCACAAGAGCCTCCTTCAGCTCCCTTCCCATCTTCCCTTGAGGATTATCGTCACTGGGCTAGATGTTGCCAAGGACAAACTAAAAGCAAGGTGGTATTTTGAACAGCAAAGCTGCCATGGAGGACTTGCTAGAGAAGACGTGAGTCAGACTGAGGCAAATCTTATGAGAAGCCAAAGCAATTTAAGAAAGCTACATTCTAGCCCTAGAACACAGTTACAGAAGAACAAGAGAAAAAAGCTAAATTTCGAAATCTTGAGTATGTATAGCAATTTAGAAGTAGCAGGTGGGATAGGAAAATCCTTTCTGTTTCTCCTCCATTCCAGCTCTGCTGCAGAAAAAAGGCTCAGCAGCATCGTCTTGTTGCACCTATGGCAAATAAAACATTGCTGTCACAAGCCATAAGCATCACTATCTGTATCAAAATAAACAGTTTCTACTTATTTCCACTCGGTGATTCTGTTATCCGCTCTGGTTTAGCATCCAGAGGCTTTAATTGAGATGGAATCCAGCTGCATTAGGGACGTACGAACACACCGAGTGTCTAACCCATTGCACTTCAGCTGAAAGAGCCAAATGGCTGGAAACCAAGACAACATGAACGCTATGGTGGTTTGGTTGGTTGCAGAGTAGAAACCACAGGACTGACAGACAGAACCTATTCATTAAGACACCACGTTTCACCACAGTATATTTGCACACAGATGAAAACAACTGAATCCGGTTTGTGAGATGTTGGTAAAGCCATACAAAGAGACTTCAAAGCTCTCTGCTCACACTGGGCTATTTTCAACGCTAAATACTTGGTCACATTTGGAATCCCAAAGTTCAGCTGTGGTATTAACCCTCCTCAGACACAGAGAGGCACAAAGAAACAAAAAAACCCCCAAACCCTAGCTTAAAAGCAGCAAATTTCCTGGAAAGGACAAAAAACTACTGAATTGGAAAAATCAACTAAAAGGCCACCTCAGCTTCTCATGGGAAATGGTAGTTGAGCTTAACAGGCTTTATTAATGATTTCTTCAGGAATTTAGAATTATGCTTTAAATTTTTGAATACGAGAACTACAGAGAAGTCAGCTCTGCAGGTAGTAAGAATTCACAGCCAGAAAGTATCGATTTTTCAGTTTGTCTCAAATCTCTTCAAACTATTATGACTTGCTCACTGCTGAAATGCGGCTCTGGGACAAAAATGTGCTGTTATCATTCGAAAATCCTGCCGATAGCACGAGGTGCCCAGTGAAAGACAGTCAATACAAAACCTGCAATAAAAGTTTTGGACATTTTCTGCACATCTTAAATGTGTTTGAAATGCTCCCTAGAAGGTTTGACTTACTGGTCATTACACTGAAAATGGTCTGATCTGAAACATTATAGGATATCACATTAGGTGCATTTTCCATTTAAAAAAAGCCATCAGCAACACTTTAGTGTTGGAAAATCTGTGGCATCACAGAGTTGTAGGGTCAGGAGCGGCACCATCTAATTCATTTTTCGACCCAGGATGGGCTATCCTGCATCTTTTCTGACTGCTGTTCTGGAAGATCAGCAGCATCCCTGGAGAATCTACCTCTAGATAAATTAATTTGAAATTAAACGCAGTATTTCATTTTCCTCACCACTAAAATACTGCACTTGTTTCAGGACTTCAACTTCTAGACAGAAAGGCTTTCTGGTTTGGTTTTTTTCCCCAGCTGAAATAGAGAACCAGCTACTATTAAGCTTCCTTTGTATTACCAGTGACTTGACAAAGCGTGCAACTTGTTATTTTAAGATTAACTACAAAGGCGTAGTTCCTTCCTTTTTACTGTACCGCATAGTTCAGTCCTGCGATTTTTCTCCTGTTCAGCCATCACCCTTAGGTCCAAGAAAAGGATGGGATACCCCCAAAGAAATCTAACTTCTAAGGTATGCAGATAAAATATCACCAGATCTAACTATATGAACTTGATGTGGCTGCATAAACTTACCTGGAAGTCGACCAACTTTTGTTGTCTGCGTATTTATTGGCAATGCCATCATGCTTTATTCAAAAAGCTTAACACAAATAGCATGCAGCATTAAGAACAGACCCCTTAGAGGGATGTCACGCAACATTCAGTCATACACGTTATAACAGTCCAAGTATACTGTGTCAGCACCGTTACTTTTATCATCTAAACTTGTAATCACTTGAAAAATTCCCCCAAAATGGTGAGACAGTATTTTTTACCATAAAACTTTTGACTGGCATTAATTATGCCCTCCTGCTGTTTCAAAGGAGAATTTCAACACTGAAATATTTGTACTTTCTATTTTGGATATCTGTTTGAGCCAGTTTCACAGGAGTGATCTGAAGCCAAGGAAGCTCTGGATGCAAACCCAAAGTTCATTGTGCATTAATGGCAATATCCACTGGGATTTAACAGTAGGGGCCAAGTGATCATAATGACACATTATCTAAACACATTCTGGAGATTCATTCTTGCAGCGCTCCCCAACATGCACAAAAATCTTTTAAAATACAACTATTCAACAAAAGATGCTGTTAAATTCCCTTCCACACCAACTCTTCTGCAGGCAAATCGTAAGGAATTTGCCATTATTGTTCTTCTATGAAGTGAATTGTCATGGCTAGAGAAGAGGTCTCCGACAGATACTGCTGCTGTAACATCTCTATAGCTCAACATTTTGCCATTAACTATCACAAATCCATTTACTTTACGACACAGCTGCTGCAGACACTTGGGAATGCTATGAGGCACTGATTCAGCTTTCGTCTGTCTCTCACTGACCTGGGGGAAGGCTTCTGACAACAATGGCTTCTCCTCAAAAAGAAAACATCAGGTAATGCTTACCAAGTTACTTGAACTACTAAAGACAAGCTGAAGGAGCTTCTAAAAACAGTTCGAGTTCTCCAACTTTGATAACATTTATTTTTTAACTGGAAAAGCAGTAATTTTAAATTACCCTACCTTGACACAAGCCGAGGGGTGGATTTGCTGAGGTTGGGGCAGCGGAGGAAGGTTGAAGGGACAGTGGAGGAAGAGCAGGGCCCAGGGAGTAGTAGCTCTTCCATGACCACTGCCGGTGCAGCGCGGCGCATGCCCAGCAGCAGAGCCCCGGAGCAGCCACGCCACTCAATGCCCACCCCACCAGGAACACAGCACACATTCCCACCACACTGGCCAGCAAACTGCCCAGAGGGGAATTTGGATCAGGCCTCAAATATACCAAAAGAAACTCTAAGAAAAAAAAGAAAAAAAGAAAAAAAAAAAAAGAGTGATAAAAAGAAAACAGTCTCTTTGAACGCACAATTAATCCCTTGTGGCATCTATTACAACACGAAAAGCACAAGAGCAAAAAAGATGAACTGTGGGCTAGTATGCCCATAGGCTTACATTCAGGAAAGCAAACATCCCCAAAAGGGCAAAAAGTCTGCCTTTCCAAATGAGAATACCGAGTACGTTTTATGTCTGATACTCTTGTCTCCTTTTGCTTTTAGGAAAAGCATTTTATTACATTTATGAATTTGAGAGTTTTGCGATACTTGAAGTATGCAGAAAAGCATTGTGCACTCCTGATCACGACAAGCATCATTATTCTCTTGACTAAAAAACTTCTATGATTGCTGTTTTGCTTCTAAAAACTTCTAGGCTCTTACCCATGGTTTCTGGAAGTAAAAGTCAGATGCTTTACAGTGACATACGTCCAGCCACCCCTTCCTTCAGTCCTACTCCTCTCACATTCATCACATGCCTGCTCTTCTTTCCACAGTCACCACCATCTTCTTCTTGTCCTTGGCGACCACATCGCTACGTACCATCCCTTCTCTTCCTGAACATGCAGGCAACCTTTTTATTTTCTTTTCTATACCCTTGTCGAAGACACACCATCACAGTGGTCAGTGGCTGCTTGACTTTAGTTAATCCCATCATCTAATTAGACTGAATTGTAATACAAAAGAGCAAAGTTTATTCATTAACCTTACCATTCCCTAGACAAGTAAAAAATCTGAAATCAATGCTGATGGTGGAAATGCTTTGTGTAGAATATTAAAAATATCAGTGGATGCCAATATTTTTCAACCCACCTTTACAATTAGAGGAAAAAAAAAAAAGTCGGATATACCCAATATTCCTGTGTGGCCAGGTAGTTGATATTTAATAAAGTAAAAGATTTCTACAGCTCCTTTATTAAAATACAGATGTTAATCACTTTTCTGTAGCAGAGACTAGAATCTGTGTTAGAGTCCCTGTTACAGCCTCTGTTTCCAACATACACACGATACAAATGGCCGGGTGCATACAGTCATACCAACAACTTGCCTTGAGTGTAGGAGTGTTTGGGTTGCATTGGATTCAGTAGATCAAAATTAAGAAAACCATCTCCAATGACATTCTTCCTGACAAGTCTGACAAACATTAGCTGGGTGAATCAATTACAGGGGGAGGGCAACACCGCTGGAATAGCCATACTTGAGAGTCAGTTATCAACGATTCAGGTAATGAAAATGACATAGTTTTAATAACCCAAAAGACCAGCAGATTGCACTGCAATAAGGAACGGGATTAGAATTTAAAATCTTGAGAAATAGTCTAAAAAGTAGGTTAAAAAAGAACTGCAAAATTCTACACCTGAAAAAGAATCCATCGTCTGAAGAAATATTCACTGAGGAGCAACTGGCAAGGAAGCACTTTGGCAGAAAAGAAGCTGTCACTAGGCTTACCGCTGAATTGAACAGGAGTCAACAGCTTCATTCCTTCGCAAAAAAGGAAGATACATTCAAAGGAATGAAACGTGCACTACCTGTTAGCTAATCCTTCCACAGCAGTTAGGATTGGTAAATACACAAATATGTCGTGTCTTTATGCTCTGCATGTCCAAAGAATGTGAACCAACTGAGCAGAGTCCAACCAAACCAACAAACACGAAGAAAAGTCTAGATAGCGTGACCTATGCAGAAAGACTGGAAGAACTGGAGTTGCTTGCTCTAAAGAAGAAAAAAAAATCATGCGGGAATGCCAACTGTGTACATAGCACACTGCAAAGAGGAAACGGCAAAGGTGAATAATCTTTTCTCCACATCCAGGAGCACAGAACAAGAAGGAGCTAACATCAAAGACAGAAAGAAAGTCTCTGGTTAGATCCTGAAATAATATTTTTAACCACAAAGATAGCAAAGTATTAGAATAGATATGCTGGGGAGACTGTGAGATTTGTATCATTCTCTCAGGAGTGACATAGGCTGGCATGGAGGTGACTTAGAAAACGTCTTTTTTGGGGGGTACTGTTTTTTCCACAACTGCATGGATCTCTACACTGAAAGAGATGCAAAGGAAAGGTGCTTGCAGGACCAGAAGCCTGCCAAACATCTAAACTCCTAGATTCCACAGCAATGTAAGAGCTTTTAATTTTGCTATTTTCTTTTTAACTGACCATAGTTTTCCACCTTCACAGGGCAACTTTTCACAGCTCAGTCTAGAAATCACACAAGACCAAAGGCATTTCACATTAGGGCTATCCTGTTTTAACACAGCCTCTGCAGTTCTGATTTCCAAAGATGCAGTAAATTTTCAGAGGAGTACTTAAAAAAAAAAAGGACAGTATTTGCTAATATAAATTAATGGCAAAGATGCATTCTCATGTTTATACATTAAATCATGAAAAAGACAGCTACATATGGCATCCAAGAGAACTGAATAAATTAAGTTTCTTGTTTTGACATATTTTTGGTGTGAAAAGAAGGAACCAGTATCTTTAGAGGAAATAATTTGAAGTCAGGAGCTACCCACCACTAAGAACTCAGTCCTGCTCTCCTTGCATTCCTAGAGCCTCCTTTGAAGCTTCCGTTCACCTTTGAAATTCTGATATCAAAGCAAAGTTTGTATCTTAAAAGACCTTCTTCAATTATTCTGAAACTTAGTTAATAGAATCACCCTCTCCTTCCATCAGCTCCGCACAGAGACTGGCAATACAGTGGCACAGCAGGAGTTTAAGGGTTGCTGAAACAAAATTACTATTCTAATGATGATTACTTTGCTGTTATGTCTGTTAACAGAACGAACGTTTGGAGAGGCCGATGATCCTTGAAATTTGTTGTTCCACTGTTATCAGAGTTACTAGAATGATTTCTGAGTGTGGGGTCATTTTTCGTTATTACTCATAGACAAAACATATGCCTGAGGTTAAATGTAGAAGGAAAAAAAGTCAGTTAGGAATTCCAATGCGCTACGATGCCTTGGTTGAGAGAAGAGAGGAGGCACGGATATTCAGAATCAAGTGCTTCTCAAAACTCTCACCTTCAAAACAAAAACAATCATAAAAGTACTGCACCAAGACTTCAAGTATTGGAACTACATTAAAAGCAAACACGTTAAGTCCCACACCACCCAGCAAAGCGGTAACACACAGCTCGGTTAGCCGCCATCAACCTCTGGGGCAGGGCTTTGACCTGCTCTGGCCACCCAGCACACCCTGCCCACCTCTCCATAGCCTCCTTCCCCCGGAGGTCATGCTCTGCTCCCCATCATTTCCCTGCTACAGCACTGATGCTCCAAGCTACGCACCTGCACATTCAAAGCCCTGCTATGCTCTTTTGTTGGTGCCCGAACGCAGCGTTCACAGCTACTGTTTGCTGTGGCCACCTCCCTGCTGGAAACAATTCTGCTCATACTCAGGCTTTCTCTTTTAATGATCGAGCTGGTTTTTTGTTTTTTTTTTTTTTTTTTTTCTTTTCCTAAGCTCCAGGAGAAGTCTTATGTGGGGTCTTTACAGTGCCACAGCACATGTGAACGTGGCTACGGTATCGTCAGCAGCTGGCAGCTTGGTTGGCTCCTGGCATAGCCGTGAACTGTCTGCTCATATATTTTGGCAAAGCATCGACACTTTGACTGGATTGAACAGTCCCTCTGAGACTGTTGTGCAGTTCACTGCCCTAGTTATCGGTATGTCAGGTTAAGAGGAAAAGACCCCTGTTATGTAAGAAATAATTGAGCGTGGGAAAAATAAGGGAAAGGAGGGACCAGAAAAGGACAAAAATAGTTACAGATAAACAGCCAGAGATTCCCGAGTAGATTACCACACAGAGGAAGCCTTGGGCTGATGAAGCAGCTTTCTTTTTTGCCTGGGTGTCTATGCAGCTGGGAAAGGAAGCGTGTGGGGAGAAATTGCTGCTTAATCCAGAAAAAGTGTCTTTGCCAATCATCAAAAGGACATTCATTGACGTACTGTGAAGGCAGCTCCTCAAGCAGGGGTGGTGATTAAAGAGGAGAGTGGGTGACCAAACCTAACCAGAATGGTAGAAGTTCTATGGATGAAAGGGCTGGGCCACACCTGCGTTTGACACCGATGGCAAGCTCCGACTGCCGGAGTAGTACTAGCGTTGGGCTACCAGGTCAGGATGTAGACTCCAGGGGAAGAGGAAGCAAATGGCATGCTGAGATGAGCACATGGGAGCTGGGAAAGACCACGCTCTTGTACCAGAACATTCAGAATGAGGCTTTAGGCTGTTTTTTTCAAGTTGTTTAGGCTCCTGTTTTCAGTCGTATCTGAGAAAGGCCACAAGACTGTACACAACTGATGTGAAACTGAGACGGCTGCTATTCCAGAACCTGTGGAGCTGCTGCTTCTGCCCTGAAGTACTCTTTCATTTCTGCCAAGGCAACCCAATGGCGCTTACGACACTGCAGGAGTGTGGCATCCACCAGTCAGCACCTGTAGAGGGCTGCTTATCCCCCCTGGGCCAGCAGTGCCTCAGGCAGGCAGAGTGTGGAGAAAGACGAAGGCACTGGTTTTACCTCCTGGCAGAAAGTGGGCCGTGCTTCTGTCTTCAGCATGGAAATGTATGGGATATTCCTGACCATACATGCTGTACTGGGCTTTTGCATGTGCTTTTTCCCAGGCAAGGCCTGCAGAAGGAGGAGCAAAGGAGGGAGTAAGAGCAGACAACACTGAAATGAACGGCTGTGTGCAAGCAGGGATGGTGAGGGGGTTACAGCCTCTGACAGTCAAGAGCTTGCATGAACGCTTGAGCTGGACTGAAATACAACAGAGGCTAAAGGGAAAGGACTTGCCTGACAAAGTCCTGCTTATGGATTTTTCAAGGGTTTTCAGTATTAGCTGGAGGAGGAGGAAGGACACCCCTCACAAGTGCACTGCTGATTAATTAGACAGGACAAATGCCAGCCTCAGTGCTGTAACAAAGAGAGACATCTTCTAACACTTTGCCCGTACGATTGACACTTCCCATGGTGACAGGCCACAGGCTTACTATGTTTTTGCAGAGCAAACATAAATACAGATTGTCACCTACCAGGAGCTGTCATGCACCAATGCTAGACACAACATCCTCATTTCTGGCCTCAATGAGAAACAAGCTTCTAAAAAATTGTATCTTGTTGAATTTTTAAGAACAGATATAAATTAAAGCTATATACACAGCTGATAATCACAAACACAAAAAGGGAAAGTGTGAAAAACCTTAATGCTGATATAAGTAAAGGCAAAAATTAAGATTGTGATGTTGGGAAGGAAATATTTAAATACAGAGGTGACAAGAGTGATTTTTGAATCCTGAAGTATATCAGGTGGCAGGGATATTCCAAACGATCTTGATACTGTACACATGATGGCAGATAAGGAAATTTTCCAGAAGGCAATGGAAGCTCTTGCCTGTAAAACAATGTGTCCACAGTGAGATACTTTTAGAATTTTTTCCTGAAACTTAAAAGACTAAAAGATAATTAATACACAATTGTGAAAGCTACACTTCAAAACCAGCCTCTTCTCCTCATTGCCTCCATCAGCTGACTTCCCGGAGTGCTCCATTTGTCTTTAAGTGTACTCTTAGAGAATCCCGTTGAAGACTTAAGAGCCCTCAGTACCATCTTTTCATCTTCTTACCCTGCTTCCTGGTTTTAGGCATCTGCAGCAGAGTCACATGCTTGAACTAAAATGCCATCTCTGCTCCTCCTGCTTTGCAGGCTTTACCCTTCTCAGCATTCAGATGTCTCATTTCTCATGCAGTACATTGCTTAGACTTTTGTGATTTAGGATCCAAAGTGCGCCTTTTTTAAATTCGACTATTCTATAATTCATCAGACAAATAAACCAAGATGGGAATTAAGATCATAAATGACGCATGAAACATCACTAGCTGCAACTACCTGGCCTGAAACTCCTGGTGGGTGACCCCAAAGCTTGGAACGTTAAGCCAGAACATCCTGGAAACAGTGGTGTGGCCAAGTACATGAATCGGCTGTCTGCTCTCTGATTTACATCCCACATGCATCTTCTCCCACTGCGGTGCCCTTTTCTCTGTCTCTTCCATCTGTGCCATTGATGGTTTCTTCTCACTCCCTTCAGCCGCCTCTGGAACTTACTTTTCTCTTCTCTCCTTTCCCTTCCTCACTGTTGCCACGTGTAAGAGCTCACAAAGGAAAAATAGTGAGATGGGAAGAAGAAGCCGAGACAGGAACTAAAATGATGGGTGGAAGAAAAGCACCTGGTTAATTCTGCCTTGATGAAGTTTAGGAAAAGGCTTCCTGGACTCACATCTATCACACCGCTTTGACCGTCAGCCCTGCAGACGAGAGCACAGCAGTAGCTACTCACCTACAGGAGGCCCTATATTTTCACTGTCTATTTACAGCGTTATTTATTGTTCTGGCCTAAAAGGAACCATTACACTATCTAATCCCTGGCTGCAGAAATATCCACAAGTGCTCAGGGCAAGGCTGGGCTGCATGAAGGTCAACTCAGTAGAAGGGCATGTAATTTTTTCAGGCTTTCACTGTTACACTTACAGTGCTGTTTGGCTATTAATCTTAAAAGCAATTAATCTTTCTCATGCTTATTGATTAAAAAAAATGTAGAGTACCAGACAGCGGCATTGTTGACCTTGGGAATTCTGTTGTGGTTGCCAAAAAGGCAAAATAAGTCACACTCGCTTACAGCTGTTTTGTTAGAAAGCCTAACTTGGCTCCCATGTTTCCTTTCAAGATTTTGATTTTCCATGATAAGGCAGAAGAAGAATTAGTGTGGCTGGCACAGCACAACCAGGGCAGCTACAATCCCCTTGCTGCATTTCCAGGTGAGTATTCCTGTGAACTTCTACTACCTTGAAATAAATGGAATTGCCTGCTGTCTCAGGGATCTTTATCTCTAAGGAATGTTGCTTTTATTAGAAGAGCTGAGCAAAAAGAGCTCTCTCATGAATCTGAGAGTGGAGATTAGACTTGTTGCCTTTAGATTAAACCTCTCCTCATTAACCTTATAATTAACCTCACATCACTCTTTTGAACAAGACTGTAAATACAAATGATACTACATTCCCTTTTATCAAGGAACAGCTTTTGCTAGATAGAATTATGATATACAACCATAATCTACAGAGAATTATATTAGCAAGAGTTTTAAACTCTGCCATTAGTCACCAGGATGAACAGAGAAGGCACAGCTGCTATGACAAGCACGAAAAGCAAAGCATGAAATTTTATCATCAAAGTTTTCTTTTGCAAAGGAGCAAACTCTGAGGTGCATGATCACTGGAAAATACCGGTTCCATTTGCCAGGTTTAAAGAAAACTTGAGTTGAAAAACTATGCCATTGAGAAATTAAGGAAACAAACCCGAATGTAACCAAGTACCCACAAGACAGGAATCAATGGATCTGCAACAACCAGGCAATGCTCCAAAGGAACTCTTCCTCTCACTCCTGTGAGGAGGAGCCGTTCTACTCCAGAGGATTTTTTGTGTGATTCCTCTTATGCTGAAATACCCTCTTTTCCTATCTCCCTCCTCACCCAGAACAGTGCCTATCTTTTTGCTTTCTCAGATACTGTTTTTTCATGTGTGAAAAGTTCTTTCAGCTAGAGACAATGTTCTGCTGAATGCGTAGGTGGTGAGAACGGAAATTGTTTAAAAACTGGAAAAAGCTCTGTGTGAAATTTCTGGTTATGAACTAAAATTTAACCAGTAGTAATTTTCCTTTTCTCACTTTATTGGCTGTATATCAGTGCCTTTGCATTTGAAGGATTTCACTGTTACATGACCTTGCTGAGCAACTTACAAGTCTTTCTTGTGTAACTGGTTCCGACTGGGCAACAGTGGTTGCCAGAGATGCAAAAGAAACCGGGGTAGGTTAATTAGGCACTAACAGGACCATCCTCTGCTCAGTGTACATAGCCAACTACCACAAAGTAGGTCCGGCTCCACATTCTCCCCGATGGACAAACAGCACATGGACAAGGCTTCCAACCAACCCAACCGAACCATAAACAGCCAGTCATGCCTTCAGTGATCCTGAACTACTCCATCCCCTCAGAATTCAGTATTCCTCCGCTAGAAGGCTTGATGGAAACACAGGAAGGCCTTTCATGCTGGATTCTTTTTAAGGCAAGACACCCTTCCTGATTTTACTGGCCAAACCAAGAGTGCATACCCCAGTTCTGGCACTCTCATCTGAGGCTCTTCCTCTATTCCTCTTGACTGTATCTGTTCTTCAGGCTGCAGCAAGACACAAGCCATGCTTCCTCAGCTTTAGCAAATGTGTCTCCCATGCATCACAGCAGCCTTCTCTCTAAAGATTTAGGTTTGTGTTTGCTTCTTTTAACGTGTATTTGTATACACGTTTCACTCCTCTTCCAGGACTAGAACTAGAGATGCCAAACTCTTACCAAGAGAAGAGATATGCCTCACTAAAATCCATCCCACTGAAATGTTCAGCTTACTTTCTGAAGCAAAAGGAACTAGCAGGGCATGTAAGTCTACAGAAGAATTTAAATATTACTCAAGCTCCGGGAAAAGGTAACAATTTTTAAATATTTCACTGTTTTTTGGGGCAGCACTCTAGCAACAAGTAGACTCATTTCCTTTTCCCGCACAGTAATTCAAAACGGGTGAGTGGTTTGTCTTTCTTTTCCCTAGCCTACGATTCAAGCCAGGAATGTTGTATTCTGCAAAGCAGTGATGCGAGCATACATTACTGTGCTACCACAGTATGATACCGAGAACATGTACGTATATGTACATAGAAATAACCACCCTTATTAGGCTCTGTGATTTTTGAATACTAGGATAAAGCGGAGAATGACAAAAAAGAAAGAGTAATAAGAAAATACCTGTTTTACAATGAAATATGATCTTCCTTTTTTCTTTTCTCTTCGGTAGAAGAAAAGTTCTATACCCAGAGCAGCCTCAAAGTTCTCTGATGAATTTGTGTCCCTGGACCGAATTCTGAGCAGTAGGGCTACATTTAACAACACAGCACTATCAAAACTGTCGTAACAGCTTGAAATTCAGACTTTTCAACGACCACGTGTAGTTCACCTGACAAAAATAGCTATCATGGGGAGCTAAAATATTTGAGAAATGAAAGAATATCTGCAGGTAAACAAGCTTCCATAGTCCTGCGCTCAGCACTAGAGCTGAATGCGGACAGATAGGGCAAAGCTGTTCTCCCATGGTATGGACCATGCAAGTGTCAGCGGGGGCTCTCCTCATCTTCTGCATCATCATCTACCAGCCATCGCGGGCAATGATGCCCCATAAAAAGACCATGAGTGCAAACGCAGGTATTTCTATACTTGTAATTTTCAGGATACCATGTTTATTTAGCTTCTAATTTTCTATAAGCAAGTTATATCTGTATGGCTGAACTTTCCAGACCAAATTTTCTTACAGCATACAAAAAGCAGGACCGTTTGTCCGCACATGCCTGCAGGCCTGTGCGTGTTGCACAGCGATGCACCTCTAAATGAGCGCCTGTGTAAGGCGCTGAGCAGGATCAGCCAGCCAAAACCTGCTAAAACAGGGACTAAGATGCAATTCAAGGCCGCAACTTCAAAGTTTGTCCATAAATATTTACATTTGCTCTTTCAAGTTCTGACAATAAAATAAAATGGCCAGAAGTAAAAGAAAGTTTGCATTTGCCTATTTTTACAGCAGTTTAGTTCCCAGAATCAGAGCTTCACAAGGAGCTCTGAAGATACCTACTCACGATGCAAACGAGCATCCTATCAGTCTGACACTTGCAGGGTATCAAGCAAGAGGGCTGAAAGTTCTCTGAGAACAGAAGCAAATGCATTGCTTTCAGCCAAAGGAAAAACAAAAAAAAAGGTCCATTATTTATTGTCGGAAGAAAAACTGAGCAATCATTTAAGTGTATATATCTAATTGCTAGCAAACCTTCCACGGGGGAAGATTTTTGTTATTCATTAGAATTCAGTTAACCTGGGGTATTTTTAAAATTCACAAAAACAAATACAGAGGAAAAAAATAAGTTTTCAATGGGCAAGAGGGCTTCAAAATTGAAACAGTTTTCATACATTTCATGCATTATTTTTACGGCCACTCATTATCTGGACTTTGTTTTGCTTAATGTTGGTAGAGAATAAGATCACTAAGCCAGTACTGTTACAAACAGAACTCCCGTGCTCGAGATTTAAAAAGATAGCACAGCCGTGTGAAAGGAGAAAAAGCAAACGAATTTGCCTCCTTTTAAAAAGGAATTAATTTGCTTTCTGCACAAACAAAAGGGAAAAGAGAGAAGGTGGTCAGCATTTTCTGGGCTTTTATTTCCACAGTACAATACTGGCCAAGCCTCAGAGCATGTAATTCTTCACACTTCCCTTCAAAACATTTAATGGCTTCCTGCTAAATCAGCTGCTTCGGAAGTAAGATTTTCTGTAAACTATATTACCACCAAAAAAAATTAAAAAGACAAACCACTGCACTCCCCCTCCCCGAGTAAAACAAGTAATGCTCTAGTATCCAAAGCTAAAATAAAGTAGAAATTTAATATATAAGGAAGTATTGTGTGTTCTTATGAATCTTTTGCAAGATCTGCTAACTTGTTGAGTTTAGGATACAAAGGAATACTTCTTTATTGAATGAAATTTGAACTGACTTGCAGTTTACCACCTTTGAACTCCTGTCAAGTTTTTATCATCGACCCCCATTTTATTCCATCCTGAGGCTCAAATCCATATTCATCTTGGAAAGCAACTACTGGGCTGTTCCCACGTGAATCAGGGTATCACCTCTGCTCATTCAGAGCAATGCCTGCATCTCTGATCATGATAAATACAAGAACATTGTTCCAGGCTCTACCATACTGCCCAAGGTAGAACTGGGAAAATGGCATTTAAGTGTCTTTATTTTTAACTACAATAACATCTACCAATCGCAACCTCACTTGATACAACATGGTGTTTTCATAGCGTGGGGAGAAAGAACTGAATCCAACACGCCTGCATCCCACCCCGGTGCTTTAACCCGAAGACAACCAACTCCCTCTGCCTTTGGTGAGCAGCAGGTATCCAACCACCGAGCAGCTGGCCACACGCTAAGAAAGGGAGAAGGAAAGGGCTCAGCTGTTTGGTCTGTGGGCTGGATCAAAAATAGGTCTCCCAACCTCTATTACCTCCCACAGCCTTTGGAGTTGAGTCAGGAATCCCAGTGGTGAGTGGGCACACAGGTATCTGCAAGCTTTCACAGCCTGGCAGCTCCGGACATTTCTCAGTTCTGTTCCACATCAGCACTTTCCGTGAGGAAATCAAACCTGTGTAGAGAGCGAGCAAAAATGGTGGCCAGAGGACACAGAGGAGTGGACATAAACCTAGCGTTATTACCTTGCGCGTATAGTGCTCTAATGAGATAATCTGAAACGTGTGAAACAGTCCAGGCTGAACCAGTACAGCCATGAATACAAAAGCCAGAAAAAGAAGGACTTTAAGAATGAATGATCCACAATCCCTGCAGGCAACGTGATTGTCTAATACCAGAGAAACATCTTGGAGGAGAAAGAGAGGGGTGGGTGTGTGTGTGGGGGGGTGTTACTCTGTGTTATTAACTGCCATCATAGAAAATCCCATCTTCCCAGTTCAAAATATAATTCATTCCGCATTAGGTATAGATACAAATGGGTTGAGAAGGAAAACTAGCAAAAAAAAAAATGCATGTTATGGACACAGATACATATGTAACATGGACCAAAATATTTGGATCTACAGCACCCTACTACTTTACCTTTCTCCCCTCATCCCCTCCTCCTCCTCTGCCAAGCTTCATTACTATCAAGTAACTACAGCAGGCTCCCAATTTCTTCTGTTTCATCTGTAAGCCTTCCAGCACAGGGGTTTTGTTTTCCACTATTTTTGATCTGCCTACCATAATTTGGGCCAGTGGAAAACAAAAATCTAACTGACACTCAACCACAGGTTCTCAGCATGAGGCACCCCCCAGGGCAGTACAATAGCACAGTTAGGTGTTCCTTTGCCACACGAATGACAATAAAATAAGCAAAATCAAGTAACGAGAACATTTGAGGGAGAATCTGGAAAGAAAACCCAGGGAATAAGGTTAGCTTATTAGTCCATGTAAACACACAACATAATACCACAAACTGTCGCATCTGCTTGCATGAATGCTTTGCTATTATTGTTCTTGTCTGTTTATTTCATGCCTCGACAACACGGTATTAAATACTCACTACGTATGTGTCGTGGTTTAACCCGGCTGGCAGCTCAGCACCACGCAGCCGCTTGCTCACTCCCCCCCCTCCCTCAGTGGGATGGGGGAGAGAATCGGGAAGGAGAAAAGGGTTAGAGCCGAGGGCTGAGATAAAGACAGTTTAATAAGAGAAAATAATAATAATAGCAATAATGAGAATGATAACAAAATATACAGAATATACAAAACGAATGATGCCCAATGCAATTGCTCACCACCCGCCGACCGATGCCCAGCCCGTCCCGAGCAGCGATCAGTACCTGAGCAGCGATCACTCCCCCCGCGACCGACCGACCAACTAAACCCCCCCGAGCATGACGTTCTATGGTATGGAATAGCTCTTTGGACAGTTTGGGTCCTAGCTGTGCTGTACTCCCAGCTTGTTCTGCCCCTGGCCGAGCAAGAGAAGCTCAAAAAGTCCTTGAGCAGTCTGAGCACTGCTTGGCAACAACTAAAAACATCAGCGTGTTATCAACATTCTTCTAGCACTGAATCCAAAGCACAGCACTATGCTAGCTTCTTGAAGAAAATTAACTCTATCCCAGCCGAAACCAGAACAGTATGGCTCTAGCAGAGGCTGACAAAGGCTGCTTGGAAAGAACCAACTCTGCCAGCATACGGACCTGAAGTTAGAACAGTCCAAGGACTTGGTCCAAGCTGCAGTCTCGCATAAGGGACGGGACGTACCGCAAGTAAGCATTGACTATAGTACTGAAAGGGATGTCTGTAACTTCTGCACCTCACTAGGTCTGTGGCTGTTGTGGGGATGCCCGAGGTGGTAGTGCCACCGCCAGCAGGGAGGGGACAGAGCGTAACAGGGCGATGAGCGGCTGCGTGCACCACGCGAGCGCAGGCACCGCGGGTGGAGAAAGGAAAGCACGCTCCTGCGAGCAGACGAGGACGGGGCTTAAGTCTCAGATGTGATGAGCATCTACCACACAAACTGAATCCAAGCGGTTCTCTGGCTACTCAGCCCATCTGAACACCAGGACATATACCGTGTACCCAGCACTCTACAGACTTATTAATATTTCATCCTGATATGTATTTTTAATCAAAAGATCTTAAAGTCCAGTGGAATTTCCAGTTTATATATTCCAGCCCTTAGATGCTTTCATTACTGAATAGTTTATAGGATACAGACCTTACACAAAAAATTCAACATGTCAATCATTTACATGGATTTCTAGGCTGATGAAGATTCACAAAGATACGCTGTGGATCTTATAACTCGGTACCAAAATGCAATTTGCCATTTTCGAGAGACAGTTACAAGTGGAAAAGTTTCCATAAGCAGGAGACATTGTGACTTTTTAATAATTTGTATCAATTAGAACATTCCAGTGTTCTCCTTATGTTGAAATCAAGACTGGAGAAGAAAAAATGAGAAGAAACTAAAACATTTAGGGTCTCTGTGATATACAGACACTTTTAGAGGGGTATTTCCCAGGCTGTCACCAGACAGAAGCCTTGACTTTCAGACCAGCAAACTGCCTACGGGAATGTGTACGGCAGATTGCTTTGGAGAGAAAAGTCACAGCGTCAGCTTGACCTACCAACAGCAGAAACACACTTAGCTCCTCCTAATATATTCCAGTATTATTCATCTGTTGATTCAGACTGAGTACTTGACAACTCCTAACTCCAGTCTCCAGGGCAATTACATCAAACAAATTAAAAAATAATTCCACATGGCTGCTGTATTAATCTCAAAAATAAAAAAAAAAGGTAAAAAAGGACTACTCTGTGTAGAGACAAATCGATTTAAATTCTAGTATAGAAGGAGGAAAGGATTCCAAAATGAAAAATTAATGCTGAATGCAGAATCGTTGATAAAGATTAAGAAAGATTTTTGTTTTGGTTTTTTATTTATGGAATTTATTTATTTATAGTCTCAGGAGATCAATTTTTAAGGTAGTGTCCCTTGCCATACTGGGAATCAAGTTGCAAATTCCCTGACCCGGTCATTTTCATGGTGTGACACTGAGACGTTTAACAACAAACATCTACAGCAGATTACAGTGGCTGGAAATTATTCTGGGAGAAAAAAAAAAAAAGAATTCCTGAAGTTCCTTTGGATGTTTTCAAACCTTTCCCCTCTTGGACTACCAAATAGATAATTTAAATTAACTGAAAATCAACTGACAATTCTGGAACCTTGTGGTTAAGGGCTTGGGAAAAACGAAAATATGCGATCTGACTTTAAAGCCTGCAATGCCTCCCTTGTCTTGGATAATAGGTGTGAGAGTCTCAGCAAAGCTTCTGAGAGCTCTGCTCCCTCTTTGACTCCCTTGGAGTTGAACATTTGGTCTTTTTCACTGAAGGCAAAGGCTTTCATGCACTACACTTGAAAATATGTATATTCTGAAATCCCCAAAGGTAGATATTTAACACTACCTGAGTTACTGTATTCAAACTATCTGGATTCAATATTTCAATGAATAATATTCACCCTGAAAATTAAACTGGCCCACAGCAGTCTATGTATGCATGACTAACCAACATACTAGTTGTGAATTTTTATCCTAGACTGAGTATGACAACTGTTTCCATTCTGCATATCAATTTCTACTACATTTATGGAAGGTAGTAATTAATTCAGTTACATCAAAAAAGCTTATGGAACCATGTGAACTTGGCTTCTGAAGTATTCTGCAACTTGATATATCAAGTTACTTAGCGGGCTTTTATTATGCTTGACAGTATCGGGCAGCGCACTGTAAAACGTAGGTCTTACTTAACAGCGATGTATTGCATAGCGTAATGAAAGAAGTAAGGAATTTTTTGTAAAACAAACAAACCAACCAGCCCTGCAAGCTCTACCAAGTTGCATTAAGGTAGTTAGAGGGTGATAGGAGCAGCAGCAGCTCTGCAGTTACTGGCTTGCAAGACCGATCCAAACCTGAGCCCAGAACAATCAATTCCAAATGCATCTGATCTGTCAAAGCTGGCAGCAAAAAGAAAACAGACGCTTGTGGGGCTGGACACTGGACTGTGAACAGGAACGAGACAAAAAGTTCCAAATTTGGGCTTTTGCAAATACATATGTGCTCAGCAGACAGAAATCAAACTACTCAAAAAAAAAAAAAAAAAATCTCTGAAACACACTATGAAATAATAAACAACTCTTTACTTTCTAATAAGTATTTTGTCTCCTAATAGGTTCTTTGAAGCCTGTCTGGACTGTCAGCAGCCAAGACGCCACTGGAAAGGCACCTCACTAACACAACCTCCTTCCTGGGAGCACCGTGGCTGGGAAAGTCCCTCTAGTATTATTATCTACCATCTTAGTATTGAAGAAAAAAAAAAAATCAAATCCATTGCTTTTCTTAAAATAAATAAATAAATACAGATTCGTTTCTTCACTTAGTGATTTTTTCTTGTGGAACGAATGCTACCTGTAATCCTGGGTCTTCACAGCATGTTTTCTCTCAAAGAATAGATTAAGTCAGTAGCTACTGTTGAGTACATAAAAGGCACGTTTGTCTGGCATATGAAAGACAAATATTTGAGCTCCTGCTCTATGCCCTTCAGTATTTCACATTCCCAAGGATGTGCCCTACCAAGTGGGCCAGGTGCTATTTCTCTCATACCTGGATTCTTCATTCTTAGAAACGGTTTCAAAGGGTTGGTTTTTTTTTTTTTCCTTAAAGAAAAAAAATATTTGGAAATCTGATTAAAATTGGTTAAAAAAAAAGAAGACAACTCATCAGACTTACTTACTTGACCCCAGACACCCAAAACTAATCCAGTAAGACCCAGATTTTAAGCCACAAATCTGAGTATCAGCATCCATTTTACGGACCATTTGCATGGCAGGCACTGCTCCTCCTGTTCCCTGCGGGCGTTTACTGCCTCATCTCAGAGGCAGACAGGCCCCGCTTTGCTACCTGTAGATTTCCAAAGTCTTCATCTCAGCACGTTTTCCTGTCCAGCTTTTCTACCTCACCTCCCTGGCAAGCACACAGATGGAAACAAACAGCTAGGCAGGACCCGAGGGAAGGCACAGTATTCTCTAAAACCAGGAACTCCCACCAACCAGCTGGAGAGTGTGTTCACAAAGTCACTACCTCCCTGCCTGCCCTCTCGGATCCTACCTTTAAAGGAGGCCAATGAACACCCTCAAGAAGTCCAGGAATTACAGCTGGATTAAAAAAAATAAATCAATCACAGAATCAACAGTAATAAGAATTGTATAATACTACAAACATCATTCTTTAGCTCCTAACACCACCTTTCTGTTCCACATGTACTAATTAGAGAGACAACTCAGCACCTCTTCCACTGTTAACAGGTTCTTCCTATTGCCAAGCTAGCAATCTTTTTCCTACCAAATTTGTCTCAGTCAGCACTTGGCTTGAAGTTTGCCGCTGTTTTGTCTGATGAGGAGACAGTGCGACCCAAAGCTCATCCGCTTTTTCCAGCTGGTCCAATAAAAAGATGCTCAGTATCTCTTCCCATAAATCTTGCATCTTTCAGACCTCTGGGCAAACACAATTACAAGCTCACTTTCAACAGCTCCTTACCGCAGCACGCTTCTCTTTCGGTATCAAACGGAATGACTTCATCAGTCTCTTTTGAGGTTTGCTGCAATAATCTGGATGAAAAGTCCACAAAGTTCATTAGCTAATGGTCATATTTAGCGCCCAAGTTGTATTTTCTACGTTTACCTCACTCGTTGAGCAATGTCGCAATGTTTAGGTAATATATACCACATATGTAAGGGCCATCACAGCAAAGGCATGCTGGGAAGCTGCCCTGATGTAGGTGGCTTATGATTATCTGATTTGATGCACACTTTATACACCCTTACCAAATACTTTTTTTTTTTTTCTAAAGGCTGCTTGCAAAATCCAGAAAGTATGAAATAAGGTTTACTCCACGCAGGATCCCTGTGGCCTGGGAAGAAATTTCTGTCTCTAAGATTGGTGTCCTATTTTCACACACGATTTCTTTTTGCTGTATATGTGGTTTAGTGACTACTTTTTATGCAAAACCCAGTCATGCTAGGAATGAACAACTGGCGAATACGGTAAGCAAATGTATTACTTCAAAGACAGGAGTAGGCTTTCCTGAAATCATTTAAATGAGCTATCAGTCGTCTTGTTCGGATGCAAATGGTATACATGTGTTACTCCTCTGGAGTCCAGTTCATGTTGTTTCCAGGTTCTCCAATTCTTAATTTTGACATTTTTCTGGCACATGTCAGGGTGTGGGGGCCTGATCGCCTGAATACAGCACAGCACTGCTGCGAACAGAGGAAACGCTCATCTGTCTGCACTCATTCCAGTAGATAAACTCCATCAAGGTCAGGAATCCAGAATCACCTTTATCGGTCCTTGGGAGCATTTCAGCATCATCTGAAATTTATCCACCTCCTGCTATTTCCTTATATCCTTTAAGACAAACCAGGGCACAGAAGGCTACGTACAGCATCTGCCCTGCCAGTGACTAACACGGAAATGTTTGCTGCAATCGCACAGAAAGAACTCCCAATTTCTGCACCGAGGAGTTTCCCTCTGGCCCCTGGAGTGACAGCTGCCCGCAGTTACCCCTCGGAGAAGCCACAGACCATTAATGGGAAAATCTCACACCCACTACAAGTTGTTTCCTATGGAGATGATTTAGTCTAGCCAACAGCTCTCTTCTGCTGCTTTGGCACCCCGTTCTTGCCCACTACCTCCTCGTTCTGTAACTTTTAGCATAGTCTTTGATAGCACCAGATACCTAAAAGTACCTACTGAAGTGCTACTAAATGCAGTGCTGAAGACTCCCAAACGATGCAGGGCTGACAATCATCTGGCCAATCTTCCTCCAAGATCTCGGGAAGTTTTCTTCTTGGGTAACTAATGGCAGGAAGTCCATAACCCAACCCAAAAGTATTTTTGCAGAGGCTAAAAAGCACTACCTGGTGATGAAGAGCTGTTGGGAGGAGAGGAAGCAGCATGACAGGCGATATAGCACTACTGGGAGACTTCCCAAGCCCCTGGTAAACCGTTACACTAGGGAAGATGAAGTTTTCTCACTCTGTCACTGGCTCGTTCAAGGAGCCACTGGTTAGAGGACCCTAGAAGAGATCCCCTAAGTGAAAAGCACTTAACATATAGGAAGGTACTCCAGGTATCCTGGGTCTGTTGAATCACGGCTGTTGTTGGACACAGGTTACTGTGCTAACTGTTGGTATGAATTTTATTGTGGTCTTCATGTTCCTATGAGTTTATTTAATACAACGGCTCTACGAAGTGGATACACAGTATTCCAACAGTGAAGTGTGCAAGTACTGCAGCTCAGAAGGTTCTTTGTTGACGTGGTGGTTCTTGGTGCTCTTGCAAGATAAAGGGAGCCAATTGTGGATGGATAGCTCTTGCCGAGATCCTAGCGCACCATGATGCAAAAAGCAGCGAATGAACTTGCTAGAGAAGAGCCACTTGAGAGCAAACTGTTTGCAAACTCCTTGAGGACGGCTTAAATTTATGCCTGGAAAAACTATTTAGCCATTTACTGTGGGGGGCTGGGGTAGTTCTGCAGTGTGAATGTTAGGCTCACATTTCTCTTTGCATCTGTTGAATGACTAGTGCAGTGATTTGGTTCTGCGTATCTCTCCAGAGGACCTGCGCTGTCATAGTCTACTAAAATCCCCCAAATGCTAAGCTTAATTACCAACTGGTTATTATTACCACCAGAAAAAGCAGCATGTGATCAACTCTGTGTGTCATGCACAGGGTGTGATACTTAGCAATATTCAGTGGAATAATCCACGTTGACACTGGAACAAGTACTGAATGAGCTACATCCAGTCTCTTCTTCCTGTCTTTCTCCTTTATGTTGAAGAAGAAAGTATGTACTCTCTGCCAACAATGCCATGCTCTTACCTGCCCATCAGTATCAAACATGGTTTTATATCACATTTGTGATTAGATTGGCATCTACACACAAGGGGAAAAAGCATCCAAGAAGAGTCTCATAACATTACAACCTTTCAAGAAATTTTGCAGATAAGAAAATATAAAAAAACTGTTCTGTCTAGAGGCAGAAAAGAAACAAAAGGTGTTATCATCTAAAAATCAAGCCAAAGCCCCTCAGAAGACAGCAATAAATAACTAAAAAAGACAGGATGGAGTTAAAAAATGAAAGGGAGGAAAAAACAACCCCCAAAATGAGGTATGACAGATCTGGATTAGCAAGATCTTCAAAACATACGAATGTGGGCATGAACGAGACCAGGTGTCGCTAGCATCATAACATGCATTTTATGAGCTAGAAGATTATCTGTAGAGTTCTCCAAAGAATATCTGTAATCTACACACATTTTCTCCAAATAAATCCTGTCACTTAACATTCTCTTCTCTTTTAATATGTGACATGGATGTAAGCCACCTAAACATGAATGCAGCCAAAGATCCTTTTAGTATATTTTACAGGAGTTCAGACTGTAATGGAAAGCCTGGGTTATACACCTAATTTTTAGCTGTAGTGGAAACATGATTGTCTTCTTGAGTGGCAATCACAAATTATTATCAAAGGGCAACATAAATGGCATTCAGATTTCAATGACTGAGCTCATTACGACATTTAGAGCACTTACCGCTTATTGTGAGTTTTGCTGATTGCTGCTTATCCACAGATTACAAATATTGCAGAGTATCTTAGACAACCAGAGCCATTTTCTTCCAATTCTACTTATCTCAGCTGACATCTCGCTTTGTAGGTTGTTTGACTGTAGTGAGCAGACCTCCATGAAAAAGCCAGGAGAAAACTGGAAGTCAGCTTGAGTTAGGTGTGACACCAACTGCCCCACCACACACAGAAGTTGAGGTCAATTTACATGAAAGGAGGTTACAGACTTCTTGGAGGACTGAAAGTCCAAATTGTCCCATTTTGTCACAACTGGAATCCAGTAAGCCATTTCAAACCTTCTCATTGCAAGGGAAGTATCAAGGGGAATTCACCTGAAGCACATTTCCTTGTAGGAGCAGGAGAAGAAGAGGGAAGGGCTGGAGCCAAGGCCTTGCTGCAGGGCTGTGGTTCTCTTCCAGAGAAATTCTGAAAAAGTTGATACTTTCCGTTTCAGAGTAGCAACTAAATCTTCTAAATATCATCTTAAAGAGGTAGAATTATGAAGAAATTAGGGGTTTTTTCAGACTGAAACCTAACCTGTTAATATTTTTCCATTTAGAGATTAAAAAACTGACTGTACAGGCGAGTTAGTTTGGTGTGGGCTGGCACTGTGCAAAGCCGCAATCAAATCCCCCATTGCTGATTAAGCATCACTCCAAGCCAAGTCAAATGCTGATATGGGTATTCACCAATTACAAAATCAACCAAGTGGTGTCTCAGGAATGGATCTGTTCCACAGGGCTGATTTTATTTAAGTCCCTGGCAATGCTGGTTTGTAAGCAGCGCTCTGCGTGTGTTCGAGAAAGGGGTGAACCTTGGTTGAGGCAAGATCTGCCAAGTCAGCCCCAGGTTTGGTCAGGCCTTGGAGCTTCTGTGAGTAGGAGGAGTTCCCAGGTGTGCAGAAGTCAGCCATCACCTGCACACTAGGACTTCTCATGACAGTATCACGTGCCAGAATTTTTTCTGCAACAGGCAAAGTATCTGAAAACCATCCGTTTCACTTCCCTGACCCCTTAGCAGCTTTTTCTACCAGCTTAATCAATGGTAAGAGTGCTCTGAATGTTCTGCATTGTTTTAATGTGTCCTGCTCACTTGTACTGCCAGCAAGAAAACACTTCTTAGTGTTGGCCAACACCTCTTGGTGATAAAGCTTCTCAGATAATGAGATAACTGTGTTTAATGCTTCAATGCAAATGATCAGTAGCTTTACAGAGCAGAAAGGCACTGTCTACACATTTTGGACTACCGTATTTTGAAAACACACAGTAATATAGGAATCAAACATTTGAAATTACAGCTTTGATTTAATCTAAATTTTTCTTCTTTCGTCCTTACCTTACCTATATTCCTTAACTTATCTTCTAACCTTACTTTGTATTTCACATAACAGCTGGAATAAAACCAACCTCAAGAACTCACCAATTCATGCCTGGCTCTAAAACAGGATCCTCTGTACTCACCTCTCAGACAGTTCTAGTTTTAAAGAGCTTCAGAAATGAAGGTTTCGAAATGTCCACAGGAGAGCTATTACAGTATTTCTCTATCCTCTACACCTATCCCAAGTTTTCCCTGCTTAGAATTCACAACCACAAAACCAGGAAAATTTGCTCACTCCTTTCTTCTGCCTTTTATATAACTTCATTAAGTGCTTATTAACTGTAAAACAATGTCCTTTTCTTCAGCGACAGTTTTAAACTACTGAAAACTGTCAAAACAGTTTGCAAAGCAGACGCCAGCCCTTACCCACATTTCGCAGACATGTGAAATGGAACAAGGAGAAGCTGAGGCCAGAGCCGGAACCCCAGCCCACGCCATAAACTGCTTTTCTGATAGACAGACAGTGTTCCCTCTCTCACTCCCAGACATCTTCTCTAGTCCTGCAGTCCTCGCACAGAGCTGCTCTCCGGTTCGCTCTGCTGTGTTACGATCCGTGTGGGTTACTCATCGCGCGCTTCACGGCACCCAGCTGTATCAAACTGCAATCCTTACAGGATGGGGCAGGGGGGGAATACGGCTGTTTGTTCAGGTCCATGGGCACCAGACACTTTCGGCACGTGAAGCTTTCGCCTTTTCACAAGTGCTCCTCAGCAGCCCTGGGGCACTGCTGCAATAGCAATTTCTCAGTAAGGGCCAAGGTTTTCTCCACAGACAGAGCAGAACTCCACTGCCCAAGGAACAATGCACAAAATCTCTGCTAAGATCTCTTGCAGAGATTTCCCCACCCCAAGACCCTGGCTATAGGGAAGGAATATATATCTTGCCTGTGAATGGGAAGCCTGCCTGTATATTTTAACCACCCAGCGGCCACTTGAAGATACAGGGATATATTCAGAGACAAGTTCAGCAATTAACTATCCCAGATGGTCTGCACTATCCTTTCTTTCTTCTGAAATCTCACTGCATTTTTTTTTTCAGAGGAGACAGGGTCGTCTGTGTTTAAAGTTCTTCCTGAAGGTATTGGTAGTCCCAGAGAAAACCTGATTAAAAACTGTTCCTACCATGTAGCCTGCTCCTCTATCACATGATGCAATGATTTACATTAATAACAGTAGAGTGCAGAGAAGACCTGCTGAGCCTTTAAAAACTTCCTATTTCCAATCACTTAAAATGTTCTTTAAAGTTGCAACTGAAGTAATACAAAGCCTGCATAACAGTATACTTACATTTATGATCTTGGCAATAAATCTTTTTTTTTTTTTTGTCTGCTTTTGATTAATTGTAAAGAGTTTACTATAAATACTTCTAGAGAAACAGTGGAATGATTAATAAACTACATTCTGCACAGTAATACCTTAAATTATAATGCAGTAAATGCCTTAAACCATGTACATTAAATTGCAAGTACTACAAAAAGCTGAATGCTCACAAGTTCAACTTTCATTACTATTGTCATTAGGGAATAATTGTGAGGCACCCTAAATTTCTTCTAGCCTTGTCTTTTAATGTAGCGCATAATTCTGTACAGGTTTTAAGTTAAAAGCGCCGCCGTTCAAATGTAAGCAACGTTTGTAATGCATCTTAAAAACCCTCATTTGTCACAGTACAGCATGATTAAGTTAAAATAGCAAGAGATTGTAATCTACACTTGAAAGTCCAAGGAAAAAAACCCACCTTTATTATTATTATTATTTTTTAGCATGACACAAGCAGAACCCAAGAAATGTAATTATGCCAGAATTCTGCAGCGGAAAAGACCTGGCAGCGAGCTGCATGGGGTGCATTTTTATCACTTCAGGAAACTGTCTAACCTGCTACCCATGGGCCCTTTTCTGGGAGGGTGCCAAAGCTGAAGGGTAATAGAACTATAATGAACAGTTCCAAATTAAATTATGCTGTTGTAATGTGGCATTATTTGGCGTAAATGATTTCATTGCAATTAAGAAAACAGATCCATAGCCCACAGCAGGTGGTTGGTGATGTACTAGCACCGGGTAAGTTGGCCTGCCGACATAAAAAACGGCAAGAGAAAAGATTCTGCATGCAGAAGCAGGTCTGCTATCCAGTACAATAAACATAAAGCTGCATTATTAAAGGAGTAACTGATATCACAGAGAATTAAACTAGTGACTGTATAAACATTTCTGAAGTGTTTGTCTGACTCGGTGCAGAGGCCAGAACCAGACCTGTGTAGCGTTCAAATCTCATTAGTACCTCACCAAATAGGTGTGAAATGATGGATGTGCCATGATTTGTTATCTGCCCAAGAGTCCGCTGTTCTCCTAATTACTGCCTGCAACTAAAATCAGCATTTTTAGAAGCTCATTTTGCTTGTGATTCTGCCATTTGTAGACAGTCCTACCACAGTCAACAGTCTAAATAAATGAAACTTTCTAACAGTGTTGAAGAAGAGGAACCAAAAGTCACGTTCCCGACACTTTCCATTCCCTCTGGTGGTTTTTGGTTTGAGCTGTAACTGATTTTTAACACAAAAAATAGTTGGGTTTTTTTGGACATATCTTTGCCCTAATTGCTTGTGAACCTGTAACATTTAAAAATCAGGCATTATCATTAACACGAGATGAAGTGCTAAACAAGAGAAGAATCAGTTAATTGCTCATTACAATTCAATATAAAATAAATAAAGGGGGCGTCTTCCAGAAGTTCCCTAGGCCCGACTATTTCGTCGTGCATGAACACACAATGCCGATGCACTCCGCAGCTCTTTCCTGATGCAACTGCGAGCTCTGTGCAAGCAGGGAGCTCCGTTCCTGCGGGCACAGGCTCTGTTCCCTCACCCTGAAGGCCGCGCAGACCGGTAACGGCACAGCACGAGGCGGTATGGAAGAGCAAGCCCTCCAGATGATATAAAAATCTACACAGCCACAGGGGACAACTGGCTTGCATGCACCAAAAGCCATGCAAGCGGGTAAGGATGAACACATACGTCAGAGGAGTCCACTCGATGCAAACTCTTCAAGAATATGACGAAGAATAGTTTTAAATTTATATAGATGGACTCTAAGTATTTATGGTGACTCAAGACAATGCTGAAAACGTGCTCAAGCCTTGAGAAGTTGTCATGCTCTATATTTTCCTTAGAGATGCTGAATTATACGAATAGCTTGTTTGTTAATGTTGTCGCTCTTCACTGAGATATGCTGCTCTGTTCCCCATGTAACACAAAATTATACTTCTCATCTTCTTTTCCTTCTCTTCAAACATATTTCCACAGGCATAACACTTGCCATCAACTATGCACAAGCTCTCTTCAGTTTAGTCTGTCTAATAATTCACCCCCTATTTCACACCAGAACTAAACAGCCTCCAGGTAGATGTTTTTCCAGAACTGCGAGTAGATTTTCCCAGTATCCCTCTGCAGAGCCTGCTACCAGCTGCTATTTAAGACAGGTTAGGGGAACTCTGGCCTTGTCCAGTTTGCAATTCCTACATCTTGGGAAGAACCCATTGGAGAGCAGTAACAGAAACACCTGATGAACATCAGGGATTCACATCAGTTGAAGTTCTGAAGACAAAGTGGCTTATGTTCATTGCTCAAAACTGACACAGCACGGCTTATCTCTATCCTTGAAGAATGTTCATTCACAAAGTTTTTAAAAAAGAAGCTATCAATGGAGATCTTGACACTGTTTTATCCCATTGCTACCACCAGACGTCACTTTCACCATTAATACCAGAAAACATCAAACAAAACCAAGAATACCTAATAGTACAAGAGACTACAAGGTAAGTTAAAATAGCCTAACACTGGGTCTTAATTAGAAAAACTCATCAGAAAAAGACAAAGAAGCTATTAAACTGAAGAACAGCATCACAAAAAAAGTTGCAAGCTTCATACTCTATGGCTTCCCAACTCTTAGGTAAAATAAACCCTAAGTATGTTTTTAGCTATCAAGTGTTGGTGTGCTGAAGCTGGTTCTCACTCCTCCTGCTATCTTTGTCCTTCCTTTCCTCAGATGCTGTTTTTGAAACCCTCAAGAGCAAGGCCGTGATAATTTTCTCTAAACCCCTTCACACTCGTGTCCCATGACAGCTCCAGCGTTTGGGGACACTATGTGCATCAGAAATGCAGCTACAGACCCCAGAGGGCAGGAGGGAGAAACCCCTTTAAGAAAAGCTCCTGACTGTGGGAACATAATCCTGGACCCAATAAAAAATGCAGTTTTAACCATGCCAGCTTCAGATGAGACTGTGAAACTGTCCTGGTTTCAGCTGGGATACAGTTAATTTTCTTCACAGAAGCTAGCATAGTGCTGTGCTTTGGATTTAGTGCTAGAAGAATGCTGATAACACGCTGATGTTTTTAGTTGTTGCCAAGTAGTGCTCAGACTGCTCAAGGACTTTTTGAGCTTCTCCTGCTCGGCCAGGTGCAGAACAAGCTGGGAGTACAGCACAGCTAGGACCCAAACTGTCCAAAGAGCTATTCCAGACCATACAACGTCATGCTCGGGGGGGAGGGTTTAGTTGGTCGGTCGGTCGCGGGGGGAGTGATCGCTGCTCGGGGACTGATCGCTGCTCGGGACGGGCTGGGCATCGGTCGGCGGGTGGTGAGCAATTGCATTGTGCATCATTTGTTTTGTATATTCTGTTTATTTTGTTATCATCCTCATTATTACTATTATTATTATTTTCTCTCATTAAACTGCCTTTATCTCAGCCCTCGGCTCTAACCCTTTTCTCCTTCCCGATTCTCTCCCCCATCCCACTGAGGGGTGGGGGGGGGGGGAGTGAGCGAGCGGCTGCGTGGTGCTGAGCTGCCAGCCGGGTTAAACCATGACAGAAACCTACTTGTCAAGGACCCAGAAGGGTATTTCAGCTTGAGCCTGTCTCCCGGGGAGCATACCTTTCTGAACGCCGTGCTTCAGCTTTCCGTGTCAGACAAGCAAAGCCTTTCCATGCTCCTACTTTACAACTTACTCCTGACTTCAGCACCACAGGTCACATTGCTGCAATCCAGAGTGTCTTACAAGAGCACCAAGCCACAGGAAAACAGTGGAAATTTGTAGTGGTACAGAACAGCCTTTTTAAAAAGGCAGGAGCACTGCATCTAGAGACACGGGCTCACAGGATAATTTAGGTTGGAAGGGACCTGAGGAGGCCTCTAGTCCAATCTCCTGCTCAGGGCAGGGCCAGCTCTGGTGCCAGACCAGGCTGCTCAGGGCTTTGTCCACTCGACTCCTGAGAACCCTTAAGGATGTAAAACCCCTCCACCCCTGCAATTTGTTGTCATTCGCAGTAATGATGAGAATGCACTCCCTTGCCTCCTCCAGGTCACTGATAAAAATGTTAAAACTGAGAGATTTGCAGCATAGACCACCTACAGTACGCTGCTTGCCACTGGCACCCATTAAGTTAAAACATTATAGAATTATAGAATGTTTTGGGTTGGAAGGGACCCCCAGAGGTCCCCCAGCCCAACCCCCCTGCAGGAGCAGGGACACCTTGAACCACATCAGGTTGCTCACAGCCCCGGCCAACCTGGCCTGGAATGGTCCCAGGGATGGGGCCTCCACCACCTCTCTGGGCAACCCCTGCCAGGGTTTCACCACCCTCACTGGAAAGAATTGCTTCCTTATATCTAGTCTAAACCTATCCTGGTTTAGTTTAAAAACCATTACCCCTTGCCCTGTCACAGCTGGCCCTACTAAAAAGATTTTCCCCATCTTTCCTCTGGGCCCCCTTGAAGCCCTGAGCGGCTGCACTCAGCTCTGCCCGCAGCCTCCTCTGCTCCAGGCTGAACACCCCCAACTCTCCCAGCCTGGCCCCAGAGCAGAGGGGCTCCAGCCCTCGGAGCATTTTAGTAGCCCTCCCCTGGCCCCGCTCCAACAGCTCCATGTCCTCCTTGTGCTGAGGGCTCCCGAGCTGGACGCAGGGCTCCAGGGGAGGTCTCCCCAGAGCAGAGCAGGGGGGCACAATCCCCTCCCTCGACGCTGGCCACGCTTCTCCTGATGCAGCCCAGGGTAGGGTTGGCTTCTGGGCCGCCAGCGCCCATGGCCGGCTCATGGCCAGCTTTTCATCCACCAGGTTAGAACAGGAGAGAAAAGCCCAAAGCAGACAGAAGTACTGGCAGCATAAGTCACTGACAGTGCCCTGGGATCGCGGCTTTGCCTGTTCTGCCCTGATGCATCAAGCCAGCTCACCTACATCCTTTTTTGCTTCAAGATCCAATCAAGCTATACTCACCTTGGCCAGTGTTCAGGGAAAGTTTGTAATAATTAGCTGTCAAGTCCACTACTGCTCCTCCGCAGCAATCTTGTTCATAAACAGCAGTTCATGCCAGATCATGCCTAACCCTCTATTTCCTCCAATGAAGAAGTTAATGAAAAGGTATCATGTATGTTACATACATACATGTATATCATTTCTATATGTAGGTTTCATTAAAATGCATAATTTTTTCATCTCCTCTGCAATACAGAATCATGTAACAGATAGTGCAGTAATGAGAATCCTACCAATACAACTAGAGAGAATTAAAATAAAGCGAGTATTGTGCTCACTAGAAGGTCCACATTCCACCCCAGTGGACTCAAATACTCTTCCAGTAGCAGCACTGGCCATCACTGGTCAGTGTTAAAACTAACCTTAAAAAAGGAGGACTATTTCTGGTTCTCCCCAGGTCCTGTGTTTGGTTCCTCGGGCTGCCCTGCGAGCGGCTTTTCTGGTGCACTTTCAGGAGTGGCTTCAGGGACAGGAGCACACAACCAGTAGAGCATCTCCCGTTGTCACTGGTGTCTGTGGGAACTGAAACACATGTGGGATCATGGCTTAGTTTATGACAAGAACCATTACATGAATAAATTCTATAACAGAAAGCAATAACAGCTTTGCATAGGCAGCAATAACCTCCTTTAATAACAATGATGTAAATATTTCTTTTATTCAGTCTGTATTCCAACTTGAAACTGAGTTTTAGGCAATAATATCAAAATTAAAACATTAAAAAAAAAAAAACCCAAACCCAAACATGACAGGTCCCTGAAAGAGAATGCCATGACAAGTCTGTGCATCCTTCACATACCCTCTGTGGTTGCTGGCTGGTTAACCAGCACAAGGAATTTCATTTTCCTCATGGAGTCAGAACCCTGCTGGGTGAGGAAATTAAGATACAGAGGAAAGGGGGAGACAAATTTTGCTGCATTCTAAAACCACCTTTTCCAGACACAGAGAAATGAACAACCTGGATATGGGAGAAAAGCTTTATTAGTGATAGAGTTTTAAGGGCTTCCATCACTTCTGTTAGGGCATTACTGAAAAGTTAAGTATGTCTCAGCTCTGATTTACTTTCCCCTGATTTTTTGCTCTGTCTTTTCATTTATTTATGTTCCTAAGAAAGATGAGCCAGGGGACTGCACGGCACAGGAAGAGACACCCAGCCTAGTACCCCATGCATATATATCAGAGGTTGCTGATACCCTTTTACTACTGCCATTAGCCACTTGCAATTAGTAGGTTCTCATGTTTTTCCAGCTTAGTTTGATCTGAGCACCTTCTGCCTGTTGTTCCTATTGCTAAGTTCTAGGATTAGAGGACCGATGTGCTTCCTTGTGATAGGAGACTCTCCATGTAACACTGCAGATCCTGTAACCTGTGGTCTGACCTGTCAAACTCCCTTAGTCCTGTATTGTGTCCCTTTTTAGCCCAACAAGTCAACCTCAGCAACCCAAAAATTGCCTGTACTCGCTGTCTTACAGAAATGACAGTCAACTTCCCAGTAAGTCAGGACAGTACTAGAGAAACACCTTAAAACCAAGTGGGTTTTAGAGACTTCTCAGGCTGTCTTTTATACAGTAATTCATCAACTTTCATTTCACCTTTAAGTGGTATCATTTTGAGGCACCAGAGGCCTGTGGTTATGTCCTTGACATTTGGTGGTACAGTGAGACCTCTGCGGCACCCCTAAATTCATCAGCAAGCGTCAGTGGTACCAAAGTGGTAAACATGAACGTCAGTGATTTCTTGATGATGTAGGTGCCTGTCATCCAGCTACTGTGCTTGTATATCCTCAGATTTGTCATTCCTGACACTTATCCAGCTTCAGACTCCATGTTTTTAAGACTCTGCAATGATTATGATTACTAAAGCAAGACAATTAAGCAAACACACTCCCTCCCTTTACTATAAGCAAACCAACTTTCGCTGCTGCCTTTGCAACGTTCCTGGCATATGCTTCATAAATAGCCACCATCAACAGAAAGAGCAGCTTGCTGGATAGAAAGCTGGCTTGGTCCCAAAAGCACTGTCACAGCCCAACTTCCTTTCCCCAGAAAGTGTTATTTATTAAGAAAGCTTACACTTGAGGAGGAAGAAGCATTTTACAGCGCTGCTTTCCCAAGCTCAAGAAAATCAGTTTGTCCAAATTTCCAGAATGTTTGCATCTCTCCATCTGCTGCAGCTAGTGCTGGCGTCACCAAATACTGACAGCAGGGATCTGCCAGTTGCTGTGACTTGCTATTTTTTGTTTTTGTAAAAAACAAACCGTGAGAACACATTGTTTTTTAAAATGATGTCACAACATTAAAAAAAAAAAAAAAAAAAGTTTGCTTCCAGAGCGGTCTTTCTCATTCCCTTTGCAAAAATCTCTCTCTTCTTACAGAAAATGACAAAGAGAATAAAAAAATACCATTTGCTGGTTGCTCAAAGCACCTGGGTGTATCGCTGTAGGCCTTGCAGAATAGTTAATCCTTAAACCCCTCACTGGAGCCAGCTGTGACTCCTTCTGCACCCTCCTGCACAGCCTGTGGGGACGTGGATCTGCCACCTCTCTCTCCTTGGTGCAGAGCCACCCAGGATTCCTGTAACAACCAGCTCAGGGTAGATAACATTACACCCGACAGGGAAAGCCCTCGGAGTTAGGGTAAATCAATCGCGTTACATTATCTGCTTGAAAGGTGCAATTCATGCCACTCCCCCAGCTATCCTTGGATCTGGTTCTGCCGACTTTGCGCTGCACTACCTCTTCAGATGAACTGCTTCACTAAAGCCCTTGGAGTTGTCGATGTAAAATCACGTGCTCAGTGCAGGTTACAGGAGCTGGGGCACTGGGGCCGTTCACCTGAACAGTCGATGCGACAACCAATGCCTGCTCCCAGCGACGCTGCAGCTCCTCTTCTGATCCCAGCAACCTGTGCCCCACACGACTGCAGTTTACCTTATTACCTCAATATTTTTTCTCATTCCTATTTACTGTATCTTCCCTCTCCTTGGTTACTGGCCTTTTCCCCTCTCTCTGATCTTATCAGAGACCACAACCGTACCAAACCCCCTCCCACATGGGGAGGGGAAACTGCTTTCCAGAACCTGTCTGTAGGGATTGTGTGCTGGGTAGAAGATGACACCAGTCGCTTCCTTCTGCGGGGTCCAAGCTCACTGCCACCGGAGTCTCCTCTTTTTCACTACCTGCTGAGTTAACTCAGGTCCTTATCTTTACCGTACACTGCTACTACATGTGAAGTAGCAGCAACGACTGCCTGTGCATCATTTCAAAAAATAACTGTATATCCAGTAAAATAATATGATCCACTCTTAACCATTTACATGAGAAAAATTACATGAAATGAACTCTGAATGTGGTCAGAAGTGAAAGTACTTTCAGCTACTCCAAGCACTAAAATAAACTGGTGTTTTCAAAAAATATACATTATCCTAACCTGCAAAATTGCTCTACATTTTGTCTTCATTGAAAACAATCTGAACAGCAATGTAATTTGAGGTTGGACAGATGAGCTGTCACACACTGGATATGCATACGCAAGGCTGCCTCTCATACAATGTCAACTGTACTTTTCATTTTGCGGATAAAAACAAGCCACCATGTTTAAAAAGTGAAAAGATTTTTTTTTTTCTGGCACCATTATGCAGTAGCGAGGTGTCTAAATGGCTAGTTTAAAAAAACAATTCTAAGAAGGTCTGGTTCCAGGTTCAAGGCTTTGGAACCTTTTGCTCTTACCGGCGGTGAGATATAACAGCTACTGAGTGAGAGTAAGGGAGCAATGGCCTCTTCTGCGATGTCTGATAAGATGAATTGAAAAGGAGGAATCGCAGGAAATCCCACACAAACATGCAATCCCCATGCTGACAGGGCCTGCCATTCAAATCTGGAGAAGCCGGTGACTAAGGCAATGCTGTCTTGCACAAGAGATGCTGGAGCAAAAAAGGCAGTTAATATGTCATGCTGGAAATCCCCTATCTGGTCTGTCAGCAAAAAACCCCCGTGGATAAAGGGGTGAAGTTCAGTGGTTCGACTCTTCATCCATGAACCTCCCTCCTTTGCGTTCTGCCCTGAGACAGCAGTCGGGGCAGAGCGGGGATAATTCTGTACGGTCGCCTTCCTTCCAAACTTGTCCTTCCTATGCGCTGGCACCGCCTTGCTCAGCAGGACCTCAGTCTGAGCCAGAGTCCAGAGGCAATGCCGAATATGCATGCAAAGACTGAACAAGACTTGTGCCATTAACTGCTTAGAGGCAAATACATCAGACACTCAAGGAAACTACACACAAAATTCTGGCCAACTTAAGTGATGCAAAAAGTCTGGCTGCGGCAGGGATCGTCTTTTTGTTATGTGCTGTAAAATGTCTCGCTCACAGAAGCCCAGCAAGAACTCAAGGTGCAACACAAAAAAGAATGCTACCGAATACGTTAAACAGCGAGTGGAGGCCTGTTTTGAGTAAATAAATTGAGAGGATAAATGCATGTTAATGCGTGCATAATTTAACCCAAGCATCACAAATAAGAAGAACAATGTTTAACATGACAAAAAGAGAGGAAAAGAGACACTTTTCCAGAGTTTAGAATTTTACATTACCACAGACATGTTCTTGGTAAAAGCAATTTTCCTTCTCTCTCCCACTGAGCCCTATTTGTCCCTGTTGCTACTATCCTGATTTCAACAGAGTATCATCAGGAAGGATCTAATAACAGCTAGTTTGTCATTACGCTTCCCTCACTAACAAACTGAAGCATGCTGTGTGGTGAGCCAATGTGGTGAAACACTAAAAGACAGCAATTAGGAAAATGGTAAATATCACATCGCTTCCCCTTCCAGAACTGGCAATTTCTAAATCCAGATTTTATGCTGGCTGATCACTGAGCAACTCAGTTCCTCTCTGTTATTTACTCCAATTTCCAAAGAAGGATTTTTTAAATGCTGGCTCCTCAAACTTGAATGAAGAAGTCAGCACCTTAGATGCTACTTTGAATGTAGAGGCGCGACAGATGCGACAGCTGAAGACTATGGTCTTCAATGTCCTAAGTCACGTTAAGGAAGAAAAATGGTAATCAAACTTTCAAACTGTTCCAAAGTTTGCAACCTCCCCAAAGGAGTAAACATTTAATTTCTAAACAATTGGGTATTTAGGAAGTCCTGAGAAAAAGAAGGTAAAAGAGGAGTCATCTAGTTGGCTTGAATTAAATGTTAATACTAACAGAAGCAAAGACGACGACAGAAGAACTAATGGAAGGCAAAATGGCTTGAAAATCCGCAGGAATATTACAGCTCTCTCCTTTGTTACGCTCTGCGAAATAACTTAAACAACATCTGTTTACTAAAATATTTAATGAGCACCGTAGAGCTAGGGTAATCCCAGCTCAGGTATTTGCACAAAGCACTTAATCTTGCCGTAGTTCTTGACTCTGATAGATCAGCCCAGAGCCTCGCATTTGGGGGAAGCCAGCCATGTGCGGCACTCGGTAGGTCTCTTGGCTGCCTGGCTGCTGAAGGAGGTTTGCTGAGCTTTTGTGGAACGTGCCGTCACAGAAAATAAGCAGAGAGCGAAGGGAATGGTTGAAGACGCTGGTCTAAGGAGAGTTATGGAAACTAATGACCAGGCTGTAACACAGGAAAGGAACAGGATAGAGAACATTAAGTGAGCCAGAAGGGAAATTAAAGCCTTTCCAGGCTAATGTGAGTTATGAGGGGGCTCCTCGTGGCATAAGTAGACAATTTATCTTCCTGTAAGAAAAATAAAACAAACCTGGGAGAGTAATCTAGCTAATTATGCAATGACTGTTTTATAGATACTACCTGAACGGAAAATACTGTTTGTGTGGGTTGTTTCCTCTGCATTTGCTGCCTGTTTGCCCAGGTAAGAGCATTCCAAAGTCTTCCCTTAGGCTGCACTGTGCCAAAGTGAACGAGAATAATTTGGTATCAACATTATAATCTCAGTGAAAAAAGGAGATTACCTGCTGTGGTCCTAAAATTTCTTAATTCTCTGCCAATTCTCAATTAATGGCTATGGCAGCAAGGGACTGTATTAGAGAAACTCTGCTTAGCAGTCCTAGTTATGCCACTACTGCCCAGTTTAGCCTTTCAGTCATCAGCACCAAAGCAAGGAGTCTCGCTGTTGTCATGAAAGCAAACCCTGTGTCGTACCTCTTCAGGGTGGTAGAGAAAATCACGTTCCTCCGCAAGAGCTGAGTGCTCTCACCAACAGCTATGCTGGGCTGGCTGAGGGCTCACAAGAGCAAGGCAACTTTTTCCAGAGACAGCTTTAGACTCCCATAGCCTGAGTTATATTTATCACCAAATAGAATATCTTTTGCTCTGCTTTATTACTTGGATACCAGTCTACCAGGGAGATGGATACCAGTCTACCAGGACCTGGGCCAACAACTGATTTCAAATAGTCTGCTAAATGAGGACGAGAGCAGGTTTGCCACCTCCTTGACATTGCTTAGGTCTTTATTTAGATTAGTGGTCTTGCTCTGAGCAACCTGATCTGGTTCAAGGTGTCCCTGCTCCCTGCAGGGGGGTTGGACCGGGTGACCTCTAGGGATCCCTTCCAACCCAAAACATTCTGTGATTCTATGATTGTCTGTAACCTGGATGACTAACCTGGTAAAAATCTCTACAGACAATTGCCAGTCACCAAATCCAAAACTATAAATTCAAATTCCTCACAGGTATAAAAGATCAGCGAAGGGCCATGACAAAGGACGCTCCTTACGTTGGAAAACTGGATGAGCGAGACAGAAAAGCCTGCTGGCTTTTGCCAGAGCAAACATGAGTACGAGAATGCCTGCAGGTTAATTAGTTTAGGAGTGGAACTTGCTGACTGTGTAAAATGGTGTAACATTTGGAAGGAAAAAAAAAAAGTTACCTGGTGTGTAAAGTCAGAAAAGCCACGTTTCCATCCTTCTAGAAAGTGGATGCAGAAAGTTCGGGTGGGGGAGGACTGAAATCCATAGTGTCACAAGGGCGTTAATGAGGACACCATTCAAATGAATGAACTTGGGACTGCAGATAAGAGAGGCAGCCCTAGTCTTCAAGGGAAAACCAGCTGTATTAGAGCTTCCAACAACAGCCTGAGGTGAAAATTTCAGATGATCTTGTGCTACCACCACTCTGTATTAAGCACTTTCTCTCCTTCCTCTTTTTTCATCTGTGATCTGCACTACATCTATCTGATAATTAAGTCAGAAATGTCCTATAATTATACTTCAAAGATGCTAGTGTAATTGATGACCATTGAAAGCTGGCTTTCTCATAATTTGCTAAAAGGAATGAAGCTCCTTGTGTGCTTTTGGGGGCACCACCAGAGCAGAGATGTCCAATTACTAGGAAGCTCAGTTCAACAGATGTCAACGTATCAGCTCTAATAGCTATTTCATAAGGACAGAGGTGTAATATGGACTGAAGGAGCTCTTCTAAACTTGCAAAATTTCACTCTGCCACTTTCCCCAACATTCAATGAGAGCTACTAAAGAATCCTGTGAAAGACCTAATTCCAGCTGTGGCGTCAGCAGCATTCAACATGGGCTAAATGAGGCTTTAGCCAAAGCCTTGCTGGTGTCAAGCTGGAAGGGCGGGAAAGCCTGTTGCACAGCTAAATGATTTTTCATGTGAAATGTCTTGGTAGAAAGGCATAAAGTGAGGAGGAGAAGGAGGAGAAGAAAAACTGGGATGTTCTTGTTATCACCCTAGTTGCTACAAGGAAAAGCAACTCTATTGACAATAAAGGTTCAGGAATTTGTCACACTGAAGAAGCCCATCTCCAATACAGTTAAGACAACCGAGGAAAAAGAATGAGTGGTATCTTGGTGATGACCAGCCACCTGCCCTCTTACAGGCAGTACATCTTTGGTGAAAACCTAGCTTTTGCACCATTTTCCTTTCTGCCAGCTCTAAGAAAACTGATGATGACTATGTCAGCAAACTCTGACCTTACAACAACAGAAGGACACACAACAGTAGGTGGAACCCTACACAGTTTCACACGTCCTGTGCTTAAATGCACTAGAGTCATTAATGATTAGAGAACAGATCCGAGAGCACACACACCAAACGTGAGGCTCCTTGTTGAACCCACCGAAAAAAAGACTATGATGTGCTGGGCTACCTCTACTGCACAGAGCAAGAAGTGAGAGCACGACTGTCCACAGAATTTCTATGCAGAAACCTACCAGCACCATTTCTCCAGTTACTGCCCCGTTTTTTGCCCACTCTCTTGAAGAAGGTATTATGAGCCAGAAGAAAACTGGAACTCTGTTAGGTGGTAGTTACAGGGGAGACGAGATCTGTGCCTGTGCTGTTCAGAATTACTGTGAGGACAAAGCATTCATGGTAGAAAAAACCAAAGCTTGAGCTGCGAAGCAAAGCGTGCATCTTGTTAGTATTTGTCTCTGCGCCCTGGCACACAAGCTGAGCATTTTTTAGCCACCACCACATTAAAGCTCAATTAAAATAAGCGCAGGGCTTAGTGAGCTTCCTGAAGAGGTGAGCAGTCACCGGGGTTTTGAGATACTCTCCCTTTCCTCTGGGCCTACTCCAAGGAGAAAGAAATAACTGAATGATACCCATTTAGAGCTATCAACTGCGAGCACTCTGCCATATGCAGAAGCCCCGTACCAATCTTATATTAAGATAAACAAAGATATGTTGCTATTAATTCTCTCTTGTTATAAGATTCCTAATTTAGGAGAATAATATCCTTCTAGCACAAAACATGCCCTTCATTAACATTTATCTGCCTTATTTTCCAGCTAGGACAATGCTAGGAGAATTTAAAATCACATATGGCACTGTATTTGGCAGCACTGTCCAATGGTGGTCACTGGAATGAGACAGAAGATTGTGTAAGGAAGTAGCTGCTCCTTTTTATTTATTTTTTTTTTTTAGTTCTTTCTGTGGATTTAAATTGCAGTTTTATCCTTTTTCTAATAGGGAGATAATATGGTATATTTTAAAAGTATCCAGTGGCTACTCATACATTATTGAAAAGCTGGGTGTTAAAGATTAAAGGCAACAAGAGTTACACAGTGAAGCTGATTTTAATTTCTCATTTTTGTCTCTCTCTCTCCATCTTCCTCTTCACTTACCTCCTGCCGCGCACACACACACACACACACACACACGCGTGTGTCTCCACTGGCCACTCTGTGTCTTCACAGAGATCACTTAAAATAATCTTACTGTTTCTGTTTATTTCCTTGGCCCTCCTCTGTTCCCTCAAAGTTTATGCTTTTTTAATCTGTTTATTATACCCTTCCAGCTTTGTTTCCTAATCCTCTTTTGGTTTTTTTCGTTTTGATGTTTTTAGACTGGGAAAGCTGCCTTCTTTTTTCCTGTGAGCTTTAAATGAGTTCTTTAATCATACGAGCAGCAACACGTACTCCTGCATGCTGCAATCACCTTCTGAGGAGCCTTCCCTGACAAAGTGCTTCTTCCTGATCTCTCTTTTCAAGTCTTGCTTTACAGAATACTAAAAACTTTAAAAGTAGCTCATAGAAAGAAAAGACAGTATTAAACCCCAACTTTTACATAGCATTCACAGGCACCAGAGAGGTGTACGCACACATTCATGCACAGTCTTAGGCTGAGCATTTTCACAACAAAGGTAAAAAATCTACTCCAAGTCATTAGCCCGAGTGACGCTGCCGTGAGCAAGGTGCCTGCACTGCTCCCATGCCTCCCACTCTGCAAGCAATCCCCACCGCACACAACCACGGCCGCTCTCCTGCCCCGCAGTCTCACCCACCCGCTTGGCGTGAGCCTCATGAGCTTGTCCTATTAAACCGCAAAAGTATGTCAATAAGGTTCATCAAGTAGAAACAAAATTTCACATATAAGTCTAGGATAATGTTTTATCCTCACTAGGCAGAGGTGAAAAATGGCTATGGAAGCCCATGGAAATTTAGCCTTATGTACCTAAGGAAATATAGTATCTTAATGACTTCTTATAATACAGATTTTCCTTATTTTACCGGTCCACGAAGCTGGTACTGAAGTCCCACAGATACTGCTCAAATTACATCAACCTTGTAATACTGCAAGTCTAAACGACTGCAGACAGCAATGAATATTGTTAAAGTAATTTCAGAGACAAACCAAAGGACAATATTACTTCTTCTCAAGATCAGGCTGCGTCGATAGAACATTTTTGTATGTTGAGCGTGCCAGATTCACAGGAGATGTGACCGTACTGTTCTTGCTTTCCTTCTCAAGTTAATAAATACAACTGTGAAGAAATGGGGGTGGTTTCTTTCTGCAGTAAAATCCTGCCACAGCAATGGCCAAAAATAATCAAGTGATATTATTCAGTCTCCTTTTCATCTCCAAAGAGATTAGTAATATTAGAGAGGGAAACACAGCTTTAATTAGTCTGGTCACACAAAAGGAAAAATACATGATGGCTCTTGCAGATAAATCAAGGGAAAGATATAAATCACATCTGAGAAGGCAAATAGTAATTTTCTCCTGGATCTCAGACTAGGTAAATCCATTATACTACTTAAATCCTGTAGCAGAATAGCTACATGCTTCTGACTTAACACTGTGAGAATATTTCCAAAATACATGTACTGATTTCTCGGTTTGGTGAACATCAATATGTGCAAGCCAAAGAGTTACTGAGGCAAACTTTAGGCTGCTACTTACTGTGAAGGACAATCAATCTTAAAATTTACCTTAATGTAGTAAACATCACATGGTTCCCAAGTCATTACAACATGCCCCAAGCGCTAGATACTTCTCTAATTCTAAGTTAGCTGGAGTGCTCAGTACTCTCACAGACCTTGTACCGCACCTGACGTTTCACTCGCTTGCCTCTCTTTTACCCGCGTGCTTGTTCAGTGAAGCTAAACTTTACAAGCAGGTATTTCAGAATCCACTTCTCTGGGAGAGACATCTCAACCTCTTCTTCGGGGCATAGTGTTTGAAACAGATACACCAGCGCTGCTTTCTAATGCAAATCCAAATTCCCCTACGTGGAATGTGATTAGCCTGGGCCAGTCTCACCGGGCAGAAACTCTTCAGCCTGAAATGTTACGGAGCAGATACAGATGGCTTTTGACAGAGAAGATAAGGAGGAATTTGTTAAAATGGAAAGTAAGGCACCGTTAATGATGGGATTCAAAATGTAAGACACATAGCCAGGGCAAGGATACAGAAAGGCCCCGAAAAAGACAAAACGGCACCTGAACTTAGGGTGACCCACACTGTCGCAGTACTGCTGCAACGGGGGGGAGAGACCACAAGGTGCCTTCGCTTCCCACACAAGCAGCTTGGCAGAATAGCTCCATCTCCGGAGCGCGCTTGGCGCAGTGCAAAGCTGCATCTGCAGGACACATATCAACTTTCTCCTGGGGGGTTAGGAGCGCTGGGAGTGCAGCGTGTTTTGCTCAGCATCAGCCTGTTAGCATGCCCGCTTCGAGCAAGAGCAAAAGTTACCCGAGGCAGTTAAGCCAGCAGAAGAGCTCCTTGCTCCGCAGCTGCCCTGGGCTGGCAGGAGGCTTCCCAAGCCAGCCATACAGCTGGCTAGCACGCTGCACCGCGAGTTTGTTCTAAGGGTTGCATTTATCCCTTAATTATATTGTGGCGTTTAAGTCTACGGAGACCTGAGCAATTAGATGCAAACTATGACAGTTATAAAGCCCTGAAATATCATCCCACAATGCGACTGCAGGACTGACAGAACAGCCCCAATTATAGCTTTGCATGTGAATGGTGCTTCATACCATGAAACTGCGCCTCAGCCGGACCACAGCATCTGCCTAGAATGGTTTGAGGAGACAGAAAACAGTTTTAATCCAAACCAAAGTCACTTTATTCATTGCGTAAATACATTTGTAATAAGCGTGGCTCCACCAGGGCTCACAGGAGACAGAAAGGCTCTCTCGTATGGTTCCATCAAAACTACACTATGGAAACAGAAGAGCACAAAAGGAACCAAATGCACGCGGCCTACAAACAGAAAGTAATAAAATAGCATTATGAAGGCAGTGAATCCAAGCCCTGAAAAAGTTAGGAAATGCCAGAATTCAGCTTATTTGTGTGATGACAGCTTGGCCCTGCCTCCTATGTATATGCAGTCCAGGAGGGGCTTCATGACTTGATGTCAAGGTTTAACCCCAGCTGGCAACTGAGCCCCACACAGCCGCTCGCTCACCCTCTGCTCTGGTGGGATGGGGGAGAGAATCAGAAGGGCAAAAGTAAAAAACCTCGTGGGTTCAGATAATAATGTAATAAATGAAATATAACGATAATAACAACATCAACAACAACAATAATAATGATGATGAAAAGGAAAACAACGAGAGAGAGAGAGAGAAACAGAACCCAGGAAAAAAACAAATTATGAAACTGCTCACTGCCTGCTGACCAATGCCCAGCCCATCCCCGAACAGCAATCGCTCCCCCCGGGCAACTCCCCCCAGTTTCTATACTGGGCATGACACCGTATGGTCTGGAATAGCCCTTGGGCCAGTCGGGGTTGGCTGTCCTGGCTGTGCCCCCTCCCAGCTCCTTGTGCCCCTGGCAGAGCAGGGGAAGCTGAAAAGACCTTGGCTGGTGTAAGCTCTGCTCAGCACCAACTGAGCCATCAGTGAGTTATCAACGTTCTACTCATCCTAAACCCAAACCACAGCATGATCCCAGCTACTTGGAAGAAAATTAACTCTGTCCCAGCTGAAACCAGGATGCGTGACTATTCACTTTGTCCTACAGGATCCCTCTGTTTCTCCAAACGGACAATGGTCCCTGAATAAGCAGCAATTCCACACTTTCACCTTCTCCTAGAGAGCCAGTGTGCCGCTCTATGCCTATGCCTTATTTACCACGTGCTGTTCTGAAGACAGAATTATTCATTTTTTCAAAGGGTTTTCTCTGGCACTCATCATGTAGTATCTGAGAGCTTCTCCAATATTAATGACGTCTGTTTGCACAACATGCCTGTGAGATGATACGATGTGTAAGAAGGTAGGTTGCTTTGGAGGGGGCAGCAGTCAGCCTTTTAACAACCTTACCAGCTCCAGCCAGGCACCCATGAGGTGCTCTCTGTAAGGGGCTGAATGTGAGAGGCAGATGAGTTGAGAGCCTTCAGCTGGAGAATGAGGGAAGAAGTGTCCGTAGGAAGGGTGAGGGGCGCTGATAAGGAGGCTGTTTTGCTTGAGACTTGCTTGAGTTTTGTGAAAAATTAACACTCAGCCAAAAAAAAGAGCGCGAATGCTACCCTGAGCTGAAAAGCAATCCAGCTTGCTTTGTAAGCAGGTGGACAGGTTGTTACAGACCCCTGCCCCCTCATTTTTCACATGTGGAAACTAAAACTCACTGAAATAAGGACAGATAGTAGCCACCGGTGTGTACCCAATTTGGCACCTGGGTTTTGATTTTGGGGAACACCTGCTGCTTCATAAACCATTTTAATATTCAAGTTGTAACATCTGAACAGCTCATTTTCAACTGTGAGAGCATGGTGACCTTGCAATCAGGCCCAGGGGTTCAAAGCAGGCACCAGGTGATCGGGGACAAGTGATTACCGACCCTCTGCCCAATTTCTCATCTTGCTTACTCATGTCTCTGGCAAAAGCTGGCAACCCACTCCATGTGGGCAGCATTCAATGGCCTTGGACGTGAGACAGCCCTCTAGCAGGCGCCCAGCACCCGCTGCACCACCTCCAGGTCCCGCACCAGAAAAGCACAGCGATGCTGGAAACTTGAGCCAGAAAAGAGGCCGGGACCCCCCAGGCAGCAGCAGCCGTGCCTACGGCATCGGGCACTGGGAACTGGAATATGCCACTGGCCACCGTCACCAAGCAAGTTTGTCCTACACTGACTGTGTGCTACCATGGATTAACCATCCCCTTAGATTACTATTAGTAAAACTAACAGTGAATTAGCTTTCCTTGAAATCAAGTCAAAATATTGGAGAGAGACTTCTCCCTCCCGTGTCCTGTCAAAGAAAACCTTGCCTAGCAAATGTTTTTTTATCGGAGCTCCCTGTCAGCATTTTCTACAGCACAGTGATGAATAGCTTAGTTTGCTTCCATTCTTGTTAAAAATATAAATTTATCATTGTTTCGGTAATTATGCAGATATAATTACATCAACTAATTTGTACAGGTCAGTCATACCATGGCCACCTTTGGCATCTCCTGTGGGTGGAAGATCCCCTTCCCTTGCTGAGCCACAAACTACAAAAGCACCTCATGATTCTCCATGCACCTGCTAGAATACACCACCCCACCACCACTCCCTGTTACAAAGACCCCCCCTGTTTTAAAGAAACAAAGGAAGCTCTCAGCCACTGCTGCAGAACCGAAAGCCTCCCATCCTGGGATCAATAGCCCACTGTATTTGGGATCTGACGGGTTTTAACGGGATGGATTGAGGCTCTGCTTCCTTACACAAGTCAACAGACAGTACCTGTAGGAGGAAAGGTATTAAAGAGAGAGAGGGACGTTGATGGCAGTCACAGCATCCCACGCTTTTCTCCACCTCTCTCAGGGACAAATCCAGTTTCATTCCTCCCAACAGCAACACATTCCTGCCTGGATCCACGCTCTTTTCCCAGCGAGACAAGTGAGGACTTCTCTCTGCCGTACGGTAACACAGCCAGTCTCATCACACATTCGTATCAGCTCTTCATCGAAATTTGGGAAATAGTTACTCAGCATAAGTACAGCATATTTAATTAGAAGGTCACATACTGTATAGTAAGGAGTAGATTTTTTGAAAGGAAGGGTGCACCTATATCAGTGCTTAAATACCTGCCTTTCTGTAGTCGGAAGATACTTTTTTTTTTAAGAAAAAAAAAAGGAATGAGTTAAGGCTGGTTACAAAAGCTGCTGTACCCAATTTTTCTCAGATGGAGAAAACCAACCATGATTAACGGGTGAGTGACCACTACTTAATTGACAAAATAATTTTTTTACGTACAGGGTAATTTGTCAACATGAATTTCATTGCAGGGAATGGAAATTGGATGAATGAAATAATTTCGAGTATTACAGGATTTTCTTCCTTTTTAAAATTAAATTTTCCTTTAGGTCAGTTCAAATTGCTTGCGTCCCTTTCAATTCAGGGACCAGAGTACTTATATTCTGCGCTCTTGTCCTCACAGTCTAGCAGGTTGCTGACTAGCAATAGATGTATATAATATAGTATGCACATACACACACATACAGAGTTCTATGTGTGTATAGTGACAAATCTTGCATAGGACAACAGATGAAGAACAGTCACTCAGGCAAAAATCTGAAACTCAGGGAAGAAAAAATACAAGAAAAAATAAACTTTGTGATTGTAATGAGTTTGTAAAAGCAGCTGAAGAAGTTACTTGCGTAACAATCTGGAAGTGACTGCCTGCAAGATTTACTCGGGTTTAGTAAGGAACAACAAAAGAGCTGGGAGGCAGGTTTAAGCAAGACATCACTGTTAAACTGTCTTGTTAAACAAACTACCTGTCCTGAAAGCCTTCAGCTTCATTGACAAAAATGCTGAGAAAAATCAAAGCCCACCCAGCTGGAATAATCAGCCGAGAGGACCCAGAGGAGAGCGAAGCCAGACAGGCTGGATGAACAGATGCCTTGAAAAATTACATGTAGGAAACAGGTAAGTGAGGGCGAAAAGCAGTGGTGCAGTGTGAGTTACAGGGACTCATCTGAACACCTTCATAAAAGCGCTGCAGGCACGGGTGGTTCTATTAATGAAGCTCTCTAATGACAATCTCTAGATTGTTTTTCTTCTCTCTGCGTGAAGGTCATTTTATTAAACAGTATAACTCGCGAACACAGCTTGCACATAGATTTTGCTTTTGCTTTTCTTTCCCAACTCCTCATTTTGTGCACAGAAGCGTAACAGTCGGGTGACTCACTAAGTGGAAATGCAGGAGAAGAGCAATCGTTTCTCCTCCAAAACACAAATTTGGAGGAGTTACTGAAGTGCGTGGAGAGAGTGGTGCTGCTGTAAGACTAACCTTCAGACATCAGCCACGAGTTCCTTAAAAAATGCTTAACTTTACTTAACTAGTAAACAATCAGGTCAGAATAGAAGCAAAGAGGCAACTCCCCCCATCCTCTAAAGGTTGAGTGTACGGTGAAAAGCGAAATATACTCATAGAAACCCTTTCTGTTGCATTTTGGGGGAATTTGAAAGGGAGTATTATAAGTAAAATTTGGCCAATTTTTTTTTTTTTTGTATTTTAAATTAGAGATTGTTATCTATGCAGGTAACATATTTGAAGAACTTTTTGTTCAAAAGAAAGCTATTAATCAAGATTTTTTTTCCTCCTCTGGGAAGACAAGAGAAAATAAAAGGTTTATTATTTCATAGCCCCCAGACATCTGGAGAGGGATGCACACAGTGTTAAAAGTACCTGAGGCAGTTGGCTGTGTGCGGTGTTTCTTTATACAATATTAGGCCCAGCAGGATGAGAAACAGCTAATTGTCCCGGGCATATGACTTGCGTTTTGATATATTTTCAAAAGAAGACACAGCAGGAAGTGCATACCTTTTTATACTTGAAATGGTGGCGTGAACTTGAACCTGAAGCACCTGGGGTTTCCGGGCTTTTTGGGCTTGTAATGCAGTAATGAGATGGTTATTATAAGACAGGAATTATTGCTTAGGAGTTAAGCAAAAAGCAAGGTTTTGTGCAAAATTTTTTTAAAATAAGAATGGATGAAGAATAGTTTCCAGTTTTCACGGCTGCACCAAAATATTTTGTTTTCTCTTGTAGAAGAGAGTGTCTTTAGACAAGGAATTATGAACAGTCCCCCAGGAAGAAGCATTCAACTGAAGAGCTAAAATAGCCTTTCCGCACATGTTAATTCCCTCTTCGAGAGGGAACGCAGGATAGGGAGCGCTTTAGAAGGAACTTCTATTTACAAGTTCTAATAGCTTTGTACACGATGATTTCTTTCATGAGACATCTCAACCACTTATAATGTATTCTTACATTTTCAAATATCAAGCAAACATAGTGACAGATGCTGCAAAGCAGCCGAGGAGATAGCTCTCTCCCCGTGATTGAGCTATTATGTATTCCATTAGATAGTGCTGCTCAGCTGAGCTTTTGAAGGTGGAAGGTAAGATTAACAGAGGAAGAAAGGCTCCTTATTAATTAAAGTGACACACTGCCAATTGTAAGGGCGATCAAATATTGGTTCAGTCTTACCACTGCTGCTTACTTTTAATAGGTATGAGTATATTTGATAAAGATGACGGAACTGCCCAGCAGAGCAGAGGCTAAGTCACAGCCTCGCTGCTCACTGTGTTTGAGATCAGATTTGTGCAGACTGACAAGACAAAGACTTATGAGAAAAACAGTTCAACAAGTGCGGAGAGACCATGGTATTGAACCTGAAAAACGAAACTGTTCATTACTTGAACAGTGTAACAAGGCAGTTTATAAGCAGTATGCTTATTTATTGTAAATGCTGCAGCTAAGCTAATGATTTTTGGTTTAGTTGGAGTTCAGATTCTCACTTTCATCAGCATTATCTTGCCAAATATGTTCCCAAGCTTATTTTAATTTAGGATTTGACATTAGCAATTGCCTTTTTTTTCCCCTCAAAGGATGAATTAGTTCACAATAAAAGATGCATATTAGGCAATTTATTATGCTAATGACTTGCAGAAAAAAGCCAAATTACCTTGATGGTGGTGGATTATATTGAACAATAAAAAAACCCACACTCATTGCAATTCTCGGTGAACGCACAGTTTAGCTGTAGTTAGCTACAGGAAGTTTCCTGGTAATAGTATCCACATTAGAGACAAACAGACACGCATTAGCAGTAACCACATCCACAGCGAAACAATGCAGACAGATCTCACTCAGATTTGTAATTATGGCTCATTACCCTTCAGTAGTCATTTTTAGCTCAGCTTGGAAGCAAAGCTTGTGCAATGATGGCATATGGTGCATGCGCTGGCATTTCCTACCTGATTATTTTAAAATCTATCATCTGATATCAACCAAACTGAAAGAGAAGTTGAGACTCAAAAGACATTAAGGTCTGTACAAATTTTATGCAAATAGGGAGTCAGGTAGATGAAAAAGCTGACATTAATGCTCCTCACTGATACAGCAGCTTGGCCTGACAATACGAATCCGCAGGAATCAGTGTCCTGCATTGCTCCCAGAACCGTTATTCACTTTGAACTGTGAAACATTTCCTATCATACGCCGGGTGCCCGGCCACTCTCGCTGACCTCCCGGAGAACTGGGGACATACGCATTTCAGGGCACGGGGCTATTAGTCATCTGGAAAAGCAGGAGAGAGAGTTGCTTGCAATGTAGTATCTACACATCATCAAGCTTGCACAGGGATAAGGATATAGATGGAGGGAAACATCACCACATCCAGCCCTGCTCCAAAGGGGAGCCTTGGAGTTGTCCTACGGCAAGTAGCAGCTGGAAGGGGCATCCCAAGGATGAACAGCCTCCACAGGCAGGGCTGTACTAGCAAGAAAACAGAATTATTTGCAAATGCAGTTATTCATGTGGATGTTGCGTGCATTTCTGCCAGGTAGCATTGGATTGAACTCATTTTAGGCTTGGGAAACTGGCTTTGTGATAGTTTCCAGAGCAGGGATCAAAATATCAGGGAGCAAATGCCACTGCTGGGCAGCTTTGATCATTAAATGCCCATGGTGACTGTAGTTTGGGCATTGCTGTGCCCTGACGAGGTGTGAAGAACTGGATGTGCTGCTCCAGCCTGGAGCTAGTGCAGTGCAGCGGCACTGCATCTGCTTGGGTTAATATATTTAGTTTTGCTGGGTAAAAAACTGGCCAGATGGCCGGGCCCGAAGGGTGGTGGTGAATAGAATTAAATCCAGTTGGCAGCCGGTCACAAGTGGTGTTCCCCAGGGCTCAGTTCTAAGGCCGTTCTTTATCAACGACCTGGACGAGGGGATCGAGTGAACCCTCAGCAAGTTTGCAGATGACACCAAGCTGGGTGGGAGTGTTGATTTGCTGGAGGGGAGGGGGGGCTCTGCAGAGGGACCTGGCCAGGCTGGATCCATGGGCCCAGCCCAGTTGGGTGAGGGTCAACAAGGCCAAGGGCCGGGTCCTGCCCTGGGGTCACAACAACCCCAAGCAACGCTACAGGCATGGGGCAGAGGGGCTGGAAAGCTGCCCGGCGGAAAAGGAGCTGGGGGTGCTGGTCAACGGCAGCTGAATATGAGCCAGCAGGGTGCCCAGGTGGCCAAGAGGGCCAGCGGCATCCTGGCTTGTATCAGGAGTGGTGTGGCCAGCAGGAGCAGGGCAGGGACCGTGCCCCTGTGCTGGGCACTGGGGGGGCCGCCCCTCGAATGCTGGGGTCAGGGTTGGGCCCCTCCCTCCCTGAAGGCCTGGGGGGCGTCAGGAGGGCGGGGGAGCCGGGGGGGGGTTGGGCTCTGCTCCCAGGGAAGGGGCAATGGGACAAGGGGAAACGGCCTCAAGTTGTGCCAGGGCAGGGTGAGGTTGGCCCTGGGGAACAATTCCTTCCCCAAAGGGCTGTCAGGCCCTGGAAGGGGCTGCCCAGGGAAGGGGTCGAGTCCCCAGCCCTGGGGGGATTGAACAGCCGGGCAGAGGCGGTGCTGAGGGCCGGGTTTGGGGGTGGGATGGCAGGGGTAGGGGAACGGTTGGTCTTGATGAGCTTAAAGGGCTTTGCCAACCAACTGATTCCATGATTCTATGATTTCCAATGCAACTTTGCAATGACAGATGGATTAACATTCCTAACTTCAGTAAAAGCAAGATTGCACAAAAAAAAATTAGATGAGACTATCAAAATTATTCTTTCAAGTTGGATCAATAACAAGATTCAATCAGACACAGAAAAAGCTGTTCTGTGATAATGGCAGGAGATAAAATAATCAGTCTTAAGTGAGCAAGAAAATAAAGAAATCGATGTAATTGGAGGAAAAATAGAAAGTGGCCTGAACACTTACCCTGCACCGTCTCCATCAAACATCTGAACAACCCAAATCAGAGGGAAGCAGCTCAAACACAGAGACTCTTCCAGATTCTCCAGCGCTAATAAAAGCCAGCAGCAGTGTCAAAAGGCTACAGTTTAATGAGTTTTGACCACGCCTACTTACAACATGAAAACCAGTCCTTTTTAGCAAATGATTAGAGGGATTATTACCAATAAGAATAAAAGCAAATGCCACTTCAGAATCTGGTCAGTTGAGATTTCACAGTGCATGTAATCACGGGGCTTTTTTCTGCAATCACTGCAACTGTTACCTCGTACCTCTGAGCTAAGGGCCCTGGCATAAACGTTGTGCTTATTTTCAAGTGACTAATTAAAACTCACTTTGTCTTTGCACTTCCATAATTAAGCTTTAATGTATTTAATTGGTATTCATTTCCCTGTTTGGGGGGGAAAAAGAAAATTTGGTTAAAGCCTGCATCTTCCTCCACTGGTTACTGTGCACGCCTAGACCTTATCGCGCTGACATGGACAGGCAATGCCATCGCACGATAAGCAAGGACAACGGTCTGGAGCTGGGTTGGTGACAAACGCCTGTGTTAGCAGTGAATTTGAGCATCCCTATAATAACATCAAAAGATGGAGCTGCAACTTACTGCTTCTGAACTCGCACATTATGAAAATGAGCATTTTCAGTGTGTTCTGTAGCAGGAAATATTTTATCTGCTATAAACCCAACAGCTTTTGTAAATGATTAAACTCTCAAGCTTCTCTTCAGCATTTAACAAGCTGTGAAAGTTGTTTACAGTGTTAGATGTACAGCACCATTGCTTTTATCCTCCACTGTAGTGACAAAGATACAACACAAATGAAACACCATCTTCTCTTCCTCTGTATCATTGTTCGGCGCTTTGTTAAAGTATGCCATATGAAACAAATACTTTATATAAATAATTACCTAGGACCAATTTAAAAGTTCAACATCAGTTTGTAGGAAGAACCACCTATTTCTTTGATGAACATCATTAGTAGAAAAGCTGAAAACGCTTAGAAGAGTGGTTGCAGCGTTAGGGCGAGTACGATTTTGGGAAAGCTGTTCCAAAACTCAGGCTCTGAGTAAAGCTAAGGCCTGGTCTGCATGGGGTCGGTACATTTTCCAACGCAGAATGTGAGTTCAGAGGGAGGACTTTTTCGCTGCCTGAACACAAGCATACACAAACTTTTTGACACCAACACGTCAACGTTCACATGGAAGGAACCTGCACGCTAGCGCACGTGTCCTGCATTAGCAAAGCACGCTTTGAGCACGTAAGGTATTTATACCTGGAGATTTTGCCATTATGGGCAAAACACATCCAGTTTGGGTATGACCCAAAGAAATATTCTCCATTCTAGACAGGACCTCAGTTTTGACAAAGCTTCATTTTCTGCTTTATGACAAAAACCAGTAACTGAAAACCTCCTGATTTCCCTAAACCCCATTCCATCCCCCTGTTTCAATACATGATCTAGTTACTTGCGACAGTAATTTGATTATTCATGGCTGTGTGCATGTCATTCGCATGAAAAACCACAACACAGGCTGAAGCATATGCTGCAAGGAAAAAAACCCACAAATGTTTAAAAAATTCAATCAAACCCCACAAAAATACTAAGAAGCAGCTGTGACTGAGACAACAGGCATAGATTTGAGCCCTGAGCTTCCTGCTCTCAATACTGCATGACACCAAGCGTGTCGCTTGTGCATGCTGTGCCTGGTTTCCCATCTCTAAAACAAACGCAACAGGCACTAAGATGCCGCAAGTGTATGCGGAGAGATTATTTTGAAACCTGCTTCCTTTGCCACTGGTTTCCATGGAAAATTAGCATCTCCTTCTGCTAATGGTGCCCATTTTGGTAAGACAGAGAAGCTCAGTGAAAAACGCAAGAAACTTTAGGCGACTGTCATTGTTCTGTGTACAAAAAGCCGAGCGTGTGGGGTAAGGAGGAAAAAGGCAACGGTGAGTTTGACAGGCCAGGCCGGGGGAAAAGGCATTTGGCTGCGGCCATTCCCTGCCCGGGCACACGCCTGCGAGGGGTGGAAAGCCCCTCTCACGCTTCCCTGCTCATCCACATTTCTACACTGTCTGGCACTCAGCTCTTCCTCGCCTCGGATGAGCTGCTCGCAGCCCACAGCTCCTACCACTTCCCTACACCCCTTGTTTCCAGCAGTGGAGGAGGAGGTTCTCTTTCCATGCTGCGTTGATGCCAGCGTGACTTCCCTTTTTTTAACAGTTCCCCAGTCGCTATCATGGGTCAACACTTACTCAGACAGAGGCGTATGAGGGTTCAATCGCACTTTCGTATGAATTTCACTCCTTTCCATAAGCAGATCCATTCTGCCTTACTTTAGCCATCTACAGATTAAACGTGCCGTCAAAACTACTCACTCCGACTTCCTGAGAGGAAAGGGCAACTCAACTCACCTGACTTCGAGAGAACAATTTTAATGTGAGATGAATTGTCCTTTAGAAAAGTTACCCTTCCACTGCCTAGGGAGGCTGCCTAGAGACTAATTTAAGACTGTATGTTTAATGCAGATGATACAGAATACAAAACAATTTTCTGGCCCTCTATCTATCGCCCTTTTGTGTCAGAGGTACAGCGTACTTACTCTTAGCCAACTAGGGAAAAGATTATTCAACTAAACATACAAAACTGGCTAATTTTGAAAGCTAAATTATGATGGCACATCATGGCAGCCACACAGTGCTATTGGAAACATCAGTCTTGAGTTTTGGTAAAAGAGAACTGAATCTGTGCTTAGATGTACAAGTAAAGAAGAAGGGACAGAAATACAATTACTATTCTGAATACAGCATCTGCTAAGCAAGTAAGAACACAAGAGCAGTTGTATTCAGTGAGGCTACGGGCCATCTAACCCAGCAGCGCATTCATGGAGACCTTGGGATGCCTCTGTATTTTAAGGAAACATACAGCCTGTCCTCTCTGTCCATCTGTATTTCCTCTCAGATCTTGCTTCAATCTCCTTTGAAAGGACTCGTCATTCAATTTGGGAACACCCATTAATAGGTTGATAGAGGTAGATCCATGTTAAGAAGTTCTAGCTACAGCTAAAAATAGTGATATGCCACACTGTTCATTTAGCGTGTCAAGTATATGCCATGATGTCCACTGATTAATTCAAATTTTTAATATAAAACAAGCCCTTTATTTCACACATGTGGCCAGAACTTCTCAGGGCAACATGCAGAGCAAACAAGCATTTTGGAGGCAAAAGCCCTCAAAGACAGGCAAAATCCAAGCATTTAGCCTACCGTTTAGATCATGACAACAACCACTGATGGTTTGAATTCTCTGAGCTTTTCCTCTGTCACCACTAGGACGAGGGAAACAGGGAGTTACCAACAGGGGACAAGGAGACTTTGCAAAGTGCCCCCTTCAGTAGCGTCGATCGGTGTGGCACATATTGCCACATGGCAGAACCCTGCCACATCCCCACGGCTGCACAGCACGCATCCCCTCCCTGGCATTTAATTCAGAGCAGTATCCACCTGAATCAGAGAGGTCCGTCTGCTTAAAACGAAAGATGACATTTTCATGAAACCAAATAAACCCAGGAATGGCAGATGGTGTGTATCTGCAGGGAGGTGGAAGAAGGAGAGAGTGGTTTAAAAAAAGTACCTGCCCCAAATGCAAACTACAATCAAATTACAAGTATTGGTAAAGCGAAGGGAAGAGAAGGGAAGGGAATAATCCTCTGACAAAGGTATAGGGAGAATGCTGGAGGGTAATCAGTGTATTTAGGGTTTAACTCTGTGGATCCAGCAAGCAAAAAAAAATAATCAGATAGCCAGGTAAAATGGAGTACCCAGGGATTATGCACTTCTTGGTTTGTATCCATCAGTGAAAACAGCCATGAGCTGCGCTCTGCAGAAAATCTCCATGCAGCAAAGCCTTCAGCAGGACAAGTTACAGTTGCTAAGGCCAGAGGCAGCAGTCACCAGAGGACACGTGCGCCTGGTGAAAGCCTACCTCAGACAGATCGCCTTCCTCTCTCTCTATTTAAATACCCACTCACATTTAAGCAGATGAAACCCATTGACTCTTTTAATGGCCAGGCTACACTCAAAAATATCGACAGTGTTCAAAGATCCTAGTAGTTTAGCTGATTTTTTTTTTTGGAACATGTTATATAACCACAGCAAATCCATCAATGCCTTGGAGATCACCATAGAAACAGGCTGACAACTCACAGTGCAGGAGGAAGAAGCCCTGATCTCAGCTTGGAAAAGCAGCTGATGTGACTGGTCAAGCACATGGACCTCCCTCCCTCGTTCCCAGCATCATGGAGTCCTGGTGCTTGCTCGATCTCAGCCTTTTGGATGCAGGATCAGATGGAGGGGGGTTCCTACTCCACAGAGCAATACATGAGACACTGAATAATTCTCTAGCAAAGAGAGTAAGACATTGAGGCTCTATTCCAACTTAAAGATCACGAACCAAAAATAGCTAACTTGGTATTTCTGTAAGAAAAAAGACTGCTTTAACTACCTGAATTTGCAAAGGAGTGGGGTTCCTGTGCACTTGAAGGCGCAGTGGTTGCTGCCATTACCCCTTTTTGCTGCCTGGTACATCTTCCCAATGACCTGGGCCACAAGACTAGAGAGAAACCACAAACAACCTACCAGGCGTGAGGCTAGAATTGCTCTGCTGGAGGGGGAGAAAAAGGGTGAAGATAAAAGACAGGCTTAATGTTATTCAAGGGGACATGTACTTAGCAGGGCCTTCTTACAGCCCCTCCATTTCTTTCTTTTTGGTGTTGAACTAGGAAAGTTTCCATGGTCTTTGTTCTTTGCTGAAATATCTTCCTGGACATGTACCCACTTTTCAGAGGCCTTCACATAATTTGAAGTAGGAAATGCGTGTGCTTCCACATAATAATTCTTCAAATTAATACACAACAAACAAATTGATTGAATTAATAATTCATAAATACTAACTGTACTTGAATGGAGAAGTATCCAACTATTCCCCTGCTCGTTGACCTGAAAATATACTCCTCGGCTTAAAGTATTTCTCTACATTTTGATTTGATGACAGCAAATCTTTTAATCACTCTCTCATAATTTTACAACTTCGACTTAAAACCATACCAATCCTTCAAAACTAATTGACATTTCGTCAAACAAAATGATGAATTTCTTTGCACTGCAGTAAGCACTCATATGCTCAATTTATCTCAAGCTTAAAGGTTTCCTGTCCCAAGGTGAATTCAGTTTAAATATGTATTTACACAGTAATTATGCTTCAGTACAATTTAAACTCTAGTGAAATACACAAAAATATCAATGGGTGGTACTAAATGCTGAAACACAGAAAATTTCATTTTGCTTCATGTTATTTTGCACGTTTCAGTGTATGGTCACAAGCTCTGTTTAATTATATTTCACACCTCTGTCCTTGAAATGTTTGTTTTCCGTACATTTAGTTCTGTAGTCCCAAATTTAAGCATGTTTTAGAATAATTACTAATCCATGAAGTTAACTATAGCAGAGGTCCAGAGAACTCTTCAGCTTTTTTTCACATTCTTCTGTTATATCCTATGATTATGCTTATTGTGCTTAATGATCTATTAATTTTATAATGCAAACTCAGTGGTATATTTTACTTAAATGTTTTGCTATGTTTGATTTCTTTTACTGAATTGAAGTTGCTCAGGGAGGCATGCAGAGGCTTGAAAAAACTAGTTTCTGTGGAAATATTTGCTTAAGCTATGGCTTTAGCTGGAGAAACCTTTGGGGAAATCACAACGTAAGCAGACAACTTTCAGCATTTATATAAAAATTCATTACTACAAAATAAGAACTCTAATTCTTTCTCAGTTAAGCTGTACTGCGTCCAGTTTTCACAGACACAAACCAGATGAGTCACCAGATTTACCCAGTCAGTATGTTACTAGCTGTATACCATTCCTTTTTTCAGTTGAACGGTATTATTCTGTTAACACCTGCAATTTTGAGAAGAGGGACTGGGGGATTAGGTAGGGGAATCTGGTAAGAGTTTGATATGGAATGCGGAGCAGTGTTGATTACAGTTGCGGAGATTTCGGGTTAGCACACACTGTTTTGATGGGTGCAAGTTAATCCCTCCAAGCCTCGCGTAGCCTGGTATCAGAACGCCTTTCTGAGTTTACTGGTTGACTGAAAGAACACCCAAGTTTACCATTCACCTTCATCAGACATATGGTTTCACCTCAGTGTTAGGGTTTACTATTGATATGTAATAGTCAGTGTGAAGTTTGCTAATGATTTCACTGCTCGTTATTCCTAACTGCTCTAGAAATATGAAGAAAGATGAAATAGAGGAAAATAATCTCATTTTCCCCATACGAACCATTCCTATATACAGCCATGTTGAATGACAGCTAATACTATTGGGTTTTATTTTCATACAGCAAGGATTATTTGGAAGTTAAGAGTATACTAAAACCAGGTATAGTCCCCTGGATCTCTGAGCAAGCCCATACAGGGCTCCATACTGCATGCGGAAGAGCAAGCAAGTACAAGGTCCAGAGCTGCAAGTCTGCAGACGTAGTGGGGTAGGAAGGGCTTATTTCTGAAAAACACCCGATTTTCACCAATTTCAAATGTCAGCAAGCCCAAAGTTTAGCAGTGTAGAACCATCAGGTTTAATAACTGAACATATATGTCTCACTGCTGAAAAGAGTATTCCTTAAGAAGCTACAAAAGTTAATCTATACTCAAGTAACTTATAATATTGTTATGAGAACGGTAAAATCCAACAGGCAGAAAAATCTTACTGCGGCAAAAGCCCAACCTGCATAAACACATTCAAGAAGCTGACTTTGCTTTTTGCCTTGAGATATTTTTAAAGTGAAACAAAATAAAACAACCATACGAACATGAACGTCTCCTTGTCATTGTTCCCTCACAGCTCAGAAACACGTGTCAGTATGGCAGTACTGGTCTGAGCATTCATTACAGCAGTTACGATGAAACCGCGTGGGCTACCTTGGCTGGATCTGACACAGCACACCAGGTCACCTGGCCTGCAACTCATTCCCTGCCCTCTTTTTTGACAATGGGTGGCCCTGGCATAAATGAGTAACAGATAAGAGGCTTGACAGATCCTTTTGGATCCTTTCTCAAGTGCCCTGTACCTCTTCCCTTCTGTGTTACCAAGAAAGCGCATCTGGTAATGAAATGCAAATACCCCCATGTCGTATAATGAAGTGCATCCATGTGCATCTAGTTTGTCACTGGGGCACCCTCTGTGTCCCATGCAACAGGAGATCTGGGCAGTTGCACCTAATGAAGGGCAATCCTTCTGCCACATGAACAAAACTGTCCTTACTTGTATGACTGAGTGCACATTTCACAACTGGCAAGGAGCAACTGCATTTTTGACAGGGCAAAACACTTGCAATCATGTGACGCAGGAAAAAACTTGCAGCTTCTTCAAGAAACAATCTCCTTTTTGGAGGGTATAGAGATGTGGAAAAAACGGTGAGAACAGGAAAAAAAGGGGGAAATAGTTCAGCGGTAATGGCAACTTGCATTATGTTTCCTATACAGAGAGATGGAAAAAAAAAACTTTGCTGATACTCGTGTCAAGCACTTTATAGTCTAGTACATTCAATTTGATTCTCTATATGTCTTAATAGACATGAACTATGAATGTTATTACTGGCCCATAAAAATTACACTAGTCTTATCCTAAGAACAGCAATAATACTCAGCTATAATATTCAGTTCTCACCCTATCCGGCAGTGAATTCCACAAGCTGACTGTATGTACTCTAATGAAATACTTCTTCAATTTATCTTACTTTACCTGCCATCAATTACCCTGAATTATGACTGATTCTTCTAATACAGTTTTTTTTCTTTCATTTCGTTGAAGACAAGACTTGCAAGGAGTGCTCACAAGCAACTCAAAACATAACATTAGCCTTGCTGTCCTCTGGATCTTCTCAGAATTATTTCTTTATTTTTTTTAACGTGGAATTCACGTTCCAAACAAAGGCTCGTGACTGTCACTGACAATAAAAACTTAACTTTCTCTGCATCGCTTCTGTTTCCCTAATGAATCTAAGATCTAATTTTTGCTTTTTCCTACTCTTGACGTATTCTGGAGGGATTTTTATTTTGCTAGTTTACCAGTGACAATGAGAATTTCTTTTTCTCAGAGGAATGGGAAAGTTTAAAGCTCGGCAGCATGAGAGGTTTGGATTGTTTTTGCCAGTGCATATTATCTTTAAATTTATGCAAGCTGATTCTCATACGCCACATTTTTAAAATTAATCTAAGAGTCTCTCACAATCCCCTATGGTTTTCACAAACTGAAAAGTTCATGGGTGAAACTGTTGAAAAATGCTTCTGGATTTGTCTTCTGCTTTGGCACATGCAAAAAGCATCTGCAGATACCAACCATTTTGTTTCAAAATCAGCGTGCCCACCTTGCTTTGTGTGTAATAGCCGTGAGAAGCCACGGAGCTTTCACTGAGCCAAGGAGCTTAAACATGGGTAAACTATAATCTACCATCAAACATGTCCTCAATCTCCAAAGCAGGAACATCCCACATGGTTCAGGAAGGGATAACAACATTAAAGCAGCTTTTTCATTGACATTATCTGGTTGCCTCACTTCTGTTGGAAGGAATCCTTTTTGGAAAGCTTTTGTTTTCTCAGTCTTAATGGATACATCCCTATTGCTCAGTGAGAGGGCTAAGGAGTGAAGACAACACCACAGCCCTTGACTGTGCAACTGATTGATTTGTCCCTGCCCCTTCTCTGGACTGTTCCAACCACCTCTCCACAATGCCTGGGCGAACTCGGGTGTTAGCTTACTGATGGATCACTCCCAAAAGATGGTATGGGCAGGAACGCACGAGGTTTAAGTCCCTCTGCCCCACACAGTCCTCCAATATGATCTGCGCACCCTAGAACTCCTGCAAGTCTTCAAGCCACACCACAGTGCAGGCAGTGAGTGCTCCTGGCATCATGTCATAAGAATGCCCTGGCAGACTGTAGCATATATCTTGCAGTGTTATAGACACTGAACTGAAACACAGAAAAAAAAAAAAATATTACTACCTTGGAACCACATGGGGAGAGCCAGGGCAGAATTCTGTGCAGCGTGGATGTGGACAGGCTGCTCCAAAGGCTTCTTCCTCTACACAGCACAGACGCAAACCAGTTCATGCCCGACAGCCCTTGGTCCAGGAATCGGTCACGCATCTGTTCAAATTTGCTACAGATAGTATCTGCACAGGAACTTTTTTTAAAACCTTCTTTGAAAAATTATTTTCCTGTGATAAAGAAATAATCCGAAGAATTCCTTCAGAAATTCTTTTAAGACTGAAACTAGAATTTGACAGTGACTCAATATATTTTAACATTTATGAAAATGTTGAGCATTCATCTCTTGATACATTTTAGGGACATAAGCATTCTCCTAAAAAAAAGGTAGAAGTCTATTATTTATATACATTTATGTTTTTTATATATGGGAAAGTTGCAGTTGTCTTCTAAATTGGAGTGTTAGAATTTCTAGATTAGAATGATAACAAATGTTTAAGTGATTCAGAACACCATGAAAGTCAAGAAGCGTTGCCAGTTTTAGATGAAGAAGCAGGCTGAATATTATTTTCTCCAGTACATTCCCCAAAGCATGTAATTTACACTGCTCACTCTCCATCATTAAGTTCAGCAATTGCAGTAGCTTCCTTGCCAGCTTCTTGAGAAAATGCTCCTAGTGTGGTCCATCTTCTCAAACAATTGAGGACTACAAAATAGAAGGAATGATGAAGGGCAGCAGCGGAAGGGTTATCTTTTGCTAAGTTAGTCATGCAAAGAAGGTAACCTTCTGTACAAAAAAGCCTTGCAATCAGTTGTTTATAATCTGACATAAAACCTGAATAAAAGACAGCCATGGTTATGGCTTTCTCTCATACGTTACGGATTTCTAATTCTTTCACTTCCAGTAGTTTCTTGTCATGCTTTTACAGTTCACATCAGAAAACTGTGGTGGTGTTCAGTGTTAACTGGCATTTTATCTAAGTGTGCCCATTTTTCTCTCCAATTGGGATTTTGAAATTGATTTCAGAAAGAATGGTGCTGGGTGAGCCAGGCTGGCTGTGTTGTTTGACATTCATTGCTCACGCGTTGCAACTCCCCGAGACCTCCCCCCGTTACAAGTCTCAGCCCCTCCTGACACCTCTCTTCAAAACTTTACTTCACCTGTGCATTTGCCATCATCTCTGTTACATTTGATGATGCAGATAGTTTCTTAAGTAAATCTAACAGTGAATTTGTAATTTGAATAATGCAAGACTAACACACTGCAGGGTAGGATTTGCACAGGTTTTTATGCAAATATCTGTTTAAACCTTCAAAACACACACACGTTTTAGGTTACTGTTTTTTCACTTAATGACTATTCTCTGCTGGACTATTTAGAGATCACCTACAAGCATCTTTGTTTACAGAGTAAGTTAATTAATACAGCTAATACAGCAGGGCACAGGGGTGAAGCTTTTTTTATCTGCTCCAAACATATACAACAGTCTGCCAGTGTCAAGTGGTGCGACACGTTTGAAAAGCAAGACAAGTTTTTGACAAAGTAGCTAAGGTTCGTGAACCTTTCGGATGAACCTCCAGCAGATGTTCAGTTAACTTGGGCTGATATAATATTTCCTTTAAAAAATGTGAAAACAGCCACTTTGAATCTCTTCAAACTACAATTATGTGCATAAATTATTTTTAAAGTTCACCTCCGGTTAACATAAAAAAACAAAACCCAAAACCAAAAAACAGTAGAAAGAGCAGTTTGGCCTCCCTGCTCCTACCCCAAAGCCTTGTTTTATTTCAATTCCATGCATTTTATTACCAACAATAAAATTTGGAGAGAAAAGGCCCGATGAACATGGAAACTCCATAGGACTAATGGCATCTAGGTCATGAACAAACCCCTGGTTCAAATGGTGTGGAGCAAGGATTTAAACACTGGTCTTCTGCTTCCCAGACAAGTGCCCAAACTCCCTGGCTACAGTTCACACCAGAGAAGGACTCTCCAAAGTGTCCGGTCAAAGTTGCTCCAAGATTAAGTTGGGATAAATAGGTGTAGTAATGGCTGTACAACAGTCAGCAGACCGAATTAGGAGACTGGTATCTTGATTACAGCTCCTGTTCCACTGACTAATCCTTTGTAAACAAACAAAGAAATAAAATAATGATACCAGGGGAATTCACACTGAGTATTTATAGCGCAGTCTGATACACAAAATTAGAGAAAATACTATTGGTCACCCTGATTCATTCAGGGCTTTATTCCATATACCCAACACAAACCCATGTCAGACACCATGAACTCATTAATGGTGATTTTCTTAAGGCTCTTTGCTACTTGCTGCTCATTTGTAGTGTGAGGGTAACACACACCTGATATACACTTAGTTAATTAGTAGAAGTTGGGAATGCAGTTTTGCACTTCTTCCTCTCCTGCCTCTCTGAACATTGGTACCTGTTAAGACTGGAGAATAACCTTCAGAGAATGTGGTGATGACATGCAGGAGAATGCTCTGCTCCAAGGAAATGACTGATGGAGCACCTTTCAATGCCGGCAATGCCACCTGACACGCCAGTAACACCTCTTAGAATTTCGATCCAAACAATCTAATTAGCTGCTCTGGCAGAAACTATCAGAGGTAGCATTTCTCTTGGCTTCACAATGCAATTAAGGTGGGGGGAGACCTCCAGAATGGTCCGAGAAACATTCTCTTTACAGAGGCACAGGCAAAGACACCGAGGGAGTAATGCTGGCTCTAAAAGTGCCATTAATATGCAAAAAAGGAGAAATATTTCCATAACGCTGCAGGCCATAGAAGTGTCTACAGCTAGGGAAATTCCCTTTGAAGAATATGGACTGTAGGCAGCCATTCAAAACCACATATAGAAACACCCGATCTAAGCCCGGGCTGCAAGTCCCAATATTCTTTTAAACCAAGAAAGCTCAACATTGTTTTAGCTGAGTATAGAGAAAAAAACAGGACAAAATAGGTCCTGATACTGAAAATTCAATAAAACCCCTTATTTATTTATTTATTTATTAAACAAAATGGCATCGAAAAGACAACTCCATTATCATTTGCTGAAGACGTGGAAATCATTATTTTATTGGTTTTTTTCCAATGCAAATAATGCTTTACCTGCTTCTGTCCTTATCTGTTATAACAGGCTTTCATCTGCAGTGAGGGCAACATAAGGAACGGCTCACTTGCAGTTTGCAGTATTTGCTATCATTGAAACCTCTCATGAGAGTCCTTTATAGAACTGGAAAGTGAGCCAAGGGAGCTCATAATGAATATAGAATAGCAAAGCCCTTTCATAAATGAATGAATGAATAAGCGAATGACTTGTTACGGTAAATACAAAATATTTGAATACTGAATGCTTATGCTGAAAGCAATTCCACCCGAAACATTTTATTCTACTGCTACAGCTCATACTTATCTCAAAACATCAAAAGGAGCTTGGCATTGTTGGACACTGGAACCACTTTTTACAGATCCTCACAGATGTCTAAGCATATTGTCTTACGGTAATTGCAAAACCAAGATTTTATTTTTTTTTTTCCCTTTTTTTGACTGACTGCTTTTCAAGTTGTGAGTGGGCATATCTTAATTAATCCCATAATGATTTTTGAGGCAGTGATGTACCAGCTAGAAACCTGCTCATCTAATGTCTCTGATTTCAGTGCACTAAAATGCCAGACGTTTGGCCTAATGACTTTTAATCATACAGGGAATCACTAGGTGTATCTGAATTACTGAATTCTATTGATCTAGAAAGAAACAGTATGGGTTCAGACTGTATTGTTGTTTCACTACCCAAAAAAGAAGTTAAGGAAACTAATTGTCTTTGAACTAAAAGCCAAGCAAACCAAATACTGCCCGTGCTCCCCATCCTGCAGCCCTTTACTCAGCAGCCTCTTGACTGGTGTTGATGAGGCACACGTGGACCCATACGGCACATGATGGGAAAGCACACCCAGATACACCCCCACCAAAAAGTACTTACATATCCTACAGGGGTATCTTAAATCCTGACTTTTCTAAAAAGAAGAACATTTTGTATCCTTTGCCTAACCACCACAGTTAGAATGTTTTAGGTGAAATAAAGATGTTTGAATTGCTCTAAAACCTGTTCAGTGCCGCTGCAGGCAGGACGCCTTATCAGCTACTGAGGGCCTCTGGGGCCCCGGGAGGGCAAGGACCCCTAAAGGTGTTAGCAGCACTGAAGGCTGATTTTATTGTCATTAGATCCTGAAAGCAGGTAGCTTTCCTAGGGAAAGAATATGACTTTTCTTGCATTTAATATTTAAAATGTGATTTAAATGTTAATAATTAATGTCAGACTACTTTTAATTTCTACCAGTGAAAGCACACACTGCAGTCTATTCCATTTCTAGTGGGAAGAAAACTGTGTACACTGTAGCCTTGTGTTATTAAAGCATTACAGTAGCAGTGTGAGTCTGTACAAATGTTAATTTGTCATAATTTTCTCATAGGGCAATATTTACAGTATTTCAGAGCGTATGTATGTGACCAGTGTTTTGTACCCACCTGGCAATTGTATCTGAATATCCACTTTTGTGGTTTGTGTTCACAAAGGCCTGGATCTTTCAGGGCTGATATGGTACGGAGAGCAGTCCAGCTGCAGCACACCGCTGGTGTTACAGATCGGTCGCGTTTACTGTTCACAGCCACACTGGCAACTTCCACAGTGCTTGTTCTTTACGACAGATATACCATGGCAATTCAGAGTACAAGAAAGCCTTTGGGCAAACCAAAAGTGCCAAGGTCTTTAGTTAACGATGGCCACCACTGGTTTTAAAAAAAAAACCATTTTGAGACAAAACAAAGCAGTACATGGGGGGAAGGAAGGTGAAGGAAGAGAAACTGTTAAGAGAAAGTCACAAAGAGATGGGGCGAATGGCTATGATACATCATGCACTGGCTTTCCTCTGCTGCCTCCCTTTCCTGGAATCCAGTGGAGCTGAAAACAGTGTGCACATCCACTAAAAGAACAGAAAAGTTGACAGAGCTAAAAAAATAAAGTAAAAATAAAAAACCTGCACAGATAAAGCTACCAGAGAAAAATGATTAAAAAACCCCACAGCTTTTAGAAACACTTAGCAATTTTAATGTAGCATAAAAGAAACTGGCAAAATACATTTCAAAGAGCATAAAAGAGAAAAAGAACAACTCGTCTAACACTATCATAAAAAGTGAAACAAAAATGTTCACTTTAACAGTCAAATTTATACTTTTACAAAAGAGAGATGAAAGGACGCAATCACATGGATTTTAGAATAAGCTATTTCAGTGTATATATAATGTATTTGAAAATGAGTGTCTCTGCAACTAAAAGGGATGGAACATAGGCCATGCCTGAAAAGCCACTTGGCCTACTACTCCCCTGCTTTGAGACCGGACTGACCACAATCAAAACTACTCCTGGGGAATGTTTGTCAATCCTGTTCCTAAAAATCTTGATGAAGACTTTTTTCTCAGCGAAGAAGTAATGAAGATCTCACCAACTCATTTGCAAGCCTACTCAAGTGTTACATTACTCTTTGTCGCTCCAAGTTTTCTCCTAATCTCAGCCTTGTATCACATTTGCTGCATTTTAAGCCCCTGATTACTAATTGGACATACTGTGGACACTGAGAACAGATTGTTTCATTTAGAGTAAGCTTTGACATACTTGATGGCTTATGATGGCTTTTGTCAGCCCTCTCCTGACTCACTGTCGTGGTTTAACCCCGGCTGGCAGCTCAGCCCCACGCAGCCGCTCGCTCACTCCCCCCACAATGGGATGGGGGAGAGATTCGGAAGGGTAAAAGTGAGAAAACTCGTGGGTTGAGATAAAGGCAGTTTAATAGGGAGAGCAAAAGCCACGCATGCAAGCAAAGCAAGGAATTCATTCACCACTTCCTATGGGCAGGCGGGTGCTCAGCCACCCCCAGGAAACACGTAACGGTGACTTGGGAAGACAAACACCATCACTCCAAACATCCCCCACCTTCCTCCTTCTTCCCCCAGCTCTATGTGCTCAGCAGGACGTCCTATGGTCTGGAATAGCCCTTTGGTCAGTTGGGGTCAGCTGTCCCTGCCGTGTCCCCTCCCAGCTTCTTGTGCCCCCGGCAGAGCTGAGAGCTGAGAAGTCCTCGGCCAGCCTAAGCACTACTCAGCAACAACCAAAGCATCGGGGTGTTACCAACATTCTTCTGGTACTAAATCCAAAACACAGCACCATACCAGCTACTAGGAAGAAAATTAACTCTGGCCCAGCTGAAACCAGGACACTAAACAAACCACTCTTCCAAACTTGTTGCTGTTCTCCTTGTTGTCCTCCGCTTTTTCCAAATGCCCCATTTTCCCTGGTGTGCAGTGTCCTAAACTGAGTACTGCACCCCGGCTGATGTCCTACGAACACTGTAGCATGAAAAGATCACATCATTCGCCTTGCAGATCATGCTGTCCAGTCGGAGCGTTCCATCATGATGTTTGCCTCTCCTGTAAAAGGCTGACATTGCTGAGTTTATGATTCATTATACCCTCCAAATTCTTTCCTGTGTATTTGTTGCTTACTGTTTTTCCCCTCGCCTGAATTTGAGCAGATGATTACTCCTGCCCAAGCGTAATAGCTTACACTTCTCACTGAATCTTATTCTCATTTAAGGCGAGACAGTTTTTCAAACTTGTCAAGTTTCTTCTGAATTTTAGTCTTGCAGCACCTTTGAACCAGTACTGTCTGCAAGCGCCTAAACGTGCTACCTATTCCAGCATACCTGTCATTCACGAAAATGATCCAGGACTAGACTTTGGAGGAATCATGCTTATAAGAGGCCTTGCATTTTCGAAGAGAACCAAGACAGCTGCTCCAAGACCGGACACTGCATCCATCTCATATTAATTTATTTACCTGCTTGCATTTTCCTGATGGAAATGCCATATGCAGCACTGCCGAAAGCTTCACCTCTGCTGGAATCTAAGCATAGGACTTCATTTGCCTTTCCTCTAGGAAGGCCTTCTGCGTTATCATTGAAAGAAATCAGATTGGTGTGATTTAATTTGCTTTTGACAAAACTGTGCTGCCTCTTAGTGATCACCTATCAGAGGTTAACTGTCTCAGAGGTGCTCGCAAATAGTTTATTTATGGCAGATTTTTTTCAGGAAATTAAGTTAAGCAGACCAGCCTAAATTTTCTCCTCATCATCCATTCGCTCCTTCTATGACAGTCACTAGACTACCAACATTTTTTTTCCCCATTTTACTGGATACCACTCATCCTATTTAAGATTTCAAATAAACTTACTAATGGATCTGATATTGCTTTAGTCACTTCAAGAAATCCTCTCCGATTAAAGCCATCAGGCCCAATTACACTGAGATCATTCAACTCAGCTACGTTTTCCTCCTTGGTAGCTTAGCTCTGATCGTCTGTAGTCGGCCCCTTTTGCAATGGAGTCCATAGGTGTTTTTCTCTTTGAAGCAAAGATCTGCGTACATGGGAGAAAAGACAACATTGCCCTTCTTTTTTTTCCCCACTCTGAACAGGCTTCACAGTAGCCTCCAGACTTTATAGCCCTCAAATAGACCAGCTTAGCAGAAGACAAGAAAATCAGCATAGTCTTTAAAAAAACCCTTTAATTTAATCAGAGGGCTGCACATGCTCCAGCCAAGAGATTACTGAAGAAGTTTTCAATTTGGAACCAAATGAATTTCTGAATTTGCTTTCAAAACAGTTGAGTTCGCACAACCACAGTCAGCTGAGATCTCAGAAATGTGTATGTAAGAAACCCTGTCCACCAGATGCTTTAAAACAAAAAATTCAAATAATTTTTATTTACAGGAAACTCTTATGCTTCTACACTCTTAATAAAAATTAACCTTACCAATGGCCAAAAACACCAATATCTGGAAAAAAAAAAAAAAAAAAAAAAAAGAAAGCAGATATTCTGCTTAGGGATGCGCTCGTGATGCTGCAGGACACTGTCCCCCCTAGATCATAGAATCATTTAGGTTGGAAAAGCCCTTTAAGATCATCAAGACCAACCGTTCCCCTACCCCTGCCATCCCACCCCCAAACCCTGGCCCTCAGCACCGCCTCTGCCCGGCGTTCAATCCCCCCAGGGCTGGGGACTCGACCCCTTCCCTGGGCAGCCCCTTCCAGCCCCTGACAGCCCTTGGGGGAAGGAATTGTTCCCCAGGGCCAACCTCACCCTGCCCTGGCACAACTTGAGGCCGGTGCCCCTCGTCCCATCGCCCCTTCCCTGGAAGAAGAGGCCGCCCCCACCTCGCTACAGCCTCCTGGCAGGCAGCTGTAGGGAGCGATGAGGGCTCCCCTCAGCCTCCTCTGTGCTGCAGACACGCTAGCAACACAGCACCCGACATGAACCCGGTTCTGGGGAACTGATTGTCTTTCTGCTGGAAGTGACATGCGGCCGATAGGTGGTTTATCTCCTGTCATTTGTATTTCATAGCACAGCCTTCAAACAAATCACCTTCCTCACACATTCAGCAAAGCAGAGGGAGTGCCAAAATAAGGTGTGGGAAAGCAGTTTCGCAGCATTATTACACCAAGCACGCAACCTTTTGAGACTGCTTTGTATGCAACTACATCACACACCATAAAAAAAAAAATCAGTAATTCCCACCTCTAAGAAGAAATGTATCTCTAATCCAACATTTACTGCAATAAAGGGTAATACTGCAACTACACAACTGTGAAGTCAACGTGCCATACACCACTACTAGAGCTTTCCCTTCTCAAAGAGAAAGAATATTTTTTTCCGTGAATTAACTTAAGAGAAATACAGACTTAATGGGTCAGTCATACTTATCTGCTGACTTAGAACAATTTCAAGTATGTCAGGGAGCCTTGAATATCTACAGTAACGTACAATTTGACATCATATGCTGTACAGTCATCTCCTATTAACAGAAGGCTTGAAATACTTCTGTCTGAGTAACAGGTGAGAAAGTTGGTTGAATTATCTGAAGTCAGATGTAGCGCTCAACCTTGTTACAGGTTTTGAAGTTCTCTGCGTGCTGAGGAACACACTTTCATCTGCAGCCTCTTGCTCACTTGAAATAACTGGAAGAAACTTAAACTAATTACCACAGGTGAGCTTGGATCTCTGCTCCAGGCATAACGTCGTGCCACTTCTACCCCTGCTTGTACATTATGCTTCACTTCTGACACCAGTGAGAGGTGTGCTGGACTCCCTGCCTTTGGATGACAGACTGACAAAGCCAGGGGGAAACGTGCACTTTTGTAGCACCATGGGTTGGAGTAAAAAGCTTTCCCAAATAGCAGCAGTAGCCTTCTATTCAATGCAATTTAACAGCAAAATCCACAAAGTGTTTCCATGCAGTCTCCAGCATGTGAAAATTTGGTATATAAATGACTATAAAATAGCACCTGCTTCCTGCATGGCAGACTAATGCAGACGTGTAGTTTGGAAAGAAAAATTCAGTCAAGTTTGTCACTGGTGTTCCTGTCATGGCACTTCAGGAAACAGCCTGGCTCCCGTTTTTCAGTTCAGCACATCACCTATAGCACCAAACCCGAGACGCACACAAGAGGATACAGGATGGAAATAGCAGGACAAACTACCCAATCTCTGCCTGGGAAAGAAAGGCACCGGCATGACAAACACGGGTACTAAGGGCAACTTCCCTTCCACAGTAACTTACAGAGCACGACACTGAGAGGAATAACAAAGAAACATTTCAGCATTACACAGCTCCAATTCAATGCAATTTGGAGCATGACGATAGACTTTCTACTTGCAAAAATTATCAAGCATTAAACCTGTGTATCAGAGTCAGGCCAGTTTCAGCACCAAAACATTGCCTTGGGCAGCTTTCTTAGGCAAAGAGAGGAAAAAGCTGATCAACCACTGGCTTTTATAGCTAGTGAAATGAAACAGTAACTAGGGGCAAAAGAAAAAGAACAAATGTTCACATTTTTCAGGTATACTTTATGTCAAAAGGGGCTGTGCACAATTGGTTTGTGCCCCCAAATGAGTCCTCTCTAAAGTTGCAGGTAAGAGTTAGCCACAAAATAAGGCGGGGGGGGGGGGGGGGGAGGGAGAGAAATACATTAAGAAATGTGGTCTTTAATGCATAAATAAATACACCCCTCTAGATATCTCAGATTTACACTGTAATTTCATTATGACAGAGAGTAACAAGAAATGCATCAAAAGGCCTTAGAAAAGCCAAGTCTGCAGAGGACCCAAAGACTGAATGCAAAGATTGCCCCAGAGAGTCCTCACAATAGGAAGTCCATGTCGAATATATCCAAAATACCTACTGCTTGGGGGACGAATTCTTGGGTAAGATTCCAGGTTGGTGACAGCCTATTCCTTGTGGAGGAAAAGGTGTGCTTAGAGGATATAAACCAGACACAAACCAGAATAATTCTCTTGACTCGGCAGGTTCAGCACCTTGGCACAGGCTCCTCGCACTGTCTCAGCGCACCCCAGCTCCCAAGGCCAAAAGCACAGGGAGAGTTATTGCTCAGAGACCTTTCTGCGTATGAACGCTCAGCGTTTGCATAGCAAACGTCTCCTTCTTCCCTCTGGCACAACCTTGTAACAATGATCTATGCCTTAACTTTTTGTCATTTTAGTAGCTATTTGCACCTTTCCTCCTTTGACACGCAGTCATTTCTAGTGTAGTCACAGTAATATCAACAGAACAAAACAGCCTGAGCAGCATCCACAAAATCAACACACAGACATTTAAAAGAATTTAACATATACAGTGATGCATGGATCTATTTGGTGATTTATGATAAGCACATATCATAAGTGATGATCTTTTACCCAATTCTGTTGTCATGTTCTTTCAAAACACAATAAACATACTTGTCATTTTCTTGCTAGGGTATCCATCACAAGCAACAATTTCACCAGGCATTTTTCAAGTTACCTGAACTGAAAGACAATATTTCTATATACTGCCATGATCCTAACACCTGAGAACCTCAGGAAAAATTAATGAACAGTCTCTGAAGTATAGTCTTTATCTTACAGATACAGATCTCCGTTACAGAGAGCTTCAGGGTGGATTTAATTTCACTGAACACTACCATGTAAGAGCCAGGCATCCACCCCAAGCCAATCATTAAAGCTCCCTCAAAAGCTAATGAAGGGAATGCACTTCCAAAGGTCACTTAATTACATTCCAAAATGCCTAACAGAGGCAGGATGAACTACCTGCTGGAAGTCAATCACTCTCTCCCTCTTACTCAGGAGGCCTAAATGCAAGTTTAGGCTTCGTGCCTTATTTCTGCACACTTAGACTACAATCCCCCACCTATTTCAGGACGTCTGAGAAGACTTTTCCACGTCTGAAGCACGTGATCATTCTTCCTTATTCCAGGAAAGCCTTCAGCTGTATGCAGGATACCTCAAATGGAAGGAGCCTCTACTGATAACAATCCAGCCTATGAAATTTTCCATTAAAGCACTTACGAAGCAAAATTGTGGACAAGAAAGAAAATGACAAAGGTGCAGCATGACTTGCCGTTTTAAGGAATTCTACTTTTTCCACTGGATAAATGGATGACTTGGCTAGTTAGCAAACATGCAGCTGTCAGCCTGACTGCTACCCAGCTATTTGTGGTATGTCAGCAGCAGGCAGGATGCTGGGACGCTTAGCGTTGACATTATCTGTGTGTGACAGCTTCAACAATGAGCTGTTGGCCGGGGAGGGAGACACCACGTACATCTGTTCATCAATCCTGCTGAACAACGGGAAGCCTCAGAAATCGTGATGGACCTCATGAATAACCTGCGAGCACAACATAAACCTGTTCTGGATTTCCAAACTTTAATCAGACCTACCAGGTTTGGCACCAGGTCCAGTACAAAAGAATGCAAAGCACACAAAAGCTCATGCACGGGTATTTAATCACAAGTTGGAGCTTTTTCTGACACCTTCCACTTCAGCAGTAAGGCATAAACCTTGGCTGGAGTTTGTCAACGAGTGAAGTGTACTATTAAAAAGTTTACTATTTATTTTCTTCCTATTAAATCAGATTCCTCCTTGTCTCTCTTTTCTCCCTCAATTATTTTTGTTCGTGATACTTCTTTCAGTTAGAACACTCCAGATTTGCATAATAAATTTTACCTCACTCCTACTCTTTTTCTAAAAACTTTCCTGCTCTTATTAATACCACGTAACAATGAAACACTGACACGCCTCAACCTTTGGAAAGTGAATTCAAAGCATTCTGTACAACTTATACAATTTAGCTTGCTTGTACAGCAAAAAGCTTGAACTCATAGGCCCCTCTGTGTGAGATGCAGGCACATTTGTTAAATATGTTTTTCCAGTTACTATAGGCTTAGTTACTCTCACTCCATGGGACTACAAAAAGGGTAGGCTGGAAGACATCTGCAGAGCAAGGTATTTGTCTACCTAATTGTCCATCTTATACATGCATCTAAAAGTAATGTGGGGGATTTGAATGATCTACTAGCAGCAAGTATTCTGGATAAGAAAATATTTTTCCCCTACCGTATCTGGCTATCTGTCACACCTTTCTATTGCCTTTTCCTCTTAACTAGGCTGCAGCCAGAGGAGTGAGGATAATTTTGGCACTACTTTTTAGACAAATTTTCCGAGGCTCTAATCCTTTTTGGCAGCACATGTGAAAACTTTGACTTAGTTCCCAAGGAAGCCCTATCTCCTGCTCTTCAGAGGACCGCTTCTATAAGTTTTAGGCTTGATCACTCCAACATAACTCAGGTGCTGAAGGGGAAAGGAGGAAGAGGGACCAGAGATACGCTCATACTTCACTAGTGCTGGGGAGCTTAGTGATAACCTGAAATGTGAAGGGTTTAACTGCATGCATTAACTAACCAGAGAGAAGTGAAGCTGTCATGAACCGAGCACTACCCAAAATTCATGCTGTGGTTCCTGATTGCTTTCTTTCGCAGAGAAATGAAGAGCAGAGAAGAAAGGTCCCTTAAAAATAGATGAGGAGGGTTATTCAGTCTCCGATGAGAAGTCAAAAGGAAGATTGTATTCATGCTTTCCATGGTATGGAGTCATGTAAAGCGTGACTCAAGTAATTTAATCTTGCTTTTGTAACAGTCAACAATACTTTGATCGGTAATTAGATAAGGTTGTATTAAATATATGCACTGAAGAATTAAGTCTTTAATTTAAAGCCTTCCATAAAAGAACATTTTTAATGTTCCCTCCTCCCTTACAGATTAAATTTTTATCAGCTAAAGCAAATAACATGTAGCTGAATGAAATTAGTGTGCTGCTCATGAAGAAAATCTAACCTGAAACAGCTTTTCAGAGAGCTTAAGCAATGTCTTGACATCAATTGATTTAAATACACAATTCACAAACTCTTAGATTAACTTTTTTATATCTCCGTCTACACTGCACGAGTTACAAAGATCTCCAGGCACTTTGGCATGTTCTTAAACCCAAATGACAAAACGCAGGCTCCACAAAGAAATGACTGCAATGCCAGCGTTCCTCTTTTATTCCACACACTCTGAAACACCAAATTAAGGGGAAAAAAATCAGAATTTGGAACACTCTTAAAAAGCTCTGGTCTGTGCTTTTGCCTGAGCTGTGGTGAAAGCTGACTCCTAGACACAGGCACCCTTCAGAGAAATGGCTCAGTCCCTGTGTCCAGTGTTAAAAGGAAATTTTGAGCGTATCAGCTGATTTCAGTTGTTTTAACAGGACACTAGGAAAGAGCCAATACTTAAGTATCCACACCAAAGCTATGAAGAGATTTAAAAATCAAGGACATGTTAAATTATATTCTGAAGGGATTAGGAAACTAGCAAGTTCTGTGGCCTTCACTCTGGACCAGGATTAAACTATTAATCTCATTCTGGGGTGACTGACTGGGATATGAGGCACCTTTACATCTCATACTTAGAATAGATTTCCCCATCAGGTCTGCAACATACCTATATTAAACCACATTCAGAGGGTAAAGAATGTATTCTTCATAGCTTGCTGTCATGCTACTGTAATCATAACTAGACAGAGATCCATTTGATAAATGGAGGATGTGATAGAAAGAATATAAACTTTGGTTGTGTAGATTTTAAGGGTGTCATTGGCATACTGATAGTTTCACAACCCTAGAGGTGTATGAACAGTATTTACCAAAATCAGAACCTTACACATGCTGGGGTTTGTCTCTGTTTTCTTGTACAAATCTGTAGGAAACAGCTAAGTCAAACTCTTTACAATACTTAATGCACCTCAGTATGGAAAGAAGAGAAAGCAATAAATAAGGAGCAAGACCTTCTGGAGAAAGTTTGTGTACCTAACTGAAGGAGGATGGCGTACTGACAGCTATTACACCTAGTGCTCCAAACGCAACCGCCAGCTCCAGAGACCTCTGCAGTTCTGATGACCAGAAACTGGTAAGAAGCATCAGGAGAGGATCGCTTCATACTTGCCCTACCTCTTATACTCTTTATTTAAGGCTCTTCAGAGGAGACAGAGCCCCAGTTAAAGCAAATACACCCAGCTCTATATAGCTTGGAAGAAACAAAAACTTAATTCCCTATTGGTCTGCTCCCTTCTCTGTATATTACATTCACTTCAAAATTGCAAGGGAAAAAAATAATCTAAGAGTGGATGATGTGAATTAAATCCCATCGTATTACAAGAACAAGTCTAATTCTTTTTCAGATCAATGCTATCGCGCATGTGCACAGAAAAGGCACTCTCGGCACATAATGGGACATATTCAAATTTTCCCAAAGTATTTTGTCTGACAGATACATTATAATTAAGTTAATCAAAACACATTGCAAGGCAAGGCCCCTATGTAATAAGAAACCTTAGTCCTATACAGCAGCCACAACTTTTCAAAGCATTTCCCACAAACTGTTTCCCACACTTTTTGGATGACGGCACAGTGCATGAGGGAAGCAGATACTCTTTTGTGTCCAATCTGAAGTGAAAGTTTCCCCCACAGATAACGTCTATGAAAACTATATGGGCTTTGGAGGACTTCCCTGCCTCCCCAAACCCCCCTCCTTAAGCAGTCAAGATAAACTATTCTTTCACAGCTGGTAGCTGAGTCCCAGCAGATCTCTATCTGCATGCAGGGTGACTATTTTTAAGCCAACAATGAATCACCAGCAGGAGGACAAGACAAAACGCTGAAGCACACATTCTAGGTAGCTGAACTATAAGAACAATATTCAGTAATTTGGTTATTTCTGGAAGAAATGAACCACATGAGCAGCAGGTGCGTATGCTAATAGAATGACTTTGTGTTTTAATTAAGCAGTATTTCCCTACAGAGTAATTACATACGTTATTTACTCAAATTTTTTAAAGGCTATTAAAAAAACTGTAATCTCTTTCTTTCCTAGACTACAAACAAAAGATCTCAAGAACCTTAAAACACGGAAAAAAAGTAGCGAACACACTTAGTAGATCCTATACGTACACAATAAACACTTGCTAGGTGCAATTCCATAAAGGAGTTTCTGTAACAGATGGTGTTGTCTGAACTCCCATCAAAAACTGTTTTGTCTCAGATAATGGCACTGATTCTACAGAGAGTAATGTGTGATGAGAAATTTTACATTGACTGCCATGGCTGTAAGAAAACTAATCTAGCCCAGCAGGTATTGTAAAGTAGCATTTGAAATAGAGAGTACAGAGCCTAAAGAAGAAAAGACGACAAGTTTAATGAGACGTTGACTTCCTAAGCTTAAGTAACAAATACAAAATCTTCTTCAAAGGATTCACGATGTCCAGACCCTCTGATTCCCATCCATCACTCCAAAGGTGGGCTAAGAACAGGCAGGGTCTGCTGCTGCACAACTGGTCTCGCTTCTGGCCAGTCTTCCACAGCTACAACTGCTATTGCTATCACCCAGCCATTTGCCAAGTGTTCTATACTATTCAGTGCCATTTTCTCCTGTGAAAAAGCATTACTATGTTGGCAATATCAAGTTAATATTACAGAACTGAAAATAATAATGCAGCCAAAATACACTTGCTATTTCTTTAGTATATTCACAGATTTATCATTGGGCTTTGCCTATTCACTCCAGTTGAAGAGAGGGAAATTGCAGGGGAAACAGGTCAACTCCCAGGCAGGAGAAACCCTCAGACCTGAAAGTGATTTATCCAAATGTAATACTGACATCTGGAAATAGAGGCACCAAAACAAAGAGCCAAATTCAGAAACGCCGTGTGTGGATGCAACTCCTTTAAGCCCTTTTCTCCAAACTGCTCAGACAGCGCTTCCGAGCTTCCTCCAAAGAACACAATCCGCTCCCTGCACGACACACTGCTATAAATTCCACCTTTGAAAAAGAAACTTGTTTCATGCTTAAAGAGAATGACGCACACCAAGCGATGTTTAACAGAAGGAATTTTAGGCAGCTTTTTTCAATCCTCCTTTTTCAAAATTATACAAATTCAGATTCCATTGCATCTATCTTAAATGTAACTCCACTAGAGAGACACATCTCCCAGAAAATAAAGATGGGAGATCATCCTATATTACAGAAGAGATGTGTCAAGTACATGTCACACAGCTATTAAATTGAAAAATGGAACTCGCAGGAAAATCTGAGAATGTTTTCGAGAGCTAAAAGCCTCATTTTCACTTGCTTCTCTTGTGCAGGCATAACTTTCTTATAATATTTCAATAAGGATTTTATTTTTTTTCAAGATTCTCTCTGTCCATTGTACCTGTGAGATTTGTGGTTTTCTGTCAGTCTAGCACTTCTACTGCATCCTGGAAAAGCTATTTCAGCAACTTTCTCAGGAATTAGGAGCATGTATAAATCAAGGTTTGTAAAGAGCAGCTAGCAAATACAGCTTCCAGGCCAGGTGCTGGTCTGTCTGTAATATTAAAAAAAAAAAAAAAAAGTGATCTATTCAAAGCACCTGGTTTGTCTTGAAACAGCCAGAGATGAGAAAAGAGACCAAGAAGAGGCTTGGGTTTTTTCTCCCTTAAAGCAAAGATTTTATTTCAGAGGCACACTTATAAAAGCCATCTAGTTTGAATCTAACTTACCCAATGACTTTCCCAGTTCCTCAAACTAGCAAAACAGTTGGTAAGAAAACCTATCTCAGGAGAGAATAGCTATTATATTGGCAGGAATTGGCACAATGGGCAATTTTGCTAGAATTAATCAGAGTCATGATGGAGTCTTTCCCTATCTACGCAAATGTCAATGCATTTGAAGTCAGTATTGCACATGGTACTATTGCTTGTGGTTTACTCACTCTGTGTATTTGAATCTTAACCCTGAACACTCAAAACACAGATTTTTATACCAAACCTATTGAAATCACAATGAACTTCACCGGAGGCTTTCAGTCCAAGGAGTCCATAAATAAAGAGCAGAGTGAAAAAATAGCTACTTTTGGAAAGAATAATTTTTAGAAAGGCCCTAACAATCACAATATGCTATTCAAAACATTAGCCTGACAGAAGATACACTACTCAGAGAACAGCCACAACCAAGTAGCTGTGGTCCAACTGCGTAAGAGATGGAACATGATTTTTCTCAAAAGTATTACTTTTAGGTTTACCCTATGCTTTATCAGTAAACTTCAAGCAAAATTGCTTGAACATTGTCTCATGTTTCTCTTTTCTCCTCTTCTTTTTCTACTTGATATTCATATATTTTTACAGCTAATTCTGTCAATGCTGCTCAAAATTTCAGCTTTGAACTCAATAATTGTTCTTTTAGAATTTTATAAATTAAGTGATCCTGATATTCCGTGACTGACACTGACTGCCAAGAGATGCAGAATATTAATCAAGAGGAAGCCAGGCACAGTTTACCACCTCTGACGACACAGAATTTCTCGGAAAACATACTCAGCAAGTAATGAATTTTCCCTACCGTCAGTTACGGTTCTGCATGAGCTCTACAGTCTGGTTGTGCAGGCGATTGAACGGGACTGTAACAAGATCTCCTTTTGCCTTTATCATCTCCAACTGAGGACAGTTACATGGCTAAATTACTCATCCTTGGCACAGCCTAATTTTGCTCTCAGAGCCGGTAAGTGAAAAAACAAAACACCACAGACTTTTCATTCTAGCTGAAATTAGTTTCTTCTCAACAGAAACGTTATTTCTGTTGAAATGCGGAATATGCAAACAAGTATTATGCACTTTTGCTTGTTTCTTTCATATTTAGCCTCCCAGAGCAATGGCATCAATTCTCAAAGAGATTTAACTAGATGACATTTGAGGAAATTATATGACTATGACTTTTTTCCTTCCTAAACTGATTAAATTATTTAAGAAAATTAAGATTTTAAAAGCAGGATTTCTGACTAATTTTGTTTGATAATTACAGAAATATTCTTTTTTTTTCCTTGAAAAAAATGCTACCAGTTTCAAACAACCAAGACATTGAAGAATATGCCAGCAGAAAGCAACTTTAGCCTTTCTTATGGAAGAGCTCTCATCTTACTACAGTCTTAATATACACAAATATACCTGATGAGACACATGAAATAAACATAAATTGACTTAAAAAAAAAAAAATGTAATGAAAAAGAAAGACAACAGTGAAGTATGTCACTGAACGTGTACCCGAAGTGCTAGCTGCTCAGAAAATGCTTCTGTGTGCAAGTTATTTAATATCCTACCTTCATAAGAGTAAGAGTTTTGCTTTCATATTAGAAAAGACAGTTGTAAATCCGATAGAACTCACTGTGCCATTGCTGTGGAAGAACAGCAAATTCAATCCTCCCCCTCCACTCCGGTATTTACTTGGAATATATTTCTGACAAGTTTAGTAGCTAATCCTCCTCCTGTTATTTCTTACCAAGTCACTTAAACATAACAAACAGATATATTATTACACACACCGGTGAAAATACTCAGAATTTGAATGCTGTACTGCTCAGTAGAAAATTCGCTGTACACAGACTGGCGTTTTATGATCCCCAAAGTCCAAATTTACAAAGCCCAATGATGCCACTAAGAAATATATCAGCTTGCTGATGGTAGATTTTTACTTCACAAAACACAATTCCTTCCTCTTGCCATTTGGATGATGAACACTACAGTGTATATTTGTTTTTGCTGGAAAAAATAATTTCTTGATGTACACAGAGTTTGTCATACCAGTCTTATGGATTTTCTTGCAATCATATTTTGAGCGTATTATCTTATCTGTGCTAAAATAACAGTCAGGATTTATTGGGGGAAGAAGGTTTGAAAAACCTTTCTAGCAGAAATATATTTATTCCAGATGAAGACCTTTAGTATTACTCAGATTTTTGGAATCAGAGAGATGCAATTTCATTTATTGAGCGTTTTCTCTGTGTTTTGTGGCAGGATAACATCAAGAACAAAATGAAACTGATTTATAATGTGATGCACATGGAAACAAAATGCATTTAGAAATCTGCTTTTATTATTTCAGTCCAGGTAAATTCAGAAGCATCGAGACACACCAGTAAGAACTGATTTCTGTCATACATGGAAATATTTGATGATAAAAACCTACCACAGGGACTGTGTAACTTCTTTTGGCTGACCTTTATGCGCTTGTCCACTTTTTAAAATCTGCAAGAAAACCCAGAGTGAAGAAAAACTCATTTGAGCATATTTTGTCCCTCATGTGAGTTGAAAACAAATTATGTGAACAAACCTTTGAAATATGGTCTAGCAGAAAAACAACCAATGTTTACCTTTGGCAATGCTGCTTTGGGTCACTACATTTACAGCAGGTCATTGAAAACAATTAATGATGTTCTCATGGACAATCTACTGTGGGCAGAAAAAATACCCTTCCAGCATAACTCTCCTAAACAGTGAAACATGCAAACTAGGCTCTTTCCCAAATCTTTTTGGGAACTGCATCAAAAAGAAGGAGAACAGAAAACGTGAGTAAGATACAGGGAACAAAAGTCCTTCTCATACCTCTTTCTTGTCTGCCCCCAGTACACTTCAGGGTGTAAGTTACTGAACATCAGTGGCTGCTCCAGCTTACAGCAGCTTCCCCATACTCGTGGTGTCTCTTGTGATTAGGACAGAAAAGGTAAACAACATTTTCCTCAACCTGCTGTTCCACACTTAGCATGTCCTTACGAGAGGGCTGACAAAGGGTTCCGTATGGTCCCTTCCATCCTGAAGGATCAGCATGTGGGGCACAGCACCCTCAACTCCACAGCCGTGTAAGAGGCGTTCAGCCAAACCATAGGCTTGCTCTCCAGGTGACAGGCTGATGCACCCAGCAAGTCAGAGCATGAGTCAGACATGATGAATGTCCTCTGGTGATACCTCTTCTGACGATTATCGAGGAATGCAGACTGCTGGTTTAAAACAAGCATCTGACTTTTAAATAGCTACAACCCATGAGAAGAGAAGAGAGAGTGAGTCCAGGAGGAGGAATAGAGAAGAAAATCAGATCACCAGGAGCAGCAGAGGAGTGGCTGAGTGAAGAAGTGAAGTTACCAAGTGAAGTTGTTGCCACGCAAAAAAGAAGTCTATTCTAGCATTTGGGACTAACAAAGGGGAAGCAGATGTGACTGTGGAGCTTTGTGGTATTGCTTATTTTCTCTCCCTACCTCAGTACCTCATGATTGGAGCTGGAACACTGCATCCTCCTCTTTCATCACACCCCTGAAGGTCTGGGGAGCAGCTGCAGTGAGACAAAGCACTGTTCTCGGGGCTCAAGTGGATGCCAGCTCACAGCAAGCTGGAAGGGCTGAGCTGAAACTGGCAGTACCCAGAGCTGGGAGTGGAGGACTGCGTCTGAAAGAGGCTTATACAAGAGGCCACTGTAACCTACTGTTGAGCTACAGGAAAGGTGATTATCCACAATGCTGGGAAATTAAACACTGTAGGAAGCAGATCTCTTGTAACATTACCTGAGAGCAGGATTCATCTCTTTAATCACCCAGTTTAAGTCAGTCATCCAGAGTTTTTCTATAATTGATGGAAAAAGAAAATACCACAAGAGGTGATTCAGCCCACCAATTTTAGATAATTACCTTAGGATGATATAAGCCATCCTCTGGAGGTGCCTATTCTTTTCTATTGATTATTGAGCGAGCCCAGAGCACTCACCATGGCCAGCTGTTAGATGAAAATTAGGTTAGGTGAGTCTGAACAAGCAATTACAGCAAACAAAGTGGAGACTTGTCTAGTTTAGGAATTGGTCCCATAGCCTTTTCAGAGATGTAGGAGGTATCGACAAAGATATCCCACATGGAGACGACTTCTTGCTGAAATAACTTCCATATTTTCTTTTTCCTTGCAGAAAAGCAGAGGCAAGTTCATAGGAAAGGCATGCCTACATACTTCTTCAAAAGATACAGAAACCAAGACTGATGGGAGAAGAAACATGGAATATGCGTATGCACCAACCCATGACTCCAGGATGTCTTTGAGAAACTTTTGCAGGGCCTTCCAGATTGCTGTGCCTTTTATTTAGAACCTGCACTTACAATCTGCAACTTATTTATTTATTCAGAGAGGCTATAAGGAGAAAGAAATAATACTGTGTTCAAGATCAGCAAACATGGAGTTCATGACACATTTCAGTCATGGACACGCAACTAGTCACAAAATGTTCATGCATTAGCACTTCTAAAGCTTCAAGTGGTATTTAAGTTGTGGTAGAAGCTTTTAATTCTTGAGAGGGGAGTCTTCTGCAGGAGAAGGGTAGACTCCTCCATTTAAAGTAACAACAAATACAAGAAAACAGTAGAAACATGAAATTGCTGTGTCCATGAACTTAACATACTGCAACCAATGCAATTTCATTTCTAAAACTCAGCCTTGTCACACACATCTGCACATACTTGCATGTTCTCTGCATAGGTCCTACGGCAGTTACAACCTAAAGCGTTCAATCACAGAATTGCCACTGAAGGTCAGAAAGGTGATCTTGAGACGTCACCTCGTCTAGGTCCCTGCCTGGAGGTGTAGTCCATCCCCTCTGCCTTCCCCAGCCAACCCACTCCTGAGGGTCACTATCCCCATTTTCATTAGAGCTTTCCCTCACGCCAAGCTCTCCTGTTGCCATTTCAACCCAAAACTCCCTATCCTGTCTGCAGCAAACATGCAGAACATTTTGTTACCTCCCCTCCACAGCACTGCTTCACTTATTGTCTCCCCTATATCTATCAGCATTCCTTTTGCAGGGAGAGGAGAGATGCCTAGCCAGCAAATGTCCATCGCTTCATTAGTAAAAGAGCAATATCCTTAAATATAGATCTTGGGTAGATAATGTCCTAATTCATATTTAAGATGAAATTATTCTGGTATTGATTAAACCTGTTTTGTCTATGTTACTGATAAATGTTAACTACGTACAGTCTGTAAATGAAGGCCCGTGTAACTTTTTTAGGTTGTTTCATTTTCTAATCCAAATTTGAACTAATCGTATTCTTAATCTCTCTAGCTCTGCCTCAGTGCAGCAATTATTTGCAGTGAAGTTGACGCCACTTCAAAGATGGTCAGGTTTTGATTCAGAGTGAAGTAATCACTAGTTACAAACAACTACCCAAACAAATTAATGCTGTTGACTGAGCTTGGTAAATCTGACACATAACTGGTGTTTTCCTATATTCTCCAGTCCGGGTTTGTATTAGAATTATGGGTATGTCTGGACATATGTGTGTTGGGCTTGATTAATTAACCCATGATTTTCGGCTATGAAGGCTTGCTTGTGCAGTGAATTTTCCTAAAGTGCAATTTAGAAATATCACACAGAGCCATTAAAAGCAACCCATTTTGCTCTCTCACTTCGTGCTCACTTTGTACCGAATATAATCACTTTCTGCTTTTTGTCAGACAGCTGCGCCCTGAAATTCTGACCCTTACCTGTTGCTGTAAATTCACCTTCCACGTGCCTGTACCTAATATATGAACAATGTAAAAATGCTTTTAGTTTTGTTAGACCCTGTTACAAACATAGGGGCTGAGGCATTACGCTCAGAAAACAAAAAAAAACTAAAATAGGAACAAGATTTGTTGTACAAGAAACAAAAGAAAGAAAAGCAAGGAAAAAAGGCAAAACAAAGGAACTGATCATGTATTAAAGATCTATTCAACCAAATATGGCAGCACTCCAGCAACACACAGTAGTTTGAGCAGGACTTTAAATATGTGAGCTGTCAAACAGAAGTCAAGAGCTTAAGTGATTTGCTGGACAGGGAACTAAATAAACCAGATGTATTATTTCATTTAAAAACAGATTTGTTCCATAAGGCCTTCCATATGAGTCCTTAGAAGTCAGCATTGATTTTCCTATCAATGAAAACCAAGTGAGAAAATATGCAGTCAAATGAGAGGGATCATCCAAATGATTCGTGAGTTATGCAGTGATTCCAGTTATTTATAAACTACTTCACTATTTTTTCAAGAACGACTTTGTTCAAAGTCCTTACTGCATGCCACCTGACTGGTATGAACATCATGAAAAATAATTTCAGCCTAAATCACTGCTAAACTGGCAGAAGTCACGCCTGAGAACAGAAAGCATTATCATTTCATCAACAAACTTCCTCCCGTACTTTAACGATAGCCTTCTGTATTTTTCTACCCTGCTCCCATAAAGCATATATTTCTCATTCCTCTATGCTGAGCATAGCAGACAATGGGCTGACGGTGTTCACTCTCTGAAAACTCCATTAAAAAAGCATTAAGATTGTGACACAGAACAATAAAAGCAATGGAAAGCTCAGTTTCTGGAGAAATGTACCATATGTCCTCTCACACTTACCCAACACGACACATTATGCAGTTGGGGTGCTTAATTATGCTGAGGTGTTGAAAAATGTAGATACGCAAGGATACACTGGGAAGCCCACAGGTTAAAATAGGGATTATTAATATATTTTCTATTATTATGTGTCAGATGCATGAATAAAGCAGGATAACCTGTGATCTACTTAAAATGAAAAATACAAAACTTGTCTTTTGTAGTATTTAAATTACATGTACAGTGAGACGATGCTTAATCCTATTATTTCACTGAGAAATAGGCTTTTTTGTTCTTATTCTCCCTTCCCTCTCCACTTCCCTGCCTACCCTTTATTCATTTCCCTAAGAAGAGTATATATACAACAAAGTATGCAACTGCCAGCACAGGCTTTGGTGAAGTTGAGAGGAACTTTAGTGGGCACTGACTCTTCAGATGCTGACCAACCTGTTTGAAAAACCGCATCGCTCTGGAAAATGCAAACACCACAGCCGTTAGCAACCTACATCCTTCATCAAAATTCTGCATTCCCGTGGCCTGTGTGCTGAGACAAGCAGCTCGTGACTGTTTACAGCAAGATTTTGAGAACAACTCATCAGAAATCTGGGCTCTAATGGCCAGAGTCTGAATTTCTCCTCCTTTTAGCGTAATAGTTAGCAAAGTTGGAAAAATACATATTGTAAACAAATCCTTGGTCTTCGAGATGGTTTTAATCTGCTTTTTATTATTCTTAAGAAATCGCTAAAAACGTCAGAAAAGGATTGTCAAGGCTACTCAATTGTTTCTGTTCCTGCTCTGTGGAAGGATTCCAATGTTCAATTCCAAATGAAACAAATGGGCCCAAACCGATTTACTGAAGTAGTAATAGATGGGGCTCAAAAGCATCACTGGAACTCATCGCCACCGACCTCGGTGGGCTTGCAGCAGGCCATTAGAAAACCTCAGCTCTGTAAACAGTGAAAGAAAGGTCCTTAAGTCTCAACACAGAGCTCAGAAGGAAAAGCCACAAATGCAGACAGTGTTAGGCAACCAAGCAGCATCACCGTATCGAGGTCCTACTTAAATAATCTTGACCTATCACTGCTTTTCCTGTGGATGAAACAAAGACGGGCTGGCATTTTCTAACTGCCAACATTTTCTCCCAATAATGCTTTTAAAATATGCCCTAACTATATAAAATAATAAGCCAGGAACATTTTAAAAATATACAGTATGTGAATTGATTTGTACTTGTCACATTTAAGTGATTTAAATTACAGACCCATGGTTTTGCAAGAGAAAAATTCCACCACCTCTCAAAGTACATTTCATCTATAGATTTCAAAGTGTTCTTAGAAGTTGGTAAGTGGGCACATCAGCCCTGCAAAGGCAAACATGGTGCAGAGGCACCGGAGCCAGCGGAGACCGCACTGGTGCCGTGCCACAGGTCATTCAGACCGTGCCAAGAGGAAAGCAACAAGAAGAATCAGTGAGGTAGAAAGCATGTGCTAGAAAAAAAAGACTGAAGAATCTGGGGGTTTTTTAGTTTAAAATGATGTGAACCCTCCATGATAACAGTTTTCAATTATGCAAAAGGTTGCTGTCAAGGGAAAAGGGACAAAGCCATTCTTCACAGGATAGGACAAGAAGGGTTAAACTGCAGCAAGGGAAATTTAGTTTAGACATTAGGGAAATATTTCTAGCTGTCAAGATAGTTCAGCACTGAAATCAATTGCCAAGGGAGAGTGGAATCTCAATCACAGGAGGGTTTTAAGAACAGGCTAGCTAATTAACTGTCAGGCATGGTTTAGGTATAATTGCTCCTGTGAGGGCAGGGGGCTGAACTACCTGACCTCTTCAGGCTCCATCCAGCTTTACCTGCATTGATCACAGGATCTCCAGAGTATCAGAATAATCTATGTCCCTCATAAATTATATATAGGCAGAATATATAAAAAAAAGAAACAAGCCTAAAAATTAATTAAGATGCTTAAGACATCTAATGCTATGTTGCTTCTATCTTAATAATTGTAGAATTAAATCCATAATATCACCTCAGTAATAATAGTATATTATCAACATTTTAATCTTATACAACTGCGGATATTTGAGTCTTACATTGTAATGTATGGCACAGACTTATTTTTATATTCCATATAATTACAGAATTCGAAGCTTTCATTCACAATATATCGTGAATATTTTTGTAGAGACTCCAGCAGGACCTGCGTGTTGTACGTGCACATTATCCATGCACATAGAAACACCTGCATGAAAGTGCAGAGGGAAAAAAGATGGTGGAAGATGGCTCTTTGTAACGCTCCATTGTGCTAATCACACATAAAACCCACCCAGCAATAATACGGTATCTCGGAGAGATCAGTCCTGACCCAAGCACTCCCAAAGAGCTTCAGCTTTGTTTCCAAGGGGCAGACTAAAAGAAATATTCTTGCAGGATACTTCTTCCACTCTTGCACTATGCTACATAAATGAAAAATTCAGATTTATGCAATTGAGACTAATTTGACATGACCCCTTTCTCTACTCCATCTGTAATTAGCATCACTGTCATGCTGCTACATTCCACTGTTCTTTTTTTCTTACAGAAAACTGTTCAAATTTGTGCTTCTTTCATTCCTCATAGCTAAATGGTTAACAGGCAAAAAGAAACTAGCTCCTTTACTATAGGAAACCCCATTCTCTTTGTTAATTGGAACTGCAAAGGCAAAACAATTTAATAGAACTACTTTTAAAAAACTGATTAAATCAAAATATGCAAAAAATGTCAATCTTTCTGTGGGAACCTGGAAAATATTTCTAAGAATTCTGCACAGTATTCTGTAGTTAATTCAATGACTGGAGGGGGTTATAGAAGTTTGACAAATCAGTGAAAGTGGATATTGTTGGAAGAATTGCCTAAACTCTCTTTATAATTATGAAACATCCAATATAAGCAATAAAGTTGCATGAAAATCAGTTACACAGCTGGAAATAATGGAGTGAACTGTAACATTATGCCATGACTCAGGCCATAGTGCAGAACTTGCAGTATTTTCACTGAAAATAGAAAAGTCCTTTAGTCCTGTCTAGAAAACTAGTTCCACTAATGAAGGAAAACTCACTTCATTGAGAGATTATGGAGCCAATCCCCCAGGAGGACTGAGGCACTTTGCTAAACCCCCAGATTATCATGTGTTACGTAGATCCAGTCAAACATCTACAGTATTTTCTACAGAACAACCATTCTTTGCAATCAACCCTTACGCATTACTAGCGTGTGGTATGCCCCCCATTTGTCTCCATCACTGCATACCATGGCCATCAGGGAAAGACAGGCAAATGGCAGCGCAGAGCTAATGAAACATGATTTATGGGAAGGTCAATAATTTTGCATAAAACATCAGGTTTCTTTGAGTGTACCCATGTAATAATGTTAGTCTATGTATCTGTGTTGAAGGAGTTAATCACCAGCAGCTCTTCAGTCAATGGTAGGCAATGCTGCTGTACTCAAATACGGAGACACGTAGGAGTGATGTTACACACTAGCATTGACAAGCAGTATCTAGATCTTAGGAAGCCTAGGGGTGATCGTGGCAAAGACAGAGACATTGCAGTGTTTACACAAACAGTACTCTGTGGGCTGCTAGACCCCATACTCGCAGGTACAAATATGCAGATCTTTTCCCCCTTATGACAGCCACTTTTGTTGACTGACCCCACAGGAGAAGCTGTGCTGGCGAGGTTGAAGCTTCACCTCGTGGTGAGTCTCACATCAAGTGAGGGTGGCAATCTCAACATACCATCACAGCCAATGGCACACAGGAAAGCAGAGCAGAAGAAATTCAGGTCCCCACTTACAAGCCTCTAGATAGTCTCCCCCTATATAGTGGGGAGAGCCAGACCTCCCCAGGAGCTTATGCAGAGATCCAGGGCAAGTCTCTGCTAGGCTCCCAAACACTTTTTTGAAATCATCCTCTGGAAGCACCTCTTCCCAGGTAAACTTCACAGACAATGCAAACCCCTAACTTAGGGTAAACAACGATATGTAGCAGGAATGCCTTTCTACCCAGAGAATCCTTAAGTGTATAAAGTTATTATCCAGATTTCACATAACTCTACTTATATGCATCTTGCAGTACCATTACTTCTTTACAGTTACTTTTTCATTTTGCACATTATATGCCATATTGGGTATTAACAGTTCATATTTGTGTCTATAGTTTCCATTTAGTCCTTTAATGCTATAGTCATAGTGCTGGTTCCAAAATATTTTTTTTTTCCCCCCACCCAGTTTTTAGTTGGAAAATACTGGTTACAGAATAAATGAATCATTTGAGTCAAGTAGGTGTTTTTGTTTTGCTTTTTAAAATAAAATGAAACATCAACACATACACACTGTAAAATATTTGAACTAGGTATTGAAACTTGCAGAAAAAATACTAATAATATTAATTTATAGTCAAGCCTGGGAATTCAATAAAGTAACCAGGGAAGACAGGAATCAAATCTAGCAAAATCCCAAATCACTGTAATCTTTAGTACGTGCATTGCTAACCAGTGGCTGGCTCCTTCTTGTGTTGTCTTTTCCATTTGAGACGCTGGGTACCAAAGCAGAATATTTGTCAAGCGCTGGGTGCTGTTTTCCTTTTTATTGTGCCACTCTGTTCTGTATTTTTAATTTTTAAAAACTACACAATTTTTTTCTTGCACTACAACAGCAATTCTTCTGAAGGCTACCGATCCCTCAGCGAATACCAAACATGAAACAGGCTGCAGTGCAACATTTGTCAGTGAAATCCCCATAGCCTTTTATTTATCTGAGAAAGCCTTTTGGTAAATATTTCAAAGAACAATACATGAAGACATCTTGAATGTGGACTCCTTATGCTGTAAACAAGACATTTTTTATTTCAAAGCAAATATTTGTTCTATGAATTAAATAAAGTACCTTCAAAAGTTGTTTTCTTTCCTAGGCTGTTTTCAAAAAAAAATATAATTAGTTATTAATCTCTAGCATTTCACTTAAAAGTTGTTGCCAATAAATATGTAGCTAGCAGCTTCCATGTCCCCATTTAGAAGTACAGTAGCCGCCCATTAATATATAACCATCTCAGAACTCCCGCAGTATTACAAACAAGGAAGATACAAAAACATTTGTTTGGAGTTGCAGGTTTCCAATAATGCGACTGAAAGGTTTCATATTGTACACCACTACTACGTAACGGACATGATAAAAAGGACACGAGTATTTACTACATTCTTAATGAAGGAAAAAACCAACTTGCCAGTTGTTAAACCCAGACCAGCATTTATTAGCTTGTTATTGTGTGGTTCTATAGGAAAGACAGCAGTGCTACTGCTGTACAGTACGAACGTAGCATATTTTATCTAAGGCTATGTTATATTACCTCTGTGGGTTCTGTCCATGATAAATGTTTGTCAGCTTAAGGGTGGGAGACCATAAAACCTCATTCTGTTACTCCGTTTTTTAAGCTTCAGGTGTATTTATTTAAGAGCTACAATGGCAAGTCACTAGAAAAAGAGAATTCCAGACAGGAGAAACACCATTTATTCTGGTTCTTTAATGACCATGAGGACGGATACAATGATCTGGATTAAGTAAGCATCACTGCCTTGATTGAGATGTTGCACGTAACTGTACAGCCTGTCTGGACTTCTTATTTTCTTAGCTCTTTTAGATGTGGCTAGGTTAAACATGACAGAGAAACAAAACACCCTGCAAAAGGCCACTGTGACATCTTCCCTTAACCAGGAACTACTGAAAGTGCTTACAGGAAATTCTGCCCTTACAACACAGCACATGCAGTCTACATCACACTCAGTCAAAATCACTGAGCAACTTCTAAAATTTGGTAAATGCAGTCTTCTAGTTTCATTAGTTACACACAATACATTTGGGCAACGTTGATGAAAGCTTTCTAGACTAATGGAACGGCATGTCTCTAAGTGCTATAGTTTATGACCTATTAAACAACTGTAACAATTTAGATAATCTGCCAATCCATTTGCCTTCCTGAGAGAAACACTATTAAATTTACTAAAATTAAATTTCTGTTACATAAGGCATCTTTGAGAAAAACAAACAGAAATTATTTCTGACTCACTTTTAATGAGTGCTTTCCAGAACCCAATGTCTGACACAAGTTAGATCATCTCTGAGGGTCAAATAAAAAAAAAAGTACTGTAGAATCAGCAAAGTTTGAGCAACCTGAACCCACACCAGCCTCTTTATAAACTTGCAATTGAAAGTATTTCTGGCAATAATTTTAAGAATTAGCAAGAGAGATGTATCACTATAATAAATCACCAAGTTGCTCAACTGAAACCTATAAGGTAAAATGGAGCACGAAAAGTCTTTTGTCCCTTCATCCTTGTTTGACTGAAGCCTATTCTTCTTTTACTCCAAAGGCCTCTTGCTCAAAAGAGGTTTTTTGTTTATCTATTTTTGTTTTTAATTGATCTTTATTGAACGAGGTCAGTCTATGCTTCCCATCATCAGTCTATGGCACTATGTCTCCCGCAGGAATCCAACTGTCCTGCTGAGCACTCCTCTGTAAACTAACCCTTAAGCAAGTCCACGACGACGTTTCTGATCAAGTTCACAACCCCTCTACCCAACAGATGCTCTTTCAGCTCATACCCTCAGAATGGTATTTTTTGTCATTCTCTGCATTCCAGGTTACTGGGCAGATCTTTAGCTCCTCCTGGATTTGCAACCTTTGAAGCCTTGCCATGCAGTTAGGGGCTCTAAGAGCTGGCATGACTACAGGTGTTCTCTAATCTCCACTTAGCTCTACAAATAATTATTTCCCCATTCTTGCTGTGCCACCAAGGCTACGCACAGCCTAATAGTGTTTCCTTTAAGAGAAAACATAAAGCTCAGTGTCTAGTTTGTTAATCCAGATTAAGTACTAAACAAACACACACTGAAGAGCAATACTTCACCAGTGGCTAAAATAACTCTCCCTGAGGGGAGAGGACTGAAGGACGGGGCTGCAGTATGTCCACTGCTTCTGCCCTAGCCTATCTGCCTGAAGTCAAAGGCTGAGGACTTACATCACAATGAAATTAGCATTTTACAAAGCTCTCAGTGAAGAAAATATTAATAAAAGTAATAAACACATCAGTGCACTGGACTTGGATATGATAAAACTGTCTTTGACCTAACTGCTTCTTAATAGTTGATAGACCAGCAGTTGCTGTAGTTGCAGGATGTTTATTTAAAATACAGAACACAGGTTAGATTAATTCTATGAAATCAGTGGGGTCAGAAAAGAATATGCTGAAGTATATTATAAAGTTAGCAATTAAGATAATTTTCTGTTAGCTTCTATTACAGAATCAAAACCAAAAAAAGAGGTTTGATTCCATAAATCCGTTTTACAAAGTCCCTGCCTTCCCCACTCACTCCATCTCTTAATCTGCAGTTCAGTGCACTCCAACCGTGCAGAGATAATTTATTACAGGCGTGTTCTATAAATCAGATAAAGAATAACTAAAGTCATGGGAGCAGATGCCATATTCTGCACAGACTGGTAGATGGATAAGTCTAAACTAAATATATTAAGGTAGCTATCTGAGAGTCAGTCAACACAAACTGTTGTATCTCCCGTTGTATAACACTGTGAATCTCCCACAGAACATAGAAAGAAGCTATAGGTATCAGACAAGCCAGGAACATCTCCAGGCCCCAAACTGTGAACCACACTGGTGAGATGTGTAAAGAAAACAATAAATGGATGGGTACTAGGGTCTTACATTGCTCTGAGCTGAGCATATAGCTGAGACAAAAAGCAATCTGCAAATTATAAAGCCAAATTATCAATTTTAGAACATAATAACTGCATAATGGCTTTTCCATACAAGGAACAACCCTGAACATTTTCTAAATCAGTATTTACTTGATTTATATAGATCACATCAAGGTGATATATTAGTACAGATCAAGATAAACTGAATGGTTATGACTGCACATGGTTGTACGATCCACTTAAACCAATTAACAGACATCCAGTCCAGAAGGGTTTGCAGTATTTGCCTCTAACCTACCTACAATGGGTAAAAAAATGCTCTCCAAATCCCCATTGGGAGACCGGGAAGGATCACAGGCATTGTCAGGTCCCAAGGCCCTGACATAAAAAGAGTTTTTCAGATGAAATTTCCAGATGCTCCTAGGAAACAGACCATTCCCCAGACTACAGAGCAAGGGAAAACCCCAAGCGGTCCTTGCCAAAGATGATGTGAGAGAAACATAGCAGCGAATGCAAAAAAAGTTACTTTGTGAAGACAGACCTATGGGGAATTTTGTACCAGCACGGCTACTACTCATTAGAATATTTTTTCAGATGCAGCTAAGATCAGAAAAGCCTCAAAGTTACTGCTGACTACTGTCTTCAGCTGTGGAAAGTTACTAATTGCACTCTATTTCCCATGAAATAGCAAACTACATCCTGCCAGTTAAGGAGAAGCTATCAAACCACAGCTTCAAATTCACATCAAAAAGATTTTAAAATGACATTGGGTTTTTTAACATTGCTTTTTACATTTGATCAAGCACAGGAAAATCACCCTCATTTCTAAACATTTTGTGGGATGTCTTCCCTACCTTTGGCAAATGAGTTCTTTTTTTTCCTTCTTCCTCTGGTGTCACATCTGCCTCCCACTTCTGCTTTGCCTGCATCATCCACTCTCACTGTAATTGAAGAAATAATTTTATTACTGTCACTAATTGATTGCCGTACATATTTGCATTCAGATTTAATTCTGTAGCCATATTACGACAAGTCTGAGTCTCCAATTTTAGATGGAGAACATTTGAAATCTTGGCTCACTTAGTCTAGCCCATAATCTGTCAAATCTTTTGATTCCCGACCTGTAGGGTATGGCAGCGAAGGAACACAGCTCTATTGATGTTTATTTCACAATTCTTCAGACTGTTCTCCCTCTGAATTAATGCTCTTCATGTGACATAAATCTCTCCAACCACCATAGATTTCAGTGTGCACAACCAAGATGAAAATCCACATTCAAGCACTTTCATTCAACATGGATCTACTCTTGTCACTCAAATCTATGTTTATTTCACAGGGATTAGATACCAAACCATTTCCACTCACTTCATAAACATCAGCAGTCACTGGTGTTGGAAAGCACTGATAAAATGCGTTAGTGACATCCGTCCTGCTTCTGGAAAGCTGTGGGTTGTTTTTCTTTCCTAAACAGCAGACATTCTTTAAGCTGGATGTGCTCTGCAAGCACTTTGCCACTGTGGTGAGTTGGCCTTGGCCGGCTGGACAGCTGTCAACAGGAGAGAGGGGCAAAATTAGCTCGTGGGTCCATAAAGACATGGAGATCACTTACGATCACTTACCGCTCACTATCACGGGCAAAACAGACTTGGCTTGGTGAAAATTAATTAACTTCATAGAATCATAGAATGTTTTGGGTTGGAAGGGACCTGGTTTTTATTTGCCTTAAAAAACATGATTTGAGACTTTTCAACCACTAGTGATTTTAATGTTTCCCGTTGGGTTGGCATTATAATTTGTGCCAGGCAATTGCTATGTAGTCACAGGGCAAACCGTAAAGCCACCAAGTGACTACCCAAAGGTAGTGCTGGCAGTGGAGTCCCTCCCAAAGACCAGCAGACAGCACCCTCAGGCTCTGTGAGATGGTGCCAGTGAAGCCACTCTGCCTTGATAATGCACAGAAATCCCAAGGGCAAAAGAAGAGCCCGATGTAGTACGGAAAAGCAGTGCTCTAGGCTTAGCTGGTGACAGCCACTTCTATTCCAGGTTAACTTTAATCCTCTTCTGCCCATTTGCAGTTGGGGCAGCTTCTCTCCATGCAAGAAAGAGCACCAGGCAAACAGCCTTGACAGGGCTAGGGAAAAATACTGTCATAAATTTTGAAGGTATTTTCCCCTCCTGCTCACCCAAATATTTACATACTTTAAAACCACATAGATTTTAACCTGTAATTAACTGTCAGTGATGATGACAGTTATTGATTTCTTTCTTACATCAGATCAGATTTAATCCCCAGATTTACCACTGCTGATAACAGCAAATGTGTGCAGGTCTGAATTCAATCAGTGAAAGCACTTGCTTAACTCTAAACACATTAGACCTGAAGTGAGGCACACGTGTACAGTCCTTCGGGAGATCAGCGGTTGTCCTGAAGCAGTTTTTTTAAGTAGCGCCACTGGGTACTCATTCCATTCCAGTGTGACCATACATAAGACCCTCTGATTTATAAGCAACTGAACACAAGAACAAGTTAACATTTGCCTATTATCCAGCAAAACCTAAAAGCCTTCCACCTCCAGGAGCAGAGCCACAAGAAGATATTTTGGTGGTAATGCGGGCACATATTACACATACAGAATAGCAAGGGTTGGAAGGGACCTCGGGAGATCATCTAGTCCAACCCCCCTGCTAAAGCAGGTTCTCCTAGAGCATGTTACACAGGACTCCAGGCGGGCTTTGAATATCTCCAGAGAAGGAGACTCCACAGCCCCCCTGGGCAGCCTGGGCCAGTGCTCCGTCACCGTACACCGGTTAGGATGTGACCCTGGAATGGCAAAAGCTTTGACATGAACTAAACGTTATCCTTCAGGCAAGATCCCCAAAATACCACCAGAGCTTGTTTACTCCAGTGCCATGTTTCATTAGGCTACAAACAAAACCAACTTTGTTTCTTCAAAAGCAGAGAAAACTTAGAATAACACTGAACAGAAATAAAAGAAGTTTGCTAGGGAATCTCCCCTCTACCCACTGTATCCTTACAGCTTGGGGTCTTTCTTCCAGGCCTGCTCCCATTTCAGCAACCTCTAGAGCCTTTCTGTTGTCTAACAGACCACCCTAAGCGCCTCTGGGCCCATCAAAACAAATTTTCTATCTTCTCTGATGTCTGGCTGCATGTCTGCCTCCTGCTTGTCTCCAAAGTCATCCTTTCTCTAACAGTGCCATCAGCTTCTCTCATGTCGAGACAGCAGGTTGCCCTCTACATGCACAATCCTGCCCAGAGCCTGGCGAACCTCCCTCAAGGAAGGATGCTCAAGTGCAGCTGGGGAAGGAGTGCTCCCATCCCATCCCATCCCATCCTCTCTACCTGCAGTAGTCAGGACTGCTATCAAGCAGCTGAGATCTTTTTCTGTTACCAAAACCTTTTAAAGGAACACAACCTTCATTACTGCACACAGCAGATAACATCCACTGCACTCTTCTTACCACCAAAGATCTGCAGCTCTTCAGAGAAATTACATGACAACAGGGGAGCCATCGGCTGGTGCTAAGGGGCTGAGCAGTGCTGGGCGATGCTTGTTGTTCAGCTGAGCTTGCAGACAGCTTTAGCTTAACCTTATTTCAAACACTATTTGTAAGCTAGAATAGCTCCAAACACGTCAAAGATGCACAGGAAAAAATGCAGTCAGGATGTCAAGTGGTATGTGTGCGTGTCAAGTACGTAAAAGTGACTTGGCAGCTCATTAGCAACATCCCATGCAAGATGCTGAAGTGCACCTCCCACAGGGGAATCCTCACTAAAGAGCATCAGAGTCTCGCTGGTGATCAGCCAGGTGCTGCTCATCTCTTTTGGACAGTGGTGTGCTTGGCATTGAGCCGTTCTGCTGCTTATATTTCTGCTTATAGTAAAGGCACTGAGAGAAACAGGTGTTGGGGGGAAGGAACAACGCTGCTTTCTTGAATGACAACAGCTTTCTGGGCCAAGGCACGTCCACTGTGCCAGGGCTGGTGCTCTGCTCACCCTATGGAGAAGGACAGAGCAGGAAGGCAGCGAAGGACCACTGTCACAGCGAGCAGAAACCCTAACTGCTACCACTGCAAGCACTCTGACTGCTCTGGCAAAAGGGTGGATAAGTTGGTTTAGTCTAGAAAAGGTGAAGCTGCAGTGTAGAAGCCTTGGCCCCTCCCTCTTGGTCTGAGGGAGGTCAGCAGGGTGGCAAAGAGGAAGGAGACAAGGGAGGTGGTGTCTCTATTTGACCTTGAACTTGCTGCAGGCAGGAGCGGATCTTTTATTGAGGTGCCTCTTTCTACAATTCCGGTCTTTTATTTACAGGTATTGTATATAGCCAAGTTAACCAAATACCAGGTTCTAAAATACAAATTTTATCTTCATTTAAATGGATTTTCGTCTATCTTAAATTCAATGAAAACAGTAGGCAATGTTATTTAAGAATGGAATTTAAGGAAAAAAAGTTTCTGCTTGCTTAACTGATTTTTTTTCCCTAAACTGTGTTACCAAGGATATAGTGTATGCAATAATTAAATAATTAACTGTTCTAAGACAATTTTCTGCTTAAATGACCATGCATTATATGTAACAGTGTTCTGTGTTTTGCTTAGAGGTGAAAAAATAAATCTAGAGGAAAAAAACATCTTAAAAAGAACAAGATGACATAATTAGTACCATCTGTATGGATCTTGTAGCCTCATAAAGGGTTCTAATGAAAAGAAATAGTAATGAAATGTTATTCTAGGATTTTATGTTTTGAAGACCAATTCAACTGGGCAACATCCCCAGCTTTCATAGACCAGTGTTGCTTTACAGACATCAATTAAAACATATTTGCTCTATTCCTAAATGAAAGAAGCGATAATTCCAATAACCTACAAGAGTTGTTATTTGAAGTGAATGCCAACTTTTCTATTAACTTCACAGAATGCCTGCAAAAGTTAAATCAAATTTAAAGGGATTATAATACACATTTCAGGGTTCATTAAGAAAATTTCACAAACAATATTAGTGATATAAACAGCTTATACTCAGTTTAATATCTTGTTAACTTACTTTAAATAAAAGTGGGGTTTGTGGTCAATTCTGGAAAGGTCTCTCATATTTTCTGAACCGATTCTTCCAGACAAAATTTATAAATAATAAAAGCTACTTGGATTTAAAACCCACTGGAAAAATAACCAGTTTGGTTTTAATCACCTTTAAATGTAATTCACTTCCTCCAAAGGCATCAGATAGAAAGTGTCATGGAAAATTTTGTTTCATAGCCTATAATGTGGTACACGTCAAATCAGTTGTAGCCTAGATGGCCTTTGCTTTTCTTTTATCCACTTCACTCCAAACAATCATTCCAGAATTATTCCATTCCTAGCTTATGTAAACAGAAAGAGAAATCAAGAAGCAGAGTTCTTTGTTCCTAACAAAACCCAACCAACCAAAAAAAAAAGCAATGTGCTGCGATCTCCCAAAATATCACCATAAGTAAAGTGCCAAGTAACAACTTCCTTAAATGTGCTTTTTGCTCATTATTCTATATACTTTGCATATTCAGTTTACAACCATTCCTTAACCTTGCTGGCTACTATGGCACTACTTTCCACTCTGTACCACCATGGTTATACCATAATTACAAATTATCCTGCCACATCATTAACACCAAATGTTCCAGTTCAGCAAAATTACCTTGTCTTTAGTCTTACCTTTCAATCAGCAAATAAGGTCAGCTTGACCTTCTGGGGTAACCAAACCCCTTCCAAGTAGCTACCAACCCATAATGCAATTCACTTGTATCAAGCAATATTATGGCTAAATTTTCCTGTCTGAAACTCCTCCACAGGGTCACGAGTTGATTACTGTACTCAGTGCAACATACGTAATGCGCAGCAGCTTTACAGTTCATTTTGTTTTCAGTACCATTACTGCTATATTAAATGAAAGCCCCATGTAGTTTGCTAAAGTTGACGGCACAACTCTGTTTGTGACATTAAAATCTGCTGCTGGATTATAGGTCTATTTTCTCTTTCTGGATGTGGGGGAGAAGGGTGGGATAATTTTGCTGCTTCAGGCACCATGAAGCACTTCACATCATCAAGCAACAGGTCTTGGCTCGGAATAAAAACGGGTATTTTTCAACATGCTCAGCATCATTGTTTTACTGCCAAATATAAGGATTACATGCTTCTCTACATTTTTTTATTGTGGAATGCTAGTATTTTTCAGCCTCCACGAGCAAATGGAGGTGGTGCCATTAAAAAGGCAGATCTGCCATTAGTGAGTGCCGCAAGACAGACGAACTGTCTTCAGTCCTTACAGAAGGACCAAACAGAAGGTGTTCAGGGCACTCAAAGGACATGGGGGATTCACCAGGACATAACCCAGCTCCCCAAAAATTAGCAATATGGAACCAAGCAGGACTCCTCCCTGGCTCATTAGGCTACCTTATTGCAAGACGACATCACACATAATTGGTTCTAAGAGACTGAGCTACCTCACCTAGCATAGTTACTCTTTTTGCTCTCCCTTGTCTGGTTAGAAGGCCGTTCTGGGATCCCAGTGCTCCCAGCTACAGAAACTGCCACAGAGCTCACGCTGACATCCAGCCTTAAGGTAGCCAGTACCAGTCTGAAGCCTTCTGTGCTTTCGCCAGCGCTAGCTTTTGGTTTAAAAGGCTCTTTTCTCAGCCTGCAATCATATCGCTTCTTAAGCTAATGAGGTCTAACCGCACATTAGCTCATCTTTGGTCATGTTTGACAGGGCTCCTAGGATCCATTTACATTTTTTAGTTTTGTATCTCATTAGTGACTTACAGTCATCATGCAAAAGGACTCATTCAGTTGAATTCTGCTCCTCCTCCTCCATCACTTCTAAATTCCACCTGAAATAATTTTTATTCCCTAAATTAACAACCTTGAATTTCATACTACCGAACTACTTCCTATTTCTATTATTCCAGTCATTCCGTTTCATTAATTGTCTTCTCAAGAAAAGGTTAGCAGCACAATCTTACTCCCCATCACAGTCATTCATGAAACTATGACACAAGGTTGGTTAACCAGAAGATAATTCTGTGTTTAATTCTCTCTCAGTTTCTGTTTATCTTGGAGTTTTTAAGTCTCTGTGATCTCAATCACAATCAAATATAATTGCAAATTCCTGATGGGTCAGAAATGGTTTTTTTATTCACACATAGAAATGGCAGAACAACACGAGACATTCTAAACCTCAAGGGAGCTTGTGGAAGAATGGTATCAGCAATCAAAAATATATGTTCAAAGTGAAAGTGCCACCTCTGCCTTAATTATAACATTATTACTTTGATGCTACACTTGGCTGGGTAGTGTCACAAAGCTATGTTTCAAGTCCAGCAATGCTGGACTCAGATTGTTATACAGGGTGATTTTACACCTGAAGTGTACAGAGGTTTTATGACTTTTGCTTAGCATTCTGAACTTGAACAAAAATTAAAAGGTCATCTTTCTAACTTCCCTGGGAGAAGACTGATCACATTGGGACCTGGGGCATCCCAGAACAAAATAGGAGCAACTTAATGTTGACAGGTTCATTTATCTTTTAATAAATTCTATCCATGAAAATGTTAACAATAAAGGTGATTGCTCATTGAAAGGAAGTCTTCATATTTTGTTTTTCAGCCAGGATGAATTTGGTTCATACCCAGTGACAGTAAAGAATTGAAATGCCAACCGAGATGTCCAATTTTAGCTGTGAAAAATACAGAGTTAGATCACTTAGGAATTTGAAAACAGCATTTCTTCCTTGGCCGTTGTGTTTGGAAAGAAAACGACATACCCTTGCCAAGTTCATTGCAAAACCCAAGTTACACCAGTTTTATGATTGACATCAGTGATAGATTCAACTGGAATGCCAAACAGTTTTGTGATTTGAAGTTACTTGGTTAACTCTTGCTCACTCCTCTACTGGATTTGCTCTGTAGTATGAAGTATCATTTTTCCAGGCTCACGTTTCTCAGAACTTAAGATAAAAGCATTTTCCAAACAATTAGCTGGGTGTGGTCCCAACAAGATTCATGACCATAACCTCTAGTTTTTTATCACCTATTAAAAAAAACCCCACAAACAATATATTAAAATAGTATGAATTCACACTATAAGTTTCCATGTTACAGTAATTGCTTTTTGTCTGTAAAAATATCTGTAAATCTTCTAAAAAATTCTTTAGTACTCCTTAAAAATCTTTAAAATGCCCCTGTAAATAATGTGGCATTTTTCTTTTTAATTGTACTTCTTTCTCATTTCCGATGCATATCTGAGTTTGTTCGCAAAATGAATGCCTGTCACAAACCACACAAATGCTAAGCAGGCTTGGAACTACTCAAAAAGAGCCTGTATTGCTGAGGAAAAAGAAATATCCATTCCATTGGCAAGTTAGACTTTCTGAAGAAACCGGAATATCGAGCTGTATGACTAGCAGAAAGGAAGATGGATGACTCTGCTTGAGCTAGATGCTTGAAATGTACTGCTCAAAAGAGAATATAATCTTTGGGAAGGAGTTGAGTCTAACACTGGGAATGCTTTATCATAAATAGTAGATTGCATTTAAACTTTACTTGAGTGTTTTAAAGGTATCATTACAGCTAAACCTTCAAAATGAATAACAGTTTATTTGTGCAGTTACTCACAAGAAATATCCTACCCTGCCCTTTACATTCTACTTCTTGTATTTATTATTAGCTCTATTACTCATCTTATTTGTTCCTCTTTAGGTCCAGAGACCTTGCATTGGCATCTGAAGGGTAAGTCAGCAAACGCGACCTCAGCCCATGCCCTTCAGGTAAGAGCTACAAGCGGAGCCTCACCAGCAAGCGCCTGGCTTAGCTTCTGACCTTACTCTGTTCATATGTAACCGTCTAGAAGGAAGCGCGTACTCCAGCAAGCGTCTTTAAAGGTCATCTACCCTGGGAGAAGGGGCTCTATACTATAATGGGATAATTAATTTTATCTCTCCAGGTGATGACTCCTGAAGGCTCAGAACCACTTCCACTCTTCGTGAATTAAATTAATTAAGATCTGGCACCAACCCTTTTCAGCAAGGAAAACTGTATCCAGGATACCAGACAGGAAATGAGACGTTTCAACAAGAAAGTTACAAGTAACTCATTACACACCAGCTACGTAAAACTTTTTTTTTGTTTTTCAGCTAAGGTGTAACACTGGCCAGAAGGTGATACACACGACTCACAGATGCTGTTGCTACTCTTACAATGTTATCTGGAACAACTTTCACTCTTCTGCAAGCATCCAATCTGAAAATTTCTGTGCAAGTAGAATCCACTATTCTACCCAGTATTCATACACAAATATGTCTATAATATTCTTGGGGGTTTTTATAGAAGAAAAGTTATCTAATAATTTAATTGACAAAATAATCCATCTAAACTCTGGTGCCATTTTAATGACTCTGTGAATAATTGAGCTATCATACAGGCCCTGGATTTAATTCATATACAGCCTACAGCTGATTTGCTAACAACGCTAATTATTGCAAATAAATTTGGACAGTTGTTCTTACATAAACACAGATGCCCACTTCCTTTTTGCACCTGGTACGTATGCATCTACCTGCTTCAAAAACCTGTGGCTTGGTTCTTTGTTTCAGAAACAGGTATCTAGATCAGAAGCACCAACCTTCTAACAGAGCAACAAATATTGTCACTAAAAATTACTAAATGTTTTTTTACATTTTTCTATTATGTTTAAATATCTTCATGCTCAGTATAAGGCATAACTAAATCAGTTTAAATAAATTTCTGTTTAATACTAAAGAAACCAGCATTGGTGTTGTGAAACCATATAAGTGACAGGAATCTAAGTCATGCAGGAGAAAAATTAAGAGAGAAGTTAAGCCAGACAAGCTTTCAAGGACTGTTTTTGTTCACTAAAGGTACTAAAATACTTTATTAAATAATGCAGTGGTGAATTACAAATTTCTGTAATAGTTACACATGGCAGAATTTCTAGGGCTGCTAGAAGTTGAAGTGCTATTTTTTAAATAAAATATAATCAATTTGCACTGAAATGCCATGCAAAAATAATGCTTTGATTTAGCTATAGACATGATTCAATAGAATTCAAGTGAAGAAGACAAAGTTAAACAAAAATCCAGTTTTAAGATATGCTTCTCATGAAATGCATGAACAGATAACAAAGATGCCTACACCTCCGGGCCCAGACCTCTGCCCTGTCAGCCACGAGACTGCCACAAGGGATGTGCTCCCTTTGTCTTTAGCCATGGCTCCTCTAAGGAAGATCTCCAGTTCTCTGTTGCCTTTGGTTTCCCTTCAGCTACATTCTACTCTAAAATAGTGTTGTGAAATTGATTGTGTTGTCAGAAGCAAGTGAAATTACCTAGATGAGGAACAAAAAAGTAATAATAAAGAACTATTGGAATGAAGAATCATAATACCATCTAATACTGTCATATACTTTCATATGTTGTCAGCACTGCCAAACTTGGGCTTTTGAGACTGTTTGCAGTACTAAACAGCCTTGGCTTAATTTCTGCTTTTAATAATTCCATTAGTTTTACACATTATTTAGCCTAGCCATAAGTCAAGCTATATGTCATGCTGGTCATTCGTTTTCATGGTGATTTTCATATAACTTGCCAAAAACATGGTTAAGTATGGATTAAGACTATGTTTAAAGGTTTGGGTGTGCTATTTACATTTTAATATTATGCAATTCTAACTTATACTATGCACCATTTTAATGATGAATTAATAGCTGATCGGGAGATCAGGGTCTAGAGCGTAAGGCTGCTGGGGAGCGGCTGGGGGAGCTGGGGGGGTTCAGCCTGGAGCAGAGGAGGCTGAGGGGAGCCCTCATCGCTCCCTACAACTGCCTGAGAGGAGGGGGGAGCCGGGGGGGTCGGGCTCTGCTCCCAGGGAAGGGGCGATGGGACGAGGGGCACCGGCCTCAAGTTGTGCCAGGGCAGGGTGAGGTTGGCCCTGGGGAACAATTCCTTCCCCAAAGGGGGGGAAGGGGCCCGGGAAGGGGTCGATCCCCGCCGGGGGCGCTGCGGACTGCCAACCTAAAGTATGATTCTATTCTATGATTTAAGCCATCCTCTAGAATAAACTTACAGATACAATGAAAGTAAATGTCTGGATGACTACAAATTGTCAATCTAAGTTTACTATACATATTCTTTACAGTCTGGGTGAAAAAAAAAAAAAGACAGCATAAGAGCATATTAGTAAAACATTCCATACATTTATGTTTTAGCACAGAAAAAACCCCCCGATTTCTTGGCATTTTGGGACTTGCCAATTTATCCATCCCAATACATTTGTGAAACACATGTTTTTCTTACCATAGCCTTTCAATTAAATGCAGAGCTCCCCCTGGCTTCAGAAGTAAGAGAATTTGCATATTATGCTGATTTTTTCACATTCACAAATTCCCTTTGGAGACTAAATGCTGACCCCAGAAATACCAATACTGGAACTCTCTTAATACATTCAACTAAGAATACCTCTACTTCAAATTATTTCTTACTGCTTTCTAGTTTACTTGCAAGAAAGAAATTATGGTGCTGCTCTTCATTGCTCGGGATAATGGCACAGAAACCACCTCAGCTATGGGTCACAGCACACAGAATTGGCCCATTCTTGTTCTTTTGTTCTAGTTTGGCACACACACCCCAGCAGCACCAGCCAGTCTTGCAAGTTTGGTGCCATTCCTTGGGTTTCACACCTGGGAATAGCTGAGGATTAGCTCCCTTACAAATTATTACCTTCCTGCAGTGGCCTGGTTATCCAAGACTATATCCAAGACAAAGAACTGAAAATGCTTAAAATGGTACTTAAAAGTGTACTTCAGCTTATTGATATGTCCAGAACTGAAGCAGCTTTTTAGGGAACAATGCTGTGAAACAAAGATGAGTAAATGCACTTGGTATGATTCCTTTTTCAAGCACTTCATTGGTTTGTAAAAACCAAAGCCATGGAGCAGGAGAAATAACAGAGTACAAGGAGGGGTGACATTCCCTGAACAAATAACAGGTGTTTTGTTTTTTTTTTTTCTTTTCTTTTTTTTCCCCCACTTCACTGTAGACCTTTACAAGGTTCTTGGAAATGTTTCATGAGTCGCTTCCTTTAAGCATATTCTCCTAAATTCTATTTAAATGTGCAGCCACCAAATAAAAGTTGTTCAGGTTGGCATGCAGGACACATCAGGGACTGCTTTCACAGTATTTCCCTGCATGAACAGGCAGGCAGGAGGAGGATGGAGACTAGCAGGGATTGCAGGAACAACACTCCGTGACATGCTCCCAGCCAGCCTGAATTGCGGGTGGGCACAAAAGCTACCTACCTCTGCAGGACAGTACGATCTCTAGGCTACGGCACAGACTCGCCACAGGCTTAGGCAGGATCACCTATCTTTCAATAGTTTTAAGGTCACAGCATTTTGAAGGCCAAAGCGTTTAAAGCTTTTTTTTGAAAAAAAAAATTTTGTTAAAATTGTCAAGCGTTAGAGATGGCTGAGCACAATGGCCAATGACAAAAAGAGAAGCTCACAGCCCCTGGGATGAAAAAATGGGTTACAGCACACCTAGTTTTAAGTTTTCCTGATAAGCTTTTTCCTACGTGCTTGCAAGTCTGGCTAAACTAACCCAGCCTTTTAGAGAACTCTTGGGAGATGAATGGAGTGCCAGGAGACTGAAAAGAGCACACATGGAACCAAAAGCTCTTGAAAAATGGAAAGCTGCATGCACATGGGAGTTCATTATCAATGGTTCCCTATAAAAAATGGAGAGATGACTCCAGCAGAGTTCTGCAGGATCCATCCTGCAGGCAGCACTGTTTAATACTTAGCACCTTGGATGTCGGTACCTTGGATGACAGCCGTTAGCAAGCAGGCTGCAAGAAAGCGGAATTCCATAGCGCTGCGGATAGGCGGCACCTCCCGGCTTCCCATCACCGCCTGAGGATGGGCTGCAGGTTCTGGGGAACTACCACGGGTCACAAAAGCAGCAAGATGCAGCAGTGCCACACTGAAAAAAAACCCATGCAGACCTGTATGTATAACAAGAGCACGGACTGCTAAACACATGTCATTCTTTTCTGTTCCACTCAAGAGAGGAGATGTCAGCTGGAGCACTGCATCCAGTCTGGGCCACCACCCTTTGAGAAAGATGGAGATTAACCAAAGCATAGGAGGTACAACAGACAAAACAGGCGGAAAGAAATGGGACTGCCGAGCTTACAGACTGGGAAGGGGAACACTATTTTCACATATACAAAAGACCACTATAAAGAAGACAGAAATAACCTGTTCTCCACACCTACAGTTGATGCAACACGAGATCATGGATTGAAATTACAGTAAGTAAGGTTCAAGCCCCACTTTTTAGCATGTGGCTCATGGGGAGACCTTTAATGACAGGCTAGAGAAAGAGCTGCCAAGACTCCTTTAAGAAGCTGTCTTCCCTCTCCTCTCCCATCCTACAGCTCTGAGCTAAGAGGCAAGGTTAAGCTATGATAAATAACTACCTCAATGCTGTTAATGTGAATTTGATGGGCACGTAAGTGAAAAATAAAATTAGCTGGTTGCAATATACTAACTGGTTGCAATATAGTACTCGAACATAAAATGCGTATTTTTTAAAATGTATTTTTGAAAAAATAATGAAAAATATCATGATAAAGAGTTAAAGTGTAAAAAACTGGGAGGCTACACAAAGATGTTTTCTGGAGAGTGATGAGAATTTTCCCAATATGAAAAAACCATGTAATATCCAAGTATTTGGATCCAGATGAACTATGTCTTATTTATGCTTTCTGTTTTGATAGACTGTCACTTTAATTTTTAGAACATTTTCTAATGCTACATCATCTTTCTGTTTCTCCATAGCGTAACAGTGGCTTACGAGGATCTTTAACCTCACTCCTAGAAATTATAAACTTTACAGAGATTTATTCTGAAGAACAATGCTTTATTTGGCATGAAATTTAATCCTCCTCTCCTGTTGAACAGACTGCAATGTTCTGCACAGCATTCACCATCAATACTGCAACTGTAGGATCCTTCCCACTTTCATAATTGAGTATGTTAGTAAGATGCAGAATCTCTCTCCATTCCCATGTCCAATTCACTTTTTTTTTTTTTTGGTTAAAAATGCCCTCCGGACACCAATCCCATCACATCCCTGACTTGCTATGAATGCTAGGGAAACAGAGCTATCCACCACCGGCACATCACACCATTTTAAGGTAGTGCTGAAACTGTTATTGCCCACACAATGTGCTTAATCTGGCCTCTAAAGGGTCAAGGTGAGAACAATTCACTGAAGAGAATTCTCTGGAAGTTTCAGAGGCAAAAAGACTTTCTCACACCTTCTTAAAAACAGCAGGGATACTCCAAGAGCTAATTATGGAATACCCGTAATCCATTCTTTCAAGATGACAGTCTGAAGGTGGGTAACTGCAGAGCCCATTCACACCAGTACTCTCCCAGACAGAAAGTCTGGCCCTTTACGTATTTAATGTGAGTATTTCAAGTGAGCCACATAGCGAGCGTGGGCTGACTGGAGTGGAGATGGAGGTGATAACATTCATCATTACAGAAGTGTTACAGTGTGGTTGTGGGGAAAGAAAAGGGGGAAGATGAAACAAGACATCCCTGAAGATCCTGCTGGGGCTGTATAACTGTGTGACATCACTGTATTAGAAAAATGCCTAAAATGAGTTATGGAACTAATTAAGGAAATATAAAACCCATGGATAAAAAGTTCCTTGTTAAGTATAATTGATGGTACAAATCTAATTTGAAAGGTTAACAAGCTCTTGAAAATTGTTGAATCAAGTACAGACTGATGTTTTTAATGTAATTATATACAGCTAGCAGATGGTATAGTCCTTTTTTATTATATTGCCAGCTATTAGAATTTAATTTTTAAAGCAAATACTGAAGCATACTAAAGATACGCATGGTTATTTAAAAGATTTGTCAGTTTTCTAATATCTGTACATACTGATCAAATGCATAATATTTACCATCTATAAAAATCTGAAAGGCAAGATTTAAATAAGAAACTCAGAGTATTTCACTGTCCCCGCCTAAAAAACTTTATTTTAATTCTTCTTAATTAAAAGCTTGATTGTCTTAAGGAATGAGAGCATGTTAAATAATGTGACTATCTTTTCAAATCAGCTGAGGATTAGAAGTAGTTTAATAAAACAAACCAGCAGGAAAAAATTACTCTCAGTTTAAAAATTCTAGTTCCAAAAGCCACTGAAAAATTAAATTTAGTAAGAGAGATCATAGAATCATAGAATCACCTCGGTTGGAAAAGCCCTTTAAGATCATCGAGTCCAACCGTTAACCTAGCACTGCCATCCCACCACTAAACCATGTCCCTCAGCACCTCATCTGTCCTTCTTTTAAATACCTCCAGGGATGGGGACTCCACCACCTCCCTGGGCAGCCCATTCCAGAGCCTGACAACCCTTTTTGGGCAGAGGCCGACCCCCCCCCCCCCCCTCCTCTCAGGCAGTTGGAGAGGGCGATCAGGGCTCCCCTCAGCCTCCTCTGCTCCAGACTAAACACCCCCAGCTCCCCCAGCCGCTCCTCGTATGACTTGTGCTCCAGACCCCTCACATTACGATGATACCTTAGATCAACCAATTCAGAAAGATGAGGAAAGGCAAACTAAACCCCACCAAATTAACACCACACACACATCCCCCATTGTCAGTGACCGCAGCAGTCTTTTCTCAGACCTTGGTAAATGTAATCCCGCTCTCCTGATGTCTGTCTAGAAGGGCCTTGTAAAGACCTGCTCTCTGCTTGCTGCTGGGACCATGGCAAACCCCAGGGCAATCCTTTCCCTTCCCTGACCCCTCTCTGAGTTATGTCCAGCACAAGCCTGCTACCTTCACTGCCAAACCCCTGCTGGCTGGCCCCCCCTTGGGCAGGCCCCCCTGCCAGCCCCCCATCTCTCACCTCTTATTCTGTATTAGAAGGTTACACCGGGTAGCCCACAGTTCCTCCGCTGCTCACTGGTCATGACTTCAAGCAAAGGCTTTGGCCTTCCCCACATGCCCTGTGGTACAGAAGAGCTCCCAAATCAGCTCCTGCAAAGCCAAGTTCTCCTCCTCCTCCTCAATTGCCTTTTGCCTTTTATTCAGCACTCACCAAACAAAAACCCCACAGGGCAATCGTTCGGCAGTTTGAGCGTTGTCTGTTATGCTGACCAGTTTATTCCCTCATTCTTAGGCCCCCCGCTCTGCCAGTCAGTAGCCAACTGTTACCTTGCACAATTGGTGAAACTCTCTAGGGTAAGGAGCACCGTTTAATTCAGTGTTTTTAAAAGAGAACCTTCATCTACGACTCAGACTTCTGGCTCCTACTATGCTACTTCTACTACTGAACAACACAGTCTACAGTCTTCTGATATATCAAACCAAAATTTTGGAGAGTTCAGGATTCACAGATGGAGTATTACAATAACAGGATATTTTTCTCATTATGGACAATGAGATTTACAAAGAAGGGGAGTGCTCTAATTCATTCTTAAAGGTATCAGACAAAACTAATTTAGTCCAACCTGAATTTGGAATTTTCAGCAAGCGGTATTCAGTTGAAGTCCTTACAAAGTTAAGTAGTAGGACATGAACTACATCCTCTGTGTTAGTGTTCATCTCACCTAAATGTAGCCATCTCAAAGATAAACATCTACTCTTTCAGATTCCTGTAAAATCACAGGGGCTAACTACCAGACATCTGCCATGCCCCTTCGGAGGTGCCTGTTTGCCTTCACCAGCCATAGAAGCAATCCAAACACCTAGTGAGGAGCATATATTTAAAACAGTTATAAGTCAGACTGAGAAAGGTGGATCATATACAAACTTAAGAGCAGCCTTACTAAATTCGAGCCAATGTCCACCTAGTCTGTAACTCTGTTCCCAAACTCATCAGTAGCAGTTGCCTTGGGAAGGGAACCAGGGATAGCAGGAAGCAACGCTTCCCCAAATACCCTCCCAGCTATGCTTCCGTTTCAAACTCTGCAGCCCAGTGCTCATCCATAACAATAACCAAAAACTCTGCTGGCAGAGCATGTGAAGAATCCAGAGAAGCCTGTAGACGAGGCCATAAAAATAGATAGCCTGAGCTTGATGGCTTTTGAAATAATCATGCTATATCACTGCTTCAGTTGGTATAGGAAATGAAGTATGGGAAATACTCCTTCTGTGAGCTAAGAGTAAATAACTGACCTGGACAAGTTCAGACATCCTGCGGTTTCAACTTAATATGAATTCACTGGAGTCTTGACTAGAGTAAAATAAATAAAACATTACACTTTCTCACTTGCAACTTGCCTCAAAATAGTCACAAAACAACCATCAGGTCACTTGAAGGAAACTAAAAGTCACCTAAAACTTCATGGCTGTTAACCAACTGATCACAATCTAAAAGCTGTTAACAACGATGGAATAAATTGTACTATTTCCCATTCTTGTAGTCATTGTCAAGGGACTGGATTTATGCAGGCCTTTCTGTCCTTGTTACGATCGTTGTCATGAGAATGAGGCATTGCAATTTTATACACTCCTATGTTCTCTGAAAGATAACAGTAAACAGCATTTCTTTGACCTTTTCAATGTTCTATAATTTTACTGAACAGTCGCTCTTATTCTTCCTTTTATATTCTCAGCACTGATGAAAAAAGTGATGAAACGGCCAACAAAATAAAATACAGAATTGTTCAGAGGTTAAAGCAGTGAGCCTGACTACTGTCTCTCATACAGCAGACAGGGCATAAAGATTTTTGTTCCCTTTTTGCTCGTTCTTGTCATAGCTTTCTTGCAAAGTAGCGTAACGCTACACAACTTGCTCCCACAGAACGTATCAAACACACCACCTTCCAACCTAAGCAGTAGGCACGTTTGAGTTGATTCCGTGTCCTTCAACAAATGCTTAGCAAGGCATGTGTGCTTCTGTCTCTTTCTGTGCAGATATGTGTAGGTATGGATCAAGATAAATCCAAAATAAACAACTCCTTTGCAAACGCTCCTCCTCCTGAGGAGAAGATGCTGAGCGCCAACGCGTGACAGATGTTTGTCATGCTGCTTAAAACATTACCGGAAGGGACACGCGTCTGCAGTAACGGGGGTAGCGTAGGAAACTATGCTAAGACTACTATGAGCATTCATGGTGTTTTAGTAGGACTTAAGATGGAATAACACAGTAAGTCCTCGGTGGGGAAAAACCAAGACGCAGCATAGTTATCCTTATACACAAAATTCTTGAACAAACTCTCTGAACGATCTACCGTGTGGTTCCTCTGTTATCCCAAACTGGACGCAACATGATCACAGGGAAAGAATCAGTGTGAAACAGGTAGAGTGCAGATGGAATACAGAGTAAGGAAGAACAGCGAGTACTGTACCGACTGTAGGATAATTTCCTGCACCGTGAATGCCTCACCTGCAGTTTCATTTCTGTCTTATGCAGTACACCTGCATACACAGTATTTTTTAATGAGCAAAGTACATTGGCTACTGTAATCAGAGGAAAGGAAAATGCCATCATTAAAGCTTTTCTGGAATTCAAATTAGTTCTTGAAATCAATCTTCATTTTAATGTTTTCCCATAAATGTGAACATTGTGGGTCAGACTTTCAAGTGTTTTATGTCAGCTACAGCTCCACAGACTCAAATATAAGTGTAGACTTTGAGCATTTGAAGATGTGAACCTGAAGAAGGACTGGAGATGTAAACTGGAAGGTCACTTTGCAACACTGCAGAGTCCCGCTCTGGCTGGTTCCTCATTTCTTTGGAAGCTGTCCTGACCTCTGATCACCCTCGTCTCCCTCCTCACTCTCTTCTGGGGACACGGCATTCCCACTGGAACCTGAGGGATCAGGACCATGTCCTCTCCTCACTCACCTTACAGGAACAGTCTCATACATACAGTGGCAGAGAGACATTTCTGTTCGGTTTCATGTTTCTTACTCAAAGGGGGAAGAAGGTCTTTGCCCAGGAGCTTGCGGGGCTCATTGACAGGGCTTTAAACTAGATGTGAAGGGGGAAGGGGAACCTATTGGGCTTGCCAGTGACAGGCTAGGGGATGAAACGCAAGGGTTAGAGGGACTGGGGGCTAGTATGAGCCTCCAACTTGTTGCCCAGCAGTGTGCCAGGGGCACTGCAGAGAAGTTGAAGTCTGGCGGAGGTGAGCCAGAGGCTCCTGAGGTAGTAGGAGCCAACAAGGAAAAGCCCGTGAAACACCTCAAAGTAAATGAGGGGGGTTCTGCTATGAAGGTGACGAGGCCGACAGCTCAGATGAAATGCCTCTATACAAACGCACGCAGCATGGGAAACAAACAAGAGGAGTTGGAAGCTATCGTGCTGCTAGAAACAGATCAGGTCGTAACCTGATCGCCATTACGGAAACTTGGTGGGATGAATCCCACGACTGGAATGTAGCTATTGATGGCTACAGGCTGTTCAGAAGGGACAGGCGAGGAAGGAGGGGCGGAGGCGTTGCCCTTTACATCAAGAAATCATTACAGTGTGAAGAGCTGACCCTGAAGAATAGCCATGAGCAGGTCGAAAGCTTATGGATAAGAATCAGAGAGAGAGGCAACAAAGGGAACCTGGTGGTTGGTGTCTACTACAGGCCGCCAGATCAAGAGGAGCCGACGGACGAAGCGTTCTTCCTCCAACTCCGGGAGGCTTCGTGCTCGCAGGCTCTCGTCCTGCTGGGGGACTTCAACCACCCTGACTTCTGCTGGAAAACCAACACGGCAAGCTGTAGGCAATCCAGCAGGTTTCTCGAATGCATTGAGGACAACTTCTTAAGCCAGGTAATAGACACCCCTACCCGAGGGGATGCGATACTGGACCTGGTGGTCACCAATGTAAGCGAGCTCGTCGGAAATGTCAAGATCAGAGGCAGCTTGGGTTGCAGTGATCATGCGCTGGTAGAGCTCACTCTCCAGAGGGAAATGGGAAGAACAAACAGTACAGTCAGGACCCTGAATTTTAGAAAAGCAAACTTCCAGCTCCTCAAGGAGATAATCAGAAGGACTCCCTGGGAAACGGTCCTCAGAGACAGGGGAACAGAACAGAGCTGGCAGATCTTTAAGGATGTGATCCACAGAGCGCAAAAGCTCTCAATCCCTAGGTGTAAGAAATCGGGCAAAGAAGGGAAGAGACCGGCATGGCTGAGACAAGAGATGCTGGTCAAACTAAGGAGAAAGAGGGAACTGCACAGGCAGTGGAAGCAGGGACAGGCATCCTGGGAAGAGTATAGGGACGCGGTCCGGTTGTGTAGGAATGGGGTCAGGAAAGCCAAGGCTCAGCTGGAGCTAAACTTGGCTAGGGATGCAAAGAATAACAAGAAGGGTTTCTACAGGTATATCAGCTGGAAAAGGATGGTTAAAGAAAGTGTACCCCCGCTGATGAGCGAGACCGGCAAGCTGGTAACAGCAGATGAGGAGAAGGCTGAGGTACTCAACACCTTTTTTGCCTCAGTCTTCACTGGGAACCTCTCTCCTCACCCCACCCGAGTTGATGGATGGCATGAGGGGGACCGGGAGGGCAAAACCCCTCCCACTGTAGGAGAAGATCAGGTTCGTGACCACCTGAGGAGCCTGAACGCACATAAGTCCATGGGACCTGATGAGATGCATCCCAGAGTCCTGAGGGAACTGGCCGATGTAGTCGCCAAGCCACTCTCCATGATATTTGAAAAGTCATGGCAGTCAGGTGAAGTCCCTGGTGACTGGAAGAAGGGAAACATTGTGCCCATTTTCAAAAAGGGTAGAAAGGAAGACCCTGGGAACTACCGACCTGTCAGCCTCACCTCTGTGCCTGGGAAGATCATGGAACAGATCCTCCTAGAAGCTATGCTAAGGCACATGGAGGCCAGGGAGATAATTCGAGATAGCCAGCATGGCTTCACCAAGGGCAAGTCCTGCCTGACGAACCTAATGACTTTCTATGATGGTGTGACAGCATCAGCAGACAAGGGAAAACCAATGGATGTCATCTATCTGGACTTCTGCAAAGCCTTTGACACGGTCCCCCACAACATCCTTCTCTCTAAATTGGAGGGCTATGGATTTGATGGGTGGACTGTTCGGTGGATAAGGAACTGGCTGGATGGTCGCATCCAGAGGGCAGTGGTCAATGGCTCGATGTCTGGATGGAGACCAGTGATGAGTGGTGTCCCTCAGGGGTCCGTACTGGGACCGGTGCTGTTTAATATATTCATCAATGACTTAGACAGCGAGATCGAGTGCACCCTCAGCAAGTTTGCGGACGACACCAAACTGAGTGGTGCGGCTGACACACCAGAAGGACGGGATGTCATCCAGAGAGACCTGGACAGGCTGGAGAGGTGGGCCTGTGTGAACCTCATGAGGTTCAACAAGGCCAAGTGCAAGGTCCTGCACCTGGGTCGGGGTAACCCCCAGTATCAGTACAGGCTGGGGGAAGAAAGGATGGAGAGCAGCCCTGCCCAGAGGGACTTGGGGGTGCTGGGGGATGAAAAGCTGGACATGAGCTGGCCATGGGCGCTGGCAGCCCAGAAGGCCAACCCTACCCTGGGCTGCATCAGGAGAAGCGTGGCCAGCAGGTCGAGGGAGGTGATTGTGCCCCTCTGCTCTGCTCTGGGGAGACCTCCCCTGGAGCCCTGCGTCCAACTCTGGAGCCCTCAGCACAAGAAGGACATGGACATGTTGGAGGGGGTCCAGAGGAGGGCTACTAAAATGATCCGAGGGCTGGAGCACCTCTCCTATGAGGCCAGACTGAGAGAGCTGGGCTTGTTCAGCCTGGAGAAGAGAAGGCTGCGGGGAGACCTGATTACGGCCTTTCAGTATCTAAAGGGGGCCTATAGGAAAGATGGGGAAAATCTTTTTAGTAGGGCCAGCTGGGACAGGACAAGGGGTAATGGTTTCAAACTGAAGCAGGGTAGGTTTAGACTGGATATAAGGAGGAAATTCTTTACAACGAGGGTGGTGAAACCCTGGCAGGGGTTGCCCAGAGGGGTGGTGGAGGCCCCATCCCTGGGAACATTCAAGGCTAGGTTGGATGGGGCTCTGAGCAACCTGATCTAGTTAGTGGTGTCCCTGCTCACTGCAGGGGGGTTGGACTAGATGACCTCTAGGGGTCCCTTCCAACCCAAAACATTCTATGATTCTATGTTCTTATCTTGAAAAATTCTGGATGTGCCAACATTTAAGGTTTCCAGCATTTGATGCAGAGCCTGAGGTGACACATAAAAGGGAACCCAACAAGGAGTTCTGCATAGTGGCTTGTATCTTCCAATCTAATTTCTGTTGCTAGCTGGGAAGCCGCAATGTGCTCAACAGTGATAAACACCTCCACAGCAAAAAGTTTTGGGGCCTTGGCTAAGTAAACAGTAGAAACTTCTCCCTCGAGGACTCAATCCAACAAGTATTTAAGCACATGCATAACATTTGAGGGTAGCATATTAAATATTTTGTTGAATTGTCATCTCAAGTAGCATAACCTACTAACAAGCAAACTGAGTCTGAGGGTACAGAAACAATTCTCCTGTATCTCCCTACTTGAATACTTTCTTGAAATATGATCTTCCCACCTATAAAAAAATCAACACTTAAAAAAAGCTGAAAAATAGCTACAAGTTGTTACCAGGGGGTTTATTTCTTTTCTAATTGAGAGTTCTCTGCCTTCCTGTTCCTTTGATGCTCTCACAAACGCTGGATTTTATAGGGCAGTACAAATAAATGTAGATATAACTCCTTCAAATAAATACACAGACTAATATTAAGTAGCTTTTTAAATATTGTCCTGTCAATTTGTCTTTTTATAAAAGTTCAAGAGAGGTGGCTATGTATTACTGTGTGAAATGCAGCCTGATCGTGCTCATGGAAGAAGGGATCAGAGGAGTTTGGATGCAGCTGGAGGCAAAAGATGTATGCAAAATACACCAGATATAAAAAAACAAGGAAGACAGCAGGGAATTCAAGAATTAGAAACACCTTTCGATAAAAAGAAAAAGTGGAGGGCAAATACGATCTCATGGACAGAAAAAGGATTCTGATGACTTTCAGTGAAATTATTTTAGTTCCTAGAGATGGACAAACTTGGCCTCGAGCTATCATAGATCAACAGATAGCTCACAGTTGTTTCTGCAAGCAACCTTCCAAGATGTCCAGGCAGGAAAGAGGACTCTGGCTGGCAGACCCTGCTCGACAGCCAGCCTCTCACTCCTCCAAAATCAAAGCTGGCAGAGTGGAAAAGAGCATTAGTCTACAAATTATGCGGGTGATTTTCTTCTTATTCTTTTTAAAGGAAGAAGAAACTCAGGTAATGCAAGAATATACAGAATATTAACACCAAAGGACAAGGGAAAAGATGGAGAAAGCATTAATAGAGATCAAAGTAAAACAGGGATGGACAATGAGGTCACCCCAGGGTCTAGACTCAATTTGATTAATGCACTGGGCAAGGCTGGAAAAAACTGTAATTTTTGTAAACCAGCACAGTGCACTTCAGGAACAGAACAGAGGAACTAGAATTAATGTATAGCATGAGAAAACAGATAACACAAAGATAACTGCTATCGTGATGAGGATGCAAGAACAGAAAGGAGGAAAGGGTAGAAACAGAGGTGGCGGTGGGGTGTAGCATTTTAAGTATATTACTGGGTAAACTTTGAAGAAATAAATAGAAAAACAGATAGAACGACACTGGCTGGTAAGAGACAATCTCCTAGAAGACCGCTATAACTCTCATGGGATACAGGCAGAGGTCACTGATGTTACTCAGGAGACACATCCCAAAACGTACAGTCTAAAGCAACAAGAGATCAGTGCCCTGCTGCTGCGCTGCTCCTGAGTGCCTGTTGTTTTATCAAGTGGATAATACAGCATATTGCAGACGTATTGCTCGGGGGAAGGAGTAGCTATTGCTCTTACAAGGGCTTACTGCAAACCAGCAATGGACTCTGCCATGGCTACAGAAGGCAGCAGCTTCCCTGGTTTATGTTTGAGAAATAGGTCCATAGTAAGAGTGGAGTCTGGTTATTGCCTGTCTTAGTGGTAGGGCCTCATTATTTCCTTAGATAATCCACAGCCTTTGACACCGCAAAATATGTATTACACAATATGTACACACAAATAAATACTACACACAATATATACACACAGTGAAATATATATTAAGCCAATAATAATCAATACTATCTGTGGTGAATAAAAAGGGGAGAAGCAATTGAGTGTAGAAGACCACCGCCTACTGATCATCGTCACCAAGAAGAAGGAAGAAGAAGGGCGGGCCTGATAAGGGGTATAAAAGCTGTTGTTGTGTTACAATAAACGCCATTTGCTGCATCCTCATATTGGTGTCTGTGCATCAGTGGCCCAGGGACGAGGACGTGACCCCCCTGTGCAGCTCACACGTCGAACCGTGGGTGATTGTCGCTATACAAGTGAAAGCGACAAACGGTGACCCCGACGTGATCGTGTGAGGCTGCGGACCGCTGGCGGTCGAGGCGCCCAGGGACGAGGACGAACCCCCCTGTGGTCGAGAGGAAACGCGGGTACCTGTGTGTATGAGGTCCGGACCATGGATGCGATACTTCAGGTAGTATGTGCGACGGGACGCACGATGGGACGCGAATGGTTTACTTCTGTGAAGGAAAAAGACGTCCGAGATTGCGTAGAGAGGTTTCTGGAGGAAGGAGCCATTCAATCTCCTGGCGGTATATTATCACTGGAGAACTGGGCCAAGCGCACGCAAGCTCTAGCAGAGCACGCAATGGCTAATAAATCTGCTCGAGCTCTAAAGATCTGGGGGTCGGTTTTATGACTTATCCAAAAAGCACGAGAAGAGCTAGAGACGTGGCAAGCAGCTCGTCAGGCTCTGTGTGAAAGTAAAGATCAAGCAGCACAGAGCGAAAATCAACAGCAAGAGGAAGATAGCTCGGGAGACGAGGAGGGAGTGTACGGGGGAGAGTTGGAGCGGCAGGCATTTGAAGAATTACAACGGGAGTTTGAGGCGGCGGAGCGCGGAGATCAAGAAAGGGGGGCATGCGCCGCGTTTCCCATGCAGCAAAAAAGGGAAAGCGGGGAAAGTGGACTGGATGGGAAAGAGGAGAGAAAAACCCCAGGAAGACCCCCTTGTTCACCCCCTCAATACCCTTGGGGAGAGTTAGAGGAAATCCAGAGATGGGAGCACGAGAGAAAGAACCAACGCCCCAAAGATAGCGACCGAGAAAGTATTAGAAAAAGTGCCTGTAGATCCGTTAGACTGGATTCCTGGGGCATTGATTAGAAAAACAACTGCGCCACAAGTGGAAGAAAAGGAAGGGGAGGTATCAAAATTAATTCGGCGATTAGAAGGGGCGTGGAAGTGGGAAGGAGAGAGGCGTGAACAAGAGGACCAGCCAGCAGTGCAGGTGCCGCCGCAGCACCTGCTATGGAACCATCAACCCCCCCACAACGTGCCTATGATGGCACAGTGATTTTATGAAAAGGACTTGGCTGTGGATCATCATAAAAAAAAAAAAAAAAAAAAAAAGAGGGGAGCAGCCGAGACATGTTCCAGCATATTCTTTCTGTGAGAGAACTGAAGTAGGATAAAAAGAGTTTAAATCGCTTATTGCGATGGGGACAGTCACATGGTTTTTTTTACCTCAGCTCGAGATGCTTTTGATTTAGTCTGCTGAGATAAGATGGGAGATGCATTGTGGGATGAGGTCGGCAATGGGTCTAAGGAGGCTGTCGCTTTAAGTTCGGCATGGAAACTCATTACCGCGGTACTTAAAGATCTAAAAGCCAAATGATCGGTAGCCACCTGTGCCACTGAAGCACTAGACCAGAAAAACAACAATACAGAGGAACAGGAGGCTGAGTCAAAAAACAAAACCAAAAAAACCAAAAAAACCCAAAAAAACCAAAAACCACGAACGTACCTATGATTATTGAAACAGTATTTCCCCCTCTGCCTCGTATTCCACCTTTGCCAGAGACATTCTCTCCTGTTGAGGCACAGGCGATTAGAGAAGAATTGTGTAAGCAAAATCAAGAAACGCAAAAAATCATTCAGAAGTTAGCTGCCTTGTCTCCAACTCGATCCGGAGATGGCCTGTCACGCAGATATGTTGTTCTTACGAACTGAGTTGTCTAGGCATAATGCGGAAGCGCAAAAGCTGATACATCGATTGGCTCACCTGCCTGTGCGGGACAATGAGATTTTACCAGGCCTGAAAGAGTTAACAGAGCAAACGGCAAAAGTCGGAGAAGCCCTTAATGAAGGCCGGTATGCAAGAATGTGACCACTAATTGCGCCTGAACTAGAGGAAAAACTAGGGAGGATAGCTGAAGAAGAGCAAAGAGAATTAGAATATTGGAGGAGGACATGTGATGAGAACCAGGCGTGGCAAGCTATGACCTCAGGGCCCGACTCACATAATTCCATCACTTTCCCTAATCCACAGGGCTCAGATAGGGACCCCCCCCCCCCCCCATCCGATTCAACGGTGACACGGAGGAATTCGAAATGCAATCATCAAAGGGGACTTTATGCCTAATGCTACTGCCTTCCCTGTTCAGGTGATAGGGTGACATTTTGAGTGATAGCATCTGTCTTTTTAAGCAACCATTACGCGTGACAGAGCCCTGCTTTCCTGAGGATGGTGAAACACCCGCCTGCCCATGGGAAGTGGTGAATGAATTCCTTGCTTTGCTTAGCTTACGTGTGCGGTTTTTTGCTTTACCTATTAAACTGTCTTTATCTCAACCGGGGAGTGAGCGAGTGGCTGCGTGGTGCTTACCACGACAGTCCCTTTTGGCATGAAAGGTGTATCTGAAATCACGGAGTTGACAGAATTGGAGTCAGATTTTTGTTCGAGTAGTTTTTAAGATACTCTCAGCAATGATATGGGACTCGAAGGGTTTGAGATAATGACAGGTTTGATTGGAATGTGCTAGATCAAATTTATAGCTGTTATTGCTATTTAGCTATTTATCAGCAGACTCCTGTGCTTGCGATGGGGCTTGCTTGCCTTACTGTACATTAGTTCAGTGCTCGTTAGTTGCTGCTTTTTACTTTTGCTGCTTGCTGTACCGCTGTACTGCTTATCATTTCACTGCGCTGTGCCTGGGAACATTTTGATAACCGCCATGGTGATGTGCCTGAGCTAGCAGATGGCCAGGGCATCGCTGCTGTTTCTGTGCTGCTGTGCTGGACAGGCTGTGGATAAGTCCAAACAAGAAGAAGAGTTCATAGCGATGCTAAACCCTAAGGTCTGGTCCAAAGAGACCAAGGGTAGAAATTGTAATGAATATACCTTTAAATTGTTGTAACCCGTTATTTGAGTTGCATGTTCTAGGAATTACTATAGCAAGAACCACCTAAACCAACGGAGGACAAGCCTTACAAGAAATAGTGCAAGTGCAGCAGTGACATTTTGTGGACATTTCTGGACATCTTACAAGGGCAGTCCATAGACTAAAAGAATGATATCTGTGTAATATTTTAAAGAATGGGAAGAGGGTGGTCGTTAATGAAAATATTAGATGTGTAGAGTTCGATCGAGCTTTGCCAGATATCCCTGTATCTGTACTTCTTTGCAATTTGAAGAAATCGTCTCTTGCCTTACTACTACAAGTCCCTGCTTGGCAAAAAGAAAAAGAGGGAATTGTAAAGGGGTTTCTTGAATAACAGGGCCACAAAGTATTATGGGAATATGTAGACAATCCAGGGTTTGTAAACAGCGTGTCCTTGGTACACTGCAACAAGTAAGAAGCTATGAGCTAAGGCAAAAATGTGCTAATACAGTAGAGGCAGAAAAAATCACCCCGCTTCCTTTGCAGATAGACAGTACCTTTAGCATTATATGATTACTATAGGGACACTGAAACCGATGTAAAATCTAACTTTGTAGAACATGTCCAAACGTTAAGACTATCCTGGGAACCTCGTGTTTTAACAATTCCAAAAGAAGGTAAAACTGTATATACTGACGCTTCTTCAAAGACAGGAGTCGCAGCTATAGTGTGGCAAGAAGAAGACAACAACTGGCAGAAACTGCTCTTCACTGAACCCGGAGCCAGTGTGCAACAATTAGAAGCAATCACCGTCGCAGAAGCCATCCAGAGATGGACTTTAATTCACTTAAACATAGTAACAGACTCTATGTTTGCATTTCGCATGGTACAAAATATGGCCGGGTAGCTGGAACAGAAATTGCATTAAGAATAGAGGCAGCACTGCAGAAAAGAGAGGCAACAGTGTCAATAATACATGTTAACAGCCATACTACAATCAAAGGAATATATCAGGAGGGAAATGACAGAGCAGACAAAGCCGCTCAGTGAATATGGACAGTCAGAAAAGCTAGAGAGTTGCATGAGAGACTACACATAGGTGCCAAAGCGCTCGCAAAACACTGTAATATTACTTTAACTCAAGCAAAAGATGTAATAAGCACCTGTCCTTATTGTCAGAATTCCGCACTTTGGGGTGCTGGAGTGAACCCTCGAGGTATACAACCTAACCAGATCTGGCAGTCCAATTTTACGATGTGCTCTCTCATGCGACCGAAACATTGGTTGGCTGTCACAATTGATACATGTAGTACAGTGATAGTAGCTACACAGCATAAGACTCCAAATACTCGAGCAATACAACACCACTGGAGTACAGTTATAGCCTGGTTAGGAATTCCACAGCAGATAAAAACAGATAATGGAACATGCTTTATAGCAAGCTCAGCAAAACACTGGGCAGACAAATGGGGGATAAAATTGTGTCATGGAGTTCCATATAATAGCCAAGGACAAGCTATTATTGAAAGAGTAAAACAAACTTTAAAAAGAAAAATTCAAATTCTTGGGGAGGGGGAAGGATATGAAGAACAAAAGGCGATTCCAGTTTCAGAACAAACTAGAATTTTAAATCAAGCCCTCTATGCTTTAAATCACTTTATTAGGGGTAATGAGTCAGAATCCCCAGTGCATAAGCATTGGGCAATCAGAGCGGAAGAACAAGGGCCTTGAGTCCTAGTCCGCTTCCCAGATATTGGTAGCTGGGAGGGGGGATGGAGACTAGTGGTAATGGGATGTGGTTATGTAGCAGTGAAAAAAGACAAAGTGCTTAAATGGGTATCCGCAAGGTGGGTACGGCCAGATCTCAAAATTAATGAACAGTCTAAAGAAAATTTTGCAGAATCGATTCTTCAGCTGAAATCCAGAAAAAGAAGTGCGACAGGAAGGATATCAGAAGTTATCAACGCCAGATGAAGCAGAAAAACAGAAGAAAAGAAAGCAAAGAACAAACCAAAGAAGATGCAGAACATTTCAATCAACTTTTGTATTATAAATGTGTTATTAAACAGTTTTAGTAGTATAGATAAAAGCTTTGCTTCGCTTGCTAAGAAAAAGGAGCAAGCAGTAGATGCTATGCATTATTGCTTACTAAAAAGCTTAGATAATCATAATATTATAAGATGTTATATGTTTGTAGCTTTAAAATAAAAGGGTAGTGACCCAGATGGGACATCACTTGTGAATCTCGACAGATCCACGAGATTATGGGATCTCCAGCCGGCACCGAGGAATTCTCGGGGAGAACCTCTAATCTCCGGATTGAAGAATTCTAAGCCAGTCCTCTGGAAAAGTAATAGAGTACGTAATAATAGCAATAATAATTATAATAATTGTCTGTTGTCATTGACTGGCCAGCAATGATAACATACATTAGGAGAGCATTGCATTGAATTAGAAGAGAAAGATATTAGAATATTAATTATTAATGCTTAATGTGAGAAACGCCTTTATAGCATGGGGAGGGGGAATTGTGGTGAATAAAAAGGGGAGAAGCAATTGAGTGTAGAAGACCACCGCCTACTGATCATCGTCACCAAGAAGAAGGAAGAAGGGCGGGCCTGATAAGGGGTATAAAAGCTGTTGTTGTGTTACAATAAACGCCATTTGCTGCATCCTCATATTGGTGTCTGTGCATCAGTGGCCCAGGGACGAGGACGTGACCCCCCTGTGCAGCTCACACGTCGAACTGTGGGTGATTGTCGCTATACAAGTGAAAGCGACAACTATCTTAGTTAGATTTTTAGATATTACTATTATTACCCACCATGGAAAATATCTGATGAGCTCATGAGTTGGTTCCATTTATGGCCAGTTAAAGGATAAATAAAAACAGACTGGAAAGGTTTTCAGCTAAACAAATAAAAATAAAGAAAACCACAACAACAAATGAAAGAAAAATTAAGAGCACTAATACCTGAAATGAGCTGAAGAGCCTCAGGACTTACACTAACTCAGAAATTCCAAGTGATCTAAAACTTTTTTTCTAAAGAAAAGGGAAGAACTTCTTTGGAAGGCCTCCAGCCCTAACTGGATGATAATCATCCTTGAAGAGATATTAGATACACACGAGAAGGAAAATAAGCAGCATGAGAAAGCTACATCTTAGAGATAAAAGTGCAAAAATAATTTGAGAATGGCCCTAAATCAAATGTTTTCTACATAGTAACAAGTGTCTTCAGTCCTACAACAGAGAACATAAAACGAAGAAAATACATTAAGAGTCTATGAGAATGGATCCAAGATTTTTTTTTTTTTTTTTTTTTTTTTTTTAAATGAATATTTTTGGTTTCAATAAGGGAAAATATGAAGAGTCTAAGGCAAAAAACACTGTCTAATGGGAATAAAGTACTGAAATGGAGGTTGCCACTGTCAAAAAAGAAACACAGATCAAAGGATTTAATGTGCTTACACTGCAAGGACCAGGTAGTCCCCATTCCAGACTGTATGAAAGCATGCAGAGATGAAGCACAAGTGAAGTAGGACAGGCCTCTATCAAATGGAGGTGAGGCACTGCCTGACCAATAATAAGCTGAAATTGTACTTATACTTCAGAGAGAGGGCAAAGGGTGAGCCAAGCAACAGCAGATCCATTAGTTTTATCTCAATGATACTCAGGGCTCTTGAACACGTTCTGTAGGAAAGCATAATTGAAAACATGGAGGTAAACTGAACAGCAAGATTCAGCATCATAGACCGTACCAAACCCAACAGGCAGGTCGCCGTGGTACAGCAACGCTGTTTTGTTTTGGCTTGCTATTAAGGCAAAGGAAACGTGATAGACCTAATCAACGTGGACTTCTGTGAAGCATTCAAAATAATACCATTGTGAAAAATAGCTAAATCCAGTAATACAGAGATTAGGTAAATCTGTAAAACAAGCGAGGAAGGAGAAAGAGAGAATAATATAAAATGCAAAGTCAGGCATTTATTGACTAACCACAGGAACTCTTGTGAAATGCTGGAAGCTCAGTACCTGGGAATGACAAGAAATCAGAGCACAGTGGTGAGACCTTCTCTAGAACACAGCTGCAAAGCCGCTTCCCAGATCTCAGCCAGGACCAGACACAGAGCAGGCAGGAGGGTGATTAGAGGCTCTCCCCCAAGAAGAGATGAAAAAAGACTAAAAGAATTTCTTGTTTAGCCCAGCAAAATGCCAGCTGCAAAGAAACACGGCTATGTTAAATACACACAGTGGGAAGGTGAAAGAGTTCAAGCATCGTTCTGGCAAAGGACAGACGGGTTTAAACTGACAAGCTATGAAAGTGAATTTAGCAGAAAAGAATTATGAGTAATAATGTAACAATTGCCTTAGCTCAGAGTTCTCCGTTTTATGAAGTATTGATTTAAATATGCAATAGTTCTAAACCCATTGAGCAGAAGAGTTCAATGTTTAACTCTAATTCTAGTCACCGCTTCCAAATCGAAGTGCAGACTAGGAACCGGCTAGCAGCATTGCCAGCCGGTTCTACATACATGCTTGATCAAGACAAGGCAGCAGCCAAAGCTAGGTGTACCCTGCCTCCAAAAAAGAGAAGACCAGCAATGCCAGCCTGCACATACCCCACGGCACAGAACAGGCAATGAGAGCTCCTCTGATCCCACCCCAGAAGGCGAGTTAGTAGGGACTGCAGGGCAGTACTCCTGTCTTTCTGTAGTGCAGACTTTGCTTCTGTGGGGATCACGATCCCCTGCTCTGTTCTTAGGAACAGCACAGACGAAACAGCTGTAAACTGCTTTGGGTTTAAGTTTGTTATTAGGACATCCTTCTGGTGGTTTGGATAGGTACAGACCAAAACAAACTGATCAAATATTCTGCTAAACCTCCATTAGCTATCGTTAGATAGCCATCGTCCAGAAAGAGCAATGGGCTAAATTGTCTCTTCAGATCCTTTCTAACTCCGTGATCCAACCACTGAGCACACGAGGCACACACCGAGAAGCTCTGGAGCGCTTGCCACCGTTCTCTTTCTTGTTTGTGACGATCCATGCTATGGCAGAAGCAAAGGAACAGGCACCACGCGCCTCAAGAGACAGCGAGAAAATGGTCTGTTACACTGGGTAGAGTAAATATTATTAAATCCTTGACACCTGTTTAGGATTTGGTCAAACACAAAATCTTTCATTAAATTCCTGTGCACACGCTCTGGCGCACATGCCTTCCAAGAAACCTCAAGGACAGCCCTCATTTCGAGATGCTCAAAAATCTGAAAGCAATAGAGAATGAGATATCAGCTAAGGGAAGGAGAACAGAAGCCAGATGTAACTTAATTCAATTCCCTGTAGGCAGCATGACAGAAATGGGTCTTTAAGATGGACATCAATGTGCACAGTCCTTGGAGGAAAGTTCGAGGAGGTTATACCGCGCTTGAGAGCCAGCAGAGAGGTTCAACGAATGAAGTGACATTACCTTTCCCTTGTGGGTTTTCTGAAGAACAAACTTCACCTGACCCAGAACAATACTTAAAAAAAAAAATTAGAAATTTAAGCAAACAGAGGACAGCAGAGGGTTGGTTTTTTTTCTTTTTTTCTTGACCTGGAAATGTATACTGGAAAAGAAACCACCTAGTACCTGTTCTGTATAGACTATGAAGTTCAACATAGCAGGCAACTTGTGTGGGTGCATGCGAGTGTTTACAGGATCATTTAAATGTGCAAAGCAAGTTAACAGGACTATACCTCCAAGAAGAAATACACTGTATTAGTAAGAACTAAATATCTGTTGATAGTTCAAATAACTTTTTGGATTGTCGTGAACTAGTTCTAATCCCTGTCACCAAGTTGTAAAACATACTTGTAACCTTTACAAATAATAAAAAATACTAAAGACTTGTTCAATTTCCCAGCTGCCTATAGTTTTGGTAGATTGACATCATGAAGAAAAATAAATTTCACAGAAGATTCTTTTCTCTTTTACCAGAAGAAATATCCTAAACTATTTTGCAGTGTTTCAAGTGCCTCCTTGAAAAACTACAGAATCATTCTATTTCCATGAAAATACCAGATGTAGACCTGATCCAAGCTGAAGGTAAATAATTCAGTTTGTGGCATGTATCTGAAGTATACATACCATTACAGCAAGACATACGATGAAATTAAGTTTAACTATAAGCATCACAAATTAAAATTACTGTTCATTCCTTTTGCATTAGTATAGTAATACCACAGAAACAGGTCAATGTATTTTAGCTTGAATGGAGCCCCCTTAGATATTCTCTGATCCTAAAATGAAACAAACATTTCTATGATGCGTACTTTAGTTAATTGTATTCCCTTATTTTACTGCCCATCCTACTGGTGCTTTAAAGGAGCCACTGTGTTTGTTTATTCTTATTTTAGCTTTTTGTTTGTTTAATTACCTCACCTGAAATTCTGTTTTGTAAATCAACAACTTCTTTCAAGTGCTGATTAAGAGCAAACACTCAAACGAGTACAAACACAAACAACAGAAATTTCCCATCCTGATGCCCAGAAGCTGCACTTCCTTTTACTATGAGCCATTTTGTTTTAATGGATGTGGATTTTGTCCTGGGTTAGCATGTTTTGTCAGAGTCTGCTTTACAACGAAGAGCACATGGAGATGGGGTGATCCTCTGTAGGAACGTTATCTCCAAAGACTAGACTATGCCTTCCAGGAATGGTGACTATCTGCTAAGGGCCTTGGTGCTTTGGACAAGCACAACCAGCCCTTGTGCTGCGCAATGCTGGAGCCCCAAATCTGGAAACAGTACTTCCTCTTTCCCAGAATAATTGTTTATGGAAACCGTAACTGGTGGTGACACCAGTAGGGCTGACCGAGAGTGTTTGCCATAATTCTAAAATGCATCTGCATTGTTGGAGGGAACTAGCAATTTCTTCCATTGCTTTTGACATTCTCTTACCTAATTACTAATTTATACTAAGTGGAGCAGAGTTGCACATGTTGGACAGTGTTTGTTTGAAGCCAATAAGGCTTAAGTTCTGATTAAAATTCTCCAGCCCTCAAGAACCTATAATTCCCTCTTTCCATCCCATCCCTCAAGAGGGGTTACATTTTTTGAACCTTACAAATCAAGGTAAACAAAGGTCAGAGAATTGGCTTTTTGTAAGCAGAATCACACTTGGGGAATTTACAACCAACCGTTTCCAAGTATTAAGATGAGAGGGGTTTAGACATGAAAGGCAAAAAGCCAGAAGAATTAGCCTTTAGAGTTAGTCTGTACTATTTATGTATCTTGTATGTTATTATTTTGGATAGGTGACAGTGCATAATAGCAAACACACTTTGGAGTATGTATCAGAGACACTTTAAAAAGTAGCTCAAATGTCTGTCTTCCCCAATATTGAAATTATGCAGTTGCCAGACAGCTCTGCTGCGGGTAACAGATCAGAGTTTTTATCATTTTTTGTGCAACATTAGGCTCACCATAGCATCTGCTGGGGTGCATGTAAAAGAAATTGTGTCGTCTGTGTTTTACTCTATTGTCTGTATGTAGCTTGGGATACAGAAACAGCTTCGACCTCAAGAGTTATGTGACAATCACACAACTAAATCTAAGTAATTCCCTGTTTATAGGCCCAAATATCTCAATTTTAAATAAGCCTTGCCCAGGACAGGATTTGCAGAAGCAAGTTAGGCCTACAGATAGTGCTTCTTAAATCAGTGTAGACATTTCTAGGCAGAAGGTCTACAGAAAACAAGGACCAACAAAAGCAGCTCTTGAAATAACACTGTGATAGTTTGGTCATTTTTATTAAAATAAATTCTGGCTCAGAGGAAGTTCTGTGATTTTTTTAATGCTATTGTGGCACAGGATAATTAATTTTAAACTAGTGTAAACAAGACAGCAAAAAAAGCAAGTCTTAACTCTATTTCCAGTCTAATAAATCCATGGAATAGTTTCAGTAAAGTCCAGTCATGAAATTGAAAGAAAATGAAGAATCTGGGTGTATTTGATATAGGCTTGATATACTGTACAATGATGCACACAATAATATATTAAAAAATACCCATGACAGCTTGATTCCAAAAGCAACAACGAACAGGACATGCAGAGTCCTATCTAGAATTTCTGGAACTCTGCACAGAAGACCCCAGGTGTGGGCAGAGACATATGAAACTGAGTATGAAGTAAAACTGTCCTTAATTGGCCAAGATTGCCTTCTTCATTACCATTGTTTAAAGATGCATCTTGACCCGTATTTTGAAGACTCTTTCTCAAGGCAGACCTACAACTACCAAGAATAAATAAAAAACCCGCTCCACTCACCAGGTAAATAAGACACACAGCCTACCTAGGACTATAGTGTACCCTTCTGCATTTGCTGCATAATTACCAGTTTCTAAAGGGCTTAATTATAAAATGCTCTGTAACAGATTAGCACTTACGTTGCAATTGCTCCTTAGAGATCAGTCTAGCTCCCAAGTCTCGTTGATGCTGTGAACCATAACAGCAAAATCCTCGCACGGCCGAGATACACAAACCAGAGACTACCTGCTTTGGGAGTAGTTCGTAAGCGAGAGGGGCCAACGGAGCCCTCAAAGTCCCAACAAGGGTGCACAAGGCTGAGCATCCTGCAGCATTTCCCAGAGACCTGTTGATGGCAGCCCCAGGAGCCCTTCTGGGCTTTCTTCCTCCGTGCTCAGGACTCTGAATGACACATTGGGGAGGTATTTAGCAGTTTCACAGCATCTATTTCAAGTGCTTCCTGCTCATCAGACCTAATATCTTTCACATGTTGCTGCTGGAACAGATGTATTTAAAGAGTTTGGCTTCCAGTTGTGTATGCGTCTGCGTACTGGGACATAAAGAAAAAGGTAACAATGTTTACATACAAACAAAAGTACAGAGAGCCTGACACAAAAGGCTTCCTCATCGTAAGGGAATGGTATATCCATTCTCAGTCGTGCACTCGGGTGCAGATGGCGGTGTTGCCGGTGAGGTGCTGAGCCAGAAGGCAGCAGTGATCCCGAGCAGGAGCTCAGTTGTGAACTTGCTGGCAGTAGTGATAACTTGAAAAAATACTTGAATATGGAGGAGGACGGAGGAGGACGGAGGAGGACGGAGGAGGACGGAGGAGGACGGAGGAGGACGGAGGAAAAGGCTAGTAGACAGCATTTCTGAAACAAGGATCAGCCCATTCCAAGAAGTGACAGAGACTAACACTTCTCCAGCTGTCTGAGGGCTGCCTGGTCACTGGAAACTCATCGAGTGTTGTGAGTGTATTAACGCTTCACACGCATTAGTCCCAGCTATCCCGTGCAGGGGTAGCCGATGGAGGACGCCTTTCTATTCTTGCCTGTACTCTATTTAGTGAGTCTCTTACTGAGCCGTAAGGATGCCTGAAAAAGCCACCCACTGTGTGATGGTCACGTTCAGAATGCCCTCAGAGCTAAAGGAATCCGGCTTCCCCACTGGCCTCCAAGCATCAAAGGAATCCAAGGATTGATGGATTTTTTTAATGTACCTACTGCCCAGGGGTTTCCTTTGCTGTGTTTGGTTTTCATTTGCTATGAAGAACTTCAACTTCTGCCCATCAAAAACATAAGTAAAAAAACCCTAAAGAACAAAAAAACCAACCTGTGCAGGTTTGTAAGGGTAGGATTTAGCAATTTCAAGGAGCCCCAGAAATTGAGATGGAAAATTTTACCACATAGCAGAATATTTCCTATTTTTCTCTTTAAAACAAACAAGTACTAGTGATATTACATTAAATAGAAACTTTTCTTCTCCTGTTTGATTAATTTTTTTTCCCCTGCTTGCAGAGTGAAAACACGCACAAGTGAAAAGTGAATGAAAATAACCAAAAATAGGACAGTGAGAAACATGAGCAGAGAAAATTCCTGAGACAGAGCTGCCTACGAAGTACTTTCACAGAGCATTACTTTTATTCAGTACAGAGGAATTTGATTTCACTACATCACAGGCCATCCATTCAATGAAGTCATTCTGATCTGTCTTCATTTCTCCTGACTGTATTTCTTATTTCACTGTTGCCTTCTTCCCCTACCAACCAGTCTGGAACAAAGTGCTTACATTAAATGAGAAAATTAATGGCTAGTGTTACTTTTCCCACCAGCTGTAAGATCACTAAAATCTTTGAAACCAAGCAAGAACAAATTTCTGACATCCTTATTTGATTCCACAATACGCCCAACATTACAAGGGGTCTACAGAGAGCCCTCACCCCCTTGCTGGCCAGAGAAGGGAAAGAGGTTACATGAGATCACAAAGTAGTCCAGCAGAAGATCCTGTCTTGGTTTGGGTTGATAGGTGGGATGGGTCACCCCATGGAGGTGGCTCACTCCCTCCATTAAGAGTCCAGCGCGAGCTGGTGACTACCTGAGCCCAACTCATAGACAACTGGAAAGACAGAAGGTGTGGGATTTTGCTCATCTTCTTGAAAGAAGAAAACATTTATATTGATAAGTTCTGAGCCATTTCAAGCCAACTGCACAACTTGTTTGTATATGATTCAGAAAAACAGTAAATCTCAGATAAAAAAGGGCCACAACCAAGATGCTGAGAAGTCACAAGGAAGAATGAATTGCAGTCAGGGGATGTATCTTTAGATTCAACAGTTCGTTCTCTTAATCATTTTTATTCAGCTGGCGATATCAAGATGAATACCTGTTCTCCGTTAATGCTCTCCTCCTGAGAATACTGGCACTCTGTAGACTGCCAGCCAAAATAATACATTTCTAAGTCGAGAAGGCTTAAAGAGTCTAGGAAGACAACAGCAACAAATTCTGAGGAACACCAACACTGGCTGGAAAAAAGGCAAAGCAGACAGCCTCAATGGCGGCAATAAAGAACAAATAAACCTGGATTCACACAGATATAAATGTCTGAGAAAGGCACACACCAGGCCTGTCATTTAGATTTTTGTTCCTTTTGTTAAACTTTCCAGAAAAGCTTTCATTTACCCACATTTCCATAGATTTCTTTCTTTAAAACAGTATTCTGGAGGGGAGCAGGTGTTGTGATGAGTATTCAAAACCAGCATATGGCTTAGGAGCACTCTATATATATATAATACACACATACACACACACACACACTGTATGTACGCAGACCGGTACTCTGTTAATCAGTTAGCACAGCATCACAGGTATGTAGTAAAGAAGACAATGAGTTCTTACCCATCTGCCTATCAATAGAAGGCTTCACGCTCATGAAAGTAAAAGTCTTTCTGATCAGGACCAAAGCAAAATTAGGAAATTCATTCCACTGCCTATTATGTCATTTCTCTGCAGTAAGACCCTTTCAGTTCTCCATTTGGTCCTCTGCTTGACCAACCCTTAAACGGAGCTTAAATGCAGAGCACAGCATAAAACCACAATCGATAGGCTCAAAAATCACCTCAGCTGGTTTTTTTTTCCCCCCCACGTGCACAGGCTCCTACCCATCAGCATCACAAAACCCCCCCAAGGTGCCTGGGCGCTGTACGGAAGCTTAGCCCACATGCCAACACACCACCTCTGCCTTCATTTAACTTACATGAAACACCCCAATCTTTTATCTGGTGGTCAGCTCCAACCTACTGGCTGCAATCACTACCTTTAGTTTTTCTTCTCTTATTATTTCTTTCTGGCCTACTTAAGTGGAAAAGCTTGCTGACAAAACAGAGTATTTCCAAAGCACCTTAAAGCCTTCCAAAAGTTCTATGTAGGTGTATTAACACCACTACTTTCCCTCTGGCTTTCTTCATATATACTTTATATTTGGTCTCCTCTAGACTTCTTGCTGTTCTGTGTTTACAGCACACAGCACAAAGACCCTGCAGTCTGCGTCTGGGGCTCTGAAGACATTTTACCTTCTTTTGGGTAAAGATACGCCCTTCCCTGTGCAGTCAATGGACTTGTTGCCCAGTTCAGCGGCAGAGTCAGACATCACTGAGCACTGAAACACGTAATTACCTTTGAGACTCTGGCCCTTGCTTACTGCAGCCTACATGTAAGAGGGTATGGGAAACTGTGCAAAAAAGATCTCCTTGAGATGCAAATTTTCTTAAGAATTAAGTTGTAAGCTGCTTTCTAAAAGTCTTTAAAACATAGAAGCTCTTAAAGGTAACTTTATTCTTTCTTAACTTCTGATAATATTAGAAATAATGCATTAATTGGTCTTTCACAGAAGTCTCTGTTACCCTAGGACTATTCTGCCATCCAACATTTTCCTTGACTTAGACTCAGAACACAGCACCCATCCCTGCAAGGAGCAATACTTGCGCATCACAAGTTTTGGGAAAAAAATTTGGGACCTGCACACACACTGACTCTTCTTCTCCCCTCAAAAGCCAGGAAGATCTGAGAAGCGCTGTACGGTCATTTTAGGAAGGGGGACACAACTCAGCGATGCGAGACATTTATGTTACTCCTCTGGAGCATAGCAGGTTAAGAGCTAGACCACAGAATATCAAGTTCATCTTGTTTGAAAAGAGCTGTCTGTACTGCTCTACTGCCTATACCATCATGGGCACGGGGCTCTGCACCTAAATGCAAAAACTGGTAACTATGCCCAAGCTTGTTTTGCATGCACAAGTGGGAACTCACTGAGCTGCTTTGCATCCCATGTCAAAACAGAGGTCAATAGTCAGACTGTTCCTTCGGTTCCTCTACGGCATGATTAAACCCCAAGTTAATAGTAACTTAATAGCAGAGCTAGAATCAAATATTCCAAATGCTTGCTCTTACCACTTCATCATTAGTAAAATGCTTTTACCCGTAATTGTTATCATTAGCAGAGAAAAAAGCAAGAATATAAACAATACTGAGCTTGGTATGCAAGGGTTGGCATATCCATGGCTGGGATGAGCCCGCATCTGCACACTTGTTCTCAAAATTGGAGTCAACAATGATTCCACACATGGGAAAGAATGAAGTTGAAAATGAATATGAGGATGTGACAATCTGCCAAGTGGTGTGTAAATGTGATGGCAGCCTGAATAGCTTTAATGGAAGTAAAGGATTCGCAAAGATGTTCTCTTACAAATATTATGGGTTCCAAGCACATTTTTTTTTTTCCTTTAAAAGATGCGGTATTGTACTTCCTTGATCAAAATGACTCGTTAGGAAGAATTTATATTATGCATACTTCTCCCTTCAAATGGGGAAAATATGCCTTTAATTATTAATTATTCTTGCCAAGAAGTAACTTTCATGACTACATTTGATGTTAGGACTTGTCTGTCTCTGGTTCACTGAAATGACTGTAAAGTCTCTGATACCTGGAGTTCACTCCTTTCCCAAATTGCAATACGTCAAGTTAGGAAATTGGCTCCTGTTCCTCACTGAATGGCCAACTGAACAAGGGCAGTTCCTGGAAGAAATGACCCACTGCACACTGACAGCCTGATTCGAAAAAGGACATTTTAGATCTTTTTAGTTATCATTCAAATTTTAAAATCGTATTTTAGAAGTTGATTTCCATCTTGTACTTCATTCCCTCCTTTTGTCCTGAATAAAGTGAGAAAGATCAAAATCAGATTTGCTGGCTCTCTAGCACATGTTATGTTCAATTTTCTTCTGTCACATTCACATAAGTAACAGCAGATGTTGCTAGAACATTCATGAGTTTAGTTCTGAAGTGTGCAGCCAGACATTTGTCAGGCTAATTTGATTTCCTGAGGACTGCAAGGAGAATTCTGCTGGATAGTTCTCCATCTGCGACATGGAGTCACTCGCCAAATTCACTTGAAGCCTCCAATGAAGACGTTCTCCTTTGGATTTCTGCTTAAGGCTACTTTTTATTAGTTTTCTTCAAAAAGTCTGTCTTTTCTTTTTCTTCCCTGATAAAAATGCTATATAGACGGGGAGGAGCAGGTTTAGGAGAATAATGAAAAGATGCATATTCCCACAAGATGATAATAATCTTTGCCATCTTAGTGCTTACCAAATGCCTACTAAATCCAGCAGGAAAGACGCATACAGATTTCGGTGAAAGAATTTTGTATTCTCCCACAGCTGAAGAAACATTAGAATTTCAATAATTACATGCATGTCAGATGCAAACTTCCTTTTAGGACTAACTGCCTGCAAATCATTTTCCAAGAGACTTCTGAAAACAGCAAATCACTTTCTGTGCATTTGTATATAAAAGATTAACACGCATTTTGCAATGCCTTAGAAACCCTTCGATTTCCAAATGGACTTCATTATGTTTACTCATTCTATACTTGAATTCGTAAATAAAACAAAATTCACATAAAGTCTTATTGCTGGATATTACCTGTGAATAAAATACGTCCAAGTTTTGCATAGGATTGGAAGCGTTTCCAGATTTAGGCAAATTGTTGCATCAAGCAGGTTAACACGTTGCCTCAAAACTGAAGCAAGGTTTCCTAACGCTTTTAACACGACAGAAATGAAATTTGTGCACACAGGAGGAATTAGGAAGTGACTTTCTGCAGCCAAAAAAACCCCAGAAACATGGCAGTAAAGAGCAAAAGCCATTTCCCCCACTTCTTTTCTATAGGGATGGTATCTAAATGTTAAACATTTGGTAAGGGATGCATTTAGCTTGTATCTGTAAATCAGGCAGCTGCCCAAGCCGTGGACTTACACGAGCAACGTGCCGCTCCGACCAGTGCGGAGCACAGCCCGCATTCCGCAAGCCTTTCGGGGTTTCCTTTCCTAGTACCTAGCCCAGCGTTGCACGGCTGAGGGGTCCTTAGGGTACGTTCACAGAGAGGCTTTGCCGAGCGGGGGTAGGATCGAACTGTGTGCAGGGCTCGCTCCCGCCCCAGCAGCTCGTCTGCCGGGGTCTCTGCCCAGCCGAGGAAGGGAACCGGCCGGGCTGGCAGCCGGCGGGAAGGCGGTGCGGGGGCTCCCCCTGCTGCCGCCGAGGAGCCGCGGCCCCGCTCCCTCTCCGTTCCCATCGCGCTCCCACCCCTCCCATCCCACTCGCATCCCTCTCCCATTCCTCCATCACACTCCACCTCTCCATCCTGCTCTCATCCCTCTCCCACCTCTCCCATTCCTTGCTCTCATCTCACTCCCATCCCGCTCCCACCTCTCCCCCATCCTTGCTCTCTTCTCGCTCCCATCGCGCTCCCACCTCTCCCATCCTTGCTCTCATCTCACTCCCATCCCGGCATCCCTCTCCCATCCTCTCATCCCCACCCCTCCCACCTCTCCCATCCTTGCTCTCATCTCCTCCCATCCCGCTCCCACCTCTCCCATCCTTGCTCTCATCTCACTCCCATCACACTCCCACCCCTCCCTCCTTGCTCTCGTCTCGCTCCCATCTCTCCCCCATCCCGCTCCCATCCTGCTCCCATCTCGCTCCCATCCCGCTCCCATCCTTGCTCCCATCCTGCACCACTTCCATCCTGCTCCCACCGCAGCGGGCTGCCCGCCAGCAGGACGGGGGTTTGCAGGGGCAGAAGCAAACTAACGGTTCTGCTGGGTTCTTTACCCCTACCCAACATCCAGTGGTAATACTGAAAAGCAAAAAGAAACTCAGACAAGGTTAGTGCTTGTTTCCGTTCACTTCCAGCTTCTCGAATCACATGGAGTTGCAGAAGGGGAGTGAACTTAGTAAGTGAATGGGTCAGTTTTGCTCTGTGTAGAAGGAAACCATTCTCCCTCCATACAGGGAAGTTTCTCTTAACATTACTTTTAAAAGCATAGAGACTTTGACCGTGTCGCCATCCTCAGCATGGCTCAGCGGGCCCCTAAATTCCCTGTCCTCCAGCTGTAGCGGGCGCAGGAAGAGCCGCTCTTCCCTTTCCTCACGTACAGAGTTACAGCGGTCACATACATGTAATGCAGCCAAAATGTTTGTGTTGATAGGAATCCAACTTTCTCCAAGTACGGATCTTGGTTTTACAGGTCAAATTCTCAGGAAAAAATCGTATCTTATGTTTCATTCTAAAAGTATGTTTCATTCTAAAATGTAAAACTCCAGTGTCAGATGAAAACCCTAAATGTATTGCAAGATTAGCTAAACCATTTCAGAACGTGAAAATCCTAGGCCTGAGTTTCTCTTGTTTCTCCTACGTGGGTGAGGAAGTATGAGTGGTGTATGGAAGAGAAAGGGAAGTCATCTTCATAAAACCTCCAGAGGCCATTTAGCACAATCAGCAAACTAGGGAAACAAGCTATTTAGCATAGTTTAGTGACTGAGTTTTCATTTCAAGGGTGAATAATGGCTTAAAACAGAAAAACAAAAGAGGCTTTGAAATTTTTCCTAACCTTCAGCTCCACTAAACATGAAAACTAACTGCTGAATTCCGGGGAAGTGACCTATTTCTCAACAATTCAGAAAGCTTAAAACTGTCTGCAAATTACATAGACAAAAACGTGAGCCATGTTTTCTAAGCTTCCTTTACACAATATGGCAAAAAGTGAGTAGAATATAAACGCCGTCACAGGGAAAAGACTTAATGAATAAAGTCCCTAGATGAAATCCACCTTTCCTAAACATTCCTTGATTTTATTTCTTCTTTTGTAACATGGCCACAAACTGGATAACAAAGAAAGAAGTGATCCCCACTCAGTCAAAATATGTTCACTGGATGGAGGGTTCAGTTACAATTTCAAAATAAATTGAAGTTTTTCTGACCTTCCTTTCCAGCCAGAATTTTTCACCTGCCACTGCCACCACCACCAGTAGAAAAAGTATTTCAGCTACGAATGGATGGACAATACGCTCAACATTTTACAAGATATCCTGTAAGCACAGCTCACCTGACTTGGGTAAAAACTGTTACACAGTGCTCACCGAAGCATTCAGGGTACCTCCTGCCTTCCTAAAACACTGCCGCATACTCTGATTTTTAGAAGCTCCTAAGAAACTAACCCAAACAATTTTCCAAACTACTCCTTGTCTTCTTAGCAATGCTTTGTGAAAATCAACGATAAGAAATGATGGAAATGGAGAGAATAAAAGGACTGTCAATTAAAAATTAGCTAATTTTCTTGCCAGTAAGTAACAAGTCTTTCTCCAATTCAGGGTTAGTAATAGACACGATCTCTAGCAGCTCCAGTTCTCTGAAGATGTCCAAAGATAATTTTTTAATTTTAAGATAGATAGCAAATACAATCTTCTTGCTCTAATTTCCATTAAATTCTTTGTTCCCATCTACAGCACTGATATTGCCCTTCTCAGGTCTGATTCAAACCAAGAGAAATATTGAAGCTGGCATCTTGTTGAAAATACAGTTGAAAATGACTGGAAGTCAGAAGCAACCAACACAAGCTTGAAGTCACTGCTTAGAGCTGGGCAGGATTTCTACAAATACCTGCTACGAGCAGAGACAGGCTGACAGGTCTGTGTGATTCCTTGTTTCTTGAAACAGAAAGGTGTCTCTGCAGAGGCTAGGGGAGTTCAGGTTTTACTAATACCGAGCAGGTAAACGTAGCAACAGACTCACAGCAAGACACAAGCCAAACTCCTTTCCAAAGGAGCTTTTTCCTTTTCCTCCTTTCCAAAACACCCACCGGTGTTTTGCTCAAATATAATTTCTCTGGTACCCATGAAGGCTAGTGCAGAAATTGTCAAACTGATCTTCCAAAAGCCATACCTACACTCCCTCACAGGAGTGGGAGAAAGATGCAGTGTGGAAGAGCCAAAAGAACAGTCAATACTAAAACCTGAGAACTATAGATTCTCTCTGAGACGACTGAAATGGGGGGGGGGGGGGGGGGGGAGGAAAGACTTTTTTTTTTCCCCGTTAGAAAACCAACTACATATGCCCAGGACAGGTGATGATCAACAGTCTTTATACGCTGAGGAGACTTGCTGTCGGGCAGACAGAGGCGCTCACTTATAAATGAACGATTGAATTTCACCGAAAACTTTATATTCTACCCTGGAAAGCCATCTTTTAGCAGAAAAACAAATCTATATTTTATAGTTTTTATTTTATTACAATTCCATCCCCTGTTAAGATTTTCTCATTTTACTGACAACGACCTTGGGAAGGTTTCTGTAAATTGCAAAATGATACCATGACACCGACAGCGGGCACAACTCAAAACCTTCCAACTCAAAGCCATCTCCTAGGACAAACCTCCCCGACAGCCCTAAAAGCTTCGCCACTTCAGCTGGGACTATATTTAGTGGGGATTCTCAGTGCTGCAGGAACGGTACTACTCAGAAAATTATCTTTCCCTCACTGTTCAAAAGCACAGTCCTGATACAGCATGGTGGGTTTTATCTTGTTGACTTCTTCATAAACCGTTAATGAGAGCCCAGACCTTTACGGAAATTAATGGTATCTGGGTTTTATTTAACTACAGGATATTCAACAGCTCCCAGGTTCTGCTCAAATGCCAGAGGGAGTTACAATCTACCCACTGACACTTCTCAGCAAATAGAGGTATTTCTTCTCTCGTATGCCCATATGAAGCTGGCATCATCAAGACCTCATCACCGTTTCTGGAGCTATCAGAAGAAGAGTTTGCTAAGAAATGAGGCCCTGATTGGAAACAGTGCTCACGGCTGCTCGCAGCTATTCCTTGCCTTCCACTGGAAAGATGTCTGATAACAGAAACCCTTTAGCTCTCCCAAATTTGTTTTGATTTTATCTAACCGCTCGATGCTAATGCAACTTCTTCTGGAAGTGCAATCAGACTGCTGCCTGTAGCCTCAAGCAGTATAAGTTTCCTGTAATGACGGTATTACAAAGATACGTGGAGAGAGAGGAAAAAGCCAGAAGCTCTTTGTCATCTGCAACTGAAAGAGCGATGCACATTTGTGAAAGGCAGAGGTTTCGCTTGGAATGGAATATCATTCAATAGAAACAGATTAAATGATATTGCCATTAAAGTGCACGTACACCTCAACAGAAAAGCATGTTCCTCCGCCAACTGCACTGATGCCCTTCAACTCTGGACTGGCTTCCTATGGAAATAAGGCTTCTGTGACCTGTATATAAGGGAAGGAAAGAGAGGAGCAAGGAAGAGCCTCCGCCTGTTTTTCCCACAGTAATTTCTTAACACACTGATGAGTTTCCATCAGATTTGCCAGAGACACTGACTTCTTTAACGCAGCTGCATCCCTGCAAGACTCATGCAAATCACAAGCAGGTAAAAGAGACAGACCCTTCGGCGTCTGGGCTAAGACCATCTAGCTTTGATAACACTGAAAAACCGAGAGGTCCTGGAGCTTGCAAAATGACTACAGAAGAGTAAACAAAGTCAATTATGAACAATAGGAAGAAGTAGAGAAAACATTCAGGTTCTGTGCGGAACTTACTTTTTCTTATAACTATAAAAATTCAATGTCTAAACATTTAAAGAAAGCACTTCTTAGTTGTACAGTCAACGTGCTGGGTCACCCCAGTTAAATTAGGAAGGGTAATGCGCACACCTGAGAAGCTCAGCAGGCTTTCAGAAAAACTGAGGAGAATAAGAGCTGGCCTTACTGATGTTTCTAGGATAGAACATAAGAAATCAGTTTAAAGTAACCTTCTTTGAAAACAAACACTTTCATAGCCTCTTTTTAAAACAGAGAGCATCAAGAAACTGAGTAACATTTTGTTTGTTTTGCAAAATTCCTTTCAGGTCACTTTTTGTATATACCCACTACAGCCAGTTTTGCTTTTTTTTGTCTAAAAACTTGGTTATAGATTGAAATTATAACAAGATTAACAATAAGCATTCATTAGTTACAGATACGAGTGCAACGATGCTTCAGAAGAGATTGCAAAAGTCTTTGGAGTTGCTGAGGTAATCAAATATGTGTAAAACCAAACCACAGCAACCCCCAAGCCACACCTACCAAGCTTTTTTTTCTGCTTCTCCCCTGCAACGTACACAGAAAAAGCACAAGAGCAAATCAACAGTTATCCTTTGAAACAAAGGGGATATATTAACTCTTTAAAGCCAGATGTTGGACCTAAATATTTTTGCAAAAAAAGCTGTGATCTAAGTTACAGAGACCCTTCAAAAGCCATGAGCAGTGGATGAAAATAAGTATTAAGAATTCAAACCCCCTCCTCCTTATGAACGCGTGGAGAAAACACATTTCATGAAAGGATTTGGGGTTTTTTTTTAGGTTGCACCTCACAAACACTGTCAAGGTTCTAGAACTGTTAATCTGTTTAAGACAAGAGTGGGGTCTGAGTGTCCATCATGAAGGAGGAACAAAGTATGTCTCCATCAAACTGTAACGAGACCATCCACACATTAAAGATAAAAGATGCAGGTAATGCTGTAAGACAGGAGTTTGCTACGTTCTCATAAACTATAATGAAGATTGCCATAATGATGCTTCTATATGTTTATCTATTTCCAAGCACAATTCAGTTCAACTCTAACTATTTTTTTATCAAGAAATGCTGAAACTCACATAAACTGGCTTTTTTTTATGTGATTAGATGGTTTTGTCCAGAATGCTGCATTTAAATCTGTAACAGTACAAATAAAAACTTCAAGAACTTTGTACTTGCAGAATACTGTTCATCCTGTCACCATGTCTACACACCTCAGACGCTCAGAAATCCTCCTGTTCCAGCTTCAGCTGAACCCTTTCCTGAGTCTGTGAATAACTGTGAGGAGCAATACTGACAGCAAGCCTGCAAATTCACTCTCATCTACAGAACAGGCAACCAGCTACGCCTTGCACATAAAGCCTGGTGCTATTTTACCGTCAGGTTTTTTAATTTAATCGTAATTCCTAATAATGAAGACCACTGCTTAAAATACGATAGACCAAAGTGTGCCTTAAAGACCCAAGCTTGGCACCATATGGGACCATGGGGAGGAATTCCAAAGGAATGCCTCTGGCACTGGTTTCTAGAGCACTTCTACAGCAGCACGAGCTGCGAAGCTTTGCAAGGGTGTAGTTCGGCCCTCTCCACCTCCAATGTCTTTCCTATTCCCACTCCTGCAAGCCCTTCTTGGCAAGAAGGCAAACAGGAGCTGTGGCCCTATTCTTTAAGCAGTTTCTCTGGCAGAGGAAGGCTGCTTTCTAGATCAGAAAGTGTTTAAACTGGTAGAGGCTTGGTAATTAGCTTACAGTCAGTAGGAAAAGAGAGCTTTTCCTTGTTTTGTTATTAAACTAAACCTGGGTGGAACAGAAATCAGACTGATCCATTCCATTCTTATTGATTCGTCATCATATCACAGAATCCCAGAATCCCAGCATGGCAGGGGTTGGCAGGGCCCTCAGGAGCTCCCCCAGTGCCACCCCCCTGCCCAAGCAGGCTCACCCAGAGCAGGGGGCACAGGACAGCGGCCAGGCGGGGGTTGAAGATCTCCAGAGAAGGAGACTCCACAGCCCCCCTGGGCAGCCTGGGCCAGGGCTCGGGCACCCTCACAGGCAACAAGTTCTTCCTCCCGTTCAACTGGAACCTCTTCTGCTTCACGTTGTGCCCATGGCCCCTTGGCCTGGCGCTGGGCACCACTGGGAAGAGTCTGGCTCCGTCCTCTGACCCCCACCCTTAAGATATTTGTACGTGTTGATGAGATCCCCTCTCAGCCTTCTCTTCTCCAGGCTGAACAAGCCCAGCTCCCTCAGCCTTTCCTCATAGGGGAGATGCTCCAGTTCCTTTATCATCCTAGTTGCTCTCCTCTGGACTCTCTCCAGCAGTTCCTCATCTTTCGTGAACTGGGGAGCCCAGAACTGGACCCAGTGCTCCAGGTGGGGTCTCACCGGGGCAGAGCAGAGGGGGAGGAGAACCTCCCTCGCCCTGCTGGCCACGCTCCTCATAATGCACCCCAGGATACCACTGGCCTTCTTGGCAACAAGAGCACCCTGCTGGCTCATGGTCATAGTCGTATCAATCTCTCTGTGCTGTAATGACTTGCACTAGGAAGATGTAGCTGTATTTTTTCTGATTTTTTTTCTGGGTGTAAATTTCTAAAGGCAGAGCAAGAAGGGGGTCCAGCATATTTAAACAAAGAAAAACATGTTTTAAAAATTGGAATTTTATTCATACTGACATTCTGGATGAGGCAGCCTGCTCTAGTATATAAACTGTATCATTCTTTAGTTTTACCATCAGTACTTACCAGGATCACAAAAGCTTGGAGGACACTGTAGAATCCTCTGTCACAAAACTGCAGACTTGATAAGCTGCTTTCCAAAATGGACAGATTCTGTTAATTTAAAGTTTAAGACAGCGAATCACTCATTTTGGCACTTGTTCGGTGTGTGCTAGAAAAACAAATTACGTTTTTCGTTTCTGTCAATGGCTGGCTTTCATAGCCACCTCAAAAGCCTTAATTCCCCAGCTGAGAGTTCACTGGATTATTCTCAATATCCATCACTCTTCATCCTCCATAAGCCTGACTGTGTTTCAAGAAAAATGAGGTCAACCTGACCTAAGCAGGACAACTTAAGTGAAGCCAAATGTTTTGGGAACCAACTCCAGTGGTTACTGACTGAAGTAAGTAAGCATCCTTCTGTTGACTTGAATGGGCATTAGATCAGGCCTTGAACACCTTAATTCGTGCAGATAAAACTTCAACTATGACACTTGGCTTTATCAACAATACCTTTTTCAAACACATCTCACTCAGAGAAAACTATTTTACAATAACTTTTTTTTTTTTTCCTCCTTCTTTTACCTTGATTACACACATTGTATCATTTTCTGTTCGAGTTCACCAAAGCATCATGCATGCCACGGAAACACTGCCCCTCCGCTTCCCAGCAGATCATTTATTACTGGCTTCATAACTCATCATCTTTGGTCAGATAACCATTACCTTATTTTAACTGCCAAGCACTGTTTAGGCCCCTTTAAGAGCTTTCTTCGATTTCTGATATATCGCTGTCGTCTCCAATTATATTTTACACATCACATCCCATCAGTGAGATGACAATTTTTCTTCTCTCCCTACTGTGGCTTTTTTTGCTGTGACTTCACCTTCTTTAGATTGAATTAAAGAAGCAGCACTGAATCTTCCTTTGTGTGTTTTTTTTTTTTTTTTTTTTTTTTTTACATGTGTGGAAAATATATATCCCCTCTATTTTTATAGCATATATGAATTTAAATTTCGCCTTTATTTTCTTGCTCAAGCATAGCATTTACTGAGTAAATTCTTTCTCTTATGTATTTTATAAAACCATGGAAAAAGGAAATTCCATTTACTCATGTAAATTATACACAGAAAAACTGCAAGCATTCAGTAAATATTATGAGCTATAGAACCGTATTCTTACTTAAATATTTTGAAAAAGATGAGTGAAAGAAGTGGTTTCTAACTTATGGAAATAGATTCAATAGCAGCTGACACTGTATTCATCTCCCCTCAAATTTGCAGTTGTGCATTAGTTACTTTAGCAATTTTGCTCAATAACTTTTTGCGAATTCCACAGACTCTGATATGATTCCACCACGCCATGACTCACAGTTAATGAGTTTTCTCCCAAACCTCACTTTTGTAGAAATAAAATGCATGAATTAAGTGATTAGTTCCTAAAATAAGGTTTCCTTTCTAGTATCGTACAGTCATTTTGATACTGACCACAATCAAACTGTTGATGAACTAACTAATACTTTGAATTTATTAACCAGGTCTTGCAGAAGTTCTAGCCATTAGTCACAAAGGTATTATCCAGAAAGGAAATCTATAGCATTTCTGTATAACAAGAACAATTCCAAATGTGTTCCCAAAGCGCTTACAACAAGAGCCATTTGCCCTGTAACCAAAGAGATGACAGGTTTTGGTTTAACAGGTTGGATTAACGCAAATTAGCCAAGGATAGTTTTTTTTTTTTTTCTTAGAATGCAGAAACTATAAACTTATGCCTGTTTTCAGGCACACATGTATCAAATAAAGTCCTATTTTAGATACTTGGACTCCTTTCTATAAATTACTATTTCTTTTGGTATTGAAGGATAAATAAATGTTCTATATAATCTAATATCACTATTATCTCTCAATAAATATCAGATGCAGGAAATCTAGTTTAGAATTTCCTTAATCTGGCCCATGCAAACAATTTCATTGGCTGTAAGCAACCCAAAGGGATTCTAAGGTGTCCGAAGCCTGCATCCTCAGAGTGTAAGCTGGCTTACCGGGAGCTACACTATGACTTTCATTAATAAATTAGGGAAGAGAAAGGGAAGGGAGAAGATGCCTATATGTATTTTCTCTGGAACTAGTTCATTAAATTACTGGAGGGGAGGGTTGGGGAGGAAGAACCATAGCCACCTGTAACTTCTAACCAACAACAGAGCAAATTCATCAAATATTCTTTGAAAAGCCATGGAATTACGTGAAATTACATTCTGAAATCTGGACAGTGCTACTCATCCGATTTGGGAATACACTACTAAATCAAGACAGACAAGGTTCCTTACAAGTATGTTATGCTGGATCCAACTTTCTGTTCAAATGCTTCAATTTCTATGTGATAAATCCACAAGAAATAAGATTTCTGCTGTTTTGACAGAAAATCAAGAAAAATTTAATAGCTTAATGTATTTTAATGCTTAGCTTGTGGAAATCTCAGTCAATGCATAAGATCAAATCTAAAGTCTATGAATGAGAGGTGAGAACAGAAGCCTTGTTTTGCTTTTCACCCCTTCAATTTATTAGTCATTACTAGGAGCTTTGTTAACAAGTGGACCCATCAGAGGATTTTATGCTTCTTCAGACTGTTCCTTCACTTTCAAAATATTACTGTAGCTTTTTTCAGTACCTCTCTGCCAACTACTGAAGATAATTTTCTGTATCATTTCAGTTTCTCAGTCCACCAAATTCAGTTTTTCCACCAGCTCAAGGAAATTACTGATGCTTCAGTGAAATCAAAATATGCAAAACCTGACAGTTAAAAAAACCAAACAAACATCTCCCTATGCCCAACACACTTTGCTAATTAGGCACAAAGAGGAAAAAAAAAACCAACATCCCAGATCCTATAAGAGTACAGTGAAACCCATTAGGCACAAGGCTGGAATATCATCAGAACCTCAAGGCAGGTGGGAGTTTCCTGAGGGCCGGAGAAGCGATCCTGCTCTCCCCAAGACTCCCAAAGGAAGAGCATTACAAGGGCAATTTGCATTAACTTAGAAGCTCCAAGCTCAGCAGGGACCACCGTGAAGACCTGCAAAGTAGGACTGCAGAAAGCCTCTCAAGTCGAGGGCAGAAGATGGATTTCATAATGATAACCAACCTTGTTTTAGAGGCCCAAATGGTAATACAATCACCAGCTCTGGAAACCCAGGCTTTAATCATCCTCATTGTAGCATATTGCTGCTTCCTTCATTACTGAACTCATCTTTATTTCCAATTTCAGCAGCTGATTTTTTCCTGTATGTTTGTCAGCCGCGGGGAAACTCCAGCATTATCATTTCTTTTCTGTGCACAATTAGCTGCACAAAAATGTAAAACCACCTCTCAAGTTTCTCTTTTGCAAGCCCTTATTATTTTGAATATATTCCTCTAACAAGCATCAACTGTGCAGAATTGCTATTCAGCATACATTTTCCCATTGTTGTACCTGGAAAAAGTTTTTTTCAGAAAGTTAAAAGTTATCACTATGCTCCTTTTTGATTACAAGAAGCAGCAAATAGACTCTTAACTTTTTATCAGATGTCCCACAAAAGAAATCCATTTTCCTATTGTGACAAGATTTAATACAGCTACAAACGCTCCATTTTGACCTACACTGCCCTGAAAAGGTGAACAGAAGAACTTCTTCATAAGCCAGTGATAGCTTAAGTGGACTTAACCTCTTTTACCAATTTGCAATCCAAATGAAGAATATAATCTGTTTCCTATTATTTCTATATTAGCATTAGATATCCCGAGGATATTCTTAAAGTCATCTATAGAACACTTAATAGAAATATTAATAACCTTTAAGCAAAATTCTGTGTTCCTGAAAACACTCTGAAGTACCATTTTACCATCTGCTTTCCTCTACAAGAGCAATGGGGATGATTGTAATTCAATTATTGATGATGGTGGGATAGGTGCAAGAGACATTCTTTCTTGTCTTTTCTAGCAGAAATCAGATATGACTGTCTAGTGCTTGCACAAATGGTGAAAAATTGCATCTGCATGTTATTTGCTTTTGCTTTCTTCAACAACAGTAAACTGAGCAGCCTCGGAGCTGCATTGTGCACTATGCTATGGCCGTCAGAACTTCTCAGCTATTCTCAAGTCTTGGAGTACGTTTCCATTACCAGCATTTCCTAAAAAATCCCCAAATAACGAGTCTGATGCGATGGCAGATGCGTTCAGGATATCTGCTTTCCAGCATTGTTGTCGACACACGTGCTGGATCTTTACTTTGTTAAAAAAGACTCTACGAACGGTGGTAAGGCACTGAGTATAAAACAAGCACCCTTGAAAGTTCAGTGCCAGCCTGCTCAGACCACAACGTAGTGAACCACCCATGTAGTGTACTTTGTTCCAAGTGCTCTTACACATTGCCACGTGATTTTGTGCTGTGATGCTTCTATTACTATTAGCCACTGAGTTCTTTTTGCTTGATCGGTCGTTTTTAAAACTTACGGACTTTTTCACAAATACCCATAGCCCCAGATCTCTTTGACAGAAGAAATACATATATTTTAACTCTTCTCCTTGAAGTTAATTTGGAGCAGGAGATGACCACTTCAGAGGATTTAGCTTCGTCCCCCTTTACTCATGACGTAAATGTTACTCTTCTTGCCTGTAATATCTACTGTTTCTTTATCAAAGATTTACCTTTTCAAGCAAAATTATTCTCTCTGTAAACTCACTGTCATAGGAATACAGGAGATGCAACTGGTCCTTTTAAGGTCACGTGAAGCCTAAATGTAGAAGACATCCTGGGCTGCGGGATGTATTGCGTAGGCTGGCTGAACCGGGTGCAGAGCACACAAAGGTAACCAACATCCATCTGTCGCAAAGGGAAAAGCATTACCCAAAGGTACCCACAGAATTCTGATACCTGGAAAAACAGACTTGTTACTTGGAAAATGTTGGCTACCTTGGAAAACATTATGTTTGTCGTTCAGTGTGATAGTAGCCAGGAAAACCAGCGAGGTCTGAAAATACTTTTTCCACAGCATCAGCTCCAGCACAGCTCAATAAATAATCAGATTTGAGGACGCAACTTCTACTTCCTAAGAACAGCAGGGGATTTGAAGCATTTATCTAGTGAACGTATGACACTGAGCTACTGATAGAGAATGCAATGAGAACAAAATAAGGACTCTGTTGCCAGAGAAGGATGGTAAGGCTGTTACAGAAAAAAAGCAACAGAAATCTCTCAAACGTAAAAAAGGAAGTTGTTCTCCTTGGAACAGAAGCCCACCTCTGTTTTCTGGAGGCAACTCACAGGCTTGAGATGATCCTTCCTGTATTTTTTGAGAGCTATCTCACTGACAGTTGATTACATTTAGCAATTGTTTCTCTGGAATTTCTGAAATTCTGAAAGTCAGAAACTGTTGAACATCAGGTTCTAGCAGGAGAGAAACTGTCCCAATCTTCCCAGCAGAACTTGAGCTGTACGACTCCTTTCTCAACATGTTAACTTTTCTTCACAAACAATGCTTTCATTTGAATGAAGCCCATGACAATCTCCCACTCCAAAGCAGAAGCGGCAATGCCACATTCCCACCAGAAAAGCTCCTTATGTCAACTCTGCTTAGGCAGAGAAGAGAGTTTCACTCTCCAAGGAAAATATGTACAATTTCCAGCCTAGTTTGGATCAGTGTGAGACCTCTGGGATCTCCTCTGCAGCAAAACCTTTTGATAAGTATACACTGCCAGTAAAAACAAACATTCATCTAATGCCAGCTTTACCAACAGCACATTTTTGCAAACAGAAATAAGACCAAATAGAGGTGAAGCACTGGAGACTTTCAGTGAGAAAAAATGATATGATGTTCTTTCCGCAACAGAAACAACTTCCTTAGTATCCTTTTCAACCAGACTAGAAAAAAGAAGCAACCCCCCTCCCCACCCCGTTTCCAATGACCCTCAAAACTGAATAACTCTGTTCAACACAGCCACGAGACACATTCAGCTGGGAGGCAATCTGTGTAAGCACACGTATTTTAAAGCATGCAGAGGACATCAACCTTTAAACAGAGAAGAGTTCACAACCTTAACATAGCAGAACTAGCGCTCTGTCTATAATGATGATAATCCTTTCTTTGCTAGCTCTTAAACACCAAAGGAGAATTACAGGGATGACTGATCCTTTGGTTTCTATGTTTAAATATCTAACTGAAAAATCAGGCTACTAACCAGTGAGCATTAGTTTGAGGTCAATATACATGCAACCGTGTATGGCAGAGGATTATATAAAGTAAGATTCTTATGATCTTGGCTTTATTCCTTGGGAGTGTGTGTCAAGTTCAGCTGGTTATATTTCAACTATACTTCTGGCATTAAGATGACAAAAAGACCCCGGTCAGTTCAAAGAAACCCATTAATGATTAGGCATTAAAATTACCAAATAACAATTTTTCCAGTAGCTACTTCAAATTTAACTTGGAATGTTATCATCATACATTTTTAAATCAAAGTTATCAGTGTCTGTCTTCATTACTAAAATAGTGTGTGTGTACATACATACACACAGTTGAGTCTCACACAGCAATTTGAGTTGATCTTGCACACCCTATAGCTTGAAAAGAACAGGCACAATAAGCTGGTAAACTCCATCTTGTTTCTTGTTCCATACTTTATTGCTCACACAGAGGGAGATAAAAATCTTCAAATTCCTTTTCAAAGCTGGAATGTGGAGAGAATAATCTTGCTTTGCAGTTTGATAGGGGCTAAGGGTAAAAGCCCAGGTCCACCCCAGCTTCTTCTAGGGGCCTAGGCTGAACCTGGCTACCTCCCTTCCTACTCTCAAGGGCAAGTTAAGCACATTAAGACAGCAATCAAGCCCACTTGGTATCAAACTTGCCATTTGATGTTACCTGACCCACTAAAGAGCAAAACATGGCCATTAATTACATGCCTCTCATACCTAATGCAAAGTAGGATAAATACCAGACAAAGAGAGATACATCTATTGTACATAACTACAAAGCTTCTCTTCCTTAATACCAGGAAGGAGTAAAGGCAAGCAGCAATATCTATCCTTACTTGCCAGCCAAATGCTAACAGTGTATGAATATCTGCAAAACAGAAAGAGTAAGTACCTGGCAACAATACTTGAATACCTCTGATTTAAATACAGTTTTTCTCTTTGTTGGCTTTAACAGCATCATTATTGCACTTTTACAGAAGGAGGTGTGCCTAATTCAAGCTCAGGCATTTTGGTTTTTTAATGAGAGGTGGAAAGATGATGTATTCAAAAAAAAGAAAAAAAAAAAGAAAAAAAAGGGAAAAAAAAAAAGCAAAAGCAGTAGCATAAGTATTGGAAGTCCTGAATTAGTCTCTTCCAGAAAACTCTCCAAGAGCTGCTGTGATTTGCCCACTCCTGCCTGCCCTTCTCTCCACTTGGGCTATGTGCAATTGTGAGTCTCTCGGTCTCTCTCTTTCTTGTCTAATTGCCAGTAGAGCCATGCTGACTTCCTTACGAGAAAGAAAAGAAACTGGACAACTTAAGGCTCCTAACACAAACAATCAGAAGAAAGGCAGAAAGACAGACAGACAAGAAAACGAGTTTCCCACTTTCCATTTGTATATTGTTGTCTCACTTAAATTTTTTTTTTTTTTTTAATCACATCCAGCCCTGTGACTTCTTATAACTTGTCAATGAGCCTCACCCATCCAACTGGGTTTTCCTCCCTTGCAGCTAAGCACAGCCTGGGATAAGGCAGCCCTTTTTCCTCCTCTTGATGAAGTCTGCGAGTACAACTATATACAGAACCATTCTTCATTATCTTTCACCGAAAACAGAGTTGACCACCTTTAGAATAGACTTACCTTGCCATAGCACTAATTCCATGGCTGTCATCAGAAACACATGGCTATCTCCTCTAAAACTGTAATGAGCAGATTGCGTACTACACTGGTAAGTGAATTTGATGCACAAATGGTTTCTGATTACGGAGAGGATGTCTTCAGTGATGAAGACTGTGATTATTCAAAGGCCTTCCTGAACTGCTATCAAGTACAACTGCAAGCCTCCACTCAATTTACAGCAATGACAATGCAGGCAAAGGCTTTTTTATTCTACAAGGTCTCTTGAGATATCTGGAAGTCTCAGGGAGTATTTTAGATCTTGTGCTCTAATACTGTCTCCTATGCTGTATGAAGCTTTGTGCAGAGGAAGCTGGTTTTGGCACAGAAAAGTACAGCAATCTGTCTTTTGAGAATGGGCATGGGAAAACTTTTGCCTCATCTCATATCTATTGAAACAGTGCATTTGAGACAACACAGTTGTTTTGTGCATTGTACATAAAAAAACTATGAAAAATTGTTTCATTTAATTATCTTACTACCACAGCAAAAAAACCCCAACAACCCTTATGACTAAATTGCAGTGAAAGTACTACAGACTAATGTCAAAGTAGGAACGTATAAACTAGAGTTTGCTCGATCTGTAGAGCCTAGTAGTCCATGAAAATTAGCAATCCCAAGTTAAAACTAGAAAGTATGTACTAAAACTGCACCCTAAACTAATGATGTGCAGATTACGTGACACTACAAATTGCTTTCCACTGATGAAACAAGACACCCAAGTTTCTGAATTAGAAGTACAAAACCATGAAAGAAGGGTAGGCTTTCAGTTAGGCACCCTGAAAGTAATTTGAGAGTGCTCTAAAATACAGTATGACATAAGAGAAACCAATGATAATCAAAGAAAAAAACACCACTAATGTTCTTCTGCAGTGAACTCCTATTTTTAATGATCATGAAGTTGTAACATAGAGAGTGTTCTGCGGCTTATACTGCAGCATCAAATCTTGCTTGGGCTCCAGGTCATGTTAATGAGGAGAATGTATTCTCTCACTATCAAGCTCAATTTGAAAGAAATCCCAGCCTTACTTTAAGCCAAATCAATTGCTAGTCCCTTTACTGCTCCTTCCTTCTATCAAAATCAAGGGAAAAAAACTCCACTCACAATAGTACAGTCAAAAAGAAAACCAATTTACATTGATTCTTCCAGCTCTGTATCCCAGAAGACTGATTAAAGGAAAAAAAATAATATAAAAATCCATGTTTATAAACATATCCACAAAACTCAGGTTACAGTTTAAAAGCAAAAGTACTTCCTCTTCATGAGACCCCAGCCAAAGCAAAGTGTAAACCATTAGGTTTTATTTCACAGCTCCGGGCAACAAGAGCTTAAGCGCCAAGAGGTTCTGTTTGCTCTTCTCCAGTCTTCTCCAGAGGAGAAAAAACAAGCGCAGAGCAGTCAGCCTCACTTTGACAGAAGTAAGTGAAAATTAGCTGGCAAACACCTACCAAATAGTAGGCCATTAAAAACAACCAACCAACCAACCAAACCAAACCCCCCACAAAACCTGGGGTCTACTGAAAACAAATCACGCCAGAAAGGTCGAATCCCTTAATGGGACAACCACTGGGGTGAAAAGGGATGACACATACGGGAACCTGTGAGATTGCTGACTGCAGCCAGCAAGAGGCTGGACAGCAAAGCGCCTCTGCTGCACTGATTTGGTTGGTTTGGGGAACGTGTTACTGGCCTACAGCAGTCCTAAGGATCTTTGAAAATTCTTACAGTTGATGTGTAACAGGGTAGACAAAGCAAAAATTGTTCTAGTGACCCCGTTCATTTCTCGTACAGAAGTTCAGGCTTCCTTCGAGGTTAATAATGGATGTGATATTATAGATGTGACATTTTATATAGAAATATTTTAGCTAAAGGAAAACCAGTATTGCTTGAAACACTGTGTTGAAAAGAAAGTCCATCCACACTTTTGTAAGCTAAACCAGTAACGATAAAATTAAGCAAACTAATGACCTCAATAATTTATTTCAGAATATGGTACCTAGGGGAAGAATTGTCCATTTCTACGCTAATCTATTGACAGCACAGGCACATTTAAATTTTTGGCAGGTGGCAAATTAAAAGACTGTATATATTATATATTACATTTGTGTATATTTCATACATACATATGTAACAACAGGTGGTAATCAAGCCGACTCATATTTCCTGCTAGTAATGTAAGAGTTTCTCCTATGACAGGATTTAGACAAGCTACACTGTGCAGAAATTAAGGTTTCAAAAAGCGAAGATAGCCACAGTGTGACACCAGTGCTTTTCCTCGAGGATAGAACAGTCAGTTCTATGTCAGGTCATGCAAAGGTACAATATTTCATCTAGTGGAATGACAAACTACATGCATAAGAAGTGACAATTTCTTTTGGGTAACAGAACTACTTCCACCAAAACCAAGGCAATGCTAGTATTGCAGTCATTCGTATACATCTGCAAGGGTGTAAGATGCACACGCACACATACAGAATCTCAAGTGAACTGAATTAACCAAACCAGAACATGTAACCAGTTTTGGATTACATCGTTAAGAATAAAGTTTTCTCCAAGAGTAGTCAAGTCTCCATGACTCTAAAGAACCAGTATATCAGCACTATAATGTAATATGCCTTAGTCCCTCAGCAAGGTTAGGTTTACATGCTGTTTACTGCTCACTATAGCATTTAAGGACCACGGTTTCAAAACTAAAAGTACCAAAGCCCCAGTAGGGGCACAAAGAGCACAGTTCACAACGGAACTGCCAAGAGTTACCCAAGAGGCTACCTGCCTCCTGACCAAGGTGATCGGGACAGGCAACAGCATCCCTCAGGCAACACGGAACTGGCCTCTTGGAAGGTGAAACTCATGCAAGAAAGGCACAGAGCTTTCTCACACGGTGGCCTAAGACTGTGAAATGCTGCTGCAGAGGAGTTTGTAAGTGCAGATTTCCCTACTAAATGTGAATAGTTCTCTACACAAGTCAGAGACAGGAATGGAAGAGAGGTTTACTTTGGAACAACAGGAGTTTCACTAAGCCACCTTTCAGTCTGTCTAACTGAGCCACCCACCAATCACTCAGCCAGGAATATCTCAGGAAGAAAGAAAAAAATATTTATTTCCCCCCAATTCCCAGGCAATGTTAATACAGTATACGCTAACACAGGGGAAGCTACAGCATCTCTACACATCTCACATACATGGTTGTAAAGCCCTGGAAATCCATTAAGCACCATGAGAAGAACAGAAGAATGCCACAGACATACCAGAGCAGGGGCAGACGGCAACGCTGACTGGCATAACTGATTTTTTTTTTTTTTTTTTTTTTTTTTTAAAGCTAACAGCCACCTCCTCCACTGGCCAAGTAAGGCTCCTTCAACACCTCATCTGAACCATTAGTATTCAGCTTGGCTTGGGTGTAGCCCCCCTTGCCTAACATCCTCTTGGCTGGTGGAGTGTATTTCCAGAGCAAATAAGCATTTGCTCCTCAGATGCTGAGCATCTGAGTCTTCTCTTTCCAGAGCTTCACAGACTGAGTAAGGAGCAAATCTTAACATTTCAAGACACTAAGTGCAAACTTGAGTATTTAGGCATTTGCTATTTAGACAATTTCATACGTTCCTCAAAGGAGCGGTGGGTAGGTACTGCGGGTGGGCCACTGCATTCGAGAAGAATCTCTGCTCCCAGTTAAAAATTTTTCAGGGCAACCTTTTCCCAGGAGTAGACACACTTCCTTGGGAACCACAGGAGGGAAAAAGTCCTGTGGGATTTCCAAGGGTTCAGCAGCCCTTTTCCAGATATACAGCAGCTTGTTTACCTGGCAGCAGCAGAGGGAACAGCCGTGTTGTGCTCCACTTCTCCAGTTGCCCTTCACAAGCTGTTGTAGGTACGCCATTCTGATAATACAGACAATTACAGGTTGGTTTTGTTGATGCTTTTTTAACCTGGAGAAAAAAGAAGGGCTCTACTGAGGATGCTTGACATGCAGAAAATTTTAGTTTCAATACCTCAATTCCCCAAAGACAAGAAGGAAGGAGAGTCGAATTCAAGGGATAAATAACAAGAGAGAAATTCAAAAGTAATTAGGGAGGCAAGCAATGGTGCTGCTTTTGACACATCTGGAGGCCAAGAAGAATCCCCTTGGGTGTTTTACCACGTGCGGAATAGTCTTAGGCAAATGCTCTGATTACTCCCAGCAAGGCCAGATTCATCTCTCTGATGACAGTAAGTGGACATACATCTTGCCTGGAACGCTGGGAAAGCGTGTGCAGCTTTATTTATCCCCTCCTGATTTTATAACCTGGCGCAATGAAGAATTTTCCATAACTTTGTTAAAACTTTTATCTCCCACAAAATGCAGATCAAAGGATGTCTTATGCTTAGCCATAGGGACAATTCTAATAAGATAAAAACAATGTGAAATGTTTAAAGCATTATTAATAGATAGCCTTTATTGCAAAACTCATGAAAATGCATGAAACTGGCAGTTCTTGGAGCTGAATTACTACAGACAAAACCTCTGCCTGTTTTGCAAAGGTATTCAGAGAAAGCTAATAAAATAGTAGTCTCCAATCCTTCTTTTATCTTTGCTCTGTGGCTGGAGGAAAAAGCAAAATAAATCTGAATAATACCAAGTTAAAAATGAGGATTAAAGAAAGAGCAGCACTGCCATGCAATTGTTAGGGGGAAAAAAAAAGGATTTTGGTGAAGCATATCTCATGCATGCACCGAGTTCTTTTGTGAAATACATTTTTCTATATACCAGGAAAACAGCACACTTGACTTGATAGTACTTGATCCCACTTGTCCAAATATCGTGAAGTGGTGCCCAATACTAGAATTTTGAATAGTAACTTAGGGACTTTTCTCTCATTCACATTCAGACTGTGATAGTAACAGAAATTCTATTTCATTGCTGAAATATCAAAAAAAGATATGAAATGCAGTGCAGAGATTTTTTTGGTGCCTAATTAGTGGACACCTGCTTCTTTTGGTGAGTTCTCTGAAGTGGCTGTAGAATCACGCATGTGATAAATGCAAGCATGAGGCAATGTAATAATAACCAAGAAAAAAAATAAAAATACATCAGAAGACTCAAAAATCTTTACATTAGTGACTACGGCACCGTTGTAATAGAAATTTGGTGGAGGTGGTCTTACAAGTGGAATGCTGAAGTCAGTGGGTAATTCAGAACTACCACCAAAGAAGCAGTGACTTGAGGTAGAATTAATATCAGTCTCACAGACAGAGAGGGTCACGGGCAGTAACACTTGCTGGAAAAGCAATGTAAAAAGCATATGCAGCTAGGCGAAGTCAGCAAGCCAGATCATCGGTACAGCAAAGCAGGTGGTTCAAAGTGATGTTTAGTTTGGGACCCTGAGAAGCGAAATGATGGCAAACAAAAGCTTTGGAATAAACTGAATTTGAAGGCAGCCTCCTGGCCATGTACCAGTGACACGAATCTGTCGGGGCTGGACAGCAAGGGCTTGCAAAGCCCTCTTCAAGGTCAGGGAATGGCTGGAGCTGTCTATTGATAGGGATCAGTGAAAGCTTGGCATTTTTGCCAGGGAACAGAAAAAAGTGAAACATGAAGATGCTGAAGGAAGGTAGACAACACAAGAATATCTGCCTTGAAAACCTCCTCCCGCAGGGCTGCAACCGCTGTAAGGAGATCACATAGGAATACAGCAGGTATGGGGAGCCTTAAATAAACTGAAGTGCTCTCTAGAACCAAAATACCTGCATATCTGACATTCAAGATGTAAGAGACATCTGCTCAAGATCTTGATCCCTTTAAAGAAGAGAGCTAGAGTTTCAAATGGACCAAACCATCCCCCAAATCTGCTGATCAGCAAAATGAAATGTTACCAACCGTTCCTTGTGATTTGCAAGGGCATTTCAAAAATAAGATCCTCGCAAAAAGACTGGTGCCAGAAAAGTAACAGTGACCCGACAGACAACGGAAGAACAAGAGTCAGGTTGTGCTGAAAACAAAGAAAAAGAAGAGCAGACCCACGGCGCAGCTGGAACAAAGCAAGCCCAAAGCCAAAAGGCCACAGGTATCGCATGACCAGCCCTACTGCTTTAATCAAAGAGGAGGCTGAGCACCAAGCCAAACGTACGCCATAGGAGAAGTCTTTCAACCTTGGTGATCAAAACAGAGGATCAAACAGCTGGAAGTCAAAATTTGGCAAGCTGAACCATGAATTAATATGCAATTAGGTAGCAAAGAGAATAAGGGAACACCGGAACAGTTTGCTAATAAATATGTCAGACTTAGCACTGTTTGGAGCCTGTTTAGAAAAAAAAAAAAAAAAAAAGAGTGGGATAGGATCTGGCTGCCTAAATACAGGCATCAAGCACCATTTTTGATGCCCTTGGGTATTCCTCACCTGACATCCATCTGCCACTCAAGAAGAAATCAGTTTCCCATAGGTCCCGACTCACACCTGCAAGGCATATGCTGTCATCTCGTACCCTAGGGCATCGCATGTCCTGGAAGTCTGCCTAAAAGAAAGCCTAACTTCTGGGAGAAAAATGTCTGTCTGTGGTTCATGATGACTGATCTTTCAAACTGACAACCTATAAAGCTATAAACCCTTTTAGCCTCTCCTTTTAGGCCTTGGAGAAGGCAGAAATCTCTCTGTTATTCTCAAAGCATTCTGATACTTCAGGGATTGAGCATATCACTTAAGCAAGCCAGGAAGCCTTTTCTCTTCTGCACTATATAAAATCTACTTTTTCTGCCCTCCTCTGTAGCATTTAAGTTCAGCAGTGGAAGAACTGCATGATATGGATCACAGCCCTGTGACATTACAAAAATCCTTGCTCACAGCTGCCAGACTGGCTCAGCTGACTCATGTTCAGAGTCCCTCTGATCAGTAGATCTGGAGGTAAGAAGGAATTCTACGCTTGGTGAAAAACACACTGAGGTTTTTTGTACTATGAGAAGTAATTTACCTGCTGAAAGGATCTGGTTATCTTACCATATCAAATCCTTGCCAGCGTAAGGACCCTTGGCACTGGTAGCACTCCTGTTCTTTGCTCATAACAGTTTCTAACCCAAGAAATTACTCCCCCCCCCCCCCTTTTTTTTAACATTAAATGAAGTCTTTGTACCTGTTACAAAGCTTGCAGGCACAACGTATGACCTGTGATATCCAAGAAATCAGACTACATGCCCCAGCCACAGTTCTGTGAAGATTCAAGCAGTTTAAAACTTTTATTACCAAGGCATTGTTTGGACAGATCCATAGCATCCATTTTCTTATTTGGAGATCAGTAATATTTTAAAGACGGGGCTGGGGGACAATATTAAAAATTTAGATACTAGAATGCAATTTTTCAGGATGCCAAAAGTTCCCACTCTTTATCTCTTCAGTAAATGAATGTTCATCTTCATAGAGAAGAAAAAAAAAACAACAAAAAGTTTTGGGCTGTAATTTTCCCATTATGCTAATATAATTATCCAATAATATCCAATCCACTTCTCCAATAATTAAATTACAGACAGACCTCAGCATTGAGAAAAGCTTACCATTACGGTCAGAAATTACCTGGGAGAAGTGAATCTGGAATATTTCAAACCATCTAATGAAATGAGCAGACATTTGAAGCTGCGCCATATGATGCATCAAATCTACCCAAAAAGGACAAAATGGCCCATACCAGAAAGTGCGCTTTTGCTGGGATAGGCTCATTACAGATTGAACTCAACTCCGAGAAAGCCGTTTCTGTGCTAAACTTCTCAAACTTTGATTTCTTCACTACCTTTCAGAGTTTTGATTTTGATAGATTTTACTGTGCTCTGCATTTATGATAGATGAGAGTAGATTTTTATAGATTTGCATTAATAGTTCCATTTTAGAGAAGTGCTACATTAATAGACATTAAAACTGAGCATGGAGAAGAATGACCAATAACTATCCCGACTCCTCTTATACATCTTCAGCTGAAAGCTCTCTGGCGTGTGTTGGTACGATCTGATCCCAACCCAAGTACTTAATTTGTGAATTTTTCTGAAGAAAAAAAGAAGTTAAATTAAGTGTGCATATTTACTTAGGAATCAGGACTAATATACATTATTGATTTACTGCACTTTGCAGCTTAAGGCATTTTTTTAATGTCTTACAATGCTTAAAACAAAACTCTGTGTACTGGATGACTTATGCAAATATTGCATTAGAATTTAGTTTCTAAGCTATTCAAACATAAAAGACTGAAATATTATTATGCTATTCTTCCAAAGAAGTAATACAAAAGCATTTCCAGTCAACCAACCTGGCGTCCCAGGATCACCGTCCCTCACAAAAAGATACGGAGCTCAACACACTGTGTAGAAAATATGCTTTCACTAACCACAGTCACAGAATTACAGACATCTTCCACCACCCCAGCAACACATTAATCACAGGTTCCAGCCCTAAATTTCTGGGCAGTCTATGAGATGAAAGACAAGCACTGCTGTTAGACATGTTGAGGCCTTAGTTACCTATGTGACCTCCCATCAGGAATGGTGGAAATGGGGAAGCTGAGAGGAAAGGAAGAGTTGGAGAAGCAAAGCAAGGAAGGACAATGCATCTCATTTCCACACTCAGGCATAACAGTCACTCACAGGTCGTAGGGGACGATTTGAGGAAGGACACAGAAATGGGTGGACAGCTCTGTTAGAATGATTTTTCTCTTATCCACAAGGACTGACACGGAAAAAAGTAAAAAGATAGTTATGGGTGAGGTAGCTGAGGAACAGTAAATCCTGTGAACAAGGGGGAATCTCCAGTGAAAAGTGGGCTTTACAAAGAGGACATTTGAGTAAAGGGAAATTGCTCTTAGAGAGAATACAAAAGCTTAGGGAGGGGTTGGTGTCCGGAAGAAGATATTCATATGATAGGACACAATGTAGTAATAGAATCCTACAGAAGTTGAAGCATGAAAAGTTGAGAACCGGGCTGAGTTTTGATGAAAGAAGAAAGTTCAATTCCAGCACAACAGTACTACCACATTCTCCTATGTACATAATTAAGAGAGAAGAAAGGTGAAAAGTAATAACCGTATTAGAGGCAAGAGTGACTGGAAAGGTAGGTGAGTGACATCTACGGGTGGTACTCGGAGATCAAAGCGTCAGCATCTCCAGGAAGATTTTGCCTGGGTTAATGATACATATTTTTAGCTACTGATGATTATTTAAATTAGGATCATTTTCCTAGCTCCAGTGGGTTAACCCCAGGGCAACTGAGATTTCCCCTCTTCAGTTTCTTTGCCTCTAACCTACCGTCCTCTCTCAAGCATTTATGTTGCCCTTTAGCTGACCACTTGTGCTTCGCTTCACTTCACTGAATTCTATGCAATCTAATCAGAATGCCACCATCACGCTCTCCTGGCAGGCAGAAGGCACATCAGCTTCCAAAGCCATTAAAATTATACGAATTCTCGTAAACTGCAAGTTGTCAAGTTTGCCTTCATTTCAGATCCCCCAGCATCCTCCTGAGTACTGCAAAAGTCCTGCAAAGAGTTCCCCAAGCGAGCCACATTCTGAAACACTCTGTTCTGCAGTATGAGCGGGAATGAAGAGATTTACAGCAGTCATAAAGACAACCTTAAAAGGCCATTTTACATGTGAACTGTGACAGTTCAGAGAGACTTGTTATGCCTATGGTGTTGCTTCCAGGGGGAGAAAAAAAAAAAAAAATCCAGTCTGTGGATGAAACAGTAGGTGGCAAGTACAAAAGCGTAAAGAATCACAAAAGGAAGAGTGTCTACTGAATTGGGTAAATGCAGAGTTCATGGCTTAAATCTCATCACCTGCCAGAAACACTTATAAGCCTAGTTAATATTTATCTTTAGATTATTTGGGGGAATACTTCAGATGACAATGGATATTAGAAGGAGAGCACAAGCAAGTCCAGTGAGATCTTTGAACAAAGCAATTAGAAGCTGTCAGGTTGATTAGGGAAAGATCATGGAGGGATTTGATTTCATAGATGTAAATTTTTTTCTTCTTTGTTCTCTGTAGCCAAGCTATGGGGAGCGGAGCTCATAGGACTCTGCAGAAGACATTTAACTGGGATGTGCTACACACTTTAACTCACCCTCGCACAGAGGGCACAATCAGTTCCCTCTTGTTCACATGTCTCCTGCTGTCCCTTACCAATGTGCCACTAAGCAGCCCCAACTCTTCAGCAGGAGACATGGCAGCAGCACTCCCAAGAGGTCTTTGGTTGAGGCACTTACCCATATAGCTGAAAAAATGTCTTCCTATGCTCCTTCACCTAAGATGATTTGAACCTATGTCTTCCACTTCCCTGGAGAGTTGTGGACTACCAGGCTAGAGTAAATTCCTGAGGTAGATGATGTTTGCCTCACTGTCGTCCCATTAAACTAATCCTTTAAATATTTTACGAATATTAAAAAAAAAAAAATCAAGCAATTGATTCGCATTGTTTTGGAAAGCAATCAGAAAAGGCATGAAGTTCTTAAATTTTTCCCTGTGGTTTGATTAAACTACAAAGCTGGGAAGAGACTAATTACTAATAAAGCTCCAAAGCTAATCTCTTGTGGTCACAGTCCATTTCAGTAAACAAGGGTTGTTCTTACATCATCCATCTATTTTGGAGACAACTACAGTTCTTTCTGCACACTCCCCAGCACCAAAGATTAGAAGATTGTACAGTTAGATTGTACAGTTTATATAGCCATTATAATTTTTTAAAAATATTTACTCTTAATATCGTATAACAAACTGTGGGAACGGTTTGTTATTTTCTGTAAAAAGAAATAAGAGATCTGTTTTTCTCTTCTTTTAATCAATTCATTAAAAGGTTAATGTTCTTAATAGCACTCTATTGCTGAATCTCTACACAACAAAAATGATTGTTTGAACTATTTTTTGTAATTTCTTATCAAGACAATTGGTCGCCATGTCTCTGCATTTCCAATAGTTTCCAAATTCAGTTTCCTACTAAAAAAACCCAAACAAGCGCAAGAGAGAAAGTGAGAGAGCAGGTAAGGACTTCAGAGCCCAGCTGCGCTGCAAAATCAAGGAATTCTCTGTATTCTCCAAAGGGGAACTGAAATTTGTGTTTGTCAGTCACTGAAATCCATAGCTGTCAAAGTGGAGGAAATTCACTTATTCTGACAGTGGAAGAGCCAGTTTGTACAGACAAACAAAGCTCGGAGACGATTTTTATAGTTAGGTTCTGCATAGATCTCAGTACACCAGGTTTCGATTCCACAAAGCAGTTACGCTCAGGCTTCATTTCCAAAGGATGACTACACCAATTTCAATCAGTAAGATACAGCCCAGCTCAAAAGTTTGTGGGCCCATAAGTTGCTGTTACTTACGTGCAACTTAGAGGTACAAAAGCTATCGTGTGCTAAGACAGACAAAGCGGTGGCAGTGAGTTAGAGCATGGGCTTACCTCCTGGGGAAATCAGGATTCAAAAAGCAGCAACCATCACTTGTGCAACTGTTTAGGCTGCATTTTGCAAACCACAAAGATACTGCGAAGTAAATAGAACAGAGATTTGAGACCTGGACTCGCTTAGAGTGTCAAGAAAAAGTGGATGGGCAGAGTACCTTTGGGACAAACAGCTAATGGCTGTGTCTGAGACACCAAGGTTATCAGTCATTCCACTGTATTCCATCAGGTTTATTCACATACTAAAAATAAATCCCATACATGTCTTTAACAGGCTGAAACTTAAAAACCTAATAGCTAAATAGTTCCTCTTTCAAGTGACAGTTCAGATAATTATTCTTTTCAAAATCTGAAATGTCATTTACGTCCTGGCTCGAAATAACTTCTAATGTATTGCATTTAGAACAATCCCTTCACTACAGTATCTTGCAGCACACAATATAATCAGCATTTTCTTTATTCAGTACACAGGCCAACTTTGATGGGTATTCCACAACCCTCCCTCTCACGCACAGGTAACAGGTATGTTAGCCAGATACGGAGCCAATGTGTAAAAACCTCAGAGTCTGCATAGAGAAAAAACTCAGTAATAAATACACATACTTATGCTGTGGTTTCAATAGAAATAATGTTAAATATCAACAGATTCCACATTTGTAAATGTAACAGGAAAGCTTCATTAAACCTGCAGACTGGAGAGATAGTCCCTCAGCTGCAGCAAACCTTTCAGAAAATGGAAAGGACTTTCAGGAGACGGATGTAGCAGAGATTTAGACCTCTCTCTCTGCCTCTCTGCTGGAAAGAATGGATGCATTATCGAAAAAACCCTGAAACATTGGAAATATTTGTGGAAAAAAAAAAAATCTTTCATGGGGAAATTGTTTTTCTCTCAGTGAAAAACAGAAACTCTTCAGAGCACCAGTGATCATCATATATGCCTGTCACTGACTAAACTCTCATCTCGGTCGGGATGATGAATTCCTGTCTGTCTCATCTTCCAGCTGCTTATCAGTAAACAATCTGAAATTCCAACCACTGAACGCCCAGGCAGGAGGAACCAGGGCAGCTCCTCAGATCCCTGCTGCTGAGCCCTCGCCTCTGCGGATGGTGCCCACCGGCACATCTCCGCCAAAGATGAGGCGCTGCCTGCTGCTGCTTTGTTACAGCTTTGACTGCCCATGGTCAGTCGGTCATCATCTTGTCACCGATCCTACTCTGTTTCTTGAGAACATGAATTTGCAGTGGCACTAAAAGAGCAAAAAAACCCCTTCCACACAAGATTCCTTCCTTTTTTTTTAGTAATATAAGCTGAGCCATTGCTACCGTTACACTTAATTAAGACATCACTTTGTTGAAAGTTTAAGGCAGAACAATACCACCATTATTTGATAAAGCTAAAAGAATGACAGTGCAGAGCAGTGCCTGGGAAAAGAGGGAGTCTGCTGACAAAGCAGTAAGAAGTAAGAGCAAGAGGGGCATAAAATACATTGAGGTTATAAGAAATGCAAAGGCAACTTAGTAGTGCTGTATGACAGAGTCTACGTTTATCCAAGTAGTATTTAAGTCTGTCACACCCCTTACGAGGAAAAGCCTGTAGAGAGATAACTTTCGCAAAGTTCTCATGGCAGGAAACGATGACAACAAATAACTAAAGCCCTGTCCCGCTCCCTGTCCCATCAGCCGTATGGCAGCCAACTCGTACAGACTACTCGTCACCTGCCAAGCAACAAAAGGCATTTTGGTTTAACAAAAGGTACCTTGCAGTAAGACAACATCTGCAGGGAATACAAAGCAGGCATAACTCTAGTAGCCTAAAATACAGCATCACTACATTGAGAACTAATATTCTGGAAAAAATACTGTGAAATGCCCTGCAGAGGTGGTGTTCTGTCACTGACTGTACGTTCCCCATCTACGCCTTGGCTAGGAAAGCAGTAATCGACTGCAGAGCCGTCACTTCAGTCAAATATTCTGTCTCATAGCTGGAATCCAGCTGCCAGCATGATTAGCTTCCTCCAGCCCCAGAGACAGAGCAAGTGCAATTAGCTGGAGCAATTCGCCAAGGAGCCAAGAAAATCAAGTACTTTGAATATTTTGCTTCATCAAATCAAATCCCACTTGAAAAATAAGTGACCAGTCACTCTGGGAGAAGACTTGGTTGAGGTTCAGCACACACTGTGGGCAAAAGAAAAGCTTGAGGAGACGTTGTCTTGGCAACATCGTCTGATTCATATTTTAAAGATAAAACCACTCTCTAAAGCTAACTTAAAGTGGATGACAGAGACAGGAAAAAAAAAAAGTAGGCATTTGTAACATCTTCATGACAGAAAACACTGCCTCCTGTCAGCCTCCCGAATTATTTTGGGACTGTTTGGTAAAGTTTCTCTGTTCATTGTAAAACATTCTTTATATAGCACTTATTAAGACAAACAAGAAAGGCTTCAGTCTGGAAAAACACAGCAAAAACTCCTCCAAGTTACTCATCATGTGAAACAGCCTCAATATCTAATGGACTAACTTTATTTTTTTATATTAACAGACCAGCTGACAACCATACCATTGCAGTATAGCCATGGTCTCGTTACCAGTTTGTACATGTATGCACTTTATAAAACGCAGAGAGACTGGTAAAGACTCTCCTTTTTTTTTTTTTTTTTTTTTTGTTTTTTTTTAAAACTGCTCTGTGTACAGTTGGTGATTTTAAGTGCTGTAAGTGACATGCGATTTCCTCCGCAAAGAATCTCATTAGACCTGGGTCTGATGAGGTGGGCATGAAACCCCATCAAATCCCACCAGGCATATGTTGGGAGATGAGCACGCACGGTACAGGACAGAATGGCAATGCCAGAGTGCTACATGCTGGATCCCACCGGTACCTGATCAACCTATCCAGGTACTTCCTTCCAGCAGTAATCCCTTAGGTCAGAAACTCCAATTATTAATCATATTTAGTAAATTGCTTTGTTGCTAAAATGCTCTGCCTCTAATTTCATCCGAATTGTCCTTGTTCTACCTTAGAGGAATACAGACAATGCCTGATTTTGCATATTGTTACTCTGTATACTTCTGTCCGGATAATGAGAACCTAGCTAAACTGGAATGTCCCAGGTTATTTGTCCCTTTTCCAAGTTGTTTAATACCTAAAGTGAAGAAAAAAAAAAAAAAAAAAAGGCGGCGGGGGGGATAAAACCTACATTTCTCTGCATTTCTTTTCCCTCTAAAATGTATTTTTTTTAAAATGGATGATTTGCACTCAGCATAAAATTCCACATGAAATCAATTCCAGAAGAAAAGGTAAATGGTTTACAAAGTGTTGCCATGCCATTTTAATCTCCCTTATTAAATACTTCAGGACTTTCCCTCCCTCCCCCCTCCCCCCCAAATACCTGAGATCCCACAGTCACAGAAGCAGTTACAGAGGTGGCTTGAACAACATCCAGGTATTTTTCCCAAGCAGAGACACTTCTCTGCGACCTCAGTAAATTTAGTTTTGTGCCTTTGGGTACCCATCAGCTGCCACCCACCCGCACCGTGGTTCTCCAGCCAACAGATTGCTCACTCTCCTGGTGCTCTAAGGCGCCTCCTGTCACCTCTGATCTCGACTGACCTACACCTTTTTGTCATGAGCTAATAGCAATTTACAGGTTATTACTTTTCTCTAGGTCATTAGCTCTAAGCCAGCCACCAAAGACACTCCCAACATTTTGTAACTTGCCAGCCCCTACCATTTCTATCTCATAGGCACTTTCTATATCCACGCAGCACTTAATCTCTCTTCTCCAACTATTAGTCTCCTGAATAGCCTCTTGAGGCAACTACCGCTGTAATTTGAAGAATTGTTGTAAATGGGTGGAGAAGATTGATTTAAACACAGGCAAAGTCTTCATCAGATCTTTTTGTTTGTGAATAATAGACGTTCTTTAATTCCCCTCCTAATAATCATTTTTCTTGCCACTCTAGAGAGGTTCACCGCTCCCTCACTCCCAGGCTCAGCTGAGCACCAAAGACATGCAGCTTTTCCATCAGTCAGTCACTTTCAAAAGCAACCTTCACACTAATTTCACCATTTTGACTTGAATTTCTTTTTTATTAGTTACATTACTTTTCCCAGTCCTGACTTGTAACGCTGCTCTGCTAACAGATGGCACAATCCTTCCCTCAACAACAAGAAGTCTAACACTTTTATAAAGGTAATATTTTCTTAACGGGGATGAACAGGTGGGCAGACCAGAGGGATGCAACAATTACATTTAACTGATTGACAATAAAGGATGACCCCAAATACCCGCGGCTAATACGGTGTAAGTCTAAGAGACAGCAAGCATGAAAAAAGTGCAAAAAAGAAAATGGGCAACACACGTCCCCCTGCTGCCTGTGCAATTCTGCAGGCACAGGCAATGATCTGCCCTCACAGAGGTATCGGATCGCAGAAGAGCTGCAAGGTAATTGCTTCTGACTGACTGCCACTGCGAGACCCTCTGGAGAGCATGCTTTTCTTGCAGGACCCTACCTTGCCCCCCTGCCACCCCTCAAAGAAAGCTCTGCCTATGTTCTCCAGGACTGCATTCCCAGAGGGGAGCCTGGATTAGCAGCTGATTTACAGAATTATTTTATAAAGACATTTTCCCATCACTTCTGCCTAAAATTGCTTGCTATTAGCTCTACTGATTTCTTCTACAATGTAGGCCTTCCACGGCAAATTAATATAGGACTGTGTATCATCTATCCCCTGCAAGCTTTATCAGTGCTTGAGGTAAGCGATAAAGTGGAACAGATAATTACCTATCTTAACACCAGCAGCAATCAGGGGATTTTGGGGCCAAAACACCTCATACTTGAAGACTGGGCAAAAAAAAGGTAGGGAAGGTTGCAAAGAAAGAATCGTTCCCAAAGAAAAGGTCTTTGTGAACAAATTAGAGAGTCAACTGTGCTATTTTTAGGTGTAGGAACATGAAGCATGCCTAGGGTAGGTAGGAAAAAAAACTAAGTGGGTTTTTCTGGTCTTGCCTCATAAATGTAAATAATACATAAAAATCACTTATTACATATTTATTATGGCCTTTACAGAAGAGACTATATCTACTGCTAATTTTTCATGCTAATTTAGCCATTAATACACTCCCAGCGTTGCGGCTGGTCACCAATCGTCACTGACTCCTAGTCATCCCTGCAGGCACGGTCCCAGCCAAGGGAAGCAGGGCAGGGTTCCCTCCCATGGCCTTTGCTTCTCCTTTGCAGTGAACCAAAAGAGAAAACAGTTATGTGAAAGGAAGGATTTGGGACCGGAGTTTCTCAGGCGTTCAGCTGTTTAATGTTACAGACTCATGCCTCACGGGACTCTCAAAAGACACTAACCAAGCCACAGAGACATGGGACTTCAGTATCTGGCCCACAAAACTGCGTCAGGCATCCCGCTTTGTAGTTCAATGCCTTCATAGTAAAGCTCAGTAAAATATGGAATTTAAATCCCATTAATTTTTTTTTTTTTAAATTTATTGAGATGAACAGCTAATTCTTTGGATCTCAGTAAGAAAAATACTCTGTTCTGACATTTTCCATCCCAAGAATGGCTGCCATTTCTCTGTCACCCTTCCCTCTGGGTTCACTGAAGTGGATCAGAAGAGCCCAAGTCAGCCCCGTGCTGCACTGCACTGCCCTGGGCCAGAGCTGCCTCCCGGGAGCGGTACCTCACGAACGCACGTCTCAATTTTCCCGTCTGGACTAGGCATCGCTTTCCAGGATGCACAGTGAAGTTGAGCTCGAGAGAAGAATCCCAGTGCGTTAAGAAAGAGAATTTTGTGGAGAGCTTGGCTTAGGGGCATGAACAGGGACATGAACTGAAGCATTGGTAACAAAGTACTAATAAGAGAAATGCCGCTAAATTGATATGAAAGGAAAAGTTTGAGGTTTTTGCAGACTCAGAAGCGAAACATTGGAATTGTGTTTTAAAAAGACCCACGCCAAAATACTCTTACATTTATCTGATAAAAGCAGCCATCACAGAAAAATCTATTTTCCTGACAAAAGCTGCAGTTTTGCAGGGAGTTGTTCTTCCACAAGAAAATAACTCAAACAAAAATTCCCAGCCAGCCTCAGAAAATCTTTGAAAACTGGTGCTGTTATTCAAGGGTACATTACCCTGCCATCAGAGCCTTCCAAGTCCTTTAAGGGTAAAAGAAACCCAAATATACCTCTGTAATTGGCGATGTAAAACTCAATCCAGTGGACAAGGACTGATGTCCTTTATCCAAAGCACAGCTGTAGAAAAGCTTAGGTTTTCCTCTCCCCAGTTTCCCTTCTTTAAACAGAAGAAAATTGCGATTAAGACCAAACAGGTTAAGTGGAATCCACTCCAAATCCTTCTTTTGAAGCCTACATTAATCAAGCTTTCTCACTGATTTTGGTAGAATGGTAACATTATACAGTTACGAAACAACTAATCATGCTGGACTCTCTACTTGGCCTCTCCAATACTCTGCTACAGTTAGAAATGTGATTCGGGGGCAGCTCGCAAGTCACCTTGTCACTCCCAATCTCATAAGCCTTACTGTGCCTGCTGCTCATTTGAAATACCTCAGCGATGGTGCATTACAAGAATTAGGAAAAACTTCTGGGCTCCTTTTACACCATTTAAAAGAACTGCCAATTTTCTTTCCTGAAATGAAAATATTTGTCTTGCTCAAAATGTGAGTAAAAGGCCTATAAATAAATAAATAAATAAATAAATAAAGCAGCCCAATGATTTACCAAATTACAAACTTTGACTACCAGGTTTTTGTTACAGCACCTGGTGAATTTCCTAATAATGCCAACATTCTGTATAGATGTACAAGTTTGAATTATACAGAGCATCAAACTTTCTAAGTTAGCATATGAAAGCAGACGTGTAAACCAAACAGTACATCACCACCTAAGACATGTAGTCAACATTTTTCCACCAATATCTGAATGGGTTTTATAAAATGTTTTTTAGGCAGTTGGACTGGATGATCACTGTAGGTCCCTTCCAATGGAACCATTCTGTTCAATTCTAACTGACCTCTCTCATTCACATTCACTCCTTTCTTCTCCTGAATGGCCACTGTTCTGGAGGTTTTAAAAGAAATTATACATTTGAAACAGATTTTGAATGCAGAAACTGCACTCAGTTATCCTAGGAGGAAATTACTGAGGCAATGACAAACATCCGACACATCTGCAAATTTCCCATATTTGTATTCAATTCGCAAACAGGTAAAAAACCCAGCAAGTAAAAACAAAGGCACAGCACTATTCTTACTAATACTCTTCAAATAGGAAAAGGAGACTAGCTTTGACTTAATCAATTTATTATGCCTTGTGCATCTTAAAACACAAGTGATATTTTAGTTTCATAGCATGCTTGGCTGAACAAAGAATTAATCATCAACGTAAGGTATAGAAAGCTTAGTTTAAATGTTGTCTAGGCTCCAATGGTAGCAGATTATTAAAAGCAAAAATTACTACTGGACAGATTGAAACACTGGCCTTGTTCTGAGTGGAATATCCTTCTAAATATCAGCTGCCTTTGGAACCGAAAGATGGCAAGATCTATAAAATTTTACTACAAACTAATGCAAGAGATGAACTGGTAGATTGTCAACAGGTTTACAAAAAATATACAGAACACTGTGCAGAGATATTTGATAAGGAAATGAAAACTTATGTTTTCATATATTTTAGCTTTATGATTTATTGGATTTCTGCTCAGTATAAGTATACAATACAGGAAAAGTCCACATTAGCAGACTCATGAAGCCAAAATGTATGAAAATAAACTGGTTCCTGAAATTCTAGCAAATTTTTGCCTAGTAAATATTATTTGTGAAAGATATTTGTCTGAATATTTTTTATTCTTTAGATATTGTTATGCAACCTAATAAACTAAAATAGAGTATGGATTTCTTAAAATAAATTTAACAATCATGCCCTGTATATTATTAAAACATTGAATATTCTTTTAAGATATATGGCATTAATGTTACCTGTTGAGTATATGACAGCAAAGGAAACACAGGCTCCACAAAAATCTGAGCAAATGCTGGACAAATCAGGAAACCTAGGTCCAGTTCACCGATGTTCTTTGCTATCTTGGCCAAGTCACTGAATCAACCCTCTGCTGTAGTCCCTTCCTCTGGGTGCCAGCAGTTGCTTGTGTGCTCAGGTAAGGCAGCGAGAAGGCCATAAATACATCAGCTCTTGCGTAGGGAGATGGAGAGCTTGTGAATTGCCACCATTAATGGTGGCAATTTTAAGTTCTTCAACGTACATTATTTATATGACTTTTCTTGAAGCAGCTTAAGCTTCAGGTTCAAACGCTCAGTGAAAAAACACCACCAACATACAGACTTGCCAATATTAAGGCTAATTAAGTCTCTGGTACTGCAAAACCCACAAACAGCGCAAAAGGCTTCCATGAGCATTCATTGGGATTTCTGCGTAAGCTCCCTTTGGCAAAGGAAACATGCATTTAGTGACCATTCACTCAAGGAGGTCTGTTACTTTCATCCTTGTGGAAAGCATGTTCTAGTTACACACACCCAAGCATCTTTACCAAAACCGGCATCCCTTCATACACAAAATCTCCATGGTAAGAGGTTGGGTTGGTGGGACTTCTCATTAGGGAAGCAAAAAAGTGCCTGGGTCTTCACAAACTCAAATGAGTGAAACAACAAGAGTGTTTTTACCATATTGGAGGACTGACACGTGAGATTACAAACACTGTAGTTTGAATCTTTTGCCATTACTTCCACAAACTCTCCATTTAAGGTCCTTCCTGTAGCAATTTATGTTTGCATCATTTGCATAAGAATGTTCACCTGAAAAGCCTTCTTACACAACTAAGAATCACAGCAAGAGAACCGAGGAACACACCACCACTGGACAGACCATGTATGCCTCATTTGTTAGTCAGCTCAGGACTAGGTGTGGAACAGGCCGCTCAAATTCTCTTGGTTGGCAATGTTTTCTTAAAAAATGGAAAGCAAACCAGCTGGCTCAGTTCTTGATGCAAGCTAACTTTTCAGGCTGTGAGAGTGCCAGCAGGTTTCAGTGCTGGGATGACCCCACTCCCCTCCCAGACAGGCTGCTGAGCACAGCCCTGGCGAGTGCCCCCGCTGTGCCCGCTCTACCTCTGAATCTCTCATCCTTTTCAGCAGAAAACGCAGAGTATAATTATTTTTCCTGCCTGGTGGATGACTTTTTATAATTACCGTTACCAACCTTCACTGTTGAAATATATTTTTAAATGCAATATACCTAAAGGTTACAGTAGGTATTAAAATGAATCAACTAAATAATGGTAGTATACGCCACAGTTAAAGTAACCAGAAGACAATAAACAAATTACAAATTTCTAAGACTTACTGCTGTTACCCTGGTTTCATTCCAGCCCCTCTGTTATGAATTTTTCTTTTTATAGTGTGCAAATTATAGAGTGATTCAGTTATCTGAGTATATAATCTGAATGGCCTTTCCAACCTGGCAAAGGCATAAGACCCTCAAAAAAATCAGCACACATACTTACCCATGCTGCTGCTGTCATTCTTCCAATTTGCCAGTCAAATGACTGTGTGAAGACTTCACAGCAGCCAGAGGATTAACTGAAAGAGAAGAAAAATGTGGTCAGTTTACTCGTAAAAAAGCAAACAGGTGCAAGATGACAAATGAAAATAACACTGATTCCACGAATTCAGGCATACTTGCTAGAAAAGTCTAAGATAATAAGTATTTCAGGATTAATGTTGCCCTTTCCTCATTCATTGCACTGAAGGCCCTTTGGTATCACTTTCCTATTCACAGTGGTTGACAGCATTTCCTAGGACATACCATTCAAATATTTTCTTTTCTGCCGAGACCATCGTTCACCGTGCCAGCTGAGAATCTGGACCAAAACATCCATTTGCTGGGATTGGATCTAAACCATTTTATGAACGGGTTCAAATACACTCACTTCCCAAACCACAGAAACTCCTGTTATCTCTTTCTAACTTTCTCTTCCTCCACCACTGTCTCCAAATAAAACTTTGCCATTGAAACAGGGAGGTCTAAAGTTCACGCTTTTTTTAGCTGCTCAAACGCTATCACTGGGAGAAAAAAGAAAACCAAAACAAAAACAAAAACATTTGCAAAAAGATTCCAGACACGTATAAGCAGAAACTGGGGAAGCTTTGCTCTCATTTTTATGTGAGGGAAGGAGTGGAATGACAAGTTTTTTTTCGTATTGCTGGAGTTCAGTGGGTAGGCTGCTACTGGTTATAGCTAATCATATATTTAGCAACAACAGCACATAAGGTCAGCAATTAAACTGCTAAGGGAATTAACACACATAATCTAGCTATATTGTAAGAGCTATTAGCCAAATAATTTAAGAGACAAACTATGGAATCACCCAAAATGCAGCAAAGAGGAATGCAAAAGACAGGAACCCTGACATCAGCCATCACCCAGCGCAGAGAGGACACAAAAGCAATGTAACTGCCTTTGAAGAGCATTTGTTTGGGTAATTACGTATTAGCTGCCGAAATGTCATGCACATTCTGTTAAATAAGCCCCTGCTTTCAAAGATGAGCCATAGCCTGGTCTCCACGAAGCTGAGCGAGTCGCAGACGAGTCCCTAATTGGGGGTAACGAGACAGCAAATTCGCCTTTCTTTTCTCCCAGATCCCCAGGCTCATGCATCGTCATGCAGTTCTCTCCCTGAGGAGCTCCGCACTTTGTTAGGATTCAGCATGCAAAATTCACCGGCAAATGGTTCACAATTGTACCGCCTAAACTCTGGGGAGGAAGACTAAAGGGGCTAGTAGGGACGGGACGAACGTGAGCAAGGCTCTGTCTCTATGTGAGCATTCCTCCTCCAAAGAGACTAACATACGAATGCAAAAAGCAATCCCTTTTCTCCTCTCTCCATTGCTCGTTGTACCCCCACAACAGTCGTGCTGCTCTAGGGTTCTCCCCTACAACACATGTATGCCGCCTTCTGAGAAAAAACCTGAGATTCACATCATGGGTGACTGTTTTCAATGCTGCTGAACACTCTTGGTAATAATTCAGTATGTCCCGTATGTCTTCCTTCACCAAAGGGTTACAGTCTTACTACAAGCAGAAACCACGTTAGGACTCTTGCTTTACCTGCTTCCTACCTAAACAAAGTCAAAATGAAGATACTTGACTGAATTAAAGCGCTCAGTACAGCGGGCTGTAGAGAAAAACCCTTACCACTGAGACAAAAGTAATTATTAGTCAATTATGACTTTATTCTACTGCGATCTTCCTACTTCTCGCTGGAGTTTTATCATACACATGACAATTAGAATGTACCTGCTGAAGTTTTAAGTTGCTTGTTTTAATAATGGCAATGAATAGGGCCTTTTAAAGAAATTTATTTTCTGTCACCCAAGGAGAAGCCATAACATTAATGGATATTGGCTTACACTGGTTTGTACAAGGAGATGCAGCTTTTGCAACTTTCATTTTGATTCCACTTCTACAGTTTATTTTATGCGAAGTTTCAAAAGACATGCGCGTGCTATTTAGAGATTTGTGTTCTGTGTTTGAAAACTCCAATTACACTTTCTAATTAAAAGCTTTAAGTGACAAGTCTATACATATAAAAAGGAACCCAATAAATGTAGCAACATCATCGTATTGAAGAACCAGAACCCAGTTTCCTGATGCAACTTTTGCTACAGAGTGAATTTCATCTCAGAGAATGCAAAATATGTGAAGTTTTTTAAAAATGTGACAGTAACAAAACAAATCAATTTCTGATTTCAAAAAGAAAAAAATAACGTAGGGCCAGACACTTGTAAAATTCTACTCTTTGGCTTTGTTGGTTGCCTTTCAGAAAAAAAGAAAGCCTACTCAAAACATTCACATTTTTTCAATCGTATCTCCATCCACTGAAGCCTACAATCTGAAAATTTTATGAAGTTCACCGATGGGTGGAATATGTTTTCTAGAAATACCCCTCTCATACTTTCATACCCTTGCTTCAAAAAAAACCACCAAGGGACAGATGCTGAGAAGTGCTCCTGAAGCTGTAGGCCAGGGCCAGCACCACAGCCAATGCCTGTGAACATGGGTGCTGCTGCCTGCTGAAACAGGTTAGCTGCTCACAGTCTTGCCTGCCTTCTCCTCCTAATTCTCCTTAGGGAAATAAATTACCTGGCTACAGGCACGCTGCCTCACAGGGAATAGCCCCGGGATCACGCGGCAGGGCCGGCTCCTGCATCGCTGCAAAAGGTTCACTTGAAATTGGGCAGGCGAAGGACAGTGCATAACAACTTGTGCTTTCCTTCTTTTTGAGCTTCTCCATCAGTCTCCCCAGCTCCTGTTCCCTCGACCACCTCATCCCCCAAGACTTTTAGGAATGCAGCACAATATTAGATGGGAAAACCAAACAAACTCAGAGCTGAAGCACCTACAGGCAGTGGATTCAATTACTGCTTACTAAGCCCTCTACATTACAGGGCTGTAGTCGGGAAGACGACTTCTAAATCAAATTACACCAAATGAGTGTAATTATCCTGCTGGAGCAAGGTTCTCAACAGTATAGCCAAAATACCAGAGCCCAGTTGGACTGGACAATTAAGTAATCAGAAAGTACTTGTAGTCTTCCTTACAAAACACAATGTTGGATAAAACACTTGCTAACATGTTTGCTGCAAGTCTTTTCAGACCTGTCAAGCCTTTTCTACAAGTATTTTCTAGTGAGCTCTTTTTTTGTTGGGTTTTTCTGTTTTGGTTTAGTTTGGGTTTTTGGGGGTTTTTTTGGTTGTTTTTTTTTTTTTTAAGTGGATTTTCATTTTTTGGAGCCACCTTCCTAAGCATACCAGATACACTTCTCATTTACAGTTCACTTAGATGCTTGGTTGTTTGGTTTTGGGGTTTTTTTGGACAAGTTTCTGGATTATCCATGTTATCTGTAAATAACCAAAGCATGCTAAGGACTTCAGTATCACATGAGCTTTACTGCTAAGATGGCACGAAGCAGAAAATGAAAACATCAGACAAGTTCTTTGAGAGAAATATGCTAAACCTCAAGCACTGTGTAAAATAAACATTAAAACTATCGGTGTCTCAACCAAATACCTATTTACATGCGTGCCAGGAGACACAATTTATCCCTAGTTTCAAGCAACTTTCATTTTTCAGCTCACAAAGAAAAGCTTTTTGCATTCATAACGCAACACAGAGAGATAAATTATTCAACCTAAAAAAAATATCTGACATTTAAGAAAACCAGTCCAGGGAATGTCAGAACACGTTAGCTGCTTTACCAAAGTTCATCAGCCCATCTGAAAGAGGTTGCTGTGGCTGACTGGCCAGCACCAGGAGCTTTAGAGGAACCTCAAAGGGTTTCCTCAAGGCAGCCAAACAATAAGCGCCACAATAAAATCTCCCTTCCTATACTCTTAATACTACAAAATTTTCAGGCATGCAGTCCAAAGATTATATGAAACATCCTTTACTGTTTTATATATTATTTACAATAGATACTCACATAAACTGCTTATCTATTTATAAAGCTAACACAAGCAGAACATTATCCAGAGATTATATTTTCATAGTCTTCTATGTTTCTGATCTCTCTGACTCTTTGTAACACTTTGCATTATGTGGAGCAAATGTCTGACAATCCAGGAGTTTTGCTTATGAACCAAGGCACCGAAACACTAAGATTCTTCCAAATATTTTCAGCTTTTTAGGTTTTGATTTTATTTGCAGTGTTGTCACGCTGGATATATAATGGGATATTCTACCTACCTTTACGAATAAGCAGACTTAAAAAAAAATAAAATGCCCCTAATCTTGGTTTCAGTGAAATCTTAAAAAGCTAAAAGTATGTGTCATGGAGGTACGCTAAAACTATCCCAGACGGAGGGCAAGCTCCAACAACTTTATTTCACAAAACAGCCAAAACCACACGACAGGAACAGGGGTAAAGCGAGATCAGACACCGCTCCGGTAACATTTAACAGGTAACCGTCGGCGGTGCCAGTGGGGGTGCTGTTACCGCACCTCAGTACGCACCGGAACGATGACCCACAGCGCGCGCAGGCTCACACGCAAGGGGGGAACTCTCTCCCTCTTGGGGGTACCCAGAAGGTACAATCGCTCGCCTGGGGCGGGCGAGGGCTGACTCAAGGATATATCCAGAAGGAATCACTCGCCACAAGGAGGTGAGGGCCCTCAATCCCGGGAAGTTCCCTCAGGCAGCATCCCAGCCCCGGGGAGAGGCCTCGAACGCGGGCCTGCTGCCCTGAGGAGACCACGCCAGGGGGGCTCTGGTGGCGCCCGGGTCGGGTGTGAGCTTGGTCGCTATTGGTCACGATCCAGAAGCTTCTCTGAGCCGAGGCACCTCATTGGCTGCCGACCCTGTCTGTTGGTCGCAGGGTCCCGCTTCTCCCGCCCCCCGCTACTGAGGGGTGGACATGGCCAGGGGCATGGAGGAGCACAAAAAGCACGAAAATGAGGTGGGAGAAGGCAGCGATTGCCATGTTAAAAGCCCCGATCTTTATCCGGGGAAGGGTGGGAAATGTACCTGTCACAGTATGTGCTGGGGAAAAAGAAGTCATTTCCTTTCACACAGATGTCAGGCGTCTCATTCAAATTAATATCCCTGCCCCCTGTCGTCATGGGAGAAGGAACAAGGGCCCCCACTTGGAGTCCAAATAACAAATGATAGAGACCTGACCATATCTGTTCTTATTTACAGCTTCTCCGTAGTGAACAGTATCAATCTTTTCTCTCTTTCATAAAAAAGTTTTTCTCCATGCCTCATCTTGCTTGTTATCCCTCCCTGGTCATTATGCTTTAATCTGGCAGAAAAACTCATTATGAGATCCAAAACCAGATTAAATGACTTGGGAGCACACATTTTTATACGCTGAGAGCAGACACGTGCAAAGCTTACAGAGGGATGTATTACGCTTTCTAGTTTCTACATCATGAATAGGTATTTTTAGAGATAATTTAGTTCAGCATTACCAAATGAGGCACTTTAGCCAGGGCTATAAAGGACATCAGAAAAGATGACTCTAATGATGCCTGAATGTCAAAAATCTGTGGCATCATCCTCCATCTAAAGCAGTCAGCAGGGAAAACTGGGTATGGCATACTTTGTCCTTACCCCAAAATTTGCCTTGCTGTTCAGGGGAAAAAGCAGAGAAAACTAAAAAAGTTTCCACCTAGCTACAAGAGTTTGCAATCTTAGTGCGGCGTCTTTGTGGGCAAAATCTTAGGGAGAGATATGAGGCACTTCATTGGGTTTTAAGAACGGTTTCATCTTCCTTGCTTTGTTTGTACACATCCAGAAGAACTGTCCTAACCAAGCTGATGCACAAATGTGAAAATTTACAGAGGTAATGACTTGCATGGATGCATCAACCTGCAAATGCCTCCATCCGGGGAAAATACAGAGGATTTTCAGTGCTAGTTCGAGGGAATAAACAGCAGAACTGAAATAATTAGAATCAGGGCAGTATTTCCCAAATGCACACATAAGAAAGGAACGGTTCTAAGGTCATCAATCACTGCAGCAGGGGAGGGAGAAGAAAATTAACATTTTGTGTAACAAAGAGGTTTTGAGGACTATTTTGCCATAAGGCAGTGTAGTCCATTTCTGAGATAAGAACAGCCTCTTGCCTTTGAAAAACCTCCTGCTGATAAGACCAAGAACTGAAATCAAGGGGCTTAAGAGCACACATAAGTGCTTTCCTGAGTAGGGACAGACTTGTGCATGTGCCAAAGTGCTTCACAAAACATTTGCTACCGTTGACGGGAACTGAGGATGGCATGAGTAATAAAGAAAGTCCTTTAAGTATCCACTTAGAAACATCCAAGTCATGCACTGTGCTTATCAGTGAACACATTCCAGATTGGCGCTACAGGTCCCCACGTTTCAAGAATCAAACGTGAGTCACAGAACTGGAAGAAGGTCCATCCTCAGGCCATATCCTGCATTTTTCAAGATACTTGTTTGTTGTTTTTTTTGTTTTTTTTTTTTTTTCCCCTGCCCACCTGCTGCCATTGAACAGAACCAATGGGTGAAAGGAGGCAGACATTCGGTAATTTGGGACCTTGGCAGGAAATAAATCATCATCCAAGCGTGTTACTTCTTACCCATCCTAACACAGTGGTTGCTATAGCTAAACATAACTGCAGGGGCTGAGACCCAACAGGACAAGGTGTTGAACTCGAGGCTTAACCTTCAGTTTGCTGTCATCCCTCCTGCCCGTTGTTTTGACAACACAAACGTTTTGGACACTGGCATCAATGATACTTCACACTTAATTACATTTTTCTGCTTCAAGCTTTTCATAACGTTAAGCCCTACTATGATTTCTTTGTTTTCTTTAAAGAAAACAAAGAAAGCTCTGTATGAACAGTATCTTCATTTAGACAGAGATTACCCACTGAATTTGTAAGAAGATTAGAAGATAAATATTAATAAGATTAGTCTATATGGGGAAATTAAAAGGATCTATGAATAACGTTGCTCTGTATAATTTAACACACGGATCTATCACGCTATTAAGTGAATCTGATTATGTCTAATTTGCAAAACTGGAGAAAGTGAAATAATCAAACTGATTAATAAATGAAGTTGGGCAAAAGTATCTGTTCCTAGCTACTTGGTCTGCTACATCAAAGTCTGGCAACTCCAGTACCAAAATGCGTGGCTGCCTCCTCCTCCTGCTACGAACGTTTCAACTATGTTTACCCACGTTAAATAAAGACAAATATAATGTAAATACTACCAAAAAAAGTAAACGACATAATGGTCCAGGTTGAAATACAGCTGGAATACTCCATTCGATTCAGTGGAGTTAAGTCACGGGCATTTTTTGTCATAACCCAAGTTGCTTGAGAAGGGCTGCGGATGACTCTTCAACGTAGCCGTTACAGGACAGGGCAATGGTAATGGTACCTGTACACGATCTCTTCAGAGCAGACATGCCCTGAATCCCACAAGCTCAGGCATTAACTGACTAAATCCAGGCTCGCAGTAAAACAGACTGCCACGTATCCCTAGAAAACTGAGGAGTGTCTTAAAAGAAGGGGATGTTTATTTTCTTTACAACGTATTGACTGTTCCAGGCAACAATTAAAGCATGCATGACTACAGCGGCAAGGAAAATGAGAATTTTCCATTATCTTTATAATGAATTTAATTTCCTGAACTTGGTTTGTATTTTATTTAATTTACTGACAGGCACAATCTGAAGTGATGCAATCTTCATGCTTCTAAAACGGAAGGGGTTACGCCGGTTAGGCCATACTCTTTCCTACAGGTTATTTATTAAGAGTTTCCCTTTCATGGAATTTATTTTCTGCATGAAAGCAAATGAAAATGTAAACCTTGAGGGAAGGAAACAAAATAGGTAGGAAAAATATTACAGTTTCAGCTGCCATTAATAATATCCTTGAATTGTAGCACTAGCACGATCCCTCAAACACTCCAAGCAGGTGCATTTACCAAGACCCATAGCAATGGGAGGGTCTTTAAGCTAGGGCAGATTGACCATCACACACTTTTGGCATTTCTTCTGACTGGGAAGTCCTGTAAACAGATCATTCCTTCAGCACAGTCACAAATCAAAGAACTGGAGTCTCCACAAAAAGGCAAATTTCTTCCCACAATTGCCATTGTTATTAGTAGGGACTCACAAAGTGATAGGTGCTCTTTATCAGTACACACATTGCATGCCTGGACATCCCAGTAGCTGGTAAGTATGTACATTTTATCTCATTCTTTGATGTAACATGTATGGATGCTGGCCTCTATACTTTTTCTATTCCCATACATAAATTCCAGTTAAGAGCTCATTCTTATGTAAGATTTAAGGGCACAACCTGAAAAAGACAGCTACATGCATATATATACACATATATACAAACACACACAATTTTTTTTTCCCAAATCAGGTCCTTGGCTTTCCTAGGACACCATCTACAAAGGCACAGAAGAGATCCTGCTTTGAGAGAAGCCTGCTTCAAATGACAGTGGTGTCTGCAGAAAACCTGCCTGGCTCGTTACAGGTGAGTACGGAATGAGTGCGACGAGGCCAAGAAGGAAAATGGTGTCTTGCTGTGAAGGCAGTTGTTGAATGATGAAAACAGCAGGGGGGAGGAAGGATTCAAAGATCCTTTTACAAATGAAACTTTTCACCGTGAGGGCCACAGAGTTCTTAGTGATATGGGTGCAGGAATTGCAAGTGGGCTGCTGCACAAGCGAGTCTTTGCTCCTGCAGAGCTTACTTAAAATATTTAACAGTAACTTTCTCTCACTAAATTATCCTGGAGACTCTACTCTATTAATATTAGTATTTTTCCCTTGTGCTTTGCATATCAGAAAATTAAATTCGTGAAGCACTTTCATTTCGTAATTGCTTAGTATCCCAGTAATTTCATAATTGCTTAGTATCCTAATGATTTAGCAATCTGCAAACATCTATGAAGAGTACTATAATCTCAGAATATAGCAAATAGTGTTTGCATATTTTAGTAAGAGCCCACTTGCAGCTCCTAACAGTCAGTTTAGAGTAATGCCGGTAACTTTTCCTGTACTATGCACTCAAGAAGATGCTAGAGCTATTACAGAAAGAAAAGAAATAGCAGTGAAAAACATCCGTGGCCTGCGTAACTGAGGAGTTCTACAGTGTACTGATCCCCTAAATTATATGGAGGAGTTACCTGTATTATTAGTTGACAGTATCTGGGTTATTAGGCGGTGCTCTGAGGTTGCAGGAAACTTTCTCATTATTTACTAAAAATGCTGAAGCTGAATGGGAGAGGAGGCGCGAGGCAGGAGGCCGGTCACGCTAGTCATGACCTAACCCATAGCCAGGCAGATGGTCTTTTTTCCTTCTTTTCAGTCAAACGAGACAACTTCTTGCTCACATTCTGACAGCATGCCTTATACAAAGTCCTTAAAAAAGTCTAATCAACACATAAGAATTAAAGCTCTTTGGGATACATACCACGTTTTCTCATTTACTTAGGCTTTGTAGAGTGCTGGCTCGACGAGGCTTAGATCTTTACTGGTGTCTTTGAATGTCACAGCAGTACAAACAGAAAATGCAAACAAAGTCACTGCATAAACATTAAGCAGGCAAGTAGAAGAACGACCCTGGCAAAATGAAGCCCTGTTAGCTATCAGCAGAGATGGGGAAAACCTACTGCTTGAGTCGAAAGGGTTCAACAGTGCTGAGTATCGCAACAGTTGCTGCATCCACATAACAAGATGAAAAACCCCAAGCAGAATGGAGCGGGAAGCAGATGCAGCAAGACATCAGAATAGATTCTCCAAAACAGGAACAGGAGAGAAAGAATTACACCACTAATTTGGAAGTAATGCCAGCAGCGAAACTGAAGGAAGGTTAATCTCCTTCATTGAACGTATTGTGTACAAGCTCCATCATTTTGCCAACTTTGCTTCTGAGGAAAGATGCTCTTTTGTTCTTAATGTTCCCAGGAGAAGGCAAAACACAGCTTTCTGGGGATATGACTGCAAAGACTGAGGATAACTCAAAAGTTTGTTGTTTTTTTTTTAAAATTTACACGTGTAATCATGGCCTTGCTGCAGTTTGCAGTAGCAGCTTCACTGGTTTCCAAAGCGTTAAGATTTCATTCAGTGACATGAGAATCCTCACCGATCCCTGAACAGTAATGCTCTAAACCTGGCAGAAAACCCCACACCCTTTCTCGAAGCAGGAAATCGATGTAGCCATAGATTGGGCTACTCTGAGCCTGATCGCCCTGCTGTGAAGAACGTACAATCAAGGACAAAGAAAGCGTGCGGGAGCTGCCTGCTGCTGCACTCGTACCCAGCTTACAGAAAGGGAATACGGCCAAGGGGGTTTGCCGGTCTGCCCAGGGGCTTAAAAGGATCTCCTGATGTGGACGGCCCAGGTTTTCACATCTGACATAATCTCTGCTTCTCTCTCCCTCCCCATTCTGGTAAAGTTTTGCTTATTTAAGCACATTTATATATTGTGTGCATAAGCCTAATGCATAAAGCAAAATCTGTTCAGTGCCTTTCAACCCAAAGAGTTTCAGAGGACAGGGGAGCCAAGGAACAGCGGAGTGCTCTGCAAGCATCTAGTGAAAAGGAGAAAAGATAAATAAAAAGGACAAACTGGCAGGCATTAACATGTTTGTTTTCATGAGTTATTTTCCCGAGCTAGAGACAGCGATACAATTATCATAGAGCAGAAAAGAGCTTGCCATTTATGATAATGTATGAAATTATCACAAATCACCCACGCATGTCTGGGTGAAGGCTCTCTCTAATCACAGCCAATGGCTTCCAGCATCAGGGTACAAAGGCAACCTAGAAAACTGAGGGGGGGAAGCTTTACGTAAGTGCCTGCTCCAAGATATGAGCTGGGAGAAGCCGTTACGGGGTCACTGATACGCTAGGAGACTGTTAGCTCTCAGTGCTACATGCCCTCTTGCTAAGAGCTGAAATAAGAAAAGCTGTTAGCAAGGCAGTTAGCTCGAGCAGCGGGTGGCAGGGAGCAACAAGGTATTGCTGGGAAAAAAAGAAAAAAAAAGCAGGTCACCACACAAAACCTGACAGCCTAAATCAGGCCATGCTACCCAGCAAGCTTGAACAATCCCAAGCGGGAGTCAAGCATTAGAATCATAGAATCATCTCGGTTGGAAAAGACCTTTAAGATCGTCGAGTCCAACCGTTAACCTAGCACTGCCATCCCACCACTAAACCCTGTCCCTCAGCACCTCATCTGTCCTTCTTTTAAATACCTCCAGGGATGAGGACTCCACCACCTCCCTGGGCAGCCCATTCCAGAGCCTGACAACCCTCTCGGTGAAGAACTTTTTCCTAATGTCCAGCCTAAACCTGCCCTGGCGCAGCTTCAAGCCATTCCCCCTGGTCCCATCACCCGTTACCAGGGAGCAGAGGCCGACCCCCCCCTCACTCCCCCCTCCTCTCAGGCAGTTGGAGAGGGCGATCAGGGCTCCCCTCAGCCTCCTCTGCTCCAGACTAAACACCCCCAGCTCCCCCAGCTGCTCCTCGTATGACTTGTGCTCCAGACCCCTCCCCAGCTTGGTTGCTCTCCTCTGGACCTGTTCCAGCAAGGCAACGTCTTTCTCGTAGTGAGGGGCCCAAAACTGAACACAGTATTCGAGGTGCGGCCTCACCAGCACCGAGTACAGGGGCACGATCACTGCCCTGCTCCTGCTGGCCACACTATTCCTGATACAGGCCAGGATGCCATTGGCCTTCTTGGCCACCTGGGCACCCTGCTGGCTCATATTCAGGCGGCTGTCAACCAGTACCCCCAGGTCTTTTTCCACCAGGCAGCTTTCCAGCCACTCTGCCCCAAGCCTGTAGCGCTGCGTGGGGTTCTTGTGACCCAAAGTGCAGGACCCGGCCCTTGGCCTTGTTGAACCTCATGCAGTTGGCCTCGGCCCATCGATCCAGCCTGGCCAGGTCCCTCTGCAGAGCCCCCCTCCCCTCCAGCAGATCAACACTACCACCCAGTTTGGTGTCGTCTGCAAATTTACTGAGGGCACACTCAATCCCCTCATCCAGGTCATTGATACAGATATTAAACAAGACTGGTCCTAAAACTTAGCGTGGAGGGGGAAGAAACCAGCTGGTCTAACACTCGTTCCGGCAGACAGAAGAGCACGGAAAGCGTTATACCCAAGCAAGGCGTCAGCGTGTGCTACTCTGCCCACCGAGTTGCAATCGTACTATTGCCCTTCAGTATAACTCTTGTTTGCCAAGCTAATTTAAGCATGCAAGCCTGGAAGATTAACTCCTTGCCATCAGAATGTGTGGTTAATTTTCCTCAAGTTTCTAGACAAGAGCTCGGCTAATGCGGTCGCAATGGTGACCCTCGATCTGAAACAGCCGTTGGTGGTCGCACACCAAGCGCTAGCAGAAAGACCGCCCTTGTGAGCACTTCCAGAGCACCCAACCAGCATTTTTATTTTGCTGGTTTCCAGCTGGAGAGCTGAACTGAGTAATTTTAATAGGGATCCCGAGACACCAAACTTGATTCTGCTGCTAACAGCCAACGCTAATCACCAGAATATCAGACAAGACTGCGGGAGAGGGCAGAAGATAGATACTTTTTAAATTTTGGGGTTTTTCCTTGAGTCTTAAGCCTAGCTTTAGAAATCCAGACATTTCTCAAGATGGTGACTTGGTGTCAGAAACCTCACTGCACATTTTTAAAAGAAGCCTTGGTGCCTGCCTACAGAAGGATGCCACAGCTTTCATCACTGTTATCACTTCTCATCCTTTCCACTCATTTCTGCTTCACCACTGAGGGAGCTGGTGAATAAATTATTTCCATTTTCAAAACCAGGCTGTGTCATTTTTTCTTGAGTGTTAGTTCCTAACGGTATTTTCCTTTTTGTGATACCACTATCAATTTCAGGCCCAATTCTGAAATCAGATAAATACAGGGAAGCCCTCTCTACTAAAGTCCGTGAAGCAACAGAGATGTCTAATCAGAATCAAGCCTGTTAAACATAGAAGATCAAACATCGCTTTTCCTCTGGGTCTCCTGAATACAAGGGACCAGAAGGAGGATCTGGAGTGTCTAAAGAAATGCTCTGGTTCAAGTGCAGTGCTGACAGAGGCAAAAATGCAATGAGTTTACGGAGTACAAGATGTCAGTTCTGCTATTGAGACCCAGAGATGTGGTTTCCAACATTCTGTTTGCAAATCCCCAGAGTTCACCTGACTGTCTTCAAGGGACTGAAGATGGCTGAGGAGAGCAAGCAATGGCTAAAGAGAAGGTGCGGAAGGATATGTGCAACTCAAAACAGGTCAGCAATTTCTGATTGATTCCATTTCCTCATTTTTTCACCATTTATGTAAAGGTAGCAGCTATAAGCAACAGTTACGTCTATAAAAATATTTATGTATATATTTTGTATTTACTTTTAGCTATAATATATATTTTATATATTTAGAGTCATATCTGCTATTGTTTTTTTCCTTTGAGAGGGAGGCATATCCCCAACCCATTGGGAAAGCGTTGTGGCAGTCATTCAGAGTAAGATCAATTCAAGATTATTACAGTACATAGCTACAAGCAATTCAGAAGTTTGATATTACAAAGCCATGCAGAGTTAAATTAATCCCTAGCATGTTCAGTGCAATCAGGAGCTGTAGCTTGGAGAGGCTGCCAAATCCTTTTCCCTCCAACTTCAGAGATTCCATGCCACTTTCCTCCAGATTCACTCTGCCATACCAGGCATCAACACTGAGTTTTCAGATCTGATCCAGTTTACAGTTCAGGCATAACATGGCCAACAAATTAACTGCCAGAGGCCGATACAGAAGCAGAGATCTCCTTCCTCACTTTGGTTTCTGTCTAAGATATACGGCATGAGGGTATTTCCTACGGCAATGTTGTCAGATTGGTGGTCAGCAGCAGCAGCTTTTGTAGGACTGGGGCATACGCTGGAAGCTGCGTGTAGAGAAATAGCATTAAGCTAAGACACAATTTCAAACCTTAACACAGGGCATAAAAGCAGTTCACCAAAACAACGTTGCTTTGGTTTAGTTCTGTGCATGTTGTTGTCTTTTTTTTTTTAAAAAAATAAATATTTCTCAAGAGCCACACACAAACTTTTCACCACAATTGTAATTAGCTTGTTTGAAACTAAATCCATTATTTAACTCTCCATAATGAAGCTGGTACCAAATAGGTCTGACTGGACTAAACCCTGTCATTTGAAGAAAAGTTGCAATGTAACGATGTCCACCAAGAGCATTAGTTTTTCTCGGCAGCTTACATGGGCCACAAAACTAAATCAGTTTTAGTTCAAACCTCCATCATGCTGTTTTTCACAATTTCACTTGATTTCTTTGCAGACATGCAAGTCCACTAAAAAGTAAATGGAGTGAGGATTCTGGCTCTGCGTTCCTGAGTGAGGACTTTATGCCAATATTAGTCTAGACCAAACCCTAAAAAAACCTCCAAACCCCTTCAAATACTGATCATGTCTCCTCTGTCATTGACCTGGAGGATGACTCAAATCATTTTTGATGCAATCAATGCTTTTTATGCTGTCAAATGCAATGACAGCATAGCTACAGTGATGATTCTTGCTGACGGGTGATGCAGGATTTGATTTGCCAAGGCAGACACATCCCTACCGCACGCCAGCCTGCAATCAGAGTAAGTAATACGAGCAAAGTAAGCTTTCCAAATCACCCATGCAGCAAGCAATAGCAGACAGAGGACACACTCTTAGTGAAACTTTGTTCACAAAACCCGTATGTACCCACAGTCCAAGCTGCATTACACACTGCAGCTGAAGACTACAAGAGCAGTTTGCCATCCAATCCTGTAAGAAACCGAAAAGGCAAAACCCTCCTACGCCTGTAATATCAACTCAGGCAGAGCACAGATGAGGCCCCAGCTCCGTCATTGCTCATGCTCACCGGGTCTTCTGTAGGGGAGCCAAGGGTCACCCTCTGTGCACTTCACATACTTGTTTCCAAAAGCTAAATGTTGAAATCTGACAAGCTCAAAGGGGAAAACAATCCAAAATACACATTTTCCTCAGGCGTGATTGTGACTGTCATTACATTGCCAAGAAACTTTAGTTTTAAAGCAGCATAAGCAACGCCAGTTAGAATAATTGTGAAGGTATTAGCAAGGCCACAGGCAACTTCTGATGAGTAAAAAAGATAGAGATATTGACAAAATGGTTATGTTTGTCAGGCAAATTTAGACTTTGCATCTTGTATAATCCAGCACATATTTAGCCAATCAGCACGTAAAATGGCATGTGTCAACCTGTAAGGGACCATGTGGTTGGTTACTGTGACACGCCAGGGCAAAGGCTGAGAAAACGTAGGATTTTTGGAAAAGTTACGTATGTCTTGAGTCTGAACTGCCAAACTTCCTAGTCCTTGGCAACTTTGTTTTCTTTTGAACCTCAAAGATGGGTGTTCTCTTATGTACATCATTTGTTAACTGGAATATTTTCATACAGTTCCCCTTCTCAAATGTATGATGCAAAAATCTGCATAGCTACGCATGCTGGAGTGCACCTGAAAATGCAACTGGTTATCATTCAACAGCATCTTTTGCAGGTAACACTCTGTGGCTATGGTCATTGACTCCTACAGTCAATGCCAAGCAGAAAGGCTTTCCTTGAACTATTACTGAATACTTGTCTCAGTGTCAGTCCAATATTAAATGCATGCCTCAAGAGAAATCCCATTTGATGGTTTTCCTGTAGGTACACTGTTTAAATACTGGTTTTTATGTATTTCCATTCCTCCTGTAAGACACTGACCTTTAATTATCAAGCAAACATTTGCAGCTTATAACAGTATTTGAAACAAATGTGAAGAATAAAACTGTTCGAGAATATCAGCAAACCAGCACCAAGTTCTAATTAAGACAAACTAATCAAAATGACTGTGTTTGCCTTATTATAAGTTGTGTCTTCCCCATTTAAAAAAGCTGCCTCATGGGGGAGCGTGGAGAAGACAGAGTCAGAGTTGTCTCGCAGGCGTGCAGCTGAAGGACAGGGATCAGCAGGCACAAGGTGTAACAAGGGAATTCCCTTTTTTTCACCAGAGAGTGGTTAAACACTGGAGCAGGGGTCCGGAGCAGCTGAGGAATCTCCATCCTTGGGAGCTATTCAAAGCTCATCTGGACGAGGCCCAAAGCAACCTGATCCACTTGGACTGCTTCGAGCAAGGGGTTGGACTAGGAGCCCCCAGAAGTCTCCTTCAGCCTCAACTGTTCTTCAATTCTGTGATTCCAAACAGAGCTGGGAAAAGGTGTACAGAGAAAGAATATATTCATTCCTTTATTCCCTCTTCCCAGTAAGCACCTGAAACTATTTCCATAGAAATGCACTGCTGCCTTCCAGAGCAGGTTGGAGTCAATTTGCAAAACTATTTTCCAGCCCAAATATTTTTACAAATACACATATGTGAAGATGGGGGGGGGCGGAAACTGAGAGGACAAAGTCTGTGCATTGTTAGCATTGAAGTAAGACTGCTTACACAAGACTGCAGCTCCCACTGAAATCAGAGGACAGAAATGGAAAGAAAACATCTTGGGAAAAAAAATCTGCTGGAAATCTGATGAGAATAGATTGCTAGTATAAAAAAACCAGCTACGTGATAGCTATTAATAAAAGAGGAAGCCTTTCCGGACTAGTTTTCATACATGAAAAAAATTATTACTCCTCTTATTTGCCTATAGACAGGTATGAGAGATGGACAGAGGTGTCTGGGAAACTCCAACATTTTAAACTGGATTCTCAGTGTGAATTGGAACACCAGGCCCTGCAGACGTTCAATATGTTGTCCTAATCAAGCCTGCCTATGGACCAGCCTTAAAATATCATCAATCGCCTATGAGTAGAGGGAAGTGCTTCCCAAGACTTTAAAAGCTCCGTTCTGTGAAATATGGCTTGTCAAACACTTTCAAAATTGGTTCCAAAATCATGTAGGCCTTTTAGAAGTATTTCAGGTGCTCTTGAACTACAGGCAGAAGTAATACTTATAGCACTACCATTCAATACTTACTTGAACAATTTTTTAAGAAGAGGTGATTTGCAGAAGAGATAGAACTTCTCAAATAACAACAATAATATAAAAATATATATCTCCACATCTAAAATATTAGAAAGCCAATACTTTGTGAGTCCAAAAGCCACCACCCAGAGCTAGGTCTAGACCTCTCTGCTGAGCCTTGTTTTTCTTAGTCTTTATGTTTCAACTGATGAAACATTTCTATAGTTGGTACTAAAAATCATTACATTTCGTAGTACGTTGTTAGCTGGGAGGAATGCATTATTTAAGGGGATGTGAATCTAAGGATTCTTGTGGTTCATGAACCTCAGCATAAATTACACATCAAAGCTAACATTTTTATTCCACCATCTAGTATTTTCTTGCTAGTCACAAGTTAAACCCCTGTATTTTAACACAAGTTAAAATACACTCAAAAATATGCTGCTATAGACACAAAACCAAATGCATACTGTAAAGACCACAGTATGAAGGAAAAAGGCTAAAACCCATCTCTGATAAAACATATTCCTTGAGGCGAACGCTGTCTTTCCAAAGATGAAGGAATAAGTACAGTACCTACTGACCTGGGGAATGACTGGGAACAAGTACATGAAAGGAGAAGGTAGCTTCAGCTTCATATAAAAACCAGCGCTCTACCTTTGCTGTTTCTGGCATGGAGGATTAAGGACTTCTAATCACGGCTTCTCAAAACAACAGAATGGAGACTTAAGCTCAAGTCAACAGCACACCAGAGATCTTTCTAAAATAAAGACTAAAATAAAGTAGGGGGGGGTTTAGCTTGGTTTTCCTGGGACCTTCCTCCATTTTCTCCTCCAGCAATTTCTTCTTCTTCCTCTCCTCCTCTCATTTTTCAGCATACTAGAACCAATAGAAGCATTAACTATTACTTGCAGGTATGATGACGGTATGACTTTAAATAATACAGTTACTTTCTACAAACATGATGCCTTTGCTATGCTTAATTAAAAAAATAAAGAAAAGTTTCTGACGGCAAACGAATGAGCTGACAGAACATATGGTCCTGGTCTTAAGCAAGAGAGACCGGCAGAATAAGACAAGCACCTTCCTCATTAAAGTAACTCTGGCACCCTGGCTGGATTACTCTTGTATTAAAGACAATGTTTACTCGCTGTGTAAGGGATGACTGCTCACACACTCCCAAGCACAGAACCTGACAGCCACAGTCTGTTTGCCCCATCTACCCAGCAACAGACCGCAGCTCACCCGTATTACAGGCACATCACATCACTCAATATGAAGAGAAAGCAACTTCCAGCCCCAGTTGAAACAATACAGCTTAATCCACATTCTCTCCCCCGTATAATCTAGCTGAGAACAAAAAACCCCAAAAATAGCCACAGAATTGATTTTCTCCTGCTGTTCCTTCTTCAGTGCTATTGTCCTTTTAGCAAGTTTTGTAACACCTCCAGAGGCCTGAGCAGCACATTCCTTTTCCAGCAAGACCTCTTCAGAAATCAATAGCACCTATTCAAGGGATTTATAGTGCGATTCTGCAAAAATCCTTTCACAGTGGCTTGCATAACTTGTTAGGGAAACTGTGTGCAGCATTATCTTACAAGTGCTCTTCTAAGATTTAAAAAAAAAGTAAATGAAGGGATAGTAGCACAAGTAGCACACAAATATCTAATGAACTGATGCAAGATTCTAAGATAATTTTAAGAATGACATACCAGGGGAAAAATTATTCTCTCTCTGGCTTCAGGAAAGGTATTGCCACATAACGGCAGAATACCCCTTTATGTGACTGGGAGTACTGGACTCGTTCAGTGCCTCTGTATTAGAGGAAGGATAAGAGAACACGAAGATTCCTGATCAATAGCTGTCATCAGCAACTTCTCAGTGTGATGTAACTGGAAGTGATGAATCTGGTCATAAAACATTTAATTATTTGCTCTCCTGAAGAAAGAAACATGACCCAAGTCGCGGTTAAGCCCCAATTAGAGCAAGTACGTACATCACCTTTAGTTTGTAGGTCTGGCTGCAGCACTTGGAAATTCCCTCCCCAGCCCGGAGTTGTTACTGCTCTGCTTCCCTCTGACTGCTGATGGCACATACAGTAACTGTTATTTAACGTTCACTGAGCAACTGAATGATTCCAATACTTTGAGCGCAGGAGCTGTGCTTTTAGGTTATCTTTCAGATACATCCAAGTGACACCGCAAAACGCAAGCACAAAGGTAAGTGTAATTTCCTCATCGCTGTGAAGACAAGTGATCAAGCTCTGATTTGGGGCACACAAACCACAGGGTAGCCAGTACAAACTATCTCAGAGAGTACTGGACAGGCGGCTCTGAACAAAATTCTTCCCTTTTTCCTCAAAACTCTTTCCTCCAGTAATCAAACACAACCAGATGGTTCACAGAGATCCGTTTGGGGAAGTACTAAATAACCTGACAGCGTTACTAAATTACTCATTACTAATTACCTGACAGCAAGACCTTTGACAAAATCAAATTTAGGATTACCTTACACTGTTAGATTTCTGTTCTCTACCAGTAAAATGCAGAGAGAAGAAATTCTTTTTCCCCAAAGGCAAAGAGTTTGCTTAGAAACAAGACAATGCAGCTGAGTGTCAGAGCATCCCACGGCTGCCATAGCTTTGAAATGGAGCTGCCCATATGTTTCCGTATACGACTTTCTGAAAGAGGACTGGAAGATCATTCAACATGGGAAAAGCCGAGCTTCACTATAATAACAGTTCTGGTATTTCACCTTAAACAGAAAATCTCAAAGTGACCACAAAAGACAGAAAAGTAAAACAAAAGATCTGCACACAATTCTCTATTTGCTTATTGTGTCTTCAAGACAGGTCCCGGTCTCAAGACAAATGAGTGATCATAGAATCATAGAATCATTTGGGTTGGAAAAGACCTTTAAGATCATCACGGCCAACTGTTACCCTAACCTTGCTAGGGCAAGGTCTGTCCAGTCCCCTTCAGTCCCCAGGAATTTCCTCCTCCTATCGATGGGGTTCAACTCTGTTGGTCCCACCTGAGCTGCAGGCTCCCAGGATGGAGCTGTGCCTCCCTGCCTGCCGCCTCTTCTGTCTCAGCAGGATCAGCACGTCGCTGAGGAACGCTAAGGCCTTGCTCTCTCCCCTGAAGAATTTGCATGTAATTGGGAACCAAGCAGAGGAAAAAATAAAAAAAAAACCAAGCCCACCGCTCCACAAAAAAACAACCATTGCCCATCATTTCAAGTATATTTAGCAAGCATTTGGATTAGAAAACCAAACTACCATTACAAAGTATTAATAGAAAGAACCCAAAATATTAAAATATTCTTTCTCCAAAGAAAGATTTAAGGGATAGTCACAGCCACAGTAAGAAGGCAGTCTGTATATATTTCTGACAGTAGTTTCTTGTGCCCAGTGGCAATACTGATTTAAGTTTTCCATCTTTATTGTTCCTCCCCATCTTGTTTGTTATATTTTACTGATAGAACTAATAATTAATTCACTTCAGATCATTATCTGGAAACTTTTTTAACACAGAAAAAAAAAACCCTCCAGGGGATTGAAAAACACATTCTTCCAAGAGTTTCTCTAATGATGAGAAAAGTAACAAGGATAACGCAAATAGACCACTAGCCCAAGATGTTAAAATAACAAATTAATTGCCTGCATTCAGAAATATACAATATATTGATCCTTATTCAAGTATTAGCGTCCAGGGAACTAAAGCACACGGAAGTAAATCATTATCACTTCTCTTGCAGAATTCCTAAAGAATGAAAAATTATTAATATCCTTTGTTGCAGAATCATTTTTAATTATATGTAACATTTTGGGACTATCCCCACGTGCATTCATTCCAAAGCACTAAAACTTCATAGTGAAATATAGCAGAAGGTGAAAATTAAAAACAAGAGAATGAGACGTGCAAAGGTACTGAATAACTACGGCATTCTTCTTTCATGCGCAGTGCATGCCCACAACACTGTTACTGGCTGTAATGGTTACTGCCTGACACAGAGACGTGCATTTCCTAATCTCCCCGAATTCCTGTAGTGAATGGGACAGAAAGGTGTGTGTAGAACAGCATGGCCAGAAATGATATTATGGAGATGATTTTAAGGAGAGAGAAGAGTGGAGTAATTGCAATTTGTCCCTTAATACTTGCACTTGCCTTCACAAAGGAAATCTTTAAAATTCAGTATGTGTCATATTTGATGGTGTTGTAAAGTAATGAACGGTAATAATATGTGAATAATATATTTGACATGGTCAGGAGTTCAATCAAAACTGAACTACTGGGTGCATCACTTAGAAAACATTCTGTATATATCCAAGAGAATTCACTCATTTGGTTCATTACCCAGTCAACAAAACTCTCCGAGAATGAAATGAGTATAACTAAGAGAACAAATCATGCAAATGGAACACCAGGGAAATGCACACGCCTAATCAGTGAATGGAGACCTGGTTTTTAAAGTCATACACAACCACCCAGAGCTACCCTCTTGGTTAAGTCCTTTTGTGTGCTTAGATTTCTTTAGGGTACTTTTGTGCAATGAAGTTGAAATGAAGTATTTAATAAAGGTTTTCATAATCTCCATTCTTTTCTTGTTACGTTTGCTAAAGAAAAAAGCAGGGCGATAAAAACAATATGCTGGAGTTCTGTTCTTTGCAGCCAACATTATTCTGGCTACCAGTCAGAGCTATGAAAACATGTGCACACACAGACTCGCTGGCTGGCAAGAAGAGGAGAGCACAGTGACCCAGTCTTTTCTGAGATAGTATGATTCAAAATAGGTCTTGAAAGGAGCTCAAGAGATCATCAAGTTTATCTCCCAGCATCAGGAGGAGGGCTGGAGCCTCTCTGCTGACACTGTTACGGATGTACATTCATCTCGTCTCTTCTTAACGGCCTCAGGGGTGGAAATACCACAAGAGTCCCTGGAAACCTATTCCTACCTATCCCCATGCTTCAATAACCTTAATACTGGAAAGTACCTAGTCTGTAAATCCACCTTGCTGCTCTGCTTCCAACCCTTTATGTACAGCTACCACACCGCTTCCACCTCTGTCCCTCGCTGTTGGTCCAGCTGCCGCGTCTCCTTAGCTTACTTATGGGAACGCCGCAGGAAACGGCATCAGAGCTTTCACTGAAGTGAAGCTACCGCAGTTTACACCTGCCGTTTCTTCCACAGCCACAAGGTCTATTAACTTGTCATTGTCAGTCTGACATGATTTCTTTTTGACAAATCCACACTGGCTACTACTACTACACTGTATTATTTTTTAGTGCTTGCAAGGCCTGAACATTTGTTCCAGTATTTTTCTGAAAATGGAAGTTAGGCTGGCTACTCTGCTCTGCCCACATAATTTTTTTTCTTCTTCTTCTTCTTCTTCTTCTTTTCTTTCTCCTCCTTTTTCTATGGTAGGGTTCATGCTGACATTCTTCAGCCTTCTAAAACTTCATATATCTTTCTTTTTCTTACTAAGTCTGGAGCCTAACTCTGAAATGTGACAATAAAAATCAACTAAAGCAAAATAACAAAACCTGAAAGTATCAGTTCTGACCCCCAGCTAACTTCTTTTCCTTTAAACAGTTCTTCTCTAAAGTATATGTCAGCAAGCACCCCTTCTAAAGGGCCTACTACGCAAGGCATCTGGATTAATTTTAAACTACATTAAGCTGCAAGACAGCACATCTCTAAGAGATCATCTGCTTATGAGGGAAGACTCATTTCTGTATTCCTTTATGTCAACATCCATCACCGACACCAACATGCCATCAGCTCCAATTACACACAACAGAAACACAGAAATACAGTACTTTATAGGCTATTACTCCCTTTAAACATGTATTACAGCTAATAAGTGTTTCTGACAATGCCACTTCCAACTTAAGCACCAGCCATGCTAAATCCTACTTCTATCCCAGGTGGCATTTTACGTCATACGGTCCTAGAGTTGGTTTGATCAGGAGGAGTCCTACGGTGTCACTAACAAAAGAGATTTATCATTAGCAACAGTGATTCAGCTTCAAGACCCCAGAAGTCACTTGAAATACATGCTTATAGCCACAAATCAAATATGTTTCTCCCACTACTGTTCCCACTGAAGTGACAGTACCAGGCAGCTACAGGAACACCAGAGAGCGCAAGCAGAGCAAAATGGTCTCTTGTTATGAATTACTCACTCGCAATATTACTGCTTCCCATTAGAATGTTTTACATTTTTAAACCAATTGATGTTATTTCCACTGATGAGTGCACCACTGCAACCGCACACGTTTAAGTCAGAGTGTTTAAAAATAACTTGTAAAGAAGGCAGGAAAAAAAACAGTCGTGTTTGTTGTTGGGTTGTTCTTAATGGTTGTTTCCCAGCAAAGACAAAGAGGTAACAGCCAGCTGTGACAGGACAAGGGGTAATGGTTTTAAACTAAACCAGGGTAGGTTTAGACTGGATATAAGGAAGAAATTCTTTACAATGAGGGTGGTGAAACCCTGGCAGGGGTTGCCCAAAAACGGGGTGGAGGCCCCATCCCTGGAAGCATTCAAGGCCAGGTTGGACGGGGCTGTGAGCAACCTGATCTGGTTAAAGGTGTCCCTGCTGCCTGCAGGGGGGTTGGACTAGATGACCTCTAGGGGTCCCTTCCAACCCAAACCATTCTGTGATTCTATGATTCTATACAATGCTCAGAAAGCCCTTTAAACTCCTGGAGTTTAAGTCAAGAAGTATGCAGACTGCTAGCCCGTGAGTAGGGCGTTAGCCACAAGAATCAAGTGAAGACGGTGTTTTCCCTATTCTCAAGCTTTCTGTGCCCTCTTGCAGCTGACGAGGCTCTTGCCCAGAGCAGAGTCTAAAATGTTCTCAAAGCTTTGGAAGAAAAGACTTCAAAGTAACTTACTGCCTTATACTGCCTTAATGATTTTATTTTTTTTTTAAATGAAAGAAGCCATTCCAAGACATGAAACGATGTGAAATATTATATTAAATGAGTTTAAAGACTAACATGTCTCAGGAGAAGGGAACCCTAAACACTCACTAGACATGCTAATATAAGCAGAGAGATGCTCAGCAAGGCATCTTCTGCCACGATCTCTGTAAACCCAAACAAGCTTCACAGCTGTGTAAAGATCTTGATTAAGCCACGGGGAACAAGGTGAAGTGTTGCAGTGATAGATTAGTTCCTTTGTGCAGTTACACTAATAATGATTTAAAATGTGCCTCACTGTGCATGGACAATGCTGCTTTGGCAGAATCAAGCATGGAATTTATTAGCGGCTTAGTAAAACACCAGTCAAACACAAAGTGACAGCATCTAAGTGACAGGAGATTCAGCTCACTGCTGAATGCTGGGGAATGATGAAACTACACGCAACTTGAGAGTGCATATTTTGATTAGAAAAAGAAAAAAATCCAGAAACTAACACAGCCTGGACCTAGCATCAATGGCATAAATGAAAAAGGAGTTAAGAGACATGGGCCAAGACACGTACCATGGCAGCAAACCCCGCCAAGACTAGTATTTCAGAGCAATTTGACTGGTCTATCAAATACATTAGGATCTTAGCAAGGCAATGAGCTTCAGAGAAGACAAATTGAACGGTTCAGAAAAATGCTATTATCTCAGAACTTTTTTTCTTTCCTATATTTTCATAATATACGATAAAGGACTATGGAAGAAAAGACTTGAAGAGGTAATAAATGCTGAAGATGTATGAGGACATTTGGGTCAGCTTTACTGGTGAGCAAAGAAATTTTGGTTTAAGATGGTTCCACGAAGTTCAGTAAATGAGCAGTGATCTGATCCAGGTGTTCGTTTCTTCCACTTCTAGCTATGGGTGGAAAAGGAAAACAGCACTTACATATATATCCAAATCCTGAAGGCCGCCAACAATAATGACACCGTTCTACATTGCTTTTCAGAATGGGCTGTTTTCATGCTGAATTTTATCTCCCTCCCCCCCAACACACCCTCTTTCATCTGTTAAGCTACTAGGAAATAGTTGCACAGACTTTCCTTTTGACGAACACAACCCACCTCCATCCCGTATGCTCGAAGTCCCTAGTAAAAATGGGCCACTTTCAAGAAGCCAACCCAGAAAGTTTCTGCAGATAACAAGAAACTGAAAAGGGTGGTTAAAATGGAGATTGCCATACGGCCTCTACCCTGGACATTAATAAGCTTGTTTGTACAAAGCACAACATAGAGGATGCATAACAACATTACATTCTTCATCATCTTCTCTCTTCTGCCTGCTCACTTTCCTTGCCTCTATTTGATTTTTATGACACTTTTAAAAATCTTCCTGCAGAATTTAACCCTAATTTTTGTCAAAACACTTTAATATTACAAGTCATATAAACATACGCAGTGTCTCTAGGGTTATGTGAAGCTAAAAGAAAGTTCAATTTCTAAAAATAAAGCAAACCCCTTTTCTTTTCCAGCCCCAGTATTTTCTCCCTTTCTTGAACATTCCAGAGCACCTTAGGTCCAATGGCACATTGAACTGTTACGAAGAAAGAAGGTACCGACCATGAACATGAGAGGAATAGCTACGGTCTGCCCTGAAAGAAAAAGCATTTTAAAATAGCTAAAAATTAATACAAGTCCCGCCATTAAAGCAACCATGGACCTTCAAACTGCGCTTTCATCATTTTTGATGAGTTTGTTTTAGAAGCTACAGCCATTACACTTGACTTCATGTATTTTAGAAAGAGAAAAAAACCCACCTCATCACTTTTTTAAGGGTATTTTCTAATTTAGTTATCGATTGTCATTAAAGTATCCGCACTGGCAGATGAGGAGCTCCAATGAGGAGCTCCTGTCAGCGACGACCACGCAATCTCCCTCTCCTCTTCAAATAGGAAACTTTTCTAGAAAAATTGTGATTGTTATATAACCAAATTCTGCCTTCAGTACCACCTGTAAATTAACTTGCACCTGCATGCCATGGACATTTTAGAGGACATGTAGTTATGTGCCTTCCATGTAATTCAGGGAAAAAGGAATACAAGGACTCTTATTTTGAAAAACAGAGTTTTCACTGAAATTCCAAGACTGGTGGTTTTGGGGTTTTGTTGGTTTTTGTTTTGTTTGGTGAAATAATACTTTTTCACTTTGCAAGAAAATTACAAACTACATCCGGACCATAATTTTTATATAAATTAAAAAGAAGGAAACCGCCATTCCAAGATCAGCCACAGTAGCGAGGGCCGTGCAGAACAGCCGCATGAACCGAGCCTGAAAAACACCCATTACTGTAATTAGGAACAATAGGTTTTACAAGCTTACTGTGGTTTTTCCACCAGAGCAACAGTTCATTTGTTCAAGTTTAACAGTTTATGATACCTTTAATTATAACAGTCTCTCCCATACCAACAACTTTGTAAAATTATCTCATATGGTGGGTGACTGAAATATTTACTCACAGAGAAAATGCTGGCTGAATGAGATTTGGGAATTTATCGCTGTGTAAATGAGGTCATGAAAGCCTCAAGAGCTCCCCGCAGGATGACTTTATAGTAGAACTGCGATTTTGGAATATACATGCGGGTGATAATTCTAAGGCCACAGAACATTAGACCCGAAACACTGACATGGGATTTTGATGGAAGAAGCTGGTGAATTTACTAGAAAATAAACAGAAATAAACTGCATGCAGAATGATTGTAATTATTCAAGATACCAAGAGGATGTATTTTTGAACCACATTATGACAGAAACATTTGTCTAAACACGTGGGTACTTACAAACAAACATGAAACAGCCTTCTTCAGACACCAACTTTTAATATAGCAAAGCTTCGGGTTTGCTTTTCCATCCTGGAAAGCTAGCTGGCCTACAGGCAACGGCTCCACATAAAGCACGAGCTCATGATTATAAAACCATTCTGCTTTTGCTAAAGTCACAGGAATTCATTGCTCAACTTACAGAAATCTCAGCGTAAGAAATTCATGCTGCAAGCTATATAATGGGTCTGGATTTGTGGGATATCCCAAAGAGAGCACTCGTAGACGGGCCCTTCTAACCATGCTGTAGGTGGCGAATATCCATGTAACACCTCATTTCCTTCACTGCAGGCAGTGCTGTTACTGAGACTCAACAAGACTGGAGGAACATTTCCCAAAGCCATGAAGGGCTTTCCAGGCAAAGCAGCTGGGCCTCTTCTCCGTATCTGAACGTGTGGGTTTCTTCACCTCTGTCAGGATGATATGCCTCCGTCACATGATTATTTACACTTGTAAGAAAAGGAACACAAACCTTCATCTGCAGCTTCCTTGATCTTAGGGAATACCTGTCAACTCTTCACCCGGCAAGAAGAAATTGTCCTCAACTGGAATAAATCCTCTGCAGGGAAAGTTCATCTCGTTATCTGTCAGCAGGCCTGAAATGCCAGCTAAAGCTACCTTCCAACCCCTCCGCAGACACGTCTGTGAAAACTTCTGCATCACCGTAATCGAACGACACTCCATGCAGATTAAGGTGATTGACTCTCAAAATCTGAGCAGTGTTCCATTTTAGCTAGTGAGCTCCCACTGCTTTGCATGAGATAAGTTCCCTTCTGGGATAAATTTCCAAGGAAAACCAGAGAGCTATAGAGAAATAAAGAATAAAAGCAATATGGAGAGGGAAGAATCAATAGAAAAAACATGACAGCAGACAAGGAGGCACAAATATATGCCTTCAGACTCCAAGCTACCCGCTGTCACTGGACAGGAGCTCATTACTGCTTTCCTGATGCTCAGCTCAGGCTCTCTCTCTCATAAACAGGTTTTCTTGTGCTCATTTTTGCAAGCATACTGAAGTATCAGGCCACACTGCCCTGCTGAAAGCAATCAAACAGAGATAACCAAGTGCCTGTCCAGAACAACACAACAACAAATACTGGGTGACAGAAATGAAATAATATAGTCTTGAAATCCTTGGAATAAGTTAAGGACTGTGAGGAGAAAACTAAGGGGGATCTAATTGCTGTTTTCAGCTACCCAGTGGAGAAGACAGAGTTGGACTCTTCTCCGAGTGGGCAACAGACAAATTGTAGACAAGGAAATTGTGGATTGAGCATAAGGAGGGGAATAAAATAATTTAAAAAAAAAAAAGTTCCCAGTGGGGACACCAGGAGTAGTTTGCCCAGGGGCGTAGTGGAATATCCAGCCCTAGAAACATTCAAAATGCAGCTGGAGCAAGCCTGGAATAACCCAGTCTACACTGGAAATTAGGCCTGCTCTGAGCACGAGACTGAACCTCATGACCTTCAGAGATCACTGAACCCTCCTGACCCGAGTGGGATGCTTTATACTCCTAATGGAGGGCTTCCTATGTGTTGCATGCAAGCTGCATTAGAGGGAACAAACTCCTACCTTCAGAACAAACAAAGAGGCCCTTCCTGAATCAGCATCTTCTCTCTCCTCCTCCCTCTTTCTTGCCCATAACAAGGAAATGAGTTTGCCTCTCAACATCTAGATGTGTCTTCTGTTCGGGGGGGGGGCATGTCATTCCAATGGATTACTCTAACTCTTTGCCTCTCTAGCAGAAAGAAATGCTATTGCAATAAATACCAGTACATGTGTTCATTAGTCAAAATGCACAAGGTCATTGAATGAAGGAAACCAATGACTGAGGGACAGAAACGATATATTCTGCTGCTACTGTTTCACTGCTTGCAAATGAGTCAGCAAAGATGACCAATTATTTTTATGTGGAATCAATGACAATCTCTTAACAGGCAGTAAAATTTTTAAAAAAAGAATGAGAGACACTAGCATAAATAAATGATAGGAGAGATCCTGAAAATACAACTGATTACTCTAAGGACTTTTCGACTACCAAACGAACTAAAAACCAGGTTCCGAGTCATTAATTGCCTACTATCATCTAAGAGGTTCCCAGTTCTTACCCATGTGTTGCTGCCATCATCTTCACTTCCACCCTCAGCATTTGCAGCTGCTGTTGAAAGCGCTGTAGCAATTTCAGTGGAAGTCCAGCCCTGCGAATACCCATGCATGTAGTAACTACTTTGGCAAGCCCCCCAAAATTTCCAGAAGTACAAAGCTGTCACTGAAATAAAATGCTATGTAACTGTTCATTTATCAGGAAAATCCCAAATGAGTTTTTAAGGGACGAAACAAGGTCGTCTTACAAATTCAGTGGCATCTTTCCTTCTCCCCCACCTTCTCACTTGCTGTTAGGGTTTCCTGAAGAACCTACAGATCCTACAAGGCTGTAACAAAAAAACATAAAGGATTTTCCACTGTATAAAATCAAATGTGGTCATTGCCACTTTTTCCTGAAGACAGACAGACAGTAAAAGAAGGAAACGCTCCTTCTAGGCACATTATACAAGAAGAGAGACATGATGTTAAAGACAAAAGCTGAAACCTGAAACACCGTAGAGGAAAAGCATGCTTTTTTACACTACACATAATTAACCTGAGCTGCTCACTGACCCAAAGGATCAGTAAGGTCAACAGCTTAGTAAGACTTAAAAGGAGGATTAGCCATTTATATAGGCACTACGAATTTCCATGGTTACTTCTGATAATGTTAAACTTTTATAAAAATATATTCATCCTTATGTTTCAGGCATTATACACCTGCTTGCTGCCAAGGGTTAAGAAGGAACCTGATCACCCCGAGCACCAGAGAGACTGGACTAGACGGCCCAACTTTTAATGCTAATCAAAGTGCTGGAACAGACGATGGACAGACTACATTTCTGCTCACATTGAAGTCTGTTTCTTCTCAGGGTGTTGTACCTTGGTGAGGTGTAAGAGGGCTTGTGAGCACCGCTGAGGTTGCAAGTTATAATTATGGCAATCGAACGGGAAAAGGCACACGCAAAGTACCCAAATGATTGTGTGGGCTAGGCTAGAGGAAGGTAAAAATAAAAAGTTATGATTGACAAACTCTTTCTAAACTTCTTTTAAAAAAGGACAAGTTACAAAAGTAACATGGAAACCTTCTTAGCCCTGACACCCAGGTAACAGACTATGCTGTCTTGGTGTGTGTTCCAACCAAGAGACAGTGTAAGCGGCTTTCCGGAATAATAAACCAGCAAAAGACATACTGTGGGTGAAATGAATTAACATAATCTTTGAAATCCCTGGAATACATTAAGGGCATCTAGAAGATGACAAAAAGGAAACTGAAAATAAAGTTGTAGCACAAGGACACAGGCATTTAGCCCTCAAATGGAACAATAACGCAATGCCTTTCACCTCAGGAGGAAAAGGAGTAAACACATTTTCCACCAAACTGGCATTCATACAGCACAAAACTGGAATTTCCATACTCAGTTGTACAAGGAAGAGAATATAGCTAATTCCCCTGACATCCAAGAGCACTAACAAATTCCCTAGACCTGCACCTGCTTGACAGCAGGAAAATTTCAGCGCCAAAGCTGGGCACATTTACTAAGAGAATAACAACAACTGGAAAAAAAAGCCATGGCAAAAAAAGGTTTTTTTCTTAAGTCAGAACAGTGACATTAGATCCTCACATCGAAGAAACACACTGCTTCACAAATACATCTATAAAATCACCTGGAGTTCCCTAGATAGAATTAAACTGACATGTATGTGCCTGGAGAGAAAGGTCCATGAGCCATTCAGCACAACAGAGCACGCCCAGATGCCATCCTTGGGCCTGACCACAGTTTTGGCATAAATGGCAATTTTGGGGGGTTCCAGCCCCAGTGGTTGCAGTCTGCGCCTCTGCGCAGTGGCCACCCACGAGAAGGACTGGGAAGCCCTCTGGTTCATTCCAAGGGAGGCTTAGGGCTAAGGCTGGGCTGGGGAGGAAATCAAATTACAAAACCTCACGTCACTTTGAAGTGGCCTCCAATTAACAGCTTAAAATACACAAGAAAAAGCATCATTTGGCATAGCAAAAGATAACCAGCGTGAACAAACAAATGGAGAACAAACACCAGCAATATCATCTCCAGATTCACTTTGGAGAGCAAAAGAATACAAGTAAGGAGTCAGTCTGTCAATCTAACACAATATAATCATGCTGTAAGGATGTGATGTGGCCTGGAGTGAAGTCCTGCCGCGTTTGTCAGCCCATCTCTTTGGACAGAAGCAGCCTGCTCTGCGTTCAGGCCCCTGCACTGAAACAGGGGACATACAGCAAATCCACTGTGGCTGTCGACAGAGAAGTTGACAAAGTATCTGATAAATGCTGTTAGCATCCTGCTACAAATTCACTTTACATTTGTCACAGCTGCTGCCTGAGGCTCTTCAGCACGTGGTGCTGCCTGCATTCAGATGGCCCGTGATCATCAGTGCGGAGGGAAAGGACAGACCCACGATGCAAGCCAATGCTGCTTAGGTCAGCAATGGGAGAAAACTCAGGAATTATATTCCATTACTTCCCCCCTAAAGGATGAAGGTGTCTTAGCAATCGCTACCACTAATTCTTCTTGTCCTTTCATAGTAGCTGTTGGGTTACCACTGGATCCCATAAAACCATTTAAAGCTCAAGCGAAACCAGGGGATCGTGGTGTTAACTTCAGAGGGGCTGGTGCTTCCAACCCCTGCACAAGGGTACATTCCAGCTTGGGCTTTTAACAGCTTGCACAGATTTAAACCTAAAATTTGAGCCACGCTGCAAATGCAATACAAACATATTCTTTTAAGAGGTCAAATCGTAAAACTACGCGCGTATTATTTATACCTGAACGTATGCAAACAATGGAAATCTGCTGGAAGCATCCCAAAATGTCTAAAGACTTTTTAAGAGGAATTTCTAGAAAAAGGCGTAAAACTGAATTGTATCTTTGATTCAAAGACCTACAACAATCTCTTACCTGCAAGCTTGCTTAGAAATACAAATGAAAATACTGGCATGTATGTTAAACCCACATCAAAACAGTCTCTTAAAATCTATCTATCTCACAGGCCTGATTCTTTCTGCAAATACCTGCATGGATTAAATCTTGAATTGAAATAATATTCCAAAGTTACAGAAATGTTTAAAAACAAGTTACACAGAAATTTTCAATGCAGTTCACATATCTTGTCTCCAAATGCGGCCAGTATCAAAAGATAAAGGAAATCATGCTGGTTTGAAGTGACCTGCTTCCTAAAGATGTTTCTTCTTAAGCTCCAGTAATTAGAGGTTGGCTTATCTTCAGAAACATGAAATGCTTCTCATCTTACATACCACTACTTAGCCAGGTTAAAAATTCATAATGTTAGGTATTTCTATTCCTTTTTATCAGAACAAAGGGATTTCATCTGATAATAAGTAGTAAAAAAAAAAAAAAAAAGGGAAGCTCTACAGTATAATACAGGATACACAAGAGGTGAAGTGGCTGTAAGTGATAAAAGACAGATTCTACCCAGAGAAGTGGCAAAAAGGACAACTTGTGGTGGGTTGGCCTCATCTAATTTTAGATTAACTCAGTACAGGGGTCTACAGCTGAATCGGTCTTCTGGATTAACTTTACAGTCAGTGGATACAGACACTTTTTTTTTATTATTTTCCAGAAAAAAAACCCCCACAAACCCCGCATCAACCATCAATGTAAGATGACTCATACTCTGCAGCCTGGCAGCTTTGCATGAATCAACAAGAACTGCAGAATGTGGGAGTAGTCACTATCATTTAAGGTAAATTATAAGCCGTACCTTTAAATAGTATTAACATGAAAGTAAAGACAACTGGTATAAATAATGCAGCCCCTGCACCACTCCACCTTCTGCTTAATTCAGAATTTATCCTCGTTTGGTGTCTTGTTAGATTGGCGGCACTAAAACAAAACCTCCCAAACAGTGACTTTGGAAAGCTACACAGATTTCCTTCACTACAGTCACTGAGGAAGAAATACCATCCCTGCAACGCCACAGGTCTTTTATCAACTATATGATCAGCTATAGGTTAATTATGAAGTAACTTAAAACAAAATCCTTTGAATTTCTTTGCATAAAAGACACTTTCCCTTTTTGCCCAGCAAAGATTTATGAGCTATTGTAAGAAAAATCATTATTATAGTAATTAGGAATTCTCTGTGGATTAAAATCTCTGGAAGTCTCTGTAATCCTTCTGAGCGCTAAACATGTTTTCATTGTGTTGCATTAGTATTCTGACTCTTAGGCAAGAAAAGAAACCTTTAATCTCCTCGCGCCCTAGGGATCCATCATTGTATACTGATACTTTGAACGGTCTCAACCTGTCTAAGCATTTTAAGACGTATTAGCGAATAAGATAATCTGATCCTGCGCCTTGACTTTTCTTCACTGGTATTTGCAATCAGCACTAGCAGGATAAATCCACATACAATCTCTACCAAAAAATACAGAGGAATAGCAATATTGCTCTTACACCTCCCTGGCCATAACGATATTGACCTTCTGTTTTGGGTCCTCAGGATCGCTATGTGGGTGGGTCCCCCCCCAGTACAGCTTTCCCACTCTCTGCTCCACCTGGAGGGAAGCCTGCGCAAGTATTCACCCAGGTCACCTCTTCCACCATATGACTAGAGGTAGAGCCTGCTACCAGAAACCTGGGTTGGGTCTGACAACTGAAAGCACCTTTTCAAATTCGTTATATACAGTATCGCAATACTTCACACACAGAGATGGTGACAGCTTCACTTACACTAACCCGTATCTGAGCTTATTCCCCCGAGGACGACTCCCTAGGACAACCGCGGGTTTCTTTTCCCAAAGGTGTTACCTACAGAGAGAAGACTTGGAATTTAATCTTAACTTAAATGGTTAGAAACCCCACTCAGACATGGTGTGACAAGTGACCGTGTAGATGATGCCCGTACTTAATTCCTGATGTAGAAGCAGAACGGCACAGTCCAACAGTTGCTCAGGCAAGCAAAATACCATCCCAGTGGCAGAATCCTATGGACAGTGCAGTAATGCAATGATTCCCTGGTTTTTTGCATGCTGTACCTGTGGGAAGGAGGTCTGCATGCACATCCACCCCCTTCAGACTATTCAGCATTTCGGCTGGAGGCACGGTCACATCGTGAAACCCCTGGGAAAGGGTGCAAAGCAGAAAGAACCAGCCTGCGTGTCACAGCGTACGTTACGTGCGATGAAGAACAAAAGCAGGGGAAATTTGGTTTCTAGTTGGAAATGTTGATTGCAGTGTCACACCTAATCATCACCCTTGTTAGCAGAAAACTATCAAAATAAGCGGCTTTCCCAGCATTTCTGAGTCGGGTCATTTCCAAGTGTCACTGTGGATGACACTACAGGAAAAAAAACCCAAAACCATGACATCGTTCTGACAATTTAAACCTTTTCCACAGTCTTTTAAGGCTCTAAAGAAGACGCAAACAAAATGACATTTAACTGCTTCCTATGAAGGAGAAATTTTTGTTCTCAGCTGCTAACGCGTTGGCCCCAGTAACACCACGACCCACAACGTTGGCGCAGCACAGCCTAATGCATCTGTTCAGTGGCATCATCTGCCATCCTGCTTGAACAACAACAAAAAAAGTATCAGTGAAAGAACTTAAAAAAGACAAATCTCAGGATCCATTCTCAGTGTCTGATACACGAGTGATTTTTACTGACTCTCAGCTGAAGCTATACATCGGTATCCAAGGACAGAATTTAACAGCAACAGCAGATGGAAAGAACAAGTCTGAGAAGCTTCCCGTGAAGTAAGAGTAAGACAAACAAAACGCCACCAGCCGTCAATGTTTGGGAGGAAGGGCGTGCATACAGAGGCAGTCCCTGAGACCAACAGCCACCCTCATGGAGAAGGAGGCTCAAGCACTGCACAGAGAGCTCACGGAATAATAAGCCCCTAACAGAATTGATGGGAAATGCCAGAGTAACTTAAAACACTCTTCGGGGGTATACAGGAAACCAAGAAACTTAATAAAAACAACTTCACATGCATATAAAGCAACTGAACCAGGGAGATGAAAAAATGAATGGAATATTCAGTCTCTACATCCCAGCCACAGGCCATCCCACAGGAGGACTTGTTCTTTTTACCTGAAACAATCAGCCCTGCAAATACCTTCAATGAAACGTCTGCAATGACCAGAAAGAAGCTGCAACACCACCTCACCCCACCACCCACCACCGTCTGCGCGCTTACCTTCCCTGCAGGCTGGGCTGATTCACTGCCTGCCCCAGCGGTCTCTTAAACAACGTAATAGAATACATTGTTTTGAAAGAAAAGTATCTACTAAGGGAAAGACAGTAGTAAAAGAAAAGTTTAAAACCAGAAGCAGCCAAAGTAGAACAAAACATCAAAACCACAAGGGGTAACTGACAGGAGGAGAATAAAATTCTGGCCCTTCTCCCTGGAGCATTTGGGGTTTAATGAAGGCGTTTTGGTGACTAAGTGGTTTTATTCTGCCTTTTTTTTTTTTTTTTTTTTGCAAATGGAGTAATTTCAAGGCCTACATAAATAAGTTCACATGTGTTGGGTAGTTTAAGCATGCACCCCAGGTTACAGGCTGCATTTGAGTAAAAGTCCAGGTGAATTCCACAGGGAAGTTACAGGACACAATACGAATTTCCGGTGAATATCACACTCCTTCTTGGGTTTCCCAGGGACAAAACTCATTCATCGATGAGTGATATGTAGATGTAGGAAAACGGTTTTATAAAATACAGAAGATGCATCAAACCCAACAACTTGCTGAAGTGCCTATTACATAAAATGAGAAAGTACTGCTTAATAATTAATGTCATAATGAATATAAATAGTTAATAGTGGGCTCAAGACATGGCCATAATTTTTGTCTTATTCCAGCCCGTCAGACACTGAACTACACATTTAAAAAGAAATACCAACAGCCATTTACATTTTGCCTGCTCACTAATTAATCCTATTTAACTTAAAATAGGATTTAGAGAACGCCATCATTTTACTGTGACAGAGCGGTCAGCCGTCTGAACAGAACGGATTAAAAATATGATGAAATAAAAAAGGCTGCAAATGTTCTCCAATCATCACTATTAACTGTGCAGCAAGATGTAGAACAGACCCATCAACAGCAACACACTGGCAGTAACAACGGCTTAATGAAAATGCAAACGCTACACTACATATTGCGACGAACAATTTGGAATTACAAAGGATGACAAATACAGCACGTAAAAAACATGTTCAACATCTGCCTCAACACTCTACTGTGACGATGTGTAACTTTTGTTATAAAGTAGAACTAATAATTTATGCAACAGTTGTATCACACTGGGAATCTATGAAAATTTTTATCATAAATGGCAAGGGCCCAAAAAAAAAAAAATAACTAAGTACTAATTAAAGTTACTTGATGAACTTATTTTCCCTTTACAACTACATCTCATCTCAGAAGCTTAGGGATGTAAGACATGCGGTCTTGGAAATTTTATTCCTGAAGAAAATTGCAGGTGGGCTGAATTTCTCTGCAAGAGTTTTCCAGCTCCCTAGAAACTGTGCTACGGCAACCTGCTCCCGGACACATTGCTCCCTCTTCTCCGTCTTTTGCCTCTGCTCCTAGTCTGCTCTCACTTTTCTCTCTGGCGTCTCATGCTTTTCTCTCTCAAACAGTTTTTCACGTAGAAGACTGAGCACCGAGCCAGCAGCAAAGCAATCACAACGCTATAGGATTAGGGGTAAGGCAGAGGATACCTAAGAGTAAGCCGGTAAATGCCGCAATTCAGCAATGCGTCACGACCAGGAGGGGGAGGCCAGGGCGGGCCACAGCGTGCAAGCAGAGAAACCAAGAGGGATACAGCAGAACTTCACCGCAGAGAAAAAATACACCACGTTTTTGGCTTATTCAGTGCTTGGATTGGAGTTAAAAACCAGATGTGTCTTCTCTCCTTCAATTTTAATGCAGTCACAGCCAACAGCAGCACGATGTGAGAGATGACTGGCTTGCACTTAAATCTCAGTCGTGTGAGGTAGAATAGGCAATTCCCACCTTTCCAGACCAACAGACAAATGTATTTTCCATGGAAATCTCATACGTTTACAAAAAATATAGGTCCACAAATTATGTATTTACAGTTATTCTCTTTTCTCTATGCTTCCTCTACATAGAGATGTTCTCACGGGGCTATGCTACAACATTGCATTTTATTGTCCCTGGCCATCACCGCTCTTCTGCGTGGCAAGAACAACAACCTTCCCTGCCCTTCTGCAAGGGTCAGCTTTCTAATGCCACTGGATATATAACACCTTCGGTCAGACTTGAGTGGATTCTGTTTCCCTCCTAAAATAGCTTTCTGGGTGCCAGGATGGCCAACCACAGCTACAGGTGCTTCCTTAAAAATCAGGTTCTTTACCCGGAGTTCTTTGTAACAGCTGAGAAGGTTCCCTGTTCCATTAACCTCAAATTTGGACTGATACGTACAGTGGCTGCACGCTAGCTGGTCCACTCCATCAACATGAGAACGAGGATGGCAGCCTTTGACCTGCAAGTCAGAAGTTCATCCAAGAGTTCCCAAATCTCTCAAGACAGAGAAAGAGAGACTGATTTTAAAAATACCTGAGAACTTTCCTTGCAGAAACCAACCGGTATGTTAGACTGAGTCTCAGCAATGGAAGAAACAACTGCTTTCTGCTTATGGACATGGAAAGAGCAATGCCAGGATGTAACACAAGGGTTATGAGCCTTGTTCACTTGAAAAGCATGTAACATCAGTTATGTCTTCCAAAACCAACATTTTAGTCATCTCTTTCACCTTTCTTGAATACGTGTAATCCGTTCACACAAACATGCAGATATCAATATCAGAATTTCCCTTTGCACGCCAGGAGCTCACCTCGGAATTCATATTGCCATGTCAAAAGGAGGTGGGGACTTGATACACTTGTCATAGATCACTAGTTTCCACATTTTTGGAGGGAACACCATGAACTGTTTTTCATGACCACTTTTCACGAACCACATGCTATCGTCATCAGGTTTTTAATGAAAATAACAAGAAATTGGTTTCCCCTGTGGACCAGCTTTGAATTTCTTTGTACAGTCTCAAGGAGTGCCCTTTGGCAATGATTTTTTTTTAATGGTTAGAATAATATAGCGGAGGTGTTCAATATGGGCGTCAAAATTTAAGCAATCAAGTAATCAGCCTGATTTTTCAAAAGGCTATGCAGTGACAGCTCATTTTGAAGTTACTTTTGAAAAATGTGGCTATTTTAGGTTAGATCAATGAAAAGAACGCCAGTTTACTCCCATGGAAACAGAATAGGTCTTTATTTAGGTACCTGCATTTCAGGCATCTGTGACTGAATGTTGTTATCCTATGCTAAAAAAAAAAAAAAAAAAAGAGAGAGAGAGGAAGAAAAAAACTGTAGGAAAATACCTAAAAGCTCTATTAAAACATTTCTTCAACACGCATTTTAAAGAGCAAGCAGTCATTTCCAGGTGTGTCACCTACCCAGTTAGTAGTACTCAACCACGGACATTTTATTTTAAACTACTTAGAAGGGCAGTTTGCCTTGTCTTTACAGGTGAAGTATCTATATTTTTCAGTTTGCTTGTATCAATCAAAGTGACCTCCATATCAAGTCATGCTCTTGACCTACCTCTCCCCCAAACAGGGATCACATTCCAGCACAGACATCCCAGCTCCTTCGTGTATTTAATCCCCCAAGTCCTACTGCAGCAGCCTAATATCAAGCAAGCACCACAGTTGCCTCTTAACCATTTAAAAGCTACAAGATTATACAAGTGCATATAACCTGTAATCATCACGGTATGCATGTGATATCCTCCCAGCTGCACATGACCTTAGCAATAAATTATGAAGGGAGCATTTGAAACAGGCTTGCTAAATTGCCTGCACAAAACCACTTCCATTTAATTTCATCTTCCACCTTTCTAAATGGATTATCAACTGTTCGATACTGTCTAAATCTATTGAGAGGGTTTGTTAAAAGGTTGAGGGTATAGTCCAAGAAAATAACTAACGTTCAATTAAACAGAAGTGCCCAAGACAGAGAACGTAAAATATGCATGACACTCTCTAAAAGTCCCTCTGTTGAATGCCTTCACAACTTTCCCTGCCAGTGGGCCAGTTTGTCTCCAACACTGCAATATTCCAAGATCAAAATTATGTCTACATATCCCACCCGTAACACATAAACTAGCCCCTTAGTTTCAGAATTTTGCACAGGCAGGTTATAACATACAACTGTTCAAAACAATAGAATCTAGCAATAAGATCCATTAAATTCCATCTAGCAATAAAATCCATTAAATTCCTTCTAGAGACAGAATACCGTGTACTAAGGTATGACCGGAGGAATGAAAAAACACCCAAGATGCAAAGTTAACTGGGTGATTTGCAGCTGGAAGCTGGGTTAGATGGAAGGCAAGGCTCCTTCAGAGAGAGTAGGGCTCTGCCCGAGGAACACCTAACACACGTGTACCCATCCCTGCTGGGACGTGCCACAAAATGCCCTAAAACATGAGGGAATTTTCAAGTAGCCCAGCAGAAACAGACTCACTGTTCCGGTTTGCTGAGTAGCTACCAACAGGCCAGCCAGACCGTTACTCTCTTTAGCAGCAGAGCCAGTCAAATTAATATTGGAAACAACATATTCCTCAGATGAAGCACTTAGCTCACGATATTTTGCTATTTGGAATATATACACACTTCATTAGGTTTTTAATGGATGTATTTGGGCCAACTCTTGAGAAAGGCTGGACGTTGTCACTCAGCAATCTCAGTTAACACTCGGTCCGTGCGGCTGGTTAGATGATGGTGCTGCCCATTCCTGCTCCTTGCTGACTGACAGACACAGTTCCAGAAGAAACTCCATCGGTCGGACAACCTGTTTAGAAAATGGCAGCACCCTCTTTGGTCCCCTGCCCTCCCAGCCCATCCACTAGCCGTTCAAGATTTACACTTGGTGATTTCCCTTCGGCTCCGCTGCGAACACAAAATAAGCAGGTATTTGTCGGCTGTTACCATAGCGATAGTAGGCAAGGAATTTTCTGACAGCACAGCGCTTGACATCACGTTGCCTCTTTAGCTTGCTAACAAATGTCTGATTAAACATTCATGTTCCCACAGACATTCAATCCATATGGATAAGTGACTTCATGAACACTTGACCCAAATCCTGGTTCATTACGTGGGTGAGGTAAGAGTGAGGCGGCGGGGAAGGAGCCTGTCACAGCACAGCTTTGCTGCAACAAGGCACGATTCTTATTTGGAAACCAAATGAACAGCAGGAATGAGATCAAACTCCTATATCTGCACATACTACTCAAGAGAAATACGTATTACATTCTTTATGATATACACACACAGAGGCACGCTGAAGGGTGCTGAAATCGCCGTGTATCACACGGCCAACCGCCTTTTGGAACGGGTCATAACGATTTCTTTATATTTTAGATGGGCTCTCAGTCCCCTCACTGATCTCCTGCTCCAAAAAAGAAATGAAGATCCATCCTCTGCTGGAGGTGGCAAGACAAAGTGGCAGAATGAGCACCACTCCTCTGACTTCAGCATCTCGGATAAAGGGATCCTCCTCTCCCCACTCACACAAACCCCTCCGCTGCCCTGCTGCCCCTCCAGGAATTACAGCCATCTCCTGTCTGACCGCTACGCCCCGCTGAAGCCTTTTGCTGGGGAGAATCGTTTAGGTTGGAAAAGACCTTTAAGATCATCAATCTTAGAGGCACAAAAGCTGTGGCCAGGGAAGTGGAATGAAGAACAGGGGATGCTGCCCACGCTCTGCCTCCCCAGCTGGAACGAGGATGCAGTAGCAGTACTTCGGAGGAGCACATGGTGGCAAAGGGAAGCTGGGACATGGGGGGGAGTGTACGGCACCGTGGAGAAGGACCAAGGGCAGCAGCACGGAGAGGGAACAGAAGTTCTGTCGATACTGACATCGGTGCCTCATAACTTCAGGGTGTGTTTTTTGGGTTTGGTTTTCTATTTTTTTTTGTTCTCACTAGGGTTTTTGCTGTTTCGATTTCCTTTTAGAATCCCCTGTTATTGATGTATGGCCCTCTGCTGGGAGGCACTGCACAGGCTCCCTAGAGAGGCAGCCTTTAGGCGGAACTGAGACCTCGGTTAAGTCACTGGCATGCAAAAAATGTTCTCTGCCCTCTTCCACTAACAGTAAAATATACCTTATTTCCCACCCTAAACCTAAAGAAGGTTCAGCCACATGCAAGAACAGTAGGATCTGTTTAAAGACAATTTATCCTATGTTCATGCAGGGTTTCAAGGAGTAACTCACGGAAATGGAAGAGACGTAGAAGATTTCATCTCATTTTCATCTCCTTTTAATCTCATATTCGTCTTGCTTTGAAGATTCCTTGTGTCCTTCCCTGCTAGGGGTCATGCTAGCAACCATCGGCTGGTGACACTGTGATGATGTATAGGGCTACTAAATCACAAATGTGGCACCTCTGCTCACTAGCACTCTGCCGGTGTTAGAGTCTGGGCGTTATATTAGCAAAGTGTCATCACTCTGGTGATGAATTTGTGTGAAACACCAGCTGAAAGGGCTTTCCTGCTTGGTCTACAGCTCTCTCAGCCTCGGCAGCAGGAGGAACCACCTTTAGAAACATAGTTCAGGTACACAGTCATACAACAATTAGCATCAAAAACTAGAGGTTGTTTTTTGTTTGTCATTTTAGAAACAACATTTATTGAAGTCAACTTTGGTGACTGTCAGTGGTTGTTCATAGTCTCCATGAAGCATTAGAGCAGCGTTCATATCGGACTGCCAATCTATGGTACCGTTGCCAGTCCGACCTTGGCCCCTGCCAGACTAGACCCAGCATTCAGGCCAACGGAGTCACCGTACCGCCTCCAATCTACCTGCAAGTCACAGGAATTCATGCACACGAGTCACATTAGCCACGAAAGGACTCACGGCTGCAAAACATACTGAAAAACCTTTGTGACAGTCGTCCACCTAGATGACTGTAGGGTAGAACATTAAAATATATGCTGGTTTTCCTACAAATTGAATGATTTTGTTCTGGACGGAGGTTGGCTTTGAAATGTTTTATCATGCAAATGTCTGGTGTTATCTGTAACAAACCTGAACTCCTCTCCCCTCCAGTTTGTCTTTATAAACAAACAGAAGGACTTTGCTTATATATGAAATCTCATAACTTTGCCACTTATTTTGGAGGAGGTTATAATTGAATTTATTTGGTACCAATTTGTTCAAGAACACAGAATACTTTACAATCCCTCATCAATTAAAACTCTCATATTTTAAAATAAAAACAGGAATCCAGAAATTGAGCATCTCAGAGACACGGCTCAAACCACGGTGAGGTTTAACCACCGGGAACTACTACACAAAGTCCCAAAATTACTAAGAGGAACATCTTTAGCAGCTTTTAGCCTTGTGGGGATAGCATAACGTGTAGAGATATTTCAAAAGCTGAACTTCAGCCACTTCAGTAACTCTAAAAGAACACCAATTAATTCAGATACACTTATGCTTACATTTCAATTCTACACGTATTTAAAAAAATGCATATTTTTCTGTTATGTGTGTTTCTGTCTCAACATTACTTTAAAGATCTGAAACCACTGCAGAAAGTGGTTGACCCTCAGCCCACTCCTTCTATGTCTATGTTCTACCTGCAATTATCACTGCCAGTTACATCTCCTGGTTTTCTCAAGTGTCATTTCTGACCGGTCCTTCAGAAGGTTTTCATACCTGTGAGATTACTGGGCTGGCAGCTGACCCTTTCCTCCCCTCGAATGCTTTTGTCCCTGAAGGTCAGAGACTCCATTTGAAGAATTTGTAATGAAAAGACATTTGAAGAATCAACACTTCTCGGTGCTCCAGACATGCTACTCTCCAGACCTCTTGCTGACAGCTGGTATTAAAATCCTGAGCTGCCTCTCTTGTGTCAGGCAATTGAGAGGCAAAGCAGGCTCAACAGCTAGTGCAAGGAGAAAGAAGCAGTTTTGAAAGCATTAAAAACCCCAGAAAACTCGCAAGAGATTCTGACTATCAATCAAAAAAAAAAAAAAAAAAAAAAAAAAAGAAGTTTTCAGACAGGTCTCAGGCCCCCTAATACAAACATGTGAAAAATGCTAACAATCTGCTAACCCATCATCTGTCAACAAACATGGGTGTCAGAGCCAGGAAGTGGAAATAACGGTGAATTTCCATAGACAATAAGGGCGAATTTCCAGAGACATAGTAATTTGGCAAGTGAAATATGACTTAAATTGTGATGAATACCTACATCTGCTTCCGCCCTCTTCCTTTCTTGCGTTTAGTTGCCACTCAGAGTATGAATGCTTATGCTTGTTTTTCTCTTGAACTCTCTCGTGAATAAATGGTCAGAATCACAGCAATGAAATACTCGTCTAGTTTCTTCTGCACCAGATGCACCACCTCTGTAATCCTTGCTCACAGAATTCACATTAGGCATTTTCTACCTAGACATATATTAGAATTTCACTTCTTACAAACAAGCTAGAGGTTTTTCAAGTGCTTACATTACAAGAGTTGAGAGCAAGATACAAAACAAAAGACATAACACCAGCCAGACCATCGGGCATCCCAAGAACACAAAGATAACGGGCACCAACTCTGATGGGTGACAGTATTTATATCCTGCTACAGTGCCATAAAGTGGGAAACTCAACACAGTCCTTCCAGCGGGATTGCAGTAACATGGCATTCTGCCCTCCAAGAAACCAATGGGGGAAGAAAAAAGACATCAAGCAGCAAGGGAATATCATGATTGCGCAATTTAACAGTACTTTTAAGTCAATCTAATGGCTAACTGCTGATAAAGGGGTGTCCCCACTACTGGCTCCTTCCCAGAAGCTCCAAATGTGCTCTCCGGGACATGCTTCTGAGCAGTCAGTTCCATGTTTTCCCAGAGATCAGCTTCTGTAAACCAATCCAACAGAAAAGTAAGTATGCTAAAAATTCCCTTGGTGGGCATTCCAGGAAGTCAGACAAGTGCTAGTGCAAGGAAAAATATTGGGAAAGATGCCTAGGATGAGATCTGGGCTGCCTGTTCAGTGGCAGCTGGAAGTGATTCCTCAAGCTACACCCAAAGGAAGCAACACATCCAAGACTGTCTTGCGCTGAGATGCATTCCAGTGCTTTTATCTTCCCTGTTGTTTCACAGGAAACAGCTTATTCCTACCAGTTCAGACCACTTCCAACAGGGGCCTCAATAATCCTACATATGGCCAGCAACTTCATACTATCTTCATACGCAGCAAGGAGAAAACAAGTCTACAAGTCAAAACCCAATCACTCAATTCCACTGGACGTATGGCAATCCTCATACAAAACCTTCCAAAACCATCAGCTTCTATTTTGTCTTAAGATGGCAAGAAAGGCCATCGTGTTAGTTCCTCTCTAGCACACCCAGCTCATGGAGCACTCATACAGAGATAGCCCTAAAGAGACAACAAAAACCCCTCAGCCTTGGACATGCCCCCACCTCCTGGATTTCACGTACAGCTTTCATTGCAAATATCTCAGGCACCATCTACTAGATTCTCTTTCTGAAAGTCATTCCCCCAGATCTCGGAAAAATGTAAGCCATTCAATTAATCCACTTTCACTGGGCCTCCAAGCCAGGAAGCAACCCCAAGGCCTGGCCTTCGGTGTCTGCTGCCAATACACTTGCCTTGGCAGGTCTTCTGCCTCCTCCTATTGTTCTCTAGATCTGCTGATCAGGATGAGAGATGTTGTCATCATCATGTTGTCACCCAGATGCTGCTGAAAACCCAGAGGACCAAACGCCAATTTTTCATTCCTCAACTATTTCACAGTTCCCATCCACATGTGGAATGACTTTCTCTACCAGCAGTCAAGAGGCAAGATGGGAATTCCCAACAGCACAGCTTCGTGAGAGGAGTTAATCAGCAGAGAGTGAGAACTTCAGCAAGCAGAGAGGCAGCTTCCAGACAAGAGGATGGGAGGTTAACAGAATGCAAACTAATTCAGAAACGGACGTGCGTGTGCAGAGGTGTGCATGCGTGTGTGCACGTGCTGAGCAAGCTGGGGAGAGACGTTAACAGCTTCTCCCAAAGCCACCAAAAAGAACGCCTGAGGCTGTATCAACTCATACACCTTAAAATATACTTCTGACATGAAATCCAAAGGTTCAGACCTTCAAACAAGTACTGGGCTGACAGTATCTGAAATGCTGGAGCTGTTCTGTTTATTTGGATAAATTTTTAATTTATATCTCCTCTATCAGTCACTGTAGGAGGCATTTGTGGATGAATTAACCAATAAAACAAACACATACTAGTAATTTATTTCTGTATTTACAAGCAGGATAAAGTGTTTAAGGTGCCATCTGAATTAATAGTATAGGATTACACAGAGAGAGTAAAACAGAAAACAGAATAAATGAGAGGGGAGGAAATAGTTTTGAGAATTTATGAGACAAGTAATTCCTTCCATCTTACTCAGACTAACTTTGACTATTACTACTTTTCTAGTAAACAGAAACTGCTGTTGATGCTGTACCATAGTGACTGACAGTAAAAATACCTTATGGCACAACACAAAGCTCATACTGCTGCCTCCGGCAGCGATAAATACTACCAACGACGGAGGCTGCAGAAGCAGCAGCAGTTGGTGCTTTCATCCTCCCCTTCCCAAACAGGGGACCGCAGCATCACCACTCAATCTTTCTTCCCACTGTGCACCCCAGACTTGGGCTCCAGCTTCCTAGCCCATGCCTTCTCCTATTTTCCTAAGACGTGGCTCTGCCTCCTCAGCCCAGAACCCCAGCCCCGGATCTTCAGAGCTTTCTCCCTCCTGACTCCCTGCTCCTTCACCCCTGCCTCAAGATCGGGACACGCAAGCGCTAATACTCACAGAGGAAGCCGCTGGTTGACAGCAGTTTAGAGACATCGCCCTCAGAAAGGCGTCTAAAATGGGAACAGAGCTATTTTGGAAAATGGAGGCTTAATTACATTTACTCATAATTGGCACCAAAACCTATGAAAACGCAGCATGCGCATTCATACAGCTCCAAGCACAATTCACCTCCCCTGCCAAAGAGGACTTTTGGACACATCTATGACATAAATTCATCATTATTATTACTAATGCATTTAAATTGCCTTTTATACCCTCAAAGTGACTCAGTAAAAATAAATTAAACATTAGCATATTTCTTACAATTAGATTCTCATCACATTGCTAATCATATTCATTCAAGTGAACAGGGTTATTTGAATACTCTTAGTTGCATCCTTGTATTGAAAGAGAGACAGGACAAAAGAAATTCTCTGTTAGAACTGGGGAATCCACACAAAATGTATAATTAAGTATTTCACAACCGCTCACTATAAACAGAAGTAAAAACAAAATGATGTGTGTTTACTTGGAAGTGTTGTCAAAATATGACAATATTTTAATTAAAGACAAAAAGCCATCTGCATGACGAGAGATTTGAAGGAAACAATAGTATAACATATTAGGGCTAAAAGTAACAGAAGTAAATGTATGTATTTGCAGTAAACTTGACTATAACATTGTGTAAAGTTCTAAAATCATTCAGCAATCTCATTAATGTATAGGTGCAAGAACTACTCTCATATTCTCAAGTAATTTTCTCTTCCACAAGGACTTCCTATTGGGTCATTTCATTACCTAACACTTCATGAGAATCCAACCGTCCGACTTTGTAAAAATAAGTTCTCTTAAGTGCCTCAGACTTGCTGAGCACACCACGTAGGACCCATCTGCAGACAGAATGCAATAAACACATCAGTCGCCATGCACGGGTGCAAACCAACAGCACCTGCACGCCAAATCCCCAGGCACGCCGCTCTCCCGCCGCTTTCTTTGCTGCGAGTGTTGCGGGCAAACGGCAGCGCTGAGTTTGTGCCATCGAAATCATTTCGGTGCCTGCAGAGTGCCGTGTCACGCTTGACTGAGCAAAAGCAAAATTAGAGGGCAGAGATAAAGCCAAACAACAAAAAATATTGGAAGCGCAATGTACTTTGTGTATAAATCAATAGTTCAAAGTTTGATCCAGTGGGGAAAAAATCCATTCTGTGAATCACTACAGAGGTAAAAACGTCGACAGTGAACTTTGGCTGATGTAAATTAATGCAGTGCCACTGTCTTCAATGTTCGTAACAGCTTCAGTATAGTCTGATACATTTTAAAAAGAAAATGCACATTCCTACCTATGTGATTCACCAACAGCACATGGTAGATACCAGAAAAAAAGAAAAAAAAAGTACAGCAAGGTTGAAATGCTGGTTCCAGCTAGGAGTGCGGACTATTTGGTGTTTAGCATTGTGCACAGCTTTGACAGCAAAGCTGCCTGGTCACTCACACATTGTGGTTGAGCTTCACCCTCACCAGTATAGGATGCACTGACCACTCATACCGGTCTTAACAAAAATCTCAAATGCCAAAAGAAGAGACTTATTCTCCAGCGACATTAGCAAAAAGGGGTAAAAGAGGTGTTACATCACCAGCCAGGTCGATTCATTTGTGCAACTTTATTTAGGGACAAAGTCAACATTTTTTCAATCAATCTGCGACCAAAAGTTACATTTGCTTCCCATGGGGCAGACTGCTCCAAGACAAACAATGCCACTTAAGCTACCTTAATAGAGGAAAGGCATTTCAAACAGGGTCCTGCGGAGTTACATATTGGCCCTACTTCTAAGTTTCGCTGACAGCTTAAATGCTGGAACATAGAATGTATTCATAACCCCTATGGATGGCTCCAAGCTGGGACAGACTGTAAACACTTTGGAGTACAAGAACAGAATTCAAAACCATAGATCAGGGAAGTGGTCTGAAATCAAAGAGGTGAAATTCAATTTACAACAAAACCTCTCAAGAGAATAATCTATTGGGGGGGGGGGAACAATGCCCAAATATACTAAGGGCTAGATTGTGGATCTCAAAATACAATACAGTAATTACGAAAATGAATACAGAGGAACAATGTGACATTGATAAAGGCCATGCTCAAGCTGTGATGCACTCACCGAAAGGCTGGGTACCTGTTCCCTTGCTCTGCTAGGGCCTCGAGAAGCCACTTTAGAGCACCATGCTGTCATAAAATTACAAACGAACTGGATAAAGTTGAAAGGGACCATCTAGAATAACAAGATGGTTAGAAAGCGTGATTAGTGGCAAAAAATTGAGGATTTTAAAGGAAGACTAAAGATGACTATAGCCCTCTTAAAATATTTAGAAGGTTGCAGGAAGGCTGGTAATCAGTAGTCCTCTAATGATGACTATGCCAAGAGGAAAAGTCTCAATATGCTTAAATATGAGCACAGCAAACCTCGTTAAACCCAAGTGGTGAATCTCTCAATCCACAAAGGTGGTGGGACTTCCTTTGCTGTATGATTTTCAAAAGAGATTACATCTCACAAAAAGTCTAGGACAGGGCTTCTCAACCACCAGTTTACAGACTCCTGGCATCTACACACATTTTTAAAGGGGTCTATAGGCAGTAATCAAGACAGTCAAGCCTGTGAGCAATAAATTCACTACAGTGGGATACACACCTGTAACAAGAAAATGGCTGGTTGTTGGAAACAGAACACCTCAAAACCCATGGGGTAGCTCATTTCCTGGGGTTGTACTTCTCCTTTCCAATAACAAAAAAGAGCACACTGAAATTCGGAGAAAGAATATCGAGACTTTTGGGCCACTGAATGCTCCTGATTCTGAGAAACCCAGGAGAATTTTCCTTTTTACACCAAGTATGCAACTGTGCATCAGGAACAAAGATTCATGGGCTGTTAAGCAAGCAGGAACCCTTGTATGAGGTTTTTTAGTGTAAGAGAAGATTGAAGTCCATGTTTCTTCTCTGAATAACACCAGGCTTAAATGTTTAGAACGTGTTTCTTCTCAAGTCATTTCTACTCTCCACTTTTATCCCACCCCTTCAAGTATTTTTAGAAAACATCGAGTCTCAGGAAGGAAAATCCTATTTGTCTTCTGTGCCAGTGCAGACACAGGAACTTTAATACGCTACTTTCTACAGGGAAATGGCTAAGAAAGAGACAGATGGCCCATTCTGATGGAATTGCAAACAAAAGCTCAGCTCTTCTACCTGAGGAATTTTCAGCATCTGAAAGCTAAAATATTTACGCTACAAGACTTTTGAAAAATGAATGCAAACTAGGAATTTTTTATAACATTAAACTTCAGTTAATGTAAATGCAGCATTTATGGACATACAAATCCAAGCATAAAATGGAAGAATGAGGGTCAAAAGCTGAGGAAAGATCTTGTCTGACTGAAAAATGGGTAAATAGATACAGATATCAAGTGGGAGGGATGATAGCGAGGTCATTAAACCTCTCAGTGTATAATAGTGGTTTTAATCTTGCTCAGAAAAGATTGCTTTCCAACCCTGCAACAGTTTTTACATCTCACAGCAAGCCAACGGTTCTTCCAGTGTTTTAGCTGAGGTTCTTACCCCACTGCCTCTTTGGATGGCACAATCTCATTCCCTCTCCGATCTCACCAAAAGGTTCCTTGGAGAGGAGCCAGAGGGCGCCACTTGCTTACGTTCACCAAGGAACCTGCAGCAGCCACAGCTCCCACTGGCCTTCTCCCAGAAGTCGCTGCCCTCCTACCCAGAGTCAGCAGAAGGGCATCCATAGCCACAGCGCAAGCGTTCCACTCGTAACCGGGTGACTTTGGGCTCCATCTGCGACTGCAGCTTACCCAGTAAACTGAGCCATGAGGCCACGCTTCAGTCCCCGCAATGAGCGTGCTATTGCCTCTCCGCAGGCTGGGGGGGCAGCCAGAAGAGTCACCAGAAGGCAGCTACTTGCTATGTACGGTTCTACAGATCCCCGACAGCGACAGGCATGAGAGCACTCACTGACTATGGAAGGGCTAGGGAGCAGGCCTCGAAGTGCCGCAGCCTATGTATAGATTCTTCCGTACATACATCCCTGATGGTCACAAATGCAGTCTCTGCTGGTTATTCTTCAGCCCCCTGGATCTGAAAACACAACCTCAACACAGCACCAAGAAACCAATGTTCAGCACCAGCACCTCCCACAGGGTTTCTTGGGCTTTGGCTTTGCCATTATTCTGCCTGGAAGATGACAACCACTTCTGTGATTTTTATTGATTATGTTTTACATACCTTAACTGCAGACGGCAACTGCAATAGGGTTTTTTTAGTTGGTTTTCTGTGTGATACAGCTCCATCTACAGCGAAATGCAGCCTCAACTCTACTAAGAAAATCACAGGTTAGGGTGGTACACTTGAGCAGAAAGCTGCTCTCACAAGACAGAATAAATAAAAAATTAAAATTAAATTCTGGAGAAATTTAGGGGAAAAAAAGCCTTTCTGATTTTTAATACTTTACATTAAACAGCAGACAGTTCTCTGATTTTGAGAATCACTGGAGGCTTGGAAGATAAATCCATGAAGGCTCCATTGGTTAAGATCTTTGCCTAGGACTTCTAGACACATTAGAGGTCCTGCTCCATTGCAGACTTCTGTGTGACCCTGGTACTACTGGCATCTCTGTGTCTCTGTTCCAGCTCCAACATGAAACCAGCACTCTCTACTTCAGAGGAAAACAGCGAGGATAAATTTATGGAAGATTCTAAAATTCACTTATACTACACTAATTGAATATATGAGTCTACATAAGATGAATATAGGTGGTTTGCATGGGCGAGCTGATTTTAGGTCACAGGATCTAAAGGTTACAGGCACTCCCAACGGTGCAGGACTACAATAACCTTCCCTGGGAGAGTAAATCAGGATTAAGTGGCATAGGAAATGACAAATCAACCAGCTTCCAGACACCTGCTGTACAAAACCAGAGAAGAATACAACCTTGTCCCAACTTGCATGTCAACACAGATGAATTAACTGCACACCCTCAAATTGCATCCCATTACCTACCACAGATACATCATATCTCTGAAGAATTTTTGAAGGTTAAAGAGAATATTGCTGTATTTTTTTCACACCAGTGCAAACATTTGTGAGCAAAATGATCTGATGCACAATACATTTGCAACGCTCTCTAAGTATGATCTCGCTTTTCTTGGCTTGTGAAGCAGCATGCATTTTTATTTTAGGAAAAAAAAAAAAAAGGAAAAAATAAACATAGTTCCCTAGCCTACAGAAAAAAGACCTGTAGGAAAAGGAACCGGAGGCAAAAAAGCTTCTGTAGCTTCAGTCTGGACCAGATAACTTCCTTTGCCTTGCAAATTCAAATTACTTTGAAAAAGGTTAATTGTGATTCTTTCCGTACACTCTGGGGTTTCGCTGCTGACGTCAATTGCAAGCTACCAAGCACTCCTCCACAAGCAATTCCAAATTGCAGTAACGTCTGCTCAGGCTTAGATCAGACGTTATCTATATTTTCATCTTTTTAATTGTACTCTCCAATCATATCGGTTTGGGTTTTAGTTAGAATGCTGTGTTCCTTAGATCTAGACTGCATTACAGTTTCATAGTTGGCCTCCCCTTCCTCAGTTAGCTGAAAACTATTAAAAAGATAATAAAAACTAAAGAAAGAAAATGAAACTAATTCCCTTGTTTTTCTTTTTTTAAAAGCTGCTACTATTCAATCCAGAGTAAAGCTCTGTTTACGCGCTTTTCAAGCATTCTCCCGTATTCGCACAAGAATTCTCCCAAGATTTTTGTTTCTGCCATTCTTTCACCTGGAGATTTCCTTAGGTTGCTCTACTCCTAATATCATGAGCTGCCGGGAATTACTTTGAGTCCCTTCAGTGGGAGGCTGATGCACAAGAATAAACTATGAATCTCTAGCATAAAAAAAACCCCCATTTTCATCTAGTCTGTCACTTAGAGGGCACCCCGGACCCAGAGCTGTAGCTAAAGATCACCCGTAATCTTCCAGCAATACAAAAACACACATACCCCCATTATGAGATTAATGCATATTTTTTCCTCTGTACTTATTACACAAATTTAAAATTATTTAACACAGGATGTACTTCACAATTCATTTTCTCCTCTCCCTGTGCTTTTTTAAAATCCTCTGCATGTACTTATTGAAAACATCTCTTTTTAAGCCATCCCTTTGAGAAATATTAATGCTCCCATGTGTGTCTTATTCAGGACTTTCGTTGACCTTGTGACTGAGAAAATCACTTTCTGTATCAAACAAAATCAGGCTTTTAAAGCAAGAGATTATCTTTTGACAACATCAGAATATCTTGAATCCCATAAAGGAATGAATAAGGAAGCCTATATAATTTATTTTAATAGGATGTTTGACAGAGGCTGAAAAATTCATTTGTGTTAACTAGAAATTATAAAACTAGCTGTACACTACAATGGACACCTTGGGAAGAAAAGCAGCAGTCTACCTCTCAACTTACTCTCATTCTCCCCTCTGCCATTCTAAGCTCCTGGCAAGTGTTGTCTTTATTAAATCTTCAGGCCTTTACCCAACGCTTAGTCCTGCATTAGCAGCCCTGTGCAAAATCTTCCCCACGCAGCCCTTCCGAGTTATCCTCTAAGTCCACTGGCAGCACTCCTTTGAACAGCTCAAGGTTGAAGTCAGAAAAAAACTGGCCAAAGGAAGTTAAACGATACAGCTTTCTGATCCAGCCTTTCAACTCAGGCTGTGGTTCAGTAATACCATAAACCCAGCTTTAGGGCTCCTTGTGCTTCATCAGAAGTGCCATGGCTGTGCAGAAGTACTGATCTGGAATAAGCTCACCCTGCCGCTTGGGTACGAGCTCACCCTGCCAGTTCAGGTCTGTTCAAAAACTGATGAACGGTTAAGTTAGCACCAACAGGCTTTATGCAGGATTAAGCACCACCTGCAGCCAGTGTGAAAGAATAAAGCCAGCACAAACTCCATCTCAAGCACTCGGGCTAATCTGGGAGAACGGCAACCATATGTGCAACCCTGCTTCTGATCAGATTCGGTTTGCTGGGGGCCCTGCCGGTACACAGACCCAAATGAATGATTGTGGAAATCAGAGGGAGGAACTTCTCCAGGGAAATTTCACCCAGAATAAGAAAAATGGTTCTTCTGGACCTCAGCACCCAGGATACACATGGGAACAACCTTAATTTGCACTTCAGTTCTTTGGCACCTCACGTGCAAAGGATAACGGCAGTGACAGAAACCTGAAGGAAGATGGATTACGGAGCAGCCTGCAAGGCAGAAGCATCACGAGCCCAGGAGCTTCCGACATAATTTCTCCCACCAGAATAGTTCACTTGGGACACAGTGACCTCTTGGAAGAAAGATTTTTGTCACCGCAGCTGCCTCTCGCACAGACTTACTGCTCCTGGGGGCCTCCAGAGGACTGAACTTAACAGAAGCGAGAGTAAGATCAAGGCTCAGTTCAGGGTAAGTTAAACCTCAACAGCCAGAAGAAGTTAATGTGATTTGTTAACGTTCCCAGCATTCAGTTTTCAGGTCATACATCATATCTTCCTATACTCCACCCACTGTTTAAGTAAAATATATTACTGAACTTTAAAAAGTAAAAAAAAAAATAAATCAAATCTATGGCCTAGCTTCTAGACATATTTTGGGAGTATTCAGAACACTGCAGTGTTTTCTTTTCAGTTTTAAATTCTTTGTTTCCTAAATACAAACCACTTGTTGACAGGCCCTAAAGGCGATGCAGGCAGCAGTCACATTGACCATCCTTGGGAAAAAAACAGCATTAAACGCAAGTAGCAGTCTCCGCATGAAGCCCAGGTACAGCCACAACACGCATGGATTTTAAGAGAGAACTATGCGTGCTTTATGTTCACTATTTTCTGCCTGTTATTTTACTGATTTCTGTACAATAATTTACAAATTGTATGACTTGCACACCTAAAGCAAACCGGATTCAGGTAAGTGCATCAATTTACACACTTAGTAATGTATTCCTGATGCAAACCAGTCACTTCATTTTTACATGTGCCTGCATGACTAATAAATAAATAATAAATAAAACAACATCTATTCACAGCAGTACTGAGGCAAAAGGTGCTTCCCCAAATTTTCTCAGCATTCTGTGGCACGAATGCCCATCAGTTTATACCTATGGTGTGTTATTAGAGCCTAAGAAATTCAATACTTATTTAACTCATATTAATTATTTCACATATGCTTCATACTGCCAACTTGAACAAATAATATTGTCTAATTCCATATGATTTAAAATGAGATTTTAAATCCTTTCCTTGTTCTTAAATACCTTCTGGAGTACTAAAGCAAAATTTTCCTTTCAGATTTATTCTGTGGATCTTTCAACTGCAATGCAAGCCTTTTCCCATGTGGCTACCTCCTTCTTCATGCAGAGAATTTCCATTACCATGATTGTACATTACGAGTATGTTTATACTACATACCTCATAGGGCTCTAAGCTTTCTTGTGCAGTTTTGTGACTAAGAGGCGCAAAAGCAGGCAGACTCAATGCCCTGCTGACACCAAGGGCTTCCTCCGCCTCCCTTGCACCAACGCTGGCAAACACCTGGACCACGCTGAGCTAGTTCAGGGACCCAGACTAACAAAAAACTGATTCCCCCAAAACCCAACAAATAGTTTCCATGTAGCAAGGCACAGCAACTGAGTGCTGAGTTGGGCTTGCACCGCTGTACTCACAAGTGAAAGGGAAGGGCAGAGACACAGAGCTGGGTTTAAGCCTAGATAAATTATAGAACCAACCCACACCTAAAGGGTCCACACCGGCCACCAATGCTTCCTGTTTGAAACAGCATTATAAATTGGAGTCCTTCTCATCAAAAATGATGACATACAGCAAACCACTGCAGATGTTTACGAAGAACTTCTAGGTAACTGGAAGAGAGCTGTTGGTCTTCTGTTACAACCGTGTTTTTCAGATTCGGTGCTCTAGAAACTATTACCAACATGTGCTGACCTCAAAAGGAAAGCAAGGCTCACGAAGAGAGATCACATCTCCTTCTAGATCCACTGACACAAAAGACATGCCAGCCTTCGGTCACCTAAGTGCCTTGTCAGGTGTGGAATAGAAAAAGCACTCCTCAAGTTAAATGCCTGTTGAGAAAATGACTCTAAATTAATTTTATGTCTCAAGTAGAGAATTCTGAGAGAAGCACAATGGTAGCAGCGGTGAAGCAGGACTATGTTAGGGTCAGAGATTGTGCAACTATGGCGAGAAGAGACTGGAAGCCAGGGAAATGTCATTAAAGTCAGCAAGGACAAAAGGAATATTAAGTCTCTATCGCATCATGCTATTCTGTACACAACTAACAGCAATTCCTCATTAGTATTTCAAGCCTTCTTTAGCAATCAGTGAAGTGTTAATTTTCATTCTCTTCTACACGGTCACAAGGCGGCTAATTTTCAGTGACAGGTTAACAATAAATAATTTAAAACTTGACTGTCAAGAGTGTATGGGCTTTTTGACTGCCCGTGTAGTCAATTTGACAACTTGAGAAGCAGGAACAAAGCACTGGCAAGGTTGAAAAATCCTGTGGTTACAGCAAGGAATCAGAGAAAAGTGTAAAAGAAGCCTATAATGATCTAAAACCAAAAGGTACGTGGAACAGCCTCAGATCAGCCCATCAAATACATTCCTACTGCACAGAGATCTGAGACAAGGCTTGGCTTGCCAATCTGCCGCTGCAAGGCCACGAAGTTTCAGGATGCAGGCTGGAATCTAGGAACCTGACGTGAGGGTAACACACAACGTAAAGGTGCCTTTTATACTTTACAGGAATAAATAAAGGCTCAGGGCTGAATAGAGCTGAATAGTTGCTCCTCCCAACAATTTTAGTAGAGGCTCTCTCTCAAGATCTGCCATCAAGTACAAACGCTACGGCTGCATCAGCACTGGAAATCCCGGCATATTTTGCACCTGCTTCGAAAGGCGTTTCTCCTATGCTGCATGAAGATGGGATCAGTAGTGTAACCGTTTCAGATACCAACCTTCCCTTTATCAAATTCAAAGCTACAGCCACACTTTATTGAAATGCTAAGGATTTAGACTCCACTACCTCTCAAGGCTTTTCATGCAATTGTATTGAGAGCTGGTGCCTTCTGCCAAGTGATCCATGTTTTGTATCAGAACTGACTTCATCCCGCCACAATAACTTGTGGTTTATATGTACAGGATATCCGCTGACTGACGGGCAGCACATTCATTTCTTGTGTCCCGGGATGCATATTTTTAAAGAGTTTCAATACATGAAATCAAGATCTTACTGGAAAAGGAGAGAAAGACTAACCATGTCATGTCCTCCTGTATTCTGCTCAATTCAAAAATCTTGGGATTTTATTGAAAAGACTTCAGCACCTTCTTAATGGACAAAGATGAGAATGGTTGCTTTCTTTTCTATAATTAGAAACGATACCAAGTTTTTCATATCTCTTTATCCTAAACTATGCTTCTCTGAGAAAGTGTACATACAAGGATTTTAAAGTTTTTCCACACAAGCACCCCCCCCCCCCCCCTTTTCTCTCTTTAAATACCAAATCATTCTCTCAAATCAGCCTTCTGCCTTTTCACACAGTCTCTGAACATTATTAAAAATGGGGAGGACGGAAAATTATGTTTCAACCAATTTTAAACTCACTTGCAAGACTTTTTTTTTGTGGCTTATAAAATCAAGTGTGCAGTACTTGAATTTTTAAGGGTCTGCAAAATAACAACATCCGAGACAGTAAAACTGGCAACTCTGAATGAAGGTAAGCACAGGCTTGTATTCATCACAACTAATCTTAATCAGAGGCAATAACTTTCTACTATTAACAGAAAATTAAAGATGGGCAATTGACACGGATAAACCACTGCTTAGTTTAAAACTTCATTTAGAAGAATTTTGAATGAGGGAAGAGAGAACAGTCCGACTGATTTCCAAGACAGTTTTAACCTCAAAGTACCAAGACACCGCACTGGTGTGCTTTTTATTACCAGTTATCTTGGCAACCTTAGCAACCTTACCCTCCTCCTCACTGCACTGACAGAACCCCAGTAAGCAGGTAAACACTGGCAATACCAAAAAGGCCTTTCTGGATGATACAACAACTCCTTATTGTTTCTTGCCTAGCATAGTTCCAAGATGTTGAAATTCAAATTATAGGACAATCTCTACATCTTTATCCACGAGGACAAATTCTGAAGCATGCAGCTATGTATCTCTGCATTTGTATACATTATAATATGTATTTGATTATTAGATCTAAATTCAATGGTAGCAGTGGCTCAGCAGACGACTGCAATGCCTGGCAGGATTTAAACCATGAATGAGACTGGTGGTGGTGGGTGTGGAGAGGCGCTATGTTGAGAACACAGTGAATCATTTAAAAAAGTGATCCTGAAAAAAAAAAGAAAGGACTCAAGTAAGGATAAGGGAAGAGCGCTACTCTTGGCACAGGAATAACTCACTGTGCAAATACAGGGGCAAGAACAACTGGGCAGAGAGCATTTCTGTACAAAATAATCTGATCTATCATAAACTGAATATAAATCAGCCTGCTGCAACATTGGGAGGATCTTTGTATGTGACTCTGATTTTGCAGGAAGACACTCAAACAATGTGTCACTGTATCTCAGCTGGGAGATGTAATTACCAGCAAAGGGACTGTACCTTCTTCAACTGCCTTTGGCAGCTCCTGAATATTTAAGAACTGCTGCTCTGTTCCAGTGTGAAGACAAGGGGAAAAAAACGAAAGCAATGTCAATCTTTTGGCCCATTCAGTTCAAGACATTCACGAGATGAGAGGTGAAGAAGTCATTTTCTAAAAGCTCCTTGGCTCTGACTGCTTCAGTACTTTTCAAGCCAGCTCCACTGCAGAGGCAAACACGCAACCTGGAATCGGCATTTTGCAGTCACCAGTTTGGCTTTGCATTTACGTGGTGTAAGAGTATTCACACAGGCTGTAACTGCTCAGAAATGGGTTAAAAAAGTTTGGTAACCTCTGCTTGTGAAGATTTCAAACACAGCCTGTCCTCCTTTCAAACCTATACGATACGAGGCTTAGGAATTTGGTGCACTCCAACTTCTGGGCCAACCTCCACACACTCAAGTGTCTCTAGGTACATACTACAACTGGTTTGAAGTTGTACTAAACATTGGTCTAGACCTATTGCCTTTTGCATTCCCTTTTTCAAACTGTCTTCCTTTTTTTGATACATTTCTACATGTATCATTGATCCTAAAAAGGATAAAAAAAAATAGAAACAGTACTTTTGAGATATATTGAAAACTTTGGGAGGGTTCTGAACTGAACGTTACATTCTTGTCACTAAAGCAGGTTCGTCCCAACCTAATTATGCTACCGTACCTTACACTAAGAAGAGCTAAAATTTTTTATGAAGATTAGCAGTTACTAGATGAGCACACACAAGTTCATACTTACTAAATTATGACATGGCTACATTTATAGGTAAGACTACGACAGATGCCTTATAGACATTTTGGTCCTCTGTGATGTCTGTAAGGAGTCACCGCTGTTTCCACACCTGTGATCCACACACAACATACCCACGGGCACGCTGCAAGCCTCGCACTCACGCAGCTGAACAGCCAGGCTTCGGCTCTGCAAATTGCTTAGGCTACAACTGGAGATGCCAATTGGCCTCACATGGCTCCTTATTCACCTAGGTATGGTTAATTAGCACTAATAGCTTCACTGAAGACATTAAACAGAGACATTAAAAATGAATATTTACATTTACTATTAGAACTTCCAGGTTACATTTAAATTACATAACATAAATAAAGAGGGGATTTGATGCCTATCACTGGGGATATAGCTCACATAGCTTTACGTATTCTCACCCGTCTTTTCTGGGAATTCAGAATACCCCTTTTTCCTGAAGGCATCAAGAGTGAGATAAAACTGTCTGCACAGGCAGAAGACATAAAACATATAAAAATATACATAAATATACAGAAACAGAGCCACACCGAAATAGGTCTGCCAGAATAGTTCTGCCTGAACAAAAGCGCTACGCCCCATCCGCCTTGAACTGATACAAACCACCGTTTGCAGCATCATCATGTACTGGACATGCATTAAAACCTTCTGGGTGAGGCTAAAATGAAAGGGATTCTTCAGGGAAAGAGGGGTTGCGATGTGCCAGCATGGCACATTATTTCTGTAATCACAAGACACCCACTTTGAAGCGTAAGGTAAAAGCTTTTACTTGGATCAGTCCCAACATCATTCAGGGAGGCTTACAGTTACAGACAGAGTCTGAATTTGTATTCTTTCATAATGTGTCTTTTTTTCTAGCATTTGTATTTTCCTGGTTAGCTTTAATTACCTTCTTTCTATGCTTATAAACTTGCAGAGGATTTTCTCTAAGCTCTTACATCTCTAGCCTATATTAAGGTATTTTAAGCTTTAAACCTCTAGTACATTTAATGGATTTGAACCATTTTAGAAGGAAGGAAAAAGTGCTGGCAAAATGCACCCAAGCTGAACGTTTTTGCATGAACTTTCTATTTGACACAACTTAGAAGCTATTTTAAGATAGCCTAATAACTCCTGAATGGGCCCAATCACAACAGAAATGTATTTTCTTTCCCATTGAATAAAACGCGGCAAGCTGGGAAAGAAAAAGATGGGGAGCATGGGGGATGGAACAGAAAGAGCTAATGCTAACTGAAGCATAAAAAGACTGCAGTAAACAGTAACCAAAAGGTCTGCTTGAGGGAAGGAGCTTTCTGAGTCCATTAAATTAAGAGGTTCAGCTATCAAAACATGCTGGGGAAAAAAAGAATATTATAAAGAAAGCAAATCTGTAATGGAAGGTAATAGTTATGGGTGAATGTTTTAAAAGAAGCGCAGCCATTTAAGAAAAGAGATGTTTCTGTGCGGGGCACAGTGGACCTGACTTTAAAAATTCCTCTCTGTGTTACTCATATTTCAAAATATTTGTTTTATCTACAGTGACAGAGCAGGTCTTTTCTACTTGCTGTCTAACACGTAGAGCATTAACAGTGTAACCTGAAGCACTGCCTTCTCTCCTGGAAATATCAGTTGTTCCAGAACACGACAGATGTCATTCCTGCAGATAACTTATTCTTTTAATCTTGTACTTCAGGAGGACTGAAAATATGGTCCCCTACTGTCTCGCCTTTCTGCTTGTCTCCTCATTTTTCCCCACATAGAGATCTTCAACTTCATAGAGAAACCTGAACAGTGTTGGTACCAGCTGAATAGATGGCGTGACGGACACAAGTCTTTCCCGCCCTAAGTGGGACAGGAAGAAGATGGGTACCTTCAGGATCAACTCCATACAGATTTTGGAGCCACACTCACCCTTCAAGCAATAGTTCAAGCTCTTATCCTTCTGAGGAAGCACTGCTCTCCCTTGTAAGTACACTAAGGCTTGACTCTCTCTTACTTTGATATTAACATAGCTGAAAGGAGCACAAGCAATATGGAAAAGGAATTTTATCTTCTACCATTCATGCTCCCCGAGGTAACCACAGACACAATTCTTGACTTTCATCCATGCATCTAACATTTAGAAAGGAGCTATCAGCTGGTTCTGTGTTCAGCCATCTGAAGCACCGTGAAAAAATAATCTGCACCAGACATCCTCCTGACCTTAGTATTTGTCCCCAAGATCATTGTAATCAAAATGCTGTGACATAAATCTTTAACATCTGATTTAAACCATCATCTTTTTAAAAACCGAATTACACAAGCGTTACCTTATTCTTCTGATAATTCTATGTATTGTGCAACTTTCACCTTTGTGAGTTGTGTAACTTACACAAGTGTTGCTCTTGCACATGCATGCAAAATATGCACCCAGCAATTGAGCGGCCTGGTCAGTGCTGACATACAAAAATAAAGCCACGGGCACACTAAATGGCTGTGCCAGAGACATGGAACATGGTGATGCTCCTTGTTCAAGCTTTGCATTTCTGTTATTTGGTGATCCGAGGGCTGGAGCACCTCTCTCATGAGGACAGGCTGAGGGAGTTGGGCTTGTTCAGCCTGGAGAAGAGAAGGCTGCAGGGAGACCTGATTACGGCCTTTCAGTACCTAAAGGGGGCCTATAGGAAAGATGGGGAAAATCTTTTTAGTAGGGCCAGCTGGGACAGGACAAGGGGTAATGGTTTTAAACTAAACCAGGGTAGGTTTAGACTGGATATAAGGAGGAAATTCTTTACAACGAGGGTGGTGAAACACTGGAACGGGTTTCCCGGAGAGGTGGTGGAGGCCCCATCCCTGGGACCATTCCAGGCCAGGTTGGATGGGGCTGTGAGCAACCTGATCTAGTTAGTGGTGTCCCTGCTCACGGCAGGGGGGTTGGACTAGATGACCTCTAGGGGTCCCTTCCAACCCAAAACATTCTATGATTCTAAGTGTCGCCTGCTACAGTAATTCATTTGAAAAAATACCTCAGTCGTTAAAATCCCACTTCCTGAGATGAGACTTCTTATGTTAACATGGTAGCGAGCAGGATGAAATCTCTCTGCATACAATATAACACGGAATTGAAATGGATTGGTAGAGGATACACAATTAGCAATCTCTGTTTTCAAATTCAGTGAGTCTGCATCTGCTGTTAAAGACATGTTAGGATCCCAATTTTAAGAAAAGTCAAAATCACATGTTGTTAGTTGTCCTGATACTCTCAGATATCATCTGGAATCTAAATAGAAAGTGCAGACCCACTGTTTTCCGCTGATGCTGTTAAAGCTCCTGTCTTCCAGTGGTACCACATGAAGTCTGTAAGAAGCAAAAAGCCACTGCTCAGAAACCACTGTGGGCTTCACCACATTCATTTGGAATTCCTCAGATAGGACGCAGGGCCTTCAGACTCTGCTCTCAAAGTGAGCAGGTGAATCCCAGAGCAAGGCAAGTGCTCACAACTGAGAGGCCGATAACTTGCACGGGGACTGCTGCTTGAAAGGACAAGCTTTAACCTCCAGTCAAGTCTGTGGCTGGCTCGTTATTGGGGAGAGCAGAAGGCAGCTTAACGAACCCTCACTTACATGGCCTGCCAGCCCTCATTTTGTTTCTCACAGTGACTTTATCCTACTTCAGCATTCCCCTCCTTCTTTTTGAAAAGAGGCAGAGACGATGTAATTCTGGCCCTGTTTCAAGTAGATTTTTGAATGGGTCCTGAAAGCTTGCTAGTGTGAAAGCAATATAATTCGCCCTCTGGATATACAGAGTTAGGGCTTTCAATCAGAAAGATTTGAAAGCTGTAATGTTGTTACTGTATTCTCATTTTAAGATCTCATTTAGCAGACCTATATAATTTTGCTCTGAGGGACCTCTGGGCTGACTCAGCAACCAAAGAAAAACTTTGTCACTGACCTTCTATGCTGCCACCTAAAGTTCCTAAATCTGGAAATATCAGCCAGCTGTAAGCATATATAATTTCCACAGTTACTGTGTCGAGTATACGTACCGGGGGTACAGGCAAAAGGACACAACAAAGAGAACCAAAGAGAAACTGGAGGTAGATGTTCCATCTTCTACATTGACCACAGTTCTGACCCATCTGCAGCCCCATTAAAATATTCCTTTTCCCCAATGACCTGCTGATGATGAAAGCTGGGAACAGATGATCTTTCAGGGGCCCTTCCAGCCTGGGCTGCTCTATGATTCTATGACCTGAAGACACTCAGTACACAGCTGGGTACTCTGGTGTACTGGGAAAACAAAAAGGCCTTCTTGTTCCGAGATCGTTGCTCACCTGCAGGTCCTCACCTGCACAGCAAACCAGGTTTGCTCAAAGGTCTTCCAAGACTTTTCAGGTAGCCTGTCACCACTCTCAGGAGTAGTGTTACTTTTCTGCTTTCAAAGACATCTGCAGGGGCATCTAAAATCAGATATCCAGCGAAAAGAAAGAAAGGATGTGTAAAATTAGCACATTTGCATCGCAGTCTGCATGTTTCAATTGGCCTTTTTTATCCATAAGCGGTATTGTTGCAAATTCCGCATAGCTCAAAAATCTTGGGCAACGGATGCGGCATTTATTTACCATGTCTTGTTTTGTCTGCTTCTATATCAAACCAACAGCCTTTCCTGACATCTCTGTAGCTCGTATCTTCAACTTCACATCGCACAGAACTCTGCATCACCCAGTGATATTTATGTTACCTTACTCAAATGGTAACTGTGGGACCAGATGCCTCCAGGAACTGTTCTCAGTGACTTTTATGTTTGGCGAAGGAAGCCTCACATTACCTAAGCTGCATAATTACAGAAAAGCAACTGCGGTTTCAAAGGGAGGCCATGTGTGTCAGCAGTACTTGCACTGCAGTTTTGCAGCACGCAAGCAAGCCCGTGTCAGTCCATGTAGCCCCTGATGCTCTCTTTCCATGTCAACATCCTGATTCCGGAGCTACAGTTACCAGAGGCCCTCAAAAAAAGCTGGGTAGCTTCCACACTTTTGTTGGAAAAGTCCTCGTGTCCTTAAGATGGGAATCTTTTCACTTACATTGTTAGCTACCCCTCGTTATATGGAACACAGAGTAATATGAGCAGCTACCATCAGTTTTACATTTTGTCATCACAGAAAAACCAGAGTTGTGAGACTGTAACCGAATTAGGAAGAACACTACTGTGGTCTTCAATGCAGTGTGCTGAGTACAGACTCTTCCTGGATGTTTAGCCAGTAGCTTGTGCCAATGCGCCTTCACCGTTGTGGTTATCTATAATGATAACCTATGTCTGTATACATAAAAGATACTTATAAACAACAGCTCTCACGAGTATGCCTCTTACAGTGCTGCTGAGTAGACACACCCAAATTCGAGGAGTTGAACGTGTCCTGCCGATACCGACCCCACGCTCCCTTCCAGCCGTGCTAGCCCTCGCGCTGCCACGCTCCGTCTCAGGGCTTTGGTGGCGTGCCTGTTTCCCAACACACTACAGAGGGCACATTTCCCGTCAAACCCAACGTTCTCCAGACATACCATGACGCAGCAAGTGCCCCAGTCACTCATCGAGATGCGCACGCTGCCACGCTACTGGACACGCAGGTCTCGCCTCCATGAACTGGAGAGGTTTGTTGATCTCAGAAGGCCTTTGCTGCCAGCACCCCAGCACCCAAAGCCAGAGGCACGCTAGACAGCCCCCTGGACATCCCAGCCTTCCACCCTCAAACGTCCCTGGTGCTCAAGGCGCTCTCTCCTACTAATAGCAACCAGTTTGAAACTGGAACAGTACTCAGGAAGCTTACCAGTTCTTTCCTGTTTCTCTGGAGGCAGAGAGAAGGAGAAACAATCTTAAAATACCGTCTCTAAAGGACAATTCAAATGGAAAAAAAATAAAGCTAAGAAAGAAATGCAGCTTTCTGCAGGTGTCACTGGAAATATTACGCTATTAGAGAAGCTGACAACCTATCTAGGCCAGTGCTTTCTGATACCACCGGAGAAGAAAGGTATGTAACAGAAACAGCAAAGGTTCACAGAAGGGTAACATAATGCCAAAGATATTTAGAGCCCTTCCACATGAGTGCACCTGTTTCATTTTGAAATTTTTAATTTAAATAGTGAGTTAGCAAAATTGATTAGCCATTCTTAGCCTTCAAACAAAACCACTAGTGCGACCGATGAAATCAAGATGTAATACCACATGCAGCTAATAAAAAAAAAAAAAATCTTCTTTAGAGAGTGCATGATTCAGTTGTGAAATTCTATGCCACAAGTTATAAATGAGATCTAAAACATGGCAGAATTTTAAAACACTAAGATATTTCCTTGTTATGCTATTCTAAATAAAAATAAACACAAAGGGCGTTCAGAAATAACTTGACAAGGCATCTAGGTGAAGAAAAATTTCATCAAAAGTCACATCACTGCATAATTTAAATTTTATGTATTTATTTATTTTAATGTATTTGAAACACGTGACACTTCCCTAGTGTCACAGAGAAGCTCCTGGACTACAGTGACTGATTTTAGCCACCGCGCATTCAAGTTTTTTTTTACTATTGTATGAGAGTCGCAACAATGCCTTATGCTTTTCTCTCTAAATACAGAGCTGACATACCCTGGCCAAAGAGTTTAAAAGGAGAGAGAGGTGGCAAAACATCAAAAAGAAGGAAGAAATTCTATGGCCCCCAAGAAAGATTAATGAGTTATGAAGCATAGCCGTGCCTTGTAACTGGTGAAAATCTGTGCTACGAGTAGATTTGTCTTGACGTATAAATAACCTATTTCATTTTTATAAACCACATTCATGAACAGCTAGAGTGAACAAATGCAAAGTAAAATTGTACATAACCAACCAACAGTACGCTCCTTCACCCAAGGACAGAAAGGCAAACAGAGCAGCTGAGCTATCTTTGGACAGAAATACTTGTTTTACTGGGAAATGCTGGATGCTTTGACTTTTACAAGCTTAATTAGCCAGAGTGCTGGCACACTCTATTTTGGGGGAACAGCTGAAGTACATGTTCTTACAAAAATAGACTACCAGAAGTTATGTTCAGAAAGTCACGAGATTGATTCTAAAAAACAAATGCGTAAATTATAAAGTGAAACCAACACAAGTTTTGGTGTGCCAAAAGCTTGCTTTGATTTTAGCACATTTTGTTATGTACACAGGAAGGTAAAAAGCCTCAAGCCCTGCTGCACGTGTCTACCCACAGACTTCCAGAACACATTGGGCCAGCAAGTCCACTCTTGTAGGAAAGCTAAGATTAAAATTCACAGCTGTCCAAGCATTTGTTTACTGAGGTGAGCTTTAAACAAGAAAATTGCAACTGTTTTGACAATCTTCACTTATCAGTGCTCTTCTCCTCGGATACCAAACGGTCCCAAGACCTTGCGAGAGTAAGCAGCAAATAATGAACGGACTTGCTTACAATACACCTCAACTTCGTTGACTTCCACCCCTTACAGAAAGGGATAACAGCTACTGCCACGTTCTCTGTGCACACTGCCATCTGTCAACATTAGCTATCGGCTAACATTGGCTTTCCAAAACTTTATTATCCAGTGCTGCTCATTATCCCTAATGGAACTAAGCAAAATAAAGGGGGTTTTTATAGTTTTTATTTGGTCATTACTTCTTTTGAACAGATTTTAAGCTGTGGGCAATGCTGTTCTCTGTTGTTCTGTTCTTTCGCTGAGTTCCCACCGGTCCCGTTCTATTGTTAGCAAAGCAAAGCAAAAACGCAAGGCTCACTCGTTAGACCATGTTATACCACAAAACACAACTTGCATTTCCTAACAGGAAATGCATCCAATCACCTCTAGGTTTTCTGTATCGCTGTCTGCTACCAAATAGTTGTATTCTGCTCAGCTCGCCTTTTGGAAATAATTTATAGAAAGCTGTTCACTGAGATTTTGCTGCCAGACTTCAGCATTTCTTTCCTTCATCATTTCCTAACAGTTTCCTTACTCCACCTGGGCTTTGTTTTGTTCTTTCCTCTCCTTCTTTCAGCACCCTGGCTTTGATGGGATCCTGCAGAGTTTCCATTACAACTCTAGGAGTAGAGCACAGGATTGCTGGAGCCTTTCCAGGTAGCTACATACAGACCAAGAGAGCAAAATGCCCACCTGGAACTGCTGTGTAAGCAATTCCTGTCCTTGGACAAGCTTGGCTGCAGACACTTTCATGTATGTCTGAACGTGGTGAACACAAATGTTGCTCCTGTGGTTTTTTGCCAGAACCTACCTCTTTTCCCCTCTGTTCTTTCTCTTCCCCTCCCCACTCAAGTTCTTCAGAAGCTAATACCTTACCCTGTAGGATAACTCCAGTCAACAACATCACGTATTCTGAAAGGCAATTATAATAATGCATGAAAAAGAATGACCCACTTGTCAGAGAACTGATGAAGCTCAAGACCAAATCAAACAGAAGTTAACCAGCAGGTGTTTTACCTATGTATGACCACTTTCTTGGGATAAACCCCAGATCCTAGAGGAGTCAAAGAGGAGAGTTCAAGAGAAACAGAGTTAAGCTTTTCCTCCTGCCCACAGTTATGATCTGTATCGTAAACACACCATCACTCGAACCTGCTTTTACATTAATATTTAGCAGTTTTAGTCTTCTCTTACATTTCTGAGCACTTTCCACTTATTATCTAAAAATAATAATTATGATGGGATCTCGCTTGTTAGCTTTGTATAGGATGGCATATACCTATGTCGTTGACTAGGGCACCACTCATCAGACTACTAGGACTTGCGGCAACATTTAAATACTAGGAAGAACATAAGTAAAAAAGGCAATACATGGAAATGAAGATAATTAAATGGAAATTAAAATTTAGTTTACATTAGAAATCAAGTTGTATGCAAACTACTTAATTTTACGTAATTTCTCTAACTTGAAAAAAACAGGAGAAAGGAATATTGTATACTAGTACTTGTAAATGCAGAAATTACAAAACCCATGCTTACGTTGAATGTGAATAGAGAAATAAAAGAATAGTATCCATTCAGAAAAGAAGTACGGTCAGAAACATTCAATGAAATAGTGGAATCTAAATAGAAAAAAGATGGTATTTCTAGCATGACAAAAATACAGACTGATAGCAACGTATCTGAAAAATAAACACGCAGGCTTTGGGGCCTTTTTTTATCAAACGCTAATGTTTTACTTCAGAAGGACAGCACATCAAATTTCGCACATTCCTCCGATAGGTTTCTGTGTCCTTATTCCCATTTGTGGTATGTTCTTCAAAAGATCAAAAATTTTGCTTTGAGACGTTCCTGTAAACGTTCTCTCCTGAAGTACTCCTAAAAATACCTATAAATATGTCACAGGTAACATCATCTTGCAGGAAAGGGTACACTGGCATCTCATGTTCCGTCCTATTTAAGAGTACAAAAAGTAAAACTTAAAAGCAACGCCCTTTCTCAAGAAAACTTAAGAAATTTTGAAAACACGTTCTTTAAAGCAAAGAGAATGAGATCTTAAGATTATAACTGAGATCGGTAGGAAACTGTCAGTTCAATACTCCACATGAGTAAAAAATGCAAAATGAATTAATTTTTAGAACTCTTAGAAAGGGAAGAATGGACCAAATAGAAATCATAAAGTCACTACTTATGGTTCTGGTCCCCTTACCTCGAGGGGGGACAGCAGACCTGGAAAAACATGAAAAAGGGTGACTAGAACGGTCAGAGATAAGAAACTGTTTCTGACCACAGAATTATTAGATCAGCTTCCTTCTGCCAGGAAAACAAAAGACTGAGGTGGGAGATGACAGAGGGCTATAAAATCACAGCAAATAGTTGTCACTGATCACTGTCTCTTCTTCCATGTGATCTGGAGGATGTTAGAGTAAACTTGTAGATGCCATTCCCGACTATGTTGTTTGAAAAATTCCAGCAGGATGAGTTAGTAAACTGAAGATCATCGTCACATCTCCAATTTTAAATTAATGGGATCTATAGAGCTAACTCCCTGTATACCTTAATGAAAATTGCCCTGTAATATGCAATAATCCTCGAGAACACTCATTCCTTATCTCTGGTATCAGCTGTCAATACCTGGACAATGGTGGCTGCTTCTAATAGGCATTTAGCCCAAGAAGAAAGAAGGTAAGCAGAAGATGCAAATACATTAAATTCCTGGGAAGTTACCTTTAATTTTCAGACTGTAATCCAAATCTTACAGTTCTTGAATCTGAACAGCCTGATGGTAGATTACGTGCCTCCAACACAATTTTCAGATATAAGCGTCCAAATGTCTAGCAAGCTACACCTAGGACGATTAGAAAGCGCAAACCCTATTAGCATGCTGTGGACTGCACTGAACGTCCTATCCAAACCACTCAGGCTGGGTCAGTGGTTTTCTCAGTGACAGTTATTCTATAGGAGTACAGTAATGTCATCTTCGTAGTGCATGAAGCTCTCCACCCCTACAGATGCATCGTCTGATGGAACACACAGGCATCAGCTTCAGTGATACTGGATACTCGGGTATCCAAAGCCAGATCTTCAACCATCTGGTACAGCCAGCCTTTGACATTGGACTTCCTAACAAGCCAGGCTACTCCCAGCAGTTTAAGCACCTACAGGACTTTCTCATTGACTGTATTAATCTCATTAGCTGAGATCTAAGTACACTGAAGGTTCAGCAGAAAAAATTAATTAAATATTTTTATCATCAAAGTACGAACCTGCTGGAACTAAAGCTACCTGCAGGATTTGGGCTATTTGGGATATACGGCTTGCTCCAGAAGAAGAGAAAGCTTGAAGAAATTTTCTGAAAACGCCGCAATATCTGCCACAGAAGCGCCCCTATTCCCAAATCAAAGCACTCAACCAGAGTTTCTTTCGGTATGTGCCTGACAGATCAAACTCTACTATTTTTCATTGTCCAACCCTGGATACATGAAGGAAGGGAAACTGCAAGCAAGACGGATTACATCACTTCAAATGGCAAGCTGAGGCCCTTGAACATGGAAAAAGTCCTCTGCTGTGCAAAAGGTGAAGGAAAATTAATGGTCTCAACTGGAGTTCTGTGATCTCTTCCCATCTACTTTAAGACCTATTCAGAAACAGAGTTTCACTGCAGCTTAAGCTTTAAAGGTCGACTTCTCACATTACCTTAAGCTTAAGGCTTGGAGTGGTTTAGTTCAGCTTTGCACTGGGTGAAGGGAAAAACTTCCATTTTTTACCACCTAAAGTGCCCTATTATCAGATTAAATGCAAAATATAAACAGCAGCGCTCTAGTGTATGCCGACTTGACTTACACTTTGTGAAAATTCAAAAAGGCAGAAATCAAATGAATGTGCAGGGACATATTGGGAAAGAAAGAAATGAAGGAAATCATCTGTGATCCCCATTTTCTGTATTTCGCTTCTTACAACTGTAACTGGATTTTTAACCTCAAAATTGTGACGTGAGGAAGGGTAACAGATATTTGAAGGGACTGCTTCCAAAGAAATAAAAGTTGTAACAAAGGTTATATAAATAAACTGAAACTTTTAAGGAGACTAAATTAAGTAGTAGAGAATAATTTAATGTAGCTGGACAACTTACTCCAGTACAACTACACCATTCTACTGCTAACGAGCAACTTCACTGTTCACTAGAGCATCCAAAATTAAAGCCAACTTAAGTGAAAATACTAATACACTGTTGGGGGGGGAACCCCAAAGCTCCCCATAAATCAAACATGCTATTTCTCACATGACGAAGGTTTCCAGCATTAAATGCCAGCTGAATTTTAAAGTGCAGATTTCCCAACCAGTAACTTACCCTAGGCAAAGGACAGGGCCCAAGCCTTTAACATGAACACTCAGTAAAGCTTTACAAATGCATTTTGTATCCACCGCAAGACAAGACTTGGGAAACCCACTTTTGAGAGTTCTGGGCATCTTAACTTCCAGGCAAGGTAAAAAATAAGGTCAATCCTGCTCTCTGAAATGGCTTGAAACAGCTGTGCAATACGCAAATAACTACTGGACTGTGCTTTAGGATAACTCCCAAATTTTATTATACCATAGGCAAGTTCAATTTTTTTTTTCCTATTTCTTTCATTAGTTTTCTAAGCCTCCTGCCTTTGCTGATATAAACAGGATATATAAATCACGTCTAAACACACCCTCATTTTCTCCGTGCTTTCAGTACTGAATAATTCCAGACTCGGTGAGGTATTAAAAAGCCGCCATGTAACAGGGGGATAACAGGAGCAGGGGAAGCACATCAGTGCAGCTGCGCTCTGTATTTAGCAGACAAAAATTACATCCCCTCAGCACGAGCAGGGACCAGGGGTCGCGGGACAGCCACCGCGCAAGGCAAAACGCAAGCGGCTCATGCTGGAAGGCAGCCCAGTTAGAGACGCGGGGAAAAGCACTCACGTACGCTTTGTTCCACACTCGCTCATGGCAAAAGGAAACTTAATTCACTTTACAAGGGGATTGTAGAACACTGTTGAACCGCCCAACTAATGCTCTGCAGGACTTGTGCTGTGTGAAGGCAAGGCATTTTAATCCTGCCAAAGTAGTAAGCCTAAAGTGAACCCCCTGCACCGACGTTCTCAATATCCACAAAAAGATTCTGAATCCAAAGTTGGATTTGGAGACATGGCTGACCAGCTGATTAGTTACGGCTTTGCACCCCACAGTCTCTACGGTATCACATTGATTACAGAAAGACGTTACTGAGCCCAAAGATGCAGCCTCCTCTTTCCCCAGTGTGTTTGCAGGCACATTCAAGGGAAGGAGCTCACTTTTTTGGTGCTTATCTTCAGAAAACAAACAAGGTTACACCTCCCATGCATAAGAAGGATGTGTAAGATTCTTTTGTGAACAAATCATGTATGTAAATATTCACCTACTTGTACGCCTGGTAGCAAAATGTAAGTTTGTTTGATAATGTACAGACTGTCTCCAAAATATTCTTTATTTATAATTTATTTATAATTAAAAGGCTCTTGAAAATTATAACCACACATTAAATACTGAGTGAATAAAAAGAAGGATATACGTTCTTGAAAGGTTTCACCGTAGCTGCAGTTAAACTGTTTTAGTTTGGTGGGGTCTTCCATGTTAATCTCTATATTAAGATGTTAACATTGATGAAGGAGAGGGAAACAGTAACAATCTTAATTCTCCTCTCAGTAAATGGGATTCTAGAAAGGATTACCATGAAGAGTTAAATATTATTTTTGTGGTTCTAAGTCTTATGTTTAAATTCCCGTCACAGCAAAGAGCACAAGCTGGGAGGATATAAAAAGATAACCAGAGTCCCCATCAAATATTGTGCTTATTTGTTGTATCATTTAGATAAAGGTAACTTTCTCATTCCTGTAGCGCTACTGGATTGTTTTCTGCTTCTAGGGCACAACAGGCACATACCTGACTGCTGACTTCTAACAACAGGCTATTGAATCCTGACTCAAACAAAACAAAACCAAAAAAATCCTATCTAAAGCTGGCATGAAATTAAACCACTCAATGTAAACCTGCTATGACATTGTAATTCGTGTTGTAGAGATCTGTTCACCAGAAATTTCAGCTGCAGCGAACAAGACCCTCTAGGCTTACGCATACAAAGCAGCTGTTGTGTCACCTGTTAAGCTTGTTGTATTAAGCTCATGAGGAAGAACTGAAACTCATATTTTTCCAGCTTTAAGCTGGAAGCCAAGGATAACGTTCATTTTTTCCCTGCACCGCTAAAAGCGCATTCAGAACAAGGTAAAGAAACAACCTAGTGATCTGGGAGCTGCTCACGTGCCTGCCTGCTGTGCAAGAGTGCTTTAAAGAAGAGAGAAGGTAGGATGTGAGGTGGGGAATAGGACTGGAAACACCGTGCCTTTCACGTAAATACGTGAAAAAGGAACAATTACAAGTGTCTACTGTAACGTTTGTGGGGTTGTGTCAGGGAAGTAGATTGGATTCTTTCTTCTGAGACTATAGCTTGGCCCTTTAAACCACAGGGAACCTGGGGGAACAGACCTTTGCTTCTAGAAAACAGCAACACTGGAAGGAAGGGAATCATTCCAGGGTTATTTTTGGTGGCCATACAGACCAACCCACTGCAAAATACTCTGGGAGCTGCAGGGCCAGAAGTCCGCAGCGTACAGCTTTCCTTTTGCCTAAGCAGCCTAGGAAGAGATGACCTGCACTACTGAAATACACTGTTCTTCCCAGTGATAATAAAACTAAGAGAGCAAGTACATACGTCTCAAATGTCTGAAGCTTGATGAGATTAAACACATCATAAATGCAGTAGCAAACATTACACCTGAGGAAATGTGAACCTCTCTCATCTGATGATACCACAAAGTTGGACACATGAAGGTGCAATTCTGCCACGATTGCTGTGGTCTGGCACCGAGACAGACATCCCCATTCCCCTTCCCTACCCCAAACTTACTTCCATGGTCAAGTGCCCAGGCAGCACTGTGCCCAGCAGAATGTCAGATCAGCTCATTGACCAAAAGGGAAAAACCAGAGGATTTCCTGATGGGCCGCTTACCTTTCTGTCAGATCAACAGCACCAGCCTACCCCCTGTATCTGTACAGTTGCTGCATCTGAAACAGTGGGAACGTACAGCTGGGAGTTAGGGAGGAGAAGCTTTCAGCTAGATCAGATCAGACTGAGTTTACAACAGTTTGTTAAGGCTAACTAGGCATACTAATACTAGCTACTTAGCAAGGAGAGGTTGTCCAGAAAATGGTGCGAGAATTTGGGTTCTCACGATACTGGGCTTTGCAAGGTATCAGCTAGTAATGAAAATAATTTTTATTTTGCCCTATTAACACTCTCCCTGTTTTGATTCAGTACCATTTTGGAAAGGTCTTATATTAAATAGCTAATTTCAAGCAGAAGAGGTGAGATTCCTGCCTTCTCCAAACGGACAGTGAAAAGAATGTGTGAGGTACTTTCACCTGGAAATGTGAAGGGCAGGTTCCAGCAAGCGAACAAAACCAGATACAGAGTCAAGAGTTGGTATGAGGGTAAGAGGAAGCTTGCCATTAAGCCATTTCCATTATACAGTATTAGCACTAATTTTTAGTTCTAAAATTAGAATTTAATCTTCTGAGAAATTTAACGTGACATGCATCATCTTGAATATTTCGGAGGGCAACACAGTTAACAGGTAGCCAATAGCTTGTACAACAGAACATTATTTCATTCTTTACATGCTCCAATACTTGCTAGGATCATAAGATTACCGGAAGCTAAATGGAAGGAGAGAGTTTGCCATATAAAAAGCCCTCAGGCAGACCTTCTTACAGTAAGCTCATACATACAACAAAGCGATGCTCAGCTTTTTTGTACACAGGGAAGTTCATTCACCGGCCTACATAACTCAGTTCTTTTCTGGCTTGGTAATAGCTGAGAAATAATCCATTGGGTTTGCTAGGCATAAAACCGTAGCAGAAGTATTATGAATCATCCTACTGACTCCTAATTATGTCTGTCTTAACTTACAATTTTTCATACAAAAGATTAAGAAGTAATCAAATTGAGGAAACAATTGCAATGGAATGAGAGGTGTCTATAGTGCTCCAAATGATTATGTTTATATCGTCTTTAAAATGAGAATGAAAACTGTTTCATCACCAGCTGTGGGCAATTCACATTCCCAAACCATTGAAATCAAGACATTAAACTATCTAGCTTTAAAAAAAAAAAAAAACCACACTTATTTTTTTCTTCTTTTTAGAAAGAAAGAATTATTTTAATGCATTTAATTTGAATAAAACAGCACAGCAGAGCTATCAAGAACTCCACTGGTAACTACTGCAATCTAGTGGCAAACACCTAGTTAGGTGCGTATCATTAAAACTAAAACACCCAAAGAGGCTCTATCCTAAAGTCAAGTAGAATAATCAGCTTGAGAAGCAGGACTTCATTAAAGAGCATCAGTTGTAGTATCAAAATGGCTGTTTGGACTCATCTAGATGTAAAACTCAGCACTGAAAGGAAAATTTGCTTTATCGAGTCATTTCTCACAAGAAAAACTGTCCCAAATTAATCTCATTTCATCTGCAGAAATAAATCCTCATAAGTATGTGAGAAATTCCTTCTTTTTGTTAGACCAGATTCCCATCTCCAAAGTGCAAACAAATCTTACAGGCTCACACGTGTTTCTCCGGGCATACAAAGTATCTCGTTTCCCGTAGAGCCATGACCACAGTGCTTTACCTCTGGAGGTATCTGGTTTACTCCCCCACCTTCTGTTTAGTTGGAAAGCTCTTGGAGCAGCAGTACATTTCCACACTAGTGCAGTAAGAATTGTCACACTGTGCAAAGCCACAGGTCACCACAGCCCAATCTCACCTCTGACATTGGCCAACAGCGAAGACCCAAGGCAAAACACAAGACGAATGCATATGCAGAATTACTTGTTCCCTGCTGCCAGTATAAGCTGTAGCTTGGGCATTTCTGAAGCTGAAGAGATAGGAAGTACAGACCCCTGTGCTTAATATTCAGCTGCACACGCTCTCTACAAACATCTCTTTCACCTGCACTTAGCCTCCATGAGCCTCTCTGACTTCCTTTTATGTTTATATTTTAGGCCTCCAAAACACCCCATGAACCTGAATCACAAATGTAACTATGACATGTCAAAAACGGGCTTTTTTTGTTTGTTTTAAACCACCTGCCCGATAATTTTACCAGGCTGCCCTGATGCTTTAATTCCAAGGAACAGGGAGAAACCATCTTCTAATTATCTTCTCCCTCTCCCCTCCCCATCATTTTCTAGACCACTTCCATCTCATCTCTTACTTGCTTTTTTTCCAGGGTGACAATCCAGTCTATTAGCTTCTCCTCCAACCCCGAATAGAAGCTGTTTTAAATTCTCTTAGTCTTCTCTGCACTTTTCCTATTTCTGCCTTGTGACCTGGGTGACCGGAACACTACAAGTACACCATGGTATTGTACCGTGACACATAGAATGCACAACCACATTTGCAGGACTCATTACTGTAACTCGTTATAATGACAGCTTTCAAGAAAAACCCATTCCCTTCACATCCACTCGCTAGGCACTGGGGTTTTTAACACACACAGGATGTAATCCACCTTTTTTCTGCTTTGCTTAGAAACAAAACAATATATTCCATATACCAAATAAGCGTCCTTCGTAGATATGGCCTCCAGTGGGACAAGAAGTTTCACGCAAAGCTGTTCAGCAAAGTGTAACACGAAAGCGATGGGGAGGAGATGTTGGAAGGATGAAGAATTAATTCCCTTACTTTCAGCACCTCTGTGTTGGTAAACATCAGCACCAGAAGAAACCAGAAGAGAGGCAGATCCAAATGCCACAACCTCTTGCTTTGCAAAGTGAGTAGAAAGACTATGGAATGATTTTGACTACATGAATTTCTAACAGCGACTAAAACTTTCCACAGAAACCATGCAGAACCTAGAGGCGATAGCAAAAAGATGACTCCTATTCCTTATGAATTCCATTTATCTCATGTTTGGTCCTCCCAAAGGCACTTCCCTTTGACAAAGTCCTACCTGTCAAGTAAAGAAGAAAAAACATGGATAGCAAAGATAAGAGAGAACTGCTTTTTCACTATGGACATATGATCAGAGGAAAACTGCGTGTCCTGGTGATACACCTTCTGGTCTCAGGCTGCCGCAACTTCCCAATTGAGTTATGACTAGCCTAGCAACACCATACCCATCTTCTCCTTCCTTTCAGTAATTTCTCACCTACTTGTTCTTATAATATATATAAAACCTCCAAATACACTTGGATAGTAGCTCTACGTGACAAGAGACTGCCCAATATTCCTGTTCCATGGCTTTGATGAGGAAAACACTGTTGCCAGTCCCCTTTCCCTTATTCTCCCTCTCTGTAATTGCTTCATTTTTTTCTTGCAATTATGAGATTCCAATTTCTGCAAGAAGTTCTGTTGGAAGAAAAGAGAAAAAAAAATTAAAAGGCTACAAAAAAGATAAGCAGGCTATCTGATTCTGTTCTCCTCATGCGAAAAAGCTCAGACGTAGGAAGTCTGCATCCTCCAGCTTGGTGTCACAGCACCTCCAAGAATCGCTTAACTTTGATCCCTGCTGTGAAACTGCCGCAGCTAAAATATTAGGTTCCAATCACCGATACATATAGAGAATTAGCAGCTATTGAGCAGAGATGTTCCATGAAAGGTGTGGGAACATCCAAATTTTTCAATATTTGACAGAAAGCAGTTTTTTCAGGTACGTGAGGCCTATGGTACACAGTACAGAGGGGGCATCAGTCTTCCCTACATTCTGTCCTCGAAAGGCTCCCTAGAAACCTCTCTGTCATTCCACCCATCTTTGCAGTTAAAAAGGACGTACTTGAACCTCAACTTTTCTTGCTAAAATAATGCAGTCCAACAATAGCTGTTTTCTATGTCTGTGATCACATCATGGAGCCCGGGTAGTTTCATACTTCTTATAAGAGCTCCCTGATGTTCATTTGCTCTCTAACTTCACACGTGCATTTACAAATAAGCCATACAAAGACTGTGGCTGAAAAGGAGCAGATGATGTATTCTTCGTAGCAGGTCTAAGCTGGCAGCAAGTAAATGAATGATTTAATGAGGTTGCAGTTTCATTCCAAACAAGTACAGCTGACTTTGGTTAGCATCTGGCTTAAAAGAAAATTTCCACTTTTCTTTGTTTTATTATGCAGGCGCAAGTTTAATGAAAATGAAGTCAAAATGGTGACTTGTATATTAGTGAAGCTAAGAGTGATTACGATAAGCAGTAAGTGAAAGGAAACATGGAGCCATAGAACAGCTAAGCCATGAAATAACTCCTAGTAGTAATATAACTCAGACATGATTTTAAAAGAGACAGAAACTCCTGAGGCAGCAGCAAATAAATCAAAGAGGCTACAAGTTCAAAAGCTAACTCTGTATATATGATTCAAAGACTGCATGCTGTCAAGTATCAACAGTACACAGTATTTTTGCTATAATCTGGCCAAAGGGTTAATGTAATAAATGGTGACAAGCTCACACAGCCAATATGATGAGAAATACAGACTCAACTTTGGCCTTAGATGCGTGCCTGCAACTCTCATTAGCGTCAGGCAGAACTAGATGCACGCGTCTGCTGTCAGAATTTTGCTCACAGATGTTTACTATCAGAAAGCCTTTTGAATCCACTTCCTTCATTACTATTCAGCCTTCCGTCTCAGCAGGCACAACCAGATACAGCAGCTTCCTTAAGCATGCCAGGAAGCTACTGTCTTCATTTATTTAGACAATTGTATTTGGCTGCTTTTTTTTTAGTACGCAAAGGAGGTTGGTATCCTGCAACCCAGCATCAATGGTCCTCCACTCAACTGATCTCTTAAGGGCAGTTGAGAGCCATACGTACGTACTCAGCATACGTTTGGATGTTAATCCATTGCGTCATCAACACCTAGCGTCTGCACCAAGTGACCAATGCACATGGACACATCACATCGCATGACAGGCGGGCAACTACCATACGACAGGTATCGACCTGCCTATATGAAGGGCCAAGGCCCCAAGGCCTGTGTAGCAAAGCTGCATGCAGCCCCTTCATTAACTACACTAGTTAACAGCCTGGTGGGATGGAGCTTTCTATCACTGGCTGATACATTAGACATTAGGAAAAACTTCTTCACCGAGAGGGTTGTCAGGCTCTGGAATGGGCTGCCCAGAGAGGTGGTCGAGTCCTCATCCCTGGAGGTATTTAAAAGAAGGACAGATGAGGTGCTGAGGGACAGGGTTTAGTGGTGGGATGGCAGTGCTAGGTTAACAGTTGGACTCGATGATCTTAAAGGTCTTTTCCAACTGAGGTGATTCTATGATTCTATTCTATGATACTAACCTGAGCCAGGAAGCTGCTTCACTTTTAAACCTGGATAAGGAGAATGACTTCATTGTCCCAGCTGTTGATGGGGATACAGAAATGCAGCTGTTTAGAGATCTTATTTTCTTCACAGTTTTCCCAGTGATACTTTAGGAGGTTCTACAGCTACGCACAGAGAATTCCTTTTCAGCAGGACTGCAACAGAGTGGTAGAAGGTGGTAGAAGAAATGATCTTTCCACCTTCTGACAAGGAGTACCTCAGCACCACTAGGGACAGCAAATGACCATTTTACCTCAGCTAGGGCTACTGTACCGTTAGAGCAATTTTTCTGATGCTGCAGATGCTGACAGCAGAATTCAGAGAGGTAATAACATCCAACATAGTACTTCCTTGGAAGTGGAATCAACTTGCCAAAGTCCAAGTCAACAAGACATTATGCTGCTTACTGAAGCCAAGGCAGGAGTGATATTACTAGTAAATAAATAATAATAACAATAACAACAACAACAATAATAATAATGAGACATTTGACAACTGGCTGTTTGTGCCAGCAGGTAAGGTACAACCTTGCTGTTTCTATGTGCTGTTCCTAGTATGCAAGGATCTCACTGGCTCAGTTAGATATTACACCATACTAAGTGTAGTAAGTGACACTGAGCTGACTTAATATTAAAAAAAAACCCACACAGAAAAAAAAAAAAAAATCTGTCAAACCCACCTAAACTCTCCTCCAAATACATATATGTTGTTTATTCTTCTCTTAATTAAGTTGCCTTTGCTTCATACAGTGGCATGGTGCTCATTAGTGAGGAGCACATTTTATTATATCCAAAAGTCTACATGGCTGCTCCAGCAATGATGTGTAGGTGCACTACTATAAAAAGGGATTCCTTATGATTTGAGCCTACTCCCTTCTACTGTTAAGATCATTTAGCAGAAGGGCTTCCAATCATCCAGAGGCTGAAAGAAATACTGATGCAAGAAAAAAAAATCTAATCTAATCCTCAGAGATACACTCAAGCTTTTAAATAGGCATTGTCTTGATGCGCAGAGAAGGAAGAAACATTTAATAATAAACTCTACTTTCCAAGAACTGCTAGGAGGAATATTTGCAGCAGGAAACTTGGGGATGAAGTTAAATAATAAATACAAAATGAAGCTAGAACTGCAGGAGAGGAAATAAAACACCTGCAAATACAGTAGAAGGGAATTACATGCCTAAAGAAGTGAACATTCATTATAGATTCTTTAAACATTTTCTTCTTTCTGTGGAAAAGCAACACTGCAAAAGGTCATACAAGCCAAGAAACATTCTCCCTGTCCAAACAAGTTTGAATTTTTATAAATCGAACCTTTATAGGGTCTCCAAGAGAGACCATTGTAATCATTTAGCCTCACCTCCTGTCTAAAGCCAATTTCACCACTCATTTGTGCATCAAAACTACAACTTGCTGTTGAAAAAAGCCTCTCTCCAGAAAGAAAGCCATGCTTGACCGAAAGGCTCTAAGTGATGGAGAACGAACCACATTCAGTAGGTAAGATGCAACTGTTATTACTCTCACTGATCAAAAGGCGCATCATAGTCCATTAGTCTGGATTTGGCTTCCTGAATTCCAGCTCACCATATGGCATTATCTAACAAGCCTCTGTTATCGGGAATCTTCCTGTATATAATGAGGGTATATGTAGGCAGAGATTGAATTACTTTCAGTATTCATTTTGGGTGAACTTCATAGCTTGAGTTTTCCACGTGCCTACTCGTTCTGGCAGGTCCTTCCAAAATATGTATTTTAAAATAGAACAACACATTTCATCAACTTGCACAAAAATAGTATCACCTGCTGTTTCTACATGCTCTTTCTAGTATTCAAGGATCTCACGTGCTCAGTTAGGTATTGCAACATGTTAAGTTTATGTTCAGTTAAACCCCATGACCTCTTTCACTAATTTCCAAACAGTCCCCTACTTTAAAACCCCCTTTTTTTTTTCTTAGATGTATGGCCTAAGAAATTGCCTTAGGCTTTGAACAATGTTCAAACGTGCTCATCGATTTAGGAAAACCCAAAGATAATGAGATGTCCCTTTTGACAAACAGACTCCAATAGCCAGACTGCAAAAAGAATCTGAAATCTCAAAAGGAGGATCTGACATTCCTGACCACTAGACAGAAGGAACCTACGCCATGCTAGGCACTGCCATACGGCAGCACCCCAAGAGCCTGGCACAAGTGCCTCCAAGCACTTTGATCCAGAGCCCAGAAGTCTCTCTGAAAAGCTTCTGTTATTCCAAAATACTATGCAGTGATGAGTGTTTTCAAGTTAAACTCCAGCTACAAGAGAAGTCAGGAGAAAGGTACTAGGGCAGAGCATTGGATTCTAGAGACTATTTCCAGGTGTTTCCCCTTGCTCTCTCATCCATGCTTTCCAGATGAAAGCCCTACATAGCATCCCCTCATTTCCTCCTCTTTTACCAACCATGTGCTCTCTGGGACGTGACTTTGGACATCTTTTCTACATTGATGCATCACTCTAGAAGCGCCATGTTGAGCACCCTTTCCCCACAAGAAGCTGGTGCCGCCTGTAACTTCCAAGCAAGTAGGACATGTGGCTTTCAGTTCCCTTAGACTGAGGAAGGTCACTCAGTTCTTCCTTCTTCCTTTTTTAACAAGACAACAATTAAAATTGCATTTTGTGCAATGTCAAGCTTCGGGGTTGTTTTGCACGCTGAGCACGCTCACCGCTGCAGCACTTTTAGTTGACTCCCCCTTTCTCTTTTTCAGAAAACCTAACAGGTGAAGGCAAGAACTGCCAGAGAAACTACAACTTCAGCTGCCTAGGGAACAATCCAGAAAAGCACCCGATGTGTGGTGAAGGTGGCTTGGAATTCTACACATCAGTACTTAAAACATGTCTGTGTCATACGTCAGGCTTTCTGAAACTACATTAGGAAGGGGCAAAATGTGTGGTGAGCAACAGCATAGTCCTTTGATCTAAGCCAACTTTAGGGAAGACTTATGTGTATGTTTTTAAGGAAAGAATTATCGTTACAGAGATAAATATAAACTTACTCTCGGTGAAATCTATTCGTGTTAGATTCATCTAACAATTTTCTTCACAAAAAAAAAAGGGGGGGGGACACTCGTTTACCCAGAGACTTGCAAGATTTTTGTTAAAACTGAAAGATGAGATGTAACACAAGAACTTAAAAACATGATTCAATGATAGATGGAAAAAACCCAATTGTGCTTAATTAGGAACTGTCACATAGGTAGAAGCTTACCAGAAGAGTTTCCTAATGAGTTACGGTTCCTAATGAGTTAACGGTTAGACTTGATCTTAAAGGTCTTTTCCAACCTAAACGATCCTATGATTCTGTGAGTTCTTGAATTTCTCCTATTAAGTGTTTTCATTAATTATAATAGCCTAAGAGGAGGGCTACTTAAATCTGCTGACAGAAACTCAGAAGTCATCCTTAGTATTCTAATGAATTCTTTGGAGGAACTGGACATCTTCGCTGTTATGAGGAAATGGGATGAAGTGTGGTAGTAAAAAAAAAAAAAAAGAAAAATCATGAAAATAATGAAAATTCACTGGTAAATATTCTCATGGATAGCTATGCACCAAAAAAAAAGTAAATACTGAAACCGGGAACTGAATCATCTCAGAGCTCTGCATAACACCCATTTTAAGTATAATGCATATTTTTAAAAGTAACAAAATTGTAAAACTTATATTCTTTAAGAAATATTGCAAAATTCTATCTTTAGCCATTATTCATCCACCCCTTGAATCATTTAATTTCCTCCCAAGGATTACAGTTATTTTGGTCTACTTGACAGCAATACCTACGTACAAAGAGCATACCCTGATGAACCTGAGCTCAGTGGTACTTCAGCTGCATTACTAATAATCTTCTTTTGATATTCTTTTATTTTTAACTATCTGGTCACATAGGTACTGCAATAATCTTCATACAGAAAATAAAACTGTATAGATATACTTGGGAATTAATGCAAACCTTCACAAGTAAGCCAAATGCTAAACATGGCACTGATGGCAAGGATCTTTTAAGAGTTCTTGATATCGTAAGGACTCAAGTGATACTGACTGACAAGAATAAGACTTAAACCTTTCAAACTCAGGCCATGACACCGCATCTGCTTTTGGCTGACAAAGAGATCCTTTCGCATAGCATTGTGGAATTACAGTCTTGCTGCATTGCTTTATCAGTGAAAATCACAGAATCATAGAGTTGTATAGGTTGGAAAAGTCCTTTAAGATCATCAAGCCTAACCGTTCCCCTAACCCTGCCATCCCACCACTAAACCCTGTCCCTAAGCACCTCATCTGGCCAGCTTTTAAATACGCCAATACTATTCATGAAGCCTATCTAATAGGATCCAAACATCAAAACATTAGTCAGATTCTTAGGAACCAATTTTCGGCAGCAGCTACAAACCCTAAGGAATGTCTAAGAAAATGAAGACTGTATTTATTTCTTGCTTTTATATTAAAAATGTATTTAGCATACTTAAAAACCCCAACCAACCAAACACACCCCACCCCATCCCCAAACAACTGAAAAAAATCCACCTCTTCCTGGGGAACCATAACCTGATTATATTTCTGTATAAACTTTGTGAACTGAGAAAAAAACAGCACTGTAAATAAACGGCATTGGATAGTACGTATAGATATTAGGCATGGCTAATGACCACATGCTCAGTTTTGCTGAGAAACACAAACTTCATCAAAGGAGTACATTTTGTGGAAGTGATGCCCCTCTCTTCCGTTACCCTTCCTCTATGAATCCCCAAAAAATAACAGTTGAGGGTAACCACCGTAAAAAACAAAACCAGGTTAAAAGTGCTTATAAACAGAGCTGGTATTTGCCTATCGCTCTCCTCATTCCAGTGGTTCAACGTTGCAGTTGTTACAAGCCTTTTGCTTTAAAAATGATAAAAAATGACACAAAAGTATTCTGTGACTGATCCAACGTAACTGCAAATACACTCAGATGATAAACGCTGTTTCTGAAGGACCTATTTCTTTTTGTATTGTTCAATAGAGCTTTTGTCATGGGAACGTATCGATTAGAAGTACTGTTGCTTTCTTAATGGATTATGGATACGAATGGAGTTTTAGTAATTAAGAGAAAATATTTTTTTCTTTCATCTGTTAAAGGTAATTAGAAAGGTTTCTATTTTTTTCTTCTTAAAAATTGCAACACTGAACTGAAATTATGCAAAGGTTCAACAGAACGCAATTTAAGAGTAAGAGGAGAGCAGAGTTAAACTGCTATGGCAGTTGTCTTGTTTACCTCCTCAGTTTCTTCTCTTTTGTTTTCTTAATTTTAATAACTGGCCTTTTTAACCTCATTTGCTATGGATCATGTCCTGGCTGTGAATGCAATCTTTAAACAGTATTTGTTTAAAATGATAATATTTAATTACTTTTTTCTTTCCCACTTAGGAGAAATGTCAATGTTCACAGATTTTAGGAAATAAGTTCATTTTAGGAACTCAAAGTCTCCTTCCTCCAGTCTTGCTGCAAAGATTGCAATATCACAATACAGCTTGCACTTCGCTAACCTTAGCTCAAGCAAAGAATGAATATTATGAGCCCTTTGGCATACTGTCATGCTATCCAGCAGCACATGCAAAAACTGTTATTGAAGTCACTGAACTGTTTATGAAATAATTAGAAGCTAAATATTGTTTGCAGAAATCACCGGGGAAATACTTTATGTAATGGATAAAGTCAATAAAATGGAATTGTTTATGGAAAATTTCTGACCAGCAAAGAAAGAAAAAAAAACAGGTCAAAGAAATTACTAGCAAAGAACTATTTACCAGTTCAAATGATCACAACAGGAAAAGAACAGCAATTACATCAGTTGCTGCTTCAGGAGATCAAGTACACATAAGTCTTGGAATGGCTTAGCTAATAGATTGCATCTATTACAATGCGTTAGAATAAAAAAAGATAATTGTTAATCCCCATTTCCACAAATATTTAAACGTTCAACCCTAATAAAAGGACCTAATTAGATTACACTGATAGATGCAAATCTCTTCCAAGTAGCTGTAAGCAAACGCATGTGAATAGATGGTTTCCAATGAGACTTGACAAGGGGAAAGCAGATGGCAACGTGAAAGACTTCAGTTCTCCTGTAAGCCATGCGCTATAAAAGCTGTGTTTATGTTTCAGGTTTGGTAACCTCAGAAAATATTTTTAACTGGCAATCACTTGAACAAAGATTACCATAAGGAGTTAAGCAATACCTTGCATGCTACGAGGATACTACGGATTTGGTTTAAAAATGTTTTTTCAACAGCAGTTTTGTCAGATAATTAAAAACATTTGAACTCTTGGGAAAAAAAAAATATAGAAAAATATTAGAAAAAATACAGCTGCCTGGATATTCTTCACTATGCTATCATGGCAAGCTTTGTCTGCCCTTGCAAAAAACATACCTATGAAAGCACATGCTCTTCCTTGCCTCCCTGTAGCAAAGGCTTATTATCAGAAGCTGATCCTTGCCATATTTATTTAAAAGGCATCCCTGTTTCTTTGCAATCATGTTTCTCTTTTGGTGAGCAAGGAAACCGAGCAGTGTCTGCTAAACTACCAATATGAATTTTTAATGTAGGCTTAGACCTCTATAGCGTGGGGGGGGGGGGGGGGGGGGAAATAAAAAAAAGACAAAGATATTGATGATGAATAATATCCAGAAAGCTAAATAAAATATGAGACAACACATTTTAACATAACTCAGGCTGAATGAGCATTTCCTCGCCAGGAAATGACTGCTAACAGGACATTTAGCCTTGTATCTTGAACAAAGCAACAAAGCCAGGAAAGAAGGGCGCAAACACCACGAGCCATCAGAGGGTCTCTTGGAGCGCCTGTACTTGTCAGGGTACTGTGAGAGGACTTGGGTTGTGCTCATGAAGGGTTCAAGGGTTTTTGACTTTAGGCTTCTAACATAAGAGCCAGAATTAAGAGCACAGCCTGTCTAACTGACAGAGACCACAGACAAGACTTACAGGCTAATTAGTCACAGACGTCTGGTTATGACCCTCTGTGATTACTGCAAACGCATACTGGGGCCACCACCAGAACAAACCGCTCCATTTAGAAATCCCCCTCCCCCAATTTTCTTTTCTGACATTTTTCAGTGGCTTTGGGAAAGCATTATTTGGGATTTCAAGTCCAGACCTCATTCTGGTTTGACATGCATGACGGCTTTGAAAAGACTTGTTTTTCTGCCAAAACTTTACCCGTGCTGGCATTTCCATATTTACACCACAGATGAAGATCATCTCCTAAAGCAGCAGAGCATGTTCCTGCCCGCGCCCCAGCAGGTCCAAGCCACAGCAGGAGGTCTGTTCTCTCTCAATGGACAAAGACCAAGAGGAAGGACAACGTGAGGAGGGAGACAGCCCCACCGTCTCATCGCAAGGAATCCACAGCAATGTACTCACTGTCACAACAGCCTCGAAGGCCAACGCCTGTGTCTCTAGCTCACCTTTTGCCTTGGGGTCTATGAGGATCCAGCTGGGCTTAGAAAAGCAGGGCTTTCTCATGCCTTGTCAAACTCCTGTAGCACCTCTCTTCATCCTGAGCTGGCAAACGTGGCCCCTTAAAGCAGAACAGAACCCACGCCCCAGAGACCCTGCAGGCTCCTTCATTAGGCAGCTGCCCGACTGCCCACAGATGCGCACGCACATGGGTTTCGGTTGGGTAACTTTCAGTCTATTTTAGAACCGAGCACCTTCTGCTTGATCATTTCCTGCCCCTCTGGTTTTGCTGCTCACGTTTTGCCTTTCTAAAGACCTCTCAAGGCCTCAACCCTGAGCGAACTGAAGGAACTAATTAGAAAGAAAAGGTGAGCTCTCTCAATCCTTCCACTGGCTGACTTCAGTTATCCTGTGTCGATTTTTTTCCTTCCCCCTTCGGTTAGAAAACAGTACGTCTGTTCAAGTTTTGAGCCATTAGTTGGAAAATTAAGCAATTAAAGCAGACAGCATCTGTGGACAATGATTTATCAAATATAGTTTCAGGAACCAAAGTGTAAATTGAAGCCAACTTCAAGAGCTGAAGGCTTGATATATCTTCAGGAAAAGAAGAAAATAAAAAGAGAGGATGAGTCTTCACAGAAGCCAAACCTCCTGGCAATTAGAAATGGGGAGGTATTTATAGGTGTGATGAAGAACAAAGACCACACCATTAGAGCAGCCTACAAAGCGGGTCATTTCAGAAGACTAATTTTATTTTAATTGCTGCAGAACAATGTACTCATTTAAGAAATACACCATTGCAGCAACAGTCTAGTGATTTGACTCTATATATATCACTGAATTTAGGCTTTGTGATACAAATCCTATAGCACTTGACATTTAAAAGTGTTTTTGAGGGAAATATACAACACTACTGGTGAACAATGATACCTCTTATATCAAATGTAATTGTGTGGGTTATTAATTGTCTCGTTGATTAAACAACTCATTCGCAGGTTGTTGACAAGTTTCATTAAGAGCAAGTTTTATTTTCTCTCCTGCAAAATTAAGAGCGCGTTAGAGTGAATTATCACTTCTCACTGATCTTATCAAGGATTATATCAATATTTGATTTTTTTATATGAGTAAGCCTCTCATCCAAACTAATGCAAATCTTGCACACCACTCTGCTTTTAAGAAACAATGAACAAAACCAGAATTCTGCCTTTAAATTGAGATGCAAACCTTTTTCTTCCCATTTGAATACAGTAGGAAGACTCACACTTTCTAGCAGACATATCAGGTATAATTATTTGGGGCAATTTAAAGGGGTAAATCTTTTTGTGAAGCATTCAACAAAATATGGTTTTGGTCATTCCCAAACTATAAATTCATCCAGCCCAAACACAGTGAATAATTTCAGCTAAGGAGAAATAAATATTCAGAGCTATGTTCAAAAACCAGCAGTGTCACTTCGAACGCTCCTTCTACCCGTTGCACTTTATGGCATGGACCCCACGACAGATTCTAGGAAGAGCTCAGGAGCAGGTTTGGAACTGCACACTGTGGAGCCAGTACAGACGGCTGGGAAGGCAGCCAGGGCTGGGCGGGAGGTGCGGCACCCCAAAAAGGCAGCGAGAGCTGGGCCCTGGGCTCCAAACCAACATGAGGTATCACCAGTTACCTCACAGGTAACACCTCATCTTTCTGAAAGGCAGGAGCTCCCAGCTTCTCATGGGTTCCTACCAGCACACTTCACCTCTAGTTTAGGTGACTTAATATCCAGCCCCTGCCTTTGGGAAGTTGCCAAGCGCAGCACAGCTCGGTTAACTTCCCTTCAGGCTTCTCCATTTAGCAGGTGAACTGGCAGAAGAGCTGTTTGCACAGCTTTCAAGTGAGTTGCATGTAAATCCCCCAACTGGAGGAAAAGTCCTATAAGTGTTTGATTTGGCCTTTACGTTACACCCAAGTTTCAAAGCGGCTGCAGCAACTTCTGTGAAATAACTCCTAAGTGATGCAGCTTATAAGACAAAACCACACTGTTCAGCAGGACACGTGTTCAGCACAAAAGGGGAGCCTTTACAAATACCACTGTGATTACTGCTCAGATGGCAGATGAATACAGGTGTCTTCTGGCACAGAAACGAGGCGGCTTGCCTTAGAAGAGAACTCCTGCAACGCACAAGGTTGCGTTAACTTCCCCTTGATAAATTTATGCTAAGCAGAGGCAATACACTACGAAACCCCTCTTCTTGGGGAACAAGCTTAGGCTTTTATCCTATTTTGTACATATCTACAAATTCATTGAGACATCGTCACTGAATCCAAAAAAAAGGAAGTGTGCAGAGTCAGGGCAACTGCAGGATTCCTGCAGAACCAATCTCTCTCACACAATGATGTTTTATATTTGGTTTCTCATCTTGCTCACCTAATGCAAAGGGCTTAAGAAAAAAAGACCGGTAGCGCTGTTCATTGCATTCCTTCTTAGCATTGCTGCTGGTCTTTTCTTATTATATTGCAAAGACAAAACACCGTTGCATGCAAATCCTAGCGAACCGTAAGAAAAACATTAAGGTTGTTAAATGGATGAAATATGAATGGAAATGCATGTACGAAAGCACCTCAAGGAACAGCAGAACCAGGGCTAAAGGAAAAATCTGAATTGATAATGGCATTGATAATGAAGAACACCTCTCCCAGTAGTACAGCTGAGGAACGTGTTTATGTTAAGAGCAGAGAGTCTGCACCCTGGCCAGAGCATCCCCGCCTCTCCCTGCCGCACACAAACAGCCCCAGGCAGACCACTGGGGCACACGTGTTCCAGCGCTTGTAAGCATTAGGAAATTACACCGATGAGAGAATGCATGAGAATGGAGAAAGTTCTGTAAAACAAAATAACTTGCCTTTTCATTAAGCTCACACAATTAGTTTTGTCATGATAACTTTCCAAAAGAACCACTAGGTTCTATTTTATATGTTAAAGAGCAAGCAACTAAAATTTTCTCATTACCTTTGAGGCTTGCAAGCAACTGATAAACATTTACTTTTACTGTAAAAAATCAAGTTTTCTGAGTCTACTGTGTGTTATATATTTGCCTTAATTGGGCTGATTTTAGCCTCCTTAAATTTTGTCTAATTTTTTAACTCAGACTTTTATTTGTTGCAGAGTTTCTCATAAAAATCTGCAAATGAATTACAAAGTGTGGTTAATGAGCTATACATAAACCTTCTCTTTTCCTTTATCATTCTTACCATCTGTTTTGGCTGGTTTATTATCAGCCTGTAAGCTAATAATCTATCTACTTTATTTCCCATCTTACTTGGAAAAAAAAAGATGAAGAAATCCAGAAGAGTTTTTAAACTCCCCTTTTTCTCAGAGTTTTCCCCGGGTGATGCCTTATGGTCCAAATCTGTGTTGTGCTCCCATTTTCTCCCCTGCAAAATCCCTATTTCCAATTCTATAAAAAAGGCCCATCAGGTTTCCAACACCACCCCCCCAAGAAAACAGTGGTACAGCAACTGTAAGATTCAAATCCATCTACTTTACCCTAGTTCCTCAGTGTTATTAAGCAAAAATACTACTTCTTCCCGCCACTATTCCTATTGCAATCTTTATTGACAACAGACTTGATGTAAAATACAACTACAGATTTGCAGAAAAGAATTTGCACTGTTTCTGTCTTACCTCTCCACGTACAAGAAATGTATTTAGCCACAGCCTTCTTCCTATGCACTACAAGTCTAACATGTGCTTTAGTAGAGTTGTTCCTTCTCTTCCAGTTAGGGCCAATAAGTTTCTGGGCATCTATATTACATTTTGGTACGTCCCATCACACAAGAACCACAGAATGGCAAGGGTTGGAAGGGACCTCAGGAGATCATCTAGTCCAACCCTCCTGCTCAAGCAGGTTCTCCTAGAGCATGTTACACAGGACAGCGGCCAGGCGGGGGTTGAAGATCTCCAGAGAAGGAGACTCCACAGCCCCCCTGGGCAGCCTGGGCCAGGGCTCGGGCACCCTCACAGGCAACAAGTTCTTCCTCCCGTTCAACTGGAACCTCTTCTGCTTCAGTTGTGCCCATGGCCCCTCGTCCTGGCGCTGGGCACCACTGGGAAGAGTCTGGCTCCGTCCTCGTGACCCCCACCCTTGAGATATTTGTAGGTGGTGATGAGATCCCCTCTCAGCCTTCTCTTCTCCAGGCTGAACAAGCCCAGCTCCCTCAGCCTTTCCCCATAGGGGAAAATAAAAATAAAAACAAAACAAAACAAGAGAGTAAAATAAAATACAATGACACTGTTTAAAATTACAAGAAGTGCCCCTGAACACCATTATTTCCTAAGAGGTGCAAGCTACATCATTTTGTGAATCTTCAGCTTACAACACTAAAAACTGATAGGACAAGGTTGAGAAACAGGACCAAGCTCTTGAAAAATTGATGAAAAAAATTTTGAATTTGCTGCTGTATGGAATACAATCATTACTAACCAGGTTAAAGAATAGTCTAATCACAGTCCCTCCTTCCTAATTAAGCCCTGTTTTCAGAACTGAGAGTGAGATCACATTTGCTCTTCTTTATAACGGAATAACTGATTTGGAGAGGTTGAAAAAGCCAGCACTAAGAACTAGGCTTTATTTAATGAGTATCAATTTGGGAAAAACTACCACGAAAGTGAGCAACAAACAGTTAAACACTAAGCTGAAAAACTTCTTTTGGATTATCTGCAGATTTCCTAGCAGAGCTGCTATTCTACTTCATAAGCTCTATAGAGACTTTAATCCATTTTGCACCTGAAAAGGGGCATGCAAGTGAAATTATTACATTTTCAAATGCAAGCTCATGGGAGCACAGCCTGGTGCTGTAAACTGATACTGAACTGAGGAAAAAAAGAAAAACAAAGCTTGGTTAGACGCTCTGAGGTCCTCACGTCCACCTCGAGCACACTATGTACCAAAGGTGCCTGGTAGGTCCTGTGTTATGAGGCCACGTACTTAGCAGTCCTTAACCAACTTTGTTTTCTTACTTTCTTGTGCTCTGACATACATTATAGTACTTCAACAGGTAAACAGTACATGAACAAGGTTGGCAGTTTCCCACGTTTTCTGATTCACTATTTGTTTTATAAGCCAAAACCAAGCCTATCTCAAAAATTTGTATTTATTTTTTAATTTACTCACAGTACATTCCTGTGGTAAAAAGAAGTTTATCTTCCCAGGTATAGGAACTTGGAAAAACAGAGAGTGTGTACCTACCTGATTGAAGCCACTCTGAAGTCCACAGGAAGACCATGGGCAACATTCATCTCTCCTAACTGCAGTGATTTAGAAGTTGTCTGGTCTAAGGTGGTTGCAGAGGCCTCCACAATCAAACACAATTCTGTCTTCGAGTATGATTCATCGCTCTCTGCATGCACCAATCTCTCCCCGCTGATTATAAAGAGGACCCAGATGGGTAGTTTAGGTCAGGTATCCAACTTTTAAGACTGCTGCAGTTAAGTGAGATCCACTGCTATTGACTTAAATGGAACGGACTCTGGCAGAAAGTAAAGCTGCACAGGAGTCTATGGCAAAGCAGCACCGTCATTTCTGAATCTCCAGTCCCGTACCTTACCCAGTAAAGACTCTTGCTCTTTGTCATAGACGAGCTTTCACCTAAAGGAGGCCTAAAGCTGCATGCCAGTCAAGGGAAGAACAAATACAAAATATGTCAATTAATTTAAAAAAGGGACAATTAAGATACAGACTGACTGTATTTCTTTTTTTTAGAGTCATTAACATCTACTACTTTTTCCTCCTAATTAACCTACATTTACATCATGTCAAGTGGACTGTACACAGTTTGTAAACAAGGCACGAGAGCACCAGGCTTTCTCCTGACAACTGTTATAACACCTGGATAGGTCACCCTCCCAAATTTACACAGCCAAGCCTCTTCCTGCAATTGTTTTATTTCTTAGTGCTAAAATACTTACACATATGCGTATCACGCCAAGTAAGTTGCAGTAAGCAGTAGCACTCCTGTGACTAACTAGCCCTGACCGCTCTCAGTAATTAAGCCATGAGCCAGGAGACCACAAGGCCCTTTTCCAGCCTGTTTTTCCATACCAACGAGAATGCAGGCTGGTATAATTCATGTGCCACAACCCTTAGGTTGACAGAAAGGCAGAAAAACAGGAAGAAGCAACACCTTCCTGTTTACATACTCCACCCCCACAAAACCACTGAAGGAATAACAGCAAAGGGCAACTCTGGAAGAAATCAGCAGTCACGAGACAAGCTCTGCAACTCTTCATGATGGTGTACAGAAAGTTTTCACCCAGGACAATGACCCATAAAGAGAAGGTCACAAATACCAGAGGTTGAAAAGGCTGCTGAGTATTCAGTGGCTGACCAATACGGGTTCCAGAGAAGCTCCTACACCTGCAGCACCTTGGCTGGAAGGGTACACAGGTCTTTTTTTACTCACAAAGGGAAGAGGTCGGTTGAGATCATGCTTGGTTTTTTAAATAGACCTGAACCTTTTTACGGAAAAAAACCCAAAAAACCAAACCCAAACCAAGTGCCAAAACACAACGCAAAAATGTTAGAAAAACCAGTGCTTTCCCGTGCAATCAGACCACCCATTTCTCTTCAGCTCAAGAGGAGAGTTTAAGCTCTGATCAAGTATACAGCACACCCTCGTAGATACTGACTGTTACAGTAGCTATAATTGATATATTTGACTGTCCTTATCGCTCTTTTATCCAGCTTTTAAGGTCTGTTGTACGCTAAAACATCTCAGGAATAAAGCTGTCCCTTCTGTGATCCCACCTGACGCAGGTTTTCCCTTGCTTGTCGTTCCACGCTGCGGTTCTGCACTGCTTTTCCCACTAGGCCATTTAACTCGCTTCCATCCAGCTCAGCGTAAAGCACAGCTGCTTAAATACCGAAAAATTTGAAAGAAACCTTGGAAGCAGTTCAGAAGAAATCTTTCTACCATAAAATTTTTGCTAGTAATTGAGAGTTTCAAAACCTTTCCCTTGTCTGGAGATATATAGCGCACCTGCACTGCGTTTTAGTTCAGATAAGACTGTGGTTTCACAGAACCACAGAATGGCAAAGGTTGGAAGGGACCTCGTGAGATCATCTAGTCCAAACCTCCTGCTAAAGCAGGTTCTCCTAGAGCATGTCACACAGGACAGCGTCCAGGCGGGGGTTGAATATCTCCAGAGAAGACTCCACAGCCCCCCTGGGCAGCCTGTGCCAGAGAATCAGTTCATGTGAGGGACAGATCTCAGAATGCATGAACCAAACTGATTTTGGAGGTACTTAAACCAGATGTGCTTCATCTGCTGATGACGCTGTTTCCGTCCCAGGGCCCACGACAGTGGTAGCCCAAAGTACACCTCCACAAAACGCTCTGCATGTTGGGTGCTCAGCACTAACTACTCCATTCTACAAACAGATCTGCTCCCACAGCACCCCACCCCGTGCCAGTACAGACACAGCTGGACGGTCCTATCTTTGTTTACTGGCGTGGAAGTCATTCTCCTTCCAGAATCTTGCCACTTTTAAAAGGAAGGGGGCCATCCAAATGCTGCCTTCGTGTCCTGACAGAGAGGTGAGATCTCATCCACTCCCCACCACCAGATGACAGGCTATGAAATATTAGCCTTTATTATTTTCCTCATGAGAAAAATACTCCTGCCGAGTGTTTAGGAAAGAGAAATGAGGCTGCCTTGCTCCCACTAAAATAATTAACAGCAATGGAGCTCCAGTCTTGTCAACCAGCTGAGCTACAACCAGAAAAAAACCCAACAAACCCCGAGTACCAACACCCCAATTTCATAGTACCAATTGTAGATATGTCGTGGTTTAACCAGTGTCCAAACAATGAGGTTCAATGGAGTGGCTGATTCTCAAAGAAAAATGTGCCAATGTGAGTAAGACCTTGGCAAGGTCTAAGATGACAGAACTAAGAAAATTCATAATCTTAAAATATACTGCTTTTAATATTTACCCCCTTAACATCAAAAAATCCCCACAGCCAACAGGAATTTTAAATGGAATAGAAGCCATAGCTACCATGTGAAGCTAATCTTTAACCTCTCTGGTCTTGATTCACATAATTATAATTGTGTTAAATGCAATGCCCTTTGATTCAAAAATATCACCATTACTGTAACGGAAAAAGTAATTAGTTTTTTTAATTAATGAGAGACTTGAAAATGCATGAAAGGAAGCATTAACTGCTGTTTTTCTTGAGCTATTAAAATAATTGTATAAAAATACCACATAAAGAAGTCACATCACACTATAGATCTAGTCCTTATGGCTCTGCTAAAAACTATGCTTTAGGTACCAAACGCAGATATTTGCGTATCAAGAAAGATTAAACATCCAGTTGGACAAACTAAATGCTTATCTCTTATTCATCAAGGATAAACAAAAACTGTGGTTAAAAAAAAAAAAGCAGTTTAGCACAGCTAATGAGAAGAACAGTATTTTGTGCCACCGTTACTATAGCACACACCCCGTTGCACCCGGTAACGCTGGTTCAACCAACACAAGGCTCCATGGAGTCATGAAGGGCAAAGGACTACACAACAGGGCCCTATTTGGACCTAGAGATTAGTCTCACCTGATTTTAGAAGCCTTCAACATAGACATTTACATATGAATGAATAACCTATAGACGATGACACTTTACAGTCCAGTATATTCTCCCTATTGAGATAGAGAGCACAGGATGACACATTAGGCCACAGAAGTATCTATTTCTGTCCACTGACTATAAGGGAACTGCAGATTACCAATTCATGCATAAATATTTAGACACAGGCAATAAGAATTAATAAACTGGTTCTTTAGAGTGATTCAGCTTTTTTTTGGTTTTAACTAAATCATTAACATTTCCCCTCGCCAGCTGTATTTCAGTCTGACACTAAGTTTAAGTCTGTGTAATGATGGGAGCAAAAATCCTGCATATTTTACATAAATTTTGGTAAGGAGGTAAGTACCACAGTGAGATAAGTAACACAGCGATTTACTGTATCTTCTGCTCCTCCACAATCCAAAGGAGGATTGTTTCTCAAAGAGAAGCTACCTTTGTGGAAAAATGCCCCTTCTGAGCGGGGGCTTCTCTATCAAAGAAGCTCAATACAATCTATACTATTTCTTGAAAATCATCTCTTCTAAACGCAGATCCTGAAAGTACTTCAGGTGATTACAAAACCAAAGTAGCTTCAAAACCATCTGGAAGGCTTTACAATATTTTCAGGAATTATTTCTGGTTAAAACAGGGATTAAAAAGTGCCATGGTCTGCTCGAGGAGAATAATTCTGTACAGTAAGCAAGGCTGAAAATAATTTAGTTTAAAGTATGGCAGCTTAGTTTTACAGAATCTCCCATGTGGGACCAAGCAGTCCCTGATGTATTGTCACTAAGTTCTATGTCATGATCTTACTTTAAAATATGCAATTTTTTTGTTCAAAATGAGTTGAGCAATTCAACTGGAGTATGTACTGGTACAAAAGCTACCACAGACCTATTCACGGAGCCAAGCTATAGGCAAACACTTCTGCCATGGCACAATGACCTATGCTTTTAAAAGAACCGTCAGTGTTTTGATCATTTTAAGAGAAGGAAGATCAAGAAGCTTTGTGTAAAGGGATAATCGACTCTTAACACTTACGCACAATACATCTCTCTCAAATTCAAGAAGATACTTGAAAGGTTCAAAAATCAGAAAGCAAAAATACAATAAAAATTCCATAGCTATGGTACGGTTGTTCACTACTGAAGGTTAACAGTACTGCTCTAATTTTAGAAGCTAAATCAGAAGCTAAACATTTATCGTCAATACTTGTAGATGCTCTCCAACTGAATCCATTTGCCTGGAGAAGTGGAGGGAAAAAAAAAGAAAGACCAGAGGACCACAGGTTAATGAGGTATTTAAAACGAGAAATAGGAATTCATGCTTCTACTTGTATTCTCTAAATTATTTTATATATTACAATACATTGTGTATCACAGCTGCAGGTCTCCAATTCTGAGATTACCCCTACGACTTAACACTTTAAAATCAATCTTGGCAAGTCTGTCAACAAGGGAGAAAAAACCCAACAAATTGAATGTCATTGATTAAACCTAAAAACAAGAGGGGTTGGGTTCCTTCAACACACAAAACACACAAATGGAACTCAGCTGCCACAGCAAAAAGATATAAGACTTGAAAATAAGGCCTTGCTTCACTAGGTATATGAATCAGGCATATTAAGCAGATACACTATGACACAGATCTTAGACTTAATGCATTTGCGTATGCATCAATGACAGCAATATTGTATACTCTTCTGTTTCAAACAAAGCCAGCTTCGCTGTCCTTAATCTCCAATTATACTGCTGTCCTCTCCCTCATCCTATAAAGCAAAAGTAAAAGGAAAAAAATGGACTTGATAATTAGAGATTTCAAGAACTTCTTCAATGAATCTTGAAAGTTAAAACTTTGAAAAGAGGCCAGCTAGTACGTGTGGTGCTCCAGAGGATATCAACAGCCCTCCCACACTCAAGAACCATAACCATAACTGAATCTGCAGAAACCGCACTCAAATGCCCTAATATCCTACAGTGCCCCTTGCTCAAGGGAATGTCCCTCTCGCTAAAGGCAGTCATGATTTCAGGGCTGGAAACTCAATGTCAAACAAACTGAATTGTAGATGTACCATCTGCTGTCTATCTGAAACAGTGGTCTAGTCACAAAACAAGACAAATACGAAAAGCCTGCAATAAGTACTGCAATTAATCTGTGGCCTGTAATGATTATTCTGGTTATCCATGGAGAGACCAAGTGTTCATTGAGCAAGAATTCCTCATTTAGTCTTTTGTAATCACTCAGTCCCTAATAACACAGATGCATCCTTCATATGGGATGGATGGATGGGTGTGCCCGCCTCACCTAGACATGCTATTGCAGTGTCAGAAGTGGAGCTGCGGGGATTTTAAGAAGAAATATCTGAAGGACAATCTATGAGCAGCATTTTTTCAGACCATATGAGCAGCATCGGAGCATTTCTTTGGAATACACACAGCCCACAACCCTCAAAATCTTATCAGATAAGCTCTGGGAACTGATGAGAAACAAAAGGCCCCAAAAGCACCGAGCAATCAGCACAGCCATTAACCTTCACTTCAACAACAACAAAAAAACCCAAGCCCACCCCCTCCCAAGTTTTTCCCACTGCAGAGGAATAACTGCGTGCATAACCATGTCACTAGAACAGCTGAGTTTCCTAAATAATTCTTCAAAGATTGTGCCTGATTTCCTCCTGGTTCCCTTCAAAGGCCTTCCCACGTTATACCTGCAGGGCTGACAGGCTTGCTTAGGCTCCCGGATTGTTCCCTACTGAGACCAACGAGCTTCATTCAGACCCTAAAATCACTTGCGATCTTGCAGCTGGCAGAGGGTCTCCTCCTTAGCTTGCCACTCTGCCTGAAGCAAGCACGCTCCCCTACAAAGAGGAGCACATCTATGTTATGAAAGGCTAAGTGACGACAAAACGCTAACTGGGGAACTCGTGCTTCCTGAGCCCTTGGTCTCTCTATAGCCAAACACAGAGTAATTAAAGGTAACTGGGACCCAAGTTAACAGAGTGCTGTTAGCCTATTGGCAGAACCCAACTCAATTCCATGGATCTTACCACTTTTCTCCCCCGATCATGCAGAAAGTGGCTACCCAAACAACTAGAGCCTTTTCCTGCATCTACAAGCTGCCTAACATCTAATATCTGAACTACTGCAACAACCCGTGTGCACCAGGATGGAAGGAGGGGGAACCAGAGAGGAATCGCTCAAGGGACACTGCTCGATGTGCATGTGCACGTTACACTCTGTTACATGCAGCCCTGCTGCAACATGCAACCAAGCCCATGGAGTAAAACGGGAACTGCAAAGCTGAAGCTTGTCCTAACAAGGCTGGATCATACCAACGGATGTAGTATCTGTAAGACAATGTGCATACCTTTTTGTAAGCTGGGGACACTAGACAGCACACAGGAGGAAGGTGTTCTCTCAAAAACCTTGAAATAATTTACTCCCTTTTCAAATCAACTGGATTCGGGCCTGAGTGACATCTACCATTAAGGTAAGACAACTACATGCCACTCCTTGGTGCTTTGGCCAGCACAAGTTACACCCTGCATCTACAAGGTTTTCCTGCTTGCAGCCAAGGCAGGCTGGTGCTGCTGAAAGCCTTTGGCAACCTGACACGATCCAAGTGAAACCAAACTGGAGCTCTGAAGGGCACAGACAAGGAAGGGCAGGATTCCCCCTACTCATTCTCCTGACCAGTTGCACAAGAACCAATAGAATCAAGCTGGGATTTCTAATATTACTTATTATATCAAGAGAATCCAACTGAAACAATGAGGACAACTTGGAAAACACTCTTGCAGATGTACAGCAACAGCAAAACATCATCACTAAATATGACAGCCTACAACGTATTCAGCTGCATACCTCACACCATTCCAACGACTCTATAAATAATAGAATGCATAATACACTTGACAAAATTTTATTTCGCATTCAACCAGCTCTAGTTCAGTGAAACATTAATTTTGTTTATCTGTCTGAAATCCTGAAAATGAACTGTGTATTTCAACTTAATTGCAACTGCAGTCTTCATGAGGTTTTTTTATCTATCTGAAGTATATGCTCCCACATTAGGTTTTCATAAAATATTGAAATAAGTGGACTTGTGCTCTCACTTTTTTTTCTAAGTTAACTTAGACATTACCTTGTAGAGCGCTTTAGTCCCTAAGCCACCTCCCCACTGCTACATTTAATGAGAATACTTAGTTTCAATACTACTTTACAGCATGTTCAATCTGACATGTCTTCAATTTACAAAGTACAAAATGTGATTATTCCATAATATGACACTGCCTATTAAAAATGAAAGAAATGCAATTTAATTTGAATTGTATTACTAATTTACATCTACATATAGCTTATTAACTGCTGCTGGCTTCTCAGTTGGGGAGGCAAGATAGGAAATGTTTTGATTTATGTAATAATTATAGAGAAAGACCAGGGGTTCTTTCCATACTTAAAGTGCATTTCTTCTCTGAAGAGGGACTTCTCAGACAAAAGTCTTGCAGATTCCATATTTCTCTCCTAAACACTGAGAAATGGTTTGAGTTACAAGTGAAAGTTCTTTTTCTAATTTTGAATCCTGTAACTTCCATCAAAATCCAGCTGGGTTTGTTATTTCTCATATTACTAAAACTCCAATGCAGACAAATACTACATTAAAAAAACAAAGTGTCTCTGGTTACAGATACTGGGCTCACGTGAAGTCTCGATCTTCAAAGACTTAGAAAGTCATCTCTGTATTTATGAATGTGAGAAAATTACCTACATTATTAAAGATAAAACTCCTGTTTAGGCTTTTAGTGATGTCTTGTAAAACCCAGCATCCAGGCAGCCCTTCTCTTTCTCCTCATTAACACCGTACATCAAGACACCCGGGATGCACACAGCGTGTGCTGCCAGACCACAGGCACTGCTATGTACCCAACAGCTCACTAAAGTCTGTATCTGGAAGCAAACATTTAGAGTAAAGAATTCTTGAGTATTAATTATAAAAAATAAGTCAGAGTTTATAATGAAGAAGCAGTTTTCATTATTTCAGGAGATATCTAACATGCAAACAAATAAGGAAGAGGAAGTTCCTTGTCTCGTTCTGTCAGGATGCCACCACAACTACTGAATACCTACGGGCTCATGCCAAAACGTTTTTCTCTCAGATGGGACTTACATCTTCTTATACTTCACTGATGCTTATTCCAGATTATGAGACCAATAACATCATACAGAAACTCAACTGCTCTCAGCCAGCGAGGGCGAGTGCTCTAGGCAGGCCATGACTGTAGTTTCTACCCATCAGTTCTTTCCTCTGATGCTGTCCAACCCTCTGGCTCCCCCGCCGCCTATTTTGTTCCACAAGTTCGACACAGAACCCATCTGTTATCATTTGTGGGAGAACTCAAGGGTATTTTCTGTTCTACCTAGCACAATGTCTTTGACCAGAAATCATCTCACAAGAATATAACACGACCTCGTGACAGAATACTGAGACTTCCAGAAACTTTAATTCCCACTTCAGACATTTCTATAGACACTGCAAATATTGTGATAACTTTGTCAGCTCTTCTGTGTTGATGCTTCTCTTTTCTTTGGAAGAATTCACAATTTGATTGACTTTAGCAAGAGGGTTATCAAGTCAGACAGTCCTGCACAGAAACCTTTTCCAAGTTGCTCTGTAATCAAGCAGTATCAAACAGGAGTATGGATTTGACCTGTTTAAGCTTGCCAGAGAATCTTTTTGATAATGTTGTAATTACCTCCCAAGAGGCCAAAAGACATAAGTCTCTCTGAAACGTTTAAAAACTATAATGATGCTACACCATCCAATATCACATTTGGTATGCCACAGATATATGGATCTCAGTTATACAATCACATCTCGCAGTCACATTTTCTGTACAATCCCATGATATGTAATCTCCCCACCTAGACAGAAAAAATTTATATGTGCCACTTTTGGAGGACGAACCAAAAAGTCCTATCAAACAAATTTACAGAAATAATATCACAGTCCAATTTTTGTTCCTCCTTTTATTTACCACAATTTCTTGAACAGCAGTATTTCCTTTATCTTAAAAATATTCATAGTATTTGTACTTGATGGACATTTCACTTTCCTTTGTTATTAATATGCTTCAATTTATTTCTATTTTCTATTTCTTTTTCACATCTTTTTCCTGTAGTTTCGTACATCTACAATCATCAGTTCCTTCAAGGCAGCATGATATCCAGCACATTTTCATAGTACAAAGAGGATGTCTATTCCCTGAAAATTACAGCCTTATTTTTTCATAAAATCAGTTCCCTTTGCTTGTAGCTCACACATAGAGCCAGTATGAATCACTTCCTCAGCAGATAATCTAAGCTGACAGTAAACGTGTTCATCCCAATACGATTCCTGTTACATGAGGAATGAAGTTAGCTTGTTGGCAACTATTGCCACCTCCACATGCAAGGTTTAAATCTTGTCCTTCTCATCCTTAACCTGTGAGTAAATTGCTAGTTGCACTCTAACATAGAGTAATGATGGTGGTCCTCCCACTATTGCTGCTCTGAACAGGTAGGATGGGTCAGAAAAATGCTAGGAGATTAAGACTAAGGCATTTAATTCCACAGTGGCTTCTGGCCAAACATCTTGATAACTGAGAAGCTGATTCAGTCTGCAATGGAAGGTACCTTTCCTGGGGACAACAGCAATCAGAACGGGTGATCTCAAGAAGCCAAAGGTGGCACAGACAGCCAGAACCAAGGTCCTATACTGTACACCCTGTTGGTGGCAGAAAGGTAAACGGGGAGTAACTTTTGGTGCCCAACTCAATGGGCCTTTTTTATGTCCTTGTATCTCAGTGCTTAAGTGATGGAGAGGCTGGGCATTGTAGAGGGTAACGGGACATCCACAGCTGGGAAAGCGTGCCACAAGACCGCAGGAAAAACGTGGAAGAACTGAAAGAGGAAAGACCTGGTATGCTCAGGCATCAGAGAGTCACCTTCATTATCCCTTTTCCTGTTGAAGTGCAGGGTCCAAAGACACTGCAGCAGGGAAGGGCTCCATTTGGCCAGACCTGCCCTGGTACGGAGATTTGTGACAGGACTTCTTCTGTGAGAAGAATTTCTTGGCAGTGCTGCTGTCAGGCTTAGCCCTGGGATTGAATGTCATGCAGACCCAAAATCAAGAGACGACTTAAGGAAGACACATTAAAAACTGAAGTGCATGGGATATACCAGTCAGAACTTTGACGCTCTTTGCAGAAGACTTCTTTAGTTTGACTGCTTCCAAATACAAGCCGGCCATTACTTTAATATTACTTATCCAAGCAAAGAAAGCTTTGACCTAATTACCAGTATCAATGGGAAATATTTATCCCAATTTTCAAGGCGTCAGAAAATAAAGGAATATGCAAAGAGAAAAGCATTTCCTTTTTTGTTCCATTCATGATTTTGCACACCTACTTTCCTAAAATGCTAAAAATTTGGCACAAATCGCTTCTCTTACTGTGGACTTGTATACCGTTAGTCTGTTCTGAAGTTCTGAAACAGCAAAACACAAAGGAAGTCCAGAAATCAAGAAAACAGCTTGTTATGTCTGTTCAAACAAGCAAACAGAAAACCCTATCATCACCACTGTGTTCAACAGTAAATGCACGCTCTGGGTTCGTTCCAGGTAAGACAGCCATCCCCAAAGGAATATTTTTAATAGAAATAATTGCTATAAAACCAAACCACAGTTCAACAGGCAGATAATGTAAAATCAAAGCAACACTAGAAAGGACCAACTGTATCCCATATCTATCCTAGATTCAGAACATGAAATAACATTTGTAACTTTACAGAACTGCACAGGTAAAATAATTTATTGCTATTACTTTTACTCGGAAGCTCTCTTCTTCACAATTTAGTAGTAAGTAGCTTTTAAACATTTATTTTCTCCATAGCTCAGGACAGCTTACTTAGCAAAACTTAGTGAAATGTCAAAAAAGATTGTTAAATGCCCAACACTGATATCAATCAGGTTTTGTACCACTTTAATAAACAGAAAGGCTATTTCACAGTGTTTGGTTGAACAAGAAAGCCTCACACCCATAAGTGCAGATGCTGTTAGAAAAAAGGAGTTGCGAGCTGAATCACTGCAGGAAATCATTGAAATGGAGGTGAGTAACACAGACTGCGATCAGAACACACACAGAATTTGGAATTCTCTGTTTAGAAAATGTCAGAAATTGCAGAAGAAACACAGCAGCACTAAAACAAGATTAGCTGAACTGACGTTCAAGCAAACACTTTGAGACTTAGCCGCGTGCAGAACACAAATCACGTATAAATTGATTATAGTACATTATTACATGCTGAAGCCAGCTGATGCTATGAATTCCAACTCTAAGTGCAAGGAGCACTTGATGTCACCCTTTAATCCTGCTGCTCTATCACTACTCATCTTGCATCAACGTATTTTCAGCCTTGGGATCACGGTTTAATAGCCGTTAATGGCCTCATCTCTTCACCACTGGCGTATTAGAACAGACTACTAAACAGCAGCTTGCTCCACATTGCACTTAACTGCGTTGACTTGCGTGTCAGGCAGCTGTGCCGCTGGCTGAGCAACGACCATTCCAAAAGAAATCACATCTCGTTCTTCCTCACAGTGATTAAAATTTCTTGCTTGGGTTTCATCTCTGACAAAACCTAAGCTCTTGACTGACCTGTCTGTAATCTTAGGTAACAAAATAAGCAAACAAAAACCAACCAACAAAACAAATAAACTCCGTTAAAATTGTTTCTGCCACTTCCAATTCAGTTGCTATGACAAGTTTTTTGCATATACTGCCGTCCCCTTTCTTCTTTTCCTTAGCAGTAACTATTAAAACATAGATCTCTTTAGGGACTCCAAAGACGGGGAAAAAAACAAAAACCACCCAAACAGGTAGAGCTCCAGTACAAGTTACAGTTGAAAACGCCCTGGGTTTAATCATGAATGTTGTGTGCATGCTCCTCACCTTCAGTAGAGCATATAGCCAGAACGATACAGGACTTTTCAGTGGGGAATCCTCTTTTCTCAGTAATGCCTCAAGGATGTCTCCTATCATTACAACAGATGTGACCAGTAACTCTAGACTTGGTCTTGTTTGCTCTATAACACCCTGTCAAAAACAACCAACAGCCAAACTGAAACCAAACCCCACAAAGGCTTTCAGATATTCCATCAATCCACCTTGTAAACACCAAGCTATTTCCAACTGCACAGATACAGGGCTGCTTTTCACAGGAAGCAACCCTTGTTATACCAGCCCCATATTTATAAAGTGTACATACACAACGAACTCAACAAAACCAGCAGCCTTGGAACAGTCATCGCTGTCTTCATTTACACTGCCTTGACACACGCTTCATGCCTGGGATGGTTTGGGATTTCTCAAGCTTTCAAACTGTTTCAAGGAAAGTTGATACACTCGAGAAGCTCACTCATCTGACAACCAGTACTGCCTGGCCAGAGTCCCAGTGCAACAAAAACTCAAAGGAACTTTGAAATGTTGTCTGTTTCCAAGCAAGTCTAGCATGGCACTTAACAGCTGAAGCTGTGTTTCTTAATTCAGAGGATGATACAAAGCAGAAGAAATGTTTCACAGTATCAATTCTGCAAACCGTGAGTATGCCATAGAACGATATTTTCCCGTATTTTTACATCTTCTAACAGAATGAGGTCCCCAGCCCCACCTGATTTTGCAAGCATTAGTACTATACAAATATTATTTAAAAAAACCCAAAAAACAATTAAGCAAGAGACACGTGAGTGTATAAAAAAAAAAAAAATACCCTTTTCACAAGGTTATTCAGAGTCTGTAACATTCTGCTTAAACCAATACCAAAGAAGTCTGTCAGCTATTCCCCAAGCTGCTATGTGAATTTTTTTTTTTTCTGGGGTGAACTCAGACTTTCCAAAATTGTGACTAAACAACAACTACAAAACGTGGGAGCTTGCAAAAACTGCAATTAATGTTGAGAAGCCATCAACGTTTGGCATTAGTGCCTTTTTGTAGGATATTCTAGAGATTTAAATATAGGCCTATGCAGGTTAAAAGTGGAAAGTTATTCCTGAAAATAACATTTTTAGATTTTACAGTGTTTTTGTGTTCTCAGTACTGCTTGCTTTGTTAGTACAGCTACTTAATTCTCTTTCTCAATACAGCAAAACGTAGTCTCTCTGTTGCTGAACTACAGGTGTTTTCTGCGCAGAACTTTGGCAGCAAATTCTAAGCATATTAACTTCAGTCACTATCACTTTATAGTACTTACATCAACTATACATCTCATAGATGCTGTAATAAGAAAAACAAATATTGATTTTCACTTTTATCTACTTGCTTCCTTTCTTTTTAAAAAAAGTGCTTTTTCCTGCCACTTTTTACCTTTTAAAGCTAATGTTTCTAAACTACATACAGCCTCAGCAAAATATGAGAGAAGAGATACTAATATAAATCAGAAAGATTTAAAAGTAAATCTGAAAATGACCCAATTTACAGCATCACTCCTAATATGGCTCTGCCGCACATAATTTTGTATACTGGAGTAAAGAAATCCTGAAGTGGAGTGTTTGGAAACCCAGAGAACCGCAGCGACAGAAAACACTATTATCAAAAAACAGGAAGAAGGTGAGTTTAATAATGAATTGTATATTTTAACTTAATTACCTCAACTTCTTACCTTATTTCAGGGCCTGAAGTTAATCAGTTTCATTGATTTGCTCACAGCAAAGGATAATACTCAAATATGACTTCAAAAAAAGACATTTTAGCTACTTTATTGGACATTCAGCTGTCCTGAGCAAACTGGGAGCACACAGATACTCAGTGAAAAAGGTAACATTGTTAACTTAGCAATGTTGCTTTGCCTTTTAGATTAAAACTATTTTTTTGAGAAGCATTAACAGAGATAAACCTATTCCTGGTAATTTTTCAGGTAAATAAATGATCTTACCATCAGGTTTTTGTAAAAAATTGTCCTTCCAAGATTAGACAGAACATATATAAATTACTGCAGGACCAGGACATAAATCAATTTACAATGTCACATAACTTCTTCACTCACCATATTGTATTTGCTGACTTTGTTATTCAATGTTGCTTTTTAAGCAAGTGGAACTGCATTCCAAATTCAGAAAATTTTATTGAAAGTCTTAAGATGCTGAAAGAATGGCACTTTGAGTATCAGATGATGGAGGGAAGGACTGTCTGGAGCTTTTTCCTAATAAAACAAAGGAAAAAAAGGGAACATTAAGTGCTATCCAGCTAAACAACAGCAGAAAAAATAAAGAGTTAAAAGCAAATAAATTCATCTTAATTCATCATTCATTACAAAAATAGTTGGTGAGGGGACCAGAGCAGATTAACATGAAGCAAGGTGCTGTGCACTGCTTAGACATTTTATGCAAATCGGGTCTGATCATTTTAATGTGGATTGAACAGTAGCTAAAGACTTATTACAAAGGTAAGGTACGAACATGGAACCTCATGGGTTCCAATATTAATTGAGGTTTTTTTAGGAATTCGCATTAAGACTCTGGAACAAATACGTACTAGAGCAATGGTACTGCAGATTAAGTCGGCTCTTTAACGAGTAGTTTTGAAGACTAATTCTACAGACCGACCCAAGCAGAAGATACCCAAGGGTAAAAACTTGTAGATATTTTTCTTAGCAGACAAACAAGGGTGTAAACACATGCTGGCATCTACAGCTATCCCCAGAGTGCTTTGCCCTTCCCCAAATCAATCAGGCGACCACGAGAGGCACAGACATTGATGAAGGGGAGGGACAGAGCATTGCCACAACTAACTCTTCTCGACTGCGCCCACCAATCCATTGCCTCCAGGCGCACAGAGTAAAGAACAGCATGATGCTGACAGCTACTGCTTGAATCTCAAAGCAGCAAAACTTGGGGCCGCTCTTGACTTTCAATTCCGTGCTGCTCTTGAACGAAGTGAAGTTTGCCTGCACTGACAGCCACTCTCAGCATCTCTCCGGAGCCAAGCGCAGCCCTGGTTGCCCCCTTCCTGTCAGGAGTCACCTTCATTCTTAGGTAAGTTTTCACCACTGCTCCCAGCAATCACTGTTTTCTGATCATTACTGCAACAGCGAGTTTTTATATCCCAGAATTTGAAGTAATTTTCTTACAGAAAAATCATAACTCTTTTATACAATCATTTTTGTGTCGGTTGGGTCATTGAAGGGAAAAATTGTCAAAAAATGATTAAAAACCATTAAGGATTTTCCGAGGTCTGCTCAGAGTTTTAAATATTTAGTACTGGAATGGAAGTTTCTGCAACATCTGGAACATCTACAGCTCACTTTATTTGATCAAGAAACAAAATAACGGTCTTTATATTTGGCATAATGTAATCTATAAATTATCATACCAATTACAAGACGCTACAGAAACATCATGATGTAGAAACAGAGTTAACCAACATAGAAGGTGCCAAACTCAGTGTTGGACCATTTCAATAACCACACGCTTGTTTATTCTGCAGAGCGCATGCAGATTACTGGTTTGATGTGCGATGACAGAATCTGTGTACACAAACTGGTGGGGACGGGTTATTTGAATGACAGTAAAAGGGCTGGTTTTTTCTAGAAGACTCAAAGAAACACAGTTTCTGTGTTGCAGCTTTGCACTGCGCCGTTCTTGACGACTGCTTGTTGAAATTAGGGATACACCGAAAAGCAAGGTGTTTTTTGCTGTGAAGGAGGAGTGTATAAACCAAGACACATTCCACTTTAAAAAAAAAAAAGTGAGAAAGCTGCAGCTGGAAGATTGTAAAGAGTGTCCAGCTTTATGTCAAATTATTCCACTCAAATATATGATTACATTGATGTGTAGTTCCCACAGTGATCACCTCCACAGTCACCTCCATCCGGGCCTTTTTTCATTGCCTGCTAATGACTGTATAAGATTATCACCACCGGGGACTCTGCTAAATGCTGCGACACTGAAGGGGTGCGAGCAACGTCATCCCCCGAGGGTCTGACATCTCTACGCATCAGAAGACTTCAAAGTTAATTTCAAGGCATCTTAAAGTTAATGTGTCTTTCTGCTTTCCTTGCCACTCTAAGTCCTTACACAGGCCTTTCCCATCCCCAGCTCATGGGTATTTCCCAACAGGTTGTCCACTCTGCCTTGCAAAAAATTCCTTCCCGAAGTGGACCATAATCTCTATGACCTGCTCAGACAACTCTTCTCTTACTTTAAATGCACCCTCCTTGCTGCCATCGTGCAACCATGCAACGGAGGTCCAGAGAACCACATGTGAGTGTGAACAATAGGGCACATCATGGTGCGCTTTGCTATCGCCTCTTTGAGTGTTGGTGCCAGTAATACTTCAATGTAAGTCATACCTTAGAAAACAGAAATACTGAAATAAATGTAGAGAAAAGGTGCTTTTTTTACTTTAGGGGCAAATTATTGTTCAGCTCACTTGGCACACACTTTGGATTGTAAAGGGTTTACAATTCTGAAAAGCCATGAAGTCTGTTTTTTGCCTAGTATTTTGCTGGGGACGACACAGAAAATTTATATGAGAAAGTGAATGCAAAGTTAAGAACACATCAGCAACCTGCAAAAAGAAGTGAGAAAAGAGCCTTAAGTAACATATATTAAGGAGATGAGACACAAAGCTGTATGAGATAAATTGATACCCATTAAAAGAGATTACACTTTTATCTCGCCTATTTCTTTCTTTACTGAATAAGCAATGAAAAAAATAAAGGTAACTCAGGTTTTGGAAACACCACTGTGAAGTAGTCCGCTTGCAGGCATCACTTTGCCTCTTCCCTGACCCCTTTTTTCTCTTTTGGATTTGAATACATGATGAAGAGTTGGTAATTGGAACAGTGCAGTTACCTAGAAACTACTTAGAAACTTCACACAAACATCACCCTTGAGTGTAATAACAAGGGAAGAGAATGCAAATTTTGAAGTGAGAATACGCTATATAGCTCACTCGATAAAGGGCTGTTTATTAAACAGAAAATAATTCATACGTGTCAGCAACTTGAGAGACTAAAACTGTTATCCAAAAGATATTTTCCCATTTTATCTGAAGTTTAGATAAAGAGTATAATCATTATAAAGACTAATATTAAAGCAGGTCAGAAATTGATATAGTAACGTTAATATAAGTAAAGAGGAGTGCACTTCTGTGACGCATGAACTGCATGACAGTATTTTCTTCGCTCATTAAGTTTTCTTACAGAATCGTATGGAAATACTGAATGTTTATTTCTGAAACATCACAAAACAGGACCACGCTTCATACTTTGAGATACACAGTTGCGTTTCTCTGAAGCATACGTAAAACTTAGACTTTGAATAATACAAAAGTTATAGAACAGGTCTTTAATAAACTTTGGGAAATTAGGTAAATTTGACAATATTCAATCTAAAAATTCAAAATCTATGGTTATCTCCAATTACATTTAAGAAATGACAAGTAGTATGGAGAATGTGACGGAATGACTGATCACTGTCTCTTCCAATACAAGAGGACAAGCACGTATCAAATTGCTGCCTCTGGCTCAGAAAGTCCCTGGGCCACAAATTATTAGAGGCTGGGACTTAAGAAAATATGAGTGTCTAGAATTTCAAGCGTTCCTGTCGAGATCAAATCCTGTATCAGGATGCAAGTCCTGATATGGTCAGCGACCACAAGAAACACCCACAAAAATTATTTTGAGAATTGCGAATCATCAGAATGGAGAGAGAGGAGAGGGAAAATGGTCATTTATTGAAAAGGAAGACAAGTCCAGCAAGAGAATGCCTATCAGGCTTTAATTAAGTATTAGTAGAGTAGATCACAGACACAGCAAAGTTACAGAGGAAGATTACAGGGGAAGAGTGACCACCAGGACAGACAACACTAGCTGAAATCACAGGACGTAGGTTGAGAGAACACTAAAGAAGGGGAATATGGTTCTTTGATTCTTTCCTCTTTCCAAAATCACCAGCCAGAAGACAGTAGGATGAGCAAATGTTGAGGGATGAGCAGTTGGTGAAGCGAAAAAGTGTGTTACATAAGCAAGACACCACAAGTTTGTTATGGCATTGAGCAGTTTAGAAATAACAGGCATTTACACCTTGATAATTCTGCACTTCTGTGTTAGAGCGAAAATTGATTATGTGCCATTAGAATGAAATATTACAGCACCTGTTAGTAAACTTATAGCAATGTGAAATTACTGAAATTTCAAAATGTTTTTAATCTAAATATGGAGACTTTAACTGGTCCCGTTGAGCCTACACCGTGGCCTGAGGAATCTCCTCCATCTGAACTAGCTGCATAAGAAGGAAAGGAGAAAATAATTTGCCTTGTTTTCTGATCCAGCTCCACTAATTAGCGTGACGTTACCTCTGTATGCATTCTGAAATCTCATTGAGGATGACTGCAAGAAAACTTCATGCTATGCTTTTGTTTTAAACTAAGCTGCATGTGGATCCTGTATCGTTACTACACCCATGAAGCTAGCTGGTTTTAGAAGATTCCACAAAGAGATTAGAAATATTTTATTTGCAATGACAGATAATTCCTATATATTTTCAATTTAAGAAAGATCTCATCTAGAGAGAATTCTGAAGTTGTGCTGTGTAAAGGAGTAAGCCTGCACTAGCTGATGGCCACATGAGAACGCCAACGTTGCTCACAGCAGGTTCTTACAAAAAACTGGATGAGTCCTACCCACGCTCTATCAAATGGCTGCACAGAAGCAGAAACTGCTACGTTATAACCCAGGTCTGATGTGCCTGAACGCAAAGGAGCATCCAGAAAAGAGGTGGGGAGAAAATGAGGAGGACAGTATATCTCTGTCATAATAAAGATCCAAGAGTGGTTCATCCATCTGGGATCCCAGGAGATGGAGGAAGGGTATGACAGACAGATATACAGGAAAACAACGGACAGATGAAGGCATAGGATGCTGGTTAAGGAAGCATGGGACATGTAGGGGAGTGAAAGGGCTGGGTCCCTAGTTATGAGAAGCTAAAAGGAACGCTACAGAATCTGAGAAAGCAGGAACAGTTGCCATTGGTGATTGCAGAGCAATAAGAAATCTTTGATAAGATTTAGGAGACTCTTAAATTTAGAAGCTCTTCAGGAAGGTTTGGTAAGGGAATACAGCTTTGCAACGAACTACTGCATTTCTGGACACCGTTTTCAAAAAAAACCAAGGAATCCTCCTGGAATTATAGAAGAGTGAAGATTGACCGGCAAATCATGTTGAGTCATTTCGGCATATTTTAATGCTGTCCCTTTAAATAGTCCCTGGGTTCCACTGCTACATTACACGGCTAATGCTGTCTGGAAATTATGGAAATTGAGCCTATGGTCCATGCCTCACATGTGCTGCTGCTAATTAAGTTCTTTGTGACTTATCATTTGATTTAAAATACAGAAGGAGGAGAAATTGCCCTTTTTCCTCTTCCTTTTTGGGGAAGGGCGGTTTCAAAGTAAGCTTTTATGTAGTTATTTTCTAGAAAATGTAATTGCAGAACTGTAAACTGTTTTTACTAGAGCTGTTCAACATTAAAGACTTCACATTTTAAAGACCATACTCTAAGAACATATTGCACATAATCACAGATATCAAATGTAATTGTCTCATGCCACTCGCCTACAAGCATTTACTGCTCTGCACTTTGTGCCTCAACATGGGATTATCAGAAGTCAAACAGGATCACCTCCTAAAAAAGTTGATCCTTAAATCGTTTAACCTTAATATAGGGATTGGGTTAAAAAAAAATTGACCAAGAATGGAATTGAACCTTGATGGATTAGATTAACCTCAGGAATTCTCCTAAGAGAAAGTAATGTTGACCATTAGGATACTGTTCCTGCAGTATCACGTTAAAGGCATCACTGTGGAAAATACAAGCTTTATTCTGATAAACTCAAAGCTGCCATAAATAGCAATGTTGCCAACAGATGAGCAGCATTCTGCAGGTGTCCTGCCATTGCTGTATCATTCCCACACTGAATGGCATCCCACCTGCAGCTGTTATCACCTCAGAAAATCTTAGAATAGATTCATATTAGTTCAAAGAAGTAGAACAACTGAATGTATTGACTGTCTTTGTACAATGCTTTTCACATTCATAGGGTCTTACTAACTGAAAAATGCCTTCCCAAACAGACATTGGCATTATTCAGAATGAAGGTGAAATGAAGGGGGGGGGAAAAAAATAATATCCATTTTCTTAAAAAAAAAAAAAAAAAAAAAAAAAATCAGTTCAGGTCAGAAAATCTTCTCCAAATACCACCAAGAACTGGAAGTCAACTCCCTCTGCTTTTTGCTCCCAAATAGCAGGGAAGACACACTAGTTCAGACATTTCCTTCAAAGCAGAAAATTAAGCCTCATTTGTATTTAATGAACAGTTTTGCAATTCTGGCCCTGCATATCAGCAAATGAGAGGCCCTCCCCACAAATAATTCACATAAAACTATTTTTTCTCAATACCAGGTATCTCTCTATGAGACTAGTGGTTCCTGCGTTCCACCCCTGTTTGGCTCACAAAGCAAAAACAAACCCTTAAACCAAAATTGGATTTAGTTTAGCCTAGGAAAGACTTTTTTTGCCAGCTGAAGCCATTCAGTGATATTGATCAAAATCCACAAGTTGTTTTGGTAAAACAGAAAGCTCCTTTTGCAGCCGGCTTTCAGTTTGCCTGAACAAAATTGACCCAGTTCCAGCGAGGAAACCTTTGAAACCCCCATCCCTTTTGGCACTGCAGTAAGAGATGTAAAGACAGTATTGCTGCTTTCTAGCCTCCTTAACGTAAAGGACCGCAGAAGATATGAGAAAAGGTAGAGAAGCCCAATATGGACGACTACAGATATGGAACAATTGCTAGTCTAAGAGCCACTACATAAGTTGTGACCCAGCAGCACGAAGGAAGACAATGAGGAATATTATAAAGGTCAATAAAATGATGGTAGCGGACAAAAGGTGAACAGGAGATCATTATTCACTATTTCTCAAGATACAAGAGCTATGGGACACCCAGTGTAATTACCAGGAACAAAAGTAAAATGAACTACTTTTTTCATACCGTGCAATTAAAATCTTAAAAGTCTTTGTCACAGGATGTCAGGGAGGCCAGAAACAGAAATGGGTTCATGATGAATTAGACACTGGAGGGATCTGTCCACAGCTGTTAACCCTGGCAGCTGAAGTCCCGAGGCCATTAGCTGCCAGAGCCCGGGCACAGGCTACCCAGCCTCCCACCCTAACCCCCACCATGGGCCACTCCAAGAGACACCCTGGCTGACGTGGCCTTTGGGGCTCCTCTCACAAGGCTTTCTTCCATAAATTAAAAAAAGGGTTGAACAAAAGGTTCAGTAGAACAGTAGTGCTGCTTCAAGCAGTATTTTGTACTTTTTAAAAGTCATGACATATTAAATGGATAGATTTCTCATTTTCTGAAGTGTGTGCAGAAGTTCCCAATTATTATGTTACTCATACTATTTTTATCATGCATTTTCTTAATAAAGGATTCGGACAAGAGATTTGTTTAAGCTAATATATTATTTCCATATCGAGTTAATCTTAATGGATACCAAAACTCTCATAGAATTGTATTTACTGAAATTACCTGCCCATTTCACAGACTTCCTTATAGCATGCATCCTCCTAGAATGTTTGTGAAAAGAATACAACAGTTGCCACCTCCTGCTAAATACAACCTTCAGAACCGACCAGAACCTGGTGACAGAGAAGGGACCAAAAACCAGTGACAGAAACAAGGGCAAATAACGCACGATGCACTGCACAGATCAGCAGACACTCTGTAGCGGAGAAATGGGAAGGCACTCTGGAGTTTCAAGTACTTCGTTTTCACGTTTCAGCCTTGTGTATAAAGCATACAAGCCATGCCATTCAGCAAACAGGGAACTGATGTTGTGCGTACGCTTCCACACAACGGCACAGACAAGATACAATCCCGAACCTTTCAATACAGCCTTGCTCTTGTCAAAATCCACAGAACTCCCACTGAGATGACCATCAGCAGCCCTTCAGAAGGTTGAGCAATTTAAATAATCCAACTGGAGTCAACAGGAAAGATGAGAAAGAGTTGTGTTTTTCAGTTAAGAAAGCATTCCTTGTTCAAGCACATGATGCTGACAGCATCACGAACACAAAGACAACCACCTGCAGTTCAGTCCTATTCAGGATAGGACTTAAAAATGCTAAAATACCTTCCTGTATTGGAATTTACACACCTAAAGTTAGGCACTTGGGTAAATACCTTGCTAAACAAGCGATCAAATAATGATTTCAGAACTAAATTCAGCAAGCATTTATTCTATTCTGTTGTTCAAGTTCAAAATACATTTCTTGGGAAACACCGTGCACAGTCACTGTTGGGAGCACCACGCCAAATCTGCTTCTAGCGCACGGGGGTGATAAAGCCAGTGGAATTATAAGGAATGCTTCTTAACATAATGTTTCAATTCTTCCAGAAATGATATACTTGCTTTTTTTTTTTTTAAGAATGCAGTCTATTAAAAATACATTAATATTAAGTAATCAGAGACACATAAATTTTAAAAGTAATACTTTAGTACAGATCATTATTTCAATTTCACAGTAATTCATTTGAGAAATGTTCCTAATTAATTTAACATTCATTTTTAATTGCCAAAAGATTAAATGGATTCATCTCTCTCTTGCTGCATAAGTTTAAATGAATAGCTTTAAATGCCCTTTATATTTATGGCAAGCTATTTTGTCGGTTTATTTTAGCAGAAAAAAAAAGAAGTATTTTTGTTTCTGCCAGAAGAAGAGCACATGAAACCTGTGGAAGAGATGCAATCAAAACTGTACAATGAGTCTACTTTTTATTAAAGGCAAATCTTATTCTCTTGACCAATGATTACCAGGAAAGTTTCTCAGGAAACTGAAACTGGAAAGCAGGGGCAAAGAGCATTTTTGCCAAATAATCTGTAATTAATTTCTCAGAAAAGAAAGGGGGTCCTGTTAAAACAGTAGGCAAAAGGATTTAAAAACAGCACTCAGGAGGACTGGAATAAGCAGCATGTTACTCTGCTTAAAATTGTTCCTGAACTTGGTGCATATTTCTTGTGGACGTTCCGTGCGGACATTCCTTGACCCCACAGCAGTCCCTCTGGCCTTTCCAATTTCACAAGTGACTATTAAATAGCCGAGGAGGAAACAGGACTGGTGATCAATCCACAAGTTTAAAGAGAAAAAAAAAAAAATAAATTCCTCTATTGACATTTCCCTCCCTCTCCTGTGACTATGTCCAAAGCAGCACTGTATATAATCTCATTTATGGTGTTCTGGAAAACATATATATCATGGGCTGAACAAAACATTCATATTAACTTGAAATAGTTAGACATGAAATCATGCTTTTATCCACGCCAGTCTGGCTACTTATCCACCGCACACTTGGTTCTTTTGCATAATGCTCATGGCACTTGTGAGGCAAAGCCCTTACCTAGGCAGTGGTTTGGGTTTTTGAGTTCAATCACTTATAGCCGGATAAACAGAGGTTTTAATCCACCCCAGACATCTGTCAGCCATCACACTAGCAAGTCCTGGTCCATCTTTTTCTCTGCTGAGCCCAACGGATCCTCAATCCTTTCCAACATAGCAAAACACAGCCTTCACAAACGAGCGGGGTTCACAATGTCCATTTGAAGTAACTTCTGCCTGGCCTAAGTGGTTTGATGTCAACAGAGGCAGATTTACCCCGGATAATCTGTCGCACACTACATAACAAGTCTGACCTTGTAACTCAGGTTTCTGAGAAATCAGGCATCGCGATTCTGACACTTTTCCCCAGAACTCTGTGACAGAGGCTTGGAAATACAAAGTGAGAAAATTTGAGTTTTCTGAATACTTTCAGCCCTCCCAAATGCCTGATCCCACTTTCCCAAAAGTCAGCGTTCGTCAGATCACAGTGAGTTGGTTTACTAAGTTAATCTATAGAAAGCTGCCTCAGCAAATTGAAGTCATTGCTTAGGAAGCAAATAAGCGGTGTTTTAAAGCATTTTAAAATCATAGAAAACCTCATATTTTACTTCCTGGATCCATTTCAGGGCTTGCCTCAACTCAGTGAACAAGCATAGGGCCTAAAGTCATCAATCGCCGTTTGTAAAAATTAGAAAAACATACAACTTTATTAGGCATTAAATTAACTACATAGAAAGAATGAGAAAACATTAGGTTGTCTCTGATTTTTTTTTTCCTAATAGACAGTATTTTATTTAAATGAGCACTATAATTCTTAGACTTTAATTCAAACAAACCTAATTTTGCATGGTTCGCTTTGAACATGATAAAAATGTAAAGCATACATCAATGGATTTAATATTTACTGTGCTACTTAACTGCACTTTAAACTGAAGCAAAAAAAAATATGATTTGATGGGTTGCTTTGCTTCATAAACAACAATATCCAAGTCGAAGATCATGGGAGATTTTGCCAACAGTAAATTTCACTGTGTTATGTATTTTTTTAATATTATTTTATTGTTAATAAAAGAAGCAATGGGGCTACAGATATTTCAGTTGGTCACAGCAAGTAAGTGTCAGCCTGTATCTACCTGCAGGTAGAGTAAATGTTAATGAGTTACAGGGAAACAATACGCAATGCGTCCACTACTATTTAATGCATCATCATGAAACACTAACATACCAAAACTGAGTAATTAAATAAATTGGAAAGGCAGCAATTTAACAGGTTGCCAATTCCATTGCTTACACTACCTTCAATTTGGGAAAAGTAAAAAATGGTGAGGGCAGCAGCAGTTTATTGCACCAGAAGCACTGGCACCTCAGCCAGGGCCAACACAGAGTTAGACGCTGTTTATATCCGCCTAAGATTTCAAAATATTTTTTTAACATGGAACTGGAAAAACCCGGATTTTGTGCTAGCTCCGTTTAATAAAAGCGTGACATTTATGCTATTCTAGGATAGTATATTCTAATCTTCCTTTATTCTCTATCTTCCGAGTCTGATTAAAATGCAGCTCAAAACAAGCACAAGAACTATGGAGGGGGAAGGGAGGTCATAGTTCTTACATGATGTTATTTTCTTTTTCTTAACATTTTCTTTCACAACAGATCCTGACTGTAACTTCCTGAAATAACACTGTCTATTGTAAATCCCCCTAATTTGTTTTTCCAAGATAGAAAAGGACTAGCAATTACGCTTTCGGATTTTTGGGGACACAGCTTTATTTGATTAAACAATAAAACTGCCTTGTGAAGCTTTTCAGCCCCTGCATTTCAAAATCTAATGGCGCTCTCTTAGAGGAATGAAGCTGAGCAGAACGGGCTACTACCTCCACCCCCAAACCTGGCCCAAACACCCGACAGAGCAGACTGGCCCCAGGCTCTCCAATGCACAGACCGGCCTCTTACGATCTTCGAACACTCCTGGCAGAGTGTCAAGCTTTATACCATTAGAATCAGACAGCGTGTTGGTACCATTCAAAAGGACAGTTATGTAGCTGGATTTCCAGGTGCTGTTCTTCACATCCTGAACCACAGCCATCACCTGTAATTCATAACACAGCGTGTCAAATATTTAGATCCAATCCATCAACTGCACTAGCTAGCAAAGCTGGAGTAAATTTCTGTTCCTCTAAACCATTCTGCACCAAGACACAAATATCACGGTGAGTGGCAGTCACATTATTCCAGGCTATAGCAATATTCTGCTGGGACAAAGGTAGAGGCAAGTTAGATCAAAGGTTCCCATTCACCCTGCCTCTGGCAGGGCCAGTATTGGATACTCAGGGATACACGAAACATAGGCAATACTTTCACTGAATATAACCCAGCGCCTGCCAAACTGTGCTTTGGGCAGCGTTTGGATTATTTTGCCCTCAGGACTGAGGTTTCTTGAATGAAGGTCCCTGGTTTCTTAGAAAACTTGATCATGATATTCCACATCTACAGATATCTTCACACAGCAGGACTCAAACCTGTACTAGACAAGTGCTAGTTCATTTAACAAGCCAAGTGATATTTGGCCACCTTCTTGACTACTGCATAAGCTTATTTACCTGAAACTACCTGCAATCTCTTCCACCGCAATAACCTCCCTTGGTCATTTGCAATTCCTGTTTCAGAGGTTTTCAGCTTTTGCTTCACTCGCCCTCTTGCTCAGTAACAGTAGCTCTTCCCTGGACAAATTGGAGTCACCCATCGTTTTTTTTGTCAGTGCTCTTGTCCCCAGATCAAACCCAAATCTGCTCAGATACAAGCGTTTGCTAGAATTCCATCACAGCATAACTGACATGATTTGGAGGCATATCCAAGTGCTGAGCAAAGCCTAACAGACGTTGTTAATAATCCAGCTCAGCTGCCAAACGCAAGCTCGTGTCCAGATACTGAACACAAGTTAACGTTTCTTTTACTTTTCTAAGACTATTTGCCAAATTTCTTGATGCAAAAGTTTCTGTCCTCAGCAATGTCCTTCAAGATTTCTTCCCTGGTAGACAGCAAGAAGTGCTTTACGTATTACTTTTTCTGCCTTTTTTTGGCTCTATATGTAAGCAAAAAGTTCCTTTCTTTCCCCTCCCACTAACAAGAGGTAATGAACCCATTTTGCTGGTTCTCCTACTTCATCCACCAAACAGCCAAACTTAAAGCACCCAACTGTTGGTCTTAGTCTTCACGTAAGACGACTTTCTTGAAGGAACTCAAGATATTCAACCATTGCCTTCTGTCCTGCTGAAAATATCCCCACCTCCCCTGAAGCGAAGCTCACCAGCCCCCAGTTTCATACACCTACCTTCTACCCACACTACCCCCATCCCCGTGCTAATACTGCCATTGCTGCAGAAGCCTTATAGATGGCAGCAGTGTCCAACTTAAAATAATAACAACAACAACAACAACAGCAAGGATAACAAAAAGTATCCCAAAGCATCCAACTGACAGTCTCTTCCTTCCAGACTTCTAATGATGCTAGGCTAATTCTCCTTGCCGGTACTTTTGGAAGTTCTGATTAAAAAAAAAATAAAGTTGTAAGGTATTTTACGCAGCCCCTTGCACTCTGCATACCTTTTTTAAGTTGCTAGGGTGTGTACCGCATTTGTTTGCTGAAGAGCTTTGTGCATTACCTTCCGTGAACGCGTACCCTCACTTACACAAAGAAGCCTGAGGAAGATAGTACTCTGGATTCTTTGTAAAAAAAAAAAAAAATCTACCTTTCATTAGCTCCTGTCTGAGCCGGTCCTTTTCTTGCTTGAGAAATTCTAAATACTTTGGTGAGGAACAATTTTCTTCCAATAGCCAAAATTCTTGTCCCAGGTCTCAATCCTTTACAGGCTCCTTCTGGGACTTAAGTTAGCCCCCCTCAGATTAGTGTCTGCAGCAAGTCTTACTCTGATAGAAAGCATCCCTGATTTTGGATTTGCAACCCTAATCCTGTTTAATAAGCTTTATTACTTGCTATTACAGAGAATCTTCTGAGGATTCAGAAGCCCCACTGGAAGAGGTATTATAGAAAACACATGGTCTGTGCCCCACTGCATTCACAAGATTACAACACCAGCACAGACCCAGCAATGATTTCAGGTTCTCAAATCTCACTGAAAACCGAGATTAAGCACCGCTCTGCCTCTGAGGGTCTGCATTGCAGCATCTCAATGTAATTAGAAGATTTCTTTCCCCTACTGAAATGCAGAGTCAGCACTTAACCTACCTGATTACAGATTTAACAGGGAGACACTGAAGAATATTCAGGCAAATCCAGCCACAGTTTGAACAGTCGGTAATGCATTTGACTAGTAAGGGAGCAGGTTCACCTGCCCCAAGTTGCAAGTGTGATCAAGCCATGTTATACTGTTACTTCCTCAGTACTTGTGATGTTGGGAGTAAGGGTTACTCTTACCAAGGGATGAGCAAAACCCGGCTAATACTAATGTGTACAGGCCTGAGACTTCCACAGTGCACTCTAGAACCAAAGCGTATTCAGTTTACGTGCAGAAATGCACAAACGCATGGGCCAATTTCTCTCCATATAACTTCAAAACTATGCCCGTATTTATGCAAGACCCACATAATCTGTGCCATTAATGATAAATCAGTGGCTTTGCAATCAATTGTCTTTTTCATTGTAGCATCAAGATGCCCGAGCAGCAGATAAACTCCCCATCACGCTAGGTCACAGCCAGCTCAATTAGTTTCCTTCAGGGTCCAACTGGTAACTTCTAACAAGGTCTATTCAACAGGAAACAACCCGTGAGCCCAAATTCTGCTGCCCTCCGAGCTGGAAACGAGGGTAGTGCACTACAGTCCATCTCCAAGAGAGGCAGGACATCACAAGAAGCATGAATCTTTCTTGGTTCAAGTTCACTGTAAAGGCTCACTGTATACTCAAGACAGAGAAGTGAGTAGTTTTGGAGCCCAGCTCCTGTGAAGTATTGTAGCTTACAGTTATAAAAACCAACAAGTAAAAGTATCTTTTCTCCCCACTATCAATACAAGAAGTGAAAGCCACTAATTCAGACTCCGGTGAAGATGCTTAAGTGAAGCAGGATGAATCCCACACAAGATGAGTCGTGGAAGTTATGTTTGTGGCTTGGATCTAGACCAGACCCTATTCTTTAGGCATTTCTCCAGTAACCAACACAGATATGTTTAAACACCCATGCACATTTTAATAAGGTTTATCCCAGGCCTAGTTTTCTCTCCCTCCGCAGTTAACTCTCTCTGACATTAATGAGAGCTGCATGTGTGTGTATGCGCTGAACTGACTCCTGGCGTTTGTACAGCTTGATTTTTTTAAATGTAATTAGAAAAGCACATTGAAACGCTTAACCTGTGTGTTTTGGGAGAAATGTTTAACAGTGGCTAATTAATGCATAAAACTTACATTTAGAAAACTAGTACCTAGGCACTGCAATAATCAAAATATTTGCAGGAATCACAATAGAAAGAAAAATAAGATTATAAATGGTTTCCTGGCAAGCGTTCATGAATATCTTGGTTTGTTTGGGCTTTTACTTGCTTGCTTGTTTTTTGAAATAGAGTTTTCGATACACTTCAGTTTATTAACCAAATAAAAACCTATCTGCAGCTAAGTGAGCCACAAGCATGTGTGTCTTTTCAAGAGGAGTAGGCAGACCTGGAGGCTGTATCTTTAAGTTATTCACTTCTTTCTTTGTAAGAAACAGTGCACAACATTATCCCAGTCAAATAATTTATTTCCTTGATCACATCTCTATTTGTGAGTGTATCTACTCAGAGCCTAGTTCTGCTGCTACAAGTCTACAAAACATAAAATTCTCAAAACACAGTAAAGGCAGGCCTGTCACATAAGACGGGCTGTGTTCTCCGCTATTTAAAATTGATTGCCTTAATGTTATAGAAATGACCTGGCACATAAGATGAAATCAAAGCTTTTACAAAGAGCCTCTTCAGCTGAAATGAAGAATTAAACTTTGGGATGAGAAGAATCAGAGAAAGGAAACAAAGTGGAAGGAAGAAGTCTCTGTAGAGCTGAAAAGAAGAAAGAATAAACCTTCTGGTTTGCTAGAGTTGATAATATGTTGTTAAAATACCCCTTTCCAGCTGCATGTCTGTTTTGACTAAATACTAATTTTATTCTTTTTGAGAGACTTCATTTGGTTCAGTTGTTTTGGAGCTTTACAGCCAAAGCTTTTCCTGGAGTTAGCCCAGAAGTTCAGCTCTTTAAACGGGTTTTTTGCAATCTTTAAAGGTTTCTAATTCAAACACCAAAAGAGAAGACACAGTTATAGGTAGGAAAGAAAAGTCATACTACACCCACATTTCTAAATTCCAATCTTAGTACAAATTGAGTCTAAATATAGCATTGTAGGGTCTGACATTCCAAATTTTCCTAATTTCCTATCACCTTGCTTTACAACTTAACATCAGTTTTCCCCCCCTAAACTTTCATCTCTTCGAATGCTCTGGTTTTATTTCGTTGGAGCTGTAGTCTTGGTTTTTTTCCACACCAGCAATACTCATCCCCAAGTCCTTCATTTCACAAACACATCCACAAACTCGCCTTCAGCGAGTTCAGCATTAGCAGAGATGATCTTTGCAAAACGCAGCGGGCTTTCTTTTCGTTATTCCCAGAAAAAGTATATGGCATTTGGATGGAATTTGGCTCACTACTTGATGCCAGAATAAGTTTTGTGGTTCGCAGTTATGCTTTTCCACAAGAAGCAAAAGGAACAAGCCCCCTACCCTTACAGACTGTGTGCTGTATCACAGTTCCCACATTTCTCCTCTCTCCTCAGACCTGCTCCCTAACACGAGCTGTTTGTCCTTCTTAGCGCTTTTCTCAAACTCCTTGAGCCCCTAGCTACATCACACCATTCCCAACTGGAGTAGGCAGCATGTTCCATGACTGCTCTGGGCTGCACACTACAAGCGGCTTGCTGGACTGTGTTTCCCAGTGAACAGACCACCGACATGTCAGCCTGTCCCCCAAGGAGGGCTTTAATTTGGGTCTCCTTTCTCAAACAGATTTTCATAAGGCTTGTGGGAACTTAATTTTTCTTAGAGGACTCCATTCCTCTTTCAAATCTGGGCATTTCACTCAACAAGAGCAGAAATAGTAAGGGGATGGACAAGCAGCAGGTTAGGAAAGAGGTGATTTCCTCTCCATAGAAGGGAATTTTGACATGAAACAGTAGATGAGGATTCCTACAAGGCTGCATTTTCATGGCAGATTTTTACATGTGCATTATTTTCAATTATGAAATCCAGTGAATTTATTACCAGACTTTGGGAAACCACAGTCATCTCTGATGACATCCAAAGCAGCCAGATTTGGTTTTCCAAGACGTTGAGCACTTGCCACTCCTCACCTCTGCAAATCAAAGGATGTGTTCCCAAGAATAACTCTAAAACATCCAGACAAAATTCAAAAAACCCCACAGATCCACAGCTGCGCAAACAAGTGACCTACTCCTAAATGTTTTCAGCATTTATCTTTATACTAGGCAAGTATCTAGTAACTAAGGAAAAAAAAACAACCCTGGTTTTGACATTTGGGGCACATGCAACCACAGTTTTCAAAGAATTCAGCTCCGTTGCTGTCCAGAGCTTACCCTAGCAGGGAGGTGTGATCTGTTGCTCTCCTATCCCATGGCTACACTGCCCTGCTGGGTTGTACTGCCCTGCCCCACTCTGCTGAAGCCCACTATCTGCCATGCAGACCTATAACGACACATATTTCCATCACAGATGCTATGTGTCAGGGGGTCCTCAGACATGAGAAACACTCAGAAGACATCACATCACCCCCAATAAGACCTTGAAAGCAGTTCCTCACGACCACCCAGCCTACCCCACATAAACCCCACAGCTCACAAGAGACCAACCCCCTGACGCCAGGCACTCCGAGCACTTTGGGACTCTGCCCTGCCCAGCTGGCACCATGCAGTTCACCCAGGGCAGATGTTCTCTGGCACAGAGAACCTAACACACACGGGAAGTTTGCTGGAGGCTGCCCTAAATTCATGGAGCAATGGTCTAGACACGCACCACTGGCGTCGCTTTCTGCAAAGGGAATGACCTGCAGCAGTTTGCTAATGAGATACAAAAGGCACCACTGTGACAACACCCCAAGAACCGGCACAGACCTGAAAGCAGGCGGAGACCCATTTCTGGGCCTGTAATCTCATCCACAAGCAGATGAGTATCAATCTTACAAAGCTGACCCCAAAAATCTGTGGCACAGCAATTACCCACTGGCACATCCAATCTCAATGCCTGCTAGACTGGGCACCCAAGCTGTCCTCCCTTTCGTTATCCGTCATTTGAGATGCCCAAGAAAACAGCACACCAGTAAGTAGAGCATGACCACCAGTGTTCATTTCCATATAATCCCACCTGGAAGGGCCATTGGTCCTACTGACAGAAAGAGTACCATTTCATCACACCAGTTTCAGACCGCACATCCACCACCATAGTTTTCATCCACCACCATAGTTTTCCTCTATAAAGGATGGGTTAAAAGATTGGCTAGCACTTCTAAAGAGGAAAAACTATCCTGCAAGAGAGGATGCTACAGTAACCCCATTTGTAGTCTTTGACTGGAATGTCAAAACAACCCTAAAGGAGCTTAGTACAGCTCTTCAAAGCCTATGCAGCCTGCCTACCGAAAAGCACATCTAGATGAACAGAGATGTCAAACAAATCTGTGTTGAAAAAAGACCTGGAGCAAGCCAAGTCTGAAGAAACCGCAGTCAAAGTTGATGAGTTGCATTTGATATGTAGGGCATGTTTGAGTTCTTCACCACTCTGCCTCGATTTTTTCCATGTGAAAAACCAAGAGCCACGCTAAACACACAGACATTTCCCATATATTTGCTTTGGTGGATAAGGTCGTTCTATAGGGATTTTTTGAACAAAAACCACTGTGCTGAAACAGCCTGAGCAAACCTTGAGATTTTGAAATACTGTTGAAATTTCAATAGATTGGAGAAAGCATTTCTTTTTTTGCTGTTGTTAAAAAAAATAAATGCCAAGCCATCTGCTCTCAACTGGAGCTTTCAATTATAAACATAAAAAATCACTCCGAAAGCTGCAGAGTTGAGAAAATTCTGAATAGCTTAAAAGTTGACAGGGGGCAGGGGGAGGCAGACTCCAACAGAGGATTAACTCTAACCCCTATTCTAATATAGAAGTCATTCCCTGCTCTAGAAGTCCAGTCAAACAAGTACGCTGTGAAAAAGAGTCTCACATTGTAAGAACAGATGATTACAACTGTGCTTAGTATTGTGCATTGAAGAAACTGGTGGAATTGGCAAAGAACCTTGTTGGTAACAATAAATAAATTTTTAAAAGTAGAGGTTTGCCCTGTACAGCACAAGAGACATTCTGTTTTACATCAAGAAATCCCGTGCTAATATAGTACAGTAAGTTCTGTGAATAGATGCCTACCAGTTTCCACAAAGATTTGAAAGACCCAACAGAAAAGATATGTTAACCAGTCCACTGCTTCAGCAGTCAAAGGCTGCATTAAATCAACTCTTTCCCCTTGACTGTATCCCATAAAGAATATTGACGTATTCCTATTCTATGGGAAGATTTGATGTAAAACCAAAGTGACCAAAACACTGAGGTATAAATCCCCAAAGTAAGGGAATTCAGAGAAAAGGCTCCAGTAGTCATCTTACCAATGTTACAAAAAAAGAAGACAAAAGACCATCTTTCATCACACAACTGTCTGACGATGAGCAGCACAACCATATAGAGTATAGCAAGGGTAATATGGCAATATGATTTGTAACCAAGTCAGATTATATTAGTACAAACCCAGGGATTCATTTAATACATCTACTTAATATTTAATCTTGCTATGTGTTTGCATATTTGTGTTTGTCCACAGAACACCCTACAAATTCTCTCCCCACAGAGGACAACTCAGGTAAAGGAGAGGCCACGTACAAGCTATTCTGCATCAATCAGATTCTTTTCCAAATCAGCAATTACAATTGATTCAGCACATGTATGGCCTTCCCTACAATAGGCTCAGGTTCAGAAATTCAAGAGGTATGTTGTTGGTAAGCAGGGTGAGAGAGAGAGAACAGCTCCAGGAACTAAATCTTCCATTGACCTGTGTTCTACCACCATGTTTTGCAAAAACCAAGAAATCAAAACCAAAAGGGGGAAAGTGAGCAGGCAAGAATCCTTCACTCAAGCCAAATGAAGTTGGATCTAACAACCCTTCTGGCCCAACAGTCAATGTTTTGAAACAGTGCTATCTGCTATACCTTAGAGGCAGGTAGAAGGAATGAAATACAGACAAGAGCAAACTCACATAATTTAAATTAAAAAAACACCACTGCTTGCAATAGGAATGGAAAACAATTGTAGTGATCCCGAGAGGAAAGCTACCACTAATTTCAGTTGGAAGGGACCTACAAGGATCATCTAGTCCAACCTGACCTAGCCTGACCGATTCAGGGCTGGCCAAGTAAGAGGATGTTATTAAGGACATTGCCCAAAGGCCTCTTGACCACTGACAGAAAATAGGTCTCTTCAAGAGGGAGGAGAAAATGCTGTTCTCACATCGATCATTGCCCTCTTCCTCAGTTCCTTCTAGTAGACATTCTGAAACACAAAAAAAAAGGATTCCGAGTCCCTCTCCCAAAGACGACATTTGTGTTTACATCGATCGGGAGTGAGAAAGCTCATGTCAGAGTAACTGAAAATAAGGCAAGAAGCTGTCTGAAGTAAATGCTATAAATAATCACTCCTTTCCCCAAAGTTAGTGGAGGGAGACATTTCCAAGCTGACACCAGACACCTAATTATTTTTTTGAAGTCAATACATTTCCTACAGCTGAAATCAACTCTCCACAAAGACCACACAGCCTTTAAACATAGCAGCACACTGGTGAAATGAGAAGCGAGCCCCAGACATAACCCACTGCTACTCACGTGTCTGTGGCATTTACATGCTACAGAAGTCTGCAACCAGATCCAAGCAATACTAATTCAGAAAGCTCCTCAATATCCTATTGGTCCTCCATTGGTTTCTCCCTGAAATGGTACTAGAGTGACGGAAACAAAGCTTCCATCTGGCCAAGGTTTAAGGTTGGTGATATACCTTGTTCTGGTTTTTAATAAATGATTAATTAAGGTCTGATTTAAAAAAAACAAAACAAAAAACAACAACAAAAACAACCCCACAACAAACACAACCCCACAAACAACCAAGAGATAAGCTTGAATCTGAGATAGGTTTACATCAAACATAATAGTCTCAAATCTATAACAGCCCTTCAGAGCTGAAACGTTGGTAAGGATTTTTAAAAAATTTTAAATCACTGCATAAAAGCAAAATTTTCCCATTATAATAGCATTTAAAGGGCTGAAGCAAATTTAGGTGTGATAAGAGCACTACTCTCCCTCTCAGGAATTACTTACACACGGCATCTTTCTCCGACCTGCCTTGTCTGTTCCCTTCCCCCCCCAAAACATGAAGAACTTGTCCAAACACAGTTTTGTCCCTGAAGTGAAAGCACCAAACATACTATGACATCTATTTCACTACTCTGTTGCTTTTCAGGTAGGAAGCATTCAGATATTATTAGAGATTTATACTAATCAGAAGTTGATCCCTTATATCCTAGAGTCTTGCCCAATGAGGGAAGGGGTGGAAGAAAGAGTATTTTAGGGGAGAAACCGAGATTAAGAACAATCTTATACTGGTCTGACAGTTCTAACTTCTCCATCATCTGAGGGTTTTGTCTCTTAAAGCCCAGCATCCACTCTGTGTTGTTCAGACTTTGTATAGTGGCCCATCCAGCAGCTAAATTCTGCCCATCTCCCTTCTATTTCCTCCACAGCCAGTAACTTGAGGGCCTGAGCCAGCGCAACAACAACGTCAGTTAGCAACGTGAAACCAAGAAGCAGCAGCAAGTAGTAGCAGCATGTTCCCTGATGTCTTCACTAAGGATTTAAGAATACACCATATTTTTTGTTTGCTTGTTTTTCATTTAACATGCTGATGCACTGAGCCACAATGCAGGCCAGTTTCTGTCTGCAGCTGAAGCCAAGATCAGATGGGAAGAAAGTCCGCACTTCATGAAGCATGCTTTTGTCAGTCATCTTACAGAAACCCTAGGCTTGTAGAAGACAAACGAGATGAGCACTCAAACACAAAGGAGCCCTCCGTCATCGTGCTCTCAACAAAGCTGAATCAGCTTTTCAAATAAAAAGAACACAACTGCACTGATTTGGACTTTCACAGCAAGACGCAAGAGAAAGGCTCACTCCTCTAGCTGCTGAGTGTGCTAACATCAAGCGATTGCGATGAACATCAGCCCTGACGGTGCTAACAAGACCAGACAAACTCAGGTGGAGCTCAAAGAAGTACCCAAAGTGTCACTAAGAAAGAGAAGTAGCAGTAACTGTGATAAAGCAGTGAATGCAAGCAACTGCTAAAAACAGTGCATGTTTTATAGACTTTTATTACATATATATCTGTATAAAGTGTGATGATACCGAATTACCTCAATGACAGCTGAAATGCTGCACCGAGCATCAAGACCCTGAGAAAAAAACATCCCTTCTTATTTCATTTGCCATTCCAGCTGTCCTTCCTCTTCCTCAACAGCACAGAAACTCATGCTCTCTGTTAGGCATTGTCATACAAATGTGATTATAACATATGGTGGATGCACTTTGCTAATCGAGAGCTGTCATCTGAATACTCTGGGACTTCAAGGGAAAGAGGACGCAAAGCAAAACGGCTGCAGACACCTCAGCCCTGCCACCCACGGGAACTCATGGTAGGACGACAGCCAGAGCACCAGACCCCACGTATACACAGCTCTGTACAAGAAAACAGATACATATACATTTCAGGGAGCAGAAGCACTATGTTGTCATACTCAAGCCCAGTCCAGGAAAAACACTTTGAAAATACAGTACATTAAATTATCTCGGACTTAGAAGCTACGTGTAACAGCTTCTTCTGGTGCATGGCTACTTTCCACTTTAATCCTGCAAATAAACTAACTTTTCTTCAGTGGATTTTGCCACCTCTTCTATTCTGAAGTAAAATTACAAGGCAGTTCCAAGGGGGAAAGAACAAACCAAACCAAACCAAACCTCATCCCGTACACCTGCAACCTTCGCCATTTCCTACAGTGGTTTGATGTCCTGACTGGCTCCAAACATTTTTATTGCTGTTAGCATCTGCATGTTCACTCTTAAATAAAATCCTAAGATAATGAATATAGTTCTATTCCAGCATTATTTTCTAGTTTCATCACCATCATTCTTACTGCCAGTTTGGGGTAGAAAAGACAGAGATGCTGTTCTCAAGGGCACCGGTCTCATCGCTAATACAATTCAATTCGGTCTTCATTAAAATTACATGGGTGTACAGGAGGTCAAGACGTGGTGAGCTCCAATTGTTTCCTGAATGAAAACTAATTTTCCAGCTATTGTCCAAAATAAATTATACACAAGTATAATCAAAGTTAATTGGAGAAGACTGCATGGTTTGAGCTCATTAAAACCCTCACTAAACATACTGTCTGGTGCTTTAAGGAAAAAAGTGGCATCTTTTACCTTGCAAACAGCTATTACTATAAGTAGGAGTTCCTCAAAGCTAAATTAGTAATACTCAGACCAACTTCTATAGTTAGGTGGAGGTAGCAGGTGAATGAATCCCCCTTCTTAGAAGATTGTTTTCAAACCTGTTGGCTTGATCAATATTCCGCATTTCAAATGAAATTTTTGGTCATACACAAGTCACCAGGAGTTTATCATTAAGAGTTCCAGGATATCATGTGTGGGTCGCAGCAAAACAAGAACCCATTTGAACACAAATCACAACACTCCCCCATGGACACAATACAGGCTTGTAACTTCTGGTTCGACTAACGCAGTGTGCTAGCAACTCAAGCAATATATTAAGCTGGAGCTTTTCAACTGCAAGCCTACCAAATCTCTCAGAAATTTGTGCCTTAGCTACCTCCTCTGCAAATACTTTGCATCCTAATAATGGATTAAATTTAGCCTGAATTTGTAGCGCTTTGATCTCCTTGGACTTTGTCTGTGAGAAATGCACCTTTCTCTCCCTGAAATCCTTTATCTACCTATTACTTACAGGTTACGACCTCAGAGAAAACAGGGAAGCCCTTTCAAATTAGCTCCCAGAAAATATGCAAGGCTTGGTATTATCTGTGTTTTGCCATTAACTTTCTTACCTTTATATGTTGACCCAAATACTACCTAGAGGACTGTATCACCCAGTATTAATAGCAAGCACGCCCAGGGCAAAACAAACTGCGTTAAATCGCACTTTCTTTTGTAATGCAAATACAAAAAGCAATAAACCATAACTTGACCCCATCAATGGAAGTTTTGTTTTTGAAGGCAAGGCCAGAACTGTCAAGTATTTCTGTACCGGAGGCGTTTCCAGAGGCGAGGAGCAGGGAGCGCTGCCTGAGGGAGCGCACGCCCCAGGGCCGCCCCGCCGCCATCTTCAGGCCCAGAGAGAGAGCCTGAGGGCCCTGCGTGGGCCCGGGCCTCATCAGGCACGGGAAAAAACAGTCCTTGCTGGTTCCTAAAACACGATTTCCACTGATGGCAGGGAGCTCGGGAGGCTGTGCTACAAAAACCACCGGTGGCACCCCCCGTGAGCAATGGCTGGACGTTTGCTCACAGGCAGCTACAGAGCGGGGCGGGCTGGGGAGGCGGGCAGGAGGCGCAGGCCCACGGGGCTCTGGGGCGTTACGCGCCCTGCGATATAATCCCGCTAAAAAGAGTTCGGGAGCATGCACAACCAAAAGAAAGGATCTGCCCTCATCAGCCACCGCATGGCTTCATCGGATCCTGACATCCTGCAGGTTTTTTCCACGCAATGACTATTTGAATTAAAAGGAGAGGCTTTACAATACAGTGATCAGAGTTCACCTACAGTTACACGTCACGATCTAACAGTTGATGCAACCTGATTTCTGAAGCATAAGAATACCGCTTCCTAAAACAACATCCCAGAATACAAAGGGAAAAGGAAAAAAAAAAAAAATCCATTTCCTTCACAAATACTGAAGTAAAGAAACCTTCTTTTGGAATAGTCTCTCTCTGAAGAGCTTGTTCTAGAAGATTCTTTTTCATAATAAATATGCCATCTATAAAACATTGCTTTTGCTGCAAAGCCAATATTTCAAGCCTCTTATCACCTGCAGTTACCTGCAGCAGTATAATTAATACTTAATCACGGCTGTAGTTTTCATAGACAATGACACCTTGTGTGCTTTCGCTGAGGTGAAAATAAATTATCCACTCTCACTTCATACACGAAGATCTGCTCTTCCAAATTATCAGGAACTTGAGTAACTACACTGAACCCAAATGTGGATATTTGCAAAACTGAGTTTGTTTTGGTCTGGGTGTTTGTTTGTTGTTTTTTTTTTTTTTTAATTCTTATTGAAAAATAACACCGCATTTGCCCTTCATCAGTCTGTCAGGTCTTCAGGTTTTACAATGTTTTCCAGAGATAACGATCAACAGTACAAAAGCTAAACTACCCACTTAATTTATTAGTGTTCATATATTCGTATTTCTATTCTCATCAGTAAATCTGTGTATTTGCAAGTCTTCTGAGTATTTTCACGTCTTATTTTCCCCAGTATTTTATAGTTCCCTCTGGTTTTCCAACACACTTATTTTCTTGTAAACAGAGGCGTAAAAGATATCTCCTCAAATTATTACATAGTATCTCAACCATTTGGAACGAATATTAATTGTATCTCTCTCCTGAGCTGTTCCATTGATACCCTGCATCCATAGTCCTGTTTCCCCCCAGTATAAAATGACAGGATAAAGACCTTATCCTCTGGAAAATTTCTAACTAGCATTAATCAACAAAAAAAGTTGATATGGGATGTAAGTTATATATCACCGACCCTGAAAAAAAACCACTGAAATATAAAGCAGCTCATATTTCGCTGTAGAAAGAAACTGAGAATAAAAAGCAGGAAAAACATTTGCAATCGGTACCAAAGTAGATATTACTTCCTCTTTTCTGCTATCTTCCATTTTCTCATCGATCAGAGACACTGTGCCAGTGAAGACAAAGGAAAATGTCGTATTTAACACTGCATTATCATTACAGCCTTAAAGTTTTAGGTGCTACATTTGCTGTGAAGTACTGCGTGTGCTTGCTTGAAGCACGCTGCATGCGTCGTAGGCAATGAGTTTTCTCATAACGCACTCAGTATCTTCCGAGTTTTCAGCACCACACGAACACAGCCCATCCTGTCATAGGAAGACTTCCATCATTTTTTCTCCCTGCGTTAGCCTTTACGTACCGTGCTTTCTGAGTGGCACATGGAACCTCTGGGATCCCCTGCTTTTTTGCAGATTGATGAAGAGCTTAACGCATGCTTTCTCTTCATTTTGCCTGGGTTGCTGCCACACCAACAGCCCCAACTGGGAGCAAAGGCATTGTGCATCCCCTTGCCTGTTCAGAGACGGATGCGTTTACATTACCATCCATCAGGGTAAATCTGCACGAGACTGTTGTTTTGATCTGAGGTCAAGCAGCCTTTTCAGCTTTACCATTGTGATAGCGAGAAATGAAGTAGTAACACGATTCTCCCCTCAGCCTCACCACGCTTCCATGAAGGGATCTTTCCCCCCCACATCCCCCTGCGGCAGCCAGATGTACTCCTCACCCTCACAGCCCCCTCAAAGGCACGCGTGGAGAACACGTCTGCCTTCCTCCCACTGCTATTTCCAGCCTCTGCTCCTGCTCCTTTTTATTGCGTCTCTCCCCAGAGGTGCATTCGAGCAACCCTTTTGCTCTGTAATCCCCATCGGCCTTCCCCTCTGAATTTCAGCCTGGTCCTTCCTGTCCTCCATAACCCCTCACTTCCATAAGCACTGACTTCTGTGTCAGCCTACTGTAGACTCTAGCATAAAAACCAACGACGTGAGTAAATAAATATAGAGGCTTATTCTGAGAAGGCTTTTGTCTTTCCTCCCCCCTGTGATCCCCGCACCATATGCAAGGTTTAGAGAAACAGAGGCAGGCAGGCCCTTCAGTTGTTAGAGAAGCCAACCCTTCTGTCTTAATTAAAAACACTAAGGCCAATGCATATTCCCTGAAGTAACCTGGATGAGGTTTCCTCGAGCTCTGTATGTATAAAAATGCCCTGAAGAAATGAGCTGCTTTTTGTAAAGTTCACTGTATCAAACCACGGATTCAAGTGTGAAATCGTAGCGCTGCCGACGTACAATTTTCCCCAGCCATTCCTACTGCTATATGCTACACAATGCTGGATTCCACTCAAGGAGAGCTTAGAGTACTACAGAACAGTCATTCATTTCTAGAAAAGTTCTGCAGGAGCTTTCTGAACAGAAGGGAGTTGGGGAAGTTAAGCAGGTACAGATTTGTAGAGTTAACTCCTGACCCCATTCACATTAGTGAAAAATTCCCGCCCCTTAAAATGGGAAACCACTTCACGCATGTATCTGTGACTTTGGATCTCCCTTCATCTGCAGTGTATCTCCACCTGGACTGGTCTGTGCATTTTGCCCATGCTGCAGTGATAACTGATGCAACTGGCACGCTGGGAAGCACCAGCGCAGGGGACGTTGGAGGAAAATAAACTCACTCATTCCAGCTCCTCAGAGGTGTTAGGAAACTGCTGAATGAAGGAATAGATTTGCCAAAGATCATCTGTCTTTCCTCCCCAGTATTTGGATTATGATCATTTATTTTTGGAACGGGCTTCCCAAGGAGGGGATCAGGTCCCCATCCCTGGGGGGATTTAAAAGCCGGGCAGATGAGGTGCTTAGGGACAGGGTTTAGTGGTGGGATGGCGGGGTTAGGAGAACAGTTGGGCTTGATGATCTTAAAGGGCTTTTCCAACCTAAACGATTCTACAATTCTATTCTCACACAGGTTGTATCTGCATATACAGACCCTGCTATGAGGTGTTTCTATTTCAAGCCAGGAGTTAGATATCCCACCTCTATGCGTTTCATCCATATGATGTGCTGATTTTCCAAGTCACGGTGGCTTACAGATTAACCAGTCCATATGACAGAGGGAGAAATTAGGAGCCAGCAGCTCTCAGACATCTCACTTGGATCCCCTCTGACCTTCTCAGCACAGTCAGTTCTTGTGATTCTGAGAGAAAGTAAGTTTTTGCATGTCCTTTTGAGTTTTACCGAAAACTAATAAGCAAGTGCATAAAAAGGAACTATATCAAGTTATTGTTATGTTGAACTGACTAAAATCGAACACTGTTCATCAAATCAAGGTTTTAACCGAAGCCATAACAATCTAATGAGTTAACAATACCACGGACTGGAGTCAGCATCTGATCAACTCAACAGGGAAATGACTAAAACAGAAATCATAAGGGATCTGGCATTTGAAAACGCCCACTGCAGAAAATAACAGCGATCTAAGCTTTGCCAGCTCATTCCTCCGAGGCAAGGACCAGCTCCTTCAGGACTGCGACTGCTTCGAGGTTGCTGCTTGAATTGTCACCCTTCGCTTTACTTTTTGAGCTGGCAGGGCTTAAAACTTTTCTGATGCAAATAGAGTTGGATAACTCAGGATGATTTACAGCAAAATATTGCGTGCCAATCCACGCAAGCAGCTTCACTTCACTTGCAACTTCAGAAAAATCTTTAGATGAATGGTAAGAATGATCTCCCCAAGGAACCATGAAAAGGACAACAGAAGGTAATACGGAAAGGAAGACTAACTCTGAGCCTTGCAGAATTTTCAGGCTGTCAAAGTCAGAGGTGCAGCTCAGGTAACCAGATGATATCCTTGTGGATAAGCACCTTCATCCTAATGAACCTCTTCAGCACCCAGATAATCAGGTCTGCGCAGCTGTGGAGTTTGCACAAAGAGAAATTCATGCTCCTCATGACATGAGAGAGAGTGTGGTTGCTCCAAGGAATGATTAATTTTTCTCCTTCTTTAAATTGCCTTCTCTTCATTGGAAGTCAAAAGAGTTTACAATGACCTACTTCCCTAGGTGAGAACCAGACGTGGTTTCCAAGCATGGAAAATCAAGAAAGAGAGGACTTCGGAGACAGCATCTGCCTCCTCCCTGTGATAAGTTGACAAGGTGCTCGTAACTAAACTCCCCACATCGTGTCAATGCGCTTTGGACACGTTCAGTGATGTTACAAGTCTTTCTTACTTGCTTATGCTTTTCACCTGTAGGCACATCATTCATGGAATATTTCCTGAATATTCTTGTATTCATTTTAGTGGAAAACATTTCTCTAACTTGATGAAAGAATCTAAGCACTTGGGAATTCAGTTATTTATAGTGCTGTTAATGTAAGCCTTCAATTAAAGAAAACATTGAGAGCATCTCAAAGAAAACTATCATTTTAAGCAAAAATTTTCAGTCAAAACAAGTCTGAAATATACTTGAAGCAAGCATGAAGTGACACCTTTCAAGTCATATTTTGAAAAGCAATAAATTAGGCGCCTTTCAGCTTTCTCAATCTTCATGTGTGCTATTTAATTTTTTTCCCTATGATTTTATTTCATTTTTCAATCAATGAGGTCCTGAAATACTTTTAATTAAAAACTACTTTTTGATAGAGGTGGTGGAGGCCCCATCCCTGGAAAAATTCAAGACCAGGTTGGATGGGGCTCTGAGCAACCTGAGCTGGGTAAAGGTGTCCCTGCTCCCTGCAGGGAGGTTGTACTAGATGACCTCTAGGGGTCCCTTCCCACCCAAAACATTCTATGATTCTACAGTCACAGGATTCCAGGAAGCGGAGCATTAAGAGAAAGCTCTAAATAGTGTAAGACCTGGACTAAAATAATTAACATGGGCACTAATGAAACTTCCAGTTTATTTGGCTGTGTTTCACCTCTCACTTCCCCAGCACTGCCTTGTCTGGGTTTTCAATTCTGGTTTTATTAGAATCTTTTTGAAATCTTGATCTTTTATATTTTAAAGGAAAGTTATCTAATACTAGTACAGCTATTCAAATCAACATCTCTTGCCAGCAAGCACCCAGAATTTCAACATAAACTCTAATTATAATTCATGAAGTCTTTAAAAAATAAAGTTAAAAGTTAAGCACAGGGCAGGGTACTTGCTTACGAAAATATTTATGAGAGTGATTCAGAGCAAAGAACTCGTATGGTGGGACAACTACTCAATATTTGGTAAACATCATGACTAGACAAGAAAACTTCCCTGATAAACAAGTTTTACAGAGTTCCGGCTGTAAATGACGGTAAAGACTCTTACAAAACTCTGTCTGAAGAGCAAAGATAGCGTAGAAATTTTTAACGGCAAATCCTTAGTATGGCAGAGGCATTCTTATACTAAATATTCATGGCAGAGGGATACATTTTCTCTGACAATTTTCCTTTCTCCCTTCAACGTACCACATAAAAAAAAATGCCTTTCCCAAAAATCAACCTCTAGGAGATCTCTTTCAACTCATTCCATACCGCTTGAAGTTTATCTGAAAATAAACTTGCAGTATCAGCTCCCTGCTTGGAAAAATCTGTCTTTAGAGAAGCCAGTGATTTGCATGTGAGTTGACGGTACATGGGGCAATGTAAGCACAGACATATATATATTTATCTCTCTCCAACACAGCCAGTGATCCTGAAATGAAGCCTTCTTTTTCTGTACAACAGCAGTCACCTGGTACTTCACAGTCACTGCCTGAATCCGATGCTGCTTCCATCACTGCTGTACATTTGTTAGTTCACAGACTTGGGGAAAGGAGAAATACAACGGCGCTTTGCTTCAAGTAACTCAGCTCTGAAGCCCAGGGCACAGGGTTCAACCCACTGCTCTTCAGAGGCCCAGCGGCTGGGGCAGGTAAATTCTCCTGCCGCTCCAGCTACTGGTCCTCAGCTCCTGAAGCACAGGTCCCACATGTCCCACACAGTGGTTCTTATGTTTTCTGTGAAACCACATATGCTCAATTTATGTGATTTTTAAAAACGTTTCCGTTTTGCAGTTCTGTCCCTGTTACTTCCCCTGCAGTCTATTCCAGTGAGGGCTGTTGAAACAATCCATTTCTGTCAGGGCAGCTTAACAGTCCATGTGATAAACTGTAATGTGACTTTTCCATCACTGCCTTCATTTCTTCTAAAATTGAGAGCTATGAACAGTAACAGCTTCCACGTTTCAGTGAGCTGTAAACTGTGTAGTTTAAAAACCCCTGCCAAGTCCCCCACCACAGATCACGAGAACACGGTGTTACCTGCTACCGTCACCTCTCTGCCTTACTTCAGAATACCCCGCCGCAAGGGAAGCCCCGGCCATCGATTCCCTCCTCCATCTCATTCTTTAACAGAGTTCCACCAAGGGCAAACAGACCGTGAATTCCAGCCCTGGCAACAGTAGCCATTGGTGATAAGAGAAGGTTATGTTTTACTGCACGGGGTGAAGTTTTGTATGCAGCCCTCACTTACTAACCCGCGGGCTCAATTCCAGTGATGAACATTTCAATGTAATTCCTAGACTAGAATCGCCTTTTGCTGCATACTAAAACGTAAACGCAGGGACTTACAACGGGACTGTTCTCACCACGTGCTCAGTGCTGCCCGCGTGCTCAGCACGCAGCCCACTGCTGGGAACCTGTACCAGAAACTGCCGCGATCAAGCTGTTTGCTACCCTGAATGCTGATGTTATCTGAAGGTCTCTAATATGGCAGTTAAAAGCAACATTCCAGGATTCTATGAAAAGAAGGAAAAAAATCAAATTAAAGACAGATTCCTAATATGCATCTCTAACAACCCCTTGTTTGACAGCTCGCGTCCTGTTCATCTTAATTTTTGAATTCTGTAATCTAGTGACCTTTATCAAAAGGGTAAGCATTTCACAACTGTAATAATAAGACAGATGCCAGAAAAGCAGACTGTGGTTTTCTGCAATTATTGCAAAATGCCTGTGAAGGGCAGGCCCCTTCCATGGTGCTGGGCCCTTCCATGGTGCTGGGCCCCATATTTTACCTGTACACTTCTGGATTGCCCACCGAGACTATGAGTGGCCATAAATTACAGGGTGCAGCCTGCAAGACTTCTTCCTAGAAGACAAAAGCTCTGCCTGGAAGCAGGTGAAGGAAAGGTAATACTTAAGGTGAAATCAATGCAATGCTTAAAGGTGAACTCTATGGTACTGGAAGACTTTCCCTTAATAAAAATAAGCACACACAGGAGCAAAGCACCACAACTACTGTTTTCACCCCAAAACTCACAGAGTGAGAGTTGCATGGAATTGAAGGCTCTCGCCCAGATAAAGAACTGTCAGGGAGATGAGAACCGGGAGGTGGGAAGCGTGTGGTGGAAGGTCACCACACACCGTGCAACACAGTCGTAAGTGCGTGGACGTATTTGAAAAAAAGATGGTGAACAGCAGAGCCAGTGACACAGGCAGCCGCTACCGCTAGCACGTCAGCTAGAAGGGTAAGGCTGAGCAGTCGAAGCGTCATAACCCTGCAATATTGAGTGACTGTGGGTATAAGCAGCAGATGCAATTCATTGTACACAACTGTAATATCACGCACGTCAAGAAATGCAATCCCAAATTTATATATGCAATGGCAGGTTCTAAGCTGACTGAGATACTGGGGTTGGAACAGGTCGCTCCATGAGAACTCGAGCACAGTGATCAGTAAAGGTCGTGAAAGGAAACCGAGTGCTCCGAGTTCCTGGGAAAGGAACAGAGAAGAACACAGAAACCGCTGCGACACCTCATATCAATATGCAGTGCACCTGCGTCTTGAATGCTGTTTGCAATTCCAAACCAGCCATCTGCAAAAGCGTGCCATGAATTTGGAAAGGTTGAGAGGCAAGCAGCAAGTCTGGTCAAAGTTATGGAATAGATTTTGTATGAGCAATAACTGAATAGACAAACTTTCAGCCTGGAAAAAATAAAAGGTTATATGCTAGCAATTTTTAAGTTACCAACAGAAGCGTTCACTGCCTTTGCAAAGAATGAGACGCTACACAATAAAGCTACATTTTTAAACCCCAGGTTTAAAACAGAGGAAATACTTCTTTACACTCTGCATAGCGAAGCTGCAAAACTCCACGCCGCAGGATGTTGTGGTTGTGAAAAGCTGACAGGGCTTCAAAAAGAGACCCTACAAATTAAAGGAAGGAAAACCCATTGAGGTCCATTGACTAAGACACACAACCTTTGGTTCAAAAGTGCCCGAAGCACAAATTGCCAGGAGATAATCCAGGATTTTAAGGATTCATCACTATGTGGCTTCCCTGTTCTTACACTCCTCTTTGCCAGCGTGAAAGAGAGGGTAACAGGCCACACAGACCTTTGGCTTAAGCCAGCAGAGGGGTGTGAATATCCTTATAATGACTTAAACATCTTTCAAAAGCCAGTAAAAAACCATGCAGGTCCAGTGGGCTCAGTTTTCTAAATTAATCTTTTCTTATTCCATACATGCAGATCAAAGATCTCTGCTTCTGCTTTCAGCTGCTAGCCCCTGGCAGCACGTGGAAGAATCAAACCATGTTGTGGCTCATCTTCCTCATCAGCGGAGTTGCTGGAGTTCAGAGTCTATGTGATGATTTAGATTACTTTAAACTTTATTTTTCCTTGTTTCCTTTTCTTTTACCGTCATAGTTTCAATAGGGGTGTTGTATTGCAGATAAGAAATGAGAATGACTTAATAGGATGGGAGAATCCTACCACCTTTTTTGCTTTTACCCCGCAAGTCAGACTATCCCCTTCCAAGTATCACATCGATTTTATCTTTTCAATAAAGTCTTAACTCGCTAGGCTCCGAAGGACTCCAAACTCCTGCTCCATCGTCTGGTAAGATGACAGCAAACAACCTGCTGATCACAGCCATCCGTAACACAAGGAGCAAAGTGTATTATAACATTTGGATGCCAATTCACAGCATTCTCCCTCCTGCTGTTTTTATTTTCCCCCCTGAGTAATTTGTATGGGCTTCCACTGCAGCTTCAGAGTGTAAGAGACAAAAGTTGTGACTTCTGGTGACCTTCCACATAATAAACAGGAAAAGAAAGCATTTATAAGCTCTGCCTACACTCTGGGCATTTGCACTCAAGGGGGTACCTTACACGCAGGACTCTGGTTATCCAGACGTGCCCAAGCATCGCAGTAGCCCCAGGGCTCTCTCCCTTGCCATGCGCTGGCCTCTGAAGGGAACCGGGGAGCGCAGGGGAAATGCCTTGCGCCCAGCGTCCTGTCCTTATCGGGATGGAAGGGCACATGGCAGAATACAGGTGTCCATGGGGTAGACATCATCTGCGTGCCATGATGGTAGCTTCAACATCAACACAACAGCCGTGCATGAACAGAGGGGTGGTGTAAAGAGACGCTAGTTCAGTTACACCATCTACAGAAGAGCGTTACTAATGGGTTTGGTACTCTGGTCTGCATTTTCCAAGGGCATTCTTGCTAAAGCACCGCCTCCGTGTGAGATTTCCATGAACACCATTTCACTTTGAAGTAGGAATATGCCAGCCTGTTGAAGCACTAAACCAGAAGACGGACCATGAAACTGGCAGTTACTGCTACACGCTGGGAAGGACTTCGTGTCCTTCACTCAGCCCGATGACACTCTTAAGCCCGACGTTGTGGGTTTACAAATAATTAAAAAGTTGGTCCAACATAGAAAGGAAGGAATGAGAGAAGCTGCACTTCACTGAAAATGACTTTTTTCCTTTTGGTGACAAAATTTCCTTTTGACCTACTCAATAACAGCTCCATTTCCTATTACAAAACATGGTGGAATAAATCCATTTAATTTTTGAAACTTTTTTTGTGGTGAAAGCTTATTGAAAGCTACGACAGCAACCCTGGCAACATGAGACCAGGGTGCCACCTCACTTTTGCACTCTATCATGAGAAGAGAAAGGTCAGGGAAATTTCTCCCCAGGAGCCCGATTGTTTAAGCCATTAAATGTGGAGAAAGAAGGAAGAGAATTAAGATCTCTCAGTCAGCGTGAGATCTGGGGGTAGAACTCAGGTTTTCTCATGCTGAGACTGCAACATTTCTCCAGGGATTTTCACAAAAGAAGAATGAATTTGTGAGGCCTCTTTTTAAACTGAAAAGGAAGTCTTAATTAAGGGAAAGGAGTCTTTCATGCATTCGGTCTGCTGGCTGAGCCAGGGAGGGGGCGGGTTAGGGAGAAATAATAATGTGAATAAATGTGAAATGATAGAATAAGCATGGAAGAGCTCTGCACAGACACGAGTGTTCCAGACAGACAACTCCGATGCACATGCTGCCATCCTGCTCGGGAAGAGATGAATGCGGAGGCGAAGCACTGCTGCCCTTACTGACACCAGAGCCTACAGGACACGCGTTTTGTCATCCACCAGTCTGTTTGAAGAAGAAGGTTATTGTTTCTAAACAGATTTTAGGTGGAGCTTGATGACATGCAAGTTGTGTAAAATGCTATACGTTAGGTTTATGGGATAGCATGACACCTGCAGAGAGGGTGCCTTGCTGGCATCAGAAGACTCTTTATCCATATGGTGACAGCTACCAACAACTAAATTCTTGAATACAGGATGTCTTATCTCAAAAGCATTTCTGAACAGACTAAACAGAAACTGAAGTACTGGTAGGGCATTAGCAGCAGGGATCTGCAGCTTTTAGTTAGACAACAGCATTTTCCAGAGTTTGTGAAAGAACTGCAATACCATTTTTCTTCTTCAGTCCAGAACCCCCGGCTTGACAGCCAGCACGCTGTACAAACACCGCAGCGACCGAGGAATCGCCCAGAAGAAGATTAGAGGAGGCCGTATTTTGGGTGCGCACGAGCACGTAATAGAGACGTAGAAGCTCTGCTGAATCCACGAGGGTAGATAGCTGTAACCGCACGTACCTTCTCCTTCTGCACTTACGAAGGTGATGAACCACTACTGAAAAGCTGCGTTTGGGGCTTTCTACAGAAGAACCCTGAGGCTCCAGGTAAGTTGTTGGTTTTTTTGTTTTTTTTTTTTTTTTTTTTTTAAAGCCCTGAAACAACAAAAATCTTCAGGAAAGAAAAGACAGACAAGTAGATGAAAATACAAGTTACCACATCTCCTCATAGCCTGTGAATCTGCAGTTACAAACCCCTGTTTTTTTTCTGCATGCATCAGAATAAAACCCCACAGTGAACAACTGCAGCACATCGGATCTATTTGGATAAGGACGAGAAGCAGAGTCCCTGTGATGACAGCCTGCGGGTCTCGCCCTCTCACACGCCATGCTGACAGTTACTGTTTAGAAGACGACATCATCCCAAAAATGCTTTTTTACTCACTTGAAAAGTCTTTATCATAGCACAAGATTCCAATACTTAGATCCTTTCTCCAAGTAATAATAAACCACTGCAATGAAAAAACTGTGTAAAAGAGGTTTGAGATTTATTTTTTTTTTTCTTAAAATCTAAAATCAGACCACATTTAATGGGATTAATAATCAGCTCTCTCCCCACACCCTACTACTTGTTTGCTTTTGTATTTCTTTCTGGGAAAACTCCAGCTTTCCCCATACACTGTTATAATAAAACCTGACAAAATATGCCCCCGAGGCTTGACTTCATGGAAACTCTGATGCTTCCAATGCTGTGATAGCTGCTGTCCTGTGATGCCAGTGATAACTGCCGTACACTAAAGCCATCTCTTCTTGGACGTGTAAGAAATAAGGGGTTGCACCGACTTGCACCCAATCTGTTTGTATGGAAACCCAAGGCTTTGCCAAGCGTAACACAACACAGTGCTGGTGAAGTACAGCCACTGCTGAAACTCTGCAGAGGAAAAGGTGGGGGGGGGCAACAGACGGTGCAAAATGTATGCAATATCTCTTAGTTGTTCCTTAAGTGAACTATTACTTAAACAAATTCTGAAATGTAATTACTTACAAGCTGGAGAATAAAAATCTACATACTTGTTCTCATTATACAATAAATGAACACACAGAAATGAAATTAAATGCAAGCTATTGTAATGCAGTATTGTAGTTCTGATTTTCAACACACAAAAGAGTTCCAGAGTTGGAACTGGCAAGCTTCAGCCATCAGGATGTTAGCAATGCTCCTGGAAAACCTGGGTACCACAGATCTGCTGTACACGACTCAGTTTCCCTTCCTTCCTAGACACTTTTAAGAGGAAAGGGTTAATGTTTATGTTTATTTGCATATCTGTTTGGGTAGTACATCAAGGGCCATCAGATGCTGAATGTGGTCTCCACCTGAGAAGAAGGAGGGCGCACACAGCCGAAGTAACAATGTCATCTTCTGGATATTCCTTTTGTCAAGGATCCTCTGCAGAGCAAGTTGTACGGGTCTTTTTTTAGACGAGCACATGAGAAATAAGACAGATATTCTAGTGACTTGCTGGAAAAGACAGAGCCTAACAAAGGCTTTGTATTTAAACCCAAAATGTACTTAGCTGGCGAGCTCTCCGATTGAGAAGGACTGTTAAAATCATATCCTGGCTAAGAACTCTACCTTCTGCAATCCAGATGATTTATAAATGCCAAATTCTTTTCTAGGCAGTATCTTCCAAGCTGTAATTCACTGCTGATTGCCTGACTTTGCCTTTAAGAGGCTAATGCCTCATTTTAGAGTTCCTCAGGTGCCCATGATGGGGCCACTCAGCCAGGGAGAGACACTAAGTCTAGTTTCACATCAAAAGAGTTCTTACCCAGAAGGTATTTCAGGTCTGGCTTTCAGGGCCACCAAAGGAAGCTGTGCACAGGTAAACTGAAGATGTCCCTGCTCACTGCAGCGGGGTTGGACTAAGTGACCTCTCAAGATCCCTTCCGACCCAAACCACTTTGTGACTCTCTGATTCCAAGTATCTCCGGCCTTTGGTAGCAGCACATGACACTTCAAGAAGAAAACCCAAGTTCCCTTTTGCAATTAAAGTAGAGATGAAACACACGTTCCGTCTGAAATCTCATTCTCAAGCCTATAGCATAACAATCTGTACATCCAACTAGATCTTTCCAGGAATTTTCAAAAAATACTTGATGGGTAGGTTATGGCAAATGTCCTTTGGGCTCCTCCAAGAAGCCAACCCACCTCCCAGCAGCTGAGATGTGCTATCAATAGGACAAGCCTCTGAGCTGATAGGTGAGCAGGGGTGGCTGTCCTGGTGTCAGATTATCTTACGAAGGCAGATGTTGCCATTTCAATTAACTCTTCTTTTAACCTTTAAGCGAGCTGATGAAAAGAAGCCACAGAATACGTGAAAACAAAATTACTAAGAGTTGCAGCTTGCATCCTCTGCAGGTTTTCCCTCACGGCTGAGCTCAGCTGAAGTATCAATAAACTTCACCACCAACAGGCTAGGTTGTAAATATTGACTTAGATCATCCGCTGGTGTACATCAGTGCAGCTCCAATGATTTTAGCGGTGCAGTATTTATTTGCACTAGACGACTATCGAGCCAATCATGTTTGTTCAGCCAGGTTTAGGCCTCTTAAAAGGTCAACCGATGAAGAGCTTCTCAAAGTCCTCCAGCAAAAGGAGGGAAATTAAGACTTTCAGCATCTCTAAATATAGATTACACAGCATACCTCACAAAAGCAAAAAGTTAAGAACTTTTCTTACTGTTGGTCCATTAAGCCAGAACTGTATCACACTATTTCAGATTTGGCAGAACTGAATTACGTGGGAGATAACTGTTCTGCAGCCAGCAGCAAACACTACGGTCTGTAAGTGACTTTATAGGCTGCAAGCTAACAGCGTGTCCGAAAAAAACCACATATGTACAAAAACATTACTTCCTCTTTTACCTATAGAAAAATGGATGCACGTGGCACCACCCCAATTGCAGCAGAGCAGTTATTGCATCCATTCGGTGACAGGCATTCCAGTAATTACCAAGATCTAAGTCACAATCTTCTCTAGTGTTTCAAAGTTGCTTTTCCCATGCATTTCTCTCCAAGGACAAAATCTACTGCCCATCTGTACTTCAGCAGTCCTTCTTAAGGAGCAAAGAAGAGATGATCGAAATCAGAAAGGTGAAGCACAGTTTGGAACCTGTAAAGGTACGTTAAGAGTCCAGGTTTAAGAGCGATGCAAGAACCTCAGTGTTTGCCACTCTGACCTGTGATCCCTGCCCCAACAGCACACACAGACACAGGCTTTGGGGCCAGTTTTTTGCTGGCCTTTGCCTTTGCTACATGTTCTTCCTGTAAAAAGAGCATTGCAATATTTTTTTTCTACATAGTTAGGGAGATCAGGAATAGAAACTGTCCTGTGAGGTGACCTGACTCATCATTCTGGCCTTAAGGAGAGCTTGCTGAGTATGTGGCCGCTTTCTGCCACCACGGCGCCTGTGGGAGGTGACTTCAGCATGTTTCCTCCTGTCTTTCAAGACACACAGATTTCAAGCCATTAAAATACAGTCACGTTCGCTTCCGTAATACACAGAAAAGGCTGCTTAATAAACACACCCTCTCAAAGCGTACGTTGTTAAATCTCGGAGAGCAAGAAGACCCTAAGCAAGATACGCTAGGATGGATCAAAGCCTATCCAGCCCAGCAGCCCGTCACTGCAACGGCCGACAGCAGCTGCCCAAGGAAGAAGGTAGAAATGGGACAACCACCGGATCATCAACCAGTGCTTCCCCAAAGCACCCGTCCAGCCTCCAGTGGGACAGAGGGATTGGTAGGGACTCCCCAAACCAGACACAGTCTATTTTGATTTAATGATATTTGAAGGAATTTCTTCCATTAACTTATTCAGCTAGGTTTTTTCACATTTGGAAACTTCTGGCATCCACAACATCTTGTGGCATTCCAGAGTTTTACTACCAGCTTTGTGCAGAGCCACCTCCTCTCTGTTTGGACCCAAAGCCCTCGAGTTTCATTCGATTCCTGCTAGATTCTGACCAGGAAGATATATTCACCTCCCAGTTCCCTAGATCTCTTCAGGCATTTCTTTTTTTCCAGGTGAGAGAGTCCCATTTGTTCCTTTTATGGAGCCTGTTCGGTACATTTGATCATTCATGCTGCTCTTTTATGAGCCTTTTCCAATTCTATTATATGAAGATGGGGCCAGAGCTACATGCAATATTCAAGATGCAGAAGCACCATCATGCAGCGTCAATAACGATGTTTTCTGGTTTATTTTCATTCCTCTTTCTAAACTCTAGCAGGGCAAGTCATTTTCCTGAAGACTATGGAGAATTCAGCTGATCTTACTTACCCCCAAACCTTGTCCTTGAGTTATAATGCTCGTTTCAGAACAGGAGTCTGGAATTATTCCCCCCACCACCCATGTACCTCACGTTACATTTATCTCTATTTCACCCGTCATTTTTATCACTGGTGCTCAGCACTGGATTGGATTTTTTTTATGCAGCTCTTTGTAGTCAGCCCTCACCTCTACTCTGCTGAAAACCTCCGTACCGCCACTGAAACCTGCTGCAACCCTGCTCCTTTCTGGATCACCTGGGGACACATTTAACAACATCTATTCCACTACTGGGGTTCTCTATCTACTGGTGAGCTCTCTACGAGAAGACTTACCATTCATTTCTACACTGTTTTCCCTACGGAACCCTCTGTTAAGAAAGGTTCTGGAACAGGAACTGTCCTCAGACTCCTCCATGGTGAACAAGAGAGCAGAACCCATTGAAGGGGTGGTCTGGCCTTTTATCATCTTTGTTCTCTTTTTATACCACAATCGTCTGCTTACTCTCTGGTTTCCCCGGCAGATTTCCCCTACTCCTTGTCTTTGAGAAAACCACGGTGTTTTGGTGGGGTTTTTTTGTCCTCTCACAAGTTTTTCCCCTCTTCCCCTTGTTCTTATGCCTTGGACATCTAGAGTGAATGAATAATCTTCCTCTTACGTGCAACCTGCACTTGGGACTATATGAAAATATCACACATTCCAGCAGTACAAACGCTGAAGACTTAGGGTTTATACTACCATTATAGCCAAAGGAAAAACATGTTAAAGCATCAGTGGGAGCAGGATTAGACCTTTAATATAAGAAGCTATTAAAACAAACAAACAAAAAAAAACCAACCACAAAACCCAAACCAACAAACCCCCAAATTTTGAGAGACTACCTCAAAGTGCTTAACAAAATATCAAGGGATAATAGTCTTATTTGTGGGAAAACATAATATATTTTACATCAGAAAAGGAACAAAAAGGAACCAGCCTGCTGAGAAAATTATCTACAAGTATATTAATAGAGACTATTGTGACTCAAAATTGAAAGAACCAGGGCAAAAACGACAAAAGAAATTATCAGCAAAGCTTTGCTATTGACTCACTGAAGGCAGAGATGAAGAATCTTGCATGGATACATAAATCATGCAGAAGTAGTAGTATTTATCAGACCAGAAGGAATATTTACTGCCTAAAATGACTATGTAAGGACAGATAAACACTTTGCTGTAGTCTACAATTAAATGTATTGCAGCATAAAGCAACCTTCAATATGACAACCCACTTCGACAAGCAAGAGCATCTTTGCTTTCACTCAGACCAGCCAATGCAGTAAAATCTGCACTTGAAAACTGAACACAAAAAAGGTCATATTAGCAAACTGTGGTAGTTTTCATGGAAAGAAATTCAATTTTCTACACCTGAAAAAAAATGAAGCAATATATACCAATAGCAGTGACCTCTCTTGATACTCGCAAAGCAGAAATTCACTTTTGATGCGATACTCAAAGCTGCACTCCTTGCACAAACTGAATGCACCATCCCTTCCCCACCCCGGACACGGGCTCTGGCAGCCACACGTCAGCGCGCACCCCACGGAAAGGGCCAGTCCTGAGCCCACATGAGGACACACGGCAGCACCAGCACTTTGGAAGAACACAAGTGTCTCAGGCAGGTAGGAGGAACACTGTGTGCCCTCCTCCCTGCATTTCCAAAGCAAACACCAAGCCCTGGTCTTTCTCGATTCCCACTTCTAGGGCATTCCCGTGTCTCTCCAGCTCCTACACAGGGACTGGAGCACGAATCCTGGCAGCTGACACTAAGAACCTGGATATGGTGATATGGTGGGTGGGAAGGTAGAGCCACAGATAAAATATCCGCCTCCATCAATTATTTCCTCTTTGTTTACTGTAGCCCAGGACAGTGCATCAATCAGAAGGTAATCAATCTAGCTTCCAAAAAAAACCATAACATGTTCTACACTATTGTGAAACATTGCTGAACACACGGTCTTACCAAGGGATGCCTGACAAAAGTAAATAATTCCAATTTCTGACAGACCTGCTTGGATTTACAAATACATCTTTTTAGCATTTCAATTTATAAAAATAGCTTTTATTAAAATAAAAAAAACACGCCCACAAATTATCTTCTCCCCCCACATGGACGAAAGGTTACCGTAAAACCATACGCACAAAGAGCAAGAGTCGGTGATCACAGAAAGGAGAACATCAAGAAGAGAGGAAAGCCCATTAAAAGAACTCTTCCTACCCCTGTATCTTCTTGGGAGCATTGTGCACTTGGTATTAACATTTCTGGAGCTCTGCTTTAATTTTCTAGGAAATACTTCTAAGAATGAAAACCATGCACTTGAATATTATTTACTTGTATTTATCATGCTTAAACAGCAACTTGCTTTTTCGCTTCTCCTTCTTCCTACTATAACTCTCCCAAAAGCCCACAACAGGTGATAACAGAGAGCATTCTTAAATACTGCTGAGCAATTACACCAAGAAAGTGGCTGGGTTTATCGTTATTAAGCAAGCAGGAGCACATTTAATTACAGAGATAGTTATCTTGGATTTCTCTGTAAAAGAGGTAATTCTGACCAGGATGCTATAGTGTAATGACACAATAATTCTGCTTTATCATCTAATTCAGAGCATAGGCATTCGTCATTTCAATGAACTAATTGCATTAGAATCTAAGGTGGGATTTATGAATGGATGTGACATGATGGTTCATTACATTTTAGTGCATATCTGTATAAAAGACAGTAAAAAAAGAAAAAAACAAAAACAACCAACTGCCTGAAGGGGGGAAAAAAAAGGGAAGGCATCTCTGCACCCCCAAAGTATCACTATAAAAAGTAAGGTCTGCACATAAAGCACAAACGAGTCCCCCCTGGGTGAGTAACAAGTGAAATCCCAACGGCATTGGAGATGTTAAACCCATTAACAACCAAGGGCACCTGGCCAATATGTCACTCCACAAGCTAAAGCAAACAAAAGCCAAACATATATTTTGATTTTTCTGTGAGCCCCATAATTAATTCTGTGCTTTGCTGAATATTTCTGGTTTCACTCTACTGGTGAACATCTCTTCATGGATGAGGGTAGCTACCATAATTGTGAAAAAATAGCAACGAAAACATTTAGCTTTCTCCCTTGCTCACACCCTCCCCGCTTGTCTGTAGTTTATCTGATGCTGTATAAAACCATATAGAAAAATCTATTGTCGCACCAGATCAACAACAGCATATTTGAACAATCAAGCGTGTTGTCTCACGGGATTTAGGAATTCCAGGCATTATTATAGCATTGATTTTCAAATAGAACATAATCAGCAAAGAGTTCTTTTTCTGAAAGAAAGAAAAAAAAAAAAAATCAATAGAATAATAAAGCCCTGACTTTTTAAAAGTCTAAAAAGGAACTGGGTTGAATCCTAAAATAGTTGGAAAAAAACAAAGCAAAAAAATAAACCCAACCTTGCTGCTGAAACATTAAAGCTCAACCCCCGTAAGATTACAGGTCACCTTTATATTCCTTCCTCAGTTTTTAAGAGATGAAACTTTGCTACGAAGCTAGTACTTAGGCTGCCAGATTGCCAGTGGAAATAACACTTTTCTTCAGGAAAGTTAATTATAGCTTCTTTAAAGAGATAATTCACGTAGGCCCATGCATTATTGACCACCTGTAACTTCATCAAACCGCTGGCTCTAGCAACAGGAGGCTGCGTGCACGGGTTCACCTCTGGTCGCTTTTCAGGGGAACTCTGAGCACAGCAATATAACATATTATATACATATATATAATATATATAATATAGAGGAGGTAGAGACGTGTCAGACCACGCACCCGAAACAATGCGGTATACACTGCACAAAACCACACTGAACTGAAAATAAAAAGGTCTTATAACCGAAATTTATGGTCATGCACAGATGCAACAGAACCTCTGTCAAGAAACTGTGCTAAAATACATCACCCAGCTCACTGGTAGTGTTCAGCCCGCGCAAAATCTGAAGGAAACCTGCTGCCAGAGAGCAGAGGGAAGAGGCTGGAGAACTGTGGTGCAGCTGGATGATTAAGTGACAAAACTGAGGGGGATTTTTTTTTTTTTTTTTTTTTAAATAACCTGGAGAGGATTATGCAGGGTAACAAGGATCTCCTGCCTGTGAAAGCACAACATTTTATAGAAGCTGTAGGCTCCATCCCAGCCAGGCAGTGTTTCTCAGGCTGCCCCCATTTCCAGATTTCAATAAATAAGGCCAGACCTTCAGCCTAAGACCCACTCAAAGAGGAGGTGGGGATATGTGGCAGAGCAATGTGCCAAAACCCAGGAATAAGCCAGAAGGCCCTGCCTCAGCCCCTCTTCACCCTGTCCCAGGGAGGGAAAGTCGCTCTTTCTGACCAGGATCCCTCCCTGTGAGATACTACCCAGCCCCAAGATTCCTGCCTGAATTTATTATAAATAAAACTCTATTTGGTACGCTCTCAGGAGAAGCATTTCACAAACAGCAGCGACTCGAGGGAAACGATCGTAAACCAAGCCTCTGTACAGAGCTATATTTTTCCTGAGAAAGGCTGAAAAAAAGCGGGAAGTTATATATGTTCACAAGAAGATGATCTACATTTGAACCGTCTGTGTATATCACCTTCTCCTTGCTAATGTGATCTCATATCAATTTAGGTTGGCAATTACATTCTGGTTTTCAGAAAGGCTTTGAGTTGTGCCACTCATCGCATCAGGTTTGGAGAGGTGGATGTAAATAACGCAGGGTCTACGTCCTGAAACGCAACATTTTACTTCGTGTTTTCCTGAAAGCGATGACTTTGCCCCCGGCTCAGCCTTCCTTAGCTCGTGTGGCTGTAGACGGTAAGAATTTGAACAGAGGCTGCCCATCTAACGCTTTCCCTGCCAACAGGAAAAAAAAAAAAAAAAAACAAGGAGGGGAAGGAGGGTGGAAGCCCATTTCTGCATTTTCTGGTACTGAATGCTGTAATAACTCTGCCAAGGTCACAGACCAACTTGGTGGAGTCAGCTGGAACTTGTGACATGCAGCAAATCACACTTCACTGGACATATCCCATTTTCTGTAACTCATTTCTAAGACCCACTGCGACATTATTTCTTAGGGGATTTTTCATTTATTTTTAAATGCCGTAGTATTGCACATTTTCAATTGCTTAAAGATCACAGGTGGACACAGCAGGGAGAGAGTTGCCCAACCCAAGCCTTTTGGGTTTTGCCAGGTCACTCTCCAGAATTCATGCACTTTACTACAGAATTTCGTACTCAGTACGTTTTGCGAGTCCTGTAAAATTTAGGAGTGCTGCGAAGCACTGAATGGCCCTGCTTGTTCTACTGTTGCTGTTCTAACCTTACAGGTTTCTGACTTCTCGTAAGGCTTGTGCTTTCTTAAAGTTATTTTGAACTCGGGGGGGGGGGGGGGGGGGAAATCACAGGAAAACTTAGGTTGGAAGGGACATCCGGAGGTCATCTAGTCCAGTCTCTTGCTTTAAAGCTGCATCAGTCATCCAGGACTCTCCAAGGATGGAGATGCTTCATACCTCTGAGGCCCTCTTCCAGAGCTTGACCACCCTCAGTGTAAGACTGTTTTGCCATAAATTGTTCCCACACAGTAAATATAGAATCATGGAATCATTTAGGTTGGAAAAGCTCTTTAAGCTCCCCCAGCCCAACTGTCCCCCTACCCCTGCCATCCCACCCCCAAACCCTGGCCCTCAGCACCGCCTCTGCCCGGCTGTTCAATCCCCCCAGGGCTGGGGACTCGACCCCTTCCCTGGGCAGCCCCTTCCAGGGCCTGACAGCCCTTTTGGTGGAAAAATTTTTCCCAATGTCTCACAATTGGCAGAAAAGTTCCTTTCTTGAAATTTCAAAGACGACTAAAGGTACGAAGAGGACTGTCTCCGTGCTTCAGCCAGTCACAGAAAATGAACAATAGCATAAATAAGAACCTTCAATCATGTTTTATTATTTTCATACACCACCAAGAAGGTTATGGACTTGGTTCATTACACAGGGTAATGAGTAACTGGGCATACGCCTTCTAGAGGCGAGATTTTACTTATAAATGATTGCTGGAATGAGTCAAAATTCATGTCCTAATACTGCACAGTTTAATCACAGGCCAGAACAGTATATTCAAGCACGAAAGCAGGTACATACTTTTAATTATTACTAACATGATTCCAATCTCACGGTTGAATGATCTGTATGTGCAGTGCAAGATAATCATCATCCACAGAGCATAATTTAGACCATCACAGAAGATGCTTCCCTAAAGAACAGTTTGCACTGTATAAAACCTTCCTGTCGATACAAAACAGAATCTTTTTTTTTTTTCCCCCCATTTTGAGTATTAACCCCAGAGGTTAATCTTTGATTTTACTCTTCAAACTAAGCGTTGCAGCATTAGCTCTCAGAGATTTATCTGCTTAAGAAGCAAGCAAACTTCTGCATATGGTGTTTTGGGCCTCTCCGGCAGACGGGGAGAAGCAGCTGCTGTCTTTGGCTGGCGGAGTTTTGTCGGTTTGGATTAAAACTCAACTGAGAGCCCTAAGTAGCAGGTTCTAGCAAAGTCTAGTTGCCCTTTTAAGCCACGTAATTGATGGCACGTGAATCAGAGGGCCTTACGATGGCAGTAGAACGGCCAATCAAGCTGTATACACGCCACTCCTGTCACACCCACGCTCCTAAACCAGCCAAGCCCCCCCGGCCTAGGGGCTGCCACAGTTTAACTCGCCCAGCTCCTCGCTACTTCAGCGTCCTCGCTATTTCAGCGTCCTCTTTGAAACCCTGCAGCGCTCCGCCTTCTGCTACCCTGCCTATCCCCACATCTTTTCCTAAACTCAGAGACCCTTCATAACTCTCTCCTTCCTTACTCCTGCAGCCGAGGGCTTGACAGTACCCATCCCCTCTACCTATGGGCTCAGATCCTTCTCGTGTCATCTGGATCATAGAATCACAGAACGGTTTGGGTGGGAAGGGACCCCCAGAGGTCCCCCAGCCCAACCCCCCTGCAGGAGCAGGGACACCTTGAACCACATCAGGTTGCTCACAGCCCCCCAACCTGGCCTGGAATGGTCCCAGGGACGGGGCCTCCACCCCCTCTCTGGGCAACCCCTGCCAGGGTTTCACCACCCTCACTGGAAAGAATTCCTTCCTTAGATCCAGTCTAAACCTACCCTGCTTCAGTTTAAAGCCATCCCCCCTTGTCCTGTCCCAGCTGGCCCTGCTAAAAAGCTTGTCCCCCCCTTTCCTCTGGGCCCCCTTGAAGCCCTGAGCGGCCGCACTCAGCTCTGCCCGCAGCCTCCTCTGCTCCAGGCTGAACACCCCCAACTCTCCCAGCCTGGCCCCATAGCAGAGGGGCTCCAGCCCTCGGAGCATTTTAGTAGCCCTCCCCTGGCCCCGCTCCAACAGGTCCATGTCCTCCTTGTGCTGAGGGTTCCAGAGCTGGATGCAGTACTGGATATTGCTTGCTGGTTTAGACTGGAAACCTCTGGAGGCAGTGACAGTACTGGCACGCTTGAATAGATTCTCATTAGGGTCTCAAGCCCAATGATAACAACTATTATTCTTAATATATTAACACTACGGTATTAATAATAATTCAACTACTATTAATATGTTAACACTATGATATTAATAATAATTCATTCTATCACCAGTTGCCACCCGCAGGGGCCCTAACAAGAGTGAAATATCTCCCTGGTAGAAAATCCACTCTGTGGCATGCCAACATCACCTTTTGCAGGCAGACTTGAGCTCCCATGCTCACGTTCTAACGCAACCAGAAGCTCCGCTGCATTACCACAGCCTCAAACCAATCTAGTCTGTCAGAGAGAGGCAAAACCCTGTAACTTATCAGGGAATAGCATATTGTAATGACTGCTGCTGAAAGGTCCAACATGTTAGAGGCAATAAAACCCCACCAGTTTTGAATTTTCTGTTTCAAAGGGATTCCCATCACCCTGGAGGCAGGAGGCTCCCTGGCTCAGCACCGTGATGTATGGATTTCCGATATCAGCAACTGCATCTAAAATGACGTCAGAGTTTCCTGTTTGCTCGCGTTACTGACCTTCTCACAGCATCTCCTCTAATTACCTAGAAGAAGGTGACTTTTCTGACTGCCGATCCCGACAGCTCAAGCTGAGAACGAGACGCACAAACAATTAAACTTTTGACGATGGGTGCCCTGAAAAGACAGGCAGGGCATTGATTTTGCTCCTGCCAAAGATCACGGCCAAGACCCAACTGGCGAACGGTGTGATATTTGTTAAAAGCAAAAAATTGCCTCAAAGAGGAGCACTCCTTCAGAGCAGGAACATTTTGGAAGATGAGAAGAGCGTGGACGGATGGAGAGATGCACCTCTTGGAGCTTCACCAGACGCTTACTTGTTTCAGGCCAGCCCATTCTTGTACTGTTGGTCCTCTATTTGCAGACCCTACGTAACCCACCTCAAGCGGGTGATCTGTCACCCTTTGCGTGCGATATTGCCTCTCCTCGTGTCTTAGGGTGAAATACAACAGGCAGCCCCAGATTCGGCTCTGCGGAACAGAGGCGGCTGCTTGGGGGAAAGGTGTGGGAATGCCAGCCAGGCACGGTTGTCTCCAGGACATACCCCGTTGCTCCAGCCGAACAGACGCTGTGGCAACAGCCAGTTGCCGTAAGACACCGAATGACTTCAGCTGAGCTAAACTTGCCATTGATTTTATTGCAGCCAACGTCAATGCTAGTATCAGAGGGACCAAGAAGAGCACAGTTCAGCTCTCAGCTAACGAGTCATGTGTGCTGGAATAACAGTCTGGGGAAAAAAAAAAAAAATATAAATCTTTGTATTTGTAATCTGAACAGAGTTGCTATGTATATCGCCGAGAGAAAAACACACCAAAGCCCCGCGTCGCTTCACTGCTAACCTGGCTTCCAGCAGAATCTAAAATGCCCTAAGGCATTCAATATCTACCTAGGGGAAGCCAGAAAAGCCATTTTATAGACAGCTAATGTGCACCTAAAAGTACATGCGTATTTCAATTATGATTCAAAATGTTACTTTTGTTGTCAGAATTATTCATAAAACCAAAAATCTGATGCTATCAGCGTATATGAACTCTCCGCTCATTTTACCAACCACTGCTGCTGCAAAGTCTTTCATCTCAAAACCCACGTGCAAGCTTGAGAATGCTTTCAGCCTGTAAGGTATCATTTTGACTGCAACTCGTCACCCGCTTAATAATGATGTTTTACATTTCTAGAACCTCAGAAGGGTCCCAAATCACTTCAGGGTTTGAAGCCAACCGCAGTAGCACAGCTGAGACCGGGACACAGACACAGTCACACATCATGAACCACTGAAAAAGGGACATCTCTCTAAAGCTCCAAAAAGGAGTGCGGAAACTATATATTTTTCTTCTAATTATTTCTCATTTCTCTGTAATTCTTCACCTTGTTTTTCTCTGCAGGAGCAGAAGAGTCAAGCATACTACTAAAAAAACCACAAAATAAAAGGTTTCATGGTGTATTAACACCTAAGCTAGAAACAAGAAACTATAATCATTGTTGGAAAACATATTTTTTTTCTTGCTTTATTTTCAGCTCGGTTTTGCAAAACCTATGAGGCCCAAATCTGACTTGAGACGAGCACGTCACAAGAAAACCCACCGAAGGCAGTGAAACTCCAACCGTGTGAAACTGGCACAAGCAAGTGAGATGAAAACTGTTCCCCCAAGCACAGGGGGCTCGGAGGAAAGACCCAAGCCACAGCTTGCTTACCTGCAGGCATGCCCAAAGCCTTCCACGGCACCTCACCCCCACAAATGCATCACATAAGTAAAAACCCTCGCAGGTAGCTAGGATCTCCTCTGGTATAGATCTTGTAAACATAAAATTTCAGAATATTTAACAGAGGAAAGAACAGCTTCTAGCTCCACAGTGCCTTCCTCCAAAGCTACTGAGCTTATACCCTCTGCCCACCCCCTGCACAGCAGCATTAGGTAGGCATTAGTGTAGGCATTAGGAAACAGGCAGCACCTGAGCAAAATGGGGCCAGGCGAAACCCATTCCCAGAAACAAGCCTGCCTGGCTGCCTGCCTTAGGAAGCAGAGCTTCTTTCTCCCCAAGATTGCAAACACCACGAGTACCTTATAAATTTGCACTTGCAATGTAATATGTAAGGACATAAATAGCAAACTGTCTCCCTCGGGTCAGTAACTTTGCTACCTGCTCATGGTAGCTCCCTACCCAAGCCCACACGTGGTTTAGAGGAGAGACCAACGATCCCTAACCTCCAGTTCAGACAGGGCCTCTGGACAAGACAGATTCTCCCCTGGCTTCCTTTAAAGGCCCCATCACCCATCCCAGTTCCATTTCCAGCCCCAGTCAGGTAATCACTCAGGAGGACCATGGTATTTACTTCTGACACTTCCCTCTCTCTTTCTCCTCTCTCACTGGGAATGGGGTGGGAAAGGAATCTTGAAGCCAGGACAGCGAACCAGCATTAACTGCTGAGGGGGAAAACCACACCTGGACAAGCTCATAGAAAGTAAATCCACCAAGGGATAGTAAATCACAAGAAACTATCTCAGTCTCAGCAGGTCCAAGGAACAGTACCCGCTGGAGGATAAAAGAGCAGTTTTGACTGACAGACTCACACTCATCTTACATTCTTCCCTAGGGATCAAGGCTAGCGCTTTCCATACTGTGCTGTGCACCTGAAATCACTGCAAACCCTCCTAAAAAAGCCATGGAACCAAAATTGGGAAGGAGAGGAGCACAAATTGAACAGACTTAGCTGTTAGGGTCAAAGAATAAAAAATAAGTGTATGTTTAAAGCCAGAAGGAAAAAAAAAAAAAAAAAAAAAGCAGCAGAACCCCTGCAGCATACCCAGCAAAGCCTCGCGACTCCGGCTGCCGCCCACCCTCTCCTGGCCGAGGGACCAGAAGCCATCCCTGGGGACAAGATGGAAACGGTGCCAGAGCAAAGACAGACCTGGAAGGCTTCACCGTGGGGGCTGCCTGGCTCTGGCCACAGCCTGCCCCTGGGCACGGGGCTTTGCCGGGGGGAGCGCTGCCTTCTGCCAGGGCGCGCAGGCAGCACCGACCGGCAGTTGTGTCCTGGAGCAGCGGTGAGCAAGGCTGAATCGCTGGGTTAAAAGAAAAAAAAAAAAAAAAAAAACCACAACAACAAAAACCAAACCAAAAAAAAAGAGAGAGGAAGGTATTATTTCACTTGCATGATTTTAAGGCCATGGCTTCGTGATGCGAAGCACTTGCAATACTTATTCCAAGGTTCCTTTTTACATGTGAAATGTCCTAATAGATTATGTGTCTAAGAGAACAACCCACAATCCTAGCAGTGAGATTTATTCAGAGACCTAAAATACGCCCAATTCTGAGTGGGAACAGGGCTTTTAAAGGTAATTTTAAGAAAATCTCAACATACAGCAGCAAGTATTCTTTTCAGAATACTCATTCAGAAAAGCTGATTCATTGGGATCCTCCTTTTATGCTTTACCACCTTCTTTCTTAAACACTGCTATGTATTCACATGTTTTATTTAACATTTCCAATTTTCATATTTTTCATCATTTCTCTAAAGGGTGGGTACAGAGCCTGACTGCAGCTATACTGTTCACACCGCAGTTTTACTTATTTACTGAGTCATACCTGTGCTTGTATTTTATGCTCCCATTCATTAAACCAAACAGTTAAGAAAATGTGATGCACCCTATTATTTTTCATAACATTCATATTTTCAAAGAAAAAACTGTAAATAAAGCATCATTTACCATAAGCATTACAGAAACTGATGGAAGATGCAATGAAGCTGAAAATCAGGGGTTTACAAAAGTTTCCCACAACCCCAAAATATTGTAGCCCTGCCAGTAGATTTTACCACATTGCACTCCCCTTCTTACCTCTGATATTTCCATATGTAAAAAAGCTCTTACCATTAGCATTTGTGGGTAGGGTTAAGCACACTGCGTGGGCTATGTAAAAGCAGAATGCAAGTGTTTGCTTCCTTTTTTGGCATTTACCTCCTATAAAAATAGCAGGAATTAGGGATCTGGGAGCGGCAGTGTCCCTATTTTCCTTGATGCAAAGGAGCGCTGCCATCCCGCTGGAGACTTTTCATCACAGCTGTACAAAACAGAGGGGAGAGGTGGGGACAGGTTCCCCCATCTCCACCGCATGCTCTGCACCCTCGTGACTCAAGGAGAGGAAGGGAAAAAAAAATAATTAGACAAGATATGTTTCCTGTAGCATAGATTAAAATATAGCAACATATCACCCGCACTCTACTGTGTTTTGCCCAGTAAAATATCCCTCCGAAACAGTAAGGCAAGGGGAAGGGGAGAAAGAAGAAAGATGCGTGCACGGCCTGCTCTGTCCTTGGGAAATAATTTCCTAAATTTCTGATGTGGAGCTCTTACGTGTCAGGGAAGAAAGGTGAGCAAATAATCATCCAAATATATTGGCAAGTCCAATTTCAGGAATTGTTTTCATTACTCGATGTGTTGCTTCCTCCTCTCTGAATGTCACCGCACATCGCTGAAGGCTTCCCCGTAACCTTAGCAACCTTCACATCACAGCTCGGGCCGGCAGCCACGGCAATCCCCAGATAAGTTCCCGGAAAGTCAAGTGTAATGACTGCTACGATAGTTCCCAACGCCAGCATATTTAAGGTCATTGTGCTAAAGGAATCAGGCTCCTAGCTAGCTAGAGACAGCCAGATATTTCTAAGCTGATCAAGCCTCAAAAAGCCGTTTTCCCCTCTTTCCTCAAAGAGGTTCAGCTTTGGAGCCCACGCTGGCCTTTGCGACGGCAAAGCAGAGGCGCTGTGCATTCACGGGGGCCATAAACCATGCGCTAATCCCACAACCGATGCTAATTTGAGCAACAGTGCACTCGAAGATTTTTTTTTTTTCATCTAATTAATTAACAGAAGTGACAAAACAATTCAGTTACAAGAAATAAAGAACAGAAGAGCTCAGATAATTAAACATTAACTCAATGAAAATCTGTTATTCCTTCCACAGTGTAAATTGGTTTATAAATTTCAGCGCCCAACGTTATTGCTTTTCATCAGTCCTTGAGTGCCAGAGCTTGCAGGGCAAACCCACTGATATGTATCAAGGCAAAAAAGCCTCACGTGATAAATTCATTAGCCACGCTTTTTCCACAGAGGCATCGTTATATGAGAGCTCTGTGAATAATTATTAAGCAAATTTTGCCTTGAGAGGGGTTTTTTTTTTTGTTAACAAATTGTTTCTAAGGTGACTGTGAAGTTCTCTGATCCTGAAATATTGGAAATCCATTGATTTTTTCAGCCTGAGTCCAACACAGTTAATTTGCAAGCACCTGGTTTCAGGCACATCAAATTCAAATATTTCTCTATTTCTGGATGAAATGACTGATCCCACCTAAGTAGGACAACCAAAAGGCACAACTTGAAGCCGTTCTTTGAAAATCCATTAGCTTTATCTGCAATTATCTAGCAAGATACCAGCCAGCTGCAGCACGTGCCATTATCAGAACAGGTATCTTCTGGATCGCTGCTCCTGCCTGTGGATCTCAGCTCTTTTGTTGCCATCGAAAGGAGAAAATGAAAACAAACAACTTGGCAGAGACTAATTAGTGTTTCAAAAAGGATTCGTTTATAATCTGATAGCGTAGCAAGAGCGCCATACTGCACTGCTTGACCACTTGGAGAGCCTCACCCCTGTTCTATTGGAGCAGCGAAGGAATTTAAGCTGCTACTCTTTCGCCAGCCGCCAAGCTCGACAGACAGATAGCAAGCAAATTTAAACTCATGGCATCGTTTAGGTTGGAAAAGACCTTTACGATCATCAAGTTTGGAAAAAACCTTTAAGATTATCAAGTTACCCTATCAACCGTTCCCCTACCCCTGCCATCCCACCCCCAAACCCCGGCCCTCAGCACCGCCTCTGCCCGGCTGTTCAATCCCCCCAGGGCTGGGGACTCGACCCCTTCCCTGGGCAGCCCCTTCCAGCCCCTGACAGCCCTTTGGGGAAGGAATTGTTCCCCAGGGCCAACCTCACCCTGCCCTGGCACAGCTTGAAGCCGTTGCCCCTCATCCTAAACTTCAGCACTGGGTCGCGTGCCCTTGCCACAGACCCAGCGAAGGCCCACGCTGCACATTGCAGACAGCAGACAGAAAGGCCTGGGCTAAAGGGGAACAGAAAGAAGAAAAAAAATCAGGAAATCCAGACACCAAACTAAGGCAGAAAAGACAGAAACACGCCTTTTTGCTGCTGCTTGAGAGATGTTTACCCCTCCTGCCAGTTCTCGCTAGCTTCTGCTTCGTCTTTTAGTGACAGCTAACTTGGTTCAAGCAAGTGTGCCTCCTGTATAATTCTGCCCCTTTCGGTAGGCAGAATCTATTTGAGAAACAGGTTATTTAGATGACAGCGTGTAGCTGTCAGGGCAACGTAAAAAGACAACACAAACCAGCACAAACTCACAACTAGAAGTGGCGCAGAAGAGGGGCAGAAACAGCAGGAAACCATTCTGATCAAGGCCAAATGCAGTTTTCTATCAGTAGGAAAAAGGTCCTTAGCCAAATACAGGCTAGAAACATCCCCTTTATTTCCCCTCCATGTCTGCCCCCACTTTCCACCACCCCCCTGCTACATAATTTGATTGCCACGGTTGGTTTGGGCTGGTTTGATTTTTTTTTCCTCTTTCCAGGAGACTGACTGAGCGACGTGTGCTTCTGCTCCCCAAGGCAGGCAGCGTCCTCAGGTCTTTGGTTAGTTCATCTTGCTCCCAAGAGTAAATTTGTTCTCTGGGGTGTGGAATTCAAAACTGGCAGACACAACGAAAGGATTTTATTTGCCTCTGCCACATGGTCTACTGGGAATCACTTGGGAATTTTGCCTCACGCGCTCCCTGCTTGCACAGCTGTCCATAACATCGGCCATTCCCTTGATCTCTTTTGCTTCCCATGCAGGGCACAAATGTCCAAATGTGGCTTTTGCTCTAGCATGGCACATTTTATGCAGGACTTCAAGGGGTGTTTTGCAACAGAAGGTGTTCAAGAGGAAGCTTCTGTCTATCCTGCTGGATTTCTGTTTCTCCTACGTGGTTGTTTGCAATTGCACGATGGAAGAGAGGACCCAAGGAGCCGCCTTCAGTTCTGCCTAGAGGCCTACCATCTCCTTGATTTCCTGAAATTTATGCTTTTAATTCCAGATTCCTTTAAGGTGGCGTACTCTCTGCTCCCATACATGAACACCCAGTTTATTTCTGGCATTTGGAGCACTGCCTGAAATTCTCCCCAAAATGCTGGAAAAGACCTGGTAACACTCATAGCAAAGGATGCATCAGGATGAATTAATTACCCGGCAGCTTTTTGCCTCTCTGTTTTCCAGACCTTCCCTGACCTGCACCACTCCTAGAATACAGGAGCATTTCCAAAAAAATAACAGGATGGATGTACAACCTGCCTTCTTTCTTGGATCCCCTGGCTCCAGCGAAGACCGACACGCTACCATAAAGCCTCCATCAAAGGCACAACAGTCCTGTCTGTCTGCTATTTCAGAAAGAAAGCCAGTGAGGATAAAGGGGGGAAGTGACTATTTAAAGGTTGGGAGAAATCTGAAGTGCACTCAATGGAAAAAACCTTTCTAAATGATTCTCATTCTTTATTTTATGCCACCTAGTTCTTTAGGTAAGCAAAACGCAACACACTTTTATTTAAAGGCTCATTTATTTTCTTGTGTCAACAAACCATTTCATCTATCAGCAGAGCTGGTCGTGCAGCCAAACCAACTTTCCTCGGGGCTTAGAATTACCAAGAGCACCAAGATCCTATTTAAGTAGAACAACTGATAAATGCAACCCAAGTCTCTGAAATCTTCTATAAAAGAAACAGGAGCCCTACTTGATGAACATGAGTGTTATTGAAATGGCAATGACTAAACCAATCCTGAGCTAACAATGTCACATGAGAGGATATTGATGAGAGATTAAGGCTTGGACCTAATTTGCTCTATTTAAACAGTAATTCAACATTGCTAGGAGCACAGTAAATGATTTTTCTAACTTATTTATTTAAAAGGTCTCGGCCGGGATTGCTAGCTGCTTGTAACAAGCTTCAGAAGGAGTGAATTAAAAATACAAGACTTCAAAAGGATCAAACAGCTACTAGAAACGTTAGGGGGAGGAAAGGGAGTAGTTAGCTAAACCAATCCACCTTGGAATGAACAGGGTTGAACCAGAACTGAGGTTTATGTAAGTGGAATGATTCTTACCTTTTCCAACTGACCATCGCAACATAAGACGGAGCTTAAGCGAAAGAGTTTGTACGTTTCTTTAAAATGTGTGATATCCAAGCAGTTGGGCAGGGAACACTGGCAACAGGGAACGCTTAGCCAGGGAAGCCCGAAGAAGCAGCTCTTCAGCTGGAGATTCCCCGGCCAGGAAAGCGCTGGTGCTGGGGACAAACCAGGCAGGCCGCTATAACCGGAGCAGGACCAGGCTCACCTCAAGACAGGAACTTCTTTTCCAGAAAATAAGTTCTTATATTCAGGACCACCCAGAACAAGTGTTCTATATAGCTATCACAGAATACATCAAAAACCGAGTTTTCTATTAACGATGGCCAAAATTGTGTAGGCAGATGAAAATAAAGGGAGGCAAGCCCCCATGCACTGACCTGCCGAATGTGTAATTTGGATGGCTGAGCTGGAAGCTGTCACTGGGCAGGCTAAGGCCCCTTCTACTGCTATTCTTCCATGGCTCAGTTAATAGACGTGCTCGTTGATGTATTATCATCCTTTGATCGTAACAGGGAAGTGTTTTCATTATCATTTCTACCTCCAGATAAATCAAGGTAAGGAAAAACAGAACTCAAACAGAACTCAAATAGTACCTCTATGGCATTCCACCATTTACTGACCATCATGAAGAATTTGCAGAAGCTCCACATTTGTTTTAAACTGGAGCTATCTCCAACCTCACGCAATCTTGAGAGACAGCTTAAATTCTTTAACCTGCGGTGCTGACCTGATACCTGTGAAACACAGCCCATTAGTAGTGTTGCTTGATGATGGCCCCTCACATGGGCGCCAAGGTGACAGAACAGCTTTCTCCTCCTTTGTACATCTCACCACCAGTTTGCAAAAGAGCTGCAAAACACTCCCGTGTCAATAGTTCCACCCATACCTTCCCTGAGCCATGCTGCACGGCGGTCACCAGTGTGGCACAGTGAGAGCTGTCAGTCATTTTTGACGCGGGTGGCCCCAAGATGCAATTTGGTTCTGGAGTAAGAAGGGCATCTTTTCACTGAGCAGACTCAACTGAGACGGGTCAGCGGCATTCATCGTGCCCACCACGCAGCCCTTCGTGCTCCTCCTCACAAATCACAGGGAGGAGGACTATAGAAGTTTTGGTGGCACTGACCTTTGTGCCTTTTAGCACCAGGACCAAACTCCTGGTAGGGTCACTTGAAACCATTCCACACAACAGCAGCATCAGCAGACTGGTGTAACAAACATTACAAGAGTGCACTCTTGTAATACGGGGAAACTAATGATAGCACAGTGCCACCCCTGGTATGGCCAACAGTTACCTAACGTCCTAATATTTGTAATCACAAACACAGCTGGAAGTGGTTACTGGAAGTTGCGGTGTCTCATGAAAACCAAGCCCACCTCGCTTACACGCAAGGGACTCGACCCCTTCCCTGGGCAGCCCCTTCCAGTGCCTGACAGCCCTTTCATTGAAAAAATTTTTGCAATTTCCACAATTTTCCATGATGCTCAGCCACGCAGAGGTACAGCCTTGGAAAGCTCCCCTCAATGGCAAGAGCCTGGGAGGACGGTACAGTGAAGAGCAACAAAATTTACTGTATCTTAAATATACATAGGTTGCTGAAAGCAACGAGTTCTGGAAATGGCCTAAGATGAACATTGTGTGAATATTTTATTTAGGCAATTATTTACCCCATTTTGCAATGATATTCTCTGAGCTGGAGCTACGTAAAAGTGGCCTCAGTGCAATCATTTGATCAGCTCCCTCCATATATTCAGTGTTATATCCGTTTAGTTAAAAGATAAAGTAATAAAATCTTCCCACATTGTACTTTTCCTCCTGCAGATTGAGCACAAACACGGGAGGAGATTTCAGTGAAAAATTCCAATTACAGACTGAAAAAAAAAAAAAAATCAGCACACGTCCTGCAATACGAGTGAAAGCAGCGGAGTTACACTCAGGCCAAAGTCTGTAGAAGGTTTAGCGGGATTGGCTTGTTGGGCACTCCCCAACGCCCAGGTGGCATTTAGAAGGCAGCAGTTACAAAAAAAATCCATTTCATTAAAATCTGGGACCTCTGTAAGTGGCAAGGGACACAAAAACCTACTGAGAACAGGTAGGTCAACATCCCAACGGGCATACGTTCCTCTCACGTTTCAGCTCTGAGCACCATCCAGCATTAAGCAGTTCTCAGAAGTATTTCACGGTATCATTTTTTAATACATCCATGAATTTCTAACTTGATCTGCATTTTAGTAAAAGCAAGATTGAGAAAAGAAGCTTTACATCAAGAGGAAAGGTCATCCAACAGTCACGAGCAAATTAACCATCTCTCCCGTACTTCATGGCACATGGCCGCACAGATTGCCGACAGAAGCCGCATTCCGGAGTCAGCAAATTTCAGCGGAGGCTCTGCTTCCTTACTCCCATCCCAATTCACAGAATAAGAAGAAAGATCTGCTTTGGCTCTCAGCTCAGGGGCTGGGAACAAAACCATGGAATGATGGCACATGTATTGCTTGATGGTATTCATCATCATCGCATGTTCGACGTTAGAGTCAACTATTTCACTGGGTTGATAGATTCCCTTTAGCCTCCGGAACACGTGCAACTTCGAGTGAGCGCAGTTCCAGACCACTTTTCTTTACGTGCAACAAGGCCTGGCCCTGGGCCTCCAACATCACTGGACCCTGTTTTTAGTAGGTATTATGGTCTCTTCTCAAACCTTAATTCTTATTTTTTACTTATATATTTCTAGTTCATTATTTTAAGGAGTTTCCCAAGAACTCCAAAGGACGGCGTTCCAAGTACAGCTTTGCTCTGAGCCCTCTACTCCCTGCCTTATAAAGGGAGACCAACCAACCATGAATGGGTGAGGGACTGCACAAGGAGGAGAACAAGACTAAGACAAATTTAAATTGGTAAAAATCCCCCTTATTCGGATAGTATGCATTAGCAGTCAGCAGTAACCAATGATCCCATTTTCAAAAAAAAAAAAAAAAAAAGAGGAATTTTGGTCACAACAAACGGGGAGCAAGGCAGAACATCCTCTAGCAAATTCAGTTTCTGCAGAAAGATAATCTACCTAAAGCAAAACCATTTTGTGGCAACTTGCTGGCTTTGCTGATTTCGCCCCCCCTTCCCTGTTCCCAAAACATGGTAGTGGGGATGGATCCTGACTTACTCAATTTCCATTAGAAACCTGCCAGGTTTTCTACCAGGTTGCTTGATAACATAGGAAGAAAATGCCAAGAATCAGAAAGCTGCAAAAACCCTGGAGATTGGTTTTACTCCCTGTTTCCTGCTCACTATTCCACATCAGAAAATAAGGAAGCAATGGTCTTGATCCAGTGATAAAGCCCAAGATTCATCCGTGTTTTCCTCAGCTTCCAGACACTCTTTCAATGGAAACAGAGCCTAAAGCCCATTCCAAGTAAACCACTGAGGCCCAAACTCCCTGCTCTGGACCTGCCACCACAGCAGCCCCAGCATCTTCCAGTCTGGCAGATGACGCACCAAGGAAGACCACCAGAATTCCCCAACCTCAGCTGAGGGCTGAAGAAGCCCCAAGGTGTCCATGTTGAACTGGGACTCTTCCAGCATCCAGGCTGGAAGCCTGAGCTGGGATCCCAGTGACTTCTAGCTCTATACCTGAGACGCAAGACTGGTTGGTCTATGCCACCACCGCAGGAGCACGTCTCTAGGTGCCAGGACAACTGCACTTTCCCCCTCAGAAAAACCTACATGAAATTACTATTTTATTTTTTTTTATACTATTCCTTAGCATTTCCTTTTGAAGGATAGGCATGACATTTCCATGTAGCATTCCAAGACCAAACACCATTGGAAGCTGTTATTGGTATTCCCATCACATGGAACACCTCTCAGATAGGTTTCCAAATACACATGGGGTTTTTTATTTTTTAAGTCTTTTTTTAAATATTAAAGTTGTCTTCATATGATGGAAGCATTTTGGGAGAAAAACAGGACGCATTTCATGAAGTATATACTAAGGGCATATGTAGGAAACCCAGTTCATTACAAACAGAAAGGGGTCAGGAAACGGATCCTCACCAGGCATTTAGCTCCCCAAAGTTCTGGCAAATGAGTGTTTGGTTTTGCAGCTTTTGAAATTTTTAAATATAATTTTGTTGGCTTTCATAACAGTAGAGAAATATCATTGTAAGCTTAAGACTCTCACTACAGTTCTATTCTAACACTTCTGTATTCAAATGATAAAATATGAATTCTAAATATTTTCATGCCAGAATGATTTACTTTCATGAGAAGACACTATGGTCTTCCTGATTTGGTGGTCATTAGAAGCCGTGATCATTATGCTTGTGCCATTAACTACTTTCCAGCCAAGTCTCTGCCTAATTGTTCACTCCACAACAATCTTTTTCTCATTCATGCATTGTTTATGAGGCTTTTAACTGCCTTCCTGTTTATTGAGATCTGATTTACTTGATTACACTCACATCTATTGTTTAAATGAAAAAAAATATTCCTCATAGTTGCTCCCATGCTTTGGCCATTAATTATTGCTGTGCTATTACCTCTTTTAGATATATCTCCTCTCGTGTTATTACTTTACAAAGATTTGTTTTCTACAAATGGTCCGTGACAGATTTATAATATTTTCTCTGCAATAGATAGGAAACAGAATGCTTGCAGAGAGCTACCAACACATGAAAACAAAGGAAAATAAATAACAGAATTAAACGCGTTGTTGTTCACGATACATGTGTTGGTCTCAATTTGGCTGACAGCTTAAAGAAATGATGCAGATGGACAGATATAGAATCAGTGCTGGGCAAAATTGGTGTTTTGAACAACAGAAATCAGTTTAAGCTCAACAAAAGCAGAACATTTAGGTTTTCATAACAGTCATTCATTTTAAGTCAACCTAAATATTCGATTACCTAAAAGAAAAAACTTACTGTGATTTTAAAAAATGTAGATAAATTTTGAAATGAAACATTTCCAATTTTTTTCTATTCCTACAGCTTTCTCTCTGCATAGGGGCCATTTCCATTACCATATTGCTCTTTGTTTCTTCATACCTTCTGAAGAGCTGTGGAAGACGTGCTCTAGGTCCAGCTACACGCTGCATCTTAACTGTGCTTGGAGACAAAAGCCCAGCAAGCTGAGGTTAGGCAAACATTTGTTGAGTTGTAAGCACCAGACCTTGCCACTGCCATGGTCTCAGAGAAGAGCTTAGCTGCAAACGCTGCCTCTGCTGGTGGGGACGTACCCTGAACGGTGTCCCGGCGCAATGGATTCGTGCCGAATGAAGAATCGGTAAGTAGCTGTCTCTGTATTCCACCCCAGAGGGGACCAGGCAGTGTTGCAGTGGTAAATGAAGCAATTTGTATACGCATGCAGATTCTAAAGCAGGCTAGATGAGTATTTGTAGAGTACGCACAGTGTTCTGCAGACACAAAGTCCCTCTCCTAAGACTCTTCACAAAAAATGTCGAGCTGTACTTCTTTGCATAAAATCAAACAGGCAAACCCACCTCCTGCCCACCACATCGGTGCAGATTTCACGTATATTGAAACTGAGTATATTGAGAGAACTTCCCATGTCTAGCAAGCAAGATGAACTCCACAAGTTATAAAGCACCTCCATATTGACGTGGGTGCATCCAGCTCAGGCTTCTGCCTCTGGCTACAGAACGATGCCTGTAGAACAGCACCTGTAGCATAGTCTATCGAAGAAAGGATACAATTCAGGTGAGCAAATCTGAAGTTTCTTGCTTCAATACAAGTCTAACACCTGACAACCCCAGGGTAAGGCACAATGCACTTTTACACTTCCGCACACTGCTTTAACGGAGTCAACGCCTCCTCAAGGGCAGGGCCCCCACAGCTTGCTAAATCGCACTGGGGACACTTTCATCCCCCAACAAGAATAAGGGAATGAGTTAGCCACATTTATTCCCGTAACACATAAAGTTATAGATTTTATTAAAACTGGAAACAAACTTTAGAAAGAAAACAGATTAAACAAAAAGGCCAACCCCTAGCAACTCAGCCCTGACAGCAGCAGCTGCACCGATTCCTTGCTTAGGCTCTCCGAGTTCCCTGCTGAAGGTTCTTAAAAGCCTCGGCTGCCTTTGGGAGTGGAAGTCTCTGCAGCCAAGCAGGGGCATATGGAAAGCATGTGCCAGAACCGGGAATCTCTCCTGCCCTTTCCAGGGCAAGAACCAATTTCTTACCCAATCCTCCATCTTCTTTACCTCGCATTTCCATTGCATTCTTAACGTATGCAGACAGGACCCTCCTCCTAGCTCCAGGGTGGCACTTCCTATTTCTAATATTTTTCAAGACTGCCATCTAACCTTACATATTACATGTAATTAGCAAGGTTAATTGCACTTGTGTCCAATTTCATTCTTAATTTCCATATGACAATGAACTTTGGATAACAGTCACAGGTGAGACATTAATAACACCACCACCAGGTTAAGCATTTAGGGTACCCGTTCTAGATTTTTTTTTTCCTTACTCAGCTTTCTTCACTTCTCTTCACCTCTACAGTTCTTGGCAGAACAGGGGTTCCTCAATCACTAACCTAGGTGGACCTGAAAGCAAAAACCCACTAATGGAATATTTAATGCTGTTCCCATATTTCATGTGAATAACTCTATTACGTAGGTTTCTGAAGTACAACCAAGCTAAAGTCAAGTACAGTATAACTTGAATTCTGCAATTCCATTACACAGTTAAAAAACACAAAACAAGCAAACAAACAAAAAAGCCCCTTCCTTAATCGTTTGCCTTTCAATAGCTTTATTGCTCATGTAAAGACAATGATCTTAGTTCTTACTCCCCTTGTTAGCGACCGGTGAGTTTTAAATTAAAGCAAGAAAACCTCCATGGTATGATTACGTGTGAGAATTAATATTATTATCTACGTAAGAAGAGCCAGCCGATACCGTAACGCTGTCTTTCATTCTAGAAAAAAAAAAAATAATCTGATTTTTGCCCCCTTTATTATACCAGCATCCAAGTCCATCATTTCCTACCTGCTAGCTACTTGTAATTACAGCTGTCTCCAACTACCTTGCATTTTAAGGGAGATCTCGAACATGAATCTACAGTTAGATTCATGGAGAGAACCAGGGATCACATTTGTGAAGACACCCTTCTCTGCTGAGGTAAAAAGAACATCTTCAAAACAAAGAACTTGCAAATAAATTGTGACTCGTTCTGGATTGACAAAATATTTGCATGTGGTTCATGCTTTCTGCAGTTGTGCACCCTGTTAAAGAGCCAGTTTCTGATGTAATTCAGGCTAGAGGAGTAGTATATAAATTTAACTAGATATTCATGTTGTGCCCTAAGGGCGGGAGCTGATGAAAGATTGACCATGCTTTGAATTCAAAACTATCTGCAAAATACATTTGCAGCAAGAGAAGTGCCCATCGTGGTCTCAGTACTAGGAGGAAGGGTAGCAATGATGGACTTGGAAAAATAGGGTGAAGGAACTGAAGGAGGCAACATTTTCCAATTCAATTCGGACATAGCAGACACCTTGTTAACAGTGTGTTCTGGTTTGTAAGGTTTTACTGGAGTGATGCTCCCCATTTTGAACATCAGAAAGATCAGTAGCAAAAGATCAGATCTTTCTTTACCAAAACATTGTAAGAGCGCCTGTTGTATCTGAAGATCTCTTGTGGCAAAGCTTGAGAAATACAACATTCCTCAATGCTCAGAGAGAAGGAAATTACCAAAATGGAAAGAGCTTCTCTTTTTTCTAAACACCAACAGCCATGGGAATGGTTCCTGATGGAAATGCCCAGAGGCGTGGGAGTACTGGGAACCAAGGAGTTTGCAGCCCCATACCCCAGTAAATATAATATTGCCATTGGTGGTACCCAGCCACGGGGAACGCTGCAAAGCCTGAAAGCTGAGGGTTGCTTTCTCCGGATTTTTCCTGGCCTGCCTGGAGCATTACTTTAGTTTGCTTAGCTGTAACAGCAATTTTTTAATGATTGGGTGGCTTCTTATTTTTTGCTTAGCTTTCTATAATCATGTGGTGCAACCATAATTTTCATATGGATAGTAATAGCAAGTAGTTATTCCATGCAGAATGAACCATTACCTGGTGCCAGTCTAATGATGCAGTGCAGAGAAATGGGGGCACGGGATATCGCTGAGACAGTGAAAACAGGGGCCAAGGGTGCAGAGTAGACATAAATGAAGGAGGTGACAAGTCTGGCCCTAAAAGCGGAATGTGGGATGATATAGGACACCCCAGGGCTAGGAACAGCTTACCAATGGCCACTTACTGAGAGCTAAAGGAGTTCCAAGAAGCAAAAATTGGCTTAGGGGCAACAACGAACACTTGTTCAAGAACTGCGTACGCAGATCACGGAGGCACCTGAGCTCTGGGCAAGAAAAAGCTGCCTCCTCCAGGCCAAGATAACCATGGCGCACCCTGCATGGGCACGTGCCGCTGGGTCCCTGGTTTGAAGGCTGAGATACACAAGGTTACTTCTTCCCCTCCCCCCCTCTCCCTGCTGCTTTCCTGCTTTACGAATGCAGAAGCCCTCAACGGGTGATTAAATGACTGCGACAAACCTTGATACTACCTCACACTATCACATATTCCTTTTGAATATGCATGCGCTGGCTCACAAAGAATACGGCTTCTATTTTCTTTTTAACGTCCGAACTCTACATCTCTTTGCCTGGGGCACTGATCCACTCAAAGATGTGATTGCTAACATAGATTCCGATGAATGCCGACAGGCTTTGCACGGTGTGGACGCCTACCCTCTAGGTATGGCACTGACCCTTCCCATTTTTTTCGCATGGGACACCCAACAGCCATCAAATGGCAACACCTTTTTCTTAACAAACGGTGCTACAGAAAGCAGACCAAAAGGCTCCTTTCCAGACATTCTTTCCCAATTGTCTCAGTTGATAAAACCTAGCAACAGCTACTGGCATCCTTTAAGAAATGTGTGTAAAGAATCTAAACATCCCATTTTCTTCCATTTTCAACATTTTTCAGAAGTGTACTGAAGCCAAAAAATATAATCAAGCTATCTTCTCCATCTTAGAGCTTTTCTGGACCAGTGAGCCTATCCAGTCCTGCTGACTTTGTGTAATAACACGTTGCAGTGAAGAAGAGCCAATGATTCCAGGGACTCTCTTGCTAACAAGCAATTCCAAAAGGTAGTGAAAAAGTTGTTTCTACAAGCCTTTTATGTTACTTAATATCTTTGCTCTGAGAAGCCAATAAGGCAAAAGAACTATTTAGTATTCCAAGAAAACGCATCAGTAATCATTTTTAACTGAAACATCGCAAACACTACTTTAATTGGGGAAGGAAATGCCCTTACTGAAAACATAAACCTCATAAAATATAAACCTGCTTTATTTTTTTAACAGAAATCTGTAACCTGTGAGTAAATGGATCCCTTTCTCCTGGGAAAGAACACTGCACACGAGCTCACTTAACAACTTTTCCAGTGCTAGCATGAAGTTATCCAAACAACTTGAGAAGAACCTTTACTGTCTTCATCCTCTTCATTTTATTCACCCAGCCAAAACCCCCTTCACTCCCTCACTCTAGTTGATGTATTTCTTTGCTGAGCCGCTCCCAGCATCATTTCCCTGCCTTTCAGAGACCCTGTGGAGCTCAGCTCCTCATTCTATAGCAAAGAGAGCTCCACAAAACCAACGCACGCACTTAGATCCTGCTACCGCCCCATCCCCTTTCCCGTCCCACACGATTCCTGTCGTTACCCATCTCCTGCACCTCCTTCTGCAGAAACACAGGCAGACTTTGTCTAGAAGGGTAAATAGATGCAGCAGTGCCATAAAAACTCTTCAGAAGATCAGGTGCAAGAGTGGCACGCGGTGTCTTCTCTCCCTGCCAGGCTAACTGTCGTGGTTTAACCCCGGCTGGCAGCTCAGCCCCACGCAGCCGCTCGCTCACTCCCCCCACAATGGGATGGGGGAGAGATTCGGAAGGGTAAAAGCGAGAAAACTCGTGGGTTGAGATAAAGGCAGTTTAATAGGGAAAGCAAAAGCCGCGCATGCAAGCAAAGCAAGGAATTCATTCACCACTTCCCATGGGCAGGCGGGTGCTCAGCCACCCCCAGGAAACACGTAACGGTGACTTGGGAAGACAAACACCATCACTCCAAACATCCCCCACCTTCCTCCTTCTTCCCCCAGCTCTATGTGCTCAGCAGGACGTCCTATGGTCTGGAATAGCCCTTTGGTCAGTTGGGGTCAGCTGTCCCTGCCGTGTCCCCTCCCAGCTTCTTGTGCCCCCGGCAGAGCTGAGAGCTGAGAAGTCCTCGGCCAGCCTAAGCACTATCCAGCAACAACCAAAGCATCGGGGTGTTACCAACATTCTTCTGGTACTAAATCCAAAACACAGCACCATACCAGCTACTAGGAAGAAAATGAACTCTGGCCCAGCTGAAACCAGGACACTGACACAACCACATTCGGTATTTCCCACGCAGAACTAAAACCAAATGGCAGTGTGTGTCATGAGGAGTTTACAACTTAAATCCTGAACAGCACAAAAGGAGACCTCGGTCCTCTTCATTTTAGGTATTAGAATTTGGGGGTTATTTACAGGGAAACTGTGACCTCCGATGCAGAGAGGAAAGGCAGGAAAAGGTGTGGGCGTAGGAAAAGGCAACAGGGGCAAAAGCAATGCTGTGAGATCCCCAGAGCACTGGGTATCTTCAGTCTCCACACACACTCTCTCAAGTGTGGCCTTATGACATTGGGCAGATACGTTCACCCCCATCCACATACCCACCCCTCTGACCGATGTCCTCCTGCTTTCCTTTCTTCTCACTCTAAGTAACAATTTTTCCACAAACTTAATTCCTAGCCCTGCTTGCTTGTATTAAAACAGGACTTGGTCCTCTAAGATGTCAGGATTTTTCAACTTAACTGCTTGGGAGGACCATACCCGAGAACTAGTAATGTTAAACTCCTCTCCAGCAATTATCTAGGGTTAGAGCATCTCCTTCACAGACACTTGCAGAATACTTGATATCTGTTCCTAATTTATAAATGCTGGTTTGAAATACACGTGCAGAACTCCACATTTACCCCTGTTCCCCTGCTGCTTTCTTAATTTAATACTGCAGTTTGCCTTCTGGGTTCTCTACTGTCCCCGAGAAGAAGTAATAACTACTTCTTGGCATCTCACTGGGAAGAGGGGGAAAAAAGAAAAACTGGATGGAGTTCAGAAAACAGCAACAAAAAAAAAATAAAGGGCTAGAGAGACACACTAATGGGAAATTCCTTTACAAAAGCAAGTATGTACAGCTTAACTAAACAGTGACAGAAGAGGCTGTGGTAACTGGAAATAGCTAAAGGTTGTAAACACCGAAGGTGAGCGATATATTGCCCCAAGTTGCTCAAGGGGGAATTATGACTGCAAAGGCAAGGTGGAAATCCTTCCCGGTCTGCCAGAAGTCAGAGAAAAAAAGTCTGTAGGCAATTTCTGCCTGGGGGAAATAGGAGTGCAGTCCTCTGCCCAGCAAAGCACTGGCATGAAGGACAAGACGGACAACCAGTGGGGAAGAGTGAGACCGGGAGAAGCGATCTGGAGCAGGTGAAGGGGGAGGGACTCAGGAGCACCTGGAAGCCCCTCACAGCCACCCCGCAATTTTATAGCACAAGTTGCCTGGGTCCCTTCCTAACATCCTGCATGAATACAGCGTCCCTCAGTTGATCAAGGAGCTGCAAATCCATTAGCCCCAGTTTCTCACCCTCCCATCTTTGGAACATCGCCTGGAGCCCACTCTACCCTTTCCCTTGAGTTAGAACGTTACTTCATAACACGAGAATAAACAAAGCTCCCCTGACTTGAGTATTCTTCTGCCCCATCTTTGGGCAACTGCCTTACGTTTAAAAACTGCAGCAAACCCTGTTATCTGACAGTTATTTTCAAATCACTTTGAAATACAGAACTTCCGCTCTTAGGTCTTCTTTGCCACCAGACCTGCGCCCGTGGGCATTCAGTCCCTTTTAACCTGAGCGCTATGTTCTTCACCTCCATCGTTATTTCCATTTCATCTGTTTTCAAGCCAACAGGAAAATGCCTCATGTCAAAATGCATTTTCCAGCCCTTGTGCTATAGACAGGGCTTCTTCTGTTCTCAGGGAGAGCTTAGAGGGGTTTTTTCCTCTCTCTATTCTTTCTATTTTGGTACTTACTCTGGCCACGCTCCCTTCTTGCTGTACTCTGTTAGATACCTCAACCCCATCTAACTTGGCAGCAACGTTGGTCTCTATTGGTCTCTCCCTGTTGGCTTCATGCATACTAAAACACAGAGCTGCAAAGATATTTAGATTCCTATCTCACATTCCTAATTTTGTTCCTGTCATCGTTAAACTGGCCCATAACTCTCTGAGAAAGCAAGTTTTACAAAGCAGAAATCAATCATGAGAGGACAAATGTCAACACTTAAACAAGTATTAGGCATTGATTAACTTCACTGAGTGCTAATAAAAGAAAGATCATAAACCACACAAGACAGGGGTGGTAAAGCAGAATCCATACCTCAACGAATACTTAGGAGTCTTGCCAGGTGTGAATCGGTAATTACCTTGCAGAGTAACGCTAGAGCTAAGATTATTTAAAATGTAACCGGAGGAACATCAGAGCGGTGTAAAGAGGTGTATTGCTGCTGCAAAAGGTATTAATGAAGTGCTGTGCCCTTTTTTCAGTGTGTGCTTCAGCAATAAAAACAAGATACGTGACCGAAACACGCTTTGGAAATCATCTCAGTGAAACTCCTGGGAAGCTCAGTCTCTTTTGGCTTACTCAAGAAAGGTCAGAGAGATGACTTGATTATGGTTTACAACAGCTTACAACACATTATGACAGATTCCATAGGAAAATAACTTCAGGTTTTAGGTAGCCTTCCATTCAAAAATAGCAGAAGAATTTCCAACTGTTGGAGGCTGAAACTCATTGCAACCAGGAGGAACATTTTTTTATTTTTTTTTAATGAGGATTAGAAGTAAAAACTAGAAAAACCTAGATGTTGTGATTCTTTATTACTTAGAGGCTTCAAAACAGGATCAAACATCTACATTATGAAGATGCTGTCTTAACGCAGTTGGCAGTACCTGACCTACTTAGGATTTTAAGTCTTTATGCCTGCTTAAGTTCTACAACCTATACATCATTTCTGAGTTGCCATCAGGGAGAAACTGGACTTTGTGGCCCTCATTGTATGCTGCTTCCACCCATGATTTGTCATCTATCCTAATTAATTAGATGGGTAAAAGTGGCAAGTACTATAAACACCGTTCTCATCTCTTCACGGTCTGTGGTTTATGGCAGTGTAGCTCCGCTCCTGGAAGGCAATAAACTGTAATGCACAGCAGCAAGCTCTGTAAGAGAGAGCCAAACCAGGAGTATAGACCGTGTGTGTGTGCGTTCTCCTCCAGAACAAAATTAAAAGTCTATAGGCCCTTGCCTAAACTGTTCCAGCCACCGAGGCAGCTGTTCTTCACTGGAGCAATAGCAAGAAGACGCCCTTTTGGTCTATTTGCTGGCAGGGCAATGCATTTTCAGCAGCAGGAACTACAGCAAAACAAACCTAAGCTTTACAGCCAGGTAGGAATGCAGAGATTTGCCATACAGCCTTTCCTTTTTATCTGCGGGTTCCTGAAGTCTGGGCTAAATTCTAAAGCTTTGCCTTGTGTTAAAAGTATCCAAATAGCTCGTTATTAGCATTTCCCCTTATACAGGTGCTTAGTTGTGTCACTTCTCCTGGAGAGGCTGAGGAAACCCAAAGCAGGTGGACAATACTCGTTCATCCTTTCCTATTCTGAACCCGTGCTACACATTCTAGTGGTTTATATACCCTGTTTCTAAAATCCGCAGTATGCTCGATGTCCTCGTAGTGCCTATTAACCTCTATCACTTCAGCATCTAATTACTGCAGCTAATCTTTGAGCCAATGGTTTGATCTTCAGGTTGCTGCTGTAAGGGGATGCTAGAACATCTGAAAGTATCGCCCTGTAGACCTTCACGAGTTTGAGGAGATGCTCTGACATGCTGTAGATTTATTAATTCTTAGACTAATAGAGAGGATATTATATCTAGTCTGCTTAAGCTACACGTATCCGTGCGTCAAATGGAGTACTGTATTTTCGGCAGCCTGTCCCGGTCAAGTAGTCTGACACCAGGGCTCAGCGGCTGCTCCTTTGTTTCTCCACCGCATTTCAGTTTCAGTGGGACGTGAAGCAGCGCTCACCAGGAGTTACCTCTAATTTTGAGACCCCCCTGAAGAAACATTCTCCAGGCACGTTCCCAGCTGGGGTGAATGATTGATCTGACCGTCTCGGAGATGCGCTACGTCCACCGGCTACTTCCAAACTTTCTCAGTAGTCAGAATTTTACGTGAACACAACTCAGCATATGTTCTGGCCGCAATTTTTTTTTTGACCAGAACTAATATTTCAAATGCCTGCTGTTTGTAATGTGCCATCTGCACAGTCTTCAGGGTCACACAGCATTTTATCTATTCCCTTAGCAGATAGCTGTAATTTACATACGGAATTTATGAAATGTCTATATAAGCAGACTCAAATTCATATTCATGCTCTTTGGAACACTTTACCACTAACATTTAATCTAACAGAAATTCTGATTTTCCCCAGGTAACTGAATCCAAGGGTTTGAACACTGTTTAAGCTAATTATTGGAGCTGAACACTCACATGGGGTAAAGCCACCCATTCCAGTAGCAGCCTGCCCATTTACTGCAGCTGAATATCTGCCTGCTGTGTTTTACTGGAATAAACACTAGGGATATCCTTCCAGTGTTTATAAAATCCAGTTAGCGAGAGAGGTAAACTAAGGGTTAAACGTGGTTGCTGCAAATTAAGGGCTGCAAAACCTGACAATGTATTGCCACCACTTTAAAACTGCCTGAGCGCAAACCTCCCCAGCTTTGAGTTTCAAAAACCCTTGAAGCCGAAGTGGAAAACCAGCTTACAAAGTCAGACAGATAAGGATAATTTTTGTTCTTAGGGTATAATAGAAGATGTAACGTCACTATTAATGTTGTAGAAAGATAAAGGAAGAAATGTATATTATGCATATACAAGGATTACAGGAATAATAGAAATGCTCAACTGCAAAAGGTATCAGGGAAGGTGTTTGGTTCAAGAGCTTACCTGGACACGGATCAGATGCAAAATACTTTTCTTTGGCAAGAGGAGGAAAGACCTGGATGTTCTTCAGAGTTAAAGCATGCGTGTAGGTGTGAAGGCGGGTGGATGTGTATAAAGGAACTGGTGTGCCTTATTTCAGTTTCAAGTATGATTCATCAACTTAATATTCTTGCCCTTTGCACGGATCTGCTGATGATTCACACCTTTAGAAGGCCATGCTAGATTCTGGCTGCACATTGAGTACCACAAAATCCGTAATGTTCTTTAGGATTTCCTACCGTTGTATTACCGCTGGAAATGCCATGCTGATTCCGAACACAAAAGTTCCTACTCTCTTTGGATTTACCACAAAACTCCTTGTTTCAATTAATAAAATGCATTGAATAAGATGGCTGAACACATAGCAATCTTGTTTTAAATAAAATCTCCCTGCAAATCCTTTTGAATGTATTTATTTTACCTTTTTATTTCTAGTGTGAAGCAATAGGCGATATGCCACTGACACCTCTGATACAAGCAATAGCCTGCCCAAAAATGTGAAAACACCTTGTAAGCCACAAAAACCCAAGCACACGTACATCTTAATAGTAGGGCTGAACATATTTCTATAGGGTGAACGTTACTTACCAGACCTGCGGAGTTCAAATGCATAAGCAGAAGTGCCTGCAGGAGGAAAAAAAAAAATTACGTTAGTATTCTGAGAAAACCATAGAGAAATATGAAAAAACCATTTCTCTAAGCTGTGAAATCATCACTAGGGATGCGCTATGGTTTGAGCTTTGCTTCGACTGGGGAAAAGGGGCAGAGGGCTGCTTTGCCCTGGTTTTTAATCCACTTATAGCATAGTGGGGAAAAGCAGGCTTCAGGAACTGCATCCTCCTAAAAGCATTTAAATTAGGAGCAGGTAAAGACAACGTCAGCACTCGTAGCTATAAGAGGAAAACAGAGTTTGTGAAAATGATAGAAATAATGAGAGTCTCACGCAAAGGCGGTACAAAAGCCCAGCCCTGTTGTTTGGTGCACATTAGTGGGGTGCCCCAACTTGTCACAGCTATGAAGTTGGACACCAGTCGTCCATTCTTATTTTGTAATTCTATCAACCAGAGTACCTGGAGCGGAATGTTGAAACAAAACCCCCATGTTGGGCAGCAGGGGCCGGGCTCACCCTCGTGACTGAGGATGCCTTTACCGCAGGCTGTTACCAGCCACGGCTGTGTTCAGCAGGGAAGCACAGGCTCTCCAGATGGGCAAATCCTCTGAAGCCAAGGGAGGTGCCTCAGGTAGGGCAGGTGAAGCACGTCCCTGCCCCGAGGCTCGCTCAGGCACTGATCCAGCCCCAGTGCACATATTCAGAGCTAGCCACGATGCCCTGACACCAAAAGCACCCCTGGCACAGAGGGAAGGAGGAGGCTGAAATGCCCTGGACACCACAAGGCACAACATTTCATATAAAACTCAAAAGCAAAAAGTAGGACTTTATTCCCATTACGATCACAACAGAGTGAAGGGTCCAAGTCAGCCCTCAAGGGAACGTGCCTTACCCTGTTTATTCAGGGCAGCGAGAATCCCAAAAGCCCATCAGCCGCAGCATCCTCGAGTACAGCTGCAGAAAGGTGCTTGGCAGGGCTGTCAAGGGCAACCCTGCCAAAAGAGTTTCTAGAAAATCTGAGCCTACAGGGAGTGCTCTGTGCCAGGGCACCAGGGAAGGCTTCGGTGACACTCAGAAATGAGAAGTGGGGGCAATGCCCCACGCTGCACCTACCGAGCAAGAGCAGCACACCCTGCTGGAGTCCGGATCTGTCTGGAAACAGCGAGCCACAAAAATGCCAGCAAAAGCTTTTTCCATCTCTCTGCAAACACCACAGTGCCTGACGGCTGAACAAACCTCTCCGCGTAGTTACCTCCCCTGCAGATAGGCTGCTAAATCACTTGCTTTTGTGGAAATAACAAATAACTCAGTAGGAAGAAAACCCTTAAAACCAAGAGCATTCTTAGCGATTTAAAACTGCTGTAAAGGACCCTTAGAAGCTACAAGCAAATCTGTTGTCTTAATTAAAATCTCACACACAGGCAGGTGGAAAACAATTGCTGGATTTACCGGGTTTTGAAACCAGTTTTACAAGGGAGCACAGAACTACTCCCTGCGCTTGCGTTCCCCAGTTTTGCGACCTCTCTTCTAATCTCACGGCAAAGAGCTCAAAGGCGTTTGCTTTGCCTAACGCTCTGCCTGCTCTCCCTCCAATCCTAATCCCAACATTTTAGCAGCCAAAATTTAAACACCCACAATTTAAGCTACCATACTGAACTCGCTCCACTTCCTTCGCTGATGGTTTGTTGCTGTGACAAGAGCAGAAGAGATGAAATTTTGCTAATGGTTAAGATCACACTGACATTGTTTCCTTGCTTGTTTGGAGTTACGGGAGACTCTTTCCCCCTATTGCGCAATGTTGATATGCCACAAGCTCAAAAGTTTTGTGTATCATCAGATATTTCCTGGGTTTTCTGGCACCAAACTATGGGAAATGTTCAGATCTTTCAATAATAAAGCATTCAGCATTAAGTAGAAGACTGACGGGGAACTGAAAGAGTTCAGTACAGCGTAATATGCGTAATAACTGGCTTTGGGGAGGTGGAAAAACAACCTTATTGTTAGGGGATTTTAATGTTGGCACATACTTAGCATGCAAATATGAATTTTCGCACATTGTTAATTTGTCTGCCTCACCAATTGCTCCACATTATTAAATCTTTCCCGTTAAACAGACCCTGGCAGGTTTCTGAAAGTGCTTCCTTCCAAGAAGTTGTTATTAGATGGATATTCTTGAACAGATTCCAGCAGCACCCCAGCCACATCGGCATTTCCAGAATATTTATGAACACGTAACGACTTGGTGTTGGACGCAGCTCAAGATGCAATTAACATCCTCGGAACAGGAATTAAAATTGTATAAGGTACAAGCATATTGATTGAGCAAAGAACGACACATACTTCCATGTCTGAAAAATCCCTTTTTCCTTCAGAGACTCCTCTCCATGGAAGAACTTGAGTGACCAGGAATCAGAGTGACTTTACCTAAGAACATCATCATATTTCAGAGTAATCATAGAATCCTAGAATGTTTTGGGTTGGAAGGGACCCCCAGAGGTCCCCCAGCCCAACCCCCCTGCAGGAGCAGGGACACCTTGAACCACATCAGGTTGCTCACAGCCCCGGCCAACCTGGCCTGGAATGGTCCCAGGGACGGGGCCTCCACCCCCTCTCTGGCCAACCCCTGCCAGGGTTTCACCACCCTCACTGGAAAGAATTGCTTCCTTAGATCCAGTCTAAACCTCCCCTGCTTCAGTTTAAAGCCATCCCCCCTTGTCCTGTCCCAGCTGGCCCTACTAAAAAGCTTGTCCCCCCCTTTCCTCTGGGCCCCCTTGAAGCCCTGAGCGGCCGCACTCAGCTCTGCCCGCAGCCTCCTCTGCTCCAGGCTGAACACCCCCAACTCTCCCAGCCTGGCCTCAGAGCAGAGGGGCTCCAGCCCTCGGAGCATTTTAGTAGCCCTCCCCTGGCCCCGCTCCAACAGGTCCATGTCCTCCTGGGGCCGGGGGGTCTCCCCAGAGCAGAGCAGGGGGCACAATCCCCTCCCTCGACGCTGGCCACGCTTCTCCTGACGTAGCCCAGGGTAGGGTTGGCTTCTGGGCTGCCAGCGCACATTGCCAGCTCATGTCCAGCTTTTCATCCATCAGTGCCCCCAAGTCCCTCTGGGCAGGGCTGCTCTCCATCCTTTTTTCCCCCAGCCTGTATTGATACTGGGGGCTACCCCCACCCAGGTGAAGAACCTTGCACTTGGCCTTGTTGAACCTCATGAGGTTCACACAGGCCCACCTCTCCAGCCTGTCCAGGTCTCTTTGGATGACATCCCGTCCTTCTGGTGTGTCAACCGCACCACTCAGCTTGGTGTCATCTGGGAACTTGCTGAGGGTGCACTCGATCTCACTGTCTAGGTCACTGATGCTTCTACACATCACAGAAGCAGTGTCAAGTTCAGGTTCCAGAATGCCATACTAGCACCGATGTTATTAGGGACGCTGTTCTAACTCCATCGTGGATTAATGGCTTTTCTTCCAAGGTAGAAAGACATTAAAAAGTACAGAGACGGGCCTGCGCACAGGCTATAAGAAGAAAAGAAGGCCTATGGGTACAATGTCAGAGCGTCAAAAAGAAATGCAGAAGATAAGAATCTCTATCGGTGTTTGCTATAAAAATAATTGCATACAACTCCGCAGCCTATATATATGCCATATATATAGCTATAGGATTGCTGCTGGGTGGAACAAAATGCCCATAGGCAGTACACGCATGGGAGGGAGTGGGAGATCGGAAAGCTGAAAGAATGGGGTCTGCTTAGCCTGGAGAGCCAGGAGAGGACATTGCAGCAGCTCCCTGTTAGGGAACAGGCTGCTGGAATGAGGAGAAGGACCCACGCCCCGTGCCCACGACGGACGGGACACAAACAGGGAAGGGCCAAAACCGCGGTTCCAAAAGACTGAAGTTAGATGCAAGGAAAAAGAAATAAAATAAAAAACAACAACAACAAAAAAAACCCCCACAACTTTCTAACGTTAAGAACAGCAAAACAATTTCCTTTGCCCAAATGCGAGGGGTGGAGGGGTGGCAAGGAATAACTGATTCGGTCACTGACTTTTATCTCCTTTTTTTGGCCACCGCAGTTGGCATGCTGTTTGCGCTTAGCTTGATGGTGGCCTTTCCTCCTCTTCCTCTAGATTTGAAAGACCACGTTCCTCAGCCACCGCGTCCCAACCTCTCGCCTGTTGTGTTTTGGTTTGATTTTTGTTACTACTTTTTAAAATTATTTTTAATTACTTCTCCGCAAGCCCCAAGTTCATTGCCTAGACACCTGGCGGTCCTTTCCATACATATTTTTCTATGACTCCTCAAATTTATTTCAGATTTTAAGACTCTGAAAGTCAAACGAGAAATTCAGCAGACAGTTCTCAGTAAAAGCAGATCTATTCTAATCAGAAGGGTTTGTATGGTTAATGCCTTTGCTTACTATTGCAGCTGATTTATGACTATTTATTCAGACTGGGAGATGCTTTAGGAAATTAGCTTTATCTTTCTGTAAAAACAGTGCTATCATGCACAACCTTATTTTCATATGACGCCTCTCCAAAGCCTATTTCATTCATTCCTCACAGCCCGTTGTTTCCTGCATGATTAATGACAGCAACATAGCAGGGTGGGTTTTTCCAAGAGAGACATACTTTACTTTTCTGTCTTGCTATCAGAAGACTATTGGCGTTAAAACATATCTTTTATGTAATAAAAAAAAGGTGATATTCAGTGTATTTTCCTGTAATTCTTCAATGCTATGAATCTGAGTAAGAGCTACATAGGAACTACAAAGCAATCGTTCGCAGGAAATGACAAACAATAAAATCCTCATCAAGCAAAAAAGGCGAAAGCCGTGATGGACAACGAGTAAGGCGAGCAGTTGCTTACCACGCTATATAATGTCCTTTTGTTGTCTCCTACACATCAAAATACTTATGGAAGGAGCAGCAGTTTTGCCCAACTGCCAATAATAAAAGCACTTTTCCAAAATTAATGTCCTTTTTAAAGGAAGAAAAAGTAAAATTAAATATTCAGAGGGCATTTGTTGCTGGCTGCAGGCATGAATCAAGGAAGACATTTCAAGACCGCACCACCTTTTCAGCCAAACCCTCTGTCAGGAAGGTTCAGAGCAGTCCCTGGAAGGATGTGGAGAAAAGTGAGTGTTATCTACAATAAACTGGCAACTGGTGGGGTAGAAAAATGCTATCTTAAAGTGAAGTTTTTATTCCATTTTTCAGCACCCCATGGACTCCTGAAGCGATGCTCACCACTTGGAGCATGTGTGTAACCAGTGCCTACGAGGGAGCTGTGAAAATTCTGAGGTGAGACCTGGTCTTTAATGTCTTCCACCTTTGAATACTGATTTAAAAGGACAAGGTTATCACCAGATTAAAATATGAGCAACGGCAAGTTAAAGAAGACTTTTATAATGCATTGATAATGCACAAGTTAACTTCCATTTTCAGTCGAATTTTGGCTTTGGTCAGTATCTGCCTCCTGGGTGGAGAGAGCCACATCGACCGGTATCAGTGCTTGAGCTCTGCAGCCATTTTACAGAAAGGCGCAGGGGTGAAGCCACACGTGCGCTGTAGGAAGCACCCCTGGCCTTCCCACGCACTGCCTTTACATCAGGCACACCCCACTGACAGCACCTGGAAACGGAACTTCCCCTCCCCAAAAATGAAGGAAACTGCTTTTCCAAGCCTGGGCTGAAAAAAAAAAAAAAAAAGTACTTTTTTTCCTGAACAGAAACCCCAGAAATCATAGAATCGTCTAGGTTGGAAAAGCCCTTTAAGATCATCAAGTCCAACCGTTCCCCTAACCCTGCCATCCCACCACTAAACCCTGTCCCTCAGCACCTCATCCTTCTTTTAAATCCCCCCAGGGATGGGGACTCAACCACCTCCCTGGGCAGCCCCTTCCAGAGCCTGACAACCCTTTCTGTGAAAATTTTTTTCCTAATGTCCAACCTAAACCTGCCCTGGTGCAACTTCAGCCCAAATAATGAACAGTTTTCGCTCAGGCAGCTTCTTACTGGCTCAAGTAGCTCGGGCAAGGGACTGAGCATAAATCATAGGTGCAGTCTTGCACCTATGCCTCAAATTTAAATGTATAGCTCTGTACTAGTACAGCTTACAAGGGAAAAGACTAACAATAATGCTTCATGCTATGTATAGAAATAGAAAAAAAAATGGGGGGAAAAAAACAGAGAGAGGGTAACTGTGGAAAAACCAGACATTGCAGAATTAAAAATGTGTAAAGGGAAAGTTTCAGAACTAACATCACCCACTCAAATCCCAAAAACTCGGTTGATACTTTCAGTGAAATTCCTCTTCCTAACAAGAAATTTTCTAACATGATTTTTGCTATGATCTTCCTGTTCACCTGTCAGAGATTCCATGTTGGCTTTCTCAGGGTAACAGGGAAGGTGGTAAAACTGGAAGGAAGTCCCTCACTCAAAGATATGGATCATTTTTCAAAAAAATAAAAAATACCACCCTGACCCTGATATTTCACCAATATAGCTTCAAACATGACAGCCGATGCCTAATTCTCCATGCATACATTACCCTTATTATCCAAATTAATATTTGCAGATTAACTGTGACACAGATGCAAATGCTTGAGTTGGTTTCTTGCAGCTCAGCTAAGGTCCCTCGGAGCTTATTTGCTTAAGCACACTGGCACCTGAACTAATAACATAAGCCAGAGGCACTTATCCACTAATACCAGGAGAAATAGTATCGGGTATCGGACAGTTAAGGAATTGTAACAACAAAACAAAGAACCTCTTCTGACAAAGACGACTTAAATTCCTCAGGCAAAGCAGCAGCAGCTTCTTTTGGAGAGGTAACGGGGAGAAAAAATAATACATGGCAATTAAAACGTCATTCCCCTGGAAGAAGATCAATGGGCCATTCAAATGCAGAAAAACCGCAGTGCTGCAACTGTGAGCCGTCTGCTCCAAGTGTTAGGAAAGATTCCGTTTGCCTCTGATTTTTTTTATCCTTCTGCTAGGTAACTCCTTGACTTTCAGCTCTGCCATCCTCATTACGGGGGCTAATTTCAATAGGGTTGTCTGGAGGAAGAGGGACCGCTCCTGCGTGCGATGGCACTAAATCATCCTCTTGTATGCTTAAAGACCTCACAGGCAAGTGAAGGCGAAGGGTTACCCACCAGTATTTGGGTAATAATCAATTTTTCATGGAGAATCTCATACAACTGGTCATACGCTCCAGTTGGAGAGCTGCTCCAAGATCATCCTGGCAAATGCATTTCTCTGTCCATATATCCCAACATCAATGAAATCAAGATTATTTTCTTTTTAAACAAGAGTGAAGATGATCTAATGCCAAAATTGATTATATATTTGCATAACATCTTTCATGCAAAGAATACAAATAACATATTAAAAAAAAAATCAATCTGATCCAAAGCTTCATTTCCCTATAATTAACTAGATCCAGGATATTAAGAAAAACCCTGAGACCCTACAATACCTGCAATACCACCCATGCTTTTCTTTTGGTTCTTGCTTTTTCTTTCTCAGTTTTTTTTTCTTTAAGGATTCCATACCTCAGGACAAGAGCTTGTTGTAAGAGAGAATTTCCATTCTGTGAAAAAATCTGTCATTTCCAGATTTGTTTTGGCTCACCCTGGAACACAATCTTGACATTTTAACAGAGCACTAAATTTAAAACAGCAGATCAATCAGCAGAAAATGTTTTGCTTGTTTGCAATAAGGATGCTTTATGTCATTACTTTTGACGCAAGTTATACTATTGGTGGGTGAAAGTTATAATTAATATTTCATAATTATATATAGAAGCAAGACCAGTGGGTCAGGATTTGCAATTTTGATGGAGCAAAGGCTGCTTTCTTTTTGAGGACTGAAGGTTCACAAGGATTTTCAGCTGTTTTCCTTTTACAGGCTTTCGTTTTAGCCTTCCTGGGGCAGCTTTTTAAAGACACAAGCTAATTAGAAACATAAGAGACTCCTTGTAATTGCCTTTTGACTTCAATAAATGAGGAGCTATTATTTATGGGCTTTTCTTTTCCTTCTGAGACAGCAAGAACTTTGCTTTAGCTTCACCAGTTCTCAATCTAACAACAAAGCTGCTGGAACAGAGTTTCAGGATGGGAAACGAGGGAAGTAAAAGTTACAAATACGGTGCTTACTGACAAGCATGGAAAAAGAAATTAAGAATAGCAGTATGGCTTTTAACTCTGTATTTTCACCTACAAAATGATTTCTTGCCCTTTTTTTCTGAAGGACAAGGAAAAAGACATTTCAAATGTATAGTATAATACTTAACACAAATTCTATAAAAAGCTTATTGACAATTGAACAGAATCCTAAGGACCACGGCAGATTTACAGGTGAATGGTAGGATTTATAAAAGTAAAACTAGCCCTTCACCTGACAGTACAGGTGACCGCTACCGAAAATACCTATCTATTCATTTTGGCAATCTAGCCAGTTCTGTACCAAGTCCTTGATCTGTATCAAGGGAGGAAAAATCCTCAGACTTGAGCAAGCCATTAATGCTAACGGAGAAAGGTGGGATGTAACCGGGGAGCAGCGCTGCCACCTCGCTGTCTGGAGGAGGAGCTGGCACCAGTCCATGCTGTAACCCAGAGCGGTTGTGGGAAGCTGCACAGTTTTACGCTTCGACTTTGTGAAGAGTCACGGTGTAATCATAAGGCAGCCCTATAAACAAGGACAAAAAGCCTGAAGAAAAATATATCCTGAACCTGAGCCGAATAACCCAACCCGGTGCTGACGGCAGCCTTTCGCTTTGCCGATTTTACAGAAAAGCAACATTAACAGTGACACTCACCTGCTTATTCTATCATGTTCTTCCATTAATTCACTGTGATACATCTGTAGGAGCTATTAGAATTCATGACACTTCTAAACATCGTGTTTACAGAGATGTTTTGCAATCTCAGGACCTGTGTTAATGTTGTAAAAGAGTGGGAATGCACAGGGCGAAATCCCAGCATTAATGTTAAAGTGGGTTCTCCTGTTGCCTTTGCCAGGATCAGATCCAAACATGTGTTAAAATCCATGTCATGCATTAGCCTTTTAAGTTTACCAGCCAGACGATTCGATCAGATCCGAGCATGTGAAGTTACCCAGCCTGGCCCTCCTGTCCCTTTGGTAACCCAGCTGGCTGGCCGACAACAGAGCTTGCAAGCACACTTACTGCTGGAATTTGCTGGATTTTTTTCTTTCTAGCTCAAGTAGAATCTGTAATATCCCATTCCCTTTGCCTTTCATGTGCAGACAGAGCGCCCTGGACAGCTATCAGCCCTTCGGGAGCTATCTCCTCTGAAAAGAAAAGCTCAAGGCAGAGCATTGAATTTCTCTTTAAAAACACAGAATGAGAGACACACGGAGTAATTTTCTCTGGGTAATACCAGGCTGCAGAGTTTCTCTTTGTCCATATTTACAAACACATGCATGTAAATAACAATAATATTCAACCTCGTTTTCACTTTTCAAGAGGTGAACTAAAGAAGACCTCAGAAGTCTTAACTTGGGTACTAAAATAAAAATTTCAGCATGTCTCTTATGGCATTTTCGCCGTCCAGGCCCAGGGTGTTACCTGGCTCCACTTTGGTCCTCTCCCAGGCATTGAGATCTCCCTGTGGGAGATCCCCCTGTGCGCTCACCCCTGGGGACAGGCCAGACCCACCTGAACCTTCAGGCTGGCAAGGGAGATGTTTGGAAATTCATATTTATAAGAAAATTGGAAAGAAAACTCTTCATTCCTAGGAGATCAAGCTTCGATATTTGGTGGCATAATGTAACTCTAGATTTGGAATTGCCTAGAGAGACTTTAAGTTGGAAAGGATACTAATTTTTCGGTTTTATGGAAAAGAAAAAAAAACCAAAACGCAAACCAAAAACACAGGCAAAGGAGGAAACAGTGCATGAAACACTTCAAACAAGCAAAGCCACGTACCTACAAAGTCCAATGCTTGATTGCCACAGGGAATTCATTTAGGTAAATCTGACAAAACAACAAACATTCACCACGTCAAGTTCTATCCATGTGATTTCTTCCGATATGGGAATTAATTAACAGTTGTCAAATTATCCCCCATATCCTCCGTAAATCCTCCCTCCATAGCTAATGGCTCAAAGTAAAAGAGTGCACGTGCTCAAGCAGAGACACTTCAGAGCAACTGACTTCTTACAGGATTACTGCTCCAGAAATCATCTTCACCTATGCTTCCATCCACTGGTATTCTTCTCCCAGTGCACAATGCTATTAGAAATAATGGTTTAGAGCATCAATAATATATTAAAGACAGCCTCCGCAACACGGCTGTGTCGGCAGCATAATAAAATCCATCATTCTTTGAACATTTACAACCATACATCTTACAGTTAATGATGTGGTGCAACTCTCATCATCAAGAAATGAGGGAAACAGACAGAAGTTGAAAGCAAGAAGCCATAAAAGCTTGAGACTGAGCCCAGGAAAACTGAAAATAATTTTGAAGTGTAAGGCTGCTTAACTTGAAACCCAAGCAGGCGGCAGGCTTAACTAGACATCCAAGTTTGTCAAGAGAGACATTGTCATATTGATGGTACGAAGTTTGGACTCAGTCCTCACTTCAAAATCTGCTTGGTGGTTTACAAGTACGTAAGGATCTGCATCACAGAGCCAACAGGACTTACCTTCCCTAACTTTCACCATCCAAAAATGAACCAGTTAGCCAAAATACATGGCTCAGTCTTTCTCAGTTGTCAATGAGAAGTAACAGGAGGCTCCAGAAAGTCACCTACCTTTGACTCCTGTGGAAGTGGAATTACGCACTGGAGATCTCTCTCTCAGATTCAGAGAGATTTGCTAACGTCACCAGAGATTCATTAATATGTTATTTTAAGAGTAATAAACAACTGCTTCCCATCTATGCACGCTACTCAAAGACTTTAACTAATGTTTTAAAGTGCATGGTTCCTTAACTCACACAAAAAATGGAAATTTTTTCAGGTATGTTCATTAAGTTATGATTACACACATAAACGGTTATCCCCACTAAACCTACACGATACCTTTTAACTTTCTCCTCTGGTTATATTTTCTGTCATTTTTAGTAAGTCAATTGACAGAATATCAGTGTCTTTTCACCATGCTTTCCTTAAGCTCCTCTGTATTCCAGCTTCACCGCCCAAACGCCGCCCCGATGAGGACGCCTGAACACCCGATACCAAATGTCTTCTCCTGGTAGCCAGCGTGCTCTTTAGCAATGCAACAGAATCAACCAACTTATACAAACTCACTGCAAGGCAGGAATTAAAGCATGAAAACAAGCAGTGAAAATCACTTGCTTCAAGAGAAGGGAAAATCCTTTTCTTCCTAACAGAGCCAAGAATAAAAAGAATTAAGAACTAGCCCCAAAAGAGACCTGCTTCAACACTGACTCTCACGTAGTTTGTGGTTTAATTTTCTATTCTGATCCTAAAGTTTCCATTCAACTACCAGTAAACAAGACTTATAAGTCGTACTTATTTTCAACAGATAACAAAAAGTGTTCTACATAAACTCCTATAGTCTGACTATAGTCCGACGCCTCTGACTTTGGTGTCACAACAGCAAGGAATTGCATTTTAGAAAGCCACCAAGTTCCCTCTATTTAGGAAATCCAAATTAAGAAAACCCTACCTTTCGGTAGCCTAAAGTTCTAAAAAGTTCTTTTTCTCTTTTCTTCATAAAAGGAGCTGCACACAAATAAATACTGGAGCTAGTAGCAATCAATAATAAGGCTGCATTAAAATATTCAAAAGGACTTTTTAAAATGACTAAACACTGTTAACGATTCATGGTTGCACATCCGAAACATTTTGTCTCTGATATTGGTGGAGATTGGACTGATGCTAGATTCACAGATATTCAAGAATGAGAAAACCTCAAATATTCTGACCACGGAAACATTAGTGGATTAAAAAACTACGCCTGAACAGTACTTCACTGATATTAAAAGGAAATCTAAGCCTGGTCAATTTATATCCTTAGGTAAAACAGAGATTTCAGTGTTCCAAAGGGATCAACTTGGCTTTCTTCCAGGCTGTAACAATACTGCAAATTCATTGCACCTTATAAATGACTATTTTTAATCATCATATTTTTATCTATGTCAGTATTCCAAAAGCAGCATAAAGACCGTGGTGCATGTATTTAATTTTGCACTGTAGTGAGGATGTGATGGCGCCGTTTAATGCACGGCTTCCCATTAACTCTGACTCCTTTAACCTGGACTTCCACTGTTGTCTTTACGCACAAGACATCATCTTGTTCAGACTACACGATGACGACGAGCACTGCAGCATCTCAGAGAGCATTTCCATAGGAAAAAGACATAAGGAAGAGAGAAATAGTGGTTTAAAACATAAAAAAAGAATAGGTGTGGTACAAGAGTTTTCGACTTACTGGCTTTCTTAGGTTCAAAGAATGAGATATGAGATTGTTCTTTATTCCCTCAATTTGCAAGAACAGATCTGTGAGCCATGTGGTCTTACCCAAGCACTTAATGTTCAGCTGTATGTGACTTACAGTGATAAAAAGAGCCATTAGCTTCAAATAGAGTTTGTTCTTTCTAAGAGTTTCAGCTGAAAACTACTACAATATAAGAAATAACTGCGTGTTGGTGACTTGGTAGCTCCAAAATGTCATTTCTATGGTAGAACATCAAGCAATACATTAAACTTCAAGTGTGTATTCACACCCATCCTAATTTCTAGACAGATCTCAGGAAATTTTGTCAGCATCAGGGCACGGAGAAGACTTAGCTTAGCCACTTATCCTAGCTGCTAGCAGTAGCCTGGGTTAGACAAATAACGCAACAATTTCCTTTTTTTTGTTTTCCATCGTCTGTAACCTCGAGAGCTGTGATACAAAGCAGAAAAATACAACTCTGTCTCCGTGCTCTTGAAAGAGATGGAACTGCTGAGCCAACGCCGCGCACAGCCGCCGCGATAAAGCTCTCCAGTGACCCTAAATACAAATGCCATCAGTAAATTCAGGTGCAGAGGCTGCTTTCACCTCCAGCTCTGTCAGGAGGGGCGCCGAGGGGAGGGAGAAGAGGCGAGCTAAGGAGTCGCTGCAGAGGAAAAGGAAGACAGAAGTGGAATGGTAAGGTCAAGGGCGGGGGCACGATGGGAAGCAAACAGGGTGCAGGGGCACACCCTCACTCTCCAAGTTCACTGACTAGTTTTAATAGATAAGCACACGAGGAAACCTGCAAAGGGAGAAATGCTGGAAGAACAGTCAATAAAACCAATAGCAAAACTAGTTTGCAAACATGACTGGTCCAATTGACTGGGAAAAAAAAAAATCTCATTACAGAACCTACTCCTTCTCATATAAAGCAATTAACTTGGGATGCAGGTTGATCTCTGTTTAGAAATTCGGGCATTGATTTTGGCTGTAGGTGTTGTTTATGCAAATGTTGATGAAACATGTTCAAACTTACAGCATGCTGTGCAGCCACAAGGTCCTTTCCCTCCAATAATATCCTAACTTGCAGAGTTTGCTGGGATCTCGTAAGGAGCCAGAATAATCATAAGCAGACACGATTCCTGAAATAAGTATTTATTACGGCTGGACTGCTAGGAAAGTTTCATGGAGATCAATCACAACGGAGCTGTTAATCAGAAGGTCGGTGGTTTGGCTAGGCTAGATGCTTGCCGAATCTTTTTTCGAAATACCTCGCTCTATTTATAGGTCTGCAAAATGTATTCAAAGGAGCAGGACGGGTTTGGAAAGAATCCTATTGCTCTGGAGGGACCAGAAATTCGGGGAAAAATTCTCTCTTTTGGAGTTTGTTTTTCTGGTCTCCGGAGGGTATGAGATTATGAATAACAGAAGGAAGATAGAAATAAACGGGATATTGCAAACTTTCAAAGTCAGGTTTGAATTTTCTGTATGGATTTACACCAGCAATTTTCACGAGTCGAATCTCGTTTGACTTACTAACACAAGGTGTTCCCTCGTGATCCCAAGTTACGAATGAGTCCTTCCATTACATCCATGTTCCTACTCATGACTGTGTACTCAAAGCATCTGTGGTGTCCTACATCAAAACAGAGCCAAAATTGTATCTGACACGCAACCTAGCAGCTTATGAAAAAAAGGCAGAATCTAATATCTGAGATCCCAAGGCAACGGTCAGAACCAGTGCTACTTTTGTAGCATTAATTCCTAATTTAAAAGTATTTAATCTTCTAAATTTTGCTACACTGCAAAGAAACCAATTCAATTTGCCTTCTGCTTTAAAATAATGACTTAATTGCTAATTAATGACTTACAAATGTCTATTGATTTGCTGAGAAACTCATAATATTCTCCATAGTAGTCTATTCATAACAGACTTCTATTTGGTTTTTCCTCGAGATGCCCATCTATGCACATCTTACTATTTTCTCCCTGGGCTGATATTTTTAGGCACATCTTCCTCCATAACATTTTTACTTTCTGTCCGCATTATAACTCTGTTTTCTATCGATAGGGGTGCTGAAAGCAAGAAGCAGGAAGGTGTGGGAAAAGCAACGTCCCTGTTAAAACAGGGATGTTTTAGATAGCTGAAGAATGAGAACAATAAAATAAATAGCTATGAAATAAATTTGCTTGGAGCACTTACGTTTTCTGAACATTACACATACAAATCCCCAACCATCACAAATTAACATTAATCCTGTGATTTTGGGGATCACCTGAGCATCCAGTCTGCTCCCACAGCCTTTCTCTCCCTGCGCAGCTCTCCAGTTGACTGCAAGGCCACCTTGGACGAAGCCCTGTGCTTACTGCCACAGAAAGTGGAGAGCTATAAGAACAAAAAAATATCTAGCAAGGACAAAGTCAGTAGAAGGAAAGCGGGGTAATGACTGCGTGCTCCTCAGGCTCTACAGCTTCTACACCAGGTGTGCCTCCACTTTTCCTTTTCTTAAGGGATTATGCATGCATACGCAGGCACACGAGTTACAGTAAGGAGAGAAATCCTACCTGCATTGAGGGTCTCAAGTTATCACCGCACATTTTTCAGTAAACAGAAACAAAACATCCAGCCACTCGCCACCGGCAGTGACTTCCAACCTGCCCTGGGTGGATCCCCAGCCCTGCGGAGAGAAGCTGCAGCAGCACAGCACTGCCCATTGGCGCTGCCCTCTGTATCGACAGTGAACCCGGGTTTTTCAGCAGGTGAAATCCCAAGTGGATGTGAGAGGAGAGGAAGAAAAGCCCCAAGTGTTTTTAGACATTGGGAAGACGTCCGTCTCCAAGAATTTGTATCATTTTGACAGGAACAAAAATTTTACTTTCAGGACTATTTTTACGAAGTCTAAGGGGAAAAAACGCGCTAGTCGTATCTGGTGCTAAGAAAAATGTTGGTTCAGTTCTGCTAGACACAAAGAAGTCATCCCATCTTACCTTGGGCAAAGGAATTTTAAGCAGAAGGTGATGGGAATTACCTCCAGCTCATCACTTTATGCCCATGCTCAGGGGCGCCCATTTGTATCAGGAATTTAGTAGGTTTAGGACATCATGATTCTTCTAAAACTGTAGCTCTTGTTACATTTATTGCAAGCCTGACACATCCCTCAGCCCCTGATTTGTTGGGTCGCTTCTGTTAATGCGGTCTTCTCGTTTACAAAGCAAATGCTATGATTTCTGGGGACATTAAATACGCCAATCAAACAGAAAAGCTGCATGGAAAATGTCAATGAGTTTTGAAATGGGAGTCCTTCCCTTTGCTTGAATAGTTTTCTCTGAAAAAACCTTTTCCACAAGAACACGTCTGACAGTGCATCGTCACTCCTAAATAATAATTATACCACAAAATCTGCAAGTGGTGAACGCAGGAACCAAGCTGGATGCTCTCTGGGAAAATACAGAAAAGCAGATTTTTTTTTTTTTCTTCCCCCACAAAGAAAACATTTCTGACAAAATGATGTTAAAAGGAAAGCTCTTCGGAGGCTTTCGTGCCAGGGATGACTGCAGCACCAAAAGGCAGCAATTAGTAATTGGGGGGGTTCTGATGAGAAATCCATGAAGGAAATCTGACGTAAAATTTGAAAGCTGAATGTTTACTTCTGTCAAAATTTCTCCTCCCAAACCATCACCAGTCCAGAGATGTGAGCAGAAGATGCCACCTCTTAAAGAACAAGCAGGGGCAACATCTGAGTCATACAACATGTAGTATAAGAGATTTTAGCTCTGGTATAATCTAACAAAAATAGAATTGAAGTGACAAATAAAGTGCTTGAAATAGTGAAATGAGGCCAGAAGGGGATAAGCTCAGGACTAACTGGGACAGAGCAGAGCACCTCCCCGCTCTTGCAGAGCTGCGTCCAAGCCCAGAAGAGGCCGGCGCACTCGCTCTCGCTGCCTCCGCTCACTAAAAGGGAGACCTCGGCGTCACGGGACAGCAGCCTGGTCCGGCTTGCTTATTCTAACAGCAACCTATCATTGTATTGTATTTTTTTTTTAGAAAGAGAAGTTTGAAAATCAAAGAGTCTACACAGATGGTTACTTACAGCGGCAGCCAGCCATTACAAATACCGCTATTGCCCGGATGGACCGAACTTCTCCCACCACTCTAACGGCTCATTCAATCGCATGCTCTTTCCAAAACCACTGTTTTATTTCTCTTGGTAGCTCTTTTACTCCACATTTGAGTTGTTCTGGGCTTTCTACTCAAAACTCGCCCTTGGAGCTCAAAGAGCCCATGAACCCCAAACCACTCTTCCAGCAGGAAAGTTTCTGCTGACTGGGAGCTTGCCATGAACCAGGCTCTTTTCCATCTGGGCCATTCTTCTACACTTTCTCAGCGTGAAATAAGCCAACGTGAAATCTCTGCAAATTATCACAACGCAGGTCTAAATTCCACTTCAGTTCCTTGTTACCTGCCTAACCTGACAACTTCAGACACTCAAGGATGAGAGGTAACACTAGGTCACAGAAGCAACTTCACCCGATCCACAGAGTTAAAGTCGGTGTGTCTCACTGCCTCCAGATTTCATGATCGCTTAAAGTCCAATGTGAAGGCATTTTTGGTAGAAAACAAAACGATTTGGCAAGAATTGGCCTGGAGAGAATTTGTAGCTATTTGTCTCTTCCTCCTTCTTCCTGTGTTACTGTATGATCCTCACCAATTTGCCTACATGGAGAGTCTTCCATATGCAGCACCTTAAGCACTTTAAAATCCTGAAAACTATTTCAGAATATTGTACATTTTCAAGTATTTCAACTGAAATTACATGCAAGAGCCACAGTAAAAGACCTCTTCCCTCAAACAGAGCCTGCACTTGCCCAGAGGAACGTGCTGCAATCACCTAACTGCTTCCTGGAGTTCGCAATGTTTGAATTTTCATGACATTAACACCAAGGTGTATCATCCACCTGTAGGGTTCAAAAGTAGTTGTTTCATTCTTTTATCTGTCCCATATTACCTACATAGCACCATAGAATCATTTTGGTTGGCAAAGCCCTTTAAGCTCCCCCAGCCCAGCCGTTGCCCTACCCCTGCCATCCCACCCCCAAACCCTGGCCCTCAGCACCGCCTCTGCCCGGCTGTTCAATCCCCCCAGGGCTGGGGACTCGCCCCCTTCCCTGGGCAGCCCCTTCCAGCCCCTGACAGCCCTTGGGGGAAGGAATTGTTCCCCAGGGCCAACCTCACCCTGCCCTGGCACAACTTGAGGCCGGTGCCCCTCGTCCCATCGCCCCTTCCCTGGGAGCAGCCCGCCCCCCCGGCCCCCCCCCCGGCAGTGGTGGCCCCAACTCCAGCAAGGCAACGTCTTTCTTGGAGTGAGGGGCCCAAAACTCACCCCAGCATTCGAGGGGCGGCCCCCCCAGTGCCCAGCACAGGGGCACAGTCCCTGTCCTGCTCCTGCTGGCCACACCGCTCCTGATGCAAACCAGGATGCGCTGGCCCTCTTGGCCACCTGGGCACCCTTCTGGCTCATATTCAGCCCCCTCTCAACCAGCACCCCCAGGGCCTTTTCCGCGGGCAGCTTTCCAGCCCCCCTGCCCCACGCCTGTAGCGTCGCGTGGGGTTGTGGTGACCCCAGGGCAGGACCCGGCCCTTGGCCTTGTTGAACCTCTTTGCGCCTTCCTTCCAAATACTCCCTTCTCCACTCCTTGCAAAGTTTCTGTGTCCTTGTAAACTGGTATTTACATGAAAGTAATAAAGGATCATTTCAACAAGGAGTATCACCGTGACTGTTTCAGACAGCATTAGGAATGAGGCAATCATTTTTTTTCCTAAAGAATCAAAAATCATCGTTTTCTCAAAATGTGATTTCACATTCTTTGTGACAGACTTTTTGTGTAAGAGGAGCCAACAACTTGATTGTGCCGCAGAAACGTTTTGTGATTTTTTTATAAGAGGTGGTTTGGATTTCCAAGCATCTTTTTAGTTTGTTAATAGCTGTTGGGTATAGGGGCTTATTGATTTATAAAGTCAGGGCCATTTTTCCTGTCTCTGGTGTTTACAACAGCTAGCTGGAAAACAACGCTGGCTTTGCAAAAACAGCAGGGGCTTAGAGCAGCTGAGGCAAAGATATTGTTTTCTAGGAAGGGACAAGGGAAAAGAAGGAAAACCGTACCAGAGGACAGATGACGGCACAGGGTTAGGGAACACATGAGGATGTTTCAGTCAATATTTATCTCTCAGATCAATAAAACTTGATGTTCACCTCAGTGAAATCAGTATCTGCTTAATTTAAGTACCGCTGCTCCTTGGCTCAGTCTACTTCTCCCTGTTTGCAGGATCTCATTTCAGTGCTTAAGATTTCAAACTGGATCAGCGCCCAACCCCATCATTGCACTTCCAGAATTTTTACCGTGGGCTCAAATGCAAATAAATAAATAAATCAATCCCTTCACTGAGTGCTATTTCCCTTAGCGCTGGAGACAGACGGATGCTGTCTGTAGGTGCGTCTGCCTGCCTGCTATCTGACAGGCCCCTAGCACAGGCTCGGCTCGCAGCAGCACACGGAATAAGCCAGGAATAAAGGGCTTCACTGCTGATGGTTCTCTCTTAAGCATCCTGAGTTTTGCAAGCTATCTAGTCGTTACTCACGGAGGGAATGAAGGCAAGAAAGCCTCGCTGCTGCAACACTAAACTCTCGTATGGTAGCAGGATACCATCTGAAGCTGGATTTTCCATAAATCTAAATCTTTATCTAAGCCAGGGTAAAAGTAAGGGGGGGGGGGGGGGCGAAGAAGTTGTTGTACAGCCAAAAGTAGGGGCAGAAGGATTAACAGAGATGTTGGCGTCCTTACTGGGTCTCATAGGTGCTGAAAAAAGTGTTTTATCTGTTAATGTTCTTGTTAAGACCTGGCTCTTGTGTGGGGACAGTCCTTATCAGACTGGTTTTATAAGTTATCAGTTATCAGTGGTATCTGCACCCAGTCTGAATCCTAAGGATCCAGAGCTTTATCACAGCTATTAATGAAAAAGCATCCAACACTGGAAACTCTGACTGCATTTTCATGTCAAGATTTCTATACTGCCCTGCAAGGAAATTTCAGCTGAATCCTTAAAAGGCACAGCACTTAGCAAGCACGGGTAGATTACCCCTTCTGCTGGAATCTGAGCATCCATTGCCAACATATTCCTCTCTTTTACTCCCCTCCACAGCTGGACCTGGGCATTTTGCTGGCCCCTCTCACACCAGGAAGCTCATTTTATCCTTTAACCTTCATCTCCCCTTCTTCTTTTGCACAAAATTTCAGGAAACTATTTTCAGGTTTGATAAACCGAGGGATGTTTTGGCTGCCAAACTGCATCAAAAGGAAAGAAAGAAGGCGCTTTCATTTGGTCTTATCACAGAACTCCTAATATCATTATTATACATGCAAAGAACCCCATGCTTGTTTATCTGCAACAACAGTGACACATGCAAATATGCATATGAAAGGCCTGAATATCTCAAGCTGCCGATAGTTCAATCAAGAATATCATATCCTCAAAATACAAACCCAGTTATTTACTTATGACAAGTGTACTAATACTTTCTTGGTAATTTTCTGTGTTCCTTTAACAAGCCCTGCCAGGCTCACTCTTTGGTTTTCAGGAAAAGAATCTGAGAAGATTCACCCTCTCAACTCTTTGCAGCCTTGGCAATGAGAAGCCCAGTACAGACTAGAATTATTTACTATTTGTTGTGCTGTAAGTCTTCTACGCAACTAAATTTGAAATATCATTCAAACTCTAAAACATTTTGTCATCTTATCCACTGCCAAAATAAAAGGTTTGAACAAACTTAACTGCTATTTAAATGGATGTATCTTCAAATCATGGCCCAGTAGAATGGCCCCCCCCCCATGTTTCCTACAGGGTATCTCAGAAAAGGCACTGTCCTGTAACCAGAAGTTTGCTTTGGTTTGCTTTCAGGTTTTTTCTTTTTTTTTTTTTTTCCCCCCTTTTACAATTGGCAATGCCTCCCACTCACAGGAACTTATCTATGTGTAACCAATACTTAGCTTTTAGAGTATTCTGGTAATGTATTCTAGTTTAGGACTCAATCCTATAGCAGATCAAATCATTGCTCACACTGCAGAATAAATACACAACCTCAAATATTGTTGAGAACTCAATTGCATCTGAATTTCTCATGTAGATATTTCACCTCTCCATTTACATTCTCATTATGTCTTCTGTGGAGAACACTTGCACCAGCCATCCTGGGGATGGATTTGGATAAAATATACTCACATAATTAGAAGATCCCTGGAGTAGTGGGGCTATCTTAAAATAATCATCACAGAAAAGTACATTTGCAATTTAAAACGGCACGGAAGAAAAACTTAGAACGCAAGTTTTAATCTTTTGCTGACCAAACATGATTGATTTGGACATGCCCCAAACCCCAGGGCACTTGTGTTCGCCAAGGACAGCACTGGCCCCTAACGGAGGCAACGTTCTGTGCTGGGGCTGTGGACCCTCGCGCTCCCTCCTCTACCCAGCAGGACGTACCCACCCCCAGAGCACCCTCCCTTTTGGGGACATATCGGGAATGGGGGGGGGGGGGTGGTGTCCCAAAACAGAAAATCCCAGCACTATCAGAAAAGCCCTGCCCCACAGAAGGGAGAAGCACCATCGCTACCCCTGCTAGAGCACGCCAAAAAAATACGGCAAGGGGAGGCAATTCATTTCATCAGGCTGCCACTGTCTAAAAACCATCCATCAGAAGAGTGCCGCAGCCCAGGCGCAGGTGTCGAGGGCTGGGGTCTATGCCCTAGGGTTGCCAAGACACCCATGTAAGGCTGCAATTCGTGCCACGGGTGCCCCAGGACACCCACACTCTCTAGAGCATCCAGAACAACGCCAGACACGGAGCGTACCCATCATCGCTCCCCCAACTACGCTCAGGCCCCTGCAGCAGGGCCACTTGCCTTTGCCAAGAGAGATGCTGGAGATGCTGGAGCTTCTGAACAACTCTGCACCCCAGGGCAGCACCCTTGTCCTTCCCTGCACGCAGGGGAAGGCACTGCAGCCTTCCTCAGGGCTTACAGAGGAAGATGAGCAGCGCAATATCTCTCTCCGAGCAGAAGCCCAACTTCAAGGAAGGTGTTAGGCATGGTGGTGGTGCATCCAGGCCCCGTGGGGCCCGAGCCCCATTACCGATGAGCCAAAGCTGCACACAGGACTGCAGTAAGTCAGAGGAGCCTCCCCCATGGGCAAGGGTAACGGCCCAGGCTCCCCCTGCACTCAGCTGGGACGCTCAGGCACCTCCGGAGAGTAACAAACCACATCTCCAACCAGGCAGCATAAATCACTTCCCGGGTGTGCCTGCCCCTTTTTTTCCATCTCCGAAGGGAGCCAAGAGAACAACCTTGGCACTAGAGGCGTGACTTTTAGTTTGCTGCTGTGAGGTGAGCCGAATCTGGGACAGACTGTCAAAATGGCAAGCAATTCATTATTCATGCACTGAGAAGGTGATGCCAGGGTTGCGAAGCATAAAGCCTATAGAGCATAGACCTGGGCTGCCTCCAGGATGTTATTTTATCTTATTTTTCTCTGGCTCCCAGTGTTATTCTTCTGTCTTTCATCCATGCCCTTCTTGGTATAACCATTTAATTGGGTGATTGGCAGGGTATGGCTCCACAGGACACGATGAGCTGATGTATCAGCTCTGCTGCCAAAAAGGCTGCCCCCTCCTTCCCAATCTCCCTCCTCCTGCCTGAGCGCTGCTGCTGCTGCTGCTGCTACCTTCTGCTGGCTCCAGCTCGAAGCAAAGCCTTGCCTGAAAGCACTAACATGATGGAAAACAGCAATCAGGCAAAAGGAAAAAATAACAAAAAGAGGCAGACAATTTTCTGGCATTTCATTGAACTGGCTCATGGCAAGGTCCAGCGGGAGGCACGGACCAGCGCAAGGCAGGGAAAATAGGGGAAGAGAAGGGAGGGGTGTGGGGCAGAGGGGCTCCTCTCTCAATAGGAACAAGCTTTTGGATGAGTTCGCTGTCACCAGCCCAACTTACCTGACCAATCGGCTCCTAATTAGTAGCTTGACTGATCACGGTTTAGTTAATAGGTCTGGCAGGGGAAGAAAATGGAGAGCAGCAATGTACAGATTCTACCAGCCCAGAGAGTCCCGGCAGCTGGGGAGGCCGAGGCTCGCGGCCCCGCTCGCCATCAAGCGATATTCATGTCTTCTCCATCTTGGGTCACGTCGTTATTTGTGTCACGTGTCTTGGGTCTGAGGGCTAAACCAGCGCCGGAGAAACCCGTACCCTTGAGCGAGACTGAAAGGTGAGGGTCACCAGCTCCTCAGAGCTCGGAGAAGGACCACGGCTGTCCTGGCTGAGCCCTCTCATCGTGCCCACAGTATCCCGAGCCCTCAAACAAACCTTACCATACGTTTAATTCAAATTGGGCGCATTCCCATTAAAAGTTTGGGTCCTGATGATAGAGCAACTTCTTAACAAAAACATACACCTGAAAAATTCCCGGCCAGCCCTCGCCATTGATCAGCTCATAGCTCTTTCTGCAGGGTGATTTGTCATTACAGCCCGAGACAAGAGGGATTCAAGGCTTTGCCCAAGGTGACCCAGGAAATTTCGAGAGGTCAGACACTGAGTTCAACTCCTTTGGGTACTAGGCCAGCAGCTTAATGAAAAACACATCTTTTCTCTTCGGAGGGGTGTTGGGAACAGCTCTGTGTTCATGTTTCTCTCCGTATGGGAGAGAAATTTCTTTAGCAAACCTGATCTGGGACTGATCTGAAGCAATCCGAAACTATCTATTTCCATAGATTTCTCACGTAATGCTTTTCCTTTCCTTAACTTCCTATTCTTTCCTTCCCCTCCAGTGTTTGTGAACACTTTTTTGTTTTCCTCACTCAACTAATGATCACTTTTACTTTTCTGCTGTACTTTTTATTTCTCCCTGCTGTACATGAGGAGCTTTGTATCTCTATAATACAACATTATTTGTTAACGACAAGCTATCCCTCACCAATTACTTTGCTGGGATTTTACTACCCTGTCATTATTTTATCTCCAACAATCTGCTGCAACTTTTGGCAGGGAAGAAAAGAAACGAAACTTATTGTATGGCTATGCCCTGGGACCCTAAATACAGAACCCAACCAACACGCTGCCATTTCTTCCTACTGCATATTACCTCCAGTCACCGTTACATCTGGAAAAGAGTTGAGAAGATCACTGGAAGAGCACTAACAGTTGAATTTTCAGCCCTAAGGACTGAGATACGCCTTTTTAGGTTGTATTATTTTGAGTAAGACTTGCCAAGGGCGCTGAAGAGCAAGTCAACTTACTTATGAAAGACGGGTCATTGATATGACTTGTAACAAATAAATCACTGCAGCAAGCACAGCGTTCAGAGCAGCAGTATTTATCACTGCACAAAACCATACTGTTATTTAGCATGATGACAACGTGACTTTTGGAAGGCCATCGAGAACATCCCTTCTGGTGTTTCCATCACTCACTGTCTAAATGATCCCCTCTTGCCGTTCTCCCCTCCTCTCCTACAAGGGTACCCAGTTTTGCACCATGTCAACTCTTCAACACCAGCATCCACTTTACAGAACAGAGTCCTTCAGTGGCACTTGCTGCGGATGCACTAACCTGCACGCTTATCCTCATCTCTTCTGAAGGCTTCGAACGCATGAAGGAACCTTACCAGCGCCGACAGCATAGTTTTGGGACGACATTCCTGAAGGCCTCTCTGCTGTCCTGTGTCTTACTGTAAGGACACCAGCCCATCTGCTGGGTGGCCTGAGGCTCAACCCCCACCAAAGCCTACCCCCTGCTCCAAGAAACCATTGGACCCCTCAGCTGCATTCTCCTTTCTCTCCTTACACCCAGCTTCCCCTCTGGCACCTCCATCCAACTCCAGATACCTTCATCAAACCCTCTCTTAAAGAAATCTGTCAACAGTAACAAGAAGCATAAAGACATGAACTTCAATAGTAGATCTCCTAGAAACGTTAAATATCGCAAATCTCCCTCAGTGAAAAGGAAAAAAAAACAAAACCCAAAACATCCCAAACTCTCTGTTTTTACTGTCAGTAACGAACTCCACTCTAATTGCCCAGTTCCTGTACGGGGCAGCCAGGCTTCAGGACGCTTCAGTGCTGACACTGCCGCAGGAAGCCCTTTCCCTGCTCCCTCAGCTGTTGGGGCTGCTGGCTCCATCTAGTAAAAAAGAGCTGAATTAAACTTCAAGAGAAGCACCCTGCCCCATCCACAGCTGAAATGCTGCTTCAGATTTTCCAGCAGTTGGGCTGTAAACACTTCAGCCAACTGAGGAATTCCCTTTGAGTTTATAAACTAAATGGCAATTTCCTCGTTCAAAAGAAGAAAACGTTCAGAGTAAAATCAATTAATTTTTTCACACGTAGAGGGAAGGGACAGGGGAAGAAGCCCCAGTTGTCTCCTGCAAGGAAGCCAAGTCCTAGCTTGCTGGGCTGTCTTTCATGTATTAAACACAGCATCTGTTCCCATGTTTCCTCCATATGGAGCCAGATTGCAATAGGTGCAGCTCCATCCACCACAAAGCTTAAAAAGATGCATTTTTTTGAACAACTACCAAGCAGATGAGAGCGGGCAGGGAGGAGAAATCTAAATGCAGGTAGCACAGCAAAAGCTTTCAGAGATAGCCCAGAATAACTGAGTAAAATGGTTTTTTTTACCCCTAGCATATATTCTACCTGTTGATTCTTTTAAATCCCTTGATGTTTGTAAATCAAATCAGTCAAGGTAAACTAACATATTTAGATTTGTTATTTAGTGTTCTAAGGTTGAGACTAATTACAGAGCAATACATAAACTTTGAAGGAATTGCCAAGTGGTTTTAATGCCACATCCAGTTGATTTACACCCATTATTTCAGGGGGAAAAGGTCAATTGCTTACAGTGCAACACTGGAACCAGGCTGCATTTTACTGGGGGCTTCCCGGGGGAGGGTGAGAGCGATGGAGAAAAGAACAGATTTCAGGGAAGCTGGTGTTGGTGCACATGAAGCAAAGGCATGGTTTCTTATTCTCCTCTAGCTTAGTCAGACTTTTTTTGTGTAACAGAATAAGTTTGGAATTTATATCCTATAGCTTCTTTCAGATTGAGGGTAATCAAAAGCACTTTACAAGCCTTTTCCCTACCACGCAACGACAGGGCAGGCAAACACAGCAGCCGTTCTGCATGCAATAATAGTTAACACAGCCTGGCACACATAAATCCATTTTATCAAGAGGCAATGCTGGCTTAGAGAGGACACGGGCATTACCTGGAATGTTTAATGAAATATCAAGGGCTCCAGTGAGTAAAGGAGGCTAAAAGGATTGCTTGCCGACTGGGTGCCTGTCCTGGGAGAGCACCCTGCACCACGCTACACGTAGCACGCGAAGGCAAGACTGTCCCATTCCCCTCCGCACGGCGCTTGGTTTCCGAGCCGCTTGCTTCATGGGTCACCCAGCTCTGCTCCCCAAACCCACCGGCATGGAGTTCAGTTTACCATGGGTTTCCCTTGCAAGGCGTAGGATTTGTGGAAAGCGAAATGACTGCTTTCACATACCAACCCCCTATCTCGGATAACCTCTGCATCCCTCCAAACGCCTGGTCTTGACGGCAACACCCTGAAATGGCTAGTGCAAAATCAGAGGTGCAGCAGCGTTGCTTAGGACAGAAGATGCCGAGATAAATTTCCACCATTGTATTCCCCTCAGTGGTGAAGATCAGAACTTTTTAACTCAATGAACTTACACACACACACACCAAAACAGGCAATACTAATGCATGGAAATACCCTAAGTTGTAACCTTGTTTGCTGCCAGAGACCATTCATGTCTGCGAAGCAAACCTAGAACAGACCCAGTGGCCGCAGCTGGGCACGTCTACGGGCGCGAGGTCTGCGATGGATGGAGCAGATGGGAGCCTGGCCAAGCTTCCCATCCTTCTTTGGCAGTACTTTCAGCTTTTCCGTCCTGCTGCCTGTGACCCCCTATTCCAAGCTTAGCAGACGCTGTAACGCGAGCCCGTAGCCAAACCCTGGGACACCTACGAGTACAATTCTCTAATGGCATCTTACACTGCTGCTATTTCTCTGGTAATGAACTAGACAAGTGATTTCTTGCTTCAAGCCCTGCCCGGCATCATGGACTCCAGACTTGAGAAGGAGCTATGTGGGTGCTTCTGCTGGGATGTGCTTAGAGGTAAAGACAGTACAGATGGATTGAGAGCTCGTCACGGTGCTCGTCCTTCTGTTTTTGTCTTGCCTCTCCCTCCAGCTTCTCTTTAATTGGATCTTGATGATCCTTATCTCCTTCCAGCCTTGCTTTGCCTCTGCTTTTTTTTCCTCCAAGCTTTTTTCCAAAACAGTTTTCAAAACTATTCAAAAGAGCAACAACTACCTACACACTGTGGGCAGGGTATTCCCATGGTGTAAATCACCACGCACCATTTTATACCAGCTGAATAGCTGGCCTGTCTTTTTAATGGGGGAAAAAAAAAAAAAAACAAAATAAAAGCATGGCAAGCTTTCATTAGGATAATTAAAATAGAAATACAGCACACATGAAAAAGCCAACCTGCTCAAGATATTAAACTCTGTACTACTCTGCATCAAAATGCAACAACTTCAGAAGTTTAAGGATTTTCCTCACATTTTTTTTTCCTTGCTTTTGCAAAAATGCAATATTCAGTTCTGAAACACTTGACGTACATTGAATCTGCCCAAATTTAAAAGCAATTTGTCCTAAGGGGCACAGTTTGTGCTTTTAAAACAGCCCGCTGTTTTTGGTGTACCCCCGAGCTGCAGGTGAGCAGAAGCCAGGCACGGCACAGGGCAGTAAAGCATGAACACACTGCCATAAATCCCTGCTCGACAGAGCCTCCCGGGCTGCCTTTCGGCAGGGCGATTTCTGTGATGGATCCCCCAGAAGGTGGCTGTGAGACCAACTGGCATCAGGTGGAGGATAAGGGGTGGGGGGAAAAAAGGCAACTTCTTGCCTGAATTTCAGGTAGGGTGTATGAAAGCTGCAGCCTGATAACACGGCATTTACTTTGCCTCCTTCTACACAAGTACACCAGGGGAATTTCTCATATAAAGCTGCTGCTGCTTCTGAATCAGAGAGGAATCGAATCTCTTCAATGAAGACCTCGTTACTGTTTTCAAATGTCTGCATTAAGGCAAATAAATCGTATTTGAGATACTACTTCAGTTTCCCAAGTGAACTTAAGTCACTCGGATAAACCTGTCCTCGCTCAGGCAGGAACGAGTACAGAAACCAGTTCTGCTGAAACCTATGGGGTTACTTGGAAGTTACGCTTGTCCCAGAAGGACTGAGCCACCGATGCGAGGGCGCAGATTTGCAGGCCTCCTCAGACAGAAGCATGCTTTTGGGAGAGAGTTTAATATTGAAATAAATAATTACATGCTTATTTGGAATCAAATTACTGACGGCTCAACCTCTTTTTGAAGGGTGGAGGCTTCTCATCGAAAGAGATAACCATGTGTTTTCCCAGGCTTTTGATGTTGAAAGTCATTCCAGAAAAATTCCAGGCAAAACTGAAATTACAGCAGTGTGAAATTGCCCTCAAAGAAGCGTTTCTACAGCTGCATATTTATTCTGACTGGTTTGCTCCATGAAATTCACACTTGTTCTCTGGCATATGAGATTTTCAAAATGTTCACTGCAGATTTCACCACTCTGGAAGTCTCACTTGCCTGCCGGTAGTTTCGAAGATCAAGAGGCAGCACTGAATGAATTCCTATAGTGGTGTCTTGCTTAATTGAATTCTGCAGTTGCCCCTAAATTAAATAAAGCAAGGAGGCAAAAGCAGAGGTGGGCAAGTGAACAAAGAGGTCTACAAGAGCTGCAGGAGTTGGAAAACTCCTTTTTTAAGTTGAGTTTTTCAATTAAGTGCCAAACCAGAGTTAGAGCCCAACTTAAGGACACTTAAAAAAAAAAAAAGAAATACAGAGAGAATCCAATAGCAAGAACTGGTAAGATACTGCAGTGAACCATTTTGATAGATTTATTGTTTATCTGCAATTATTCTATCCATGCAAAACCAATCTTCAGCATGTGGCTCCATCCCACTGGCTCAGGACCTGCATGCAAACAGTGTAATAAGCATGAATGCTTTTTAAATCCACCCACCAAAACCCCAACTTCTCCGTGCTTGTCAACTTCCCTTTGTTCCCTGTGTAGGCTGATAGCTCGTACGGAGCGTTAACATCCATAATGGTGATAATGAGCTTGTCTATATGATAATGGCCTTAGAAGTGCTAGCAGTGCCATCGGTGGCAATTCATTGTTTGCAAGAAAATTTAAGGTGACTGTGGCATGTCCCTGCCTGGTACAACTATGACAATCAGTAGTTTTCATGTATATCACCGTAGAAAATACGTGCAGAAATGTGGTGTCATGGTGCTTTTCTTTGCTGGCTCAAACAAAACTAATTTATGTTAAAATTTAGCTGTGGGATGAACATAAATTCTTTTCAAATGTAGGAATTTTGCTTTGCTTTCTCAAATAGTAATTTTAATTCATTTCCACCTTGGCCACCACAATCTTAGAATCACAGAACTGTTTAGGTTGGCAAAGCCCTTGAAGCTCCCCCAGCCCAGCCGTTCCCCTACCCCTGCCATCCCACCCCCAAACCCTGGCCCTCAGCACCGCCTCTGCCCGGCTGTTCAATCCCCCCAGGGCTGGGGACTCGACCCCTTCCCTGGGCAGCCCCTTCCAGCCCCTGACAGCCCTTGGGGGAAGGAATTGTTCCCCAGGGCCAACCTCACCCTGCCCTGGCACAACTTGAGGCCGGTGCCCCTCGTCCCATCGCCCCTTCCCTGGGAGCAGAGCCCGACCCCCCCGGCTCCCCCCTCCTCTCAGGCAGTTGTAGGGAGCCATGAGGGCTCCCCTCTTGCATATAGTTTCTTATATTGGCACACGTCCCAGTCAAAAATGACACATTACCGTGCTCCATGAGAATACAAAGGAACAGTCCTCAACTCCCAGGAGTTTGCAAAGCCACTGCATTTATGCACTTTTATTCAGAAATATCAGAACTATTATCTGGTTGCTGCTTATCGGGTCCTGGAGCCAACTACAGGTGGCTCAGCACTGGCTTTAGCTCCAGCAGCAGACTCACGGCAGGGAGAAGTGGGTTTCACAAATTCACATGAAACTCAATCTCCAACTGTGGAGCAGTTTGCTCCTGATCCAGACTTTGTTTTCCAGCTTGAAATGTCCTTTCACTAAAAGCCTAATGAGCAGAGATAGTGAAAAATAAATTTTATGTCCTGTAGGAAATTAAGATTGTGGAAGTTTGCTTTGCCTTGGAAAAAAGAAAGATTCTGTTTTTCATTCAAGGAAATAGTAAAATAATTTGAAGGTAGCAATTTTGACAATAAATCACGGCTGAAGCAGAAGGCAAAATTAATTCAAAATACCATGATAACAGCCCACAGAAAACATCAGTGTGAGAAGTGTTTCGATGCAATGTTTCCATTCAGCTGAATTGCTATTTTGGACAGAAGGGAGATTTCTGATCAGCTTATTTCTCACATCACGAAGGCTTGCAACTGCAGTTGCATCAAATGCCGATCTGCAAAACACTGGAGCCCAGTTTACATCCTAGAACAGTTAAGGACTTCCATAAAAATTATGTGCAAGGTAACACTCCAGTTCAATGATATGACTTACACTGGGATTAAGAGAGAAGTAAGAGAAATTGCAGACAAAGGGATGCTTGAGGGTTTTGTGTCTACAATTCCCTCCTTTCCGCTAAACAGGGCAACTTTTGAATAGTTTTAGTTACAAAACAGTCCTTTTAAACTGAATTTCTAAGTCAAAGCACAAGATAAATTTTGGAGCATAAGGCTGTGCAAGCCAGCTGGGGGGGGGGAAGAGGGGATCTCTTGCAAGATGTCATCCCCAGCAACCCTTCACAAGGGTGAATGAGGGCAAGATAGTTTATATTATGGGGCTGCACACGTACTGTTAACCACAAAAGTTGTCACTTTTAACACAATCAGTTACACGCTCTCTTCAATCTTTTTACGTTGTACTCATTTCAGGCTGGAATTTTGTCTCTACAACCAGAATCTGAATACAAGTGCTACCAACCTTCCCTCCCTCAAGGAAGGCGGGCACGCGCCCCGCTCCGCGCTCTGCGGTCGGAGGAGGAGGAACATAACTCACAGGGAGGGAGGAAGAAGGACGCTTCTCCTAGGGGTGGAATGCAAGTCTGGGAGCCAAGTGGGAAAGAAGAAAGTCTGAGAGAGGTGGTGAACTGGCATAGAGAGGCAGCATTCTCAAACCTGCTGTCCCGTTTCAGCCTTTCTCACGCCAGAATTTCTTCCATTTCAGATCCCCCCCCAAGTCCCCGCTACCTACTTTTCCAGCCACAAACATGCCGTGCTGCCGTTCCAAACGCAAACACAGCTCGTAGAGGAGGGACTCTGGTAGCGCAATGCCTCAGAGCGCCACGCTGGCCGCAGGCGCTCGGCTTTAGCCCGGCCATGCAGGTAACACGCCACGGCTGGCCCCTCCGACAGCAGGGTTGCAAGGGAGAGCTGGAGCCAGAAGCTGCTCCATTTCTTCTTTCTTTCTTTTTTTTTTTTTTATTATCCATTTATTATTCCTTCTCCTCCCCCTGCCTTTTGCTGGTGTTTCTCATTATTTTCATTCCACGAGCACACTGGAGAGCAACAGAAAAAGCTACAGTCCACCTCAGCTGGCTTTTCCATTTCCCCTAGCTATTACGACCGCTCCTATTGTCCAGAGTAGCGGGCAGGATTCTCCTCCTATGCCACAGCGCCTTTCAGAAAGCAATAAAGGGGAAAGCCAACCTGAAAGCTTTAACGCTTATCCACTGCTCTAGCTGCTTCCCGAATCTGATAAATTGTTTAGGAAGATTGTGAAGAGTGATCACTATTTGGAGCTGAGCCTTTGCGCGGCTGGTGCTGGCTGCCAAGAGCTGCCCAGGGACTCACACCCTTTGGTCCTTCAACCTTCCACACGGGAGCTAAAGCGGCACTGCTCGGAGACAGCGCCCACATTTTCCCCCTGCAAAGCGTCCGATTTGATGAAGCAAGCGATGCGATTTGACCTGCCAGGTACGTTCAAGGCGCTCGTAGGCACAGAGCGCGCCCGGCCGATGCGCGTTAACCCCGCGACGGCTCCGGCGGTGCTCAAACAGGCACGGACCACGCAGCCGCCACCTCTGGACGCGGCACGACCGCTGTCGCGTGGTGCTAATGCAGCTGCAAATGTTTTCTTGTTCTCATGCTCCGTGTTCCCTAGCACCTCCAGGTTATCTTCAGGGAAGACTGACACGGCATTCCTGCCATACGGACACGCAGGTACAACACCTCTGCACTCACCCCAATAGGAAGTGCTTTAGCCGTTCCAAAACAGGCTGTAATGTGGAGAAAAAGCTGGCAGTCCTGGAGGAATTTCCACACTCCACAATCACCTTCTGGTTCATCCCAGGAGCAATAAATCTGTTACCTTTCCTTATTTGATAGTGTAAGATGGAAATACAGATACTGGAGCTTTTATTAAGCTTATTCCAGTGCTTGCAACACTAGGAAAGGAAATGTTTTATTTATTCACCTGAATCTACAGCAGTCATTATCGGTATTTGTGGCAGTTAAGAGGCATAACAAAATACACAGCAACAAAATCACAGGTTGATAACCACAGCCCGTGTTTTACCTACACTGAAGCCCAAAACTATGTCTTCCAAACCACCATGAGTTCTCAAACTCCACATTATATTCAGCCTATTGAATGGGAGTTTTCTGCACGCTTCCCTAATTTAGTCTCTCTGAATGTCTGCCATTGTTTTGCTCTACATCAGAAAAAAAAAACCTAAACATGAACCAAAACTACAAACAAAACACCACAGTAAGTAGATGAAACTGGATGGGACTTCTGAAATATAAACGGGCCTTGAGTGACCTAGCAACAACATACACATCTGATGTCATTCTGCGACGCAATTCTCAAAGGAACAAACCTCAGAGTGGTGCTACATAGGTTTTCGATTCTTACTTTTTTTGGAGGATTTATGGAAGCCCTTATCTACAGAGAGGTCATTCCTTGCTCCAAAATGGCCTCACTCCAAATTATTTTACATTCAAACCATCATTTAAGCTACATGCTTTCACACAACGCCCAGATCGGCTAAAAATACATGCTTACAAAAATTTAATCTATGCTGAAATTCTGATTATCTGCCGAAACCTTCACCTTACAAAAAATTCCATGTGGGTCCCTCAGCGACAGGTAAGATTCTACTCATCACGCTTCCCAAAGAGCTTGCTGGTAAAGTTCAAACTGTATTTTCTTACTGCCTGGATTTTCGGGATTATTTTCAATAATAATTTTATTTCTCCTGGTTATTTTTATTTAGCGCAAATCCTCTTTTCTTTACTAAGGTATTTTTATGCTATGACAGCTGTGGCAAGGCATATGTCCTGGAAAAATGATACGTGGAAAAGAAGAATCTGCTACTATCTAGTGCCACCATACAGCTAAGAAAATACTGCCTTTCCAAGTCAAGCAAGGAAACTGAGCAGCGTATAGGCGCATCTGTACCTTACGTTCATGGGAACAAGGCAAGCCACCTCCAGTGACAGTAAGGAAACCTTGAAAACAAGAAGAATCGAAGATCTCGGCTGGTTAGAGCTCTTCAGCCAGCAGCAATCGCAGCTCCGGTTCCTTCTGCATCTTGGACCACCACCTAACGTACGCTTTCACAATATTGCTGGAATTCCACCCTGCTGCTTCCAAGCAGTATAAAACTGCTGTCTCACCAGAAAAGGTAAAAAGAAAAAAAGTATAAGAAGCCATTTTCAGCTATATATTGGGAACATGCTGGCAGCAAACTCCCCCCCCACCCCCCAAGTCCTAGGAGATGCAGAAGCATTAAAGTAAGCTATCACATCCAGTGACAAACTTACTCATTCCCACTGCTGAGCCGTATTCCAATTACTTCTGTAAGTACAGAAATAGTAGTAGAGCTAGTTAGGAAATCTCTCTCATGAAAGCTTTTATTTTCCGCTTTTCTTCAGTTTTTCCAAGAAGCACCAGTGACAAGTTTTAAAGGAAACATATTTGGACTTCAGGCATTCAGTGCCATGCTGCCCAGGCACTTCTGGTCTAGTGCTAAGCTTTTTTTTTTTTTTTTTTGTAGGCGACTAAAGATTTACTTTTCACAGAGCATCTAAGGGAGGCATAATTAGTCTTATAAAGAGCATCTAGACTTTAAAGAAAAGCCAATTTCCGCTCCATCTACACAGGGATAAGGATCACCCTATATCATGAAAACATAAAAATATCACATTTCTTTCTGATAAAGAAAACGCAGGGGGGAGAGCCACGTGCTGACTGTATTTTGGGAAGGAAGGTTCTTTGGTATTCCTGAGGAGTGCAAAACATCCAGAATTTCTGGCCAGTATTTCTGCCTTTGGAAAACAGACTAAACATCAAGAAGCTCTCTGAGCTTTTTCCTCAACTTATGCTTCCTCTATTTAAACTATTGCTGGCAAGACCTTGGTACCCTCGCACAGATCTGCTTCATCACTACACAAGGCGCTCGGAACAGCGGAATGCAACAGTGCAAAACCAGGCTTTTCATTGCAGAGAGGTAGTTACAAAACACCTTTTCCTATTCATGATCTTCACAAAAGATGGTTACAGGGTACAGGTAAGTGCAGAGCCTTCCAAAAAACACTGTCAAGGTTGGCAACCTGCAGTGTTTAGAGAAACAGAGACATTTATGTACACAGGAGTATTGCCAGCCAGTTTGTTGAAAGCTCTGTACAGCCAAACAAACAACAGCTTGGATCTTTACTGCAAAGGAAAGTAAAATCAAGTTTTAATTAAAATAAAATCTGATTAAAATGGTGAAATCAGATTTGTACAGACACACAGATGATATTTTATATACACGTCCACCTGTATAAGCGCATGCCTCTCGTTGGGGACGCACATACTGCTCAAACCATTTCATTCCCCTGCCGTAACCGCTGTCTTCAGATTAACTTTCCTTGCATTTCTTGTAGCTTCAATCTTCTCTTTCCTGCTGACAATAACAGACAGCCAGACCCAACACTGTGTCATGAGTTTGTTTCCCAGGTATGGGAATGAAGCCTTGAAATACCCCACTTCCGAGGTGTGACTGAAACCCTCATTTTTTTCAGGACCTGAACTGCAAGACCGGAGTATGCAAACGCATAAACGCAGAGTTGGGACATGCCCAATACAAGGGATAGCAAATAGCTTCTGCATAGTTTTGTGCTTTCTCAAGCAATCTTTTAAGATTAGCTTTTTTTAGTCCTTGCTTTGTTGTTATATTTTTCCAGCTAGCAGCCTGCCAGTTCCTGCAGCTTTCCCATAGACCACAGCTCCCTCCCGCCCGGGGGGCCCACGATGGCTCATCTTTCTTCATTAACTCAACCCAACTGTAAGTGTAATTCCCACAGGGAACTGTACATAATCTATGCGGTTAGAACTTAATTCTGTTTTCACTTACACTTCTGAGTATTACAGAAGTCTCTCAGGTTCGTTAGTGAGCAGAACAAAGCCTACCACCATTTGCCCAAAGACGCTCGTTTTGTAGGATTTTACTGGATGGCTAAATCCCAGCTCCGCTTGGCAGTCTCACGAACAAAAAGCCATTCCCAATAATTTGGTATGAAAAGATGGAGCTGGCGAATCACAAGAGCATTACAGGAACCAGGCAGACAGCCCCTCTCTTGGGTTTCCAGACCAGGCACTAGCACAGGTCAACAGAAAAGCCACAAAACCCCGTCCCAGTCGGCTCATCAGGCGCAATTCTCCCATATTGTGCCTAACACGCTGAGGGCACTTCTAAAACATCACTTTTCTCCCACCACTGTAACCACCTTGCACCCTCGCTGTCTTCCAGAGGCACCTGGGTACACCCAGATGGGGTAAACGGCTACAAAATGTTCTAAATTGTGAAATATTTTCATTTAGCCTTACACAGAGATTAAAGTTTTGAAGGGCTTCCTACTCATTTCAGCGCTGCTAAAGAACACTGGTGGATTTGAGGGCTGGAGGTTGGGTTTGTACAGAATCGCCTGCTAACTGTGGATTCTCCAGGCTTTCTGGGAAAGGAAATGCAACTCAAACCATCGACACAGAGAGATTCCTCTGGATCCCACCCCCTGCATTACAGAACTTAAAAATGACTACAATTGGCAACATGAACATGTCTCGCCTTCTCAAGCAACAGAAACCAGTTACAATATTGGATTAACTAACTCTAAACACAGCATTTCTAATCTCGTTCAATTTTACCGCACCGTGGCTAACTCCACAGAACTACAATAAATCAGTGTAAGAACAACAATACACTAACATTCCCATAAAATAAACACATTTCGCTGTGTTAAAACCAAGTAATCAACTTTATAAACAGTTTCATTTCTGATTAATAGAGGTCTTCTCCAATGAGATGTGCTTTGATTAAGCGTTAACCCTCTCTCTAGGGATAACCCAATGCCAGTTTGCAGGCAGAGGTATTTTTAACAATACGACAAATTGTCTATGCAGCAATACCAATTAGATGTCAAGGATTAATTTATTTTGCATTCACTTTGCAAGTGCTGGAGAGAATGACAATTAATTAATGTAATAATAGCTGGTTGTTTCTATTAGTATTTTGACTTTCTCACTGTGTTGCCGATACCCAGACTTCCCAGTTTCCTGGGATGTTGATTAGTAGATGGAGAAAAAGCTATTCCCACTCTTCTCCTCTTTGAAAGATTCCTGTATGTGACTGAATTGCAATACTGAAGGACGTCAAGAAGGCTAGAGACAATGCTATTTGAATCCCACTGGTTATGGAAAAATAATGGCAGAGAAAAGTCAAATTAAAAAGTCAAGATCTAACAACAACAAGCCAAAAGTCATTGTTCACATCAGTATTCCAAAACCTACAGAACAGAGCTAATTTTCAAGATGCTGTGCAACTGTTACAATACAAGGAGTAAAGAGCAGGGTCTCGCTTGTCAGTGACCTCCGTCACCTTACTGCATCTGATTCCATATTTCTAAATCTAGACTCGCAGCCCTGGCTGGCCTCGAGGTCAGGGAGCTGGACAAGTCACCAGATGCAAAGAAATCCATGTTGCTCACTTGTTTATGTAATTCATGCTGGCCACGGTTCAGCAATAACTGCACAGCTGAAGCCTGAAGGTGGCATGTGTTTCCATCAAACTTGCATCAGCTGGCTCTCAGTAGGTTCTCCAGCCATTAAAACTTGACAGAGGGGATATCCTGGCTCTCGAAGGTGGAGTCAAGCTGATGGAGTCACTGATGGAGCATGGAGTGGTGATCTGAGGGGTGGTGGGTGTAACGCTGGCCTACAGACAGATCTGAACCAGCCTCTAAAGTCAGAGAGATGTAGTGTGAAGCATCACACGTGCACGCCAATGTGGCCAAGAAGGAAATGGCAGTCCCACGGCATGGCTACCGGCCGTGACAATGCATCTTCACTGAACCAGCAGCTCTGCTTACCTGTCCAGGGGGAAGAAAATCTTTGTTGCAGAAGAATTTCCGATCCCCTCTTTCCTCCCAATGAAAACAACAGATTGAATGGGGATCAGGTAAGAATACTCATCACGAGGCCTAGATCAAAGGCAGATGGTGTCAAATGGAGAGACAAGAAGATGGGGTCCTGTGGCAAGCCCTTTGGTAGGCAGTCATGATAAGAAAACAGGGACAGATCTCTGCAGAGAAAGTAGGTCTTGGGTGGCCTTCAGCTCACTGGATCCCGGCTGGCCAAGTGGAGTTACTCAGAATTGATAAGGTTACCAGCAAACACCGAATCCGAGAAAATCATGACAGTTGTGATCACAGTGTAACAGTAAGCACCACGCAGATTCAGAAACACGAGCCCTATTCTTTCCCAAACTAGACCACTACGTCAGGATGGTCAATCTGATCTCTAAATGTATTAGTGCAGTCTCCATAAATCCAGGATTTATGCAAAATCCTCAGAAACGTCTTAAGTGTCTTGCCTTCAGCTTGGCTAACTGGATCAAAACTGAAGAAGCTTTTGCCAGGAGCAAACACCATTCACTGAGCAAGATTCTGCTGTAACTGAACAAATCCAAGTAGTTTTATACTTGGCTTAATAGTCTGAGGACAGAAAAGGGAAAAAAACCCAAAACACAAACAGACAAAAAAACCCCTGTTGGCTACACCAGCAAGCTGGCTGGCCCAGCAGTCTCCAAGCCAGTTAGAAGCTGGCTCAGAGCTGTCAGGGCTGCTTTGGCTGGTGCCACGGGGCCGGGCTGGACCAGCCTGCACTGCAGAAGCTGCACGACCCGCACAGGCGTCCCCTGCACTCTCAAGCCAGCGGGCAGCATGAGGACGTCAATCACTGGCAACGCCAACATTTCTTGTGTGCATGGTCCTCTCCAAAGCAATATAAGCACCAGGAGTAGCACTCCGAAGATTAAATACGACTATTGCAAGCAGCATATGTTTGAAGGAAGTATAGCATGGGAATACCACAGCACTCCAGCACAAGAAAAACAAGGGGCTGTTGCCTGCACAATACTCGGTGTGCTGTGCCACTTGCTGCATCCTGACCAGGAGGAGGAGGAGGAGGAGGAGGAGGAGGAGAGGAGACACCACCTTCAGCAGATATTGCAGGAAGATGCTGTCCTGTCCCACGTAGGCGTGAGTGTTCCCACTGCCAAAATGCACCTGAGGAGTCATGCTGAGAAGTTCAGCGTAGTTAGACGTTAATGCTAAGGGAAGAGATTTTATTTCCTGGCAGCTTTAATATATGAAAGACTCACATGAGTACTGTTTCTGTCTGGATTATTTGTAGCCCAGGGTAGAGACTTGGCTGTCCTCCATCTAATACAAAGTTTCTGAATAATTTGTTATAAGACAAAGTAATTTCATAGCCTGCAGTGCTGCGTTAAAGACTTAGCAAGCCTGAATCAGCATTTGAGGAAAACCTGTTATCGGAAAAGAGGCAGTACATACCTACTTACCAGCAAATGCTTAATGTAAGAACATTTTCTCCTATAAGACAGATTTCAAAATAAAAAGTGTCTTCTTTATAATTTCTATGAGCAGTAGTGAGTATTTTTCAGTATCAGCCCAATTTTCAATGCTAATAAAGTCATATTAATTCAAAGGTGGTTTCATAATTGCCATCAACGGTTGTTTTAATTCAGTGAAATTATTCCTCATTCTTCATAAATTTCTAGTATTTAATTACAGTGCGATCAGTGGCAAAAGCCTAATGTCCACTGGAAGGGGTAACTATGTAAACAACTTAAGTGAATGGCTTGGTCTTTTGAAGAAAAATTAAGACAAGAATATTTTTCAAAACCACACAAACCCCCAGGCAGAGCAGTCGTTTCAAGGAGCGCCGCTTGTGGGGAACGCGGGAATGCTTCTGGAGCAGGGCAAAGTCATGGCCCTGCCCGGGCCGTTCCTAACAAACTGCAATGCATGCGCTACTGCAAATTATTCTAGAGGAATTAAAAATATGTAACTTCTACCTGGTAAGAGGTGGGAGAACAGACTCCCCAGTGCCACCGGGGAGCTCCTTGCCCAGAGAAAGGAATTTGGTCATGCAAACAGACAGTAGACTGGAAGGAAAAGAACAGCAGCTTTCCTAGTCAGTTTGCTGATGTAGGTTTTTGCTGAGTAAATTAAAATAAAGGATTTCTCTTGGAGAGAATATCCACCTTCTTTAACGTGTCACTTGTGGCAATCCAAGAAATAAAGGAGAGCACACTTCCATATGCAGCGTAACTGGAAGAAAGAGCAGTAAAAGCAGAAGCAAGAGGACATTCATTAATGTAACTGTTTGAAAGTGGCAGGAACCTGGATTTCCAGGTATGAAATATAAAGTTGCGTATTTTTAAGTGTTCCTTTTCTGAAGTAATTTTCATTCTTAACATAACCTAGTGATACAAGAAAAAGCCAGGAACATGTATATTGATCTGTTTTCTGGGGACTTTTAATCATAAACCTCCCAGGAAGGGGATCCTGCTCCCTTCTGCTACAGACCACCACCACCGACCGTTTGTATAAGCACAGACTGCGCAATTGCCATTAAAAAGGTTACTTGAGAGCATCTTCACGAACAGAAGAAACCAAATTGCTGTGCTTTGAACTCACCTTCATTTCTTAATTGGATAAGCAGTACCTATCTGCCCATAAATAATGGAAGCTAAGAACAGTGTAAATGCTACTGCGAATAAACTTTTGGGAATATCCACATCGGGAGTTATATCGAAAACCCTTTTAAATGTCTGCATCATAAATTAAAAGAAAATATGAAGCTACTGGTAAGCCTCAGTTCTGCACAGGCTTGTAAGAAACAGCCATTTCCTTAGTCAATACTTGGCATTTTAAACAATTAAAGAAAATACGTTAAAGTAAGATCACCAAATTTGTTATATGTTGCTCTCCGTGCCTAACAACAAATTAAAACTGTCTCAGAGAAAATATGCCAACACTTAAATATAAACTTACTCATCTTATGAGCTCTTTGGGCATCAAGCCACATTAAGGAATCAAAATAAGATTTTTATTTTTTTTTTTTAGTTAAATGCCTGTCAACCTCCTTATAATGATTTTCTGTCACTACCAGTTAGCTACAGTCTCCCGATAACCCACTGAAGTTCCTTACAACACACTACTACAAAATCAACACCGTGGCATGTTAGTAACACCCTCTTGTTCTGAGAAACTATTTCCGTGCACAAGTGTACGTTAAACGTACATTTCAAATAAAGGAGAGATTGTCTGTATCATAGGTGACGAAGGCCTACAATCTTTGCATGCCTTTAGAGAAAATAAACGATCTATCCAGTGTGTTATAAGGGATGCAGATGACTGGGTTTATAGTTCATGAGGTTCCTCTACTTTTAAGAGCCTTCCAACCAATAAGTTAATCTAGTTATTAACTTCGTTGACATAAGTCATGCTAATATGTAAGCAGGGTTTCCTAAAAAGCCAAAGAGATGAGAAATGACAGAAGATAAAGTCTTTTCCTCGCTAAGGCTGACTAAAATTAGCAGCACTACAAAATGCCAACTATAAATTAAGGCAACTTTACCTTAGTGACAAAATAGTAAGATGAAGGAGCTGCGGAACAGCGATGCGCTTGTAGAGAACTCTTGCTCACACTTAAATCCCTGTCTGCAGATGCAGAGACATTTCTGGGGGAGGTAAGATCAAACACAGACAAATGCAGTCCATGACAGAGGCCACATATTATTGATTTTTAGGAAATAGAGACAGACCTCCTAAAAATTTAATCTTCTTTTCATTAATATTACAACCATTAGACTCAGAAGTAGTGTATCGTCTACCAGGTTGTCTTCCTTACGCACTTCTTACGGCAACGTTGCCAACTTATTTGCTGTATTACCTAGATAACATTATAACTGAAGATCTTTGGAACATGTCACATGGAAACATTGATTTTTTTTTTTTTTTTTTTTATTTTTTTTTTCTTTTCCCTCAACATGGTTTCTTGAATTTCCCTTGCAGCCAGGGTCCTGAACAAGGTGCAGCAGCTCTGCCGCCTCTGGCCCAGCTCCGGGGCTGGGAAGCCTGTGTTCAGGGTCAGCCCTCTCAGGCACAGCCAGGTACCCCAGGATACCCCCATGGGGAAAAGAGCTGGGCAAGAAATGCCAACGAGACGGGGCCGCCTCCTCCTCCTCCTCCTCCCCCTGCCATCTTGGTTCAGGAGCTGCATTTACACTCAGTTGTTGTGCCAATTTCTTCAGAATAAATGTATTAGATTGCTTCATTTTGGATACCAGTAGGACTACTGAACGCGTGAGGTTTCTGCATCATTTGTACCTGTGATATTTAAAGCCGAGCTAATGTAATCTGAAAAGGCACATTTCCCTGAAATGGAAACTCATACTTGATATGTCAAACAGAACATTTTAATTGTCTGTACCCTCACACCGCTGCATTTGTTAGTTTAACATCTCCATTCTACTCTTCTGATAAATGGGCCCCATTTAAAGGCAGAACAGGCCTCGCTCACAAGGCTGAGCAGCCAGCGGGTAAGTAGGATATTTTGGAAATGTGTGATGACACCTAGAGAAATAGGGATGTTTTATCAGACAGCGCCTATCTAATTCATGGACAGAGATCAATATCAAGCTACCGTCTCCTCATCCATCTTCTGACTAAGCTGTTCCACCACCACGCTCCCCCTTTCTTTCTCCCAGAAAGATTTAAACTTTTTTAGTCCTTATGCAACGAAGACTACATTTTGCACTAAAAGAGGCAAATTTATCAGTTTATTAATAATGAGATTATTGCTTTTTCAAACTTTTTTGTTTACTGATTACACTGCAGGAAGAAAACACCCTTCCCTGTACGGCAGTCCTGGCAGCAAAGGATCTCTGACCCTTCGAAGGTGGAAGGGGTCCTTTCTGCAGATGGGACACCAGCGAGATGCCTCAAGCAAGACAGATGTGCTTTAATAACGCAACATTCGGAGGAATTTATTCCAGGCAAGCACTACAGTCAACCTCGTCCTGCAGGTACATGTCCAGGGGGTTATCCTCACCCCAAACCAGTAAAGGACTCCCTTAGGCTGCAGATGAAAAATGACCCGTTTCAATCTCATCCCGGGCTCATCTCTCTGCAGCCTGCGCTACTGCAGAGAGGCTTTTGTTGCGATTTCTTTCTTGTCTCGACAGGCAGATTTGGTTGCTCCTCCATTCTAATTTAACCTCTACAGCATTTCAGCAAAATCCTTCTTCTGCCCGTTATTCTCACCGAAAGGGCTGGGTCGGAACAGTTGCTCTCCATTCAGTACGTACACAAGGAGAAAGTAACCTCCTTTCTGGAGGTAGCTGGACCAATACAAGACCACCCTGAGAGCACAAGCTATACGGGTAAAGATGTTAATTCTTCCCTTGGACTTGGTTTGATGTATTTTGGTTGGGGCTTACACACAACAATAAGCAGAAGCATGGAGAAAGAGGGGAAAAAAAAAAACAAAACCAACCCAAACCTGGAGCAAAGGTGAAGGAAGGGAAGCAAGAGAGCTCAGTGCTGGTGCAGAGAGACTGAAAATTCTGAACAGAGCAGCCAATTTTTAAATGATTATCGCTGTTCTCTTCAGAGAGCATTCTTGGGAAATCCAAGAGCATTCTTGGGAAATCCACTGCATCAAAGATATAAAGGACTCCGTTATTGATTTCCTTTTCCAATAAACACAACACCTGAAACATTAACTTTTTACTCCTGTCAAAGAGTACGTTCTGTCTCTGTATATATAAATAAACCACACGCACGTTCTAGACACACACACAGACATTATGGAGCAGGCTTGCAAGCACAGGGCTGCAAATGGAGGAGCTTAAGCATCTTTAGAGAACCTTCATGGGATTTCATTTTACATTTCTCAGCTGGCCGTGCTTCCCAAGGGACTCTGCACGCCCACCCGCAGGAGACGGAGCCCCTCTTTACCCTGCAATCCTCTATAACTGCCACAGCAGTACGAAATGGCTACAAACCCTCAAAAGTAAATGTTTAACTCTTCATCATGACCCATACTCCCCGAGTCTTTCCCTCTGGCTCCTTCAGTCTGCTGCTGTGGCTTCTCAGAAATGGTACTTTCTCTGGCCTGTTTTCTTTGAGTCAGACTTCTACTATTTTGCTCTATAATTCTTCTGCATATGAAGAAGGGAAAGCATACACTTCCAACCTTCAAGCATTATGGTCAAGCTATTCCCATTTTAGCCTGAGTTATATATAGCTTGTACAGATCCAATCATTTCTTACTTAATCATTATATCAATTTTGTCTTAGTTGATTACACCTCAATTCATCTCAATCAGTTCTCTCCCATTACAGAACCTCACTGTATTGGTCTCTTTGCTTACAATAAAACACAGTTTATTCTGAACACTACAGTACAAGTGTGTGTTTAATGAAAAAATACCTAAATTCCATGCAGTAGCCATTGGCATAGCTCATTCAACCATACAACCTAGCTTTCAGATCATTTATGATCTGTGTATTTGCATTGCCTTCAAAAACCGTGTTCCTTTTCATTTGAATATAAGCTGGGCATGGAAGGGGTAGAAGTTTTGTAAAACTTTAATCCCCACCATCACCTATTCCTTTTCTCAACGCACCGGGAAACCTCCTTTTCCCAGGACTTCCTTATTCTTCGCACAAATTGTAAGGAAATAGGCTTCCCCAAATCCCCAGCCTGCCCCCCAGTTCAGCCCTTGGAGTCAGCGCTCTGGGCTCAGCCCTCCCACTCCCATCAGAACTGCATCCACACAGACCTGAATTCGGAGTTTAAAACTCTTCAAGAGTACCAGAGAGCTTGTGAAAGTTGCTACGCATATTATTAATGATAATTCATTCTATGGTTTCCACCATTATATTTCAAACCACTTTCACATTGCTATTTCTTCTTGAGGAAGGCGGGCGAGTTGTTCTATTAACTGGAAACTCGCTTGTGCTTATTCTGGAAATCAAAGTTATTTATGGGACATTTAGCTCAAGTAACTGAGTACAAAAAGTGCTTTACAGTACCTTATTGCCGCATGTAAGAGATAATAGTGAAATTCCCATCGCTTTCAAGTAGAATTAACCACTATTTGAATAATTTACCTCAAAGGATAGCATTTGTAAAATACAGTAAAATGTAATATAATATATACACAAAGTTAATCAGCAGTCTACGTATCAAAAAGGCTAAACCAATCACTGCAGAAACTGAAGAAGAATTTCACAAAAATCTGGCTCATGAAACAGTATTTTGGAATTTGCTGCCCTACTGCCAAGAAATTCCTGTCACCTGCCTTTCCCTTTAGCTATTCCAGTTGTATTTACCCCTGTTTATTCTGAAAGCAGGCATACTCGTGTAACACCAGGTATGGCCGGTACTCCTTCCTCATCACCTGCATGGTGCACGCCTTATAAAAATGGCACGTGGGCTGCAACCATGGGCAGTGGGCTACCTGCCTGGAAGAGGTCCCTAGTGAGCACCAGGCTTCCTACCTGCCCTTCGGAGAGATGCTACAGGGACCGTCTTATGGGGACGACCGACTCCGAGCAGTGGCCTTTCAACACACACCAGGTCTAAGGAAGGACTTGGGATTGCCCGTGGAATTCTTCAGCTCCCAAAGTACAAGGCTTATGGGTCTGGTTCAAAACTGAACTGCCTTAGGGTCACATGGTGAAGAATGGGGCAAGGAGGGAAGAAACCAGAAAATACAGAGATGAACCAGACGCCAGCAGGCACAGATGGCAGCTCAGTCAGACTTTCTCAGCAGCAAAAGCCCCAAATTCTTCAACCATGGGAAATATTCCCAAATATCCAGGACTGAGGCACTGGAGGATGGGGGCAAGCAGCAAGCATAACTGCAGTAAAAGCTGAGATCAGTTCACTGAGAACACCCATCAGACACCCATGCTGCCAGGGAACAGTCTTAACAGGAGCCAGCAGCACTCATTTAAGGCTTGGGAGGAAAGATTAAAGAGTAGAAACACAGTCCCCGAGATCCAAAGGGATCGACTGAGGGGGGGGGGGGGGGGGGGGAAGAAAAAAAAAAAAAAAAAAAAGAGGGAAGAGGAAGTGGTCCGGAAAGGTCAACATAGGTTTGAAAATTCTAAAACAAAACAAAAAAAAAATTGAAGGTCCAAACCACTTTCTGTTCTTCACATCATTTTTGTAATATACTCACAGAGAGCACACGTTACCTGGTTTGTCCGATTCATACATACTTTTTTCTAGCCTTATGAAAATGTTGAGATTTTTACTCTTTACCCCATAGGATAGAAAACATGCCCTCATTAGGGCACCTGCTATTTCATCCAGTGGTCTGACCATTCTACCGGGATCCAAGTTTGATGTCTCAGTCACTTCTTTTTTTTTCCCCCCCCCGTTAGTCTCTCTCTGGTCTAATTTTCCCAGTGCAACTTATTATTCTCACTGACATTTGTTAATGGAAAAGCTAGATGGTACTAATGATAAAGCATATCTAAATCCCTTTTCATCTTGTTGGGAAAATGATATTTTCTTTCCTTGAGGCTTGCACTTTTCCTTCTCTCACCCCCACACATACAGACACAGATTTATCTGTCTGTGATAAAAACGTCCACTCTCTGTTCTGCAAATGACTATAAATCCACAGCTCAAACCCACACAGAGCGACTTGCTAAATCCCACAGTTCCTAACGGGGCCACGCTCCCAGCTATTGAAGCCAGCAGGAATTTTCCCAAATGAAGTCAGATCTTTGCCGAAGTACTTCATGTTAACTCAGGGAAGGAATTCACCTTCTTGAAAGGCGCTGCTCTCTGCTGTGGCAGTGACTTTGGAAGCTGCGGGGCAGGGGCTGAGGGGCCATGTAGAACATTTACACCGCCTGGTTGCCGTGCCCATCTCCTCGGTGGTAATTCATCGCTATCAGCTGTTTCCTGGAATCATTTGCAGACACCAGCTGTCCATGGGAGTTTCACATTTAGCCATAAGAAACAAACGCATCTGGACACCAGATTTCTTACAGCTTTCTCTGGCATCCATCACACACTTTTGGGGAAAAAAAAGAAATACATCCAATTAGCCCCTTGCTAAGCAATTCTTTCAAACATTTTGTCTTGCAGGAATTTCCATCTTCCACCACTTCTCCACCCCCATTTTCTTTTATGCAATCAGAAAGATTCTCTACTCTTATAACCTCATTTACTGGTATTTCACCTTAGGCTAACAGTTTTCAAATAAAATTCTCAAGGCACAGACTGACACCAGACCCAAACAACACAGAGTTATCTCAGTGCTGTTCATAGCTTTCCAAAATAGCCAATTACCCTGGCTGTGTAACAGTCCGTAGGGGTTGATTTTCATGTTCGCTATAGCTGCCAGGAAACAATTGCTCGGGAGCCACTGATGTGCGGGGATCTGCGCCGGCTCACGCACACGGATGGGGCTGCTGAGCCCTTGCTGGGGAAGGGGGATGCACAGTAATGAGCTGCGGAGCCCTTGAGCCCACTGGCATCTGAGCAAGTGTCCTGGTTTCAAGCATGAAAGAGACCACAAGAGAACCTCGTGTTTCACTGACGTGCCCCCAGGTGTTCTCAAAAGTCCAGCTACTCCTACCTTCAAGGTGCCAGCCTAGCTTTAAGACCTTGATCTTGAACACGGCATTCTGGCAAATGCACCCCTCTAGGACTGTCATAACCCATCTATTACCTGCTTATCATAACACAGACTCTACCAGAGCTCAGCAATGCTAAAATAGCCCAGTGCTCATCAACCTGTTGCTGGAATCTGTCCCAACCAGAGATGGAAGGTTTCGTATTAATGGGATATCAGAGAATATATACAAAACCAAACAGCGCCTGCTCCTACCATTCTTGTGCATCCACAGTTTCTGTGGGATGAGAAGTAGAATTTATAGTGCTCGGATGGAGCAGTCATCAAGGATAGGGCCTCATCCTTCCAACTGGATTTTGCGGTCACCTGACACATCCCAGATGCAATTACAGCCCTGATGACCTACCACCATCCGGGTGTACCCAAAGAGCGCCCTGGATTTTAAGACAGCCTGCAAAGCAGTCAAAGGCGTTACTCCTCTTGCTCAGTGTTACAAGACGTCTGACAATCCTAGGCCGATGCCCAAAATCCTGAGATTCCTCTCAGACATCCATCTACAAACACCCTGCCTATCATTAGAAACGTCCCTGGTAGAGCTCAGACACCGCAGCGCTTAGCGCTGACGTTCTAGACTTGACCTGTCCATGCCCGTCACTCAGACTTATTCTCTGAAAGAAAAATGAAGCAATGACCTTACCAGTACAAGTTTCTTACGAAAGATTAAATCTTTTTTTTTTTTTTTTTTTTTTTTTAGAGTTTTGCTTTAAGCAGTCTAGCGCTTCCCCCTCCCCAACCCCCATTTAGCATTTAGAGCGCATACAAACAAAAGTAAAATCTTTTTACATCCGACTCGCATTCTCTTCACCTCCTGGCAAAGAGGCTTTGACTCTACAGCGTATATTGCTCTGTGCTGTTTATGATGGCCATAAACTATTTAAATTCCAGCAGCACTCCGAAGCCGCAGAGGACTGACACAGAGGAAGGCACAGTCTCTTCCCTCGGTGCCAGCTTGTTGAAGCCTTGCCCTGCAACGCTACTCCGATGGGGCACCCACGTACTGACCACGCAGGGTCCCTCAAGGCTCTGTATGTGCCGATGACAAAGTTATTACGATCCATACTGCGCACGTGAGGGGAGGCGTACGCCAACTGACATGCGTTTTGATTACCCTGCTTTTTTCTTAAGGGTCTAGATGCGTTTTGTTGTTTTAAGCAGGCTACAATGCTGAAGCAAATCACGAAGATGTTTTTGAATTCAGAAGGAAGAATATAGAGGACAGCAAAATCCGAGATCTGGAAAAACACGATCTGAAAAGAGAAGTTGAAGGAACTGAGGCTGTCTAGACTAGCAAAAAGAACACCGAGGCAAGATATCAGCTTTTACAATATCCACAATTCTGTTACAGAAGAAGAGACAGATGAGAGAAAGCAAATCAAAAGGTCATTAGAGCACATACACAGCAATCTGACACCAAAACTACGGGGGGGGGGGGTGTTCATGCACAGATGCAAACATGCTGCAGAACTGTTGTAATACCCTTAACTTTCCCGTGTTATAATTTGGCTGGAAAAGACAGTTTGGTATTATACGCACGAGTACAGTTCTTCCACTCCTCCTCCGGGAGCACGTTATCAGTTGTATTATTATCTTTGCCTTCTGGTTAAGCTGTGTAGCGAGGTAATGTCGGTAATTGAAAAATGAAACTACCAATAAAAGAAAAATCCAAATATAAACACGATTTTAGTGTCTAACCCACTCTTTTCATTATCTCATCTCTCAGCCTTCTTGACAGCATCCTGCCCCCCTGGTGCACTTTAGACAGACAAGGATCTGCCTTGTTCTAGGCTTATTGTTCACTGATAAACTAATGCGTTCATAACAGGCTCACTATAAAGATAAAACAAACTGGGTGAAAAAGCAGAATGCTCACAAGCTCCCTACTTCAAGTACAAGATACTTTTTCCGAGGTATTCGGATGTCCACAAATGCAAACAGCTGCCCTGGTCCGCTAGGTACCCAACCAGGCTGGATATCCAAGTCACATCCTTCTCCGTACCTTTGAAACTTAAATGCCTTTTTGAAATTATATCCTACGTGTTTCATTTTATTCCTATCCAAATATATCCATTTAAGCATATGTTATGATTTAATTCCATTGACTTAGGTCCCCCTGACCTCAGCAGTGATGATTTAATGAATCTCAGGACTTGTCTATGCTGGTGATCATTCAAGGTTAACACCTTGGAGTGCGTTCACCCTCAGATCCCAAGCGTTGCAGCAATGTATTCTAGCACCGCGTGCTAATTCAACTCAAGTGACTTTCACAAATGCAATCCCAAACTAACTGAAACATGGATCACTCCCCGGGCTTGCCCTGAACACCTATTAAAGGAAAATGCACTGGATTTTATGTATAGAGCATACTTCCCTCATACCTATGTTTAACTTCCAGTCACGCTGATCTTAATTATTTCCTCCTGAGGCAAGAATAAAACATTGATCACTATTGCTCCATTGCACAAAAGGACACTGGGTACAGAAACACCTCAAACCTGTAGCCTTTGAGCCAACGTTTAGTGATGTTGCCAGCAAGAACTTCGCCAAAGCAGAAGTAGCTCCATCCATCCATCCATCCACCCACCCACCCAGCCAGCCAGCACAGGGGCCCAAGTGCTAAGCCCTTACACCCCGTGTACTTCTAGAGCCACAGGAATTGCTCTGCAGGCTCTGTGACTTATAAGTACTTGTAGAGATCAAGTCTCTGGAGCCCATGAAATAATTTTTAGCGCAAGAACTAAGAACAATTTAGCACTTGCTGTGTAAGGATTTTTTAATAAAATACAACAGAGATCATTAACAACATACATCTTCCTTCAGAAAGACATGCCGGCAACATACACATCTCTCATTATACGTTTCTTAATTTTAAGAAGCTATTTTTACAAGTGTGCTCTTCATCTTTCCTGAGAGAAGACCACAGACAGAACACTTAGATCATGCAGCATCAGGGAGACAAGTACCAAGAGCAGACTGACTGCCTGCATTTTTGTCTCAGCATCTCAGAATCAAAAGTTACATTTCCAATCTGAAAAAAAAATCTGGGGCTCACTACAAGCATACGACCATGGTTAAGTATGGACATATTTATAACTATGTGGGACTCCGAGCCCAAAGCATATCATTCCAATGTGTCCCTAGCAGAAAAACAGGGATTCAGTCAAGTATGAGAGGAAAAACCTTGCAAGGGAAGGGGGGACAGAAGGAGGAAACCTCCATTTCTTGTCAGCTACCATCACTGGCACTCAAACAGCAGCGAGTGATTTCAAACAGAACATTTCTCTGGCAAGTTGACATTTTACTTCAAGTTTTTTTAAAGGCCAGATTCCCTCACCACTTTCCAATGAAGAAAATCCAGAAAAAAACTTTAACCCTTGGCAGAGTCTGAACTTGAGGCCACACAAATCCAGGTTTCTTGCTGCTTTTCAGCAGAAAACACTTTTCCTCGTGCATTCCCTGAAGTCATTTACAGAGTCTCATACAGTTTTGTCCCTTCTGTTAAAATCAGAGTGGTCCTGTAAGACTCTCAATTCTTACCAATGCAGAGTTCTGGGTCAATGAAGTCTGGGACACAACTGGAAATAAGGCAACATAGACCCAGAATTATGTCCCCCTCCTACAAAACTTCAACATAACAAGTTTTTTATTATCTGAGGATTAATTTCAGACAGCTGCGTCAGAAGTACAGAAAGGAAAGAGAACTAGCATGTCTAAGTAGAAAAAAAAAAAGGGGGGGAGACGACAAGGGGGAGGTCAAGATTGGAATGTAAAGAAGAAAACAGATAGAAAAAAGGAGAGAGACACCACCCCAGCTCTGCCCGGCGCTGGCGTACTTGAGGAGCCTCTTGGCCCCGCTTCTCAGCCGAAATCCAGTCCTTTTTGCCGACCTTCAAAATGAACTGAGCGAAACACGAGCCACTCTATTCCAGCCAGACTAGCTAAAGGCACTGATGCAGGTTTAGGTTTGGCATTACAAAGATTTAAAGGACACAAATAAAAGATTAAAAATAAAAAAGATTGATTTTAAAATATACCTAAGTATTGTGAAAGAGCCTGGGTACCTCGATGATCATTTACTGCCTTCTATCAGAGAACACACACGGGGCATTTTCAATTACTTTAATTACGTGTCAGGGTTATTGATGCACTGAACCCTGCCAGACATCCCACAACATTATCTTTAATCGCTAGCATTTTCTTATCTCTGTTCCAAGTAAAACTATTTTCAGTATTTTAGTGGATAAAGAGAGAATGAAAAACTGCTTTCAGATTGAATTTTAAAAGATAAAAAGCTCAATTTTCTCACTCATCATAATAAAATAATTATCACACTGGCATTATTTACCTTTGTAAGGCTTAAAAAAAAAAAAAAAATCTTTCTGGCAAAACACTAGGACTAAAGTTCCTGCAGTTTCTTTAATACTTTACTAGAGACCTTGAATCCCAGAAACTCAAGCGCCAAGGAACACAACAGTAACACCACCTCTCCTCCCAATCCAGGCAATCCCCAAGCTGCGACGGAGACAAAAAACTGGTTATATGAATTTCCTTAGATTCTTTCTCTCTGTGAACCATTCAGAGAGAAAAAGGTCCTGAAATGAGGCCATCAGTGTAAACCAGCATAGGTCCACGGAAGTAATTTTGGTCACCGAAATTCATCTATATGGTTACCAGAGGGTAAAATGCTGCTCTCAGAAAGATTTCTGGGTGCTGCTGTAATGGCATCCGAAGTACATGTACCTAACAGCACTTGCATATTGTGAAGTTAGATAGCAACAAAACGACTTTATCGGCAAGTAACTGCAGAGACTAAGCAGGAGTCCTGGATTGAAATGGTCCATCTCCCTTCAAACTCGTACAAAGGAAGAATTTGATAGAGCAGAACAAGCAAACCGAGGGAAATGCACATTTTGATATAAGGATCAATACACTCCTGCTAGCTAGCAACAGGAATCAAAATTGCATCTACTGAAATAGCAGAGGGAGGGCAGGTGATGTTTGCACTGCGTTTCTGTCTGGAAAACTCAATCAGGAGCAGCGATGCCCATTCTACAGCAGATGACCCGTAGGACTTTACCCTCTTCCTCCATCAAGGTATATTGCTTAGGATAGACAAGGAAAGTAAGACAGAAAGCAGGATGGACTTCGGTAGCAGTTGTTAATATAATATCTTGACATCTTATTTTTGATAAGTGGGAGAATTACAGGGTTGCATATTTTACTGCAGGATCAGATTTAAGCCTATTATTAGGGAGGACAGTCACTGGATGAGCACCCTATATTCGTGATATACAACAAGCCCTCGTCTAGTAAGATGTTTTATGGTTCTTATTGTACAATGACGGGGTAAAGCCTATTTAAGACTTCAAGCAGAGGCCTATACAGGATCTCTGTCAAGTACTCAAATTACTGCTACATCCTTCCTAGTCCAGGCTCCTCCAGGATCTGACCAGGAGGCAATGACCCCTTGAAGGAAGTGGAACCTATCCTGAGGATAGACAATGTCTCCAATTTCTGCTCTTCTCATCAGTTGGGAAGTCTGCTCTCTCCAGAACGTAGATAATATATTTACATCTTACTGAGGAAACACCAAGCAGCCAAATAATACAGCACTCTGATACACGCTGCAGAAAAATCCCCAAACAGCGAGATCTACCCCTTCAACAGCCAGGCTCCAAAATTCTACCTTATTACGTATTCCTAAAGCACTCTGCAATTATTTGTGCTATAATGGCTGCAAAATATATTTCTGCTCCAAAATAGATTTTATCTTCTGTTATGCTCAATACTACCATTAGAGCTATTCCAGTTTACAAGGGACAAAATAAACAAAATGTTTTCATCAGCCTGTCAGCATCAGCAGTCCTCAGCCCACCACAAAACCCCTGCAGTTGCCTCCCTGCTAGTTACCAGATATGATTTTTATGATCACTTATGTCCAGCAGTACGCTGCATTCCTAGGCATAAATATGTGGGTTTTTTTCCTCTTTCTCCAGGCTGGCTGTCTTGTTCCCAGTCCAACGAATACCACTGCCCTGCCAGGGGTGAAAAGCTGGGAAAACAACACAGTGCTGATGACCAGAGAGCTATCCTATGCCCTAAGAGAAATGCTGTGGCCAACTAGCCACTGGGGCCTGCAAGCGAGGATTCCTGGTCCGGATGAAACTCAGTCTCCCCTCAGTTATATTTTCCCCACCTGCAGCTATGTTAAAAAGAAACAGAAGCAAAACAAAACCACAAAGAAAAAGAAAAAAAAAAAAACAAACCCAAAAACCAAACGGACCACACCTCAAAGTTCTGCAGCGCAGCTTTGCAGTTTTTGAGGTCAGCTGAAGTTATGGGAATGGCATCTTAATGTGCTGCATCATTTCTCAGTTGCCGAATAAGACAACAGAAGAAAGTAAATAAGTGGAACAGGAACAAAACGTTGCTGCTGCCCCTCTCGGTGCTCTGGATTTGAACGGTCTCAATGTTCACATCACAGCACCTCTGCTCCACAACAAATAAATCAATAAATCCAAGGAGGAGTGCTGCAGACAGGAGCAGTGGGAATTTTTCTCATCAACCTTCCTCTTTGTTAACAATCTTTTATTTCTTCTAATGACATTTAAAGAAAGATCAGTGAGGACATTACCAGCACCTTGAAGTCATTCCAGTTACCTAACTTGCTGGTGATTTTACAAGATTTTGTAGGTATCCTTGCATAGAATAAGCTTTTGAACACGAAATCTTGGATGAAGCTGTTTCTGCAGTCTGCTGGCAATGTTAACTCGCACAATCCTGAATAACAGCAGGAACACAGGCATTTGACACCAATAATTGAAGAAAAAGGTTATTACAAACAGAGTTTGGTCATCAGCTTGATACAGATACGCCACAGCGCAAGGAGGCCAGCAGAAACCGCAATGCCACTGCCAAACTTGGAGAGAGGTACATGGGCTTCCCCATCCCTCCTGTTTCACCTATTGGGAAGACCACGTCCTGAGCTCTCCCAACCATACCTGCGTTTTCTGAAAACAAAAGAAAGAGATTAATAGTGTATCGTTACACAAGAAAGGAATATAGTTCAGGAAAAGAAACCAGAGAGCTGCTGAGATCTGCACAGCTGTTTAGGACCGGTATTCCAGCTTCCTGGGTGTTTTTCCTCAAATTGCTACAAATTCATAGTTGTGCAAATGCCTTTATGTACCGGGGCAGCGTAAGAGAGAAAACGAACAAAAAAAACTTTTCAAGAAGAGGCACCCTGACGGGGAGGACACAGCAACATTCAACCTGTTAACTCTATCAACCACATCACTCAACCAGCCCGTTGCCACTCTCCATGTAACACTTTGGTCTCTCCGGAGCAGAGCACAGTGCCAGGGGAAAAAATTAATAAAAAAAATAAAAAGAGACCTCCATATCTTCCACAATCCTTATCAGTGTTTTCTCCTCAACAGCAAATGATTATAATTTCCACTCATTTCCTTTATAGAACAGCAAATCCCACCCACGCATAATTAATTGCCAAAATATAAAAGGACTTGGTGATGCAGCTGCAAACAAGGTGGAATGGGAGCAGAAACAAGGAGCCAGTGCCACGAACAGAAACGCAAGTCCAGTGTGATTTAGCACATGGCCACAAGAAAAAGCCAGCACTCGACGTCTAGTTAATACCCTGCAGACTGCACTGTGATTTTGGAATGTCATGCACAGACTGCGTTTGCCAAGACATCTTCTAGATAGGTTAAATCCTGTAAATTTTAGAAAAAAAATCAGAGAAAGTGTGCTGTACATAAGGGAATTTAAGTCTAACTTGGCAGGAACACAGTTCCGTATCACCTAGTTTGCATGAAAACTTAACACAAAAGTGAAAAAAAAAAGTTGTGAGTATTTGTCTACGTGTTTTATTTTCCTCACAAAACCACCTAAGCCAGAATGTTTATACTGATGTAATAAAAAATAATGATTTTTAAAAGCCTTGTGTTTACAGAAGCTTTTGGTCATTGCTTCCACAGTTATCAAAGACCACGACAGAAATCTGAAGTCTCCTGGGAGCTATCGACACTTAACTGCAGCTGGAGTTTGCGTTGCAGACTGTTTGAACCGGCAAGGTAAGGACCTCTTCATCACATCTATTTTCTAATTGATAAAAAATGATAAGTAGCTGGGGGGGGGGGGAACAGACCAAAAAAACCAACCCCCAAAACCCGCTTGAACTAGAGAATATGTACATTCACTTGGGAGCTGAGGAACTGCATTATGGAAGAAAGGAACAACAAAAAATGGGAAATGGAGAATTAGCAAGGGAAGTAATTATATCGATAACTAAGTAGTGAACAACTGATTGACACCACGGTAAAGATTCACCGGAGGGATGCAACACAAGAAACCCGCCTCCAAAGCAAACAAACATTAGCGCTGTGTGATATAGAGTGTGCATAAAATCATTCACAAGAGACTATTAATCATGTAAAAAAATGCAAGCTAGTTTGCAAAATGAAGTTTTGCACATATTTAGCTTATTTCTAATCAAGTATAATATTTAACTACAGACTTCCAAATAGTAATACACTTCAGGCTTTCTATTCCACAGCTGAAAAATACTTCTTGAGTGCAAATCTCCCTGCCCTCTGTGGTTGTGGTTACAATATGCTCAAGGCAAGGAGGAAGAATACTCCAAATTACTATCTTCAGCTTGAAATGAGAAGTCAGCCTGCAAGAGCAGCAATGAGCCGGGGCAAAGGCTCGCCTGCCTCAGCACCCGGTTTCTCACACTGGCCCAGGAAAGGCAGCAAGACTCTCCCAGCTACAGGAAGTCTTCCAGAATTTGGATTAACTGAAACCAGATTTTTTCCACAATAGCAAACAAACCCCATAAGGACATAGGAAGGGGACAATTCAAACTGTCCATATGCTTTCATGTTTGCAGACAGCTGACTAAACTCTGAAAAAAAGGGAGGAAAAAAAAAATAACCTTGTTTTGTATTGGTCTTAGGGCATATTGAGGAGATATGCTTACTCCTGCAGCAAACAAAAAACAGGTTTCTGGGCTATAACCCCTCCTGGTGATTTTCCAGAGGACGTTGTTTCTCTCCCTTCTCATTCTACCAGGTGGTAGAGGGTGGAAGCCAAGGCAGGTCTGGCTGAAGACACCAACAAGGTAGGTACTGGGAGAATGGTCTGCTTGAAGCAGCAAAAATGTTTCTGTCCCTCTGCCTCTTTTGCCTACAACAGAGTCCTAAAAATCAGAACTGCAAGAACCACTTGGATCAGGCCCAGACACCTCCAGCAGCGGCAAAGACAGCCCAGCCCTCCCCTTCCCCCCCCAGCACGGCTGCCTTTCCCTCTCCCCTCCTTAGCCCTCTCTTTCTGGCAGCAGGATCAAAAACTCCAGCACTGCCAATACTGCAACTACACGCTCAGCAGGGCTGCCGCGTATTTCATCGTTTGCTGCAGTAAGCTGCCACCTTCAGCTCTCCTTCCCCTTCCCAGCGGCCGTGCAAAGCGTTTCACACCCTGTCCTCTGGCAAGGCAGCCCTTTTCCTCCCTTCTTTCCTACTGAAGCCGCAATCTCAGCTGCACGCAGCACTTCTGGCCAGCTCTGTGCGATTGTATCTGCTGCCTTCTGCGCGTGGAACAACCCAGGAGCAGAGATGCATTTGCTCTGCTGATGCCTGACTCGAAGCCAGGATAACCATCGGCGGCTGCTGACGACAGAGGGCTTACTGATGGGCTCTGGCCCCGGTATTTTTAGACATTGCATAAAGACTTTGAATCTGAACTGGAATATCAGAGGATCAGACCAGACTCCGGGAGTCACACAAGACCTGTAGAGCTCACAAATATCTCAGAATCAGTTTTAGAGGCCCGTTCGATGAGTATGGGTAGAAAGCAACAAACAACTTTTTCTCTTTATGAAATAAACTTAATGATACCACAGTTGGCTCCTGGAAAGCCATGCTGAGATTCTGAAATAATGCCACAAAATTTTGGGTTTTTAAGTTGTCTTTGCGAGGAAGCTGCGAACCACACAACAATTTAGCAGCTAAGCTGCAGGATCAATAAAAGCAAAAGAAACCAAAACATCTCAATGGGGTGTGACACAGTTTGGTTGTGGATTCATCTCAAATATTTTAGAGTGATTATGAAGCATCAGATCATGCGAAGAAACTTGCCATGACCCGAAACTATCTTAGAGAACTTTCAAGTTGATTTATAAAAGAAAAGCTCTTGAGCCCGGGTTTTATTTGGGTTTGTGAGGTTGTTTTAGGAGAGGACAGAAATATGGTCTCCTGGGCCCAATTCGTTGGGACTGAAAGCGATTGCTTTCAGCTTCAGCTTTCAATCAATAAGGGCACAAATGTGTCTTTGTTGCATCAGCTTTAATCTTTACCCTCATTAGTTATTTTCACCCACTTGTGCAAATACAAATATTTAGTAAAGCTGTAAAGCACAGGTCTAAGCACAGTGTAACTGGACTGCAAGAGACCCATGTGCTCCTGCTGGGAGCCCAGTGTGAGCCCTGGGTGCTGGCTGGCGAGCGCCGGTGCTGGTTTTTGCAATGCTATCTCTGCTCCCCGCACTAGAGAAGGGTTTGCTCCCTTTGCATTAACACCTGATGGGATGGCACTGTCACTGGTATGATTTACAGCAGTAGTAATCCAGGTGTCTTCCGCAGAAAAAAATGGAAGTCCCATAATTTACCTTCTTCTAACAGCAGCAACATAACCAGGTCAAGAACTAATTTAAAAAGTCTATACCTCCAAGTTTGGTGTACACATTTTTTTTTTTTTTTTTTTTTATAAAGGCTTAAAGGGATTTTTCCTCGTTGCACATCATCCCCAGGCAGCGCTCTTCGCCTCGCTATTTGAACAAGCACCGGTACTAATTACAAGTAGCTTTGGAATTACAAATAGTCACTTTTTAGATAGACATTTCACAGCACAGTAGGACAATATTGCTGGCTAACTTTTTCTTCTTCAAATATTTTATTACACTTACAAGGCCCTTTTTAAAACATTCATCACCAGATACCAATATTTGAATTACAACTACTATGTACCTAATTCTAGGTGTTTAAGTTAGAAAACTAAGTTTTTAAACCTACGCCTCCTTATGATCATGAATAGTTTCTGGTTTATCGGTTGGCACAAGGCTGTTTTACCAGATATCCTGCCCGCAGATGTTCAGCCTGCTTGATGATTTCATTTTGCCTGGTCATCAGCTTCACTTTTACATCATTTGGTAGCCGAGGTGCATTTAATGCACCTGCACTTCAGTCCTTTATCATACACTGGCTATTCTCCAGGGGTCTTACATCCTTTTTATTTCTTCTGGTTTTATTAGGTGTCTATTGCAACTGAGTATTTTACCCCGAGGAGCTTCAATTATTTATGAACACAGAGTATTTGCTGGGTTTCACAGTCTATGGTTTTCATTCACCATCTAAATGACTTTGCACATGAACAGAATAATCCGTACTTAATTTTCCAAGTGCTTCTGCAGATCGACTTAAGAGTTCCCAGTTTACCTAATTTCCTTCCTCAATCATCAACTTTAATTGAGTTTTATGTCTTTTATGAAGGAAATTGAACTAGAGTAAGGTGGTTTGAATTATAACCTTCTCCTAAGTCCTTGCTTTACTACATTGAGCTCTCCCATTAAAAAAAAAAAAAAAAAAAAAAATCTTAGATTAAAAAAAAATGGGGCTACTCTCTAGTAACTTCTAACGTATCTGTATTCTCTTCTCTGATAAGCCAACAGCTTGTAGGTTCCTCAGCTACCAAAACCGTGGAGCTGTTTCAAAGCAGGATTCCAAACTGCTCACTTGCACTGACACACGGCTGTTCACATCAATACCGAAAAGTGTTTTAGCAGAACCATTCACAAGAGTGGCTGCTCATAAATTTAAGAAAAGAGTCCATTATAACTTGTGATCCACTGATCTTTCTCTTGATGCGCTGCCAAAACTTCACTAACATGAATGATGATGTGCAATTACAGCCTCTGTTTCAAAACAGGTAAGTAAAATACTTCCAAGAACCCGTATCTATTTTAGACTACTTTACACTGGCTGAATGAATTAACACAAGAAACACAACTTTTTCCTCTGCCTGAGTGACACAATTTGCAAACAGTTATGAAGCAGAAAATAAAGGCTGTATCACCCAAATTAGAAGTAGACAAATTCCATTTATACGCACCTATTCTTAGCATCACTACTGATGTCAATACAAGTTAAATAGTTTAAACCATACCTTCGCCAGTGACAGGTAACTCCTGCTTTCCAGCCTCCTGCACTACACCCCAGCAAGTCTTTCTCCTCCTTGTTTTCAGTAATTCTGGAATAATTAACACCTCTGCAACAGGATCATCATCTCTAGAGCATGACCAGCTGAGGAGGAAACCAGTGACCATGCACAGCTGACCAGCCAACCGGTGAGCACGCACAGCTGACCAGCCAATCACAGCCAGCCAAAAATATATACATACAGGGTATAAAAGCCAATGTGCTTCTCTATCCAAACACAAGCAACTGCTATTCACGCACCAAACCTGGCAGGTGGCAAACTCAAGCCCTCTAAGGCACATGGATGTTGTCTGTGCTTAGTCCAACACACTCAGCAATCCAGAAGTGTCTGAAGGAACGAGGAGTTTTCGATGATTCAGACAAATGAACATCCAGAGAAACATTCGTCGATCCATTAGGCCAATGAACAGGACCAAATCCCCCAAGTCTTTGTCCAGGTCTTTGTTGGGATGACATCATTAGGAGCATTGCTGGGAACCTACTACACATCACCTGGAAATGCTTTTGGACAGTTTGTTCTCTTTCAGTACATGATCTGAGTTTAAAGCAGAAGCGAGATCAGAAAGGACTGAAAGGGAATTTACATCCTACTTCCTCTCCCTCCAACAGCATTGTCATAAAGGTGCAACTCATTTTGAAACCTAAGGACCTAACACCAAACGTAATCACCAGCTTTTACCTGAGTTAAACCAAGACCTATTAAAACCCCACAGACGTAAACCACAACCTCTGTTTACCAGTGCCCAAAATAGCAGTGTCTGCTGATTCCATATTTTTGTCTATTAATCACCACAGCCACCATGACCTGCGTGGATAGTCTCACACCCAAATCCTCTCTTACTCTGCAGAAGCTTGACATTTGAATTTCATTTCCTGTACTTTTCTGTAGGAAATAGGAAAAATAATTACAGGTATCACTGCTATGCACATGAACAGTCATGATCAGATAGACTGAAATGGGAAGTTCATCCGGGTAAGCACAGGGCCCCTCGGATGTCGTTGTAAATTAGAATGACAGAAAGACCTAGTGCATGTGAAATGGTAACAGGGATGCATAAAAAAAAGCTATGTCAGCTTAAGTTCCATTTGAGATAAACTTATTATTTTAAGCATTTTCCCTATTTAATAAGTAATACTTCTTTTCATTCTCATGGTTCTACAAAACAGTACTGGCTTCCAAAAAAGACAAAGTTAAGTATGTATAACCCCGATCAAGCACAGGAGACTGGCACCTGATCTGCCCTTAAATATGAGCATTACCAGAGACATGAGAGCAGTGTTGGAGAAAATATCAAAATTACCTCCTGCACACGCCAAGGGTCAGTACTGTTGAGATGGAGGAGCACAGGGATAAGAATCCAAATGGAAGCAACACACTCGGAAGCAGAGGAGAGTCCTTTCTATGAAGTAGTCCTGAATACATGTGACCTGCAGAAGGACCAAACCCCTGATCATGAAAGCTTGCTAAGCACCTACAGAGTAATTAGCTGGACATTTCTATGTTTTCTAGTGTAACTCACTTAAAGTATCTAGTTTTCCTTCCACACTCTTATCTTTGTCTTCATAAACATTTGTAGGTTTTCAGGGTTTGCATTTTGCAAATAAACTTTATGTCCTTTTACCATAACTGGGCTTGAATAGAGGTGTTTTTTCAGATCCCTGACCTACGCCAAAGCACTGGAAATTGCAAATGTGATGGCTGTTTTACCCAGCACTACAGGCCAGGCCCTTCCTCAGGCACAGGCCACACCAAGAACCAGGAAGCCCAGGAGATGCCGGTGTTTTCTGGTGTCCAACAAGAGCTGGGGACAGGAATGTGCCAAGTCAGCAGGTGCAACACCCATGGTACCCAACAATTTTCCTAACAAAGGCCTTCACTAATCGAATGTGTTCCATAAATACAAACTGACAACAAAAGAAAACACTTCAGGGAGAAGGAGGAGTTCAATCTGAGTTCCTAGTGACAGAGAAGTAGCCTTGTAATACACAGCAAGTGGTGGTTCAAGCTGTTGCGACTCTCACGCCTTCGTCATCTGTCTGCATGGTTCACTACAGACTGGGAGACCTCATCACTTGGGCAGAACTGAAGATAACAGAGCAAGCGAACATCTTTTGTTCTAGTAAGCCACAAAGGTAAAAATATTCACTACTAAAAAGCCACAGATGGAATCCTATTAATGAAGTCTGTCTCCTATTTTATACCATGAAATACTTAAAAAGACTAAGACTAAAATATACACGCAGCAAAAAACATATCAAATGTTGTTATCCTTTTTGTGTATTGATAACATAAAAACAAATTCAACCTTTGTTTAATTACTCTCCACGATTGGCACATTCTTTGTAACAACTATGTTTTGGAAAAAAAAAACCCTACATTTATCACTTTGATCCTCAAGCTGCTAACACTTCGGATGTGCTCAACTAATAAGTGCTTGCAAAACTGACAGCCGTGTTGTTTATAGAAATCTCATTAGATTGCTTCTGTTCTCCAGACGGATGGCTTAAGTCACTGCAGTACAAATCTCAGAGAGTACCACTGTGTGCAGAATCTGCTATCTCACAGATTAACTATGAATCCCTTAAAGGCAAACTAATACTGTTGAAATACGTTTGTAAGGCATGAGCCGAATACTTGCAGGAGACGCTACCGCGTGGTCCACATGAGTTTACGGCAACTGTCGGGAACTCTTTTGTCATGATGCATGGGCTAAGTGGTCTATATGTTACCAAGCACATATTCAAAGCCACAGACTAATAATTTATACATAGAATTAACCTTTACCGAAAATTCATTACACTAATTAAGCTTTACTTTATCCAAACAGTGGTATCATTTGACAAAGGGAAGGAGTGGAAGGAGAAGGAAGGAAATTTAATCAAACCAGTTCTGCTGCTTTTTCTTTAATTTAAGCAGGAAAAAAATAATGATGAGGTGGTGTTTCTGAAGGAAGTGAGGCATGAAACATCCCACTGTTACCCAAACCGCTCATCCTCCTCTTATTTGCCCAGCTCGCTGGATATGGAGAACGCTCTGCAGAGAGAAAACGGTTCAGAAAACTGTCAGCTAATGCCTACGTTCAGTCCTGTGAGAGGCGGGCACGGCACTTTGACAAACACCATCTCCCACGTCCCAGAAATAGTTTGGGGCCAAGGGCCCAGGGAGAGAAGCTTATTAAGAGAGACTAAATTTTAGCTGACATTCTATTTTCTGTTAGCATTTGTCAAGTACGCATGACTGCGTTATTCAGCATCAACAGACAATCAACCACTTGTCGTCTACTGGACTATAAGCTTCAGTTTAGCAGGTAATTAGACTGACATTGCGAAGGTAATCATTTGCTCTGGCACTCCTGACATGGATGAAAACAATTCTTGAATTTCTGTGGAGATTGTACTGATCAGGCCCTAAACATCCCCTTCTGCTGTCGATTCTTGTACCACAGGAGAACAAACAGCAACTGAAAAGTGATTAACAGTCTATTTTTTTTTTTTACGTGTGTCCGGTTGACAAAAGAAAAAAACCCATATGCTGAAGGACTGTAACTCCTCCAGGACATCTGGCTTCCTCAGGTTTCTGTCAAGCCAGTCATTTGCAGTACGACAGTGCTGTGAGCAAGCGACTGAAATACTATATTAAATTAACTCTTCATGCTGGAATAGAATTCGCAGCTCATATGCAAGCACAAAGTCGTTTCACCGTCTGAGTTCTATGACCAGAAAAGCAAAAAAAGGCCTCTCGGAAACCAAAACGTTTGAAGGTTACAGAAATGATGTTATTATGCATGCAAAACGTGCTGCACTTCAAGAAGAGCAGTAGACTTCCGTGTCCTGAGACGTCACCGGTTCAATCACCAGCGAGATCAAAAGCAGCTATTTGCTCAAAGTAATTGGCTTCTTCCACAAAATTTTCACACATGAGTGATTTTGCCATTCCTCCACCTCCACTCCTGAAAACTCCGCAGCTGACCTGGTGATCCATCAGGACAGCTGAAGAATGGGTTATTGTTTGTACATAAAATATCCAATCATGGCCTAAAATATTCAGCGCACACAAAAGTGATTTAAAAATATTTTATTTGGTCAGCAGCAAGCATCTTCTTGGAATATAAATCGTGCCTACAGCTTTTTGTAATCTTATAAGTACAGTATTGCTTTTGCTCAGAAATGAAGTGTTGTAGTGGTAGACTAAAGGATTTGTCATTCTCCAGTGTTTCATTTTTATGAACCTCAGAAAGGTTCCCAGCAGTCGAGCTTCTTATCAAGCAGCCGCAGAAATCTACAGCTTCATTTTAAAGCTCACGGTTGTCCTGTGCCTCAAAGTTTCCTGCAACATTCCAAGATTACTGGTCATTATAATAAGGGCCAGCATTCAACTGGCCAAGAATAGCAACCTAAGTACATGGGGACTTAAAATAATTACTTACAAAGCAAAGGACAAGGTTCTTTGTATAGCTGGAGATAAAAGGTTTTGGGAAGAAGAGGTGGGGAGAGAATATTAAACTGTTTGCTTGCGCGATGTGTACAACTTTTTAGGTAAAATGACACATGCCTAAAGAAGGTACATTAACTGCTGCAACGGGTGAAACCGGAATGGGGAAGGGGTGAAAAATTAAACAAGCTGGATAAAGTCTTGCCACGACGCCACTGACCACTGAGAGCACATGGACTTTTAATATAATTCTCTCCTCATGCCATTGAGAAAAGAAAAAAGAAGTAAGCATAATGGGGACAAAGCTTCTGACAAATTTACTTGGAAAGGGAATAGATGCTGTTACCCAGCGACAGATGTCCAATCCACATACCTACTGCAGAACTGCCGCAACACCGGGTTAATGTTAAATGAGACTTTCAGAATTTTATGCAATTGTATAAGTCATTATCCCCAAAGGACAACATAGTTAATAATTCAAACGTTAATTTCCCCACAATGTTTAAAAGGAAGTCTCAAGCTGCAAGGATCCCATTTGAAAGCTGTTACTACTTTGTCCTGAACAGAATAATTGAGGCACTCGGCTGCCAGCCTTCGATATATAAAACAATTCTGATTTGGTAGATTTTTCCCAGTTTGGCAGAGATTATTTTCCAAAAAAAACCCCACAGCTCTGTCAGTCTGCCATTGAAATTGCAGGTCAGGGTCATTCTTCTCTAGATTTACTAGTCTCAGGAGCCTGGGTTTTGAATTACAGACTGTCCAACTCCTTATTATGCCGGCAGCCTCGCAACAACGCATAGAGCTCAGCTTCCATGAAATTCAGGTATGGGCCATTTGACGCATATTACACAGAAAGAGATAGCTCCCCTGAAGTAAGTGGAGCTACTTCTAATCTTGCAATTATCCTTCAGTATCCCCTCTCTTCCCCTCCCTCACAACATCACAAGATTAAATACACGCTTAAAACCACATCTGACAACTTTTCCAAGTTTTTTGTTCTCTCTTACATTGTTCAGTAATTTTTCTCCCAGGTCAATAATTATTTTTCCACTTGCCAGCAGGATGTTTGACATTATTTATTCCTAAAGACTCCAGTCTTCCTTACGACGTGGAATTAGTCATTGTGGTATTGAATGCCTTTCTTTTTTCAGCAAAAACCAAAACACTCCTCTGCTTAATTAATTCCATTAGGTCTCTGATTTATATAAAAATAATTAACAGTAGGAGCTAATGGTGAAAAAAAGAAAACCATTCTCCATTACAAGTCAAGCGGCATGTAAAAACTTTGACATGGAAGTGCTCTTACACCCAATTTCTGCCCAAGAAAAGAAATTTTGACGCAGTTCTCTCTGCTGCAGACTACTCTCCTAAAGGCTAATGCCACAAGGGTGCAAGGGGAGGGACAAGGTGGAATAAAACTCCGCAGCAGCCCTGCGGCTGCAGGTGTGCAAACCGTGCTCGATATTATCACTATGGAGGAAAGGCAACAAACCCTGCAGCTCTTTTTTGTCCACCACTAGATGCTCACAGATCTCACACAATATCACGTATTTTCCTTTACTTTTTAGACCTTGTGGTTTTCACTCGTGCAGTTTTAGATTTTGAAGCTGAACAATTTTCTGAACCATTAACTTACTATTCAAGTAAGAGTGTTCAAAACGAACAGGACTGACAGAAACGACAAGCTCTGCTATCAGTTGATCACTGTTGTCTTTTTTTAAGGACCTCATGAGAATTAAGTCTTCCCTGACTCCCTGTAATTAGCTCAGCCTGGTTTGGATGCAAGTAAACATCGGGGGAGCTACAAATTCAGGATGTGGCCGTTCAGCACTGAAAATCAGCCCCTTTCCTCCAATGAGGGCAACAGCGACCACTTCAGTAAAGCCCTCACGTACTCACTCCAGGTTTTCACGTGTGCTCCTGTCTCCATTCAGTATTAATCAGGTGAAGTACAGGCCCAGCAATATGAATGACCACCTCTTCTGTAGGATTTTTCAGACGGGGAAGCCAGTCAGGAAACCAGCAGTCCCAGTGTCACAGATCTGGACAGCCTGCCCAATACAGACTTGAAATACCTGGACTGCTACCGGGCAGTTCATGTTGACAATCAGTAATCATGATATATGGTCACTCCTACCATTTTATCCCCCTTCAGTTTCTACTTTCAAAAACTGTGCATTTCTTCTTGTTGTAAATTTGAGATCCTGTGAAAACATTTTTTAGAAGGCATAAAAATGCAGAAATGCATTTTGTAAGAGATAGTCAAAGCTCTAATATACGACAGTGAGTTGCCTAGGAAATGACAGTACATGTAAGAGACTCATAGGGACTTATCATATCCTCACTCCTCTTGAAATACACTTACTGGTGTCAAAATTACATATTAGTCAAGGTCAGGGAACACCTAATTTCAGCTATAACTGCAGTAAGTGCAAGCACGTAACAGAAGAATTAGCTGCTCTCTTGAGACTTGTGACCTGTAGAAAATCTTGAGCATTATGCACACTAGAGACCAAATGTTTGAGGATAAAAACAGAAATAAAAGAAGGAAGTTTAATTAAGACGGGGTAAGAATCTGCACACCAGGGAAGATGGAAAGGTTGAAGTACAGCTGCAGCTTTATGCAGAAAACTTCCCTGCAAAGGAGTTTAAGCTGAGGAAACAGTTAAATTCTTGAACTGGGAAAATGTAACGCCATGGCTGCGGGTTCCTTTCTTACGGCAATGAAAAGTTTCTTAAAAACTTGGAACTAGACAGCAGCTCTAGGTAGTTTGCAGCTTGTATCACCATAAAACTGAGCTTATTGGGACTAAATGTCTTCCGGCAAAGGGCAAATGCAAAACTTTTCATTTCTCTCTAGCCTCTATGATAGCAGTGCTTTATTCCTCTAAAAACTGGGACTCGATCAAAAGAAATTGTGCCTGCAGGAAACTGAGGAGCTGCACAGAGCGGGTTTCAGGCAGGCAGGCATCCCTTCTCATCGCAGCAGGGGCTGGGCTCCAGAACTGCAATACCAACACAAAAGGGCAATTAGATCATAAATTTAATTAAGAATCTCTGTATGCTTCTTACATGTGCTATCTGATAGCACCTTATGTGTTCCAAAGAGCAAAACGTAAGCAAGCGTAACCTGTAAGGAAAACTAGCAGGTTAGCTCGTAGGTAAGCATTTGGCAAACACAAATCATCTCTTTAGCTGGCTTCCTGCCAAGCTGCCCATTTCTTTTTCTCCTCTAACAGGAGACACCTCAATGGTCTATGAGTTCCAAGACATGAAAGAAAAATACAGTATCATAAACACATTTTCTGCAAAAATCTCATGATGAAGGACAGCTTACATGCACATGTCTTACTAAGACAAACCCCTAAGCTACACTGTGGTGCTACTACAAGTACGTGACAGTGCAGCCTACCGATAAAAGCATTTCGATGGGAAGATTATAATAAGCATGTACTTCATGTCCAATGGTCACAACCACTCCCGCCAGGAACTGGCCAACAGCCCCTGGGCAAAGCAGGCACTGCCACAACCGTAGAGAAAGGAAAATTCAGAAAAGCATTTTTTTCTGTTTCTGTATTGCACGCTCAGAGAAAGTTGCATGATTATTTGTGTGCTCACGATAAATAAGTCAACTTTTTTTTTTTTTTTCACTAAGCTGGCAGAGAAAACAAAAATTAACCTATGGATTTCTAGGAAATAGAGAGCTGCTGTGGTCTAAAATCTACTTCAGTAGTAGGAAATGGTAATTCAAGAAAATTTCACTAATTATGATCCTGATACCTGTCGTGGTTTAACCCGGCTGGCAACTAAGCACCACGCAGCCGCTCGCTCACTCCCCCCCCCCCCGCTCCCTCAGTGGGATGGGGGAGAGAATCGGAGAAAAGGAAAAAAAAAGTAAGACCCGTGGGTTGAGATAGAGACAGTTTAATAAGAGAGAAGAATAACAATAATGATAATAATAATAATAATAATGGTAAGAAAATATACAGAATATATAAAACAAGTGATGCACAATGCAATTGCTCACCACCCGCTGACCGATGCCCAGCCCGTCCCGAGCAGTGATCAGTACCCGAGCAGCGATCACACAGCCCGAGCTGCGACCACTCTGCCCGCGACTGACCGACCGACCCGACCAACTAACCCCCCCGGAGCATGACGTTATATGGTATGGAATAGCTCTTTGGACAGTTTGGGTCCTAGCTGTGCTGTACTCCCAGCTTGTTATGCACCTGGCCGAGCAGGAGAAGCTCAAAAAGTCCTTGAGCAGTCTGAGCACTACTTGGCAACAACTAAAAACATCAGCGTGTTATCAACATTCTTCTAGCACTGAATCCAAAACACAGCACTATGCTAGCTTCTGTGAAGAAAATTAACTCTATCCCAGCCGAAACCAGGACAATGCCAAACATCTAAGACCCAAATGTGGGCACAAGGTCCTACAGCATTTCACGTCAAAGGAACACAGAAGTCCTGGTGATGCAAGTCTCACTTCCTTTTTAGTTTTGCTAAAGAGAGCGTTTCTTTTTATGCCTTTTAAATTAGAAAATAAGGAAAACAATCTCTGGAGCTTACTGTCACAGTTGAGAGAACAGGTCTTACCGACCTGCCAAGCAGTAAACTAAAAGGCAAAAATATCCCAATTAACAAGATTTGACTTTAATTAATAGCTTCCTCTGAGCACTGATTTTCCCACGAAATCTCCCATAATAAAAAAAGAATAGCGAGAAACACGGTATTTTTCTTCTGACTCAGTACAAAAATAACTCTCCAAGAGACTCCTCAGTAGTTTATAATTCTTTTCAGGATTCTTCTTTCACCTTTCCACACCAAAAGAGAGGGTATCAGTTCTCAGTTCAAAGTCAGCCTCTTCGTGTTTTAGCTGAACAATTGTGGCTCATTCCCTAGAGCAGAAAAAGAGATGGGACACCACCATCACAACTGCACTTCGAAGGGCTGTAGCTTCGTATTAGTAGAAAGCTGACAGTTGTCATGAAGCAGGGAAACAGACAGCAGCACCACTATAGACCTGAGTGGCCTAGCTGTGATTAATCATAAAGATGTAAACATTTTAATGTGGGTTTGAATGTGTGCTATACTTCGGAGGAAGAGTGGCAGATCACTCTTGCACATGTGTTGGCAACTTAAAGAGCATTTGTAAACAGTGCTGAATTGGGAATGAAGTAGATCTCCAGAGGAAATCAATTTTCTGCAATATAGGAGGAAAACATCCCTGCAAATATTTAGGAAAGAAGTTTATTGAAAGCTGCTCAGTTTGCTTCTACAGCTTCTCCCTAGAGCCCTTCTTCCATCCTTCATTGCTCGCAGCAATGAATAAAAGTGGTATTAGAACAGGTGTAACTGGCAGGATGCAACTTTAGACCTCTTGGGGTGATATGAATCATACCTCGAATTTGCCTCATTCTTATGATGTCTGGCAAGATGTTGCCACCTTCTCACAAGAAAAAACATGGTGATGTCTTCATGAGGCTGGAAGAGCAGAAGTCCATAGATTCACAGCACACGATACAAGAAACCCAGAAAAAAGATTTTTAGTAGAATGAAGGTGGAAGGGCAAACTCCCCTGTAGTGTGGGCACAACCCCTGCATAAGATTTGTTCCTTCTCAGCACCACTTAATCCTCAGAAATACACAGTGTGTATGTGAGGAAAAGGAAACCAGTGCACAATTCCTTCTTTTCTCTCCAGGTCTTCCAGAAAGACACTGCTTTTCCTTCAGTACAAATGATATCCTTTGTACACAAAAAGGGAATGCAATACTGCCCATTACTTAGTTTTCAACTTGAGAGGAGCATACCATTAAAAATGCAGAAATTATTTCACTCATTAAAATTAAGACAATTTTTCTTGCAAAAGACTTACGAATACTTTAAAAAAAATTTCTATGACAATCCTGTGTGTCACAAGTGGAATACATTTTAGAAGTTAAAATTTTTCCACTTTGTCCTGCAACAGCATCAATTTTTCGTACGCCATTAGCTGCCAAAACTGAAAACTGTACAAAGATAGAAACAGATTCCTCTCTTCCACAAATGTGAGTGAGGCCATCCTAATCCTTTCAGATGTAGAAAGACTTTTTGAATTTCCAGTTCTAAATACATAGAAGCTCAGAAGTAGTGTCATTCTGCTGGAGGAGCTGGATTTCTGTGTTTCTTTTGGCAAAAGAGCACACTCTCCACTGCCTGGAGACAGGAGGATTGCAGCTTCGGCTGTATCGCTAGTCGAGTTATCCAAAGATCTTGGCAAGATCTTCAGTAAAGCAAAAAATGAAAAACTAGCAAAATCAGAGGAAAAAGGAAGAGTACATAAAGTGATTTCAACATGTCTTAATACATCATATCAATCTGCAAAATGCCACGCATCTCTTCATGCTTCACCCTTAAATCATCTCGCTTAAAGCCCGTGTTCAATTTCTCTCCAAATTTATTTTCTCCAAGCTTTCATTTGTCTTGAACGTACCTGATTATGCATCTAGCAGTTCCACTCACACACCAGAAATAAAAAGCTTCTTTACACGGTAATGTAAGCTCGCGAGTCTTCAAGTCTTGCTTGACTTGAAAAATGTTGCAAAAGATGTCTCTTTTGTTCGGAAATGTTAACACAAGCTCGGAATGTGCTTGTGTGTGTTTTCACACATCACCGAGAGATTCAGTTATCCACAGAGGGTGTATCTGTAACCTCATTAACGCGATTCAGCTAAGGAAGATCCTGGCATTCCCTCCCTCTTCATCTCTAGCAATAGTGAGAAAGTTCTGAGCACAAAATTGGAAGAAAATTTTCCAATTGAGAACTCTGACACTGTTGTGCTGTACTTCAGCAATATTTAACATTTTCTTTCTAAAATGCAAATTACTAGTCCGTGCTGACTAACTACAGACCTGAAAGCTTTCTCACATGGGTAGAAAATAACTGTTCTCTTTGCTTCCTTTAGCACAGAAACTCCCAGCACTATGGTAAATAGAAAAGGTTGCAAGACCGACCTGTATATTTTTCTCTCTCAAAATCCCTTGCTCCTCTTGCATTTCAGTTATTCTTTGAGGTATGAACACAACAGTTTCTTTGAGGCCAAAAAGCCACTGCCAGCTCCCAAACTTTCTCCCCGAACATGGAGGCGACCACCTGGGACAGGCACGCTCCGACATGCTGCCCTGCAGGCTATCTGCCATGGCCTCAGGAGCAGACAAATGCCTGGCTTGGAAAATGGCTAAATCTCATTTTCTGCTGAGCAACACCTGAAACTCCATTGAGTCCAGCACGTATAGCAACCGTGTTTATGATTTTATACCAGCCGGGCAGTCTGAGCAGCAAGGTGTCAGACAAAGACAATGCAAAACATTTCTCTCCCTATTTTCTGTCCCACAAGTCTTCCCAAGGGCCGTGGGATACCAGCTGCTCCATGCCAGAAAGGGATTATCCTGAACAGGCTCTTGGGGCACGTGAAATATTCCCAGCACTGTCATCTACCCAGCCAATTTCATTAGGATGCTCTGAGGAGTGCCAGATATCCCTCAAGGCACTTCAACCTCCCAGTCACAAAAGGAACCAATATATAGTATCTTAAAATCATACTGCCACCAATCAAGTGCCTAAATTCCAAAATTCAATTAATTTGGGCACTAAGCAGAAGGTATTAAAAAAAAAAAAAAAAAAGCAGCCTCCTAACTATGTCAAACTCAGTAAGATTGATTTTAGCTTGTTTTCACTTCCTTGCATTTCATAATCTACCCTGTCAACTCTTGTTTTCGTTCATGTGAAAGACCTAGCATGGTATTTTAATGACAATGAAGCCACTTGCTGCCTCTCGCAAGACAGCAAGCCCACTCTGTAGGCTGCTGTACCTTAACCTCGCAGGCATCGGGGAGCAGGGAGCACCAAGAGCCACAGACCAGAGCTTGCTTTGATGGTTTTTAATGGTGAGAATTTTCATCAAAGTTTTGTGCAGCTGAAGAATGCTGGGAGAAAACAAGATTATGTCTGTAGCAATCCAGGAGAGCCCCGAAAGGTAATGACTTTGTACCATCCATGGAAAAGAAAGATCTAAGTTTTCCTCATGAATGTGACACGGGACTCTAACAGCCAGACATTTGTCACTTTGATATGTGCATGGTCTCCAGAGCTGTCTAGGTGACAAAACCACATCCATTAAAATACACTCTAAATAAAAAGAGACACAATAGTACATTATTCTTAAGACTGCTATGTGTCAGGCAGATTTACAATAGAAATGTAATCCAGTCCCAGGCACGCCTGTGACTCACTGTTAGCAAATCAGAACAAGGAGATCATGCTACTGTACAATAAGAATTCAGCAAAACATTTTATCATTTCTCATTCTCCTGCATGTACTGTATTATCAGAATTTCTTCTGAAGAATGTAATTTGGTTTCCCATTACAGATAATTGGAATGTGTTTTACCTCAGTGCAATGTCCAGTCAAATAAAACACAGAAGGACATGAGAAAAGTAGAAATCGAAGCACCTAATAGGTTTTTCTTTTGCTGCTTGTAGACATACTCTGATTCACTTTTTTCCACTTCGCTATCTTTATATACGCAATTTGAAAACGGCTCAGGCAATGCTTACTCATAGTTTTGATTGGGTACAGTATGCCCTAGAGTGGAAGAAGTAACAATGATGGCAATTCATTAATAAAAATTACAAAAAATAATATAGAATCATAGAATCGTTTAGGTTGGAAAAGCCCTTTAAGCTCCCCCAGCCCAACCATTCCCCTACCCCTGCCATCCCACCCCCAAACCCTGGCCCTCAGCACCGCCTCTGCCCGGCTGTTCAATCCCCCCAGGGCTGGGGACTCGACCGCTTCCCTGGGCAGCCCCTTCCAGTGCTTGACAATGTCACCACACCATACTATGCTTCTCCAAAGAAACACATCTCCCAGGAAAAAAAAATAAGCACAGCTCAGATGTTAAAATTATTCAAGCCATTACAGTGAGATTTCATCTGGCTTTATTTATCACACAAAGCAAATCTCTTCCTTCCCTGCAAGCCTCTTCCCTGCAAGATCTCATTTTACTCTTCTGTCTAAAAAAAATGCTTCAGAGATAAAGACATGCAAATCCTTACCTCCACAGACACAGGCCAAGGCACTAATTCCCTTATTTTAACTTATTTAGTCCACATATAGTTCAGCATAAGGCATCTTTACCTAATTTGTTACATTAAACCAGTTCCGGAACATTTGCAGTATCAGAGATTATCTTCTGGTCCTGTCTTTTATTGAAAAGTCACTGAGGAATATTAGAAACACATTCAGGTGGGCAGCGTATGCTAAACTGGGGGCCCAATCTTTCTTTAACATGAGAAAAGGTAATGCTGCGAACTTTAAAAAGCAAAAGAAAACGTGAGAAACAAAGCACATGCGACCAACCACTGCTTTTGGTTTTATTTCTAAATACAAGACATTTGTCATAAACAATATAGTTTGGGATTTAACTATGGTCCATACAGGGACTCAACACTACATACAGCGTATCATTCACTGGAACAAGAGATTTCTTTAGGACTAGATAAAGTAGATCCAAGGACAAGGGCACATCTGGAGTTTCAGATGATGCAAGTGAAAAGCAAGAAGGTAAGATGTTCCCCCCCCCCCCCCCCGCCCCAATACTGGCTACTACACATTTGGCTGAGTACTATATTATTTTCATGCCATCTTGCTCTTCTTTGCAGCCATAGCCCTGGTGCTTACCTTCAGCATGTAAGGAAGATGAGGACTAGACAAAGGGCAGTGTGCCCGAGCATCACCTTCTGCTTGAACATTACATGAGCTCTACAGCCTCTCAGTCTTCCTGTATTTATTATTGCCAGAGCACTCCCTCATTGCATTAAGAGCAATTTTGCTCTCTACACACTCATTAAATACTATTAAGCATAATAATAGCACAAACACTAAGAAATGATAGCCAGGCTTTTGTTACGAGTTCTGTACAAATCTTGATGGTACCCATCCAATGATACTTTGAACCAATCAGTATTTGTTCAACACGCAGCAGAAAGCACAAACGTGCATTCTGAAGTACTGCAATAGATGCTTGACTGTGAGGAGAGTCAAAAGCACTAGAACCGTACCTTTTTATTTAATTTTTTTCCATATGACTCATAGAGCCCTTGAGAGCTTTCTTAGTAGCTTGGCTTGCTACAATCCTTTTGCTTCAGAACCCAAATGATACTGTCCAGCCACCACCTGCTTCAATACACCCAAGACTCCTTATCCTACAAAGAAGTAAGTTGAATCAAAGCATTATTATTTACTGGCCACGAGGTTATTATCAACATCTGAAAATGGTCTGACTTACAACACGCTACCAATTCTCATCCTTATCATGCTTTGCAATTGCTGATGACTTCCTTCAGAAGAAAAAAGTCACTGTCATTGTGACTGAGGAGGAAATTTGGTAATGCCGAAACCTTCTTCCTGTGACTGATTTGAGATTAGGCATGTAAAAGGAGAACCACAGGCACTCAAATTCTAGAAAAATGTTAAGTGGCAATTTGCAAGTCAGTATTAAGAGGTGACGTCCATCACCACTCTAATGAGGCTACAAATAATGTAAAATACATTTCTTCTTCTATAAAAAACTATAGCTGCAAGATCTCAAGTGAGCGTCTTCACAACTGTTCTTTCCAAAATCTTTCCATTGGTAAAGCAAGATTTCCTTGTCAATAGCACTCGTAACTTCCCTACAACATAATAAAACATGGGCAATTGCCAAAATGACTATTAACACTTCCACGGGGTAGCAAGGAAATACATAATGCTGATGTCAATGGAAAGTCAAGAGATAAAAACATGGTGCTAAAGAATCACTTTTACAAAATGTACAACTGAGGAAATATTGACATTTATAATTCACAGTTATTTAGTGTTTTCCATAAAAACGCACTCAATAAACCACTGTGTAGTATAAACACAGCATCCAAAACTAGAACCAACTCCCAAGTCAGGTCTCAGATGTTTGGGCCAGACCCCGGCAAAACGAGGTGAGTGACAGTGTCACCTCCAAATAGGGCGAATGGTTTATTAAAAGAAGGAATTTGTACAAGCTATTGTGGTTAAAATCCCTGTTGTGGCTACAGGGTGTTTATAAAGCTACTAAAAACCAGCTGAAGATGAAAAGCCAAGTTAATGCCAGTAAACTCGGTTCTTTCAGACCTGCACTAAATCACCATTAGTTGCTACAGAATCTCCCTGGTTTGAAATCCTCTGGATCAAGTCATGATGAAGCCTGTAACAGAAGCTCATCTATTCTGAACCAGACCTTTTCCCCACTCCCCCATTCAATGCTTTGGCATTTTAGTATAGTCACGATGGCTTACAGGCACAGGTAAATAGTATTGTCTATATTAGACCAAGTGACATAACTTGAAGGACAACACAGGCTTTTGGGCACAGAAGACCTTTATAAACCAGGGACAGAAGTGCTTCTCTTGTGTATTCTTCATGCAGTCTTTATCTTTCTAAAATACCTGTACTTCTAGAGAGTTCACAGAAGTCCAGTCTATGTCCCAAGTCTTGCATTCTGACTCTTCAGAAAAAGATCTGTACTCCCTCTCAGTTATCCCTACAGCCCAGTCTCCATTTCCAAATGTTCTGCACTATAAATTCCTTGTCTTTAAACCTATCAAGCCTGGTAACGGTTTTCTTTGGGCCCAGGATCACTGCCATAAAGCCCAAGTGGTACTGGACATCTGACGCTAAATTCTAAAGATTGGGGTTCAGGAGTACTGGGAGAAAACTGACAATCCTACTCACAGTGGCACTCTGCATCCTGTGCAGAAGAAATCCACGTCTTCCTACCTTCCAATTAGGAAAAGCAGAAATTTGTGGCCCAAGCAGAACAATTTAGCTGAGAAACACCTGAGTTCCTATTTAAAAAGAGAACTCTGCAAGTCAGTAGCACTGTAAGTCAGAGAGGTGTGGGAAATCACACGGGGAGATTCACCAGAGACCCCTCTTTCAAAATCCCCTTCCTACCTTGGTCTGTTGCCTTGTGCCTTTTAAACGAGAACGCAGTTTTTCCTGTGATGAGATTGTGGCAAATACACAGAGCGATTTACACTTACTCAAAGGTTAGAATAAAAGGAGCCAGAAAAATAGTCAGTACAAAAAGATAGAGTTTAAAAAGACAGCTTTTATTGACACTGTCTGCTCATTTTTAAACTCTACCCAGCTGAGAACAACTCAGTAGGACGTGGGGAGATTTTTTATTGTGTACGTCAAACGGCTTGAACAAGACCTTGAGTCTTGGCCTCTACACCATATGGCTCCACAACTAATAATTACTATAAGAATCTGTTATTAATAAGCATTAGGTAAACTCACATTTTAAAATCTCCAAGATACAATACAGGTAAGGGGTGAAGTTGGCCCATAAAGAAAAGAAATATTGAACACTTTTGATAAGAAGACTCTTACATACTTTTTAGTTCATTTACTGCACTGGAAGACTGGGGGGAAAATGTGTTAAGCTTAGATCAGTGGATTTCTTAGGCAAGCTGCTGAAAATAGTTTGGTAGAAAGAAATAGGTGACCTAAGTGCGCATTTTGTTGTTTTAACAATAGAAGATATTTATATTTTATACCATTTACCACTGTCATTGTGCAATAAGACTTTGAAACAAGATGAAATTGAAATAGCATTTCTGAGGAATGATAAATTGCAGGTGAAACCTACAGCGCTAAATGGAGAGGGGAGCATTCAATCTATTCTTGATGATAGCTGGAAATGTCAGAGAATAAAAGAAAAAAAAATGTTCAAAGCATATATACATACACCTTTGCATATGGCATCTTTTCACTCTTATGATGAATCACACTGATTTTCTTTTTATACTGAATCAAGCTTCTGTGTGCAGTCTAGTTGGACAGCGTGCTCTCCAGTAATGTGGTGATGCAGGCTACATAAACAGAACTCAAAGATAAATCAGATAAAATTAATGTCCCCAAATAATACTGCATTACTTTAAAGGGGGGGTGTAAGTATATATGGATTTGTTTACTCTTCAGGAAAGAAATGGGCAAATATTAGGTGAGCAAATACAAATAACAACATACTCTGACTGCTAAATGAGTATCAATGCCCCAGATTCTAAAAATATTTAATGGTGTCTACAGCACATCTGTATATGCATGTATTTATATAAATGGTTAAAATTATCACAGTATTTCTATGCCAAATTCTGATAGAAAATTCGCATTTTGTTTCAAGATGTGGTGGTTTTAGAAGTTTACGGTTTTTCTTTAAGTTATAAGCAAATATACTGTAAAACATCAGGACGTGAGGCAGCATGAACCCAGCAGAGCACTAACAAATACTTTCTGCACTGTACATGCTTTGACAGTCTTGGTGAGCTACACATAGCGTTTGCTCTTATTTCATAAACCCTTTTGTAACTTCTGGAGAGAAAAGGCATTGAATTACAACTCCATAAAGAAGATAACACTGGTGGGAATGACAGATAAATATTTTTGTTGCCTGCTATAAGCACACTAAACATAATCAAGTAAATATTCCAGGGCAGCTGTTTATTTACAAACAAATAGGGAGATTGTTTTAAAATAACAGACAGTAAGCTACTGTTTTCTATTCTAAAAACCATTATGAAAAGCAAAGGAGGAAAAGTGAAGGTCATGTTTTGTATTGCAGCTAACAAGAATCAGTTCTTTTATTACAAATGGAAAGGATTTAAAAATAAGCATTACAAGCAGTATAGAATACCATCCTCTAACAGATACCCAAACTATTTCTGTATGTTCCCAGCAAATCTCTTGATTGTTATAAACAAAGAAGCTTCCTGATGACTTTGAAAGAGTGGTTAATATCAGGCACAGCAGAAAAACTTACTTTCTTCTCTCCCAAAAGAAGGAAATTTTCAAGGTGCAGAGGCCATTGTTGTACCACTGAATACTTAATACCAACGCACCTATCTATTAGAAAAACATTGTCATAAACCTGATTTGGTTTTTCGTTCATGTACAGTACTCTACTATGCAAAACACGTAGGAATAATGTGAGGACCATCTCTAACTAGACAAAACCATTTGATTCACATATAGGAGGACGTCGGGGTTTGCACAAGGCCATACCAAGGTCGTATTGCAAGAATGCATTTGGTTTGTCCTGGAGTATGAGAAAGAAGGTATTTTTAGTTTAAGCAACTTGGCTTGAACTTTTTTCCCCCTCAGTCAGCTCAATTCCATGCAGAGCTATTCGTGCTCAAAAATAACTGTTTCATATTCTGGGAAGCTATTTTCAGGATGTATTGTTTCGCTATTCGACTATACTGATGATATGTAGGAAGTTTAGTGGAGAAAATGGGAAATTGAGGCCAGAGGGAAGGTGGAAGAGGGATGTTAGTATTTCAAACTAAATCTGCCATGATTCTTCACAGCCATACTCCTGGCATACAGTAAAGTTCAGTCCACGCTTTCTCGTAGCCACATGAAATATTGTTGCCTCTGCGATCGCTTACTATACCCTCCAAGACCTTCTACTACAACTGCTCGTGTAAACACTCCTGAGCCTGGATTTTGTCAGAGTAATACAGGATAAAGAAATCCGTCCATAAGAACTGTTTATGCATACCTGGGTCAGGCTTGGGATGCAACAGCCGCACGCGGAGCTGAGGGAGGCCAAACCTCTTTGATGCGTGGAGGCAGTGGAGCAGCTGTGAGCAGCAGTGTCCTCCTCACTGCTGCCATCGCGCCATCCCCCCTGGCCTCAGCCTTTTGCTGGCACCGTTTCCAAACCAGCGCTTGGCATCAGGATGCAATGAAGATCAATCAGGTCATCACTCATACAAGCAGGACAATGCCAATGTCACATTCATACGGACGCTGAGTTGCTCTCTGTTTTCAAAAGCCAAAATGCTGTGCCAAGATATTTAGAAACTTAAGCCTGTTAATTGGGATAAGTAAGGTTATTTTTGCTCACTGGCCCAGTATTGACATCAATGGAGTTATGATCCCCTCTGCCATCGTAGGGGACTCAGCTTATCCTGACTGACTCTTCCTTCTGAAGCCTTTTGCCAGGTACTTTGAAAAGGGATTAGTTTAGCTTTCCCCATGAGCAGTTTCAAAATATTATTGCAATGTGTTTCTGGAAGACTAAAGGATGAGTTACTGGTGATTTCTCATCAGCCTCTGCCTTCTGGAAGTGCAGTTCAAGGCGCTGTTTTGATTTGCAATATACATGTCAAAGACAGGGCATTATTTTTGCCTCTCGTGATCCCTACAAACAAGAATTAAGCACTCTAAACCAGTGTAATATTTACAGTAATCTAAAACTTCTGAGAATCAGAGGAGGTCTCTTCAGCATGAGGTAAATTCACAAAATCTATCTGGGTTCCCAAGATAGTAAAGTAATACTGCAGAGATTATATGAAAATGTCGATTCTGCTCTATACAAAAATACAATACTTCTTAGTTCTGTTCTTTACAAAAAACCATAATACTCAGCTTTTAGGTTTTATTAGTATAATACAATTACTAAGAGTGTAGTGCTGTAAATAAATAAAAAAAATCCCAACATTTAAATAAAGATATTAGAAAATATGTTTTCCCTGAAAGGAAGCAGAAATCATCAGTTTGTATTACAACCCATGGCAACAGCATCCTCCAACATTTCATCCCAAGCGTTAGAGCAGCGTGTGTCTGCGGGGAGCTCTGGGATACAGCAGGCTTTGAACTGAACAGGACAGGAACTGAACAACACTGTATTAAATTGATATATTTAAGCAGACAAAATGGTTGGCATAAACGTTTCAAATTAAAGGTAAATAAGATTCTTCTGAGGCTGTTAGCACTGGCTTCGCAGATAATTTATTTGTGATATTAAATGATCACAAATGGCACAGCCCTTTTATTACCTTCTACCCTTAACGTAAAAACAAAACAAAACCGAACCTCACTGCATTAATGTAATTTGTTCACTACCATTCCTCTCTCCCTAAGTCACCTATATCTATTTCAAAAAGCACCCTGACCTTATTTCTATTGAAGTTCAGATATTGACTGGGTGTAATCTCATTGTGACATCTCACAAGGTAGTAACGCAAAACATGGGGAATACTTACACTACAAACGTCATTAAAAAGATGGCAATATTCGTAGTCATTAGCTTGGTATTTGTCTGAGCCAACAAAAAACTTGCTTACAACACACAAAGACATCCTTGTCTTCCATAATTTATTCCCAGGCTGGGATATAGCAGAGGAGCCTGCTAAGACCTAGAAATGCTAGGATTAAAAAGAGCGCCAATGCATCGTAAGATCATGTACATGAAAAAACCCCACCAAGGTACCAAAAGGTATGAGCACAGGCCTTTGCTAGGAGGAATTCACTTACCCTACTTGTAAAGTAATCAAAGCGTAAGGAACTGATCGTTAGCTTGACGCCACTTTGAGGCATTGGTCTGTCTGTTCTGCTAGCAAGGCCGTGGGTATCAAGGGGTTCCCCGATTTCCCAAGAGCTTCCCACAGCTGTGGCCAAAGCCAGCCCAAACTCTGCTGATATAGCCCATGCTATCGGGATATTGTCGGGGAGTAGAGCATACTATGGGAGGGACAGTTGGCTACAGGTTTAACTTACTCCTCTTGGCTGTTCGTTCCTGGAGCATCCTCATTCTAGAAGAGGCAGAACCTCTCTGTTTTCTTCTGACAAAACTAAAGTTTTGCTGCCGTGTCTCCTGCTACCAGCCATTCCAAAGTAACAGTTTTTGTGAAAGTTTTAGAACATTGTACTTAACTATTCAGTGACATTTGCTTTGAAACTGTAGGCATTCTTTCACCTGTCTAATTAATGCAGTGTATAATACACAGGGGAAATTAAACTTCTGGGGCTTTTTTATTGCCAGCTGTAAACATATAAATTCAAATTGTACCACTCTTTTGTAAATTTTTAGCATGTCATACCAGACTGATAAATGAGTTGGATTACAAACTGATTTCCAAGAGAACAATTCTACTGTTTTAAAATCACCGATCCCATCGCACAGCTGATAAAGACCAAGCTGTTACGCTCTTGTAGTTGTTTCACTCTTTCCAGCTACCAGCTCATGCCTTGCGTCTCAACTTGAACATCCAAGGAATTACCCAGTTCTCCTCTGCAAGGCCTGGTATAGCACAGTACCGTTGTAGTCACGCGTTAAGGGGGTGGTGGTAGATATTAAAGCCACCGGTTTTAGTGAGTACACTTTTTTGCCCCAAGTATCCAACGCTAGTAGGAGACTCATTCTATGGAATGAAACAGTACTGCATACGCTTTACTAAATGCTGTATATGCAAAATAGTATTCGTCTTAAAAAAACTGAATGAAACTACTTCAGCAAGTCATAGCAGGTCTCCTTCTGCTCCTTAGCATTCTTAGTAGTTCTGCTTTGAATTGCCCTCATTTCCCTTTATACTCGGGGTTTGCGTGTGTGCAGCCGTTTACCCCAAAATTAATTTTGCTAAAAAGTTGCTTGTGTCTAGGTGGGTACCTCCCCAGATTCTCACAGGCTCCTCAGCATCTCTGTTTTACTTCCCTGCCTCGGCGCACTCTCTTTTTTCCCAGATCGAGGTCTGTTAGAGAAGTCCCAGCAAACCTCCCCATGCTACACTAGTTCAGAAGGGTATTTGCCAGGTTGACGCCTCCTCCAAGCAAGGCCATGCTGTTTCCAATTCGCTTCCCTGGCTGAGCTGGGGCATTCTGGTCTGGCATACTGGAATCGGTTAAGTTCACAGAGAAACCAACCTTTCGTCCTGATCGGGGATGGGACACGTATTTCCTTCCTGGTGCTACCGCACGTCTTTAGCTTGCACGAACATTGTGCCTTCAGAAAACTGCCTCGCACGCATCTTATTTGCTAGATTTATGCTAATACAACCTCATGCATTCATTGGTTTATAAAATGAGGTTGATGTCAAGGCTTCGTTAGGCTGCGCAGGCTTTTGTGGCGTCAGGAGCAATCATTGGTATCTTCTCGGCTTTACGTGATGGCACACTTTTATAAGATTATCAGCTCAGCAAATTTCCCTTACTCAACAAACGGCGAAGTACTGCGCTAAACAAAGTCAAACTGAATCAACACAATGTCTTCTAGGTAGACAGTAAACATAATACAAGAAAACATATAACTTGTATCCTTTTTGCCAACGTTTTTTCCTGTTAATGAAATAAAAAAATAAGCCACAAAAAAATATGAATAAACAACCTGCCTTAGAAAATCAAGCTGCACACTGGAAACAAGGATCAAATCCTTGATTTACATACACTGAAAGAATATTTTTTTCAAAGGCATTCAGGACACTGCACCATGAAAATCAAAAGCCTGAGGATATTGATGGTAAAGAAGGTAGTATGCTCATGAGCTAACCCTGACCACTGGCATACGATTCATAGTCAAATATCACGGAAGTCCAGGTATTTCTTTTTGTGTGATTCTCTGAATAATTATTGTAGAATTTTCTAGTAGAAAAGTACACATTCCTTAGGTTTCTCACAGCAAAAAGGAGAATAATGCACCTATCTGTGGAGCGGTTGAACGAGATACAGGACATTTGTCCTATTAAAATGTTAATCAAACGTATACATAATTCATCAATTATGTATACAACAGAAGAAAGGACAAATAGACATTTAAAATTTGATTACTGTTTTATCCACACGGAGCAGAGCTGGCTGCAAAATCCCCTGCTATGCTTCAATTTACAAGACAACATTTTAGAACTTAAAATAGATTTGCTATGGTAGGCTACTGGATCTTAAATTTGAATGTAAATATACCTATTTAAATATAGGTGAACCAGCATAAAAGGTGGCTAATGCCCCAGTTTCATTAGTATTTCAGTTCCAAAAGGTAAAGCTGTTAGATCAGTTCAGAAGTCCTCTGAGGCAGGGAGTGACAAGTATTGTTATTTTTGTAAAGCTCCATTCATCAGCTGTTTACAAATGGGACATACTTCCAGAAACGCACATTGCGGGAATGACTAATTTATCAACTTGTATTCAAAGCTGCTGGCCCAAGGCTATGGCTTAGCATTTAATTACACAAGTATATAAAATCATTAATTAGTTGATCACATCTCACTGGACAGGCTTCCTGGGACAGCCCTCTTGATGCTTTCTGTCCCAGGGCCATGAACTACTACTGCAATCAAAACCACAAGTGAGTTTACCAGCTGAAAGCCAATCGGTCATTTATCTGAGTTACCTTCAGAGAGTGGGTCGCTGCTGACCTTGGGCTGTTGGGCAACTTTCTCTGTGCAGGCCAGAGTAGTGACCAGCAACACGAACATCAGACCATCATTTCTTAAACTGGACATAAAACAAGGTTATTTGAAAGTCAAGAAAAACATTTAAAAGTCATAACCGGAAGCCTAAGTAACTTCAAACTTGATTTGTGCACATCACTGAGTATTCAGTGTGACATTTCAAGCACTGAAAGGAACACAATTCTTTTTAGACTGGATGGCTACTGTAAATTCAAATAGCTATTTGATCTAGAATTTATAACAATGACTGGCTGAGTAAATTCTTCTGCCGTAGCCTCACATCTTCTAACACATTTAATGGGTTCTTGTCCTTTGAGTCTTGATGATGTAGCTTCCCTGCATGATGGAATGGAGTAGGAGCCCAAAGAACAGAATTTGGTTTTATGACTTTAATACCCAAGGTATTCCAAAGCACTTTAGAAAAGAATTAATTATGTGCCAGTGCTGCAGTGACCGTAGGTAACTATAAAAGTGATTACGTGCCCAGCAGGAGTTCTCAGACACTGTAACAGTATAAACAAATAGAACAAAACATTACTTTGTATTTCTGGCATTTGGGCTAGATGGCATCTAGTCACCATGTTGTATTTCTGACAAATCTCTCTCAATTGCATTGTTTATAACGTTATTCCAGCTGCTTTTCTCTCCCTGTTTGCATTGTCCGGTCACGTCTATGCATTTACCCTCATATGAATGTTAGTCATCTTGGATGTCCCTCATTACTGCTCCCAAAGACACAAATCATCTTCACTATTTCTCTAGTCTTCATCAGATTCCATCCATTACTTGTGACTGGATCTGCCTCTGGTGTTTTTCTCAATGCTCAACAGTAGATGGTTTTCCGTTTGCTCGCTAAATGACCTTGCCATTTGGAAGCACTTTACAAGTCTAGCATCTTCCCTCAGATTTGATCGATACAGTCTGGTGGGGCACAGAGTGTGAACCTTTCCATTCCAAGCCTATTAATCAACATTCAGGATTCTCTACTCTTCTTATACAACGATTCTTAAGACTTTCAAAGACACTGCTCTTCAGATTATCTCCCCATTGGTTTTTGGTTTGGTTTTTTTGAGTCTCTACTTTCTTCTATAGCTTTTTTGTATGTTTCTGCGTTTCAGAATTAAATAGCATGTCTACATTTTCCCTTTCTGTGCAAGCCTACATCACTGCTACCTGATAAAAGCCTGTTGTTTTTTCCACTTTTAGTTATGCTGCCCTTTAGCTAATGTGCATGACTAAAACTGATCCCAAAATCACTCCCGGTATCTCCGAACTGTGTCACCATACTTCGCAAGAAGATCCCTCAGGGCTGAAGTTAACGAAGCCCAGTCTGGCTGAGCAGAGCGCAGCACGAAGAACTACAAATCCTGACTAGATAGTTGGCCAGAACCTACATGTATCTAGGTTGCCAATATAATTATGTGGGCTTTCTATAGAAAGTAAGCATTTTTGAGACATCAGCCTTCTGTCAAGAACTGGTGCTGGCAGATAGGGACTGAGCCAGAGAGGAAAAGACGCACCCACCGAGCACTGTCACTGAAAAGCCATTTCCTGAGGAAACCAGGCTAAGGCCTCTCTTTTGTTTCAGCTTTTTGAATACAAAGGGTCATTGTATTCTTGGGCGATCCTGTTTCTAAAATTTGGCAATGGAAACTTGTAGTTATCAGGATTTAAGCTAACCAGGATCCAATTCACATCAGTACAAGGCTGGAATTGGGTTTCAGTTGATGTAGCCTGGACCAGGACTGACCTCATAACTGCTTTTTTCCAGTTTTAACCCGCGTGCATAACCTCCCTTCCTCAGGTTATCTTGAAGAAGACACAGTTTCATGACAATTCACCCTCATAAACCCTGGGCTACGAAGATGCCTCAGCAAAGCTAACAAAGCTCCATTGCACCGAGTAAGTGGGTGTTTTCACTTGTTGGTTGTGTTGTTGTTTGTTTTTTTTTTTAAATCAACCCCCTAAATTTTCTCTTTGTTTTTATGGTTAAGGGTTACAGGCCTCTTTCAATTCCAGAGCAAACAGCTTTAACTGATGGGTTTCTTGAGCACTTACAGAGTGTAACATTATTTACCTTTTATTCAATCTCGCATTGTTCCCTGTAGTGTTTGAACCACTTCTACAAGGATGAATTCTCTCTTCTTCCAGCCGTCACGCATTATTTATTCTAATGCCCTATACACTTTATTTTCTGTTTTATCTTGATGCAATAATTTTATTTACCCAATGGAAGATTGTGTCTTTGCGTATGCCTCTCTTTTTCATTTGGTACAAGACAATCACAGGTTCACTAATTCTGCACTGGCAGTTCTTCACCATTCCTTCTAAATTTATTCTGCTGTTTTCTACTCACGCATCACCTTGACAGCTCGGAATGTGATATTCTCCCACGCAGCACCGTAATCCAGGCCTGGTGCAGCACTCCCCAGCCAACTGCAGGGCGGGCAAGAGCAGCTTTTCACTAGGGCCTAACGTAATGACACCTGGGCAGTATCAGGATTTAAGGGAATAATAATTACTACAATAACAACAGGTACCATCACTGGACTACTTTAATACGCTGTCTCAGGCTAGGGACTAAATAGATGTTAGACCGAGGTATGCCAAAAGGAAAAGACCCTCGTTTCTATTGGAGTTATGGGGAGGGTGGTTATGGCATGTTGCATAATAAAACAAATTCACAAAACTAATCCTCTTTCTGCAGAGCACCTACACACATAATAAAAGAGCTACTAAGAGCCCAGGTGAAGCACATTTTCATCACACGGAGACCATTCTTGCAAAATCTCCACTTCCATAAAGAAGAGTTAAACTTTATTGTTCAAGGGTAAAGTAACTCTAAGAGTAAAGTAATGCTCTAACATTTGCAGCATTAGGATGCATTAGCTAGGTCTTTACATGTTTCCTGATTTTATTAAGTTTTATTACCAGACCATGATAAAGTTTGCAAACCGGTAATTTTGGTGATCTACAGTAAGTAATGAAATGAGAAGAAAATCATGTTAAAACAACATTAAAAGGGAGAGTCATTCTTAACTGCAGAGAGTAGGAAGCTGCAAGCAAAACTCCCATTAACAGTAAATGCAGCAGATTAAAAAAAATTCCTACATATTTGCTAAAACAGACTCAGTGAGATTTCCTTGCATTAAGGAGGACCACAGGAGTACAAGTTGTTTTCTCCTCCTTACTGTCCTGGGCTTACCTGCTGTTGCTCACTTTTAAGATTTTCATGCCATTAACAAAAACTCTTATTTAAAATTTCACATGTATATAAACCTATGTACACCATGAATTGCGGTGGCGAGTTTATGAGCTGATAGAAGAGTATGTAGGAATGCGTCCTGTGCCAAATCATTAAGAAGGTTGCTTTACAAAGCTGACTGGTGGGTAATATTAGAAGTTGAACAGAAGTTCCTCAACTAAAGAAATGCTGAGATCCACTCAGCATTCACTGTTTTAAACTACATTATGTTCAGATAAAAGAAAAATTAAGGTGGCCTCTTGAAAGAATATTACTTGGGTGCTTCAGGCCTCTTAAGAAGTTAGAAGCTCTTTGTTTCAAATCTTTAACTCCTGGGGACTCTAATTACTGCAATGCTTGCAGCATACTGAACTTCACCGAAACAGCCAACCCTGCTCTCTACCCATCAGTATTTGCCACTGGCATCTTCTTTTGCCTGGGATACCTACAGTGTCACGCGTATCTTTTTCATTTCCACCACCATAGCTACAAGCTAAAATGTCGGGATGGTTGTTTACAAGGCAGAATGACACCAGAGTCCCCCCAGCAGGCAATACTGAAACTCATTAACCAGGAAAAGAGCCCAACAGTCACAAAGTAAGAGGAAACCACTAGGTCGGGGGGATGAAAGCTATACTTTGGGGCGTGATGGACTGATACGGGGCCTGTTCTACTGTCCAACAACGATTCATAGGTTCCTTAAGTAGGGACAAATGCAGTTCAGCGTTTGTCAATCAGTCCCGAGCATGGTAATTTGGGGGCGGACGACATCCGGCTGTTTCATTACCAGAGAAGGAACAGCATGAGAGCGACCATGTCCCTCACAGGCTCCGAGGCAGGCAACCAGGGTAACCCTCGCAGAGGAGGCTTCATTACCGAGGGTCTGGTCACAGTCAGGCAGAGCATTAGCAGCTTTACCTCATGCCTCAAGTTGTGCCGGGGCAGGTTTACGTTGGACATTGGGAAAAATTTTTCCACCAAAAGGGCTGTCAGGCCCTGGAAGGGGCTGCCCAGGGAAGGGGTCGAGTCCCCAGCCCTGGGGGGATTGAACAGCCAGGCAGAGGCGGTGCTGAGGGCCAGGGTTTGGGGGTGGGATGGCAGGGGTAGGGGAACGGTTGGGCTGGGGGAGCTTAAAGGGCTTTGCCAACCTAAACAATTCTATGATTCTATATACATTTATTCACTTGAAGGCAATGTATCCCTTTTTTTCTTCCTGCTTTCAAATTATCGTAGTTTTTGGCATCACATGAAAGAAGAAAAATTTTGGATATCTAAATGCCTCATCCTAATGAGTTCCCCAATTCCTCCATACTCTTTAGTCACTCAGGTACTTTTGAAAACGTCTTTTAGCAGCAGACTAAAACAATGATTTTCCAGCAGGCCCCTGCTTTTCTTTGTTTTAATGTACAGCCACACTTAGAGCATATATTCAGCTTCACTCTTCATAAAGAGTGAAAATCACCTCTGTCAAAAGCCAGAACAACTACACAAATTAAATTCCAATTGTAAGTGAGACTCTGCCGAGCCTTTGGCTCCGTGCTCGCCTGCCGAAGAGCAGTGACTTCCATACTAAATGAATTTCCCAATAAAACCCTGATCAGCAGACAATCATTTCAGATCTGACTCCTGACAAGGATTTTTACTGACAACAGAAGATGACAAAAAAAAAAAGTCCCTAAGCGTCATAACAAGCCATCTGCCACCGTACGCTTTTTCAGACAATTAGTTATCATGTACTGGTTACTCTCATTTTCAGCATTTCCTTCCTACAGAAACATTTTGACAGTTCTTTTTCCATTTTATTCATGGGCGAGCAAGGTTAATATTTTCTGAAGACAAAAACTAACTTCACTGTTTAATTTTCTATATAGTCATTGACACAGGTCTTTTAGTCTAATACCTAGGGTTTGTGTTCCACGTAGAGCCAAAAATCCCTGATAAGCTGGAATGGTCCTGAGGCTTCAGAATGAATAACGCGAGAATGAGTTCTGGTTTGTTTTCAAACTACTTTTTAAAAATTCAAAGGATGGATTTAATTAAAATGCAGACTCTTTTCCAAAATTCCTCATAGTCCTTATTGCCAACCTACCCCATGCATATCAATTCTTGAAAAATTAACTCTCCTTCCCTATCAACATTTTAGGGAACTGCTTTGTGAATTAATTAGTAAGGATGGCACAGGCACACTTAATAGGCAAATTCCTGGAAATTAATTTTAATTTTTATTATATACTGTACAAACCTAAATTCTCAGATTCTCCTCCGAGTTTGCCAGCTTTGTCTGTAGCCATACACAAAAATAAAGCCATAGTTCTGGAAGCTTCCAAGGCCGGCACAAACGCAGCCCAAGTTTACCCATGTTATACTGCTTACGGACAGGAAGACCAAGTACTATCTTTTGCTTGCATCTTTCTCAGTTTTTCAGTCGGAATCTTTTTTTACGAAGAATATTAATCTGTTCTTGAGTAAATTCCTACCTAGGAATGCAAGGATCAGGCATTCTTTGTGCCACGTAAAATGCTTTAATAAATGTAATCATGCCTCACACAATCCACTCCACGGTTATATCACTGCAGATACATGGCTGAAATGGAAAGAACAAGGCTTGTGCCATAAGGAAACTATAGCTTAGATGATATAAAAATTCCCTTTGCTTTCAGGTAAATCACACACCTTTAGTTGCCCATAAATTCTCAAGAGAGCTCTCTGCAGTTGTAGTAATTTTCCTCAAGAAAACTGATGTATAAAACCACAATCTTAGGTAAGCAGAACAAGACTGAGGAGTGTCCTCAGCACGACTGCCCCAAGTAATGGAAACAAGACACTTTCCCAATATAAAGAAGAGAGTCCATATGCCACCATGCCAGTCCTCCACCAACACACCTACAGCATCACTCCAACATGAAAACTTGCACAAGAACTAATCTAGCTATCACTCTTCCCCCGTTCTCCTCCAAATGCCTCTCCAACTTAAGGATCCTCCACAGAGCACGCTACCGTGGTGAGGAAACCTGGCCCTTCCCTGCAGAGAGCAATGCCATGGGCTCCACACCGCCTCTTCAAAACCATGACTGCCTTCCAGCGCCTGCACCTCCTAACAGCGGGCGTCTGAAACAGGGAGTAAACCTGTCTGTGATGCTTCTCCTCAGGGTTTAAAACCAAAAGAAAATTGAACCAGCTCTTTTATGTCATGTCATGAAGGCACTTGCTGCTTTGATTTTCAAAGGCTTCTCTTCTTTCACTTCATTTCTAATCTTCTAATATGGAACTTTCATGTTTTGTGGTCATGAATTTCTTTTAAGGATATTGGTTACAGTTCCCTTTCATCCCCAATGCAGAACAGTTGTTCACACACCCTGAAACATTTATGCTACCTGCAATGTCTGTGAATCAGAGTTTTTTAACGTGAACATAGACACAACAGCAAGCTCACCTGTATTTGTTATACATTTTAAAACAAAATTCTCTATCTCTTCTGTAAAGTTTCTGGTGCATCAAAAAGAAGAGCTTCTCTGGAGAAAAGTGATTGAAGTCAAAATGAACAGCATTTTCTTGTTCCAGGAAAAATTACATGTACTTTCCCTATTTCAGCAAGTACAGGTGAGGCGAGAGAATACAAATCTAGGAAATCTTACCCCTGAAAGGCACCATCTGTTTTTCTGAGCTCAGAAAAATGTTCCCAGCCCTGTTCTAACTCCTTGAGATGAGAGCTGAGATTGTCAAGGAGTGATAGATGAAAGGTGGGGAGACAGAGGTCCAGAACCCAGGGGATTACAGTAATAATTCAAGGTTACAGAGAGCTTTGCATCCCAGTCCCTCCAACCCGAGCAGCCTTTCTGAGAGGTGATCTGGAACATCCGCCAGAAGAAGCTCTGTATTTCTTCATAGATGCCAGTGAAGAAAAAGACAACTTCAGGGAATTACGCACAAGAATTTAGACAGATTTCAGCTCATGTGCAAGCTTGGCTGACTAAACCTGTGGTCCTTCTGAGCAGTAAACAAGTGACTTTGTCTTTCCTATCCCCAGCAAATGAAGATATCAAGCAAGTGCTCTTACTGCAGCAGAATGAAGTACAGGGCTTCAGGAATGATTTTTCTTTTTTTTTTAAATTTTTTTTAAGAAAAACAGGCCTCTCGCTCCCAAGCATTTGTATCTCTGTCTGTGGCCTGTGCTAGCTATTGCACTGTGCATCAAAAAACCCAAAAATTCCTTATCGGGGACTTGAACATGGGCTTCCCTTTTTTCAAGCCAGTGCTATAACCACTGGCACTTTTAGGCCAGCTGCTCTGCAAGGAAGGAACTGTGATATATACAAGATAAAACAGAAACTTGAGAGCCTTCTCACCATCCTTACCATGTTACAGTGATGAATGTGTTCATTCGCTCTTCTCTAAACTATGCTCAGCCAGTTCCAATTAACCAATATGGGGAAAGGAGATAATAAACAATACCAGTTTCAGAGGTGTGCAATTCTAAATGACACCAGGGGGCACCAGTGGCCCTGTACCCCCACGCTGTGCTATCCAAGGCAGTACAGTCCTGCTCAGCACCTCACTCCTGCACCGTGTCCCCAGCCAGGGACAGCACCAGCACTGGGGAGACAAGACACGGCCCACGGGCAGGTCACAGCCATGCTCTTCACTCTCAGCCACCTCCAACAAAAACCCCAGCCCCAGTGAGGCGATCTCATACGATGGGAAGATTGGGCAGAGGAGGTGTCTGCAGCAAGGTGATCTTCCCCGGGAACCAGTTACTGCCACTTCACCTAGCCCTGCTCTTTCTCAATAAATCACAGAAACCCTGATGGTGAAGTGAAAGCTGCCGAGTTTGTTTAGTTCCAACAGTCAAGCAACATTTTAACGTTCCGATTTCAAAAGGATGAAAAGGTAATGAGGGAACTGTGCTATGATACAAGCACAGCCAAACCAGTAAAGTGTTTTGGGCCACGAGAGATGACTGTCTCACACTATCTGAAGAAGAGGACTCTGACTTGTGACGGTTGCTTCTTCACACTACAGAAGTTAGTTCTCCCCATTTGTTAGGATTATCTGACAAACCACACTCACCTTGTGCTAGTTCTCAAATGGCAAAAGGCACAAATCAGAAACTTCAGTCTTTTATGACCTTACAGTCACCTCCGCCAACCCTCCTGCATCACAAACATAGCTTTTTTTTTTTTTTTAATTTTTTCAAGAAGCCAAATAAATTGAAGTCTTAGGTCTTTTAAAAATACACCTAAAGTCTTGATTTAGGTGCTTCCAGTACTAGAAAATCTGTAACACCTCAATGTAACTGCTACACGAGTTAATGAGTTTCAACTTGCACCTTTTTTCTGCTTTTAATTAGGCCACTTCAATCTCAAGTTATCCTATTTTTTTTTACTCTTTTGTCCAGCTCAGTGAGAAACCCTTAGGCTGTTGACTGTCTTCTCCTTTTTTTGTTATAATCATTTGAAAGAGGAGACTTAGAAAGTAAAAAAACCAAAGGACAATTCCTACTTTAAGGCACATTTCTGTAGGCTGTATTTCATAAGTAACGCTATTCTGCAGCCCTGTTGAATTTTCCTACATCTTTTTTAAAATGTGACAACCAGAACAAGGCACAAAATAAGGCTTTTCTTCATAGAAAATTCAGCAGATTAAAGATGAATTAAAGATGTGAACATGAAGGATACTGCATCTCATTGTAATCTCTTAAATGAAGAAACAAATTGGTTGTCACTTACTGCAAGTTAATCTTAGAGCATCTTTACTACGCATCTTAACTCATCTCAACTTTGCTGACTGTTTCCCATGGAAACAAACTCCATTACAAGTCACATGACACCAATGTCAACCATATCCACAAATATTTCTGCCTTACAAAAGCACAACTTGTATCTCGTTTGAATGCAGCAGTGTTATGATCACTGCCATGGAAGTCCGTGGCAAAAAGAGGCACTGGGCTTGAGAGAGAGGAAGACGAATCGTATTTGCGAAGCTGTACAAAGGCTGAGCTTCAGCAGCACCTGCAGCATGCAAACATACTCGATCACCAAAGAGCAAAGAGAAGAGCAGCAGCCAAATTTCCATCTCCTGCCTCTCAGTGCCAATGTGATAAATCAAGGATGTTAAAACAAGGTGGGGAAATGTGGAAGAAGAGCCTGTAGTATCTGAGGAAGAGTTTCAAAACAAGTTTTAGATTAACCGGATATAATGTATACATAGCAATAAAGCAGGGAAAAAAGGATATCTCCTGATATTCTATATTAATTCAGACCACTTTGGTTTACCTATTCTCTGTTGGGTTAGCCAGCAGAAAGGTTAACTAAAGGCACCGCAACGCAAGTGAAGACTACTCTTTACTAACATACAAGTCACTTGGCCTTAACAGGCTTGTTCAGTAACAGTTTGGGAATTGTTAAAAGTTTCAGTTGGAAAGAAAAAGTCTTTCATTTTCAAAACAGAAGGTAAAACCAGCAAGGAAGGTAAATGGGCATGAAGAGGCCAACAGAGACCACTTCGGAAGCACTTGGAAATCCTCAATATAATCAGGTGTTCTCTCCTTGATCAAACTCATCTCTCCCATCCTTCCCTTCTCTGCAGTTTTTTGCATAGTCATGGTATATTTTGATAGGAGTAGTTCTCACCTTTTCATGCTGCAAGAGAATTCCACACTTACAAGCTTTTGGGGGGACTGAGGAGGAAAAAGGGAAAAATACTGGGAATGAACGATCATCTTCAGGAACCAGAAAGGCTGGAACTAGCCATAAACCAAACCACTTTGAAAGAACAGCAGGCTTGGGCTGCAGTCACTGCTGCTCCAAAGCATGAATTATTGAGAAGGGACAACGTTTCAAAAGCTGCTCTCAAATGGGTTGGCCCTTGGCGGGCCACACAGCAACTGGCAGGTGCCCATCTCGTTGGGCCACAGTAAAGGGGACAAGACTTCAGGAAGCAGCAGCTCTGTGTAAGCTTCTTTACTGAACAAACGTATTTAAAAGGAGTTATGTGGAGCGCACATTTTTTGTAATGTGGGCAAAATACCTTGCAACTGCAAGAATAAGCAGTGGAAAGAAGGATAGTGACTTACAAAATAGAAAGCCATGAGTTGCTTTTTTTTGTTAAAAACTGATAAAAAGCTAATTTTGCTGCATTTACGTATGATTTTTCAGCACAACTGTATTTATTAGACCACCATATGCTGTAGATCACTTAAAACTCACCAACCTTCTTTAAAAGCCTTAAGGACTTCATTACATCCACTTTGTGTTGCGATCAAATTTAGCGGCTTATTTGTAAACAATGAATGTCTTGGCTTAGTTAGAAAAACACAGTTCTTCAAGCAATGAACATTATGTATCACTGAAGTAATGGAAGACTGAAAAAAACCATCCATTATTTTACTTGGAAAACACTTTAGCCTGAATGCTGCTTGTACCGTTTACATTGTTACCTGTGTATTTAAAAAAAAAAACAACAACACCGACAACAAAACCATAGAACACCCTCCCCTCACACACACTGAAAGTACTTAGAGCTTTTGTTCTGTTTTTTTCATGTTTTTTTCATTTACAGAAGAATTTACAAAGGGCAAATTTGCAGCTAACATAGCAGTGAATCAAGTGGCAGTTTATCTGACAGGACAAAGTAAGATCTTTCTTTGTATCCAACCACAGTAACAGACATGTGGTATAAGGCAACTTTGATCTTGTTTTCCACTCCATGTATCTTGGGTAGTTTGTAATTCGTATCAGCTTCTGAAGCGTCTTTAATGAAACAAGGAACGCGGTGCACAACAAAGGAAAACCTGCACAACACAGCTGAGACGCGAGTGAAAAAAGAGGAAACCCTGTCACCGAACACCAGCTGCTTTTTCACTTCAAATATTTTCAGTAAAACAGCTCAGGTTTTACGGTCAAGAATTTAGATAGTTTCTTATCTCTGTGCTTTCCAAATAAATGCTCCTTGAGAGTTGGTTTGCAAACATGAGCATGCACCAACATGCTGTTGGGGAGGGGGGCGATTACCACAGAAGAATTGGCTTTATGCTGTACCTGCACTTCATCAGCTTTTAAATACTTTAATGGAGCACCAGTTCCCAAGCCACCAAGCTGCCTGACTCGCAGGCAATTTCTCTGCGCCCTAGGTTTAGTTTAGTAGAACACTGCAAAGATTCAATAACTAAGCTTATGCAAATTCGAAAATATACATGAAAGTTCAGAGCCTTTCGAGAACAGGTATCATCAATCACTTTGCTGTATTAGCGTTTTGCAGACAGGGTAATTTTGCAGGATTTTTTTAAATTCTAACGTGCAACAGCCTCTTTGCTTACCCAGAAGGAGGACTACAAAGCCAATTTGAGGAAACTTCGATAAACAAATCACAAATAAATCATCCAAACCCCATGTTCATAAAACACTAACAATTACAAGTTATTCCTGTTTCATCATGATTCCGGTCATTAAACCAATATGAGTTGAAGTTTAGAACTTAGTAACAATACATGCTTTGTGCAGTTACTGCACCTCTGTAGTATGAAGCAGATAAGCATGGATAAAGAAACTAAACTCAACAGCCCTCACCAAAGCCTACAGCAAATACCCTTCAGCTTCTGGGGGCCCATGGGGACACCCTTACGATGTTTTTTCCAGAGGTTTGGGGAACTCAAGACTGGGAACTTCAGCTGCGGCTCTGCTGCACAAGAGCTGATCTCATCAAGACCTTCAGAAAGTTTCATGAGAGTCTGCAAAACAATTTGCTCGTTAGAGTTTTAAAGACCTCAGGAATAATTTCTGCATGTGTATTTCTTCAATTTCAGGTGACTGGGATTATACACCATTTAGTATTTGTCAGAACGAATCATTCAGCTGAGCTGTGTATTTGCATTGAAGTTTTCTATCCTAATAAAATATTGCATCAAGCTTTATACATTTAAGAAGAAAGTCAACTTTTTAAAAGTGCAAAATGCTCCCACCAAAAAAAAGGACTGTGAATGGTGCTGCACACACCTTTCACGTGAAAATTGGTAGCTGCTCAGTTTTCTGCCAAGCGATTTAAGAATGTGTTTCCGTATTTCAGTTAGAAGAATGTTCCAATATGAAATTAATTTTCACTTTGTTTCACAAAGAGCATTTCTGTGTAAACACATCAGCACTGATTTCAGGTCATTATGACCTTGTGATATTCAAAAAGCGGGAGGAAGGTGCTGAGAGAATTCATCTTCACTGGTTGTAATTGCAAAACAAAGGAAGGAAAAAACCCCAAACAACCTGATATTCAGCTCCAAGGGAAGAGTTTTTCCTTGGTATGCAATAGGTTAATTTAACAGAGAAGTAGTTCAGTGCAAAGCACATTTTGCTTCCTTTGTATTTTAGCATCAGCTGCTTGAAGGGAAAGATACTTAAGCTCCCTGCTACATTAATGCTTATGTGGTGTAAATAAGACAACCTCCTTGCATTATCAATCACAGTATTAAATATCTGATATTCAAACCCACAGGGCTCACAATTCAGCATTTTAAACTACAGTTCTGCCTCAAAGACTCACAACAAGCTCTTCCACTCAGCTTTTGATGTCTTTCACAGCTGATGAAGGCTGTGGATGAGATATCAGAAAAAAAACCAACACACCACCCAAAGAAGCCCTTCCTCCATGCCTCTAACAATTTCTCAGAGAAAACCCACTTTCATATTCTTGCCTCGCTACAGTTACATTTATGTGTCTCTAGTTACATGAGTATCACTTGGTCCGCTTTGAAATCATTTTTGTTGTTTTTCCCAGGAAAACTAGTTCAGCTTTGGACGGGATGAGCAAAGAGGGAAGGGATCAGCTTACCGTTGCTACCAGAAGTTTACCAGGTATGAAAATTCCCACTGCATTAAAGAATTATGTCTCATTTGCCATAATGAGCAGTTTTAGTTGGAAAAGCTTTTATTTCCTTTCTTTTTACTGCACCTTGCCGAGATATATATTGTAGCAATAAAAGCATCGTAAAAATAAAGGATCAGGTGAACCCACAGATATTCCAGAGAGCAGCAGATCTACAACGGTACTGAATTCCTGTGTGTAAACTCTTCTGCACCCTAGGCTGAATGAAAACTGAAGTGGAACACAGAATTAGCCAAGGAACAACTTAGGCTAAAGACACAGCCCCGAAGAATGAATTCCTAGGAAAAACGTTCACAAATAGGGGTGGTGTTTTCCAGGTCTGCAGCTAACCCCGTGTTCTTGGGCCATCAGAGGTAATCAGTCTTCCTTTCAATTACTTTTTACCGTCACATTAATGCAGTCTTCTCGATGGCACTCTGAAGGTCCTCTGTAACATAAGCTTTCTCAACCCATATTTTTTAACCCCTTTTTAATTTAATTTCTTTTTTTTTTTTTTTCCCCCCCCCATCCGCTCTCCTTACTAAACATCTTCCCCTGTGGGGATGGATGACGACACCAAAGGAAGAAAAAAATCCAGTTTCATGCCAAAATACAAATGTTTCATTAAAATCCTGTATGTTTTGGACAGACACTAGAGAAAACAAAGATGCAGAAAGACTCTTAGGTTAGCTTTCTGGCTCTATTTTAGTTCACCTAACGCTGTAAACAGACTGGTCAGGTTTCTAAATGATGTGAATAAAGAGCTCGGACAACATTTCAGTTGTGATTATCAGACCCCAAATCTCAATGATCAAGTCAGACCAAACTGGAAAGCTGGCCACCAATAAAGCTTCTTTGCTTTATCAATTCTAACTCCTGTTAAAGCTAAACCTCATCTTCTGCTTTGCCTCTTAATTTCTCTCTCTGCTTTTATGTAATTTTTATCCCTGTAAATATATTATTTAGCTCTGTAGTTCTATTATTCATCCTGCAAAGCACCTGGTTACATTTTTTACATGAAAGACACTATACAAAGTGCTATACTGTATTGCATTGATACTGCAGTGAATTTCTAACACACACAGGTGAAGTACAATGATTGTACTGCATACTGATACGGGGGGAATGCGTTGGGTGCTGCAGGGTATTAACGTGGCTGTAGAACACGGGTGTTTGAGGCTACTGAAATTATTTTGTCTGCTACTATGGCAAACACCAAAATATCAAAGGCAGCTAGATAGAAAAGAGCCAGGAAACAAAGAATGAGAAAGAACAGGAAGCATTACAGAGGAGTTACAATACCTGATACAGCAGGAACACTCCCCTTTAGCAACAGAAAGCTAAGGAACAACAAACATGGAAGATTTGCTGAAGACTTAAGTAGTGGAGATGGAAATAGAAACTGTCTTGATCTTCAGTCCTTTCAGATAAAGGGGGGGCTGGAACTACATCCAGAATAGTTACTTTTGATGCTTATGTTTTCCCCTGTATGAACTCTTGGCCTCAAAGAATAGATTTAATTACAATGTAATGACATACTGCATAGCTGGACAGGGGTGTTTTCTGACTGGCATTCTATCATAGAAGAGAAATAAGTGGACTGCTACAAAACAGATGATTGATGGATGTTCATAATATATCCCTTTTTCTCCTCTTCGTAGAGTTGCATTAAACTGAAAAAGCTGACAAACATTTATTTCACCACTAAACATCAGAAGCCCTTGCTTCACTATTTTATAGTTTTGCATGTTGTCAGCATTTTGACTGGCAGCTTCTTTGCATTTTAATGCTGTCATTGTATAAACAACACATATAGATTGATTTTATATACAGCATCCATCTTCCCTCATTAGAGGCTACAGCTGTTCGGGTATTATGGCATCATTCCCTAACTTGCAAAAATAAAATATTTAATATATTTATTCCTTTGTTTATATCATAACAATTACAGACAAAATGCCTCAATAAATCCCAGGTTTTGCCAATATGCAGTGACAACAAGCAAACACTTGACTCATAACCTGGAGTCCCTGCTCAGAAGACAGCAGCCAGCAAATGCAGAATTCCATAAAGTTTTGCACCATCCTCACTCCTCCTCTCCACTTGGCAAGGACTACTCCTTCCAGAGCTGCTGCTAGACACCCTTTCACCTCGTTGTGGCAGATGCACTTGACCCCCAAATATAGTTTGGTTCAGGCTGACGAAGGAGCAACAGGCCTCACGCCCTCTGGTCACCCTGCAAGCTGGAAAGCTCCTGGCTCACGTACAAGGGGGTGAAGGTGCCCCAGAAAAATACTTTGAAAGGTGGTTTCAAAGCCCAAAAATGCAAGATAACCAAGTCTGAAACTAAGACTGGACCTAGCTGCACCTAGGCTCCATTGGGAATTTACAAAGCAAGGAGATCCACTTCGAAACTCATGCCTCAACGGGAGGGTCTTCCTTACTCTTTGCGTCTCCGGTCTCTGTGTGAATCATTCTAACTCAATGCTAACTCAATTTTCCTTTGTATGTTTCTTCCATGCAATAATTAATAAGGTGAACCTTGCCATCAAACTTATTGAACCTTGGTAAACCATGGCTAAACTTTGTTAAATTCCATTGAATTTACTGAACTCTGTCAAATTACTATTTTACCTCAACAAAACATATTGCTGCTTGTCTCTTTTGGGTGAGGTGCATTCCACTCATCCGTGACAAATTGGCACAGTCAGCAGGATTATTATTGCAACAGCACATCATCAGTAGGGTAAGACCAACCTGTCTCACGACGGTCTTTGTGGGCTGGTGCCAAACTGGCGTAGTCAGCAGGACGGCAAGTGGTATCGCTGATTATGGAGGCATGGAATAAACCCAAGTCCCAAATTCTCAGAAAAATGGGTTTGTGATAATGGGCATGATTGAGAAGCTGCGGAAGAAAGATGGCTGGAGAGCATATAAAGTATGGAAAAGGGAAAGGAGTTATTTGCAAAATGCTAGGTACCTGCTTAGAAGCTGCTTATCAGGATAGGAAGAATAACAATAAAAAAAAGAGCAGGACATAAGAAATAGAAGGCAAAAAGGCAGCTGAACTAATACTGTCTTTGAAAACTGAGCAGCTGCAGAAACAGAGGAAGAAAAGGAGAAAAAACAAAAGTTGGAAGAAAAGGTCAAAATTATGCTTATGTGGGCTCCCCAGCCCCCTGACATTGTACGGATTAGGAAATTAATTTTATCCCCTGAAGAATGCGATGGGAACATATGGGGTGACCCTGACAATAACAAACCAGGGGAGGATGATTCTTTGTTTCCTTCAAATCCCCCTGTTCAGAAGCCAGACCCATCATTAAAAACAGAACAGTCTGGCGGGCCTTGGGGTGGTGCTCCACGATACACTGTGCAAATCGCTCCCTGGGATCCATTACGATTGGCAAAATAACAAGAAAAATATGGCAGAAAGCCAAGTGAAATTGAAACAGAGTATTTGTGGCGAGTCTGCCAAAGTGGCGGCGACCAAATACTGCTGAATGGAGATGAAGCAAACAGCTTTTGGGGTCCAGAAGTTCTTAACTCTTAAATGTAGGATGTGACCTGGTAAATGGATCCCATTCTATCACCAGCAGTGTAACTTACTGGGCTGGGGGAATAGACGCCATGGAGCAAGGTGAACCCTCCATAATCCCCAGAAGATCTCTCCACAGCCATCGCAAAAGCTGCCTGCATACAAGCCATGCATAGGTGAGAACACAATGATATCCCAGTATCTGCTACGATTCATTATGTGATGTTAAAACCAGTACTTAGAGGAGCCCTGGCAGTTCTTAAACCCTATTTAATTGCAAAACGGGATGAAATTAAAAGAGACACAGAACATAATGAGGGATTATGTGATAATATTCCCCACAACCAACTCCCTACCTGGGCAGAATTAATGCATGACATTGTAACCCATGCCTGTGAAATGACAGAATCATAGAATTGTTGAGGTTGGAAAAGACCTTTAAGATCATCAAGTCGAACCGCTGCAGGACATGGGGCAGGACAATTCATTCACCGAAAAATCAGACCCAAGACCTCGAGCAGGAGATCATCGAGTGCCACCAGTAAAACAAACACCCCCCGGGGGAACAGGAACTAAACCAAGGGAAAATACACCTAAAGACCCCCAAGCAGAGTCATGGGAGTAGAGAAGTGAACTGTGGAGGAAAGGACTGGCACTAGGCATTCCCAGAGCTATGATTTGGGGACAGACTACTGGCATTATCCTGAGTCTAATTCAAGCATTCCAGAAACGCTATGATGGGGAAAGGAGAGCATATTCCAAATACTCCGGTGCCATTGCCAGCTCCAAGAAAGAGCGATAACTCTTTCCTCCAGCTTAGGGATGGATTGCAAAGCATGAGGCCACAAAACAAGTAATACCAGGATGGCAACTGGGCCTCCCTGTCCGGCAAATGGAATCTTATCAATGGATAAATAATAATGGGTCAAATTTTTTTGAATCCAGTTAGTCCTCAACGACAACTGGTAAAATTCCTAATAGCTACGGGAGCACAGATTTCAATATTAACACAACAGGATGCCAAGATGCTGGGTATACAACCTAGACAGCAAAGAGTTAAAATTACCAGAGTGAACAGAGCAAGTGCTATATGCGAAACTGCGAATTTATGGCTCCCGGGTGCGAAGCGCATCTCGTCTATTTGCTTTGAAGATCACAATGAAAATATTTTGGGTTTCGATGTTTTGAACAGCCGAACCTGACACCTGCCGGATGGCAGCATGTGGTCCTTTGGTTCAAATGTCGACTCCAACCCTGATAAAAATCAGGAGGCTGCAGTGCGTGTACCTGGCACAGTCCCTGCACACCCTGATTCAAAGATTACTACTGTACCACAATACCTGATTTCTGCTGCGGCACAAAACAGAATTTCTGAGGCAACAGCAGACTTGGGAAAATGGCACATTATTTCCAGAACCCACTCCCTGTACCATTCACCAATCTGGCCAGTTTGAAAACCAGAAGATGCCATCTGACAATTGATTATCGGCGCTTAAATGCCTACACAGCCCTGCTAAAGGCTGCAGTACCCAGTATTGCAACTTGAACAGCCACACTACAAGCTGCCACACAACCATGGATGGCAGCGTTAGACGTAAAAGACATGTTGTTTATTGTCTCCTTACAGGAAAAAGATAGTGAGAAATTTGCTTTTACTTGGGGGGGGGGGGGGATAGAATACACCTTTAACAGACTCCCACAAGGATATAAACATTCACCCACGATTGCTCATGCTGCACTTGAACTTTTACAGTCTCACTCCCTCAAGATGTGAAACTGTACCAATATACAGATGAGCTTCTAATCAGAGGAACTTCCCCTGAAAAGGTGTGGGGAGTGGCAGCAGAAGTTGAGATCCCACCCAAGAAATGTCTGGGGCTAAGTAGAGAAGTAAAGTTTTTACTTTTTTACTGGTGGATAGCAGGCAGTGCAGTGATTCCTCCAGATCCCTTAAGAAAAATCAAACAGCTGCAAATGTCCCAATGTAGGAGCAAGTTACAACAGTTAATAGGAACTTTAGGATATTGGAGAAAGCACGTACCTAGATTTTCTATCATTGCTTGTCCATTATATTCGCTTTTATGGAAGGGCAAACCCTGCGAGTGGAAATTAGAACATAAGGAGGTGATAAAAACTCTGATTGAAAAATTAAAAACACATCAGTCATTGGGACCAGTACACCCTCGCGACCCTATTATAGCCGAATGGGGGTTTGCTGAACACGGTACTTACGGTAACCTACTCCAAACTGGCCCCAACAGACCAGAAAGACCTTTACTATTCAGCTCCACTGCGTTTAAAGAGACAGAATGGAGATACTTCAAATGGGAAAAGGGACTTTTTTCTTTAGTCCAAGCAGTGAAACAAGTTGAGAAAATACACCAAGGATTGTACAACCAGAGGACCTTTTAATTTGCTAGAAGCAATCCTAAAGGGAACTGCTCCCCCAGAAGGAGTTGCACAAAAACCTACGGTTAGAAAACGATACGCCTACTTGACAGGACTTGCAGATGAAATTAAATTAACTGAAGGACATAAAGTTTCCAAATTACAGATGCTTATAAATGCAGATCCATTAGCTTCACAACAGCCTTTTAAACCCTCACCAATTTTAAATGCACCTCCCCTCACCGAGGGAACACCAACAGAAGGCATTTGGGTTACTGATGCCTCAGCAGAAAGGATCGATGGTAAAAGGCAATATGAGGCTGCTGCATTAAACATTACCACTGGCAAGCAAATAATAGAAGGTGGTGAAGGCAGCGCACAAGTAAGAGAATTAGGAGCAGTTGTTTTTGCAACACAGAATGGAGAAAAAGTCATGTATGTAGTCTCCTATGCTGTGTGGGCTGGCGCCACACAATGGCTCTGTCAGCAGGAATCACTCAACGGGGAAGTAAACAGACCTGCAGTTTGGAGAACTCAAGATTGGCAACTATTACTAAATATAGCCAGAAAAACATCACTCAAGATGGGATGGGTGAGAGCTCACGCCAAGGGCAATAAAGCAGCCACAAACTGGAACCAAAAGGTGGATGAATTGACTAAAACTAGGAAAATAAAAATAGGGAACTCCTTAAATCCCGAGTGGTATTGGTTGGGAGAATGGCTACATCAAAAATTAGGTCACACGGGTAAAGAAGCACTTCACTATGCTGCACAGAGAAAGGATTGGCCCCTAAACAGGAAAACTTGTGAACTTATTCTCTCAGGATGTCCTCGATGTCGATTAAAATTACAAACAAATCACCCTTTCAGAGCACCACCCCAACATATCAATCAAGGAAAAACTTTGGGGTCTACATGGCAAATTGATTTATCAGACCATTCAAACCCTCTGCGGGATATCGGTATAACCCCACAGGATGGGGAGTAGTCTCTGGCTCGCTGATGGCAACTAAGCGCCGAAAGGCCAATGGATGACGCAGTGAAGGGACATTATGATGCTGAAGTGTCACGCAGATGGAATGCGTTGAAGGGATACAACATAATACTAGGAATAGTATCTCTCTGAACCACCAAACCTATCACGGCGACGTCAGTGCCTGCTTCAAATACTCCCCTGGTTTTACTAAGGTACCTTACTAAAGACGCTGCACTCAAACCTAACAACCCACAGGATGGCAAACGAAATCATAGAATCCTAGAATGTTTTGGGTTGGAAGGGACCCCTAGAGGTCATCTAGTCCAACCCCCCTGCAGGGAGCAGGGACACCACTAACTAGATCAGGCTGCTCAGAGCCCCATCCAACCTGGCCTTGAATGTTCCCAGGGATGGGGACACTCCACTGCCTCTCTGGGCAACCCATTCCAGTGTTTCACCACCCTCATTGTAAAGAATTTCTTCCTTATATCCAGTCTAAACCTACCCTGGTTTAGTTTAAAACCATTACCCCTTGTCCTGTCACATGCGTTGTTCATGTTCCTGTTCCAAATCCTAACAACAGCCATGGTCTCAAGGTCATGTTAAGTGTATCGGGACTATGGGAACGCTCCCTAGTAAGGGAGATTTAAATCCCTCCACTGTGGTCATGCACGGAACTGAAGTATACTTAGAAAACAAATGGAGCTGGGATAAAAATGAAACTGGTGTTAATAAAGTTCCCTGGCTTCAGGGAATGGCAGGGAAAGAAATTAAAATAGGATGCCAGATGATCAACGAGTCTACCCATGAGAAAGCAACGGAGATATCTGTGCACAACATTACATCAAACACCACAGATACAAAATGTTGTGCCTCTGAAAAATTAGACTGTTGGTACAATTTTATCTTAGTGCAACCTGGTTTTGTAATCTGCCTCTGGGCTCGCAGGGATGTGGGAATATAATTTAAATTTAAAACAGACACTACTAAGCCTACTACAACAACATCCACCACTCCTCACTCAATGTCCACCCCAACTGTAAAAGACAAGGAAACTCCATCCCCACAAACTTCTGCCCTATGTGTTTGTATGAGAACTCCCTGTGATTTTGTATTTGTGGACAATATCACTGTAGAGATAAACAATCACTCAAATATCTGTATCTGTAATTTTTCTGAAATTATGGGCTGCGACTTTAACTATTCAGGCTCTGGAATGGGCTGCCCAGGGAGGTGGTAGAGTCCTCATCCCTGGAGGTATTTAAAAGAAGGACAGATGAGGTACTTAGGGACAGGGTTTAGTGGTGGGATGGCAGGGTTAGGTTAAAGGTTGGACTCAATGATCTTAAAGGTCTTTTCCAACCAAAATGATTCTATGATTCTATTCAGCTCCTGTCACATCTCATCAATTATTACAATCTAACTGTACATCGTATCAAGTTTTATTACCTACCCCCACTGGAATTAATCTTTCATCAGTAAGAAAGCTATTACAGCATGATGATCCCTACCAAGTGCTGAAACCGGTTCAAGAAAATGGACAAAGAACCCTGATTACCATTCATCATGATGTGAAAGAAATACACCATGTCCTAGAAAGAGTGAAAAGGGATAGAGAATATCATTGGTGGGATACCTTATTCAGATGGTCACCGACAGCAACAGGAACATTGCATCTAATGCTTCATCCAGCTTTGATTTTGTCAGCTCTAAAAATATTACCCTTATTACTTATAACCATTCTGTATGTCAAGGTTTGGTACATGACAAAGCAAATACTCCTTGTTCACCATGTGAAATCACCCAATAATGTACAAAATAATATTCAATTGATAGTAATATTTTACTTACTGTGGATCTGCAAGCATGCCAACACAGTATGTCAAATGTTTATAGCACAGAAGCATGAGGTACCACCATTCCATGACATGAAGTAAGTTGACTGTAGTCACGGGGTGGAGTGCGACGGATGCACTTGACCCCTAGCCGTACTTTGGTTCAGGCTGACCAAAGAGCAACAGGCCTCATGCCCTGTGGTGAACCTGCGAGCTGAAAAGCTCCTGACACAGAAATATATTTCAAAAGGTGGTTTTGAAGCCCAAAAATGCAAGATAACCAAAGTACAGAACAAGACACCAGAGCTAAAACAAAGACACCCATCTTCTCTATACTACTGACTAGCAGCCAACTACTTCACACTATAAAAATTACCATCAGGATGAGCTCAATTTGAGCACTCCCTGAATTACAGCTGGACTGCACACCAGGTGACCCTCCCCTTGAGCAAGGACACCTCTCAAGGTTTGCAATCCCTTACCTGAGACTAAGAGATCCTTCCTTGCCCAAGGCAGAGAGATCCCATACTCAAAACAGATCCTCAGTAAGCAACCAAGAGCATGCTGAATTAATACTAATGAAACACTACTAATCCAGGTAGCTACATGGGTTAGCTACTCAATCGTAATTATTACAAACTTTATATCGATAATTCCATTAGACATAAACTGTTGTCCAAGACTAAGATTGGACCTACCCACACCTAGGCTCCATCGGGAGTTTACAAAGCAAGGAAACCCACTCCAAAACTCATACCTCCAACAGGAGGGTCTTCCTTACCCTTTGCATCTCCAGTCTCTGTGTGAATCATTCTAACTCAATTCTAACTCTATTTTCCTTTGTATGTTTCTTCCATGCAATAATTAATAAGGTGAATCTTGCCATCAAACTTATTGAACCTTGGCAAACCACGGCTAAACTTTGTTAAATTCCATCGAATTTACTGAACTCTGTCCAATTATTATTTTACCTCAATAAAACATATTGCTGCCTCTCTCGAGTGAGGTGCATTCCACAGACGCATCTTAAAAGGATGGGATAGAGGAAACAAGTCCCCTAGAGGGATACGGAAACATAGGATGTAGAGAACAGCATCCCACAGTGTCCTAGCGCCGCGCTAGGTCTGTGCTATTTTCCAAGACTATGGTTGAAAAGGGTCTCCCAGGAAAAATCCCACATTTTAGGGTAAATCTGGAACAATGAAGTACCCTGTATTTTTTCAAAATCTTACAATATGTGCTATGGGGCTATCCTGGTCAGACAAGTGGTCACTACAGAGCTTCTGCTGACTTAAGGGTTTATTTGCAGGACCCAGAAAGCAGCAGACAACCCAGAGAAGAGGTAGCGGCGTGCTTGCGGCATACAGCCAGCATTCGAGCTGCTAGTATTGCACAGTGCCTGCAATTCCAAAATGCTTAACTGTAAGTATGCTGTTCTCTTGTTGCTGGAATTACTATAAACAGAGACACAATACTAGAAATTAAACACAATATAACTGTCTGGTTTCAGCAACAGTATACTAAGTTGCTTTCAGAAAGAGAGAGGATACAGAAATAAGTGCTATGCACAACAGTCCATTACGTCAGGTTCACAGTAAAAGTAATGTACTTTAAGTCAAGGCATGCAATAACCTACTGTCAACTTTTGGAATTCAAAGCGAAAAAGGAGTGGAAGAGAGAGCACTGTGCTCAACTCGGAAAGACAAGATAATGGAACAATAAAAAAGAAATTATTGTGCCTTAACTTTGTCCGCAATAGAGTTGCCTAGCCACTTACAAGCATTAAAGGGAGACACAAAAGTAATGAGAATGTGATGAGAGGGGAGCAATACTGCCCACATTTTTTATAAAATGCAGTAGATTTACAACCATTAAAAGTTATTATTGCTACACAAAAGCAACGTATAGCCTTATTCAGAAGATCACATTTGCTATTGGCTGCTAAGGAAGAGCTGGCACAGCAGAGACACGTCATCTGTTTTCCCCATCCCCACTTCTGGCTTAAGTGGAAACAAAAGAAACTATTTGAAAAAGTTCTTCCAGGGCTGTAGGCCAGACTACACAGCCTGTGGTAGTCACTGCTATAACCTTGGGACGATCCTAAAGAGGTCATGGGTGGAAGGTACCACAAAAGAACCGTAGTGGCTAGGGCTCCACAGGGTGAGAGAAAGGCCACAGGCCACTTCATACGGTGAAGAGTGATGGTTTATCAAATCCAAATGAAGTTTTACAGCTTTTTTGTACTCTGCCATTTGCAAAACTCCAAAAGCTGTAAAACTTAGCCTAAGGCCTTTATGAAGAGTTGGCCGATAATCACAGCCCACACAAATCCGCACTGAAGGCACTGCCTGTAAGGCCACCTCTTTTCCACTGGCTGGGGGGAAGCACCTTCCACAACCTGGCTCCTAATCTGCTTGCCTCAGGAAATACCTAAGTCTAGATGGGATGAATACTGTCTTAAAGGAATTTAGCTAAAATTCTAGCTGCTGAGAAAAATATGCTGGTTTACGTTTTAAAGGCCTGAACTTTGTGAAAAAGTAGCACAGAAGGATTTGGACACAGATGGCTTAGGCGGGGAGAAGAATAGTACAGCATGCACACTATTTTTTTATAAATCAAGAATTAAATGTATTTTTAATACAATTTTTCTTATTGTTACTACAGGAAGCAGTCCAATTAAAAAGGAACTCAATAGAAATGTCTTGTACTAGAAAGAGTTCATACATTTAGGAAAACAGAAAATCAAACACTTGATTTCTTTTCTTTGAAAATTTTCTTTTCCTATAAACTTTTGAGAAGAGTCATCCAAATTCAATTTATTAGCAAATTCTGTGATTCATTCAGCACTGCAGGCAATCCTACCTCATATATTCAATAATATTTATGCTAAAGGGGAGCTGTATAAATAACATGACAGTTATGTTTTCTATGTTTACTTGTTAATTTTTATGAGTTTGGTAATAGAAGTACTGCTAATAGTCTGTTTTCCATTTCTGGCTTGTCCCTATTGCTTCATTATGTGATTTTATGGTTTCCATTAATGAATCAAAATAAAATTTAAGCAATATTATAAATGTAGTGAGCAACCATCTGCTTTGCCTTAATTACCAAAAAACTTTAATGCGCCTGTGTGTGCCTCTTTTGAATACCAATATTCTCATTTCTCTGTGAAAGCTAACTTCTATGAAAAAATGGATCAGAAAAGGCCACTCTGTCCAACAATAAAAGGTACGGATCTAGTCCAATTGTCCTTTTTTTCACGCTAAAAGTTCCAATATAACAAGAAACTGTATGAAATATATGGATGAGTGCTTCAATGGAACCAGGAAAGCAAGTTTTACATACTGTCACGTTCAAATTAATTTCACTATCTCTCCTCAAATTACAAGTTGCAGATTGGTGATTTATTTGCAACCCAGTCAAGCTAAGTACAAATCCTTTTGCTCACTGACAACATCTACATTCAGATATTTTGCAAACACTGAATTTTCTTTCTAGAAGATGTCTATCATTATCATGATCATTCATAAGTATTTAGCTGCACCACTGTAAATTTATTTACCCCAACCAGTAACCAGGGAAACAAAAATAAGTGAGATAAAAGGATATTTTAAATATTTAACTATTTATTAAGCAAATCAACCAAAGCAGAATTTTTCAGCATACTAACCTCAAATTTTAAAACGCAACTTTCACAGAGGAGAGAAGGATCTACAAGAGCATTCAAAGTAAAGAGGGAGAAAATCTCGGCTACAACATTGCTCGTTTTTCACACCTTCAGGAATTATTTTCAGGCATTTCGGAACAGAGATCATACCCACTCAGACATCACTGAACGCAGGAGACAAGCCTATTTAAACAAGACAATTTAGGTCTGCACTCAATCAATACCTTTAAGACACCACCACAATTTGTATTAACATTCCAAGCAAATGAATAAGCTTTTTAAACAATGAAAGGCATGAAAATAAAGTAACACACAGGAGAAGACTGCACAATGAAAAATGCTAGAGAAGAAAGGATGGCAATGCAAAAATAAATAAAGTGAACACTAAGTCACCTAGATACTACACTGCCTTGAGTATGGACACAAGAGCCACCGCTACTATATCCTTAGTGAGGTACCAAAATAGGCGTCGGAAGCCAGCCTAAGCAAAGTGTGCACTTTCATCATGCAAAATAGCCAGAATGGTTCTACCACACACAAACATATGCCCATATGCCCACCATATCCTTTAAATATGATTCTTCCCATAATTATCAACTAATTAACAAACACAGTCTACATACAATGACAAAAAAAACTTTAAACAGCCCTGAACTGGAAACATACTGGAAGGGCAAGGGGGGAATGGAAGGGAGGACGACAGGGGACGGGACCAACAAAAACAAAACAGAGAGATGTGGAAGGAAAGAAGTAGCAGGTGGGTAGGAGACACAGTAAAATGTTTGTGCCATATTTATCTTAGTTTAGGACTAAATGCAAACGAAGACAAGAAAGGTTAGCTCACAACTTGAAAGGAAGCCGACAAAGTGACAGAATCTCGACTCTTCTGTTCAAGTAATTTTTTGGCATCATCTTTCCAGATGAACGGATGAGGTCAAGTTTGGAACAGTTCAAGTTAGAAACGGTGACAGAGTCAAAACAAGACACAAAAATGCAAGAGGATCTTTTGTCTGAATGGATAAATGGACTGGTACTTCAGGGAAGTCAGGAAGATTTAGAAGTAGCTGGAACATGCTAAATAATTACCCAATGTTATTCATGGAATAACGAACGGGAAGAGGAGGAGGCTCAGCCCCAATTTTAACCACGTGAAGTTCAGCGTAATAACTGAACATCCATAATGAGATGTTAAGAAGGTCCAAGGTACCTTTCTCAAATACAAGACAGCTAATGCCATAAAGCAATAGTTTATCCAGATAAAACTACGTAGAAGGAAGATTCTAAAAAAACCCAAGGAACAGGATGAAGCAGCAAATGGCCAGAATACCAACTTGAAAAACACTTACATGAAAGGGAAGAGTAGAATTGTATACTTTTACGAGATTAATTCTTTAAAACTATACATAATGGGATCCTGCAGGTCACGTCTGACTTTCAATTAAACAGCAGAGGGTAATTCAGAAGACAACAATAATTGCATGGTTTCCATAAAGAACGAGCATCGTGATGAGGCCCCAAATTGTACACCTTCCTAAAATCTTGATGTGTCAGACTCCAAAAATCTACAGCTTATTGAGACTTTACTTGACTGAACTGTTTAGCCAGTCAATAATTAAAAGGTAGCAAAATACACCCATTGCTATGAGCTTTTTAGAATGCAAAAATTCTTCCCATATTTTTCCATTCCACCTCCCTTTGGTAAGGTCTTTTAACCTTTTACTTAAATATTAATTTTATTGAATTTGGTTCCCGCCCCCCCCCTCACCTAGCACCACTAATCTTGAAGGGCAAGAAAGCCTATTTAAATGCATTGAAGTGCATTAGCATGAAAAAATAATGAGTCCTTGCAGCATTCTAATTTAGGAAGGTGCACTTAAATTAGTTATAACATCTGCTGTCAAAAAATCTACCCAGACAGGAATCTCTTCAATAAAAATCTGATTTTCACATTTCTGACAAAATTGCCCTAATGGGCTCTCCTGGCATCAGTGTTATACGACCTAAGGAGGAGTCAGGAGCCAAAACCCTCTGTGTTTTGCTCCTTTGCTTCACACTCCCTTTTTCTTTCTAACTGGCAAAGAATTACTCTGTTCTCTTAGGGCTTCAGAGGGAAATTGGCTCACTCTGAGGTCAGAAAGCTGATCCAAAAGAACATGTACTGAGAAGCAGCTGCTGGCAGCACATGGGGATGATTCTCAGGTGCATCTGCTGAACGGCTCTCAAGCCAGACGAGTTTGAGGGGCATTAGTCCAGCATTTTGTATGAACCTTTGAAAGTAACCTGCCCTTTTTTAAGTCATCTGGAGCATCAACTCAATTAGTAGAGAGAACAAACAGGCCTTGTTTTCAGGGGGAAGGGGTGGGGGAAAATCCCACTGTAACTAAAGCAGGACAGATAAATGAAGGATCAAGTTGTATGGACATGTTTTTTTTCCCCAAACAGCCCCCCAGGATTCTCAGCAGTTACCTTAAAGGTCCAAAGCTGTCCCACGAGGCCACCACACTGCTGTTTGGTTGGGTTTTTTTCTTTCTTGTGAAAAGTGCAAAACCCCTGCAAGGACCTACTCCACCAAGAGGCAGACCGTATGAAAAACTTCCATCCTAGCTTTGCGTAGTTCAGCCACTTTTTCAGAGCCAGACATTTTCAGACTTTGCAGAGCCAACCCTACTGAGTACAACAAGGCTGATTATTAATGTAAATTGAATGGCCTCTAAGTATTGTCAGACAGGCAGCCAGATGGTTTAGACTTGGACAGACTGAAAGGAAGGCACAGGAACACCAGTAGAGAATATGGAGGGAAGATAAGAGTTATTTTTGCAGACATCTTGCAGAAGCAATTTTTTTCAGTAGATCACTGCTGTGAGGTAAAAGTAAGACCTGGCAGTGCATGATGGCAATGCAGGCCTGGCTGACCAGTGGTAGTGGCAAATGACAAAGACTGCTTTATGCAAGGGGAAGGGGGGGAAAAGAAAAAAAAAAAAAAAAAAAGAAGATAAAAAAATTCTTTGCAGAAAGCAAGAAATGTGAAAATAGGAAAAAAAAATGAGCTTGGCCTGAGGTCTGCCACAGCACAGCAGAAAAGTTTCCTTCAGGGTGCACAAGCATCATTTCACTAGTAGAAAACTCACCGATCCAACCCAAACACGAGGCTATTTGCTCCTGCTCTGTAGCTAACGACTAGTGGTGCTGGCAGATGACCTGCCAGCATTATATTGCTGGATTATATCCCACTGCTGAAAGTTCAATGATGCACAAAGGTTACTGCTGGATTTGCAAGGTTAATTTTCTGAATTGTACTTAGACCACTGATGGATCTCATTTCCTTACTAAAGAGAAAGAGATTTTTCCAATAATAGTATGAGTCATAATTCAAGAAGTTGATCAATATTAATTGGGCATGACCTGGCATACTTATTGCAGTGGAGAAAGGGAAAACAAATAAATGAAAAGGAACAACTGCTCCCAGAACTATTAAAGACTATTAAGAACAAAGCCTGAAAGGTAGGTGTTGAGATGAGAGGGAGTTAATGAATTCTTATCTTCTGGCTGCAAGAAGAAAAGAAAAAAAACAAAGGCAGCTATAGAAATAGAACAAGTGCATAGGACTCTCAGCTTCCAGAATTATAAGCTAATAGCATGACCAGAGCTAGCCAGAGGGTAACATTAAAACTAGTAAGCTAACAATAAAAAGATTAGTTTTTAATTTACTCTTTAGTCTTTTTAATAACCTCTAAAAGCTTAAAAAAAAACAACCCCACACTTTTCTGAATTGTGTTTGCTTTACAGAATTCTGGTACCACAAAATGCAATACAGCCTGTTCCCCACTCAGCCACAGGGTACAGCAGGATTTTGCTGCACGCTAAACCCTCTCTGCCTAGTGTTTATTTTGGGAATCCTCATGCATACAAGCAGCACCGTGTTTAATCAGGATTCCCTTCTGAAGAAGCAAGGGTGGAAGCACAGCAGTGACTGTATGTACAGAGTTGTTGCTTCTACCTGGGTCACCAGGTAAGAGAAAAACCTGTCTAAAGAATACAAAGCTCCATGTTTTCCTGTGATTAAATTCTCCCAAGAATTGCCTGCACAGTTATTGTGATATTTGACCTATGGCCTTCAACAGTTTTGTTTCAGCACCAGTGGGAACTCAAATATTAAAATTTGGCTTCAAGTGGCTAAGGACCTTAAAACCATCTCCTACGTAAACAACATTTCTCTCTGGAAAAATATATATGCAGAATCATTAGTGTTGACTTCAAATCTACAGGTGAAGGTCAATAGATTTGATATGGTGAACACTTACTCCGCTCCCATTGAGACTGAACATACTCAGCCTCTGTTGAAACATAATGAATGCTTATGCTCTAAGTCATCTCTGCCCTGCCCTTAGGAGAAGGGAAGTCACTCCATCGTGACGCACCTTGATTGCTCTTTCTGTGACAAGATCCAGCCCTTCCACCACTTGGTATGTCTTCCTCTTTATTTAAATTCTGATCAGTCACAGAAAGAAGATGGAAAATGCTTATTGAATCACAACAATAGATGGGAACCGTGTTCCCTATTCTCAAAAGGATTGTTTTGCTTGTGAAAAAGAATCTGTCCAGTGCTTCTCAGGAATATATTTTAGTTTAGCTTTTTATCATTTGCTGCTTTGCCACTTGCCATTTTTCTCTTTTCCAGGCTTTCCTCTTTTTTATCTCACGCTGAATGGATGTATACTGCACACTGTTTTCCCAACATGGCCAGTGCAAGCACAGAGATCACTCCAGCAGCTTCAAGAACCACTCCGAATGCATTTTACCCAGGAAAGGTCACATCAGAGCATCTCTAGTACAAGGTGGACTTTGACTCACAAGGATCTAACGTTTCATTTGGCTCCAAGAATTCTTGGGTGCCTGCTGTAACTTTTTCAAAAGCCCTAAATTACAAATTCTCTGGGGAACACCGGGCATTCATCCCTGGTTACCACAGTGTCCAGAACGACGACACCTTCGTCTCCGCCTGCAAGCCTCTGCTGCTGCCGCTACGTAAATAATATTCCTCACTTCCTGGCATGCTGGAGAGTTCTCCAGCAAGATTAAAAGGCTGAGCAATGACCCTTCTGGAAGCCAGTACTGGCTCTGAACCTACAGACTATCTAAAGTCAATTCAGTATTTCTTGCTACCACTTCACAGGGCAAAGGCAGTTTTCCTGCATTAGATTTTGTTTTCATAAAACATAGGAAGTTTTGTATCAGATACTGGATTTTTTTTCCAGTCTTTTAAAAAAATATTTCGAATCTGTAGTTTTAGCATACAATAAAAAGTAAGTAAGGTTGTGTTTGTTTTTAAGCCCACAGCAGCAGCACCTTCAGACACAGCAGTGCCTGCCACCACCCTCAGCACTTCAAACAAGATGAGCTCCCTTTAGGTAGAGGCTGCTCCCTCAGGGACGTAGCAAACGAGGCAGACTGGTTTGCTGAATTACATGAGAAGACACACAGTCCTAGAAAGGATATAAACAAGGGAAACTTGGGGACAGGCGCTGCTAAATCTCCCGGGAGCCATTATACCAGATGGCCATTTACTCCGACTCTTCTTTACAAACAAATCCTTCTAAGACATTCAAAGCAGCTTCTACAAATTCTTACAACAGCACCTGAGAGGTAACCTGTGCAGCAAACACAAAGTACCTCGCCCAGGCAGTGTACCTTCCTAAATTAAACTTTGTTCTGCACACACTGCTTACTCCATATATCTGTTGTGTAGCAACCTATGGCATGCCATACGCAAGTACATAAATTACTAAGTCAGGGAATAAGCTTGGCCCTATATTGTAAGTCCTGCATACAATTTATACTTCTTAACTGATTTCTCTATTTCCTCTTTGCCTTCTGGTACACAGCTTCTAACTGTAGTCCCCTTAGACCTCGTTAATTAGGTACCTTAGCCTTGCATAAAGATACTGATGGGAGTCCAGTATACCAAAAGTAGTCGTTACAAAGCCAGAACTATCATTCAGTAGGTGGTAATAAACCATTTCTCTGCAACCGTGGAGGCACAGGCACTTGCAGTGTATGTCAGACAGTCTGCTCACATAAAAGGTGATGGGGAAAAAAGTGAAATCTAGACTCGAATCACCTGCAGTTCCCAGAGGTCTCACACCTCTTTTCCACTGAGCTAAGGTACCTGCTCCAATTCTCTGCATGCTTTCCATCCTAATAAATATCCCTAAAAAAACAAAGCCATGGCTGATGGAAATACCACAAATCTGTTCCTTGAAGGATGCTGACATGCTGAAGCATGAAATCAGATGGCCACCTTTCAGGAACGTTCATGAAGAAAAAAAAGCATGGTTATTGCAAACCAGCCATTACCCAGTATCAGACCCAAATTCAAGTGACTACTCCAAATCACATGCATGAATTTCACTCTCCCACATCCTAGGCACACATGGCGATAAATTTTTTAACAAAAGACTTTCCTGACCAGTTCTACCCCTTAGACTACTAAGGACAGGATACAAATCTCTGGGCATGCAAACTTTCTTGCTTTCCATTTGGAAGACAATATTCCCAGGATACATGTGGAGAAGGAATGACGGTTGCACAGGTACATCTTCTATAAAAAGGGAGGAAAAATAAAGTAGAAGTAGGGCTTTTAGATATCACTGGAGGGGATGGATTAGCAGGGCAAAGAATAAGGTTTCCAATATATAGTCTCCCTGGAGCTTTAACTTCAAATTGAAGCCAGACACAAACCAATCTTTCATCTTAAAAGTGGAGAAACTGCATCTCCTGCTATTTGCCAATGTGGAATTTCCACCAAGACCATAAACACTGGAGCCTATTGCATTCCCTGTGGATGTTAAAGGACTTTAGTCTAGTTTCTGTGACATACATGTGCTCAGCTCATTTACTGCCTCTTGTTGAAAAGTCTTACTGGCACAGAAAAGATAAGGGGTTTGTGCGCAAGTGAAGCAATACTTTCCCCATCCCATAAGATCACTGTAAGTCAGACTGTCAGGGCTGTGCAGGGAAGCCTGCCTCGTTACTATCCATGGCACTTGACAAGAAAAGCATTTGTCACTAGTGATACTCACCTGCTACCCTCTAGAATTACCATAGAATTCAGTTAAAATCGAGCCAAGAACATTAAATTCTGCCATGCTCCAGCTTCATTATTCAGTACACTACTAAGCGTTCTGCACCAGCCAAAGTTTCTAGATTGATTTGAGAGATAGCCACAACTAGTAATCAAGTTAGGTGGGTGTAAACCATGGATAACGGCAGCAATGCCTGCACTGAGAGGAAAAATATTTATAATGTCAAGGCCAAACTAAGGTGGAAAGTGCTGTTTTAAGTTCATCCACATGAACAACCAACATCCAACCATCCTTGAGGCATGGAGTTGCTTTACTCTCAATGCTTACCTTGAAAGCCTCTACTCCTCATCAAGGTGAAAGAATTCTTCATTTCCCATCTGTTACCTTTTACTGCATGCAAATATTGTGTTAATCTTTTTAAAAGTCATCTGGAATTCACTTCTATCACTAAGTAGCCCTAAGAGCTTTTATATCAAGGAGAAGTAAGTACTGTTGTCAGAGAGCAATCAAATTAAAAATTCTACAGTCGAGAAATACACTTTCTTTATTCATGGTTCTTCTAAAAACAAAATTACAGTTCTGTTCTCAAGTTGTATGCGCTTAAAAGGAAATTACCTGTGCACAGACGAAACCAAATGTTTTAACTCCCTCATTTTTTTTATCTACAGTCTTTCCTCCACCCCCGAAAGTATAAATTCTTATTATTAGCTTTTTCTAGTAATGACAGACAAGAGCAAGGGATTTTATCTAATGAGCAGAAAATAAAAGCAATGTTCGATTTTCCCTAAAAGCCAAACAGATGCTTTGGAATAACCCTAGAATGACCGTGATTTCACTGTACTGCAGAGAAGCTGAATTTCAGACTTAGAGTGGTAAAATTAAGACATCAACTCTGGATAATCAGATAAGAAAGTTTGATTTGAAACACTTTTCTTTAAAGAAGTTTTCATCTGCATTTCATAATATCCTATCAAAGTATAAATATATTGTGAGAATAGTCATACATCCCAAATCTAAGTATTTAGCCCCATGAAATGAACGCTAAACTTCAGACAGCAGCTCTTCCTTACTCCCTGCCAATAAGCCAACAGAGGTGTCTGAGGTACAACTGAAAGCTCATTATATCTGTTAAAAATCTTATTATCTAGAAGGGAACCTAAATCCTGGTGTGCTGAAGAAGAAATTTCTCTCAGGAGAAAGACTTTTTCAGCTTATGCTTTGCTAACCTTCTGCATTACTGAGTTACAGCCATTGTTGCTATAGACATTTCCAAATCATACCCAATGGCAAAAGACAACTTAAGCTTTACAAAAATCCTCAGTAAAGATCAAGCTTATAACTGATAGCACACAAAGACTCTCATCATCTCTCCTGTGAGACTTAATTCTCCTTAGTTCCAATCACAGGGAACAAAGACGGAATGGAATTCCCTACTTTTTCCCTTCACAACTCAAGGAGCATTTCAAGGGAACTTCTGGGAGGTAAAAGAGAAGAAATAAGCATATTCAATCGTTATGAAACATGCAGCGAGCTAAAGGAGGAAAGGGAGGACAACAGCAGGAAGTTACCATCTCCAGTGTCAGCCTGTGGAAAGGAGAACAACGATGGAAGGAGCCCAACCTTTATCCTTCCCCCTAAGTTGGTAGGAAGCAGGAATGAATGAACTCACCATACTGGCTTGAAGATGCAGCGTGTCATTTAGGGTACAGAGGAGGAATGCAGACTGGAGCTTCCTCCAAGTTTCGTTAGCCCTCAAATCCTTGACAAAAGGTCTGAGTAGACCAGTATCTCAAAAGAGCTGTTGCTTCTTCAGGGGATCTGTCAGACAAACACAGACAGCTTATTTAAACAGCAGTTTAAGAAGGTGGAGGGGAAAAGAAGTCCTAACATGCAAGCAGTAGCATCAACCTAAGAACATCCCTCCTGGTGTCATGACATTGTCTGTTAGGCATCCATGGGCAAGTGAAAAACAGTAGTGAACTAAAAATATTCAAACCCAAAGTACCATTCTCAGTCGGCCTGAAAACTGTACAAGTTGGCAGCATGCACTAGTGGCAGCATGCCCAAACAGTGAGGGACAAGGTTATGGCCTCAGTCCCCGAGTGCTTGCCAACATCTGGCAGCAGATGCTAAGGGAACACATGCTTCCCATTACACCAGCAGTTAGAGGATACATTAGATAGCATCCTGCTCCCAGAGCTATCGAGCATTAGCACAAAGCACTTATGATCAAGACTGTCAAGGCAGAGGGGGCAAAGCATCTTTTCAGAACACCTCTCTCTCTAGCTGCTGTATTTAAATGCATTCCAACTGATTACAGACCACAGTAGCATTTGAAATATCATTTCTTCTTTTTTTCTATACATCTTACCATGTCAATGTCTTTTTCCTGTATGTGTAAGAATATGAGTCAGATAAATGCAGAACGTCAACTTCAGAATACCAAATACAGCACCTGGCTGTTCCTCTGACCTTCTTTTGTGACTGAACTGATAAGAGAATTATGATGACTTGGTAGAATCAATTCTAGGACTTCAACATAAAGAAACAAGCTCGTAACAGCTGAGCAAAGGAGTCCTTTTCTTAGCCACCTCTGTCACTAACTTCAGCAGCCAGCATTCCCATGAATACTGGTGGAAGGCGCACTATTGTTTGGCACGCGTTATCACCATCACCCTCTGCATCTGATCAAAAAGAATAAAGACAATCAGATTTACGGAGGCACAAAGATGCAGACGCCTAAGCACCTAACCCCTGTAGATACACAGGCTACAAATAAATATCCAAGACAACAGGAAATATTACAACTACACACAGGAGATGAGCTGAAGTTAACAAGCACTTGAATTCTCCTGAGACATGCAGTGATCAAAGCCTTGACTTAGCTCTACACCCTACGGTTCAGACGTAGCTACATAGTTGACTGAAAAGAATAAAGTAACTGTAAAGATGCATTTTATATCATTTTAATTTACAAGAACACTCGATACTTGAAAAGAGCACATTTCATTAACAGTTTCCAGGCATCTGACAAAAAGATACCAGTGTATTGCGCACTCGTGTCCTTTTTCTTTTCATTTTCATTTTCTTAATCAAAGGAAAAAGAGGCAGAACAAGTTCTATTATCGAACAATGCCTTTACATGGAAAGCACATTAACAGAGACACATGAACAGTATGAGACTGGGACTGCACAAAAGAGTCTTTGCTAAAATTAGAGCCACAGAACAGCAACACAGAATTGTTGATGAGCGGTCAAAAGAGGGAAGAGAAAACGATAGATAAGCTACTCCAGCCCCTACTCCAGGATGTACCTGCACCAAGAAGGCTTGGTTCGGCTAATATTTTTTAAACTGACTGAGGATAAAGGCTGCATACTCTGCCTGGCAATCCCTGCTAGTATTTTGCAATCTCTAGCTTCTGTAGTTGTTCTGAACACTTACTTCTACCTCCTGTGCCAAAATTTACACCTGCAACTTCACCTCCACTGAGCCAATCTGAATAGCAGGGTATTTCTTTCCTACCCACAGCAGTACCATACATCTGAAGAATGCTACAGCCCTTTAATCAGACACTGCCACCGGCTCAAGAAAATGATGTGCCATGGCTCTAGCCAGCTTTCACAGGATTCTGAAAAAGTACCAGGTTACTCTTGCCCGGTTTCTACTCTCCTCCCTAGGCTTCTGCTGTGGGCCACCATCAAAGAGAGTTCACTGGACCAAGCTGTGACTCATCACAGTTGTTCTAACGCTACACGTTCTCTTCTCTAGATTGGATAACTCAGTTCCTTCTGGAGGAAACCCTGCTCACGTTTCCTGTGCATTCCACGGTTCTGCTACCCTCTTCTGGAAAAATGTCATCCGATTCATATTTTTCTTAAGGTAGTTTATACAGATACAGCAGTTACTAGTCTTCCCAGTGCTAAGGAAACCAACAGGATCGTTTCTGTGCTTCTTCCAGGAAATACTCCTGTTACATTATAATCTAGTACAATGGTTATCCCTTTTTCTTAACAAAGTGGCATTTTTGACCCATGTTTACCTTGCTTCTTTTCTGTGGAACTCCCTCAGAGTGTTCCCCATCTTGTTTTTCTGCAAGTTATTCTTCCTGCTCTAGCCTGGAACACTCCACGTGTCTCTTCTGACTTCTAAATGCTTTCTCAACTTTGGCAATAACGTTTTGGATTCCTGTGGGGTAAAGATGACAAAGCCTGTAACATTAAAAAAATCTGATGATGTTCTTAGGAGTACAGTCAGGAGGCTGAACACCTCCATTTTCCATGGCTGGGCTACATCCTTCCTGAGGCAAGAGTAACGCAACTTCTCTAATTTACCATTGCCTCCTTGGGACCACACTGCATTTCAGGAAATGTAATCCTTCTAGGATTTCAGCTCACAGGAGACAGATGGAAAGGAAGGGTGCATTTCCTATGTGGTAAAGAATTACAGAACTACATTTAAATGTTTGAAGTTTTTATACCAAATTCATATACTTCAACACATCCAAACACTTCACATCAATTCAATAAAGCAAAATATTCCACATCAGTTTTTCAGATTGGGCAAAAATATTTTCGGTCAAATGAAATCTGTAGCAACATTTTCCTGTGAGAAAGTTTCTGCTGTGTAGCTACTTCATTTTCTGTTACAAGTCATCCCTACCAGGCGCTAAGCAGGACTCCATGCTAGGGAAATGGGATGGGAGGAGAACGTAACCGTGGGGAAGGTAGGAAAGCAGCAAAGAACCGAAGTGAAACTTGACCAGACATTTGAAATAAAGGAAGCCTGAATTAGTCACCCATGTGCAAACTCCCAGTAGATAATGATTTTTCCCCTTATAATTACTGTTTGGCAAATGCCAGTCACATATGCAGTCATAGAATCATACAATCATAGAACCACCTCGGTTGGAAAAGACCTTTAAGATCATCGAGTCCAACCGTTAACCTAGCACTGCCATCCCACCACTAAACCCTGTCCCTCAGCACCTCATCTGTCCTTCTTTTAAATACCTCCAGGGATGAGGACTCCACCACCTCCCTGGGCAGCCCATTCCAGAGCCTGACAACCCTCTCGGTGAAGAACTTTTTCCTAATGTCCAGCCTCACCCTGCCCTGGCGCAGCTTCAAGCCATTCCCCCTCGTCCTATCACCTGTTACCAGGGAGCAGAGGCCGACCCCCGCCTCCCTACAGCCTCCTCTCAGGCAGTTGTAGAGGGCGATCAGGTCTCCCCTCAGCCTCCTCTTCTCCAGGTTAAACAACCCCAGTTCCCTCAGCCGCTCCTCGTATGACTTGTGCTCCAGACCCCTCCCCAGCTTGGTTGCTCTCCTCTGGACCTGTTCCAGCAAGGCAACGTCTTTCTTGGAGTGAGGGGCCCAAAACTGAACACAGCATTCGAGGTGCGGCCTCACCAGCACTGAGTACAGGGGCACGATCACTGCCCTGCTCCTGCTGGCCACACTATTCCTGATACAAGCCAGGATGCCATTGGCCTTCTTGGCCACCTGGGCACCCTGCTGGGTCATATTCAGCCGCCTGTCAACCAGTACCCCCAGGTCTTTTTCCACCAGGCAGCTTTCCAGCCACTCTGCCCCAAGCCTGTAGCGCTGCGTGGGGTTGTTGTGACCAAAGTGCAGGACCCGGCACTTGGCCTTGTTGAACCTCACACAGTTGGCCTCGGCCCATCGATCCAGCCTGGCCAGGTCCCTCTGCAGAGCCCTCCTCCCCTCCAGCAGATCAACACTACCACCCAGTTTGGTGTCATCTGCAAATTTACTGAGGGCACACTCAATCCCCTCATCCAGGTCATTGATAAAGATATTAAACAAGACCGGCCCTAGAACTGAGCCCTGGGGTACACCGCTTGTGACCGGCCGCCAACTGGATTTAGCTCCATTCACCACGACTCTCTGGGCTCGGCCATCCAGCCAGTTTTTAACCCAGCGAAGAGTACACCCATCTAGGCCACAAACTGCCAGCTTCTCCAGGAGAATGCTATGGGAGACTGTGTCAAAGGCTTTGCTGAAGTCCAGGTAGACAACATCCACAGCCTTTCCCTCATCTACCAGGCAGGTCACCTGGTCATAGAAGGAAATCAGGTTGGTTAGGCAAGACCTGCCTTTCGTGAACCCATGCTGGCTGGGCCTGATCCCCTGATTGTCCTCCATGTGCCTGATGAGCACACTCAGGATGAGCCTCTCCATAATCTTCCCCAGTACCGAGGTTAGGCTGACTGGTCTGTAGTTCCCCAGATCCTCCTTCCGGCCCTTCTTGAAGATAGGCGTCACATTTGCCAACCTCCAGTCATCTGGGACCTCCCCTGTTCTCCAGGACTGCTGTCACTGGTTTAGTAGGTGCTATTTTGGTTTTCAGTAGTGTTTCCTTAAAAGCCAGAATATAATATAATAGCAAAGCAACTGTTTCTTTAATATAGTCTATTTTCCTCAAGACATCAATTTTGCATTAGTTACACCAGATTTCCTTACTCCCTTACTGCAGGTAAACCATCATTTTCAACATTCTACAACTCTTGTCAGTAAATAGCTCATACCTTCCTTATATTAAATTACCTGGACAAGAAAAAGAATCAGGAGTGCCCTGTGCAGCAACAAGCAGGAAGAACAAGCCTCAGGAAACTACTGGAACAGCCTCAGAGCTTGCTGAAGCTTGAGCCACATCTGAAGATTCAAGCTGAAAGTAAAGCATATTTAAATCTCTTCAGCTGCCTCCCCGACTATTCACTGACTATCTGGCCTCAGATCTCATCTGTTTATCTAGCTTAAAAAAAGTACACTTAAGTAAAGCTCCTCAAAGTACATATTGATTCCTTGTTTTCATGGGTCTCTGTTCTGAAAGCCATACTTTCCTGGCTGTGATCTACCAGTTATTTTCAGAACCGTTACCAACTATATTGCCAAGGTAGGAAGTTTCTAAAAGAGCACTGTTATTGTGCTATTGAGCACAACAGTTAATAACTATTTGCTGTCAGGCTTTTTAAGCCACTTACTTTACCAGAGCTGCTTTGCATTCCATACCTTCCTGCATGCTAATTAGGATCATAAATTCTTTTCAGCTGTATCTCGTTACTACACAAAATAAGCAGATCACTCCTCTATCACAATTACTCAAGTTCATCCTCCCCTTCTATTATCTTCAGTGACAAACTGACAGAGAACTTAGATTTTGCTGGCTTTTATTGTGCCAACAGTACAATAAGTAAACCAAGAGTGGGTCTTCCAAAGGGTCCTGAGGGACTGCACGAGCCACAACCCCCTCAAGTTTTATAGAGCTGTTGCCTATTTCTTTTAGACTCCTAGAAAAAAATCTCATCAACGCCCTTGTTTTAACAGCGCTCAATCACTTCACTTAGGGTAGTAATTCTCCAGTAGATTTTGATTAATCATTCACGTCCCAGAAAGCCAACCCCATCCTGGGCTGCATCAAAACATGTCCAGAGAAGGGCAGCGGAGCTGGGGAGGGGTCTGGAGCCCCAGGCTGCTGGGGAGCGGCTGGGGGAGCTGGGGGGGTTCAGCCTGGAGCAGAGGAGGCTGAGGGGAGCCCTCATCGCTCCCTACAACTGCCTGAGAGGAGGGGGGAGCCGGGGGGGTCGGGCTCTGCTCCCAGGGAAGGGGCGATGGGACGAGGGGCACCGGCCTCAAGTTGTGCCAGGGCAGGGTGAGGTTGGCCCTGGGGAACAATTCCTTCCCCAAAGGGCTGTCAGGGGCTGGAAGGGGCTGCCCAGGGAAGGGGTCGAGTCCCCAGCCCTGGGGGGATTGAACAGCCGGGCAGAGGCGGTGCTGAGGGCCAGGGTTTGGGGGTGGGATGGCAGGGGTAGGGCAACAGCTGGGCTGGGGGAGCTTCAAGGGCTTTCCCAATCTAAATGACTCTACAATTCTGTGAAAAGCAGCGTGGCCGGCAGGTCGAGGGAGGTGGTTCTGCCACTCTATGCTGACTTTTTAGCAGGGCCAGCGGTGACAGGACAGGGGGTAATGGTTTTAAACTAGAAGAGGGTAGATTCAGATTAGATAGAAGGAAGAAATTTTTTACCAGGGTGGTGAAACCCTGGCAGGGGTTGCCCAGAGAGGGGGTGGAGGCCCCATCCCTGGGAACACTCAGGGTCAGGTTGGACAGGGCTCTGCACAACCTGACCTGGAGGAAGATGTCCCTGCTCTTTGCGGGGGGGTTGGACGAGATGGCCTCTAAAGTCCCCTGCCAACCCAAACCATTCTATGATTCCACTCAGCTTGCAGCAATATTAAAGCGCTGAGGTGATTACACCTGCCTGCACCTGAGGGGGGAAAAAAGGAGCATACATACACCAGCACCAACCTGATGGATGAAAAATGAAGCGGCAAACCAGGGTCATTTGAGGTGCTCAGCGCCACCTCACCAACCAAGCCACCAGCCGTAGCGAGCCAGCAGCTCTGCAGCCTCCCCCCTCAGCCGCCGCCATCTTCCCTAACGACGCCATCTTCCCTAACGACGCCATCTTCCCGCCCACTGCCGCCTGCTGAGCCTCCCTGGCGCCGCGGGGCAGGGGCAGCGCGGGGGCGGCGGGGCCGCCTGAGGCGGGCCCGGAGCCGGGCCAGGCGGCGCCGGCGCGGGAGGGGGTGGCGCCTTCCTGCCGCTGCCGCCCGGCGTGCGCCCTTTGCCGCGGAAGGCGGCCCCGCGGGGCAGCCGCGGCCCGGTGGGTGCCCGGGACGGGGCGAGGGGGCGGCTGCCTCTCGGGGATCCCCGGGGATCCCCATTCACCATCCTCCTTTTCCTCCTTCTCCTCAGCACCCAGCCCAGCCCTCGCCCTACTCTGCCCCAGTTCACCAGGAGAAGGCGGCGTTTTCAGGCTGCCAACATAACAAAGCATTTCCGTCCACGAGGATTACTCGCCGCCATAAAATTACATAATAATAATAATAATTCAGAAGAGGGAAGGTGATAAAAATTTGACAACTCCCTCTCTAGTTTACAAGGTTTGGCATGCCTCACCATGTGCAGTTAAAGTTGTCTCTTGGATGTCTATCTTTTATCAAAAATAATAGGATCCCGAAATGGTTATCAGAATATCAAAGGAAATCAGGCAAGTCAAATTGATTCCTTTAGCTTGTAAAAAGCCTGATACGATGGCATGCCTCATCTTCAAGACACAGGGGTTTTTAGGATCTCATGTAGTACCCTTCGGTATTTGAATTATTTCTCGATGTAGTTCTGCTTTTTGCATTTGTTACAGTTGTGTGGCTATTTTTTAAAGTCACCCTGTACTGTTCTTCACAAGTCAAGTATCCCAGACTGAGGAGATTCCCTCATCATCAAAAAGCCGAAATATTATCTAAACCTATGCTATCCACAAACAACCGATAAAAAGATTTTTTTAAGGAAATTGCATAATTTTCCATTACCGTTCGGCAGTCAGGTACAACCAGCAAGCATATGATGAAGACACCAGATTCCTCCATAACACATCCAATGGACAACTTTATCCGTATTACGGAACAGCTGGACCTTCTCTAACTCCGCTTCAGACTCAAGTTATTTTCTATTAGGGAATTTTAACAACCCATCATTATAACCCACCTAACCATCATTCTCTCATTTTTGGTAAAACAGACATCCTTCCTCACTTTTGACGCTAATACGTAACAGTTTTCTCTTGTTGCTGCTCACTTCCATCAAAGTCAGTCGCGCTTAAACAGCGAGAAGACTTTGCTTGTTAGTTGGAGATAATCATTTGGCACACTGCCAAAGCATGGAAATACAAGAGGAGGAAGGATTTCTTAACGTGCCAACAGAACACAGCCTTACCATTTAACTACATTTAATTAATACTGTATGCTCCCAAGCTGGCACTAGCAGACAGTCAGTATTTTTCATCACGTTAACTACATATTGATCTCCTCCCTCCTGCCAACTGCCCAGGTCACCCAAACACTAAACACATGGGATTGCCATCAATCTGGAGTCGCCTTATGGGTCTTTCACCAGTAGCCTCAGCAGAAAAGGACTATGTTTTTTTCTTTTCTCTACAGGACATGACTGAGCCTTGCTCTCATTTGAAGACAGGTTACTTTCCACTTATCTCGAAACAGATGATATACTTGCAATGTACCTCCTTTCAACAGGAAAAATTCCCATCAGCTTAAAGTTAAGGGAAACAAGGTCAAGTGCAAAGCAAACCAAACAAGCGCAATCATTTACAAATATATATGACACCTTCGTAGCATGGAAGGCACCCTTAATGGTACAGCTCCCACATCAGTTGCACAAAGCCGCAATACATCCCCTCATCTGGATGATTAAGAGCCAAAGCTCCATGAAGTCAGCATGAATCTTACTGATGCATTACGGCACATGTTAAAAACGTGTTCTTTTTATGCACACAGCCAGTTAAAAAACCAAAAAGACAGCTTTCTTATTCTGGGACTCAGTCACTTTAGTTTGCTTTCACGTACGTGTTTGTACTCCCCACCTGAAAGAACCACTGCTGTGGAAATACTTGAGACAGAAAGCCACAGCTAGAGAAACAACTGCAAACCTCCGTGTTTCTGTTTCTCCCCACTTACAAAATATTTGATCAGTTCTTCATAAAGAAACCTCAGTTTCTGGATTCCCTTAAAGCTCTCAAATGTGTAAGTCAGTGGTTTTCTTCCCAATCATCAGCACTTATGTATACAAGGGTTTATAAACCGAAAGAAAGCCATAAAGTAAAAGCATCCCCTCTACTCCTGCCTGAAGAGGATCAGCGGGCTTGTAAGCTAAACAGCATCCCAGAAGTAGGGCTCGCTTGCCTTTGATTAAGCACTTGGAGTTCCAACAAAAGACAGGGATCCATTGCACTCCATGCACTCTCAGCTTCTGTGTCTTCACTGGCTTCTTCATAGGCAAGAGGAAAAGAAAATAATTCTTTTCGCTTGGAGGTGGGAGAGACACCAGCTGCTACTCTCATGCTGAATTGTTCTTTCTTTTGCTGAAAAAGTTTGGTATTTGTGTGGAAAAGCGTTTGCCATCCAGACCTTGCACCTGCCACACAGGCCCTTGGTATTCAGTTCTTGCCTTCTCTATTGTCTGTCCCCACCTCATTTATCTCCTTAATTTTGCAGACCCTCATCTTCCAACATCCACATTCTCAGGATCAGGTCATTTCCCAGCAGAGCAACGAAAATGTCTCTCATCATCTTGAACCCAGACCCAGACCACAAGGCTAAAAAAACCACTTGCAGTTTATTTCACACACCTCATCACTGGCCCTTCACAGAAAGGACGCCAAGTCTCATCAAAGAGAGCAATAGTCAGGGAGAGGACGATAGCCCTGTGAGCCTACAGAACGGCCCAGGCTAGCGCACCCTTTTCGATGCTTTCCCTCAGTAGCCCCATGAATGAAAGAAAACCGTTGCAGTTGCAGAAAGCTGTAAAATCTCCACCCCGGCGCAAGGAGAGGCTGCGGTGCCTGGAAGGAACGGTAACGCTCTGCAGACAGCTACAGCTCCACATCTTTGAAGAGCTACTTACCATAATTCAGTGCTGAAAAGGTTTAAGGAATAAAAAAAAAAGCCACCTACAAGCCTGCAGCAGAGGTACGATGAGCAATTAGAAAAAACAAAAGATCTGCGCTAATTACACGTGAGAGGTTCCCATTTTATATTTAAGTCTCTGTATCAGCTCGTGGACGGACAACTACTATCAACTGCTGGAAAACCTGCTACAAGCTTGGGTACTTGGGTCTATTAGGCAAGGGGCGAAGCATCTCTCATCCACCCTGTTCACTGACCAGCTGAAAGGGAAGAAGACGCAGCCTTTGCCGCTGAAACAAGAAATGGCCATGTCAGGGATGCACTGCCGTAACGCCGATGTCAACGTGCCGATGTTGAGAGGAGGAAGGGCTCCTTGAGAAAGCTGTGACCTGTGTCAATGAGAACAAGCCGACACACAGAAAGCAGTCGCCTTCCCTGCGCGTTATCACTTGCTCTGCATTAAGACTTTCAAGCATTCGCTGGTGAGAAGCCACGTCATCCTAAGACTCAGCTGAGACAGCAGTGAAGAGTCTCTGAATTCATCCTATCCAGTTTTGAATCTATAAAGTTCACATTTTCATGGGTTTTCTGGGCTTAAAACTAAAAAGCAAGACTTTCAAACCAACACATTATCAGCACAAAAAAACAGAGCTCTTTGGGTTATCAAAAGTTCCAAGAACAGGTGCCTACAATATTTTGGGAGTTGCCAACACTTCACTGCAGAGCTGAATACTTGCAAATAGGTGGGAAAAGGAAGAAAGTATTCCCAGATGAGCGAAGAGAAGGTGATGAGAGGAAAGAACTAGCGCCTTCAGACAAGGGCAAAAAATGAATACTTTTCACTGTCATCTAATTAGGTCTCGGGGGAAATCAGTAATAAATTCAGCGTAACAGTGCAAGGTGGAGGCATGCAGAAAGCGAGCTGGTGGGATGATGGCAAATCGGAGTATTTGTGCTTCCCGACCGGTGACATGCTCGCTTACCAAAAAGCCATGTGTTCAAAGAGAGCATTTTTATTTTTATATATATATATATATATATATAAAATAAAATATATATAGTGTGTGTGTGATTACATCACACTGGGAAACAGCCATGCGTTTGCAGATTGATGGCCCCAGAGACTTTGCGTTCTGAGTAGCTACACCTATTCCATTTCAGTCAAACATTGCTGGATCCCGTACCTGCAGTCTACTTCTACGTTAAATATACAATATTCTCCTTGGAGTCTACTCAGAATGTTTACACAGCTCTACTCAATACGGTAATCCCTTAACTATGACTAAATCCCTTAACTTAAGCCCGTTCATCAAAATTTTTGGCACACCAGGGCAAGACCATTCTTTTTCTGCAGCATATCTCCGCAGATGCCTCTTTCTGTTCCATGTACTTCTCTACAGCATAATTATGCCTTCACTAAGACCACCCTGAGGGTCAGCACGCTAAAGTAACTCATTATAGGGGTTTAGGAGGCTTCAAGAGGTTACAGTGACCTTGCTCTTCTCTCGCTTTGCTGGGGAAGGAACGAGGTGATCACGGGGAAGCCCTGGCACGCAAGATCCTGACTTTTCTACGCTAAACTGCACTTTCTGAAACCAAAAGAAACATTCCTCTACACGCTGCATGAGAGCTAGCCCCCAAATGATTTGATAGTACAGTGCCTCAGTGCATTATATTACGTTTATATAAATACTGAGTAACATGCTGTGCAATTGCACTCACACAGGCTCCCTTAAATATGGAAGAAACGTCGTAAATTTATTTATTCTCAGCATAGACAGACTTCGGCGAAATGTTCACGCTGGTGGAAAGGGCAAGTTTCAAGAAGCCACAAGCAGGAGGAAACAAGATGGAAAAAAGGGAAATTAGGGCATGAAAGCAACAGAGGGGGGCGGAAAAAAAAAAAGCCCAAAATAGCCCAGGGTATATTAGGTATGATCTCAAGCTGGCAGTGGTAGCAGGAGGTAGAAGGCCAAGAGGGACATGCAGAAGGTTGAAAGTGCAGCGAGAGGCAGATGCGCTTTGGCAGTGGAGACTGCGTGTAAAGATCCAGGGAGGAAAGGAGCTACGAGCTGTCTGCGAGAAAACGAACGGAGCTCCAGGAAAATGGGCAGGTAGGGCCAGGAGACATCACTTCTATCTCGGTTTATTCAGGTGCAAAGATAAGCACAGTTTAAGGGATTTCATTGTTTGAACTTCTCAAAAAAGGTCCTGCAATGTCAATGTATTCCCTTCTTGCCATGAACTTGACATGATCCCTTGCCATGTCTGCGAGGCTTTTGCTACCTACTCAGTGTTTTATAGCGAAATAAATGCTCGGGTTTGCGGCTTTACATGCCAAAAGGAAACTTCAGCCTCGATCCCCAGAAGGGCAGCGGTACTAGAAAAGGTCACCGATTTATGCTGTGTGATTTGAAGGAGAAGCACCATCCAATAGACAGACTGAAGCAAAGGTTTGGCACCAAGTCTCACATGACAGAAATTCCACTTTATAACATGAAGATGTGCGGTGCTGTGACTGCAGCACAGGGTTTTCCGCTGAGAAATTAAGTATCTGTAATAAAGTATTTCTGTAGGAAGCCTGCCTGGGAAACCGTGTGTGTATTTAATTCAGTGGAGAAAGTGTTTAGAAGTAGTTCAGCCTTGCAAAAAATATTGCCCCTCGGTGTAAGTAAGGTCAGCGAGAGCCTGAGTTATCCACCACAAAACAACCCATCAGCCTTTATAATCCTGACAGCAGCTTGGTTTTGTTCTTCTCCTGAGAGCACAGGAGATGTGTTAGGATTTAACATGCAGCCTGGTTTATTGGTTCCTGGAAGGGAGGATGACAGTGCTGGAGCTCCCTTTTGTAGAAATGTTTTAAATGCTCAGTGATTCCGAATGGCTTTGTTAGTCGCACTACCCCTGCAGGGTAAGAAAGGACATATCCTTCCCATTTACTTACAGACAGTAGAATAGCATTTGTTTTCGAGCGACTCAAGGTTACAACCTGTGTGTAACCCAATGAAGAACATTTTTGTCAATCGCCTTTTTAATGTCTATCTTGCACGCTTTTAACCTTTAACAATTAAATATTCATCTTATAAAAGGTTCTTCATGCCCGTCCTTTAGCAATTCTTCCCCAAGAAGAATGAGCTTAGAAGATGGAAAATCCCAAAGTAGAAAAGAAAGAGGTTATCATTCCAGCCTCCCACCACCGCTTGTACAAGAACGCTCCAGATGATGCAACGTGTGCAAGCGCGCATTCTGAGGAAATCTGCTTATCGTATTAGCGATGGGTGCGCATGTGTTTGCATATTTTATGTAGATATTTGTCCTTCTTTCTTGCAGCTGGATTGTTCAATATTTAAAAATGCACAGAAAATATATTAGCAAATAGATTCCCATTCCTGATGCGAATTAAAAAAAAATCACAAAACCCCACATTTTCTCTACACTCAAAAGTGGCCTTTTTTTCCTTTTTTTCCTTTTTTTTTTTTTTTTTTTTTGTGGGGGTGGAGAGGTTAACAACAAGGAAATTATTGAGATTCTCCCATAATTTTCATTTATGGTACGTTTTCAGATTTTTACATGGAAGATATAAAAAAGGAACAGCCCTACATCCCCTGTTAAAGTTAACAGTTATTTCACAGCAAATCCACTTGCTCCCAATTATAGAATATTAAGAATAGTCGGAGGCAGAAAAAAACATCATTAGCTTCTTCAGGTGAGCAAAATTGAATTATCCTGAAGCAAACTAACAACTTAATGGTAAATACATATTCACTCACAATACTGCAAACATCTTTTCGATTCTCTACTGATCCAACAGCCTTTTTCTCAGCGCTTTATCAGCAGGGCTTCTTCAGCACGAGTAGTGGCAGGCAGCCTTGACCCCTTGACCGTCCATTTGCAGTCACAGTCCTTAGCGGTCCTAGAACAACGCTCACAAATTCATTTGACTGCATACATAGACATGAAACGCTTCCCGCAGGAGAACATATTTTAGCAATCTTGTGGCACTTAGGGCTGAACAAGCCAACCATGCTAAACAGCGGCGGCTTCTTTAAAGTCATTTAGGAGCCACCATAAGGTTGCCAGAAATAGAGGCAAACGGATAACAGAAATGCATTCCGTAATGGGATTAAATAAACTGTGGGTCAACAAACACTTGCGGGATTAAGAAATTTGGTTACTGCAAGGCCAACAGATAGTTCGGGTTGAAAATAAATGAAAGTAAACGCTAAATTGCAAATCCTGTCTTGGCACCAGGCACACGCAGCCAGGGTGAGCAGCTCTGCAGCTACCGACGCCAGGGTGGGTACTCGGCAGCGGGATGTCAGGACGGCTGCAAAGCTCATCTCCCTCTCCGTCTCTCTGCAGGAGCAAGGCACAAGCCACATGCAGCTGCTGGCAGCACCGGCTTAGCCAGCTCATGAAGGGCGAAAACACTTCTTCCTAGGGAGAGCCCCAAACACCCTTGCTTACCTCCAGCTGCCTTTTGCTCTGTAAATTACTCCTAGGAACATCTCTCCATTCACCAGCGTGCAGAGTCAAGTGTTTAATCGCCTGTTAAATCTAAATTCATGGTTGCCTCACTCTGTTGGTAGCCACAACCCATATTCAGATGTTTTATAACGACACCTGCCAGAGCTGGATTTGGCCCTGGTGCTTGAGCTGGAAACCCCTCGCCGCTCAGCCAGGCTTGGGTGCAGGCTGCCTACTCTGATGGGAGGGCAGGAGGAGAAGCAGGAGCTCGGCATTTCTCCTTGGGCTTCTCTCATCAGGAGCCTGGACCAGCACATCTCCCATCCTGTATCACCACTGCACGCTACGCTGGCATCTGCTCCTCTTCTCCCGCTCTCCTCTGACCTATTCCAGCCATGCTTTGAACAGAAAGTTTCTAAACTGAAGTGGTAGGAAACAGCTCATTCATTGCAGGGGCACCACCAGTGCCAGGGAGACCCGAAAATGTTGCTTGTCGCCAGCATCTCCAAGCAGCCTTGCAGCTCTGGATTTCCTTTTCTTACCCAGATGATCTCCCACGTGTTGCCTCTAGCAAAGAAAACTTCATGAACTAATCCAGCAGAGCTGGGTTCAGTGGTGCAAACACGGGGTACTAACTTCAGAAGCATTGCTGCTTCTCTTACATTTACCAGAATCCAAGGCAAGAGGGTTTTTTCCCCATCCACGCATTTAAAATTCAAGAGTGATCCCAGAACAGCATATTAGGGAGTAGCAAAGAAGAGGAATTATGTGCTACTGAATAGTTTTCAGCATAGCCAAAGGTGGTGTGAGCTTCCCTGCGGCTCCTGTGTCCCCAGCAGGAGGGATACAGGCTGAGAATACACAACCAGCTAACTCCACGTATGAAGGCGCAGGTAACACACAGCCACTTATTAGCTAGTGGCTGCATATTTTTATCACAGAGCTATAAAGAGTAATTTTGAGGTAATTTCGTCCCTTCAGTGGAAGTGGGGTAAGCTAGCTCAGATTTCTCTCGGGGCAGGAGCATTGCTGCCTGGTAAGCACCGGGAAGCAGCTGGCAGGGGGGAGCTGGTCTCTTGCTTTTGGCAGCAGCGTCCCTGGGTCTGTGCAGTGCCACGTCCCCACTACGATGCGCCGCAAGGCGTGCGCCAGCGGGACTGCTGCTGATAAAGGGGAGCCCTCTTCACCATCCTCCTCATCCCCCCAGTGGTAAATTTGCAACCGTCCACCATACAACTCATGGGTTTAATTTGCTGTAGCTGTTTTGCATCGTGTGACGGGCGCAGAGACTGCTGCAAGTGCTCGTATGAGGTTTTGCTTCTTCCCGTGCTGCCTTTTCGGCTGTTTTCTGCAAGCTGCACAGCTCTGCCACGCACAGGTGGCGATAACGTCCTGCACCAGCACAGCCGAAGTGGACAAACTGCTGAAGGGAGGTTGACACAGTTGCAGCCTTGTATTTAAACCCATCCCTGTGAACGGCACAGAGAACACGGCTCGTAGCTGCGGGTAGGGCCCACGCCGTGCTGGGGTCTGCATAGGTGACGGACGCACCGCTAATAAAAAAGTGAAAATGGCACTTCTGTGCATCGAGCAAAAAAGGCTTTGATGGAGTTGAGCAGCGTACATTATCAGTTGCTCACCAAAAAAACAAACCAAACCAAAAATCAGAGGACAATCATTACATGTGAGCTGCTTAGGATGCCACCGCTGTAAACTTCTCCACAGCTACAACCATAAGCGGGGCCAGCACTCTGGGGCTGTGCTAGAGCAAATACTGCTATGCCAAATGATTAGCTATCACCAGCACTTTACTGCTCTACCAAAGCTCATGCATATTTATCAGGGCAAATAAGCAGCCCTTCCCGACATATTATCCAATGCTACTGATACCTTAAGGGTCGAAAGACCCCCAGATGTAAGCAGCCTACATGCATAAGATTTAGGCCTCATTGTCTAATTTGCTGATGCTTTGCTAAAAATCAGTAGTGTCCAGTTTGGATGTTTTGCTAAAGTCAGTAGTGTCTACTTGGATGTTTTTCTAATAGTGTCTAGCTTGGATGGTTTTTTGTAAGTCAGTAGTGTAGCTACTTATTAAATTTGGAACCCTATTCAAGGACGGGAAGAATCGGGGGGGGGGGAATGGAGCAGAAGGATAATAACGGTTTGCCAAGGTTGCTAGACCAGAAGGAATGAGAACTAATTGATGCAGGAAGATTTGTGGCTCCTTACGAAGGACAGTTTTTGATAAGAACCAGGAGTTTACCTCAAGAACTGGTCTACACCGACCCTGCAGTTTGGGCAAGAGCCAAGGAGCAACTGAGTCTGCGCAAGAACAAGGGGTTACTGGCGGTGACGAAGAGGAGCCAGCAGCCTTCATCCCCACGACCCCCGACGACCACCACAAGGAGGCACTGAGCAGGCGCAGTGGGGAGGGATTTATGGAAATGACCACCTGAAGCTAATTTTAATACAAAGCGGAGACAGGTTATGCATATGTACAGGCATATTGGGAAACTTTATGCATATGTAACACTTTGCTACATATAAATGGGGCGAGTTGCCGCTTGAAGGTATGCACGTTAGGTGGAGCGATCCCCCGTGTATCTGGCGCCGTGAATAAAGAATGCCTGCCTTCTAACACGACGTTGGTGTTATGAGGTTTGTTCTTCCCGATTTCAGTGACACTACTGCGCATAGTAAAAGCCCCCACTCAGTCCGCATCAAAAATACTGCCAAAAAACCAAACAGAATTACTGTTACACTGGGGCGGGCAGGGGGTGTCTTAGAAATGGAAGAAAATTACTCCCATGTGTCACGTATGAAGGAAAGATACCTTTGGCAGATGTCAAGAGAAAGGACACCTGGCACAGAGTAACGAAGGGCTGGGGACGTACGTCTCGGAGCAGCAGCCAGCTGGCTTGCTGAAGCAGACGGTAATACTTTGCTCAGTGCATTTTGAGGGCACGAAGCAGAATGAGCTAAGGAGGAATGGAGAAAGGGAACCCCAGCCTCCCGACCGTTTCTGGAACATGAAAGCAACTGAGTTTCAAAGTAGCTGCCAAGATGCTTCAAAACCCACTGGCAGGAGCAGCAAAGCCCCATCTTCCTGGTGGATGAAAAGCTGGACATGAGCCGGCAATGTGCGCTGGCGGCCCAGAAGCCAACCGTACCCTGGGCTGCATCAGGAGAAGCGTGGCCAGCGTCGAGGGAGGGGATTGTGCCCCCCTGCTCTGCTCTGGGGAGACCTCCCCTGGAGCCCCGCGTCCAGCTCGGGAGCCCTCAGCACAAGGAGGACATGGACCTGTTGGAGCGGGGCCAGGGGAGGGCTACTAAAATGCTCCGAGGGCTGGAGCCCCTCTGCTAGGAGGCCAGGCTGGGAGAGTTGGGGGTGTTCAGCCTGGAGCAGAGAAGGCTGCGGGGAGACCTGATTACGGCCTTTCAGTACCTAAAGGGGGCCTATAGGAAAGATGGGGAAAATCTTTTTAGTAGGGCCAGCTGGGACAGGACAAGGGGGGATGGCTTTAAACTGAAGCAGGGCAGGTTTAGACTGGATATAAGGAGGAAATTCTTTACAACGAGGGTGGTGAAACCCTGGCAGGGGTTGCCCAGAGAGGGGGTGGAGGCCCCATCCCTGGGACCATTCCAGGCCAGGTTGGATGGGGCTCTGAGCAACCTGATCTAGTTAGCGGTGTCCCTGCTCACTGCAGGGGGGTTGGACTAGATGACCTCTAGGGGTCCCTTCCAACCCAAAACATTCTATGATTCTATGATTCCAAACCCAGGTGCCCTCCAGCCAGCTGAGTGGAACGGGAGGAGGAGAGAAGCTCCCACCAGTCGCACGGCAAGCAAGGCTGCATTTCAAACGTCAGGCAGGAGACCGAAAATAACTTCTGGTGGGAAGGAGGGGCTGAGGAGCAACACTGTGCAAAAGCAGGGAGGGAAGCGCTGAAAACAGTGACGGGCAGTGGCTCAAGCAGAGGTGGAAGCATCCCTGGCCATGATTTTTTCCTCTGAGTTGCAGAATCATGTTCCTGCAAGCTTTCCCATCAGCTTGCTTTTACTCTGCATTAGGGGTTTGGTGTTTCTGAAGAGCACAACTACAGGGTGCGAGGGTGGGGTTATGTGCCTTCCTCTGGATTCTCTCCCTTGCATTTCCATCTTGGAGTGTGCATCCGTGCTGGAGGACTCCCTTTTAAAGCACAAGCCCCTACCAGACCGTCTCACAGCAGGTTAGTATTTTTGCTGCTGTGCCTTTGCCCTTCAGGACAGCGGCAGTGCAGTTTAGCCCCGTTTTTCCTCTTCCTGTGACTTTCATTTACTATTTTCACCTGTTACTGAAAACAATCAAGACAGCAGACCGCCCCATCCTATTTTAAGTTGCCTTTTTACCAGGATTGGTGAAAGCCAAATGCCCCCGCACAAGTACAATACCCAGGAGCAAAGGAAGCCAACATGAGAAGTACCTTGTACCTGTCCCTTCGGGGTTGCACCACCCTGAACTTGGCCCCCCCAGTTTCAGATTTGCATCGCTCAATCTACCCCTTCTTCCTACAGCCTGAGTTTTAGCCTCCGTATTAACTCTTTCTTCCTGCCATGGCATCCTTTTTCACAGCCGAGACATATCCATAAATTAATGGCAAGCTGTTGCAAAACTTTTCCTACCTCTCCTCTAAATAAAGGACAAAAGAATGCATCTGAAAGAACAAATGCAAGTAATTGCTCCCAGCCTTCCGCCTTGCCTTACAACACTTATTTTCCCAGATTGTGATACTTTGTGCCTGGAGTGTAATTCCCTTTTTTAAGCTTTTCAGATTCAGAAAACTGTTGTAATTCACATAAACTTTTCGCACTTAATATAAGCAAGAACTGCATCCCTCTCCACTCCAACAGTCAGGGCAGTAGAAATACCTAACAGACTGTAAAACGTACACCTCGGATTTGCTAAATGATTTCTAAATCATTGCTTCTGCCCATAACACCTGATTCAAGTCAATGAGACCTGAGCACACAGCAGTTTGCAGGAACGGGTTCTGTAAGATGCAAAATGCATCCGTTCACAACTGTGAAACGCGAGCACAGATTTATTGTAGATTCGAAGCCTTAGCAGGCTTGAAAGCCGAGTGGATCAATGAGCAAACCTTGCGCCCAGCTGGGCCGCGCTGCTTCCTGGAGGTCTGGATCAGAGGGAGATGCTGGTCCGGCCTCCCCGCTACCCGAGGCCAGCCAGGTAAGCAGGAATTTAGCAGAAGCAAGATACCCAGCCGTCGTTCCCTATTCCACACACAGAGATTGAAGTCGAGACCTGACCCTCGTCTAAAACCACAGGGACAAATAAGATCAGGCTCTTTTCCTCTTCGTAAGCTCGGCAATGTAAGCTGTTTTATCCCAGCCTCTCGCTAAAAACCTCTAATGACTTTCCTGACAATTTAACTCTCATGTGTTCAGCTTTTAATTGCAACACTTAACAGGGCGCTGCAAAATCATATGGAAAATTAGAGGAAGCGAGGCATAAAGTGATTCTACAAACGTCTGGCTATAGGTGACCTCCAAGTTAGCGATCTCGCAGTCAGTTATTTAAACTGTCTTTCTGGAAAAGTTGTTTTGGTAATGCCTGTGGTAATATATATATAGAAAAACATATACATAATTATATTTATATACTTGTGTGTGTATATTTATATTTAAAAACCCTTATGGTTGCTTTAAAAGCAACGTACTGCTCTTACTGTATTCACGGAGCTTTTTCCAGACATCTCCAGGAGATGGACAAGCTGTCTTCAAGACCGGGACAACGCAGAACTGGCATCCATTTGCTCCCTATGGATAACCCCCACTGACAGCTTCTCATTCCCAGGCCTACGTATGCCACTCGGTACCAGCCCAGCCAGAAGCGCGAGTGTTTTACTGGCCCTTCGCAACAAACTGAAGCCACCATCCAACCACCGCTGGATCGCTCGGAGGGATCACAGCTTCCACGCTGCTTTAAGTTGAAAGACTTCACCGCAGACCGCATGGATAGCCGCAGTTTGGGTGCTGGCTGCCATGAGAAGGCTTCTGCCAGCTGGCTCCAAAACTTCGCTTGCATCAATATGTAAACCCCAGCATTTTTACTTTTTTTTAAATAGGCAAAACCCAAGTGCGACGCTGAATGGCCCAAGAACTGGGACACACACTGCAACGCTGCAGACACGAGCCTGGTTTGTAGAATAAATCTCCCGAAACAAGAAAAGTTCACAGCAGCCCTACAGTGAGGCACCTGGTAACAACCAGGACTCCAAATAAAACTATTTCCTATCTGGAAACAAATATTAAAAAAAAAAAAGAACAGATTTTCAGTAAAACCATTCCACCTTGCAGAGTGGAGAAGTGGGTCAGCTGCAAAACTTTTCAGCTTCTTGAGAGCCCCGAACACTGCGAAGTTGAAGGGTAATCTTTGGCAAACATGTAACCAAGCTCTGAAAACATTTAACAAATTCCACCAACGTAAAATGATTTTAATAGCCCTCTGAAGTTTCATTACAATGCTGGATTGGCCTTCTATGAATTATTAAACTACCTTTTTGGCAATAATAAATGGCAGAAAAGAAGCAAATAAACAAATAGACATACATAGGCACCTCCACAGTTAACTGGGGGGGGGGGGGGGAAATGTAACCATCTCAGGCAGTAAAAAGCAAAAATAAAAGAGCAATTACACTTCACAGTGATGCAACCTTTACTGTGGAAAAGATAACAACCGAAACGGCCATGCAAATAAGAAATCAAGCACTTCTCAAGTAATGCACTTGCATTTTTAGCCAGTATGATGAAATAGGTGTAGAAAGCCATTAGCATAAAATGTTCTGTAATTATGGTTTGCAGAAAAACTTTCCTCTAGGATCATGCCAAACTGAGTCAGACTTTGTCTGCGATGGACTGGTTCCAATTACAGGTAAAGCCAAGCCTCCTGTCTATTATTTGAATATGTCTTCATATTCTAATTTGCTGTCTCCTAAAGTGAATCACTTTATTCCCAGGGCTGTGGCTACTGGAAGAAATATTAATTTCCTATTTCCTTTGAAAATATCTTGCAAGACATTTCCAATTCTATTGGGAATTTGCACAGTAGGAGAGCGAACAGGGCAGGGGGGGAGCATTTTTCAGCTACGCACGTTGTAAAATCAGCCTTTTCCCTGCCTCACCATCAGCATCGCTGGCGTTGCAGTTACCAGAGTTCCACCCTTCAAGGAACATTACCCCCGCAAAGGTAACATTTTTAGAACAGAAATATCTCTGCGATATCATTTCACACCATAACAAAGCCCAACGTAACCAAAAAGTAAAAAAATTCTTCTCGAGGATTTTATCTGCCGTATTAAAAAAAACCCAGATGCTCCTAAGACACAACGCAAAGCTATTTAAATCCATTCTGATACACAGCACTTCAGCGAGATAAAGCGAGACCAGAATACATTTCTTCTTATCAAAACTATGGTTAACAACTTCAGCTGGACGGATATAAATGCCTTACAATTTATCTCACCAATGTTTAGGATGTTGTTTATTACTTCGGAGTGTCTGTGAGAGTTCTCATTTTATGCTCCTCAGTGAGGAGAGGCTCCGGCAATAGGGAACGCGGGCTTGTGTTTCACTGAACAGCAGATGAAAGGAAGATCTCTCTTTCTAGAGAGCGGCGTTTCTTTGAGATAATGAAGGATTTATTTGGACAAATAAAGAAGTGACATGAACTGAAAGGAAAAAAAAAAAAAGGCACCACTTCCAGGATGGTCTCCCTGACAGACATAAAAGGGGAGAGAACCATTTTAGAAGTAAAGTGATTTTAAAGTGTTAGTTGCTACAAATAGCGAATGCAATTCCCCACTGTCTCTCGTACTTCAGAGACATTCACACCTGGGAAAATAGGAGATCCAAAGGTGAATTGCCTCCACTTTGCAAAGCTGTAACTGCACATTGGACGGTCAATCGGGTCAGCTAAGCGTTGCCTTTGTACCCTCACTGTTGTTGGGGGGGGGTCGGATTCTTCCCTGTTAGTGCGATCCCCACCAAGTTAGAAAGTGAGGGATGCAAACCCTGCCAAAACCTCATTGCTGCTATCCCTTCCCCTTCTCTTAAGGTAACAGGGCCACCATTTTCCGCTAAGGAAAACGGCTCCTGCTCAGTTTATAGCAAATAGGTCATCTTAAAAAAAAAAAAAAAAAGTGAAACAGGACCACTAATGATGCAGATTGAGCTGAGATTAAAGATAATCTAAGCCTGGCTCAAATACTGCACAGATCCCTCATCTCAAGTATCAGTAAGAAGGTATAAATTGTGGGTCAAAAGAGGAATAATTAATGGGAATGAAGCATGGACAAGAAAATCACCAAATGGGAGAGAAGGAAAAAGAAAAGGATCTCAAGGTGATTAAAACCTCCTGTAAAAATGTACTCTGAGCTCCTGAGCTCAGTTCTGGTCAGCCTTCTCCAAGAAAGTGGAACCAAATTGGAAGAGACCTAGAGGAGGCTTCGGGGGTGATGAGGGAAAGGAAAGCTTACACTGAGGGGATGGCATTGCCCCCCCAAACACATCACGGGGCAAAAAACCTGAGCAGGGAAAAAAGGTGGGAGCGTGAGATGAGCCTAATTCAGTGTTAGCAACATCACGTTCGGGTATAGAAAGAGGTGAGGGATACATAACTACCTCCAAGGTGGCAGCATTCTCCTCTGGATTAAACGCTTGCTGTTAAAACTTAGATATTACCTATACAGAAAAGCTGGGAAAGAACAGAGGCACAACAGTCTAGATTAAATCTGTAAGCAGGGACCAACCAGATCTGCAGCCCTGCACAACGATTCGGCTCCTATGCGAGCCTGAAGGCTGCTCGGGTCTCCTGGTACCGCAGGGGGAGACGCGGGGCTTCGGCTGCTGCAGGGTAGAGGTAGCCTTGGGAAGTTATTCAAGTGCCAGGCTTGTGAAAATCTAAAACTTACAGCCTTAAGACCGAGGAATTGACTTGCTTTGGTTTAAGGAGATGATTGCCTAACACAGGTTTACCTCTTCATACAAATACCTGCTCTGCTGGTGCTTTTGTCACCGAAATCGGGAAGAACGACCCTCGTAACACCAACGTCGTGTTAGAAGGCAGGCATTCTTTATTCCTGGCGCCGGATGCACGGGGGATCGCTCCACCTAACGTGCATACCTTCAAGCGGCAACTTGCCCCGTTTATATGTAGCAAAGTGTTACATATGCATAAAGTTTCCCAATATGCCTGTACATATGCATAACCTGTCTCCGCTTTGTATTAAAATTAGCTTCAGGTGGTCATTTCCATAAATCCCTCCCCACTGCGCCTGCTCAGTGCCTCCTTGTGGTGGTCGTCAGGGGTCGTGGGGATGAAGGCTGCTGGCTCCTCTTCGTCACCGCCAGTAACCCCTTGTTCTTGCGCAGACTCAGTTGCTCCTTGGCTCTTGCCCAAACTGCAGGGTCGGTGTAGACCAGTTCTTGAGGTAAACTCCTGGTTCTTATCAAAAACTGTCCTTCGTAAGGAGCCACAAATCTTCCTGCATCAATTAGTTCTCATTCCTTCTGGTCTAGCAACCTTGGCAAACCGTTATTATCCTTCTGCTCCATTCCCCCCCCCCGATTCTTCCTGTCCTTGAATAGGGTTCCAAATTTAATAAGTAGCTACACTACTGACTTACAAAAAAAAAAAAACATCCAAGCTAGACACTATTAGAAAAACATCCAAGTAGACACTACTGACTTTAGCAAAACATCCAAACTAGACACTACTGATTTTTAGCAAAGCAACATCCAAACTGGACACTACTGATTTTTAGCAAAGCATCAGCAAATTAGACAATGAGGCCTAAATTTTATGCATGTAGGCTGCTTACATCTGGGGGTCTTTCGACCCTTAAGGTATCACTTTGCAGGGGTCAAAAGTGTAGGGATGCCGCAGGGCCGCAAGCTCGTTGGTATGTTCAGAGCCACATTCAGGTAGACAGACTGCATTTTCCTAATGGTGCTGCTTAAATTTTGCTTCTAAAATGACTAGAAAAAAATAACTTGGATGTTGGGGATGTGTATTCAGTTGTAAAGTATCTAATGAAATAAAAATGTTTTCATAATGAGGTATTATCTGTCTTCTCTACTGCTAAGTTTTATTGGTTTTGCACGTACATACATGCATATATAATACATCTCTAGAGTTAGTAGATTCACCTATGGAACATTCTCCTTAGTTTTCATTTTTGACTGATCAACACTAGGCTTTCAAAGCCTTGAAGGGTTACGGGAACCCTTGTGTATCACAGGAAGATTAAACCTCACCATCATCTGTTTCTGCCCACTTAATTCCTCACGCTTGAAAAACTGCTATTGCTGCAGAGCTCTCCGTATGAATACAGAGAATCCTCTGAATTTAGGGGCGTAAGGCTCAGCTTGGCTTATGAAACCTTTGTTACGAATCGTACTGTGCAAAGAAGTTATTTCATGTTCATTTAACTCTGCAATTTAATATTTGTCTATATTTTAATATATTTCATGAACTGGGCATTCATCCCTCAAAAAATTCCAAAGTCTGCCACATGAAGTAGAATGTAGAATGTTTTGGGTTGGAAGGGACCCCTAGAGGTCATCTAGTCCAAGTAAGGTGCCCGCATCATGTTCCTGGCCATTGGCAGACAATTCACTGCAAAAGCTTGAAACTACGCTGCGACGACGGGGTGCACAACACACGGGGTACAACCGAGTGAGGTGCTCACACCGGGGGTTCACAGACCTGCGCTGCCGGGGCACCACCATACAATTAAACCTCCTCGGAAGTCATCTGTGGGCTGATCGTTATGGATGTGAATGACAACAGCGGGTAACATTTTCCCATTCATAGCCTCCATTTTCCTTGTTCAGTATTGTAAAGATAGAAGTGAGGCAAAAAAGGTTTCAAAATGATCCCTGACATATTTGAAAAGCATCGGAACAGCAGAAAGGTTTCGATTACCATCCTTGCTGGTGAATCGGGGTAACAAAATACACAGCAGGGGTGTTTCATCATGAGAGTACGCTCATCGTCTCGATTTTAAAGATGAGCTGTTCAATGGGTTTACATCTTCATTTGCTTCTGTAGGATCAAGTGGCGCCTTCACCTCTGACCAGGCACTTTCTTCTCAGAAATGTCAGAAAAATCAAATGGGAAATAAAACCACCCTTTCCCTTGTTTAGGATCACAGAATCCCAGCGTGGCAGGGGCTGGCAGGGCCCTCGGGAGCTCCCCCAGTCCCACCCCCCTGCCCAAGCAGGCTCACCCAGAGCAGGGGGCACAGGACAGCGGCCAGGCGGGGGTTGAAGATCTCCAGAGAAGGAGACTCCACAGCCCCCCTGGGCAGCCTGGGCCAGGGCTCGGGCACCCTCACAGGCAACAAGTTCTTCCTCCCGTTCAACTGGAACCTCTTCTGCTTCAGTTTGTGCCCATTGTCCCTTGTCCTGGCACTGGGCACCACTGGGAAGAGTCTGGCTCTGTCCTTGTGACACCCACCCTTGAGATATTTGTAGGTGTTGATGATCCACAGGGAAAGGAGATATTTCTATGTACATTTTTAACACAGAACAACAACAAAACCAGTTTTAAATACCCCACTGTCGCTTGCCTTTAAACCTAATAAATCTCCATTTGTTTGTGGAGTTGTAACAGGGGAGGTACCAAAACCAGTTCTCCAGGCGGCTTGGGCAGGAGCCGTATTCCCCAAAATGCAGGGACAGTTTTTGAAGAGGCAGCAGTTATTGGTGATGGCACAGAGCGGGACTTCGCAGTATGAATGCCGGATACAGAGTCGCCCTTTTGCCTCAAACAATTTGACAACAGCAAATTTTGAAAGGCGGGGGATGATGCTGCCTAAGCAGTAAGTTTTCTTCACTTTCCTGGTTACCAGCACATTTCAGTGAAGGTTCTAATTCAAGAGGGAAACACTGAAATACAGATAAGCCAAAACCAGTGTGTTCCATAGACCAAGAACCGATTGCTGCTCAAACCTGCCTTCAGAGGCTTCTTCAACAGCAGGAAAGTAAACGAATACGCTTTGCACCCAAAAATCATCTTTTTGAAAAAAGTGCCAGCTAGACCTGGCAAGACATTTGAATGATGCAAGGATGCTACTGAAAATCTCATTGTAGTGTGTGTCAGACGGTGACAGGGTGCCAAAAGTTTCATTGAATAGAAAACAGAAGGATCTCCATTTCCCTGCTACTTCCACCCCACATTTCAGCCACGGAGCAGCTGGAAAGGCTCCTGGGTTTCCCCAGAGCTTTTAATTAGGGGATGAAAAGCCTGAAACCCAGGTTTAGCGAACATTCACCCACCTGGGCAGAAGTTTACTTTAAAATGAGATTTTTTCCCTTAGATGAGAGCGAGGGAGGCACCGAGGAGGGAGAATAACGCGTTCCGAAGTACTCTCAGGGAGCCTTTACAACCGAGAACCCCAGGACTCCCCTACAGTCTGGCAGGCTCTCTACTATTTATATAAACCCTTTGTACTTTTGACACCACAAAGACTCTACAATTGGTTTAACCATACCCAAGAGGAAAACGTTAATGTTTTATCTTGTTGGCAAAGTACTTCCGACACATTCCTAATGTAGGACCTGGAATCCAGGGATACGCTACATAAAGTCCATGGCAGTCCCTTCTGGATTGGTGATAAGGTTGTCTTCATACTGTATGCAGATGATTTGGTTTAGCAAAAATGTTGAAATGGACTGGTTTTGGTTTTGTTTTGTTTTTTTTAAAAGGCACCAAGCATCACAAAACCAGAAACCCAGCTCAGAGGAGACGGCTGCCCCACTTCTGCAACCCCGTGAAACACAAGCCAAGCTCAAAGCACCGACGTTTTGATTTCGTCCCCCAGCTGAGAATTGCTATGCTCAGGGGCAAGATCCGGGCTTAGAGGTGAAATCTTGCCTGAGCTAGCAGACACCCATCCAGAGTGAAATTTCAAAAATAAAATCTCAGCCAAAACCAGGCAAGGAGATACGAGGGCCTTCCCCATTCCGGTCCTGCCTTCCCGTGTCACTCTTTTGCTGGCATATCTGCTGGTTCTTAACTCGCCCAGGGAGTTAAGAAAAGCCGTATTATTGACGTCTTTCTGCACGCTCAAGGCAAGAAAGGTGGCTCAGCCCTCCCAGGGCACTGGGAGAGGAATGGAAGGGAGGGGCCGGACCCCACATGGCTGATGGAAAAGAGCCAAAGGGCCGTTCCCGCACCGGAGGTTCCCAGCACCCGACAGAAACATTTACAAGTTGCAAAGATTTGGATTTATCTAAAAAGGAATGGGAATTTGAGCCTTCAAGCTCTAGAGAAAATTGCTCGGATACTTAGATGGATAAGCCAGTCTTGTGTTTAAAAAACCCCCACATTTCAATAGTACCTTTAAATAGCTTTTCATATCGTGACATTTCAGGGACCTATTAAAAGGCTGAAACTCTGAGTAATCCAGACAAATGACCCAGAAACTTCACATATTTCCCCAGGCATTTGGGGTTCACGCAGATCATTGCAAGCTAAATACCAAGGCTGCAGTTTTAATGCAAAAGGGATTATAGAGAGATCCTCTCTATAATCTCTTTTATAAAGAGATCATCTCTATAAAGAGGGTTGTTATTATCTATTCTACAGAGTCTAAGGCAATCAGGAGACCATCTGTTTATTACCATTCACTGCCACGTGGGCATCTCAGTCTTTCAAGTTTCTACAAGAACTCCAAAACCAGCACTTCTGAATGCAAGTTCCTAGTTCCTCGCACCACATGTTCAAAAGGTGGCCCATGGAAAGGAATTCCCTATTCAGAGAAAAAAAACCAGCCTGGATGGATCTCTATCAGCACTGCCTGGAATCCAATTTACAAACTCGTCAGCGTTACCTGAAGCCTCTACCACATCGCACAACAGGCTGGGGGGATTTTGCTTCCAGCCAGAGCAGGAAACAGAAAAGTTATTTTCCAATTATACCGTGCCTGAAGCATTCAACTTACTATAGGAAGCCCATAGCCACGGGCTATCAAGCATGATTAGCATACTATAATGGCATTTAATTTGTCCCATGGGACCATTAGGTGGCCCAAATGTGTACTATAATAATTACCTTTTATTTAAATGGTTTATTTTTTAACCTTTTACAGTTTTAAGTTATTGATTTTCCATCTCTGTGGAAAATTAGTTATATATCAAGTGTACTCCAGTTACCTTCTACTTGGTGTTGCACTGGTACCCACAGTTCTGAATGAGTCCATACTGCCAGGTGAGAGTTGTTTAGCAGGAATGATAACGATGGTCTAATGAATAGGAGTTAGGTTTTAGAACAGGAGAGGAATGAACACTTAATGAAATAAATAAAAAGCAACAAAAGGCAAGGCACATGACTGATGGGAAGCGGTGACACGGTTCGGTAAATTAAAGGTACCGTGTTCATCACAGAGGCCGTTCATTGAGATCACCCTGATGAACCGATATTCCAATACCAATACAGGTCACGCATCTTCCATCACAAATTTATTAAAGAGTTTCTGATTCTGCCAATTTTAGATCATCCCCATAGGGATAGCTGGAGGAACACAGAAGTTCCACAGCCTTGTTGTATCTCAGCACCTAGACCATACTTTCAGATCATATGAGATTTGATTTTATTTCTTTATAAGTTAGAGTTTCTTCCAGTAGCTATTTCCTGGAGAGAGAAGATCTTCCGATTTTAATGGGCACCTCTCTAAAGAGCCGTACGATGCAAAAAAAATCCAATGCTAACAAGTGGTGTCTTACTGGAAGATTAACTCATCTTCTCCAGAAACCATTTTTCAGTTTTCTAATACGTTATCCTATTGCTTTATTTTCAGTTTCCTTATACTTAGATGCTTACTTTTCACACTGCAATAACATGAGGATTAAAGAGTGTGTACGTGCTTTCCCCTATTCAGACTATTTAACTTCCACAAAATGAGAACTGGAAGTGATTATTTTTGACAAGTCTTCACTCTGCAGGCTACCAATAGCTAGATAACTGCCCTCATGAAATAAATGTCGACATACCATTTATGTGCATGACATTTTTTCTGTCCAAATGAAGATGCCAGCAAGATCTAAACACGTCAAGTTAGTATATAATAATTAATCTTGGAGTTAGCAAATTTAGCAGCCTAAAATATGCATGTCACATCCACAGTGTAGCCCATCCTTATTTATAATAGAACAGTTAATCATGTTCCTGTGAAAAACAAAAAGACACCAGCACTGTAGCCCAGAAGTCCTACTCGATGTTGAGAGGACTGCACGCTGCTTAAGACAACTACGAAGTTGTGAGAGGTAGAGATTTTGTTCTTCCAAAATCATCTCTGACCTAAAGCACAACAGCCAGGCAGGTTTCGGTTGCGCCCACGGCTCTGTGTGGCGGTCGCTAAGTTTTTTCATGGCAGCACAAAGATCGGCATCAGCCGCAACACAGACGCACAGGGCAACCGTGGTGCTCCAGCAGCAAACCCGCACCGCCGACCCCAGTGTGGGTGCACGGGGATTTGTCCCTGAAGCATTTGTAGCATAAAGATGACTGACAGTGGCTTTTGTGCCAGAATCCAGCCTGTGCTTATCCAGCCTGGCAACTCGTTGGATTGCATGATTTTCCACAAGTTCGCTATCCCTACAGGTAGGTTTTATCTCTCGCTCATTCCTAGACACACACCTCTCAAATCTGCCTTTTTCTTGGTGCTATTCCAGATACTGTGCTCTCTACCAGGTGGGTTTAGGCAGCCTTGGACTATTACTCGGTACCACAAACATCCACAGCTTTAATTTTAATTAAAAGCAGCACCACCATGTATCAACCCCTTGGCATTTTTTGAGAATTAGCCTGCTCTTTCCCAGGTCATTTCTTCCTAGCAAGTGCATGCACATGGGTGTGCATAGATACAAATGCATATATGTGTGTATGCCAAGGCACGTATAAAATGAAGTCCAGAGCTGGCAGCTCTGAGGGTTTGCTTGGACCTCTGTTATACAAATGCCCAGGCTTTTTGACCCTCTCCACACCTATTCTCTCACCATTTCCATGGCCAATGTCAGGCCAAAGCTGCTCTTCATCTAGAAGCCCAGCTTCAGACCCTAGAGTGAGTTCCCCCACATCTACAGGCCAATGCTATTTCCTGGGAAGATCTCAGCCCACTTGATGTCTCAGGAGGAGGAGATGGGTTTCGCACGTGCCAAGGAGGAAGGGGTCACACATGGGGTGTCAGTGCAGAGCGGCTGATGTTGGGTGTCTTCCTCCTCACTGAGGCGGTGGCTTTAGGCTCTGGTGGGCTCTCATATTCCTGTTTATATTACTCACCAGCATCATGCTTGTCTCATTCCAGTGAATGTCATAAAAATCCAGGGAGTCCAGAGGAAATCTGGGCAGTGGGTAACTGATTGGTTTTAATTGCTCACAAACTATGTGTGAGTAATGAGCCACAGGTCATCTACCTCTACATTCAGCTCCGAATTGAAGACATTTGGGTTCCTTATGTAAATTCTGCAGTTCATGGCCATGCAATTTATCCCACGATGTTTCACCTTCATCTGCGTGGTGTGTTTGCCCATGAGCAGAAAAGGAAAACCGCAGCGTTTGCATGGGGGCGCGTGTGTGAGCACGCATGCAGCCACGCAGACTTGCTGGCTAACTACGCACATCCAGGCTTAGAAGAAATTACCTTGGAAAGGGCAGCATCTCCAGGCTAATTCTCCAAAAGACCACAAAGCTGATAGACCACAGAGCGGTTTAATTTATAGAGAGCTGCAGGCGTTTCCAGGGTGCAGTAAGTGACACAAGCATATCTCAACTTGCTGCTAAACACCAACTCATTTAGAGTCTCATGGCTATGCTGGGTTTTCTGGCAAAACACAAAGCACAGTGGGTCTCCTCTACAATTCTGGTTAGATTTCCCCCCCCCCCCCCCCCAATCCACGCTATTCAAGTTTTTCATCATTAAGCAAACTTCTTGCAGAGCGCGCTCCGGAGGCCAACAAGCTGGAATGCCTCCAGATCTATTTGCAAAACCTTCAGCCCTTCGCCAAAGAGGCCCGAAACGGCCAGCGCTCAGCCGCGAGTCGGCAGCGGAACAGCCCCCTGCGATCCCAGCCAATAAATCACGGCAGGTACAGAGCGGGAGGCCGGAGGGAAAGTGCTTAAACCAAATCTCTGGTCATATAGTGACCTATAACTCAAAATCACTGCATAGTCTCAGGCACAGAAATAAACCAGAGGCCAACACAGACCTCGGAAAAGCATCCACAATTCCTGTGGCTGAGGCTTCTGCACGGAAGTGGAATACATCCAGTGCTGTCACGGCTCGTCCCTTCTCTTACCCCAATTCATCTAAGAAATCAGAGCTGGATATAGGTTCAAGCACAAACTTTAAGGCAGGCATATATTCTCCATATGGAAAGTATAGGACTGTTGATCATTTCCTAGGGAAAAATGAGGTGCTTTCCATCCCGGATGTTTTCAAGCTGAACCACTGAGCGCCTGGAAACTGTTCTCTCCCTCGTTCTGCCACCATACTTGTTATATTTACATTTAATGTAGTGAATTAACTTACACGCTTTGGACACCTGGTGAACACGTATTTTCAGTCCCTATTTTTCTTTCTGTTACTTAGAACAGTGGTTAAGTTTTATTTCAGCGCAACAAGGGCTCACTCAGTCTTATAACAGCCCAGAAGATTTCAATGGCAGTTTTAATTTTTAAAGGAGATCTTAAGTGACCGCTCGGTGAACCTGTCATCGCAACGGGAGACGTCTCCCTGCTCAAGCTGGCTGAAGGAATTACAACGTGCCGCCTTGCTGCTGACCGCTCCTGCAAAGAACCCCCAGGGCTTGCCTGGGAGAGAACACAAATCCGTGTGCCCATTAGACAGCACATGCAAGAGAAAACCGAGAACACACCAATGTTTAAATGCTACTAGAAGTTACCTGTGTGTTGGAGAGCCTCACCGGAGAGAAGTCGAAGCATCAGATCTAATGCTTTAACCACCCCCAGCCACCCCTACACCTCGCAAAGATTTTGACTGCCAACTCAATCAGTTTTCCCAGCAAGCAGGAAAAAAGACTGTATGTCACAAAGTGAAGCCTTTTGGTCCCTCCCAGCCCATTTCCCAAAAGCCATGACATGTTCCTGGGAAGGACGAAGAGGCACGGTGCACCCTCTTCTCTGCAAGCCCATGGCCTCGCACCAGCCCCTGGGATGCTCCGGTGCCCACAGGCACCTCGCTCAGTACTGACCATTGCTGGGAGGCAAAACTCACCGCTCAGTTAAGTGATCCTCAGCCAGGCTCTGCTCCTCAGGGTACTTTCTTAACAGCTCAGGAACCAGGTCTCCACTGGGAATATCTAATGGATAGCAGGCAAAAGGCACCTCGCCTGGTAATGGGGCAATACCATGAGCCACAGCTGGCCTTCTGCTTTTTTTTCCCCTCTTCTTCCTCACTGTGGGGCTAAATACAAACTGGGAAGCGACTGGAAACTCAGCAATACTTTTAATGCATTATTTATACACAAGCACTCGCTAGTTCAGAATGCAAAATGAAATCTTGAATAATTCAGCATTTCTGTCGTTGCTGAAAAGTGTTAAATACTATTTTTAATTAATCATCAAATATTAAAATATATTTTAAAATCCTCTAAACCAGCTGATAATTCCGTGACCAAGCAAACAGCGGAGTAGATGAAAATACAATCTCTGTTTTTTGCGATACACTACTTAATCGAGAAGAAGCTATCGGCAGCGACTGTGTCCCCAGTCATGCTTTGAAGGCGCAGAGGGAGGCACCGCAGAAGATGAGCACAGAGCGTTACCCCGTGGGTGCCAGCACCTTTGCCAGGGGTGCTGGAGGCTGGGGCACGAAGCCATGGGCCTGCCCTCTGCCCCTTCTGCCCAGGGGACACCGGCACCAGCCTCGCGCACGGAGACCATTTCCTTATGAAGACACGTAACAGAGTTTAGGCTGCGCACACACTGTCCTGGTTTCCATCAGGTTTTAAATGCTACGTTAAAGAGAAAACTCACTGGTCCTATTCGCACAGTGAAAAGGGAAGATGTTAAAGAGAAAGCAACTGTAGTCACGTAGGTATAAACAAGATTTCCACGTGTTTATGTGCGTATTGCTTTCCGTTCTCACAAAGTCTCCGTATATAGCGGCGGACGGAAAGGAAACATATCTAAGGTTTAACTTTTGTCATTTGTTACTCTCTGCCAAAGCTCAAATTCACCACCCCACCCCACCCCCAGAAAGCAGCAGCAAGGCTACAGGTGAATGTGGGCTGTTGGCCATTTGTGGGGTGTCCCTGAGGCGGTGGAAAACAGCTCCCAAGCTCAGCATCACCTGGACCGTTTGTCTATCCCAGCCGCAGAACAAACCCTTCTGAATAACCGTATCACAAGAAATGAGGAGGAAGTCCTGGACAAAAAAAAAAATATGCAGCCATGCTTACTGCACTTCTAGAAAAACAAATATTTTTGGCCACAACCAAGGGCTGTCGAGGAGAAACAGCTGCATTAACAGAAGTAGCTTAAATGGACAAAAATGTCAAAGTGTAGGAAGAAGATAAGGTAACTGCTGTAAGAATAAAACATTCAAGCAAAGCCAAACTTTGCAAGATCAAATTTCCCCACCAAAGGCTGCAGCAATAAGTTACTTCAGTGCCAGATCCTGGATCCACAGGAAGTTAATCCTTGCACAAACTCTATGGCTTGCGTAGGGCAATCCCTCAGTGACTCTCGTTGCTTCTCTACTATGGTAAAAAGACTTTTTGGTCACAAAAATACTTCCTGAGCCTCTTGCTGGAGAAGTTTATACATTGTACCTCTCAACTGTCCTGGGACTGAAAATCCATCAGAATGAGAAGCAGTACATCATGGGTTTGGTACTAATAAACAAATTGCTACTTTTCCAACCAATCCCTACTTTTTTTTTTTTTTTTTTTTTTTTAAAATTCCTCTACATGCTTTTTGTGCCCATCCCAGCTCCCGAGTACATGGACAAACACATTTAACGCTGCTGACAGTCAGAGAAAACAACCTGAGAAAAATCCTAGGTGAAACTCTTTGAACCAGAAACCTCTCAAGATTTATAGGCCGTATTTATGCAACCTTCCCTATGTCAATAAATCTCAATTAGAGGCCAGTGTCCAGAGGGAAATCCTGGTGAATTTTCCATGCCCGTTCATCTCTGCACTGCAACTGCCCGCTCAGCACCAGTGGTGCTCTGCCCTCAGCCTGGGAGCAGGCTCCAAGCAACAACGTCATCTCCAAAGTGTCCCAACTGCTCTCCTACCCTGTTCAGCCACCTGGGTCTCATCTTTTCCTGCTCTCCCAGTAGATACAAAGATATCACCATGAAAAATGCCGCTGCTGCCAGTGCTACGGATGCCCAGATCTCCGGAGAGCTCTGCAAAACAGCTATTGCTGTTAGTAAACATCCTACAAAATATACACTTCAAGTAAAAAATGCCTTCACTATTCCAATCTATCTCAAAAGGAAAGTAATTTCTCTTTCTTGTTCATTCACCGTTGTTCTGTCTGCCACATAAACAAGTGCTACAGGGGAAAAAACACAATAAAGATCCCTCTTTAGAGAGGCAGAACAAATTCCTTCCTTCCTGCAAAGATTTAAAAAAGAAAAAAACCTGCACACAGAACAACAAACAAATTAAAATGGTAAACAAAACATAACGAAACATGGCTTTTTTCTAAGTTTCCTATTTAGCCTCAGAACGTTTCGGTTGTACGCGGAATTTTAAATATTCTATTGTCTTTAAAACATATGGGTCATCGTAACTTAAATTTGATTTTCTGGGTAAGGAAGCAGCACTCAACATTTGAAGATGAGTGATTTTCATTTAACAGACAATCGAGTTTGTAAGTCAAATTTTAAAGTAGCTGGGTCTTCAGGGCTAAGGATCTGGATTCAGGAATTAAGATCACTTTTTTATATGAAAACGCCATTCTCTAACAGCATGCTCAAGGCAGCTCCATAGCTGCTTAGCAACCCTGAGCTCAATGCTTGTAGGGTGTGAGCATCTTTCCTAAATTACCTGGTGCAACTCTTAATTCAGGGGCAAAGGACTAAGACAGCAATAAAATATCAAATCAAGGATTCAGGGTCTATTCTTGGCTTTGGTACTTTGTCACTGCAGCAGCTTTAGTTTCTCTCACCCTACAGCACTGGTTTTCTTGCATGGCTGCCCGACCTTCGTGAGTCTTGGGGACACCGTGTGACATGCAGACATTCAACTGTGGCCTCGATTTGCTCATCTCAGGGGGGGAAACCCAACAGCAGCCTGGGGCCGGGCATGAGAGCCCGTAGGACTCAGCCGATGCCACCGCGACGCGGCGGAGTCGCCAGCAGCCATCTGCGGCATCTCCGTTGCTGTTTCTGGGGAGCTATCAGAATACCAAAGCAACCAGCGAATTCCTCCCATGTGAACATAAAGTCAAGCCTTGCCAAAAGTTTACAAATTCTGCAGCCATATTACACAAAATTACTCACACACTTAAAATTGTTGTTCTGCCATATAATGAGATACCTTATCTTGTAATTAAATATAAGCTACTGTCTCACAGAGCGTGTACTCAGGAGTATTGTGTTCCAGGAATAATTATCCCCAAAGCTTAAAAAAGAATATAAATTCATGCACATTTCTGTGTAGGAAGAGGAGGAGACTGGCATGGGGGGAAGGAGGTGTTATAGAGCTTTCAAATTCATCCAGCTTGATACAGTTTATTATTAGAGGCAGATAAAATTTAAGCTATTTTGGTAGACTAATTGCTGTCTGATTTGAAGGGTTGATCATATATCACAAAACTGAAGTCAGGTTCATGTACTTGAATGAATGAACGACACTCAGAAAACCTAATATAATCCTATGGGCTGGCATGTGAACATATTTTTGAAGTACAGACATTTATCACCAAGTTAGCTGCATTTTCTTTTCCAGTAGCTCGCGTGTAGCTACTATCCTGTACATCCATATAAAATCCATTCTTCTGAACTTTTTAAGACCTTGCTGCTGTAATGTCTGAGCATTTCAAAGCCTTCAGTGCCTCTGTCTTCCCAGCAAACCTAAAAGCTTTGGAAAATCTCATTGCCTAGGACAGACAAGAAAATGGAACTCCCTACCCATGTGAAAATAACAAAGAGATTTTTGAAGCATTTCCAACTCCAAATCAATGCCAAGACAAAAGATTTTTTTTTCCCCTATTTCTTTTTTTTTTGAAGCAAAGGTTCCCAAAAATATCGATTTCACGAGAATCAATACAGCCTTTCTAGCTCAGTAGGCTTCTGAGAGCAACCCCAGAAGATTTTCTGGGTGGGCAGTAACATACTCTGTCGAAAAGATGACTTCTGGATCACCGTATATTTTAAGTTTTCTGCAAAGAAAAACAAAAGCATCCTCTGTTCCACAAGGAAAAAAAAAAAACCTTTTTTTTCTTTCAGAAAGTGATTCCCACTCCAGACTAAGAACCACCTCACTGTGGTTCTGGGGCAGAGAGAGGAGAAGGCTCAGATTTACAGTGGGACTCCTCAGGTTTGGATCACCTAATTTTGAGCCTCCGGGAGCAAGCCTTGCAATCCGACTGCTGACTTTAACATTCACATTTCTTATAATCTAATTATCAGAGTCGGCACACCCGCTGCCATTCTGAACTACACCAAGCAACAGAAAACGTGGAGGGAAGATGTGTCTGAAGTCCCAGCCCTTTCTTCTTGGGTTTGGCCCTGAATTCCAGCCCGGATACTGATGCTATTATAAAACTCTGATTCAACACCTGAAAGTCACTCCTGGGCTTCTGCATGGCAGTCATACATTCAACAACCAGTAAGTAAATCACAGCTTTTCTCTGGCACAGATGGGAGCAAAGGGTGGACTTCCAAATGCACTTTACACAGTGGTTTTCATGCAAACCCCAGAACTGTTCCCTGGGAATTAGGACTTTGATTTGCACTGGAGCATCCATGGGAGCATCCAGCAGTGAGCCGTAAAACAGACTTATTCGTGTTCACCCTTTTTCCAGCCCTGCAGCTCCCACTGCAGTTGCCTTAGGCACAGAGCGGGACAGCGCTTTCCTCCGATGGCCACTGGAACAGTAAAAACAACAGAGAAACGGCGCAGAAACCCACAGCCATACAGCTCACAGCCCTAAATTAGATCTGACGTAAAATACCGCTGGCCGGTCCCTCCTGCTGTGCCTTGCAGCCAGAGATTCCCCAAGACCCTTCCCTTCTTTTTTCACTGTTACCTTGATTTCCCTCAGGACAGCCCGATCCCTCTTGGATTTTATTCCCAGACTTACAGGGGGTTTTATTAATGCAATTTCAAACACTGCACTGAATTTACATCAGAACATATTACAGCTTCGCTTAATGGGGTTTTCTCTTTTGTAGCTGCATGTTTCCAACTTTTTTTTTTTTCTGCCTCCAAAAGGACCCCACAGTGGCAAATCCAATCAAGTTTCAGTGCTGCAATCAAGCTTTATTGCTGTTGTGATTCCAGTTTGTTCCCAGGTGCAAAGTCATTACTGCATCCTCTTTCCAACACTGCATCGCAAGATTTTCTTTTAATCATTTAAGAGCAGCGTGATTTGGTTTGTTCCTTTGATAATACCATCGGAATGGGAGAACACTGGGAGCTCCTTCTCCCCCATTAAACTTCTTAAACATCACAGGAATCTGGGTAATTCAGTTGCTCATGGTTTGGAAAAGCACAAAACTCCACCTTCATTTTAACATTTTCTGTTGGAGCCCTGTGACTTACTAAAACTGCCGGTTCCAGGACAGCTATGAATGTCAAACCCCTCTGCACATTTGCTGCCCGCTCAGAAACCTGTAAGCTAATTTGATACCGATATTCGTGGCTGCAGATTAGTTCTTAACGCAAGATTATCTCTTCACACTCTCAGCTGCAAAAGCAGAAAGGTACGAGAGTTCATGGCTTTTCCGTCGGTTATATTTTTCCCCTTCGTTGGACTTAGACATAATGAAATCCCCTCGGGTTTAAGAGAGCGCTCAGATCCAGCACAGCCCCTGAGGTCTGCCCACACCCGCCCCCTCTGCCAGAGGAAAGCTCCAGGAAAATGCATCATGTGGAGGACTGAATTTTGTACAACTAAAGGGAAAAGGCCCAGTAACATCCCTGGCTCCTTGCGCTTGTCCCGTAAACGCGCAGGCGCACAAGAATGACAGGCGCTGGCTCTCGGCACCCTTCCACGCTTGCCTGTGATGATAAAAGACTCGTGTTTCTAACGAGCCCAGCAGCCACCTCCAGGTCGGAGCTATCAATCATCACCAGCGCAAGCTCCACGCCGTGTTTTCAGAGAATACTGAAGAGCCCTAAACCATCAGGGCTGGCTTTACTAATTATTTTCTCTTTTGGTTTTACATCCCCGATAAAATGAGTTTGTGTGAAGCTACCTAAGCCATGGCTCCAGCTTGGACATTTTCAATATGCGCCTTCCAATTGGGTTGGCTCAAAATAAGCACCCAAAAGACCAGAAAGGATCTTAATTATTCTGCAAAGTAAGGATATTTGGATTTTACAAGTGGCTATTTTCTATTTTCCCTGCTACATAAATGCTAACTCATCCATATATATTATCTCCCTCCTTCAAATTAACAGTTGTGCATGAATGGAAGGAAGAGTTCGAAAATTCCAGTGCTGCTGTTGGAGTGTAATAAGACTATACTAAGAGCAATTTTTTTTATATCTCCATGGAGTGCCCTGAGACTCCAATGAGGAACAGGCCCTTCCTATGCTGAATTGTATAGAGACATAGAAAAAAGCCGTGTTGCTGCCTCACAGAGCGGTAATCCAGGATTTTGTTCTTTTTATTCCCACATTTATACTCACTGTCACACCGCTGCTGTCTGTGATTATAAACTTTTAGCCTCTCCCAGAGTAGAGAGAAGTTCATAGAAGAAAAAAAATTGCCGTTGAAGTTGCTAACAGCTATTAGTAACAACTAGTTACTGATAAAACCCACAGGCTTTCTGCCTTTTTTGAAGCTAGAAGTAGTTACAGGAACGCCTAGCAGTGGTGTAAGAAAAGAGAGGTCAAACAGAGCTATTCTCTTAGTTCTAGACAAAAGTTATTTGAAGCAATTAAGTCAAAAGTTGTTTATAACCAAGGTACCGACTGCTCACAGTCCTGTGTCCCAAAAGTTTGTAAAATGTACTTCATCATTAAACTTACAGCACAAAGCCAGAGCCTGCAGCAAAATTAAACCAGGCTTAAATCAGTTTATTTCTCCATACCTTAGACTTTTGCAGTCTGAAATGCTTATTTTGTGCCTCGCTTCCTAATCAGTGCCGTCAGCTGAAGCTTTTATATGTCACACGGTATTTAGTCCATGGCGGGGATTGTTTCTCTCAAGTATTTTAAACAGAAATAAAAACACTCGTGATTCAAACCGCATGAAGGAAGAGTACAGGGTGCAATATGCATTGCCTGGAACATGCCAACATAATCGGGAACGGCCGTATGCCGCATAAGCTCTGGGTGCTGTCAGGAAGCAGGTTTCAGACCATTAGATCAAGATCTGCTCGTCCTCTGCGGGGCTGCCTGGGCTGATCAGCCTTGCTGGGAGCTCACTTCAGTTTCTGAGGGCAAAAGAAGCAGGCAGAGAGAGATGAAGCAATGCTATTTTTGGTAGCAACCATGAAAGATGGCATGACTAAGATGTGACTCTTACGTAAATGCTTTTATCCTGTTTTAAGAAGTACCTTCTCCTCCTAACCCACCCATACCAACAGTTTGTGTTGCACTTGAGCCAGGCGCTTGGCGGCAGCTACGTGCCGGAACCTAAATGTGCTTCACATCCATCTCTTGGAGCAACAGGCCCCCTCCCTGGTGCCAGCCAGTCCCCTGGATGTAGCACACCTATCTGCAATAGGGACAAGCTGGACATGCCCATGGGGACAGTATGAGGAGGTGACATCCTCCCTAGAAAGGCTCTGACTCCACTGCCTGCAGAAGCTCTAAAAAAAAGTCTTCCATTTCTCTGAAGTTTCCATTTCTCTGAAGGGCCTTCTTCCTCCCTGTAAATGGTTTGCAAAGATTGCATGCCATGGAGCCACCATCTTTATCTGTCTTTTTAAAAATCATATTAAAAATTATGGTGTGCACCCCCACTATTTTCTGGGACGCTTGCATGAGATTAACCTACTGGCTCAGGCTCTGGCACCAAACACAAATATCTGCAACATCGTTCCGGGCATGCATCGCATGAACACTGCTGCTCTCCAAGAAACTCAAGAACGCAAATTTTATTTCACTGCTGAGCTCACTTCTATTTGCAAAGCGCCTGCCCTTTTCACTTAATACTTCAATGGAATTTTGGTGCCTGGATAATGGAAGAGGGGAAAATTCAATCTTAATACAATGAAAACGAGAACGCAAGAAGTAACAATTTTAGCCCTACTAGATGCGACGGGCCACGGGAGCACCAGAGAAAGGATTTGTCCTTTTTCAGAGAAGTGCATTCTGCCTCTGCAGCACCGCAAAGATGGGATGGCACTAGGAACAAACGTCTGCTCCCATTTCTATTTTGGATCAGGATTCTCTCCGTAGGAGTTCAAAACAGCCATCTGGGGTTGATCCAAAGTCTGTCTGAAAATCAATGGGAGCTTTTCCACCAGTTCTGGTGCACATTGGATCAGCTCATTGGCTCCCAAAGTACAACTGTAAAGATAAAGAACATTCAAACACTTAGAGTTTTATTGATTCATAAGCAGGTTTTACTGTGCACTCCAAAAATGTTTATAATGGCTTTAACTTCTTTATTTGGATTTTCCCGTTTCTTGACGGACTTAATTTTCTGCTTGAAAAGCAGAGCGGCAACAACTGTATCAACAGCTGCACCTCACTGATAAGGGATCAATTAAGAAATTGGGAGGGCTGCTGCTGTTGAGTTTTTGCTAACTAAACTTCTGTGGCCATGAAGGAGTTCTGGCCCTGTTAACTCCAACTAGCCATGGTAATACTTCATCCCGCACATTTATGGAATTTATCATTACCCCTACTTCTGATACAGCATTTGCAAAAGAGAGACAGAAAAGGTTGTGTTTGCTGATGCTCGTCATTTTTTTTCAGTACGGCCCAATAAACATCAACTGTTTCAACTTATATTCAACTGGTAAATGATCACTGAAAATCATCATAAAACATGCCTGCTATATGTGCAGCTGCAGGCCGGGGAGTTGCCTTTTCCTTCCATGCCGAGGCAGGTGCTATGGGTATAGAGCAGGCACTAATCTATGCTCTTAGGTGTCGAGATGCTGAGAGCAGAAGCACGCAAACCCTGATGCTGTTGCACGTGGGAAGAATAACACAAAGCCAGTAGTCTCAACTCACGACTAATGTTAGCACCATCACAGGTCACCAAAAGTTGTGGAAGTTGTGGAGAAACAGTTTTCTGAGCCAGTTTGCAGATCCTCTCCCTGAAGCTTACTGAAGCCTGTCCAATATCCTGGTGAAGGCTGAAACAGCCTCAGGATCATCTTGCAGCATCTGCCAAGGCCCTCAGGGAGCCGTCACCTACCTGAAGCCAGCCAGAACAGCCCAGATCTGCACAGCAGAAACAGGGACAACGACACAAACCGGAGACGCGGCTGAACGATGTCGCCAGCCTGCTGCCCCAGGGACTTTTGAAACCACGTCGTCTGCTCTTCACACACACAGCTTTATACTTCCCCCCCTCATCTTACTCCATACTCAGGAGGAAGAGCAATAAAGATGGAGCGTGTCCTGCAGGGGAGGAACTTACACACATACATATCGGACCACGACTCAAGATCTATGGAGTCGTCCCACCTTGCCACGGCCAGAGCAATACCCAACCTTCCTCATCTCTACAATTCTGTTAGACACTTCTCAGCTTATCATTTACCTGGACACTCATCCAAAGTGACTGCTCAACATCTTGTAGGGCTTCCCAGCACAGCCAGACACACAAACCACATTTTCTCCTTTTTTTTTTTTTTTTTGAAGGCTTTGCTAAAGTCATCGAAGCTGGAGAATTCCCAGCACTTGCTTCAAGGTGAATTCACTGACCTGTTAAATCACACTGGAGACAGAGGTGTTCTCATGCAGCAGGTCAGTAAAATGCTGCGTGCCTGAGCATCTATTTGCACACAATTTTCCAGGTTAGATTATGGATATTTACTTAGAAGTTTCATTATTAAGGCCTTTTAGGGATGCTTTTAATTCTGATCCACCACCAGCAGAGAAGCTTAACATCTTTATTCATATCAGCTAGACACATTAAGGTCATCGCGTCCTGGGACACACACAGAGTTCTGACTTCGCTTCGTATTGCTGACGACCCAGCTACAGCGATTGCTCCCCGTTCGTTCATCTCCATGCAAACCTGGAGCCTACAGGAGTTTCAGAACAGCCTATGTTGGGTAGATACCTCTCTTCCTAACAAAGGGAAGCCTTGCAAAGAGGGTAACAACGCATTGCCACCAAGTCACTTACCACTTTGAAGGCTTTTACAAGCAGGATAAAATTTAAATAAGAATGAATGGATAAACTTGATATGTTGGATTCCACTAATACCATAACCAGGCGTACTCATTTCTATGTCTCGTGAGAAAAGACCCTTGCATGGATCGTGGCCGTGCCATGTGATGCTTAGCCGTAATATACCCCACTGCTCCTTCCTCCAACAGACATTGCTCTACTTTGGTGGTAGAGATCCAGACAAATAAAACCAGCTTGAATGTATATACACCAGATTTACTTCCAGACCACCCAGATTTTCAAACAGAAATCTCTACAGGCAAAACACAGTAACTCCTTTTCGCAGCTTCTCTGGCACAGATGAAGACTGGAAGAGCAGAGGAGCAGTAGCAAAGGATCTAATGATTTTTTTTGTTTGAAAATGTCCACTCCTCAAAATGTACTTGCCAGCTTTGGCAACGATAGGGTTTATCTTGCCTACGTGATAACTACCAGGGAGAGGGGTGCTATACCTGGCAGCCACGAGGCTATTGCATTCTCTTGGCCTCTCAGTTTATTTTCTTTAGAGATCCACGATCCTGTTCAATTTTTAGGAGGCAAAGCATTCAGCGGGCCAGAGGCAGAGAGACCTGTCTCATGCTTGAGCTGGAGTCAGAGCCTATGTTCCTGCACCAGTGAACCCTTTAAGTGCCTCTTAAAAAAAAAAAAAAAAAAAAAAGGGATACTGCAGAAGAGGCAGCACTCTGTCTCACGGAAATACAAAACATCTACAGCGGCCACACGGCAGAGGTAATCTGTGCAGCCTTCAAGAAAGATATCATCAGAAATACAACTAACCAGGTCCCTCAGCAAACGGCCAAGGATGGGAAAAGCAAGGGCTCTCTCGAGAGCACCCTTCTTGCAACCGGTCAGAAGCAGGAACTGGAGCAGCTGTGGCAGCTCCTCGCTGCACACATGGGTATCGGAGAGGGTAAGGGAACCGCAGGGCTCCCGTTAGCACGGCGCCCGGTGCCATGTGCCTCCATACGCCGCGTGCCTCCGTACACCGCAGACACGTCTGACTCAGGCAGCACAGAGGAGAGGCAAATGCAAAGACCAACAGCACTGTTTCTGTTGGGGGCCGAGAGCAAAGATGCAAGTCAAGCGCAGTAGATTAATGCTCAAAAAAGGTAATCTGTTTTTTTTCAACCCATTCTCAGGACCTACATCTCTCTTTGGCACAGCCCCTGGCATGAAGCTCTCTTTTCCCAAAGAAACTCGTTGTTTCAACGAGTAAAAATGCTCTCTAACGTTTGACAAATTACTTCTGGCTTATGTGTCGGCAAACTGGAGGCCGAGAACTAATTGGGTGGGGAAGTCAAAAGAACACTTCACGAAAACTTTGGCTATCGGTGCGTTACAGTCATTTTGAATCACAGTTGCTTATACTGTCTCGCAAAGCACAGTGAAAAGCTTTTAGAAGTGAAAAATTTCTGACATACCTAACAGACACAAAGAGAAGTGATGAAAATGAACGGCAATTCAGGAGAAAATGGTAATGCTATAATGCTGAATAAGATATTTACATTTAAAAAAAAAGAGCGGCCCTGCACAAACACTTTTTCACTCTCATCTGCCTTAAGATCCAGAAATACAGAGCCTAATTAAAGGTGTCACCAAGGCATCCAGGCCATGAAGTTCTCTTGTCTGCTTCTTCCAAGTACCCAAGGAAGACGCTGAGTTGGGAAGTGCCTTGGCTGACATTATCGGTGCTGCTTTTAATTTCCTATTTCTGCAAGAGCTCCCGTGCTTTGCACGTTGCAGAGTCCTTCTGGCTGTGCAGCGCAGTGCAAACCAGTGACTCTGTCTCCTAGCAACATTAGCCCCATTTTGTATTTCCCAAGGAAAGGAATGTCGATCGTTCTTTTGCCTCCTTATGATGATTTGCGTTACTGGGATGAAGATAAGGAACAGAGCGGCAGTGCAACCTAGAATTAAAACCAGTATGGAAGTGAAGCAATCCATGCAGTCAGTTTACAAGATGATTTCTAACTGAATCTTTCCTCTTGGTGCTGACACTTCATTTCTTTCCTGAAGTAACATCTCTCCCTTACAGGAATACAACAGCTTTATAAAAGGACGCTACACATGCCAACAGGCTTCATAAGGACTGCTGGCATTGAGCTCCAGCCCGAACCCGGCTCCCCGTGTTGCACCCAGGTGTGGCCGAATTAAAGGCAGGCAAAGAAACTCTGATACGCCCTTTCAGTGTGGAAAGTAATAATAATATTTCATCCTATAAACCTTCAGCACACACAAAATACCCATCTGCGTAGAAGAATCATCTCTGCCGCTCAAGTGCCTTCTCAGGTGAAATGCAGCTACATTTTCATATGCAAGTGGATAACACAGAACAAGAAATAGCCCCAAATAGAGTATTTTGCTCTAAATAGGAGCCTTGACAACGTAGGAAGGGCTACTCCAGCGAGATTTCCTATCACAGGACTTCCACTGTTGTCATCGTCTGTCCGAGCTACTGCCAAGCCCCTCTTCACGTTTGCCAGGATTCAACAGAACAAGATGAACTCAGCAGGTTTATTTGCACATTTGTTGCACTATGAATCTGAAAACCTCTTCTGAGGTTTGTGGAGTCTGCTCATCGCCTGGGCTGAGACAACCCAGAATGCCCCATAATTCAGTTTCTCATTTCTGAAGGTGCCAATAACTAGGTGTTCTGCCGGCATGCTCTTCTGGGCACAAGTAGTTTATTCACATTTTTTTAACAAAGGGATTTGGGGGGGGGATTGGTCTTTTTTCCCCAATACTGTTTGCTTTAAGTGGCCTCTCTCACACAAGGAATGTATCTGGCAGGGGTGGTTCTTTTTTTTTTTTTAAAAAAAAAAGAAAATCACCCAGGGAGAACATTCTGGCAATTTAAAAAAAAACAAAACCAAAACCAAAAAACAAACCAACCTAAAAAACACACACTGATTTAATTGGGGCTTTGATGATGCCCCAGTGACTTGTGCCTGAAAATAACTGTTGGGTTTGGTAGCTGCTTCCCCACTCTCCCATTTGCTCATGTCACCTTCACCCCGACGGACAATTTCTCGTCGTCCTTTCTCAACAGCCAGCTCTATCCCCTTCAAACCTCTCAGTACATCATTACCTCCGTCGCGATGCTGTCAGTCAAGCCTGTGCCATTTTATGGCATTATTCGGTTTGTGAGGGGGAAGTGGAAGCACGTCCTCGCGCCCCTCTCCCCACCGCGTTGCCTCTCCGACAGCGTTATCGATGAGCACAGCAGCCAAGCCCGCACCTCTTGGGTGCTGCCGGGATGTTGCCGCGGTTTCATTTGCAACTTGCAGGTACCTGCACTCCCTCTTACCAGGTCTACTGACGGTGCATTTACGTTGAGAACGTGATTCAATTCTGCATGCAAAAACAATATAATAAAGTGTGCGACTTAACGCTCGCTGTGAATTTAAAGTGGTTGCTTATGTCAGCCACAAACTGAAGTATTTAAATTAAATGCAGTATTTCCCTACATAATGCTATCCATATGCTAATAGAAGGAGATTATGTCTTGTATAAGATTTATCAAAGTAAACTCAATTCATTTCAGGAAGCATCTCAGTGCTGCCTACCCAAAGCGATATGTTCTGCCAAATACACATTGAATCAACTAAAAGCTCCTAGATACTGAACGTACTTGCAGCATTTACCAAAAATAATACATCTTGTGAATCTCATGGATTTAAACTGACTTATCATTCCAGCTTCAAATAAAACATTTGGAAACAATAAAGTTCCTGATGCCATTTTAATTATCCCATTTCTAATTCTGTGCTCAAATAAGACACCCTTTAACAATAAAACGTCTTCAAAATGGATATAAAACATAGTTAGGGTCAATCTACAAGGGCAATAAAAGCAGATAAAGAACACATTTGTATTTTAAATGCTGTAATGGTAGCAAAAGAGTCTGAGCACACTGACATATACGTCAACACTGATCAAAAATATAGTAAAATGCATACTGAGCTGAGCTATTCCATGGCTCCTTCCGACAGGCCACATCGTAAGTGCATTCAAGGGCTAAAATATATTCTGAATATCATATATAGGCACATTTTTATCTGGTGCAGATTTACTGGGGAAGAATATAGGTGAGCAAGTGAACGGTAGCCCCTCTCTAAAGCAGCCCTCCGGGGACACGACGTTGTTCCCCTCCCTCTTCTTTGTCACAACACAGCTAAAGTCTGCGGTTTCCTGAAAATAAGGCAGAACATCACCCTTACACTTCCACGTATAAATGTTACGTTCCAGGTTTAGACACACGTATAGAGCTCTGAGCAGTAAAAGCAGAGAGCACGCGACACTTTGTGTTCGTATCCGTAACATCGACCGGACAGGGGCGTAATTCCCCTTTATGCTGAACACCCGCTGAAGTTGTACCCTACCCCGTCAGCTTCGACCACCGCCACTGGATTTTGGTGGCATTTCCTCCACCGGGCAGGCAAATAAATAACGGCCTTACTTTTAAGCAGGAAATTCAACTTAACCTATTAATTAAAGAACACAAATATCAATAAAATCAACTGATACTTGTAGTTCAGGTTTTTTTTAAAGAAAGCTTTTTTTTTAGCTTAAATCACATGAAGGAGTTAGAACAAAAAGGCTCCGCTTTGGAAAATCAGAGCAACGCAATGCCAGGCTTATACCGTATGTGTGACCATGCAGTCCTGAAGGACATTCCCACCCCGACGTCCACATCACTGTAGTTCAGATTTAGGTAACACTCGCCCAGTAAATGCACTCAGTATCACCTCTCTCTGTTCCTACACAGAAAAACAATTTAACTATAACAAGTTACAGAGCCTTATGAAGTCAGCCTGGGCATGAGGCTTAATTTCAGGTAACGGCACTTAAACTTAGCTGTCCACATGCACACCATTTGTTTACAGCCCCACCGTAATCCCCCAGCCAATGCAGTCACTGGTGCCCAGAGACCGACTCGGACGACAAGCCAGTTGGGCTGGCACCCAGGCGCCCCTACGTGGGTACCCAGCACCATTTCAGATGCCCAAGGTTAGCCCCTGGGCCTCCAGCTGGAGGTTCCAAAGGACACAGATCCTCCTGGAATCCCCTCAATACCTGCCAGCTGCACGCAGATGCTCCAGATTCTGTTGGGCATCCCAAAGAGCACCAGGCAGCTGCTTACGCAACCAAATCCCCCACTTCAGTGCCTGTTTTAGGATGAGCCCATCTGCTCTACAGGTCTGTTCTCCCTCCCGGGAGCCGAGACACCAGCCTCTCAAGCAGACACTTACTGTGATGGCTGTGGGGTTCCCTGGGGCGAGTCCCTTGGGGTCGTTGTGGAGAGAGGTCCCGAGGCATCCCTGAGAAGTGCAACAGCATGAGCGAAACCCAGAACTCTTATGTGCAGCCAGACTCCCAGAAGAACTGCCTAAAAACCAGAATAATGCTTTTTTCTTGAAGTTCAAAATGTGTTTTTCTCGCTCGTTCTCTGAACAAGTTGAAACAGATGACAATATCCCCCTTGGCTACCGCCCTCCAAAATGCGATCACCCTTAGAGACATGGCATTGCCATTTTCAGAACAAGTTCTGATTAAAGGGTGAGAGTGTGATCCGCGGAAGAAAACAGGTTTTCTAGCACACAGCTGTAGGCAACTACAACTATTTGAGGCTCCATTTACAGCAGAACAGAGAGTGCAACTTTTGTAAGCTGTTAGTATATCCACGAGTGATCATTAAAGCTGATTAATGCTCGCCATTCAACAGCAAAAGCAAGCGCAGTTTTGCGAGGCTGTCATATCCGAGAGGCACACACGTTCCACAAAACATCTGGTGCCCAGCACTGCAAAACGACTCGCAACACCTCACGCAAAGGGCAGATTATCTCCTACAAAAGTGTTTTGTATACTGCAGGACGGATAATGAGACAACTACATACTTGTAAATTAAATTTTTTAATAGGGAGCTCATTACCAAAATGCTGCCCAGCTAAATTCTGCTTTCCAAACACAGATCTAGCCCTGCAGTTCCCTTCACCTGCAATTTCTCCCTCCACCTTACATAGAAAATAAAGCAAAATGTGTCCCTTTTTGCTTGCTTATTCATCCTACAATGCAGCGCGGTACCCCTGTTTCCAGCCTTGCATTTTATTTTCTGGTGTCAGGAAATTCAGTATTTCACATCTATTACTGACAAAATGATACTTGAGCATGTTGAAAAAACGCATTTTCCTTCCCCTCTTAGTCCACCTGGGAAGCAAATCCTGCCCCTGAGCACGTGCATGTGTGAACCCAAGGTCTTCTGCTGCCTGGGCAATCCCAATGACAGCTACAAGTACTTGCTTTTGCATTTGCACTTTGGATGCAGTTTGAGGCAGAACTCACAGAGTCCCATTGCATATGTGCCTTGAGAAAACCAGGTGAATTGCTTCTGCCCCGAATTCTTCAAGATAGCATAGCAGGTTAGAAAATCACAGCTAGACACTTCTTTCTGCAAAAAGTTACAGTACAGCTTAGAGTTTTCATAGAATCATAGAAGGTTTTGGGTTGGAAGGGACCCCTAGAGGTCATCTAGTCCAACCCCCCTGCAGTGAGCAGGGACACCACTAACTAGATCAGGTTGCTCAGAGCCCCATCCAACCTGGTCTTGGTTTTCTTCTCAAGAGACTCAGAGAAGCATTCTACAGAATTAAAGCTCAATTTCCTATGCAATGTGCTAAAGAACAACAGTTCCCAGTCAGTTTTCCAAACAGAAAAGAGGCTACACCATTTCTTCCTTGGATTTGTAGCACTTTAGAATCATAGAATCATAGAATGTTTTGGGTTGGAAGGGACCCACAGAGGCCATCTAGTCCAACCCCCCTGCAGTGAGCAGGGACACCGCTAACTAGATCAGGTTGCTCAGAGCCCCATCCAACCTGGCCTTGAATGTTCCCAGGGATGGGGCCTCCACCACCTCTCTGGGCAACCCCTGCCAGGGTTTCACCACCCTCGTTGTAAAGAATTTCCTCCTTATATCCAGTCTAAACCTGCCCTGCTTCAGTTTAAAACCATCCCCCCTTGTCCTGTCCCAGCTGGCCCTACTAAAAAGATTTTCCCCATCTTTCCTATAGGCCCCCTTTAGATACTGAAAGGCCGTAATCAGGTCTCCCCGCAACCTTTACAGTATTTTCTCTGTGGAGGACCATAGCACGTAGAGCATTTATAGTACTACAATTGAACAAAATGACCAGAGTGCACATGCCTTGGTGTTTTGCTTATAAGCTTCCCATCTTTCCCAATTCCAGTGCAGTTTATATGCAGCACTGAGATATTTTCATATAGATACAACAGATATGTGTGTGTGTAAAGCTCACACATCCCTGTGCAGTCTCTATAGGGAACACTTACTGCCTTTCCAGGTCCCACGATAGGCCCATAAAACTACATCAGCAGACCAGACGCTATCTCCGTAGAGGACTGCCCTGGAAAGCAAAGTTAGCTAAGTTTTGCCTTTAACCCCAAGCAGCGGGAACGCAGAGATTCAGCTCTCACAGTCAGCCCAGCCTTTAGACCTCTGTCGATCAGTCTGTAACACTATTTTCAAGCAGCATTTTTATACCCCTACAGTGTGATTTCCCTAGTTCTTAGAGGACACTTGGTACGGCCACCCAAGCTGTCTAACCACAAAGAAAACACTCCCTGTAGGCTGATGAGAAATAAAGGTTTAGTACGCCTAGGCATTGACATATCGTGGTTGTTTCTTGATGCTCAGAGGCTCTTCTATGTCTGAATGTGCCAAGAGAAAGGTACCCGTGCTTAAATCCATGCCTGTGCAGCAAGGCTTTGCTGTGTTAGCTACAAGAACACCACAGTTAAAAAGATGAAGACCAAAAAGAAAAAACAAGGAGCAAACTCCTATAACTGGAGACACCGAGTCCTTTGCTGAGATGCACGGATGATATACGGTGCCCCCCCTACCCGTTCACCCTGTGCCCAGGGCAGCCCAAAAGGCGCGTGCTTGCGTTGCATTCACCAAATTATTTCTGCTGCCTTTCCCTGGCGGTCCCGAGCGGAGAGGCACTGTCCGTTCCCGCGCCTTCCCTGCTCCGCCAGGTGGTTTAGTCAATTATAGCTCTGCCTGGGTAATAAACCTGGTGCACTTTATGCACTCTCTCTGCTGCACTTTGCCAGCGAAATCCCAATATTTGTGTTTTCCCTTCAGTTTAGCGATGTATCTCGGCCGCTTTAATAGAAACCATCAAGCATCACAGCTCAAGCATGGAAACTCAGGAATGCTTAATTTGAAGCCAGCGGTTCCCAAGCTTTCTATCTCAGCAGCTATTTGGGGGCTTCATTTTTTAAAAACGTGTGTTTTGGCAAAACAGAACACAAAGAAGAGCTTTATGGGTAATCGTATCCAGACAAGAGTATAGATTATAAACCATATATCTGTTACCATCCTACTGAGACTGCACAGACCGAAGTTGCTGCTGGAGAAGAGGGTATGTGCGGACAGGACAAGGGGTAATGATTTTAAACTGAAGCAGGGGAGGTTTAGACTGGATCTAAGGAAGCAATTCTTTCCAGTGAGGGTGGTGAAACCCTGGCAGGGGTTGCCCAGAGAGGGGGTGGAGGCCCCATCCCTGGGAACATTCCAGGCCAGGTTGGCCGGGGCTGTGAGCAACCTGATGTGGTTCAAGGTGTCCCTGCTCCTGCAGGGGGGTTGGGCTGGGGGACCTCTGGGGGTCCCTTCCAACCCAAACCATTCCATTATTCTATGATTCTGAACCGCTTCAGCAAGCAGGATCAACATTTAAATAAATGGGTAGAACAGGCAAATTTTCATCCTTCTGAACGTGTTTTTTGTCCATCTGAATAAACCTCAAGCTTTATTCAGAATTATTGTGTGTTTATAAATACACACATACAGATGCCGAAAAGCTGGCAGCCAGAGAACATAACCAATCTATTGGAAGGGCACAATGCATATTTGACAGCTTCACTAATTTTAAATCTATTTAAGGAATTAGCGGTTACTCCCACATGGCCTTGAGTCAGAGAGAAACACTGCAGTGCTGAAGACTGCATTTGGGGCAGTTTGCTCAGAATTATTCTTTCAAACACAGCTGAAGAAAATAGCAGGCCACAGAGTGCTCCGAGAACTGAGAAAGGTTGTGAAATCCCCTGTTAGCATCCATCAGACCATGCAGCCATTTGCTGGGAACAGCAGTCAAATTGCCGACATGAATACAACCACAGGCTGCAAATAAAACAGCCGTCCACAAGTTTCATTAAGAGCAAAAAGCGCTTGGTTTTGACTACTTTGCACTTTTGTGCATCCAATTTCTACGCCGTTTTTCTTTGGATGGCCACACGCTGCGAGAAGAAAGCCGTGTTCCCACCTTCTGCCACGACCGCAGTCCTCTGCTTTGCCAGGAGTGATCTTAAATGTGTTTTTTAAAGTTGTCTTCTCCTTAACAAGAAAATGGAAAGTTAGCACTCCAGCCTAATAAAGCAGCAGAGAACTGCTGAGCAATGTTCAGAGGACTTCCCAGGATGCTTCGCACGCCAATCCTGAAGGGGAATGCTGAGACGTGTTTGCTGGAAGTAGCAGACTAGGCAAAGAAGGGAGGAATGACTTTTAGAGCTGTCTGGTGACAGAGACAGGATAATTCGTCTTCCAGAGGCCTTGTTGCCTCGGTTCTCCTTCGAACATTGAAGGATTAGCTCTCCTCTGCTGACTGCGCGGTACAAGCCATCAAGGCACGAAGAGCAGTTTGCTGCTGGTTGAATGCAGCTCCTCAACCTAACCAGCAATAAAATGAAACATGAGCAACCAAAAAGGTGGTAAATGCTGCTGGAACTGCAGTCTCCAGGATCCAGGCAAACCAGGATCCTGTTTTCCAGCCGGTGCCAGACAAACACGGTCCCGCATAGAAGCACTGTGGACTTTGTAAAGCAATTCCTCTGTTTGAATTGCTCCAGAGAAAAACACTTACGGAGGAAAGTGCAGAAACAGTTAACTTTTAGCAGCTTTTGATTTTCAGACTGATCGTCCCTGGGAGCACACACCTCTGAAAAATAAGAACTACCCATGTGCAAATGCATTTTTTTTAAAAGTTACCAGGAACACAACCCCCGAAGTAATATTGCTGCCTCTACTGGTTTTCAAAGGATGGAGCAAGCAGAGCAATATTGCAGCACTTCTCTGAAGTTTGGGCACCCAGAAACACTATCTAAGGGAAGATGCCAAAAGAAACAATGAATGCAGCTCCCGTTGTTGCAACGTATACGCACCTTGATGTCAATCTGAGTGGAGGCAGAAAGAGAGCTTCTTGGCAAGCTATTTGCAGTCAGTGGAAATACAGAAATCGCACATTTGGGGACATGGGAGAGCATTCGGCGCTCTCTGTACCTCTTGGGAGCAAACCCCATTTCCCAAAGTGACTTTGGTTCTTGCAAGCCACGTTGCTGCCACACATCGGAGGGCGCAGAGCTGCTGAGCTCCGCAGCCAAAGCAGGCGAGTTATGCCGGGTCGGTATGGCAGCTGAGCATCCATTTGTCACGTCCTCGTTAGTGTTCCTTCTCCTGAACGCTGCTGTCTTGAGGACATTTGTGGCGTTCAGTGTAAGGGCGTTAGAGTCAGGTTAGGCTTTGATCCCCACCAAACTCAGTCCCACAATCTCCAAAGCACCCTCAGAGGCAGAAGCTCTTGCCGTAACGTGCTGCACCCCTCCACCTCCTCTGCTCCCACCATGCATTTACAGCTCTGTCCTGTCATCCGAGGGACTAGGTCAGCTAACGACACTCTGACGGGGCGGGGAAGGGGATAAGTAGCTTCCTCCTAACCAGACTCTGCAGGTAGTAATTTCCTTCCAAGGTGGTTTAACATACCAGCAGAAGCAAAGAACTCTTGTTATTCGGCTTTGAAGAGCATTGCTTTTATTTCTGAGAGAAAAAACTATCTACCTAATCTATCCAGCCTAGGCTGCCTTTTCCTTGAAGGCGATACCAGATGCCAGATACACTGCATGACCTCTTCTCACAAGTCTTGGCTCACTGAGCCACTTCTTGTGGCTTTAGGACAGCGCAGCTACCACACTCATGCATTTTTGACTAGATGTTAGTCCACCTACAGCGAGGCAGGGCTACAACTCAAGAGAAAGCTTTGATCCAGCTCAGGTACAACAAGTTTCTGGAGAGCTAAATATTCCATACTTTACCACTTAAAAATAACCTCCTAGTGAACCCTCTGAGCAAAGCTATTCAAAGTGCAGGAAGGCAGCTTCCCAATACATTTGCTACTGATAAACTATATATCCTACCACAACCGACCTCGTTAAGCTAAGCAAACTTACTCTATTGAACAGCAGAGTGACGGGAGTTATTTAATTCACTTTCCAGCCAGGAAGGCAATTGGCATCCAAGGTGCTTAATGATAGCCCCAACCTGCCATCTTCCCTTTCCCCATTATAAACACTCAAAACTGGAGACTGCAAATCTCCCGAGTGGGAGCGACCCAGAAAAGCAGCGAGATTTGGGAAGCCAGAAAGCTCTGCAGCTCTGCTTCAGTCTTGTTATTTCACACTTTAATTAATCTGATCCTCAAGACTGAACGTCCCCTCCTCACGCCTGCTCTTCAGGCCACCTCCCCGGTTCAAAGCCCCGTGTCCCCGCAGGATTGCAGCGTACTGGGCAGCCCCCAGAAGGGGGAGTTTCTGGGGTAGTTTTCCCCAAAAGCAATCCAGCCCATGCCCAACAAAACCCCTCCCTGAACCAAGCCAGCACTCAGGACATATAGGGATAAATAAAGGGATTTTCCTCAAAACCCCTCCACTGCTCTGAACCAAAGCATTTGTTCAGCCACAGACAACCAGCTTTAGACAGCACTCAAAGTAAGCGCTTTGGCAAGTTGAGGTCTTGGTTCCTCAAACCATGTGTAAGGGGATGCTATTCACTTCCTTTTTAATGAAGCGTAATGCACAGAATTGAGAAGAATATTTCCTTTGTACACAGCTTTCAGGCCTTTACTACTTCAATCATGACATACTGGAATTTCCTCCTATGGATTATATATGCTTGTAACATGCTACCAGTGGGAAGTTACCGTACCTGTGCTTTTCTTTGTCAGCATCTGCTCAGAAAAGCAAGAATTCCTATTCTGCCAAATTCCTAACATAATTGTGCTGTCCTCCAACATCTCATCATTTAAAAAGGAAGATTAAAAATATCATATAATATAAAACATTCAGAGTTGGAAACTCAAAGCTGGAAAATGAGACTTTGGACAGAACAACTTTCTAACCATGTTAGGAAAAAAAGAAAAGCCACAAAAGAAGAAATCTCTTGCTACACAAGAACCCCATTTGCTTACACAAGAACCCCATTTGCTTCCCAGCCCGTCGCTGTATCAGCTCACCTCAGTCATGCCACTCATCACAGGCTTGCTGGGTAGGAACCCTGGGTGAAAAAATCCAAATTACCTTGGGAAAGGGGCACTGTTAATTTTTTCTTAGCTGTATCCTTTCAGCCACCTTCAGCCCCTCACATCACAGCACCATAGCCACAACATTTTTTTTTTATTTATTTCTATTTTTTATTTGTATTTGTCTATATTATATTTAATTGTATATTCCCCTCTGACTACACAACTACCCACTTCAGTCAATAACAAATACTCCATCTTGGGAGTTTTACCCAACTCATCCACATCCCCGAAAGAGAAATTAGTAGCTTGCCCCGAAAATTGGCTGGATGGCCAGTGCATGGCCAGCTGTTCCTCTGTACGTGCATCTGGGCACATTAATTATCCATCAGGCCTGAACTCTAGCTTAGGTCTGGTACATAAATCCCTGGTGCAAAGAGGCCGTGCCTCTTCAGTAATGAATTAATACTCCTTTCCTTAAGGCTAAGTGGGAACCAGCATATAAGTGCCCAGGTGAGTGCAATCACCCCAGCACTTTGAAGGCTCTGTGCCTGGGGATTGGGGTCTACATCTGCATCCCCTTCGAGGGGTTGGCCAAGGGAGCAATTAGGGACAAAGATTTGTGTCATGGTATTCAGGCATTTCTTTTCTTTGGGGTTCCAGCACACTCTGTGTTTGACAGGAGCACCGCAATCGTGGCCATTTGAGTGCCCGACAAGCTCTTGCTCCCAGCATGGCTGGTGTCAGGGGTCTCCCGAGACGTCCAAGCTCGGCCATGAAGAGGCTCCTGGAAGAGTGCTCAGCCCTGCGCTGGCAGGCAGGCAAGAACAAACTTAAATGACAATAATTCTCATTTCGCAGGAAGCCGATTTCAAATTCATCCTTTTCATTAGTTACTGCAGAAGCTGCATTTAAGAATAACACATGGCACCCATTTAAGACTTGCTCTTTTTTTTTTTTAAATTTTAGCTATTTAGATATTACCAATTTTAATTTTAGATATAATCAAGCACATTTAGAGCTGTGGTTTTTAACACCTTCCCAAATACAGACTAAAGCCACCTATATCTCTAAGCATGCATCTGCATTCATATGCACACACAGTATAACTATCATTAGAATAGACTGAGATGCCTCCCGTTAAAGAGAAAAGATGCTATAACATAATACAGTAAATTAAATAAAGTCTCCTCAGAGAGACAGAAGGCACTGATCAGCTCTGAAGATTGCATTTAGTCCCTGTCAAAGACGATGAGATGGCAGACACACAGAAAGGTCACCAGATGTCTGAAACACTGGCTCTGGTCTCCCACCTCCTAATAAAAGATGCATGTTCACTTGATTTTTCTCGGGGAGATATGCTTGCCGGTGAAGTTAATTGGTAGCACTTGGAGTTTGTTTTCTCTATTGACACAGTAACAAATACTAATGGACTCAATGCTCAGGCGTGCTGAGGATTAAAATCAGCCCTTAGTAGCTTTAATCTGCAGCGACTTTCAAATTTTGCTGGACTCTACGCCATGTAATTTTCTAAGAATTTAAGCAAATGTCAGAAGTGAAATATGTCCTTCCTTGCAATCCTTCATCTTTATATACAATTGGTATGATTAAGTGTGATTGCTTTTACAACATAGAGAGGCAACAGAGTTAGATTTACAGAAATTACAGTCAGAGCTGACAAATCAGAAATGAAAATTATCCTCCCCCGTCTCCCCCAGATCTAGCTGGGGTCAAACAGTTTCAGCTCTGCTTGGTGCAGGCACCGAATTTATAGCTTTGTGCTCCTCAGGGAACCTCCCGTGTCCTGAGGACTTCCCAATAACATATTGAGACTTTGAGGGTATCTTATTTACATTAAAAAATTATTTAAGCTCAGAAGTCTCCTAGGATCTCCTCTTTCAGCTCAGCCCTCTGGACAAAACTTCGAATCTGAGGAAATCATGACAGTGATCGAGAGCACTGGTCTCAGCGGTCTAAGGCCAATGGGTGGACCCATGGGTACTGCCCCCCAGGAGGAGCTTGCTGAGCTCTGCCACCACGTACAAGCCAGTAGCTGTTATTTTATTTGGCTTGCTACCAGCTACGGGTGCTTCACAACCACTTCTTTGGCCATGGCACTGATCTTGGCACCTCTCCTCAACTGGCCGAATGCTTCAAGGATTAGTGGGAAAAGGAGTGAAGAGGGCCTAGTTCCTGGGACTACCTCATTTTGACCTTTTTCCTGCGTGAAAAATTTATTAGGGTAAGAAACCAAACCATTTCCTTCAAGAAAGGAAGAAAAAGAGAGCGCAAGAGGTAAAAAACTGGGCAAAAAGGGACAAGGATTAACTTGTCTCCCTTCTTCATGATGCAAGGCTGCACCACAGGATGAGTTTGGGCAGTTTAGCTTTCTAATTCACTGTGTTAAACCCATCCACTTTTCTCAATAGTAAGTTAAACATTAAAATGACTTTTGGTCTGAAAATTGCCACAGCAAGGCAGGCAGAAGGGAACGGTTTGCATTGCATTTAGACATGCACATCGTAGAGAGAGGAGATGGAAACCATACACTTTGACCACACACCTAAGTGCACTGCAGAGCTCTCCTGAAAACAAACTCCCTGACACGGCTGAGCTGCTCAGCTGAACTGGCTGAGGTCCTGTGGTCCTCCCTTACCCTCCAGCCCTAAAAAGAGTCCCCAGAGCCACCCCCAACCCCTAACCTGACCCAGGAGCAAAGGGTGTTCAGGCAGAGATTGGAATGAGTGACTGGGGTGTGGGATTCCTCCTAGGTTTGCAATTTTCCTCTAGGAATTGTCATCTGAGATTAGTTTGTTATTCCAGAGTAAAGAGGTTTTGGGTTGGTTTTCCCAAAATTCTTTAACATCAGATATGCAGCTCCTTTAATCATAGAATGGTTTGGGTTGGAAGGGACCTTTAGAGGTCATCTAGTCCAACCCCGAATCTAACTACCCAGACAGAACATGTTTTGTTTCCTGATTACAATTATCTCAGGCTTCCAAGGCAATTAATACCACGTAAGAGTGTCCCTAAAAACATTCTCCATATGAATGGCATACCACAGGTAATCCTGGCTAACTGGAATCTCTGCAATGGGAATTCACTCACCAGACTGAGCAGGTTTTTTTTCCTTTACATTTATGGGACTCCATAGTATCAGGCAGCACAAGGTCTTGGGAGACAGTCACAAAGCACCTTCGAATTAGCAGGAGAGCCAACGAGGACCAAATCAGTGCTGTGGGAAGCTGGACCTTGGCACACCCCCCTCTCTGATCTACCCACTTTTAAAGCAGGTGCCAACCATGGGTTTGGTTACAGCTGCTAACCTGCTTTCAGAGAAGATGCATCCAAATATTGTCCTAGCGCAGAACTCCAGGTGCCGTGTTACAGCTTTTCACACTGGAAGGATGCAAGGTGCAGATATCAGAGCAAGGTTAAGCAGGAGGACAAGAGGAATAAAACGCAGTTTAAGGAGCACATCAGGAAGAGCAGTGTCCAGGAGTCTATTTCTGAACCCTTGTGCACACCGACCTAACCGTGAATGGAGGCGGTCATGTAGAAACCAATGCTTCACAAATTATCCATAGTAATGCTGTTTTTCAGGTAATACAGAAAGGAAAAAAAAAAAAAATCCAATTTGCGCAGATGGTAAATCCACAGCTTAAATTAAAAGATGGTCCTTTATTATCCAAGGTTTAAATTGAGGCATTAAATGTGCAGATTTAATAAGCTCCCCCACAATTTTACTGCCACACCACTTCCACTGGGAAGGAGCAGGGTCGGCAAGGGAGGAAGGAGGATGGTGGTTGAAAGCTAATACAAAACATAATTTATTTTTTCTTCTGAGTGCAGAAAATAAAATTCCTGCTGTAGGCCATTTAGCAGCCAAACTACTGACCACGTCATTCCTATCTGAAAAAGGACACGATTCCTACACATGCAAATGACTCTACAGACTGACTAGACAACATGAAGCTACACAACATCAAGATATCACAGAGATATACGGCATTCAAAATCAATTTCTATGTATTTTTTTTTTTTTTGCTGGTGAAATGTTGTTTCCTAGCTACTCCTCTGAGAAAATTGCCATAATACACATACACACACAACGCAGTTTCCACAAAGCAAAGACCTTTTAGGCTTGAAAAGAAGAAGGATGCTTCCGTACGGCAGCAGGAGCTAACTCATTACTTTTTGAGGGATATCTCATTTGGCGCAGCTCCCTAGTAATATTTTTCCATCACTGCATTTAGGGAGTCAGTTGCTTCCATTTTCTTGATTACAGATCATCGGTAGTCTAAAACACATCATCACATTTATATGCTGGGAGGGAGGGGAAAAGCATGACATTTTGGCCACACTGGCATTTGTTGGTGGTTGACCTGTAATTCTGCATCACTGGCATTTAATAGGAACAGCGCCGCTCGGTTCGGAGACTTCGAGTCAGGACCTTACCCGGGTCTGAATGATCAAAGACACAGCAACAGGCTGCATAACACCTCCGGCCGAGAGAAGAGGCACTGGAGGTCAGAATATTGCAGTGGATGGTGAACACAGGGCAGTAGGAGCGTTGCAGGAGCATTGCTGCACGACCCATAGCACCACACGGGAGCAAAGCAGCAATCAAGAAAATGAGAATGAAAAAGCTGGGTGACGGAACATGGGAAGCTGAGAGTTTGGTGCCCACAGGAGACTGATAAGATGAGATGAGGTAGACTCAGAAGAGGGCAGTAGCAGAGATAAAGCACGTTAGAGAAGCAGCAATAAGACAGCTTGCTTGCAGCGGGGGGGACACAAACAAAAATTGATGCTACAAGAGGTTTGCAAAACAGATATATTTGGTGATGTATCTTTAACATCAAACAATCCAAAGAAAATCTATGGTTAACCTTTAGGGATAAGATTAAGGGTGGACATGTTTTCTGTTAAAATAAAAGAAATGCAGTCAATCACGAGGGCTTCAGCAACTTAGATGGATCATGCCTGGCTCTTGCCTTTAGACACTTACCTGAAGAGCTGGAATTGTTACTGCCTTACGTTTGCTCTGACATTTAGAGGGACAGAACAATTTCTGAACAGGTCTGAAGTGGTTTAATTGCTCATAGAAATGTGCACACACAGCCCTCTCTTGGCTATCGTAGTGATTAGATGTCTCAGTTACACGGATGAAATTCATTGGGATAAATACAGCTCCAGGTTTCAGAGACATCATCTATGCCCAGCAGACTTTGAACCAAGCCATAAGAGGCAAAACTTGGGTGAGGAGCTGCGCTCCCCACCCTGGCAGACTTCCCCACCTCCTTCGGCTCTGAGGAGTCTCTTAATATTTCCTTTGTGTTTTGGTTTAAATTATTCAGCTGGTTTACAGACTAAAATGAGACCACAGTCCTCCTTCCGAGCCTTGATAACCTGCTGCAACAGAGGAGAGTTTGCTCGTACTGAAACTTTGGAAGAGATTCAGCCGTCACAAACAGTAATGGCAGGAAAGTAGCCACCCAAGCAGCAAAGAAAAATGCCAATTTTTTTCATGCTACCACCAGCTGATTCAATTAAGACGGCTGTCTACAGTGATAGATGAAGACTTAAATGTCTCTGTGGTCCCATACTCAAGCTAAGGATATGCCAGAGAAATTTGAGGGAGGCTTATGGAATGGATTTAAGGCAACAAGGTGATTTGCAATGTTACTGCTTGAGAGCTGATTAATTAATTCTGGGGGTGCCAGATAGAACTGCAGCAGAACACAGAAAAGGGAGAAACCTCAGAGACCTTAAACAAGTTCATCTTGTGGGTAGCAGTTCATTACAACCAAAGCCCTTTGCATTTTTCAAGATTTTATAGTAAATGCGCAGCTTTGAAATTAAAATTCACGGGGAATGATAACCAGGTATAAAGGCTAGCATGCAGCCTACGATTCAATAAAGGCTCTCCTTTATAAAAATGTGTTCCAAAGTTTTCTTAAGAAATAAGAAATATTCATAATGATACCCTTAAAAAACCTCTTCACAAAGATATATCTTGTTCGGGAAGCCCGATACGAATAGTAAAATGAGAAGCACACAATAGCTGTCTGTAAAGAGGTGGGGGAAAAAAAAAAGATTTATAGAATCACCTCGGTTGGAAAAGACCTTTAAGATCATCGAGTCCAACCGTTAACCTAGCACTGCCATCCCACCACTAAACCCTGTCCCTCAGCACCTCATCTGTCCTTCTTTTAAATACCTCCAGGGATGAGGACTCCACCACCTCCCTGGGCAGCCCATTCCAGAGCCTGACAACCCTCTCGGTGAAGAACTTTTTCCTAATGTCCAACCTAAACCTGCCCTGGCGCAGCTTCAAGCCATTCCCCCTCGTCCTATCATCTGTTACCAGGGAGCAGAGGCCGACCCCCACCTCGCTACAGCCTCCTCTCAGGCAGCTGTAGAGGGCGATCAGGGCTCCCCTCAGCCTCCTCTTCTCCAGACTAAACACCCCCAGTTCCTCCAGCCGCTCCTCGTATGACTTGTGCTCCAGACCCCTCCCCAGCTTGGTTGCTCTCCTCTGGACCTGTTCCAGCAAGGCAACGTCTTTCTTGAGTGAGGGGCCCAAAACTGAACACAGCATTCGAGGTGCGGCCTCACCAGCACCGAGTACAGGGGCACGATCACTGCCCTGCTCCTGCTGGCCACACTATTCCTGATACAGGCCAGGATGCCATTGGCCTTCTTGGCCACCTGGGCACACTGCTGGCTCATATTCAGCCGGCAATTTCTTATTGTTTAAAATATAGGTGCTCAATGCTGCCTCTTCACCCACCACATTATCCATCCGCTTTCTGTTTGAGAGCAGGCAGGCGAATACCCAAAGCAGAAATCCATCTAGCTCGTTTCTGGGGACTGCTGGCATGAGATTTCTTTTACCGTTTCAGCCGAGATATTCAAGGTTCCATGTACACGTTATTCAGCAGCAAAATGCTTCTTTATTCCCAAAGCTTCAGAAGTAGCATAACTGATTGGGACAGCACTGCATATTTATGTACAGAAGAATAATTGCGTTCACAATTCAGCCATCAAGGCTGTAACTCACAGGAGGGTTTCCAGCTTACTCCATAAATCGCAATAATATTGGCTGCATTGTTTATTATCGCTAGGCAAGCTTCAGGAACGCACGCAGCTCAGCACGGCGAGCACTGCACGCTCACCCATCCCAGAAGCTGCTTGCGCAAAGCCCCAGCAATCGCTGGCAGTACAGACTCCACCTCTGCCAGGCACTCGCACGTGGCCAAAAACAGCTAAAAAAAAAAAAAAAAAGCACTTTAAGGCTTAAGCGAGCATGTAAGCCATTATCCTGTGTCTAGTCGCTGCCCGCTGCTTGAAAAAAGCTACCATTACACATGGAAAAATGTTTAAGTTGGTAAATACCACTAAAGTCGCAGGTTGCAAATGGGGACGGTGGCTACCCGTATCGAAGGTGCTGGAAGAACACATACTGGTGCTAACAGCCCAAACCAAGCTTTTGGATTCCACTTAATAGACATTTAATCTCTTCTTTCTATGCCATAACCAACAGAAAAATGAAGAGTGTCTCTATCAAAACTCTCCAATCAGCATTTTTTAATTGGTTAATCGCTTTTTCCATACCCTAGGTATATACTCAAGATCATTAGCTGTACACTGTAAGCTCTTCACATCACTTCTCTGGGAAATTTCCCCATCTGCACCCCCTGCTTGTCAGATACTGTAGGCATCTTGGGTAGACCTTTGTTTGATGGACTGCGAGCATTCTGTATTCTAGTTCATTAGAAATGCTCTCAAACTCACCAGTATTTCACATAAACAGCTGCCTAATTGGATTTTATAGTTTTGGGGCCTGCGTAGCCTTGCTTTAGTCCATACTCAATGCTGTATTTGGTTGTGCTTTAGATACCTGCACGACAACCCGGTACCGTCCTTCCCCTCTGTTTGCACACCTCTTGCCGAGGTGTTCCACATTTGTCTTCACTTGCTCTTTTAGCTCCCTGCCTTTTTCTCCTTAATGAGATAAATTGCATCGGATAAAGGACAGAGAGAGACAAGCCTTTTATCAAAAGGGAGAAGAGGCAGGAGAAGACAGCAAGGAAAGGATTTGTCTGTACATCCAGACAGAGAAAGCTCAGACATTTAGCACTTGAGTTTTTACAAACAAATTTTCTTATGTGTAGGTAAAACCTGCAAGCTTACCTCTCCCTGAATATCCCCTCCTGATCAAGGTAGGATAGAGCTTAAAAAGACAAACATTTTTCCTTAGGTCACTTAACTTGGAAAGTAGCTCAACAGATGCAATGTGACTGAGCCGCAGCAGGCTCCAAGAGGCTAAGTATGCAGGCAGGGCTTTCCCAGTTCCACCAGCGCCTTCTAAATTTTGAGAATGGAAATGTTTACGATGGAGCATAGTACCTTCTGCAGCACAGGGCTGTGTATCCAGCTGTTGAGCATCACTGCTCTGCTGCTATCAATCATCAGCCTATAGTGAGTCAGGCCACCACCAATGGCAGGAGACAGCGAGAAAATGAGAAGCGGCGACCGATTTCACGCTCCGCCAAAATGAAAGAATTTCAGCCAGACCACAGAGCTAATGATCGCTGATGAAGCCTGGCAAAAAGCGAACAACTTGATAACTTGACAGTGTGGCAGAATCTGCCAGCATTTTCTGAAGGCTGAGCCATGTTCACGTGGCGTAAATCATTCCTGCCTGAATCGTCTCTCACTTAATTAGCCATTTTGCAGGAACAAGGAGTCACTGCAGAATGTGTGCTGCAGCCAGAATGTGCAACTCCATCCGTCTAAATATAGATACAGACAAGATGAGAGATGCAGAAAGAGCAAAACAAACTCCTTTCTCTCCCACGGACAGACTCACCTGGGAAGACAGACTGACATCCTCCCAAAGAGAAGCCTTCAATCTAAAACGTTCACTTACATCAACACGCTGTCTTCTGTAGCATACAGGTAATAGCGTTCACCTCCTTAAGCAGTAAAAATGATATAACACGGTATCTTAATGTCTACATATGTACTTATCCATGAATACGAAATCAGTAGTAGTAGTAGTTACAGGCAAAAAGAAGATAGGTTTTTACACTCACAGTTCTGCAATTGCAGCTGTACGCAGGCCATTCTGGAAAACAGAAAACAAAACTGTTTTGCCCAGATCTCAGCTATTCAGTGAAGACTGTGTGCATGGGGAGGGGGAACGGCACCAAAACACAATTTCTGCCCAGTTCAAGTACAGGACTCTGCAGAAATTTGAAGTCCTTCTCTGTCATACTAAATGAATATCTAACTCGAATCAGTACAACATACTCCGTACAACAAATCTGTTAAGCGTAGCTAGTTGGACTGTACTGAAGGGTTTGGCACACATAGCAGAGACAGGTAAGTTATTGCTAGTGCAATCCAGTGTAACTAAAAAGCAAATTGAAAAGAGACAGCTCTGCACAAAAAAGTTAATGTAAAAAATGTCAAGTTACAGATAAGAAATAGTATTGTTATTCAACATAAAATAGTAATAGAGATGCTTGAGCAAAGGAAGGTTTTAGTATCTTAGCCAAACCAGGTACAAAGAGAGAGGGGAGAACATTTGGTTTAGGCAGAACTAGTCAAGAGGCCTTTATCTCGCTTTCTTTGGAGCGGATCCTCCCAGTAAAAACAACAGATTATGATGTTTTCACAGAGACTAGGCTCATTTATCCTTCCTTGAAATGCAAGCATCAAAAAATTGCCATTAAAACCTTGATAAGAATCCATGGCAACAGGCTGAACCCTGAAAAGCACAATGCCACTCCTCAAAGCTGGAAAATTGAGAGCAGCACAGAGATGCAGCTTCTTAGCAAATACTAGGAAAGCTAGGAAATCCTGTCCAAAACTCTCCAAACCTTGCCCTTCAGGAAACTGAATTTACTTCAAAGTCATCTCTTCATCCAAGTAAGAGGCTGCATCCAAAGCTCCTTCCTGCACCCCATCATTTTATTTTTTACTGCCTGCTTTTGGCCCCAGCTCGCAGCTCTGGCAGGATGAGCCCCACAGGCAACACTTGCCGTGAATTCCCGTTTAGTAAAGTCTCAATGAAGAAAAGCGCCACGCAGGCACAAATTTCAGACTGGACACTCGAAACCAATGTGACCTGTTTAGGAAAAGTAAATAAAGAGAAGAAGCTCTTCAGTCTTCAAGTTGTTAGTCTAAGTTCTAAATACTAAGGTCGCCAAGTTTTGATCGAGGTATACCAACACAGAAAACTCAGATACTATGCTTTTGGAAGTCTCACAAATATGTACCCAAACCCCAGCTCTCTAAACCAAGGACATACTTTAGAAACTTAGAGTGCTCTCGTTCTTATTTCCACAGCCTTAGCTCCTGCAGAGAGGTCAGGCAGGTTCTAATCAGAGCCTGCAGCTACATTAAAAAAGAAATTTAAAATTACTGTGTTACAAGGTCACATGCAAAACCAATCTCCAAAATAAAGGAGCCTAGGAAGTTTCTGTGGGTTGTGTTATACGAAAGCTGATGAGAAAAAGCCCTTCGAGCTCAGGCATCTCTGGATTTCGGTGGTCAGATAAACGGGCAGAGCATGGAAAGTCACAGCAATTTATCGGTCCTCTAATGCCTGCTACAGGTATAATCGGGATCGCTGTGCGCCCAAGTTAAGCTTTTCCAGGTTGATTTGCTCTTCATTCTATAAATACGGAGAAGTTAACTTGTTGATATGGAACCACTGTTACCCATAGCACTCGCGTGCACAAACATTTGTTTGCATGATAGAACTCAGTTGATCGCAGGGCAGAGACAACATGAAGCAGCGTCTTCTCAACAGATCCCTCCACTTCTAGAGCTGCTAAAACACCCAGGACTCAGGGAAGCAGCTACATGACTGTCTGCAAAACTTTTTGTTTCGCTGCCAGTGTATCTGCATTGTCCCCAAGAGCTGAAGCATTCCCTTTGTCTTCACGACTTCCCATCCCTGTTTCAAACATTGCTATATTATTTTATTATCCCGCATGACCAGGACTGAGAGCGATTGCTACTCATTTAGATGAGAAAGGATTTCTGCCAAATAATTTAAAAGAAAGAATTCTTCTCTCCTTCCTATACTCTTCTTAAAAAAAAATAAAAAATCTGTAGAACATGCAAAAATAATAGCCTGCTTCTGCCAAGGAGGGACTGTAAGAAAATACGTATTTCTCTTCTTGCATTGAATTTTTTAAGTTGAATATACACAATAAAATAGTACTCTTGTGCCCATTACTCCCCAGATGGGATCACAGATGGCTTGAACTCTTTCGTCAAGTCTAAAGAAATCATCCAGTTACAACAATTGCTGCATTTTTTCAGTGCCTCAGTTTTAAAAAAAAATAAAGAAAAGAGAGAGGGGAAAGAAGAGAGGGAAGAAGCAGCCTTTACAGCTGTAGTTACAGGTGGACCTCAGCACACGCTACCTTAACTCATTTCCGTGCTCCACAAGGCAAAAGCAGCCATGTCTACGTTATTCTTGACAGGTCTTCTGGCATGGAAGCTCTCTTCAAATAAACACATCAGCTTGCTCACCTTCATTATTCCTCTAAAATTTTTCATAATATTTTTCTCCAAGTGTCTTTCTTCTCCCAGCCACCTTGGACAAAAAAACAGGTTAGTCCCTGGCTTTTTACAACAGCCTGTGGGTCATGGTTCTTTCCATGTACGGGTTGCTAGGTTTGGCGAAGGGGTGTTCATTATTGTCACTTCAACCCTCCTGTCCTTTTCTGTAGCTTATTTTTAACCCAGAAAATTCAGGGGGTTTCATCCATTTTTTTGGAATTGGACAGAAAAACGTTCAAAAGCAGCTTTTGCTGGTACCACAGAAGAATTTTACTTGTCTCCTTCCACCTGTAGCATCCAGGGTAGCTAGGGGCAAGGCTAGCTTAACACCTAGCCAGCTGCCCTGCTCTGAAGATCAGAGATGCAATACAACACATGCCACAAAAAGGATGGCCAAAGGTGAGCTGAGGTTCTCTTCTTTCTATTGTGCAAGCATGCAAAAAGCCGTGTTGTTGCATTGGGAAGAAGAACCATTGTTCTCTTGAAGTTTTAATTTTTTTATCAAATTGGAAGTTCAAGGAGTTTCACCCTCATTAACATGGACCAGTTCAGCAGGATTAAGTCGTGTGACACAAATCTGTCAATATGAGCACGGTTTAGAGTTGAGAAGCACTCGCTGCTGGCCATGCTCTCCTTAAGGGACAGGCAGAATCCTGCACCAGGGAGGGAGGAAGCAGGGTTTCTTCAGAAAGGACAACAGGCAACAGGCGTTCACTGAAGTGAGGAAAACTCTGATTAGATATTAGGAAGTACGTTTCTTCGGGGATTGCTCAAAGAGCGTGCAAGGCACCCAGAGAGGCTGTGGGATCTCCGTACTTGGAGATGCTCAAAACTCAACTGGACACGGTCGTGAACCATCTCATCTAGTGCTGAAGTTAGCCCTGCTTTAAGCATGAGGTGGGATGAGAGAATTACCCAAGGTCCTTTCCAATCTAAGTTACTCTATGACTCTGCAATTCTATCAGAAGAAATCCACCTCCTTAAAGTCACTCATGTGACTTTATCTCCAGAGCTACAACTAAACACGTCATTACAAAAATACAGTGAACTGACAACAAACTAACTGTGTAAAGATAACAAGATGTAGCAATGATTTCAACTAAACCGAATTTAAATTACTCATTTATCTTCTGACAGCTCTCAGAATGATCTAAGTCTTCTCTTCTTTTTCTCTTTTAACTTCAGCAAGGCAGAGGAGATCATCTGAGGAACCTGTGTTGTTACTGTTTGAAAAATCCAAGCTCTGACTTACGTAAACTTGCCCAATCAGACTCTGATAATAAAGAACGTGTCATATGAACAATTTAAAGGAATAAAAAACAAAAAAGTTTTGTAATGGTTAGAGATTTCAGTACCTGGAGAATTTCTCCAAATGTGCTTCTATTAAATTTCGTCCCTTGAGGAACTTACGTTAGTAAATTCCTGTCTAGTTATAACAAGACAACTTCCGGAGGCTGGCAAATCTACATTCAAGATTGGTCAATGTTTGCCTTGTTAAAAACTACCAGAAGTGATACAGACACAAATCATTTATTTGATGGACTTTTCCCTTCCTCTTTTCCCTTCCTTCTTCCATACTGGCACATACAGGGATGAGGGCTTTGCCGCCTTTGAGACAGAAAAACAGGGAAGAACCTTGAGACACCAGAAGATATTTCCCTTCCTGAGCTTGATTTACCTTCCACAGCCAAACCAATATTGCAAGTCCCTAAAAATAGTTTCTTCCATTTACAGGGAAAGGAGGTGTTCTGCTAAGACAGTTCTGCGTCTCCAGTGGGAGTCACCATCCGGCAGCTCCCAACACAGATTTCTTCTCCAGCAGTGCTACCAAGACTTGACACACGTAGGCAGCAGATGCAAGTCCAAGGGACACCTTCCTTAGAGTAACCTACTCCTTCAACGGGGCACCACAGTGAAACCTTTCCCCCAGGACTGGCAGCTCGTACTGTCTCTTCAGGGTGTTAAAAATATTCCTTTCCCAATCACTTTTACAGGCTCCTTCACCATGGCAGGGTTGAAGGCTACAAACCAACTATGCTGGAAACTAGTTGTGATGGCAAGGGAGGGCTGCGCAGCTTTCGGTACGGGGGGAAGCGCGTTCCCTCCCTGCAATCACATATACTGACTCAGCAGGTGACACAACCAGAGAAACACAAAAGCCAAGTAAGGAGAAAATTATTTCCAAATAGTTTGCGGGGTTTTTTTAATATTTGGAAAGCTCTTGAAAGCTGGCACTGACATAAGTAAGGACCTGTAGCTTTTCAAAAAGCACTTCAGTCATGCATATAACGAAAACCATAGGGAAGATTTAGAGCACAAAAGAAAAATAATGCAATGTACACGATGCTGTACTAAGGCATAGCTTCCCATTGATGTCAAAACAACAGCACAAAAGACCGTAACAAAGACTTATGGGGGAAGGAGAAAAATAACAGTCGTCTTCATCAAAACTCTACTTAGAAAACTGTGGAAAGTTGCTATGCCTATTAAAATCAGACATAGGAACCAAACCCCTTTAATTTCCTTCCAAAAATACTTCCAGTACAGGAGCAGCAGATTTATGAACGTCAAACTACGCTACCAGTGGAAGAGCAGCTGTATCTTCCAGACCGAAAGTCATCTTCTGGGCCCTGACAAGCTCTGCAGAGCTCATTAGATTTAAAGCACGCTTTTAATTAAACAAGTAAGGAACACCACCTCCCTACTTTCTTTTTTTAGGTACATCTTTCTCCCATCTCAATTTACCATTAATCACAAGTCCAAGAAATTATTATAGTTGTCCAAAACAAGTGATTTTTTTTTTTTTTACATAGACTTTTGCTGGGGACACAGCACAAAGCTACTGGACACTTGAGAAGAAAAGAGAAAAAAAAAGACAACGCAGTTTCCCTACAAACCCCTGAGGCATTTGGGAGTGTTTTGAGAAACAGAAAGTACATGTTCATACATAAAAGCAAGTGACCACATCCCCTTGGACAGTAAATCTTAGTTGTGGGCACAAATATTGTTCACTGAGTTGGCAAAGGGTGGCACCGTGCCTGAGAAAGTGAGCCCACCAGAAATCCAGGGCACTGGGAAGGACAGTGCAGACACTCCTGCTCTCTCTTCATGCTGTCACTGACCTTCATACTCTCCAGGTTTTATTTAATATCAGTGAATTTGAATTTTCCCACGTGAGAGAGGAGTGCAGCCAGTCCCCAAAGAGCCACCAAGCAGCTTTTCAGATACTTCATGCAGACTGAAAACAAGAACAGAGGATCAGCAGCAGAGCTCAAAATGAAGCTGTTCTCTAGCTTGATGACTGTAAAATGATACAAGAATTTCTTTTTATAATGCAACGTAGTTAATAACAACTAACCAATTTACTACCTTGCAAAGCTCTAAGAAAACAGCATCAGAGATGGCATTTTCATCATCAAAATCAACTTTGGATATCCTGACCTTGAGTACCCCAGCCTTCCATTGCGTGCAGGCTCTTCTGCACAGCCTTACGTCCTACAGACCCAAGAGAATCTTTATCAAGTGAAAAGTAGTCTGCCACAAACGTGGTTTTTATCATCACAAAAGTGTTTGAAAATCTGTGTTAAACTTGGTCTGAGGGAAACAAAAACCAGAGGGAAGCAGCAGATGACTTTACCCTCCCATTCCGTGGCTAGCATACTTACGCAGGTTGTGGCATACTTACGCAGGTTGTGGCAGACTTGAATTTCGTTTCTCTTTCTGCCCCGAACGGCAGAAGAATGTCTTAGCTACCTGCCTAGAGGGTTTCCCAGATGGGAAGATCAACACCTCTGGTGATGCACAATTAAGCACTGCATAATTAAACAGTTGCTACCGCTGGGAGGGAAGCCCCCACCCCCCAGAGAGTAGGCTGCAGCATCCTTCTTGCACCTGTAAATGCAAGTCAGCCGTGCGACACGGACCCTCCGGCAGTGTGGGCTGAGGGACACGCGTGGGGACAAGGAAGTTCACCTGAAAAGCCGGACTTTGATTCACGCCTCTGCCTGAAGTCCAGCCGTTACAAGGCTGTCACCTCCAGAGGAACAGTCGGTCAATCATGAAGGAGACCAGACCTCTGGCTGAAACTACTTGGCTTTCTACCAAGCAAATATCCCTTAGAAAAAAAAAAGTCAGGCCTGGAGTCTAAAACCGTATTTCATAAACATTAGGTCTGTATTTTTTGGTCAACCTGTTCAAATAACATTAAAATAATAATACAAGAACTTCTTGTTCAACAAATGACGACATTGGTAGAGTAGGAAAAACAGCCCCCGCTGATGGATGGGGGAAGATAAATACGCTGCGACTGCCTCCAGATTTTATGGTGTCCCCATAAACATGATGCACAGCTGTAATTAAGTCAGACTAATATGATATGAAAAGGACAGTTACAACAATACAAAGTGGTCAATCATGCACCTGGCCTGACAATTTTACTACTGCAACGGGTCAGTATTACAACAGGACATTTTAGTTCACGTAAGATATTTCAAGGGAAAAAGATGACTACGGGCCAAGGTTACGTTATTGACGCAATAACTACATTCCCCAGTTGCATTTCACCAAAAGGAAAAGACAATAACATGTCATAAGCCCGAGTGACATCAAAACCTTTCTTCTGAATCACAATAAGCCTTTTGAGACAATATTCCAGGAAGCCTTTTGTTTCTCCTAATTCCCTGTCACAGAATGTGACCGTACCTAATGAACATACCTATGCAGAAAATGATACCTTGATTTGCCTGGAAAGAAGAGAGTTTTCCTGTGATCCTTTTTTTACAGATAATAACCTGTTGCATGTCTACACAGCTTAGACAAGTCATTGCCCAGTTTTTAATCCATTTATTATCCTCCCAAGCTATTACACTCCGTTACTCGTCATGACAGCACTTTCAAGGTGGAAAAAACCAATAAGTTCAGAAGTAGGTAAAGAAGAAACCCAGAGCCCACACGAAGAGCCTCTGTACAACTACATCCCCAAAATCTGGCCTTCTCAGAGGAGTCCGCTCCCCCTTCCCTCCCTCTCCATCACGTGATTTTGAGTTTTCTGAAGTTTTCTGTGAGTCAACACACCTTATGACAAAAAAAAAAAAAAAAAAGCTATTCTGACTTTATCAATCTAATCCTCTGTATTTTCCTGATTATTCAATGATCACTGGACCAAAAAGACTGAAAAGTCCTTTTCTCCTGATTCTGCAGGCGTTCTCACGATATAATTTTATCCCAAGCCAGGGCACCATATATTTATACAAAGCTGCATACCGCAAAAGGGAAGAAAAATTTTGCAGTCTACTGGCAAGCGTCCCAAAGCCAACAGCACCTACTTGCCATGCCACCACGCTGAATCCGTACTGCGCACTGCGGTACACAAGGGAGGGGGAAAGGGTAGAGAGGAGTAAGCGAGGAAGATTGAAATTCATCCTTGAATCATTTAGTTGAAGTCAGCAGAACGATTTCAGAATTAATTTGATCCTCTGTAAGTGCTTATCACTCCTCCAGGCAAACAATAACTACTTTTTCTTGAGGAAAACTACAGACAGCTGTATTTCAGTGTGACAAACCAGAAATACGCTGCAAGGTTCCCAAACAGTATGTGGCCATCTCTGAAGTGGTCAGAGCTCCAACCTAGGCCACCAAAGGCAGCGAGTATCCACCTCATAGCTCCTTCTAGAGGGATAATATCTCAAGTTACACAAGCATGCATCCTCACCTCATCCCACACAAGGTTTTAATTGACTGATATCCTACACATGTTCTGAGAAGTTACTGATTCATTAAAAAAACCCCTGGGAAAACCCCAACATTTTATTAGTATTTTTATAGCTTTTTCTCTATTAGAGAAAGATAAAGCAGTGCCTGGGAAAAATTTACAATGACTGGTTAAAAAAAATAAAAGGATGGCTGTTTATAATGGTAGGAATATGAAATATTGGGACTGTATCAGAGGAGGTTTACGCTGGATCTCTGAAAATAGTCTTTTTTGGCCGTGTTCCTGCAAGCCTTTTTGAGCGCACTTGGCTTTCACACACATAACATAGTTTAACCTATTTCATAAGCATCACAGAGGCCACCCTCCTCCAAAAAAAAAAATCCCAAGCCACCTATTATGGGCTGTAAGGCCATAGGGTAGATGTTCTCCTGGCTGAACTCTCCTTATTGGAGACACCCGGGGAATCCTTCAGTGGCTTGGAGTCACCTCCTTGCACCTTGATGCAGCAGCAGGACCAGGAGCAGCTTTTTCATCCTGGTCTCTCCGGGTACATCAATAACTTCAGGCCCAACAGGTTCAGGAGGTTTGGGGCTTTCTGGAGACTTTGGAGCCTTTTCACTGTGCCCTGATAGCCCATGTACTATATGGATACATGATGGGGACAATCCTATGAGTCTCTGCCTAACGCTCCGCTTCCTGGGGCGGCATCTGGAGACCACTGAAACAGAGCATGGGTGCTCCTCGACATGGAGGCCAACGGGGTGGTTGGCAGAGCCAGAATTGAGTGTGCAGCTGGGAGCGGGCAAACACGATGCACAGGGCCATCCGTTCGGTGCATGGGCATCCCAGCCTAGGCTGCATGGTGCATGGTGGGAAGTTATAAGCCTGGAATCCAGTGCTTTTGCACCCAGACGCTCCCCCCCGGTATGACCCTAACGTAAGCCAGCGCAAATTAAAACTTAAACAAGTCAAAAGAATGACCAGCTACAGCTGAAATGGGTGAAACGCGGTCTTTCAAGTAAAGCTCTAAAGAGGTATACATTTAGCGATTTGCTACATTTGCCGAATGTGTTTAATTGTGTTCTCAAAGAATAAGAGCTGCTCAACTCTTTTAGTCCAACAGGAATCAATGATAAAATGCCTGATGATTTCAAGGGCTGAAATTTTCACCATATGAAGTGAAACTACGTATAGTCTGCACTCTAGAAGACTCTTCCTACAACTCCTCATTGGCCAACCTAATTGCTCGGCTGGGTACAAACAACGGGGTTTAGTACATTAGCTCTGCCCTACACAGTGACAAGAATCTTCTGCCCTGCTACTGTAAGAGGGACATGAAGGTAATGGCTGCTTCCTCAGACACATGCAGGATTTCATAGCAGCAGAACCGAAAATTGAGCAAAAAGAAAAAAAAAAAAATGCTGTGCTAAGATATTTCTGGACACGAACCAAAAATCCTCCCTTGAATGACATTGTTCCAATACCCAACTACGTCATTGCTTACAGCATTAGGAGCTATTATACAATAGAGCAACGCTGATTTTTGAAGTCTGCAGATGTTTCTGACTTTATAACGGTAAAAGGAATACAGAGAGATAACAAGAGTGAATTGATGACATCCTGGTAGACTCAATGTCCACGAGTTCCTGGTAGTAAGTCCCATTTCCCCAAAGTGAAGCCAGCAGCTGGATGCAAACTATAACCTCAGAGATCTCTGTAACAAATATTTCAGAATCAGGCTCCATGCCCTGTACACAGCTGAAGCCAGTCTCTAACGAGGTGCCACAACCCTGTAAACTCATCGATGGAGAGAAGCCTTCAAACAATGTAAAATATGTTGTATCTATAAAATGTTTCACTATGCCATGCCTAGTACCTCTGAGTATATCCTCCCTCATAGAGACGAGAATGCGCAGCAATAAAACTGATTCAAAAATGGTAACAAAATCTTCTGGTTTCACCCTTTTAAAATATCCAGATAAATTGCAAGCAAATTTACCGCCTTCAGCAGTTTTCTATATATTCCCCCTTAGCGGAAATCTTGTCATTGCAACACGTAGATCAACTTACTTTGAAGTTCATTAACAAGAATGGCAGACAGTCTCCATAAAAGCATCAGTCAAAGCAACAACACATATCTTTTAATTAACGGGTATATCATAAAGCAAAAGGCTGTCGTCACTTCACCAGCATCAAAACGTATTCCTGCAGGGCAAAATTGAGCCTTGGCGTATACAAGATAAATGTTTTCAAATGGTTTTATGTTTGTAAGGCAGTTAAAATTCCTTCAGGAAAGCCTCTGTGCTATCCCAGAGCATACGCTGAAGGACTATTTCATGTCTTCCAGCCTAAAGAGCGTTGACTTCTTAATCGTGTCTCTAGCACGTGCTGGCAGTGCAACATGAACACATGCCACAGTTAATTTTATTTTATGCCTAAAGATGACAGATTTTTCTTACCATAGTAAACATAAACATTTGTAAACAACAACTGCAGCACTACCCATGATTTTGTAACACTGGGCAGCAAAACGTTGGTTTTTTTCTTTTTTTTTTTTTAGGTGAACCCTAGGTATATGCTGCTAGAAGAAAGAATTCAGAGTGACTCAGATCTTACTGTAAAGCTGACTGAGGATCTCGCATTTCTTTGGAGCTGCAGCAATTCATTATAAAAAGAATTACACACATTAGTTTCTCCAAGGAGCAGTATGTATTTGTTAACTAAGCAGCATCTGATGTGACACATCACTGCAAGGAAAAGGAGACAGACGGAGTTGCCCCCATCTTATCTTTTTTCCTACATTAAACAGATTAAATTAGTAATACCTAATTTGCAGCGCTTTATCTTGAGCAATCAGCTCCACAAATAGATGAGGCCAGCAGCCCCTTTATTTGGGCTTCTTTGTTTCACGCTGGCAAAGCACAACAGTCATAAACCCAACCCAAGCATCAATGGCTGCTTTAGGCTGCCCAAGTCATAAAGCTTAGAGCTTATCAGTCAATATGCACCTCAATTTATTAGAGGGTAATTTATTCTGGTTGCTAACGTAAGTGACTGGAAATCAGAAATCTTTAGCTTGTTTCCTCCTGCATAGCTCTTCGCCACTTGAAAGGATTTTGTTCGCATGTTGTTGCAAAGTTTATTTCTGATTTTACATTCGTCTGAGAAACTCTGAGGCATCTTCGTGGGGAAACTGCAGTAAACTGGATGTATTTGTTCATGATGGTGAATTATCATTTACCGTGCAAAGATTTTTACTCTGCATTAGTTCTGAATGTGACCTTTGGTTTATGCTGTAGTCACCCCATTGAAATCATAGAATCATAGAATCACCTCGGTTGGAAAAGACCTTTAAGATCATCGAGTCCAACCGTTAACCTAGCACTGCCATCCCACCACTAAACCCTGTCCCTCAGCACCTCATCTGTCCTTCTTTTAAAGACCTCCAGGGATGAGGACTCCACCACCTCCCTGGGCAGCCCATTCCAGAGCCTGACAACCCTCTCGGTGAAGAACTTTTTCCTAATGTCCAACCTAAACCTGCCCTGGGCAGCTTCAAGCCATTCCCCCTCGTCCTATCATCTGTTACCAGGGAGCAGAGGCCGACCCCCACCTCGCTACAGCCTCCATCAGGCAGTTGTAGAGGGCGATCAGGTCTCCCCTCAGCCTCCTCTTCTCCAGACTAAACACCCCCAGTTCCCTCAGCCGCTCCTCGTATGACTTGTGCTCCAGACCCCTCCCCAGCTTGGTTGCTCTCCTCTGGACCTGTTCCAGCAAGGCAACGTCTTTCTTGGAGTGAGGGGCCCAAAACTGAACACAGTATTCGAGGTGCGGCCTCACCAGCACCGAGTACAGGGGCACGATCACTTCCCTACTCCTGCTGGTCACACTATTCCTGATACAGGCCAGGATGCCATTGGCCTTCTTGGCCACCTGGGCACCCTGCTGGCTCATATTCAGCCGGCTGTCAATCAGTACCCCCAGGTCTTTTTCCACCAGGCAGCTTTCCAGCCACTCTGCCCCAAGCCTGTAGCGCTGCGTGGGGTTGTTGTGACCAAAGTGCAGGACCCGGCACTTGGCCTTGTTGAACCTCACACAGTTGGCCTCGGCCCATCGATCCAGCCTGTCCAGGTCCCTCTGCAGAGCCCTCCTCGCCTCCAGCAGATCAACACTACCACCCAGTTTGGTGTCACCTGCAAAATAAGACTGCCAGATTGTGAACTCACCTTGAAAATTAGCCTAGTGCTGAGTGATGGTTACGCTCAAGCTGCTTGCCACGATGCACTCAGGTACATCCGAGTGGGGTAGTTGTGGGTCAGCCAAAAGTGACACCAAATGACTCCCAAAACCACCAGTTGTCTGTGCATATATAGAAAAGCACCTTACCAGAAGGGATCTTATGGCAGCAAAGACTCTTGAGATACACCAGGCTTAGGATGAAGCATGGTGTCCAAGGAGATGTAGCTTTGGAGACCCAAAACCTGAAAAAATGCAGTATCCCACATGTGGGATCTCATTCTGGAAGTGTGCAAGAATGCCACTAATGGGAAAAATCAGTCCATCAGTTATTACTCCAAAAGGGCTTAAAAATACCCAGGGTTCAAATGTAAATACATTGAAACAAACAGACAACTCTTCCAGTAAGAAGATGAAGCCATGTTGCAGTAGATGGCTATATATTGATGAAAAATCAAGCACTGCTGTCACCTCTTTTGCTGTTTCCCAGAGAAACCATCACATACAATTTCTAACAGTTGAGGAATGAACTCATTTAAATTCCATTTAAATATGTGTTGGGCTGGAAAGCTTTTGCAAAATCTAACATATACTATAAAAATACCTAGTTTTCCATTGTTCATTTATGAATTAACTTCATAATTTCATATAAATCCATTTTGTTATGGCATTCTGAATATACATATTTTTTTAAAAAAAAACATTACCAAAGCCATATTTCTGCATATAGTTGCTGTCAAAGCTACATTCATTTATGAACTGTTACTCAAAAATTCAGGAACCGTAAAATATTCTCAAAAAAATATTTCTTTTTCAGTTTGCAATTAAAAGAGCAAACATGGAATTTCATCGGGGTTTGTATTTACTTAGGAATATTGCACCTCAATTACTTATTTTTCTTATAATTAAGAGGTTTGCCTTGACACAAACACGGTCATAAATATATCAGAATGTATAAAACCAGTAGCTATAAAATATTTGAATATCATTTTTAAAATTAGTTTGCATTTGAAAGCTCAGAAAACTGCATCTTTTATTCCAATTCTTCAGAAACTTAGAAGTAAATTAGAAATTAATCAGGAGCTATATTCACCCAAAATAGTCACAGAATCACACAGAATCCCAGACTGGCCAGGGTTGGCAGGGCCCTCGGGAGCTCCCCCAGTGCCACCCCCCTGCCCAAGCAGGCTCACCCAGAGCAGGGGGCACAGGACAGCGGCCAGGCGGGGGTTGAAGATCTCCAGAGAAGGAGACTCCACAGCCCCCCTGGGCAGCCTGGGCCAGGGCTCGGGCACCCTCACAGGCAACAAGTTCTTCCTCCCGTTCAACTGGAACCTCTTCTGCTTCAGGTTGTGCCCATGGCCCCTTGGCCTGGCGCTGGGCACCACTGAGAAGAGTCTGGCTCCGTCCTCGTGACCCCCACCCTTGAGATATTTGTAGGTGTAGTCGCACAATATGCAAACAGTTACGCTGCTTGCTGCAACATTGCTGCCATATATTGCTGCAAAAACATTAATAATTAGCCTGTTGTGTAGCCACTATAAATAGGGAAAATAAAACGTATACTTTTGAATCACTGTGACCTTTCATGTCTTTTCCAGATCACAAACATCCAGACATTTTTAACAACAAGATCAATAAATCCGGATTCAGGAACATCTCCTCTCTCTTTCATAGCTAAAATTATAAGTCTCCGATATGAAGTGAGCTCAAAATAGACTAGGACAAATCAATATGGGTGCCACTAGAGCACAGATAACTTCTCCGAGAGGCAGCACAAATTATAGCAGGGAGAGCCCCAACAGAGGAAGGCAGCGGGGCCCGTAGCGAAGGCAGAGCAATCCTGGGCTTTAGTCTTAGCAAGTTGGAGAAGATATGGATTCGCTCTCTCCATTTCACACTTTTTCCCAGCAGAGCTCTGGTGCAAATTAAATCTGTGGTTTGTGCGGCAGTGGAAGAAGATCGAAGCAATTTAGTAGCAGAAATCCCAAACCCCCTCCCTTCAGGTATGAATCCCAGACAGATCGATCGCGCTCGTCCCTTGCAAGTGTAAAATGCAAACTCCTGTCTAATCGCCGCAAACATTAAATAGGCTACAAAATCAACTATCTCATGAAATAAAAAGCTTCGAGCAAAGATACATACCCTTGGATTCAGGAAAACAGCCTGGCCACTGGGAAAAGCACCAGGCATACTGGCGTCAGACAGACACAGCACTACAAAGAGTCTGTTAAAATCCCTCACTGCAGCTTCACATCATATCAGATCTTTTTATCGGTGGCTGAACAACAGCTTCTCACACCTCGGGTTTTGGTGTGCTCTTCTCAGGCACGCCTCGCTCCTACATAAGCTTTCAGACAGTTTCTAGATAGAAAAACCCAATGGCTAAATCATAAAAAGGTTTTAAACCAGGGATAACTGCAGAGCTTTCTTCCGACCCAGGGTGTCTGACGAGACCTCGGGTACATACGAACACTTTCACCTACACGCGCGATCTGGCGCTGCTCAAACTGCAGGACCCAGCACAGAGGTGCGGTGTTTCTCCAGACCCTCTTTGGCTGTCACCTTCCTGGCAGGTCGATAACCTGAGTCGCAGCCTCCATTCTGGGGTGACGTTACAATTCGCCGAGCAAAGACGGCGAAAGGCTCTTCTAAGTCTCTTGCACATGTCCAGTGGTACTGTAGCAGGACTTGGACAAGTGGAAGCAGCCAGGCCTTCCTCAATTTTTATGCCACACATCTCAAACAGTGGCAGAGAGAGATTCGGAATAGCTATTTTCCACCAAAAGTTGGTCAGTGGACATGGTGGGTCACTCTAATATCACCTCCTCAGCACTCATCTATATCCTATCACTGCCCAAGCTGCACCTCCTGCCTTCGATTGACAGCTTTTAGGGGGTTAACTGCAGGGCTGAGCACCCAAAGGCAGTCACAAGCAACCTGGCATTTACCAAACGAGCTCAGAGCATCTCCATAGACATGGTAACACAGCTGCACCTTCACAGGGCATAGGGGTTTTGGAAAGCAAAACCAGGGCAGTGAGACACTGTCAAGCTAGTTATTCCCCTCTGCAGTGTCATTCTGCTTTCTAAGGGACTGCAAAGAACAACCAGGAGAGCAGAGATTTTCACTGGTGGTGTATAAATAAATAATTTGGCAATGAATGACACGGCATAATAAGCATGGGTAAGAGAAGAAACGCGTTTTGTGAATAGGAGACTCTCCAACAGCCAGCTATCATCACCAAGTCCAAGGTAAATCACAGAATCCCAGACTGGCCAGGGTTGGCAGGGCCCTCGGGAGCTCCCCCAGTGCCACCCCCCTGCCCAAGCAGGCTCACCCAGAGCAGGGGGCACAGGACAGCGGCCAGGCGGGGGTTGAAGATCTCCAGAGAAGGAGACTCCACAGCCCCCCTGGGCAGCCTGGGCCAGGGCTCGGGCGCCCTCACAGGCAACAAGTTCTTCCTCCCGTTCAACTGGAACCTCTTCTGCTTCAGGTTGTGCCCATGACCCATTGGCCTGGCGCTGGGCACCACTGGGAAGAGTCTGGCTCCGTCCTCATGACACCCACCCTTGGGATATTTGTACGTGTTGATGAGATCCCCTCTCATCCTTCTCTTCTTGCTGCTTTCTCCTGGTGTTTTCACTTCCAAGTAATCCTCTGTTACATGGTCATTTGAGAGGGGGCTGCAAATATGGGGAAAAAAGTAACCTTGGCTTCGCTGTAATGGGGTTCAGGGAAGCCTTAGGGCTGTTTCATTCCCGTACGCCTCCTGGAACGGTCCATTAATGCGTTACTGAAGAGGCTGTAGTTAAGAAATCCCAGTTAAGAAATTTGACTGAAGAGAGAGAATGTAAATTTAGAAATTTTATTCAGCATGTTGTGACAATTTGGGATGCACATTATATCTTGTACTGGTAAATAAAAACCCCGGCTTTTTCCACCTGTCACTGCACAGCTTGTGTCCAAACAGCTGAACTCTTCATTTCCCAAAGAACACGGTCACATCCAGTCCCTTGGCTGGGACCACCCTCTGGGCTATGCTAACTCCAGAGACCAAAACGAAGGGAGGGCCCCTGCTAACATTTTAATAACACAGACAATTGCAAGGCCTGGCACCGTTTAATTTCCCACATGACCCAGATGTGAGAAAATAAGGAAACACAGGAGATGAAGGCAATGCGCTCTTTTGCCTTGATCGTGAAGACAGTGGTGGCAACATAAAACATCACGGGCAGGGATACAATGGAAAGAGCTTGGGCAGAGAGACCATAAACTCTGATTCAGGAATGGGAAACTTGGAAAAAAGTAAATACGTATGAACACAAAGAGCCCAGAGTAAAGCCTTGCCTAATCGTCCTTCAGCTTCCTTCCCACATCAAGCTTTGAATGTCAGGGACCATCAGGGGCTAAGACTTAGCTGAAGTTGTCCAGTCTGATACCATCACAAACAGATGTTGTCTTGAAAACTCATATAACTGTGAGAAATCTGTTTTCTTCAAAGCAAGGAAACACTGCACAGGCTTTTAAGAGCAGTAGACTAGAGATCTTGCTAGCTTGACATCAAGTAGTCTTCATATTTCACTGTTCCAATGACATCAGAACGTAACGGACACAGAAATGTGTGGATTCTGCAAATTCTGCATTTTTTGCTGTTTCCCTCAAGATCCAGGCTTTGATATGAAGAAAACAAAAATCGTTGTGTTTAGATGTATTTACATTACAAAGACCCCTCACAGTAAAAAGCACTGCCCTTTTTTTGACTTAGTCATAGACACCTGCCTGGAGTAAAAAAAAAGAAAAAAGGCGGGGGGGAGAGATGGTATTCCTCCCCTCTACTCACATCAACTATGTCTTAATTTCAAAGATTAGTAGAGACTTTGTAAAGGATATCATGCTAAAATTAGATTAACCAGTTAGAGGGTCACCTTCATTATAGAAAAAGATTTCATTTTTACTGGGGAAGAAAAAAAATAAGGGCTAATCAATACTGTTGCCTCTGAAAAAGTCTAGTCAGACTATTTAATTTGCAATTCAGGCATATATGCACATTAACAGCAGTAATTAATAACACATTCCTGCATCTAGTACAAAATACTTTCAGTTCTTTGTTTCCTAGGGACCAAACCTGGACTGGGCTTAAGGAAAGCCTTTACAAACACTATGTACAGGTTATAAACTTAATTGTGCACAGATCAACTCATTTGGTCTCTACATCATTTTGGACAGTACTAACCACTGTTGATCACTTATTAAAAGGAAAGAGCTGATTATCATGATAAAAATCAAGGGGGGGAAGGACATATTTTTCCCTTAAAAAGCTTGGGTGTAAATAAGTGATTTTAAAAAACAACAAGCAGGAACGTGCAGTTTGCTGACTATCCCTGCGCTGACTGTGCTTATGGATGGGTTAAACCTCTGCCATGCTTTCAGCCTGCGCTTTAAGAAGCATCCCTAATCCTGGGTACTGATAGAATTAGAATCATAGAATCATTTAGGTTGGAAAAGCCCTTTAAGCTCCCCCAGCCCAACCACTCCCCCTACCCCTGCCATCCCACCCCCAAACCCTGGCCCTCAGCACCTCGTCTGCCCGGCTGTTCAATCCCCCCAGGGGTGGGGACTCGACCCCTTCCCTGGGCAGCCCCTTCCAGGGCCTGACAGCCCTTTGGGGAAGGAATTGTTCCCAATGGCCAACCTCACCCTGCCCTGGTGCAACTTCAGACCATTTTCCCTCATCCCATTGCCCATTACCAGGGAGAAGAGGCCGACCCCCACCTCGCTACAGCCTCCTCTCAGGCAGTTGTAGAAGGATTAAGACATTTGCCTCCACTTCTCCTCCCAAATGTCTTCAACTTTGCCTGCACATTAATATGCAAATACACGCATTCAGAAAAGAATATCACGTTTTGAAACTGCAGCAAAAAAAGGTGGTCTTTACTGACCGGTGGGTTAAGCCTGCTCCCTAACGGGAATCCAAGCTCCCGTAACGCTAAGGGCTCAGGAAGAGCTCCCACTAGCCATTTTCCATCTTTGAAGTCAAAGGCAGATTTGCAAGATACAGGCGAGCAGCAGGCAACTCTGCAGTCCCACGGTCAGTAGCTCATTTGACTAAAACACTACCAGGCAATATGTATTGTTTCTGCCACAGAATGAGTTTTTAAGAGCCGTTTGTACCAAATGCCCCTGAAGTTCACCCAGCGTGCAGTTTCAAACCACTTGGGAAACTCTTATTGCAAGAAGCAAACCTCTGCAATACAATTTTGCTCAGCTTGTGCTTCCACAAAGCAACTGGTTCTGCTTCTGAATATAACTTAGATAGTTCTTATGCTTCCTACATATTATTATAAAAGCATGAATTCCACCCTTTTTGAGTAATAATTACTCACCATGTGTTACCTACATGAACACAACCTTGAGAACAAAAACATCCTCACCAAAACCAAACATAAAAAACTACAATGGTGTTTCTTTCTGAGTATGTTGCAATGACATTAGTTTTTATTGAGCTCTAGTTGTTGATGATTTATCTGCAGTCCCTTTCCTCGCTCCAGAAGTGAGGCACGAAGACACTGCTCTGCGTGCCCCAGCTGAATTTTCAAGCCTTTTTCCCCAAACTGACCTGCCATACATCAAAAGGTCGGATCCGAGAGCTATTTAGGCTCTTACGAATTATCTGACTCTGAGGCACCCACAAACAAGATGGGAAGAGGATGGTATAAAGTCACTTTGCTCTATAACCACATGTGACACAACCTCATCGTTTTACTGCATTTTGCTACACAGCAGCTTCAGTAACAGGAAAAGCAGTACGAAAAGGGGAGAACAGGAGAGAGTCTTTCCCACTTTTAGCACTTAGAAATTTAGGAAAGGGGCAAAGGGAAGGAGACACAATCAATGCACATCCACACTACCCAAGCACAAGAATTTGGCAGTAAGCCAGCACAATTTGTAAAGCTTCACTCAGCTTATGTTCGTCTCTTTTGGGGAAACAGTTTGCAGCTCGGATCGCTCAAGTACCTTCCTACTCTCTTCCACCAGACCTTCTCCTTGAAGATTTTACCCCAGTACCTCTTATCCCCAAAGCAGTCACAGACGCAATGCTGCCGGGCACTTGGAAGGCAAAAAGTAATACAGAAATAGTGCTCCAACAAAACATACCTTAGTACCTGCATTCTCTATTGACAACACTAAGGACATAACATTTTCAGTTCATGCTAACCTTTGCCTTTTTCAAATTTCTCTGCAAAACACTCACCTCCTGATAAAAACAAACCAGCTACTATGCTGCACCTCACTCCATGCACGCTAGCCACAGACAGCTTTAAACAACTTGTGATTGATTACTGGATTGAATAACCCAAAAAAAGCACAGCCTTTAGTAACACTCAAGGCTGAGGGTTACAGCTTACCTCTGCTCAGAAGGAAATGTAGATGAAGATTGATGGAGGATTCGGATAACAGCATAAGCAGTTCTGTAGGAAGTGCTGTAACATGAGCCTGTTATTTTCTGGATTGTAAGGGCATCTTCTGGAGCACATCCGATTGCTGTCCAAAGTCCTGTACTTTTATTTTTTACAAAATGATCGCTGTCCGAAGCCCTGTAATTTTTTTTTTTACAAAACAATGTAATTGGAATCATATACTTGTAGCACAAACGCCATTTCACTTTTACAATACAACAAATCAAAATTGATGCGCATTGATCTGCCCATACAACTCTAATAAAGCAGAACTCCTTAATCGGAAGAGAAATCACACTGTATCTGTTACTCCACCTTATTACTTGTATGTCACAGATACAACATTTTACTCATTCAGTGACATTAACAGTAACTTTACTGATATGGAGCACAGTACTTATGCTGTTAATACAGAACTAAGATCTGTAAGATTTTTATATTGAAGACATTTTCACCGAAACTGCTAAATGCCAGCTGAATCACGTCTCTTATCTAAATAGACTTGAGACTATTAGCTCAAGAAACAGATTTTTCCAAGAAATTGAATTAATTTGCCTGTTAAAATACTTTTTTATTCTTTTGAAAAGCAAAAAAGTGTCCCCAAATATATGCGTGCAACCACCTTCTCAGCGATACATTGAACAGCTCACACAAGCACTACCTGTAATATAGATGCAAAACACCAGGAGCCACAATGATACAAATTGGCCTATGTCAATGCTACAGCTAGAGCCAAAAGTGCCCCTCAGTGCACAATGTAAAGAGGAGCAAAGAACCATGGAGCAGAATAGAAAAACCTTCCAGACAGAGATGATGGGAAAGGCAGCTCCTCCTCAGCTTTCAGCAAGGTTTTTGCAGGGACATTCCACGGAAAGCGCTTTGGGGGTTTGGGGAGGGCCAGGTATAGGGAATGGGAAGAGAGTGGGAAGGCTTCAAGGGCTCCAGGATGAGGCAGGGTGCCTCTGATAGTGTCAAGGGGTGAGCTGCCAGCCCTGCCAGGTGGCCTGGGGTGGCAGAGAAAAGACAGAACAGTTGGAAGAGATTGCCCATCTGCAGTTCCCTGCAGACAAGGCCAGGATGCAGCCCTCATCTTTGCAGCAGGGACTGGCTGCTCCCACGCTGGCACAGGAAAGAACAGGAGCTGCGAGGCAATGGCTCATACAAGGAAAAATAATCATTAGCAGCAGCACGGGTGGGAACATACCTTTGGTCATTCCATATTTTTTTTCCTGTAGGCACAGACCTCGAGCTCCAAAGCCTTTGAAGATGATACTTCTCCCTTTAAACAGCCACAAACTTCTTCCTGTTGAAAAAGAAACCACCAGGATGAACTACACGCAGAGTGTTTCCTCTTCTTCTGAGCTTGCCCATGCAGTGGATCGACCATGGCTGGCTGCCAGACACCCACCCAGTCGCTCTCTCCCTCCTCAGCAGGACAGAGAGAAAACAACAAGGAAAAGCTTGTAGGTGGAGGTAAAGACAGGGAGATCACTTACCAACCACTGTCGTGGGCAAAACTGACTCAACTTGGTGAGAATTAATTCAATTTAGTGCCAGTTAAGACAGAGTTAGATTGAGAGAAACATGGACAAAAATTAACACCCACCCCCTTTCTTCCCAAGTTCAGCTTCACTCCTTCATTCCTGACTCCCCTCCCACCCCAAGTGGCGCGGGGGGTGTAGAATGGGGGTTATGGTCAGCCCATAACAGCCCCTCTCTCCAGCTCCTTCCTCCCCACGCCTTCCTCCTGGCCCCACGATGGCCCTGGCACCTGGAGCTCCTCCTCCTCCACCTCAGTGCAGAAAGGGCTGTTCCTTACGCTTTTTTCCTCACTCCTGGCATTTCCAGCATTTTTCCCCTTTCTTCCATCCGTTTCCTCGAGGCATCACCAGTGAGGCTGAGGGGCTGGGCTGTGCCCAGCTCAGCATCTCCTCACAGACCCCTCAGCCCCGTGACGAGGGAGGCTCCTTCAGCCAACATCACCCGACGACAACATCTGCTTGCTGCGCTGCCAGGATGCTCGTGTTCGGCCTCTTCCAGGTTTCACTGCACGAGCGCAGGACACGCAGGGGAAAACCACCCCCAAACCCCACGGAAGCCTCCTCCACTGTTGCGCAGCCCTGAACCGCGCACACCTCGCTGCTGCCGGGATGGCGGGGAGCCAGCGAGGGCCTGACAAACTTTCCGTTACGGAAGTTGTTCGGCATCGGTAACTCTACTAGTCATGTCCTCACTTATTGCCTCTCCCCTTGAGTCGCCAAATATTAGTGAAAGCCAGATGACTGCTGGAAATACGGCAGAGCGAGATAAATTATACGTGCAGCTCTTCGTTGGCTCATTAAAAGCCACACCTACAGCTGCGCAAGGAAGACATCGCTTTAGTTAACAAAAGCAGAGGATGAGGATGTATCCCGAACTTCCACAGGGGCTGACGGTTGCCATGCGTATCTTGGCTCCATCGCGATGAGTGGGTTGCGGGCAGGCACTGGTCTAATCTGTTTTCTGCCTCCGTTCTTGTGTCAGGTATTTCACCAGATGATACAATGGATCACCTTTAAATTCAAGATTTCCCTTTTAAATTAAACTGTGGAATTGCGTAAGTCTGCATTTATGCTATCTTTGAAAATAAGTCTGTGGGGTTTTTTTTCTTCCCTGTTAAAAGCCAAAGCTGCTCATCCAAAAATAGCTCCTGCCCCTTAGCCTAATAGGTTTTATGTGTGTATTTTTCATATTATCATCTCATGCTTTTATCCTCGGTAATGATATTCCAGTAATTAGATACAAACTGTCATGCAAATTGCTAGTAGCAGGTTCCCCTCAGTTATCTCATTTATAGCATGATAAAATTTTTACTTCCAGGAAAGTCAAAGGCAATGATGGAGAAATAGCTCGCAACGCACCAAGCGGTGGCTCTCACACAGTGCGACGCTCCAGCTGAGCGGTCCAGGATCACCACTGTAAATTCAGGCTCTTCCATGCCCAGATGTCCATCGGCGTTGTCGCAACGCATCCTGGGGGTTGCTTGTTCTGACAAGACTCTTTCGGGTGGGTGTCTCTGCCCCTTGCCTACCCTGCATCCTGTCGATAAAGTACTGATACAAAGACCCAACCTCTTTCTCACTTCACTGATGTGGGGTTTTTTTCTGGTTAACAAACCCTAACATCTCTATAATCCTGCACCAGAGTGAGGTTTCGTACCTGCAGAGCTCTGCCCTGCAACCCTGTTGCAGCTTCCTCCTCGCCCGAGCTCCGGTTTCAGATACTCAATGTGCTGAACTGCACGAGGGAGGCTGCCACAGGAGTTAAGAGAAAAAAGAGCATTTCATCACCCAAAGCGCAAGCTTTTCCAACTTGATTAATTCAGAGCTGCATGACATACTATGCAATCACCACAAAAAACCCCCACAATTGTCTACGTTAACTCAGTGAACCAAAAATAGCAATGACAGAGATCCACATTTTATTTTATTCTTTCAGTTTGATACTGCTAATATACATTTTCAATAGCAACGGCCCTTTTGATTGTCCAGAAGGTGACAATATTCTCTGGGCTGCTACGTGTCTGCTGAAAATTGGGCCACGGTTCATTCCCAGGTCAATGTCCATTAATAACAGGAATAATTTTATACCAGCACATCTTTGATTTTAGCAAGAATGAAAGCTCCACATGGACAGGGCTTAAGGCGGTTCTACTGTATATGTGTCCTCATATGGAAATAGGGTGTTATCTCCAGGACGCTGGGCTGGCAGTGAATTACCTGTCCCTTCTCCCAAGTGTTGACAAGCCTTGTGCAAGCAGAACTAAGAAATTCAGGAGCCGTAAGCGGTAAGCAGCCAAAAGGCCCATCAAAGTTTCAGCACGCAGGATGAAACTGCTTCCCCGAGTTCCCTTTGCTTTTCATTAAGGACCTGGTTTTCCTTACAGGTCACATTTACAAACTGGTTTGTGTAGCTGCTGTAGCAATTACCAGGAACGACAGCCCGGCTCCAGGAAAAGGGCAGAGACGCTGCCGAGTGAAGCAAAAGGAGCCTTGGAGAAGACATGGACTGTGGGGGAGATTCCCCAGTGACTTCTGCAAATCCAGCTCTCTGTTTGTAACAGGCACCTATTTTCTTCCGCTCACGTAAACGTACACACTCCATGCCATTTGTGAGGTTTTATTCATTCATTTTCCAGAGTCCTTTGAGATCCTGATGTTTGATCAGCACAGTTTCAATTGTTGATATTGAGCTATGAAATTCTTTGAAATAAAAAAAGTCTACCAGCGCGCGGTGAGAAAATGAAGTATCGCCGCTCCGAATGAAAGAGCGGTGTGACTAATGACAGTGTCAGGAATCTGATGCTCTCTGAAACTAGTGCTGTATATTAAAACAGCCCTTCTGTACTGATAACTTTCAGAAAGGACTATAATAGCATCCTTTCAGCTAGAGCCTTCCATCTCTCCAGATAGTTCATTGCACTCCTAACTTCAATATCACCTTCCTTTTAATAGCAAGGCTGTGCATTATAATGTCCCCTGCGCTTTGGCAGGGCCTAAAAACACCAGTGCAGTTGGTAGCAGAGACAAAGTTTGAGATTTCTCAAAGTCAGAAATTTCTTCAGAAAACTCTAAGTATGGATATACATTTGACGTAGAAATTTCTTTGGGTCTGAAAATTATCACACCAATTGCCAGCAGAGGGGACTTTCTTTGCCCTTGTCAAATTAAAGGCGTAAATAATAGTTGATAGGCAAGAGGGGTGGGGTGGGTTTGGTTTGGTTTTGTTAACTCATTAACTTCATGAGTTTTCACAGGCTGATTAAAAACAGGCCCAACTCTTAACACACATGCCAGGCAGCTGGCATTTTTTTCTAGGAAAGAAAAAGGAGCAAGAGAGCAGAGTACTGACATGTACCCCATATATTTTAAATAACTCGTGACTGCATACCAGTGGCTTAAAGCGCGTGAGGATTCTCAAAGAAACTAGGGAACTGCTTTGCCCGACCACGCGGTGCATTGCAAGTGTAGTACTGCCAGGCAGTGATTACGCCAGCCCAAACCGTAGCTCCGATGCCACTTTATGTACACTCAACCAGCTCCTCATAGAGCATCTCATGCTTTTTCCTATCAGTTAACATATTACCTATAGGCCGTATCACATTATGCTGCTTTTACCATGAGCTACTTTATCCCTAGATTGAGCACTTGCAAAAGTACCAGCCAGACTAGCACTACCACCACAGTTCATGCTCCATATCATTAAATAGGCTTTATATTATGTCCAGCGCTCTGGATCCAACAGCACAGGTATCCTGCCCAGACTGTCATTAGCCCTCAGACAAATTATGGCCACTCTGCTCCTCCCTCTGGCAACTCACTTGAATGCCCCATTACCTCGGCTGCACACTAACGATGATCCACTGCCGTATTTTTCAGGCCCCTCTTGGCATTACTACAGAAGGCATCCCTGCAATTGCCAGTGAGCGCATTAACAAGCACTTTTCCATACAACGCAACTAAATTTTGGAACCAGGAGTTCCCACAGGAGGCTGAGTAGACCAGAAGTATAAACAAGAACAAGCTGATCCGTATCTGGTTCCTGTGAAAAGGGCTTTTTTACCTTCCAGTCCAGCTTAGCAGAAGTACCTCTGGTTTTTTTATCTTCCCCACTGCAGCACTTTGCAGTGATTTGAACGTCTATCTGCACGAAGCGGTGGAGCAAACATCTATCAGAGGAGGCCGAGCTATTCATCCAGGGCAGCCATCCGATGGATCCTGTGCTAAAACAGATTAAGTTGCAATTACCATTTAGAAGCTGGTGGCCCCAAGCTTGCCAGGCTCAGTTACAGATCAGTTTGGTACTGGGAATAGTGGCCTTGGAGCTGTTTTACCTAACTGCCATAATCAATGGGAAAAGTGGCTCAACGCTGAGCAACCTTGGTAAACATCATCCCTTGCCACAAAACCCAGAAATGGATATGCACCCAGGCTGAGGAATGGTAAACACCAGTCAGCAGAAACAATTTAAACAAGGACGGAAGAGAAAATAACACATCCAGAAACTCAGTGTCACAGCTTCCATACCTGGAGGAAACGCTGCCTGTGGGACTCACCACCCACACTACATGGCTTATTGCCTGGCAATCAAGGGCTAAACACAAACCCCATAGATGCTGATGGGCTTCACCTGCGATGAGAGCACTCCCACTTCTGTACAGAGAAGAGGCATGTTTAGGGCTCACATCTGACACCTGCGCCCGTGGCTGGTTTATACAACTGCTCAATGATCCCCATGGGGTCCCAGCACTACATCGCCACCAGCCCACCACCCAGGAATGTCCCGTTCCCCAGTGAAACAGTGTTCTTCAAAATACTCATGACTTTACAATCAAAAGTCCCATGTGCTGTCCCTGCAAGCCAGCAGCAACCCACCATGCTGGCCAGTTTGCTGGATCAATCCACACAGGCAGGCTGCACAAGCAGTCCAAAGTCTGCCCTTCGGGCACACCGAAGGCAAGTGGGAATAAGTTGGTAGACAGGGGAGGTAGAGAGGGAATTGTGGGGAAGGCAGCAGAAAGCAATCTGGGCTTAAACTGCATACCAAATCTCTGCTGCTTTGCTGTTCTTGTATATAAAATCCTTCCTTATTCATGCAGCTGAGCAAACTTGGGTGGATTTGCCTCCTTTCTTGGACAATGTCTGGAATGGGCTTAAAATAAAGGATAGCGATTGACACACAGATGCCTTCATAACGGCCTCCAAAGGCACTTTGTTATTTTCCTTTCTTACACAAGTCGGCCGCTCAGCTCACCCGCACAGCAACTTTGCTCCTGAATAGCCAGCATGCTTCAATGTCGAAGTAAAGCCGTGGCGGCGAGCAAGGCAGCCACAGCTCAGCAAAAGTCAAGTTTTACCACACGCGAATTGCATTCGCAGAGATCAATAAGCTCCAAGCAGCGTCCGTCCCTGGCTGCCGCGGGAGGCGACTGGCAGCGCAGAACTGGAGCTATGCCAGGAGGGCGCCTTCCCACCACAGGGGCAATTACTACCAGGCAGGAGAGCTACCAGGGGGGTGGGGTTTTCCTCTCCCACAAAAGCAGCTCAGAGTTCACTGACCCATCCTATTGGGAGGAACAAAATGGTCTCTCACCTGGGAAACACTAAACATCTTCAATTCCCAGGGCAACCAGTGGGATGGATGGGTGCTCAGCCTCCTCAAGGGCTGCAGAAGCAAAGCAAGGCTGAGCCCTTGCTGCTGCAAACACGCTGTTTGGGAACTTCTTCCCGCACACAGGCCAAAACTTCTTTTCTCCAAATTCTTTCTGGTATTTGCAGCACTACAGGCTGATGTTTGCCTTCAAGACACAAGTGTCCTGTGGTTAGCTCGCTGCATCACATCTTCATTAGCAGCACGAGGGGAAACAGCTCCAGCGGAGGCAATGTCTGTCATCGTAAAAGAAAACATTCTCATTAAAAAATAAAATACAATAAACATATTTTCCCCAACTTCTTCTGGTGCTTTATTCCCTTTTGACTCTACTGGTGAGCCTGAATATTTCCAATAACCCAGCAATTTGAGTAACTGTAACAAACTCAATAACTCAGCAGTAATACCAGTAACTCTGTTTCAAAGGGCCAGCCCAAATTTCAGCAGGTTCAGTGAATCTTACAGGATCCATAAATTCTAAATACAAGCTAGAAGAAAGCAGACACCTTGCTCTTTTCTTTTTTCCCCCATTCCATTTATTCCCTTTTTTTATTTGATTTTTTTTTTTTTTTTTTAGCTTCTCTCAGCTATCTTTACTTCATCTTTTGCAATGGCCATCTCAAGCAAAGAGTGAGGGGATCACGTTTAATATCATCGGACATAGCAGAAAGAGCCAAAACAAGCCAAAGGACAAATCCATATATTAGTTTCCTTCCCTCCGTTTGCTCTCATACCTTCACCACCCAACTAGAATAAAATAACGCTAGCTACTAACAATTCCTACAGTGTTAGACTTCAGCCGGCGTTTAACCTGAGAGTCCTCTATTAATGCGGATGGAAATAAGTACGGGTTTGTCACATCCTGATCCACATTAGAGCAGAAATAATCGGCCATTGCCACGGAAGCTTTCAAAAAAAAAAAAAAGGCTCAAATGAACAGAAATTGGTAAGAAAAAAGCCACTATATAAAGCATATTCTTCTTATTAATGTTATGCATTTTTATTTTCCAGGAATCAAAACAGCGTACTCTGTGTGTATTCAGAAATCACAGTCGTATTCCGAAATGTTTAATTTACATGCAAATTAGATTCAGGGACCTACTAGCTGCAGATATTCCCTTTCAGTCATAAACTGGCCTTTAAGCCTAAGTAAAAGGATAATATTATGGCAACAAGATTATTACTAGTCCCATAAAAGTTTAGCTTCAAAAAGCCATACAGATTTGATTCGGTGAACAGGAATCATAACACAGAAGAAAAAAGAAGCATTATAACAATGAAAAAATCTGGATCGCCAGAGCAGCAAATGGGAAATTGCCTAATTTTAGAATAAACATAATAAAACGAAGATTTTTGGAATTACACTGCTTTCTAACGTGCGAATTGTCTGGCTGATGAGGCCTGTATATCACCTTTATTCTTGCAGAGAAAATGCTGACAGTTTACACTATCTGGTCCACAATCTCTTATTTTAGCCCAATATACTTCAATGATGCATTGCTTAAAATGGTTTCACAGTGGCACCAGATATATAGGAAACAGTTTAGCAACAGAAGGCATTACTACCCACAGCCTGATGAAGTGAAAGTGCTCCATAATGCATTTAACCACAACAGCTCTGTCCGGCACAAGCCTTGAAAAACAACTCTCCAGAAAAAAATTATTTTAATACAAATTTCACCAAAGCACCGGACTAATTCAGGAGCTGCACCATCACTGTTACAAATAAAAACGTTGTATCATGGGAAATGGCATGTCCCGAAACCAAACCAAAATAGAAATATGCTTTTTCTAATGCTTCACATTAGGTTAGGCAAGTAGGAGATATTGATAAATAAAAGAAATATTTTCTCTTTGCCTGCCTCTGGCTCAAGAGGTCCAAGTGGAACAGCTCTACAGACATCTTAAATGCAGGATATCAAAAAGGTGCGTGTTTTCACATTTGAGCCCTTTCCACGGAAATGGAGGGCATCTTGCAAAACCAAACCTTTCCATCTGTGAAAGACTAAAATCTTCTGACTAGCCCCTGTTTCACAGAGAAGAAAATCACTTCCTATCATTCCCTTCTTGCGATTCTACTCTATGTAGAAATAAAACATTACAGCATCATTACGTTGTCCATGGGTGTGAGTGCAACAGCAATGCAAACCTGCAGAAAGCCCACGATGGTTTCATAGCCAGGCAAGAATATAATAAGAAATTGTTTGGGAAGTCCATGAAAACACCATGACAATGTCATTAAGAGCCTTTTGCACTGTGATGGGAAAACAATTTGAATGCCACTTGCGTAGAGGTTCTTATTACAAGGTTTTCATGTTGGAAAATTAGGTTAGCAAAACGATTTCCATGCGTGGGTGCAGAATTTTCACACCCATGCAGTTACTAAGCACAGGCCTAATTTCTACCCTCCTGTGCGATGTACAGCTTTCGTTGAAGTGTGAGATGCTGCAAAGGTGATCTCAATCAAGAGCATGCAATTAGACCCTTGTTTTGGCCTCAACCTGAAACCAAATTGGCAACAGTCATTTTATCACACAGCTGGAAGAGGAAGTCTCGCCCTTGTGGTGATGGATAACGATACTGTAAATTAAACTGGCAGCCCAAGTGAGCTACATCTCCTGAGACAGTCCTGTCACACTCCTCATTTAAGTAAGGCTTTGTGACAGGAAGTTTAAAAAGTAGGTAAAACTCATCCATATGGGCTTCAGGCTCGGCGATGACAAGTTAAACACTCCATCACCAAACTAAAAATAGATTAACACACTTTGCTTTCAAAGACACTGCTCCTCTGGGAGACGAGGCTCCTAAACGCAGCCAGGTCCCGGCTCCCATCAACCAGGTAACATATTTTGCCAGTGCCATGCACAGCACAGCTGGATGGGGAGCACCGAAAAACCCTGTCTGCCGGGAAGAGCGTGGCAGCGTGCCCGGTCTCCACCTGCAAGCGCCCTCCAACACGTGTGGTTGCTGCTATGCTGTAACCTTCTCATGACCTTGTCGTTCCTTTGGTCTTTAAATATTCATGTGCAGAGAAAGATAAATTCACCTGCGTAGAAAAGTCCTCCTATATAGGACAAAAAAGAGGAGGAAGGAATCCAGCCAGTTAAACACGGACAAGTCACTGTCCCAAAACCTCTGCGACAGCAATAAAGGGCGCTTAGTGCCTGCCAGACAGATGGTACCTGTCTCCCGTCCTGTGTTCTCCAACTCATCTTCTCCCAACATCCTCAAATATTCCATAAGATTTAATATTATAAAAGTCCTCAGCTAGTTTAGTACTTCAACAATTTCGCTTCTTAATTGCACTCCAGGCCAAAAAAAAATAAAAAATCCATTTTTCGGTCTTTCCCTGGATAGAAATTCCATCTGTTATCTTGGCTATTCTACTCCATATTTTTTTCCTTCTTTTTTTTTTTTTTTTTTTTTTTTAACCAGCTTACCTTTTTTTTTTTTTTTTTCCCCTTTTTTTGAAATTGGATGACCAAACCCCTATGCTCCAAACACAAACTACAAATTACTTCCTATAGTGTTAACACAATACCTTGGAGACAGCAGTTTTCCCTGCTTGACCCAAGCCAATACCTTATTAAACAACTTTTGCTGCTGCAGTAAACTGAGGGTTTGAATGTGACACACCTAGTTTGATTTCCTTGACAAAGGCAGGATTTGACTTTTAAGCCTTCTAGGTATCCCCACGCCTGCAAATATTATATACGATAATTTAGAAAATTAACTTAAAAAGCAGGGGATTTATGCGAGTGGCTGTGAATATTTTATGTTGGCGTTGGAGAAACATTTGCAGTACGGAGACTTCCACGTACAAAGCTAGCTATATTAAGTTAGTTATTGCTGGGAGGAATTGTCAGGAACAGCAATGCCAGGGCTGAACTTTCATTCTGTTCCCCTCCATATACACAGTGAGTTATGATCACGTACTTTTTTCTTCCCCTTTCCTCAAATAAGACACTGTAATGGAACAACCAGCTTTCTCTTTCTAACCGTGCCGACCCAGGTGGCATCTGGCAGCGTTACTGATCTGCAAACGCCAGGCAGAGTCCATTGAGACCACGGACGTGAAAAACCCCAACGCAGCGTGCGACTGCAGTCTGTAGATCAAACCGACTGCATCAAACCCCTACCGTGAGTCACCTCCCATCCCGTTGCAGGCATTTTGCAGCAAGAGCCTACACCCAGGCACAGCCCACAAAGCCGCTGGGCTGCAGGAACTCATCCAGGGTGGCTTTGGCACTCACGTTGCTGCTTTTCCAGAGCAGGGAAGAGCAAGAGGTAGGAAGTGCTTGAGACAGCTCGGGCAGGATGCTCTGGAAGGGCTGTCCTCCGCATAGGACAGAAAGTGAATGTACTTCAAAAATAATTCAGGGCCCTGCTTTAAAGTCCATCCTGAGGGCAGCGTGGTCACAGCATTTCATCTTATCTCAGAGATGAAGCTTTTTGACCAAAATTAACTATTCCCATTAAAACATGTTCATAATGCAGAAAGGAGAAATCCCAGCACGCGTCTCAGCTGCCTCACATGGTGGTAGCACCCAGCTGCCGCAGTTACAGAGCAGGGCTTGTGCTTCCTGGGAATATATAACCATTTCTTCTCTCAATTTCTCTTCATCCCTCAAGGAAATGGGGATTTTCTTCACTGAAATGGTCCCATACAGCTATCTTTGTATCACTATCAGTTCTTCCTGTCATCATTTCATTTCCTGGATAATTTCATAGCCCACTGCTCTGACCCTCTCCTAGCCTTTCCATTTTTTCCAATTTGAAGAGAACCACGGCATTACCAGTGACTTATTAAGATTTTATCTATGGCTAATTATGACCGATTTCAATAAGCTGTTTTTCAAGCTCTCACAAACTATTGATTAGCACACCCATTCTTTAAAACCCTTGCCTCAGATTCACACACTACATTAACTCGTTAATGATTCCTACAAAAGATGGCTAATAATATGATAAATCATTCCAACTGCCGCAAAACTTACACGTGCAGCTCTTAACCTTGCTCCGCCTGATCCCATACAGGGGACCGCATAAATACACTTCGCTGTGCTAATTAATCTCTTGTGTTCTCTACAGAACAGGGTAATAAACAGCCTGATCTGGCAAAAAGGTCCCGAAAGGCTCATGCGTCCACTTCGATGCGGTGAACATTTCATAATGTTGCCTTCTACACCGACTACACCTGCAAAGCAGGAAAGGAAAAGGAATGTCATCATCTGTGCAGGTGTTCTACGTATACCCATATACGTAGAGCATCTTAATGCCTGATTGGAGCTTGTGAGAGGATTCCTTTGTGGTCAGTGGAGGAAAGGAGGCACTTAAGAAAACCATTCTTCCTACCTATTGCATTTTCTTGAATGGGATATGATGATGGGAGAGACCGCATAGATTAAACCAGCTTCCTGACCCTTAGAGGGTTGAATTTGGTTGAACCGAACCTCAGCCCCCACATAGAACTCCGTGTGTGCGTGCTAGCCCTGTTCCTACATTACCAACACTGTGCAAAGTGACTCCGAGAGGAATAAACACTTCTTTTTCAAATCAACTCCTAGTATAAAAGAATATTGGTTATTAGAACAAATAAGGCTGTTACTGTTGTTATTTTTTTAAAAAATGTTTGAATGGAAAAACATCTATACCCCTTTTCTAGATTTAATTCAAATCCCCCCGGATTTTGCAAATGCTTCAGCATCTTCATAAGCTCTAAGCCAGCCTGAAGTTACAAATACGTTTGACATACAGATCAATCTGGGCCTACACATTTTACTTCGCTGGCCTTTTGCATTAGCTCCTGTTTCACAGTTAGCGAAGCAAAGCAACATGGCCACCAGAAAAATAGCTTTTGCTCTAACATGAAAGGAAATAGCTTTTTGCAGCTTATTACAGAGTACTCTTACTGAACTAAGGGGGATAAAAGCAAAGCGCAGAATGAGACAGACCAGCCTTCTCACCGAGTTTTACTCCATGCAACCTAAAACTGCTTTTCCTCCAAGAATCCCTGGGCGTATTGGGCAATTACAGACAAATTCGGTAAGACAGGGAGGTCTCAGAAGTTTTTAAGTCCTGCTCGTGGGATAAAAGCATGCCCCTCAGTCTGCAGCCTTTCGGTAAGTGGAAAAATAAGTCTCGCCTTACAGAAAGGCTGCAGACTAAATTCAGTAATTACATGCCGCTGCCAAGTGGCATACACGTGCTGCCAGCCACCCAGCACACCCGTCCCTCAAACCCAGCCACAAGGCTTCCCTGCTCTTCCACAGAAGCCAACTGGAGACATGGGAGGGAACTCGGGACACAATGGGGACACTGGAGATACTCAAGCAAGAGAATTACAGTAGCAGCCAAGAGCTGCCAACCCTCATGAATTTAGGTCTCACTCCCTCTGCTGTAAACATAAGGACTTGCTTATCTCTCTTAACTGCAAAAATGTGAATATAAAGTTGGGGGTGCTAAGAAGAGAAACATCTTATTTTTGTGTTGCTCTAAATAAATGTCAGTAGTGAGATTCACATGGTAAACATAATTACTAAGACTGGATCCTATTTAAAAAAAAAAAAAAAACCACAAACAAACAAAGTTTGAACGTGGAAGACCTTGTGGTTAACAGACGTGAAGCTCTACCTTGACAGAGCTCTGACTACTTCCAAGTGAGCTTTCTCTGCCCGAGGCTCTCTTTCAGGAATTACATTTCAGGTACAGAGCTGTTAGCTACCATTTATACAGATACAAAGCAGATAAAACATTATACAATAGCAGAAACCACTTTGGTTTAAGCTGGCAATGAAAGTTATTATCACCTAACAGCTGTTTAGTAGTCCGCATTAAATGGACTTGTAGCTCCAGCTCCAGAGGGACGGGAGGAAAAGCTCCCAAAAGCTTCAAAACACCAAACCACAGCTGCAGCTCCGCCAATTCCGGTTTTTTGCGTGGCCATGCTTGAAATTCACTTTAAAGATAAAGTTTCCGTTGTAAGGGTGGTTAAACCCGGGTGAGCGCATCCGTCTGGTTTTGAAGGCAGCTAGCACTGACCCACCGCCGCTGCCAGGGAAAGGCGAGAGGCGCCGGCAGCGCTGCCGCGTCCCCGAGGCGCTGGGATGGCCTTTACGCGATGCTGCAGCTACGCAGCCTCAGTGTCTGTGCTGACACCTGCGGCACTGCCTCTTTTGATAGCTTCTTAGGGATCTTCCAACCCAACAGCTACGCCAACTGTTCAAGTACTTCGTGTAAATTAACCTTAGATCACAGCTCTGAATGCTCCCAGGCATGGGTAAAGCGAAAGCGCAAAGATAGCACCAAGTCTTTCCCCTTAGGAAGAACCAGGTACAGGCATTCCCTGCCTCCGGGAAAGACCTCTTCTACTTCCCAGCCACAGGTAATATCCCGTACTGGAGACCTTGGGCTTTCACCTTCCTTTTCCTCCTCCCTATTTTTTATCTGTAAGGGTCAAGTTCCCCTTTTCCAAGCGGATGTGCTTTTTGCTACCACCTGGTACAGGTTTTAACCAAGCGTGACATTCAGCTTGTGTATTCCTGTTCTAAATACTTACAAGATCACATCCTGGCTGTCATCTCATCTGCCTGAATTACCAGCCTCAAGATTTAATAGAGGAAGATGAAGGACAGCGTATTTGCAATAGGGATCCTTCAGAACATGAGGTTGATGTTTTCCTCCAGTTCATCCAAAATTCAGCTGCATCGGGGACGACTTTGAGTCTAAAAAGTCTATTTGTATGAAACCGAATGAACTTCGAATAGACGCAAGGAAATAAAATACCATATGGCATATTCAGATTCATGAGGTTGCTATTCCACTTAATAAATCTTCTTTTACTTACATTTTTGATAAACGTATTGTATCCTACAGGGATTTTAATTTTATGTCTCAAAAGGAGGTTAATATATTAGATTTTACTGTATACAGATTAAACAAGGACTTTTGAAAATTCTCAAACTTATCTGCTCAGCTAAATAAATTTTCTGACTTTGCACTTGGGGTAATTGTAATAGAGTTTTTGATCCCTGGGTAGATGGATGTAATAGTCCTATAAATCCCAGATTTTCAACATCTTCAAAGACTATAAAATGTTTATGAGAGAATATGGTTTTAGAGACATCTGGTGGTTATATAATCCTAAGGAGAGAAATCAACAGTGAAAGTACTAAACATAAATTCTACTTTTTCAACAAAAGTATCCTGTAAAGAAAAAAAAGAGATCAGCTTATTCACCGTCTCTCTGCACACCGAGGTAGATAATTCGCCACAAGAGGTGGCCTTGTTTATGAGACCTTGGTAGCTTTGCTCACATTAGAAGAAAGGAAGAAAAAGATTTTTCAAGATGAATTGATGTGTGTTTCTTTCAATAGTATTTAAACTTATCACAGTTTAGTCAGAGTATGACAGGGGCAAGAGAGTGGAGATACCGAATATTTTAAATCTTATTGCTAGACAAAAATCATTCTCTCTCCCTGCGTCTTGTTAGCTTGTCCTTTGGTCTAACTTCTCATGTGCTTTTTTTTCTTTGTCTACAAGTCCACCAACTCTCCAACATACTCTTCACCAAAATGCTTCCTTGCAGCTGGAACAGCTCAGAAACAAAATAGCATCCTTAAACTTATTAAGGCTCAAAATACAAGTACAGGTACTCTAAGTAAAAGAACCATACTTTTTTATATTCATTAATGACATACATTAATGATTATCAGAGTGATTTATAAGAATTTATAATTTAAGTCCTTATTAAAGCTTCAAGTATTTGGTGCCACATTTAAGCCTCCTCCAAATTCCCACAGATCTTCTACTGGGATATGAAGCACAGAATTGCTCACTTGGAGACATCACACCAAATCCTGCTCTCAGTTACACTAATGTAAATCCAAAAGAAAAAATCTCCACTTCAGTGAAAAAGAAATCACTTCAGATTTAAGCATGAGTAAAAAAAAAAAAAGATAAATTGGCCTCACCTTCTGTACCTAAGACGACAGAATTGTGACTGTAAGAGAACAAAAAAAAAAAAATCCTCACAAGCCCACGCTGTAATATGGATTCAAAGCATTCTCAAGCAAAAGAAAGACTGAAAATTCACAGCTTCTGCTATCTGGAGGGAGGATTGCTCCTTTCGGTGTTTAGGTGCGTAGGGAGGCCCTGTGCTCCCATCACTTTGGTGTTCCCAGCCCATTGGCAATTTTCCTGACTACTTTAGGAGCATCTGTTTTATCAGCCCAAGTGTTGCACTCCTTCACTCTGAACTGCTTCCCCATGCATAGCAGTGTTGCCACTCTTTTTCGCACTCCCTTCCTTTCCTTGGTTAGCGTACGTTACAGCAATTTCTGTGAGAGCTAGAATTGGCCTCAAAAAAAATGTACTCATCCTTGAATGCAAAAGTTTCTCCGGCAGTTTTTTGTTGAATGGGAGGGTGACCCACTCGCAAGACACGACGCCCTCGGACAGAACCAACTCCAAAGCAAGACCTTGGAGGACCAAAGCAAAGAACAATCATCATTTTGCTGGCAGCGCTCCCTTCCCAAATAATGAGTTGTGTCAACTTTTCCTGGGAGCGACACAACAATTCTGCATCAGAAGGCACGCTCATAAACTTACAGCCGACGCTGGTACTCAACACTGCTCACAAACTATATCCACATGCTCATTTTCAGCCAAGAAATGAATTGGCTTGGGAAGTTTGAAATCTATTTTATTTTTAACTATCTGAGCATAAACCAGCAGAAATTCTGATACTAGGGCAGGGTTTCTCATGCATGTTTTTCCATCCTGATCATTCAAAAGCAGTTTTCTCTTAAAAGTTTTAACTTTGAATGTAATTTACATGCAATGAGCTGCATTAGTATTTCATTATGTTTGAGATTATACATGTACATAATTCAGGATATTTAAAGTCACGGTTGCTGTAGAAACCATAATTATGTTTCTTATTAAATCATTAAAGTTAACATCATTTATGAAATTACTGAATATTATGCAGGAGTAGGAACTCAACAGTGTAAAGCCACTTTACAGCTGCGCTCCATCCATGCACACATACATCAGGAAATGCAAAATTAAGGCATCTCCAAGGGCTCTGAATAACATAAGGAGCTCCGGTCCCAACTCAGGCATAATTTGGCCAATTCTGTCTATTGCTTTATAGTCACAATTTTCTTTCATTGAAATGTCTTTTGGGGCCAGTTGAGACATGGGCCCATTTCAAGGTCCATCAGGATTGGTTTTATTGGGTTTGCTCTAATTAGGGCACTCCAAAACGGGACACAAATCAGATGGAGGAAAATGACTACTAACAAATCTTCATCTCTCAACTTTGATCCCATACAGGGCTTCCCCTTCCCCTTCCAAAACCAACACCATCCTCTGGGAAGCCAATGGGCATCTCCTGGACCTCCCGTCTCCTGCCCAAGAGCAGCCCCCGGCAAGGACAGGGATGTTTTGGCCTAGCTTGTTTGGAAGCAGAGCTCGTCACTCAGGCACGCGTGTCCTTGCAGGACACTGGAAACCCCTGCATGGGCGACGGTGCTCTGAAGACATCTGCGAGCACAGAGATCGCGCGCTCAGCCAGGCTCCCTCATCACAGCCCATCACGTCATGCCCCCACACACCTGGGAGCGGGGACGCGTGCTGTTCTTGACACGCTGCTGGAAGAAAAAATCCCTGTTTGTGGCTCTGCCTTTGCTCACAGAAGCCCAGGACTACGCAACAGAGAACAAATGCCTTTAAAATTGATACTCTATCACCTCTTGAAAAATATGAGTTTCTTTCTAAACAGGGAACAGCTGCGGGCTGATATCTGGATCCTTTTAGTCACATGAAAACTGTCTAAATTAATCATGTCTCATGTTCCAAGGCATAACAGAATTAGCATTCAAGTACACAGCACCTAAATCATTACTTAAATTATCATCATTTGTCAGACAAATCCCTCCCTCCCTTTCTGGTGATATTCCATAGTTAACTGAAATGTGGTGTAATACAAAACCTGCTGGGAAAATCCTAAAAATTTTAGAACACTCCTATGTTAAAATGGTCATCAGTGTCAAGATGCGCGAGTCTTCTCTGCTGAAGGTCAAAAGTTATTTCAGCATCAGGACTGGGTTTATAAACTTTGTTATACTGTAGTTTTCCTCATAATTTCTGAAGTCTTGCAATTGTATTTAAAAGGCATTTCTACCAGGATAAATTATTATCTGCATTGACTGAAAAAAAAAAAATTAAATAAGCTACAGAAGACAGAAAAAGTAGCCAGTGCATCGCTGCAGTCAGGATTCCCTCCTTGAGACCCTGTGCAAATAAGCAAACTTCTTAATTACAGCCCTCTTAGAGGCCGGCAACTTGGGAAGCAATGTACAGTCTTCCTTGGGAGAGAGGAGTGGGAAAGGAGGATGAAGAGCAGAATACTATTTCTTCTTCCATCCTGGAGCTGAAGGATAAGGACTGAGGGACTTGTGTTTTATCAGACTCACCAGAACTAATACCAGCTTGGGAGATCCATGCAGACCTCTCTCAGCTGCAAGATGAATCAACTCTCCTTCCTTTCTGCTCTTGTAGCTCATCCTATGAAGCAGCCAGGTGTCTCTACTATTTCCCTCTCTTCTTCCTCTGCTTGAAGACTTTGCACACATAAACACGGTGCATTTTGTGACCTGGGTTAAGCAAACAGCTCTATCACCTCTGTAACGATAAGGTGGTGTCTTTCAGCACTGGACACAACCCTCTCCCTCCTCTTCTGCCACCCATCCATCCCCATGGGAAGCACAGTAACCAGTACTGAGAGTTCTTCATCCTTTTCTCCACTGAGTTGTTTGCTCCTTGGCTCCAGGCCCTCAGAGGCAAGGAATAGCCTCTTTGCCCTGTGTTTGACAGCAGTCTGCATGCAGTCTCCACCCAAAGCTTTTAGGTACTACACAACGCAAGCTACTGACAAGTAATCCTAAATGCCAGATACAACAAGAAACATGGCCCCGGGCCCTCACCTCTCTCTGGAGCAGAATTTCAAGCCTGTTTCTCACAGAGAACCATTGTGCCACCTCAACGTGTATAAATTGCCTATCACTCTCCTGTACCACTGCCATCCTACCTTTCAGGGACCCGTGACTAGTGAAAAAATGATCAATAAGACAAAAATACATCAAAGTGCTTGCACCTAGTTAAAACTAGTTAATTTTTTACCTGCTTTATGTACTTCCAAAGAGGGAAAGATTAGAGCCGCTATGTGGATTGGCTTTTTGCTCTGTCTTTTAAGAGCTTTCAACCCTAGGCTCTTAGTAGCTTCTCAGCCCTTTGGGCACAGATTTTCATGAGACATGCAGCACAGTGGAAGCCCTCCCTTCGTCAGCTTGCTAGGGAAGGACCGAGTATTTGGTAGAGGCACCTACCACTTTCCTGGGATTGCAGCAGGAGTCTAGACAGTGAGCTAGTGAGTATTCAAGAAGGTGAATACCAAATGGGATGAGTTTGTAAATTCAGGAGCAGAAAGACATGGAATAAAAGCCAAGGCAGGTTGTCTGTGGGTAGCAAAGCCAGGTCCTGTAAGTCAGGCGTACACCATTCTTGTGCGAGGATTACAGCACCCAGCTTTGGCCACCTTCCTAACAAACTAAAATAAGTACATGTGAACAGGAGGCTGCATTTCTCTTAGCTCAAAAACCTGCTTCCTGCCCTTGTTTCCTTCTCCCCCGATTAAGAAAAGAAAAAAAAAATAAATCACTGTGAGTTGACACAAACACCTTCCCAAAAAGCAGGTCCTCTCTTGCTGCTTGCCCATAAGATAGGGACTTCAGCCCATTCCTACTCTTCATTATAAAATCTTGAAAGATTTACTAGAACACAAAGTTATTACGGTTATCATGGTACTTGACGCAGTCTTAGCTGTTTGCGCTAGATAAGATTCCACCGAGCCTTTCAGGCAGTGTCCCCAAAAATCTGATGTACCATCTACTTTCTACTGTCACAATTAATTATTTCTGATTTATTAACTTCCTTTACTGAATGACTGTTACACTGATTTAATCAGAAGGATTAACAGAAAGTCAACTATACCTTTGAACAGGAGTCTGTAACAATTATAAAACAAACTCAAAGGTAACACACTATTATAGAGAATTTGGGAACAATTCCTCATCAGCTGTCATTCGGATTTCTGCAGTCTGAGCCAGTTGTTTCAAATTGGGAATGTACCTGGGAAAGATGTAACCGCTGATTTAAGGAATAATTACAGTGGGTTTAAAATACACACTTCAAAACTTTAAGCCGTGTAAAATTCATCAAAATTTGAAATTTCATGGCAAATTCAAAACTAAAAATCAGATTTATCAAGCATTCTACTAATTCTCTCAAAGTCCATAAAATTGAGCCCAACTAGAAAAGAAAGTACTGTCATTTGTGCATCATACTCATGATACTACTAACTGCCACACCAGATTTTATTTAGAATTTACACAGGTAAACTAGCATGGAATGGACAAGTTTTCCTAAATAAATTTTAAAAGAATAATAATTAAGGAGCTCATCCAAAGGCCACTGGAGTCGTTAGAGAAAGTCTGACTTCCGCTCTTTTTTAATCCAAGTTTACGTATGAGCTCTGAGACTTGGCCTTATATAAGGAAGGAACTGATTTTTATATTGGAGAATAACAAACGTAAGAGAAAGAAGCACATCCCTGCAGATCTGCATCTGGTAATTCATATTGTAGAGATCCATGTCTTTATTAAAGGTTAGGGTTCTTCATATGCTGTTCTGTGGCGTCCGTCAGCACTGCCAGTTAAATCTTCCAAGTTCCAAGCAAAGCACCAAAGATTTTCGTGCTTGTCTATGACCTGGTAAAAATGTACCTAAGTTCCCTTCACTATAAAAAACTGCAATAGATTTCTAGCATGCCTGCTTCCTGACAGGGCTGGAATGAGCAGCTCTTTTGCTATTTAATTATGGCATCTTTTTTTTCCCCCACAATACATGTAAAAAGTAAAAGGGAGGAGATGGAAAATTGTACACATTTTTTTATATTCGCCTTAAATTACAGTCCTGACACCTGAGGGAGGACTCCTGCCAGAATAGGTAGTAATTTCATCCTGTCGCTACATCCCACTTCTGTAGTCGACTAACTTCAGTGCTTTTAGAAACCTCTCTTCTTGCCCCTGAGCAGGCAAGGCCCCCAGATGTCTGTTCCCTGGATGAGCCAGCACCACGCAGGCGGGAGGCGCATTTCAAAGCCTATTAGTTAAACATTACCCCTCTTTAATCACAGCTCTGCTGTGTCTTGCTGTAGACTTGCTTATTAATGTTGCTTTGATGACAGCAAAATTGCCCTAAAAGATTCAGCTAATGATAAAATTAATCTTTTCAATATTTTTCTCATTGTTGTCTATTTATCAGTTTTATTTCTGTTTGTACATAGGTGTCCTGGTCTTACTTTCATTGATGTTGCTCCTTCGGCTTCTTACATTCTTGTGGGTTGTAAAAAGAATATACGGGGGAAACGACAACAAATAAATTTTGCAAATGCAATGCATAGAGGGGAGGCCTACAAAGCTGTCCTTCCTCGTGTATCATTGCCACTTGTAGCATATGAATTTAGATGTTCATTACTGGACGATGTAACTCAAAAAAGTAAAGCATGTCACTTACGTAATTTCTTTTTACCTTTTGCAAATTTAGTGAGTTTTCCTAATCTATCATGCACTATTTTATAACCCAAAGAGAGAGAAGAAAGAGTAATTTACCCATATATTTCAGTAACGGTTTTTCATGGCTTGCCAATGGAGGAAGAGGCCCCAAACCAGATCATCCTCATGTTATCTCAATAAAAGCAACTACATCTCTTCGTCAACAGCTCTGCCAGACACAAGGCGCAGATTCCTGCATTCATCATCTCTTAGACCTGTGCTTTAAATACCAGAGACCCTTGTCTGGTTTAGATGGGTCTGCAGGGAACTGCACCCCTCACCAACAGCACTCTTAAAACTTACTTAAAAGCATCAGGGGGAGGGTGGATGGTCTGCAAACCCCAACAAACCCTAACCGCAGCTGCAGAGAAAAGCAGCATAAATCTCAGAGAGATTAAATCTGTTTCTGAATTGGTTCATCAGACCAAGAGCCTTTCCCCCTGTCCAGCAGTTTTTCACCACCATACTGGAAACCCAGTCCATGCTCACAGCCAGGAGAAGCCATATCAGCCTCTCCCCAAAACCACTGCACTGGGTGATAAGGCAGGGGCAAAACAGGAACGTCTGCCAAGTGATGATTATTGTCACCGTTCCTCTCCCCGCCATGCATTTTCCATACCCCTTTTCTCACCACATTGGTCAAGTGACCATCTTCTGCTTTCGCTTACTGGTGCAGAACAATTTTGGGTACAGCGTAGAAAACAGCCTTAGTTTGCCTGTGTGGACTTGACGCTATCCAACTACAGCCATCGCATACGTAGGGTCCTAGTCTAAGGCACTCATCCGGTTCTTTCTATAGCCTAAGAGACAGAGAAACCTAAGCTAACGGGGACGATTCACGCTATCTTACGCAGCACTCTTACAATGGGATAGACTCGCTCTGGAGACATTTCTTCCTCCTCAGACAGTAACGTTTCTGTACCTCTGACATGGTAATGAGGGCCATAAAAACCCTTCAGAGAAAACAAGGCACGTGCTGCAATCTGTGCTGCGATAAGCAAACCAGGAAAGGAATGAAAATCAAATTCTTTTAGCTTACTTATAACTACTCAAGGCATTTTTAAATAAAAAAAAAATCACTACAAATGGTCCATTCTGATTATGCTCTTCCAGGTGCCCTCAGCACTGAGTTGCAGAAATTTATCTGAACTGTCATTTATCAGTGAATAATCTACCTTCCTCGTGCTCCTCTTTCTCAGTCCTACACATCACGTCCGAATGCAGCTTTCTGAAGGTAAAGAAGTCCAGGCCAGTGAGGTAGGAGTGGATTTGGGATAAACCCTTTTCCTTCTGGACTCTTGGCGGCACATTAGTTGCCTGAGACTTTCTAAAGCAAGTCAAGGTTGGGCTATGTGGTCTTGGTAGGGAGCCAAATTCGTGGAACCGCATGCCGGATGAACCCAACCTTTCCCCAGCAATATCCCATCACTCGGACTACTCGCCGAGGCACTCCTGCTCTCAAACACACATGGCACAGACGGCGGGCAGCTCTGCGCTCGTCCTCCCGTTTGCTCCCCAGCTGTGCACGCTGGGTGCGTAGCATGGGAACGTGCACCCCCCCACACACAAGGGACTGGAATAAATGCAAGAAACACCCACCCTGGCTCACTTCCAGTTTTATCCTCCGAAATGCAGAGTCAAGAAATCACGCTGCACTTCGGCAGCTGTTTTATTCTCAGTTTGCAAATACTAAACTGTATTCAGTCACCTGGCAGAACATGACAACTCATTCCTACATCAATAATTTCAGTCCTGGTACTGACACAGAGCAAGCCTGAAAGGTGTGACGCACTATTATTACCTCCCGTTCTGCCAGCAGATTTCAGATTACGATGCAGTTGCTTTTAATTTTAGTTTCCAAAATTTCCCATCAGGACTTTAACAAGAAATGTTAACATGATAGAAGACCATACAGTCTGTGTTGGGTTTCTCACCACTTCTAAAATGTAAAACTTAAAAAAGACAGACTTTATGGCATGATAAATTCAATGGAATAGCTCTATTATTAGAATGTGTGTATATATTGGTTGTATGAAAGAATTCTCCTGCTCTTGCCTACATTGACTTTTTATAACCCCCTTGTTCTCCTATTAGTTAGCAACCTTTAACCTGCTAGAGGACTGCAAAGCCTGCTTCCCCCCCCCACCCCCCCAGTTCTTTGATGAAGGTGTTCTCATATTGACTTTATTTCATAAAGTTTACCTTCATCCCCCTTTTTCCATTTTAAGATAGACTTTGAAGATGAAGGTGTAGATAAGGAAAAGCTGCAGTCATGGTGATCTCTAGATATTGAGATATCAGCATTCACCTCATTAACAATGACAGGTTAGCATATCTTTTGTTCGTCAGAACCCCCCACCCAAAAGCTAATACCAGAGATACTTAAAAAAAAAAAAAAAAAACCACCCAACAACAAAAACCAAAAAACCCCACACAACACAACAGACTGAGCTCATACATGAAGACCTAAAAACTACCAAGCTAGGAAAAGTACATTTTAAAAAAAAAAAAAAAAAAAGATTTCATTCCCACTGTTAAGCTTGAGTATTTTTTCTACCAAAAATGCACATGTGGTACCAGTTGCCACTAAGGGGAGAAGTACAAGCGACTTTTGATACTGCAACACACATACATATTTCCTCTCGTTCACCCTCCATAAGGCAGTCCACAGCCTGGACATGGTCAGAGACCAGCAGAGCAGCACTATCTATCTCAGTGCACTACAAGAAAATAGGGGGCAGGACTAACACCGGTGCACCAGGAACAGTTCACCTGCAAAAGTCTCACTGCCTCCATTTTCTCTTTTTCTGGGAGTGCTTCTGTGTTTTCATAGAATCACAGAATCACCTCGGTTGGAAAAGCCCTTTAAGATCATCGAGTCCAACCGTTAACCTAGCACTGCCATCCCACCACTAAACCATGTCCCTCAGCACCTCATCTGTCCTTCTTTTAAATACCTCCAGGGATGGGGACTCCACCACCTCCCTGGGCAGCCCCTTCCAGAGCCTGACAACCCTCTCGGTGAAGTTTTTCCTAATGTCCAGCCTCACCCTGCCCTGGCGCAGCTTCAAGCCATTCCCCCTGGTCCCATCACCCGTTACCAGGGAGCAGAGGCCGACCCCCCCCTCACTCCCCCCTCCTCTCAGGCAGTTGGAGAGGGCGATGAGGGCTCCCCTCAGCCTCCTCTGCTCCAGACTAAACACCCCCAGTTCCCCCAGCCGCTCCTCGTATGACTTGTGCTCCAGACCCCTCCCCAGCTTGGTTGCTCTCCTCTGGACATGTTCCAGCAGCATCTGCAAGTGGTGCCACCCCTGCGTTCATTCCCTGCTTCCCCAGTGAATGGGATTTTGGATAAAACCAAGGACCTTGGCACTTTAACCAAATCTTGGGTCAGTTCCCCATTCCCCCATCCAGTTACAATTAAATATTGCACCTTTTCCAAATGTTATGTTCTGAAGTCTTTTGCAAAAATACCTGTGAAGTGGAGATAAGCTCATTGCTGAAAGCCTTGAATCTCATCTGTTTACTTTCTACTGCTTCTAGCTTTTCTCATAGGGATAATATCCCTCTTTCCAGCAATACTTTGTTTTGTGCTCTAGCACCCAACCAAAAGCATTAGCTTTCAGACAGAAAATAGTCTACTGATCTTCTGATGCCCTATCGTCTCCTGCTCCTATGAAGAATTCCTCCAAGTTAATGGGCCTCCCATCATCTCCTTTATCCAAACAGTTCTCTTTGGATTTTTACCTAACGCTCATTATTAAGCTGGAAGGATGGGGGTTTTAAAATCCATTTACCCTTTGGAATTATCTTCTAGGTTTTTTAAAACTTTTGCGTTTCACCTCGTCTCCTACCTTATGGCCCTTCCTGGGGTGTTTTAGATTTGCTGTCACCTTCACAAATTCAAATCATTGCCCACTATCAGCTTCACTGCTGAGTAACAACTTCTTGGTAAACTCTCACTGGTCTGGTGAGGGTTAATTTTTGATCTCCCATAGAACCTCTCTGAGCATCTCACAGCCTCCTATCAAATACTCAGTTCTCCTTACATTGCAAGACTGAGTTTTCATCTTATACAAGTTGCAAAGGCTCCCAAGTTCCACCTTTCTTTTCCTACTTACCACATAAAAGCATTTCCCTCATATTTTTCGGTTTTATTTAGACGCTAGCTCCCCTCCAATGCCTGTGCTTTCACAATTATTCTCCTCTGAGTTAACAGAAAACAGTAAAAAAAAAAAAATATATATATATATATATCAGCAACTGTGAAATACAAGGCTACTTCCAACCACCTCCCTTCTTGGGGGCATACAGCACTTACAGACCAAAGATGAAGCTCGGTTTCCAGAGGCATTCAGATCTGGCGCTCTTTTTTTCTTGTTTCCAGAATGTTTCATTATTTCGTTCTGAAATGAAGACAGACATCAGAAAGAGTTTTCCTTCATTCAGCAACTATTTGATCAGCACTGCATAAGGACTGCCTCACACCAAACTTCTACCAAATCCTGCAAGAGCCCTTGACAAGTCCAGCTCCTCCAGTAAAAAGTCATCCATCCATTGGCATGACTGGTTTTGCTGACAAAATGCACCATTCCCCTAGAAATATGCTTTGAGCTCTTGCTTACTATTAAAATGTTTATATAAAGGCTTAAGTACAGTTTGCACAGTGGTCTTTGGAATACTAGAGATAAAAGGAATAAGAGATTGTCGTGATTATTTCTATTTAGCCGAAGCTCACAGCAAGGGGCATTTGCCCTGTTTGAGCCATGCCAGTAGTTGCAGTGTTCAAACCAGAAGTGAAACATGTCACATCTTGGATGACAACTGGTGGGTGAGAGAGGAGGAAGGGGCCAGGGAAACCGCAGGGCGTCCACCTCCAGCTCCAGCTTCCACTGCCTGCTTCTGTCTGAGAGCAGGTTTGGTCCCGTGAGCTGGGAAACAAGAGTTCTCTAATGCCTCTCTAAAAAGCAAGACACGCACAAAGGCCACGACGTGAACGAAACACACTGCAGCCTCCACAGTCACGTCGGGCTGGGGTTGACCCTCCTCTTGGTAGCCTTGATGAAGAGTTCAGGGTCTAGGTGCAAAGGCTGCAATGCCCTCACCCAGGAGCAAATCCTTCCTAATAACACTGCGGTACTTTATATCTGCTGGCAACCATGCAGTTTTATAATGCAGCTTTGTGGGTGCACCTGCTCTGAAGATAAAAAAAAAACAAAACACCACTCTTCTGCTGCTGGCACCTTTCTTACAAGTTCTTAAAATTGAAGTAAAAATACACTGAACGAGAATGTAAATCATGAAGTACATGCAGGTTAAGTTGCATTGCAATGCTGACCTATGTATTTAACATTTTGTCATCGTAACCGTCCTGAATAAGACCAGATGAACAGGACTAGAAACCACATTACAAATATAAGTAGCACACTTCACCGAAAATGCATGGCTGATGATTCCTGTGCAAAAAAACCCCAGAAATTCTGAACTATGATTTCTAGACCAAACCTCTTTCATCCCTCTTGTAGTTTGAATTGCTGAATTACACGGTGTTCGCTTTTACGCTTTAATATTTCTGCAGTGTTACTAAGTTACAGTAATGTGGAACAACGTTTTATCTGCCTTCAGACAGATCCTGGTCTCAGATAGACAAGCATAAATCTGGAGTAACTCGACTGTTCTTGTGTTTTCTGAGGAGTTACACTGATTTAGCTAACAATTGCCTCCAGACCATTGAATTACATTGCTTTACAAGGCAATACTTCAGTGTTAATATTCTTTAAATTAATATAAACGTGTCTTTCAGTTATATTTTATGTAAGATCCATTTCAAATGCATTAATTCAATTACCTTGTTTTATAGGATACTGAACCTTCAAGTAGGCTTTTATCAGGGCCAGAAAGCCAGTGGCAAGTTCCTACTGGCAAAACTCATAAGGAGACTGAATTCTAAATGTGCACACATTTACATTCATAAGCTGAGACTTTCATGATGAAAACAATTACTAAAATTCCACAGACTTGGACAAAATTATGTTCTATGGGTTTGGAGTTTGGTGGGGGTTTTTTTGTGATGCACATTTGTTTCAGCCTGCAACCTGCACACATGCCAACTTGCCAAATCTTGCTCGTTCCAAAATCAGCTTTGCTGAGTTCCCATTGGCTCCAATGAGAACAAAATTTGGCCTACGCTCCCTGTTGGTGGAAAACAGTTGAAAGAAATGCAGTGTTATGTACTTCTTTGATATAACTTTGTTGCCTGAAAAACCTCTTTCTTCAATGAAAACTTAATTTGTGTTTGAAGTTCACCAACCAAGAGAGACACTTTTCAAATCTCCAGTCATACAACTGGGACCAGAAAAAAAAAAAAAAACAGAAATGCTGCTTCTTACTTTTTACGCAACTTAATTCCCACCCTCCTACACACCGATAAGTAGGAATTAATTTAGTTTAAATCCACCATGCAGCGGAGAACAAGTTCTTTGGCTCACTAATGTGGTTAAAGCACATTTTGCACTTAGAGCGTGTGCGTGAGAGGGGCAGGACTGTCGGCAGCATGCAAAATCAACCCCCTCCAGCACCACGAAGCGCCACTGCTTGGAGCAGGTTATGCTTTTATCCCTCTGCGTAATCTTCTACAGAGGGACCCCAACAGCACGGTTGGAAGGGGAAGAGCTCGGTAGCAACGTGAGATTTCTCTGCCTCCTCATGCAAGGTTTACCTCCCCCCGTTCTCTGTAGGTGCAGTTCAGAGACTATCGCAGTTCACAGGAGACGCCCCACTAATTTCACGGGAATTAGACCCTGGTCATATTGCAACCCCCTGCATCACTGATTTCATCCCTCAGTTATCTCCTTTTATACATATTCAGGAATTGCAATAACAAATTAAGTAACTCTAGAGGTGCCAGAGACAAACCAAGAGACTGTACCACCGCCTCCTGATATTTCATTTCCATCCTCCCGTCGGTGAGCACCGAGTCGTGAGAAAAAGCTGCCACACCTCCCGGGAGAGCAGAGAGCATCCAGCCCTCAGCTCCAGCCAATAAATAGTCAACCATAGCATTTGCCCTGTGATTACAAATCAAATTTGTTTCCATCTGGCTGTCAAAGCTGAAGCAGCACTCAGCCAAAATATCACTATTTTTCAATGGCTACATTGTCCTTTAAACATTACCTATGCTTTACTTTTATATACATATACTTTTATATATACATATATATATATATAAAAGTATGTATGTATGTAGAAATAACAGTGCAGCCCCTAAGGTAGGGGAACATGGAGTAAGATACAATTAAAAAAGGACTGGCACTGTATCTTCAAATAAAGCGGTACAAAGATTTGTGTGTATTTAGCATCTTATAAGAAGTCCATGGAAAAGGGCAGATCATTTCACAGTACTCATCCAATGGCCTTGCACAGCAGATGTATTTACATATGAATTATCAGAAAATCAATAATCATTGTTTCCAAAGATGAAACTCTCTCCTCATGCCCACGTTAAATTTCAATTTTCCCCTCTAAACAAACATCCTGTTACTGAGAAGGAAAAACGAAGAAATGATCCTCAAATGCCAGATCAAATCGTTCATCTGCCCGGCACGGGCCCTGGAATTAATCCTCCGAATGGGAAGCGCAAGCCTGTACCTGCTCCCGGTGAACCTGGCCGGTCTGGCAGAGCTCCAAATACCTCGGGACTACAGCACCAAAGAAAGCGAATCTCTGCCCACTCAGATTATCCCCCATCTTTCTCCCCGAGCTGCATATACACAAAAAAAAAATTGTGTGACGTAAACCAAACTGAGTGATGTTTTCTACCAGCCAAGGATCTCCTTCTGGGTTTTGTGCAATAACAGAGATGAAGTTCATTATTCATGTAACTGCTGCAAAAATATTATTCCAAGGCTTAATATTGCCTTTTTGTTCAAGCAAACCTCACGCTGAAGCGAAGATTTTTATTTTATTAATGTTTGTATAAGAACAAAGAAGTCGTTCCTTTTTTATTTACTAAAGCAAAGAAATGAACAGCGAACATTAAAATACTACATGGGTTTAGATATTTCAAACCCCAAACAGCTACGGTTTAATAGATGTGTATTTTTCGCCTGTATAATGAATGTTTCTAAATATACTCAGAGAAAAGGAAGACTATTTACCTTTTTAATATTTGCAGCCATATATATGGAACAATTTACCATGAGTATATTTCTGGTGAAAGAAAACAGCTCCATTACAAGGCCGAAATGTAGCTTTGATTGCAAAACCGCTCAAACACCCATGTTTTGCATCCTGAATGTCAAATAAAAAACAGCCGACCCCAGAACCCTGAGATGAACTGTACATAAACCAGCAAGTAATCAAATGCAAAATATGATTTAACATCTCGTATAGTGGTTCATGCTCAGATCTATTTACATGCTGAAGTACTTCAAAATTCTATCAGCTGGAACTTCTGCCTCCATCCCAACACCTGGCATTCATCATTTTAAACAATGCTGTTATTTGAAGGCTGTTCATTTCAAAACGCCAATGACTGATTTTCACATCATCCCTTAAAATCCCATCACCCATTTCTTTGATGTAGCCAACACTTACGGCACTTAATGCCACTGCCTACGCTCCAGGCCAACAGAGGCAGTGGCACAACCAGGCAGACAGGGCGAAGGAATGGCTGGTGGCACCTACAGGAGCCTCCCAGGAGAGCTGGGCTCTCCGCAGGCAGCGGCAGGAGTCTGGGCAGGGCATCCCCCAGTGACCAAGATGCCTATTTAGACAACGGAATTAAGTCTTCACAGCACAAATTCCTAAAGGAAGGAAATTCATATTTATACTATGTTGTATTAATTATATATTACATCATTATATTCTCCCTTCGGTAATTTTTGGTAGAGCAATTCAACTGTGTCCCACCTAATATTAAAAGTGATTATGTGATAGTTTCATGTTTACACTGCTTTCTCCATAGCAAAAATTACTGTTGAATAAATAGCAAAGGCCAATATCACCGTACAGATAATTGATGTAGTGTAAAGGTTTGATTCCCCACTTCTTTATTCTTTTTATCACCTGCAAAAGAATCTTCTCTCAAGCCCCATAAAGAATAATCCTTTGTTTTTCTTTTTGCTTAATTTTTGTCAATTGCTTTCTTACAAACATAGTAAATAACACATGGGTTCCCGCAGGGTATTAAATCCTAGAACTCTATAGCTCAGGTTAAGACCTTGCAGTTCATCATTTGAGCAATAGATGTGTCTTCAAATCCTATACTCAAAGCACTAATTATGTGCAGCTTTTTATGTGTCTTCTATATAGAAGTGAGAAAGTATAAACCTATTGCAAATTAAGTCTGTGAAAAGGGCGTCTTCCTGTCGTTGCCTTCTGTTCAAGCCAGTGCCCTTGCAGGGGTCTAATCATCTAGGGAGAAAGCCCTGCTGCTGGCAAGCCACTAAGGTCACAGATATTCCTCTTCTGCAGAGCCGGCTTTATTTATCCTAACCTGGAAGCAGGTGGTTTGACAGTCTGCACTGCAGCAGTTATTGAAATAGAGCAACCAAATCCCTGCCCAAACCAAAAGAGAAAAAAAAAACCCTGACATTTCTTTAACTACCTAGGTAGGGTTTTTTCTTATCTGCATGGTTTGGCTTTGGTGCATGTGAACAGTCAGTTGCACAACATCTACAGTGATGTTTACTTGGTAAATTTGTTCCAAATTCTGCTTATGCTTCCTTCTTCTACACAAAATTATGTTGCTCTACACCTTCCGATGGCCCAGACTCCCTAATACCATGGGACCACAGTGTCCCAGGAGACTCCAATATTAGATTGGATCAGCCAGGGCTTTGATCAGTAGAGTTGGGAAAAGCTCTGAGAATGGAGAGCCCACTGATGGTCCATCCTCCCGGGTGGAATAGTTTTTTGCAGTCTCCAACCCCAACCTCACAAGACACAACCCATGGCCCCTGCCATGCTGTCTGGCACTTAAGAAGAGTCTGACTCCATCACCTTTGTACCTGCTCTTCATGTTGCTGCAGGGTGCTGTTAAATCACCCTTAGCCTCTTCAGTACACTGGACAAGGCCAATTCCTTCAGCATCTCCTCCTAGGTCTAGTGCCCTAGGCCCCAACCTCTCCAGTTCCTATACTTCCACTTGCTTTCTTCTGCACAGAGTGATACTTTGGCACACTGGTAAGACAGTAATAGTCATACCACCAGCTACCAGTTTATTGATAGTAAAAGGCTGATCTCCGTTACCTCTAGCAGTGATAAAAGCTTCTCCCTCTGTATAGTTTTCCTCATTAAAAAACTGCAGCAGGTACCAGGCACTGCCAAAATGCCAAAGTCACCCAGGCAGGATCACTGCTCTTGCACTGGAGGGGCTCAGGTCTTGGTCTGGCAAGGCTTCACACTGGAGGTGAATTTTAGGAGTAGGATCATCCTTTAGCAGCCTAAAGGGGAAAGGTGCATGTTAGGAAGACTAGTGAGCTGCCCACCCCACAGGGTAGCATCTGTATTGGGAAGGACAAATGCTTCCCTGAGAAGAGAACAAGAGTCAGGACCACCCACCAATCTTGGTGGCCAACAAGAAGCAGTTGTGCCCCCTGCGCAACCCTGCTGAGACCCAACTCCCAACACACTTCCCTTCCCCATCCCACAGACACTGCCAAACTCTCTAACCAGCCACGAGATGAGTGTATGCACTCATCTACTGCCCTGCAACTCTCCCCACCTACACGCTACCCGAATATTCCTCCTGAAAAAGGGACCTTGTTCCGAGTTTGCTGCTTCCTTGGGCTCTGAGGCCATTTTTGATATTGCACAATGTTTTCTTTTTCCTAAAATTTTGCAACTTAAACATGCACTGCCAATTACACTCAATTTACCTATTCCTGCATTACAAATTTCTAAATAGGGGCTGTTCATCCTTTCAGTTTTATTAATAAATCACTTTGGTTGCGTGCAGATGCCTGCCAAAATAAGGAAGATTCATGAGACTGAGTTACAAGCATTTATTAATTAGAGAGATCAAGGTGCCACAAGCACAAAACATCTATCCCAAACTGAGAGCTGGCAAACTCTGACTGTAGTGCAGCGCTACAGCAATGCAATAGGGAGAAAAAAAAGCAGCATTTGTAAGATTCCTGCTCTATGAAGCCCCCGTTAGAGCATTAATTTTCTAATCTTTGCCCTCAAGACTCTGAGCAATGCTGCCAGGTGGGAGAACACAAACCACACGTTATTTCTTTTTTCCCTTGAGCCAGTGCAGCTATGCCCATCCCACTTCAGGTGACTTGTACTGGACCTTGAACACAGTACTACCTTGAAAACGTCGGACTATGGTGGAAAATATTCCCATGCAGAAATATCCTCTGTCAGCCTCGTAGGCAGCAGTGTAGACATGCATCCCCGCTGGCAGCGCGGTACTTGTACCGGCTTGTACAAGTACTATCTGGTCTTCAGCTTGGATGCCAGCCCCGTTTCGCAGGTAGTAAGTACATAATTGAACCACCTGCTTTCCAGCCCCTCTGATGCCAGCACACTATTTCATGGTTTGTGGTGGGTGAAAGCAAAAGCCAGTTTCCACTGCGACACTGGGCATTAATAACCCATAAAAAAACCTGTCCTGTTGAGAGCAGGACCAGCTTGTCAGGTGGACACATTTCTTTTCTCCTAGTAGGAAGAGACAGAGTGGAAAGACAGACCAAGTCTTCCTTGCCTGCGCTAGCAGGCTGAATCTGTCTCCAAGCAAGACAGGGAAGATTTCCCAAGACCTACCAAATTCACAGAGGACAAGCCCCCTGTGAGCTGCTGATATCCCTGGATTCCCTGCTAGCCACAGACACAGCTAAAACGGTCACTGGCTAACCGTCCTGCATGCACAAAAGCCAAGAAACACGTTCCCCTCAACAATGCAGACCAGCTCCTAAAGGTTAAAGATTCCCCAAGCTCTTTCCCACCCCCAGAGCCAACAGTCTGCTTGGAAGCTTCTTAAAAGAAGTGGTGACAAGAAATATATTCTGATCTAACCTTTTTATTTTTGTATATTCAATAGAGCTTCAAATCCTATTCTCTTTTGTATTATTTTACGTTTATATCTGCTTAATTCACTTTGCTTCTCTAACGCACAGGAGCCAGCTGGACATGGAAATGTATTTAATGAAGCAATTCTCTGGTATCCGCCTCTTGTTTCCTACCAGCCTTGCTGCCTCCAGAAAATGCCAGGTAGTAGATGTCATGGCCCAGGACTTCAAATAGTCAATACTGCTGAATTGCCATTAGCACACGTCCTTCTGCGAACTCTGGCACTTCTTTTAAACCTTTCTGCCCTGGATGACAAATTACTGACATAGGCACGAGGTGGGTTACAACGACCTAAGTCGAGATGTGACATAGTCAGCAGCAGCTCGGAGAAGGCATTCTGTTTGCTTCGTTTCAGCCTGCCACTGAGTCTTGTTTGGGCTGGCTCATTAAAAAGCCACAAAGGTTGCTCAGTCATGCTCTGACTACAGATTTTCATAGTCATGTTGTTTCTAAATATTTAAATAACCATCTTGCAGTGACGGCTGCATGGTTTCCGAGGTGCTTACCTCCACAATAACGGTTTACTACCAAGCAGCCAATTTCTAAATCTGAATTTTAGCTGCTGAACTGCCTACGAGACAGGGAATGTCTGAGCGGGTGTTTACACGTTGCACGTTAATGGAATGGAGGTTAGCACAGTCGAGACCTGCCAAGATAATAGAGAAGGATTTCGTACATTTACAAGTCAAAAAAAGTTAAATTTTTATGACCGATTTTGCATCTGGCCTGTTACTACCGCCCTCCCTTCGCTTATCCAGCAACAAACCCTCGCTCTGCGTACCTGTTCACAACCATTTTTCCCTATATCTTGTCTCCTGTATGAACTGCAAACCTCTGCCTGCCCCTGCATCATGTAGCAAAGATATGAAAGCAAACAACGGGGTCTGCCTCACTATTAGATTTATAAGAGGTTAGTTACTGCTAATCGTCATGGAAATAACAGCAACCACCAAACCACAAACTCAACCTTGTCATGCACAAGCCCTAACCCACCACAATCGACCCGAGCTGAGCTTGACCATTTCTGTAACAAGCTTTGGCCAACTTGGCTCATTTTACCCCAAATGGGTATTGCACCCTTTTTTTGTTGCAAATACCATCAGTCAGGTGGAGAACACAAACCTGTGTGTGTTGCACCACTGTAGCCAGACAGGGACATATAATACAGCCTCTCCTCACTGCCCCTCCAGTTTCCCCAATCAACTGGAACCAGTAGCAACTAGAACCACTTTCTTCTGCCAAGGCTAATTCTCCTGTAACGAGTAATCTCCATGGGCAAACACTGCTGGCATTTAACGATTTGGGATGCAACAATGCAGCATAGGCTGCCTCACCATCACTTTTTCCCCAGGATTGCCCCATAAATAGCAATAATTGCTGCTTTTTGTGTTCTACCACTCTTACAGCTCCTAATTTCTCACCAACCATTCGGGTACCACCTATACTGCAGAATCCCCTTATGCAGAATCGCTGCTCTCCGGGCTTGTAATTTTAATATATGATTGAGATGCCCAACCCTTCTAATAAGCAGTGATAAATAATCCCAATTAGATACTTAATATCAGGGTATTTGCCCTTCACCTGTAATTGCCCTTTTCCACTCACAAAGGGAGAGGTTTTAGTCTCACCTATATATTTACTAATAATTTTCTCTCCTGTGTTAACATTTCCAATGCTATTTGACATTTCATTCTCAGGGTTTTCTCTTCCAATTATTTTTTATTGGCTGTGATTTTGTGTCTTTTATTAGAGGTGCAGAGGGCCATCTGCCAGAAATTCAACCCCTGCTGCAGAAGCCTTGTGTCAACATCTCCATCTAGACAACAGGCTTGCAATTAAAAAACAAAATAAAATTAAAAACCCACCAAAACCTTAACACATTCTCCTCCCCCCTTACCCTGCTTTCCTGTCTGGTTTTTTGCGTGTTTGTTTGGGGTTCTTTGGGGTTTTATTTTTCACACTGAGTGGTATCTCTGAGTTCAGGTAAGACCAAGCCTGAATTTAAAAAAAAAAAAAAAAAAAAAAAAAAAAAAAAAAGGCAAAAATGAGGTTCCACTAACCTTAAAAAGCCTCGTTGCCACCGAAGTGTGACACCATCAAACACTACTCCAATGCAGAGGTGGGAACTCCAAATAGACCAGGGATATTTCCATCAAGTTTTGAATACCTCCGGTTTTATTTTCATTCTCTCTTCCCTGTAAGGAAATCCTGTCTTCAATTTTAATTAACCCAAACCTTAAAACTGGAGAATATTTTTCAAGTATTTTGCTCATCCACTCTTTAGCGGGTAAATATTCCCAAGGAGACTTTGCAGAATTTTTTTTTTACCCTTTTTCCTTTTTTTTTTTTTTTTTTTTTTTTTTTTTAGCAGCATAATTGCAGCAGAATTGTTTTCCTTTATCCCAACTGCTTTAAAAATGAAACTATTTTGTTGCTCATTCCTTTCCGGATCATTTCAATTACTGACAGCAAAGCTATTGCACTTTACCCAAGCGCCGCTGTATTCCTCACCAGCAGAGCACCAGCTGCAGTCACTTAACCTGGCTCTTGCCAAGTAATTAGCTGGACCATCGAAGGTCCGACCCGGCTGTTGAAGACACTCTGCCCTGCAAAAACGAGCCGCTTCGGGGAGAGACCTCGAGACATGACAGCGCAGCAGCAACGCAGAGATCACACACGTGGGCTTAACCCGGGGCAACTTCACTTTTCTTCTCATCAAACTTCTAAAGTTTCCTCTTAAAATACTGCAGCCATTAGCCCTCTGACACCAGGATGAATGTTCACATTACAGCCTGCATGTACACTATCTTTAAAGGCCATCGGTTTTTTTATATTCCCCATTAGAGGTCACTTTTATCTAACACTTACAGCCTGTAATGGAGCCATGCATTTACCTTCTGTTGAGCACTTTGTGTTGGTTAAGGTCATTACTTTTATTCAAACTGAGAACCACCAGAATTTCCCCATTATTCCCTCTCAAATACCCTTTATCCATTCCCACATTTTGCTCGTTTGCTCACAGTCCTCTGACTTGCGATTTTAATAGTTACGCAGTTGTTTCCTCTAATTGAGCGGTGACCTGTTAACTTCCAAGACTATTTTTATTCTTCGCTACCTTAGGTTAATTTGCAGCCAGTGAAACTGCAGTTGTTGTATTATGCAGAGCGGCAGGCTCTTTTTCTCTTTCTGGGACTGTATACCAGCTCCTTTATCTTCATCACACGGTTCCTTTCCCCTTTCTAGCACTATCCGTTTGGCGTTAGCACAGTGCTCAATCTTAGTTCTTTCACCATTTGTATGATTGCAGTTGGGCGCTGTCATTTCCTTACTGGGCAAACACTGCTCCTCATTAACTTTAACACCTTGCTACTCAGTCAAAGCAATAGTTTGGCAGCTGCTGTTTTCCCTTCAACATATATTTCTTTCATCTTGCCAGTTCTTGGGGAAAAGGCTTCTGTCTTAGTTTTCTTTCTTTTTCTTTTCTTCTTCTTTTAGTTTGTGTTGGCAAAAGTCTAGGTCTCTGCAAAAAGAAATTTCTGTAACGCCTTACCAAAGCATTTGGATACTACTCTGTGGAGCCATATAGATGACTAAATTTTCTGAAATCGCTCTTTGTATCAAATATTTTGAGCTTAGTTTTGGCAGGATTATGATGGATGGACACCGTTAAGGCCACTGGAGGCTAAATAGAAAGGAGGACAATGGCGTTTGGTCCTTCTCTGCTGATGAACATCCCCAAACAACTCATGCTGTGTGTTGGCCAGCTCTGCACAGCCTGTGCAGCTCCTCAACAACGAGACTGTGTTGCTGCTGGCCTGAACTCTTACATGATAACAAAGTCCAGGCCCTCTGCTGGCAAACTACTAATCCCTGAAATTACTGCTTTCCCATTTTGTGTCACCAGTCGTAACAGTCACTCCACCCCTGCTTCTTGAGGGTCTCCAAACAGCAAGTGCTTTTGCTTCCCTGTGCCTCGACAAAAGAGGCAGGCGGGGAGGTTGGCTCCCATGGACCTTACAATTGCCTTAAACTGCTCTGTGCCAACTTGAAACCAGGCCAATGCTGGAGAATAGCTAAAGGGTTATTTGCCAGGCTGCCACAACCCTGAATCTGAACGGTACAGGGCAAAAGAAGGGCTCCACTCATCCACAATTTCCAGGCCAGAGCTATTCTATTTCAAAGAGCAATTGGATACTTGGCTTCACTCTGATTTGGAACAAAAGCCACATATTTCCTAGATCCCTCCTAAATGAACTCACGATCACATCAGCAGCTTGCGCCAGAGCCAGCAACCCCAGGAGCTAGAGCTCCAGCTCAGCACGAGCTGCAAAGCCGGGGAGCTGGGACGTGTTGGGGCTCAGAGGCTGCCCGAGAGCCAGGCGAGCCGGTGGGAAATGCAGCTCCTCCAGCAGCACAGCCAGATCCTGGAGGAACACCAGCACACCAAACATTTTCTTTTTCATCAACCTGCACATTTTCCAGCAGCATTCATTGCCCATCTTCTCCCTCTGTCTGGGAAGACTGTTCCAAGATCAGGAGAGATTTGAGCTCCAGAACAGTTGCCTGCTAGCTCCCAACATTTTCGTTGTATTATTGCTAAACCCAAACGTCATTTTCTTACTCAATTCTCCTCCAATTCTACCCTTAAATAGATTGCAATTTTTCTCAGTCATGTTCTTCCAGACTGTCTTCCTAAATTAACATGTCATCTGTACAATTTTCAAATTAGTGCAATTTAACATTCTTGATTCCATTTACATTATTCCTCAGGAATTTTCTGCTGCAAAATGTGACAGCAGTATCTGAGCTGTATATTAAAAGTGGATTAATGCTTTAGAGACAAATCAGTTCCTCTTAGGTTCCTATGCAGCACTGCTACAGGATTTGATCAATTGTGTTAAAAAAGCATTTGGAAATCTTTTCTTTCATAATTTTGTACTAAGCAAGTGAGAATGACCTCCAGGAAATATCAAACATAAGGGTTGTCTTTTCCAGTTCTGATAGATTTAAGCTTTGATAAATGTCAAGTTCTTACAAATAAAAATAGGCAACTATTAAAAATACCTTTGAATCTACTGATTTTAATTAAATTTTAATTAAAAGAGTAACAGGGAGTTGCACTATGATTCAGCAATGTACACAGAAGGTGGACGCTGGCTTGAAGCCAGCGGTCTTCACAAGAACACTTTACTATGACTGAAATGAAGTATAAACCTACATAATGCTGATTTAGGTTGTAGACTCATAAGTCTTACCATGTCTGTTACTTTGGATCACTCTCTAGAGAGGTGCAATGATTATCCATATGTATTTCCAGAACTTCTGAAAACCCGTAGTCCTACCAAGGCAATAATATTCCATTTTCTTCTGTTGATTACAGGCTATTGTTCTTAACATGCTGCGCTTGTTATAATATAAAGTTACATTAGAGAGTTATAGTATAAATGTTTCTTCAACCTTGAGATTTGTTTAAAATGTTTCCTTATTCCTCTAGAGAACACAAACTGGCTGGCAGTAATTTTAACATTGATTTTAATTTCCCCTTTACCTATGAATATTTTATTAAAATTCAAAGATTGTCCTCTTATTTATACCTTTTACAAGGCATTTTTCTCCTAAGTGATGCTTAACATCATAAGATCCCTAAAGGTTTAAGGATGTGTGTTTAGAAGGCATTTAATCCTAGAACTTTTACTTTTTTAAGTAATTTCAAGCCACATTATCTCTAACTTTTATTCTTTTAAATACAATAAAAAGGCTTTCTCTTTTTTCCCACTCCTGTTTGCATTTCACATTTCATTTGTGAAGTGCAAACTAACAGCACAGATATAAACACAGAGAAACACTAAAAATATGGATATGAGGAGGTAAACTTTTAAGGTTTTCTTACCTTAAATATCCCCCCTTTTAATAACCATTGCTTGACCTATTTATTATGAATCACAAGTTCTAAAGAGTTTTTTGTTCCAAATATATTGTGCCTGCAACTGAGTACATTGCGGTAACCTCACTAGTTGCTTGAAAACAGACTTGGTTTAGTGCAGTTTGGTTTGTTTTTAATAACATATTGGTTGCTTTGCCACATAGATGAAGCTCTTTCTGAGACCGTCTATGCTTTCAGTCCTGTTATCACCTACCTTGACTTCCTCTGTACCTGAAATAATCATTGCCGAACAGCCCTGTCTTCAGTGTTAGAAGCATCAAGCCAAAAATTTAGATCAAATGTTACCTCAGCACACGAGTTTCCAAGAATCCAAAAGCTGTAAAACAAACAACAGTAAGATCCAAGCTAACTTACACCTTTGCATATTGGGCTAAAGCTTTCTATTAAAGTATTTACAAATCCTCAGATCTACTCTTGTAAATTCACACACGGTGAATCACTTTGAATATCCAAAAAACCCTGCTGATTTTGCACTTTTGAAATATATGAATCTAGAGTTTCATTCTCCTGATTGCACAGTTAAAGTCTTCCAGTATGTGTTGTTGAAACACATTTAATAGTCTTGAACTTAATTCAATTTTTTCATAAGCTGCTGTCCCTTCAACCTTGAACATCAATCAAAAATACATTAATTGCACCACATCACCATCCTTTTCATTCATGCTACCATTACCTGGACTAAACACTACCACAGACCTTAATTGATTTCAGAGGGTCCTGGGTTTCCTCTGACTTCTCACATTATTTCTGTATGCTGAGATTATTAATGGTGGTTCAAGTATTTGTTTGCAAAATTTGCATTTCAGCTCTAAGAGGGAATGCAGTTGCTCCACTCCTCTTTGAAACTCATGGCACTGCAAACAAAATGCTTAAGTACTCAAGGCTCTCTTTCCCTAGAGCACTGTGCTACTAATAGCAGTTATACTGCAGGGACATGCAAAATGTCTAGGGAGCTTTCAAAACATATAGTACAAAACCTCTTCCTTACTGAGAATAAGCTGGAGACCATGAAGTTATGGGGCGGGGGGGGGGGGGGGGGGGGAGGTGGTTTGAGCACTCAACACTTAAAAACTAAGCAGGAGGAAGAATCACTACTGTAAGCTGTTAAAAGGGGCATAAAAGCAGACCAGCAATGGAATTATTTCAAAGAGCCCAGGGTGGTCTCTGATAGTAGCTATGAGTGGAGGCTTAGGGAAGGAATGTAAGAATAGGGCAGATGTAGGGTGATACAACCCTGTTATAAACTCCCAGTTGCAGCAGAGGAAGTCCTTATTTTGATCCCTAAAAGTTGTGAGCACATACAATGAATTTGCATTAGCATGCAGTTAATTAGCATTACTATTATATTTGTATTATCTTCCCACTGAGGTATCGCATTATGGATCCCATGGTGCTACCCTCCACGCAAAAACTGAGCAAACTGAAAACTTTCTTCCCCCAAAACTTACAGGACAAGTTAAAAAAAAAAAATAAATAAAAAAGCAGCTCAATCAAGCAGAGGCAGATGTGGAGTGATGGGCCAGTTTCAGTCAGAATTCTGTCAAGTCCTCTGTAGGCATATCAGAAAAAGAGGACCATTGATTTCTTCCCTAAAGAAAATAAGGTGGCTTGTTTCCATAATGGTGAAGGTGGCACATTCAGCTAAAAAGGCCTGGCAAAATAAAACATGGGATAACAAACTTGCCATGGAGGAATCCACCTTAGCCACAAGATTTCCATCTATGGCTTTTCTGGGATGTGAGGACATGCCACAGGACACCAGCATTGGGCCCTGGAGAAAGACAACAAAGTGGGAAAGAACAATCACAATCAGAAAAAAATGAGGTTTTACTGAGATTAGATCAGGGAGGAGGTAGGAACTTGTTGGCAATGTTGGGCTCAGCATCAAAGACAAGACAAGGGAAGCCAGCGCTGAGTGGGAGCAGGTGATGGGCTAAGTGAAAGCACTTGGCAGTGGAAAAAAAATCAGTAACAGGGCATGATGAGGACCAAATCGAGCAAAGACCCCTGCCCGTGAGTGAGGCGGGTGAAGCTCACTGCAGATCCAGGAACCTCCCTGCAGGTCAACTGAAGGGGTGACGGCAAAGGCAGATGGAGTAAAGAGATAAGATGGGTCATCAGCATGGTGAGCTGAAATCACTGATAGTTAGCGTGGGAGTCTATGATGAGAAAGGACATAACACACTCTTGACACGATGAACATACACACATAGTAACAGGAAACAAACTGCACTGAACCTTCAGCCAAAATTCAGTGTTATCAGACAGATTTGAACTGCGTACATCTGGTAGTATCTAGTGATCGCCTTCCTGCCGTGGACTTCAGTAGACTCTGAGTTAATTTTAGGACTAGCCAGCAGCATTCTGGTATATTTTTGTTACAGTTTTCCCATTGCTCTCTCTTTCAAGCTGAATTAACCATAGTTTAAGCTGACACCTTCCTCCTAGAGGAGGTTTTAGACTTTCAAAGTTGTATAAAATCAGTGAAAGCAGGAGGTTACAATGGCACGGGTTTGCGATCTCTGGAGAGCTCTGGGGCAGGTAAAAGGTGTGGATGCTGGTTATAGCTTTGGCAAAGTAAATACCTTGAAGCTGTAATGAGGTTATGTCAGATGAAAAAAGTAATTCAGAAGAATCTTTTCTACCACCTTAACTGCTGTAGTGAAAATTAAAATAATAAATCATTCTTTGACAGGAAGCAATTTTAAAAAGCAGCTTTAGATTTGGACTCTGACGACCATCATGAGCTTTTTGCACACCTTTCACAACACAATTCAGTAGAATGACACTTCATATAAACAACAGAAAAATTAAGGGGTTTGAGGTGTGCTAGTTTCAATCCAGAATAAGAGATCAGTGTGGTTACTAAGATTTTCAAATATATTAGCTTGCCTATTTCTGCTGAATTAACTATAAAGTCAGAAGCACTTGCCATCATAAACATACCTCTGTGGACTAGCTGGGAAATGAAACCCAGGGATAGTTTGAATGTACCCAATTAAATACAGATAGCCTGATTAGTAACTAGGAAACCAAAGCACTATCCAATTTGCAGCTATTATAACGAAGCACATTACAGATGCTCTTATTTACATATCAGTACAATACTAATAAACTTGGCTCGCAGCTTCCATACTGCATTATGGAACACCAAATAAAAGAAAATACCAAACCTTGGCATGGTCATATGTTCCCTGGCAAAGGATTCATCCTTTTGTTTTTTTTTCTCTAACCTATTTCCAGACAGCAAGCCAAGTAACAAAAGAATTCAGAAAACAGCATCTATAGGCCATTGTGAAAAGGTAGATTTAGTTTCGGGAGAAACCTGTACTGACAGAAAGAAACCTCTTTCTCAAACTGTAGGGAGCAATTACATGAATCTAGGCAAGTTACTGCATTTCTGTGTATCATTGGCTTACAGAAGTTGTTCTGCAATATTTGCAAATAGGCACGTCCCTAATCTGCAGCAAATGAAAAATACTCAGCTTCACTTACCCCAAGTATAGGTTTAGCTTAAATGAAGCAATCACGGCATATGACAGTGGCAAATTGCTACGGTTCATCTTATCAGCGCTAAGTTGACGATGCACCTGACCATCTTTGTAGAATCAAGATACTATGGTATGGAAGAAAAGACTAAGAATCAAACATCCCAACCCAGCCATGGTAGCCAGCCGTGCTGGGCAAGAACATCTCTGGTCACATTCAAGCAACAATGGCATGTATGTCCAACTAGGCAGTTTAGATGTTGGCTTCATCTAAGGTTTTAACACACACATTAATAGTGAATGTAAAGTCCAGTGCAGAGCCCAGACCCCGCTGAAGGGTGTTGTGCAGCCAGCAGAGCAGGAGGAGAGACCTTTAAATCTCACTGAAGCAGAAAGCTTTTTTTGCAACCAGTCCTGCTATAGTAAAGATGTGTTTAAATCTGTATGGAAGGGAAACAACTTCTATTCCGATAAGACACAACCTTTCTCTACTTAAAGGGGCAATAGAGATAAGAGATTAAACCTGTCAAGACCCTTGAGGACTCAAAAGTGGATACTGTTTATAAAATGGAGATAGTCCACCAAGAGTCAGAGAGGCATGCACAAATGCCAGCACCCTTATAGCTACATGATCCAGGGAATAACCCCTGGCTGAATGGCAGGGGGGAAGTGTCTTTTCTGATACAGCCTTCCAATGGGAAAAGCAAGCATGTTTTGGGGTGAGGTTTGGTTTTTTTATCTCTTCACTTTCTGGGTGTTATGAATAAATGCATTTTCATCCAAGCACTCAGCAAACCTGTAAGCCAGACCCTTGCAGATCCCTCAGTTACCAGACAGCAGTGGCAGGGCTACTCACAGCCAGCCCTGGGGCCAGTGCTCAGCTCAGCCGCGGGGGCTGGAGATGCTCCCCAAGAGCAAGCCAGTGTCTTCCAGAGAGCGCTGGGGCTGGCTGGCATGCTGTAAGATTGGGGCACTGCTCAGGCCCCAAAAGCAAGTGCCATGTCACACAGGATCAACTTCTCAAGCCATCTGAAAAGAGCTTTTAGAACAGATCTTTATCTGGGGGGGGGGGGGGGGGAATGCCTTTTTAATTAAGCGACACCTTTTTTTTTTCCCCCCAGAAAAATTCTCAGGAAGGAGGGGACCTGAGCAGAGAAACTGTAAGGCGGAGCAGGGAGGCCAGAGAGATAGGATTGAGCAGCTGCAGGAAAAGCTGGCAAGGAAGCAGAATTTGCTGTCATCCCAAAAGCCACCGAGGCAACTGGACCAAAGTCTGGAAGGAGGGTCTGATATGCAAGAACATCATGGGTAGGGGGAGAGTTGAGTATTGATCCTTTGTATTATGCTGTTTTATCGAATTTTTGATTTTAAAAAGCTATTTATTCTAATGACTAATCTAATGAAACATATATTTTTAAGCTAAAGAGCCTTTTAAGTATCCTCTGAATGGCTAAGAGTAAGGTCTAAATATATCTGTCTCAAAGGTTTGGCCAGCTTAGAGGTCTGTCACAAATCCTAAAGTACAATCTAATACAAAATTTGGGAGGAAAAAAAACCAGCCAACCACCTATTCATTGGGCTCCCACGATCCTACATTCCTTATCCTCAGCTACAACAGTTTCAGGACATTTCCCTTAATAAGCAGTCTTAATATGCTCTATTTAAAGTCTCTAACTCATTGGTTTTATTCTGCCATGAGTAAGGAAACATTTACGTAAACATTATAAAACTGTCAGCAACATCAGCTCTTCTTTTACCTCAAACATCTAAAAAGTTTATGGGTTGTAGTTTTCCGCATATTATAAGCAGAGTTAAAGATTTACTACTGTTATAGTCTGTGATATTGCCTAATAGCCCTTAGCCGATTTGATACAGTAACTAATAGCCATAAAATTTGAGTTACATCACAGGAAAAAACTCTGCGCTCAACACACAGAGAGTCACAATTTTTAAAATAATGCGAAAGTGAATAAAGAGGAAGCAGGAGAGAAAACCTGCAAATCACTGTTACAAATCACAGGGACAAAAGGAGCGATGAGATTATTCCACACATTCTTCGCATACGGTGCCTATCAGAAAACAACTGCGCTTTTCCAGCGTTTTTAAAAAAAATGGTTGCAGTTGCTTTAGTAATGGAGTGAAATAACCAAAAGTAGATAACGCCCACAAAACGACACAAACACATAGCCATGTATTCAGCATATACTGTTGCATACCTATTCATCCATTTGGACGTACAACTACACTCACACACACTGGCAGCCTCGCATACGTGTGAATTGTGCGAAGGATTCAGGGACATACCGATATTTCATGCCCTTCATTGCTTTGATGTTTATAGGCCACATTCATGCATAAGGTCTGGTTGCTTTGCTCCACCCTAGCAACACAAAGCAATTGTAAACCTTGCTCAGCTGCTCAGCTAAATTGGATTTACTGAGCCTTTGAATCTCCGGAGCATGGGAAAGCATCTGGAGCCTACCAGTAAGACTGGCCTTGCGCTTCCCATAAAAGCAATATATGCACCAAAGATGATCTGCTTACACTGTATGTTGTGTTCCTGCCGTCACTCTTCTCTCTCAGGCTGCCTTTATTAAAATGCCTTTGCATTCTCTGGGCAATATTTTACTCATCATACAAGTGAAATCTTTTGTCTCATTTTTGCTTCATCTAGAAATCTTTCAGCTTATGACAAATAATATTTGTGAACTGATAGACAAATCTATGGCTACGGGTACTCAGTGAAATACCCTGGTGTACCACCTAGCAGCTCTTTAAATTATTACAATTATATTAGGACTCTGAGCAGAAATACCTTGGGGGAACTTGCTTTTTCTGTAAGAATCAAATAGCAATTGCTAAAGCTGAGTTGTACCTGCAAATTTCAGTTAATAGATTTTACTTGAAATTCACTATTTGCAATAGTTTAGTCCAGCTGAAACCAGAAGGAAAAAAAGCTTCAGTATTTAGGAGGGTAATATCCCATGCCATTTTTCCCTTGCTCCCTTCTGCAAGCCAGTTCCTTGTCCACATGCCCTTAAGACGTAGAGGATTCACATTCTTGCTGAGCATAGCACAAATATAGCAGTGGAGTAGCATGCCTACGCCCTGGAGTGTTAGCACAAGTCCTCAAAGGCGCAATGCCAAGAGACACACACGTATGAACTTCCCTTATGCCCCTGCAGTTCGTATCGACAGAAGAGCAGACAAGGCTGAAGCACAGGCCAGGATGATACAATCAATTTTGGAGCATACCCCACCAGTACTCAAAGTTTTTGTGCTGCAGCATTAATATGTTTTGCTGCCATATTATTTCAATTCCATTTTTGACAGATTTGTCTCAAGGGCCTTTTAATAGATAGTTTTCATTCAATAAACCTTTCTCCCCTTCCCTGTGAAGATCAACTATGTGTAGTGAGAGCACTACATAAAATACAACATGCCAGGGAGCAAGAGTAGCCGAAGCTTTGAAGGAGGGCTGCCACGTACTACCAGCCTTCTCTAGACACTAATATTTCATGGTTAAGGTGTGAAGCATTTTCAGTAGCGCCACTTCAGGGCTCTTTTACAAAATTAAACTACTACTACTATTCATTTCAGCACTGAGTTGCAGCTGCCCAGCCCTGTTCAGTATCCAGCTCTTAGAAAATATTTACACAGTCAAGAGTCCCACCCCACTAAGAAATTACACGACTTAAAATGTCATCAGCCTCTACTGCTTTATACTCATCATTAAAAATAAAAGTGAGAATTGGCACTGAGATACGTTTATGCACAGCAGCTTACAGGTGAGGACTGGAACAATAATTCAGGAGAGACAAAGTCCTTATACTTTAATTGAGAGCTTCATTGCCAGACCAGAAGATGATGTTCAATGACAGTGTCAACAACCTCATTGCTTATACATTCAGATGAAGGAATAGAGAGGCAGCTGTGGAAAAGAACAAGGTGAGCCGAATGGCAGAGTGATCTCGCAATCTAAAGTAACGGTCCTTGAAAAGGCCCACTTCTGAGAGCTTGAATAGCAAAGCACTCAACTCATTTTTATCTTTTTTTTTAAGCCATCCACGCATCTTCAAGCATAGCGCGCATTATGAGAAGAAAGGGTGTCAAGACTTAAAAGAATTATAGAGGCTAGGCCCACATGATAAATGGAGAATACTTGGAAAAAACTAGATCTGCATTAAAAGTCATTACAGAACTATTTGGGAGTATTACATCTTGCCTCCCAAACCAATCAGGCACCTGTCTGGAAATGATAACCTAAGGAGTCGCTTGCCATGTAAAGAAACGAGCTGTGCGCACAGCCTTGCAAGGATGCTGTGACTAAGAACGCTCCCACCAAGTAAGAGGCTCCCTCTTTCTCTGCCCATCTCCTCCCCATCTAGAGAAGCAAGGTCACTACTAATAACAGCACAGAAGAATCACTCAAATCATTCTGTTTATAACGTCATGATGCATTGTTTTAGCAGAGAGGCAATACACAGTACTTCATTTAATACTGTTAGATCTTGAGCATTTGCGTCGGCTTTTAACCATCTGACATACTGTGCTTCAAAATATTTGTTGTTTTTGTTTAGCACCTTTCCCCCTCCTAGCCACCAAAAAAACCTCGCAATAGATCCTCTTACCAGCTCTGCCCCTGCTGCGAGCCAGAGAACGCAGCTCCCTCCAGGTCAGGTCACGTGGCTCCAATTCAGCATTTTGAAATAACGAGCTCTCCAATTAAAAAGGTGCCTTTGAGTGATGAATAGATGGTATAAAAGAAGTTGTCACCTGTAGGGAAGAAAAATGAGATTTGCTGCAACGAAAACCCTTACTTTTTGCTACTTCTTCGGAAAAATTAAAACCAGTAAAGGCAAAGTAGGAAGAAGAGAATCATGGCTCTTCTGGATCTGCCTCAAATGCGTAAGAGTATAACAACATATCACATTTGGTTCATGCTTGCTCTGGATCATTTATATGGCATCCTCAGTAACTCCCATCCCAGACGGAATAAATATTTACACATAACATACTCTGGCATCTATAGCTTCTAGATATATATCAGCCATAATATTAACTTAAAAGCAGATTTTTATTTTATTACTTTATGCATCAAAATACAATATTTTTCTGGAGGAAATAAAAGGCTCTGTCTTTGCTTTGGCACTTTGCGGTTGCATTCAGTAGGAACATTATAATTGACGGAGAATGCATTTAAATATCCAGGGACAGGCATTATTTTTGGAGACATCAAGCGGTTGGATTCATTGCAGATCAAGCTGAGCCAGCTACAGAGCATAAGACAAGGCTCTCATCCATCCTCAACAGACTGAGGAATATCTTCAGGAATAGAAAGGACTTGTAATAGCATTCAGGCACAAAGACTGCGTTTAGAATCAAATGCTATCATACACCTCTCTAATGGGCTTTGTACCCTCCTATTATCACGTACGCTGAAGCATAAAGTGATCAAGGTAATTATTTTTCCTGCTTTACATCGTCCTATACTTTACACTGCTTTTTACAAGAATTGCTCAGAGATTACAATCAGCACTCTGTGTACAATCACACCTTCCCAAATGTTCCTGCAGTCTCTTCAATCAACTTAAGCTTTACTTCTGTTCCGCCCAACAGCCTCAACCAAATAATCAGCACTGATTTCCCAACATCCTTGATGTAGTTCAAACATATTGGTCCTATCACTTCTGAGCCTTTTCTCAGAAACACCTAAGCCCAGTCTTGTAAATGTATTAATGCCTCTGCACCTTCGTAACATATGCCATGTAAGCTTCCCCAAGCCAAAAATCAATGTCTTGTATTTATAATCAAAAAGTAAAAAAAAATAAAGCCAAAGTTTCGAGAGACTTTCTCCTCTAAGTCCTTGAAACAACGTAAATGGTAGATGCACCACTACAATTACATTTCCCATTCAAAGCTACATATGTATCACCCTTTGCCTCCTCCCTATATCTGATTAGTGGCGATACTCACACAGCTAAAGTTCACAGCCTGTACTTCAAAAAAATTCAGTATATCCAGAAAGAATTCAGCTCAAACTATCTCTTTTATTAATTGGTTTAATGAGGACCTAACACTGTCCTTTTTATCACCGTGAATCTTACAAATGTGAATTTTTACAAACACTAACCTTTGGCGATGCAGAGTCTCAAACACAATATCATCATCTTGAAATGTATACAGAATCCTAGTGTGCACGTTTGGAAATCGAAATCAGTAAGATTTAGGTTAGGGCATCACATCAGATTAACAAAGTCCTGTTGGTAACACAACATACTTTTACATAACTTTATTAAAATACAAAAGTTGCTGTATTTCCACAGGCAGCTGTAATTTAGATTAGTGCCTCAATTAAAATATAAAGTCTTTCACTTGCAAAGATTTGGTAGAATTTATTTGTTATAGGACACAGCAATGGGTACCATAGGGCGTTCTCCTGTCAGCACTCTGTGATAATTGGTGCGGACCCCAGTAATTGCCAATTTGTTTTCTTATAAATGGAGGAAATTTATTAATCCAGTACTGCAGAACGCTCCATAATGGAAAGATGATTACACTAATTGGGATATCTGATCCTCAAACAACACAGCAGGGGGAGTGGAGGGGGGAGATGAGGGCACAAATTTGAGAGAAAACTCTGAAAGGAAGTTTTGGAAGTTGACGGAGAATTTAAGAAGCTAAAAATCAGTAATTTTTATTCAAAACCCAGTACTCTGTTCCCAATTACCTGTCTGTATTGTGATGCTGTGATAGCACCGCATAAAGGAAAAAAAAAAAACCACACCACCACAAAACCACTTCAAAACCGTCCATAGAGGATGAGACAAAGTTCTTGAAGACGTTTCCACTGCCACTGGGCAAGTCTGTACTTGGCCTCCGGCCAGACTTGAGTTGAGGATGTGTGAGCAGTTCCTGTTGGACCGCACAGCTAACGGCCACCAGTGCCTTTCCTCCCCAACCTACAAGCACCCCGTCTTTGCAGAACCAGTCTGAATCACGTTCGGCTTCAAATGTAAGATCAAAGCGCTGTTGATATTGAAAATGATGCAAGATTAGGTTGCTCAGTCCTCACCTCATTCGTTCCAAATTCAGGCAGCAGCACTGCTCTTCAAGGATTTATTTGTTCATGACTGTATAGGTATCAGATAGCTGAATATCTAAAATGGGAACAGTTCAAAACAAATCCTACATGCTGACCTCAAACTGACAGCAAAACCCTGCCCAGTGGATTTCTGCATGCATTGGGAAATTGCTCTGCACAATGAGCACCACAAATTTTAGAAGATGACCATCTCTGACACTCGACCTGCTCTCTTCATTTTGTTTTCTATGACAAAAGGAACAGATTTTTGAAATTCTCACTTTAGTCAAGCAGTTCCCCTGAAGTCACCAAGGTGCTCCCAATACACATCACAGTGGCAGAATTATATTATGTAGCTCTGAAAAAAAAGGAAAGCAGTAGAAAATTTGAGAATTGAGCAGAAAGAAATATATAAGGCAAGTGAGGGGACATGCAAAAAGCAGAAGCGTTATGGTCAATCTAATATCACACGACAACTTCTTCAGTGTTTTGTAACATTTTGAGTTCAGCCAAAAAGCTGAATACTCCTTTTTGTTATGCATGTTAGCTGACAATAGTTTCTGTACTGAAATGGAGCACATACTCCTTTATATTCCTCTAAGCCCTTTCTTAACACCCACCATTTCCACAGCACGCACACAATCCTTTTTGATTACAAGTAATCAACCCTGCTGATAATCAACCCTCGGTAGCTTCGGCTTCCTTTCCCCCGGTCTGCGTTAAGGCCTACACAGTTTCCAGCATCACTCCATTCCTTCCACAAACAGCAACATCTTACCAAAACCAGCTGAGACTTTTTAGACCTTCCACTATCCAACCAGAGGGGTAGAAACAATCCCATCCCAGTAACACAGCAGGGCTTCAGGACACAGCACACAAGGCTCCCGTGCCAGCCAACACAGGCAACTGGATAGTGAAGTGTAGAAAATGGGCAGTTTTGCCTTAATAAGAGAATGCCAAACAGCTTATAACAACATCAAGGAACTTGCCAGCTGGTGGGTACACACCTCTGTAGTCGGGACAATCCCCATATTGGAGAATCGTCATTTACAAAGTGTTGCCGGGTTTCTTATTTGCCTTTATTTTAAAATAAGAATTCTATTTGAATCGTAACCTGTGCAATCTCACTGCTTCAAGCATGTTGTTTTGTTTACACAACAGTCATACGCACCAGCTCCCAAGAATCTATAGCATTTCATATATTATTTGCACAAGGAGGTAAATTCAGCTCCATTACAGCCATCTGATTTTTCTGAAGGGTTAAGTGCTGATAATGATGAAAAACTTGGGAGTTAATATAGTCAGAATAACTTAAATTCTCCCCTTTTAAACTCACTGCTGCATGGGCAGAAGCTTAGCAACACAGATTTAGTTACACCTTAAAAATATTTTTGACAGGGTCACAAGAGTCTTGTGAAAATTAACATGCGTTTCATATTTTCTGAACAACGAATGAACAGAATTAGGGGGTGTCATCTTGTGCTGTGTTTGCAGCCTGTCTTGAGCTCTGCACTGCCAGAGACACTGCAGCCATGGCCTCACCTCTGGTAACTTGGTCTGTTAGTTTAGCTGGCGTCCACAAACGTTGCAAGCTTTGCTGTGTACAGGTTGGCTTTCCAAAATGCTGCGCTAGCCTCGCCGTTCATTGAAATCGGATGCAAATTCTGATTCCCAGACAGGGAGACACAAAAAAAAAAAAAAATCCCAACAAGGTGAACTTGTACAATAACTCTGTCAAAGCAAACTGGAAAAATTTATGCCAGCTGTATGCACACTCATCCTCCACTGACAGACAGGTGAAATCGGCCTGCCGCTTCCACTTGAACCAGCTATAGCTGTGGTGGCAGATAACCAAAATGAAGGCAAATTAATTTTCCTCCTAGTTTTGCAGTCATCTGGTGGCCCAGGTCATCCCCCCCAGAAGCTTCACTGGTTCCAAGCTTCATATTCTGTATTTGTGTGTTCACAGGGAAATAATTAGATGGGAAAGGAACGCTTTTCAGGCAATCAGATCACTAGTTCCATCCACAAAAATAAAAAAACCCGTTTGGTTTCATTCCCTGTGTCACAATGGGGACAAACCCTTCAAGAAGGAAACTTCAACTGGTAACGTCTAGGACATTCTTTTGCTTTACTTCAATTAACATGAAATGTCACTGATCCCTGTGATGAAGCATTTGATGTCCTTCCCATTGCTTCATTATTAAGAGGTCACATATCTTTCTTGTTAACATACATTATCCCTTTCACCTCAAACCTAAAATCCAGATTTTGAGGAACACAAATACTTCTTTTCTGTTATTGTAACTTCCATTTTACCCCTGTATACAGAAGGTGATTGAGAGCAGCAAATCACTATAATTGCATCTGCTACTGTTGCATTTTTCTGCTTCTTCAAAGCTGATTTCAGCATTTTTTGATGGCACAGGGTATAACATTTTATTGACCAACAAAGAAACATCCTGAAATACATTTCCATCTCCCTCATATTGATTTAAGTCAAGCCTGGCAATCATTTAAAATCAAACATTTTACAGTCTGCCAGAACCACCTGAAACACACAATAAGAAAAAATTGGTTTGTGCACAAGTGGATGCATGAAAGGCTTGAAAAGCCCCCGAACAACAAGCAGGACGCTTTTACTCCAAGCTCAATAAACAGGGTCCTGTCTCCAAAGCATCAAATCTTCGCAACCTGTCAAAGCACACAGACAAGTAAAAGGCTGGAAAACATGCCTTAAAGGAAAAGAATTGAGGAGATCAATACATTTATTTTATCAAATAAAAGGTTAAGTGGTGGCTTGATCACAGCCTCTTGCTATCTATAAAAAATTGACAATCTTTAATCCAGCATTCAAAAGTACACAAGATTCCGGGCAGCTCAAACAATCAAGTCTAGAAATAAAGGCCAGGTTTAAATAGCGGGGCAATTGCCAACTAGAATGAGACACCATGGGGTGAGGTGGAGAGGTGGATTCTCCACAGCTAGGGTGGTCTCCAAAAAAGAAGTGCTCTGCGTCAGTGGCTTTCGAACTTTTTCAATTTGTGGAGTCCCAAAAATTTTCCAGAGAAAATGCAAACATCCCCATGGATAGTTTAAGGCTGTTGACGATTGACAATATATTTGTTCTTTTTTTGTTACCTTTCTTTGGTAACTAGATGCAATATTTGGACCTACAAATGGTGTGCAGACCTATGAAAAAAATACATTGGTCTTATTCAACAGCATTTAATTCAGAAAAGCTTAGGCAACATAAGAGCCCACGCTATCAAATCACAAGCAGTCTCTTACCATCTTGTAGTTCTGCATCAATAGGAGCCCCTAGGACAAGCAAGAGGATACAAAGCCATACCTCCAGAGACAAATCAGCCTCCAGGGACACCAAATCCTTCAAAAGACCCTTGGAGAGGCCAGCAACTGGAGAGCTACAAAGACAACGATGCAGCGGGAGACACCAGAGAGCAGAGAGTACTGACTCCCAACAGAAGGTCCCCAAATTTGCAAAGAAGTTGCAACACTCACTAAGATTAGGTACTTGCATATTTTCTCACTTATGTAAAAGCTTTTCCCTGCTCAATTTGTACCTTGTATGATCTACCTCTCCCGCTTTTATCGAGTGGTAAAGAATACATTAGGGAAAGATCATGCATTGAAATTTCTGTCATTCTTGTAGGTGAAGTCACAAAGGAAACTGTCTTGCATGTTAATAATTTTTAAAGGCTCGTAATTGTTTTCCAATGAAAGCTGATGATTGTGTGATAGCTCTCTGAAGACATATATTCAGCAAAATGACTCTTTCCTAGTGCCTTATGTGTAAACTATAAGCCTGATGAACAGCCCCATACCCTAGGAACTATTTTTCACACTATGAGTGGAAGTTTATATCTTACAAAAAGTGACATTTATATCATACAAAGCTCTAAACATCACAGAAGCACGCACAAAGCTACAAGTTAAAGGGCAAACCCTGCTTCCTCCTTCCACATCTCCTGCCCAAAACTTATCAGTCCATACTAATGGGTTTGCCTCATCTCCACAGGCGTCACATACATCCAACCACCAAAGAGCTAGTATCAACTACATTAAGATATTTGGTATTTATATGAAGACATTTTACAATAACAATTGTGTTCATGTAGAAACTATTTCTACCCTTAAGAGTTTCACCAAAAAATATGTTCATTTTTAACGGACATAAGAGTCTTTTGTTCTTATACACAACATTGAAGCAAGTATCTGAAAGTTTACTTTAGTACAGGAAAGGTTGCACAGAGTAGTAACAATATCATAATACATCAATGTTACTTTCATTGCTGAATGACATACCTTTAATTGTTTATGACATCAAGTGTTGAGTGCTGCACTTGGGGAGGTTTAACCCCATGCACCAGTATAGACTGGAGGCTGACCTGGGAGTCCTGGTGGACAACAAGCTGACCACGAGCCAGCAGGGTGCCCTTGTTGCCAAGAAGGCTAGTGGTATCCTGGGGTGCATTATGAGGAGCGTGGCCAGCAGGGCGAGGGAGGTTCTCCTCCCCCTCTACTCTGCCCTGGTGAGACCCCACCTGGAGCACTGGGTCCAGTTCTGGGCTCCCCAGTTCAAGATGAGGAACTCCTAGAGAGAGTCCAGAGGAGGGCAACAAGGACGATGAGGGGACTGGAGCATCTCCCCTGTGAGGAAAGGCCGAGGGAGCTGGGCTTGTTCAGCCTGGAGAAGAGAAGGCTGAGAGGGGATCTCATCACCACCTACAAATATCTCAAGGGTGGGGGTCACGAGGACGGAGCCAGACTCTTCCCAGTGGTGCCCAGCGCCAGGACAAGGGGCCATGGGCACAACCTGAAGCAGAAGAGGTTCCAGTTGAATATGCAGAGGAAGAACTTGTTGCCTGTGAGGGTGCCCGAGCCCTGGCCCAGGCTGCCCAGGGGGGCTGTGGAGTCTCCTTCTCTGGAGATCTTCAACCCCCACCTGGCTGCTGTCCTGTGCCCCCTGCTCTGGGTGAGCCTGCTTGAGCAGGGGGGTTGGACTATATGATCTCCCGAGGTCCCTTCCAACCCTTGCCATTCTGTGATTCCGTGAAGACCACATTTGTGAAGTCGAGATATGCCACCAAATAACTTGAAAAGTTCATTTTTAAGCTGTGCTGCAACTGTTAAAATTAATAGATGTGTGACTAATGTTAATTGGCAGAATAAGGCATATTACGTACGAGGCACACTACCAAGGTAGAGGGTACAAAATGTATACATGGATTGGATCATTTTTACCTCTCAAGTTTCCAAGCATGAGGGTTTTGTTCACTTAGAGCAGCAGGTCTTTGGTGAGATTTCTGCTGTTATTGCCTCGCTTCTGTTAAGCTGTAAGGATTCTCCCCATGATAATAAGCTATCAGGGATCACTTGTTAGATGCATGTCTAACCTCAGCAGTGAAGCCTGTCAAACATGCACTCTGCTGTTTCCACCACAAAAGCATAACATATTTCCTATGATAGTTTCATGGGGCTATTTCAAAGCTCAGGCCCAATTCAAGGAAAGGTCTTGTTTTTATCTTGTAGCCTGTGCCCAATTCCCTTCCACAAGCATTTGAACTGAGGTCTGCAGAATAGGCTGGGACCAGAACAGGTCAGCAGGTAGCAGACCATGTGCAGAAGGGGAGACTGCAGGCTGGCAGCACTCTGCCATGTTACTTGGGTATGGCTCCCAAAGGAGATTTTTCTCCTGGCTAGCAGCTGGATCCAAGCATAGCCCAAGCAGACTGCTGAGGGCCCACCTACACCATCTATCTGGACATCAGGCTGTAGCAACAGCTATTTAAGAAAGCTCCAGCAGAGACCTCATTGGCAGCTGATGGTGACAGCCTCCTCATCTTTGCCTTGACTGCTAGGACACTGTTTCTCAAACCACCCAAGGCTAAATGATTGCCAATACATGTGCATCAGCAAATTGTTATTAATGACTGTAGCGTGCAGGGGTGTTGATTCCATGGCGCCAGATGGTGCTTTGAAAATGGTGCTGACTCACAGAAGAAAGAGGATTAATGAGATACTAAACTACTAATAATTTAGCTTGACTCTAAATCCCAGAGTGCCATTGTCTTCCAGTAAATATATCCCATAACAACCATCAAGTAAAGAACCAGCCAGCATATAGCTGAGCAGCAGAAAAATGCATCGTGACTACCTAATGTTTTGTGCTTTTATATCAAAGGATATTTCACATAACAGATGTAGGGAGTTACCAGGAATGAGGAAGGAACATTCACCCTCCTTTTGGGACAGCCCACAAATGCAGGCAGATCTGGGCTGGGTCGCACGTGGTATTTTTGTGGTATTTTGCGGTATTTGTGGGAATGCGGGTCTCTTACTCTTTCCACCGCAGCCACAGAGGCACCCACACAGACGCTCAATTTGTGTTTGATTTCAGCACCCTCTGAACAACTCACCAGGTGCTGGTATATCCAAATTTTTTTCTTTTTTAAAACCCGATTTCAATCCCATGGGCATTTTCATGGGTTTAACTTTTAAGTCCAACTTGGCATTTGCTACGGTTTTGCAAACAGAATTTCACAGAACTAAAATACATTTTCCAAGCCAGTCTTCTTAAGCAGCATCCATTTCATTCAAACACATTGAAATTTTTTCTTGGAAGGTTTTGGTTGGATGACCTAGGTCATAACCTAATCATATTTTTTACTTTGTTAGGCTTACTTATAGATATTTACTTTAAATTTTAAACATTTAAATAATACATCCAGCAGGTGCATTGTGAGGGTTAGGATTTTTCCAGTCTCTGTAAGTCATCTGACTGGCTGCAGTACCAATGATGATTTTGTTTTTCTAAAGTTACAAGGAACCCAGTAACGCATCCCTATGGCTACCTGTGAAATTAAGTTCCATTTCAGCAGCATGAGTAGCTTTTTGCCTTCCAGCAGCTTTCAAAAACCCAGGAACGACACTGTTCTCTATCTGAAACTGTGTCCAATTTAAATGAGTGATTTATTACGATTAATGCAAATGGCTTAAAGCAGATTTAAAAGTCTATTAAGTGTCTAAGCTAAGTCAAATGTACTAATTATTTGAAGGCAATCTAATTATTTTGACATGCAAATAGAAGTTTGTGAACATACAGACTCATGAAATTTAAAATCATCTTCGAGATACAACCAAGTACTTAATGATATTCCAGAACAGCCTTTTCAGTTTGAGAAAAATTAAACTATTCAAAACTAAATAGATTTCTACTTAAATCTCAATTTCACTTTCTGATGGACTATATTATCAAAGAAACTGCTCACATTAACAATAAAGGAAGCATTTAGAGCAGAGAAGTACTCATAGGACAATTAGTAAATGTAATGATAGACTCGGTCTTGCAGAAAGCAGAGGGAATTTTGCCTAAGGATGCCTGGGTTAGACAGGAGATACTTGATGCAGCTGCCTCCTCTGCTGGTGTAAATCCAGAGAAGCCCCAAAGCCAGCTCACCGTCTACTTCTGTACTGCAATTGCTCAAAAAGAAAGCAGAGGGCAGTAAGAGGAGTCAAATTTGGTAGAAGTGGAGTTTTCGGATACCTGCACCACAATTCGATGCAGGGAAAGGAGTGGCTACTACAGAAATAATGTTCAACAAGAAGGCAGTTTTCTCAACACAGAGAAGGCATCAAAGAAATCATGAATGGCTGAGATCACTCCAGACCTCCATGAGGATGGATTTCAGTTAGTCACATTAAGAATGCAGTTAAGTGCCTTGAAAGTAATGAGCACCCATCTGTAAAGTCCTCTAAAAAAGTCCTAAGTCTACAAGACCATTACTCTCTCACACAAGAGCAGTCTCTCCTGCAAGGGAAAGAGTGCATCACTTGCAAGGAAATTTGAGAGTTGTCCTCACCAGTGTTGTCCTACTTCTTCAGTCAATTGGCACCATCAATAAAATCTTGACAGCAAGGAACACACAGGAAGGTGGGCAAATTGCCTTTACCCAGAAGTCTCCCTGGCAAGGAAAAAAAAAACTGTCTAGTTTTAAGAGTGAGCGTATACTGACATCAAGTGGTAGAATAAATCTCCCCTCCCTATTCCCTGTAGGGCTTCCCTCAGTTTGAAACGGCAGCTTGCAACGTGTACCATCTCTCTTCATCTCTCTGAAGGTAATGGCCATTTACCGAGTACTTTACCCAGTGCTCCCCTGCTGAAGGTTTCACAGTTCACTCTAACCAGGGGAAAAATAAAAATAAAAGGGTGCATGTATGTATTTGCCAGGAGAAATGTGCTCATTCGCATGAGAGCTGCCTGTCATACTCATAACCTCAACCAGAGTAATGAATAATGTGCATTTTGCTCGCTTAGACAACGATGATTAGCTCTGATCATTAACAACACAGTGCATTAGACAGACATGAAAGTGGCGAATCAATCTGACTCAAACTAGGGATACCAGAGATTTAGGAGCAGATCAAAGTGAAAGCTTCCAGGAAATAATAGCTTTTCCAACACATTTCAATTTACACCATGGGTCCTGAATGGGGGCCATTCATGAGGCTCTTAATGACTTGACAAAGCTATAAAACAAATCTCCAAAGCACCTGCTAAATACGCAGAGGCAGAGTGTCCTTTAATATGCAAACTGGAGCCAACAGACAAGACCAAAACACTCCTTAATTGTGAAAGGAGTTCAAAATCCAAATTCATATTCAAAAATACAAACCTGTGCATGTCTTCTGCATGTATCAACACACACCTTCTTCCAGCCTATACATATCAATGTATACAGACAGACAGCTCTCTGTAGAGAGGTACACAGTATTTGGGCTACAAGTTAGGATGCAAATTTCTGGAAAAATAGCCTTGAACCCCAGCATCATTAACACCTTCAACCTTCATTATCAAGATCTGCATCTTTATCAGAAAGGGATTGCTCCCCTCTATTTGCCACTAGCGAGGCCAAATCTGGATTACGATGCCCAGATTTGGGCTCCCAAGCATGGGGAAGCACTGATGCACTGGAGTGAGTCCAGTGGAGGGCTCCCGTGATGGTCAAGGGCTGCCGTGGCACGTATGAGGAGAGGCTGAGGGCTGGGGTTGTTTAACCATCCGAAGAGGAGGCTTAGGGGGGGATCTTAATGCTGTCAACCACCATATCAAAAAAAGTACTTCATAGCTGTCAAACACTGGAACCCTGAGAAGTTGTGAAATACCACACTCTTGGAGATGCTCAAAACTCCACTGGCCAGGCCCTGGGCAGCCTGATCCAATTTGGACTTTGGAGCAAACTTGGAAGCCAGCCATGCTTTGAGTGGGGTGTCAGGTCAGACAACTTCCAGAAGTCCTTCCCAACAAAAATTCTTCTGCAATTCTATTATCTGGGACACAAATTAGTGGTGGTGATAATTTAACACTTTCTACTACATGGCTACAGCTAGTGTTTCCCTACAAAAAAAGAAAAATAGTCTAAATAAATAAACAAATAAACAATCTGAAAAGATGCTGGTTTAGGTAAAGTGTGAAAATTATGATTATAAATCCCCAAACTCTCCAAGATGAGGAAGAAATAGTCAACTAAGCTGGAAGGAAATGAATTATACTGAAAATACAGTCCCCTCTCAAATGTGAGTTGCATTGTCTGGCACTGAGGGATCTTTTAACTCCCTTTTCTTCCTCTATGCTTACGCTAGAGCTAGAGTTAAAATATGCCAACATGCCTCAGAGCTACATCAAAAAATAAGTTTACACAGAATCCACAGTGAAACAAATTAATCTCTGGCACTATCTCCTGTGCGTAATGACAAAAGGGATGAACAGAACTGCTGCAAAATAATTGCTGCAAAGCCAGATGCAGCTCCCTTTGAGTCCCCTGCTCCCTGATTTTCTTGCCACCTTCCAGCTGTGGGACTTCTGGTCAGGCTCCAACTGTTCAATTACTGAATTCTTCCCAGAGCTCAGATTCTCTCTTATTTCATGTGTTTTCAAGGTGATGCCCTGTGGACTGTAGGAGTCATCTGGCCTTAATTTCAGCTTTCACACCAAGTTCAGCTAGCAAATTCTTGTTCTCCACTACCTGTATCACTTCAGCCATGCTGAGTTTCTCATTGCAAAGGAATTGACATCATATACTCTGTTTCAGTGGAAAGGACTGCAAAAGCCACAATTAATGGTCGGACCTGCGGACACACATCGCCTGCTCTTACAACACATTATTTACCAACAGCTATGTGATTACAACGGACAGTTTCCTGCTCCAGAGATAAAATGCTTTAACACTGCGGCTTCTACTATGGTCTTTGGTATGCATGCTGACTCTTTAATGATGAGTACTTTTCAATATGCAATTGGTAATGCAAATAATGGCTTAGTTATACACAGAAAATCTTTTCGGCATAATAAAAATGTTCTCTTGCTCTCCCAGTGTAACAGATGTCCTGTTTAATTGCACTCAAAATGTGAAAATATTTAAAGTTTTGCATAATAATCAAAATAGAAAATTGTACAATAAGCAAAGCAAATGCCATCTTCCAGAAACTGAGGATGGGAGGGAACCAAAAAAAAAAAAAAAAAGCAGTCAAATATCAGGGCATGAAATAACTTAATTTTTCTTGTGATCATGAAAAATAAAAATCTATTATTTACTAATACAGGAACCTGCATGTCAGCATTTGAGAAAGAATACAGCAATATATTATGCTAAAATTGCACTCACACAGTTTGTTTCTCAACTCAACCTCACCATAAAATAGTAGTTAAACTACTAACACCTTTTATCAGGATTCTTAGACTGTTCAGATAAACTTCCAAGGCAACCAGATCCCTTACCCTTCCTATGTAGTTCTGCATTATACACAGGTACATAGCACTGTAGACATAGAAAATATATGAGGAAACCAAAGGACACTTTGATTTTAATCTCAAAATCATCCATTGTTCAGTTCATTTCATGAATTACAATAAGCGATAGCGACACCATCCAGAATTCCCTACCATTACATTTTTGTTTACTCCAAAGAGGACTAGTAAAGAAATGCAGCCAGACTGGATTAAAAAAGGGCAGTTTCTGTACGAAGAATGACCTGCCTTCTTCATAGCAAGTTTGTTTTTATTTATACGTTTTATGCAGATTCCCAACCACATATGGCACTCCACAGCTTGAAGTGAACGTATTTTCCTTTCTGACTGTGTTATAATCAATTATTTGAAAACTTGAAGCCTGCAAACCTTCCTAAAACTGCTTATTACAACCCCTTTACCTTTCTTTTTCGCTTACCCAAGACACAGAACACAACTTTTGTTTTCCTTAACAAAACGACCTTTTGCATCTTATTTGAAATTCTTCACACCCAATGTCTCAAATACCACGGCACTGGGGTTTACTCCTCTGTGACACTCAACTACCAACCCTGCTTTCACATGTATTGAATAAAGTGCATAGATCCACACTGAAAATTCCTTGTTAATGACACATGGCTTTGCACAATTTTTCCTACGCAATTCAACACACTGTTCAGCACTGTTTTCTAAACTTCCTTCACTTCTTTCTCTTGTCCCTGCCAAGGCAGATATCCCAGAAGTATATATAATGCCCTGACATTCTTCACTAGTTGAATAACCTTTCTTCCCTTAGCCCAGATGCTCCCTTTATCAGATAATATGGTATTTGTGTAATAAACCTCTAGAATATCAATAATTTCTTAGTACTCCCTTATTAATGGTACCGGCACAGCCTGAAACATTTTCCTTTAGCATTAAGGAAGAGGGCAAAAGCCACAGACTTCACTTCCACCAAAGTTAACTAATGTTTGCACATCTGGTTCAGATACTCCAAAGGACAGGCCATGATTTTCTTGCATTATGTTTGGATCACTTGACTGAAGCCCAAAAAACAAGCTACAGTTTCTATGAGACACTGCAAAGCTATCGGCTGCAGGGAAGCCTGGTGTCCAATTATCATCGCTATATTATCATCGCCGCCTCTACAGCAGGCCACCAAAGAGGATGAGGAAGACTTGGGACCAGGGAGTAGGGCATGGCCAAGCAAGGACACCATGTGCCCTCCCTTCCAAGCAGGCAAATGGGCTGCCCTTTCTGCAGGGACTGCAAGCAGGTTCCAGCTGGCAGATGAGAAGAGGACATGGGTAACATGGCGTGGATGGAGGTAGTCCTAGAATCCTACAGGGTTCCACTTAAGCTTTCGTCAGAGGCAGCGATCTGCCATTTTGTGGCTCCGTGCATAAAGACCAAACAGAAATAAAGAAAAGCCTTAACCTACCAGAGCTGGTGTGTTTTCAAGCTTTCTAATGACACATTTCTTTCTTGCATAATATTGCAAACAGACCTGGAGCCTGCCTCGAGGGAGGTTACACTATGGCTGCCACACCTGCGTTGGTCATCTTATATACAACCCTGTCAGAGCCTGGCGGTGGCTTTGACAAAAGCCACCCATTTAGAAGGCAGCTACGCTGTCACTACCACTTCTGCAATCTGTCTACCTTTAACCACCTTCCATTCCCAAAAGACAATGGGAATAATCTACATTTAGTAGAACAGCAGGGAAAGAATCCAGTCTTAAGCCACTATGCAGTCATTTAGGGATGAAGCTCCCAGGCATACCATGAGTTAACTACATAAATCCCTGCACAAATATAAAAAGAGAAAAATTTCTTAAGTCTGCTAGAGGAATCCCGATTCACTTAGCTGAAAAATGCAGCTTGGACTGGAGGTAAAGTGTGGGGGGGAATGCTTATCATTTTTTTCAAGAAGATATTCTGAAAACTGCCTTTAGGATTGATTAGCTCTTCCTATGTATGGAAGAAAATTGCTGGAAGGAGCTGGAAGAATTATGAGGATTAACAAATTAGACTTGATCAAAGGCTTTCATAGCACAGCACCAAAATTCTGAAGAAGGCCCTTATCAGATTTTTCTCCTTGGCAATCTTCAAAAATGGGTGGTTCAAAGCAAGCTTGGGTATGTTCAAACAGTTGGGAAAAACCAGTATTTGCGAAACTACTTGCACCAGGTGTTTGACACCGTTCTCAGTGTCTGAATACAAGAACCTGGTTACTACCCTTCTGTCAGAGCTGGTAAGCCACCTCTTTGTACTTTAAAAAAAAAACAGTAAGAAAAAAAAGGTTCATGGACATATAACATTCCCAAGTGAAAGTTTTTAGCTCAGCTTCTTTGAGACATGGGGGGAAAGGAAAGAAAAAAAATTATTTATTTTTTTTTTTTTTATGTGAGGTTGGCCCTGTCTCTGTGAACACATCCAAAGGTGGAGAGTCCACTGCTGCTCTGGGTGAGCTGTCCCAGAGCTGCCTGGTAAAAAAGATTTCCCGATGTCCAACCCAACCCTTTCAAGGCAGTTTTTGGCCCTTGCTCCTTGCTGTGTCTTCTAGCACCACTGAAAAAAAGTCCGGCTCCACTGTGTTTGAATCTACCCCTAAAACAGCTAGTCACAGGCTGCTATCACATCACCACTCTGGGCACCTCAGAGGGACCTCAACTGCCTTCCTTTAAGACAGACATAACAGTCACCTTTTTCTAGTCAACAGGGACCACCCCAATCACCTCCGCTTACAGTTGACAGCAACCTTGCAATCACATCAACCTGCTCTTCTAGCAGCCTTAGGAATATATGCTTTATTGCCCCAGATTTGGAGACATCCAGCGTTTTTATATAGTCCCTAACCTGCTGCTCCCCCACTGCTGGCAGCCTCTCTCCTTCCCAAAGCTTATTGATGGACACAGCGGTCAGGGAATAAGCTTTCCCTGTCAAAATGGAGGTATAAAAAGGCTTGGACTACCAGAGCCCTTTCTGCAACATCTACGATTAGTTTGCCTCCCTCCTTGATGTATGGACAAAGTTTCCCCTCACACGTGTGAAGACCACTCTACAGACACTACAAGAAAGCTTCTTCACACCCTGCCTTGAAAGCAGGAACACCCAGCTTTCACCCTCACCTCTTCCATCTGCAGCTCTCTGAGGGAACGTGTACCCAAGAAACACTGTTTAAAAAGCAAAAGCTATTTTGGCATGTAAAAAGCCTAAAAGGCTCCAGTTTCCTCTATTTTTGAAGCACCAGAACGGGCCTTTGAACTGGAACCCCAGGACCTTTCCCATGTATGACTATCAGTGTGCAAAGTGAAAACAGAGCAGCACTAAATTAAGCTGCGGATTTCCTTTGCACCAAGAGAGTTGCAGCGTAGCCCCGTAGCTTGCATTGTATTTATCAGACAAAATCTCCCCGTTTCAGAATATTCAGTTCCTTTACTAAGGCACAATAAAAATAAATCAGTCCTGTATGTTCTGTATTAAATACCAAAAAAAAGTAGAATTCAAACAGTAGCCAGACTCTGGTTGAGGAAGATGTAAAAGTTTAGGGTTTATTCCACTTTTTTCCCTTCTCCAAATCCAAAGTAACTAGTTCTAAATGTATCAATAATCAAGGAGACTTGGGCTGCTGAATCATATTTCTGATGGATGTTACACATTAAAAAGCAGCTAAACAATTGCACACCAAAAAACAGATTGCTTTCTCCTTTATATAAAGAAAGATGCTGGAAAGCTATTGTACCAAATGTCTTTTTATGTCAGAATAGTCTCTAAAATTGGTAAAAAATTTCTATAGCTCATCCAGGTTGTTTGTATGCTCTGTAGCAACTTGAACAAATTTCCATTACCAGGAAGGTAGGTTTAAACAGAAATGGTGACAATATTTTTAACTGCAGCAGAGGTTTAATTATGAGGGATTTAAAGTATCATTGGAATAGGAGTTCATAAAGAAAAACATTTTTTAAATGTTAATGGACAAACTTGACTTTTCTTTATTATAACCAAAAATAACATGTTAGAGATCATGAAGTACCAGCGACCTTTTTTAATTGGCAGTGATCTTGTATAAAGTTTTCATCCTGGTCTACAATAATTGGGCCCAAAGTCCCTTTAAGCTAATACCAGAAATGGTGGGTTTATGGTTTCTTATAAAATATGACACTTTTTTTTTTTCTTACCTGAAGCTTCAGCAGTAATCTGCAGGGGAGTGAAATAGAGAAGACTAATTTAAAACCAATTAAAGATCAGTCACTCCATGTGATCAGTAATTGTACTCTATTGAGGTGGCATTTGTTTTCCAACCTCATACAATGTCATGAATATGGAAAAGCTCCAAATTATACTTTGGCATAATGATAGGTTTTCTACTACCGGGATGCAAATGAAGTGATGTGATATACGAATCATGATTGTCAAATAGTGTTTTAATGCCTCTGATCAGCCCCAAGTTAAGCAAGTTTCCAAAAGCTAGAGGACCTTGACAATTAGCAGAAGGATCACAAGTTGCTTTGCCTTCTCCCTCTACATTACAAGATGTCAAGCCTGGATCAGTTGAAAAAAAGATAATTACCTTTCCCTCCACCCCAAAGTAACAGGATTTTCAAAGGAAATAAAACAAAACAAAAAAAAAAAATCACTGCTGGTTCCAAGCTAATTAAACATTTAAAACTGTCTTGCTTGGCCTTGATGTTTTAAGAAAAGCACTTAACTCACGGGCTAATTATACTCCTCCTCACGGACACCACCTCCTCCTTCCTCCCTCCCAACACGCTCCAAAATAATACGAGTCTTGTGAATCCTACGGGACTAAGCTGAAATGCAGCCAGTGAATCAGCTACGTAAGGCTACACGCCACCTTGGGCACTCAGACTCCAAGATGACAACATCTCAGAGAGGGCCAATGGCCAGGGCTAAGCCCTGGTTTGGGATTCAAGTCTCTGGTCTTTAGCAGATACCCTGTCCTCCCCTGGAAATGCTGCCTTATACAGCTGTATTTCAGGGTTTGCCATCAAACAGATGGGCATAGCACAACTTTTTTCCTGGTAGACATTGGGAGGATAACTATGTTCCTAACCTTGATATATGTTGATGTTTGGCGCTCAGGTATGAACATGAAGCCTGGACTACGATGCTGGATACAACTTCAAAAATGAGACATTGGCAGAATTAGTGAATGTAAAGAAATAAGTATTTAGGTCATATATTACTAAATCAGAATAGAAGTAAACCAAGATTCCTCATACTAAAAGCCCATTTATCAGTTGCCTCTGGGAAGACAAGAATCGATTCATCTAAAAAGTTATTCCAGCTAAAGTTAACTACAAAACAGAACTTAGATGCATATCGCAAAAAAATACAGGGGTAACAAGCACCACAGAAGTCATCCCAACTCTCTGAAATACTGGAGACACTCTTCCTGCAAGATCTGATAAAGGCAAAGCCTCCATTTTTGAAGGTACAAATAACAAGATAATCTGTATCACTGGATTTAAACCTTTGAAACAAGAGTCTCAATCGCTGCAGAATCACTGCAGAAGTAGCAAAAGAGAAACAAGTTTCAGCTGAAGAAGTGATGATTTGTAACGCTGAGACAGCTCTGTTAGCAGTTGCATTCCAATACAAAAATAAAGTGAAGTGGATTTGAAACGGATTTCTATTGAATCCAGTATGTATTTTAGCATTTCAGATAAGAAGTGTTTGAATAAAGCTAACAGAATTAGGAAAAGCTAACAGAATCGGGGAAGCGTAGGGATGTTATTACCATGACTGTTCCTATGCGTACGAGGTGTTACACCTACACAGGACTAACAAGGCTCACAAGTGCAGTAAGCATTGCTACCATGCATTGCCAATTTCCAAGACTCCAAGAGACACTAGAAATTATATCCAAGTAGAGGATCACAGACGTCTCTTCGGCCTTAAAATCAAATAGTGCTTGTGTGCAATTATTTTTCTCCACAGGTCTTTTGCCATATGCACAAAACATTATAGACAGATTGCAAGTAAGCAAAGAAACCGAGAACTTGAAACATAACAGGGTTAATTTCTGTAGCTTGAATGATTATTTCTACATTAACACACTTTTTCCCAACACATTCACCCCAGAACCCCTATCAAAAAAAAAAACAAAACACAACCACCACCCCAAAAAAACCTGGGGAAAAAAAAAAAAAACAAACAGAAAAAGCATGGAAGTTGTGCATTGGATGAATCTGAATCATTAGGCAGTGGCACTGCAGAATCAAGAAATGGTGGTGCAAAAGAAAACAGAGAAGCCAAATACATCTCCATGCCTCTCTTGTACCCTGGTCTCCTCAGAAAGCCATGGGGATACCCTACACTTCCTGGCTGAACTGTGCTAGAGATGTCTCAGTTTCTCTGGCTAGGAAATTTCACATCTACTTTGATATAAGAACTCCTCTGGGAGTAGGTTAAATAAAAGTCAAATAGGGATGAATCTGCTGAGACATCCTGCGTGAGACACCACCACCTGGGTTTTGCTATCACCAGCAGTAAAAATCTTGCTTCCTACAGCCCAAAACACAGCTCAGACTTTCCATTTGAAATTTACAGACCAAACTCTCAAGACAGCTTTGTGCTTGGCAATTTATTTTTTTAGGACATCTGGGAAAAGAAAAATACGACTTTCCTTTTATTATGTTCTTCAGTAGCTCACTTGCCTTCCTGCAAATGCTTTTGCTTTTTATTCTTGTTATACTCTAACACATTGCTGATTTTCTTCCCTTTCTTTTCTTCCTCTGGGTTAAAGCAATTAATAATAGAAGTCTCATGAAAGGCAGAACTACAGAGGAAAACCACACGGCCTAAAGACTGTGCTTGGAAAATGTGTTCTTTAACCGGACAGTGTCTGGTGGCCTGGGGAGAAGACAGCAGCTGAAAACAAGCAAATGTCTCCGTATCTGCAAAGATGAGGGAATCCTGCTGCTTTCCAGGCACCGGGAATCAGCGGGGCTATCCCTACAGGAGACACCCACCACCGTGATACCCTTGTGGGCCTTTCATGGTCTTTTGGAGGCATGTTTTCACAGAATTTCCTAAGGCCACAATTTCCCAGGTCTGCCTTAAAATACAAAAGCTGCAGAAGTCAAAAGGCACTGTGTGCGGCACTGCTGCGGCGCTCTGCAGTCATTAGTTACCGGCTACCTACAGCAGCTTTCACCGATGGGGGCCAGGTGAGAAGAGCTCATCTGAGCACCCCCCCATCAGCAGAGGGACGAGCAGCTCCAAAGGCCTTCACAGACCCAAAAAAGAGACTTTGTACCCATGCCACGGACCCCCAGCTGCACCGCTTTATCACCAGGATCCAGGATGCACAATGCATGCACCTCCTTCAAGCACAGAAATGCTTCTTTGGGTTATTTTTCTCCTGGTTATTCATAATTTAAGAGCAGCTACTCACTGCTCTCTGTACAAGTCTGAGACACCACTTCTGGTTTTGCATTATTACTGATGGCGTGGGTAATAATTCACATTACTTTGCATTTCACAAATATTAAATAACTAATTAGCAGCATTAATAAAAAGGACCTTCTGCTTTCCATTTCTGCTAATGAACAGGCACACGAGTTTTGCATTAGGTAAGAAGTTATGCATAAAGTACATCTGCTGTATGCCCAGTTTAAATTATAACTGTAGGGTTAATTCAATACCCCAGCCTAATCTCCCTGCATAGGTGTTCCATCGAGCTACAAGTAGTACTGCATCAGCATTTTGACTCCAGTTTATTTTTTTAAACAACTGCTAGAAAACCCTGACTGCAAAGAAAAAAACAGCATTAGGAGGAAATATTTAAAAACAACATCTTCTGTTGAGATAACCAAAAAGGGTTCTGTTTTAACGGGCTCAAGAATAGTGTTTTTCATATCTCAGCACATTTTTACTAAGCTACTCCTTTCTATTTGCTGAATTTATAGGCTATCCGTGTCAAGAACATAACAAAAATCACTAAGACCATGATGATATGGAAAAGTTACCTGAATCAGATAGACAGTTCAGCCCATTTGATGATTTGTTTTTAGAAGACGCGTATTTCATCACAAATCACATTAATGCAGAAATACCTGTTCATGCTTCCTATTCATTCCTAAAATCCTACTCGTTTGCAGAGTTAAGATTTTTTTTTTTTTTCACTGAATATCTAAACTCCTATCATATTATCAATATTCTCACAAACTCTTAGGTATTACCAGTTTTAAGTTTACTGGTGTTTCCACTGATATCCGATTGCTTGACTATGTAGTCATTAGCAGGACTGGGCCCAGAAAAGGTAACCTGATTTTACAAGAGTGACATAATTTTTAATTAAAAAGTGCCTTGATTGAAACTCACCCAAGCCCAGTCCAAAGCAGCTAAGTCAACCTTTAAGGGCCGTCCATTCTGACATACAAACAAGCTACGTGTCACACCTTTAATCCATATGTTGCTCTTTCTGTAGCTGTTTGTTGCATGGACCGTTATCTCGGTAGTCACTGGGAATAGCCACAGACCTCCCTCACGCACAGAGAACAGCTACATCTCATGCTTAATAAAACCTGACAAGATAACAGGGACCTATTGGCTATGTCAGTGTTACGGGTCCTCCTCATCAAGGTTCAAAACCACTGCAGTCCTTTCACATTAGAATGCTGAAAGAAGATGGCAGTAAATCAGCGATACCCATCAAAAATACTGACCCTTAGCTCCAACTACCTACACAAAATATTGGCACATATTGCAAAAACCCACAACTGCACATAAGGATATGAATGGCTGTTAGAGAATTACACAATCTTAGGGAGTCTCTGAGCAAGTATATTCTAATTTTTTTAAGCTTTTCGGTTTCAAAACCAGCTAAATCCTTAGCAAACTACTGAATTCTTTTCAATACAAACTGTGTCTGAATTGTAAGTCAAAGGAGGAGAGGAACTTAATCACGAGGGAGTGGTTCCAGCCTTAGACAACAAAGCTGACATTTCAAAGTAGGGGAGTGATAAGGACAAAGCACTCAAATCCTTCTCAGTCCACTCACAGAAACAAACCTGAAACCAGGAGACCTCTACAGTTCGCCTCACGGGTACAGCAATGGTTTCTGCTGCTATGAGCAGTAGTAACACACTGCTCCAGGCTGTCAGAGGGTAAGAAATTTGCCATTAACAAGTGGGACTGGAATAGCAAAACTTATCAGCCTTCTTTCCTAATGTCTACAGATGATAGTCAGGGGCAGTATTAGGAACTCGCTCCTCATCGCTCATTTTTAATTTGTTCCCTGTCCCCAATACGTTCCCTTTAATGAGCATAACCACATGTCCAGATGAACTCATCCAAGAGCTACTGCACAGGCTGTAGAAGCCACCTGGCCCTAAAGCTGCATCGAAAAGCTGAGATTTTCTAAGTATTCACCGATACAATTAATGCACCAGATAGGCAGCTCCTGACCCAAGAGTGTAAACTCTAATATGGATTAGACAAGAGGAAATAGCTTCTCACACCAAGAAGGTATTCTGCATGCTGCCTAGTAATTAATCTATCTAAAATACAATAGGAGAATAATTAAAAATGGCCTTTTAAAAATTCAAAGAGATGAAGCCAACAGCAAGGTCAAATTTTGAAAGGAGAAATAAAAAGAAAGTCAGCCAGTACGGCTCCAGAATCATTTTATAAACATCTTCTGTTGATTGAGACCTTATAAAAATGAACAGAGAAGGATCTCTGACAGAGCCATTTCTCTTCCCTGGGTGTTTGACGGGATCCCAGATCAGCAGGTAGGATGCAAATACAAGCTGACAAAAAGTGGCTGAAGAGTGGCTTGTATGTATTAAATACATTAAATTTTGAATATTGAATGTTCAAAGTTCTTCATATAATAAAACACACACAAAAAGTAAAAAATGAAGCACTACTGTAGAGCAATAAAGTCCTCAGCAACTGCCTTACATCAGAGATGTGCCTCACAAGTGCCCAAAGGACCACAAGCAAACAGCACAAGGAATAAGAGAAGCTTCAGTTAATTTCCTAAACTGCGTTCTAAAATCCCCTTACCTTTGTTTGAATCCTAGCATCCCAAACTCCACAAACTAGGAGCGTACTACGAGTCCCTCTAGTGCCTTCCCTCTCCAAGCAGAGAGCTGTTTAAAGACCAAACCCCACACCATCAGCAAGACCATTTTTTCAGTATCATGCTACCACATACAGGAGACTGCATCAAGCTCAGCGTAAATGCCCAGCAACCTTCAGCTGCAGCTCACAAGTTACATATCTTTAAATACAAGCACTGATTTCAAGATGAAATACACAAACTATAAATTGAATTACAACTGTAAGACAAATCTCAGCAGGTAAGACTCACAGAAATGTGTATAATATCATCCAGCCATTTCACATTGAATCTGAGCAGTGGCTTGCATGCTTAGACTGCAGAGAGAACTGGGCAGACCTTGTTTCTACACCCCTTAAAAACACCAGCAAAACAGTAGAAGACTATGAACAGAAGCATCAGTTTGCAGCATGTTTTTCATTGCTGCTCTTACAGGATGTTGACAACCTAAGTTCTTGCATGGGCTGGTTTTTTGGCACAGTTGGAGATTGATAAAGAATCCCAATCCTGTGCCTGACACACGGTCTTTTTGGCTATATTGAATTTTGAAGGTTTTCAGGACTTGAAAAATTACTACACCTGCCAACGGTATGTTATATTTATCAACTGTGTGTCTTCAGGAAAATGAACTTGCCATTCTGCCAGAAATTGTCTGCTTTGGGAGGTGAGATTAGACTTTAACCATTGGCGTAGAAATGCCATTCTTTCTTCCAGTTCATTGCTTTCCAGCCCAAAGGTTTATTAATGGACTACAGGTTATACAATACCTTAAAATGAATTGTGGGTGTATCAACTGCTTATATAAAAATCAAATCTGATTGCATGTTTTGAATAAAAACTCGCTTTTGCATGGAAGTCTGTGTTATGATGAGTCTTTATCTCACTCAAGCCTTAAAAGGAGTACATGGCTGGTGAATAGCAAATGAATCGAGCCTCTTGGTTTGCATTTTTATGAGGTATAAGAAGTTCGCAATGTATAGGGAAGTCCATAGAGATGCCAGAGTAGCAGAAATTATAAACAGACGTGGTGGGTTGACCCATGCAAACTCAATACAAAACATGAGCAAGAGACGCCCAATGAAGAAACCAGGGTCTAAGTAGGTCTCAGCCTAGGAGAGAAAGGCAGGCTTCAAAGCTCAGTGATCTTTATTCATCGCTCACTCTGCATAAAAGTTAAGAGCTGGGGCTGACTGAAAGGTCAAGGTGAACCTTTGCTCAAGAACAGCCAAGAGCAGCAAATAAAAGTACATTTGAAACCACTTAACATTTAAGATTGACCCATAATTACTGTTGCTTATTCTAGCTGTATCTGGCAAAGGGAGCTCCTCATCCCTCCTAGGCATCATATGAATTGGAGGAATCATCTGAGGACACTCAGTATTTCCCTCCTCTGGAGAAAATAGAGGCCAGACCTGGAGAGAGCAATACAGACCATGAAAGGCTGAACACCCCTGCTGATATTTGGGGAGCTCCTTCGGTACCACCTCTGGCAGCGCTCCATGCCGCAGTCAGCCTGTCACAATCCACTCAGGCCTTTAAAAAGTTGCTACAAGAATGTTAAATGTTAGAGATATATAGAAGGATCCCTCCTTGTCACCAGGCCATATCACAAGAGGTTAGCGCTGTCCCCTCTAAAGCCAGAACCTAGCTGAAAGATCTGTATTTCCCTTGTTGGATGGCATTAAATTATTTTCTTATTTTAATGAAAGTAGGTGCTATGAATAAAACATGGAATAGGCCATTGTAAGAAACGCACCAGAAGTATTCCAGAAGCAGAGGGTGGGCAGGAGGGAGCACAGTGCAGGTGGCATCCCAGTGTCCCACCCTTACCTGGTGCAGAATTTATACCGGTACAAGAAGCCGCACAGACCACCTAGTACTCAGAGTTTACCAGAGATGGGTAACCACAGTGAGGAAACAGTTGCTGCCTTATGACAGTTATTACTCTTCACCGCAGCTCAGATTTGGGGCTATGGATCAAAGATATGCTTAAGCACCAAATTTTCAGAGGTAGTCTCATATAGTGCAGGAGGAGGAGTGAGTGAAGGAGACCAGAGGCAAGGAGGCTGGGATACGGAAAGGGTGCTGGGCTAAACCTTGCCTTGCACACAGTGCAAGCAGCACTGCTACCGAGCAACTTTTTTGATAAGCAATCCCCATTTTATGTGTGAAAGTATGTCCTGTGCCAACACAGGAGGGACACACTCACTGAGAGTGACCAGAGTGCAGCTGTACAGCATTAGCCCTGTTAAAAAATACCCTAATTCAGTTACCGCAGAAAAAGCGAAGCAATGAAAACTACAGAAAAGGTAAAACTACTTGAAAGAACACATTTCTGTGGGAGATGCACCCTCAGAACGGTGTTACATCTCAGCTGCATAACAGCCCAAGCTGCAGATGCCCTGCAAGGGTTCAGGGAGGAGAAAGGGATGCAATGGGCCACCCCAGTTTAGGGGACCGCCATGAAGAGATTGTGCTCCCATGGTCACACATTCCTCATCAGAGTATGTTCTTGTTGTTTCGTACGTTTTTTGCTGACATCCAAGCAGGGACTTGCCATTCTTCCCTATTTGCCTTGTCATAAGCTCAGACAAGCTCTGGGAGGAGTTGTGACCATATTTTTTTTGCCAGGGCTCAAGAGTTTCGCTGTTGAACTCACACCTTCACAGGCTCCTACAGACATCACGCCACTCTCCAACACAGCAGAGACTCTACCAGTGATCAGGCACACCGCACTCCATGGCCTCCTGTAGAAAAACAACAGGATGTCTTCCTTAGTCTAGGGAAAGTCTTAAGAAATAAAACATTCTCTGCAGATCTGGGGAGTGCAGATCCCAGTTATGATGGTGCCTATCTCAAATAACCAAAGACTAAAATATAAAAAGGCTGGAGTTATTAACCTGTCCTACAGTGTATGACAGTTTTTGAAGATATTGTAGCATAACTCATTTCCCATCACAACAGCTAATCTTTCACGAGGCTAATACCTAAACACTAACGTTTTTGTTAGGTTAAAAAAAAAAAAAAAAGACTGAGCCGGGTATGTATTACATAATCTCTACCTTGGGATGAAAGCAATGTGATTGTTTTCATTAACCTTTCATTCTTATAAAAGGGCAAAAATCAATAACAAATTTATTCAGGCAAGTGAAAGGCAATTTCAAGCAATTTCACAAGGGATTTCATTTCCATCGCTTTTTTCCTCCCACAAATTCTAATAAAAAATAATACGATCTGTCCAAATGTAAGACAAATACAAAAACCAAGATACTGTCAGGTCCTCAAAGACACAGAACGAAACCGCCTTTTTACAGCTGGATAATTGTCTTGCTAAAAATACTGCTTTCTTTTGAATCCTAAGCAAGTCTGCAAGGCAACATCTTATTGACAGCCTGTGAAACACTTTGTTGCACAGTACTGAGCTGGTCTCTTAAATAAGGCACCTACGATACATATTTTTTTTCCTATGACAAATTAAGCAATTTCTTTTTGGTGCACTTTGCCCTTTTGTGCTATGAACAGAGGTTTAAATTACATGGATTTTGATGCACTTCCCAACTTTGCTATTCCTGTCATATATTCCACAGCATTTCACCTTTAAAAGAGTTGGCTTTGAATTCATGGTCTGAAACATCTGACAAAAGCAATGATAAAAACCACAAAGTAATTCGTCGGCAGCTCCATTTTCCACAGAGGACAAAAAAAATGCTGAAAAAGCACAATACATTATTAATAACTGTTTCATTTAATCTGTGACTTTACTTCACACGTTTCTCCACAAGTCCTCTGTATATCCTTCCACGTTTTCTGTCGCGGTGCTGCAAGGCTAGGGGGATCCCCCCAGGGCTGGAGAAGGAGCAGGGGACAGTCCCAGCCCAAAGCATCGTTCCCACTGGTTCCGTCACAGTCCCCGAAACTCCCAACATTGTATCTTTTTTCATTATAGTAGCCTTTACAAATATCTTTAAAAGTAAAATTATAAATTATTTCTATAAGCACCATTATTCTATAGCTGCATCTTTACTGTAGGTGTTCATTTTCTATTGATTTTGGTTCCCTTGCGCACTGCAATGCCACTGGAGAGCCTGAGGACAGTCGCAACTCGTTATAAAATTTAAACTTCTGGGAAACCTAGTGAATTATTTGCACTATTCAAAAAAGATCTAAGATATTACATAAAATTTGAATGCCAAACTACCAGCCATCAACAGGGGTGTTTTAAGACAAGTGAGATCAACTCCTAGTGCTGCTTATCCTTATCCAGTTACCTCTGAGGGAATCATCGCCCCAGTTCCAGTGGCTGAAATTAGGGGTGCTGTGTCCACCGGGGTGGCTTCCTAAAACCCTCCACAGCCCTCTGACCACTGCCATCCCCACAGCACTCACACCGCAAAGGGACATGCAACCCCCCTCCCAGCTTCTCCGTGCCAGCACAAAACAGCTTGATAAATTTGCCCACTGCATTTGCTTTGAGGATGATGGAGATACTCAGTTTCTTACTTCTTCCATCACGTTTTCCATGGGAGAATGGAGCTTGTGCTGTTGGGAAATGTGCTGTTTTCCTGTGAATTATTAATGGAAGGAACAGCAAGCCAAAAAACTCAGCACTGTGCCAAGGCCCTAAATCCACAGTGTATTTGGGTATATGTTTCAGTAAAGCTATGCCCAAAACCAGACAAAGAAAGATGTAGAGATATACTCGCTTCTGCAAGAGGAGGAAATCCAGAGAAAGCCCACTCAAACTCAAGTGAGAAAGTACAGAAGATTCATAAAATCTTCCAGAAATGTCTTCAGGCCTCTGTGGTTAGTGTTACAAGGCTATAGGGCAGCTACTCCATTGCAAACCAAGAGCAGGAAACCTTTGAGAATACTTCATATAAGAAAACCGTGACTTTAGCATGGCAGTAACACTGGAGAACTACTAGAAATGCTAATAATTCAGTTTGCACAGGAGCTCAAAAAAGCCCATAATCAGTATTTGGGTTTATTCACTGTAAATTAAATTATAACACACAAGATGATGAAAGCTGCCTGTTAAAAGGGATCTAATTCCAGTAAATGTTGTCTTTCATCAAAAAAATTTCTGTATTATTATACTACTATGTTATTAGGATGCTATGTAATTCACTATCACCCAGAAGCAGGAAAGAAAGTAGAGAGCAAGGGAACATTCTGGGGAAAACTGAAGAGATTCTGTTGGGTTGTTTTTTTACAGAATTAAAAATGCAAGGAAACAGAAATAAGTATCTGAAGGTGCAGAATGCATTTAAAAGGATTCTCATTTCTCTCAACAAAATGTGAGCTCCCAGGTGTGAAGACCCTACCTTTGACAGGCCATCAATCTACAAGAATGGATCTACTGCTAATTACATTTAGGTTAACCATAGAAATACATTTTTTATAATCCAATTTCAATTATTTACTGAGGAACTTCACAGAAACACATAGCTATTCTCAGAGACTAATACTTTTATATATATAGTTATAAATTTACACCCCTAGGGTTAGGCAAGTCAAAGTTGCGGTCACACTATGGTTTTTTCCATAAGATACAGCAACCCATTTCCTAGATGAAGAAATCAAAGATCTCATCAGTCTATACATCAGCAATGTATGTGATCTGGTGTTTTGATACCATCCAAAGCAAGAAACAGATGAGCAGATCTGCAAGAGGAGCAAGGGGCCAGCGCACAGGAACACCTCCTGAGTGGACTTTGGCTGGGGATTTCTAGAAGGGGTTATACAAGCCAGGTTTCTGCCACAGAAAAGAATTGGGGGCACTCACCCTCCCATCCCGTACTCAGATGTGTTTGACAGCAACAGCTATATCCCAGCTCATCCCAGCAAATCTCTGAGCTTCAGCAGACGTGTACTTCACACATGATCCCCAAGTCTGCCATGACCTCCTAGCAACGCAGGATTGATAGTATGTGTCATCCATGAAAGATGTTCATCTAGTTTATCCTCAAAATAAGTCTACAGAGTGATGGAAGTGCTACGTTTTTCCATGTCAGTCTATTTTACTGCCTAATTTCCCATACAGACAAAAAAATTTTGCTAATAGCTAGCTAGAACTTCCCTCACTGCAGTTTAAGCCCTTTTTCTTCTCATGCTACTCGACTTAGGAGAGCACACTGCTCTTTATGACCTTTTAAAACTATTCAATAGTGTCCCTAGCCCAAACAGGTGCCTTCTCCCTCGTCAGTCATAGTAAACCCCAAACTCTATGCACAGATCAACTACTTACTTTCTCACTAGTAGAAGTTTTTGTTCTTCTGATGTAAGGAGAGTTTTAAACTCCACTGGGAAATTCCACAGTTTTTGGGGTGGCAGTGCTCCTCCTGGCCTGATATTAATCAAACTCCCAAGTCTGTCCGGATATCTGCAAATTCCTGATTATTTATCCTGGAATTTTGTCATTATAGTTACAAAAAAAAAAAAGAACACCACACAAACAAACACCAACCAAAACCACCAAACATCTCCCCTGGTACTTCAGGCAGGCTTTTCTCTAGCTGTTTTTGTTCTTAGCAGTTTGCCAGCAAGCCAAAAATGCTCAGCTCCTTTTCTGGGCTTGTGTCCTGCTGCATTATCCAAATCCTTATACTTCCAGTCTTCCACATGCCCTCCAACTGGCTCTGTTGTGCATTGAAGTGGCTGGCTTCCATTCTGCTTCATGGTACGTTGAATACATTATAGAAATTAGATTTGAGGTCCTCCACATATTGCTGTGGCCGATTTCGGATTAGGCAAGCTTTTCAAAAGCTCCTTTCTCCTGCGTGCAAAACCTTGCAGTGAATAGTACTGAAGTTGCTGCCATTCCCACCATCTGAGTCTCTTCACAGACTGGCTTAAGGATGTAGAAAGTATTCCAGCAACTCAACATCCCATTGCTCACGGCAGCTGAAGTGCTGCGGAGAGGGACTGTAAGAGGCAGATCACATATACCATGCTCTTCCCAGCCAAACTCCCAGCATTTCTGAGAACCTAACTCCTGATTCACTGGCCCAAAAAGGGCAACGTTCAAAACTAATTTTGAACAAGGTTCACCAAAAACTTTTTGTTTAGACTAAATATGTGCTTAGATTCTTTTCAACACAACGCAGGACACTGGGACAAGCTGATTTATGGTCCCTTTCATCACGCCTAGAGTATAAAGTTACTTTGCCTGCACTGTAGTCAGCTGAAAACGTTAGTGGGCTCTTCTTTAAATATAGAGAGCAATTAAATCGTTTTATGAACACAGCATAAGCTGGGCTTCTTTCCCCATGACAAAATGAGTAATAGCAGGCATCCAGAGTTAATCAATTATTCCTCCTCTTGCAGCTATTATTCCAATTAGGGTTTTTTTTTTTTCATTCACAATTTCAGGGAGAAACTAAAGTCTTTAAACATCCCTCACACCACATCTAGAAGCAAAGGCAGTTTAACACTGGTGTTCCCTTGGAGGCGATACAAAAGAAAAGAACAGGAGAGCAGGGGACCACATAAGCCTTCTTTAGCTCCTTGTCTGTCTCCATTCCTGAGCCAGGAATAAATTAAACCCCTGTAAGAAACCTGGCTGTATGGAAAAACATCTGGATGCCCCCTCTTGCCATGCCTAATCCACTTTTCAGTCTTAACAGAGCTCTCCAGCACCTACAACAAGGAGGCAGGTGAGCACAGGAGCAATGCTCAGCTGCAGCACAGCCCCTCCTACAAAGGGCCTCCCCTTCACCAATGGAAATTTTCACTTACAGACCTATGGAGAAGTTAAACTCCCTTCCTTACAATAGGTCCATACATAATGCTCTGGAGTCCATGGATTATAAACACCTGCCCTTAGCAATTCACAATAAAACCTTTGAATAATATATAGTAGTCATCAGGCGCATTAATTATGGTGAAGAGCTGTATTTTATCCGCAGAATTGCCTTTGGAGCCAATAGAGGTAGGTCGTAGCTATTCAGGGAGGAAAAGGCTATGGCATTGGCTTACAGGTACTCCAAGAAGAAAGGTCAACTAAATATCAGAGAAGCACATTTTGCTAAACAGACACAGAAAACAGAGACTGAACACTCCCCAAAGTCCCCTGCAACAAAATGCCAACAGAGGCCCAGGGTGTAAGCAGAAAGATGCCAGTCACCATTTATCAGATGGTCCTGAACATTGGCTTTCCTAGCCAACCAAGGAATCTGAGGCTTCAGGGGATGGGAGCTTCAGAAGATGGTGATGCATCATGGCACTACCAGAATTCAGTACTATCAGCACTGTGATCTCCCTTCAAGTTCATTCTTGTTGCAAAAGACTGTTATCTAAACTCTTACTTAGGCTCTAAACTTCTCCCCATCTCCATTTCCCATTCCCCGGATTAAAATTTCCTCTGATCCAACCACTGTATAAAAAGGCCAATTTTGGGGTGCATCTCATTTTCAACTGCTTTTACAAATATATTTATATACTATAAAATATGAGTACATATTATACAATAAGTATACTTACAATGTTGATTTATATACATCCTCCATACACTTTTATATGTAAAATCATCACAGAAACAAGAATAGAATATACTTTGACTACTGCAGCGTACAGAATTTTTGCATTAAATGGCCAGGTATGGGTCAAAATATTTAGCCACAGGGAACAACCAACCTTCCCACAGGTGGGGGAAGAAGCAAGCATTCGGGAGAATATGTTTTGGAGCAAAAGCCTATGCCAAAAGGATTTGGAAGATACTTATGCACAACACGTTCCATCAGAAAAAGGAGAGGTAAGTACATCCACAAAGCGCTCCCTGACATGGGTGAGGACGGTTTATTCTCCTTCCGCTGAAGTAGCAATGAAGACCAGGACACCCAGAGCACAGGCTAGGTCAGCCATGTCCCGTATTCACATCCTACCCATCGTGGCAGATGCTGCCCTGTTTACACACACTTTTGGAAACTGAGTGCAGTTCTCCTGCCTTTCACACCGCCAACACCCTTGAGAGCCACCCAAGTCCTAACATTTCACAGACCAAAGCCACCCTGCCTTCAGCTTCAACACAGTACAAGGGCAGGAGGACACCACAACTCAGATGCCCTTCTGAGCAAGCAAAGCTCTGGCTGGCACAATCAGTAAAACTCTTCCTTGTAATCCTGCCATCGAGAGACACTAAACATGACAGATCTGCCCGTCAGCTGGACACAGAACTCATCTGCAGGGCCAGCAGCTTGAGTCATTAGCAGCGCTGCAGGCAGCAGCTGCGTGCAAGATGTGCCCTGCTCCAGTTCAAATGAAACAGGAGAGAGCTGGATGCCCGCTGCCACCCAGAGAGGCCAAATCATCTTCACAGCTCCGGGAGGGCCAAAATACGCCAAGAGCAGAGAGCTAAGCTGACCAAAGAAAGGTATCATGTGGTGCTTAACACTAATTTTTCCAGACCGTAAGCAGAGGTTAATTTTAAATCATATACAAGGATTTAAACTACGCAAAAAAAGATGAAGCGGCATCCTCCTCTCCTACCCCCAACAAAGCAGAAAATACCAAGATTCAACCCAGTCTCCAGTCTGAGAGCAATAAAGGCCTTCTGGGTTCCCAGATGTTCAATAGCCAAAACCCCACGTTTGTTCATTTGCCAATATTTTCCACATTTTTTTCAGTCTTGCATTGCGGTGTCCGCTCTCATGGGAAATTCATTATGAAATTTATCTTCTAAGAAGACATGCCTATGGTGGCCCTTAATTTGCTGCCAAATTACTTCATTACCTACAGCACTACAGCTTGTTTGCTTTTGAATAATCTCAGGTACAATCCAAGCATGCTGGATCTCACATGTAACAACATACGTGCTAACCTGAGAAAGAAAACCTTATTTTAAAGTGGAGATATGCTACAACATATACCCCAGTGAAAGGGCCTTATTCTGATGCGCTTTTCTTAAATGGATCAACTGCACCACCACGCAGCATTTTTAAGTTTATCACTTAACCGCTCATCTTCCACTGGAGAAGCTTAGCTGTCTATACATCTTATACAGTGAATTTGCTACAGGCTGATAACATACCTCAAATCTCTCCGTATTCAGCCGCGTGCTTTGTGAGCTTTTACTAAGACACACTTTGAAATTGTCAGTGGTATAAACCTAGAAAATTTTTTGCCAAAAAAAACCCCTAACATATGTATTCCTTTCTAGATTGTCAAATTGCTAAAAAGCACTTATTAATCCAGGATATTTTAAATAACATGTTATAAGATGGAAGGAGGCATAGAAATCTATAGTAGTCCTTTTTTTAAAAAAAAAATCAAAAGTTTTTCTCTTCTCCCTTGAGGAAGTTACTCTTTTATATCATGTAGATTTACATATGGAATATTCAGTATCAGTTACACATCTCTCTCCAGTGAAACAGGTCATTAATTTGCTTTTTTTGCTTTTAATTATGAAGTTAGACAAATTTATTTTCTGCTTGCTTTGAACAGGAGAAAGACAAGTTACCAATTAACTCAGCATCCAGACTACATCACTGTCAGAGAGCTCAAAAACTTTTCCAGGCAGAATGGTTGAAGTGTGACAGACTGGTTTTCCTGTTTATAGATCTCATTGCACTTGCTCAGCGGAAGGGGCCAAGGTAGCCTGGCATGGGCATCCACACGTGGAGGCACCTCAACTTTCTTCCTTATCTACAGCCAGCATTTTCACAAAAGAGAGTATCATTTCAGCTGCTCTGTACCAAGTTACTCAGCATAAAGTTGCTCTATTTGCAAAGCAAAGTATTTGCTGCAATTGTCAGTAGGAGAAATTTCTTCTGCTGGTTTAGTTTTTTTTCATCTGACACTCCACTAATCACATTTTAGCTTGTTCTGCTCTTCACTCATCAGTTGAATCTGAACTTCCCATTATCGTCACTGGGGAAAAAGAGAGCAATGTACTGCAGCACTAATTCCTTTCCTTTTCATCTTTTTTTTTTTGATGTCTGCATCATAAAATTTACTGAATGTGTTTCATTAAAGAGTGTTAATCTATTTTGGTATCAGATTTAAATACTTATATGCCTGCCTTTTATTTTCAGCAAGTTGAATATTATTAGTAATTTCTTCTCCAAAGACAGGTGGGCAGCGCCTCCAGAACTATTTATTCTGTATCCTCCCCACCCCACCCCCCCAAAATGATCAGATTATTTAGATGAAAGGAAAGGCTCATCAGCATGATAGTATTTGAATTTTGACTCCTAGTGATCAGTGGTGCACAAACTCAGAAGAGACTCTCCCAGCACAGTCTGAGCTTTTTCCTGCGGGACTCATTACAAAGAGCAGCTCAGTCCACTCATCTGCCAGACTGTCTCTTCCCCACCCAGAAATAATTTAATATTCCCAGGAAATTTTCTGTATATTTTTTATTATATGGCTCTTTAACACCAAAGATCTCACATCAAGATTGGGTGATATGCTGCTCCTTAGGGGCAAGAAAACACAGACATTTTAAAGTTATCATAGACCACTGGGTCTGAACACTAATGCCGTCTTACAGGTTAACCACAGAGACACACGAGGACAGGGATTTTGCAATTTCTGATGATAGTAGCAGAACTCTAAGGAAGTCTTCAGGGGCTGCTTTGGATCCTTCAAATGCATCAGCAAATAAAAAAGTGGAATCTATCACACCATAGGACTGAGAGAGGTAAATTTAACATCGGGGGAAATATAAGATCCCTGGTAATACTAGGGAAAAAAGGACCCAAAAAACCCACATGGTATGCACTTAATGTTCCAACTTTCTGCCAGCGTGGTTGTACAACAGGCCCTGGAGACATTCAGTCTTTAAGACTGCAAATAGACTTTTAACCTCAACTGAGGCCTTCAATACCAACTCCTCCCCCCATCTGCTCTTGCTGCTTTTCTGCAAAAGTCACTTGTGGTACAGTGGCAACAACGTGTTTAAACCTCAGTCCTCTTCCTCCTAGAGTCCTCCTCCCCACCGTGCTGCCCTAACGGTAACAACGAACACAGAGTGGTCCAGCAACATGTCAACATTTTCTTGTGTGACTTACTTGCATTATTGCCAAGATGCTGCTGTAAAGGTACTCTTCAGACCTTGGAAACAGCTATCACTGCTACAGCAACAAGTCAGTAACAAGCCAAAGCCAAAAAACACAAAGGCTAAATAAAAGGGATTTAAAAGAGGTGTTTGGAAGAACCCACATATATGAACCCAGAGCAGTGTCTGTTCTCTTCTGCATCTAACAAACACATTTTGGGGTTCCAAATGACAAATCCTGAAGCTGTGATACCAGATCCTCTCTCATCTTTCTCTTTTTCTACCTACTTAACGCGGCTGACTACAGAGGTCTGCAATGATGCTCACACATGAGATGTCCCATTCATGCATCTACCTGCTTCAGAGTCCAGGTAACGCCCATCAGGTGGATTGAACATTAAAAGCAAGCTTTTCCGTGCACTGAAAACTACAGAGAGGTTTTGCTAATGATTCCCGTTTCCAAATGGGAATATGTGAACAGAAGCACGAGCAGTGAAGCCTGCAGCAAGCTCAAGGAAATCAGGCAGCCTTTCTCCCCTGCCTCTCAAACTTCAGGTGAGCTCACGCAGCAGCCCCTCTCCTGTAAATGCCTACAGGTACTGTGAAGGAGCCATAGGATTTGAAATCCTCTCTCTCTGGTCAGCTTCAGCCACTGAACCCAGCTGCTAGAGTTAAAAAAAAAAAAATCTGAAGTAACAGTGGGAAGACATAATAAATGAAGTGTGATGGCAAATTTGGAAAAGACAAGACAATCAACCCTGTTAATGGACCCCATTAATAAACCCCCCTTCATGGATGCAAGTAACATCAAACAGAACTGACATGCATTACAACAGCCAAACCACCAGCATTTTCCTGCATGAATCGGAGGATTTATTCTCCAGGTCTGCCTTGCCTTAAGTGACCACTTACCAAGTATAACCTGAGTTTTGTATCTTCCACCTCTGCCAGTAGAAAATACTGAAGGCACACTAGGAAATACTGGTTTGGTGTTATCACTATCCCAGCTAAGTCTCTTTGGTCAGTTGGGGGTACAGCAATGTTCTAGTTGTAAAACAAAGGATTTCTCATTTAATACTGGATAATGTAATCAACTGCAACAAAGGGGGGTTTTACATTCAATTGATAGGTGCGTAAGAACTTGCCTGCAAGGTAGTCAAAGCCAGAAAGTAAGGCAAGAAACACATCCAGAAACGGAAACCTACGTCCTTTATTTCCCACTTCCGTCTTTTTCATTAAAAGAAACGTCACACTATTATTTGGATCATGCTTGTTATTTAATCGATTACTCCATAAAGGAGTGAATAAAGCTAGGGTGCCAGACTCTTAAAATAACCAACAATCAATTAGTGCTTTTCAAAAGTAGGCCAGATGTGCTCATTACTCAGCATCAAGAAATCCACCTTAACTGAGAGAACGAAATTGCTGCCGTCTTCTGTCAGCGATGCCTATGGCTCTATTATAGTCCTTTAAAACACAATGAATATCCAGCTATTCCTCTGAAGGCTTGAAGAGTGCGAGAATGCTAAGCCCTGTAGACATAAACAGATAAAGGTATCTATTTGTGATATGGTTGCCAGAAAGAGGCTGTTTAAAGTCAAAAGCATCATGTGAAAGGTGGGAAACCATCTAAGCATCCCTTCAAATTCCCTGAGCTATGGTGTCACATGAAGCTATTTATGATGCTCCCAAAAAAAAAGTTACAAATTTAGTACAAAAAACGTTTTGTATTTCTCATAATATGATGTATCCTGCTTTAAAGTATGTCTTCAGAAACCTTGAGGTGAGAATGTATCAAGATATGCAATACTGATTGCAAACACAAGACCCAAAGGAGAAAAGGGGACCAGAAAAGAGGTCATACAGCAACACATCACAACATGTCTCTGGTCTTAATGTCAACGAGGGTCAACTGAATGATTCGATGATATTTACAAGTCCAGGAACATAATTAATGATGACAGAGTTCAAAAGGCTCAGTGTAAGTAACAGACAATTTGATACCATTCTTACTAAAGAAATAATTTTTCAGCCCAAACTTATCACTGGTTTTGTTGCTGTTGTGCAAGAGAAATACACACTGATCAGAAGCATCTCTGCATACCATAGTCCATTACAGCAAGTACATTACCTGTCAGAATTTAGTACATTCTCAGATTTTTAACTAGGAAAACAACAGGACATAAGCCCAAGAGCTCCTGATGAAACACCACTTCTCCACATTCAATTAAAAAAAAACCAACCCGCAACTATAACTGTCAATTCTTTTAGAGATATATCTATCTTCTCCCTCATTCTAAGCCATAAATTCTCCATAAATTTTATCATTTGACCTCCTTGTGGAGGATTTGTGGCATTTGAACAATAAATCAATAGTGTGTTATGAAACACTGGCTCACTGCAGAGATTCTCTGAAATGACACATTCAAGAAAAATTGGATTTGCTAGAAAGACTCTCTATTTTCCCTTTTGGGATAGATAGCATCTGACATGCAGCATCACTTTCAGTTTAACCAGAGCAATGAAGCCACCTAAACTCTCAATGACATCCACAGGGAAGCTGAATCCAAAAGGGAAGCTATGACCAAAATAGTGAAAAATTTAAGGAAATGCACTTGGAGTCTAGAAATATGGAGTTTGGCCAGTTTTGTTGCTGCCAAAGACATCTTGTTGGACACTGAACAAGCCATTTGCCCTTCCCGGGCTGCTCCTGTCTTTGCAATTTAAAGCTCTGACTGGTAGAACGGCAACAGTATCCAGCTCACTTTTGGAAAAAAAGATGCGAGAAAAGAATAACTTAGTAAATTGGGCCAAAAGAGAATTAGAGGATGTTTATTATTTATTCATATTTTGTCCTCAGTATAGGTGCCATATTTTCCAAAAGGAAAAGACCTATTAATGAGAAAGGGGATTTTGACCTCTTTAGACTTAGAAACATTTTTTGTATCAGTAGCAAAAGGTGTCACAAATACAGCATGGTTCATGAGAAAGCATCTGGTAAGACTACTTCTATCTACAGCAAAAGCTAAACACAGTATTTATTTTCTACATTTCTTTCTTGTAAATACCATGTTTGACATCCAAACAACAGTGCTGATGAAAAGTTTCAGTCAACTTTCCACTTAAAGTTGAAAATCTGTCACTAACTACTACTGGCAGCGGTGAGATAGCGGTAGCACAGCCGAGAGCGCAGACAATTCTCATTAACAGATACGCTTGTTAAAGCTTCTCAGAGAAGTTAAATACCAAATAGGTATTAAGTTTTAATAGTCCAAGGCGGCAGCTGGACAGTTAGGAATATGCTGGAGGTGACCTGAGGGTGTAGTAACGTCCAAGCTGATGCCACTTCAGTAAACAGGCTGCCAGCAACTTACTGCCTTTCATGAGCAGTCAAGGAAAACAAAAAAAAACAAACCGAAACAAAACCCAAGAACCAGGTTAACAATACCACTGGAGAGCTCATTACAGTGTCTTTGCTTTGTCTTTTTTCATGGGGAAAAAAAAAAAAGAAAACCTAAAAGAAAACTCCAGTTTATTAATCCATAATTGTTGTTTTATGGAGCAAGATCCTGCTTCAAAAAAAAAAATCAAAATCCCCTTGCCAGCCTGTTTCCTTCCCTGTTATTAGGAGCACCTCTGGTTCTTTTCTACCACATTTAAAATTTATTCAATTATTTGTCCTGTAAATTTACATTAGGTGTTCTCCAGACCTGATCTCACCATGTACATCTACACAGTTAACACTGCAGACTGGGTCTCGCCAGTACTGCCAAACAACTAAACAAGAAGAAACATTTTCCAATGCTTTGTTAGGAGCGAGCACAGTCACCAATATAGCTTATATGCTATTTGCTGCCCCCAGGGCTCCTCTCACCAAACCTTTAAAGTATCAAGCTGCTGTTTCCTCAACCTCTTACATCATTTATGCTCCCTAACAAGTGATTCACTCATTACTCATCTTCCTTTCACTGCCATCCCTGTCCATTTTTACCCAGACCCTCACCTGCCTGTAATCTCTCTTCTTCCATATGCCCAATTCACAACACTTCCCTCGCGTTGTCAGTCCTGTTGCAGAGACAGCTGCCACATCATCTCCCCAACTGCTCTCAGCTAGAACTGTCAGTCAGGATTGAAAAGTCACTTTTTAACTCAATAAAATAAAAAGCATATACAATTGTTTTAGCTGTGGTGACTCCTGGAGAAACAAACCTTCAACAAGCCTCCTCAGAGAGTTTACAAACAGTACATCGTGCCATACCAAGAGGATGTCCTATGCTGATCCCTATGGAGTAAAAAAAACCCCACATCTTGCAGGAATGCATAACCTGAATGGAAAATAATTAACTTTAGTAAGATAAACTTAAACCAGCAGAGAATTTAAACACTTTTTTATGGTGGGCCATTAATTTTGTTTTAAAGAACTCATTGCTTCCATTAGGCCTCTTCTCCCTACAAGAGATACTCACATGAAAAACTCTCCAGTAAATTGCTCATTGTTTTCCACGCTCCTGCTCAGTGCTAAAGCAATGAAATAACAGTCCATTTCAGCAAATAAGCATTTACTCTTCATAACAGTGTGCTACAATTTGCCAGGGGCTGTACTACCAGATGGCAAACCTATAACTCCACATGCCAACCCTCCATTATGTATTCAGAGATTCCTCAGAAAAATCAATTTGTTTCTTTTCACATTTGGAGGCTTTTACTAAGAGAAAATTCATAGGAGGTCCACAAAAATCCTACGTTCTTCTTGGAAGGGAGTTGCCAACATTAGCCTGAGCTAAATACGTGTTGCTGGCATAGCAGGGGAAGGAGCATGGGCCAAGAAAAGCCTGAGCCTCCAAGAACATCCTGGCAGCCATTTCTGGCAGTTGTGGGAAGCTCATGCATCGCTGCTGGATTTCCATTTCCCTGCACCTACCATCAGTGCCGCAGGCTCTGGCTTTTCTTCTCCACCCTCCTCCACTTGGCACAGAGCGTTGAGTCAGATTTTAGAGCCTGGGCACTTTGCACCAGCTCCTGCAAACAGGTTGTAAGAGAACACGCAGCCTTAGCGAGCATATGGCAGGATCAATACTGTTAAAAGCACAATAACATACTGGGATTTTCTCTTGTTAATGCATAGAGACATGTCATACTTCTGCATAGTGATAGTAGCTCCCCAATTGCTGAATGAGGTGAACCTGATCTTTCCCATACGTAAATAAAAACAAAGCCCAAGACAGAACGGTGCTTTTGCCTTCTACCACCAGGCTCTGGTAAGTTGGGTTTTTTTGCTGCTTTGGAGTTTAGTGGAGTTGTGTTTTTTTCCCAAAACAATAAAATTAGATGAGTTGTTAAAATGAGTAGGAAAATAATTATAATTTTTAAAAGGATATGTGAATTGATTTGGATTTAGCAGTGTTGTAAACAGCATCAAAAAGTTAGGTAGGCATTCAAATACATTCGCTCATGGGTATTTCCAGGTGAATAGAGGGTTATGATGTAAGGCACTATGGACTTTTTTTAATATATATCCATATGTGTGTATACACACATATGGACATGTATGTGTATGTAACATCCCATATGCAGGAATGGTCTGTGATTAAGTGTTTTCATACAGTTATAGTAGTTTGGACTTATACAACTCCTTAACATGGCAACCCATCAGTTATTTGCATGGATATATAAAACAAACAAGGATACACAACAACCACATACAGCTTTAAACAACTTAACTGAATCTGCTTGGAAATCCTTTCAGCCAGGAGAGCGCCCTTCATACTCTCAGCATTTTCCAAATTCATTGGAAGAGTTGTCCCAGACACAGCGTGGCCTGAAACCACCTCAGGAGTACAAAACAGGGGCAAGGTTTGGCATCAAACAGGGGCTGTGTCTGTGGCTTCCGACCAGAAAACACTGCCCTGCAAGAGCTGCCACTCTGCGAGCTGCCACCAGCAACCTCACCGTGCCGCAGACCCAAGTCGCCCACGGCGGGTGCTTACCTCCGCTTGCAGGTGATGGGGTTGCTGTACGCCTGTTTCTCACTCAGTACCATTTCAGTTTGTACCCCCAGGACCTTGCATACTGCTTTTAGTAGAGTTCATTGCACATTTACCTTTGCCTCAGATAGGCTTTTTCACCCCTGGGCTGAGAAGGCAGTAATTCCCTATGTCTAGCGCAAATGATCCTAGTATTTATACAATATAATAAAGACTTTAAAATTGTCCAGAGATTCTCCATATACATAGAAGTGCACTTCCAGGAGTGTGCTTCCCATTGGCTTCTACGAGTTGTATGTAAAAATCCTCTTTCTGCACACAGGAAAACCTTGATATGATAGTAGTCACAGCTGTTTGGTTTTTAACTAAACCTCTTTTAAGGGAGCCTATACAGAAATCAGAGGCTTAGAACCATTCAGGAACCCCAAAAGCTCCAAATACAGCTTTTAAGTGTCAAAAAAAATACATACCATGTCCCAAATGTTTGATGGTCTAGAAGCAATCAGGCCCACCATGCTCATCAAGACACTGTCCCCTGCCACTATTCACTAGATCTAAAAAGCTGTCCTGTTACATAGGTCCTTTGATAGCAAAGGCCAGCAGGAAGCGGGGTGGAGGATACCAAAATAAGCATTCACCATGCAGATCTCAATTTTGCATAAAGTGTCAATTATTAAAGAAAAATCATTGGCATGCTTGAAATCAAAAGGAAGAACAACATCAGTGGGAGTTTTCTGGTCTTTATTTTGGATATAAGCCATCAGAAAGTTTATCCTTTCTCTCTCCTGTTTTGTTCCTATTCGTGAGAAGGTTATCACCTTCATTACTGAAGAGTAGATGTCATAACAAATACCTGAAGCAGAAATATTTTCAAATATGTCACAAGCAAATTAATCAATTCCTCCTTTAATTTCAAAAGTATAAACAGGTTGTGCTGCATTTTACCCCACAGCATCTCACAGGGAAACCATGAAAAAAATCTTTATGCTTACAACCACACACATGGCGTGGTTTGTAAATGCAAGATGTTGGTACCATGACAATTTGCTGGAAGCTGCAATACCGCCAGTTAGAGATTCCCATGATGAGGAGAGAATGCTGACACCTCATAGCAGCATTAAGCCTCTGGAAAAAAGCTGCCAAAGGCCATGCACTAAAGCAAGCTGCCTCTCCCCTGGTGGTTCAGACACACAGCTTACAACAGCAAGGTTCAACAGCTGTAAAGCACCGGCATTGACAGCGGCTCTTTGGTCAAGCTCTCCCCATGAAGAGGTCGGCACTGATGCCAGCCAGACGGAGCTGGCAAAGCCACAGCATCAGCATTTCCTAGAGAACATCCACTTTAGGAACTGTCTCCTCCTCACACAAAAAACGCTCAAGGGATTGTCCAAAGGAGTCTACAACAGACAGGCGATTCCCAAACAAATACCACTGCCATTCCAAGACAGGGAATACACAAGGCTCAACACCTATTAGGGGAATTTTGCTCTAATTTAGGCAAGGCACATGAGTGATGTACACATTTGCATATACCTTTTGCTTAATACATAGGTGTGCACGCTTGGCAAATGCAGTACGAGCTGTTTCTGGGAACGGCCATCAGTGCACAAAGATCTGGAGGCCAGCACAAGCCACTCAACAGCAAAACCTACACCAGAGAGGAGGCAGAAGACAAGAGAAGAGAACCAGGCAGGCCCACGGATTTGGTAGGAGAGCTATGAGGTTACATTTAGCACTCTGGGAATTTTGTAGAAGTTTGTCCCTTCGTGCCCCGCAGACCCTGCTGATGCACAGCACCCAACTCCACGTGCCGATGAGATTGACCAAACTCTCTGCTTCAACCTCAAACACTCTTTTATCCACCATTAACATCCAATTTGCATTTTCAGGCTGTGCGTATGGCTATATAACATATATATTACACAAATGCACCATGCCTACCTGAATTTCAGTGAAACTATCAAACGCAACAAGATCAATCAGTCAGGCAAACAAAATAAATAACATCAACCCTGGTGCACGCACCTGGCAAGTGCTTCGTGCTTTGGAAGAAAACCCAGGCTGCTGGGCACACAAACCAAACACTTGTTATTTGTGGGTTACCTGAAAATAGTTTTTGCACTGGACAGCAGTTTTAAATTAACTATATATCCCATGTTAATTTGTGTTGATCCCAGCAAATAAGAACTTGCATAAACGCAAGGGATAGAAAATAAATATTTCTCTGCTATTTAACTCATTCTGATTCACTTATCTGCAGGATACAAAAATTAAAGCCAGCTACAACAATAAATAGCTAAAGGCCATTTCTTGGCAGAACAAGGTTTGCATTCTCATTTGCTGCCAAGGAAGAAATTCAGGTACAAGCCTAAAGACCAGCAGCATCCCTCATTCCCATTCTTGTAAGGTGCAAGGAAAGTTTTCTCAGACATGAAATCTTTTGCAGAAAGTAACTCAGATCATGGACTTTCACCCTGAAATGTGACCCCTCAGATAGCACAGGCAGTTTTGAGATACGCATCTTACTCTTGGAGTTGAGATTGTATCACCGATGGGACTGGAATAGATTGAAAGAGCTCATCTAGTCCACCATCCTGAGCTGATCTAAATGGTAAATCACTTACAGTTAGTCCAGGGGGGATATCAGTCTTTTAAGCTAACACCAACTCCATGGGAAGGCAACTTAATGTTATTTGTTAGCTTTGCACATTAGCAGATATTATCTTAAGAGATATTTTGCTGCCTCTCAACAAATAAAATGGTCTTATCTCTACAGCTTTAAAACAGAACCTTTGCAGTGATTTTTCCTGATCAATTATTCAAGATTATATGGAAAACGTAATTTTGCATAACATGAATGACCGAGAGAGTATATTTTTTTTAAATTATCTACACAGCTTTTAGCCCTCAGAGCACAAATACCTAATTAAGTATCTGCTTCCAGCCACGCTGCAGCGTTACACCAGCCTGGCGCTTTCACATCCTTTTTACATCATTCTAAGATAACACTTGGGTGCCATTACTAGAGTTTGTAATACCACTCTACCAATTGCACACAGATCATCATTCTCTCCCTGAGCCAATACAAGGATTACCCAGGAGGTTGAGATTGTTTTGAAATTAGTGCATCCCAAGAGCTATCGCTGCAAATACAAGAGGAAAAAAAATAGCGTGGCAGGATCCTGACTTGACCCAGTCTTTCAGATGGATTTCCCTAAACTATCTCCTTACAGCGAGCTCCCTACTACAATTTATTTTGAATAAAAAACCAGATTAGTGTTTCTTAGTATATGCAACCCTTGACCACTGCATTCCTGTAGGCGGCTCTGTGCTTCCATGCTTGGGAGCTAAGTCCTGCAGAGCAGCAGACATCTGCTCAGTCCTTGCAGGCGCCTCTTACCAGCTTGGAGGCCAGGCTGGCTGCTCCCAGCTCGTGGCTGTGATCTCCTGCTCATCACATCCTGCTGCTTCTCCAACTTCCTCAAACGCACAGGAATGGGCCTCAGTTATGAACACAAAGGAACAAAATGGGAGGAAGAACAAATGCTGTCAGGTCACCAGGAGCATCAGTGCCCCTCAACAATTGAAAGCTCTTTACTAACATGTACCAGAGCTTGGAAATAAAGCATAAAAGGTCACGCGCTCATCGGCTTGGTTCCCCTGGGTGCTGTTTGCAGTTTTACATGAGGGTCTGTTTGTACACTGAAAGCATGACATTTGTGGATAGTCATGACTCCTCACACGAGTAGAAAAAGCTCACAGAAATGACTGGTGAGCAAGACAGTATTTCACAGCTCAGAAGAAAAAGCAGATGCCACTCTGACAGAAGCATCTGTGGCAAATTCACTTATCGTTCACTAATAGGTAATGTTCATTATAGCCATGCACGGGGCCAGAAAGGAGAACAGACACCACGGTGCTAAGCATCAAACAACTGCTGCCCTTAAGCACTGGGAGGGGAGCAGAACCCAACAGGCAGGCAGGAGAAACACTGGTACAGAACGTAACTCCCCGCTGGAGAGAATTTGCTCTGTTAAAACCAGTGACACAAAAGGACCCGGACTGGGGTGTCGCATGCCTGGCTCTGCCAAGCCTCAAACTCTCAGATGCCTGGCAGGAACACAGCGTGCCTCTTGGAGACACCATCTCCCGGGTTTTCCACTGTTTCTGCTGGCACAGTGAACCTCTAGTTTTTAACACTGGCACGTAGAATTGGAAAGTTTCTTCACAGGAGCAGACATGAGCCTTATCCTTCCCAGCACACACACTTACTCTTCTGAAAGTTCATAACACAGCTAACACAGGCAGTGGCACCACAGCAAGAAGAGAGGATAATTTCTCCTTTACAGCCAAATTATGGGATGAGTCTTTCATTACGGCAGCGTTTGCAGGAGGCTTCACTCTGCTTCAGAGGAATTAGCCCCGTACCCAAAATCAAAAGAATACAACCACAAGCTTTCAGTCTCCTCGCACTCACTCCTCTCCTAAAGCAGCCCCCAGAAGTTCACTCACCCTTCCTGCATCTCCTACTGCTCCATGAGTTTTACCCATAGCCGGCACAGTTATTTCTGCAAGTCTCAGTACCCCTTCTGTGGAAATATTCATATAGTATTTACTACCCTTTCACTAGTTAAGTGTATATTTCACTAGTTAAGAAGTGTATATTTCATTCAATTGTTGCATTCAATTATTTCATTCAATATTGCATGTTAATGGAACAACTCAAATTATAGATTTCTTAAGTTATGTGAAGTCTCCTACAAACTCTGGTAATATCTAGACTATATATACACACACACTAGCTGTACTCCTTTGGTGACCCCCTAGCTAAAGCAGTAGCTGTTTGGATTTATAAATTACATCACTTCATCCCTCAAAAAAAAGGGCAGATGAAGAAGATTGACCTGACACAACAAGCGCAGGGAGCGGGCTGTGGCGAAGCAGCTTGAGTTAATTCAGTCTGGACTTACCTTCTTTTCAAATCTATGAAGATACACAGATTTGTAACTGTGTTCAATGTCTTAGAATATCAGCAACGGTAAAACAAAGCCAAAAATGAGGCTGCAAGTTTGGCAGACTGTAAAACTTTCATGAGTTTTCCAGAGTTTTCTTCTCATAAAATACTATCTTGTCAAGCGGAAATATTTTGAGAAAACAGCTTGGTAGATGGTTTTTTCCTTGATCATAAACAACAAAAATGAGGCATCGAGGTATGTCAAAACAGAGCCAGACACTTAGCCCCAACCCCACCTCTACTTCACTGGTGAACTACTGTCAAGGCAGAGCATCCCTCTATATCCTGGCTTTAACATGTAGTTGTATTGAGCAAGAATCTAGGCAAAAACAAACCGTTTGCTGAGCCTGTTTTACCTGCTTCGTTTATTTAAAATAAAGCAAAAAACCCAAGTTATCCACTACCTTTTCCTCACAATGACACTAGGACCAAACAGCTTCAGGAGACAAAAACCCTGCTGATCCAAGCCCTGTTCTGGCTCCTCCAGCAGCACCAGCGCTCCCCATCACTGCTCAGCTGTGGGCCAGTTTCCTTCCTCATTTGTATCACAGAAACCCCAATAAAGATGACAAATTTGCCAAGCTGCAAGGAAGGGAAAGCTCCTGCTTGCATAATCCTTTTTACTATGATGAGCCATTTAAAAAGTTTCTTTCAAGAGGGTAAACAAAACAAAATACAGCAGAGAAATTACTGTAGCACAAAAACTCTCCCTGGTGTCTTCTATTTGAGGGGAACAACAATTCTGAACAAAACTGCTTCTCACCCTGATTACAAAACATATTTCCAAGTATGACTCATTCAGAGAGGAAAGCTTGTTCTCAAAATCTAGTGCATTATGATCTGCAGCCCAATGTTCCCTCAAGGATTACGTTTGGAATTAATGCCAAAAGTCTGGTAGAAAAGAAGGCTGAGAGGAGACCTTATTGCCCTCTACAACTACGTGAAAGGAGGGTGTAGTGAGGTGAGTGCTGGTCTCTTCTCCTAGGTAACAGGTGATGGGACGAGGGGCACCGGCCTCAAGTTGTGCCAGGGCAGGGTGAGGTTGGACATTGGGAAAAATTCCTTCCCCAAAGGGCTGTCAGGCGCTGGAAGGGGCTGCCCAGGGAAGGGGTCGAGTCCCCAGCCCTGGGGGGATTGAACAGCCGGGCAGAGGCGGTGCTGAGGGCCAGGGTTTGGGGGTGGGATGGCAGGGGTAGGGGAACGGTTGGGCTGGGGGAGCTTAAAGGGCTTTGCCAACCCGAACGATTCTGTGATTCTATACCTCCAAGGACAGTCTCTGTTGTGGCAGCATCTGAGGCAGACCTCCTGTTGGCTGGCCCCGAAGTGCTGCTTTTTTCATTTCTTTAGTGCAGTTTGGAATTCCTCCTTCGAAAAGGAGTCAGCACAAGATGCATCCTCAATGCAGAAACCTGTTGGAAACCCAGGAACTGTGAAGAGCAGCAAGACAGAGCAGCTCTTGCTGCTCAGGCCCATCTTGCTCTAAGAGACAGGCACATGTGCCCTGTGACACCAGCTCTTCCAGGATAAGCCATCATAAACACACACTTGATATACCCAGCGTAAGGTACAAATAACCCTTGAATTAGATCATTTCTTCACCAGTGAACGCTACTGGGGAAAAAAAACCAAAACAGACTTTGAGCAAATGTATTATCATTACATTCTTATTAGACAAAATAATACCATAGCACTTCAGACATCATGTAAGTTACTAAAAAAAAAAGGCAATTACTTATTCTACTTGAGAAACAGCAACAAACAGGAGCTTCACTAGCATCCCTCTTCCTCCAGTTTAAGGAAACGATGTAAATTTTGTCAGCTCTAGTAAACTGGGGCAAGGCAAACACTGAGAGCACTCGGCAGCCCAGCACACATGCTGTATGTTCATGCTATCACAGCACTTTCATAGCCATGCCGTTAGCATTCCTCCCTGCACATACACAGAGAACTGTACTACCACATACTTTCATCTACGCTTTCTCAGGTTAAACACCTGCTACCATTTAAGTTCACTAAAATGTAAGGTAGCCAGTATTTTTAATCAAACTCTTCTGCCCCCAAATTTGAGAGGCCTAAATTTATACCTTCATGCAAACGTGTCGAGATCTAGAGATTACTACCTGCTTACTGTGCTGTTTCAAAGAAATGGGAATTGCAAATGTCTGCACAGAGCTTAAAACCCAGCTTTAGCCTTAAATCAGCAAAACACCACATTTGATATGATCATTTATACAACTATAAAAATAACGTATATTATAAGCGATGGAAATGCGTATGCTACGCTTTGAGTTTTGAAAACGCTCTCTAGTTTTGTAGGGCAGCACGGGGAGAACAGTAATGGGAAAGATATAGCTTTATAACCCTTTTAAGTTTTGTTTGGTTGCAATCAGGAAAACATAAAACAGCACATTAAGGTTTGGCCCAGAAAGAATATCAATTCAGACACAATAGCTGTTTGCACTGCTGAAAAGTTGCAATTCTTTTAAATGAAGTGTAACAGCAGTAATTGTGTTTCTCTGAGCGAGCTAAGAGGCAAATGGTGCATGAATCAATAATGATGTGGCTTGTACACTATTTATCTCTTTGCATGATCCACAGGAAATCCAATTGCATAATTACATTATTCACAGCCTGTCGAGAGCGCAGAATAACTGGATCTTGTTAACATGTGCATTTACCCCTACCTGCAAAGGGCAGATACCCCCAAAGGGGGATCTGGTGGACCTTCTTCTACTAATAACGGGATCGTACTCTCTGAAATTACCAGCACTGCAAAAGGGGGCTTAGTTTCAGCTACCAGTGAACCCATTTCTATAAATATTTTCAACATTTAGAAGTTTCTGAAAGCTTCGAAGTCTTTAGCTGCTAAAAAAGCTGTTACAGTGAGTGCTACCAATATGTCTGCCAACTTCAGAAATCAGATTGCTAGGAATTAACTAGGCCACAGAGACGCAGGTACTTGAACGCAATTATACATCCCCTATTTAGACACCTGAGGAAGCTGCAGGCATAGAACAAAGTTTGCAAACCCAAGTGCTAAAATAGCGTTAAGCACTGCTCACAAGAATAGCCTCTAACAGATGACATTTAGCGTTGGTGCTCAGTAAGTGCATAGTTTCAATGGTTTACCTTCCATCATCACCGAAGCGCACATTTGCAGTGTTTACCAATTTCTGCTGCATCCTTTCCAAATTCCCATTTGGGCCCGTCTGGGAATGGGACAGCAGTGCCACAGCTGGTGGCAAGCCCAGGATGGAAGTGTGCATTTTTAAAAGTGCTTTTATTCCCTGCTTGCCTCCCAAACAGATGGGAGCCCAGGAAAGGCTGCTGGTCCCGAGCAAGCACACAGCCCCTTCCCCCTGCTAGCTGGCCAGACAACCTCCCCACTCCAACCTCTGCTGTAAAACATTCATCTCCTCCCAGTGTAATTTATCTTACTCTGCAAAATCCTGATATGAAACCAGAAGGACCAATCCTGCTGACTCAATTTAATAAACTGCAAGTTCCTACACATCTCTTATTGGAGAATACTAAACCCTAGCAGACTTGCGGCTGAGGCACAAGGAGTTTGCAGCTGCAATATAAAAGTTGAGCTTTTCAAGCTCAAAAGAAAGTCTATATGTCAGCTGGCTGCTTTTCAAAAATAAAAAAAACATTGAGAGTAAGAGATAACACACCTAGACATAAATTATTTAGGAATAAAAAAGTTACTCCGCACTGCAGTTTTACTGTTTGTTTTCTGTACAAATTGCCCACTTCTTTACAATCCAACCCAAATGGAGCAGCTACTGCCAGATGTATCTAAAACTCCAAGCAACTTTCTTAGCCAGGAGGGATACTGAGCACTCCGCCAGGCTACTCTCCCTTTCCCCTAAAGAAGTTTTCCAATCCTGCAGTCAGATTTTCAGAGGGCATCTGCAGTTCAAGCCTTTCTGCTGCGCTGTGCCGCCTGCTGTTCCCTCGCTATGTCAGAATCAAATAAAAAGTAAGCCTGAAAAATTCATCGCAAATTATTTCCTTTATTCGTCGTAGAATAAGAGTATCCCCAAAGAAGCTGCTGTACCACAGACAAGTAAATGTCTCCTCGAGGCACAAACAGATGGGTTACAGGTCTCCATGTTTATGAAACGGGGAGAAATTTATTGCCTCATACATCCTCTTCTGCCATGGGATTATCACTTCAATAGTTGACCTGCTTAAAAGCGATACTGCAGTTCGCTGTGGCTAAAGGTAGTTACTTTTATCAACAGGATGGATTAGAGTTACACGATATGAAACCAGGATAAGAAGCAAACCTTATACTCTGACATTAACTTGGTTTTATTACTAGCCCTGAAGGAAAAATAGAAAATGGAAAAATTCAAATAAAGGAAAAAAACCAAACCAGCAAGTGTTAATGGACAGATGAAGACTTGAAAAAATTTAAAAGCTGAAGACAGCAAATACTTTCTAAAGACATCAAATTAATTTGTATGTATTTTTAATACATTCCTAGTTTTACCAGAGCCATCGCCTGTAAGAGAGGAGTTGAACTGCTTTGTTATTCAGCATGTCGTAAATCAAAACAGACCTAAGATTTTGGCATCACAAGCCTGCATGTGAGACAATGGGAGGAACCAGGAATTCTGTTTTGAGGCCATATCAAGAATCAAATCCAAAATATTATTTCCCGCACAAGGGCCCATTTCAAGATGGACTAGCCTTTAAAATAATGCAAGGTCAGTGAGCATTTATCTGTTGATAACCATGCTGAGACACTGCTACTCTAGGCTCTCTCAGGATCCAACCCGAGATAACCTCTGTTCAAAGGAGGCACGTACAAGACAAACATTTCTTTTCTGATAGCTAACAGTAGCAACGTTAAGAGGAGGAGAGCAATACATAACAGGCAACATTTTTCATTACAGTCCACTGAGGTTACAAAATAAAGTAGGAGACAACAATATCAAATACAGATATTCTACACTATTAAACCACTTTTTTTTTTAATAACCCAGTGGCCTTTTTGCCATAGACTCTGCTACCAAGTCCTTTATGCAGCTTTCTTCTTAAAACAACAGAATCCACCTTCATTACTAATGTACTATAATATTGAAAGTGATCTACATCAAGAAGTCTAGAAGTTGATATAGGAGGTCAAAGTCTGACAAAATTCTTTATAGAGAGTAGTTTACAGAATTATTCAAATTTTATAAGTACGCGCATCCTGTATCACGGCACACAGGAACACAGACCTCAGCATAAGAAAGTCTGCAAAAAGGAGTTTTATGAGCTGCAAAGGAAGATAAAAAACACAACACTTGTTTGTGGACACGTTCATCCTTCCCAGCATAATTTAAATTGCTGTCTTCCCCAGGGCATTCAGCTGAAATGAAACCAAACAATTCCTCTCAGCGAGCTTATACTCTGGGGCCAGACATTTGGATCGACTTTACAAAATTTCAACTTCCAAAGAGCACCAGGTCTTCCCACATTCACTGAAGGTGAGAAGGTACCCAGGGCTCCTGCATTCCCCAAGCAACAGGCAAAAAACATTGTCCCAGAGTCAGGTCTTCTATAACAACAGCAACAAAAAAAAACTGAAGAAATGGATACCAAGAAATAATTGTCACTTCAAGGGAAGGAGACCATAAAGACCAAACTGCAGTCTGTGGAAGACGGCAAGTGAAAGTACTTTGCTGTGTTGGTAAATTCTGGCAGAGGTACGTTTGCAATACACTAAGTTTTAGAATAACAAGCACAATCATGACAGTTCTTGTTCTTGCAGTGCCACTCTGGGTTGCACTAGTATTTAAAATAATATTTTGACAGATGGCCATTACAAAAGCTGTAATTCAATCACAAGATTTCTAAAACACTCTTGAGAGCAAAAGTTTGCTAGATTTATTCATGCCACCGCAGCTCCATTCAGCCACAGACTCAACTTTGACCCGAGCAGAGTTATTTATAGTGCCCACAACACTTAGAGAAGTTCAAAGTTTAAACAAGATCAACACATATGTATAGAGAGCTTACCATGTATTAGATGCACCGATGTGTATCATATTCAATGGTAAACACATCTTCTCAGCACAAAGCCAACTGAAATCATGGAAAACAGATTCTCCCCAAACTGGGGTGTGTGAAGTGAATATAAACAGGCCAGTATGCTGCTCACTCTTTAGAATGAAATATTCCGTGGGCACAGAGTGCTATCTGTGTGAAAGCACTCGGGGACCACTCCTCAAAGTAGTAAGCCAGCAGTACCACCACCCTCCTACATAACAGATGGATGAGAGGGTCCTTCCTACCATCACAGTATGGTTTGTGACAAGGGTCACTGTGCTGAGAAAGGCAAGGAGTTGGAGGGGGAGTTCTTTGGGAAGGGAAGGGCACATTCTTTATTTTTAATCTGATGGGGTATAGGAGATGGTGTCATAGTTTTTACTCTTACTTATACTCAGTATAAGTTATTTAACAATTTGAAGTCCAGGACCTCTGACTGTTATACAGAGCAAGCTGTACGTGCAAAGGCAAGATTCTTTGGGATTGAAGAAGTACTCCCATGAGAAAGCTGAAAGGGTTTTTGTATGCAAGAACAACCCTCTGCTACTTTAATTTTGTATATTTCTCAACTCCTTTTGGAGCCAAAAATAACTACATAGAATAACTCAGTCCCCTCCAAAGTGAAAGATTCTCCTTGAACCAAACAAAGAAGCACCTGTCCAGCAGAAACTCAACAGTTCCCATAATCCTGAAAGTCTGCAAGCTCCCCATTGCTCCTAGCCACCATCAAAGGCAGGACATGAGGTTAGACAGAATTTTGGTCTGAGCCAGCACAGTCATCCTTAAGTTATTTTTGTATTCCAAGCAGAGGACATTGACATATGTAGGACTTGACTGCAAGTACACAAAAGACAGCATCGCTCAAGGCAAAAAGCTAATGCCGATATAACTCACTCAAGTGCGTATGCGCGTTGCGAATTCTGCGCCGTGCCAATCCCCTTGTGCTGTGAATTGTTACAGCCCATGGCTACAGAGTGTAGGCTCTGCAGTGCAAGCTCTAGGAGCAGCATGTCATTTTTCAGGTTATCGAAAACCCAGCTCAGCTAACAGGTCATTTATATGTGGGTCTAAACACGATGAGACTCAGTTGCTCGGGGCTAGAGACCTGTGAGAAAGATAACATTTTAAATTATTTAAATCAATGCGGAGGAAGGCTTAGAAGTGCCTGAGTCACGAACAGCACATGTCCAACTTTATTTCAGACATGCTAAGTTACACTAATATGAAATAGAATAAACAGAAAACAGCAGAAGTGAAAGCTGCAAACAGGAGTACTTCCAGACAGAGACACGCAAACGAGGACTTCTGCTAGCAGAGGTTAGCAAAAACAAGATATATTTGTCCAACAGAGATGCAAGATTAAAATGTTCTGGCACAGGACTCCCCTTACACTGACTCGATTTTCACACTGAAGTTCCCACCTCCAGATCACCCAAGACCTCCTTTGAGGTTAGGGTCCAAATCTCAGCCAGACAGAGATAAAAATCTTTTCCTTACAGACTACTCTTTGCTTCCCTATGCTGCATTGCAGCTTCATCCGCTCGTTGTGCCATTCCTGTATTTTTAAACAAAGTTCTGCCTAAGCCCCCAGTGTGAGTCTGGTATCTCAGGGACAGATAAAGTTCCCTGACATTTCTGGGCTCCCAGCTCACGTTTCTTTAGCAGAAGCAGCACACATCCTATGGATTCATGCATTTAAAGTGCCCTTCCTTATTATTGAACTATGTAACATCTACAGAGATTCAGCTGAAACTGTAAAGTCCTTTTATTCTGAAGTCTTCTGTAATTCCCAGTTCAATTTTCTTGGGTATTAGCCAAGCAGCAATCAGTGCATAAAAAGGGGAGAGGAGGAGGGACTTTTCCTTAATGATAAGATATCAGAAGTTCCCTCAAAAACATCCTCATATGAAATTTTACTTCATGAGGGAATTCCACAGCACAATTCCTCCCATTGCTGGTAACCTCGGCTCACTGACACAGGGATAAACAATACTGCAAGACACATGGGATATTAGCAGCTGTTCTTTTAAAACAGCTTATTTAAACCCACATGGGCAGCTTGCAATCCACCAAGATCAGACTCTTGCCTATGCCTGCACTGGCAGAACGAAGTGTTGCTGGAGTGGGTTTGGTTTTTGCACCGATTTCTTTAGCTGGAGATAAAAACTGAGAAAAATCCATGCCATTTTTAGTTTTGTTCAATGAACTTTAGAGAGGAAAATTGCATTTTGCACATACAATGTGAAAGTACAAAGTTGGTTAACCAGACAAGTAAAGGAAAAAAATATCCTGGTAAAAAGAGAAAATAGAGGAAGGAGAACATAAATATGGCATCTTGCCTTTTTCAAACCTGTGCACACATTTTCATCTTTTGAGAGTTTAACCACAAGTTTTCCATATGAAATCAATGCTCATCACCTGAACTGGATTTACCCATACCATGTGGTGAAATGAAAGAGCTGATTGCATCACATACAGCCACTTGGGATGAAAACCTAGCCAACAAGAGAGCTCCTGATTAATCATCACATCAGTGGAAGTGATGGAAAACAAAGTGACAGACCCTGAAGTCAACTACTTAACAGAATGTAGCAAAGCACAAAAACACTCTTCAGTGGAAAAAATCCCACCATTACACCACACAGTAGCACTTTGGGCTGAAGATGGTGTTGCGTTCTGTTTTCATTATGGGAACATCTGATAGGTATTTAAGGGATTTGAAAAACTCAGAAAAGCTCCTTGAAAAACAGGAAGGTATTGTGGTCCTCAGTGTTATAATCAAATGCTGCAATTCAAGCAACAAAAAAAAAAGCATGTTCTGTCAGAGGCATCAGATCAAACTATTAATCTGCCTATCTGTGCTGTAACAAAGCAGGAAATAAGTTATCTTTTATCTGCTTAAGCTGTACCAAAGTGGGGAAGGAGATGTGTTTATGTTTGTTTTATAAATATCTGGACAGTTGATGTTAAAAAGTAGTCCTTTTAAACACCAGAGGACAATTTGCCCAGAATACAATGAAAAGCCCAAGCAGAGTAGGGATGTATCTATTTGGAAGACGTGATCAGTGCTTTGTACGTTTTAATTCTTCTCTTCGTCACTGCATCTTCCTTTTGCATTTGTTCCCTGTGCAACAAATTTGTATGCTGAGCACAGCTGTTCAAGCAGCACAGACACAGGTATTATGGTGCCAGGAAAAAAAAAAAAAGAAACCACACATACAAATCTATGTTTGTAACAAAAACAACTCTAAACTTTTCAAAGGAGGTGCTTGCATGGTAGTTGACAGCAATCCCAAACTACCAAGGCCCTCAACCTTGCCTTCAGCATACCCACCTTTGGGTTCAGCGTCTGTCCGTCCCCATGACATAGATATGAGTTGAATTCCTATCTCCACACGCAGTCCAGAGGTCCCGACTCATCACCAGCAGCTACTGTAATAGGCGCTCACTAGAAGCCCCCCACTGCTGATCCCTGTTGCCATTTCGGCAGAGAGGACAGCTACACGGCTCAAAGCAGTCCATGAACTGCAGTTTTCAGCCCAGCACGTTAAGCTAAAGATGTCATTTCAGCTCACCATAACACACCAAGCTGAAGATCGTCACAGGTCCAGAGCTGGTACCAGGGTGGCAATTTCCATGACGAGGCAGATGAGCCACAGGTCTGGGTGGGGAAAGGGCACCTTCAAGTTATCCCAGAGTTCTCATCCCAAGCACCAGCAGCATTCACATCTCATACAGCTGATTGAGGACCAACTTCATGTTACAGTATTTGGGTATTACACTAAATTTGCATTACAGTAGCTTTTCTACATGCCGATGAAAACCTTCTGGCTTTCTGAATTATTTCTCAGTAATTTTATTGGTTATATGTACTGATGTCACACATGTTCATCTGTATTGACTTTGAAGTGTTACCTCTTACATTGTGTCCAATCTCAGTTACTACTTACGGTAACTATGTTAAAAAAACCAACCCAAGTGGACTGCAGAAGGAACCTTACATCATTATTTTTATTCTCACTGTAGCTTCTTAAGGCCAAATTGTATTCAAGACTAGAGGACTGAATTCATTTTCATTATCACTGCATAAGAGAAGTTGTGACATAATGCTATTCTACTTTCAGCAAATTATCTTCCAGAAATCCGCTTAACTGTCATGCCGCTTTAGCTTCTGTTACTTAAAAGCACCATTTGCTCTAGGATGTTGTGGATGCTGTTTACAGAGATTTGAGATGAAGCAGCCAAGGTTTGTAGAAGAGAAATCCATGAGAGTTACAAAACACAGAGAAGCTTCTTCAGACTTGGAAAAACTTTACTCAAGAGTCAGAAAATAAAAAATAATTGAATGTGTGGGGACAGGAGGGAAAGCATTTTCAGGCTTTTTCTTACCCTCATCCTGAAGTACCCACTTCTGATCACTGTTAGAGAGGAGAAAGGATCTTAGACTGGACTCTGTCTGGTCCTGCTCAATTGCCCCACGCCATCTTATCTGTCATGGAGGCACCACATGTTTGGGAGAGTGAGGTGGAATCCATTTCCCATACCATTAAGGCAGTCTACACAGCGCTGAGACGAACAAAGGCAAACTCGCTGCCACTCCAGACCACCCTTATTTGACTGACTTGTGTATTTAATGTTCATTTTTGAATCTTTCCCTCCTGACTGCTTATGAAAGAACATATTATATATATTAGGGAAGAGAGGCGTGAGATTTCTCCTTTGGTTCTGAACACCCATGAAAAGTAAACGTCTTTGAAATCCCTGTGCATCAGCCTTGCCACAACCCCACTACTGAAACTGAAGGCTAAACCAAGGTGGATACATTCGCACCCCAGAGGTATTCATACTGCCTACTGCAGGCATGCACTGCATGCGATTCACAAGACAGCAGTGGGGGCCCCTAAACACCCCTCACACTTTGGAAGAAGGCAAAGGAGGAAGATACAGCACACTTAAGTTGTAAGAAAGTAGCTAAAAGCTACTGAAACCTGTGCTGAGATGGGGCTCCTGCACCTCAAGAAGCTGACACTAAGATGTTTAAAAATAATAGTGATTAAAAAACCCAACAAATAATGCAATATTTACAAACGTGCCATACAGCACAATGCAAGATAAACCAGCTAGAAGTCTGACAGCCAGAACCAGTGGTCAGCACCACACCCAGACACATTAGGGTGGGCATTAACACCTGCCAAAACCACATCCATAATCCTGTGAATTAAAAAAGGGAAACCCTTAAAGGGCCATTCCCACACACCGAAAACCCTTGCAGAAACAAGGGTTAGCCCATCTTGGGCTTAGGTAGATACTTACCTGCCTCAAATAATCCTCATTGCTCCTCAAAAACCACCTCCAGCCTGAATATTCTAACTGCAGACTCAGAGAGTGGTTTGGTTGGTTTGATTTTATTAATGGGATAAGAGCACTTGCCCAGGAGCTGCTTACATTTTGCTTACACTTTTCCTTTCCTTCAAGCGCACCAATACGAAAGATAAATACAAACTTTAGGCAGTATTTGGGAAAAAAAAGCACATTAGGAGGGTAAAATATCAGCACTGTGGACTTTCCACAGTGCCAAATATTTGTCACACTGCCTAAATCAACAATGGGAAACAGAAAATTGCTGATAATGTTGCACCTAGCTTCAGACCTCTGTAGAGTAATCATCACAAATAAACAAGCTAGAAAAGTCAGCCTCTGAAATTAAAAAAAATAAACCACAGGCTATTCATCAGGGGAGAGGAGGGAGGAGCACCAGACCCAGGATAATCACAAATGCATGTCTGCAAGCAGGAAGAATGGAGGGCAAGGAATCTTTCCCAAACTCCTACCTAGTACTTCAAAAAGCTTTAGCATGTAAATAGAGAATAAAAAAAATAAAAGTTGATTCCAGTGTTTATTATTTGTTTCTAAATCATTGCATGGATCTGTTAGGAAAACTCTTATTTCCCAGCAAGATCTCTTTACAATTATTCCATTTCCCCATTTATTTCCTGTATAAATCAAGTGGTATCAGTGATAGATTTCAAGTCAAAGCAGTTGATACTCTGTGTTAGCACCAAGGATATGCAGATTTGTTCAGGTATGAAAATGCTGACTTAAATAAAGAACTTTATATGCTTGACAGGCACTAAACTGGTGGTAGGTATGCATTAGGTACATATGGATATACTAGTTATTCTTAAGTGACAATGGCTTGTTCCTCCTTGCTCCAGCCCAGCTACGCAGAACAGCTGGGAAATAGCGGAAAGCCACTGACATTTCCAGGGGTTGTTTTTTGTGATCCATCCAGTCACATTAAAACAATTACTAAGCTCAAAAGCTCATTTTTACACAGGCCTCCAAGCAGCCATCAGATAGTAACGACACGCATTCAAACACTAATGACCTCCGCTCATAAAATTTCAATTGCAATCCCAATGAGCAAGTTACTGCAGTCAGAAATACAAGTTTTTGTAAATGTCTACAAGCTGCTCATTCCCTAGTTTTGTAGACTTGACAAGGAACATATCAAGCCATTCCATTGAGAAAGGCTATTCAGAGCCAGGGGAAAAACAAAAAAAAACACAAGAAAAATAAAAACAGAACAACAAAACCACAACCAAGAGCATCCAAAAATTTTCACTGAGAAATAAATTTTGCTGAAACTTCTTTCCAAATTTTAAACCATCCTAGAAGGGAATGTAGGGTTTTTTTTAGAAGTTAAGATCTGAAATTTCCAAAGCTTCTAAACACAGCAGAAGTTGGCTAAATACTCAGTTTCAGAAACTTCTTATGAAATATACATTTTATATATTCCCGAAGACATTAGGTAAAATGCGTGTCAGTTTTCACACATAGGCACTTCATGCTATCAAATTTACTTTTAACTAATATTTAATTTTCTCTGACCTGTAGTAAATGGAAGTAAATTCACTTCCATTTCCTATGATCAAGTATTTACTTTATGCATGAAAAAGAACAGAAGACCACAATTACCTTTAACTAATTCTGTATGTATAATCAAGTACAGCAGCATGTAGGGTATGAATGTAGGGCTATTACAGATCCTGTGACCTTTCAGCTCATGTCCCAGTGGCTCTAGAACAAACCAGATTTGATGAATGCAATAAAATCTTTCACCTTTCACGTATGGCCAGAACTATTTTAGAGAGTGCTGTAGCAGGAGGCAGCTGAGCCCCAGGACAGACACACAAGTGCATAAAGGCTTTGAAACTAAACTCGGTGGCAAAAATTACCAACATAACTAAGGGTTGTTGGAAGAGAAGACACCAAAAAGATTAAATTTTTTAACAAACTGGAAAATACTATGAAGACCTAGAAGTGGGACTAGAGACTATTGTTCAGCAGCAATATGTTCCATGGGGCTGCTCACTGAATATAATTACCCTGCCTCCGAAAAGAGGAAAATAATGGCCTGCATTGTTCATTTCCAATATGCAGAGAATAATTACATTTTTTTAAGTAAGTGCTGAAAAGACACACCACTTCCATCCGCTCTCTATCTTGACATTTGCTGTGATTTATATAACAATTCAGCTCAAATAACTGAAGATTGACAGTTGAGTAAATTGCAAACAGAATACTTCAGAAGAACCTGAAAAATTACACCATTCCCAAAATGCAAGCTGGCCACTCTGCAAAAGTTTGAGAATAAAGATCAGTAAGAGTATTTGTAAGTTGGCAGGAAAACAAAAACATAGACTCTTAGAATAAAATCAGTCAGTTATATTGCATACCAGACTTCAAGGGTTCTTTTTGAAAGAATTATATGCATGTTCCTATAAGTGGCAGGGACTACATATTCTGAATCGAAACCAGGAAGCCCCTAGACCTCTGTTATTTGCCATATCACTATTTTTTCAGACACAAACTCCCTGGTAGGTAGTAACATTGTCATGTATTATGTGCCAGAGTTTTCAAAGCAAGCTCGTTTTTCCTGGGTCCTCTGTCTCTATGAGCTGTTATCAAGCAGAGGCAATGATTACAAACTCAAAACATGAACTGATATTCATCTTATGACTACACTCTTTGTCTTCTTTCATCAGATTTCAAGGTGAATAAAGAATAACAGGATTTAGCTCCACAAGGTGTTTCATTAATGGCTTCTCCAAGGATAACAGACGTTTTTTTCAGCTCAGAAAGTCAGCAATAACCTTCCAACGCTGTGATGACTTTAACTGCTGTTTCATGCGGTTTATGCCAGGTCCTTATCACACAAAAACAGAAGCAACCGGGCCAAACAAAATAAAATTACACAACTTAAAAGGCTTAATATTCTTTGTCAGAGAGCTTCTAAGAAGCCATGGGCTTTGGAAGAACTCGTTTAGCATTATTGGCATATTAATTGCAAAAAGGCAGGCATGGTTCTGAGAGACTTGTCTATAGGAATCATTTCAAAAGCCACTTGTTCCAGATTACACTCAAAAGGGATTTTTAATAAGCAACTTGACTGCTTAATAACCACAAAAACAAAGAACGATATTCAAACCTACCATTGTCTGTTTACTTTGTGTTCCCTCGATTTCTCAGTGGCATTTGGTCACTGTGAAAAGAAGAAAAGAAAAAGAATTAAGCAACCTTTAAATCTTAGGCCCTCGCCTGCTTCTGCACTGGTCAAAATCCACAGCAGCCCTAGCGAGATCAACGACACGCATATAAACAAGATTAATACTGGATGCTTTCAGATAGATTTAATACTGTTCTGGGTGGTTAGAGGGTTTCATTTGCATAATATTTTCTTTCCTAGCCTTAGAGCAACAAAAGCAACCACAAACAAGGTAGTGATTGGGATGAAAATGCATTTGAACCTTTTGCCATGTAATCAAAGATAATAAAGGTCTAATTACAATTTAACATGTTTTGTGATGATCAAAATAAGTCACACGAACTACACTTCTCTTGCAGAGAAAAAGTGTTATTAAAATGCACTAGAAGTCGCACCCCTCTACCTTCCATTTAGGAATCTGAAAACAACAAATTAGGGATGTATGCCATAATAAGGAAAAATTTTATGGTGTTTTTATTAAATCTAAGAGGCATTTGGAATTATATTTGGTCTCAGTATATGCATGCAATGCTATTATTTATCCACAATTACTTGGTGGTTTCTGAAAGACCTAATGCAATTCAGATTTCTGGAGTTCAGATTTTTTTATTTATTTGTTTTTAAAATTTGTTCCTTATTTAACAAGTTTAACACGTGTGCACTCCCCAGTTGAACTGAAGTTTTATTGCTGATCTACCAGTCTCTCCCCTTAACAGATTTCAGAAACTCGCACCTTTGCTCAAGGTAGCCCACTTCTGAGCTTCAAGAGTTGAAAGCTATAAAGATGATGTTTCCAAAATGCACCACCCATATGGTCTGGAGCCAAGGAACAAGGCAAGTGCCAGGGACCTGCCCAAATTGGGCAAGGGGCTGGGAAGGCATTCCTAGACATTAGGAAAAACTTCTTCACCAAGAGGGTTGTCAGGCTCTGGAATGGGCTGCCCAGGGAGGTGGTGGAGTCCCCATCCCTGGAGGCATTTAAAAGAAGGACAGATGAGGTGCTGAGGGACAGGGTTTAGTGGTGGGATGGCAGTGCTAGGTTAACGGTTGGACTCGGTGATCTTAAAGGTCTTTTCCAACCGAGGTGATTCTATGATTCTATGATTCTATGAAATAAACCCCCTCCTACAATCACCCATTTCCAGTGTGAGAACAGCAAAATTGCACGCTCAAAACTGACACTGCCATACTTGTATCACTGCAAGATACAGAAATCTCAGTCACTTTACCATTATCAGGAGTCGCTGAAGTGGAATATGAGCTCATGGCTTAAATGGAGGAAAAACATTCACAAGATGCAGCAAAGGTCAAGCGTGCTGAAAAGGTGAAGCGTATTTACTTCTTCAGCAGGCCGAGTAAAACTTACTGGAGTTGGCCAAGCAAGTGGTTCCTGATAAAAGTATGTTTGAACAAACCATGCTTAGTGTTTAATTTGAAGGCGCAAGTTTAATAGGAAAGAACAACCTTGGAACTGCAGCTTAAGGTGCCGTGCTGCTATGGCCACACTTTACTTCAGGCTCTAGAAAGTATTTCATTAGAATAGACTTTGGAGTGAAATCTGTCTTGATGGCCAAGTGCTGGAGTGAAGACTGCTCAGATGGAGATGGGAGGACAAGAGCTAAGCAGCAGAGACAGGACCACCATGGCAGGCCATAGCCCGCAATGGAGGGGCTTGCACAAGCTAAAGCAGCTTGGAAAGATTGTGTCAGCTTGTAAGTATGGAAACCAAGGAAAAAAGCACAATAGGCTAGAAAGGACCAAGTCAGCTGCTTTTGCAGGTACAATCCACCCATGGAGTCCCCCAAAACTTTGGGGGACCCAGAGGTAACCTGCAACCTGGGGCAGATGGGCTGCAGGAGAGGTGGGAACACACCAGTATAAACATCACACGGATTACATGCATGAAAATGTGAGAATCGTGTCTTGAAAATCTCTAAGGACTGACTCATGCTTATATGCTGGATTCCCCATGTGCAAACACCAAGACAAAGAAACTTGAAAAGTTAGTAACCAAGGCACATTCTGTAAAATTATTTTACTAAAAAAAAAAAAAATCAATGGAACCAATTACCTGAAAAATGCATGCATATTTAAATAGAAAAAACCAAAACCCAAAGCAAAAACACCCGTAAACATCTGCACGGTGATAGAATCAGCAAGCAGCAGCATCGACTCAAAGAATTAATCCTGACAGATAACATTTTAATGGAGTTAAACTAAAGGCTGAGGGGATAGAAGTAACCATTTCATTTAGCTACACTAAGTAGTCATGCTTGAAAATTGATTCAAGTTGATGGGAGTGAAACACACACATTATTGTCTATAAACTACACTGAAAACTACAAGAAAAGTGTTATAATACATGAAAGACACAGGCAAAGGGAAATGTTAATGCTAGGGGGTTTTACAATTCTAATTAATCACTCAAAAGAGAAGAAATGGAACTTTATGCTAAATTAGTAGGCCCTACAAGGTTAGTCAAAGAAGGGAGAAAGAGACCTAGCAATACAAATATTGCCTGGCATAAAATAAAGCCATCATTGGAAAGATGCAGAAAAACTGTTTCTCCGAAACATGAATTTTGCCAGAATCAAGATTACATCAGTACAGAGTAGACTGTAATTCCTTGTGACTTTGCAGCATTGCTCACTTTAGAGATGAAAATAAGCTAATCAAATTCAGGCTGCATCTGCACAGACATTGAAGAACACTGAAAAGAGATAATAGACTGTCACACCACCCCGGTACAGCCGAACCAAGACTATCTTGTAATTCTCAGCACTATTTCCACGACCACAACAGCAGCATACAAAGAGTTGCGACATAAGCAACACAGCGGAGCATGTTGTGGGAAACACTTGAGAGCTCGCTGCAGTTTGACACTGCTCTGCAAAGCAACAGTCACGCAGCAGAGACTGTAGCATCCACTAACGCTTGAAAGATTTTGTTGCTTCTTGGTGTACTAATACCATTTTAGGGGCCATCAAATGAAGATAACACAGGAAACATTTGTGACTCCGGGGAAAGCTTCGCGATTATATCATCTATCAGGCACCGGGAAAAATCTCATGAGAAAAAGCTGTTGAAGTCTCAACACTTACATTTTCTGTTCCAATCATTTCCAATACTGCAAGAAAGGACAATATATTCTCATTTTTCTTAGAGGCTTGTTGGCCTAAGTACACTCCGGTGTCCTTCTACATCTCTAATTTGCACAATTCTTCAAGAAGAGGCAGAGTGAGACACAGGGAGAAGACAGCTGGGAAGCACCACAGGGAGTTAGGGCATGGGGGAGTGAGAGTAGGAAAGAAACAACTAAATTCAAGGGGGAAAAAAAAGAAAGCAAATTGAAAGACTTGTTTGAAGTCAGATCTCCATCTATCCTACACCACGGCACTGCTGTTCACAGCACAACGGAATTATGTGTTGCTTGGAGCTTAAAATTTACAGACCTTGTCTGCATGAACCACCATGGTTTTGAAGCATTTTTGAGAGTTGCCTTGAGAATTTATGATGCACTCAGCAGTTTGTCTGAATCCACGAGATGAAAGCTAGGGGACAGAAAGGGGACTTAACCAAACTCAATGTCATAAGGCAGATCTGCTTTTCTAGGGGATAAATAGAGTTTCTAATTTATAGTACCATGTTCAGACTTGCAGATAAGACCTTAGGAAAAAAAAAAAATACGAGAAAGTCTGGACTGCCTTTTCACAACTGTACTGATGCTGAGAGCAATTCCTTTTCTCCCTGTCTTGAGCACCTGGTAATAAAGGAGCTTGCATAGAAACACACAAGCAAATTTCACAGGAATTTATAAAACCTAGCTGATTTTAACAGAAAGATATGTTGTCTAAAAGTAGAGAGAGAATTAAGTGTTCTTTACCATTATTTCATTGCTAGAGTCCCCATAAAGTCTGTACAACTGGAAACCCACTCAGCTCATACAGAAAGGTCTGCAGGACAGGATCCATCTCCAGATTTTTGCACTGGAGAATGCACTGATGAGCCAAATCAATGAATGCACCCTACTAGCCACATATGCCTCCCCCAAGGCAAAGTTTTGAGTTCCTATCAAACTTAAAATACACTTCTTGGCTGAGACACCTATCCAGATGAGCTTCCCAGTCTTTATTATATCTTCAAAAGTTATGAAGCTGAAACAGCACGATCTTTCCATCTAACACGCTGCACAAAGGATTTCCCAGCGTTAAATCCTATTTGTATTAGAATCATATCTCATAGAAAAACAGGGCAATTAGTTTCTAAAATAACCAGTGTCAGAAAATCCTCTACAGTGAAGAGTTGTCCAAATGTTAATTATTCACCCACTAGGAAAAAGCCAAGTCTTATCTGCTGAACTGTCAAATACCTGTTCCCTCCGAGACAGTTATCAAGTCACCCTTCAAATTCTTCTTTATTAAACCAAGACTGAGCTGCTAGAGACTTCTAAGGCAATCCTTGCCGGTTCTCCAGGCAACCCTCCTGACTGCTCAGAGCTCTCTTGGGTTTCCAGCTTCCCCCGAAATCGGCAGGGCACAGGGCAGGCTCGCAGGCGCTGAGCTGGCTGACACACAGCAAGGCCTTCCCATGCCCATCCCACAAGCTGGGGGATCTCAGCTTCTCTTTATTTACCACTGCAACTTCCCCCCCAGATTAGAAGTTTAAAGATAGTATTTATTTGTGCCATCTGAAAATTTCTATTGCTAGGGATCTTATCAGGACTTTTTTCCTCCTCAAATCACCAATTTAACAAAATAGCATGGAGACAAGGCACAAATTGTGTGAAAACCTGCCAGGAAAACCACTCCAAACCTACAGGTGGATGATGTCTACGGTCCCACCAGTTAGTTGGCTTTTAGTGCATTTAGTACTGGCTGGTTAGTTTCTTAATCAAAATATCACAACAGCCAAATTTGCATTCCACAGAAAAGTATACTCTATCAATGTTATTAGTTTTATCACCTGTAATATCATCAGTTTTACAAGATGTATTTTCTACACCTTTGTTTTGTATGAGATCAATTACTTTCTGGTCTTTTATTTGTTATTCAAAACCTGTATCAGTATTTCAGTCATAACCAAGATCAGGGTAAGTCATGCCTACAGCAACTTAAATCACCTTCTCTGCCTGTTCAGCTATATTTACAGCATTAACATTCAACCTTTTGTATTTCCCCCATGTTTCAACCTACACTAAACAAACAAAATTAAAGTCAATTCAAGCGAAAAGTGCCTTCACCCACTTTTATATAACGCAAGTCATCAGCTTACAAATGATTGTGTGTTACTCAGTGTCCTTCTGGTATCTGGCTATACAATGAAAGACAGAGGTAAGCTACTGTGCAGAGTTTAAGTAATCAGCTAATCTGCATTAAGTGCTCAAATACCTCACCTCAACCCCCCTGATGTTTGGCGAGGTGAGTTACCCCTAAACAAAAGACTAATCAAATGCAAAAAACCGCCGCTGAGCAGCTCACACCACCCAGGCTCACCCGAGGTCGGCTCACAGTAACTCATCCGTGGGCTCATAACATTGGTACAGCCAGACAGGAGAGGAGTTAATCACCACCTCCATTTGATGTGACCACATCACCTGGCTGTTCCCTAGATACAGCTCAGAAACATTAATTAAGCACATGCTTCTGCATATAACTGCTGAAAACCATCACTGCTGTCTAATAATACAATATGAAGTTTTGGTGGTGGTAGCTTTCTCTAAACTTAAAATTCTTTATTTTACTCAGTGCTGACAATTATAGTTACTTCTTGTATCCTGTTTCTTTCTTGACCAGCTTCTACTCCTCTTATCTCAAAAAACCACCTTGACATGCGGAAAACAGACTCCACAATCTGTAGGTTGTAAAGTAGGTATGTTTATTCAGCACTGGGCAGCACGGGGGGCAGTCCCACCAAAGTCATGTGCACCTCCACATGGCAACTTGTCCTGTTTATATGTAGCAAAGTATTACATATGCATGAAGTTTCCCAATACGCCTATACATATGCATAACCTGTCCCCGCGTCGTATTAAAATCAGTTTCATGAGGTGTCATTTCCATAAGTCCCTCCCGACTGTGCTTGCTCAGTGCCTCCTTGTGGTGGTCATCGGGGGTCATGGGGATGAAGGCTGATGGCTCCTCTTCGTCACCGCCAGTAACCCCTTGTTTTTGCGCAGACTCAGTTGCTCCTTGGCTCTTGCCCAAACTGCAGGGTCGGTGTAAACCAGTTCTTAAGGTAAACTCCTGGTTCTTATCAAAAACTGTCCTTCGTAAGGAGCCACAAATCTTCCTGTGTCAATTAGTTCTCATTCCTTCTAGTCTAGCAACCTTGACAAACTGTTATTATCTTTTTGCTTCATGCCCTCCCAATTCTTCCTGTCCTTGAATAGGGTTCTAAATTTACTAAGTAACTACACTACTGACTTTAGCAAAGCATCAGCAAACTAGACAATAAGGCCTAAATCTTATGCATGTAAGCCGCTTACATCTGGGGGTCTTTTGACCCTTAAGGTATGAACCTCTTACTACCAATTTCCCCTTGCAGGTCTGGATGTTTGGGAATTTATTGTCAGTGTGCCTTACATTAGATGCAGATGTAGCAATGCATTTATTTTAGGAGTAGTTCCTTTTTCTCTCGACTGTGGGCTTCAGGGTATATGGCGAAATACTCCTGGCAGTTCCAAAATATCATTTATTTTTTCTATTTAGACATCATCTTCCTACCTGCTTGGCTAATAACCTTTGCAGCTTTTAGAATGGGCCTTTTAAAGCACTAAAATTGTAATTGGTTGGGTTTTATTCTATGCACATCACACATACAATCAAGTTATGATCATTGTATCTAACCTAGCCTCAATTTTCAATTCCATGTTTCATTTTTAACCTGCCAGAGCAAGGTCTAATGTAGGTTTTGCCCTTGTAAGGCACAGGAGAAAGTTTTGCAGCTCAAAACATGCTGCAGTTTTGTTTTGGTTTTTTTTTTTTTTTTTTTAAGGCAGCTCCTGCCTTGCACAAAGAAAACCATCACCAGGGGCTTTGGGAGAGCTGGGTGCTGCAGCCCCTGTCCCCCAAAGCATCTCAACCTCCTACTCGAGGAACAGTCTCCTGGCTTCTTCTGGGGTCCTGCCACAAGGGGAAAGAAAACGGACAGTCTCAAACCCACTACTGAAAGGGTGCTGGCCACTCAGTAGTTACTCGAGCCAGTAATTTATTTCTGATTGGAGCCTCAGAAGTGGCAATGCCTTTCCTGACAGAAGCACTCGCATGCCTCTCTCATTCAAACTTTGCAAAACAGGTCAGACCCAGGGGTTTTAATATTCTAACCATGCATGTTTTGCCATCAGGTTTCAGCAGTACAGCGCAGTCATAGCTATGCTCAGAAATTAGCTATTCTAGGCCCTCCTGCCTGTTTTTTCCAGGTTCCTAGCACTGACATAGAGACAATTACAATTTTCTTCTCTCCTTACCCTTTGTCTCAACTAATTTTATTCATAACATCTTAATTTTGCACTAAACAAGCACTCCTTTGTTCCCTGTTTCACCCTTTCTTTCTGCCCAAATTTAATGCTCTCCTGTCTATTCCTTTCCTGAGCCGCAAAAATTTGCTTTCTGACATGAGCCAGAGGCCAAACTCACCATCCTCTTCCCTGGGGTAAACTTGTGACTACAGTATAAAATCCCCTCCAAAGACTATCATGCTTCTCATCGTAAGGAATTTCCAGATGTTTCTTACCTAAATTGCTGATACACCTCAGACATTTAGACATCTCCCACAACATCCAGAGCAGCTCCTCATTAACTGTCCTCAAAAACAAAAGGGAAATCATGAGCTTCATGAATTTATGTAGCTTTTGAGCTGCCTAAAGGACTTTCCACATATTTATATCCACAAGAGCCCAGACACAACTTTGCCAGGATTAGACTCAACATTTCATTTTTATCAAGGTCAACCCAAGGAGGAATGGAGCATTCACCCAGAGCCATCTTGGACACTTTCCAGACTCCATGAAAGCAACCCCTTATCCTGAGCACCCTGATTCTATTTGAGACCAGATGATTTTCTTTTGAATTTATGACTGATCTTTCATAAAAGTAAGATTTGTGTGAAATGTCAATTCAAGTTTCAAAACACATCTGACCTTTTCCAAATATAGAAGATTTTTAGATCTAGAAAACTAGAAACTGTTCTGTATGTAATTTGCCACAAAGAAATCCAAAATAGTTGAGGAGTCCTGCATGAAGCTGCATCCTCATTAGCATTTACTTTCAGATCTTCACCATTAAGCCACAATACAGCTGGGGAAAGGTCACTGAAGTGTTTCTGCAAAGCATACTTTCAAAGTGGTTTTATGTAGATGAGTTATTCTTGACCTACATTGCTTAGAAAAGCAAAAATTTAACTCTGATAATGACTGTTGAATTAGAAGACAAAACCAGTAAGGGTGGCCAGCATTTTACCATGGGATCTGCCCCAAGCCAAGACATGGGGCAGCCTGCAGGACCACACGTTATTCATGCAATAACTGTGCCAAGAGCAAAGCCATAAACCTCGTGAGAGTACCTGGGGGCTACAATTTCACATGCATCTCATCAGATGGTAGGGAAATTGGACATGAAAAAGGCAGAATTTGATCTAAACAAGTGATGAACAAATGTCTCAAGGTGCTCTGGGGTAACCTGGCAGCTTTCACCAACTCCAGAGGGAGAATAGGGACCCCCAGCCGCCTCTCTTCCCTCACACCAGACAAGGGCTGTAAATCCCCCATGCTGCTAGAAGCTTCCCAGCTCTGTTCTGAGAGATTTATTGTCCAATAGGGCCTTGCGCAAACTGAAAAACTGGAAAATGCTGACTTCTTCCCTGAAGTCTGATTTAACTGGCTTCCAAGGAGACCTGTCCAAGGCATTCACATCTTAACAGAGAAATAAAGGTTAGACCCAGTATCACAGTGACAGGGAAAAAACCCACAGTTAACATCCTGGCTAAATATATACTGCAAACTCTGACAATGAACCTTCGATGTCTAAACCTGCCCACATTCACATTCTGCATTTATATATGAACTAAAAATGTATAGTGTATTCAGGTGACCTTGTTTCACTTCAGTGTATAGATTTGGGAGAATAAAAAGCTAACGAAGCCTAGAAGAAGAGATAAGCCATAAGCAGTATCAATGTGGAAATACAACAACAATCTTGTCTCAGAACTGAACATGTATAGGCTGAAAATAAGCTAAAGGGCTGTGATAAAAGTGGCAGTCTATAGCTGAGAAAGGAAAACAGCAACAAGAAGAAAGAAAAAAGGATTTACAGCATATGAAGAACTATACTGTTATTTCTTTACTGCAATATACCAGGGGACCAAAGGAGGAAGATGAACTACATGCAAAGAGACACAGGCACATTTCTGATGTTACTGAGACTATGATTAAAGACAAATAGTTTCAGCAAAGATGACAGATATAGCAAACAAAAAATGTCAAGATTAGTAACATGCACAGGTTTGGGGTTTGGGGTTGGGTTTTTTTGTTGGGGTTTTTAAGAAAAAAAAGCTGTCTTTAGGCACTGATAGCAGATGCCGCTGTATAAAATGTATAGGGACATGCAGATGAAAAAAATTAACCCAACTGCTGAAGTTTAGTTCCTCTCCTTCCACGCTCTGATAAGCTCTGAGCCACCAGAGACTGGCAAACTCCCCCGCCTCGGGGAATTAAAGGCAGATTTGATGAAAAGCCTGAGCATTGTTAGGAGCTGCCACTGAGACTGACAGATAACTTCTTGGGTTGCTGAACTTCAAACAGGAGCAGCTGGAGATGCTGGGCTTGCTGCGCTGCCTCTCACAAGCTGCTGTGTTATATGCAGAGCAGGAGGACAAAGCCAGTCTTGCTCACTGAGGTATCCCACTATGCTAATTAGAAAGCACAATAAAAATTAAATTGCTTGTACATTACACCGCTATGTGAGTCTGGGGAGGAAGAGGTCTTTCATTTAAGGAAAGGAGGAGGGAAGAGGGAAAATTAAGTTATTTTTTCTTTACCTTATTTGTGTTAAAACATTCTACCAGTATGAATTAATAATGCATTTGTAAATCAGGCTTCATGATTTCTTATTGCATTAAGCTGCCAGTGTGTTGCTAGTAATAGATTCAGAGCATTCATTTATTTTGTGCTGAACTTCATTATTGGCACTGTAAGGGAATAGCCATTTTTATCAGGAAGAAAGCTAGCATATTGTTCAGCAGAAGAATAAAATTTATTTTAGCCTCTTTGCATAAGCCATATTGGAACAGACTGAATTTGTTTCCTCGGAGTATATGAAAATCCCATATGGATTTCAGATCCTATTTACAGCTGTACAGACTCAGGGCCCAATCCTTGCAAGGCTTTCCTCCATGTAGACCGACCCTCTTCTGAATTTCAATTGCAAGTTGAAGTCACTGTAACACCCTGACACTTTTGACAGCACAAAATACTTCCAGGGGAAAAAAAAAGTAGCACTTACAGAAAAAAAATTAGCAATAATATTTCAGGTGACTGTTAACCCCTACCACTTTTATTATCTAGAACAATACTTCGCAAACTTTTTCAGCCTAAGAGCCATGTAATATTTTTGACAAGGGTATTAAAATACTTTTCTGAAGTTTCCTGATTTGCCCTCTGCTGTTGATGGTACATGACTCATCAAGCTGAAGAACAATTTAGATCACTGCATGAAGCTGGGCATCCCTTCATAATTTCAATTAATTAGGATTTACTGAGCTGATCCCCTCACTTTTGCTGAGCACAGCTTTCAAAAGTTTACATTACCCTAGAGATGACAGATAGGAACTTCAAACCTTTTTACAGCCTAAACTGGAAGGAAAGTTTTGGTTCCTTTAAAAAAAAAAAAAAAATCTATGAGACAGAAAAACCAGAGTAGACAGAAAACTTAAGACACTCACTCCTGATTCCAGGGAAAGCCAAGCAGGCAAAGGCCAAATTGACTAGACACATCCCAAAACCCTATGAAAGGGCTATTCAAGACAATTCCCTACTCACAGTGGCTGAATGAAGTGCAGCTCACATTACTATTTATACGATTTCTGGACAGATAAGAGCTCAAACAAGGCCCCAGAGTGCCACAAACCAACAGATGTGTTCAACTTCATTGCCATGGGTAAAACATGAAATTAATGGAACAATTTTTAGAAATAAAGTTAAGTACTCACTTCAAGATCAAGGGTCTTGACTGAAGTCAGCCCCAAATTAGGATGTGGACACTATCTACCCCCAGGTGGTGACTGCTGATTTCTTTAGGCCTTCTTGATGTATAAGTGGATGCAGTACTGAAATTCCTGAAGCCCGCTTTAGACACTCTTTAATTTGCTACCATGACATGCAGCCCTAACTTTCCTGCATTTCTTTAAGTGTGCTATTTCATACACTGGGCTTTTTTTCTTAGCATAAAGGCAAGAAGGGTGTTATAATAAATGAATTATTTTTTAAGCCTTTTTTGTATTCTTAAGCTGGCTATTGGCTAGTCATTCATGCTGGATACCAGCTGACGGGAGGCAACACTGCTGCTCTTCTCCCTACCACCGCATTTGTCCAGCACACCCCTGTGCGCTACAGGAAAGGACATGGTCTGATATGAGCTGAACCATCCCCCAGGAATAAGAGATTCATCTTGATCTGCCTTGCCTGTGGAATAGGTGGATCAGATTTAGAGTGTAACTCAAGTTGTGGAAAACTTTTCATTAGTTTCACAGCAATTAAAACTGATAATTGCACTAAACTCCTCCTTTCTCACTTTGTTTAACACATTGCTGCCTAAAGTGACCTACCTGCATACCCCAATTAATACCTGAGGAAGTCCATCACAACTCTTCAAAGCATTTACACTGTTATGTCTTTACTGTCCAAGACCAGATTATTGGGTGGTTGGTTTGTTTGTTTTCAAAACCACTGTTCTTCTCTACACCTCCCTTGGAAATAAATTAAAGATTTGGCTAAAGAAGCAGAGGAGGCAGTAGGGCAGCCGCAGAAGAGAATGTGAGAGGAAGGTTCTTGATGACAAAGGAATAAGATACTCCTTCTGACTTTCATTTTTCGGTTGATCTCCAACTTGATTGCAGTGTTTAAATTAGCAGGGGCATCTTTTCAGGGTCTAAGCATTAGGAAGAGGCAGAGGCTTTTTAGCTGACTGTGTGACAGAAGCTTTGCTTTTAATCACTGCCAGATGACAGCCAACTGCCAAGCCTCATCACAAACCTGACCTCAGCTAAAAGCTTTAAAAGCCAGGGGAGCTGACCAACAGACATAATGAGATGGGAAGACTGTGCTGGAGCTTGTTTTGGGGCTCTTGGCATTGGGACAAAATAGGAGACTGGCTTTAAAGACACAATGGAGGTGGCTTAAACAAGGGTAGAGTTAAGAAACAGCAATTCATGTTTTCAAAACAGAAGCCATAGGCTTGTATTACTTTCTAATGAATACTTTATCTTAATACCTGAAGAGTGGGGAAACGAGAACAAGAGAAGCAACAGACAGAGAGGGTGCCCTGAGGCGCCTGGAAAGTCAGGAGGGATGCAATTTCTAAACTTATTAAATATACAAGACAATGAAAATCAGATAAAGATAATGGGAATGGACAAAGTGCAGGAGGGTAAGACTGTAAGGAGAGGAAATGTTAATGCTAATAAGGTGTTTGTGGGTTGGAAGTGCCATTAGGAAAAATTTCTTCACTAAAAGGGTTTTCAAGCATTGAACTGGCTGCCCAGGGAAGTGGTGGAGTCCCCATCCCTGAAGGTGTTTAAAAAACAGGTAGACAAGGTGCTTAGGGACATGGTTTAGCGGTGGACAAGTACGGTTGGACTCTGTGATCTTAAAGGTCTTTTCCAACCTAAACAATTCTATGATTCTATGATCAGTGGGCAGACTCTGCTTAATCCTGTAGAACCCCAGGGTGGCACACAGGGAGAGCAAGGGCTGCTGTCCTCATTACAGCTCCTCCACAGTCTCCACAGTGTAACATAAGTTTGTGATCAGCGTCCACCACAGGACAGCTGGGCAAGCACCACCATTCAGCTGGCTGCAAGCAAACAGGCACATTCCCAGCCCCTGCAGAGAAAGAAGGCCTCAAAGAGTAAGGATGTAAACAGAAAGGCCTTGTCCCTATTACATATTAAGTATTAAGCCAGTCTTCTGATATCACAATATAAAAAAAAAAAATCAGGTTTTTCAAGCCTGCAATGTGGGGAAGGAAACCTAAATCCTACACTCTTGACAGATATTTCCAGGCACCTGCCAAGCCTCCCCCAGCAATTTGGATACACACAAGTTTGCCTGTTGCTTTTCTCATCTCAAAGCATCAATTACAGGGCTCACATTTTTTAGACTAGCAAAGAGCTCTATCCCACAGCTCCGCTTTCAGCAAAGCAGGCACATTTTGTTTGCTACAACAAATCATTTTGCATAGCAAGATCAATGACTGACAATATACAAGTAACACTGTTCCGACATCGCTTCAAATGCCAGCTGGAACCTGTGTTTTACTGTTTGACACCATATACAATACTTGGAGAAAATTAATACTTCCAAGCAACGGTTAGCTACCACGAGGCAAAGCAGAAATGCAAAATAAATACAAGCATCATTCAAAAATGGCAAGTACTAGTTTCTTCAGAAGACTGCTTGCTATTTGGTAGGGGGTTTTTCCTACCTTTTTAAAAAAGTAGTATATGCAGAGTTTCATGTACTGTGGGTCAAATTACTGCCTGCAGTTTCATTGCAACTGGGACACCATCATTAGGACACCATCATTAAAACACACAATAAAAAGGTAAAATACTTTCACTTAAGAATTTCATTTCAAGTTAATATTCCCAGCCACTGCAGATATGAGGAGTCTGGGTCTCTGCCATGCAATGCTTGGGCACATGGCCAGGCTGCTTTTACCTTGGAAGCACAGGGCTAGGAGCTGGTCTACAATACCTGCTGGGAAAGCTTCACAAACCAGAGGATAAGGCAGATTTTCCAGAAGATAAGGGTCACAAGGATAACCACACTGCTATAGACAGCAAATATTTACATACTCAGGTATTTATTCAGATACACCTGCCCTCACAGACTTGTCTGTGGGAACATCCCTTTAAGCCAGGAATTTTGCTACTATTTTTTTTGCAGCAAACAGCAGTGATCATATCCTACCACCAAGTGATGCCTAATTTTTTGTGAGTACCAGCATTACATGGTTTTGCTAGTTGCACACCACAATAGAGCTGAGAAGGAATGGCCTTTCCTTTCACCAGTGGTTTAGCCTTTCTCTACCAGTTCACTGTGCCCTTGGTTATAGCTCTAAATCATGAGGCTATAACAAGTTAGAGCAAAAAAGCAACAAGCTCACTACAGTGTCTCATTTCCCTCCTCCCCCATTTGATTTGTGGGGGAAAAAATGTTTTTATTCTGGTAAGACTACTTGATGTAACTATTTATTAAATAGAACCATGATGAGGCATTAATAAAAAGATATTTGATCTATTTACCACAAGATCCTTGAGATCTTACAGAGAAGGCTGGATTAATTCAGAAAGAAAAGCTACAGCAGCACTCAAATAGGACCCAAGCTTGTAGGCTGTTAGGAAAAGAGATTTTAAAGAACTGAGATTATTTTTTTTCCCTTTTATAATTTCTTATACTTTTCAGGAGTTGTGCACAAGTGTTGTGGTTTTAGGAGTTTGTGTTTTTGGGGGATGCGTTGTTGGGGTTTGGTTGGTTTTGTTGGTTTTTTTTACAATCATTTATTATCTAGTTATCTTTTTATTTTTGTTATAAATTAGCACTTAAAGGCTGTGGTCAGATAATGTACAGAAATATTTCCCATCTCGGTAGATACAGCCACGAGCATAAGGACTCCCGTGCTCTGGGAAACACAGAAGATTTGAAAGCATCTGCTGTAGCTCCTTAAAACCATGAACCCTGGCTAAGATATATCACTAGCATGCAGGTGGTATGTAGAAAGCCAGAGGTAAACACATCTTCCCTAGAAAGCAGGGGTAGGATAGAGGGGGCCAGAAAAATCCCATTATCATCTTTTCACAATGTACAGAAACATATAGTAGAGTAAGGCTTCTTTAAGTGTAGCTGAAGACAACAGAAGACTATTTTGGTCCGATTTTTGTACTACGTTGAAGAACTTCCTAGTTTCTGTCTGCTGATAAACTTGTCAAGGAAGAAATTCTGGGACCTAGCTCAAATATTTGACCTAAGCCAGTAAATCTGCCTTCTGGATTTCAGTGGATTTAGAGGAAACTCTATTGCCTATTTCTATTCTATCTGCACACTGCCACAAAGGTTGTATTCAGTAACATTTCTTAAAATTGGTTCTCCATAAAGCAGTGTAGACTTCTTTTATGGAGCATGTTAAACCCCACTTTAATGCAGGAACTTTCATAAACAAGTGGCCAAAGACATATGCGTATCACTTAATATTTACAGTGGTACCCAGACTTCTTGCTAACACTCTTTAAACAGCTGCTGCCTTACACAAGGTTTTCCTTCATTTACCTTTGCTATGACACTTAAAGACACCAAAAAAGGACGAATATTCTGAAATTCCTTTCTAATCCACTACAGATATCACAGAAACATTATCACAAATACAAAAGGAAAATTACTGTCAGAACAGAACTCACATTTTAACAAATAGCCAAAAAAAATTAGCACAGAAAAACTCAATACAGTTTAATAAATCACATATTAACACCTGCTTCTGGCTGGCTGGTCAGACTGTACTCCTGGTACTAGGCACAACTCAGTACAGAGTTGGCTGATTGCAACCAAGTACCATATATTTATTAAAAAACACACTTCCTCATCTTGATGAGCACTACAGATGACATTAAATATCCAAGCTGAACTTCTGCGAGCGTCTTACAGAGCCAGCTGCACAGGGGCAGTTTGGTTCTTTTATTTAAAACCCTATATTGAATTAACAGTCCTTAAGTAACAGCCCCTTCAATTCTGCAGATAGTTTCACCATCATATAGGTAATACATATGTGTGCCTCAGCAACACCGTGCTAATGTCTGCACCTTCCAGTGGACAAATTAATAAAGGCAGAAGGGAAATTTTGCATAGCCCAGAGGAATTTCCTTCGTCTTTCTGGTTGAGTGTCTCAAGTAGACCAGGCTTGCTCTTTCTTTTCCCCTGGAAATCCTGCTGAAATCCTTTAAAAAGGCTGAGCTCGTTTGGAGATCAAAGGAGAACAAAAAAACTCAATTTCTGTTATTCTTCTGGTGCATAGGAATATAATGGCACAATATTTCCTCTAACTGGGATAATAAAATGATGAATTTGGAACAGACTACAGCACATGTTAATAATTTGACCCTAATAAGTAGGCTTTACTTCTGCCAATCAAAAATTACAACAGAAATCTCTAGAAACACTCATGTTTTCTCATTAGTTCCTCATCTAACAAGCTGATCAGTTGGGGGGGGTGGGGGGAGAACACGCATCACTTCAAAACAACCGATTTCCCAAACTGCAAGGATCTCTTCCAAAGACAATAGTATTCAGAAAATACAAAGTCTAGTTTACAAAGACACAAAAAATACTAAGTCTATTTTAACTTATCCTAGTATCTTTAACCTTGAATTACAAAGGCCCTCAAAACATTCTAAAGAATGTTTTATTGCAGCAGGAGACATTATTACTACACAATATCCCTTTTTAATTAACCTTTAAATTTAAAAAAAATGAAATAATAAAAGTTTTAAAAATGAGGTAGAAAAAACCAACTTCTGGGCTTCCACTTATTGCAAGTCATTTGGATAAAGCCATATCATGAAACCGCAAGAGACAATTCTGTTTAGGAAGGTAGAGTGAAATATTTCGTTATCCAAAAAATATCAAACCCATCATGTATCTAATTATGGATTACTTATGGAAGCGGCACTGGGGAACGAGCCACGTGTGCAGCGGCAGTCACAGGCAGCAGGAGGGGTGGGAGCTCCTCGTGACATGGGGATGGAGGACCAAAGGCAGTGGGGACTAAGAGCTATAAGATCATCTCCTTAAACACTTTCCCTGCATGTATTTCAGTTGTTTCACTAAAATTAATTCAAGCTTTTTTTTTTTTACCCCCTCCAAACCCTTAATCCAGACCACTCCAAACTTCACGGCAAGTTCCTACGCCTGCAGCTCAACAAGGCAAAAATACTTTTAGGAAGATCATTACCCCTGTTAACACTTAGGAGGTTTTTTTGGTTGTTTTAATAAGCTAGCTTTTAAAAAGCTATTTGAAATGCGGGATAAAGCAGGCATTGCAGAAATGGCTGATGATTGTCCCAGTTCTTTGAGCTACCTGGTGGATAAGTGGATCTAATAACACCACCTGAGTTATAAGTTTCCATAATGGATTTTCAAAGTATATCCTGCCCATGAAGCTTCAAATCTCATTCCAATTTGATGCTAAATAAAAACACACACAAAAATACTGTAGATAAATCTTCACTGCAGGTATAATTGACGAAATGCCACTATGCAGAGATAAGTTTATATAGAGCTTTTTTTTTTTTTAAATAAGCTATACATGAAATATTATTCAAAATATTTCAACTGAAATGTACTTTTTCCCTTTGGAGGTGTTTAAAAGATTGTGTGGGGGAGAGATTGAATAATTTGGCATTGCTTAGCCCCAAGAAAAGGAGATGAAAGAGGAACAAAAGGACAGACTACAAAAAAGGCTGTTGCACAAAGGCAAGGAATAATCTGTTCTGCGTCCTTGCGGATAGGGACAGAGATAACCCACTCCAACTGGGGCAAAGAAAAATCTAAGTCAGGTAAGAAGTGAAACTTTTTATAAAAGTAAGGGCAGGGCAGTACTGGGTCAGGCTTCCTGAGTAAGCCTTGAAATCTCTGACATTCAAGACCCTGAAGAAGCAGCAGCAGCAGGGCAAATGTTCGCCATAGAGGTACGGGGGTGCAGCTGAGTCTGGAAAAGAGACAAAAGCTGGTATCTATTTTTGCTACTATGGATTTCTCAGTTGTCTTCATAACCAGTCATACCAGCACCATCAAGCAGCGGTCCCTCAGCATCTCCTATCACCCCCCTTAAGAAAATCCCATCACACAAAACAAATGAAACAATGGTTGGGAGGAAATCATCCATTTAAACCCTTCTTGAAAAGTAGTGGCTAGTAAAGGGGCACAGGACAAGGGTTTAACCAGTCTCTGAAAGCACTGCAGGAGTGGTTTGACACTGCAGTTCAGAGGGATGATTAGCAGCATCAGCAGATCTACCCAGTTTTGCTTGAGACTGAGAAGAACAGAAGCATGAGTTTCAGCACATGCACAGGCTGAAAACCCAAGTATTCCCCAACCTGACAGCAAGAGGCCCCTCTAACAGCATTCCCCAAGCTGGAAAAGTGAGCAGCAGCTCAGAAATGTCCCTTTCGACAGCTGTAACAGCCCCAGCACTCACATGTGTGAGGATCCAGAAGTCATACAGGACAAAAGCCAGCCAGAAATTTCCCTGCTGGTACTCACTGGGGGTTGCCAAGGCAGATGGGTATTGCAGGGCTGCTCCTTACCCAGAAGGATAAGGGGAACAGTTATTTAAGTGCATATATCATAGCTATTTTAGTGGGACTTATGATTTCAAGTCACAAAATCCTCAAGTACACCTTCAGGATAAAAAAAGGGAAGCAAGGGAACAAAGAAAAGAGAAGGGGAGCAGACAAAAAGCATAGCCCTTTCATCACCCCAGCTTATAGGTTGACAAAAAGCATAGCCCTTTCATTACCCCAGCTTATAGGTTAACCCCCATCAGTGGTGTGAATCCTTCCTGACCATTCAGTACCTGTGCCAACAAAATCTTCCAACTTTCCTGCCAAAATTTTTTCCAGCATAACAGAACTTGTATCTTATTTCTATTGCTCTGGAAAACAATTAAGCTATTTCTTCTTGCTTCTAAAAATAATAGCATGAAGCTGCATCCTCAAGACATTTTTACCTGCAGATGCTTCTTGGTGCACTACTTATGTTTAAGTTGTTTCCCCGCTATCTCCAAGTGCTTCTTGCTGCTGAGGAGGAACATGGTGACTCGACACCTTCACAAGCACAAGATGCCCCAGTCAGGACTGCTGTCTGCCATCACTCTATTGCAATTTACATAAAATGCTTGTGTTCAGTTTAGGAAGTTAAATCACTGTCCCCCATTGCTGCCTCTCAGTACAGTAGCAGAAGTAGCTCTTTTAGCAAGGATGGAAAAGTCTGGGCAGACTCGCAGGAGTGATGGTGCTGTAATTCTTTTTTTTGTCCAATAAAGCTCTTACAGATAAAACCAGATCTCCAGAAGCTAATTATAACAGAGATGGCTAGGCCCCTTGTATTTTTTTTTTGGCTCCCACAGTACACAAAAAAACCCAGCAACAGCAGTACTGTATTTCAAAATCTTACATTACATGAAAAATAGCCAGTAGAAATGTAAAGTCAAACCCAAATTGCACATCTCTCATATTGTCTTCTCTAAGAAGGGAAAGAAAAAAGGCAAAGGGAATAATTCAAGCAGAAGACAGTACAAAAGAACATCTAAATTGCCACTGGCAAGGGATTTAGAGCTTGGCTAACAGTGGAAGTCCCTCCAACCAGAGGCTGCTAATGGAAGATGCACAGCACCATAGTAATGGAGACACAGCTGAAAAAGCTGAAGATTTTTAAAGAAACACCTGAGGCAGGAAGACTTGCACAGCTCAAAACCAGTTAAGCAAGAACAACATCTGGAGCTTGACACAGTATGTCAGTCCATCCCCATTAGTACACTGTCTGGAACAGATAGAGAGACCAAAAAACCACAACAGACCACACGATGCAAAGGGGTGTTCAGGCAGAGCAAAGTGTCCTCCATCCCCAGCGCGCACAATCACAGCACAGCAAGGCCAGAGCACCACACCGTCAGGACCACGGGGCATGATAAATGGATTATTTGTCAGAGAAAATTGGATGTTCATTACCTTAAAGTTGGATGCAAAAGGCAGAGGGCTGCTGGGCACTGTGCTTGGCCTTAAAAGGAAAGACATGAAGCAGTGGGATGCAAGTAGGCAGCATCCTGGACTCCATGGTTCAGCTCCAGAAAGAAATACACGATTTGGCTATATGGGTAAAAACTCCCTTAATTTCATATGCTTTTTAGAGAAGCAAGAGACTAAAAAGCAGCTGAGGAAGCACTTACAAACATCTTCCAGGGGACAGGGAACAGATAAAACAGTGGAAAGAGATCCCCACCTCTTCAAAACTCATGCCCATAGGAAAGCTCCCTTCTTCCTCCAGCAGCAGCCAGAAAAGGGGCTGAAAAAGGCCAGTTTCATGGGGAGTCAAGAAGTGATGAGTAAAAACCACCAAGGCAAGCAGACTCACCAGTCAAAGCAGGAGAATCAGCATCCTCAGTATAGCTGACTGTTGAATGAGGAAAAAGGGAGTCTTCCCAAGGTCCTGCAGAGGAGAAAACTGCAGAGAAGAGCAGCTGATGCCAGATGATTTCCACACTTTGTGTTGCCCAAGTACCCTGAGAAAGCCAGAGAGCACATCTATGCAGATCCCACACTCCCTTTGGAATGGACTCCCTCCACCAACTGCCACTCACATTCAACAACTATAGCATTTTGCCCCAGAGATACATTTTTTTTTAATAGCAGAGGGAGCAGAAGGTCTCCAGCAATTGCATCGTACAGATACTGTACCTAGAGACACCTAACTCAAGGGACAGCCCCACTTCTGGAGAGCGCAGAGCACATCCTTTGCCTTTCGCAATGTACTTTTCCATTTGAGATGTAAATAACTTCCAACTCCATTATACTAGGTAAGAACAAATCATGATTCCCGGCGTGGTACAATTCACATTGACGTCCTGGACTCTAAAGGCAGGGGGGGTGGGGCAGAGATGACAAGACCCAATCCAGTATTTTGGTTTTCTTCTAAAATGGTTCTGTTAAAGTGCAGTATCATACCATTTGTAGTTTACAGAGCTAAAACTTAAGGAAAATGTTTCACCTGATCTAAAAGTCTACCTTTTACATTCAGTGCTTTAGAACTTGCTTTCCTCGAAAAGACTTTGAAAGTCAGATTCATTTCCAGATTGTATTTTTTAAAAAAATCAGAAGTCCAAAATCTCTAGAAATCTAAATTTAATGGTCTGAGAAACAAAATTTCTACTTCTTCCTCTCTTCTGCTTCCACTGACTTCAGTAAGTCCAGAACACTAACTCACATCTTATATGGATGGACTTTTTCTTCTCACTGTAAGCAAAATGCTTCAGCTGGATCATGACTTACAATCTTGCACCATAAATATTCTTGATTTACAAAATTTGACCCAGGTATTGTACAGAAATTTCAAATCTAATGAATATATCCAGCAACTTGCTTGCAATTTTTATTCCTGAATGCAGGGCTTGTGCTCCTTCCAAATGTCTCAAAAAATATGCAAATGTTAAAATCACTGTAATAAAAGTGTAAATGGGCTGTCTAAAATATACTGTCCCTGTAAGTTAATGCTTCAACTTACATTTGTTATCCTTGTTAATGTAAACACAATGGTAAAAAAACAATAACCTCTTGTCTTTCTAGTGCAGACTAGAGAGCGATTCTGACTATAACCTTGTTGTGTTTCTTGATCAGAAAACTCACTCATGTATATTTGATTTACAGCAGAAAGCTGAACTCCAAAGAAATAAAGGACGTTTTTCAAAGTAGGAAGCAAGACAGAAGAGAATGTTATCTTCCATCAACAAATGTTATTAAACACATAATCTGACATTGAACTTGGAAACAGTCACAATGCTTCTAAGGATAAAAATCAGATATTTATGTTGCTTCTGCAATTTCAAGATTCATGTTTAGCAGTACTAGAGCAGACTACGTGATTTAACTTGAATAACTTTGTATTATATAACAAAAGAATCTGAGCCGCATAAGCAAGAGGTTCTGTCCCTGCTGTTGCCTCTAAACTCAGAGGCTTAGTTAAACCTGGTGGCTAATACAGAAGGGTTGAGGAGCAACCCAGAGGTGACACTTGGTGAAAATCAGCAGGGCTGAAACTAACCATAAAGCAGCTGCAGGCCCCAACTTGGCAAGAGTTGGTAGTCATTTCAACATACCTATGAAAAGCACCATTAGCTTCAAGTCTCCATGGGAGGCTGCCACCTAAGGACCTCCCCAGGTTCACATTTACTTTCATGTTCCGCTTTCCAAAAGCAAATCTTACCCGCTCTGTATTTAGGGGCAAGAAATGCATTTACAAGGAGATGAGATCCCGAAGTCCAGTACCCCAGCTAAGAAAACTCCAGTTGATATTTTACCACCATTGCATAGCAATGCAGAGTTGGGAAGTATATCGTCACTATCTTACTAAAAAAACTGATCTAAAATACGTAGCTAATGAAATACAACATTGTATCAAAAATAATATAAACAGGATTTATTTTTTTTTTAATATATCCAACCACAACAGTATGCAAAACCCCTTCCCTGACTGGGTTCCTAATGAGGAGCTTTCTGTCTAAGACCCTTGCAGAGTAAAGGCAACTAGACAAGACACAATAGCTCATCTAACAGCAATATCTTTGTCTATGTAAGGAGGAATTTATTTTATATGCTTGCATGCAAGGCTACACCTTCCTTGCGTGCACACCTATTTAACCTGTGCAACAAATGCCTGGTTTTGTGCACATGCTCATTTTTGCCAGCTCCACTCACAGTACAGGCAGCCAAAATCAGGACTCAAACACATGCATGTTACATCTTTTTGTTACTGTAATATTTTTTCTTCCACGATTCACTATCCCCTATTTTTCTGCAGAGCCCCCCTCATCATACCCCTCTGCAATTTTACTTTCCAATCTTATTTCTAACACCATTGCCTTCATACTTAAAGCGTGAAGTATTTCCATCTCAACTGTAACTACGGGCCCAACCAACACGTTATAAAACGATGCTGGAGTCATATCACATGTACCAAGCCACAGCATTGTCCTCTGATACCATGCCATCATTTTCTCTTTCGTTGAACCACGACAGGCCTCATAGAAAATTTAATGCATACAAATTGCTAGTGTTGCTCTTTCTGCACTAATGCCTCTTATTATATTTATCGCCATCAGCTAATGATTCTCTGGCACCATTTACATGTTTATTTCTTTTTTCCACAGGCTTTCACTGATGCCACAAAGGTTTCTTTTGTCTGGTAAGAGTAATAATCATCTCTTCTTACTTGTTACTCACAAAAATTAATGGAATTTATTTCTAGCAATCCAGGGACTATCACTTGTACACAAACATTCTTTGGGGTTTTTTTTCCTGATACACTTTTTTTGCCAGATACTGATTATATATCAATAAACTTGAGTATTTATGCTGGATTAAAAAAAATCAGCCAAAGACTCCATTACCTTTTTTCCTTAGTCGCAGAACGATGGGTACACCTACTCCATTAAGTTTTCCTTTTATCCAAGGCCTCTGCTACCCCCAGGTTATCTTCACTAATCAACCTCTTCTTTCCTCCCCATTTGAAGTAACTCCCTTTGAGCAACTTTTTTTGCATCACCCCTTGAAGAAGGTCACTACCTCAGTGGGCTAGAGAGATTAATCTGGATCCCAACTTACTCCTTTTCCTATTCATCTAGAAATTCCTTCCCCAGCCCAGGCAGCCTTCTGAATGAGGGGCGCAGAAGAACAGGGGTGCTTCTGTGAAGCATTTGGCACTGATAAAAAAGCCCTTATGGAGATGAATCTTGGGGAAGGTCACAGCACAAGCACACCAAACTCCATAGCATCATGGGATGACAAAACCCCAACCAGAGCAGGTACTTCCAGCACCCTGCATTTAAAAGTGGAGTGCGGAGACAGCAAACTGGCTTAGCACCATTAAAAGAAACCCAGACATGCACATACTTATTTTCCTCTTTTTATTTTCAAGAGGCATATGGGAAAGAGACAGACAGAAGAGAAAGACACACAGAGAGCCTGCTCACTGTCAGCTTGCAAGGCACCATCTGCTCTTCAGGAGATACCCTATATGCACAATAAACTGAGATTTAGGTTTCTGACACAGTTAAAAGCAAAACACCACCAACACACACCTCTTTAGAGCATCTTCTGGCACCAGCCTTTTAAACACTGGATTTCTGGGACCCAAAGAAGTTTTAGATCTGCCACAAATTTATATCAAAAAGGTTCCAAAAACAGACTCCCCAGAGCTTTCTATTTGCTATGCCACAAGAAGATAACAACAGTAGCATCATTCCCTAGAATACAACCCACCTTTCCCCCTTTTGCTGATTAAGAGCTTTGGGCACCAGAGACACCAAGGACCACAGCAGGTCATTAAGGTACACTCACTGTTCAGACCTAACTACAGCAATGAGGTGCAAGTGCTGGCCACACTTTGGGAGCGATGGATGACACGGGAACAGCCCCCATTAGGAAGGACCTCCAGGCAGAGACACAGCTTACCAGGTCCCGGTTGCCTTTGGAGGGAGTTATCAACAACACCTGATACCAGCAATAAACAGTGTGAAACCTGAGAGATGAGGGCCCCTGACAGCCACTTACAGCAAAGGAAGTCAGAGCCCTCAAAAACCATGTTACATGCAATTAACATCAGAAATGGCTGGCCTTACTTCCTGACAGTCATCTCATGGCTATAGAATCATAGGTCATTAGCAGACAGCAATGCAGAAAGTGCTGCACAGACACATGTAGATTTTGTTTACCCTTATTAAATGATTCAGAACCACGGTAACTATGCAAGGAGAGCTTTTAGAGGTCTTAAATCCCTAATAAAGGCAGAATGCTCCGTTCCTGGCCCCTCTGCTTCCCTTCTGGTATAGGGAGGGACTTCTCTGCATGGCCTGACCCTACTACCTTGCGTACGGGCAGAGAGGAACACAAACATCCTGTTCCCAGATTACCTTCCTGATACTGAGTATGCTTAAAAATCACCTTGAACTTAAATCATCTCACTGAGTTAAGAGCTATACATGAACAGAAAGCCTTTACTCACAGCATCCAAACCAGACTGCATTATTATAACTGTTCGCAGAAGATACATCTGATAAATAAGAGAAATAAACCTAATTTAAGGTTGAATCAGGCACTGCTTTCTCCCACATTATTTTCCCAGACTGGTTTTCTGCAAGTTTCTCCTTGGGGCAGATTCATGTCTCAAGTCTCCTTTCGTACCTTGGGCTGCAGGTTGAAGCTCTTAGAAGTTTTTTATTTCGGTCTCATGTGCTGGATTTCGGAGCCAAATTCCCCCAGACCTGTGGAGTCTGGACAGATTATATCCCTTCTACTGACATGTATTTTATCTCCTCTTATCCAGAAGAGCACCCAGCTTTCCTTGGAGACAACGACTCGTCATTAAATGAGGTGCCACCCCAGCACTGGGCTGCCCAATGGACAGCAAGGGCAGCGCTCTGCCCCCATTTCAAGGCAAGGTCTCTCTGCTGAAACTTTGCTAATGCACAGAGCATAAAGACACTGCACATGGGCAACTGAACAGGAACGACGGCAGTTGGCACATTACCGGCTTCCATGTAAGGTCAGACACAGTGGTATTTAACTGCTTTGTCGTGGCAATGCTTTTAGAGGTGGCTGTACCCCTTTCCCCTTCTCTCTTCTAAATATAGGGTAATAAAATCCTAGCCATAAACCACTGACACGCTTAAAATGATCTCATAGTTTACTGTGCATGTATATTCTCAGCCACCTCCTACCATTTAAACAATGAAAACAAGAGCCAGGCTCCTACTTTAGCCCTTTTTTGTTCCTTTTCTTTTCACATTAGTATTCAAAAAGCAGGTCAGGTTTAGTAGGTGCAATGAAGATTATATTAGACCACACTTCATAGCACTGCCTAAAAACACTATTACTATCCTTAAAATATAGGGACAGACTTTATTTTTATTCCATTTCAATACATCATGCAAGACAAAGAAGCAGCGCCTGAAACGTTACCACAAGTTAGACACCTTTATCTCACACAGATTGATACCATTCTGTGATATGATTTTGCACTTTCATATACAAAATATGAATATGCCTGAAGCAAGAGGCAGAACCGCTCCCAAATGCAGTCCTCCTCCCCATAATCACTGCTAGCTGGCAAGACACTGAATCAAAGTCATTTTGTCAACTACTTTCCATGTGGATTTCAGGCGCAGAGGTTAAATAGTGATTGAACTGAAATTCTAGGGATGATTTAGTTGACTTGCCCATTAATGAGAATTTAAGCACTTCCATACTTTCATACTTTTTTCCCCCCCAATTAAATAAAATGCTTTTGGGCCAGAAAGGATTAAATATCAAGTCTGATTCCACATTGATGAATTGCTGTAATACTGCGCATGCCACGCTGTGTATCACTCACCTGTAAATTTGCTGTTACGGATCTACACCATTAGGTTGCACATTATAGATTAACAATAGTAGCAGTAAGAAGCTTTACAGTAAGCAGTTCCTGTGCTTGTTCAGCAGGTGTTTTTTTTTTTTTTATAAATTGTGTACCTGTACTATTTAATCTGAAGACTACAGCAAGCACCTAAAAAAGCTGGGCATATCTATTATGCCATTCATCTGATTTAAACAGCTTTTTGCTTCTTGGGTTCTCAGCAAGCAAACTGCATTTCTAGAGTTGAGAAGCAGCATCCGAAGCCCAAACCAAACCACTTGCTGTGCAAAGTTTTACTGGTCCTAAACCACACCATTTCTATGAGCAAACCTGCAAGTACACAGTGACCATTTCACTGGAGGTTAAATTCACAATTCAGCTAACCTGAAGTGATAATGTATTTTTAGCAAGGCATTTTAATCTCATGTTTATTGATGATAATTCAATTAAAACGTTAGTTCAAAAGGTAAGAGTTAAATGCCACAGCTTTGCATAACACATTTTGTCTTAAGGGCTGTATTCAATCTCCTGTCAGCTTTGGACCACACTTGGCAAAATAACTGTTTTCCAATAAGTTTGTTCCAGCCATTAAAACATCATTATAACAGCAGTTTACACCATTAGTTCTTCTCTTAAACGTAGAATTAATTTTACTACATGCCCATTGAAACAAATATCCCTGACACTGCTATTTGAGCTGTTAATGATTCATTATCATGCTCATTTCAGAAATGATTTTCCAGTCATTTCTTCTGTTTTTCCTATCTGTGTGAAAAATAACAAAAATTTTATACCGTCCAGAGGTGGTAGAAATAATCACCACTGGTGCACTAATTAATTCAGTCAAAATAGTCAGGAGCTCTCCTTCCCTAGGGGTGGGAGAAGCTGGGTTGTACACAATATCAAGATGACAAACTTGTAAGGAATTTCATCGATAACTGTGCAGCAAAACATGTTCTTAAGTCCATGCTCAGGCACAGTAACATATGGGACTTGATCCAATTCAGAGACAGATGAGCAAAACATTTTGATCAAATTCTTACTGAAGGAATCAGGTGTACTGAAATTAGAATCATAGAATCACCTCGGTTGGAAAAGACCTTTAAGATCATCGAGTCCAACCGTTAACCTAGCACTGCCATCCCACCACTAAACCCTGTCCCTCAGCACCTCATCTCTCCTTCTTTTAAATACCTGCAGGGATGGGGACTCCACCACCTCCCTGGGCAGCCCATTCCAGAGCCTGACAACCCTCTCGGTGAAGAAGTTTTTCCTAATGTCCAGCCTAAACCTGCCCTGGCGCAGCTTCAAGCCATTCCCCCTGGTCCCATCACCCGTTACCAGGGAGCAGAGGCCGACCCCCCCCTCACTCCCCCCTCCTCTCAGGCAGTTGTAGAGGGCGATCAGGGCTCCCCTCAGCCTCCTCTTCTCCAGACTAAACACCCCCAGTTCCCTCAGCCGCTCCTCGTATGACTTGTGCTCCAGACCCCTCACCAGCTTGGTTGCTCTCCTCTGGACCTGTTCCAGCAAGGCAACATCTTTCTTGTAGTGAGGGGCCGAAAACTGAACACAGTATTCGAGGTGCGGCCTCACCAGCACTGAGTACAGGGGCACGATCACTTCCCTACTCCTGCTGGCCACACTATTCCTGATACAGGCCAGGACGCCATTGGCCTTCTTGGCCACCTGGGCACCCTGCTGGCTCATATTCAGCCGGCTGTCAATCAGCACCCCCAGGTCTTTTTCCACCAGGCAGCTTTCCAGCCACTCTGCCCCACGCCTGTAGCGCTGCATACAGAACAACCGTATTCTTTTACATTTAATTGGATTGTTTGAGGAAAGATCACACTGTATGTTTTAAAACCTGAGAATTAAAAATAAAGTGTTCTTTCATTTCTAAAAATATTCAATATCTACATTTGCCTAAACAAAACACTTCTCAGATTGCATTCCAGCTCAAAATTCAAGATGTTAGCACTTTTAAACTAGAGATTTTTTTTATTCCTTCCCATTTAATTCTTACCTCAGCCTATGATTTGTTTCCTCCTGCTTTGCCAACCTCAGCATATCATTTTTTTCACAGCACCCTATGACACTTAGCCCTTTAACCCTGCCTGTAGGGATTTCCCTCCTTGCTCTACAGCCACTTCCACCCTTGCCTGCATCCCCAATGGAGGTACCAGCCTCCATCAACCGTCTTCACAGAGGGCCTGATCTTATCCCAGATCATTTCAACAATGAAGTTTCCACTTCTGTAAGACATTTGATATTCTGTCTACCCTCTCACCTTCCTGATTTTATTCATTACCCTTGCCAGTAGTCCCTTGACCTTCTCCTTGGCATTTCTTAATTTTCTTCAACTACCAATAGACTTTTTTTTGTATTTGCCACAGGAGAGGCATCACAGGCAGCTAGTGAATGAAATGGTACTGAAGGAAAATCTGAAGTTTCAAACAGGGAACTAGATTATTCATTATGCATTAAATTAGAAAATTCATATCTGCTCTGAAGATATTGCAAAGTCTCCAACGAGAACGGTTTCTTATTAACCTCTCGTAAAATTTTTATCCTGTATTATCACAGCAAGTGGCTGAAACCAAAGGAATTTAATAAGCACCTCCAAAATGTGAGTGAGGTTCCTCACAGAGTCCTGAATTGGAATACAGTAGATCCTGCAGGTGAGCAGCTCTATACCAAGGACACGTGCATTTTGCCACTTCTGCCTTACCAGGGGCAAAACACATCTAACTATTTTCACTAAGTTTAAAATTTATTAGTTCCCGAATTTCTGGAAGGCTTTTTCAGAAAATCACCACCCCACCTCCTCCCCAATTCATTTAAACCATCCCTCCACCTTTTTTATGCAAGTCCAGGGCATCTTACACAAGTGAAAGCAAATGCACAGCAATGCAGTAAACACTTTTTGTGGAATTTCTAGTGGGAATTCTCACATTTCTCACCTACAGCCATCTGCAAGTTGCGGCATAATTTGCTTCCCGAAATACAAACTTGAAACCAGCCCATGTTTGAAACCAGCTGGCTGAGGAGGGATCAGCAGTAGAGCAGGCAACATCCAACTTTGTTCTATCAGTCTCTTCAGCAGCGGGGGGGAACTTTTCCTGCTGCTGCAACCCAGGAAAAGGCTGCAGGGAGGTCCTTTCCTGACACAGCGTGGGCAGGAGAACTTCTGACATTGCAGAGTTTTTTACATGCCCGAGTCATCCCTTGGAGCACAAACCCCTTCTTTAATAAATTCAATACAATCAAAAAATAGTATTTCTGATATCCCAGAGGGGCCAGAATACAACTCAGGCACAAGCAACCCAACTCTGGCACTCAACCACTCAAACCAAAATTGTATTAAAGAAGAAAAAAAAAATCCAAGGAAATGGACAAATATTGCAGTTTTCTCTTCTCCAAAAAGAAAGAGTTCCCAGGGAAAACATAAGCAATCCTAATTTCAGAACTAGATTCTCCTTCAGGGAGATTTTACAGGAACACGAAGAGGCAGGGCAGAGAGAGAAGCTCGTATACACTGGACATAGGACTGCTCACGTTTAGGGCTTGTGGCACAACGGTTACAGGGGAAAACACGTTACCCGTGCAGGGACAGGAGGAGCAAACCCACCCCGGCTCTGACCCAGGGCAGCCTGCAACAGCAGCGGTCACGCCCACAGGGTCCCTCTTTGGCCTCTTGCATCCCATGCGTTACCTGAACACCCTGCAAGCAAGCACCAGGTGGGTTCTCCCCCTCACTGTGTAGAAGATAACTTATACACCAACAGCATATGCAGCACATTTTGAGGACTAAATTAAAGCATCCTTTACTGAAATACAGCCCTAAGGGGACCATATGGCATCCTTTTCACCGGTATTCCCTCAAGTACTTCTCTGGAAAAAGTGCCTATAGCTCAGGATTGAAAAGAAAATATTGACAAAGTGTCTTTTCTGCATAGAATTAATGGCCAGGAAAAAAATTCACTTTCTGGAATTTTTAAGACTAGGTTTGGATAATAGTGAATCTTCTCCTTTTATCAAGCCTGCACATTGTAAAGGAATAGACATGCCGCTGCCCTCATTTCACCACTGTGCAACAAACTCAGAATTATGTGATGTTGGATCATTGCAGGCAGCTTTGGGTATGCTACAGTGGAGGAACCCAAAGCCACGGCCTCCTCTCCTCCATTACCAAAACTTGCTTCAAGCAAAAGTAGACATTTGGGGATGCCCTTTTTCGACTCTGGCACCTCACAACAGTAAACTGTATGTAACAGCCACCTTTCAGTTATCTTTTAAACCATATCCATCTCTAATTTGCCCTTTCAAGATCATTAGTAACATATCTGCTAATACAGTGCATTCTCTCTAGGTTGCCTTGCCAATGGGGCACTGGATTCAGTACTTACTTCTGTTGGCCCCATTCCTGCATTATCTGGGCTTCACACACCTGATAGTTTTTCACCTCATTTGGAGCACATGCAGACATTCATTATTCTGGGATCTGGCTTGCTTAATTACTTCCAATGCACATAGCCCGAGTTTGTTTACCTACCTAAGTCTGACAGCATGCAATGTTTGTTATTTGCTCGTGTGGCTGACTCGCCTTTGTCATACATTAAGTTCTTAATCCTCATTTTTAAGGCCACAACAGGTAAAAACTAAGTATCATGGAAGTTAGCATGAAGCCCACGCAAGCGCAGGAGTATGAACTGGCCTGACTGTACGCAGCTTCTGAGCCAAGCTCTTCTTTCAGTGCTTAGCAACTCTCTTCTATTTATATCAGGCAGCAGCTCCAAGGCTTTACTTTTTGGACCTGGAAGCTATTCATTAACATGGCAAAGTCCAAGTCATTCAGCACAAAGAAGTTCTTTTTATTTCATGTGTCAAACTGAGAAGAAATCATTTCCCACATTGCGGAGGTTCTTTTAAAACAGCAGCATTGAATAAGTGTTAAATCACAGCTAATAGAGGCTTTACAGGAAACATTTTTGTACATGAATACAACACTGAAGGGTAATGGACCTCCACTGAGCTAGCAAATTCTGCACAGGTAAGAGCTGTTTTATCAAGGCAGACAAGAGCTGCCAGAACATCATTTTGAAAGGGAAAACAACAGAAATAAGCTCAATAATACAGCAGAGAGACTATAGCATTGCAGGGATCCTTGATATGAGAGAGAATGAAAAGGCAGGTCAACTTCACAGTGCTGCACCATTGCAACACGACGCCACGTCACCATGACACAACACAGGGGACATTCAGTCCCTGATGTGGTCTCGCTGAAGAGCCACATTACCAAATGCCAACCTGACCCTGTTGATTGCCACCTCCTCACAGAAGACTAAGAGCCACCCAGGTGAGCGCTCTGCATAACCACCGGACAGGTAACTTTGACATTTTTATATCAGTGAAGGAAAAAACTATTTTTTCTCCCATACTCTTAGCCACACTGAGCTCTGCTGGCCCTACTGCTACAAGAAGGGACAACTCTTCCCAGTCCATAGACAGGCAGAAGAGGAAACTCCCACAATCAAGCTGTTGTTATTGTCTGATGTTACTTATAGAGACAGTTTTGATAAAACTGTTTAACAGCATGAAACAAGAGCCAATGCAAAATGGCTTAGAGTAGCAAGGACTCCAGAAAATACTACTTCTATGTATTCATCCTGATACAATCCAGTAAGACACTATTTTAAATTGCTGTTTCTGATTTTTACTACTCTGAATTTAATTATGTTAGGTAAAAAAAAAAAAAAAAAAAAATCACAATCTAACCATTTTCTATTTCAGTTATTTACATATGTTATGTACATAATTCCTTATTTACCTTTATTAAGTTATTTTCAAAAACCACAAAATTAAGGGTACATATGAACTCAATTTTCACTTCATGACCCAGTATTCTAGACTGACCAAAAATAAAATTTTTCCATTAAAAAAGCCATTAGGGGCAACCTTGGTTTTTCCGCTGTGCTCTCTCAGAAAAATGAGTTTTCACTTCTGAGAGTCATAATTCAGCATCTCTTCAACAAAACAAAAGAGCTTAAGTTTTCCCTCCTATGCCTCCTTACCTTTTAACTCACTTCTGTTATCTTTCAGTGAGGAGACAACTTAACTTACCAATTTCCTCTGAGTACTCTTACTATCACTTGATGTTTTATTCACTTTCTACAGATCATACTCTTCTTAAAATCATTTTTTATTTGCAGTGGTTTAGTACATTTGCAGCTTTGCTACACTTTTTCCTTTATTATGCATTCATCTTCTCAACACCTGTCTCAACTCCAAAAAAGATCTAAAGCTGGAGGGAAAGAAGTATTTTGCAAAGGGACTAGAGTGAGTGGGGCTGCCTTGGAGAAAATTAAATCAGCGTCTCTGCAGCTATCAAAAAATACCAGACTCGTTATAGTTGCCCAGTGCAAGGCAGTTGGATTTTCCCTGCTGAGCAGCTGCTATTGCATTTCCTTTACCGTAGCCATTTGTGTTTAGTACCTCCATGCGAGGAGTTGCACAAGAATACGTTCCTGGCAGCATTAAGGAGGGCACACATGCTTAGGAAGAGCTATAGACCACTGGTTTTTGTTTCGTTTCAGCAGTACTGCACAGAGCATTAGCTACATTAAGCCTTTGCAATATTATTAGCCGAGTCCAGAAACTGGAACTTAGCACAAAGCTGCTGAAATTCCCCACAAAAAAACCCAAGGTGTTTACTAGGAGAGTATCAATCAACCCTAAAAGTAGTAAGGATTAGCCCCCAGGTGTCAAAAACATGAGCCATTTTCTCTATTACAAGATTATTCTGTCAGTTTACTTTCCCAAATCCCCTGTGAAGACTGGGTCACGCTGTACTAATTGCTGTACAGAAACCTCAGCACGGGAACATGGTCCCTCTTCCAAATAAGTCATAATCTTGATTAACTCAATACCACAAGCAAATATTAGAAGAGTTGGCAGCAGAAAGATTAACATGTAGTTGCAGTGGTTACCCACACTACCTGGTCGTGGGGTCAGATGGTTCCATAATACCATCAAAATAGTATTAACACTGAAGTATATAAAGTCTTGCCTTAACTTTAATGAAAGAAATGGCCTTAGCAAGTCAGAAGTGTTAGGATGACCCTGTCATTTTATACCTTTAAGCTGTTACCTAATGTCCGAGTTTTCAAGGATAAAAATGTCATGGCCGCTATATTCCACAACAAGCAGAGGCCCTGGGAAAAAAACTTAAGATGAAAAAAAAGCAGGAAAAATGAAATCATTTCCCATGCAAACATTCTTTTTCCTTTAGCGGTAAATGATGTTGTTTTGCAGATATCTTTCTTCTTTTATGGAGCCGGCAACAGACCCACTCAATAATCTTTAAGACAATAAGAGACAGCAGCAGCTGTCTTTTTTTTTGAAGCAAGGCAAAAATGCAGTTGAGATGGAATGAATCTGCTGTCATGACAGTCCACGCCTGCTTCTTGAAAGGAAGACGCCACAAACGAAAAAAATCAAAAAGAAAATCAAAAGGAAAAGGAGTTTCTGCTTAAGGCAAGCTGCTTTCTTACATGCAGCCTCCTTTCCAGAGGATAGCAGGTGCAGTGCCTAGGCTTAAGCATGCTCTGAAATCTGGACAACTTGTACCAAACAAGAGCATTTGAGGCACTGGTTTTAGCTGCTTTTTTTCCATCACAAGCTCATAGCAGTGTTAAGTCACCTGAATGTTTTTGCAAGAAGTCAAAAAAGGCAGACTGAAGGGAAAAAGAAACAGAGAGGAGAAGGATGAGGATGTAGGCAGGAATCAGAGGATGAGAGGCAGCAGGTCTCAAGCAAGTTTCCCGCTGCTGATTAACCTTACACAAACACCACCTTTTCAGCTGCATGGGAAGACAGAAAAAGGGCTGACTGCAGAAGGGTTAGAGAAGAAGGAATAGGTTTAAGAAGCAGCTCATGTATCCACAGAGGACGATACGGAAGAACACAAGCGACCGCTGGCTTGCCAGCCTGGTGACAGGTAAGATTAGCAGTGATGTCACCTGTGCCAGAGAGCAGGAGGGAGGTTAGGGTGGTCAGCCTTATCTGTATTAAATTTAATTTGACAGAGAAGTGTCTAAAGAGAAACAGCAGAGATGGATGAACTGGTGGAAGTGGACAGGCAAAGAGGAGCAAAGTGCAAATAAACCTTCCCTGGAGGTCAGCTGAAGCTGCACCATCTTTGTCCCGCTACCCTTACCCTCCAGAACATTTTCCCAACACCTACCCTTCGCAGCTCTGTCTGTCAAACCCATCACTTCTTTCCCCCCTCTTTTAAAGCTAGTTTCCATACCTCATCCCCATGCTTCTGCCTTCTCACATGCTGAGGGTGGGCTGGCCAGCTCTGCCAATGAGCAGAGCTACTGCACAGGCATCCACACTATTTTGTAATGCCTGCAAGGCATGCCACTGAGTAGAAACCCTGCACTCCAACTGCAGCTTTGCACTAATATATATCAGTAAATAAAAGGTTTGTTTCAAAACTCCATGAGGAATTTACAGCTGCTACACACAAGGCTGATGACAGTCCTAGCAACACCAAGCACCTCACATTCTTCAACTCCTCTTGTCACCTTACAAATTTGTGTCCTAAACCCAATGTTATATTGATTTCTCAGCCACGTGTTTTTTATTTTAAATGATGGCATAGCCTGTCTAGTGATATGAAATCACAATTAATCTACGGATTTGCACTGAAACTATTATCCTACAATAGTGATTTTGCATTGTAATAGCTTCATTAGCACAGCCTCCAAAGACTGGCTCAAATACTTCAGTGTAATTTCAGATTGTAACAGAATTGTAATGATATTGGAATAGGCTGTCCATTGAAATTTGCATTGAAATTGGACTGATACAATAATCACCATTCATCAAGCCACTTACACTAAGTCTCTGCAGACTTACACAGAAGATTTTGCCATTGAACTCCAGCTTTATAACACTATTTTTTTCATTCTGGATTCCTTTTTAAACCTATATTTATTCCCTCACCATAATCCAGATGGATTCTGTTCAAGACAGCGGTTATGTTTCCAATTCCAGTGGAAAGGAAATATATACTGTAAAGTAATCATTAACAAAGCCAGTGTTTCCCACCTGCTCATTATAATTTCAGCTTTTAAATGTCATTCAACACCGAGTTCTTTCTCCACCCTATTATCCTCTTCAAGAAACCTTCAATATTATTTAGGTCAACTTCTATCAAGAAGCTACAGAAAAAGACAAGATCAATGGAAATGTTACGACATGGTTAGTTTAGTAACCTGTACTGTTCACTTATCTAAAAATACTACATAAACAAAGAAATTCTAAGCCACAGCAGCTGCAAATGCCTGACCACTGCATTGCAAATATCCAGCCTGCAGTTTTTCATAATAATAATTTACTAAGAGCAAGTGCATTAGCCTCCAAAATGTCACGAGCAGATGGGAAGAGTCTTAAGGGCAGCAATTCAAGCAAACACAACCAAGCAAATCTTTGCTCTAAACTGCCAAAAATTTACTTCTGAAAAAGTTAAGCTCATTTCCTTGAGAAATTTTCAGTTATACAGGTATAGCTGGGGCTTGGTGGGTCCCAGACAAAGGCACGGTGCTTTGACGGTTGTAAGGGAATGGATCTGGAGGGAGTTGTGTTTCAGAGGGGCTGGCAAAAATAACCACCCTGAGACACCCCTGCAGAACAGCAGCAAGGTTTGCTCCAGCTCCTAATGACTTCAGTCAACTGCACTGATGAGACTGTTTAAATGTACCATTAGCCCCAAACCAGAGAACATTATTTGCTTGGCATCACACATTCACATTCAAAAGCACACAGTTAAAATTCAAAATATGTAATTTATGCCAAAGACAGGCTGCTAAATCAGTTTTCCCCTCGGGGAATGATATAGAAGTTATTCCTTGTGGCCAGTGTAATCACTGAGAGACCAAGAGCAAAGAAAGGCCCAGTTCTCACTGCACAAAAGTAGATGTGCCTCCTTCCCACAGCTTGCCTTGCAATAGCATTTCCTAACAAACTCTGGCACTTTGTCCCACCAACAGCAAACCACAAGTACCTGGGAAGATCAGTGCCACCGAACCAGCCTTCCCCACATGATTTCCAAGCTATTTGCCATTTTTCCAATGGGATTAATTTGCTACCTACCACCAGCTGCTTTTCCAGAGATACAGCACCCTTACTCTTCTGACAGATCAGATCTGGAAATACTTCTGCAGCACAAGAGCAAGCTCTGGCACCTTCGGAGACCACAGAAGGTGGCACAGCCATCAAACACTGAGGGAGCCAGGGAACACCTGGAACTCCTCCACTGCCTCTCAGTTTGCTCTGATTAACAGAGAGCAAGCAACAACCTCAAATACTTAGTTTAGCTATTTGATACACCGTTATTTCCTAGTGACCGTATATTCACAAGTGAAGCACTGTTCCTAGCTGAGCCACGTATCCGCTGCCTGGGAAGAGGGCCCGTCCTCAGTGGCAGAAATCAGGGAAATACCAAAAAGGCAAAAGGAGAGAGGGGAAAGTAACTTTAGCATAGAACTTGAAGATAAGCTTTGTTCCACCCCAATCAAACAGGGAAAGAAAAAACAATAGGAAGAGATTTTCTGGTTGAGGGGAAAAGAAATTTAGGGGTTTCTCATCTGTGGGTGCTGCCAGCTACAAGCAGACTGAATAGGACTCTGCAGATCACAACTGCTAAAATAGGGACTATCAAGTTATATCCAGCTAATGCCTTTTATTCTAAGAAATGGATGACATTTGCATACTTACACCTGGGCTAACACCTTTATAATTTATAATAAAACAATTTTCCTTAAATTTCATTTTTAGCCTCCCAGTTTCAATTTTATTTACAAAAACTGTAGTCAAATGCATCATTATCTAACAGACAGAAGAGGGAACTGCAAGCCAGCATTCCTGGATTTTATTCCCAGCCCTGTCACTGCCTCACTACATGACTTCCGGCAGTCAATAAATCTAACTGTGCTTTAGTTTAATAATCTATAAAGCGGATGTATTGCTCACTAAGCTTCACTGTCACGCAGTGAAATCAGTTAATATCCAAAAAAGATTCACAGATAATAGGATATACTTCGAGTGGTCTCATTTGAGTATTTAAACTGGTATTCTACCAATTATATTTTCCAGACTAACAAACTCTGTCCTACCTGATCGTGACTGAATCTGATATAGATTAAAAAGCCTTAAACACTACCAAAGGAATTAGCAAGAGAGGCACAAGCACTCTGTGACGCCCATGTAGATACGGAGCACCATCTAGTGTCACACAGAACCCGTCTGTCTCCCATCCCCGTGCCCCTCCCTAGCAATATTTCTGTTCTCCTTTATTTGTATGGTGGTAACAGCTGGGGAAACAGGTAAGAACCTGATCATTTTGGATACTTGAACATATCTTACGTGTTGGCCAAGGAAGACATTTCTCAGTGAATGAAAATATTTTCAAGGGCAAAATCGCTAGGTTACTCACTCAGTTTGTTTTGCAGAGGACTGCATATATCAGAAAATTACAGATTTCGGAGGATTTTTCTGCTTCTTCCCTACGCATACATGCACAAATATACCCGCCACAAACACCAAAGACAGGAAACATGATAAAGTGGGGGAAAACCAACATTAGACCCCTTCCAGTGAAAGCTTCTCCTGTAACAACATGCCAGGGTAGCACATTCGAAGTGAGGCGCTAATACACCTCCATGGCAGCTGCTGAAGACATTGCAGGAGAGCCAACACACCACATCCTTTAGGGGCAGCTCTGCCCCAAATAAACAGCCGCAGTTACGGCTTCTTTCCGCAGCAGGGAAGGTGAGTGCCCAGTCTACTTGCGCCAGGCACAAACTTCAGAACACAGCGCTTCTGTGCTGATGTATTTACGCCCGTCCTTGCCAGAGCAAGGCCCGATGCCCTTCTCACCCTGATGCTTGCAAGCTAAGAGGAAGGGTATGGTGCGAACCAGAAAGGGCTCCCTCCATCTTCCTCCAAGTCTCCATAAGAATAAGAGAGCAACAAAAAAACCAAACAAAAAAAAAAAAAAATCAGGAGGCAGAGCAGGGGTGGGGGGGCGAAGCTCAAGGAAATGATTTAACAGGTTTCACAAATGTCTCAAAGCTGAGATACTGAAGGTCTGAAAAGCTGCAGCTGTCAGAAAACGTTATCAGTTACCAACAGACAAGTAGCGTGATAACAACATATATGTATTTTCATAAGATACTGGTTACTAAATTAATCTTTAACAGAGAATGGCTGAGAACCAGGACATGGAAGCTGCAGTCAAATTCAAAGTGAGGCAACATACTTAAAAGCAACTAGCAATTAGCCAACCAGGGTGGAAAAACACTGTCCAAGGAATTGTATATTCTCCACCTCTTTGTGTTTTCAAATTAAATCTTAACCTTTTGAATATGCTTTCATCAAACGCCCATCCCTGAGGCTCAGTGCAAAGAGTACGTAGGTTAAATGCAGTGACGTGTTCACGCAACAGAACAAATAGGGCAAACTAGGAGCTCCCCCAGTGGAAACACTGATCAGTCCCTGAAAATGTTACCTAGGCTATTACTGCAATGAAGTGCCATTTTGCCCATCTCCCAGTGACGTGCTTCATAACTCTGCAGCCCAGAAACACTCCTGAAGCACACCCTGGCAGCTCAGCCATCTCAATCCTCCTGGGTCTCCTCTGCACCATTTCAGCTCTGGTGGCACTTCTGCTGAGCTAACCACTAAACGTTGAAGAAAACAAGCTGAAACAGGCAAGCTTGTTGTCTTGAGATTAAAAAGGAAAAAAAATAAGCATATACTGCTCAGTTGCAGCACAGTGCTAAGCTCAGAGTGTTGAATTTTACAAGGATTTTCAATTGGCGTTTTGCATTGTTTTAATATTGAGCCCCTTCTTTCATACAGATCATAAAAACATCAAACTTCCAAGGAGATAATATTTCTCTCAGTTGTTTTAACAAGTCTCATAAAAGCTAGCAAAATGAGAGCAGGCATTACCAAAGGTCTGTCAGCATGACACCCCTGTGCAGCCTTCTTGCACCAAGATGGATGCATGGAGCCCATTTGATGCAAGTCACATCTTTTTGAGAACAGCCTCTCGATTTACCACATTTGCAATGTCAAAATGGCTGTCCCTATCACTACTACCCCTTTACAGACTTTAGTTTTTCTGCCAGTCATCATCTTAGGGGATTGACTGCACACTCCTTGGTATGCAGAGCTCCCCAATGTACTGAGCACAGCCTGCAAGAGACACAATCATAGCAAGCCAGAGCTCCAGCAACATCCAACTTGACCATGGGACAATAAAATGAAACACCACACAAAAAAATGAAGCCCTCTTTTTCAGAGATTTGCATTCACGAGTATTTCTTGTTCAGCAGAGCCTTGCACACACATCCACATGCAACAGGATGCATGCTCCATGTGCAAAAGGCATCAGTGTAACAAGGATGGACTTCTAGGGCTCATCCACCAAAGGACCATCAGGGAAGTGAGAAGTCTGCAAACTCAGGGGGGTCACTAAGGAATAGAGACACCTTCAGCTGCTGTAACCAAGGCAACTTAATCCTGTCATAACAGCCATTTGCTACCCAAAATTGTTTGGTCAATTCAGCCACAATATGCAAATATCAGGGTAAGCAATAGTATGGATGGGATTATTAAATTGTCTACGTGTGTAAGCGGCATTTTGGATTGCCTACGTGCCTACAAAGGGCTGCGCAAGTGGAAACATGGGGAAATCGGGGCAGAAGGAGGCTGGGAATCCTCATGCACATACATACGGAGCAGGGAAAGCCCTGCTGGGGGGGAACCTCCGACACTTTGCATCTGAGACCCCTTCTCCTACAGTCACCACAGGAAGGAGATAGGAGTGGGACTCCTTGCTGTCCCCACCTGCAAAGCCACAGCCACACAAATATAATTTTAAAATAACCTTCATAGAGAATATAGTGACTAAAGAAAAAAAAAAAAAAAAGTCTAGCAAGCTGTGATGCATAACAGTGCTCCAGCCCCAGATTTTACCTTTCGGCTCTCCAGCAAGAGAAACAGTTTCTAACACCAGGTCTGCTCTAAGAGCAGGGTCCTAAATTTATGAGCTGATCAGATGTCAGCAGGTCCTACAAGATATTATCCTGTAAGTGAAAGCTCTCAGTCTTAATACCTCCACATCACATAAATATTTAGTCCTCCATGTTAGATTAAGTAAGAGAAAATAGTCAGTGATTCCTGTTCCAGCCTCTATAACACAGTCAGCTCTTGAATCCCTTTTCTGGTTTTTTTTTTTAACCCGTCAAGTGAATTATTGAATTTATGAGAGTTAGGCTAAGCAAAAGCTAGTGATCAGTGAAATTAAGTGCAACTGGGTATAGGCACAGCACCGTAGAGAAGTCTAGTAAAAGGCAGCATTGCTCAAAGATTACAGAAATCTGCTGTGATAGCATTGCCAAATGACATGCACTCGGATACATCCAGCGCACGGGTACAGGCTATTTTGAGGAAAGAGTGAGATTTCTATGATACAGAGCAAAGTGGCACATAAAAAAAAATTATGGGTTTTTTGGGCAGTTTAGGGCCTTTCTTAAACGCTCATTGGTAGAGCCATCTCTGCTTTAAAGACCTAATCTCAAAGACATGTTATGCTGTTTTATTCTGGCACAATAAATGTTGCCAAGCATTGCCCGCTTTTTTAATATTCTTACTTTCACACTGTTTACATACAGCACTAAGAATATGACACCAGAATCTGACTTGCTGAATACTGATTGGCATTTATATATTTCCATTTTTAGTGTGAGGGGCATTTTTGTTAGCCTGTTCTGTGTGGTAGGAGGGATGGGTTTGTTTTCTTGTCTTAAGGCAGGTAAGCATGAGCTAGTGTTTCAAAAGATTCATAACTAGCCTGCGTATGCTTCAGGTACGGTATATAAGGACAGAAGTGTTCAAGGTCAAGTTGGATGGGGCTTTGAGTAACTTGGTCTAGTGGAAGGTATCCCCGACCATGGCAGGGGGGTTGGAATTAGATCTATAAGGTCCCATCCAATCCAAACCAGCCTATGATTCTATGGCACATACACCTGTGGCTTCTGGGCAGCATGAAGCCAACACAAACCTGCAGCTCAGTAGCAGCCCTTCCAGGGTTTATTTCAAATATACAAACATGTAGAGTGCTCCATTAGCCACCTGCACCAAACCACTGCACTGGAGAAGAGAAGGGCACATGCGTTCTCCCAGCAAAGACCATGGCACACATCAGAGAGGAGGGCATCCCTCAAAACGCACTTAGAAGCGCCAAATCCACAAACGCGAGCCTCAGGAGTGCCAAAGTCCCACTACAGCAAGCAGAAATACCCAGCTCTCTTCCTGCAGCAGCAGCTATGCCAGCAGCACGATCCTTGTGCCACCTTAAAACAGGAAATTGTCCAAAATGTGCTCCCCAAGACTGAGTTTTCAGGGTGTGCGCAGCCATACAGGACTCACACTCCCTATTTTTAGAAGGGGAAGTGAATCAATGTAGCTGCTCAAAAAGTGAGTAACAAAACATGAATTTTAGAAAGCAAGAAGGAAAAAGACCCAGTTACTGGCCTTTCAATCCGAGGAAATCAGATACTTTTTGTTGCAGCCTGGAATAGATGAGAAGTGCTGAAGGATTTTCAACGCTCTGGAAATACAAAGTTTGGGTGTTAGTACAATTGTAATATAACAAGGAAATTCCAGCCCCCAGACAGAGTGCCTGTAACAACATGGTAAAGTTTCTAATGTATGCGCAGAAGCTAGCCTGTATCAGTTTTCCACTTAATAGGTGAAGCACTTCCATCTCCTCACATTAAAATAGAACACTTGAGCATAACAGTACATCTGATATAGTCTACCAGCACAATGGTAAGAGGGTAAAGTCTTGCATTTCAGGACAATATTATCTTAAAATTTAGTCTGGCACAAACACCATGTGCCAGCCACAATCCCACCAGAATATCTGAAAATGTGACTGTGCCAAAAAAAGCAGCAGTTTACACTTCCAACAAGGTTCATATTGGGTCCCCCTTGCAGTGTTAACAGGCAATTCACACTAACTGCTTCAAAACACGCTTTATCATCACAATTTGTTGCACTGTGACAACACGCAGCACTTGGATTCTAGAATTTCCTTTGATTTTTGAAGTCTATCACACATACTAAAGCAAATATAACTCATGGTCTATCCTGAAAGCACGTGTAAGCAACGAGCAAGCAAAGTTATGTAGCAACATGCATGAAGACACCCCAGAATACAGGTTATTTGAAGAATAGTAATACTAAGCCACCTGCTAGGAAGTACTTTTCAGTCATTCCTGGCTCAGAGATTAGAGATCTTTCCTGAAACAGGATTCAAAAAGTCTTTTCTTTGAGGTCTCTTCCACAGGCAGATGCCCCACGTAAGACCCTCGCCAACTTTGAGCTCTAAGCTGCTCCTTCAGTGCCACTGCGATGGCTTGCCCAGCTGCAAAGCACAGCTGTGACTGCAAGCCTCCCCTTCATGGGGACACTGCTGTAGCTCCCTTTTGGAGAGATGAAAGCCACTTCCCAGGAGGCGAAGCAGCAGGAGCATGTTGGCTACTGACTCATTCAGCCTTAGTCCTTAGCTGAAAAAAACCCACAGAGCTGGCACATGGCCTGTACAAGTATGTACAGTGCTATAGCATGGTCCAAGTAGAGGTTAATGAAGGTCATTTCATTTCCCTTGGGATTTCCACACGGAAGCAAGGCTTAGTTGACAGATGAGCGATTAAGACAGAAGTGGTATCAGCACAAATACCAGCACTTCCATGTAACTAACCCAGACTTGCATCTTTCTTGGTTTACCAACATAAAAGGTAAAACCATAAAAAGCTCTCTCAGCTTGATCTTTATAGCAGAATAATCAATGCCTGTTCATTATTACAGGGCAGGGGAGAAAAAAGGGAAACAAGCACATTGTTTTCTCTGCAAAAGTCCTGCCATTGACATTTAATGGATTTCTAAAAAAAAAAAAAAAAGCTCAGTGGTCAGTCTGGAGGGATAGCCATTTACAGTCATGCATTTCAAGCACTGCACCACCCTGGTGTGGCCTAGCTTCCTAGCAAGAAAACGACTTAAAATACTCGTAGTAGAAAAGTTCTTCAACAGTTTTTTGAGCATCTTGATTTTTTTTGTGGTTCTTTGTGAGGCAAAGAACAATTCAAGCCAGATTCTGCTGACACAAGTTATTCTGAGTTTGTCTACACCTACACAGAACCACAAATCTATCTAAAAATGATGCTTTCTGGTACAAAGTATATCCCCTGCTGCATGCAGCGATAGTTTCTTCACTTACTCCCAAGCCTCAGCATATCGGAGGGAGACTCCAACTTCCACCCAAACTCAGCACGTCCTCAGGACATGTGTAAATAACAAAACACTAATACAAAGAGAAGTGCTCAGTTATAGCCACGGTATGGGGAATAAAACCCACTCAAGCTCAGGATAAAAGGAGACACAGACATATTGCTTATGAAACTTCATCAAAAGCTGAACTTTCAGAACAAGGTTATTCCTATTCCACTGATGTTCTCACAGTCTTTTTTTTAGTAGTTCTTTGAACTCCTTACCAAGTTGTTAGAGGAGCTTTACTCGATTATTCACTATTACAGCAGTTACCTAGCTTCTAGCTTCTTGTATCTATCCAAATATTGAACTGATTCCTACTGTTAAATACGTCATTATAGTTGTCATTCTCTCAGTGCGAAGTTCTGTGAGAAGTACAAATACAAGTTCTCTGACATCATTCTTTCCATTAGCTAACATAAAAGATGCGGCCAGCAGCAGCACACATACCCAGAAGAAATACAGTACAGAAGCAGCTATAATATGTATCCAAATTTTAAGGAAGAATAAGATTGTCTGCAAGGTACTGACTTGGAATTCTTTTCCTTCCAACAAGCAATTTTCCTTTAAACACCTAAAGCCACAGCAGCCATAATAGCAGCCACTTCACATGCATCACTGCCTGCTTTAAGAACCAAATGACACCAAAGATAAGACACACACGGCAACACTCCCAGTATACTAAAGCTTCAAACACAACAGGTCTCCAGAGGCAGGCAAAGGCTTAGCACACCAGGTTGTAGGCACTGCTTTTTCCTCAGCATAAGGGGAAACCTGGAGTTATAATTCACAGGATTACAGGTAGCTCAGGGGACTCAAGCACACAGAGCTGACCAGTGCCCCCAAAAGTAATTAGATTCCTGGGTATGCTTGTGCATAAGGCTGAGAAAAAAATTTATCTGGCCTGTGGTAACCAGAGAAAGAAAAACCTTGCTCTGTAACATCCTCCCTTTACATGTAAGGGCATAGGGTGAATCTGCCACCCAGTCATCCTTTTTACCTGGTAAGGGCACCAGATCATAGAAGCATAGATCCCATGACACAGCTCTGAGATGCTATTCCTCTGAAACACATATTCACCATCGCTCTTTCATTCCAACAGTGTTTTTCCACCATGACTTTTGCTAGGGCAGTTTATGGAACAGATATTCTAGAAGTTTATATATCCAGCAGCTGCAACACTGAAAATCACTAGGATTTAACCTGTGGGATTTAGGGATTTTCAGCACCTAAATAGCTCCTATTCCTAGGGCAATACAAATCTTGGTGAAACACAAAAGCATCTGAAGTAGACATGCACCTTTATAGGAAATAGTCTCAGTGAGCTATATTTACATATGTGACAAACTAACTCATCACAAAATACCCCTCTGACTTACTGCCATAGTCTTCACTAGTAAGCACATACCTGTGTCAAAGGGGAAGATACTATCGTGCTCGTAGTTTCGGAAGCAGATAGAGATTCATTCAGGCGATCGCACAAACTGAATAACTATCCTGAGTGTTGGGACTCAGATGAGATATAACATCTTCCATCAAGACATACAGCTAATACAATGCTGCTCAGGAAGCGCTTTCAGTACTTTGCTACTGCTGTCGAGAGACTCAGATTTATAATAAACACTGGTTAGGGGGAACACCAATTTTGCTTCTCTCTAAAGGGCCACTCCATAATTTTGGAGCGAATCATCTCTCTGCACTTTATGTGCAAACAGGATCCCACATTATTACCAAGAGCAACAGTGAATATGTGTAACAGCTCACTCAGAAAGAATTAGAATAACAATTTAACTGGCTTTGTTAACCAAGGGAAACGGATATCTAGTCTACCAGCATGACAGGTTGGAAAAAGCTTTGCTGAAATGAGGCAGGAGCTTCTGATAAACACACCCTAGACTGTCACAGTCTCATTAATATCTTTCAGTTTGTACTTAACTAGGTAACTCCATGAAGCTACTTGACGAATACTTGGTGTAAATATGCCTTGAGGTCACGATTTGTGAGCAATGGAGCGATCCCAAGTTGTACCACTGAAATCTCATTACCTTTTCACAGCATCCTGCATCCAATGTGCGCCAGTTTGGGATTCCATATTCTTTGGACCAAAATTCTTCTAGGGAGTCCTTCAAGACTTATGAGATTTTTATTTTCTTTCCAAAGACTGAATGCTTACTTGTTATCAATAAAATTATGAAAAATACTGTTTCCTGTTAGCAGTGTTGCAATAAATGGATATGGGGTAGAGCTACAGGGGTCATTACAAGGCCACGCCCTCCTCTGCCAGCTAGAGCCATCTCCAGGGACACCTGGCTTTGGCCACAGCTCCTTAACCTTGTGCAGGCTGTCAGCGACCACCTTTGCTTAAGAGCAGTTACATATGAAAACAGCCTGCACTCAAAAAAAAAAAAGCCACAAAACTAGACATTGCCCAGCTCATGCCAAACACTTTTTTCCTCCAGACAGAGAGGAACCCCAAAGACCATCAGAACAGGCTCAAGAGCAGCATTTTTGCAGCAAGGAAAGCACCTCTCTTATCCTCTTACCAATACAAAATGGTTTCACTGAATTCAGAGCATCAGAAGATAGCAATGGCTTACCTGCCAACTCACCAGGATCAGCAAAAGGCAGTGGGAGCTGCAGAGGCACATGGGAGTACAGTGAGCAAGAAGTAGTGTCCAATGGCCCAGCACACATTATAGCAGGTGGCAGGGCCAACAACTTGGTTTTGGACCCTGCTCCAAGGACAGAAGTGACTGCTGTTGTTAAACCATGCGCATTTACTCCTCTCTAAAAAGGGCTCTCACTGAAAAGTTTTGTGTTAAGATCGCGACGTATTTAAGGAAACAACATGCACCTCCTTTAGAAATAATTAATACATTGCACACATTCAGCAGTGTTTGTGGCTTGATGTTTGTACAGTACCCTTTCATTGAAAATTCTCCATGCCTCTGCAGAACAATACTAGTGCAAGCATGGAAGTCACCGATGGCTTAAAGCCAAGCACCCACCACTAAAATGAAAAACAGCTTGATTCAGACAGTGAAGACATAACCTTGCTGAGAAGTTCAAGACACAAGTCTTAAAATAGTTTCATTGCTTCAGGTTATGGTTTTCTTACAGATTGCTGCCCACATTTCCATGCAGATTAAAAAAAAAGCAAAAGGACAACAGGAAAAAAAAGCAAGCCCACAAAAGGACTCTGTGCATGGCCTTTCCTTAACGCCTTCTGCCACACAGACCAACTCAAAATCAGTAGGTGAAGCCCACAAGGGCAGAGCTACACTTTTCTGCTTATCAGCCCCAGGTACCCTGACAGCTCCAGCACAGTCTTTTCACATCTGTCAGACCACTCATGGAAAGTTGGAAATGAAAAAATTTGCACCAGAAGCAATATTAAGAGTTGTAGGGAAAAAAAAAAAAAGCGCTGGTCTTCTCTTCTGCTCATGGAGCCTTTTTTCCCCCCCCCCCTTTCCTCACAGGCAGGGTTACATTTCCACCCACTGACACCCTCTACACATCCTCCATCAGGGACTTCACAGTGGGATTTCCTTACTGCCGTCCTCAGCAGCTTCACCGCTGATGCTCACATCTCGGCTGTTCCGCACCTCCCAGCCTGACCACCTCAGCTTGAAAACAGCAGGCAGCTCCACCACCTCATCGCTACCTCTCTGCTCTGCTTTACCTTTTCTTCAGTCTTCTCAGGTTTTCCCTACTGACCTTTCTTACCCTTCTCTTATTCAATAGGATGCATTTCAAGGCACAAAATCTGCCTAATGAACATGAGCAGAGTCAAGCGCCAAAATTAGTAGCTTTATTCTGGAAATAAACACTGTCACAAAAAAAACCTCCCAGAGTACTCAGGCCCTCAGGCTACATTTCCTAGTGATATTTCCTACAGTAGCTGTCAGAAAGGCTGCTCTGTGCTTTATGGAGAGCCTGTTCCGCTGTACAGAAAGACCCCAGCAGTAAAATAGCTTTTAAATCTCAGGCTCCCACAGCAGGAGCAGGCTGGTAACAAACAGCAGATGACAGCTAGCTGCTGGGTGAGCATCTTCTGTCTTAGTACAAGAAGTTGCATTATTTTTTCTGGGACCATTTTCTCTCCTCCAAGCTGGAGGCAAGACAATTCCATTTACGTCTTGGTACAAAATGAGTTTCACAGAGGCTGGGGAATCACTGACATGCCCAAGTCTCAGAGCCATTGATAAGACCACATCCTCTGCATATGCTGGTAAGGAAGCTCCATCTGGCCCACCTCACCACCAGGACATGGATATAGGTCTGCCTGCAGGAGATGCTGACACCATGCTGGTCCCCTTCTCCCCTGTCCTGTTCCAAATAAAGCATTCTTTTCAAGCTAGAAGTCTCTGCTTCAGGGAACTCGGATTTCAATTTTATTTTTGCAACAGCTTGCTTGGTTCCTTACCCACAGGTATTTTCTGCTTTCTAAATTACAACCAACCAGCTTTTAAAACTTTTCTCTTCAAAAATCACTTCTGATGAGGTAGCTAGTTTTCTCTTGTCTGTAACACAAAAGTTTCCAGGTTTAGTTATGTCAATCCATCACTATGGAGAGGTAGGCTTGAATCTAACAGGCTCCCATCATCTTCACTCATAGCTAGCAATTAGCAGATCTGAAACTGTTAAAAACAGCTTTTTTGTGAGTGAGCCTTTCCACACCTGCATTCATCTGCAGGATGCTGCAGCACAGCTGAGTTTAATAACTATTAAGCTTCTCTACTAGCACAGCCCTATAGCTCTCCCAGCTAATACCTGGTTAGTCCTGGCTGCATGAACACTCAGGCTGGTTCACAAATGCTCTTTTGCTAGACTCTACACCACCAAGTCTCTTCCAAATTTCTGCAGCTGCTGCCTGTGATTCCCCTGCTGCACAGCAGGCTTCTTTTCAAAAAATAATTCTTTATATGCAGAACACTGCTGCCAGCTTATCAAAAATGGCACCAAGGAGTGTCACCTCCATCTTGTCCTCTACAGCTTCCCTGTGCATTTTAGATTATTTATTCCTATGACAAAAGTGTCTGCAGTTCCCGGCCAAGGTCTTGAATGAACCCACACCCTCCAGCAGGCTGGCCCCAATACAAAGAAACACAGTCTAAATACACAAGGCAGAGGATGAAAGGAGAAAGAAACACAGAGGTGCGAGGTCAACAGCAAAACCAGGGACAAAGCCATCTCTCCTGAGTCATGCACAACTGCCCTTATCAGCATAGCACTCCTTTGCCTCGTGAATCAAAGGCCTCTCTGGACTGCATGTGTCCTGTCCAGGGAATTTACTTACTTGTTTCTATACTCCATTCTGCCACCATTTGTATATCTCTAACCTCTTCCTGCCCTTCACTTCAAAACAAGCACAATTCCCAGGGTACAAAAATCTCACACACAATTTTCTTCCTATGAGGACAGTGACCTCTCGACTCTGTCGCTATTGCTAGTTCACCCTCCTTCAGGAGGATTTACATCTATATTGTCTCTATTCCAGCAATTTTACTTTAACATTGTAGTTTATTTAATTCCATATCAAATATTGGAATACTTTATGACAGAGTTAATAACATGAATATTCACAAAAAAATTCATAAATACTATTTGAAGGCTAATGGAAGGTTTCAGATATATTATGGCTTTCTATATCTCTCACAACCAGCATTTACAAACAGTCCTACCTGAGACCAGTCACAGGAGAAGGTCCCTGAAACTCTCAGCCCCTTACCAACAAAACTCCTCCAGGTTTGAGAAGGAACACGCCATGGCGTGTGTTGACACCACGCTTAATCTTTCATCAGCATTAAGTTTGACCAGACAGCAATTTACTGCCTGATATGAAGCTACTCCCTGCCTCTTGGTGAACAGGGGAGCCTTCTGGGGTACTGTAGAGCCTTTTGGAGCAGGCTCTGTGTGCTGATAGATTGTTTCTGGGAAACCACTGGAAATGCTCATCACCTATGGTGAAAGACTCTTCCAGGGAGGGAGATCCTGCAGCCTCTTGTGCAAGCAGAAGTGATGACGGAGCTTTTTTTTGCGGCCCTTCTTGAGAATAGTCCCAAGCAGAGCTGGGGTAAGGTCCTATTACTTGAGGATCTGTTCATATTTCTGGCATGGCTATGGGAAAGCCCACCAGAAATTCTAAAAGGAGAAGACAAGCTGATGTATAACAAAGCAGGAGGTATGAGGTACAGATAAGGGAGCTGTGGCCAGAAATGCCAGGAGGCCCTAGGAACAACCCCTTGGAAATCACCACCCGCAGTGCCCAAGCAAGCTCAAACACAGACAGGTAACATTTAATTTCACCATCCCTATCTTCTTATAAATCATACGTAAAGCTAGAGTTAAGCTCATTTCAGGTTCCAGCACCAACACAAGGGTTTCTCAACAAGCCTTCTCCCATTTCATTCTTGACCACCATTCATCACCACACCTCTCCTTTCCCAAATATGGCAAAAAAAGCACCAATTAGCAGTGGTAAGTGATCCACCATGGCAACAGGTGAGATGGGATCTCAAAGGTATACCAACATCAGGGAGACTTCAGTGGTGCTTACTGCACCTACCTAGACCATGATGGGTCCACAGCAGCCAGACCTGCCCATCTCAGGGTTACGTTTTACCATCACAGATCTGAAAAGGTTCTTACCTTTGCAGCTATTTACTTTTCTGAAAAACAGAAGTTGAGAAAAAAATAAACTAGAACTAATCGCAATTCATTAAGAGATTTGAAATGAGATAATTTTATCCTTTAAAATTCATAATCCTATTTTGGAGGACAGGGTGAAGCTCAGATTTCAGGGAACAGTTTAAGAAATTGTACAGGATCTCTACCTTTGGTAATTTTCTGCCTTAAAGACTCAGTTGTCTGGCTGCTTCAACTCAGGTTTGCTGTTTAATATATGAAGAAACACTGAAGAAAAAAAATGAGAAGAATAAGTGAATAATTTCTCTGAAATCACTTTCAAGCACATTAAATCCTTACTTACATAGCTACATTTATAGAATCTACTTTGTTAGCATCAAGCAACCAGATACTCATGCCAGCAACCCACACAGTATCTTACAGCAAAATATAATTTTGCACAACTCAATTACAGAGCTGTTTGTACAGATAATTCGAGTATACGGTATCTCCTTCATATCTGCAACGCTCGTCTGCCTTCATAAGATTTTAACACCAATATCATCCACATTATCATTTCACCACACTTTCTACTGTTATTAACTAGAAGTGCTACTATTTCTTTTTGGTGAGGACAGAACCCTTCGTCTTTATCTGTCTTCATTTCCTTAGAAGGAAAGCAAAGCTGGGAAGCCTTAGCTTAACAGTACCACCTGATCCAATTCCCAGTACCGGAAATAATCACACAGAAAAAGCAAATTGTACTTGTTTTAGAGTAAGTCTGTGTACATAGAGTACCTAGAGAGCTTTTAGAGTTTAAAAAAAAAAATTATTACTTTCCTGTCCTTTAGCTGCAAAACCCAGTTCAGTTGATGCCACCAAGAAGAGCTACAGAATACACTCAGGTTTTCGTAAAAGCACCTTAAATGGAGCAACACTTCTCCACTACTTCTTATATTATCTGTGCAACCAGAATGTCCATCTATAAACTCCTATAAACACAAGAAGCTTCCAGCTTCATAAGAACTGCAGCCAGCAACATCACAAGTTGCCTTGTCTGCTCCCCAGGAGACAGACTGACTTTGTATCAGGGCTCAGCACAGAGAATGAAGCTAAAAGCTTCTCTTCTAGATCACAGGGTTTGTTGGTCTTAAAAGCAACAGCAGCTACAAACAGCCCACTCAGTTGTCTTTGCCAAGAGGCACAAACCTTGGCCAGCAATTTAGGCTGGGCAGAGTCACAGAGTCACCCTTTCATTACTGGCTGGTGTAAAGCCCAGCAGAGCTGCTATAAAACTGCAGTGCAAGCAGGCAGCAGCAAGATTTTGAAGTTTTCAAACATAATTTTGTTTGAGCCCCTGTAATTCCCCTAAAAGTGACATAGCTCTGATGGGAATCTGCAGATTTGAGCTCCCATACTACACCCATGACTTCTTTGGGGAGGGAAGAGAGAAAAAAGGAAAAGAAAAGGAAAAAAGAAAAAAGTTACAGCTCCCAAACTGCTCACCCACCTGGTAGGCACACTTGAGGAAAGTGTGCCTCACCCTCAGAGATCCCAACGAAAGAGGAGGGGGACACTATACCCCCAAGCACACACAGAGCGCCATCTTTCACTCCTCTGTTGAATAGAGGGGGCAGGAGTATTTTAAAAAGCCTTTTCTCTCGTCCCTTAACTTCCTTTGGGTTCTTCCTACCATATAACACAGCCTTTGCCAAGCTTCTCTGGCCTGCTCAGGAAATCCCCAGGAAACAAGTTTTCTTGTAGTTCCTCTGCCTGTCACCTTTACTTTCTAAATATACACCTGCATTCTTAGTCCTCACTTCACTTCTCTCAGAGTAGCCTGCAAAAGAGGGAAGCCCCATGCTTGAAAAATTCAACATGACACCATCTTCTGCAAAACAATACCAGCTGTGCACATTTTTGTAATATTATTTGATATAGCCACACTCAAGAACCAATAGAGTAGTCTAAAAGTAAATAATAAAAGTCACTTCTGCTAGGTTTTATTCATTTTGACTTGGAGCAACTAGAATAGCTGAATTTTGTCCCCAGAAACTGTGTCATACACTGGTGATCAAGTACTGGAAAAAAACATTTTATGCACTAACATTGCTAAAACAGTAATCTGTTGTTAAGGGACTTCTGCAGACATTTTGCATCATGTTCACATGAATTATTTCTGTTCTTAGGAAAATATTTCCTGATTATGCCTTAAGCTGCTTGGTGAAGGAGAAACACCCATCCCTGGATTAATTACTCTTTAACCTGAGGCTGCAGCAGAGTGCACTATGTTGTCCCACAATACCACAAACATCCTAGTGGTTTTCCACAATTCTTAGTATGTGCAGACCGTAACAGATGCCAACCCAAAATAAACAAAGAAATTAGCCTACACAGATGGAAGACCAAAGCAAGCCTGGTACACAGAAACACCATTAAAAAAAAAACAAACAAAAAACCCCACGCTTCTCAGAGACAGAGGTAAATTGATTAAAAGGTCATATTTTTATCACACATTTCAGCAGAAGGAAACTTACTCTCCAGGCTAGCTGACTTGGAGTGACAGCTATAGCTGACCACGCTAACACAGCTCCCAAAGGGAAGGCAAAGAGATGCCACAAAAGCAAATATTACAGCTCTTGTCTCTGGTGGTTCCTTCTATCTTAAAACTGATAACATAAGGAGCGTAGGTAAGACATGCATACCTATACTGCACAGGTAAGAAACGTATGATAACAATTCTTAAAAATGCAGCATTCCCTTACACAGAACCATTATTTTCTTCTTGGTTTATTTTAGCATTAGGGATTTACTAATACTATTCAAAATAAGTTCCTCATGCAGGACAGCTTCCCCTGCAGTTGTGTCCAGGGCAGACAGTTTTCTGATCTCCAGTAAGGATGAGGATAACTTGTTTTTCCCAGCAGAAGTCTCTTCCCAAACACCTTTTCTCATGAAATTCCTATTTTTACATTACACAAAGACACAGATTACAGCCGGACAAGTGGTAGGGACAGAGGGACCTGCTGCCTCAGCTCCCGGACTTGACAGCCCCACCTGTATCAGCCAAAAACCTGCTTATCCCCCTTACACCCTCTCTGCCAAGGCCTTTGCACACTGTCCCCTGTACCATGGATCAGCAATACCTGGACTCCTCCATCCCTGATCTGCCTCTATTTAACAGCTTTCAGCTGAGTTGTCATCAATTTTTATTCCCCTTTTCAGCACAATTAAACTTTTTCTGTTTGCAATCCCCTGTGGGAATGTGTTCTCCAGTTTCACTGAACTTGTGTAAAAGACCTACTTCATTTGTCCTGAACCTGTCAGCTAACTATTTCATGTTACATTCCCAGCTCTTGTATTAGGAGAAATGAGGAATGTCCTTCCATCTCATTAAATGCAACACATGCATGAGGAACATGGATTATTGGAAAGATTGCTGCTTTTGGTATCTTGGGAAAATGAGCAATTTTCAAAGTTTCACTCTGGGATTGAGATTCCCCAGTATATTTGATGGGTTTAGCAACTCCTTCTATAGACAGCTTCCTGTTTTTCTAAGCTTACATCTCTCTTCCCCCCCACAACCATGTAAGCACTGCATCCAAGAGGCACAGCTGAGATCTGAAGCCCATACACTGCCCAGCATCTAACCACACAAGGACAGCACCTGCCCCAAGAGGCTACAGTGACTTCGAAAGAAGAAGAAAACAAGAGTAAGCATGAGACATACTTACATTTTTAACTCCATCCTGAAGGCAAACAGCATAACTATTTGATACAGGTTGAATTTTTACAACAGCACACCCTTGAGAAATAACTACAATCTCCAGAAACTCTTCCAATAACAGAAATTGGGTTTCAGAAAATTTATGTTAACTTACTAAATATTTCTTAGGAAGGAGAAGCAAGAAGAGGCCGTACTACCTGGCTTCTGTCGCAACACTAGCTATAGTACTTTTTTATTAAGTATTATGAACCAGGAAACAACCTAGGATCACCATCAAAACGTATCTTCTGCTTTATAGCATTTTAAGAAGAGGAATCAGAGTCCTTCAGCCAATTATGCTACCTCCTTTTTACATTTGCTTTCCTGAAGTGTGACAATCACAAAATGGCAAGGGTTGGCAGGGCCCTCAGGAGCTCCCCCCATCCCACCCCCCTGCCCAAGCAGGCTCACCCAGAGCAGGGGGCACAGGACAGCGGCCAGGCGGGGGTTGAAGATCTCCAGAGAAGGAGACTCCACAGCCCCCCTGGGCAGCCTGGGCCAGGGCTCGGGCACCCTCACAGGCAACAAGTTCTTCCTCTGCATATTCAACTGGAACCTCTTCTGCTTCAGTTTATGCCCATGGCCCCTTGGCCTGGCGCTGGGCACCACTGGGAAGAGTCTGGCTCATGACCCCCACCCTTGAGATATTTGTAGGTGGTGATGAGATCCCCTCTCAGCCTTCTCTTCTCCAGGCTGAACAAGCCCAACTCCCTCAGCCTTTCCTCACAGGGGAGATGCTCCAGTCCCCCCCATCATCCTTGTTGCTCTCCTCTGAACTCTCTCCAGGAGTTCCTCATCTTTCTTGAACTGGGGAGCCCAGAACTGGACCCAGAGCTCCAGGTGCGGTCTCACCAGGGCAGAGCAGAGGGGGAGGAGAATCTCCCTCACCCTGCTGGCCACGCTCCTCATAATGCACCCCAGGATACCACTGGCCTTCTTGGCAACAAGGGCCCACTGCTGGCTCATGGTCAGCTTGTCATCCCCCAGGACACATCATTAAAGCATCTGGCTGATAACAGTCTAGTTTAAGTTTAATAAAGCCATACAGCTAAACCAGAGCTTTTAGACCTAGGGTATCTTTTTACAAATAAGAAGTTCTTTGGTAGTGTTTGAACCACTTCTGAAACTTTCACCCCTGAATTTTAATGAGCAACTGCAACAAGAGTGATATTTGCCAAGTTACAAGCCCAGATACAACTTCTGTAGATTGACCACTAAGAATAAAAAAGCCTATGCATGCTCTACTGAAATGTCAGAAAACATGTCATTTTTGGAAGTCAGTGACCTAAGATGGTTATTCACCAAGGACAGCAAAGTAAGCTATTTTTTTTCATTTTGTTGGTTTGGTTTTAGGGGTTTTTTGTTTGTTTGTTTTAAGGACAGCATACTTGTACATGTTTATTCTGGAAAATATGGGATAAGGAGAAGGCATCCATGTGCCAAAAGCCAGCAGCAAATAAAACCTGTAAGGTCTGACACAGAAACTGGTGAAGCACTACTGACATCTAGTGCTAGACCACCGTTTATTATCATTAAACTGATACACTGCAGAACCACTTATTTATTTCTAATCCAAAAAAGAACTCGGAACTAGATTTGAGACAACCCTAAAATAAAATTTTAGGATTCAAGATTTTTAAAAGTAAAAGATCAGGGCTTTTCTTTTCCCATCATGGTACAGACCTGAAGCACCATTTCATAGTCATGCACTACAAAGGAGTTGCAGTACCCACTAATATTTCAAAATCCTTGCTTCTGCAAGATGCTGTCTCACCTGACATTGTTTCAGCACGAAGGTCACGAGGACAGCAGGCAGCAGCTTGCTCACAGTCCTGAACCCTAATTTTACCTGTGCGTGACCTTCCTCTGTCTCCAGCAACAGATGATAACTAGGAAGAAAGTGGCAAAGTGGAGGCAAAGCCTGCCAGATCAGCACTGGGAATTGAGCCCTTGACTTACCAAAGTCAACAGCATCACTCCCACTGGTGGCAGCAGGGCAGGTCTTCAATCCAGGACTTCGGAGTAGATCTGAGCTCGGATGAAGGCTGGCTTTGCTAATAGGACACCGATGTGACAAGCTCCAGGCTCTATCTTTTTGATGGCGGCCACACTTTCATAACAGCAGACAAAGCAACACCCCCTCACACACACATACAAGAAACCTTTGCATGTAAAAAAAGAAAACCTGCATCCTTGACACAATGTTTATTTTTACAGAGTAGTATTACATCACCTGCATCCTTGTTGCCCTGCTCACTATTCAGTGGGGTAACTATAAGCAACTTAGAAACGCAATTTAGAGCTGTCTTGCTCCTGCCATCAAGGTTGCCATCCCCCAAAACAACTGGATAAAGCCTTGAAAACCTGTCTGCTTTGGAATGAAGTTGGTTCAGACTTGGTTCCCACATACCCAACAAGTCCTGTTCCATCAAATTTTTGCACAAGAAGATATTTTTTTTTTTTTTTAATTTTTTCTTCAAACAGGTATATCACTGTCCACAGTGACTCACAGGAGACATTACTATTCCTCCTACAGCTTTTCCATTAGTAGACATCATACATGTAGAGCAGACTGCTGTCTGGGACTTTTTTTGTGTGTGTGTGGCATATGCCACCACTGGACATGTGCCAAATAGCATCAGCTCGACTGGATCTGACTGAAAACATGGAAGGAGCTGTAGCTTCTTCTCAAGGAGAGCCTGTGCTGAGGACCCTCAGGGGAAGCAGGAGGAGGCATCAGTCAGGAGCACAGGTACACAACAGCTCTGCCCAACCAACAGCAGAGCCAGAGCCACCTTGCAGCAGCAGCCAGAGCTCACCTGGCATGCAGGTCTCCAGTTAATTTCTTGCATGTGGTTCCAGCACCATGTGGCACATCCTCAGCTTTCGCAAACCTAAGGGCATCAGATACCCCAAAGGTTACATATTTAATGGTGCGTGCTCCTTCCCCTTCCTTTCCAGCTGAGGACCAGTTTTCTGCCGCATAGGCCAAGATGACCCATGCACACAGCATGCAATATGCTACTGCATACAGCAAATTACCCCTGCGGCTGCTCCCCGAGGGTGGTTTGCCCCCAAAACCCCTGCACGCATGACCCTGCTGACTGGAGACAGCCATTCCCCGTCGTCCTTCAGCTCAGCCCGCAGCTCCCCTCAGCCAGGGGGAAAACGACTTCCCCATGAGCCGGCCTCGAGGGCTGTGGTGAAGACATGGGCCTGGGCATTGGCAAGCTTCAAATTTACCTCACTGGCCTCAGGGACGCGCTCTGAGGAAAGCCTGACCAGCCGCACTGCTGCTCGGCTCGAGTTTACCTTGGGTTTACCTCAGGCACCGCCACTGACCGCTCCCCCCAAGCCATTTTCCTCACACACACCCCCCTCACAGGCAAGCAAGCAGTTTTAAAACAGTACAGCTTGGCTTGTCGGCAGCGTGAGCTTCGCCCCCACCGGGAACGCTGCGTGCCCACTGACCTCCCGGCAGCCGCCCGCTCCCTCTCAGCCGGGGACCTTGCAGCCCAGGACCGCCGGGGGGCAGCCCCAGCCCGGGGCACCTCTGTGAGCACGGGGCGGGCCGCCAGGAGGCGCCCGTGGCCGGGCCGGGCGGCGGGAGCCCGCCATCTCGCGGCGTCGCCGGGGCGGACTGAGGGCCCGACCGCTGCGCCGCGGTTTAAAACAAACAAACCAACCCAAAACCAATTTTAGTGGTAAATACAGCACTAAAGAGCCGCGAGCGGGACCCTGAGGCACAGCAAGAGGTCGGTAACGCCCGCCAGCTGCCCCGCTCTCCCAGGCTTCACTGCTTCTCTGGGTGCAAAAGCCTTCCTCAAAAGCGTATTTTCCTTCAAAAAAAAAAAAAAAAAAGGTCACAATTACAATTTTCGCTGAAAAGGTCTTTGGTGAAAACAAGCACTAGATTACCAGAAGAAATAGCGCATTTCTTTACCATGAGGCATTTCTGATCTGAATCGGGACTCCCTAAGCCCAGTTTGGCCCAGCTCCTCACACAGGCTCAAGCGTGACAAACCAACCTGAATTATTCCCTCGCTCCTGAGGAAAGAGTCTTCCTGAGCAGACAGACACCTTAGAAGAAACAGAGTTATCCCAAAACCAACAAAACCCAGGATGGTCAGATTCTCCTCAAACTATAGCTAAAATACCAGCAGAGAGCAGGATAAGACAGCAGCCTCCATGGGTGGCTTTCCTCCCACAGGTGAGGAAAGCCACCCAAACTCCAGGTCAGCCTCTGACAGGGCTTTTTTTTTTTTTTTTTTTTTTTTTAATGTTTCTCACCCCACATTTGAGGTTGTATAGCTTCTCAGCAGTCATTTGCCAACAACAAAAGTCCTCCCAGTAGTTCATAAACATTGCACAGCTAAGTTCTGTCTTTTCTCAGCTTTGTTTTTAAACACACATACATCTCAGGGTTTTGTGCCCCAGTTTACCCATCCCCTCCTGTAGCTACCATCTCAAAAACAGCAATAACACTCAGAAGCCATGAAAATCCTTTACTAAGAAAAGAAATTCACACCTGCTGTCTATATGTTGTAGTTTTACCTACCCTCTTGTTTCTCTATTCCAGGGAAAGTTGATACCCAGCACGGAAAACAGAGCTGGCCTCATACACTGATGAAAACCACTTAAATTTGACCAGCAAAGGCACAGGTGAATACTGCTTGCCTATAGAAGCAGGGGTAAGTAAAACAATTTCTTTTTGTATCACTCAAAAATACATCCACTTTCAAATGCCCATCACACTGCCTCTTTAAAGCTCAATTTTGGCGGAGAGGAGAAAAAAAACCCCAAAGCTGGGCTGAAACACTGCACTTACAGCTCCCTCCAAAGCTTGTGTTGCTGAAGCCACCTTGGAAATCCTGCTGCAAGCACGAGCAGAGCTATAAGTAGCTCCCTCAACTTTTCACTGGGAAGCAGAAGCTTCTCCTGTCAATTCCCAAGCTTCACCAATCCCCTAACTCACTTTAGTCACATATTTAATCCTCAAGGCTGACACTAGCTCCTTCAACCTCCCTCACACATGAAGCAGAGCAAGGAGATGCGTTTTGCAGCTTTTCAACCTGTGCACCATCCAATCGCCATAGGCTTCCTCTGGGTGGATTTTAAAGAGAAATTCCCACCCTAAATGCTTAAATAAAATAAAACCACCTTGTAAGCATCAATCACCCTGATGTTTGCAACTCCATCAGGAAAGCCAATGGAAAATTGGATTTGTCACAAGATGAAAAATAAATAACGTGAAATAGAAAAGGAAATATTTTGCTTTAGAGCTTTCCTTTTGTGTTTTGCTGTTTCCCCACAAACACAAGGAAGACTTTGATGAGGCAGCTGGAGGGTGAAGGGGAGATAGGCAGGATGTGGGAAGATCTCACCTCTGCCAGATAGCACATATCTGTACCAGGGCACTTCCTTATTTCAGCATTGCACTTTGTGCATCATAGAGCTGCTTTCCCAAATGAACTTGAACACTCCACTGCAGCATGTCCCCCGCATAGGGCTTGGTCAGAGAAGGTGGCTGACCAGCAGCAGGACATGCTCAGGCCCCCTGTAAACCAATGTAAGGGACCAAAGCAAAGAAAGGAACTTACTTTGTGTTTTCCACAGACTTCCAGCAACTTCTTCCCAATAGACTAATAAGCACTAAAGAGCCAAACTGCAATACCTGCCTGGTTGTGAGATCTGGGGCTTTTAAAGGAGGGGGATTGCTGCTGGTTGCTGGATGGGCCATTTGCAGCTGGACCTGAAGCAGCTGTAGCCAATATTTCTGCCAAAATCAACTGAATCACCCTAATGTGATTCACTCAACCCAAAAGGAGCTGCTTCCCCATCCTAGCTGCGAGAGCAGCCAGCACTGCATGCTCAGTGAAGGCGGTTACTGCCTCACAGGTTGTTCAGCTGCTTCCAGAATAATCCCAGGCATCAGCGGATGTGTGCATGTAGAGCGGGAACAGGCTCTGCTGTCATCGGGAGCATGTGTCCTGGCAGTGATGCAGAAGGGTGCTCTGGAGAGTCTTTGCCTCTCCTCTATTTAATAAAAATTAGGGGCTGTGGCTATTTCAAGAGCAACCAGGAAGGAGTGGTGGGAAGGAAAATAAGAGAGGATCAGAGAAGGAAAGAAAATCAGAATGACTTTCAACAGTCTCATTTTTTCCACAAATAGGTGTTTTATTTTGCACCTTTCTTAATGATCCCAAGTACTGTGAAACAGCCAGAAGGCCTGCAATTGCATTTGTATTTTTCTTCCTTTTACAACCTTTGGGTTTTCCTTAAAATACAAGCCACTTTCCTTCCACAGTCGGGTGTTTCGGCAGCCTTGTGCCTGCATAAGCAGATATGAACTGGGGATGACCAGCCATGGGAACCTTCCAGGCACCTACCTGCTTGGTGGTGGGAGCAGGAAGTAGTGTATCCAGAGTCAGGGCCCATCTGAAGAGATTAAAAAAAACTGGAGCAGCTTTGTTTTAAGCTCTGTGTACCTGTAGGTGAACGGGCTCAAAGCTTGGACCCTGCCCAGCCCAGAGGAGATGAGGATGGGGTCCTCTGGCCACCTTGCCCCTGCCTGTACAGCACCTTGTTGCTGTGATTAATCACTTGTAGGTGCCTTGGGGAGGAAAATGCCTTCTCCCCAAGTAGTGGTCGGGGTGGGAAGCTCCCTGCAAACCTTTCCATTGGCGGTGAAGCAGACAGGGTCTCCAGTAAAGGGGGAAAAGGCAGAAAGCCCTTCCAAACCTCTCTCTGTCTTTCCAACCTCTGTCCTTTCTCAGGAGCTCTCTTGTAGCCAAAACTTGGTCTTTGGTGGTGCAAACCTACAGTGTATTGCCTCTCCCGTGCAAGACGGACAGGCAAGAGCTGCATGCTGGAGCCCATGCTGCTACGGAGACGTGCACCGGCTTTAGGGCAGCATCTTCAACTGAGAACATGCAAAAAGCTACAAAAGCAATTATTTTGTGACATATGCTGTTCCTAACACAGAATGCAAACCATCTGCCAGAGGGTAAAACCCAGAGCAACTCCCTAAACGAACTGTCCTAGAACAAGAAGGAAAATTATTCCAAAGCTGCTTCCAAAAGTGGCTGCCCAGCCCAGGCTGTTGTAAAGGAAGAAAATAATCAATCCTGTTATTTCAACTTCCACTATTACACTACTAAATAAATAGATGGCTTTTGAAAAGACAGCATTTTCCTCCTTTTTACATAAGTCAGCAGGTTAACATGATGCCCTCAGGCACTCCAGCCAGGTTTCTGGTTGAAGTGGCTCTGCACCACCAGGCTGCTGTGCCCGCTGCTGGCAAAGATCATTGCCACTGTCCTCGGGGGCAAGAGAAACTGTCGCAAGCAGCTGGCGCCCTCTTGCTCAGCACCCTCTTTCTCTTGACCTTGGCAGGGCTGCTGGTTATAAGCTCATCTCTAACTTACTTTCAAGGGCCAATTTGTTGAGGAAACTGTGATTAAGGAGCTTTAACTGGAGGGGTGAGAGGATGAAGGCTCAACCAGAGGCAAAACCTGGAATCACTCCTGTACCCCAGCTGCCAAGCGTGTCCCCCTCCCTCGCCATTGTCCCCTTGTTGCCTGATGCCTCATGAGGCTGCACGGTGGAGTTTGGGGGTTTATTCCCATCCATTTCTCATTCAAAGCCAGCAGCCTTTCCTTCTGGAGGAACTCATATTTCCCATATACATACCTTTATCTTCCAGAGGGTCTCTTTTTTTTTTAGTTAACTTTTTTGCAAGGTAGCAAAATCCTCGCAGGTTTTCATTTTAAAATACATATCTATTACAACCACACAGCTGAGGGAACCATAGACTGATGTCCTTAAACCCACATTTTTTAAGAAAACTATATTTGTCAGTAGCACATTGCACTAAGCGTGTGCAAAAGCTTCCCTTGGGAAAGTGCTCCTGCTTATTATCAGTAATTAATAATTAGGCCTAAGACTATTTACCACACCTCCACTGAGTATGAGAGTTCTATTACTTCTCTGCGTCTTCTGAAATAATCCTGTTAATGTATAGAACAGTTTCGCTAATATACATTTATAAAGCCAAGAGATACGCAGTAGTAAACCTGTCTTGGTTGGGTTTAATGCACTGTCTCTAGCATTTTATTGGGACAGAGCAGCTCTCTTTATTGTCGGCAGTATCTCAGCTGCTACCGCCAAGGAAAATAGTTGTAGATCTCCAAGCAGGGGAGAGAAATTCAGGGATGTTTTCATCAGCTTCTCCCTCATCCCCCCCTCATCCTGACCTGCCTCTGGCATCTCCAGCAGCACGGGAGCAATGGTCCTCACAAAACGCTCTCACAATTGACAGTCCAAAATGTTATCCTTATTTAACTACATCTCCACTTTAACCCAATTGCCATGCACAGGACTGAGAAGTGTTGTCACTCCCTTCCCAGGTAACTGGAATGCTGATTTTGGGATGTCTCACTTGGCAGCTAAAGATATCACGCAGCTCAAACACACACAGCATTTTCCAAAGGCTCCTGAAGTGTGCAGCTCATGCTGTCTGCATCTGAATAAAAAAAAATAGCAGAAAGGACTCATCACCAACAGATGATCCTAGCGCAGAACAAAAATCAAGTCCGATCAGGCTTCGATGTTGAAAAAATGCTTTAAAATTATTTAATTAAAAGAATTGCAGCTCAAAAGCTAAAAGCGCCATGGGGAGTCGCCACCTCTGCCATGAGTTTTGCAGGTATTTATCCAGAACCATCCCAGGGTTTATCTTCCCGTGCTGGTGAGATACTCACATTCTCAGTAGGAGCAGGCACACAGCAGTGCCAGGAAGTGCAAGGGGACCTGGGAGGCTCCGGGGCCTCCCCACTGCGACGGGAATCTGCAGCCAAGGAAAATGCAAAAAGATGCTATCTGCCAAAAAAACCTCAATCGTTCTCCATGTGTAGGAAATCTGCATGGGGATTTGTTATGTTTAAGATAGATGGTGGTGCACAAGCCAGAATTACTGTTATGGTGGAATTAAACACTGTCAGTGGAGGGTTTATCTCCTGCTAAAGGAAAGGCAGGGAAAGAGAAAAAAAACCTGAAGCAATGGTAGGGTCTTAGGAGGGTCACTAGAAACTCTGGGACCAGACGAGTCGAGGGGCATGGTGCCGAAATAGGACAAGAATTCAGGACACTCTCCACAAACAAACAGGGTACTCACCTAGAGGCATTGATGAACTATAACTAAAAAGACTTTAGCTCTGAAAAATAGGAAAAGTGCATGCAAAGCTGAGCTGTGGCCCACTGAGGGCATCGGTGACACTTGTGCAGATACCACCAGAACTAGCAATGGGGACCCACACCAGGCTGCCAGGACAGGCCACAGCCTCCCCTGTTCACCCCCACCCTGGTCACAGGAGCCCCAGGGTCCCCACGGGGGAAACCCAAAAGCTCATGTCCCCCTGCTCTTCCCCTGCAAAGTCCTAATGGGAGGAATGAGGCAGACAGAGAGTAAATCGGCAGTGTGGCCTAATGCTAAATGCCACCGTCCCTGCTGGGTACAAGGGGCGCATCCCAAATCAGCACCTAGCATGACCCAGAGAAGCAGCTGGCTTAGAAGGACACTGCAGACCATTGTGTCAGACTCCAAACTCTCAGGATATTTGGCAGTACTCCGCAGTCGGGTGCAGCATGGAAATGGAAATGGCACTGACTTTGCTCAGAGGAGCAAAAGGGTCTTTTCCAAACATACTCCAACAGGAAAGCTCCTGCTGATGCCCCTGAGAAAAGCAGACCCAAACATTCTTCGTTTGGCAACACCAACCAAAATGCAACAGCTCAAGTTTTCTGTACCAAATGATAGAGCCACTTAAAGGCAAAAACTGAACTCAGTTTTCCACTTTATCAAAAGTCACATGGGCCCCCACTGGGAGAGCCAGCACTGGGATTTAAGGATATCATGGATGAGGTTAAGGGAGTCCTTCTGCAATTCCCAGGCTCTGTTTTAGTGTGAATAAATCAATGATTGCTATTACTAGCCCATTACGCTAGTATGCTTCTCAAGCAACAAACCCTTATTTTTGTTAAACTTCTTCCATTTCAATGCACTTTTCCTTAAGGGAAAACTCACAGTTCTCTGCAAATGCGTTCCTCCTCTTCTGCCTGGTTCTCTCCCCCGTCCTTTCTTTAACTGATGGTCTATTCTGTCTTCATTTCTATACCCTGGGAGCTACTTTCATTTAGACAAAGCTAACATAATTGAGGACTAGAAGTGGCACCTTCCTTTCCTGTTGGCAAAATGTTTTGCATTATAAAGACCTTCTGATTCACCTCTCAGACTTCCTACACCAGCTGCCCCGCCGACTGCTCTGACACATAGTGCAGTTGCTTTTGTATTGGCAAGTACCAGGTGAGATGGAAGCTTTGAAAATGAAAAAGGGTCAATAAAGAAGCGTAAATCAAGGGCATACTCAGGACTTCTGTGTCTTTGCTCTTTTCCTAGAGGCACACTGGCTTTTACGGATCAAGCGATTCATCATTTTACTTCTCTGGACAGAGTTTTAATAGTGTTAAAGCACTACTGCTTGTAGTCTTGCTGCAAGTGGATGTCAAAGAGGAGCCGTGACAGAGCCCAGCTGGTTATCGGCCCCTCCGAGGCACCACTGTGGCATGAGAGAGACCTGGAACCTCCTTGCTCCAGATATTGGGGTACCAGTGTTGAAAACGGACCCAAAAAGCTGCCAGGCAGGGAAAGAAGATGACATCAATTCAGGCTGATTAAATGCCAAGGTGCAGTTACAGTCAGTGGGCTGAATTCTGTTAAAGCCCCAGCTGAGGAAGGATGAAGGGGAAGCGCAGCACTGGAGACTTGCTGCCTTCTTCCACTCTTCCTTTTTTACAATCGTATTTCCCTCTGTACAGTTAATTTGAAAAAGGCCACTGAAGAAAAAGTTGCCAGCCCTGGAAAGGAGCATGTTTTACATTCCCCAAGGACACCTCTCCTCTGGTGGCTGCACAAAGGTCTAACACCTTAAAGAAAGGCTTCATAGTTATATTACTCTCAGTGATGAGTAAGCAAACGCTAAACTTGAGTCAAACTTAAGTAATTTTAATACTAATGGCAGTTCCTGTGTCAGATCCAGTATTTCAGAGAGCTCAATCTAGGCTGCTGAAAACCTTCAGGTTGGTTGAGAAGCACCTCCCACAAACCTCTGTGAGCTGCTGAGCTTTAACAAGACCAAAAAATCCAGTTCTGTGCATTTTGATTAGCTTTAAGGATAACTGTAATTTAACAAAAAGGATGTGTATGGCCGATGATTTTGGTTTAATTTGTTTAACAACACAAAGCAGAGAAGCATTTGTGCAAACTGCCCAGCTCTCAAGTCTCTTTATAATGCAGTGCATTTCTCTAATTTGCAATGATCATTACAAACTCATAAAAATACATCTGTAGACCCAGACAGAGCGTAACTGTTGCTTTGATCTCTGGATTGTTCTTTTTCCATTTTATTGCTTCCATTTTCCTCATACAGGCCACAAAACCAGTTTAACTGATAAAAGCCATTAGGATATGTCTCTTAGTTAATTTTAAAACTATGGGTCTAATACTCAAGTTTAGTGAAAATCAGATTTAAAAGAGAAGAACGGGGGTAGGCTGAGGCCATGCTGTCTGGTCACAAGAACACTATTTTTCTTTACTAAGAAGGCTGCACAACACAGTATTAATATTTATTACTTAAGCCTGTGGCAACAACTGTAGTTTAATGGGTTATTCTGGAATTTTGCTATATGCTAAGGAGAGCAGTGTACTGCTAGAAGAGGGCTCTGATAACCGACCCAGCTGCTTATGATCCAGAGCATCACATGGCACTTTACATATTAAAAATAATGCTGCTTTTTTTTTTTTCCCCCCAGATAGATTTTAGCAGGAAAATAAACAAACCAAAACAAAACCAGTAAAGAACTTAAAATAAAACCTGGGAAGAGGATAGCAGGTCCCTCAGCTCAGTGTCTCTTGGCAGAGGCAGAGGAGAAAGGAAGAAGATGCCCTGACCACCGGAGCCGGAGAAGGAGACGTGCCCTGGGTGACCCGAGCAGCATCCCAGGAGATGCATCATCCCCGGCTAAGTGAGACCACAGTGACTTTATACAGGGTAGGACCTAACAAAAGGCTGTGTGATTCTGCACAAGGGTCCATCCAGCTCCGCATTCCATCAATACTCTGAAAGCCACACAGCGTATTCAAACTATAGGACCACCACTGCTTTTTTGGACTTACGTGGTAGCATAACACCGTTTTCTGCTTGGATTGAATAGAGATCCAATACAATGTTTTTCCAGAATTACCTCTCCTACCCACAACTTACATGAGCATGTATTGGAGAAGCCCAAGACCACAGGGATGGCTTTTTGCGTGCAAACAGGGTGCCAATACTTCCTAGAGGAGAGGCTACTCCAGTTGCAGGCTCAGAGTATTTGAGAACAAATGGTTTGTGTTGACCAAAGTCCAAGTCCATATTTTCTTCGTAGCTGTTCCTAGTTTGGTTTTGGCTTTTCTTTTAAAAAGTAATTTTGCAAAATTGGTACTTTGGCACAGTATCTATTTGATAGCTTCCCATCTGCTTGCCCAATTTATGTCCACTGAATTTGCTAACAAAATCAAGTTTTTATTGCTAGCCACATTGCAAAACTTACATAGCTGTGAGAAAACGGGCTGCACTCAATTTCTCCTTACGCTTCATCAACCAAAGTGTGTGCTGACGCCAATTCGTTACTGCCAGCGGTGGAGAGATACAGTGCTGCAGGCTAGAGGTTGCCCTACAGATATGCTGCACGATACATAGGTAGATTTATTTGCTTTGCTGAGGATCAAAGCAAATGTAGAGATGACCAGAGGAAAATGTGTACTTACTGCAGATATTTTCGTTTCTATTCTAGATTACATTTACTATCGAATCTTGTTGATGATCTAATCCATGAACTAAAATAAGTTACATTTTGTGGAAGTCTATGTTTGGGAATGGCAAGACGGATGAAAAGTACAAGCAAAGATAGCAGAGTGACAACCGGAGATGAGGAGAAATGTCTGATATTGAAGGTAAGCCTTCTTAATGGCTCTCTAGCAATCCCATTCCCTTCCGCAGCCACGATCTTTCACCGCTTCCACTGCACCCAGAGGCAGCACTTGTCTTCCCCAAAATGAGCCAAATCGAGGGAGTCAGGACAGCAGAAAATTAGTAATTTATGTGTTGGATTGGTTTCCAGAGAAACCCACTCGCTGCAGAAAGCCTTGGCTGAGCTGGAGAGGGCGCAGGAACAGATCGCCCAGGGCGAGGCGAGAGCAGGACTGTAACGTTTAGCATCCGTCAGCCATTAGTCACGCTCTGTGCAACCGAGTGGCGGGGGAAAATAAAGCCAATAGCTGTGCTAGGAAAGGCTCGCGAGCAGGTCTTTACGGTCAGAGTAGTAGGTTCAGTCTTCACACAGGGCTGTATCCAAACAGCCTGAACACATCCATCCTGGGTGGGATTTCCTCATGGGGGGCGGGGTGTGTCTCTGTGCAGTTCCCCAGCTCCCCTCTGCACCTCCCCACAAGTCATTTTCTTTGTCCAAGTCAGTTTTCAGGCACGTCAGCTCCCTGACACATTTCACTGTGCAGCCATTCAAACCCTCAATGCCGGCACGAGGAAGGGGACAGCAGAGAGATGGGGTGACCCCCCGCTGGGCGATACCCCACTGACAAGTGATTTGAGCAGGCAGCGGAGCATGGCCCCCCCTTCACTCTAAAACAAGAAGGAAATGGGATTTTTCTTTAGAGGATTCTTTAATGCATAGCTACCGTTCAGATTTTTTAAAATTTAAGACCCAATAAAAACTAGATCCTCACAAAACTATGCTTCTTGCCCCAGCTGTAGCCTCACCCCATTTTTAAGCATTTCAATTCTGCAGCACAGGAAGGAAGGCTGCGCAGACCCGCAGGACAGTACTGACTGATGAACAGATTTAGAAAGCTTTTGGTATACAAGCAAGACAACACGTTGAAAAAAAAAAAAAAAAAACCCAAACCAAAAGACTGCTATGCTCTATATTCCAACATAACTGCAGGCATGTCCGCAAGTAACCCTTAGCTGGAAACTACAATTAATTGGCACCAACTGTTCCAATATAATTACAAGCATGATGCCCAGCAGTTGATTAACTTAAATTCATTGTCACATCTGCAAAGCAGTAACTTGGTTGCCTACCCTTAACACAGACAGTAAATTCTTTCATACGCAGCTCAGATTACATCCTCTTTCAGGACAGCTCACAGGATCCTGCTTTACAACCCAGAGCACAAAGGAAAAGTGTAGCTCTTCCACGTTTTCATCTCTGCCTTCCTTTTACTGCCCAACTCCTCACCCTCTTCTGAAAGGACAAGGAGAAAAATCAAGTCAGCTTTAACACCCTTAAGCTGTGATTTTCACAGCTTTCAATCAAACATTAAAGGTAACCGTGAAGTTAAAATTCTGCTGGAGTAAACCAGCCATTTCCTAGTTGCTCATCAAGGCCCGAACTGTCCCAAATTTATGAAAAATCCCCCTTTTTTTTTTGCTGTGTCTCAATTAGGGGGACGGCTTTGTCTTTTCCAATCCTCTTTTCATTCAGAGAAGCACTTCCTAGCAAGGAAGAAGGTTTTAGGAAAAAGCCTGATGGACTGCTATGGAAATAGAATACAACATTGACCAACAATTCACAGGCAACACAGCAAAGCACGGACTTTTGTCCAAAAAACAAGTTCTGTTTTGGGATTTTTTTTGTGTGTGGATTTGGATTTTTTTTTTTTTTTTTTTTTTTTTTTCATTTTATAGAGGTGATGCTGGTATACCAAGGCGGGGATTCCCAACAATGGCAATGGATGCCATGACAAAAATACGTGGTAAAGCAAAACTGGTAAAATCCAAGGTAAACACCCATGATAGAGCATATAGAAAATAGGAGAAAGAAAGAGGGATTAATTAGTGCAGGTATATTCACGAAAACTTTTTCTTAACAATCTTCCTGTATTAAAAAGAAATTATACTTGCAAGTCACTTGCAGAAAATTTTAATAATTTGCCAAATATACAGCTACTAGAATTATCCTAAATATCACTTATAATTAAGTTACAAAAGTTGGTAGATAGCATAGTACAATGTTCTATAAAATAAACACATTGTATTAACAACACCCCTGCAGTCCAATAATGGCAAAAAAAATAGCAAATGAAATTACAAACACATACAAATTAGAAGAGATTGAGTGACTGCTTTAGACACTTGAATCAAAGAAACTGGGACCAGACTAGATACATTCATCCATCAAGCATAATTAATGTAGAATTTTAGATTTTAAAAAACAGTTAACACCACAACATCAGGGTGCAACGTGACATGCTTTCAATTAGCTTCCAGTACAATTCCCAGAGTATTAAAGTGCCTTTGTGCACTCTAGTTTCATTTATAGTCAGGTGCAACACACATCATATGTGGAAGTTACTTCAGAGGTCAAGTTTTTTTAAAAAAATAACTATTTGAACCAATGTACACAAGTCAGACTAAGGTGGTTTTAAAGTATCTTTGGTCTGACTATTTGCTGTTGAATGTCATTTAACAAAGTAAACTCCAAACACGCGGGGCCTGTCTCCGCTAAACAAGACCACAGTAAAAGGTACTTCTTGAAGTGTGTTTTTAATCCTTAGCTTCACCTCTCCTTTCCCCTTTCAAACGCTGCTCAAACAGCTACATCTGCCCTTTGGATGACAACCCACTCTGCAACTCTCATTTATAGATTGCCCTGAACACGGAGAACGGGCAGTACTTGGCCTGTGGCTATGGAGAGGAAGGTACTTCATGGGTAACGTCCTACAACGGCCTGTTGTAACGTGATGAATACGCATGGCACATTCTCCCTGCAAGGTACTTGAAGACTTGAAAGCCTGTGGATCTTCCCTGTAGCCATTACCTGCGCCACAAAACTGACCACATGTCCCACTCGGGGCTCCGTACGGACTTGCACTGCTTCCCGCTACGCTCCCTTCCTAAACCCAGACCTCAAGTATTAATTGCAGTAAGAAAAGGGAAACCTCATGCAGTTTGGCTGTCACTCACCTTGCCCCCAAAACTTCCTCTTGAAAACACAGATAAAGAAGTTTCATAAAACCTACGATCCAGCCTCCCATGGAAGCGTGCTCTCCACTCACATGCCACTCCTACTCTTTCATGAGAATGAGTGTAAAAGGGGAACTGCATTTCCCACACCATTTGAGGCGGGAAATAAGTGTTTTTCAATACCTGCACTTTAAGAGCAGTTATGGGGCATAAGTTTTTTAGGAAATAAAAATTTCACTTTAAATCAGTCCTAAATCAGTCCCCAATGATGCTACAGAAGGTTACCAGTGGCAAGGGCCGAAGAAGGCACTCAGGAGGAAACCTTACTTGGAAGGGAAAACAAAAAAAAACAAGCACTCGGGAGGAAAGCTTACTTGGAGGGGAAAACAAAAAAACCCAAACAAACAAAAAATTAGGAGGGAGGATGAACAATTAATCATAACTGAACAGCAGATGTGGATGGGAGTCTCTATCCTTCCACTGTCTTCCTATAACTCGATAGCACTTTACATCGTGAAGTGAGAAAACAATTACAGTCATTTTAAGTTCAGGCTGTAAACACCCCCGCCTGCCACGGCCAGCACAGGCGATGCCTTCGCTTCGCCGCCGTTAGACGTGAAAAGGCCCATTTCCCACACTGCGTAATCCAGACTAGGATCAGCGGGAGCTCTCTGCAGGTGAGGAAGTTTTACTGGGGCTCTAGACATATAATACACTAACGTTACTTAAAATATCATGTGTGCTGAAGTATTTCAAGAATGTATGCACTCCGTTAATCAAACTAAAAGGAATTAGTGACTTCCTAATCTACCGCGTACTTAGAAGTTCTCCGTGAAACTGTAGGGTTATGGACAAGAACGGTCTGACTACACATTACAGCAGGATAAAATGGAAAACAGTAAAAGTTTCATGTGAAACACAACAATATGTAAAGTCTCGGGTTTAGTTCATAAAATTACTTGATTAAAATACTAATCTCATAATGGTATAATAATTTCCAATGTAATTTATGCAACAAGTTCCACCCATATCCAAAAATACCATATATGTAAATGTTTTTTTATAAAACTTTATACAATTCAAGCTCTCATTAGGTAAGCCTATACACAATTCTCACTATCACCTAGGTAGAAAGTCTTCAGAAAAGTATATTCTTGGAGCGTACATGAATGACAATGCTTCCATGAACCTTCCCTTTTGACAGGCGATTCTGCTAAATCAAACTCTTATTGCTCAAAATCAGAACAGGAGGGTTTCATCACCAACTTCAGCACCCGGATATACCATGCCAGCCTGGGGAAGGGACCTGCTTTCAGGCGGATGGGACAGAAATACCTGTAAGCCTCGTTACCATTTCCGTAAAGATTCCCCTGTAACTGTCACCTGTCCTACAGAGAACAGAAGAGGCATCACTGGGAGGGAGGGAGATCAATGGCAATGCATACGTTTAGTGACCAGTGTCTCCCTCTTCGTTTTCTAATTAATTCTGTAATCAGTTTAATGATTTCTGCGGATACATCTCCAACTATAACTGAAACCAATCTGATACAAGGTTGTGATCAGATACAAGACACTACAAACACCAAATCTAAAATGTGCAAGAGCAATGTGAATGTAACGCCTTCGCAGGCTTAAATTCACAGCCGGTACTATGCCAAAACACCTCTACAGCAAGCTTTATTTACACAACTTCCAATTAAAAATACTGTTGTCTCTCAAGCTACATTTTAAATTAACAGAAATACATCCATAATAACTACCGGTAAAAAAAACATGATAAAATTATTTTATTTTTTTTTTATTCAAAATATTCTGACAGTTTAACAATATTCCAGGCGCATTACAAACACTGCCATAGTCAACACAACAATCAATACTTAAAGAGCATTCACACACTGAAGACATAAATCTTAAAGCAGAGACAGGAGAATGCACTTATACTAAGAGCATACAGATCATTTTCCAATAACTGACTTCTCCGAGGCAGATGTCTGATTTCTCCGGCACAAAATGGATTAAAATCCAGAAGAGATGAATTACAGAGGACAAAAATTCAGCTGTGTAGATGTTTCTCCCCGTATTTTCTACAAAACATTGTGAATTTATCATACAAGGCCACTACCAGCCTAGACTACTCTAGTGTTGACTATTTACGGGACAGAACAACGAAATCGTAACAGAGAAACCAGCGCCAAAGCTAACAAAACCACGAACTCTTCCTAGAATATGGCTTAAATTAGTTCACAGAGAGTTGGGAATATATTATAGTTAATGATGCAATGGAAATACCAGGAAGAAAAAAACCCACTTTATCTACCTGGTATTTTCCCCTCAGCTTTCACCATAATTTGCATAATTTTTTCAACAAAATGATACTGCCCCTCCTACAAGCGTCTTTCCCCACGCTTCAAAAACATTACGTTACTAACAGATGGGTTTCGTTCTTGAATGTATTGGCCAATATTAGCTCTAAAGTTTAAACAGTCGTTCTACGCATAATACCCTGTTTCTTCCAATTAACCCAGGTTCCCAGAGCGCTAAAATTTCAGCTTTATTTAAAACGGCGTACTTGTTCGAAAAAGCATTTACCTCTTTCTGATATAGAAAACACGTACGGAGTCGAGAACTTGCAAGGACGTGTACACAAATGAGTGCATAGTGCAGAACATCATACAGACAGAGCAGCAAGGCCACAGTGTCACGTGAAGTCCGCGTGTAAAAGATGTACGTTTCCAAAGACGAAAGCCATTCTAAAAAGTTTTACTTCTGGGCCTTGCTTAATGCATTAAAACCTTGCTCTATGGATGGCAAGACTCCTCTGTCCCAACTTTTCGTGCGGCTGACCATATACGCATGGTAGGACAGCCACATAACACAGCGTATAGAAGACACACCAAAAACGCTCGGGGTACGTCATCCTGATCTCAAAGATTCCAAATGAAAGCTTTAATTTTTCCTGTGAAAAAGAAGGAAGGGGGACAACTTTCAAATTACACAGTTTGCCTGTGTGTCATTAGGGAGGAAAAAAAAAAAAAAAAAAAAAGAAAAAAAAAAGAAAAAAAAAAAAAAAAAAAAGAAAAAAAAAAGAAAAAAAAAAAAAAAAAAGAAAAAAAAAAAAAGAAAAAAAAGAAAAAAAAAAAAAAAAAAAAAAAAAAGAAAAAAAAGAAAAAAAAGAAAAAAGAAAAAAAAAAAAAAAAAAAAAAAAAAAAAAAAAAAAAAAAAAAAAAAAAAAAAAAAAAAAAAAAAAAAAAAAAAAAAAAAAAAAAAAAAAAAAAAAAAAAAAAAAAAAAAAAAAAAAAAAAAAAAAAAAAAAAAAAAGAAAAAAAAAAAGAAAAAAAAAAGAAAAAAAAAGCTGCTTAGCTGGGTAAGAGAACCAAACTCCACTGCGACAAACAGAGGTATGTGCTCAGGCTGAAACTAGAAAGCGAAAAAAAAAAAAAAAAAAAAAAAAAAAAAAAAAAAAAAAAAAAAAAAAAAAAAAAAAAAAAAAAAAAAAAAAAAAAAAAAAAAAAAAAAAAAAAAAAAAAAAAAAGAGCTGGCTTTAGCCTGGGGTAAGAGAACCACAACTCCACTGCGACAAACAGAGGTACTGGTTGCTCCAGGGCTGAACTGGATCTTCGCAGCAAAGGGTCCTTCGCCTGTATCGCTGGTCCTCTCCAGCCGGTGCTCCCCAGCGGCGGAAACGTGAAACGCCTGACGCAAAACTACAGGCGGGAAGCGGCTAGAGGAAATCTCTGTATGCTCACTCAGAATGCTTTGTTTCCCCGGTCAATTGGTTTGCTTTTAAAAGCAATGTTTTTGGAGAAGGGCCATCAGAACAAAGGAGTGAGGCATCTCCCTTAGTCATAACATCAAAACACTCCATTAACAGATTGAGTTAATCGCCTAAACCAAATTAGTTCCTGGAACATCTCGCAATTGCATTCTCTTACTCCTCCTTAGGAACAAACAGCTTCTCTAGCAGTTGTGCAGTTTAAGCCTGTTACTTTACTCCAGCATTTTCTTAGCACCTCAACACAAATTACGTTGTAGCTTGTCTGTGGTGAACATCGGCTACAGACAACCACCGAGAGGGGAAGCACCCACTCCAGTGGTGAAATAACAGCGATATCAGTCCCGTGACATTGAAAAGCACTTTTCTTTTTTTTTTTTTTTTCTTTATACGCTGGCTTCCAGGTTAGACTACTGACTCAAAACGGGATTTCTCTCCAAGACTAACTCCAGTTATTTAAATACAGTAAACACAAGAGGGCAGTACTGAGGACATCAATCCTGCACTTCATAGTTTTCAGTCCATTTTCTAAAAACCTGTTAATGGAGATACGGCTCAGTGTCGAGGCTAAGTGGGCAAATGTTATCTACGCTAAAGTCGTTACAGGAACTAACACGACCCTTGCTTATCGGGCAACTGTACTCCTTGGATTTAAGCCAACCATATACACTTCATCCTACTGATTTACCTATCCTGCTTAATCTCAAGTATCTTCATCCTTTCACACTCCCTAATTAGCTATCAATTATTTTCCTGAGTGAGATTATAAAAAGTTAAACCCTTCTACCAAAAGTACAAAGACAAATAAAATATAGAACAATACAAACCCAGTTATACAGCATTACAAGTGCAGAAATTCTTCATGTTGTTGCTCTTCTTTATCATTGGCCCCCAGTAAAAACCATAGCAAAGAATTTAGTTATCCAAAATATTTTGAAGTACTGTGATTAAATTCTTCAGACCATAAATGTAGCCCTCATCCTTTGTGTTGCTAGGGAATACATGAGCAAAATCTATCATTCGGACTTCTACGTTCGCGCTTTCTTTGATCTCTGCTGGCATGTGACAGAAAACTTTTTCCAGTTGGGGTATAACGTTTCCGTTCAGATGCTCCTGTGTAATGCACGTGCTGCTTTTCCACACGTTGCCTTGCTCCAAGTTTTCAACTTTTAGTGAGAGTTGACTGTGGTGCCTCTTAGAGTATGCCTTTTTGTGAAGTGCGTAAAATTTGGACAAGCCTTTACTTACAGAGGCCTCAATTTTTCCATTCTCCGTAGAATTTATTACGTGGATATTATTATTATACTCCAGTATGTCTCCACCTGATAACAGTCCTTTGGGCACTCCTCTCTTCTCTGCCAAGGTGACATCACTCAACCGCACGGTTGTTGCCTGGCATGAACCTTCATAAACAAAGAGTAATGAGCTTGCATAAAAGTTGAGTTGCTTCTGGCCCTCAAACCACTCCAGAATTTTTTCAATCTTCCGAATGCTGGCAGCTATTGCATCTTTTCTCAAGCAGTACCCATTGTGGAAAAACTTTGAGATGCCTGCAAAGAGAGAGACACATTTGGGGATTATGTTCACCTCTGAAAAGAACTCAAACACTTTTCATTTCTTTCAGGATGAGAATAGTTCTTGATCTGAAGAAGCAGAGAGCATTCACATCATTTCCTTTCAGTCAGTTAACAATGACATTAGAAGCAAACTGAGGAACTTAGATACCTTCAGTCCCCTCACCTGTGTAAGGCTGGCTGTATAATACTACAGATTGGGCTAGGATTGTAAATAAAATTTAACTAATTGATGTATCAGTCGTACAGTAAATGAACGTGGTCCCTGCTCCCCATGTTGTTTTAGCAAGCATCTGGACCGTTTTGGGCAGGGACCCGTTAAATTCTCCAGGGATGAAGAAGCTCAAGCAGCTCTATCATGAGTGACAGAGCTGACAAGTTAGTGCCAGCTCTGGAGAGGGATATGTCTGTGCACGTGTCCTTCTGTCTCTCGATGGGGGACAGATGAACAGACGTCAGTTAATTAATAACTAGTTTGAAGTAGTTATCACCACCAAACAGACGCAGGATGGTAGCATTTTTGTTTATTGTTAACGTGGAGCAACACAGGGATTGACTTCAACCGAGGAGGTCACTAACCAAAAGATGCACTTACAGTCTCTTTCTAATACAAAAGATACATTCATAGAAGACAACTAGAGACATATATATTACAAACACATTTAATACTTCCAAAAGTTTCTATTTCGTTATAGTCTCAAAGCTGCAAAGAAACCTGAATTCTACCACTATCGCCCCCTGCACTAGTAGTAAGAGACACGTGATGAGGAAAGTCCTATCGACCACACCGCTGTTAAAGCCAACTGCAAACTTAATTTAGGATCGACAGGTAGTTCAAACGAAATGGGAAACTGCTAAAGACCCATCCGGCAAGAGGAGAAAAAGGGACTTTTAAAATAGGAACACAAAGACTACTTTTCCATACAGTTCTATAAATAAGTAAATAAATGAAAAATACCCGAGAGCACAAATTCCCTTACCGTCCTTTACCGTCTCCTTTGTCAAGCTCCTTCCATAGTGCTGGTTTTGCGTCTCGTAGCTGTCAGAAGAGACATGGTAAACCTGCGAGAAACAAGAAGGTAACTCTGTACCTCTTTTGAGCAACCAGTATTTCTGCAGAGCTAAGAGGCGCCTTACAGACAGGCTACAAAACCTCTGGTACCATTTATCCCTCGCACAGCTTTTAAGTTACTTGCAGCGGCCATCACTGCCCTCTAGCGCTCCGATCTGCAAAATCCTCCCCCTTCACATCTTGGGGTCTAAGCTACAGCTTTCCTGCATGCAAAAGATATCGTTATATTGGCAAAAAGCAACGTAGCCGTTACAGGCAAACATTTTATATGGCACCTGCCTTGCAAATCAATGCTAAGACTTGAAGCTGTCGTCCTCCTACCCATGTTACTTTGAATATTAAATCAGTAAGACGTAGCAAGCTCAAAAATTCAATGCAATTATTTTGCAGTTCTTAAAACTACAACAATATTAAGCCCAGCAGGAAATCAATAAGAAATACTGCGATGGGACCAGGAAGGCCCAGCTCCGTGAGACCCACCTGAAACTATAACTGTTAGCACAAATGAGGTTATACTGAGTAAGCGACAGCAGTCGAGTGAAAGCTCAGTTCTAGCACGGAGAGCGGGACATCAGCTCTCGCCTGAAAGGGAGGCAACTCAGGCGGGTACAGTTTTGTCCATATCAGGAATTGTACAAGCTTAACAACTTAATTCAAAAACGTTTTACGCAGAGACACATTTTCTCTCTAACTCAAATAATTTCCATAGTAGAAACACGCCAGCCAGCCAGCCCCAAGTACAATTTGTTTATGAGAGCGTAGACAATTCTTGTTTGCAGAAATAATGGTGTTAACAAGCAGGCAGTTGTCTCTGGCAGAAACTTTGCGCCTGGCACTTGGTCAGACCACCCAACCCCGCGCACCCATCCTGGCTGCAGCGCTCTGCCCCCCCTTCACCCGCCGTAGAAAGAGAGGATCCCACGGAAAGCAAAGCTGGGGCGCACCGGTGAGGCGCCTGCCCCAATCCCTCCTTGGGGGTCTTTTTCTTGCTGCTTGTAGCCCACAGAGAAAGTCCAGGACAGTGAAACATCAGCACATAAAAAGGAGTGGCACCTGAGCAGTAATTAAAAAAAAAACAACCAAGAATTCTGTTTGCATTGCAGCTCCCACCCTGAAACCTCTCTCCCCCATCCAGACGATGATGAGCACGATATAAAACACAGGTGCATAGCTCCTGCTTTGCAAAGTAGCTGGGAAGAAAAGTCTCAAATGGCTCTTATTTTGACAAAAAGAGAGAAGTAATTAAATGCAGGGTTCCCATGGAACTTAAATCAGTATGTGTGGAAATTGATTTAAGTTATCAACCATGAATGGAAGGGGCAGTAAATAATTCTGGTTATGCTGAAGAAATAACAGCGGTAAGCCTGAATGTTTAAACTCACTTGGTAGCAGAGACACTTCCCACTGTTCTGATTCCCATTTCCGCTGCTGTGATAGTCACAGCAAACGAGGCCCTGCTATCTACAAATTGCAGAAGAGCAGAGGAGAGGCGAGCCTCTGACAAGTGTGGTTTTGGTTTCACAAAACCAATCATTTTTCACCACTTCCCCCCCCCCAAGCACACAAGAGGTGCAGCATACGACATATGAGTCCAAAGATTACTTATGTAAATACTTCAGGTACCTTCGAGTTATTTTCAAAAAAATACAGAAAATTTCAAGAACTTTTTAGAGACACAAGCCAAAGGCAATTAAATAAAGCAAGAATAAAAATATATATATATTGCTTAGGAAAAGGATCAAGAGTCTGGTGACTACATTTAAGTTTTCACTGTGTCTTCATTTTAATAACATTAAACGTTCTCCTTTAGTTGGCCCAGGGCAGCTTCCTCCGTACCCCAGCACGGCAGCGCACTTCTGAACGAACCATCTTGTTTACCAGAGCCTCATCTCCTCCCCCGTAGGAGCTAGCAGTTTTTGCGACATGGGCACTTGCTCAAAAATGCTGATTAAGATCTGCAAGCTCATTTTGTTTTCCAAAGAAACGCTGGAGCACCACATAAGCTCCCTGTGCCTCTGAGCGGGGTTTCCCGTGAAGCCACCCTACCTCTTCTCATAATTTGCACAAAACTACTCCCCCCAAATGGCTCTCTACATAGTTTAAAACCACCCAGGCAGATGTGCCTGTTTTGCATTAATGGTGCATTTTTAACTCTACAAAACAAATCGATGACAAACTACCAAGTCCCCCCACACCCCAACAGTGCAATGTATGTATTTAACTTCTCTTGTGAACAAGGAAAGACTTGGAACACCCTTGCTTACCAATGGGCTTGGCTGCAGACAACAGCATTAAGGGCAACGTCGGTAGGTAATCACGAAAGCATTCACCACGTTAGCCAAAGAGCTGTCTCTCGATGCTCCTTCCAGCCTTTTCTCAGCTGCAAGGAAGTGACTATTTGACACATTCCTGGGAAACCTCAACCAAATCCAAATACGTTAAGCCTCATACTGAAAGCAGAGGCACAGAAACCCAAGTTCAAACAGAAATGATCTTTCACCAGCTCTTGCTTCACCCTCACCTGCCCCTCCAAACCACAGGGACGGCTGTGCTGTAGGAGCAGAACACTAAAATCGGCTTCCTCGTCTACAGACCTCTTGCTTCACCGTGCTTTTGTTCATGCCGTCACCACTACTAATCTACTACTAACCCTTCCCAAAAGGGGTATCTGCCTTTGCACCAACCTCTTCCCGTATCCCTGTTGTTGCAGCTGTCTGTACTAGCCCATTTCTGTCAAAATGACGATGAGTCAACGAAGCCAAATCTGTAACCTTAACAACAGCCAGGAAATTATTAGACAGGAAAATCGCATTTCTTGCCCACCAGCCTCCGCTGGTTACGTGTTTGCTCTGTACTCACAAGGAGTTTCCCTGTGTAGTGCAAGACAGAAAAAGGCAAGGAGACGTTCTTACTACACAAGATCAGAGCTGGTTTGGCTGATAGGGCAGAGGCTCCTCCTTGTGCCTACAAGCAGCTCCCTTTGGTGAGGTCCCTGCATTAACAGAACTGGAGTCCAGCATGCTCGCAGGTTCAGTTGTTTTAATTAGTAGTAGTAGGGACGCTGTATGAGTAGCACATCAAAAAATCCAGATGATTAACTGTTGAGGGAAATTAATCTTCGGACTTTCTCAACCTGCACTTGGCTTTTGTTTCCCGACGAGGTGTTAAGTTCTTGCTGTTTGCATACGCACACATATTTTTGTACGCTTTTTCCAATTATTGTAAGTTCATCTGATGTTCTTGGACAGAGGGAAACCTTGAGCTCAAATAAAAAGTTGGTCCAGTGTGGTCTTTAAAAAAGCACAACCCTTGCAAGATCTCAACAGTGAGACACACAGTTTGGAAACCTTGCAACTGCAGCTTTAGGACATTAAGCTGAAGACTGGATTGAGGAAAACAAGTATCAAATGTTACGCAAATGTTACTTACGGTAATTCAGTACCAACTTCCAGAATACCCACAATATTCAAGTACTTATCTGTGGCGACTCCCTAACTTGCAGAAAGTATAATTTAAATACATATTAAGACAAGCCTGTTTGGTGGAGATACTGCTAGAAAAAATAAAATCTCGATTAAATTAAACTTGCAGAGCTCTTTCACATCTGCAAAAAATATTAACTAATCCACATCGCTGAAACCGGGGGAGAAAAAAAAAAATATATACTTTGAGCAGGCTCGTGCAGCACCCTGCAGCAGTACCCAGAGCGAAGGCTAACTCAGTGGCACGCATGGACTGGCATTCCCACGCGCTAGCCGGTGCCCGGGAAGCATTTTCCAGAGGAGCTGCTGGTGCCATCCCTGCTCCCCCACATGGGCAGCCTGGGACCTGCTCTTCTAAGCGAGGACACGGAGATGAGCAGCGCACGCTCCGATGGTGAGACACCCCGACTGCAAAGGGCTGAGCTGTCCACCCCGCCTGTTTTTTCCATAAATATACTTAAGTCACCCCTATTTTACACCCATGCAGGTAAGAGCGAGCACATGTTTCAATATTACACAGAGTTTTCTGTTTACAGCAAGGCACCTCTGCCCTCCCAAGTGGCAGCTGAAGGTCAGCACCCAGCCTGCTGCCCAAACCGGAGCCAAGCCGAAAGCGGGGGGTAAGCAGGCAGCACCCCAGCTCACCCGAGGGCGCCCCGTATCAGCATCAGCCCACCACCGGCGCAGGCGGCAGCTCCCGCGCCAGGCCAAGACCCGCACCCGGGTGTCTTTGGGTGTCTTTTGCCTGAGCCTCACAACCGTCCCTACGTAAACACACGGGTTTCCTTCACGTCTGAAGAGCCCAGGTTTCTCTGCAGTCCTGTGATCTCTCGGGAACTGACCCTGCCACAGTGGAACACTGAGTTTTAAGCAGCCTTTTTTTTTTTTTTTTCTTTTCCCCAAAGGAAGTAGAAAAAAGATTTGAAGAAAATAAAATAACAGAGGGAGAGGTTTTTTACATTCTCCTATTTGATGCCACTGCTTTGTAGTAATGCTATGGCACCATTACTGCTGCTGAGAGCATGCCCACTTATCTGATCCATTTATCTAAACACACACACCCTTTTTTTTAATAAATAAAGACAAACCCAAAACTTACACAAGTGATGAAAGTACAGACATCCCCGCTTGCTGCTGGCTTGAAAATTCAGCACAGGAAGGATGCATCCCTGCTCCCCTCTTTCTAAGCCTATACTTAGGGATTATTCTACCCATTTTGCTCCTTTGTTCTTCTGGTATTTGAGAGAGTGCTTTCTAGGATTAAGCACACCACCAAGTGCTCTGACAAACTATATAAAGTTTTAGTACGGTCCTTACATAAATAAGCTGCAGAATGAAATTATGTTGAAATGAATTCAGTGAAAAAGCAGACTAATAATCTCCTAAATAAAAAAAACCTGACAACACTGCACTTAAATCATGAACTGTTTTAAAAATAGCTTAATATATAATTTTGGACTCCCAGAACTTCCATGGAGCACCTCATTAGAATCAGTTGGGGTTTTTTTTTCTGCCTCCTATTTATACAACAGCGGGGAAAAAAGAGGCCATCTCTCATCTCATCCATCATCAGGTGTTTTCTAGTATACGGGAAATGTTATCAGCCATAAGGACGCAAGTGGACCAGCTGTCATATACATGATGAGTCTCATCTAAGGAAAAACTGCGGAAAAAAAAAAAAATGCCAGGGTACCCATCTGCTAGAACTCGCCCGGGAGGACGACAGATGAATCTCCCGAACTCTACAAATGAGGCACTTCCGAAACACACCCTTCGATCCGCTAGCAGGTACCCAACTCCGAGGAATTGCCACGCTCAGTTCCACAGCACGGATCCGGCACCGTCAGACTGAGGAACAGCTGAGCCGAGCTCAACTGCGAGAACCAGGGAGCGAAAGCGAGAAAAGCAGAGGTGGTACACGGAGGTAACGAAACCAGCACCCAGAAACCACCCAGAGCCTTGGTTTCCTGCTCATTTCAACCACTGCAGACACCTATTCCCAGACTTTCTGGGGGGCCTGCTCATTTGGGGGGAGGGGGGTTTCAGGGCTTTTGGTTGGTTTCTTTGGTTTGCTGTGGGTTCTGGTTTTATTATTAGTTTCATGGGGGTTTGTTGTTTGGGTTTTTTTAGTTTTTGTTTTGGTTTGTCCTCCTGTTTTCTTAAACATCAAAGCTTGACTTAGACTTACAAATGCAAAAAACCCAGTTCTGGTCATTTTTTACTGTGGAAGAATACAAACACTAGATGTAGGATTTAATAGCTTTATTATTCCTCCCTTCCTAAATGTTGTTATTAACACATCAGAGCTTATGAAAATTACCACAGTACCAGAAAGGGTTCCGAAAGAACCCATAAAACGGACTCGGCTACAGTCAGTTTTAAAATACCTTGCAGGAACATGTGCTGTAGATTAGGAAATCCACTTGTAAAAACAGCTTTGACGAGGCATCTGCATTACTGCCTGCGACACTTCACAGGCACAAAGAACGAAAGTAAATATTGGATTATTCTGCTGAAGTTACATAATCACCAGTTTGTGCTTTCAAAATGCGTTTCAGAACTATTACGGACTACGTGATATTGTGATCAAGATGTTCTGGAAGAAAAAGAAAACCTGCAGAAATCGGGAATTGTGGATTCTGAACGGATTGCGAATCCAAAATGAGATCCCAACCCACACATTCTGCTTGTATTCAACAGCATCCAAAGGACTATTTTTAATGCTGCACGCACTGCAAAGATATTTCTTATATATTCATATGTCTACTACTGAAACCCTATTGCAACCTGCAGTTTTGCTACTGGAACCGTACCTTAGTTTTCTAACATAGATTTAAACTCTCACTACTTTCCTAACAAATCTATGTCCTCGTCTGTCAAACAAAGGAACCTCTCCACTAAATAGGAAACGGGGGTTTTGCCCGGTGTTATTGAAATGTCTGGATTTTCTAAATGCGTTTCCATGCATTTAGTCTGTCTACTCAGCGCATTAAGACAAAGATCGTTTAGCACATGCCAAATGCCAGAACTATGTACATAAATCAAAGCTCTGCCAGGTAGGAGACCCACTTCTTTAAAGGACAAACCATGCATGTTTTCTATATAAACAGATGACTGCTTATTTACCAGTGCATAAAAAAACCCAAGCTGTATCAATGGCTTTTGCAGTAAAAACCCACTATAAATTAATTTTGGGGTAAAACACCCATCTAGAACACATTTTTGCTTGTATCTCTTCATGACAACTTCTATGATGTATGCTTTAAAAAAGCCATAGATAACTACAATTTCTATTTTTCCTGGCCCCCTCTTTCTTGCTCTTCTAAAGCAGGAGCTAAGCAAGCCCACCTCTATCTTAAAAATGACACTAAACACAGAGATTAAAACCAAACCCCTCTACTTTCTGCATCGTGTCATACCACGTTTTGCCCAGCAAACGCTGACAACCTTCATCCAGCACATCAGCTGCTACTGCAGACGACACCAAACTGGGTGGTAGTGTTGATCTGCTGGAGGGGAGGAGGGCTCTGCAGAGGGACCTGGCCAGGCTGGATCGATGGGCCGAGGCCAACTGTGTGAGGTTCAACAAGGCCAAGTGCCGGGTCCTGCACTTTGGTCACAACAACCCCACGCAGCGCTACAGGCTTGGGGCAGAGTGGCTGGAAAGCTGCCTGGTGGAAAAAGACCTGGGGGTGCTGGTTGACAGGCGGCTGAATATGAGCCAGCAGGGTGCCCAGGTGGCCAAGAAGGCCAATGGCATCCTGGCCTGTATCAGGAATAGTGTGGCCAGCAGGAGCAGGGCAGTGGTCGTGCCCCTGTACTCGGTGCTGGTGAGGCCGCACCTCGAATGCTGTGTTCAATTTTGGGCCCCTCACTCCAAGAAAGATGTTGCCTTGCTGGAACAGGTCCAGAGGAGAGCAACCAAGCTGGGGAGGGGTCTGGAACACAAGTCATACGAGGAGCGGCTGAGGGAACTGGGGGTGTTCAGTCTGGAGCAGAGGAGGCTGAGGGGAGCCCTGATCGCCCTCTCCAACTGCCTGAGAGGAGGGGGGAGTGAGGGGGGGGTCGGCCTCTGCTCCCTGGTAACGGGTGATGGGACCAGGGGGAATGGCTTGAAGCTGCGCCAGGGCAGGTTTAGGCTAGACATTAGGAAAAATTTCTTCACCGAGAGGGTTGTCAGGCTCTGGAATGGGCTGCCCAGGGAGGTGGTGGAGTCCCCACCCCTGGAGGTATTTAAAAGAAGGACAGATGAGGTGCTGAGGGACATGGTTTAGTGGTGGGTTGGCAGGGTTAGGTTAACGGTTGGACTCGATGATCTTAAAGAGCTTTTCCAACCGAGGTGATTCTGTGATTCTATGCCTGTACAGGGGAGTGGTTCGCAGTATGACCAGAACCTGGCAAAAATAAAGCACGCCCACAGGCAGAGGGCACCCCATAATCCAGAGGCGGCAAGCCGAGCAGAGAAAACGCCTTGTGAATTTAGGCTTTGCTAAGCGTTGCGTGAGGGGAGGAGGAACCTTTCGAGTTTCTTTTTGGCAAGTAACTTCCAACGCGCAATTTGGTACCAAAGGCACAAACCAAATCTCATCTTGTTAAACGCCGGATGGGAAACGGGGGAACCATCATTGCGCATACATTTCAAATTAGGGAATCAAAAGAATTTCTGCAACAGGATAAAGATACAGATAAACGGCAATGTCGGAAAGGGCAGTCACAAGCAGAAGCACCACGGAAGCGAGCATTCTGTTCCTTTTGCGCTGTCCTAAAACAAAGGAGGTGAAGTACATTGTTTTACACGTGAGATAAGGAAGGTTATGTAACCACGTAAACCAAATCCCAACCTATTATCTCCAGCCTTCCTTCTCCATCTAAACCGTTTCACTGGTTTTTGACTCGACTCCCACAGTCTCTCTCATAGGCTTACATAATTACTACTCCTGACCACTATCATTTATAGCTGTAAAAGCTTATCTCAAGACAGAGTTAAGGCTGAGAGGCGAGGCAATTAAGTACCAAACATTAGGGAGATATTAGAATTATTTCAAACAATGGCGCAATCTGCGTGCTGTTGCTATCTCACAGCAAAGGGCAAGTTTACTGAAGTCTTCAGCCATTTATGCTTGTTGATGCAGAGCTTGAGAAGCCCTGGCTTTGTGTATGCGAGAAGGAAAACAAAAATCCCACATCAAAAAGAAAATTATTCCCGCGCCAGCCACAGCAGAAAAAAGTGCTTTGAATGCATTGCATCGGGAATTCATTACTGACATCAACATGTTTATGTTACTGATCCACGCGCGTCCTGTACAGCTTTTCTTTATGGTGGAGTTAGAGAGTAGCCAATATACAAATACTCCATCTTCATCGTTCTCCTCACCTAAGGCAAGGAAATGCAATAGCGTTACTCCGGACATCCGCAGGTCCTTATCCATCTCCAACTAACCTTCAACTGACTGTCGTTCCTCAAGCGTGTAAGCATCAAAGAGGTTTTCTTCTGGTGGAAAGCTTTTTTTAAAAATGCAGAACGTAAGCAGCTGTTTATATAGCTACGTGCATCACCTCTGAGAGCTAACTTACTCTTCCCTAAACAGAAAAATTACATAAAAATTATTTTTATTAAAATAATCAAGATGAAAAATTTGGAGAGGGAACAGCTCGTTTTTAAGTTATTACAAAGACTGGTTCGGTATGCAAACCTCTGACATAAGCCTGGAAGTCAAAAAAATACTTAGACAATTTGAAATATCTGCTATGCAAGAAGAATTAATTGCAACGACAGTCAGCTGTAAAGAACTACGGTCTGCCCCAACCCCTTTCTTGTACACACACACAGAACCCAGAAGGGACACGGCCAAGTTAAACACTTGCTGCGAACACGAGCGGTGTTTTGGAACATATTTCACCCCACAGTTGATACCAGCACTACCAACACAGTCAGATAACGCTTTATTTACGTAAAACTCAAGAGGATTGTCATTCGCTAGAAAAACTAACCGCTGTATCTGCTGCGGGACACCAGGCCAGAGCGTAAGCTGAATTTGAAAACAAAACAGTTTCTTACCCTCATGCCAAGTACCAAAAAGCCAATCTCCTCCATCAGCGGGTACTTGCTGACCTGCTGCTGTATCTTCTCAGCTGAAGCATACGGATCATAACTTTTCTGACCTATTTTTACATCCATTATGCAAGGCTTATTAAACTTACAGGTCACATCTTCCAGTTTTAGATACGTATCTGTTAAAAAGACAAAACTTGAATAAACAGTGGGTCAAAGCAAAATAATTACGCGGTTTCTGCTGAGCTGCTGTGGAGGAAGGAGAATAGTTTAAGGCTTAACATCACGTGAGTTCTTGAAGAGTCAAATTTGTCTCTGAACACAGACTAAATCATGGTCATCGACACCCACAAACTCCATTGGCATTAAATTCTAAATGCCTTATTGTTTAGAAAATTGTATTCAATTAAAGCGCGCTAACCTAGCACTCAAATTCAAATTATTGCCCAGATGAAATTCATGAGTAGCTTTTATTAAGCCATTAACATACTTCAAATAGCATCAATAAACACATACAAATGCAGGTTACTACATGGCTGGTTTTGCAGCAGAGACGGTGTTTTCTTTCCCGGCGTGAAAGGGCTAGAATTAAAAGGGCAATTTTTCTTTGTGTCATTTTAAAAGGGAAATTAACATTGCAGAGTCCTACCCTACAGGGGCCAAAACATGATTCATTTTTCTTTTTTTTATCCCACTCCCTTCTGTACTCATTTCTCATCACGCACCTTTTGGTGAAAACACTCCTCAAATCCTAGGCTGCCTTTCATCTGTTTCCAAAAGTCCCTGTGGGAGGGTGGGTGGACCAAAAAAATCCCCAAGCCCTTGGAGCAGCTGAAGATTTAAAGGAGTAACTAAAACCTGGCCAAACTGGTTTATGCTTTTCTCCAGTGAAGGCAAGAGACTTGTTGCCCACGCGATCTACAGCACCCACTGTCAGAACACGAGAACACCACAAACTGCAGTAACTGCTCGATGGCAGAGGCTCTCTTGGGAGAAGCTTGCACAGATCTCCAGCCCTTGCCAGGGCGCGATGCCCACCGAGACACCACGTGGCTTAACACACGTCTCGTTCTTCACATCGGCTTCGGCAAATCCACCGGTTATCGGTCACAAACTTCACATTAAAGTTCCTATCCCATGAGCGTATGTCCTTGCCTTTAATGCAATCCGAATATACAAAACCATTGCACTATTCCCCATTCCCGCAGCACAATCTAAACCGGGATTGCCAAAGAAGGCAAACCCAGTTCAAGTTTGAGGAGGGAAGCGGGACGGCAAGGTGCCTTGTTTCGACAGCTGTACAGACAGGTAACACCACCAGGCAGAGTCAGGACAAAGGCAACAAGCAACGTTCCGTTTCCACTTAGTAATGGAAACACTTTCATAAGGTAAGAAATGAAAGGGACTTTTACTACTTTAATAAGCCCTACTTAGAGCTTCCGTTTTTACACCGTCGTGACTGAATGCCCCGATTCCCCAAAGTACGTCTGTATCAGCGTGAAGTAGGCTCGATTTAATGCTTAGATGCCTGCTTCACGTATGAACGGGACTAAGCATGCTGTTAAGGTAAAGTCATTCTCAGGAAAGCATGTCAAGCCAATACACCATTTAAAAAAATCCAGCCTCCTAACAACACACCGTACTTTTCAAGGTCCTCTGGCCTGCAGAATCAATCTAGCTACAGCAAAAAGAGTTTCACGGTAGGTTACCTCACCCATAAACCAGGTTTGCTGCCTCCAACTGCAGGGATATCCGAGCTAGAACAACTCACACCTAACTTTGAGAAGCCACAGGCAGCAAACATACTTGATAATTGCTCACTAGACATCCCCTGAGGAGAAGCCGGACAAATATATTTTTGCAGAGCTTTGGGGAACCACTGCTGAATGCAGGGGAGTCCGTATAACCCGTTAGCTATCTGTTATTAAAACAAAACTTGTAAAAATCTAAGCGTCATCCTTCACACCTATCCTTTTTGCATATTATGGAAATCACTGCAACCAACAGATTCCTGACATCACTCTAACCCAATCCAGAGAACAACTAAATGAAATTCAAGGTTTTCAGCACTTCGCCCTCAAAGGCACTGAGCCAGAGGTATGCCGTGGGAGGTGGGGAAAGAAAATGAATACAAAAACATCTCAGAAGATGGCTGCAGTCCTTCACCACCAACTCTAAAATGCTTTGGATTATGTTGTGAGCACCTCCAGACTCAAAACCGTTACTGATACCAAAATTATACAAACTCCAAGTTACCCCAAATTATACAAATTGTTTAGATGCCATGTTTTTATCAAGCCCAGAATGTAACTGTATATAAATTAGTGTAAAGCCTCTATTTCCATAGTACAGCAAGAAGTGAACCCATAAAAGTAATTAGCTTAAAAAACAGAACTTGCATCTCCCAAAACCTAGCCCACTGCCCTTCAGACAGCACGCAGGCAAGGTAGTCGTGCTCCTTCCATCAAAGGCACCCACGGTTATCTGCTGTCCTCCACTCCACTGGTCCAAATCCCTCTTTTTAAGCATACAGCACCAACCTTCAGCACCTCCAAAATACTTAAAAGTTCTAAATATCTGTCTCTTTTTAATTCCCCATCCATTTCAGATCTGTTACACTAGAATATCTCCCTTACCGACCTCCTAAAAACGTAGCAATTACTATTTTAAAAAAAAAAAATAAATAAAAAAAATCAAGCATTAAAATAACTTAGGGGTTAACACCAACCCCGGGAAATACTAATTACTTAGCAGAGCCTGTGAATTATCCAGAAATGACTCATCTCTCTCACCCTTTTTGGAATTAGTATTTAAGTCTTCATCGTTAGCTAGCTGCTAGCTCAGAGTTAAGATTATCTTACATCTGTTCAATGCACACCCCCACTCTCAGAAAGCTTCTTGTCCTTGTGGGGAGCGCAAAAGCATTATACCAAGTTCTTTTTTCTCATTACAGCTTCAGAAAAATGCATCGAGCGTGGACGCTTCATTCTCCCTGGCACCGTTTGGTTCCCATTTGCATTGCGCTCAAGAGCTATCGTCTACTGACGCAGACCCCAGAACCGCAGTATCGGAACACACCACAGCTTTCAACAGTTACCCCGACATTGATAGGCATTACAACTAAGGCAAAGCAAGCTTCAGATTCAGACGTTGGTAGGTACCGCTACCTTTTCAAGCCAGGAGCCCTCATACTCGCTGAGGATGCGACCCCCAGCGTCCTTCTCAAGGTCACCAACAAGCCCGCAGCTGAGCCCAGATAACTGGAGCACTCTCCTTCCTCTCCTTGTTTTGTTAAACAAAAAAATTGCAAATTTTCTAAACTATTATGTAGTATGCTGCCAACCCAATGTGCTTCATCATGCATTCGCCATCTAAAAAGAGGTTAAATTAAAATCCCCTGCAGAGAAAAGAATTCATAAGGATTTTTCTATCTTAGCTTTGGTAGATAATCCTGACTATGTATTTCAGGGACTTAAACAAATTACTCCTTGGAGGCTTGCCCTTCCCCTTTCTATTTTTCAGTGGCAGGGAAGGAGGCAGGAAGATGTGGTCTGACATATTATTTACATATTTTATTACAGTCCCAAAGGAGACAAACCAAAAACCCCAAATTCAGCAAGTATGCGTGGCATGAACCACTGCAGACTTCAGCACATACGTGCCGATGCATTCAGTCCTCACTGGAATCAGAAGCGACAAAATAACTTGAGGCATCTGACTTCTTCTCATAACTTACAAGACATCTCCCAAAACATATGAATAAGCAGAGAAAAGCCTCGGTTGCTCCCAGCAACAAGGGAAGAAAAGAAAGGTTTGAAGCTGGCTTATATTTATCTACCCTGTTCTCAGTTTAGGCAACAAAAATTAGAGCACAGTATGAAATGAGCAGCAGTAAAATCACTTTTAAAAAAAAAAAAATGCAGGGGCAACAAGTAGGCAGCAAAACCTAGAACTCTCAGCAGGAGATATAAAAAGCTTAACACGGCTCCTACATCTTTATAATAACTTTTCCACCTCTTTCTTAATAAGCTCCAAATGCCTGCAATGCCAACGAACCCAAAGCTCAAATCAAATTGTCTGCCTCCAACTTTCGAGTAGCTTAGGGAGATGGAGCATCATCCACCTCTAACTCCATCTCCCATGCAGCAGTACTAGGTATGCGATCGCAGCGTAACGGGACAGTTATTTCACAAATTTTATCAATACTGTGAATATCAGTCCATCTTTTCTGTCACACTTCCTATATTCTCGTGTCACATGTCAGAGGTCAAGTTCAGAGCGGTCCTAAATTAAGGTACTCCGGGTTGGTTTGGGGTTTTTTTTTCTTACCACAAGCCTCCGATTCTCTTCATGTCTGTATGAACCTACTCAAACTCTCAACCCTCTACCCAAGATAACAGCTATGATGCTACACACACACACGACGCCATTCACCAGAGAGCCCTCCTTCTTCCTTATCTCATAAATAAGAGAACTTTACGTGAAACAAGGACACCAACGGCTGTCCTCCCTCTGCCCTGGCAAACCAGGCAAGCCCCCATTCCTCCACACAAACACACTCAAAAAAAAAAAATACATAAGAGTTCAGAACGTGCAGCAAGCACAGGCTGGTAACTGATAAGGTTGTTTAATTTTGGGTTTTTTTTTCAGAAGTCGCCTACGCCCAATTTAGCAGCAACAAGGAGTTATTGGGTTCACTACTCAGAGGTGGTATGGAGCCATGTCCCAGAGTCTGTAGAGCACCGACCACCAAAGGAAAGGTCAGGCATACAGTGTTAAGACTGCAAAAACCTACAAATACATCCTCGATCTCCATTTAAGAACTAGATACCTTTCTAGCAGCTGGATTCCCTCACCTAACATCACTGGGACACACCACAGCAGCTAAGCATAGTGTTCCATCTTTTGAACCAGAGCTTAATCCACAGCTAATCTGTGGGGAGGACACAGGTAACAAACCCATCCCCCATTTCCCCAAAATAGCCTCTCCACGCCTCTCCTCCGTGTGACTACTTCCCCTCTTCCTTTTTTATCCCCTGAACTCGTTTTCCTACTTTTTATGCAATCTAAACGTGACACTGCTGATTATTTTCACCTGTGGTGCCGAGTACCGATGCTTACACACACACAAATGCATCACGGAGGTTTTCCTTCACATCTGGCATCAGCAAATCTGCATTTGCAAATACCTGCTAAACAACAGATGGCTTCCAAGGTGAACGGCCGCCTCCTTAGCTTTGGATGCATCCAGCACGCGTGCGTTCTGTTAAAGCTCCACCATCTCCAATGTATTTGATTTCTATCAAGACTACACAAAACTCGTTAATAGTGCAGATAACAGAGTTGGCAGTGGAGTGTTTTGTTTGAACCCCCGCCATAGCTTTCTATGAAGAGGGCTCCTGACAGGGCACAGGCTTTTCAAGAAGCAAAACAAACAAAAATCAAACGTTACTCTTCCTTTACACAGTTATTCCTACTGGCCATGTCTGGACTCTGGTGGAGGCCTGCCAAAATTCAGCCCCACGGTGCACAGCGCTAGTGAATTCCCAAAGTAAACTGGGGATGTGTTGAATTACTGTATCTTGCCTAGACCACATATTTTTACATGTGAAGATCCTACCATGAATAGAAAAAAATTGATTTGCAATTTGGAGGGGACATTAAGTGAGCTCCACGAGACACATAAAATGATGAGGGAAGGAAAAAGATAGCTCCGGTGGAGCTATTTGAGTTAGTGCCAAATATGAAAGCGTGGAGGCAAATCTGAGCCAAGAAAGTGCTGGGTACTACCACAATCCTCCTTGCATTTCTTTTTGCAGAGTTTAGACAGTGCCTTTGGACACCCTCTTACTACTCTCTTTGGAAACCAAGTCTATCAAGAGACAGCATTGGCAAAAGAAGACTGAGTTATATTAAAGGAGCATAGCATCTAGTTTTGGTGCCCACATATTTAAATAGACTCAACTGCATCTTTTTATTTCTGTATGTTCCAGAAGCTCCATTTCCCCAGCGTGAAAAAGAAAAGTCCCCAGAAGAAACACTAGCTTCCATTTTAAATACATCAATAATACCTATTTTCTCTTGAAGAGACAATCTTCCAACCATCCTCCCAAAATACCTTCTTCTTCCTGACTCCTAGCATGCTACACAAACACAAAGTTAAGATACCAGAGCTCCGTTCCATTCAAACCCATAACAGGGGATGACAAGCAGAGCTCCCCAGCAAGATACCTGCTGACTGCTTTGTATGACATGGCATGGCGATGGGATCCAACCTCTAGAGATCCAGCAGCAGATTCCAGCTTGAACGCCTCCCCTTAGGCCCAACCTACCCCTTTTTTCTTCCTCACAGACCCACACGGTGCCCGTCTCTTGCTGACGACCTGACCAGAGATAAAACATGCAACCAGCCTGCTCCTCCAACATGACCCAGACCAGAGCACCAGCTCCAGAACAACATGCAGCAGCTCCAGCTACTTGGGAAACGTTTGCCGTGCAAACGGCCCTGCCCCATCTGCCCCGAGAAGACGACCCCAAAGGCCTAATCCAGCCAGAGGACTGCAAACTGGAGCCGGTTGTTAGAGGGAACATAGCAGGTTACAAAACAAAACCCAAAAAACACCCCTACGGAGCTCGCAAGTGCCAAAAATCAGTCTCCAGGAAGATTTTTCCAGGAGGTTTGGATTAACAGATAAAATTAGAACAGTACCATTTGGTGCAGTAGGTGGTGACCAGACACCGAAGTATTTTGGCAGATATTCCCGCAGCTCCAGAAGAATGCTGTCGCAACAGTCGGAGTCATAAATCTGAAATAAATTAGGGAGGGGCGGAGAGATCATCAGTTTAAAACATTCGTTTCATACTTCTAATTGTCCCATAATTATAATTACTCAGTCTTTGTTTTCATATGTTTAAGATTTCTACCTTACATTTTAAAAACATACAAAATGCAGATGATAGTTATCACAGTCCAACATAAATTAACACTGTCCTTTCTTTCAAATTTTCAAGTGGAAAAGATGCACCAACTCTACCTAAGAATAATTTATGGCTTAACTTGAATAAAAATCTGAACTACAGTTGTTAGCATCGAAGCCCATTTAGCGAAAAGGGTGTTCTCCCATCCTGGATCCAAGACCGTACAGGATTACTACGCTGCACTGCATAGCCAAAGCTTTTTAAGCTATATCAGGTAAAGCCTACAAGCTCAGACTGGGTAAGGTTTCCTCATTTCCTCCACAACAACTCATCCTGTAACTACATCACACAGACAACGCACAATTCAAATTTAGATCTTTCCATTTGCTTTAACGCTTTCAAATTTTTATTTTTTTTTTTTCCTCAACTTCTGTAAGAAAAACAAGAAGAGTCTGGGAACAGCAGCTGGTTTATATTTCTGAAGGAGTAATTCTTTGCAGACTGAAAGCGAAGCCTCGGATACTTATCTGCTACGGAATCGCATGACTATCACAGGTTTGCAGTGGTGGTGTGAAGAGGCTTTCAAAACCATTCCCCTGGCCAGATTCCCCCACCCCACCCTGGTTACAGACATAGGGGATAGCCTACAGCACGGCTCAACGTGCTTTGCAGACTTCAAAGATCCATACCCACACAAGTACAGGTTACCATGATTATTACTGCCGTTAAAACCCGTCCCATCCGATTTCCCTCGCAGCTATCCCAGTCCCGACGCTATCAGGCTGGCACCCTGTCCCTCAAGCCCTGCAGCGGCCGCGCAGCAACACCCACGGGTGCCGGGGACGAGTGACCAGGGCGAGCAAACAAGCCTGCTTTCACTTCAGAGCCCGCTGCAAAGTCGGAAGCAATGCAAAAAAATGATTTAAGGTGTTAACAGAGCTCTGCGGAGTTTTCTCAGCTCAGTGCCTCGAGATCCACATTTAAGCACGGTGTGAGAATGTCTCGCAGTGGGAACTACGAAGGGTAGGTATCGCAAAATACGTGCCTTTAGCGTTGTAATATTGATACATCTGGGGAGAAAAACCCCAGACCTGAAGTCCAGCTACTATTTTAGAGCACCAAGGCAAGCCTCGGCTACCATCACCGGCGCCGTGTAACTCTAGACAGAGCCTCCCTCATGCAGCAGCAGAACGTTCAAATTAGTCAGTGCGGGTTTGTGCTAAATTTAGGTTTCATCGCAGAAACCTCAAACCGGGCAAACTCAAATCACCAGCGTGCTTCAAACGCACGGCGTTGTTCCGTAGCCCTGCAGGCACATCTAATTCGGGGCTCTCCGGGGCTTGTACCAGCCACAGTTCTGACACCTTCATGCCAGCACCATTACCAGGCAGTGACTGAGAAGGCGAGAACAACCAAATCCACACCGACTTTACGCTAGAGCATTTAATTTGACCCGTTCCTTTAACTAGCTCACGGTGTAAGGCCCAGTTTAAAGATCCTAAGGAGGGGGCTGACTCCTCAAAGCTCAAACCACACAAATACGTGTAACAGCACGATGCAAACCACTGACGCCCGCCTACCGCCGCACCCTCTACCACTACTGTTGCTATCTGAAGCATACAGGAGTTGCTGGGTGTGTATCTTACAAGTCAGTGTCACATCACAGGGCACTGATCCCTTCCCACACGTCCCGGTTAGACAAGCTGGCATGACCTCTGGGGACGACGAGTAATTGTACGTCTAGGCCTATTTTTCCTCCATGTTAACACAAGCTGGCATGCTGACATTCTTGTGCTCTTAAGACAAAAAAACCTTGCTTGTCCCTGGGGTCGGTGGCTGCTGGTTATTTTTATTTATGCAACTTTTCCTTGCTGAACCTCAGATGTTGCCAGCAGAACACAGCGCTTTCCCCAGAAGACTGCAACGTAGCTTGGTCTTAACAACTTAAGAAAGGAAAAAAAAAAAAAAAAAATGAAGGGTGGGAGAGAAAAGAGAGAGAAGGATTAGTACCACACAGATGCAGAGGCACAGACCCATCCACTGCTATCTTTTGTAAGAGAATTCACTGTTCCCCACCATACGGACGGCTGTTTCTGGGCCGGGATGCCAAGCACTGACTGGTGGAATTACTTCACGCTGTGGGTATTTTCAGACAAGGAATACAAACCCAATTTTTGTTTACTGTGGTAGTTTGGTATCATAGCACCTCATAGCCAAGACAGGGAGTTGCTCTGCTCCCAGCACAAATACTCGTTTCCCAGGTGAATTTAAGCAGATCTGAGAGGCAGCAACCATCACGCCTTTTCACAGCCTTTACACGGGAGCAAGTAAAAATAAGTATATAAATACATATTTAGGACAGGATAAAGAGGAAAGAGATAGAAGCTAAAAGTGCAGCAGACAAGGAGGACAAACACTGAATGCAACTAAAAAAAACCAAACACACAGGCAAGCATACTAAGAATTCATTTGTTTAATTTATTGGCAAAAAGATTCTGAGAAAGTGACACATTAGGTGACCACTTCCATTTTTTAGAGAGACAGTATTCTTGCTTTGACTGACTTTTTAATCACCAGCATTAGGTGATTAAACTTAGCAATTGAGCCAGTGACTACAAGCATGCTCCCGTGTATTTCAAATAGAAGGATACAAGAAAGATACTCAGATAATTTATAATGGGCTGTAATAGCCCAAAGTCAAGGCCAAACGGGGGAAAAAAGCTCCAGGAGTGATATCTTCCAAGTAGTCTATCCTTTAATACACTGATAGAAGACATTTTAAATGGAGACAAAACTCTCAGTAATGCATTGTTCGGTATCATTACAGCAGCGTAACAGAACTAAGTGCATTACTTCTGCCTCTCAGGAGGTTTTCTTGCTCCCAGAAACAGTAATAAACTTCCCTCCTAAGTTTGACGTAACCTATACAAACCACTTATTTGACCTTAATAGAGACCTCAATCTCAGCCTGGAACGTCTTCGCATGTCAAACAAGAACAAGCCCTCGGTTAATAAAGACCAGAGGAAGTCATTTGGTGTGGGCAAAGCAGCAAACCCAGACATTTCAGGAATTCTGCTCCTTCCTATGCAGGAGAGCCCCGCTTCTGCTCATTAGAGAGGGGCCTTGTAAACAGCACCCAGTCCACGGGCATTTTTTTTTTTTTTCTCCTCATTTCATACAATCTGGTACCAAGCTACACATTGAGATGCCATTCAGAATGACAAATATAAATGTATGCATGACAAAAATAAATGTGTACATATATAAATGTATATGTGACAAAAACCATCCCTAAAATTACACAGGAAATAAACCGTGCACCTCATGCCCCAAAAGGTATCGCTACCAATATTGCTGGGAAACTCATAGAAGAGACAGGTTATCGCTTACCCCAGAAGGGCCTTTAAAAATAAACCGCTATATTTTCACAGAAGTCAATACTATTTGACATAAGTAAACATCAGCAATACTCCAATTTCATTTCAAGCAGCTGCGCTTCTGTTTTTAATGCAACAAGAGGTCCATTTCTCCAGCACACGCTGACAAATTGAAGTTATTTCTGCTTTACCGGTAACTGTACTTAACGTCTTCATCCAACAAATCAAGAACTGCAAAACAATTCAGTGTCAGCCCAGCCAGGGGAGGCATCCATTCCACGTATCACAGGCTACATTCTTCCAATAGCACAAACTGGAGACATAAACGTAATAACTGTTGGGTTTAAAAGCACGTAAACAGGATGCTGACATTTGGAGGGCTCACAACATGACCATTACAAATTACAGCAATTAACTCATAGGAAGAATATGCCCCAGATATGTCCTGTGGCAGCTCAGATAGCCTAATAGACACCACAAAGTCATCATTTCCAGTTACTCAGGACTTTTTAATTCCGAGGCGAATCTACCACCCCTTAGTTTTTAATCCAAAGTACACTCTGTTTGTTTTGCTAAGTCTGATCCAAACAGATTAATCTGTTTTTTAATGCAAACAGGGGCTGCTTGGGAGAATGGGAATGTTCCTTTTCCTTATTTAAAGCAGCATGACATTTGGGGTTTTTTGTTTTCTAAAGACTAGCTAATCGCATAAACGACAGCGGGAGGGTAAACCAAATGTTTAAATTTCAACAGGAAACTGGTTCTGGCAGTACAGACCCGTGTTAATTGTCCCGTTGAAAAAAAATACCACTTTGACAGAAACATAGTCGAAAGAGAATCTCCTGAAGTCCATAAAAGAGTTGATTTAAAAGAATGTATTTTAAAATTTGCATTTACTTTAAAGCTATTGGGGTCAGAAACTTTAAATGCCGGAGCATGCAGTCTGAAGCATCACCTTTTCTTGTTGCCGGCTATCGTAAATTGTCACCGAAGGCAGCAGCAGCATAGCTTGCAGAGCCTCAGGATGCACAACCAGCTGCCAACATCTGGCAGCGAGTTCAGCTTCCAGTGGTTTTTTTGGGGAGTTCTTGATGAGTGAGGAGCAGTTAATAAGCCATGCGCTCAAATTAGCAAATGCAAGATTTACAGATGATAGTGCAACCTTAATTCTGTCTCCCAATGGGTACGCGTTAATAGTACAGACTTTAATTACCCGAGCGCACGCTGCATTTCCCTCCGGACTCCTCCATCACCCAGTTACACCAGGCAAGTACAAGGGCCAAAAAACTGAGGTTGAAACAGCAACTGCAATTTGAGCAATTGATAACTGCTTGGCTTTACAACTCGGAGAGCCCTTGCTTCTTTTTCAGAGCAGTACCATCATGTTTTCACTTGCAAGCGTCTGCAGTATTTGTTTCCACAAAAATGACTGGAATTGAGCCAGCTCTACATACATTCAAAATATCTGATACCAGAGTAATTCCAAAATATATGTGAATGCTGTTATGCTACAAGCTGCTATACTGAATTACTTATTTTACTATCCCATCTATAGCCATACTATACATCAGATTGTAATCCTTCTCCTCACTGAAGATACCTACAAAAAGACAAAAAAAAAGCTTAAGATAAGTCAGGATATATTCCCACAATCCAGTCTCATAAATGGATTTTAAATAAGGATGGTGCACACTTATGACAATCATATCCTTCTTCCAGGAGCGGAAAAAAAAAAAAAAAAGGAGTTATAGTAAGGAGTTAGCCATCTTTTCCAAAAAAAAAAAATGCAGGCTGTGAAAATAAGCTTCAAAAATCTCCCCAAAACATACTTATTCAGTCACGTTTATCAACCATTCTCTAGCAATGCAAAAAAAAAAAAAAACAGTGGGTCTTATTTATCCGCTTCAACATGTTTTATATAGTCAAATTTAGGCTGACCCTAGCAAGGTTTGCAGCCCCGGGTATGGAATCATCTTCACAAGAGGCAAAGCAAACCCTGACCCATTTCTCAGGACATGGCAGAGCTTCAAAACTTCATCAGACAGAAGAAGAAACTAGAAGGCAGCCGCCAGGCACAGCCACCAGCAGCAACGCCGAACAAAGACGGCGGTGGAGCTGCGAGCAAAGAGCCGCAGGCACCACACGCAGCAAGTCGCCCTGAAACGCTCGGAGGTAAGCTGGGTAGAGACAGATCATCCAGTCCCTCTTTCCTTCCAACAGCGCTTACTACAGAGGCAAGGCAGGGAAGAATTTCCAAAGACTTATGTCTTTTGACCAAGCAGGCACCCGACCCTACCCCATCACAAGCAGAGAAGGGTTGCTTCCCTCTTCACAAGCCAGCAAATTCCCACCTCATCTTCCATTCCGCAAGGTTCCCGGGCAACCAAAGATGAACAACAAAGCAAGTTTAAATTATTTACCCACACACTCCTACAGTTGCTGCAAGCCACCCAGCTGAGCACAGAGCAGGCTAGCCAGCATCAGGGCCTGCTTGGTCAAAATTGCAAAAATCAGAGATCACACTTCATCACAAATCTCTTGCCACGGAACTGAGCTGCTTCTTGCCCTTCAGTCTCTCCTAGGTTCCCAACTTGCCAGCACAATCAGATGTTACATTCAGCTTCAACTGCATAGGAGCTGGAGCCTTCAATGAACTGGAGAGCTCTTTGAAGTCAAAGATAATTCTTCCTTCGGGATGTGCAACAAAGCCTGATCCCTCAGACACCACAGTCCAATTCATCTTTTTCTAAAAAAACCCCCAAACTCTTAAAGATGATACCCAGATTGTATTTGCATTAACAGCACAGACACCTGTTAAGCAGCCTCCTAAGTAGTTTGTGAGACTCTTGGGTGAATATAGTCCAAAAGTACGCGGCAAATTGCACATCAAGGTCTCCACTCCAGAATCTACATTCCTTTGGTTCAGTTATGTCAACGTGCATGCACGGCAGACTGGAGGTTGCCTTAGGTAGTCTCTACTAGAGGCCAAAATAAAGAGAACATAGCATAAGAAACTGGTTATGACATGCTACTGTCGGGCATCTGATAAGGAAGTTTCAATATTTACACACCGAATTCTACTTCTCCCATTCTTGCTTACCCTTACTCTTCCTTCTTAGTTTGACAACACTTATATTCACCCCACGCTGTCCTGAAGTTACCCACTGCAAAAACTCAAGCAACCAGCAGCCAGAGAGATCCAGCAAATTTCAAGGCAAGAAGTCAAGTCACTTTGCCAATTCTTACCTGCCTTGAAAAAGTAGTTTTCTCATCTGCCTTTACAACTATTGGGCCCAAAGACTGCAATGCACGGAGTGGTGCAACACGAATGCTGCTTAGCATTTTAAGGGAAGACACAGACCTGCTCAGAAACACCACCCTGACACATCCAAATCCTCACAGATGCAAAAGCAAGTTGAACAAAGACAGCAGCCAGAGTGTTTTCATACAAACTTTCTTCTCCGGGAAGATTTAATTTTTTTAATTTTGTTTTAAGCAACTCCAACTATTCAAGAATTCAAGCTTAAATTACCACTGAAATTACTGAAAGAAAAGTGAAATGGTTGAACAATAGGACAAAGGGGAAAAACAAGCCAGTATGGCTGTCCCACTTTCCCAGAAAGTGAATAAGCGTTACCCTTTGTTTCTGGAAAGCTATCTGATCACAGCGGAAGATTCAAGCTAGGGAGTGAGAGAGAACAAGGGGTGGGAGGAACCCTGAAGCAGTCATACTTAAATAGGCAACATTTAATTTCACATTTCAAAGAGACAGAAAGGGGAACCAAGTCCTGACAGACATATGTTGGGTTGTTTGGGGTTTTTTCCGCTCCCCCCCCCCCCCCCAATACTGCAAGAGGCAGCCCTCACAAAGAATTTACTGCGGCATTACCCTGAAGGTGCAGTTTCACGGTAGTTTAAGTCAACCAGAGCCAGGGCTACCACAATCCCAAATACGTTTTCACCCCCTCCCCTGCAACAACGTCCCACAGCCTGCTGAGCACCTCGAGTTGGCTCACCGCCCATGTGCCAGGCCACAGCACTCTATTCAGGCTGCCATTTCAGTATATCCACCATTAACACCCCTGAAAAAAAGTTATGTCTTTACCTTCCTTTAAAAAAACAAATAAAAAAAAATTTGTTTGTGCTCCTCTTAATTTTGACAGTTTTATTCATCTAAATCTTATTTTATGTTGTTTATTTCTTTCTTTTAAATGTTATTCATATTTCTATTTATTTTAATTTTTATTCATCTAAATTTTCTTTTATTTGTTATGGTATCTTACCAGCAACTATGTATCTGCCCATATAATAGTATACCCTACTCCTTATTCCAGAATACTCAGCTCCCACCTGCAGCCAGGTGTCCAAACCAATCATTTCCAGGGCTACCCCGCAAATGTTACGTCAGATTTATAGCCTCGGTTTCTACATCAGAAGCTCCTCTGCCAGCAACAGGCTCTACTTTCTGATGAGAACACTTGCCAAGACGGAGGCAGCTAGTAATAAGCTTTTGATTTTATTATTTTTATTAATTTTTTTAAATGGACAGAGAAGAATGGCACCTACTAACAGGAATTTTAGCTGATGGCTTATGATTTTGGGAAAGTATGCAACGGCTCCTTCCACAAGGACTGAAAGTAACAGCCCAAAAGTTATTCGGGTGCTTGCTAACCAAGTAGAAGGGTTTTCAGTTGTTAGAGAAGATACACTAACGTCAAAATAGCTGGTTGGCAATAACTAGAGGTATTTTTTTAGTTTGATTGAGTAATTAACTCTCTGGAGTCACACCCATACGTCTGTCTGCCTGTGGAAAACTAGAAGTCAGAGAATCGACGATGAGCCCGTGTCTTCCTTTCACTCACCAGTCTGCAGGACAAGCACGTTGGCTGTCGCTTCCCAAACCTGCAAACCACCTCCCTGGCTCACCGTTCAGGAGAAGGGAAAGCAGCAGTGCTAACCTGTGCTGGAACACGGCGGGGCAGCGCAAGGGGAGAAGCCAAAAAAGAAGATCAGTAATAACACCACGAAGAAACCTTAGGAAGCCTCCCATCAGTGTCTGCTCCAGGACAACAGAGAGAAAAATCAGGGTACGCGGATTCTGTTACACTCAAGCAAGGCGAGCCAAGTCATTTGCTTTGCTTTGCCAAGAAGATTTTTATATGTATATAAATATGTGTGTTATACACAGACACACATGTATTTATGTGTATATATACACATATATGTATTTATATAACACACACACTCAGAAAAATAAATACTCCAAGACTGAAAAATAATTGCTACCAAATTGCTCCCCAAGTATTGGCTATTACAGGAATTTTAACAAGCATGTTATATATACAGTGGGACATTCAATATTTAATGGAGTTTTTCATTTACGTATGGTTAGTCTGGTACCTGGATGACCAAGAACACACCAAACTTTACATTATTTCCCACCATATGCACTGGTGAATCACATCTCTTTCCATACAATCACGGCTTTATGCAATATTCTCATATTACAAGCCTTTTTTTTTTTTAAATCTGGAAATTGGAATTCTTGTTTTCAGAGACTGAATTTATTTTCCTTTTCTTTCAAGGAGGCAACCTACGCTTCCCTCAATCCCATACTGGCAGCCCACAACCATATCTTACTTTTAAATAAACTTCTAATGCACGAAGTACTGTATTTTCTATATAATGCCAACATACCTTTAGTAAGTTTATCCATATTCTGAAACATTTGTTACTGAATTAAAGTTTAAACAATATTTGATCCAGTCTGAAAAAGCGCTTGCATGACCCTCTAGTATGGCAGAAGCACTGTACGGTAACTTCATCCAATTTAACATACTGTGGATATGCACATTAAAACTGCATTTTTGCTTAATTTTCAGCCAGAGCTACACTTGGGAAGGAATCTTCCTCAAAATCAGGTTGGTAAGAGAACTGGATTTTTCTTCCTGCTTACTTACATAGCACGGACTGTAGACTACCCAGTCTGTTACCAACTCCACCCAGTAGTTCCCAGATAGCATCAAATTGCAATAATGGCCTTTTACTGTCTCCTTTTATGAGTTTTTCTTAGATTTATTAAAGCAGGTTGTAGTTTATTCTGTAGCACGCAATACACAAGGAGCACGGGGAGCAGATGCTCACCAGACTCATCTAGGTTAATTTTCTACTGAGCCATGCATCCCTTCCAAACTTGGTTTTGCTACCAAGCACAAGTATCACAAGAATCTGCCATACTTTTTAAGTCTTACCATCCTGCTACAGTAGGCCTTCAGTCATTTAATAGTGATCTGAAGTACAAAAAATATGTTTATAGGACAGTAGTAGGAACTCGGCAGATGCTTAGACCTACGCTCCATCCTTCATCTCTCTTAGACAACTCCCAATGTGCAAGAGATCTGAATCCAAGCTGCCAGTATTTCACAATTTGGTCAAAAAGCCATCTTCTTCTCATTAGCTGAGGAGTACTGCGTGTCCTTCCTTTTATTACAATACTTCTGTCCAGGCTTGTGGTTTAAAGCATAGAGTGTGAGGCAATTTCACACGCTGGTTTGGGAACTTAAATTTGCTTATTTCCCCCGCAAAACAGAATCCCTCCCAGACAGTTTCTCAGCAGGAGGAATGATGCCAGGGGCAGAAATGGACTGTATCAGAATGTGCTCTCTATGTTTGCCAACAGGTAATTTATATACTTCAGCACCACTACCTCTTCTGGAGATGCAGCAGATCTGGATGTACCAGAATCGCCCTCTTATTACCCTCTACAACTACTTGAAAGGAGGGTGTAGTGAGGTGGGTGTTGGTCTTCTCCCAGGTAACAGGCAATAGGATGAGGGAAAATGGCAGGGCAGGTTTAGGTTGGACACCAGGAAAAATTCCTTCCCCGAAAGGGCTGTCAAGCACTGGGAAGGGGCTGCCCAGGGAAGGGATTGAGTCCCCATCCCTGGAGGGATTTAAAAGCCGGGCAGACAAGGTGCTCAGGGACAGGATTTAGTGGTGGGACGGCAAGGTTAGGGTGATGGTTGGGCTTGATGAGCTTAAAAAGCTTTTCCAACCTAAATGATCCTGTGATTCTGTGAATGAGATACAGTCAAAAATGACCTTTCAGGATATTGAGCTACAGCTCCGAACACAGTTAGTAATGAAAGGTTTGGGCAAGTCATTGCATCCCTAAAATGTTAAGAGAACTGTGCATCCTATTTCTCCAAGCTTTGTCCATACAAGACTGAAAAGCACAACCTTAGACTTGATCACGGGATAAGGATATTTTAGTAGACAATAGCAGCACGATGGCCGTCATCCATTCCTTTTTCAGTCAAGGATAATCATCTAAATCAAGACTATAAAACCAGTTAACTGAGTTTACAAAATAGGGTAATTCATCCTGAAGCAAGACATACTTTGCCTCCCCAATCCCTTTCCTTTTCCGTCACCAAGAGAACAGTTTACAGAACACAGGCTGCCTTATCGTGATTTGTGCTATATAGGCTGAAAGGGGGCTGAGCCTTATGAGTCAGTGCTTGCAACTCTCTGCAAAAGCTTCCAGGCCAAAACACATCTTTCAGGCTGCTGGCTTGATTTTATGCCATGGAGGGGGAGGGAAGTCACCAGAAGTCTTCTGCGCTGCCTGAAGCTGCTTGAATACTAATTAAAATTAGACAATGCAAAAAAGAAGGCGGCATTGAGCAGTAATGAAAAGCCATGGCATAGGAGTAGTGACAGGTTATTGAGAACAACATAAATAAAACAGTAAGGAGAAGATTATTGATAGTGGTCCAAACGGGCATCCCTCCTGCACGTTTCTCCTCTGTGCTCAGAAGCACAAGGAACTATGGCTTCAGGAATATCAGCGTAATTGGGTCTTCACTAACACGTTATCCGCTGGTCACAAATGCAAAGACTGACAAGAGAGACAGCAAAAGTTGCACGGGTTGTATGAATTCTGCCTTATGTCAGGTTGTAAAATGAGTTGGTAAGTTCTTCAGGGGAAGCTAAACAGAAAGACAAAGGGTCATTGCCCTACTGAAAGCTGCGTTATAATGCATCCAACAAAAGTTCAGAACAATCCTGCGGGCAGCCATTAAACCATTACTTCCTAGGTGAGAGTCAGGCACTTGAAAGCTAACTAATGTAAATCTCTTCTACATGCTGGAGCTATTTGTGTCTCTTACATCCTGGCTTTGTTTTCAGAACATGTAACAAGAGTGAAAAACAATTTCTGTTATCTACAGCAGTAACAGCTTCCTTGCATTCATATTGTATGTCAGCAGGGCTTGAACCCTGAACTTTCAGACTACTGCTACAGCAGTTAACAAAGCCGTCATTAATGGGCAATGGGTGGAAGATCCGTTATCCAGAAGGGCCAGATGACTAGCCCGATTATCTTCTCCCAATGCTACGTGGGGTGAATCAGCTCCCTTGGTTCCCAAGCATTAGGATGGAGGTAGAAGGTTGCCAGAGCTGAGCTGGGACTGGGAGAACCCCGTCCACCTTTTCATTCTGACCCCCCCAAAATTACCCTTGCACTCTGGGACAAGGGTATCTGAGAATTTGGGTAAGATTTGCTTGGAAACCTTATAGTATTGCAGGTATGCTATTTGGAGCCACAACTCAGCAACGTCATGAGAAGCCACGACAGTTCTGACATGCAGCCACTAGCAAATGGGGGGGGGGGAGGGGAAATGGTAAGCGCTGGCAGTTGTCCATGCTGCAAGCGAGAGCTTTCCCAGGACAGTGTTCAGCAGGCAGGGTGAAGGAGGAAAGGTATACTACTCACACCCCAAGCATCACCCAGTCACTGCAGGAGAGCAGAAGGGCAATTCAAATAAAAGTTTACAGGAAGATTTATTGATCTGTTAAGCATAAGATCCCGGTTTATTAGGTACTGCATTAGCAACCTTTAAAAGTTCAGCATGCCGGGCTCAGAACAGGTACACACAGTAACAGGTTTACAGCCCCAGAAATCAGAAGTGAAAGAGCTGCTATTTCAAAACAGTTCAGCGACCTTCTCTTGTTCTGCTGAACACAAGAAACGCTCCATCTCCTAGCGCTAAACACACAGCTTGTTGGAAACCCTAGTCACAAAGATAACCTCAACAACTGTAAATTCTCTCTTCCTCGGTTTTAAATACTTGCAGCCTGAGCTCTATCCTTTTGTGTCCTCAAAAGCAGTGCCCTATTTAAAGCCTGACACTCCAGCTTCCTCCCCCTCTTCAGGGCACCAACAGGACAGTAGTTTCTGCAATGCTACATTCTTGACGTGACAAATTAAAAAAACCCCTGTGCTGAAGAGGATAGCTTTCAAATGGGGAGAGAGCTACGCTAGCACACAGTGCTTTCGGGTACAGCCTGGCATGTTCGAGACAAGAGCTCTGCACCCAGATAAGCAGGCAGGTTTTACCTCGTACAGTGACTGCACTGACCTTTCCAAAGGATGCTTTTTCTCATGGTTCCCAACTCATCTGCCAGAAGAGATCGCCATAGGAGGGCTGATAGGCTTCTTCCTTCCTTCTCCCAACGCTGCTGAACTCCATCAGGCTGTTTCAGCACATATAAATGCACCCTGGCATAAAGCAGGCTGAAGCCAAATACCGACACACACAGAGTAGCAGCCCGCTTTTGTGGATTTCTTAGCACGCACGCGTAGGCAGCCTACCACAAACACATACTGCCTTTTACCAATGTATTTTCTGTAATGGAAATGGGTCACTACTACATAATATATTATACTGCGTTTTCAAACAACGCGATTTTCCTGTTTCCACATCTCTTTATACTGCTCCCTCCTGAAACTCCTTTAAAAGCAGTCCTTCAGAGTGCTTCTGCCCACACGTTCTCACCAACTGTTTCCATTAGATGGAAACAACTGATCACCAGGGTAGGTAGTCCTTAAAAAACCACAACACTTCTACTTCAGGTTTTTTTTTTTTTATGCTCTTGCTGCTCATACCTATTGAAAACAAAGTTTTCTTTTAGCTATTCAAAGCTATTCTTTTAGCTATTTTAGCTATTCAAAGCTAAAAAACTCCCAATTTTTTTTTACCCAGATAAGCATACCAGAAGACCTGGTAAAACACTCCATGGTTACGCAGCCTGTGTTTGTAAGAAGTTCATGCCCTCAGGTACAGGAAGGGAGTTTGCAGGAATAAAATTAAAACATTATTTTGATTTGATAATTCCTCATATTTACAGAACTCAACAGAAAGTAGACATTACCACTGGGAAGTCACACTCCAATGATAAGTTAAGCAATACACAGTAAGTTATTAAGAATGGCTACAAACAGCTCATTGTTCTACTGCATTTTATCATCGAAGGTATTCATGATAATCTTGTCATACGCTATTTCTCCCCTCCCTCACAACACAGAATCACAGCAAGCCATTTCCCCATCAGTAGAGAATGACGCATACTCCTGCAGCAGAGATAAAAGTTTGGTGAAATAATCTCTTAAGAAAAAAGACCTGTATTTAGAGGGTGGGTTTTTTGTTTGGCTTTTTTTTTTTTTTTTTTTTTTTTTAAACTGCTTAACTGAAAATATACTATCAGGAAAACAGAAGGATAACCTAATGGCAGTTTGACTGGGAATTACTTGAGAGATTTTCCAGTTTTCCACTTTGACAGAGACCTGTGAAATTTTTCAAAGCTCCCAGCTGCCAACCACTTCTGAGCAGGTTTCAGATCACTATTAGTATTTTGCACTAGAGTGTCTTGCTCAAAGTTCCATTCCAAAATGGAAGCCCATTTTGATTGGACTCTACCAGCCAGCACTCAGCTTTGTGCTCAGTAGAAAATAACCCATCAATAACCACAGGGGAAAAAACTTCTGGTGATTCACTGACGCAGACTATGGCCCTCTGTCACGCTCACACAGACAGCTGAAGGCAAACCCAGCAGTTTCGGAAGAGAAGGCTGTCTTGTCCAGACAGAAGATAGTATCTACCTGGTATCAGTTTAAATATATCAGAGTTATAGTCAGACTTGTCTCTTAATGCCTCATTGTCTTCTATCATGACATATCCCCTGCACCCTTCAGCTCACGAGCGCTCAGACTGCATGCTAAAATACCGCTTCCTGGTCACTGCTGGTTATTCAAAGACACTTCTGCCTTGGAGCTGCAATAGCTGCTCTCCAGCTGCCTTCTGCAGCTGAAGCTGACACACGCTTGTTTTCTTGCTACCATAAACTACAGAGGTTCTCAATTACTTCAGCCAAGGAGGTCTGCTTTACCCCTAAGTAAAAAACAACCCACTTGTTTCCGGCCCGGGTACTGGCGTACTAATCTTAATTCAGGCCAGGGTAAGGTAACATGCAAAGGAAGCAATAACTGATTATCACTACAGACAAAACAGTTATAAGCACGTATGAAAAAACAGGTGCAGAAATTTAAAAAAAGGTCATGATTAATCCATATATACTAATGGGTAACCTTCCGCTTTGATCTTATCAACAGGCTTGCTGTCTAGTCCTGACAAAGTGACAGCCTGGGATTCATCAGTCTTGTTTCACTTGGTTTGTTTCTGCACTGTTTCTTACCACCTCCTGTACCTGACTGCCTTGTAAAACAACCCCTTGTCTCAAGGAGTGGTAAAATCCTCCTTCCCCCGTTCTCTGGGGGCTCATTAGCCTACTCCAAGGTGATAAAGTCTCTTTGATTAGAGACCACAAGCTTCATTGAGCTCAGTCACCAAAACCGGCGGTCTTGCTGTTGTTCCCACGGCTTATCAGTTTAACCACTACAACTGACAGAAGACTGCCAACACAAGGGAAGTTTTCCATCTTTTAAGTAACTCAAACCATTGCATCGATGTCCAAAAAAGCAGCAGCACGGCACAAGGTAAATGGCAAGAATGGGAAGACAGACCTTCCCCTCTTGGCAGCAACGAGCTGTATGTGAAACTGTACCTTACACTCAACCTCACAACCCGCAGTAATCCTCATCTTCTAACAACCACATGTAGCGCTTAGGTGTCTATATCCACATCATGTGGTTCTTGCCCAAAAGCAAACATGATAGTCGTTAATCACGGAGAAGCGACAAATCCCAAAGATCTTTCTCCTGTACTTTCACCTACATGACACACATGCATTTGTTCTCCTTCCCTTCTCCCACAAAAAGCCATTCTAGTCCACGCACAACTAATTGCATATACACCTTTCCCTTTCTCCGCTATTTTTCAAGAATTGCCCAACCCCCTTCCCAAATGGCTTATAACCAAAAAAATTCCATGTCAGAAGCGACCCGGCAAGGCCCTGGAAGACATAATTGAAGGAAACTGCAAGTTACTAGCACTGAGACCTGACTACTTCCACTACAACGTGGCACAGTAACAAGGGCACTAATATAGACCTCATTCTCAATGATTTTGCCCAGGGTCACGCAAGTCTAAGCAACAGGCAAAACGACAAAGCCTGTGCTGTGAACAGTTAATGCCTATGCAATGCTCAAGCTTACCCCTCACACCCACTGGCTTTAGACAGGGATAGCACTTTACCGGCCGTACCTCAGGATTTCACAGAAGAGCAAGTAGCCTGGCACTCAAAGGAGTCTGTTCAAGCTTTCTCCTTCTACTGAAGAATTACCCCCCAGGCTGGATTGCATCTTTCTTAACCTCATCTAAATGACAGTCACTGAGAAACCTCAGGAAAATATTTACATTCAGATTTAACTGCTCCTGCTGAGCTCCTACTAACTCAAGAGCTGCTGTTTTGTCTAGCAGTCCCATCATGGGAATTATCGAGTAATGCCAGCACGCAAACACATTGTCCGCTCAGAGCACATTGCTTAGTCTGCTTTAATGTGAGAGGTTTCCACAAAATACATTAAGGTCTTTCGGTAACTTAAATTAATACCCTTCGGGGGGGAGGAAGCAAGCCAAACAACACAGCAAAAAGAGGGTCTCAAGACTCTTCTTCTCATCCTGCATGAAGATTTCTACATTTCTTCATACCTAGTATGTCATGGAAAGGGATGACATATCAAGCTGATATGCTAAAAACACACGATGGACTATCACAGGCAGGTAGGTCAGTAAGGGAAAGAGGCTCTATAAACAGTTTAACCCTCGTAAGAGAAGCAACAGCTTTCCTGGTTTGTGTCATCAAAGTTACTGATAAAGCAAACCGAAGATGAGCAATAGGAAAAATACAGCGAACTAAAGTTAAAACAACTGGAGAGTTTCACTTATTATTGACTTTTTAAAGGAGCTGTGTTTTAATAAGAGTGAACGGTTTTAATACAGTGAACAGAGCAGTACTTCTATCAATAAACCAGACTAGATGGAAGTGTAAGACATGCTAAATTTAGACGCAACCAGTTCTGAGACACTCGGCAACATGAGAAAGATGGGATCAAACGTACCACCCTTTAATCATAGATGGAGATAATATAAGGCTTTTCAACAAAATCTTATGATGCTGCAAAAACCCAGCTGTCTCATGAGCAAATAAGCAAGCTTAAACACTGTGAGTGAAGTAGGTCTGGCACGGGGACAGACATTCAAAGAGGAGAAAGTCCTAGACAGCACGCAAATACCAGGACAGGGCTGTTGGCGACCTACTGTTCAGATATTTAGGTTGCACTTTCCCAACCATAACAACAGGGATGTAGACCTACAGGAAGCACACCCACCATTTCACCTGGAGCGAGCCAGCTCCCTCCACGCTGCAGGACCCTCACCTTGTTGTAGAACTCCTGCTCCCTGGGACCGCGAGGTGGTGGCTGCAACTGCTTCAGGACAGTCCCATCTGGATGCTGCAGTATACCTAGAAGAGAAGCATTTCCTTCAGGGCTTATTTTTAAGAGATACAGCTTTTGTTCAATTTTTTTTTTTTTTTTTTGGTTGGGTTCCTCCCCTCCCCCAGAAGTAGCAAAATACACCATCAGGGACAGCTTATTTGCAAAGTTGTACTGCTTTCAGTACACGCACAGTAGAGTCAAAATTGGCAGCTCCCACACAAGACCCTTAGCAGAGGTTTGATTGCATTCCTCTTTTTCTAGCCATCAGATGATTTCCTGGGTCAAATTCTGCTCAAGGCCAACATAGTACTGGGATTTGACATTAAAAGTTCCACCCAAAAAAAAAAAAAAAAAAAAATCATTCAACTATGGGAGATTACATAGACACTCCCTTTTTAAATAACTAAATAACTGATAAGTTGGTTTTCCAACAACGCCAAGAAGTTAAAGAAGTTAGTTAGTACCAAGTTTAATGCATTTCTCACTAACTAAAATAGAAATACATGTATTCACAGGACATTTCTGTATTAGTGTCATGGAAAGAAGAGCACTTGTATATTACTAGATGTAGCACCCCTATTGCACTCCATGCCAATTAATCCATGCTAACCACCTTCATCACGCCTGTACCAAAAAAACCCAAAATATCCTCCTGAAACAGCCTTAATGACTCTCCAGTCAGCAACATTGCTGAGTGGCTGCGTAAGAAATGCAAATGAATATCTGAGGGTACTGAAGAGAGAGATATGGGCAAGAATGGAGAAAAGTAACTGCATCCCTGCAAAATGCATTCTAAATTTCAAGATCATCAGTTGCAAGTGAAAAAGAAAAACCCTGCTGGAAAGAAATTTTCTCCTAGGACTCATTCCCAGCTTTTCAGATAGTTATTTATTTTGCTTAGAAGGGAAGCAAAAATGTCAACTGTATCCAAAACAGGTTCCATCTTCAGCTTACCACTTGAGGAAACACAGAGAAGCGAGCCAGGAGCTTTGTGTCCCAGAAAGAGTTTGCAGTTGTTAACAGTGATTGTGTTTTCACCTTTTAGAAAGCATTATCTCTGAATGGGCTCTGTTGTGCAGTCTTAGAAACTAAACAAAATCTTTAGAGCCTAAGTTATTTACTTTAAAACAACCACCAGGCTTAGAAAAGTTGTTTCATTAGTTGGCTGTGCCAATGAACAAAGAGTATTTTAAAAAATTGGAGTAAAACAGCTCTCAAGTCACGCTGCTTGCTGAGAATTGGACCTTGTATCCTTTCCAGAACCAGAAAAATACAGCCACGCGGCAATGCGCAGACTACCACAACATCTTCAAGACACCATAGCTTCCCTCCCCCCACCACCCCCCTAGAATCCTTTGCTAAGTGGCTTCCAGCGCGTGTAAAACGCACAAAGTACGTGAACGGCACCTATTTTGAATGTGAATTGCTAACAATCACAACATTTAAAAAGGTTTTATAACACACACTCCTCAAAATCTGCATGCTGGCTTTGATGATAAGACAATCCACGAGGTAGAAAGACCAGGCAAATATTCCTGGAAGTAGAAGCCATACACAATCGGATTGATACGTATTACTCAGAGTTTAACATAACCTGACATTGTCTGAAGTTCCCTCATCCTCTGGATTTCTTGACAGACTGAGCACCTCCTCTGCAACTGTGACTGAGGCAGGCCTGGAAACCAGAGAGTCACGTTTCAACAGTCACCACGAAGACGAAAACTCCGTAACCTTCCCTCTGATCTACAGCAACAACCAGAGATACCATCACCTGCAATCATACCAACATATGGATGTTGGTCATGGTTTTGTTCTAGGGTTCCTGGGGTTTTTCAGCACGGATACGGAATAGTATTGTTTTAATATAGGAATAAGCAATTTAATATTTCTGAAGAAGCAGCAGCAGAACTATACCAAAATTAAAATTCTGAACTCTCTCACAAACATTCCTCTAGGGCTCTGCATGCAAAGCTTGCTAGCATTCCAAAACTCAAATCTACTGCAAAAATAACCACTACGGATGTACCCACTCTTCTAAACAGAACAATCACATCCAATCCACGCGCTTCACCGAACTAGAGTCAAAACCTGTTCTGCACAAACATGCCAAACATTTACTTTAGGAAAGATCCGCTGCCCTCTGCGACCAGTATGTGTGTGCCGCCTTAGCCTTTCCATCGGGAAAACAGCAGCCAGGGTTACAAGTTTTGTAATTTGCACGACTGAGCAAGTCACACCAAAAGCGAATGGCTCCTTTAGCTACAGAGTCCCCCTGACAGCTGGGGGACCCCCAGCACTTTGCAGGTACCCGCACCAAACCACAGCCAGGCACGGGAGGCTCTCTAAGGTGGCCTACCCCATCAGCTCCTGTCTCTCTCCACCTGCCTGTGGAATTAAGCCACAACCCAAGGTTGTGGGTGTGTGGTTGTGTGTACCTTACCTACTACATGTGATTTGCTCTCTTCCGGGTGAAGCACTGCTGAACACAGCATTCGACAAAAGCTCAATCGTAATGCCCAGAAGCCGAGGGTCTACGCGTGCGTGCAGGGAGACTGCTAGAGCCTCTTCTCTGCAAAGCCATTAACAGCCACAGGGAGCAAAGGGAAAATGGAAAGGTTATTCAGGAGGGAGGGACACCCATGGTAAAGAAATTTTAAGGCACACTTTAACCAAAAAAAAAAAAAAAAAATTCAAAAATACTTTGGATGCCTTCAAGTCCTCTGCGCGTTTGTACGCGGGGACAGAAGGGAAGTCGAGCGCAGAGGACAGTGGTGACATGCAGGAGGAAGCTGGGCAGAACATGGAAGGCTCTGAGCTTGAGTCAGTAAACAGCTCAGATATTAACACCAGCCGGGCACAACCTTTAAGGTATGTTTGCTATGTTGTATGTGTAGTAACAGGGGTATCCCAACAAAAGGCCATACTGGTTTTATAGCTTTAAGCTTTTAAAATGCTAAAGGTTCAACAGGGTAGAAAAGGGCAGAATGGAAGATGGCAGGAAGGGTGACTACTGTAGGAACAGGCAGAAAAGGGAATGGAGAAGGTAGAAGACACACTGGTCTCCTCACACATGCTCAGAGTTCTCACAGATTCTGGCATACAGGTTGTCTGTGATATTCCTTACCGGTGCTATTAGCAACTACATATATCCAAACATCTGGCCACTAGCTTCACAACAAAGACACCACGAGGAACAGCACTGCAGAATTATACATGACCCTGTATCTTTAGCACCAAGACTGCCTGCACTCCTACATATAACATCTGTAAAGAAATAAAACGAGAAGGTTCAGTTACAAAAATGAGCGACCTGCGAGTGCCAGAGCAGCTTTGGTCCTCACATAAATGTAAAACTCAGTTTCTAAGACGAGATCATCAACCGTGGTGGTACGTCTGCAGGAAAATCTTGGTCTTGCTCACTACACGTAGCAGAGATAGCTTCACCTAATCCATTTGAGCTGCACCCACAATACAGCTGGTGCATCACCCGTGCTGTCTCAACCCAACTGTGATAAAACTGACGTGCCAAAGGTGAGGCTCTCCCTGAAGCGAGCCTTTCTTTGCCTGATCCCACCCCATGTTATGGCATATGAACAATGAGGAAGATGTACAGCTCCAAGGATCCAACCCATCTCCCTCGACATTTTATTGCACCGGTTGCAGCAGGGGCAAGGGACACGAATTACTTTGCTGTGGAGATTATCAGCAGCGAGACACGCCATGGATGCGGGCTGTAGATAAGACAAACTTGTGGTGCCATTAAGTGCTGTAATTCCACTCACTGACGGTTGAAGGGCTTCTGAAGTTCAGCCCTTGGCCTGTTTGGCAGAGGCAGCTCCTACTGACAGGGTTCAGAGGCAATATTACAGCAGGTACTCACTATAGCTGCTCCCAAAGGGCACACCAAGAGCTGAATGGATCTATACCTTACACTTGGCTCAGAGACAGGAGTTACACCAAATGCCACGTCCTGGAAGGGTGAGAAATGCCATTTGGCAACGTTAACTTGGCCGCTTGCTCTGGCACTGACCACTCTTAAAAGGCACCTTCATCAGAAGGGCCAACACTCATCCCCCAACCTGGAATAGAAATGTAAAAGTAGCAGAGGCACGCTTCAAAAACGCTGTATCCTCTTGATATTTGTATTATTAGACTGCTTACTAGCTGTTGGCTCGGACTTACTGTCAAATAAACAAGCAACTAAGAAGTCACCCCAGGCTGGCGAGCCGCTCACTAACATTGTGCTCAAGCTGCTGGCAGCCATAGCTTTGGGGGTTCCCTTTAGATAAAGCGTAGTTTCAACCTACATTCTGAGGGTGCAGCAGGCTGTTACCTAAATTCCCGCATTTTTACAAGGTGCCTGTCACAATGCCGCTGAACCGCAGAGGCCCTCTGGCTTAAAGGTGCCCGTCACCGACCATAGATCGCTTTGGTTGGAAAAGCCCTTTAAGATCATCGATTCCAACCGCTCCCCTACCCCTGCCATCCCACCACTACACCCTTGTCCCTCAGCACCTCATCTCTCCTTCTTTTAAATCCCCCCAGGGCTGGGGACTCGACCCCTTCCCTGGGCAGCCCCTTCCAGAGCCTGACAGCCCTTTCTGTGAAGAAATTTTTTCCCAATGTCCAACCTAAACCTATCCCACCCCGACGGGCTGCTACCATTGATGACAACCACCCGAAAAAAAGACACTCGGCAGCGGCGACACCACTCGCCCCACAGCCTGCGCCCCGCGGGTGAGCTCTGCCAGCCCCTCCAGCCGCCCAGGGGAGGCACAGCCGCTGGCCGGGGGGGGGGGGGGGGGGGGGGGCTGTGGTGGCCACCAGCGCCCAGCACTGCCCCCCCCCGCCCCGCTGAGGCCGGGGCCCGGCGGCGGGAGCTCCGCCAGCGCGGGGGCGAGCCCGGCCCGCCGCCGCCGCCCCCCCGCCCCGCCGCCGCCGCCGCCGCTCACCGCCTTTATCCTTGCCGTACATGTGCCCGGCCACCTGGTGCGACAGCGGCACGCAGCCGTTCAGGCCCCGCCGCCGGCCGCCCCCCGCCGCCGCCGCCGCCGCCGCGGGGGCTCCGTGGCCATTTCCCGGGGGTGGCGGCGGGAGGCGAGGGGCGGCCGCGCTGCGGCGGCAGCGGACGGGCCTCAGCGGGCGCTGCCTGCCGGGGCGCGGGCGGCGAGGGCCCGCGGCTCCATCACCCCGCGCCGCGCCGCGCCGCCCACCCCGCTGCTGAGGCAGGGACTGGCCGCCGCGCCGCCCCGCCCCGGACGCGGCTCCGCCTCCGCCGCCCGGCCCGGCCCGGCCCGGCCCGCCGCGGGGCGGGGGTCGCCGGGCGAGGCGCGGCCCTGGGGGTAGGCCGCGCCCGGAGCCCGGCGGCTGGGCGAGGCCGGGGCGGGCCCTGCCGGGGTTCAGCGGCCGCCCGCGAAGGCAGCGGGGCCGAGCCCACGCGAAACCGGCCCCGACCCGCAGGGGCGCTGGTGCCACGCACCCCCGCGGCACCCCCGCGCCGCCCCGACCCCCGGAGCGGGGCTGGCTCCTCGGCTCTGCCGGGAGAACGTGCTGCCCGGGGCGGCCGGAGCCCTGTGCCGGCGGGCAGAGGCCGCCTGTCCCCACGCCGGTTCTCGGTGACCGGACATACACCTCAAATTCCAACCCATACCAGCTCTCCGCCATCCCGAGGCGTGTTTATTTTCTCTCCGGTAGACCAGAGGGCCCACAAGCGAGAGCAAGCTGAAGCACGTAAATTGTGCCAGGCCTTTAAAGCGCGTAAGGACCATTAGAGTGGTCTAAACCGGAGCCTTACCAACCTCTGCAGGTGCTGGTCCTGCATTTGGCCTGGCACCAGGTCAGAACTGGATGAGAAGACTGAGAGGGGACCTCATCACCACATACAAATATCTTAAGGGCAGAAATCACGAGGACGGAACCAGTCTCTTTGCAGTGGTGCCCAGCGACAGGACAAGGGGCAATGGGCACAACCTGAAGCAGAAGAGGTTTCAGTTGAATATGAGGAAGAACTTCTTTACTCTGAGGGTGACGGAGCCCTGGCCCAGGCTGCCCAGGGGGGCTGTGGAGTCTCCTTCTCTGGAGATATTCAACCCCCGCCTGGATGAAGTCCTGTGTAACATGCTCTAGGAGAACCTGCTTGAGCAGGGGGGTTGGACTAGATGACCTCCCGAGGTCCCTTCCAACCCTTGCGATTCTGTGATTCTGTGTAAAGGCTTGATCTCTAATCTGAACTTGAACTCCCCATGGGTAGAGGAAGGCATACGCCAGCCCTGCGTTCACTCACCAGACCCCAAGCCTGGCTTAGGTGGCGTTACTGATGTCTCTTTTCACTAGGGCATATATCAGCTCTACTTGTCAGCCTGTAATTACAGCCTTTTCACTGTTTCTTTCCTTCATGAAATTAGCTGAACTGTGCAGACATTAGACCCGTACTTTTGCCACAGTATCCCCCAGTATCGAGTCGTGTTTAGCATTAGTAGGATGCAGGAACGTGAAAACAAGGCCGAAGATAGAATTTTAGCAGATGCATAATGTTCCCACAGGTTTTATAAAAATGAGCTGATGTATATCAGGAATCGGCGTTGACATTAGAGGAACGACCATGCGGTGAGCTCAGCTATTACTTGCCGCCTCTTCCCCATCCCATTGTTGGCAGGTGTTTGGGAGAACTGGATGGCAATTCGGGGGATTTACTGGGGAAATGAAAGTTTCAAAGGAACAGGAAGGTCACAGGAAAATGAGAGCATTGAAGAGTGAGAGGAAGGAGCGTAGCATATAAATCTAGCAAAACTGAGTTTCATTTGTTCATGGAACAATTTGTTCCACTCTGTTAATTGGGTAAGATGGGGAAGACGGTGGTGACAACTCAGCAAGGTCCTTTCTGAAGTAATAAGGCTGGTCAGAGCAATTACATTTCTCCCTCCTGAATATCCCCTTCAGGCAAATAACCCCCATCAGTCATTACCGTCCAGCCCTGAAGATTAGGAGTCGGACGGTTGCAAGCATAAGCTCCTATTGTTGTTTCCTCGATGCTGAATGTTTTGCAGGGGGCTGCTGACGCAGGAGAGAAATGCCACAGATTGGTAAACCCTCGCACAAAAAAAACTGCTGGGGAGTACGGTGAACAAAAAGCAGAAGTGGAACGTGTCTGGCAGAGAGAAGGCTCCCGGCTCTTAGCAGCAGCAGCTGCTGCAAGGTTCGGATGCCAACCTGAGCCTTACGGAAAGATACTTCCCCCTGCGGAGATGCAAGACACTTTGGCTGATCTGGGTCTAAACGCAGAGAGAAAAACATAGATGACATTTCAAACTTGCCCATTTAACACTGCGATCTACCTGAGCTCAAAATCTTCATGGGAAAAAAAATGGAATTAAAAGGCAAAAAATTGCAATTTAAAGGCTATTCAAGTACACAGTCCTGAACGAGTAGGTTCTAGATATCCTTGGACCTAACAGAAATGGGCCTGGAGGGGATTAAAAGAAATACAAAAGCATGAGTAACTGGAATAAGTAAACACTGACTATTTCCTTTTCCCTGATATTTGCTTTAGTCAGATTTATGCATACAGACATCAAGTGACGCGAGACTCTCTCTTCCGCTCACTCATTCCACCCTCACGCTTCAGCACACGGAGTTCACTGATCTTATCTGGGAACTTCTCCTAAAATAAAACAAGCAAAATTGAGAGAATACCAGAAATGACAAATAATTTCTCCGCAGAGTGTGATACTGTAAGAGTTTGTGCTGGAAGCTGAACCTACCAGCAAGAGTCCCAAGAAAGCATCTCGCCTCCGGGCTGTGCAATTGCACTTGAAGAGAAAGCAAAAGAGGCTGCAAACAGCTCCTAAAGAAGGGGCAGGTGGTTGGGAATCCCCCTGCAACACAATGCATTTGAATCATAGAATCCTAGAATGTTTTGGGTGGGAAGGGACCCCCAGAGGTCCCCCAGCCCAACCCCCCTGCAGGAGCAGGGACACCTTGAACCACATCAGGTTGCTCACAGCCCCATCCAACCTGGCCTGGAATGGTCCCAGGGATGGGGCCTCCACCCCCTCTCGGGGCAACCCCTGCCAGGGTTTCACCACCCTCACGGGAAAGAATTTCTCCCTTAGATCCAGTCTAAACGTGCCCTGCTCCAGTTTAAAGCCATCCCCCCTTGTCCTGTCCCAGCTGGCCCTACTAAAAAGCTTGTCCCCCCCTTTCCTCTGGGCCCCCTTGAAGCCCTGACCGGCCGCACTCAGCTCTGCCCGCAGCCTCCTCTGCTCCAGGCTGAACACCCCCAACTCTCCCAGCCTGGCCTCAGAGCAGAGGTGCTCCAGCCCTCAGAGCATTTTAGTAGCCCTCCTCTGGCCCCGCTCCAACAGGTCCATGTCCTCCTTGTGCTGAAGGCTCCAGAGCTGGACGCAGGGCTCCAGGGGAGGTCTCCCCAGAGCAGAGCAGAGGGGCACAATCCCCTCCCTCGACACTGGCCACGCTTCTCTTGATGCAGCCCAGGGTAGGGTTGGCTTCTGGGCCGCCAGCGCCCATGGCCGGCTCATGGCCAGCTTTTCATCCACCAGCACCCCCAAGTCCCTCTCGGCAGGGCTGCTCTCCATCCTTTCTTCCCCCAGCCTGTATGGATACCGGGTGTTACCCCCACCCAGGTGCAGGACCTTGCACTTGGCCTTGTTGAACCTCATTTGGCAAAATGATGCTTAATTCTGGATTAGTCTTTGTTGCTGGAAAACCAATCTTACCTCACTTGGTCTGATGAAAATGTAAACACTAACAATGTAATAACTGCTATACACTCATTTATTTTGCACAAACTGCTTTGCACTGCAAGAGGATGTCTCACCAGCAGCTTGCAAAGCTCCCCTGAACTAAGCAAGGATTACAGAAGAATCACTTTGTGCTGAAATAAAGCCCTTTTTCAAAACCAACAGCTAGTTAATAACTAACCGCAAGACGCAGGGTAGTTTGGTACAGGAAATCAGCTCAGACTTCAGTGGAAGTGCAGGGGGACATGAGATAAACAGATTAGTGGGGCTGGGACGTGGCCAAAGTATTGGTACTCTAGCAGTACGCTGACGACAAGCACTGCCGGATGGTTGACTGCCCCTTTGGAGGGTTCCCAGCCGCTTCTTCCCTGTCTCACCAAAAATACCGCTCCTCTGCCGGAGCCACGTCTCCTGCGTGAGGTCTGGGCGAGAGACGCGGATCCTGCTGCTCACAGAGCCGCTTTCTGCAGCAGGCGGCCGCGCTCGCGTAGCTTCTGCCGGACGAACGGATTGCAACAGAGCTGACCCGGACCGTACATGGGGTCCTGGTAAGAAACATCGATCGGTGAAAACAGTAATTTGCTGGACGGCTGAGAGCATCTGCAGCGGGGCGTCTGTGGGCAGGAGGCCCTGTCCTGCTCCTCCGGCGTACGGCAGATGTCGTCACAGCGGCGTGGAAGCTGTAGCCACGTTGCAGTTCTTTTTTTTTTCCTCGCCGTTTCACAGCAGAAGGGGTTGCTGTGTCGCGCCCTCTTAAAATAGCTCAGGGCTTTTAATCCTTTGATAAATTCACGGTTATTCTGTGCTGTCTTTTTTGTTCTTGTTAAGTAAAGGGAAATCCAAACTACCCTTGTCTGTTGTAGCTGTGAAACTCAACACTGCTGCTGTCCCACTCGCTTTCCTGGCTACTGCCTTGTCACTTAGGCATCAGGTCCCACAGCGATCAATATTTTACTTGGCTCTTTGACGCTCCTCTCCTTCCTGGCAGCCAGGTACACCTGGGGTTTTCCAGGATGAAAACAAAGGGACGGTGTCAAAAGCCAACCTACACCCTCCAGAGATGATACGGTACGTTTTGAAAATGACTGTGAGGTTAATGAACGGCAGTTGTGTATTTTCTGGATTGCCTTTTCTATGAACAGAACCACAGCTGTAAATTTTGGGAAGCCTTTTGTATTAGAAAGCTACGAGGACTATAAAGCTGAGAAGTGCATTTCAGTTGTTTCTTCCTCACAGTCCTTGAACTTTTTTTTTATCATTAAAAAAACTAAGCAAAGAATTTGGAGGAAAGGTTCGTTTTTGGACTGAGAGGAGGTTAAGGGGTGGGAAGCAAACGGAAGGGCTTTCAGGGTGGAGAGGAGGCAGCAGCGAGTGGGTGCTGAGGCTGGTTTTATCCAACATCTTCACTCATGATCCGCAGATGGGAGCGCACACGAAGTCTCCAGGTCTGTGGATGCAGACGTTAGGAAAAATTTCTTCCCCTCAAGGGCTGTCAGGCACTGGAAGGGGCTGCCCAAGGAAGGGGTCGAGTCCCCATCCCTGGGGGGATTTCAAGGCCGGGCAGATGAGGTGCTCAGGGCCAAGGTTTAATGGTGGGATGGAACGGCTAGGGCAACGGTTGGGCTGGGGGAGCTTAAAGGGCTTTTCCAACCCAAACGATTCTATGATTCTATGCTCATGATCTCCATAGGGCAGTCAAATGCCACGCCGATGGCAAAGTCATCCTGCAGAATCTCACAAAACCGAATGAAAGGCACAGCATTGGCACAGGAGCTTTAGTGTGGATAAACGTAAAGTAATGCACGTAGAGGAAAATAATCCAGACCAAAGCTCCTCAACGCTGATCCTGGAACCGGCTGTCACAGCCCAGGGAAGAGATCCCGAAGTCACTGTTGACAGTCTGAGATCATCAGCCCAGTGTGTGTCGGCAACGAAAAAGAGCCAACAAAATGTTGGGCAACATCAGGAAGAGCATTGAAAAGAAGACAAAAGGCGTCATTTTGCTGCTGCGTGTAGCCTCAGCGTGCCACCTATTGAGTCCAACTTCCATGCCTGATTTCTCACGGAGAATAGGAACATACCATTAATTAATCAGTGCAGAAGATGGAATTAAACTGTGACTTGTGGAGAGTCTGAATAGATAAAACGTATTTTAGCTGCCTCCAGCCCTAGAAAACGGCAATGAGAGATGTGTGTTCTTTGACATCCTTGGGCAAAAAGTTGTGCTGCCTTCTGAAACAGAGGCATTAGAGCCAAGTCCTTAGTACCATCTCCTCATCTCAGGGCTCACGGGTAGATAAAGATTACTCCCTTTGTCCTTCTAAACAAAGATTTTCCAAGTACGGTGTCGTATCTCTATCAGGGGGTTGCTCAGGGTTTACAGATGCCTGATGGCATTTTACCAGTCACATCCTAATGCTTTAGGATACCCCCGGTACTTGATTTAAGATGCTTAGGGTGCCAAGAGGTTTATTTAAAATGCCTCTTTGTCTTTCCCTAGAAGCTACTTACATTGCCTCCACCTGCAGTAGAACCAAACACCTATTTATCGACTAAACCCACTGCCAACTGGCATTAGGAAAAGTCTCTTCTACTAAACAATATTCTACTCCCAGACTTTGTTTGAGAATTTCAAACCTTAAAAAGTAATTTAACCCATGCAGATGTTGGAGCCAAGAATGAGATTGAAAGAGCAAGATCACGCTGTTGGAAAAGAGCAACAAATTTAATAATGACTGCAGTGCAAGTCTGTTCTGGCTGTTGCTTTGGTACCCGAGTCTCGAGCAAGAGTCCCGGCAGCGAACAGACAGCGTGTCTTGACCACATCTTATCCATGTATGGTTATATTTGCCAGCTGCAGAAAAGTATTTGAGAAAAATTACGCAGTCAGTGACCTTACCATCCATTTTGCTGTGTTTCTGTTGCCAGCTGACTTGACTGAACAGCACAAACATTCCAGCTACTGAACAGATCCTCGCAGTGTGCTGAATTTTGAATGCTTCACACATTAAAGCTGTAATTTCTGGCAGGCTCGGGAAGCTCCTCTTTTCTGCACAGGCTTCTCTCGGAGGGGAGAAGGCACTTTTTTTGTATAAATGTACCATGCATTCAAAAACACCAAGAGAAAACCGCAGTCTGCATGACAAAAAGGATGCAGAGCAGAGCGGATTAAGGGCAGCACAATGTCAAATGGGAGGGGAGGGATGGTCCAGTCTTCAGCTAGGAAAAAAATAACAAGAGAAATGATCTCCCTGCGCTTACGTGAGACGTATGCAACAGAAGTTGCTTGAGAACCCCGATAAATCCTTTCTTACCCGTCCAAACTGCACATGAGAAAGGTGGATTGAATTCTGCTTTGCTACAATCACAGAAACCTACTGCGATTTTACCGACTTCAGCGACTTAAACAGTTTGCAAAGGTGGGCACGGAGGAGCACTGGACTGCTAAGAGGGGACCCACACCGTGAGCATACGTTGCTTTCTGTCCGCTATTTCACCGCAGGATTTCACAAACAGTTCAGGAAGAAAAAAACCACAGCAACAGATGTCTGCTGGAGGCACATAACCCCTTCAGCTCCAAGGGCTACGTTTTTGGCTAACAGAACCACTTACTCCCAGGAGCTAATGAACAGGCACCTTGTACATCTTACGCTTTGCTCAATTAAGAGGTGGAATGAAATGCAACACATAATTTTCTGTACTTTGCTTGATCCCTTTTGCTACCACCTAGCAATGTTACACGGTGTTAAATCTTCCCTTATAGCTTACGCTCTCCTCCCATCTGCCCTTTTATTTCTTCTTTTTCCCCCTCTTGTTTCTCTCCACACATTTGATTTATGTATTTTTATGTTATTTAGCTTTTATTCAGCTCCTCTCTGCATTAGCCTCAGCATTAGCCAGCTTGGAAAGCATCTTGCCTGAGAAACGTGCTATGCACCGCAGGCAGCGCAGCTGCACCACCGCTGCAGAAGAGAACAAGCAGCAGAGAGCTTCAAGCAGCAGCCCCTGGTACCTATGCTAAATTAATGATGGCTGTAGGAAAACGCTCAATCTCCTGCCAGTGCAGAGAAGCCACTCATCAATGCAGGAAAATCAGGGCAGAACAAGCCTGGGTGCACAAAACAATTGGGGGAACTGCTGGGTTTAATGTGCACCATTGACAAGGCAAAAGGCATTTGGTCTTCCGGGCAGGTCCACGTGAAATGTTCAGACCAGGCTGAAGTAAGAGATGCTGAGCACTGATAAACTCAGTCTGCTGGCAGCCGTGGCAGGGCATCCCCTCTCTGCCCATGGGCTATAGGGACGCTGTGCTCGTCCACCAAATCCAGCCAGGGCTCGGGGGGCGGTTGTCAGCCAAATTAAGAGGCTTCCATGCTCTGCATGGCCAGCTGACAAGAAGGTTTCTTTGCGATACCAATGTTGCGTTTCACGCCTCTGTTCTTCTCCTTCCTGCTATTATAAAATGTTCTTCCGTTGTTGGAGTGAGCGCCTGTGATACCGCAGTGACTCACGTTTCCATGTCTTTATCTAGCTGTATTAGCCTTAAAGGAAAATCCCACTCCAATTGCTGTGCAACTGCACAAAATAAATTTTACAGACCCTGACAGCACCAGAACAAGGTCCGAACAGCAACAACACGGTGAAAATTTTAGTAGGGCCTGCGATCAGCTCTGCATCTGGCGATACAACTCCTAGATTCAAAGCACATGAAAAGCTGCTTAGTCCCAAATGTGTTTATGCAGCGCTTCTAGATGCCTGGGCTCAGGCAGACAGCAATGCTGCTGAAAAAAACCCAAACGCATAAATACATGCACGCACAAAAAAACCACAAGAGCAGCATCACCCACGTGACAGAGTATCCACTGCACAGCATTTGTTTCCTCCTAGTGGACCAGGGTGTGATTGCACCGCTGGCCTCCACCACTTGAAATTGCCCATTAGATTTGCGGCGCTGGAATTAAACACGCAGACCCCACCTGTAACGTACAGCGGCCTCCTCTTCAGGAGTGCCCATTCTAGAAGCACTCAAATATTTGCCATTCAGACTATTTTGATGAGTCACACTCAATTACTGCAGAATCAGTACTTTAATTTGCTCACCTTCCTAACAAACACTTAGATATCGAAGAATAACAATGTAGAACAGAAACACAGTTTTACTCTCGGACAGGAATCCTTCACTGCTTTAGTACGAAGGATTTGTACCGCATTTTCACGTGGGAGTTTCAATGCGATGTGAAAACTGCCATTTGCAGAAGAATTTCTAACCAATTTGCTTCATATTCCAGAGATCATTTGAGGAAAGTCCTAAGGAACAGATTTCGGAAGACACTGGAGCAGGCAAGCGCTCGGGCTGTCAGAATGTGGTAACCTGTTACTGCACTAAGGAAAAAAGAATGAATGGTTCTCTGGGATGCTCATCAAGACCGCTGGCAAGTTTGTTTACTCAAATTCAAGTATCTCTTTTCATTATCACATTCAAGCAGCTCACGAGTAACAGGAACCTCTGTGCAGTACAGAAAATTGTACGTGCATCAAGATAAAGTTTAACCACTTTGTGTCAGCGTTTATAAATGTGACACTTCTCAAAACAGACTCACCAAGATGCAAATCAGCAAACACTCGCTCCTGCATCTTTGCTTCCCAGGAACGAAAATTTCTCGAGGAGCCCACTTCCCCGACACCCAAACTCCAGGAGATGTTTTACTGGCAAACCCCAGGAAACAGCTTTGCAATTCAGGAGACTTATCTGAAACTTCAGGACTTTCTCAGAACATTAATGCAGTTTTTCAGTGAACTTTTATTTCTTCAAGAGCAGCCAGGCTTTGCTGCTAACAGGAAAAGGCCTCTCAGGAGGAGAACCCAGCCCAGACACAGGTTTATGATTACAGCAGCGTTGGCATACAGCACTACTTACAGTGTAACTCACCCTTGAAAGAAACAGCACACCCATGAGATAACACAGATGTTACAACCTCGAGATTAAGATGAGCTCAAACGTGTATTTGACAAAAATACAGAAACACCCAGTGCCACATTCTAGTAATACAGAAATAACTTTGTTTCGGATAAAAGCAATGTATTTGATAATTTAAGGTTAAAGCAACTTTCCATATGCATCAGTACTCAGCCAAGTAAAAAAAAAAAAGTCAAATACTTTTACAGTCAAGACAGGAAGAAAAGAGAGAAACTAAATGTATTTGACTGCAACTTCTTACAAGCAGCGGTCTCTCACAGACAGTCGTCGTCCCCACCATAGCACTCCACCTGCAAACCCTCATTCTCTACCTCTGTGCTGCCTCCTCTACTTTTTGTGCCTCCTGCCAAAGTTCAGACCAGTCAGCTACAACCTCAGCCTCTGAAAGCCTCACATTGAGAATATGCAAAACTCTTTCTTCAATCTTAACCAGTCATACTAACACAGTAAAAGTCACATCCTTAAAAAAAGAAAAAATTAAATAAAACCTCTACTCCCCCGATCATCTGGAAGAATCCTTAAGGGTCCAGGTTATAATGTCAGCTTCTTGAAAAGGCCTTCCCTCTAGCTCTGAGGTAGTCTCCCTGTCCCAGCACACCGGGAGCTCAATCTTAGGCAGGCTGCAATTATGCTAATGGACCGGGTTTAATACAAAACTGCCCTCTACCACCCCACTCTTTGGGTCTTGCTTTGTAATCATTTGCATGTTAATAAATCAAAGCTATTTAATTTACAGAAACCAACATGATAGGCATTAACGCCACCGTGCCAGATGAGACAGACAAGTGCCATACAAAACGAGAAGAGCTCTTCTTGTCTCATCCTTCCTTTCCCCCTTGTTTCCAGCTGTCACTCAAGCCTTTTCTCGTCCATGTTCAGTTCTTTGGGTAAAATTAGCTGAACCACGTTAACAGTTAGCCCAGGGAGGCAGGAGTTACTTAAGACACACAGAGCCTAAGGCCACTTAGTAAGAAAGGTGTGCCTCCTCCCTCTGCAGCGGGAAGAGTCCTCCGGAACCAGCCAGAGCAAAGATGAAGCAGACAGTAATGATGGGAGGGGTCGTAGTTTTTATTTTAGCTTCTGGAATAAATCAGCCTAGCTTCCCCCTCCAAAGGGCCCTGTGGTCTGGGGAAGTCAGCTTCACTGCTAGAGACTGCAAGTGAAACTAAGGCTTTCTAGCAGCAAAGACAACCCTGCCACCCCCTGCCCATCACTCTGAGCACTCCATATCATTACACTTCTCTATGCAGAAAGCGCTCTCAGAGACCATCTTCCTAATCCTACTCTAAATACAGGTCTGCAGTTCTGGTAGTACGTTCTTGATACTGTACAGCAGTAGGGCCAAGTTTCAACACTCCTGTAAACTCAAAGGTAAAGTTGCCCTTTAGCCCCATCTCGCTATAAGCCTTTTATGTTGTCTATTCATAGTTTGCTATTTTGTTTTTTTACCAAAGCCACACAGAACAGTAGCATAACAGGGCAAACGTGACACCTGCAGAAAATGCAGCATAATGAGAGGTTAAGCTGCATTTTGGCACCATTTCTTTCCTGCCACTGCCTTTTACATAGAAATCTATCCAGACCTGTGACTTCAGAACCACTCCAGAATTTTAAGATCTACATTTTGAACACACTTTCTACTGAACAGCCTCAGAGTAGTACACATGTATTTGAAAATAATTTAATACCTATTTTCTGATTAAGTACATTCTGACAAAAAAATTTAAACCTTGACTATTTAGTAAATTATGCATTGTAGTGATTAAAACAAGACAAAACCGGAGAAAATACACATGCTGAAGCCTGATGTATATACTACATGGAAAGTCTTCAGTGACACGACAGAATTTGTGGTTTTTCCCCCCAATTACAAGTGAGCAGAGGATTTGTCAGACATTCATTCTGTAGCTTCTACTGTCCACTCTATGCCTCCTTCCTCTTGATGATCAGAGGCCCAACGTTGTCGCCAGTTTCCTCGTTGTGCTTTGTGTGAGAACCATCACACAGCGGGAACTGAAAAGAGAAAGAATAAACACATCTGAAGTATATCCAGAGTCAGAATTAAGAACCTAGGCTGAAAGTTCATTAGAACGTCTGGTCATTAAATCCCCTGTGACTGCAGAACATAACTTTTGTACTGGCATCTCAGGTCTCCCTGAATTATGGCTGAACACTAGCTTTGTCCATGCAAGCACAGGGCGGACAAGAGGCTTGTTAAGAAAAAGCAGCAACCCAGTTCCATGCTATTTGGTGATCCTGCCTCAGGACGGCAGGAGGAAAACGCAGCCCGTGCTGACCTTCAGGGGTTACCTGCCTGGAGGATCTTGCTCTCAACCTTGCCCCACGCTCCGTTTTCCCAGGCAACAGCCAGAGCTGAGTGCAGTTACAGAAAAGAAGTGGGGTGAAGAAGAGAAACAGGAGGAGATGCTTTGCTGAATTTTTTTTCCTGGTTTTCCATAGCACATGATGAGAAAAAGGACAGTTTCCCTAGCTCATCTCATATTTAAGAGAGATACCTACATATTAGTCCCGCCTCCAGACAGCTGGAATGGCAAGCTGGTTTTGCTTCATCCTGGCACGGCTAGCTTATCTCATCGACACAAAGGTCCTCTTGCGCAACCTGGCTTCAACATAAGGATTTTGACCTTCTAATGGAAATAAACTGCACTTTCAACTGACACGGCCATTCATCAGGGGGTTTTAAGTGTAGCACTAAGGAAGTAATTTGAATAATTTTTTTTTTTCCCCATAAAAAAACCCTTCTAAAACAGCCTGGTCAGAGCAAGACCCATGGGGACTCTTTTAGCCAGCTGTAACTGCACAGGTCCCAGACCAGTCACAACCACCCTGCTCCTGGGCAGCTCTTTTCACATGCAAGAGCCACAGGGCATTCTGTGAGGCAACAAGAGTGAGGTTAGAAGCCATCACTTCTCAAGGATGTGTTTTCAGGGCCATGCCTCCTCTGCAGAGGAAACTGGAAATGATCACAGAAAGCACACGCCCGTATTTTGCATTCGGTTACTATTTTCTTTGCTTAGAAGTAATGGGAATCAAAGTTGGGCATTACTCAGCTCTTGCCTTTGCAACAGCAATATTCCCTCTCAGTACAGTCACAATCAGTCTTTGACACTCCCCTGATCCCAACGATCATGCCTCAGCCATAGCCTTAGAAAAAAATTAACACCCTATCACCCACGCTTACTTAGAATAAAAGACTTCAAAGTACTGCAGGAAAACAATATAATGAAGACAATATAGTTTCATAAAAAAAAAAATTCCCAGAGCTCTAAAAATAAAGCCACATGCTCTGTAGGGTCGTGTGTTGGGGGGGGGGGGGGGGGAAGAAGTAAGGTGGGGATTTTTTGTTTTTCAGTTACAAAATGTCAAAACCCACGCTATAAATGGCAGGTGATGTTTCAAATTAAAGAAACCCTCAATTCAGAGAATACTCATGTAGGCTGATTCATGCAGGAACTTTATCATCACATCAGTCATTTGTGACTCAAGGAGTAGATACTGACAGACACTTGGGAAAAATGCAAAGAACGTACATTCATGGGACACTGACCAGCTTCTCAACCCAGATGTTCCTGGGCCAGTTGCTTTTCCATGCAACACCACAGTCCACTGGTCTTTGCAGAAGCGTCAACCCAGCTTCCATCCATGCCCCAGGGAGGCAAGCCCAAGGTCCAGCTACAGCATCATCATGACTTCAAGTTTGCAAGCGACAAAAATGGTGGGATTCATAGGCTTCAGACAGTTGTTAAAGATGTCTCGATGCTATCAACTCTGCTCTGGGTCAACTGGTCTCAGAACCACCAGCTCCCAGAGGGTGGGACACTAGTCTTGAGCTTCTCAGAAGGAAAACAAACCACCACCACCACTTTTCCAGGGCACCCACCTGGTCACTGTGAAGAATAGATGGATCCTGGATCTGACGCAAAATGTTCAGCCTTGATTAAGATAAAGCAGGCTGGCAATAGGGGCCAAAGCTCAAACCCTGAGGGAAATGTGCAGTGATCTGGACAGATCAGCTTATTTCCCTTGACAATGAACAGGTTTAGATTTTCTACCACTACTTCTTCTGAGGTTCTGCAGCAGTATTCCTTGACCCGCAGCCTGGGGACTAATACTCCTCTGGAAGGCATAGGGGTTGCAGGTCATGGCAAAAGAAAGCGAATTAATCTTTTTCCCTCCAGCTCACACACTTAGAAATGCAGAAGGGTCAGAAAACAAATGTTCCAACTTCAGACTAATTACAGTTTGGTTTTAAGACAAAACTCTTACCTCTACGCTGGTAAATTTGAACACTGGGTTTTTCCAGAAAACTTGACAAGCAGTGCTATGAAGTGCCTGCAGAGCACAACACTGAATAGGAAAGGGCCATTTAAAGAACAACCTACTACCTCCTTTAACAGGTAATTACATCCCGAGGCAGTCTTATTTGAAGACAGCATGCGTGGGTTTTTTAAACACATGCGCTCCACGAAGACTTTGGCTAGCACAAACAAACCAACCAAGCCTCTGAAGTACGCTATTTCAGAAAAAAACCCCAACTGAAAATAATCCCGCTCCTTTTTTAAGAGTTACACCAAATCACCCTGGTATAGTCCAACTGTTTTGTTATTCCCTGTACAGGAGGAACACCACGCAAAGCCAGCTGTAGTGCATCAGTACACACAGAAATATCCTGTGGTTCATAACCCTATGGGTTCTATTAACCATGTCTCAGAGGCTTAATCGGATGAGAAGTGCTCACACAATCATACAAGAGGATATTTCTTCTAACCTGTATATGGAATAGAGATCCCCATACGCCACTTATTTAACAAAAACACAGCAGGTACTTACTGCTTTTGAAGCAACTGTGTGCAACTGAAGCACGCCCATTCTACCATTCTGCCATCGTATAAACATTATCTTACAAATTTTAACAGGATCTTAGTTTGAGAACTGTAAGAAACAAATAACGCTAGCTAACTACTTCCAAAAATGACAAGCATGTGAGAATGATGAAGAATGACTCTGTATTTTATTACTGCTTGGCAATAACTGAACATGAGAAGAAACACACACACCATGCTACCCACCACACAAGGTCAACTGATCAGGGCAAGAGGAAGGCAGCAAAACGGAAAACTGCAGTCTTTGAAGCACAACATGCTGACTAAAATAGTCATTATTAAGCATCAGTAAAAGAAAACAAATGCCTTCAAAAATTTTCCACTGACCCCCTTAATGCCTTTACAAGACCTTTCAGATCAGGGTTCTAATAACAGACTCATTATAAGGCACCCCTATTTACTTCCTTTTAGTGTGCGATTGCAGAGCCCCACCTCGGTAGGACAGTACGTTCCTAAACTGACAACACCCCTTCAATATATGCCAAAATGTACTACTTAAGATTTTTATTTCATACTGCTGGTTTTGGCTGGGATAGAGTTAATTTTCTTCACAGTAGCTGGTATGGGGCTGTGTTTTGGATCTGTGCTGGGAACAGTGCTGAGCACCCTGGGATGTGTTCGTTCTGCTGAGCAGGGCTTGCACAGAGCCAAGGCCGTTCCTGCCTCTCATCCCACCCCACCAGCGAGGGGCTGAGGGGGCACAAGGAGCTGGAATGGGATACATCTGGGACAGCTGACCCTGACTGACCCCAGGGGTATCCCACACCGTATGACGTCATGCTCAGCGTACAGAACTGGGGGGAAGGAGGAGGAAGGGAAGATGTTCAGAGCGATGGCGTTTGTCTGCCCAAGCCACCGTTACCCGTGATGGAGCCCGGCTGTCCTGGGGGTGGCTGAGCACCCGCCTGCCCATGGGAAGCAGGGAATTAATTCCTTGCTTTGCTTCACTTGCAGGCATGGCTTTTGCCTTACCTATTAAGGTCTTTATCTCAACCCACCAGTTTTCTCACTTTTACCCTTCTGATTTTCTCCTCCATCCCACTGGGGGGGGTGGGGGGAGTGAGCAAGCAGCTGCATGGGGCAGAGTTGCTGGCTGGGTTTAAACCATGACACACAGAGAAAAAGATAATATCAAACAATAGCTAGGATATTGGCAGGACCTGCAATACAACCACTAAAACTAAACACTATCTTCCATTTCTGTTTAGAAAACAGAGTAGGAAGCAGAAAGTACAAACACCGAGGTTCAAGTTGGGATTTTTTTTTTTTTTTCTTTTTCAAAAGCACTGAAGGAGGTGCCTACGCTATTGCAACACGAGGTAAATCCAAATTCAAATATTAAAATGAAGTGCAGATACTTGGAGCAGCCTTTCTCCTCCCCCTTTTTCTTTTCTGAAGCTGTAGCCCTTGCAGCAGCTTCCAATGCTGGATTCTGGCTGTCAGTTGAGACTTACTACAGTGATTTAGCAGCAATGCTGCTATACACATCCGCGATACCTGCACGCTGTACAGCCATCAGCACTGCATGCAAATACACATACTTCCCTGTTGTATACAATATAGAACAGTCCTCGGAACATGCTGTGGCAATGCAGGGGGGAGGGGGAGGATATTTTTGATTTTCAGGTCTCTGGACAGAGGAAAGAAGACAAGCTCATCTCCACAGGGCTATTTCAGAATCGAGTCGCGATGCTCTTTAATCCTCAGTAGTGTTTTAATGTTAAACCAAATACAGCTACAAACGTGTAACTTCCCGAGTTATTTTCACCTGCAAGGTAACGAAGTCAGATCTGCCAACAGCAAGGACCGAAAGTTACAGTACCTGGAAAACGGCAGAGCGTGGCTCAATTAGACCCCTGTCTCAGGCTTGAGAAGCCTGGTATTTGGTTCACTGATTGAGAGATTGCTAGATTTCAAGGCTGCTGGCCTCAGTTAATCTGGCTTTGAAGGTTTGTATTGTATTTCAGTCTCACATTAGCACCCTGACTTCTAAAACAGCTTTTAAAGTGTGTGCCGGTGGTAAATGGAAAGGACTACTCATGCAGTCCACTTCCTCTCATTACGGATCCCAGAACTACCACTACAGATAAATTATACAGATCTCAGCTACGTCAAGTGTCGTGCATCTCTACCTCAGACTTAGATCTGCTCTTAGTGTTATTGAAAGGCTAGGTATCGACACTTACCACTAGTTTTAGGCAATTGAGGCAAACCAACTACATACACAAGTTGGATCAGTGTCTAGATCAGACTCTAAATTGCTCAAAAATAGAGGCTTAAAGTATGCCATCATCATTTCACTGGCTTTACCGTAGGATTACCCATATAACTACTTTGAGTTGCTAAGGCACAAATGCATTAATTCCCTATGTCTAGATTCTTCGAAAGCTTTTAACCACTTTTTAGATTACCTCCATCACCGCTGGAAGCAACTCACCGCTGTACTCATTCATGTGGCAAAAGGTAGCTATCTACAGTACACAGCAGTACCACAACAACAAATTCAGGACAGAACATCAGTACCACCATAACACCATCTGCGCAAGACAGGCTCTTCCAAAACCATTCCGCACTCACCTCATCTACAAGATTTAATGATGGGCTCAGACATTGCAAGTGACAGTTTGGCACCAGCTCGGGTATAGCAAGAGACTTCTTAATGGATTTGTGTTATTAACACCATGAACTAATAGCAAGGTACTTTCTGACTGACAGAGTAAACTTCCAACTTCCTTCAGTAAAAGGTGTTTTAAGGTCCTCTCAGACTGTGTTTCCTGAGCTCCTACTGCCAGCAGGCCAGTAGTTTTGTATAAGCCTCAGTATTAGCAAAGGCGGCACACAAAATGGTATCTGTCAATCTTGAGTGTGCTTGCTCCATACAGCAGCTTCCCTTTCAAGGCATCTGCTTCTTCAGAGCTACAGAAACATTTTGTTCACTATTAACACTGATCTGCAGGCTTTACTCTGAGTGACAGCATAAATCTACATAGTTTTATGGATTAAAATACTGCTACATCTCACTGCAGAAGAGTTTAGGTGAAAAGAAGTTAATTTCCTCTAAATAAAGCAGTTTGAAAATAGTTCTGTTGAAAGATGCATTGCGCATGAACAAAATTGGACCATTTATTCTTTTCTTACCTTCTTAGATCTCCAACAACGACAATACACAGCCTTGTCTCCCAGATCTTCCATATCAAATGCATGAACTACCTTGGGGTTATCCTTCTGGATATGGGGATTCACCATTGCTTTGCAGCATTTGTCTTTAGAGAGAAATTTTTTGTAAGCTAGATACCCAACAGCAGCTGCTCCAGCAGCTAAGGAAACTGCAGCGATCCATTCAACTAGAATAAAAGAGAAGGAAAAAAGAGAGACTGTCACTTTTTGACCACAACATTCTATTAAAGCTACTCGGTAGTAAATGTCTTCGTGCTCGTGGCAACACCTCCACTTTCCAGCCCACCTTTTTGTTCTGTAGTGGTAACACGCTACTTTAGAAGAATGTATTCTTTTGGCACTGACCTAGTTGATCTACTCCTTTCTGCTGATCAGAGTTCTCCTTCACCCCAATCCCTTCTACACAAGGGCGAGGATTAACCTGGCGGGGTTTGGGGTTTTGGGTGGTTGTTTTTTGGGGTTTTTTTTTAACCCTTTTATTTGGAAACCTGTGATACCAGCAGCGGTAGTACAGTGTTTCCAAGTTCAGCATATTAAACCAGCTATAAGTACACCCTATAGCAGCAAACCCCCCTGTTGTTTCAGTTGCAGGGAAGTCACTACAGAAGAACACTCAGCATCAACAACCTAAGCAGGTTCCCCCCAAGGTAGGGGTACGGAGTAGCAACTAAAAATGTTAACAAGTGTTTGGCAGTGGGGAAAGTATTTAATATAAGAGCACTTCAGAAGAGTAACAAAAACCAGCTTAGATTAAATCCCTACTGTGGTGTACAGGAAAGAATATCGATACAAAAAAGATTATATTTAAGAATAATAGCATGAAGTTTATTTTAACTGGATTAGGTCCCGACTCTCTGAAAGACAACTTCCATTTAAAAAAAAAAAATCCTCTTTCTACTACCTCCCATCCTTACTGCCCCCTTCTCTAGATATCTCCAAAATCTTTGCAGTCTCACTCACTTGGTATAATTTCCTTTTCTGCAATGAGTTTTCCTACTTTTTTGTAGCTCTATTGTTTCCTCTCTGCCTCAGGAAAACGCGCTGGACTTTGGCCCAAAGGTTCTGGCTGCAGCCATTTCTCTCAGAGCTGCAGGCAGCTGCTCCTTTTTTACTTTTTATCCACCACTTCTACCCACACATGTGCTCCTAATGCACACATACAGACTTTGGCTGACTCTACAAACAAATCAAACAGAATTTAAGTTTTAGCCCATTTACACAACTTAGGAAAACTAAAACAGCCTCCAGTTGGGAATTTCTACCTTGCCCTTCAATGTCTGCATTGGCTTTGAAAGATGCCAAGCTACACAGCATCTTTGGGGCAAGAGATTAACTCTTGCATTACCTCTAAAGGATAAGAAGAAACAAAAAGCCTTTCTTAGTTCTTGCTGCTTTCCACGGCTAATTGACTTGCTCATCATGAGCATGCACTAAAAGGATCAAGAAGGTTTTCCACCCTGTACCACAGCCTTTTCTAAAATCCATACCTTGAGACCCTTCCTCAGCTAAAACGTGTTAGCTTATATGTACCATGCTGATCCACAAAGGTGTGGATGTAGCAATACGTGGAATTAGACAAATATTTGGATGATGTCTGCAGCCCTGTAAGTTCAGGGAAGGCAGGCACTCCTTTAGAATCTTACTAAAGGAGTAAAAGATGCAGAAATCCATCAGAGTTCGTTTTCTTAATAAATGAAGCAGAAGAGACCAAGATACACTGAGACCTCCCCTGCAGATGAGTGACAAACCTTCCCTGTAACAACAGGGTGATATTAAGATACAGAAAACCATCTTTAACATCAAGGAGTTTAGGGCATGTTTCCCTGCTCCTGAACGCCTTAAAACAGTAAAAGCCCCAGAGACTATACTGTGAATTCAGTGGTTTATACCCACCCAGTGAGTTCTTGCCCTCTTTATCTCCCCATTACAAACTGGCTAGAGTAATGCATTAATTTTAATAGGATAAAAGAACTGAGGAGGTGAAATTAAAGAAGGGATTCTACAAAAAACCCGCTTTAATTTAGCAAAACAACCCCAGCTAATCCAATGCTTAAATCAGAGGCAGCAGATTCTTCCAAAGAAAGCCACCATAGAGAGTCTGAGAGGAGGTACCCGGCTAGTGCAGGGACAACCTGGGTCTGACAAATTTAAGGTGATTTCTGGCAGCCACAACAGCGCCAGGCAAAAGAGCGTGATTGCCCGTACTGGGGATTTCAGAAAAGCAAGGATTGCCCAAGCCGCTAGCTGATGCGGTGCCAACAGATCAAATCTTAACCAATGTGTTTAAATAATCGATGAGGGGACAGCGATAGACTCTATCCATTCCATTAAGGAAACTAAGGGGAAAGAGTGACTTTAGTGAAGACCAAGCATGACTCCTGAAAGTGAACCACCCTTTTCAGTGCTGCACCTTAAAGAAGCTGATCTTCTATTGCACCCATCCAAAAGCCCAGGTCAGCTTAACAAGCCAGCAGAGGAAAAGATTCCGATGATAAAAATACTCCTACGACTCACAGCATGAGCAGGGATGTCCATGCTAAAATTCATCAGCCTTGCAGCACATTCAGAAGAGCTGTTCTGCGCATCTGCAGCTAGCCCAAATCCCTCTCACTACCCCTCGGGCCGCCCACCACATAACCATGTACATCCAGCTCAACAAGCTGAGATCAGCAGTGACTGTCACCCCCTATTTTAATGAACCTCTACTTCTTCTCCCAAGGGCCAGATACATCTATTACACACACAGGGGCAGACTGAATACATACAAACAGCTTAATATGGTGGGTTTTTTTCTTATAATAGATCGTAGTGTCTTTTTTACTGTATTAGCTTTTTTCCCCCCATCACTTCTCTGGAGCTTTATCAGGGTGGAAAGTGGCATCAACCCGTAATCCAAACATCTAAAGCAATCTGTTCTTTAAATTTCAGCATTGCCTTAATAAACATCATGTAAATTTATAAAAGCTATTTGAACTTAACAAATGGACTCTCTCTCTCTCTCACGATGATACCATCCTGCATGTTTCAGAGGTAGTAAGTCTTGTTGCCAACTGTTGCCTTGTTCCACAGATTTGGAAGAGCCAGAATGCCCATTTCATCTTTCAAACTAAGGTAACCATAAAACTACACCTGGAAGGAAAACACTTTTCAGGAGTTTTTAAACACTTTAAACTCTGTTTCAAGAGGCCTCTGGTGCCATTTCAACAGCGCACTACCAAACTCTTAGGGTCATGCACTTATTACTTGAAGAGACACCTGTAAACAGTGACATGGATGGGAAATGTCAAAGCTTTTTATTTCTTTTTAATATAAAAGCACTAAGAGCAACTTTTGCACGATTATTAAACAAATCCCAACTCTGGTATAACACCAAAACACGATGTTACAAAGTCATTACAGGATAAGACACTATACAGGCCTGCGTAACATGGCAGAAAAATAGTTTTAACATCCTAAGTGCTATGAAATGGAAAGGGTTTGCCTAAAACTCCAGGAAAATTAACACACACAAGAGAGAAGAGAGGGGAAGAGACATGGAAAGAAGGAAACAGAAGTCCAAAGAATGCAATATCCCAGGAGAGCACGCAGTACACAGAAGTAAACAAAACAAAAAAAAAAATCAGAAGATGAGAACAGCAACAAGCTGATGGTGGGAATTTATTTTCTTCTACATTCTTTGGACATATCCTAACAAACAAGAGATTTGGATCACAAGTTTCTCTTCCCTCCTCTCCCTGAAGAGCTAGAAAATTGCTCTGGATGTTTCCAGATCTAGAGAGATACTTTCAGGGTCTACCAGAGAGCTCGGACAGATTTTATCTGCAGGAAGAACACACATTTACCACCTGCACTGACAAGCGCATGAAGAAACTGAGATGGTCTTGGCTCCACCAGGAGTACACGATCCTTGTTACGACACATTATCAATTTACTTTCCAGGAACTGGCAACAACACAGAGGATAGCCGCACCCCTACAAAGTTAATCCAAGACTGCCTTAAGAGGCAATTTTCAAGTTACCTCTGCTGCTTACAAAATGTTGATGTTATTTGAAAGCCAGCTACAGAGTAATAACTCCAGACACGAAAATGTGTATTTTTTTGTCTTCAGAAGTGCTTATAACTTTCAAGCATTGTTCTCCTCCTTTTGTGGCCAATGAAGAGACTATTACTGTGCAAGAGTTGTTTACGGCAGTCCTGTAACTGCCCACAACGAAAGGCCGCTTTTCTGCTGGCCATGCTTGGAGAAACACATGGTACTTGCTAACCAAGTCGTTGTCCAGGATAACTGGCTGCACCAAAAGCCTAATAGTAAAAGCCAACCAGTCAAGCAGATAAAGTCACTTCTACCACTTCACAACATCCACAGGAAACGGGATTATGACTGACAGGCTTAATTTAACTGACACCGTACGGTAAAGGGGCCACCTGAAGGAGTAAGATTGTTGGGTCTGGCCAATAAGCAGCAAAGGACAGATCAGCACAATCAGATCTGTGGTCAGTGCGGGGTCACACCCGCGGACAACCACATTGCTCACAACAAAAAGCACTATCTGTGCTTATTCACTGCCTTCCAAAGGGTAACCTTTCTGCACATATGCACACCAATATGCATAGAAGCAACTGACTCTCCAATTACTACCAAGAATTAAATCCCACAAAACCAGGGGAAGCTTCTGCTGTCTAGTTTTCCATAGGGAACACAGCATCAGTACCATTTCCAGAATTCACCAGCTGGAGAAACACACAAGGTGAAGATGGAGCTGTGACCTGCCAGTTGCCAGGCGCTGAGCAAGTTTAATCTTGCAAGAAATCACATTAACCATATGCCACCTCCTCCCAAACAAAGTACCCTCCAGGCTGCTCTGACCGGCTGTTCCCCTGCTTTCCTGGGGTAAGGAGGATATTTTCAGTTTGATTAGGAGCACGTTTTTCTCCTTCCCCCCCACAAACTAAGTTTTCTTCTCAATTCCTAGCGTAGAGGGCCTGTTCTAATTCTCACAAGATAATAAACGACAGCAAGCTGCCGTTGGGAATGCAACCTGGCTGCAAGCTATTATCAAGTCATCCTCAGGGCTCTGGTTTGATTACTTTAATAAGCATAGCCCTCCATCACTATAACCCATTTTAGACTATAGCAATGCCTTTGCCAACATCCTCTGTCCCAAGAGCATACCCCAAAAAACCCCAAAGCCATTCTATCTGGGTGGAGCCTCCTGACTGAAGGGCATAAATCGTGAGCAGCTTTGCAACGGGAAACCACAGCCACGCAGGTGAAGCTCATTTTTTAGAGAAAAGCAGATAATTCCATCCAGCCCAACCCTTTCATTCTACCCGGTTGCCCAACAGCATTTAAACTGCACAACCCCACTTCAGGCATGGTTTAGGTCAATCACTACGCAGCGCTAGCACCACCATTATCCCTATAACAGCGCAGCACCAGGCTTTGAGGAGAAATTAAAAACCCAGAAATGTATAGGTTTTCATGACATTTACACCCGGGAGCTTCACATAAAACTACGAGGCCTGACCAAAAGCAAAGCCCAACAGCAAAGCTGCGGGGGTGCGTGGGGGGGGGTGTGGAAAAGGCAGAAATAAACCAGCGGTGGCTGAAAGGGGCTGTCCCCCATCGCAAATAAGACCCGGCGGGAGGCCGGAGCTGGCTCCGAGGGGCGAAGCGCGCATAAGGGCCCGGCGCGGAGCTCGACGCTCCCACAGGGGCCGGGCCGGGGGATCCCTCACGGCCCGCCGCGCACCCGCCCCCCCCCCAGCCGGCTGCGGAGGGGGATTTTATTTACCTCCTTACCTACCCCCCTACCTACCGTGACCTCCCCGGGGGACACTCGTGTCCCCGCAGGGGGGCGGCCGCGCCGCCATTTTGTCCCCGGGGGTCCGGCCCCGCCGGCACGGGCCCACCCCCCCCGCCGCGGCCGGCGCGCGCCCCTACCTCGCACGGAGCCGTTCTGCCCCAGCCCCATCGCTCCGCCGCCGTGGAGGGCACGAGCCGCGCCGCCCCGCACTGCGCATGCGCCAAACACCGCCCTCCTGCAAGATGGCGGCCGGGCCCGCCTCGCCGCCCCGCACTGCGCATGCGCCAAGCACCGCCCTCCTGCAAGATGGCGGCCGGGCGCGCCTCTTAAAGGGCCTCCCGGCCAAAAAAAAGGAGTCTTGGGGGCGGCGCTGGCTCACACCGCGGAGGAGGGACGGAGGCGGCTGGCTGGCCGGCCTTGCGGAGCCTTGTCGCTGGCCTGGCGCAGGACCCTCCCTTGAGGGTAGAGCGGGCTCCAAGGCCTGCGCAGGCCTCTGCCAGTGCAGGATGGGTGGTGGGCCCATGGCACATCCTGAGGAGGGGCAGGCTCGGCGGGGCCTGGCGACTGCCCTCTGCTAGCGGTGATACCCAGTGCCCTGAGCTACCAGGGCTCTGCACACCCCTTAGAACCTGGCGCTGTGTGAGCCCTCTCCCATGCAGCTGTGGAGAGAGGGAACGAAAGAGCCATGCCCTCGCAGTGACTGCTGCCTTAAGCCTCACAAACTCGGGTACGGGCAAGAGATTTACTAGTCTTAAAGAGAAAAAGTAATATCGGAGTCCTATACATTAATCATAGAATTGCTTTGGTTGGAAAAGCCCTTTAAGATCATTGAGTTCAACCTTTAACCTAACCCTGCTATCCCACCACTAAACCCTGTCCCTCAGCACCTCATCTACCCTTCTTTTAAATACCTCCAGGGATGGGGACTCAACCACCTCCCTGGGCAGCCCCTTCCAGTGCCTGACAACCCTTTCTGTGAAGAAATTTTTCCTGATGTCCAGCCTAAACCTGCCCTGGCACAACTTCAGACCATTTCCCCTCGTCCTATCGTCCGTTACCAGGGAGAAGAGGCTGACCCCCACCTCGCTCCCCCCTCCTCTCAGGCAGTTGGAGAGGGTGATCAGGGCTCCCCTCAGCCTCCTCTGCTCCAGGCTGAACACCCCCAGTTCCCTCAGCCACTTGCTAGTCTGGGACCTGCTCAACAGCCTTTTCAACTAGCACCCCTCCCCTGTTTCTTTCATGCAGCATCGTGAGCGTGACGCCTGGCCGTGACCCACACATGGGTGCAGGTGCCGGAGCCCTGAAGTGCTCCTCGCTTGGTTTCCCCTTCTCCGTGTCCTGGTGTGCCTGCGAAGGATGCAGAGGAGAGCAACCAAGCTGGTGAGGGGTCTGGAGCACAAGTCATACAGGAGCAGCTGAGGGAGCTGGGGGTGTTTAGTCTGGAGAAGAGGAGGCTGAGGGGAGACCTGATCGCCCTCTACAACTGCCTGATGGAGGCTGTAGTGAGGTGGGGGTCGGCCTCTGCTCCCTGGTAACAGACGATAGGACGAGGGGGAATGGCTTGAAGCTGCGCCAGGGCAGGTTTAGGTTGGACATTAGGAAAAATTTCTTCACCGAGAGGGTTGTCAGGCTCTGGAATGGGCTGCCCAGGGAGGTGGTGGAGTCCCCATCCCTGAGGATTTAAAAGAAGGATAGATGAGGTGCTGAGGGACAGGGTTTAGTGGTGGGATGGCAGTGCTAGGTTAACGGTTGGACTCGATGATCTTAAAGGGCTTTTCCAACCGAGGTGATTCTATGATTCTACGATTCTATGAGGTGACCTTCAAACACCTTTGGCTCTCTGAAGGCCTACTTCGGTTTCCCGGTCATCCACAGAATTCCCAGCGGGAGAGGACAAGAGGAAACAAAGCCCGCTCACGAAACGCAGCACGTTTTAAGTGCCGGTATAAAGAAAGAAAACGGCTAAGTGTGTGTGTGTGGGGGGGGGGGGGGGGTGCGCACCGCCGGCCCGCCAGGGGGCAGCAGCAGGAGCGCCCCCGCGGACTGCACTTCCCGGCGCGCCCCGCCCGCGGCCGCGCAGGCGCAGGCGCACACAAAGGCCCCCTTCGCCCCGCCTCGCGGCGCGCGCGGGTGCCGTTACCCGCCAGCCCCGCCCCGCTCCGCTCCCCCCTGGCCGCGCTCCCCGCCGCCGCCGCCCGCCCCGCGCTCCCATGGCGCTGAAGCGGATACAGAAAGTGAGTGGGGCCGAGCGGCGGGAGCGGGGCGGGAAGGGCAGGGCCCTCCGCCCTGCGTCTGCCCGGGGGTGGCGGCGGCGGGCCGGGTACGGCGCCTCGGCGGGAGGCGTCGCGGGAGCCGTTGTCTCCGCCTGGGGCCCGTCCTTCCACCCTCCGCTGCCCTTCCCCCGGCTGCCGGTCCCGCGGGGTCGCCTCAGGGGGCGGAGGGGCCCAGCCCGGTGCCGGGGTGCGGCTGCCCTGGTCGGGGTGGAGAAGGGGTGGCTCTGGCCGGGCGCTTCACCTTCTTCAAAGCCCCCTCCCTCCCCCACTCGAGTCCGTGTTTTAAACCGTGGTTAATAAACCAGCTGAGGTGTTCCCGGGGGTACGGCCGGCTGGCCGTCAAGCAGTGAGTGGACGGCGACGTCGCGTTGAGGGGTTCTCTTTAGCAGGGGTGTAAGTCAAATATCTGTTGCCGAAACTCCTGTTGTGCACAGCCTGCTGAGCGCTGTGCGTGAGTTTGGGGTTTTTTTTCCCCACATTAGGAAGTGCTGTCAGCCCAGTACTTCGCACGACCTTTGCCTGTCTCCCAGTTGTAGAGCTTTTGGATGATATTCGTAAACGGCCAGGTTTTAACTGCGGAATGGATTTCTAGATTCCCGTTGCTCGGCAAGACCTAACGGGTGGTTGTACAGGATGGGTAAAAAAAGCGTTATAAATGGTGAACATAGGCGTTTGGTTAAATGGTAGCGTGTTGGCCGTGTTATAGAATACGTGGTATTTGGTTGCTGTTGATGCGCCGTGTTTAGTCAGTGTTCATGCTATCCTAGTTTAGTGACTGTGGTGTAATTTCTTGTTCTGGATTCCCTTTGCTATTGGAAAACGTCGGTATTACAGAAACAGAATTCTATACCGACCCACCGACCATGCAGCGAGAAGGTTTGGGATACCCTACAATAGACATAAAGTTATTTGGGTGGATTTCTACCAAGCATTGCTAGTTAGGTCTCATGCTACAAATCTTATTATTACACAGGTAATTAGGGGAGATTTTTGTTACTTCATACCACGCATTTGTTATGGATGTTGCGTTTAAACTTCCTAGAACATATTAATGAATTCCTACAGTGATTTGTCTCTAGCAATAACTCAGTTATGCTTCTACATATTATAGGAATGCTTTGCCTGTTCTTGGCTTTTTAATTTCCCACCTTTTCTTGAATATTTCTTTATAGAGGAGGATTGTTCTCAATACCTTTTCTCTCCTCTTCTTGTTCAGCTTCACTCTGCTAATGTGAACAGACAAAGCAGAAGTGGGAAGCCCGGTAGTCTTCTGGTATTTTTGAGATGGAGTGGTAGTTGTGGTCTTCCAAATGGTTGTTCTTCCGTCCAAGTAGGATTGTTCTCTGTATTTTTCTCTTATTGAGTTCCCTGCTTAGTGTTTCTGCTTCAGATACTTCCGTAGTGGAAAGCCACAACTTTCTTTTTTTACTGCTTTCTCAGTGTTTGTCTGATGGTGTGTTTGTCCCATCTAGCTTCCTGATGTTCCAGACTGGCTATAAAGGTCGATAGCTGTGTTGTATGTTGAGGATAGGAAGGGATAAGATCTGGAGTAGAGGAAATGCTGTAAGGACTTTGTAGTTTTTGAAAGTGCTTACAGGAACACTTTGGAGAACAAAGCGCTATCAGAAAACACAATGGTATTACTCGGGAGCTTGTCAGCCTAGACATACTGTCTCAAATTAAGCTTGGGTGGTTTCAGGGTGGTTCAGAATTGTACTTTAACATGGCTAAGGGATTTTGATGGCAAGCTTGAGTGTTTGTTCACAATAATTTTGATAATATGCATGTTCAGGATGATCGTGCCTACAGAGGAAGCAAAGCTGTAATATGTAGAAATGTTAGTAAGTGGGTTTTGTCTCACACTGGTTCGGACTCCAATTTCTAAATAGTATTGCTGTTGCGATCTGTGTGGTTTTGTCCTATCTTTCATGGGTCTGCCTTGAGGGACTCCTCAAAGGAGGACAGCCTGCAGACTTCAAGACTATACACTAATAATAGAAAGATGTGTCGTGCTTGGGAGCTTTCTTAAAATATAAGCAACTGAGTAACGACCGAACAAGCTCTGATCACTGCATGTGGAAGTGTATCGACTTAGTGCTGAGGGTAGGAAGCACAGTGAGGACATGAAGCCCTGCGGTGTCAACACAGCCATCAGTGCCACCTCCATAACAAGTTCATCTCGGAGTTCTTGGAAGGACGGGGGATTCTTATTCATCTTAAGCTGAGGAGCCTGTATTAGTTTACCTTGTCAGTGCTTTACTCTGCCGTAGCATGAAGGAGAGGCAGGGTATTTCTACGCTGTCAAAAACTTCAGGCTGCACTCTGTGTGTGAGGTAGAGTAAATGTTCCTTGGGGCCCAAGTTGCTTCTCCGTAGTCCGTGTGACGCGCCGATGAAAGAATAACCCATGTTTCTCTGGGAATTGTAAATTCTGAATGTTGCAAATTATAGAAATGAAACAAATAGTGTAGGTTTTAATTGGGAGGGGATATTCTGCAAAGAAGTCTTTATTGTTACCGCCTCTGGAAACTGAGACCCCGTGGCTTTTGTGCGAGGTAGAAAATAATTCAGGCTGACAGGTTATGTAAGTTTGGTGTATGGGTCGGTCCTGCCCATCTGCCCCCTGCAGAACCATTTTTCTGAGATTCCTGCTCCGAATCCTTTGTTTACATACCTAATTGCGAGTGTGCTGTCCTGTCCATTCAGTAGTGCAGCTGAGGAGGTTGTTTTTATCAGAAATCTGCCTTTGTGTGCTCCTCTAGTGTTAACGAGGGGTTGAGGTTATGTTTGTTAACGGCTTGGGCTGTTTTGAAATTCGTACAAACCCAGTATTTATATTTGTTAGACTTTTGTTATACTTTTTAAGAATGGATTTAAAAGAGATTTTGAAACCAGTGACAAACCATGACACATTTGAAGACTGGTTTAAAAATAGCTGTTGTTTTTTATCTTGTTGGTGCATAGTGCCTGATTGTTTTTCTCCCACAACTCGGCAAGAATGGAAGCATTCAAACATTTCGATATGGCAGTGAACTATATGTCTGTTTGTTTCAGTATGTGTTTCGTGTATGCGGAGACTAATGGACATACTGACTTGAATATTTATCTTGAAAATCACTTTTGTTACTGTAAATTGACTCAAGTAAATAAAATTTTATCAATATTTGTGGTTTGGTTTTGGCCTTAAACTGTTGAGTCACGTGCTTCCTTTGGATGGTAATAAACATACTAAAGAAACTTCTTTCTTGGATCTATAATACGAAATGTTTTAATTAGCTTTCAAAATATCCGCTGTGATATCACAGCAATATTTTTTTGCATGAAAACAAAATATAGAGTATCTACTTTATTACTAAGACTTACCTTTATATCAAGAAATGTCATGATAAATATTTGCTTTACATTTACCAAATTTATGAAGAACAGAGAATCCTTTAACTAGTCTAAGTATGATCACTGGCCTTGCGGAGAGGTCTGGGGGTTTTTTGGTTGGCTGGTTAGGACAGATGGTTCCAAACAGCATTAATATAATAGCAGCAGCCTATGCATGGAGTTGGTAGGAGGTGAGTCTGTGGTCTACAGTACATTTTGTGCTAGAAGTGAAGAACGTAGCTGGCAAATATAAAATCCTGTATTTTAAATATCAGCGTGGAAAAAGGCTCTGGTTGTGGTTTTGTGTCACTTAGAGAATTAAAATAGCTTTTAGTGATGCTGCCTGCAGTTTATTTTGGTCTTCCGATAGTCTGCAGTCTTTTTTTTTTTTTTCTGACTACTTTTTTTAACTGAAAAAAAGGAGACCTTTTTAGGGCTTTTTGTTACTACTCATGCTCATAGTCATTGAGTGTCCATGAGTACTACGCTGAAAATATTTATCTCCTTGTTATCAAAATATCCTTTACAGTCTTGTTCCAGTAGCTTTTTAGGAGAGAAGCCTGACTGCTAATGAAGCATGTAACTGTTAAACTGGCCTTCCAGCCTTCACCAACTTTATACTTTTATGAAATACATCCTCTAATATATTTTGTCAAAGAGCACTAGTCTGCACATTCAGAAATATTTCCAGCATTTATAGCTTACCATAGCATGTGTTTTCCATCTGTTAAACTTGATTTTAAAATTTTTGTCTCGCACTGCCCACAAAGCTATTTATTCCACAGTGTGTGTGGTGCGATGCAAGGTGATAATTTGGAGACTTTGCAGCGTCTGTCTCCAGTAATTGTTGTTTAGCATTAGTAGCATTTGGCTAATATTCCTTTGTCAGGCACACCTGGTCATGGATCCTGCTTGCTTTTGTGCTCTGCTGCTGCTCTGTAATTACAAATAGGAGAAACAGTTTACTGTTGCAACCAGTTAGGGGCATAGAATAAACAGTATTTTATTCTGCTCTGTAATATTTCCTATGTTTGAGAGGATTAGAAGATTTATTCCTACCACTGTCCTCAGTTTAGCTGTTTTCTCTGTGCAAGTTTATCCTGGCTGTATTGGGATAGTGTGGCATGTGTTGGAGCTCTTGGTAGAAGCTTTTATGCTGTGGTATTTGCCAGTGTTTGAAATAATTGATACTTCTGTTTGCATCTCTTGCAGACACAATTTTGCTTTTGTATGTTCTCATAAAAGACGTTGCACCGGTGTACAGTGTCATTTGCAGTGTTGACTTTCTCTTTTGAAATGGAATCTGCACTGGGTTGAGATATAGATTATATTTGTTAGTCTACGTCAGTCAGTCTTGCACTGACATTTTCTATACCGGTAACTAAAAATATCAATGTAGACAAGGACTTGAAGTAACCACACCTGCATCATGCGGCTATGTAGTGGTAATCCATAAACCATGGACAAAGCTGCTGGAACTAATTAACTTAAAATTACAGTGTTAGTGTTGACTGTGTAATGCCTTACATGCAGTTCTCTTGCACTTCTTGATGAGGTTTCAGCATGTGCTGCTTTGTAACTCTTCAGCCTTGTCTCTTGATACCGCAAGGTTTCGGGCTTCTTGTGAAGAGCATCTCTGTGGCTTTGTATAGAGAATTCTTGTAATCAACATCTCATCCTTTTGTGAATACGTCATGAAGCAGATTTTCTACATCTGCTTACTCTAGAGAATCATCACAACTGTTCTGCAGCGTTCGGCTCTGGACGCTGGCAAGTCAGTCTGACTCATGGGGGACGTTCTGACTATCTCCTTGCACCATTTCAAAAGACGTAGGAAGGCTTGAAGCCTAAATCTTACAGCTTTCCAGATAATTTTCCTTTGACTATGAAGTTTAAACAGCATAATTAACAATATAAAGCTGAGTAGTTCTTTGTTTTTATTACAGCTTGATCTGAGCTTCTGTATGTAAAAGCTCAAACTGTTAACACTGTCAAACTCCATTTACAAAGCTTGATCGTGTTACCATTTGTATTTTTAAACCACATTAGCTTTAATACATTATTTCTTATGATTGGAAAATACGGCTTGAATTTGCTCCATTGGGATTTTGAAGTTTGGTCTGGCTTTATGTTTCCTAGCTGCAGACACTCTGAATGTATCCGTGAACATTGCTCTCCTTTAGTGAAGTTGGTTGATTGAAGAGAATCTTCATCATTATTAGGGAAATCTCAATAACAGGAGTTGGTAGTTCTGGGTCTCGTCAAGGCATGATTAAAACCAGGGGGTTTTTTTATCCTGGTCAAATTTCAGTGCCTTTAGCCTGAACAAACTGAAAATGTGTACCTGAGGAGCCTTCCCTGGTTCGCACCAATTCTGAAGTGCATGCGTACATACAAATGAAAACAAACTTGTGTGGTTTTGGGGTATGTAAAGATCTTGAGGAAAGCATCTAACAAATGAGAGTACTGTTACGGACTCGTGAGTCCACGATTAAGTTTGCATATGCGTAAAGGAATGCTTGTGTATATGTCGGAGGCTTTCTGAAGAGTTAAGCTACGTGTTTTTCCTGTCATTGCCTTTAATTTTGTAGTCAGCACAACTGCTACAAACCAGATGATTTCTAGGCTTTGAGTTCTCTGGTTTGGCTAACGGTCCCATGTAGCTGGCTGTTTTGTAGTGGGGTGTACAAGACAATCTCTGGTTGGGTTAGGTCTTGAGTAGCAAATTAGAGTAGACAGTGGCTGTAACTGCTTCGCTGCTGGTAATTCTCGTTACAGCTCTGGGCTCCTGGAAATGTGAGACTTGTTGACTCCGGTCAAGTCCTGGCAAGGACTTGGCTTTGCATAGATCACTGGTTGTCTGTATCGCTCCCTTAGTGAAATTTGAATCCTCCGATTAAAAAGGGAACTGCACTTTTCAAGGGTTTTGCTATTGCCTTTATTAGTCAAAGTCTAGCCCGGAGTGTTGTTTCTGGACCAGCATACAATTTCACCAACAGAATAGCGTGGAGGGCAGACAAGTAATGCTAGTTGGCAACCTGAGGTATTTCAGAATATATCAAAGAATTAAATCACAAGGATTGTGAGGAGTGACTTCAGAGCAAGTAGTAATATTATTGTCACCTGGCTGAAGATATATTTGCAGTGCTTTTCTTTGAATTCAGGGCCAGGAGCGGACCTGTTAGAAGTATGCCTGAATTTAGGTGCCAGGTCTGTGGTAAATTGAGTCCCTTGAAGAGAGAATGTTTACTGGATGTTGTAAGTGGATAAATATATCACAGCAGTTGAGAACTGCAGAGTTATAACCCTTCAAATTGTACGTAAGGTCTGATCAGTCTACATATACAAGTTCTACACTTGAGTTAAACTTAGTTCCAATTTAAACCTTGATTTTGGAACTAACTGTCTTGACTAACGATTTTTGGGTAGAAATGTTTCCACTGTTACTCCTTACACTAAAATCAAGGAGATACTTGCAGACCTGCTTATGTCTATTGTTGACTTAAATGTGTGTTTTGAGTGATTAGTTGACTGACTGGCCAACAGTGGCTTAGCACACATCTTTTAGGTTATTTCAATGGAAATATTTACACATAATTGTTAAACTTAGCACAGTTTCTGTCAGCTTAGAATTGGAAAAAGTTGTTTGTTATTAGTACAGTGAAACTTCAGACATCAAAAGTGGTATATTAAAGTAAACGAGGAAAATGAACCAGCTTTATTGCCTGACTTGTTTTGCATTTGATATGGTGATGGTAAATCAGATGAAAAGCTGAGTTGGTTTTGTGTAATTAAATAATAATTTTAAGTTATTTGGGACAGTGTGGACTTGTGGAAGAGAAATAACTCAGTTGGCCTGCAAAAGCTTTTCTGAATGAGTCTCTTAAATTTCAGCTTGCTTAGGGTTTTTTTAGTAGTCATTTTGAAAAAAACCAAAAACATGCAGGGAATTAAATCAAGGTATGTTAAATAAGGTGTAGAGCTACTATTTTTTTTCTTTGTTTTCTAGTTTACTTAGGAACCTTTAGCATCTCTAGGTGGACTGCAAGCATTTTATGAGCTAGTTTAACTGAGCTAGTGTACATACATTAGGCCAATGCAAGAAGCTTTTGTAAAATCAAAAGCTAAAGGAACAGTCAGATTAGCACATAAATTTCTAAATTAAGCAGTGAGTTTACAGAGAAATCAAGAAACCCTTAATTTTCTTCATTTTGTTTTCTGTCTCTACTTCAGTATATCCAGCTTATTATGAACTTGGCTATAACTCTTAAATACTTTTAGTTATTAATTTATAGCACAATGTTGTCTTTAGCTGCAGATCTGTGTGGCAAAAAAACCCCTTTCAATGTCAACAGGCATTTCAAGCATTGATTTCTTTATTAAATAGACCTGTGGTATTTTTAAAATCTGCTTGTGTTCTTACTTCTGAGGTGATGCTGCTGAGCAGTGTGTATCTTCATGTAGATGTCTTTCAAATATTTGCGTGTTTCTTACAGGAACTAAGTGATCTGCAGCGAGACCCACCAGCCCACTGTTCTGCTGGACCTGTCGGAGATGACTGTAAGCTCTTCGTGATACACTGTCACAGTTGACCTTTTTTCGGTTAAGAAAAAGCTTGGAAAATCTCTAATTGTTGTGTCTTTTTGACTTTCAGTGTTTCACTGGCAAGCAACAATTATGGGACCTGTAAGTATATAATTCATGCCCCTTAGAAAGTAGACCTTGTTTCCTTTTTTGTTAAGGATTCACTTGGGTTTCTGTGAACACAGCAGTCAAATTCAGCTGTGCTGTGTACAGATTAAAGATTTTGGGGTGGTATTGCTGTTGTTAGTAGTCTGGTACTAGTTTCTTTCTGTAACTGTTCAAAAATCTTCCCTTTTCATGAAGTTAGGGGTGCTTAATCAGTTAGCTGCAGTGTTTGAATTGGAGTGATGTGGGCTGCAAAGTAGAAAGCTTGCTTCTCGAAGATGATCATTTCAATTCTGGAAGATGCATCCATCTGAAATGAGGAAGAGTGGGTGTAATCCAATGTTAAAGTTGGTAACTGTAAACAAGAGTGATGTTGCACAGGGTGATTTGAGGGCTTTTAGATAGAGCTTATTTGACCGCTGTGATGTGGCTCTGGCAAAAAGGGATGGCTTTTGCAAACTGTAGACCAGCAATTGTGGGTACCTTTGATTTCTGCATGAGAAAGGCCTGCTTTCCTTGGTTTGAGGGAGATCTCTAAAGACCCCATTTATGACTTATCAAGGAAATGGCATAAGAAAGGACAATAAAGCTTAAGAACAGAAAGTTTTAAAGGAAAACTGAAAAGGGTTTCAGCATAAACAACAACGTGACCTGAGGGAAGGGATGTTTGTTAATATCATGGTAAGGAGTTTGTATTCCTAGTGATTTCATTTTGGACTTACTAATTTGGAAAGAAGAGTTTCTGGTTCAGATGGTGAACTGAACCACTGTGTGAGTTGGAATTTCGAGACCTTACTTAACCTGTTAAGATGCAACATCACACGGTGGAGAAGAGTGGAATTGTGACTGCTTTGAGGCTATTTCTGTGTTTTCAGCACAGCTGCTCTGAAGCAGTGAAAGATGAGTTACTGATTTGCCAGTGGCATGCTGGAGTCTGTTGTCCCGACTTGTCAATGGCCCAGCAGCAAATGAAATGATTGTGGCAAGTTTTTCTGTAGGATACGCTTTTGCCATTTTTCTTTAACAATGGTGTTCTTTCTCCTACAAGGATCACTCTGACCCTTGCCCTTCTGCATTGCTTAAAGGTAAATGGTGAAACCCAGAAGCAGTTAAGAGTTAACAAAAGCTTATGTGCTCGTTGCCACCGATAATGTCTCTGTCCTGAATGACTTTGATGACCGAATAAGGGAAATACACACAGATTCCAACCTAAATTCCAAGGTTTTTTTCTTCAAGCTTGCAATTCACGTTCCATATTCTGTAGTGGAAAATACTCTTTTCTTTGCTACAGGTTCCTCAGATTACTCTAGTTAAAGATAAAAATGAGCATCTCTTGTCAACCTTTCTCAGCCGTATCTGCCTACAAGAAAAGAATGCAGTCAGCGTGTTAGTCCTTTGTTTTGATAACATAAAGAAATAGGGATGCACATCCTGAATGCTTCCTGATGACCTGAGGGAAGCATAGGACTAAAGCTTACCTTCAGAATTCACTTCCCTTGTGTGGAAGTAGGGTAATCTCTCATCAATTTGGTTTACGTACCTTTCTCACAAAACATGCTGTGACTTCACTTTCCCTTCTGTCTGACGCTGAACTTGTCTTATCTTCAGCTTATTTCAACTTTGACAAATCCATTTAGTACGCATCCTTTTCAAACCTAATTGGAAGTACAGTGGCAATCTCTTCTGATGTTACCTAATGCTGACTTCTTAGTAATACTATATATAACCTGCCTTACATTGCAACACTGTCTGCATTTTGAGTGTGTAAGACGACATGTCTTAGTGGGCCATTTGTGACTCTCTCTTATATTCACCTCTAAAACTGTGATTTTTGCTCATTTCCAAGGTAAATGTTTTATTTAAAACAGTCTGCCTTTGCTTCCGTAAGAAAACCCCAAAACTTGATCTTCTGCGCCTTTACTGAGATTGAGTTCCTATGTTGCTGTTTTAAACTTACCAAGTAAGGAGAAAGGTTTTCTTCTCCTTTCCTTAGTCACATGGCAGCACTGCTCTCTATCCTTTAGCATTGAGACTTTCCCCCTCGCTTTTCTAGTTAATAAAAACCAGAGATTGCCTCAACAGATGACTGCAACAAAGTTATTTCTATCTATTAACTGTGTGCAACCTGGCCGTAAACCTGTGCACATGTTCTCTAACAAAATGCATGTTCACAGATTTGTACAGGTCACAAAGATGTTGTGTGTTTTAAAACTCCCTGATGTCATCATGATCAACTGAATTATGTTGGAAAATCCTACTCTTTGCATCTGCAAAGAGAAACCACTTCTTAAGGTAAGTATATTTGTAGCTTAAGGATGGAGGAGGATCAGAGCAGCTGTGGTGTTGCACGGAGACAGGATTTGGAAGACCTGGTCTGGGTTTTGCATTCCCTTTGGTGTGGTGGAGCTGATGGATCAGCACTTCTGTAGCTCCACGAGTCGAACCCTGCTCCCTCCCTTTCTCTCCCCAAGAAGGGCAGCACTCAGTAGCCGTGTTGCGCTGCTGCGGTAGTAGCCATGGTTGGCTCTGCTGTAGCTCTGCAAGGCCAGTGGGAGGGTTCAGTTCCCTCTGTGCCTTCCCAGTACACAGCCCATAGTGGGCTGTGGCCCATAGCATGGACTGTGTACTGGGGTAAAAAATGGATTTTATAAGATACTCATAGCTTTGGGAGGCTACCTGTGTTCAGAAGGGAAGCTCCAAAAATAACTGAAATGCATTAATATGTTTTGTCTGTTTTGTTTTTTTCCTCAGCCTGATAGTGCATATCAAGGGGGAGTATTTTTTCTCACAGTACACTTTCCAACAGACTATCCTTTCAAACCACCAAAGGTAAGTCCTTTCTCTCAAAACATAGCAATTTTTTGGTCAAAGCTTTATTTCTGCATCTTAATTCTTTGGGACTTAATTTTGGAAGTTAAAACCAGGAAGGCCAGCGATAGGATACACGTTCATAGTGGATGAACAGATAAGGCTGTACAAAGTGTAGGCAGATCTGGTATGACTGGAACTGAAGGGACAATGTGAAGGGTTCCAAATGTAATAAACAGAATTTGATGTTACCTGTTTTTTATTTATCTTTTTTTATTCCAGATTGCTTTTACAACAAAAATATACCACCCAAACATAAACAGTAATGGGAGTATTTGTCTTGATATCCTGAGATCGCAGTGGTCACCAGCTCTGACTGTATCTAAAGGTAAACTCACAGGTTTGCTAATGGATTTATGAAATTGCATACACTGCCATGGCGCTTTTTTGTGTATTACTGCACTGTCTAAGGGTGGTAGTAGGAGCTCATCTATCCTGCGTGTTACAGAAGCAGCAAATTCCATTGGAATTCTTGTTATGATCTGAGATCTTGCACAGTTTATTTGGACTGTCACATTACATAAAATATTATGCGCATGGTGAAGAAATGTTTTAAAACAAGTCAAGTAAGATACTAAACGTCCAGTTAGCCTGAAATGCAACTTCTGTACTATAACTGACTCTGCATGCAGAACTGAGGAGAAACTGGTGAAGAGAGCTTCAAAATCAAATGAATTGGGATGTAAATGGAAAACCCCGATACTGACATGTGTGGGCTTACCCGATTGCTTATTGACGGCTCTTTGGGTTGCCTGAGCATGCTTGTGTGGGCTAAGGTCTTAATTACACTTTATTTTAAAATGAGACAATTTTTCTGGTTTGCATTCCTTTGCAAGATGAGTATTTTAAAACGTAGCTGCTTTCAAAGTCATCAGTAAGAGATTTGTTAAAATATCCTAGTCCTGTAGTTAAACCTCCTCAAGTTGAACACTGTAGATTTTTGGAGCGTTGAGGTTACAGTTAAGTGGTTCTTTTGTTGTAGGCATTTTGCGTCACTTCAAAAGCTGCTTAAAATGTGGGTGCTATCGTTTTTTCTCACCCATCTTCAAAATGCTTAAGCGCACTTAGTCATATTACAGAAAGTTCTCATGTGACTCAAAAGGTTAAACAGTATCACATCTTGCTTATGTGCTTGAGAGCTCTCTAAACCGTGTGTCTTTTTTTAGAACAGTGTCGTTGGGTTTGGTGTACAGGCAAGGAAAAAATTGTTAGTCTTTGTCCAATGGAAATTGCTCTATGCAAGTGCAACTGCTGTACCTCCTTGGAGAAACAACTTCTGCTCGTGCGTAACAGCCCTGTGCAGTAATCTCACAAGCTAAATATAAGTTTAATACTGTTTCCTGATGTAGCTGCCATGACATGAATTACTTTTGGTTGGTATTAACTTTCCACATAAATTGGTTGATTGTTTTATTGCTGAAGAAAAAAATTGTCTTGTTTCTATTTAGAAGGTATTTAGCAAATGAGAGTTGGCGCTTATGTTTAACAGTTGGCATTTACAAATGAAAACTCCTAAAGTTTTTAGATCTTCAGCACTTTCCTATGTCTTTACTTGTTGAGCATTCCCTCAGTTATAAAGAGGAGCTGTCTGCTGGTCTTACATGTTCTGATCCGACGTGCTTTTAATGTGCTTGCACGTTATGTATTTATAAACTGGAAATTAGTTCAGTGGCTCATGGAAGTTTCTCCTTTGTAGTTCTTGTTCTCCTGAATCAAAGGATTACAACATACTGATAGCACCTCCGGTTGGTGTGACCAAGTATTCTAACCTCATTTTCTAATATTACTGGTGTATTTGGCACTTAATAAAATGAAATATGTCAGTATGAAGTGGTTAAACTTGCCACAGCTGAAAACAGGTGTTAGTCCAGGCTCTTCTGTAACACAAAGCAAGGAAAAAAATCCTGTTCTACAGCAGATTCTTGTTGTAGCATCAAATTCCCTTTCACTGCATGTTTAGAATTGTTTAACTGTGTACTCTTGTATTCATATTAGTTCTGAGTACAAAAATAGAAATTTCCTGAAAAGCATGGACTGAAATACTTTAGAAAAATCAAATGGCCTTGGTTCAATACCAGGAAATGAATACGGAATTATAAATTAATACCTGCATGTAATACTGATGAAGTATTTTCCCAAAATGGAAGTCACACTTCTATCAAATTAAGTGAAATATTCACGTGAAAGAGAGAATAACTGTCTGCACAGGGTGGAGAAGGATATGCACAAATAGAGTATTGCATGGCAGTGTGATATTAACAATATTGTCTTAACTGTAGATGGAAGAGCTTGGTTTGAGCAAATATTTTGAGGTGACAATGTAGTCTGTAGTTTGTTTAATGTTCATAGGTTAAAACATGGGAGAGGGATCATTACAAAAGGAGCAGGTCCATGGGTTGCAAGTTTTCTAGGCTAGTATCAGGTGTTGTTTACTTGGGACCTAGAAAAATGATGCTGTAGAAACATTTCTGAGCAGAAGTACTATGTGAAAGCTTAATACTAATACGCATTCTCTTTCCAATTTCCCTTCCGCCACTCTCCTTCAGTGTACTGGAATATATTAAAGGATTATAGAAATAAAGCAAACCAGCTTGTTTAATCTAGTGTCTCTTTTATTTAGTTTTATTGTCCATATGCTCCTTACTTTGTGATCCTAATCCAGATGATCCTTTAGTACCGGATATTGCACAGATCTACAAGTCAGACAAGGAAAAGTGAGTATAACATAAACATATTTGTGTGTGTAGTACTTGCAGATCGTTATTATCTGCTATGCACCTTCTATCTTAACCTTTAAAGATGCTCTTTTCATAGATTTCTACAGGATTAGATTTTTAAATCTTGAAAATACTGATCAGAGGAATGGCAAGCAGGAAACCATAGGCATACATGACTGTTGGATACCCCCCCTTTTTTTTTTTTACTTAGTTGCATAAAACCTTCACGCTTTTGTGTTGTATATTTATATTCTTTGCGTGAAAAATCATTTTCCAAACATGAATTATTTGTTGCTACTGTGATCCTCTGGTTGTAACACCTGTGCCTTAAGTAAGATGTTAGGTATGAACAACAAATGTGGTTTTGACACAATTTTGTAAATGTAGGATAGACTAATGCTCAGCTCTGTTTAGTGCTGAGGACCATTGTCACATGTATTGCAATTTGCAGCGTCTTGCAGAGAAAAAGAACCTCCTTTACTTTATGGAACAGCTGTAGAACTTGCAGGAAGTTTCTCACCTTGGGTAGGTAACATGGACAGCGCATAACTGAAGCATGACACGCTTCTGGACCAAACGTGATTGTGATTTGAGGAGTTTTAACTCTAAAAGTACTATATTGACTGAAACACCTGTGCTGGGGTCTTCTGTAGTCTGAAACGACCTGGATTTCCCAAAGTTCAGTGTTAAGGCTTGCTGACTCCTTGTTGTACATCGCTGTCTTGTAACTCTGTACGTGGCTGAACCCTCACAATAGCAGGTAACAGGAGTTAGAGGTTGCTAGCAAGCCCAATGCTTGCCATAGCAGAGTTTTTCTAGAGCAGTACCTCTCTAGAGTGAGTCCTTTTGCCACTCACACTTTGAATAGTGAAATTTATGGATATCTAAGCAGTGATGCATTGATTTCTTAAGAGTTTCTTGCAGTTGTGGGTGGCAGGAAGCTCGGGCCCTTTATTCCACAGATTAGACTGCGTGATTTCCAAAGGGTTCCGTGGAGGAAATACTGCCTGTGTGAGATTTTTCTGTCTTTGCTGCTTTCTGCTGAAAGGTCAGCTACCTGCTTCTCCTGGGCTTACAAACTTTAAAAACTTTGCGCATGGAAAAGGTTACAGAATTGGTGATCCGAGAAAGAAATATTTTGCTTACCGCTGGGAGATTCTGCTGAACCCTGCTGCTGTAGGTGTTTTGAGCACAATCCAGGATATAGACTACAGTCTATCAGCATGGCCTGACCTGTCTTCTGTAACAGGGTTTTAGCATCTGTGGATTTTCGGGGCGGGCATTAAGACAGACTGAAACACAAGATTAAGTTAGGATAGTAACAAGGAGAAGGAGTCTCTGAGGTTTTCCAAATACATCCAGTCCTAATTTGCCAAGAACGGAATAACCTTCCCCAGAATGAATCTCTCACAAATTTTCTGGTGGCCTTGACAATAAATTAAATAGCCATGCAGCACGTTCATTGCCAGCCTAACCGCTGCTGTTTATCTGATGACTACTTGAAGCTGTGGAAAAGGTTATGGATTTAATTTGGGGCAGGCTTTTTATCCTTGGCACTTAAGCTGCTTTTTGGTAACCTCGCTGTTTATTTTAATCATTAGAGACTCTGCTTCAGATCCTGTGGAATGGTTGTGATATTCAGAAGAATTTTTTACTTTCTTGTTAACTGACTGAGAAATCGTTTGGTACCTTTTTTTTTTTAGTACTGAGCCATTGAAGATTTCTTGCAGTGCATGCTAACTGCCTGTGGTTCATCACATACCACAGGTCCGTGAAGATTGGAGTATTGGTTTTACCTTGAGGACTGGATAGAGGAGTGATGTAGGAAGTGACATGGAAGCCTATGGTCTAGTAGTTCTCTCCCTATAGTCAAAATCACTACAATGGCCTTTTTCTGACAGTTTGTTGTCCCATACGATCAAATCACGTAACCTGAAGTGCTTGAACTCTGTGGCTCATACTGCAAAGCAGACAGCGTTCAAGTGGAGGAGGATGTCCCTCCGCTTCTGCCCGTTTGTGTCTCAGCTTTTGTCCATCTTAGCAGTGATCTCAGCTGTTGTGCCTCCAGTTTTTGAAGGAAGTGAACAGGGGAATTTTTCTATCTACAAAATTTTAAATGTAGTCATTGCTGGAGAAAGTGAGAGAACATGCAGTCTTGACTATGGCTTTATCTCCTTATGCTGATCACCTATTAAATTTTTTTAATCTCAGCTGGGATTTAGGAAATTAAAGACATGGCTGGTTATCCCTGAGCATTTATGTATGGGTATTTTACTATAAGTGAAAAATCTGAAGTCTCATATGGTAGCGTGTTCTTAAGAACAAAACCAGTTAGTACATGAGTTGCTATGCTGATCTTAAGAAACGGATTTAAGAACTTGTCAGAGGTTTCTCTGGAGGACCCAGAAAAAACAAATCTAGTCTGAAGAGTGGAATGTAACAAATGTGAGGACCAGAGGGAAAGCTAGTGACTCTCTGACGTTTACCTTTAGGAGTGCTAGCCAGCTTCATATCAGAAGGAAAAGACCCAAGACTTAAAATTTAGTCAAAAAATGCTTTTTGGGAAATGTTCCTTTCAGGTTCTGAAATGTAGAATGGAGAATAAAAAAATCACTGTGCCTTTTATCCCCACCCTTTCCAAAGCCAGTTAATTATACTGAATTTTATGCACCTAGAATATGTGAACTTTGTCAGACTGTTATACAGCATACATGTTTAGGAAGAGTTGACGACAAATTCCTGTTAAGATACAAATAAGGGAACCAGTTGTGAAATGCAAATTGAGTATGCACAATGATACGCGTTTTAATACAAACCGTTTGAGTCTAAATAGCTTTGGTAGGTATCCTTAGAAACTGAACGTAGAGTGGGTAGATGTTTCTTGGTTTATGGACTGTTTTAATGTTATTTGAACCAATGCTAAGAGGTAAAAAGCTCAGTAACATCTGTATTAAGTAAATATGTGGCCATTGTCTATCACTAACAGCTCTTCACTGTAATGCCTTCTTTCTGCACGTACAGATACAACAGACATGCAAGAGAATGGACTCAGAAATATGCAATGTAAACTTGTGAAGACTTTTTCATATACCACAGAGTACTGTAAATTCTAGGGTTTTTTTCAAAATTAAAAGGAAATGGAGCGCAGTTTACTGTTTCAATGTATCATGATGCCCCTTGAGGTTTTTTTTCACCCATGTGAGTGTTTCTGGAGCAAGGGAGAACAAACTTCCAAAAATAACCTTATGACTGTGATAAGAATATTTATCCTCCTGTATGCTTTGCAGAAGACATTTATTACAGTTTTTAAGAGTTGGACATCTGCATCTTCAGACTACGAGATCCATAATGCAGTTGTAAAGCAACCAAATTATTTTTGCTGGAAAAAGTAGCTGGTTTTATGTGATGAATACTGTATGTGTGTCCTTAAAGTATGTTGTCTTTCATAAGTGTGTTCAAATTTCATTTTGTTAGTTCACTTATATAATTTGTATTTTTTTTTACTGTATAGTCTAAGTATTTTATTTACCATGTAATTTCATTTTAGACTTACTTGCTTGTGCACAGTATTGGCAAGATACAACTGCTAGTAATGAAAATAATGGGAGTATCCCACCCGTTAGGATATTCTAAAGACTGACTGCAGATTTCTTAAAACCTAAAATGATCTTTGCACTGTAATTCTTTGTACGCTGATTATGGAGAAACACTTGTTTTCGATTCTGTTGCATACTTGACTTAATTTTATTGCAATGTGAACTAATTGCACTGCTATGTAGAAAGATGTGTAACCGTTTTGTTGCTATTCACAAAAGATTTTTGACATGTGGGCAACATAACACTATCACAGACCTTTTACAAATCTAAATGTAGCCTTTTCCATATAAATAAAATGCATTTTCTACTACTTGTCTTGGCTTTTTTTTTAATCATGCATACCCTGGAAGTGCTTGTTCTAACATTAAAGACTCAAAATATTAAGTGTGCATGTGTGGTGGAGGCAAAAGGGAAAGTCAAGCCATGCATCGTGTACTACCAAGAACTGTGTTGCCATTAATTTTCATGCTAGCTTTAGCCTAATTTATTTTGCATGCTACGCCCATTGTTTTATACAGGATTTCAGCTAGTTCAATGATACTTCATATTAATTTATGGAAGAAATAACCCTAAGTGTTTGACCATCAAACACTTAAGGTGGGGTATTTGTGGTGTCAGAAGGTTACAGTAACCTTGAAGTGAACTTTTCCATTAACTGGCACTTTGGTTGCTTCAGACTCTGCATATGGAAAACCAGTAGTGCTGGAGAGGGACGCTCTTTCCTATAAAGCAGATTAAAAGCAGTAGGATTTTGATTTCCTACCTTGATACATTCTTCTTGGGTGTCTGAAAATAAAAATGAGTGACTTAATGTTTTTCTGTGTACCTTGCACATGAAAGGAAAGTGAGTTGCAGTTGGGAAATTTGTCATCGTAAGAACACATTTTTACGACTACAAAAACAGTTGGGTTTTTTGCTGTAGTAAATGTCAAACTGGAATTTGGGTTGTGGGTGGGAAGCGTGCACAGTAGGAGCTTTTATTTATTCTCTATATATTGTTATATATAGTGTAACAATATTGAATATTGTTATCTTCATGCTTGCTGACCTACTGACCGAAGTGGGGTTAAGTTGGTCACGTATGGGGGAAAATGTCACCTCTCTGTGATGTAATGATGACTCCTGAAACAAAAGCTTGATGGAGAACAGCTCTATTGATCTTCAAGTATCCTCATTCAGAATGTAAACTGAATAATTGTGGGGGTTTGGGTTATTAAAATGACTGCTTCATTATACTCGAGCTAGGACAACGTAGCTAGGAGGGCAAAGCTGTTTGTACTTACTGCTGAAACGGTGGTAGAAAACTTGGACTGTCGGGACACTTTCATTTTTTCTGGATGGGTAGTAATCCGTTTGTACTGAAGTTCTTTAAATGTTTGCAGTATCGGTGTTGAACGATGTGAAACGGGAAGTTTGACTTGCACCCGGGAACACTCTCCTTTGGTTTACTGCTTTGTATTGGGGCCGGTTCACAAACACTTGTACTTCAACTGGTTTGTTTTTCTGCTGCGTGCCGTACGTGCGAGAAGACTTTGAATCGCAGTGCGAGACCAGCACGATGATCAAAAAACCCAAAGACCAACAACAAGGAGGACGGCGTTCTGCCTACAGACTATTTGTATACTAAAAAAAAAAAAAAAAAAATTGTCATAGGAATGTGCTGGATTAGAGGTGTGAAAGCAAGTCTTGGATTCTCATGCTTCTGCTAGTATTTCAAAAGCAGTCAGAAATAAATACTTAAGACTTTGTTCTTTCAGGGAGAAATAAATACATTACATTACTTAAACTTCGCTCTTTCAGGGAGAAATAAATACATTACTTAAATTTCGCTCTTTCAGGGAGAAATAAATACATTACTTAAACTTCGCTCTTTCAGGGAGAAATAAATACATTACTTAAACTTCGTTCTTTTAGAGAGAAATAAAAGCATTACTTAAACTTAATTCAGGGAGAAATAAATACATTACTTAAACTTTGTTCTTTCAGAGAGGTTTAATCTGTGGAGGTAAAACATCTCCCGCACTACTCCATCCGAGCTCCTCCGTTAATGCTTTTTTCACAGTACGTTCTGTTTTAAGGAGAAAAAAAAAGAACGGCGGCTGCAAGGCGCCTCCAGCCTGCCCTGTCTGCTGTGGTGGAGAAAACCGGCGTCCCCTCTGCGTCCTTTGTTCCCCCCTTCGGCCCTGTCTCTGCCCTCCACAGCCTGCCCCTCCCTGCCCCTTCCCCGCGGCCCAAAGCCCCGGAGGCTCCCTCCCCGGCGCCCCCCCCCGGGCCGGGCTGGGCCGCGCCGCGGGCCTCGTCGCCGGCGCCCAGCGGCTCCTCAGGTACGGGGCGGGGGGGGCAGGGCGCGGGGGCGGGCCTCCCGTGAGGGGCGGCGGTAACGGCGGTGCCCTTGTGTGCAGGGGCGGCGGCGGCGGCGGCTGGGCGGCGAAGTGCCTCTGCAGGGGGATCGTCTCGGATGAGCGCCCGAAGCGGCCTCTGTCGGCCTATTTCCGTTTCCTGAAGGAAAACCGCCCTGCTTTCAGGCAAAGAAACCCAGGTAGGGGGGCTGAGAGAGTTGGGCTCAGGCTGGGAGAGTTGGGGGTGTTCAGCCTGGAGCAGAGGAGGCTGCGGGCAGAGCTGAGTGCGGCCGGTCAGGGCTTCAAGGGGGCCCAGAGGAAAGGGGGGGACAAGCTTTTTAACAGGGCCAGCTGGGACAGGACAAGGGGGGATGGCTTTAAACTGAAGCAGGGTAGGTTTAGACTGGATCTAAGGAAGGAATTCTTTCCAGTGAGGGTGGTGAAACCCTGGCAGGGGTTGGCCAGAGAGGGGGTGGAGGCCCCATCCCTGGGACCATTCCAGGCCAGGTTGGCCGGGGCTGTGAGCAACCTGATGTGGTTCAAGGTGTCCCTGCTCCTGCAGGGGGATTGGGCTGGGTGGCCTCTGGGGGTCCCTTCCCACCCAAAACATTCTGTGATTCTATGAAGGGCGCTGGGTGCCAGGGGACACGCCTTTGGCTCTGTCTGGCCTTGGGAAGCGTGGGGTCCCGGCAGTGCCAGGCGGCCCCTGGCGTGAAGCTGCCGTCGCTCCGGCCGCATCCCTCCAGAATGCACCGCTGAGAGAGGAAACCGGGGCAGCGGTTGGGCTTGATGATCTTAAAGGTCTTTTCCAACTTAAACGATCCTCTGAAAGTAGCGCTTTGTGAAACGAAGCTTCGTGAAGTAACTCGTGGCCGTTGCCCTGACGGCAGGAGGCCAACACCGTCCATTTATCCGCAGCTCATCACCAGCACATTCAGCATCACCATACCTACCTGCCTGCGCCTCTGTTAGCTTAGCCTTCGAGCCTTAGTACCTCAAAAACCCAAATATTTGTGTGTCACTTTAAAAATGTTTGAAGAAAGAGCTCACCTGGGCAATATGCATTAACCATGGTTTGTGTTTTCCAGTTATTTTTAAATCTGCATGCGTTTGAAGTATGCTATTGTTGGTGTAACGAGCTGTATATGATTTTATCTTGGTTACTTAGTAGTTTAGAAACAACAGGAACTGGGTTGCCTCAGCGTATATGGGAGAAAAAGTATAAATGCATTTAGAGGGAAATGGTTTCCCGTTAATACATTTAACTTGTCACAGACATCATAGGCAGTGCAGTTGCTCTTCATGTCCGAGGGCAGCAAAACGGAAAGCTGCGCTGATTTTGAAAATACTGTTGAATGTTAAAATGTTTAAAGAACTATGGTCGCATTGGGCAAGTCATGAGGTAAAAGTAGGTAGGGAATACCCGTCTGATGCCCTGTTTTTCTCGGTAGTTTACAGGTTCAACAGCCTGAAAGGTTGAGAACTGAACTTGGGGAGTTTATTGTAGTTACGTGCCGCTCCAGTGTTTTCCACGTTTCCAAAATTTGCGTAATGTGCAAATAAATGTACTATATCTCACGTGCAAATTGAGAAGTTCGGGCTTTCTTGTTCTGATAGAGGTAATGTTCAAAAAAAACCCTGGTAATTTATTTGGGTTTTTTTGTCATTGGAAAAGCATTGTATTTTCAAAGGCTTTAAGATTGGTATACTCGGACTAAAAACTCCCCATCTGTCTTGGTTTTCCACAATTCTGGAAGTCAGGGTTCCGATAAGAGCTTAGTTCTGCTTTTCCACCGTTGAGATGGCTGAACTTTATAGTTGAGGTGGGAGAGAGGAAGATCTATTTTTTTTCTTTTAGTGTGAAGCAGAGGGAAAACCTGTAAAGGATTTTTCAAGGAAAGAAAAGCTTATATCCTCTTTTTACCACCCTTGGGTGTTTTATTGGATTTTTTTACTATTTGGTTTGGGTTTTTTTTTTTCCCCTTCACAAATTCAGGTCTGGCTGGAAACCTCATCAAATGACCGTAGTGCAAGGGCCAGAGTCAAAGGCAGTCAGCTGGAAACCAAAGCAGAATTCAAGTCACTGTCATTTTGTTTGTGGCAGGAAGAAATGACTTTTTCTTTAACCTTACTTCTGTTTAATAATATTGTAAGTAAAGAACTTAATTTTAAAATAGATCAAGCATATATCAGGTGGGTAAGGTCACATTATACTTGCTTTGAAGAATCCAGCAGACTGCTTTTGCCAAAAAAATGAGAACTGGAAATTTTACTTTGGGTTTCTTCCCCCTCTTCCCCCTCCAAGTTTAAACCATCTTGCATTATATGGAAAAGGATCCAACTCAAAAAAACCCCAAAACTGTTGCGGAGTGGTAATAGCTGTCAGTTTTGAAACGGTGCTTCAGTTTATAACTGCACGTTTCATTTGAGTTTGAACCAAGAGCAGAGACTCTTCCCCACCACCACCCTCCCCCAAATATTAAAGTTCCCTTTTACTGCCACAGGGAGCGAGTTAATGAAAGGAGGAAAAAGGTAGTAGTGACAGCTTTCCTTGGGAAAAATTGAAGCAGCTTACTGAGGATACGATATTGATCTTTATTTTCTTGCTTTCTAATTTTAATGTACAGAAATGAGCAACATGGAGCTGGTTAAAAAAATAGCGGGTGCTTGGAAGGAGTTACCAGCATCACAGAAGCAGGTAAGTTTGTGTCTTTGCCCTGTGTGCTTTGAACTCTATGTAGAGTCTTAGTGGTTGTTTTACTTGGTTTGGTGTCTTCTGTGGTTCTTTGCTTTGTGTTGTGGGTTTTCTTTTTACTGTTGTTTGTGGGGTTTTTTTAAACAACAATAAAAAAAATTTGCGTACAGTAGTTCAGACATAAAAACAGTTCTGAAGAGAATTGGAAGCTTTGAAGTCCTCGGGGGAGGATACTTTCATACTTCTACACGTGACCTTATTTTTAGTATTTTTAATCTGTTGCTAGAGAAACAAATGAGACAGATCTCGCTCTATGTGGCTGTAGGGCTGGGAACCAAGATCTCATTTCTTTAAGAATGGTAATTATGTGTGTGTGCGTTACATGTGTAATAAGTACTCTAAAGTTGTTCTGCTTTCATATGCACAGCCTAGGTGAAACCTCAGTCAGTTTTGATGAAAGGACCAACTTTTTTTTTCCTACAGTTTAGATAGTAACCAGAGACCTAACTTACAGGTAACTTTCTTTAAGTTTCATCTAATAAACTTACTTTTTGTCATAGGCAGTGAAGTTTCGATAAGAGCGGCGGTTCCAAGGGATAATGTAAAACAACTCTGTGAATTGCTAATCGTTGCTGAATATAAATGCCATTTCTAGCAAAGCAATGATTGTTCTTCCTTGACTGCAGTTAGATGCAGTTAGGAACTAAGGACAGTTTTCTAGCTGAAGTATTATCTTTGTCGGTAGAATTCAAGTGCTCTTACATCCCTTTTGGACTTCTGGCTCTATGTGCCGTAGCATAAAATATGCCTTTTCATTTGTATGTCTGAAACAGAGAATGGGATGGTGATTTTTCAGGTCTGCCTGGATATTTGGTAGCCTGGCTCAGCTCGTCTTGGTGCCCTGGTACCAAGGCCATGATTTTATGATGCTTCTGTACCTGGTATTGGCCAGTGTAGGAACATGTTTGGTGACTGGAGCACTTGTGTGCTGCAGTGGGTATACACGCTTTAATCGTTTCAACCAAGCTTCTGCTTTTCCTTCATGTATGAAAGATGGTTGTTGCTTTGAGCTGCAGCTGAAGATTCGTGCGATGTTACGGATTGACTAAGATGATTCATGGGAAGAGCCCAGGTTTTGTATCTTGAGTTCTTCTGAATCCATTCTGCGAATCAAACAGATCTGAAATTGCAACTTTACTTTAAGAATCTTATGTTCCAGGGTAGTCTGTAATTATTTTTTTTATTATTAGTAGGTTAGAAGCGTTAGCTTGTTTAATGGCCAAGTGCATGGAGCTGAGAAAACAAGCTGTCTAAAGCTGGGAAGAGGTGGCAGGGCGGGATTAACAGGGCTTGCTTCTACAACTAAGAGGAATACCAGGCAATGCAGACTACTGAAATTCTCAGCAATAGCTTAGGCTTTCATGGAAGTACCTTTCCTACCTAGGTGTAGGCTTGGGGTGTTGGGGTTTTTTTGGTTGGGTTTCTTTGGGGGTTTTTTTGGCTTGGTTTGGGTTTTTTTTGTAAGTTACAGTGATACAGAGATTGGAATTATTCTCTCAGAATTAGTGTGTTAAAAGGCCATTTATCTTTCTCAGTCATTTTAAAGGCTTATCTTACTGAAAGCATCTGTTTAAGGTTGGTGATTGTTTGTGTTGTAGGTTTATGAGGAAGCTAGAAAGACAGACTGGCAAAGATATGAAGAGCAGTTGGCCGCATATAAAGCACAGCTAAGTCCAGCCCAGGCTGCAGCTTTGAAAGAAGAGAGGAGAAGACGACTGGCAAAAAGAAGATCATTCAGGGCAAAAAGAGTAAGTATTTTGAAGTTCAAGTTTCTTGTCTCTCAAGGAACCTGAAGTCTGTTTGTCTAATATACGGAGCAGAGTTGAAGCATGTTTAGAAATACAAAAGTGACTCTCAGAATAAAAAAAAAAAAACAACCCACACCAGAAACCCAAAATGAAACAAAACCCAAAAAACTCTATGGACTAAAATAATTGCTGGTGTTAGCAGTTGTTTCAGTGGCTTTCCTGTGCCTGAAGACCAGAACTAGCACATACCTGTGTGCTTAGAGGTAGCTTCTCTATGCTTTTTTTCTTCCTATTCCTAAAGCTGCCTGAGAAACAATAGATGATAAAAGACATTTGAACCAGCGACACTGGTTGGGAAACAGCTTTTCACAAAGGCCTTGTATCTGCTACTTCAGTGGCCGCTACAAGGCAGTCGCTGTTTGAAGTGGCCTTTTTTCCTTCCTTTCTTTGGATTCTGCCACTGTGTAGCTGCTGACGTGTTGAATTACGGCTGCACAGAGGTGCATCTGTTCGTGCCCTTTATTGTTCATACAGGTTATCTTCTGTATTCCCTTTTAGCTGGTTTATATATAAATCCTGAGAGACAGAACCGTCTGTAAAGGTACAATATTATGGTTTCTCTAGTGACAGAATCAGTTGAAGGGGTTACTTACTGCTTGTTCGTTTCTATGAATTAAACTGCTGGTGTGATGTTGCCCTAACTGGTGAAAATTAAATTAATTTGCTTTAAAAGACCCTTACTTAGAGGGAGTTTTTAGAGTATGGCACCATAAGGAATTCAGCTGGCATGCCTAATAGCGAAGCAGGTCTTAATTTGCAGCAGCCAGGCTGCAGTGGGAGTGTCCTAGGGCTGGAGAAAACAAGAAGTGTAACGGCATCCCTATCTTGCTGTACTTTCCCTCTTTCACCATCATCCCTGTAGGCAAAGTGTTCCGATAGCAGAAACCTAGTTCCATTTCCCTGGAAATCTGCTGGTTCTGTTCCACCTTCTTACCTCCCACAGTTAGCTATCTGCCCTCCTCTCTGCAAGCGTACAGTGTTTCACACCAGAGACCGAAGCCTTGGGAAGATAATAGAAAACCTGTTGTCACCACTTTCTTACTGAGTGGAATTTAGTAATGGTCATTGGTTTCTGGAAGGCTTAGCTGAAGTAAGAATTGGTTTTAAAATGCCTTTTTTTAATGTCTGAGAATTCAAGTTTTTAGCTTTAGTTTAGCCTTAGTCTTGACAAGTGGTGAGAATAACTGAAGCATCTTGATACACAGTCCACTTTATGGAATAAAACACCAAAAAATGAATTTGAGTCTGATTTTTTTTTTTTATATAAAATGTAAAGACATATGGTAAGTTTAGCTTTGGAAAAATGCACACTTGGTAGATCGAATAACTTTTCTTGTTTTTAAAGGAATTGACTGTGCTTGGAAAACCTAAAAGACCTCGTAGCGGCTTTAACATTTTTGTGTCAGAAAACTTTCAAGAAAGCGAGGGAATTTCACCTGTGGTAAGCCCGGAAAGATTGTTCTTTAAAATAGATCTGTTGTATTCAGAAAATCTGCTTTAGGTTCTGTCATTTTGAAAGAAACTGTTCACTAGTTCAGTATCTGGATTTTGCTTTGCTTGGGTGGTTGGTATTTTTTTTTTTTTTTAGACTGCAGTGATCTGGCTATACTGCTGGTGGCATGTCCTATATAAACGGCCATGCAGGTATAGAGACTTAAAATATTTGCGCTGTTTTTTGCACTTTGGCGTTACAGAATTCACCTGTTCCTTCTGTAAGGAGAGAATTCTACTTTTTCTTGGGTCAGTGTAGAAATACAGTACTTTTTCAAATGGTTGTGGTGGTCTGCTACCATTTCTGTAGTAGCAATTGTTGTACCTCCCGTAGCACAGTCGATGTTACGGAACATGCAAGAGCACCTCGGCTTAAGTTAGGGCTTGGTTTAAATGAAACCAATATGCGGGGCGAGATGTAGTCATGCTATAAATCATCTCAGCTGTTCTGCCTGCCTCCTTTCGCAGCAGGCCAAGTAACTTAAACCGCTTCGTGCTTATATTGTCTGCAAACGTGGCTCAGGTGATGCCCAGCAACTTGTTGAACCGTATTGTTTATTATTGGGTGGGGTATTAAGCCCATGTGACTTTGTGCATTTTTATACTGGTTTGTACTCGGGTTTCACTAGTGTGGCATTTGTAACCCTCTGCGGTCAGTGTACTGTAAAAATAATCCTAATTAATTGCATAATAATAATTAATTGCATATTCTGTATCCTGTAGGCAAAGCTGAAGCAGTTATTTGATACATGGCGAAAACTGTCCAGTTCTCAAAAGCAGGTACGTCAGTGGATTTTGATGAAGCTCCGATCTAATTGGAAAGGGGGGAACTTGAGTCAAAATTAATAAATTCACACAAAATCCTGAACTCGGTTGTTCGAAATATAACAGTGAGGAAGATACTCTGAGGTCGTGTTTATGCACCTCGAAAAAGATTGTCATTGTTTTTATTCCAGTAGCGACCATTTCTTTCATAGTGTTGATGAAATGTGAGAGAGTGGGATAGGGTGGAAGTTCCGTGTACCTGGAAATGGACATCGAGCGGCACCTAGGGAGGAAGGTGGAATAATTTGCAACAATTTCTTTTTTTTTTCCCCTAATAATTGATAATATTTTTAAATGCCAGCATAGTCATTTTCTGCTTGTGGAAAGACTTTACAGGTAAAAGCAAAAGAAATTGATAAGTGATGTGCACGCAGTAATTCATTAACTTTGGTTGTCTTGGGGATAGTTTTCTGCAGGTTTTCTCAGTGTATTGAAATACGAACCTGCAGATGGGTGTATGAAAATCGGAGTGGTGCTATACTGAAACCTAATCTAAACCTCCAGATTTTCAAGCATTCTGTACTTTACTGTCCTTCCTCTTGAACGCCCTTCTTCCAGATTGTTTTGGATGTGTACTTAGAACATGCACTAGGTTCATGTTTTTCCTGTAGAAAAAGAATTCAAAATAGTTGTGCAGAAATATCTATGCCTGTTCCTTGCGTAAGACAGGTCTCTCGAACTAGTACTCAAGTAAAAAGCCTTAGCCGAAAAAACTTCCTCTTCAGGAACGGCTATCTGTTGACATAACTGTGACTCAATGCTCAAGTCTTGTATTTTTGTGCAAGTTTGATGTGTTTTGAATTTTCCGGAGCCACACAGGTCTTGTAGTGAGTCATGTTTGTATCAAAGGGAAGGCCATGACGTGGTTATCCTGACAGAGCCCCTTCCCTAACTGTCGATGCCTGATGTTCTTCCAGCCATACCTGCAGCTTGCTGAAGATGATAAGGTCCGGTACGAGAATGAAATGAAGTCGTGGGAAGCAAAAATGACTGAGCTCGGACGTGAAGACCTGATACGTTCCAGAACGCAAAGGCCAAAAAAGAAAACTGCCAAAACTGCAAAGAAAGCTGAAACGGCCAAAGCTTCCTCACGTGAAAAGAAGGCAAAATCAAAGCTGAAAAAATCGGAAGAATAAAGCGGTGAAGTATTTTATATTTAATGCCCTTTGGTTGTCATGTCTTTATCCTGCTGTGTTAATGCTGCAGTCAGCATTAGCACTGAAATTTGGGAAGCCTGTAAAGGGCCCGTTGGAGAAGTAGAAAAGGTGATCGGGTGAGAGAGGATTCGGTGTCTCGGAACTGACCTAAATAATCATTGCAGGTGTAGCCTGAACTGTACAACAACAATGGGTTAATCAAGCTGTGAATAGTCGTGCTGACATCAGCAGAGCTCTCCAATAACGGTAGATAGCAGCTTTTATAAGATATTTTTTTATGAAAGCAAGAATATTCTACAGTGTCGCCATCTAAATTCTGTAAGTAAGAGCTGAGATCGGAGTTAATACTGCTGTGTTTTATTCCCTCCATGGTATCGGTGGTGAAGAGACATGTGCAACGTTTCAACAGAAGGCACAAGAAATGTACAATACTAACTTTTATTTTATGCATCTGTCTTTTTGTACGTATCAATCTGTGTACACCACTTACGTTGCATTTAATTAAAGACTGAGTTTTGTATAAACGTATCTTTATTGGCCTTTTATTCCGTGGTTTTGTTTGGTTACGTGCACTTTGCCTTCCCCTTGTCACGTTTCGGACAGCCCGGAGGGAAGAGAAAATGGGTGAACTGTTAGAACTTTGGGGTGCAAACTGTTAGAACTTTGGGCTTTGATGTAATAAATAGGTCTGTGTGTCTTAATGAAAGTCAAAAACATGCGAACCATTAGAACTTTGGGGTTTGATGTAATAAACACAGGTATTTTGAGGAGCAGCTTGGTTTTTTTCCCCTCGGGCCCGTGTGTCTTAATAAAAGTCGAAAAGAAAACGTGCGAACCGTTAGAACTTTGGGGCTTTGAGGCAATAAATACGTGTATTTTGAAGAGCGGCTTGGGTTTTTTTCCCCCTTAACGACGGTCTCTCAGGTGCGTCGGAGCACCGCCCCCCGCCGCTCTCCCTGAGGGGAGCGCCCGGCCCCGCCCCTCGCGCCTGCGTGTTCCCGCCTCTCGCTCCCTCCAGCTCTCGCGAGAGGCGGGCGCGGCGGGCGCTCCGGCGGCGGCGGGATGGGGCTGCTGGAGCAGTGCGAGGCCGCCTTCGGCTCCCCCGACCTCTACCGCGTCCTGGGCGTCCGCCGGGAGGCCTCTCCCGACGAGATCCGCCGCGGCTACCACCGCGCCTCGCTCCGCGTGCACCCCGACCGCGCCGAGCCCGATGCCAAGGAGGAGGCGACGCGGCGGTTCCAGGTGAGTGCGGGCTGGCGGCGGTGGCCCCTGACCGACCGGCGGTGGCCCCTGGCTGACTGACTGACCGACCGGCGGTGGGCCCGGACCCCCCGACTGACTGGCGGTGGCCCCTGACCGACCGGCGGTGGCCCCTGGCTGACTGACCGACTGACCGGCCCCCGTGTCCCCCACAGATCCTGGGCAAGGCCTACGCCGTCCTGAGCGACGCGGAGCAGCGGGCCGTGTACGATGAGCAGGGCACGGTGGACGAGGAGGGCGAGGCGCTGAGGGGCGAGCGGGACTGGCAGGAGTACTGGCGGCTGCTCTTCAAGAAGGTGAGAGCCGGGCCGGGGCCGCCCTCCAGGGTTGGGCTGGGTGACCTCTGGGGGTCCCTTCCAACCCAAAACATTCTAGGATTCTATGAACCGGCGGCGGGGCCCTGCGGGGCTCACCGCGGCGGGACGGCAAACCCCGCGGGAAGGGGAAGCCCGCGCTTCAGAGCTGTAGCTGTGTCTCCCTTAGCAGCTTTGTGTGAAACGTTGGGGTTTGGGGTTTGGTTTTTTCTGTTTTCTTAACGCTGTCTCTTAAATCCTTCTGGTGATTAAATCCTGTAACTCAAGGATTGTCACCTCTTTGCTCCAGATCACGGTAAAAGACATTGAAGACTTCGAAAAGAGCTATAAAGATTCAGAAGAAGAGCTGGCTGATATTAAAGCAGCGTACGTGGATTTTGAGGGTGACATGGACAGAATAATGGAGTCTGTGTTGTGTGTGAACTATACAGATGAACCAAGAATACGGAAAATCATAGAAAAAGCCATTGACTCTAGAGAAGTCCCATCCTACAAAGCTTTTGTAAAAGAGTCTAAGAAGAAAATGATTGCAAGAAAAAGGCGGGTAGGTTACAGCAATCGGGGACCGACAGGAAACATTGTTTATTATGAGCTTTTAATCTCCTTTGGTAGAAATAAATTAAACCATTCTTAAGAAGAACATTTGCCACAGGATTCCTGGGTTACAGGTCTTGCTCAGTGCCTCTGACTTTCACATTTAGTCACCTGTGTTCACCACTCCTACCCCCCAAATTGTAGTGAAAGGCTTTTGAGTTGTAACAGGCTGTTGCCTATTATTTCTTTTATTTTGTTATTGCATAACAGCTTATTACAGTTTAGCATGTCCCTGCCTTTATTTACAAAGCCATGAGTTGCTGGAGTTAAGAAACATATGTGGGATGGAAATATATCATGCTTGCCTTTTGGTAAGTGTGAAATAACGTTCTGGACTAAATGGACCTCTTCTCCAACCTGTTTGGGGGGGGGGGGGGTTGACGCTTTGTGTTATACGCACATCACAGTAACCTTTCTCCAACGTAAGAAAATGTAATAACCGCTAAGACAAAAAAGTGTGGGTGTGGGGAACAGGGATGGGGACGGACATCTCATCGTGTTCAGCGTTGTGAAACGGCAAAAAACTAAATCGCAGAACGAGAATGGGCGTCCTGTTTGACTGACATCTCACCTGTGGCCAGACTCAGAAACTTTTTGTGTTTCCATGCAGCTCTTTAGATACAGATGCAAAATAGTGTCTTTGGTAACTACTCTAAGACTTTGTCAAATAACATGCAAAATACTTTTTAAAAACCTAGTTTGCTATTTTAGGCAGAAAAAGAAGCTAAAGAGGCAGAAAAGACGAAAGACGAACTGGGCCTTGGTGGAGAAGATGACTTGAAAGCGCTGATTCAAGTAAGGCTTTTTGTATCTGTTGAAGATAATTATGTTACTGGTTTATAATTGTGTTTTCCCTGAGCGTCTTTGTATTCTGTATCCTTGCAACTCTTCTGAGTTCCTGAGGTTAAAATCTGACCTTAATATTAACCACCTGCGTACTTTAGTAGTCAGGGTATAGCATGGATTTTATTACCTGTATCTTTTTAAAAAATTAACAAAGTTTTTCTAATATGCTTATCCTTACTGCATACGCCATCAAAATATTTAACTTCTAGTTTTAGGCAGTTAGACAGGGAGTGTTAATGGTTTGTTCTTTCTGAGGGATTCCACAAGGATGTTGAAGTCGATAAGTCCTATTATTTTGCTTTTTTATCTTGGGGATGGAGGAAAGAAACATACTGTTTATGCCCTGTTTTTCAGAATGTTTTCCATTTCTTACTGTCCAGTGGGCTTCCTGGAATGTTCATGCTTAATCATTCCTCAAATTGTAATAGAGTTTTGGGTCTAAACTTAGAATTGCTTTGCTTTTCCTAGCCTTATATTGTGATATTTTTTTTTTTATAGCCACTCTTTCCCTCTGTCTTGATACTTCCAGAAGTTGTGCATAGAGCCTAGAGTACTCAAGTAGGTTGTTGCTTGACAGTACTGTCCCTCCTGCAGCTTATATTCCCTGTTTAATCGATTCCGAGATTTTATGTAGCCTCTAACTTCTGTTGAATAATCTGTATTGGGAAGTAGTAAAAGTTTTTTGGTTTTGTTTTGGTTTTTTTTTTTCCCCTCCCCCAGAGCAGAAATAAAGATCGACAAAAGGAAATGGATGACTTTTTGGCCCAACTGGAAGCAAAATACGGGAATAATGCTAAAAAAGGAGGAAAGAAGACTGCAGCCAAGAAAGGAAGGAAATAAAAGAACTGTGTAGGCTGAAATACCGGGTATAATTTTGTATGGGAACATGTAGATTTGGGAGAATTTCAGAGTTATTCTGGACTACTGTTTCAGAGTGTGTGTGCATCAACTTGCTGTGACTGGGAGGTACGATAGAGAACGCGCACCGTGAACAAGACAAAGCATTCTGGTGCTACTGTAAAAATAATCCTTTGGGTGCTCTTCCCTTAAGATCAAACAGACTCTTGATCAAACGGTTTGTTACAGTAAGGAAGCGGTGCGATGTTTGGGATGCCTGGGTGTTTATTAAACTGGTGTTGAAGCACCTTTCTACCAAACGCCTAATAGGTATCAGTACAGCCGATGGTGAAACAACACAATCCCACCCCTTTGAGAGTCTTCGATGCTGGTTCCCCTGGCTTCTGACTGAGAAACCTTATCTTTTTCCTAGTCACATGTTTCTTTTGTAACAAACCTGCTGTTTTTAAAGGTCTTTGCACTTCAGGTCAACAGGTGTTTTTCAGGTATTCCCTTGGTTTTATACAGATACTTTGGAAAATTGCAGATTTAATAAATGTAAAGTTTTTGCAGAATTCTGTGTTTCCCCAGCCCTTTCTACGCTTCCTAAGTAGCTGTTCAAAACTAATCATGTTGACTCTTCTGATTTAAGTTAAGTAAAATACCACATACTTCTATAGCAGCTGGAAGTATGGTTATATTGTTATATACTGTCAGTGCTGGTGATGCTACATGAGATGGAAGGGCCACGTGTCTGGCCTTTGCCTGTGGCAGATGCCTTAGGAAGAACGCGAGATTGCAGCATGTATGTGACTATGCAGAAATTCTCTAACACACTGAGGTGAGGTAATAAACTTAAAAATCCACAGAACGGTCAGTTGTGGGTATTTCTAGGGTGCGTGGTGCCCCGTGACAAGGCGTTGCAAAGCTGAAAAATGCAGTGCATGTTGTTTCAATAGCATCATGGTCAAGGATGGTCATGATTAGCTACTTCATTGCACTTGTCAACACTTCTGTTACTTCAGAAGTGAATTGCTCCTGTTAAGGGGAGGTTGCAGGTTTTTGCTTCAGCTGTTTTTAAACCACTTGGTGTCGGGTGCAGGGGTATGAAGTTGAAGGGTCACTAGTTTTCAACTTAATGTAGCTCAAAGGAACAAGGCTGGCTTTATTTGGTGGATCATTTTTCAAAGGCCTATGAGCCACAGGGTGAACACCTGCTTTTAAGTTGAAGGTGCTCACTGCTTCAGTGATAGCATCAGGAACTGGCCGTTTAGTAGAGCTTCCCAGGGGGAAGCCAGAGGTAGAAAGGTAACTTGTTCCCTTTTACTTGTCTGCTTTCAAAAATTACCCTAATTCTGAGAGTGTACAGCTATTACTATGTGGCATAACACGTGACTTGAATGTTACTTTTACTATACAAAAGAGATATCTAACAGCCCAGAAGTCTCTGGTGTCAACCATTTGTACAGAAACAAAACATTACCTTCTGATGAGACTGCTTTCCCTTTTTTAACACATTGACTCCTCTAGGCTATAAAATACTATGTTACCTGAAGTCTGTTCAAGTTTATTTGTATGGTTTTGTAACACTCATGCACTAGGGCTACAGAACACTAACTTGGTTCCTGAGGGATGGCACAGATATAAACAGCTTGCTTATCTCCAGTTAGCTTGAGATAACTAAACAACACGCTCTACAATGTTCCAGTAGTCTTAGCTGTTAAGGGAAATTGCATTTTGAAAGGGTTTAGTGAATAGAGGCCTCTCTTTAGCATCACTTTATGCAAACTTAAAGAGATTTAGATTGAGACGAGAGCTTTCCTCCCTTCCCACCCCTCTAGAAATGCAAAGGAAAGTTAAGCCAGTTACATTTGCACAGTTCTGCTTTGCTTTCTTTTCCCTGCTTTTTGATTAGAGCATGCTTGGATCAGCCAGACTCAGGAACTTCAATACTGGTTAAAAAATACTCGCTGTTCTGTAGGTACCACTAATGTTTGACAGATTGCATAACTTAGAGTGGGGAAGTGGGAGCCACTTCATAGAGAATACTGACAAGTGTCTTCCATTACGAATTGCAATTTGAAAAATAGGAATAAGGAAATTTAGAAAAAAAGTGCTCTTTAATTGGATTATAAAGGAAGAACTGTTTTCATGCAGTGTCCTAACTTTGTTACAATACAGCAAGTGATTATCCTCACCTCATCTCTATGCTTCCCTGTAGTCTGGCGCTTACTGCGTGGGAGCAAGACCTTCAGCTAATCATTTATTTTGAGAAGTGCACATTACGTGTTTTTGTCTGGTTTGGAGCCACAAGGGCAACTCCAGCTAATGCACACAGTGCAGAACGCATCTACTAAAAGCTACGTTGCACCTGGGGGTTGTGGAACTTCGTGGCAGAGTGCAGAAATCTTGTATAATTGCAGGTATTTTTAGAAAGGGAAGACCGACCGATTCTGTGAAATTAGCGTAAAATATCTCACGATGAAGACAGTGTACTTTCTCTGAATACTGTCTGGAACTACTTGCAGTAAGAGACTCCTTTTTTTTGCCTCTTAAACCTTCTTCAGTCACTGAGGAAGAGGTATAAGTACATAACGCAGGAAGAGTCAGGGGTGTGTTACCCCTGAAGCTGCCAGCTCTCTTCATCTGGTTTGCTACCTCCGTTTTACACAACTGTGTTAATACCTGCTGCAATTACTACAGGATTTGTAACTTGTCTAAGATGAGTGGTAGAAGCGCTATCATCTGCAGTGCTTGCTTTTGATAGTATAGTATTGCTTTAAACATTAAATACAGCTTGAAAAATCTAAATTACTACTGCTATGGAAAACCTGGTTACTCTTCTGTAGAGCTAAGAGAAAAATCAGCGGGTTTTGCAGTGCCTGTCTGTAACAATGTCAACCAGTAACAAGCCAGTAGTGGGGAAAACAGCAGTGACTTGAGACCATTTGTCTAGGTGTTAGGCTTCACTGCCCACTGGAGTATATTCACCCTTCCACTGGAGTGCAACTCTTTCTACAGGTAGAAAATGGAATGTTTAAGTATACTCCTCCTAATCTTTGGCAGCCGCTTCTTAAGATTTATATAAAAATAGTTATTCACAAGGAAGGGTGTTTGAAAACTCTCTGTAAACAATGTTGGCATGGCTGAGGATGAGAGGTGGTTCATGACTCCCTGGAGATGGACGGATACTTCTTTGTGGCACCTTAGAACCCCTGCTTGCTTTTTGTGACCGATCCGCTTCGGCTGTGGGCTTTCACAGAACCATGCAGCTGAAGACCTAATAAACAGAGATCATGTACAACTTTAAGGCCTCTGGAAGGTGTTAAAACTAAGTACCAGATAAATGTCCTTTGGCTTAAAACTAAAATGCTTTTTTTTGGCTTTTTATAGACTAGTGGCTATCAACTGCATTCTGTATAATTTAGGCAAGTTTGAGACAAGTGACTGGCCTTCTGAAAGATGCAAAGTTTGTGCTTTAACAGCTGTGCATTGCAGGGAACTTACTCTATTCCCTCCTATTTCGTGAAGTACTCAAGCCTTCAATGTTCTGCTGACTTCAGTTTTTTTAATCCAACAGTCATAAAACCCATCTTGCATTTAAATCTATGTGGTTTTTTTTCTTGGGGGTGGAGCAGATACTTATTTTCATTTCAGCAGGAACCACTCCTTTCTTGTTTAAAAACAAGTGACTTCAGTTTAGTGCCTTTGTTAAACTCAGGTTGCCTCTGGTACCGCTTACATTAGTGATAGTAGACTGTTCAGCTATTAAACAAGCTAAAAGACCCTTCTTGTCCTCTAGTAATCACCCATGTACTTGCTACCTTAACCTTAACTTTTGCAGCTTCAGTCCTATCTTGTTGGTGTATTTTCATGTGGGAAATTCTGACAACTCCCTAAGGAACCCCAAAACAGTGCGGTTAAAGGAATCCAGTGTAACTTGTCTTGACAGACCTAGTTTTCAGAAAGCGCATCTAATACACTGCTCTGTGCCACCCCTTCCAGGTGGAGGTGACGCTTGGCATCAGTACAAGTTAACAGGGACTTCTCAAGGTGAACTCGGGTGAGAGTTGTAAAGACAGCATGCAGAAAAGCTGTTCCAGGGCACAAAAGTTAACTTTTGCTCTACTGCAATCACTGGAACAACTCCCTTTCAAGTGACTAGACAAGACCCTGTGTGCGCCACGAGGTGAAAAACCTGAATCTCTGAAGGTAAAAGTTGAAGTAAGTAAGATTCATTGGTCTACACTTGTACACGCATGTGCAACTTAGTCTTGTAGCTTCCTACTAGGGGAGGGTTGGACTAGATGACATCTAGGGGTCCCTTCCAACCCAAAACATTCTATGATTCTATTATTAAAAAAGAACCACAAATCCTGGCTGTGACTGTGACATCCGTTCTGAAGCACGTATGAAGGCTATTTTCCAAGCGTATTAACCGTAAACAATTGAAGGAGATGACTTTGCAGTGAAGTAAGGGAAACTGGAGGGAAGAGTATGCATTACAGTCACAACAAAACTGCCTTCCTGCTGCCTTCACCAATTAAAAAGCAGTGATTCTAGATGAGATTCATTTTAGGTTATGCCATGTAACTCCATAAAGTTAATCCAATTGTTACAAATAAACTACAAGCGTACTCTCATTTCAGAGCATGCATATGAATTGTACTACTACGGTTACTGGCTTTAAAATATACTCTGAGTTGATCTAGTGCAATTCTAATACAGTCTCTTCCAGATACAGTGCAAATAAGTTTCTTTTGGACATAATGCAATTTTCTTTTGGTTGTACAGTTGAGCAGAAGGAAAACCCTTGGACAGAAAGTAGTAGTTCCTGTTTAAATTGGCAACTCCTGCTCTTAACTTTGATATGAGAGGCAGTGGGACCAACTGCATTAAGCTTCCTTAAATTGATTTAAAATACTATGTGGTAATAAAAAACCCCAAACAACCCCTACCCAAACATGCTCTATATGCAAGTATAAAACCCCTATCATGGAAAATTTTAAAAGCAAAATTGAATTTTGAAAAACCTCAATGTAATCACCTATGTAGGAAATGCATCCTTGGCCCAAAAGCCTACCTCTGGCTTAATCTTATTAAACACTATGGCTGATGAGCATACCTGAACCTGTTGATCCTCTGCTTGTCCAAGTTTGATTGCTACAATCAATAACAGTGCAAGAACGGCGGTGCTGTGGATCTGGCTGAAAAGACAGTTCAAGTTATTTATCTTGGCGTGAAAAATTCTAAACATCAAGGTTATAATACAAACTACTTAAACATACTTATTTCCTAATTCATAAGGTGGTGTAAAGGTTTAAGTAGAGCTTTTGCAAGTTTAAGGAGGGTTAAATCAACCTCAACTCCTACAGAGCAGAAAATAGACTTTTGTAACACTCCTACTTAGAATGATCACTGGGCCAGTTAAAGGCATTCTCACCACTTCTGGATACTGTCCTGTTTCAAAATAGACTTTAAAAGTTTGTACACGCAGTGCTAAGTCAAGGATGTTGAAATTACACACAGAAACCAAACCAGCAGCTATTTAAAAGCTATGGTTAAAATGATAGCTTTTAAAACTTGGTAACAATTCTTTGTTAGACAGGACAAGACAGCAGTAGAGTGAGGGCTTCAATAAATAAAACCAAGAGCATCTGACAGTACGACGGACCGGACATTAACAGCACAGCAAACTTGTGCAAGAAAGCAACAAAAACCATCCTACCCTGGCGTTTCAGAGTGCAGCTGTCAGAATGACTTCCCAAGGGCTATGCAAGACTTCAAAGCATCCTCTCCTATCCCACATTTCTTGTTAAGCCTTCACCGAAGGTGCCAGGTTGTTACACCAGAATGTTACGCCTCACGTAACACTTAGCTTGTTCCACAACCACCTCAAATCTGGATTCTTCCAGAAAAGCGTAGTACCACCAGCTGCTTATAGGCGTAGTTAGGGGCTGGCTGTGGGGAGTATAGCGAGACCCTTCTCCGTGAACAACTGACTTGGCCCGTTTGTTTCGGAAGCGCCAAGCAATGATGTTTCTATTGACCTGTGAGTATCTAATCAAGTGGCGAACTTGATGAACTCCCTGGCACCGGTCACCTGTGACATTTGGTTCTCAAGTAGTATTTACCTATGTTAATTGTCAAAGCACCCTAGCGAGTAACTACGGATTGCTGGCATAATGTGTCGCACTTTACCAAGAATGCGTTGGTTTTGTTAGGCCTGGAGAACTGATCAGGCAGGAAAAGCCGCTCCTGTAGCTGCTGGTGGGTATCTTCCTGTGCTGTTACACTGTGAGCTCGACTTGAGTTCCCTCGAGATTTCTGCATTGAAGAATAACAGTTAGGGCTACTTATTGCAGCAGTACATTTGAAGTAGGTTGCCTAGGGATTAAAGCTAATTTTCCAAGCCCATCATTCTACACCTAGTTATGGGGAGGAAAAAAATTCTGGCATTAATTGGAATTAAAGCATTCAACTACGGGTGATGCCGTTGGTCAAAATCAATACGGCATTTTTTGTGCATCCTTTTCAGTTGCTGTCACTTGCAAGATAACAAACAAATCAGAACTCTGGAGCTAGGTAATTTGATCAGCAGCGATTACAGCTTCAGACTAGCCAATCATAAAATTGTCGTGCCCATTACCGTTTGCCTCTGGGATCCTGCAGTGCTCACACGCTCTGCCACGTTGGTGGCAGTAATGGGTGGTAGGAGATTATTTCGGTTCAGCGGCAGCGCAGAGGGCGAGGTCAGCTGCTCATGTGCAGTCAGACTGAAATGCACCAGTAAGAACAGAAAAAATGTACAGTTTATATACTTGGCATTGTGTAAACATACGATATGGTCAGTTTGGTTGGCATGAGGTAGACAACATTAAAACTGAGAGCAAAACTGCAGAATTTTGCTACAAGATGCTGGTGTTAGGGCTGACTATTGGAGACTGTATTTAAGAGGAGTTCTGCAGTGGGTGAGGTTTGGCAGAGATCTTTTTCATCTGTTAACAAGAACTTCTAGTTTTCAGAATGTTTAATATTAAACATCTAGGCAAAGTGAGTCTGAGAACGAGTACGCCAGCAGAAACCTGGTAATGGGTGTATATAAAAGCTAGTTGGTGGTTAAAAAAACCCCTCGCCCAGTGCGTTGTGAAGGAGCGTGCTGTGCGGCGGGTGCTGCAGAATGAAGGTGTGTGTCTATATAAAAGTGTCTTCGTGGGCAGTTACCACACAGTGGTAAAATCATCTGCCTGTTCCCAGACACGGCATTATTTTCTGCTTTATCCTTTAGGATGAATTATTGCTTACTGCTAACTTCAGCCTAGCAACTGAGATAAACAACGAGCCTAGAATACAGCAGCAGCACATACTTGAGCAGAGCAAGTAAAAAAGCTACATAATGCAAATGCATATTGTAGCTCCTCTGCTTATTACGAGCGTCAAATAAAAAGTCTGGGGGTAAAACAAGGCGTCTACCTTCTCCATCTTTTGTCTGAGTATTTGAAGGAACAGGTGCGAGAGGCTTTTAGAAGCCTTCTAAAAAGAGCTAAACCAATCTAATTGCACAAAATATAAAATTAATTAAGCTTTAGTCACAGGAGGCATATAAAAGAATAAGTATTCTATTTTCTAGATACTAGATATTCTATTTTCTAGAAAAGCCTTTTCACATGAAAGGTGTCTGCACATTATTGTATGTTTGAGAAGTGCCAGAAGTGATCAAGAGGCCTTAGCTCTATATGCATTCTGGAGTGGACTAAAGGAAGAATGTTCTGTAAGAATATGTTAGAAAAGCTTCAAGCTATAATCAGCATTTTAAAAAAGACTTTCCTAGCGCTCTCTACATACTTGTAAAAATATACACTAATAAAGGGGAGATGTTAACTATTGTTAGATTGAGCGAAGCCCGAGGAAAGGGGACAGAAGCACCAAATACTGGAAGTAGAAACATCGGTTATGAAGGGACACAGAACAAGCCTCTGAACATTACAAAAAATAACAGGCCGGATGAGTTTATAGGTAAACCGCAAAACTAAAAGGAAACTATGTCAGTTTACAACACGTGGAATACAGAAGTATATTAAACCCTGCATTGTTTCCCAACACCCTGTGGTCCCTGTAAATGACTACATTCAGTCAGATCATTATGCCAAACATTAAAAATAAGATATTCTAGGGTTCGCTGTGTTTGTTAAAGAGTCCTTTGGTTGGTCAGATAAGATGAGCACCGCCTTTATGGCCCAGTCTGGGCTAGGATAGCAACAGGCACTTTGACCTCCAAAACCTAGACTTTTAAGTCCATCAGCTTTAAACAACTCAGCTTTCTCAGGGGAGATTGTGCTTTAATGGGCAGTTAATTTCTTTAATCAGATAATTAATGTTCGTTCTTTTCAACTGAACGCTTTTGTATAAGCTGGGTTCTCTAAACATGGTAACTTGCAGCAAGAAACTGGTTTTGAAACGTACAGTCGAGTTCCCTTGAAGACATCGTCCACAGACCCCGGGGTCCCCGTATGAGAGTGGCTTGTGTTGATGGGATGCAGGGTACGTGGTGGTGGGTTTCGCCTCCTTGTGGAACATGACAGGGATGATGCGCTGAGCTCTAGAGGACGATTTGGCCACACTCTGGTAGAGAGGATGGAACTGGAGCCTGGCCGTTTGTCATCCAGGTCCCTAACAAAAGAATTATAAAACCAAAACTACCCTGTTACCAAAGTATTCATCTACACGTGACACAAACAGTATTGGATACTATGTGGATAGAGATGATGCATTTTCATTTTTTTACATAATTATATAAAGTAATTTTCAGCCAAATGAGAAAAGAACAGGGGATGAAAAAGAAAAAAGAAGCCTAACTTTATTTTTTTTTACTGAACTATGAATTTTCCGATTCAAGATTCCAGTATAAAAGTGAAAATTAATCACAGAACAGATTAAAACCCCCATACTGTAAACATCAGTTTTCACGCCCATAGCCTAGATCTAACACAGGTCCACCTCTAGGAACCAAGCAAATCTGTTTCTCTACCCCATTCTGAGCTTCACCTCTTTTCAGGCTGTCAGTGCCAAGAGGAATGCCACGGCTGTTCACCAAGTGGTAACACAGCAGCAATCAAACAGAAAACCTGTACTGGAAGTCTACTGTTTCACAGAGAATCATAGAATCCTAGAATGTTTTGGGTTGGAAGGGACCCCTAGAGGTCATCCCTGCAGTGAGCAGGGACACCACTAACTAGATCAGGTTGCTCAGAGCCCCATCCAACCTGGCCTTAAGTTTACAAATAAGTAAACAGACAAGCAGGGAAAGAATCAAGAATTGCTTTCTCCAGTGTGGAAAAAGTTATCTCGCTATGTTTTGAGTTGAATCCTTCTCACCATGACAGTGTTCTACTTCACAACAGATGATCTATAGTTCTTACACTGTTTTTTCCATTGCAGGCAGATTCCTTTGCTGTAACTGGATCCCATGTATCACCATCAAACTGTTTAGATTACATTGAGAGCCACTACTTGACCCTTGAGAGGGATTTACCTGAAAGTTTAAAAAATAAGTAAGTAAATCTCTGTTTGGCAGAGACATACACACATATTTACAGATTTTGTCCTTGTAAATAATTTTGGAGAAAAGAAATTCATTTCTTCCATGACATCCAAATATGCAATCCTATTATTTCCCCATCTAAGACTGGCATCTTAGCATCTATTTTTCTTGCAAATGGCAGTGCTTAGAAAATGTATCCTACCATGCTATATCACACGTAATATTTTCCAGCTGAGCTTCTCATTTGCATGAGAGGATCTTCCAACAACAGCTATAATCAGAAGCTTTTATCAAACTAATTTTCAGTGTATGTTGACATTTTGTGTCAAGAACAGAACTGCAAACTCCTTTCCTGGAATACAGACTGATCTGGAAAAACATGAAATTCCACCCACCATAACAACAGCAAATAGAAAATACCAGAGCTTTAATCTCTCCGACATACATACTTGAGGTGGTTTTCTCCTCTTTTTGCTTTTGCGGCCACATCTGGGTTTTGGGCGCTACACACACAGTAAGGGGAACATGAGGAAGAGACAGGGGTGGAAATAAAGGAGAAAGAAAGAAAAAGAAATAAGAAGGAAAGAGTTGAATTAAAATGGAATAAACAGATAACGCTCTGGTGCTCACCATGCTAGGAGCAGATCATCTAAAGCAGATTATACAGTCAAATTCAGTGTCTGAGAAAAAACACAGCCTGTTTTACAACTGCACTGAGATTTGTCCTCTGTTGCCTGATGAGTCAGCTATAGCTAAGCTAGGGAGAATAGGATCTCACATGCGCAATCCTCAATCTCACACTTCATTTCAAACATTATTGAAATGCAGAAACAACCACATCATAATGAACAGTCACTACCTGGCTGTCCAATATGTGTATAAAATATTAAGTTTTGAAGAGGAAAGTAGGAATTAAAACTTGCAACTGAGAAGTAACAGAACTTAAGTGTTAGAAAGGACAGTTGGCAGTCATACAAAATCCAAACTAGTTATGGATCTAAACAGTCCCCTGATGTACTCGAATCTGTTTGCTTAGGTAGCGCTGTATTGATTTGTCCCTACACAAACCAGCTGGCTAAAAATACTTACCAGATTTGATGTCACTGAGGGAATTTTAGTTTGTGGCACACGAGGTAACAATGCTGGCAGAGGATCAAACTGCAAAGGGCTTCCAGCATCTGCTCTGATTGTTTCTACTGTAATGATATTTTTCTCATCATCTATGCAAAGCAAGAGAGAATTCCTGTAAATACAGGCTACTGGCATTCCTAGTGGTGGACACTGCTATGAATCCAAATTTTTTAAAGAGAGTCCTCTTAGATGCTAAGCTCTATTAAATCTTTTGAAGGCATGTCTCACGTTGTTAGCAAAATAACCCTTCCCCCTCCCCCCGGAAGAGGTTATTCTCGAATACATCTCTCTCTCATTGCATCCTTGCAAAACGAAGTAACTGAAATCCCCTTTTGAATCATCTTCAGTTTAACCATGATCCTTACCAGAGGCTGACCCTTCCCAGTGCCTGCAGATTAATTCTTCCATGCAGCCTAGGACTTCACTCCACACATCATCAAACACAAATGTGAGCACAGAATCCTTCATGCAGGAATGCGGAGAGATAGGAGGAAACCCCAATTTCCGTCTATCAGAGGACAGTCCCATTTTCCTCTCATGCAACTCCTCCTCCCTGTAAAAAATGTGTTACCTGTACCATAAACACATTTTTTCTCATATGTTTTGTTGCATTTATTTAATAGGATTAAAACATCAGCTACAGCTGATGCGTTTCTGTTCTATTTTCTCTTAAAGTGAAATAAATCAGGGCCGCTGGCCGAATAGCTCGAAGACTTCAGGAGAAGTTTTGTATGTATCACACAGTATTATTTTCTGAGAGCTGATAGTTTAATAAACAGCAATATCAAATAACAGTTTAATACTGAAAGAAGCAAGCTTCTGTGTATTGGGCACTTGAACTTCCATTTCTTCCAGAATCTACCACTGACCTAAATGAGAAACAACCGAGACAATCGCCTTATGACTGCATGGCTTGGTTTCCCCGTATGGCTACAAGTGATACTTCATGCATAATAAATAATTTACCAAGGAGATCAAAGTCCCATTTAAAAATAAATATTAATAGTTACAGTGACATTTGTTCATCACGTTGTTGGGCTCCGTATCTAACGTCACTACAGAATTCTGAAGATGAGAGGAATGTTACTCCTGATTGTTTAATGCCACTCTCGGCCTGCTGCCCTAACAGCCAGGAGGTGTTCAGGGCACAGGCTTAATGCAGTTTTAGACAATTAGATCTAATCAGTGAGAGGGGAAAAAAAAAAACCTACTTCCACAATGCAAGAAGTATTCTGAAGTGTGAAACCTGGAATACAACTGCTCAAAAAAGTTTTATGTTCATCTGCCAAAAGAAATTTCATAGAAGGGAGAAAATAATACTGATGCAAGCACATTTATTAAGGCTTCCGTACCTACCCCCTGAATTAGTACTTAACATCAAAACGCTACAAATCTTGGCGGGGGGGGGGGGGGGGGAAAGGAGATGCTGCTAGAAAAAGCTGTACTGCTTCTACCATTATGTTACAAAGGCAGCAATATTGTTTGCTGCAGCAGCGTCTCGCTGGCCTGGTCAAAGCAAGCCACCGACCAGTTTGAATCTCATGGTCCTTGTGGCTAAGTGGCTTTATTTATTAAAACCAATTAAGTAGTTAGCAACTGGCAGTACCATGTAGAGTCCTTACCCAGGCCATATGTTCATCTTGTTGGGCTGAATAAAGTAAAGGGGCAAAAAGAATCCTCTTTATGTCACCCTTAATACTTTCTTCTTAAGATAAAAATAGTGGTAATTATTTCTTGGCAAGCATCAAATCCACTTGAATTCTTAAATTACCAATGAAATTCTGGAAAAGTACAATTCCACCCAAAATGCTAGGGCAACACCAAAGCAGCACACTGCTAGTGCATAACAAACAACAATGAATTTGACTTAGTATAAAAACTAAATGGCATTTAAACTAGTTTTATTAAGTATGCCAATACCTAGCAGGCTCTTAGTTATGATGGAACGAACTATTTCAACCAGGCACAAAAACAGCTAGTATGAAAAATTACCAAAAAAAACCCCCAAAAAATAATTTAGCTGAATAAATTGTCCTAGGAAATGCATTGGGAGAATGCCCAGTGCCCTAGCAACCTCAGGCTTTCGGAAGTTCTCTAGAGGAAAGATATTAAAAAAATTAAATTCATCAAATACTTGTATCAACTAACATCAAAACCAAATATATATACATATCTATTTATTTATTTATATGCTTAATTATATATCTTAACAGCAGGAATTCCAGGACACTGGTACTAGCTGCTATCTTAATATTCAATACCTACACATCTCTGCGATCAAAGGCTAAATATTCCTCCACTACGCCTTCAGAGACAATTACTCCATCTTCCCCCTCTTCGCTCTCTGGAGAACACAAGGTCCGAGACTTGGAACGGTCAGCCTTTTTGTGAACGGGAGTAACAGAAAGAGGTACCTTCTTGCCAAAAACACTAATTCTGAACAGGTGACAGTTTTCAGAAAGCAGAAATGAAAATAAGTTGTTATTCCACTTCAAATAGCAGCACTTGGTGAGCTGAGACACAACATGGTAGTTAAGGCCAAGCAGGAGGGAGGCCAACAAATTATGCATGACAGTAGAAACTCTTTTGGCTTGGATATTTTTAATTCTTGCTAAGGAACTTGAAACCTCAGAAAAAAACTCAACGCTAATTAAAAAACATTCTAAAACATTAAATAATAAAAGTAGTACTAATGTAGTGCTTTGTATTTTTGAAGCTCTATACAAATTTCATAGATGATTAACAACAAAACCAGCTACACCACATACACATTCCTAAGAAAGCAGCAGCAGCAGCGGTATTTCTAGTTACTGACCAGTTTACTGTAGTTAGCAACAAGCACAGCTACGCAGTCTGGCTATTCTGAACGTTACTACTTTTAGTTAAAAATTAAAAAATAAAAAAAAAAAAAAAAAAAGCAGCATGCTGTGTTCAAAACTCAACCTAACAGCAATTTATTAGGCCTCACGTTTTAAGAAGCCTATCACTGCCATCCACGGAGAACAAAGTTACCTTCCCACCTTGGCACGGTCTGGATTAACCGCTGGTACTTACTCGTCAGACTCTCTTTCTCGTGGTGAACTTACATCTGAGGAACCCAAACTGCCAGAAGGGGAACTTGAATACCATCTGTACCCTTCATCTGTGGGGATCACTATCTGCTTCCCCACAACCCTGCCATGGCAAAAACAAAGGGTAAACGAATCAGAAAACGCTGAAAGTAAGATTATTGAAGTATGTAAGAACACACAGCAGCAAATCCTAAAAATTCTGCAAAGAAGCTATGCGGTTTTCTTGGTGATAGTTAAATGTGGTTTCAGTTGTTTTCCCCAATTGCTTCGAGTCAGGTAAATAAATTAAGAAAATTTTACTTGCTTTTTTATGCTCCGCTAATTGTAAGACTCCTGAACACGGACAAAACTGTTCAAGTACACGTAATGAAGATTTAAAATTTAAGTTTCCAGATAGCCATAAGGACTGCGGAACTAGGGCAGGATGATTTTTAAATTATTTTAAGCACCTGGCTTTTAGCTATACACCACACATCTTTTCTGAGAGAATTTTGCTACGTCACCTGCCAAGTCACCTGCAAATAGCAATAATCCTCTGGCAAGGAACCGAATGCGAGATAGCAGAATGTTAATTCATTAATAAACAACGGCAGGCAGACTACCGGAGTGACCTTTTTCTCTCTCTCTACTATATTATTGCATAAACCCACCCTACTACTAGTTGTTTTAGAAGCAACTGTTTCCAGCCCTACTCTTTTATAACTGTGATGGTCTATCGATAAAATACCTGAGATGAGGGAAGTTGGATGTCCACTGCTGGCATTCTTCCCGCAGTCCCTCAACATGCACATTTTCTTTCTGCTCATAGAGAAGCTCATCGATTTGCCTGAAGATTTCCTGAACTTGTTGTGTGGCAGCTTTATCAAACTCCTAGGCAGAAAAGTTATCTAATAAATACCTAATGAATAGCATTCGGAGGGGTTTTTTAACTGAAATTTTTTAATAATTGAAAAAGACAACTATTTGTTTAAAGCTTAGCAGGACTGATTTAAACAGTTCTGTTTCTTTTGCACAGAAAGTCATTAACTTTAAATAATTCCCCCCCCAGGAGATGATGCAGACTGCTGTTAGGACTGATGGTAGCTACATAAGCAGTGGGCCCTTGTTGCCAAGAAGGCCAGTGGTATCCTGGGGTGCATGAAGAGGAGCGTGGCCAGCAGGGCGAGGGAGGTTCTCCTCCCCCTCTGCTCTGCCCTGGTGAGACCCCACCTGGAGCTCTGGGTCCAGTTCTGGGCTCCCCGGTTCAAGAAGGATGAGGAACTGCTGGAGAGAGTTCAGAGGAGGGCTACAAAGATGATGAGGGGACTGGAGCATCTCCCCTGTGAGGAAAGGCTGAGGGAGCTGGGCTTGTTCAGCCTGGAGAAGACTGAGAGGGGATCTCATCACCACATACAAATATCTTAAGGGTGGGTGTCATGAAGACGGAGCCAGACTCTTCCCAGTGGTGCCCAGCGCCAGGCCAAGGGGCCATGGGCACAACCTGAAGCAGAAGAGGTTCCAATTGAACGGGAGGAAGAACTTGTTGCCTGTGAGGGTGCCCGAGCCCTGGCCCAGGCTGCCCAGGGGGGCTGTGGAGTCTCCTTCTCTGGAGATCTTCAACCCCCGCCTGGCCGCTGTCCTGTGCCCCCTGCTCTGGGTGAGCCTGCTTGGGCAGGGGGGTGGCCCTGGGGGAGCTCCCGAGGGCCCTGCCAGCCCCTGCCATTCTGTGATTGAAGAAGCTTACGTTGACACAACAGAAAAACAGAAAAAACTATTAAAACGTTTTGAAATATCTGTATTAAGTTAAAGACATAGTAATTTACATAAAAGAAATCACAACAGGAAGGATAACATTCAGTGACATTTTAAGGAAATGGAAAATTTGTTGCTTGCAATGTCCACAGACAACAGCAAAACAAAAAAGCAATGCAGAGTGGTGCTAAACACTGTGGAAGTGAAGGATGCTCTTGTGTAAAAAAAATGAAAATGGGGTCGGTTCTTGGGTAATTTAAATCTAAACAGTTCCATCTCACCCCACAGAAAGCAATAGCACACTTTGTTTTGGTAGATGGGGAATAAAACAAATATTTCTAAATGAAAATGATGTTTTAGGGGTTTACTATGTTTTGAGAAACATACCGGCATGCAGAAGTTTATCAAGCTCACACCAAGTGCCTGGAAGTCATCCACTCGTGTTTGGGATTCCACAGTAACAGCATTTACTGGGTTGTACAGATACACTTAGGCATTAATTGATTTGCATTTCCAAGGTTCTAGATTGAAATGCAGAATATTAATTGAATAATATGAGCCTAATATGTTTTGATCCGAGAGAAAAGCAAGATGGGGAAGAAGTAAAACAGATGTTCTTTTCATACCCACTACCGTGATTTACTGGAAGGTCCCATCCTCGCTTTCATCCTGAAATGTATTTGCAAGGGTCTTTCAAATGTCTTTCTACTCACTGGGCCGCACTTGGCCTGGATGATTACATCTACTCACATCATAGCCCCAAGAGAAGACTGAGCTGTCTTCAGTGGAGGTGTCGGCATCGGCGTAGCTCTGACTAGCAGACCATGAATTCTCCTGATCGGCTGGAGTAACGGAAGGGTAATCCGGTTCCTTCCAGGTTTCAGTCTCCCTGCAATACACGTGTTGAGGAAGAAAAGGAAGGAAGAAAACCCAACGATACGCAGTAACAAATAAAGTGGGTGAGTAAACGTTCCTTTCTGTGCAAAAAAGCATAGATGTATCGGAAGAGGCCTTAGCAATGACAGAGTTTTCGAAGCGTAAATATTGACTTGAGAGGCATTTAAGCAGAAGCCATAGCATACAAATAATTGTAATGACTGTGCCTCCTCATAATCTCAGAGACACAGGAAGTCTAGAGGTCAAGCAAAACATAGATTTTCCGAATATCATCTCAGTTAAGCTGCAGACTATTTCCAGTCCCGCTTCTACGCCACTCAGGAATTATTTTTATCCTTTCTCCTCTTGTTTCTGCCACAAAATTAGATGACCTGGGCTATTTGCGAGCTGGGAACAGAACACAGCTATGCGCTTATTCTTTCCAAAAGAAGAAGGACACATTCCGAAACGATACAGATCTGAGGCAAAGCCCAAGCCTCCCACCTGTATTACTTCTGCAAAGGTAACTCGTAACAAAGGTGCCTGGTTTTGCCATTGTCTCCAGACAAAAGATTCATTCGACGTTATGACAAGTACCTGGAGATCTCGCCGTAGCTGTCAGCCGGGGGTGCGGCTGGGGACACCTCCGCTCGTGGTTCTGGCGGTGGATGATGCCGCAAGGCATGTTTTGGAAGTCCTTGTCTAAAACAAGAAGTGGAACTTGACATTACTTATAAGAATAAACACCTACAGCGTTCCCAAGCTTTACAGGGTTTTTTTCTGCTTTTCAAGGAACGTACTGATTTGCGTACCAGAGCTCGTTTATTATTATTATTATTATTATTACAAAGCTAATTCTTGCTACCCAAGCTTTAGAATTAAAGCATCAAAACATACTCTGGGTTAAACAGGGAGTTAAAGGTCTTGGCTTAGAAATCAGCACCTTCCTTGAAACTTAAAACTTTGTCGTGGTCTAACAGCTCTCCAAAAGCAGATGCGGCGTCCTTATCCCTGTAGGAAGCTTATAATCGAATGGAATAAGAGTAGCCACCAAAATACGCACAGGCAAGTCAGGAGAAACTGTATTTGCTAGGGGTTTTTTGTTCATTTTGTCAAAGTTTCAATGTCTAGGGAAGAGGGACAAGAGGACTCACAGCAGTCAGAGGCAGAGGCAGGCATCGGTGCAGGAACACGAAGTGGGGAGCTACCAAAACCTAGGCATTTGCTTAAACCTCTCGCACCCACACACCCCCCCCAAAAAATAAAAAAAAAAAAAAAAAAAAAAGCGCCTACGCATCAGTTACCTCTCGGGTCAAAAAACCCAAACAACAGAGAAGGACGAGCAGAGGGGTTTGAGCACCTTCTCTCACACCTGCATCTGTCGGCTCAAAACACGCTACCGCGGCTGCCCCGGGCCGGCACCGCACCCGCGCTCGGCAACTCCGGCCCGGCCCAGCCGGCGGCTCCAGCCCCCCACCCCACGCCGCTCCGCCCGGGGGCCCGGGGCCCGGTTTTCAGGCCGGGGGGTGGGGTGGGTACGGGGGGGCAGAGCGGGGCCCGGGGGGGGGGGGTGGGTACGGGGGGGCAGAGCGGGCCCGGGGGGGGGGGGGTGGGTACGGGGGGGCAGAGCGGGCCCGGGGGGGGGGGTGGGTACGGGGGGGCAGAGCGGGCCCGGGGGGGGGGGGGGGGTACGGGGGGGCAGAGCGGGCCCGGGGGCGGGCGGCGCCGAGGACTCACATTTCCAGAGCGCCGGGGGGCACCGGCTGCCGCGCGTATCGCGAGATCATCCCCGGCTCCGCCGCCCCGCCGCCGCCCGCCGCCGCCATGACGGCGCCCCACCCCCGGGGAGGCGGAGCTGCCGCCGCCCGCCTCGGCCGCACTCGGCCCGACCCGGCCCGGCGCCATGGAGGGGATGGGGCGGGCGGCGCTGGCGGAGGACGCCGTGCGCTATCGCCTCTTCGCGGCGGCGGCGGCGGCGGCGGGGGGCGAGGCGCTGCTGCGGCGCTGCGCCGAGGGCGTCGTGGAGCCGCCCGGCCGCCTCATCTGGCAGCGGCAGCCGTTCCGCCGCGCTTCGGCCGGGGCCCGGCCCTGAGGGGAGAGGGGCGGGCGGGAAGCGGCGGCGCGGCGCGGCGGGGCCCCCTCTCCCTCTCCTTCCCCGGCCGGCGAGACCCCGGCGCACATCGGCGGCACCACGCTCTTCGGGGAGAACGTGGAGGACGAGTGGTTCATCGTCTACCTCGTCCGGGAGATCACCAGGGCCTTCCCGGGGCTGGCGGGCAGGTAACGGCCCCGCTGGGGCGCCCGGCGGTTGGGGCGGGGGGGGCTGGGGGGCAGCGCCTTTCCCCAGGGGGGCTGCCCGAAGGGGCTGCCTTAATACTAAAAAAAAAAAAACCAAAACCCCGTTATCGAGCTGTGCGAGACCTTCCCTAGCGAGAAACCGATTTCTCCTTGCCCAGGGTCGATGACAACGATGGGGAGTTTCTCTTGATCGAAGCCGCTGATTTTCTCCCAAAGTGGCTGAATCCGGAGAATAGTGACAACAGGGTGAGTAGAACTTCTGTGCCGATCGGCGAGTGGCTCACAGTGGCTTTTTACTTAACCGGCTTGTTTTCTCTTGCACCTCCACCCAGCCGAGCTCTCTGCCTGCCCCTGAAAATCCAGAGCGCTGCATCCCTTACTGGTGGAGAAACTTCTGGTCAGGGCTCAAGGCTTGTTCTAATGAAACAGCGTGGGGTTTTTTTCAGCACGGTCCGTTTTCATTCTGGTTGTAATGAGCTTCTTTATGCTTGCCGGGGCTGGAGGAAGCTGAGGGGAGCCCTCATCGCTGCCTACAACTGCCTGAGAGGAGGGGGGAGCCGGGGGGGTCAGGCTCTGCTCCCAGGGAAGGGGCGATGGGACGAGGGGCACTGGCCTCGAGTTGTGCCAGGGCAGGGTGAGGTTGGCCCTGGGGAACAATTCCTCCCCTGAAGGAGTGGTCAAGCTTGGAAGGGGCTGCCCGGAGTGGTGGGGGAGTCCCCATCCCTGGAGGGGTTCAAAACCCGTGGGGACGTGGCCCTTGGGGACAGGGTTTAGCAGGCACAGGGAGTTGGGTTGATGTTGGATGTGATGATCTTAGAGGTCGTTTCCAGTTGTCATGATTCAATTCTAGGATTCTATGATTTTTGTTTGTGTTAATGGTTAAAGGGTGATGAAACCAGAGGATTTGGGTTGGCCATGGGGAACAATTCCTTCCCCAAAGGGCTGTCAGGCACTGGAAGGGGCTGCCCAGGGAAGGGGTCGAGGCCCCATCCTTGGGGGGATTGAACAGCCGGGCAGAGGCGGTGCTGAGGGCCAGGGTTTGGGGGTGGGATGGCAGGGGTAGGGGAACGGTTGGATTCAGTGATCTTAAAGGGCTTTTCCAACCTAAACAATTCTATGATTCTATGAATGAGAGGCTTAACCACTGGAAACCTCAGCTACTCGATTCTGCTCTGCCTGCCCTTGTGGAATGCTAACATAGAGCACATGCATCCTGAGAAACTGCTGTAGGGATACCTGGAAATTGTTACAGATACCAGGTTGTTCTTCCAGAAGTGGTTTGTTGACAGAAGGAAGAAAGAGAATGTTCTTACACTAATATGTTCTTATGCTAACGGCAAAACTATGGAGACTATGGCAAGAGTACGGAGACTACAGCCCTGCTAGGCTGTGAGACTGTCATTCAGCTAGATCTGACTCTTTAAGAGTTGTTCTATAACACAGAGCAGCCTGAACTTTTTAAAAAAGTTCACTCTCTCACTGCTTCTTATGGTGGCAAATGCGAAGGCAGTGAAGCTGCCGTGCTATTGATCAATCTGTAAAAATCAGGAGGTTTGGCCAGCTTTCCATCTTCTGGGTTATTGGAGTGCAGGGAAAGCTTGGATAACGTGGGAGCTATGGAATGTATTTGGCAGTGTAACACAAAGATACCATATTGCTCTCCTCAGGAGCACTCCTGGATCCGCCTGAGCTTTCTACCTCTGCTGTAGCCACTTGGATTTTTTTCTACCACACTCTCGAGTGCTCAGGCATGAGGGTTTGCTGCCCTCAGACTGGGGAATGCTCAAGACCGGGGTGGTGTTGACTCTACAAGGAGTTGGCGTAGGTGAATTAATGAGCGGACTCCTGCCCCCAGGGTCTGCAGCCAGATCACCTCGCTAGTAAAAACGCCACTGAGTTTCTTGGCAATGGATTTAAATGGAAAGAACTTATTTTTTCGTTAGCAAAGATTTGCTTAATATTTTTTTTTCCTACCACAAGACTCTTAAAAGGGTCAGAAAACAACACAAAAATTAATTGCAAACCTGTATCTGGACTATCAGCACTAAATTTTCCTTCCATTTGAAGGAATGGACAGAGTGAGAGAGTTGATATTACATTCCCTTCTTTTCTTAGGATCAGGAACCAACAGAGGTCGCCTGTAGCCCCTGAAATAATGCTTTTTAGTCCCTGTCCTAGTCTTCAGCAGTTAGGTTATGCTGTCTGATTCCCCTGAAGCAAATCTCTAGCTGAAGACAAACTTTTGGTATTACTGTTATTAAGGAAACAAGATCTATTTGGCCGAACTTGTTGCAGTTAAAACAGGGGGTTTTATTGACTGGTTGGGTCGTGATCTCTGGCATCTGTATTTACCTTATCTCCCATTAAAAAAACCCAACAACAGTATTAACAAAAAGACCCCTAGCTGTTCCCGGTTTATGTTTGCTATTTTTCCTTCAGTATTTTCAGTGTTTAAACAAGTGCATTCATATATGAAATGAAGTTTTGCGTTGCTTAGCGTGCGACTGCGCTTATCCCGTCTGACGAGCACGTTACTCTCTGCCAGGTGTTCTTTTACAAAGGAGAACTGCACATCATTCCGCCCTCAGAGACTCAGGAGCAGGAATGTGACCCCTCTGCTGCCAGTCCAACAATCTCGCAGGCGTTAGCTCTGTTATCCAGCCGTTCGGAGGAGTTCCTGGCCGCAGAACCCATTAGAACAGCAGTGTATAAACGCATCAGTGGGTATGTGGGTGTTTGATTTTGGTCTTTTGCAACGGTCAGTTTTGATTCTGGGCTGCCTGGGGTACTTCCTCGTAGTCAGTCATTTTCCCATTAGATGTGATCAGGTTGCTTCCTTTTCAGAAACCACCAGCTAGAGTTTTTTCTGTGGCATTCTTCTAAAGAGGGGGACCAATGTCCTGTAGGCTGCACTGTGATCTGGGGGCTCTGTCACTGCTATGAGGCCACACCTGGCAGTGACAATGAGTTATTCTTCCTTCACATCCTTTTTGTACTGAAAAATCTGAAAGTCCTGTGAGCCCTTAGGAGCCCCATGCCGGGGGAGAAAGAGGATTGCGAACTAAAATGTAGAACAGCACATTTTTCAGAGCGTCAGCTTGTACCGGGTATTTTCAGCACTGTCCATTATTTTTTGCAAGGATTTGACAGTGCAAGCCAGATGACTTCTACACTCAGTGCGGTGAAGGATACTGAATAGCTGGACATGTTTGTCAAGTTCATGGCGATTTACCTTACCGATGCGGGGATTAAATTTTTATTAGCCATGTGTATTTTTACATATGTACATATATATAAACAGACATTCCAGGTGTTAGATTAGCTGAGTTTTAACTTCAGTTTAGAATAATCTTCTGGCACTTGGCCCATAATGTAGATGAATTTTAAAGTGAAAACAGGAATAATAATTAAAAAGGAGTGTTTTGGGCTTGCGGTACACTGAATACGCTATGTTGCTTTTCTGTGACACAGGTATCCTGAGAAAATTCAGGCCTCGTTTCACCGAGCCCACTGCTACCTTCCGGCAGGCATTGTGGCAGTGCTGAGGCAGCGCCCTTCCTTGGTGGCTGCAGCGGTCCAGGCTTTTTACCTGCGAGATCCTGTAGATTTACGAGCATGTCGCTCTTTTCAAACCTTCCCTCCAGACGAGCGTGTGATGACTGTAGTAAGTGATCCATCTGATGCAACTTGTGACTTAATTAGGTTCTGTAACTGACGGAGGCTCTGTGATATCAAGTGACGTAAATACGTTGATTTGATTTTTAAAATAGCATGTTTTCTGCTTTATTTTTTCCTTTTGACTACTGCTAATAGTTCCTCTGCTGAAACGCGTGCTGTGTAAATTGATCCAGTTCTGTGATCAGAGCAGTCTGACAGCACTGCCAGCCAACATAAGGAGTTGCTCCTAACTACCCCTAGCTGTTCATTCCAAGGCTTTTCACCTTCCCAGCTGTGCTTGCACAGTTCTGTGAAAGCTCTTTTATGAGATGTTTCATGAGCGTTGTCCAAGCAGTGTTGTATCCAATACTTTTGCATTCCGGAGTCATACCCCTAGACTCCTGAAAACAAGCTTTGAAGTCAAACTTTAGACTTCTAGACTGGTTTTGAAATCTCAGCTTTGGTTTCGTTAATTGAAAAGACCCCTTACATTTTTCAAAATATACCTTGCTGGCAGGAATTCTGAGGATTTTTTTTCATGTATTTGGACTGAATGAAGTTCATGTTTATTTAGAGATGGCAACTTGGAATATACTTTGTAAGATCTGAAAAGCAACCTGTCTTAGGCAAGTGAATCTAAGATGTATTCTGAATACAATCTCAGGTATTGTCTGTAATACGGGTGCTTTAAAACAAAATTTCAGTGAGACTGGTGGAAAGCTGATGCCCGCACACAACACAGTCACACTGCAGTGAGTGGTTTTTCTTTTGCTCTGGCTTTTTCAGGTTACTTTCACAAAGTGTTTATACGCGCAACTGGTGCAGCAGAAGTTTGTTCCGGACAGACGCAGTGGATACACACTGCCCCTCCCATCCCACCCTCAATACAAAGCCTACGAACTGGGCATGAAACTGGTAATGATTTTTTATGCATTTTGTACTTAGTCTTTAGTTTGCTTGTTTATGTACGTCCGAGAAATGACTCTTTGCTTTTAAGTTGCCTGCTTGTACAGAAGAATGTGAGCGAATTTGCAGTTACCATTTTTCTGGAAGTACAGTATCGTGGGAGCTTTCTTTTACAGAATAGAACACTCTTGTCCTCCCAGAGATTATAAATACAGGTAAAGTCTTCACGCTTACGTGAGGAGTAGCTTGTGCACTATAGATCTGTCTTCTAGGTTGTTTTGCCCATGTAGAGAAACTTTACGAAGTCAAAATGATCTGTCACTGCTGCAGAAAGACAGCTTCCAACTTCCAAAGGGAGACACCACTACCTGACACATAACTGAGTTTGGTACTTACTTCTTAAATGGCAGTGTCAGGATCTTGGTGATAGTCAGTCAGTTCTTTATGCAGTCGTTCAAAGGTGCCCTTAAATTTGTCACATCTTGAGAACCTCTTGTTGTTGCATCTCTCATACAGGCTCATGGCTTTGAAATTTTGTGCTCTAAGTGCAGTAAAGTATCTCCTGATTCCAAGAGAAATGTGTTCAGTGGTCCCCTGTGGGAGAAATTCCTCAGCAGCCTGAAGGAAAAAAATTATTTCAAGGTGAAGTTGTGTGTGTGTGTGTGTGTGTGTCTTTTAAACATTCCAGGAAAAACATGTTCTAGCTCTTGAACTTGTCTAAGTAGTTAGAGCAGGGCAGGAAATCTAATGCTTCTGTCAATGGAGAATTAATTAATGTCTTTAAAGGAGATATGCAGAGTTTGTTCCCCTTTTAAATTAATTAATTTCTTTTGGAAATTAAAAAGGAAAAAGCAGGATTTGGGGATTAATTCATTCACCTAAAGAAAGGGGAAATACACTTGAATAAAGGAAACCACGATATGGTTGTGTGTCAGCATAACTGTTTTCACTGTCTTACATTTCATTTGCATGCCTCTAGAATTAAACATTCTTAAAGATCTACACCTAACACCCATGGACCCATTTGGGCCCATGTAAGTGTAGTTTTTGATTTTGTGGGTTTTATAGGGTTTTTTGGAGGGAGGTGTTTGTTTTTTAAAGATGTCTTTGAGTACTTACTTGAAGTTTATAAATTGGACATAAATTGACTACTTACCTGAAGGTTATAAAATTGGACAACTCTATTGGAATGCTAAGGTTAATGTATTTTAAATACAGGAAAAGGGGAGTATTCTTACAGTACTGCAATGCCACTTCTGTGGATAATTCCCAAACACCAAAGATGCATTCGCAATTCCTGTACAATTGTAACCTGGGCATGGTAAATCCACTCCGTTGTGGGAATCATGGTGTTGTATTTGGTTTTAGTGTATCATATGGTTATGGTATTACAGCATAAGGCTTCGTATTTGACTGTGAAAACACCTTATGCCTGTTTCCTATATTCTGTTCCAAGTATATGTTGCAAAGCAGGACTACTTGTTTTGATTTTCTCAGCAGTAACTTTCTGTGTGACAAATAGCCATCGTTATTAAGCCTGACTGTGAAAAGGAAGGGGAGGGGGAATTGTTTAGAGTCATGCTTGTGACTTGCATTAAATAGGGAGAAATGGAAGGATCTGCGAAGTACTTGGAGCTGTTGCGTATGGCAGAAGATTACTTCCAGCAGTCTGTTCCCAAGCCGGAAAGGTAAGAGCTACTTGAAATTCATGAGTTACCACACACAGTACCTACGCGTACTTTAACTTACCTTTTTTTAAATACTTTTACAAAAAACCTGAACCCTTTTCTCGAGTATACCCTTGACACAGGTGCTGTGGCTAGGACGTATGGGTATTAATTCCTCTAGAATACTCTCTACTAGTAGAAGTTATTGCTTGAGTAACTATTTATCTTGGGTTTGTAAAATGCTAAGCTACTCCAAGTGGGTTAAGAGGTGACTGGCATCATTTGGTTGGTTGGCAACAGAAAGTGTTTAAAAGTTTCATTGAAAAGCATTCCCAGTGAATAACAAATATGGAGTTATCTGTCTCCTTTACTCAAGACAGGCAGCTGGCTGTAGATTTCTCCAAAAGATCAAATCCAAAAAATAAATCATTACAAAAATATCTGAGGGTTTGCCAGCTCATAATATCTTGACTGTGGCTTGACTAGTGGCTTGAATTTCTAGTCTGTGCTGTTTGGGATCTGGAAATCCTAACATTTACCAAGACAAAATAAATATAACGAACAAAGGAAACATGCGAAATTGGCTTTGGAGACATCAACAAGGAATTGTAGTGATTGACTGTGTCTTGGTTTGGCTAATACTACCTGTGTAGTTTTCTGGTACTTCCCCCAAATTCACTTATTTTTTTGACATATTTGCACAGAAGGAATAACGAGGAATTTGAGTGAAAACCTGCATGTGGAGTGTGTGATGCCATTGGCATTGTAATGCTAGTAAAAATCCATTTCCGTAACCTGCATTTTTTTTTTCCTCTAGCTCTGTTGAAGTGAGCCCAGGTGATGAAATCTTGACATTGCTACAATCAACCACCATTGATTTGAAGGAATTTGAGAGAGAAGCAGCGTGTCTTCCACCGGAGGATGGTGAGCAGGATGGGGGGCATGGACTATTCCTATCACAAATGACTATTTGTGGGAGGAGAGGGTGGACGTTCACAGCGCTGTACCAGTCTCTGTGTCTACTTAGTTCTCCTTCTGTCCCGTGACTGCTAGAGGTGTTATCTTTGGGCTGCCATTTAAGACTGAGCCAACCAGTTCATTTGTGTAAGCCACGAAGCTTGGGGCTGTGAATTGGCAAGACGTGATCCCGTTTCTGGTTTGACACCACTAGATCAGTAACACTATGCACACTTACGCCAGATAAAGTTCTTTGTGTCAGCTGTCTACCAGACAGAAAGCATTTAAACATTTTATAAAAATAAATCACTTTCAATACAAAGTCAATTACTATCTGGTCTACTCTGACGGCCAACGCAAGACCAGCATAAATTTTATAGAACAGGTTTTTTTCACTCATTTGACAGAAATGGTGTTGTTGCCAGTGTGCAGTACAGGTCACATCTGTATTTCTGAATGACACAGTAGCAGGCAAACCCAGCACTCAGTGTTAACATTCATAGTGGAAGGTTGGATTGGCTCTCCCTTGTTAGCATAAGCCTTTTCTTCCTTTGTTTAGTGGCAGAAGGATTATCTGTGACTAGAGCAGTGTCTGCTAGTTTGAAGCTGCATATAAAGCACAGTTTTAAAGTAGTAAAATGAAACCTGAACTGTCTTTTTCTCATCCTCTCACTGTCTTATACCCTGTGTTATCCAGTATCAGCATGAAAACTTAATAGTTCAAAAATAAGCTACAAAATGCTAGCAGTACTCTCAACTGCCTGGATTGGGCCTTGTGGGCTAACAGACTCGTGCAGAATAACAGATACGTCCTCTGTTCTTTCAGATGATAGCTGGCTGGAGATCACACCGGATGATCTAGATCAGATGCTGAAGGAGGCAAGAAATGATTCCGTTCCTTCCTCAGATGAGGAAGAGCAGAAATATGACTTGGAAACAGTTGCTGAAAGTATGAAGGCTTTTGTGTCCAAAGTCTCAACGCATGAAGGAGCAGAAATGCCATGGTAGTAGTATTTTTAAGTTCGGTGTCTGTCATGGAATGCGTTTCCTTCTGCTGCGGCCCTTTGGTGGATTCTGTAATGCAGAGAGTCAAAGCTGGAAAGTGTTTTACTTAGCAGAGGCCTGAAACAAACCCGTGTTAGTAGTGAATATGTAGTTGCTTTTAAACCAGCTTGGTCACCACTCTGACATGGGTGCAGGTAAAAATGCTGGAAGTTGCACTATTTTCCAACACTCTTAGTTTGGTTTGGTGGGTTTTAAAATTTTTTTAACCCTTTTAAGGTGAAGGCTTACTGCTCTTCGTTACCGTAGTTCTTAGCACTGTTATTAAGATGTACATCTCAAGTTCATTTGTGCTGAAATTTTCTGCCTTGAAGGACTAACTATTCAGACTGCTAAGATTCTTCTGATAAGGTTGTGCAGAAATAAAAATGAAACTAAGTTGAGGGAATTCCTCTCTGTGAATTAAGACAGTTGATTTTTGTGGTACAGCTGTGTTTAGATTTCCTGTCGACTAGTATTTTGAATACACTGGGCCTGGTTTTGCACTGCTGAAGTACATACTGTACACCTAGAAGCAGCAGAAAAGAATCACTGTAGATCCCTCTCGTTGTTCCCAACAGTGGAAGAAAAATGCTAACGGAAGATACTTAACTATTTAGGCAACAGTGTAACGCCACTAGATTTATTGTTCGAGTTAAGAAAGTGTGTGTGAATGTTGTATGCACAGGGCTTTAATTTTAAACAACAAGGAGTTAGGTAGTAGCATATTGTCTAGGTGCTTTTTAATAGCTTTAATATTGATAAAATAATGCTGTGTAAGCTATATTAAGTGTGTAAGAGTCTACTCAATTTATGCTCTTAACTGTTTGATCCTTTTTAATTAGTGTTAGTGTCAACGTCTGAGTTATAATGTAGGTTTTTTTCAGTTATTTAAATACAAAAAAACCCAACAACAACAACAAAAAAAAAGGCAAACCACTGAGCCATAAGAGAGACCAGAATGAAGCACTTAGTGTTCTTTCTAGGCAGGAGACCTCAGAGATTCTCAGCTTTGTAAATCTTTGTCTAAGGTATAGTATGACCGCTTTGTTCCAGAAGGATTCAGGCATGCTTATTTTAGTTGTCTTCAGTGCAATTTTTGTTTGACCACAACAAACAGTTGAAGTTGTTGGTTTTCTTTTCTCTTCCATGCCAGGAATTCCTCCACTTGCTGTTTCATTTCTAATTGATGCAGGCCTCAGACTCCTAAGCACTTCCAAGACCATCAGTTCAAATGTCCCAGCTTTAATCTAGGCTTGAGGGAAATGAGTATGCCATATGGTTTATGCCTGTTGTCAGGCTTTTGTAAGCGTAATAGCTTTATTTATTCAAAAGTATTTTTATATTTCAGGTCATCTGATGAATCCCATGTTACCTTTGACGTAGATTCTTTTACAAAAGCGTTAGACAGAATTCTAGGTGAGATTGCTTCTTTGTTTCTATTGTCAGAATATCTCATGGTTATCTTGCTTCCCTGGGTTTTCTGATCACCCATAGGCACCGCGCTGATTTGTTTGCTATCTGTACTGACACAAAATAATACATAGGGGCAGACTCAGAAGAGCTGGATTCTGATGATCTGGATGAAGAAGAGGAGTTTGACTTCTCAGATGAGGATGATGAAGACTTAGATGATGAAAATCAAAGGCAAGACCAGAAGGTATCGCCTAACGAGCTTATAGGCAGTCTCAAGTCATATATGAACGAGATGGACCGTGAGCTGGCGCATACCAACGTTGGTAAAAGTTTCACCACCCAAAAGAAAGGGGTAAGTATGCCTTGAGTTCTAGTTTGTAGCATAATAGCTTTGAGAGCTTTAGCAGGAAAGAGGAGGTACGCTAAAGTAGGTCATTCTGAGTAACGTGATCAAAAACTTCTGTCTTCTGATCATGTGCTAACTAATTATGATAAAAAAATAAATCCCATGTGCATGCAAAATGTGGTACGGTTGCACCATGGTATTTTTTTTGAAAACAAACAAACAAAACTTAGCTAAGCTTTAACTTGCGTATCGTTTCCAAGACTTAGTTTCATTTCCCTGTTTTACCCTGTTTTAGTAGTAAGGCGAGCAGCTGCAGCTTGACTTCTTGAGTTCCTGGAGTAGATTACTCCCATAGGAAGCTGAGCCAGGACTCGGTAACCCTCTGTGTCCTTCTCTTGGAACTCAGTCTGTGTAATGGAAAGTGATGATTTTTAACTGGCATGAGCATTTGGTGACTAAATTCCTGTCTGTCAAGACAGTGTGGAATGTAGTGAACTTTGTTGGCTGTAGCACTGTTTCCTTGTTTCTTTTCTCGTGTGGCTTGTCCTTTTTTTTTTTTTTTTTTTTTTTTTTTTAACCTGTTGATATACAATTTGATAAAACTTTCTCTTTATACTTACTGTAGGCAAGTTCTGTTAACGCAACGTCTCAAAACACTGGCCCCGATTCTGGAGCTGAAGATACTGAGTTGACACCGGTTGATGTGGATATGAACCTAGTAGCTAACCTGCTTGAATCCTATAGCGCTCAGTCTGGACTGGCAGGACCCACCTCTAACATTTTACAGAGCATGGGAGTGTATTTACCTGAAAATGCGGATCGTATTGGCTCGAATAAGGGAGCAACAGAATAAAAAACTGTCATAATTCAGAAGACACGGCTGACTGAGAAATGAAGCACAGAAGGACGAGCAGTATTTGGAAGAAGAGACAAAAGGTTTGAATTGAAAGCATTTTATGCATTAGTTATGTGTGACTTTAAAGATGCAAAGTGAATTTACTTGCAAAAGCTGTCTGTTCGGATACGATCTTGGATAGAAATGGGATTTTTCCAGTGCTAATGTGTTTTCAGAAAACCGAAGAGGGATGTTTTGACTTCAATGAAAATTTTATTTTAAAACCTGTCTTCCATTTTTCAAATCAATGATCCAATTTGCCATATTTCTGAAATGTCCTTTTACCCGTTACTCGGTGGTCTCAATATCTGGAAAGCAGTTGATGTTCCGAAAATGCTCCTGTTTTCAGGGGGAGATGGAGGAATGCCATGTTATGGGAAACACTGTTCTCTTGTGGATCTGGGAATGCTGGTTACATCTTCAGCAGACACCTAGTCGCTTTTCCAAAAGTACAGTGCTTCATTGTAAGAACTTCTGATAATTATCGTAAGAATCTGGTTTTTATTAACCAGGAGGATTTGAAGAATAATTGGATTGAATATGTAAATATTGGCTATAAGTATTTTTTGAATTTATTTAAATAAAAGCAGAAATACAGCTTGATTACTGGAGATGTTTGGGGGTTGTTTTTTTTTTTCTTTGAAGGTATGCCTAACTTCCTCAGTGCAGTATCAGGAGTTCTTGGAGTTAAAGCATTTTCATAATTGGGCTTTTTTTGAATCTCGTTATTGCTGAATGTCGGTGTCGTGCCAGCAGTAGCTGCATATGAGCCCAGTCTGAACAGTTTAGTCTTGTTATTCAGTGAAATTGTATCTAGAAGGCATTCAGCATGTTGCTTTCACATGGAATGAAAAATCTACTCTAGATACGAAGACTTAGTTTTAATAAGATAAATTTGAAACAAAATGTGTAGAATTCTTGATTTACAGACAACAAAAATGCAGTCCTGCCAGATCTGAATCCGTTTCTACAAGTCTTTATTTTTTTCTTCCACACAACAATTAATCAAATGTCTCAACTGGTAGAAGAGAAGCTCATTGGTAGAGTTTTTGCGGGGTTTTTGTTTGGTTTTTTTAAACTTATTCAGAAAAATAGTATACAATGATACAAAAGCTTGATTGATCCTGAAGGCATACCTAATTGTTTTTAAGGGGTTGAATTGTTGTTGTTGTTGTTGTTTGTTATTACTGATGTTGTTATTAGTCTGAAGGTTTGCAGTCCATTTAGTTGAAGTCTTGGTTTTAATTTTTTTTGCATGTTAAGCGTTGGCATTATTTTAACTGACAGACTGTAGCAAAAGTTGTTTTCCATGTCGGACACTTGTTGGACAGTGAGTTTCAGTCTGCCATGCCAACTGAGTTTGACCAACGCACAGAAAATTCTTCAAAAGTCACACGTTGGCATAGCTTCACTGAAATTCATGAGACCGTGACAGTGTACAACAAATGCTTGCTTGCTGATTTCCCTGCTGATCCATGCTCATGGCTTGTCTTTTTTCCAAATTTTTGTTTCTTTTTGCAAATGACGAATATCTTGTAAAATGCTCCAGTACAATATCATAAATACTGGAGGTTCTGTACGTGAATGCATGGAATGAATGTGGATGAAGGGTATGATGGCAGTGCTACCTCCACATTTGTCCTCCATCAATGTTGTACAAGTTAGTTTGTCAACAGTTTAGGGAGAGTACCGGCAAGTTGGACAGGGATCAGGGACGGACAACAAGAATTAGGAAATTTAAAGATGCCGCTGAAGTTAAAGGAGTTTGGATTGCAGAGAGGTGAGGTGGAATGGGATTGAGTTCAACAAATCTAAGCTGGAAAAACTGGGGTAACAGGAGTTCTTGAATCTAGAGGACAAGGATAACCAGCAGTTGGTGGTGGAAAACAGATGTACTTGAACCTGAAATAGGGTTTATGTTTTAACAGGGAAGGTAATTAACACTGAAGCTACATAAAATTCTCCACCGATGAATAGGTCAATCAAGTTTAGATACTTTAAAAAATAACTTAGTTTCAAGAACATGATCACGTTTAAACTCTCTTGTGGCCCATACTATACAAAAGGTCAAAACAGGTCAAAGGAGTCTTCTAGTATAATATGTGAAGAAAACTTCTAAGCTCATGTTCAGAACAAAGCTGCTCTTTTGGAAGCACTTCAGCTGATCTTACTTCCTGGGTAATCTTACTTTTCCATCAATTGGACTGTTATTTCTGTGGGGCTGTACTTACTCCAACTGTTTACATTTGCTTAGCAGCTTCCCGGTGGAGACCTTCAAGACTCTGGAATTGCTCACGGGAGAATTTGCCGTCGAAGAATAAGCATTTCCATGCTGCCTCTTCCACTGCTTTGAAGTAACCTGTGAGACGTTTCTGCTTTTAATTTTGAAAGAGATTATTTTTAGTGAAGGAAGCCTGATGGAATTAATTAGGGAAGACAAGTGCAGTGTGGTTCCCTTTCAACGGATTGCTATCAAAGTTTCCATTATATTCTAAATTAGTTTAACTAGAACTGCGTTCCAACACAATTTATTCACTTTGCTCACTTGAGCATCTGCCTTTCGTACAGCCCTGTTCATCCTAGAACTTCTGACCCTTCCCAGAAACGCTTTCTTGTTTGTGGCTTGGCCCCTGTAGCTCCAGTTCTAATGGTGTAGTTGTTGACTGGTATGTTTCAAGCAAGAAAACAAATAATGGCTCTTTCATCTTTCATGTATGAGCTCGAAACTAATCCCAGGGGACAGCAGAGCCCTTTAACTTAATAAAACTCTTCTCAACACCTGGGTAGTTTGGCCGTTGCCCCTCTTTCCACCGATCAGCTTTATGGAATAGGGAGGTGGCTAAGAAAGAGGGTCTTTATTTTTGCTGTGTTAATGGAGGGTGTGCAGTTCATCTCTGGAGCCAGCAGCCCACCGGCTGGCGATGTTTCCAGCCTGAGCTTCCTCCTGGTCAGCGGGCAGGAGGTGTGGCTCGGGGGGAGCGGTACCTAACTGCAGCTAGCTGTGTTCCAGTGCGGTGTGGCGTCGGTGATGCTACCTGCTATTTGAAGCCCCTGTGCTTACATCAATCTCCTGCAAATAAACTGTTTTCAGCATCCTTGCCACGAGTGGATGGCCGCCGCCTCTGCTGCCGTGGCTGATCACCTCCCTGCGTGACGCTTGCCTCCTGCCTTGCCTTTCTAACGCTGCAGCATAGGAGTAACAGTTCTATCTCCAGGGCATGTGCTAGCTGTGGTGCTGGAAAAGCACTTTTTATTCATGTTTGCGCAGCTCCTGCTGTAGCTACTTATCTAACTCCTATGAAAAACTGTATTTTGTTTTTAATAGCAGCAGGAGTCGAGCCAGGCCCTTTGTACCGCCTCGAGATCCCTTGGGATGCTGCAAAAGCTGCAGCAGCAGCTGCCCTCCCTCTTGCCATTTACGTCTTTGGAATGGAACACAAGAGCATCTGTTCCGGCAGGTCTAAGATGGAAATCTATTTCTTTTCTTCAACTTTGTTTATTCCCCTAAGAAAATATCACCCTGGAGGGCAGTTGGGGTTCTCAGCTTAAAACAGCAGAACACAGAGCTTTTGAAAAAAGGGGATTGCTCAGGAATATGAAAAGTCAGCAGCGTGAAGCCTAAAACATAACCTTAGTTGATGTGCATCAAGTGTATTCCTCAGCCACCAGCTGAGGAACCTGGTTACCACCTCCTGAGGATGAAGAAGGTCTCCTATTACAGATTCCGGGTGCCAGCAGTGGATAATTAATTCAACAGCAAAACTGCTTTCAGGGCAGATAACTGAGATTGCTGTTGTGGTCATGATTCTGTTTACCTTGTGCTTGAATTCTTACGGTAACACACACTAACAGCTTGTCCTATTGAGAAAGGATAGGAACAACAGGCAGATGTAGGAATACCTGCTGGCTACACTCCAGGCGAGGAAACTGTCTTGTGGAATGCGGTGTCATGGACAAGGGTGTCATGAACAACTTACAGGTCTCTGGTGCAAAACTGTAGCTAAGAAGCAAAGTAATGAAGGGAGGCAGAAGAACATCACGTTGTGTGTTACTTTAGTGTAAAGCGTGGATTGCTGTTTGGAATAAAGCCTGTGCTTAAGTGGGCCAACGCTCCCGGGTGGATATTCACAATTCTGCAAGAATGCAAGGATGGGAAGTGAAGAGCAAAGCTAATGTGAAGGTAACGCTCAGTTTATTCAGAAAAAAATACATAGGTGACTTGACCACTGTTGCAGATAGGAGGCAGAATATGCAGTATTTCCAGTAAAGACTTTTTAATTTGATGGTAAAAAGGAGGAATGATAACCAATGACTGCAGTGATGTTAATCTAAATTAGTTCAGACCAGACCTTTTTTTTATTATTTTTAACTGGCGCGCTATCTATTTGCTTCTGCTGTATTCCAGTTACACAAATCAGTCAACAATGTTTCATAGATAAAGCTGTATAGCTGCTCTCATCCAACGCACATCTATTTAGCACCTTGACTGTAGCGTCCACCTTAATGATTTATGAATTTTCAGCTTCCCATTCCTTCAAAGATCTTGTTGAGTGTTCTTAGGCTTTTATTAATAAGCGATGCATGAATTTGCCTCTGTCCCTATCCCAAACCTCATCTTGCTTTTTCTTCTGCTTCTGTTAATACACTGGTAAATCTTCTGGGTCCCTTTGCAATATTTCCACTCACAGAAATAGAGCCGCCTTTGCATTTCCTGCCGTTAGAAAGACCTCACTGTGTATCGGTCTTTTTTTTTTTTTTTTTTCCCCCAATCATTTCAAATCTTGCTCAAAAATCTCCTCCTTGCCTTGCCTCCTAGCTTCTGCTGTTTCTCTCTCTAGCTGTGTTTTGTTTAGATGTGACGTTCTGTGCAGAATGCTGTGTATAAAGACGCTACGACCAGTTGGGCACAAGGACCAGCGGAGAAGGACATCGTGCCAGCGTTCTCCATTCCTGTGCCAGTGCGGCTCTCCCTGCGAGGCTTTGTGTTTCTGCCTCCCTGATCTTTCTCGTGTTCATGACAGCTGATGCCAACTTCAGTTTCTCCCTGTAATGATGATTCTGGACATCACTGAGTGCGTGCACCTAATTGTCTACAAAATACCACTGATGGCTTTGAAAGAAAACACGAGTCAGGCCATTTCCAGATTGGCAACTTGGCTTTTTGTTTTTTAACAGAAGTAGGTTTGGTGGTGCTCAGTCGTTCCCAGGTGTATGCCTGGTTGCATGAATGACATCTGGCAGTATTTTTTCCCTTGCACAGCTGCTTGCCTGCTGTTGCTACGTTGAAAAGTGAACAAGTTTTTAACGGGAGCTGAAGGCTGGGGCTGCCGAATTTGTTTCAGCCGTGCTTCAGACTGAAGCACAGGAATTGTATTTGTGTAATTACAATGTGTTCTGACAGCCTGTCCCTTGCAGCTGCCAGAGCTGAACTGCTCGTAGTTACTTGCAAAATGATTACCTGAAAAACAACTTTTAACACGGTCATGTTGTCAGGGCATTCCATTAAGTGCTCATGTCCTCCTGGGCTAAACATCAGGTTTGGCATGTGTCCACCATGTCTCAGAGCGTGCTTTTAAGGTGAAGTAATTTCCTGATGTCAGAGCTTCCTCCTTGACCTGTAATGCTGAAGTCAGACTTTCTGCCATTCACGATGGATGAGTACCCCTCTGGGTAGGAAAACATGACCTTTCCATGCAGCAGCAGAGCAGCCCAAGGCGATGGGAGAGCATGTGGTAAGTGAAGCGCATATTCTCGGTCCACACCATTTCCAGGTAAGATTTTTGTAAGCTCCCTCAGTCAGAGAGAGGTGAGTTTGTGTCGTGTGGTTCAGTTACTTTAATCCTCTGCTGGGACCTGTTGGAGATAAACGTAACTTTTATGCCCTACTGCTCTTGGTATGTAGGTGGAACGCTGCTCTGAACCTGCCTGCGTTGCTCTCCAAAAGGCTATTTCAAATTAATCAGATAAATGTTCTTATTCTATAGCTGCCCATGTATCCTGCTGACTGGTAATACTTGTAAACAACCGGGTTGTAATGCCACAGGAGTCCCAAGCCCTTGCAGTCTCTGGAAGCAGTGGTGTTTCAGTGATTTATACAAGCCAAGCGTCCCCAAAGAGGATTCATTCAACGGATGCATTTTTGAGAGAAACATCTTGCTACGTCCCTTTTGCCTGCTCGATGTCTTTTACATGGAAAAGCCCTGTGGTGTTTTGTTGAAGAAGAATCTGTTGGAAATCGCCTGTTTCTTCTTCCAGGTTGCCCTGCCTTTGGGGAGCGTGTTCTGCCTCGGCTGCAGTGAGTGGTACTCAAGCTTCAGCCAGATTTCCGAGGCAAATGCAAGTGAGAACAATGTCTCTCTCATCTTGTTTTTCTGTCCTGTTCATAGCTGTGTGTTCCCTATGATCACTCCTGGTTTTTTTAACATCAGGAATAGAGGCCACCATTGTGGCTTCATGCCTAAGTCAAAAGGGTATGGATTAAGGATTTATTTAAAATTTGAGGACCTTTAAAAGATGTGATGGGAATACTGCTTTGGAGTTGTTCTTGCTCTACAAAAAAAAAAGTATTTGAGTAGATTGAAAAGGCTCTTTTCCTGATTGATAATTAACATGCAGACATGTAAAGCTGCGTTTTAAAGGGTGAGTCACAGAAGCAAACAGATGAGAAAACAGCTTTGCTTTTCCTTTTAGATTTCCTCTTGTAGAAAACAGGCGGTCACTGATGAAATCTGAAAAAGCCTGGTGTAGTCAGAGCATGAGCTGGGCTGCAACTCGTCGAGATGCCCACGGGTATCTAGCAGCCAGTGTCTGGCCCACCAGCATCGAGCAAGGGGGCGGTGGTGATGGTGACATCTCCTGTGACCAGCCTGCCTTGTGCCATGTCACAAAATCTTGGGGGTGCCCACGTCACCACGAGGGGACACCCTACAACGACGGGTCTGTATCAGCAGTGTGGAAGGGACGGTTCTGAAGGACCCAGTGTCAGTACTTGGTGTCTTTCAGTTAGAGCTCAGTGATTTCAGTTAGAGCGTGTTGATGTTAAAAACTACCATTTAATAAGCAGAATAACCTGGTGTTTCCCAAACACTGGTGAATTTTCTCTGATGGTGAATCTGATCACACTTGACAAAGATTTGCACTGCAATTATGTACTGTAAAAGTACAAAACCAAAACACACAAGGCTCAGGTTAGTGCAGAAGCCACGTAGCCACTCCTCCTTTTGCTCACATGTACTGCTTTTTGCTGCTTTTACCTCTTAGTCCTTTTTCTGCCACTGGGAGAACCGATCATGTGCGGATATTAAAAAGTAAGTTTTATTAAGTATTACTAAGTACATCAAGCTGGTTGTTGTACACTGGAAGCGGGCTTGGGGCACATTGATGAACTACGTAAGGGCAAGCATTAAGGAGAAGTAGAGAGGAGGATGAGAAGTGGGAATGTCTTGCTGGTGGGTATCTAACTCTTTGATACCTTCTACTGCAGAGGAGGGGAAGAAAGGAGCGAGGCTGAAAATGAAAATGGCAGATTCCAGAGATGAGAGAGGCAGAGATAAATGCTAAGGCATTAAAATGGTGTGATGGGAGAGAAAGCAGGAGGAACTACTACGGAGAGAGGCAGCGCGTCATGTTTCAAAGGCAATGGGATGCAGTTAAGTTCAGTGGTGTGTCTGGCTGGGCTGGAGGGGAGGAAGCAGCGCCCATGGCTGTACCAGAGTACAGTCTTACCAGGGTACTGACAGAGGGAGTTCACAGACATGAAAGACATGCTCTGACATGTGGGTTTTATTGACTGAGAGTTAGTGAGGGTGGGAAAGGTGTTTGCACATGCCACCATGGCCTGAAAGGATCCCCTCCCAACCTCCTAAAGTCAAATTAACCTGAGGAAACAAAGCATGTCTCAACGGTGTGAGAAAGCCTGCCTTTTCTACTGATTGCTCAGGTGTCATGAGTCCAGGTTTTTACCATTGCTCAGAAGGTCTTTCACCCACAACGGATCCTAATGGTGGCAGTCAGTGATACATTCCTCTTCCCCCATCTGTACCGATGGCTGTGCAGTCTTGGGATGTGAACTCTGGCCAAGCAGGCAGAAAGGACTGTCGGCCTGAATCAGCAGCAGGTCAAACACCCTTCCATCTGCTGCTTCTACTAAGCTTTCCTTGCCCAAGATGTCTCTTTGTCACTTCCCCCCCACCAAAAGAAGTGATACCATTTCATCAGTAAACCGAGACCAGCTCTCCAGGCAAGCCACAGACTTTTGGCACAGGGTGAAAGGCATTGCACCTTCCAGGATTTTTCTCTGTCAGGAGTGGAGTCCTTTCTTGCAGCAGTTCCTCTCGCCTTTGCATTATCTGGGTTCTAATATGCTTATAGGGAGGCTTTGCTCTTCCACTCTCTACCACCAGATAGCTCTGTTCTCTCTTCTTTGGTATGGAAGTAACACTGTCTTACTGGTGGGGAAAATGGTGCCTCTAGAGATATTTTTAGTTGCTCGGATATCTTGGTGAAATAGGAGCCCACCTAACATTTGTAAAAAAAAAAAAAAGATGTTTTATAGGAACCTGGAAGATTGAATGGGAAGGGAAACAGAAGAAGGGGAGAGCATACAGGCAATGGCTTTTTTCCTGGGTTTTTTTTTTGGTTTTTTTTTTTTGATAGTTCTTCCAGATCTATATAAAAGTGAACACCGAAAGGCACCACTGTTCCTTTATTTTTTTTCTGGAAAAATTGTGTGCTTGATATCCATCCGAGATGGATAAAATGGAGGAAAATGGGAAATAGGTGCCAGGGGCTCACTGTTCTGTTGCTTGCTGGGGAACAGCAGCAGCTGGTCACAAGAAGTTTGATGCTTTGGGACTAGAAGAATTTTATTGTACATTTACTGCAAGATCTCAGCTGGAGATGCTGTACATGGACTCATCTGAGGATGATCAGTTTGGAGATGGCTTTGCAGGTCTATGTATCAGCGTGGGAGACTGCCGTCAGCCTGGTGCTGTCCTTGCTGTAACACAGACTTTGCCTTCAGTAACTTTGGATGCTTTTGTATGAACCTTTCATAGCTGGTAGAATTGCAGGCTTGCTGAAGTCATGCCGAAGCCGGCTGGGAAGTTTGCTGCTTAACCCACTCACAAATCAGCTGGTGAGCGATGGCCTGTTTGGGAGGGAACCAGGGTAAAAAACTACCATCGTCTCGCTTTGAAGATCTGGGCTCTCTCTTGAGACCCTCCACGATCTCCTCCAGGCCAAACCACTGGGCTTCCTCTAGTTCCAGGCTGTTCATGCTGATCTGGAAAGAATTGAGAGAGTACCAGTTCCTTAAATCAGATTTAAATGTGGGCAGCGGAACCTGGCTTGTTCTTGCCCCCACAAAGACCCTACGCTAGAATGCCCAGAGTGTTTTCTCCATGCCTGAATTAAGTGCTGATACTATCTGCCAGTGCTTTGTTGTCTTGGTTCCCCTAGGGAAGCCACAAACCAGGTAGCCCTATTCTTATTGCACTGGCCTGCAAAGTACCAGTGGCTGAGCACGGTGGCAGAATCTGCGTGTTCTATGGCAAATAGATATTGACACTAGGGAGTACCTCCTCTGCAAAGCTGAGAGGGGGAAATACAGGGGTGTTGGGCTCTGGGCTTGTATATATGCTGTGCAAAATCTGGCACGTTGCAACAGAGGATAGGATTATTTTGTTGTTTGTTCTTCACTTGTAGAGAAAGCCAAGGGAAGAGTGGATCTGACGCTCTCCAAAGTGAGGTCCATGGACTGAAAGAGATTTTGCTATGTAAGGCAGGCGGTGAAATGCCTCCGGGGAACCTGAGCCAGCTCACCTCAGCCTGCTGGGCTCTCACCAAGGCGTGACAAGCTATCATTAAGCAGCTGCTGGGAAAGGGCCAGTGCTGAGAAGCTGAGTACCAGAGCGACTCCACCTCCAGGCCCACCTCTTCTGCCACCTCCCGCCGGACTGTCTCCTCCACGTTTTCACCTAGAAGCAACCAAAGTTAGGTAAGGACGGCCTGGCCTCAGGGCAGCAAACCCCTGGCAAAGAAAATGTAGGCACGCTCATTTCTGAGGTGTTCCAGCCCTGACCGCAGGAGCTCCGACTGCGCTGACCTGGAAACGCTTGTCGGCAGAATGCTCAGGTACATCCAACAGCAATGCTTACCTCCCTTAAACAGAGGCATCAGAGACATTTTTGGCTTTGTCTATATACAGCTGGTGGACAGAACAATGCTGCCTCTCTTCATCATTTGCCTTTTTAAGCCATTTTCCCTCCTGTAACAAGAGGTCTGTAGTTTTTCTTCTGAGCCAGACTGTACTAGGTGCAGAAAGTATCTGGGGTTCTACCCTGGGGAGCCTTATACTTGTATTTACCATCAGGGACTAGAGAAACTGATACACACCCGTAATTCCCACTCTCTTCAGATACATATGGCTATTTTTAATTCTGTCTGAATGGCAACACCAATCTATTTGGATCCAGTATGGTTTTTCCCCTGATATCACCTATGTTTCCATCCTCCTCTGTGAACGGGCGTTTGTTTGCTTGATGTCCCATCATTCTGCCCCCAAGCCCTGCGTGTCCGAGGCCACCACTGCTGGATCGGAGACCGCCTTACCCATGTCACAGAAGCCCGACAGAGCGGTGTACATCCCCTGGGGAAATGAGGGCTGGCGTGCGAGGAGGCACCGGCTCCCATCGGACACCAGGGTGATAACCACTGGAGACATCTAGCAAACGCACCAAAAAGCAAAGCAAGTTGGTCAGACCAAACGAGTAAGTGCAAATTGTCGCTTCCCCCAGCCGGCTGGGGGGGGTCACTGGATGAACACCCAGCTACGTGCAAAGCCCTCCTGCTGCCTTTTACAGGTCCCAAGCATGGGCTTGTCGCCCCAGAGCCCCTGTGTTCCCTACCTTTGCTGTTCAGGCGCTCACCTGCGGGTAGTAAGTTATTCCGCTGGCGTGGCAGACACGCTTGCTGCCAGCTACGTTTTTCTGAGTGGGCTGCCCAGTTTTGCTACAGTACTGGTGGGAATCGTGCCACCGGAGAAGGGACTGGGCCTGCGAACACCAAGAGAGAAACACAAATCTGTCATAAAACTGGGGCGAAGAGATGATCTGGAGCAGTCTCCCTGAATGATACTTCGCTGTCTTCTCCCCAGCACGCAGTCATGGGGATAAACTCTGGTTCTGCTTGGGAGCCCCAGAAAGGTAAATTAAGAATGGGCACTGCTTTGAAAAATGGCAGATTCTGCAATTGATGTTTCGTGCTTCTTGCTTTAGCATCCAAACTTGAGCATGTTCGGGGGAGGTGGGGAAGAGTTGTTCCTTATTGGGATATAATGGGAGTAGTGGTGGGAAAGGAACTATTCTAAGGAGTCTCCAACTCTGAGTACCTTCTTGAAAAACAGCCCGAGCACCACAAACATTACAGAGCAAGAAAAGAAACATGAGCTATCTCTACTTATGGGTCAGGGCAGCTGATGTTCACACACAGGTCTTTTCTTAGGGCTTCCAAGCATACGGCATCTGCAGAGTAACAGCTTATAAGCGAGCAGTTTGAAAAAAGCAGCTCTGAGAGAAGATGGATTAAGTTTGCTTGTGAAAATTCCATTTGCCTAGAAGATTACAGAAAACTAGTGCCTGATAGTTTTTAAGCTGAGGACAAACTGGGGTTGCTGTGGCTGCTGCTAAGATGAGGGTGTTTCACGCTGGACATAGAGCAGGTCGATGCTAAATGGCTAATTACTACGGTCATCTTTAAGCCACTTGTCTGATTCTCTTTCTGTTGCAGCTTGCTTTTGGGATGGCAAATTTGGGAAAATTGCTGTAGTTTATGGTGCATTTGTACCTAGGTCACTGAAAGTGTACAGGAGGTACTTCCACAATACGTATTAAATCATAAAACAATATGGGAGACAAGGAGAAGGGCTGATGTTAGAAATTGCAACTTCTAAAAGTAGAAAATTCTGTACAATACCGAAGCCAGCAAAGGAGAATCTTTCCCATCCACAACGAAGAGAGCCTTTCGTAGGTCAGTAAACGACCCCTTGAGTTCAGACTCAATGACCGATTTCTCCAAGGCACCTGTTTAAAAAAAACAACAACAAAAATCTTTGATCTCATAAATTGCAGTTATTATCCCAACTCTATGCCCTTCATTGTTCCGGTATACAATTTCTGGAAGTTCCCATGGAAGTGACATCACGTCAGTGGTAATATTCCCAAATGTTAAGTGGCCTGCCAACAGCCCACCTTTGCTAACACACGCACAGGAACAGCGGTGCAGTTTACAGAATCTTAGAATTCCAGGTTGGAAGGGACCTCAAGGATCATCTGGTCCAACCTGTCTAGCCAAGAGCACAGTCTAGACAAGATGGCCCAGCACCCTGTCCAGCTGAGTCTTAAAAGTGTCCAATGTGGCTCTGACCCACCGCGTTCACAACAGCTCTACAGAGATTCAACCGAGTCCTCTTTGACAGTAAATGTTCACCCAGCAAGGACCAGGGAGGCTGCCTAGGCAGCGTCTTTATCTCAGTGCATCAAACGTGATGCTGACACAGATGGAAGAGACGTCATCCCAACCTAAATCCAGGGCAAAGCGTGGTACGTGCTCGTCTGAACAATCGATCAGCACCGACTTCTCTATCCACTGTTCAGCCTCATTGAATTTCTCCAGGATCCTTTTCATCTCTAAACAGGGAAAGAAAGGGGAAGAGAAAGCTGTGATGAAAGCAAATTTATACAACCGTGATGCTCTGTCTGGATCCTCAAGGCACACACAATCTTGGCTCAAGGCGGGGTGCTCATGCGAGAGAGGGGACCAGACACATGGTCCCACCTGGATGGAGACCAAAAGTCTGGCTCTCCTCCTAGCTATTGGAAGTTTTGGCCGTGTCAAGCTAAAGACGCAAATGTCGTAATGCTTGGGGAGCAGCTATCCGTTCTGTTTCTGTCCTACGCCAGCCGATACCTTTCTCTCAAAGACAACTTCTGTGTTACACCAAATAACCTTTGTCAGTTAGACCTTGCTCGATTCCCTGCTGGCCCTTTCCCTTCAGAAGGCATGGTCCCAAATGTTTAAAACTGATCCTCTCAAACCAGATCAGGTGTATGTTGATACCGTACGTGTGTGAAGAGCATGAGCTTGTGTTGGCATGCCAAGGTTTTAACTCTAAATAGTCTTTGCTTGTTAACAAACAGCGTGCTGCATGTAGCAGGATGTTCCTCCACAGCCTGACAGAGTTTTCAAGCCCCATGTAAGGGGTTGCTTATTGCAAATGACTCTGTATCATTGATCTGGGAGGTGTTTCTTTCCGGACACCCGCTTACCTGCTGCGCTGAGCTGAGGTACCAAATATTTCTTCCCAACTTTCTGCAGGAAGGGGGAGAGATGGTGAAAGAGGTAGAAAGTTCCTGAGGTCTGGGCTTGTCTACAAAGGCTATCATCTTCCTTTAGCTCATTTAAGTATCTGCAGTGAGAAAAGAATTGGGAAGATGAATTCAGGATCATGTTGAGATTATCTGTGTTACCCTTATTTGAATGCATGTGTTTTGCACAGAGCAGGGGGGCTGAGCGGACAGTACAGAATTTATGTATTCCACTTGCTCCTAGAGTTTTTGACAGCTGAGCCTACTCTTTGGTGGGCTGTAGCCTGTAGCGAAGGTGCCGCGTGGCAGAAAATATTGCAATTCTTACTACCACACAAGTAGCCTCAAGTCTTGGACATCCGAGAAGATCAAGCAGCCCAGTCTCTTAATCCAAGAGGTCTGCTTTATAGGCATGACCATGTGTGTGCAGGAAACCTTGGTCTTCCCTTTTATCCCCCCCAGTCTGGGTTTGGCAAGGCTGCTGAGGACTTGGGGTGATGAATACGCTTCCCATCAGGCTGCGTGCATCACTGCAGGGTACGTCCTACCTGTCAGGCCGACGTGAGGAGTAGAGACCAAGCTGAAGTCTAAGGGCCCAGCTGGCCAGGGCCTGAGTTAGGCAAAGCGATCGTTGGAAAAAAGGGCGTCAGGATGTGCTTCTTTCAGACTGTTTGAAGTAGTATTTAAAACGAGGCGAACAGCATCGCCTCAAGTCTGCCTTGCATTTTAAGAGCTCGTTAGCTAGGAGAGTAAGCATAGGCATTCATTAACAGAGCTTCAGCCTGAGAGAACCCGTTCTTATCAGTGGTGGAGGGAGTGGAGAGGTTCTGGCTGTTGGCATTTACAGAGCTCACATAGCATGACTGTACTACTGCCGGACTGTTAAAAGATTAACCCCCGGGTTAGACTGAGGTAGGGCTGCTTGTGGCAGTGGACGCAAGAGTGCCAAACTCCAGTCTTCTCACTGTACACAGGAATCAGAGGAGAACTTACCTCATTTTTCTAACATAGGTAGAATGTGACCTGCAGAAAAGCGAGGAGGCTCTTCTGTACACCACTTGATAAATTGCAGCCATAACCAACACCGACAGGTAGCTGCCTCCGCCTAAAAAGAGAAGCACAGAATATAATGCAGTGGCCCTGCAAAGTTAACTTTGATTTAAAAGGCGCAATAACCCACTGCTACCAGAAACTTCCCTCTCGCAGAGTCTGCGGAATGCTGGCATCTGCTTTCTAAAATTATCGCTTTGGTCGTCGTCTCTAGTTGCACATCAAACCCAGTTTCAGGCAATTTTTAAGGCTATTTAAAGAGACCTCAGTTTGTTTCCATCTGTGAGCATGCACAGAAGGTCTTACAGAAACGGCTGTAAGACTGGGCTCAGTGTTCCCATCCTTAACTCCTGTATCCCTGGGGAAAAGAGCAGTGAAGGTGGCCGCTCTCTTTGTTTGTTTCCTACACAGTTGCAATGGCCTCGATCCAACCGAGCATCCTATTGCAGCAGACAGTAGAATCTGTGGGAAAGGCACTGATGCCAGAAGAGAACGAAAGAAAATACCGGCTGCGGAAGAGAATTCCCCGAGTTAGACGAGAGACAGTGGTTGCAGCTGAACTGGATCATCGCCAGCTATGAATGTGTTGGGGTTTTTTTGTGCCAAAGGATCCTACCACGTTTTCAGCTCAGGCAGTCACGGGCTGCAGTTTGAACTCGGCTTCAGGATGTCAGAAGCCAGCCAGAAAGCGCTACCGCCTCTAGCATTCGTCTGAAACAAAAAAGAACTACGATTCGTAACCCTTAACGGCTGTTCCGAGCCTTTCACTTTTCAGCCACGGAACTCGAAGCCCTTTAAGGAGGAAGTTTTGTTTGCTTCGATTTACAGGCACGCAAGCAGCACCGAAGAGGTGTCCGTGAGTCCTTCCTTTCGGTAAAGGTCAGCGATGGCGCCCGAGCGGAGCCCGTAGCCAGCGGCGTGGAGGCTTTGCCTCGCGGCTTCTGACATCCCTGCCCCGGATCCCCCTTTCCCACTGTCTCGGCTGAGGGAGGTCTTCACCAGGATGATCCCTGGGGGAGCCAAGCCTGCTGGGGGAGAGCATCGGCGTCCCTGCTCGCCGCTTCAGCCGCAGCAGTGGGAGCTCTGGGCACGCTGCCGACAGGCTGGGGCGGACCCAGGCGAGGATGGCGACCGTCGCAGAGACCCTGTCTGAAACAATTTCGTGGCGCGACGATTACGTGTCCCCCGCTTCTCTCCACGCCCCCCTCCCGTCCCCCACGTCTCGCTCGTATAGCCGGGCGTGTGAAAATCTCCAGCATGGCAGCCAGCGCTGAATGGAGGAATTTACAAACAGCTCCGCACTTTGCTGGGGAATGAGCAGGAGGAATGGTTTGTACCTGGAACGATGAAACGCAGCGTATGCAGGCGTTTAACCCCTTCCTTTCTAGGAACCACGATGCCAGATTTTTGGTTAGGCTCACTGCAAACTCAGAGCCAGTAAAAACTTGATCTCGGGAGGCCAGCCCAAGCTCCCCTGCCTTGCCTGTCGGTCTCGCCTAGGCTGCACAGGCGGCAGGGGCTGGATCCAGGCCTGCATTCCCCAGGCGTTTTCCCCACTTACTGCGCTCTGTGCAGAAGCAGTGCTGTCTCCAGCAGCAGGGATCAGCTAGGAGAGCCCCGCGTTGACCCCCCGAAGCATTGCTCCTACAGCAGCTCTCTCCTGCTGGGGCCGAGTCACTCTGGCCCCACTGGGAGCACTGGGAAATGTAGTTCTGCACAGGCTGCACGCAAGCCCTTGGCAAAGCTAGACAGCTGACTTATCTGCTCCGGATTTTCATTAACTCCTGGGGTTAGTGAGGCTGCCCGGGAGTAAACTCTCTCTTCCCCCCCCCCGCCATCAGACCTCCACACGCCGTATTTTGCCATCGGCAATCCACATGCTGTATTTTGCCAAGCAGAAGTTATTATGAGCACAAAACTGCTGCAGTAATTTGTGCTGTTCTTAGCAGAGGAGCTTGTTCCTCTTAGTTGCTTTCTTCCCCCCCCCCCCCTTTTTTTTTTTTCACCCCAAAACTTCTCTGGTTTTTTGTATCAGTAACATAAGAGCGTTGTTTAAAGCTAAGGACCATACATCCTCAATCAGGAAAACACACCAAGAGCTGTATATATCTAAAGGATGGAGCTGTTGAGTGTTCAAGCTCCAAAACCCGCAGCTGAATTTGCAAGTGAATAGCTCTGATTAGAAAGCCTGCTTTGCCAAGACAGATGTCAGAATAATGACAGATATTTTTCATGCCTTTATAACTGAACAAACAGATGCCTCTCAAGTACTGAAAACATTATTCTGGGCTGGAACCTACCTGCCTATACTTAGCACAAAGGGAATTTGATACACATATGAAAGTAAATGTTTTCAGGGCAGCCTTATGCTTTTTGGCCATGAATGGAGGCATTCTAATAGAGAATTTGCATCATGTAGTTTGAGAGCATAGCTTGTAAAAATAATGGGGGGGGGGGGGGAAATAGCACTCTCGTTACCAGCGTTACTTGCAAGTTTAGGCCTAATTATGCTTGACTGCTATTTGTGCGCTTCCTGAAACAGAGCAAGCCCAAGCTTATTAATCCACTAGGCTAACTGGATTAATGGACAAAACACATCTTCCCTTAATAAGATAAAGGATTGAAACATAATCTCTAAGGGAAGCATCCACCCTGCCTTTAAAACAAACTAACAGATTTATTGACCCCGACTGCCCCCCGAAATGGATCTGGCAAGAAGAGCTGGCTTTAGAGGGAAGCGGTTGGGGGAGATACTTTGGACCTCAAATCTTCTTCAGCCCAAAGCAACAGGTAAGGGGTAAATGCACCCCTATCCATGTGAAGGATTGAAAGCTGGAGCTCTAATGCTGCGGTGTAAAGACTCCTTGGATGGCAGCGCAGTGCGGTAGCCTCTTGTTGCTATATGCAGCTGGAAAAAAAAAAATATCAAGGATTAGCCCAATCATGTTTACCTGGGCACTGTGCTGTGTGAAGATGTGCAGAGAAAATAAGATTAGTCACTTCTGTGACTGATCTGACCCGTGGGAAGCCATGCGGTCTAGGAGAGATTCCTTGTGCCTACACCTGCTTGTGACTGCACATCGCCCAATTAAATATTGCTGCAGCACATAAGCAGGGGAGATGATTTTGAAACTACCGGAGGCTTTCTCATAATTTGTTTGAGTAATTATTTAATTTAAGGAGCACAAACACCAGTTGTCACTTTGGCACCGAATTGCCTCCTTGTGAGTATTTTTGAGCCAGGCCCTGAGTTGTGGGGATTGCACCTATAAAGCGTTATTTGTCCCCTGCAGGTACTGTACCCCCTGCCAGACGCGATCCTATGAGCGAAGTGAAGGCCTGGCTATACAAATGCATCTCTGACAGCTTCCTGTAGGTTGCTAATTTGAGCTTTGGCAGGCCACCAGGGGAAGCGAATCCCGGAGACTGTCCTGATGCAAGAAGAGCAAACAAAAGGAGCAGGCAAGGAGGACGCAAGCAGTGGGAACAAATACTTGTGACCTCTTACATGGACGAGACTGCAAAACAGGCAAATCTTTGGTCCTGTGTTGCTAAGGTGGTGTGGGTTTTTGGGTTTTGTTTTTGGTTTTTTTTTTTAAATCTGGGTTTGTAAAATAACTCATATAGCAGTTGGTAAAAGATTTTTCAAGTCAGAGTAGTGGCTGGAAAATGTAATTCTAGGCTAATAACGGTTATACTAGTAGTCTTGCTTTTTCTTGCTGCTCTGTTTTGTGTCTTTCCAGCTGCCCTCAATAAGCAGCAACGAGCATTAGAATTGCTAACAGCTGGCCCTTGGAAAACAACTGTTAATTGCTTTAAATGCATAAAACTAGTAGACTCACATTGAAAGCTTATGGTCAAGCCACAAGAAACCTCTTGGTCAAAAAAACTACCTTATTTCTTTTTTAGGAAGAGACCAAGGAAAGACAAACCACTTCTTTAAAGAGAAAGCTTAATGAGTAGTCTTTCCCTCTATCATTAAATTTTAGATGCAAGCTACCCAAATCTGGCCTTGCTCTAAAGTTAGACTTGTAGCGAGCATTATGCGTATGCGGGACAGTTGCTCGTACTCGGGGTGGGGACCTTGAAAGGCAGAAACTGTCTAATTAGACACTGCTGATTACCTTCTGCGGTCCTGGCGCTTGCGCAGGCGTAGAGGAGATGCCCTAAGGTCTGAAGGACGCTTTAGCAGGATTTGCTCGTTTCAGCTGATTGGGGTAGCATGCTTGCGTTTTGTCTTTTCCCCCCTCCCTGCTGCTGTTGGTTAGGGCAGATCCTCAAACCCTGGCACTCATTTGCTGCGCTACACAAACTAACCGGTGGGTGAGACAGGCCCCAGCCTCTTGACTGCAGGTAATGACTTCATCTTGGGAGCAGACTGACGTTGACACGCAAGCACCGTTTGATGAACGCGTGTGAAACTCCATGAGGCTTCATCCCTTTTCAAAGGGTAAACTGAAGTTGTCGATACGCATTAAAAAGCTAAGCAGTACCGTGAGCTAGCTCAGTGTGGTGTCAAGATGAGTCGCCCGTGTCTTAAACACTGCATGCAGGTCACGGCCCGTTGTCTCTAAAAGGATACTGAAGAACTGGAAAAGGTTCAGAGAGGACAACCAGCATGACCAAAGACTTGGAAATTTGGCTGCTGCAAGGAACTAGGCAGGCGCTGATGCTTCAGCCTCCATAGAGGGTAGGTACCAACTCTTCTGTGCCTCTTCCCACGCAGGAACCTGGTTAATCAGACCTAACGAGCTGGGGTCACGTTCCCAGTGAACAGGCGGAGGTGGTTTTCCATGCCCTGGCTAAGGGACGGTGCAACCGCTAGGTAAGGGGTGCTGGGGATGCAAACCAGTTCTCGCTCAAGAGAGGAGAAATGCTTAAGGGAGAACTCCGTTGAGGGTTACTAAATAGATGGACCACATCAGGCTGAGAGCATCCCGAAAAGTGTTTGGAGGCTATTGGCGGTATTCTAGGCAGCTAAAAGAAAGCTTTGATGTGAGCCGCTACAGCTGTGTCCTTGTGAGGCCTCTTGTGCTTCATTCTTGTTTTAGACCGGCCTTTCTTGTCGTAACCTTCAGCTCAGGGCCTACGGAGCGCTGCTACAGGATTGCTCCGAAAAGGCAGCACGTTGTTAGGCTTGTGCTTGCTACAAAGGGGCCGGCGTTTCTGCTAGAGAACGCACAGGGCTCTGCAAATCCTAAAGAAAGCCTGAAAGCCGCTTGTTCTGCCGCGGTTCTCCCCCAAAGCAGCGTTCCTGTTGCACTTGCTCTTAGGGATTGTAAGTGCTTCTTAACAAGGTGCCGCCACACCAAATCGCTCTTGCCAAGGCCTGCGCGAAGCCGCCCAGCGCCACCGGCGTTTGACAGCAGGCGATAAGGCGCAAGACCAGCGCAGAGCCGGTCGCAAACAACCTTTTAGTGCGACGGGAACGTCAGTGACTACGCCGGAGCTGAGGAAGGCAGGAGAAAATGAGTAAGTACTCTCTACCTAGCCGGCAGAAAGCACCGATGAGGGCAGAAACAGATTCATGGAGCAAGACGATGCCATCCGTATTGGAAACAACTCTTGATTTGACTGCTTGGTAGATGCCAAAATCCTGGGCTCCTTTTAGCAGAAACTTCTTCGCCCTCAGCCCCGTGCTGACCAATACAAATGAGCCTGCTACTAAACGTGCTAATAAACTTCTCGTCGTCGTTCTCCACCGTCTGCCTTTCTAAAAATATCCGAGTAGTGCAAAAGATGATGAGGAAGCAGTGAATCTCGCTATAGAAAGAATCTGAATGCCTCTATGGCGTGTGAGGATTTGCCAAATCTCTAGAAGCTGCTGTTAAATCTCTGGCTAGATATGATGGACTTTTTGGATAAATAGGGCTTTAGCTAGATGCCTCCGCTAGAAGCTTGGATATCATTCCAGTGTTTCCTGCTAGTTGTAGGAGTTGTATTTCTGTTGGAAGATGACCAAAACGAGAGGAAAGGAAGGATTATTTTTTTTGACGGATAGTTCCACTAAAAACTGGCCTTCTTCCTGCTCTGGCGCAGCAGCACTCGCAGTGCTGGCGATGCAGTTGGCTGTGCGGACACACGTGTCCACATCTGGGCAAGAAATGACTAAATTCACTGAATGCTGTTGGTTTGGTTTTTGTTTTGTTTTGTTTTGTTTTTCCCCTGTGAGATGTGTTGTAGCTCAACAGTCTTCCCCCAAATGGGGCGTAACACCCGATGTTGGGATGTTTGCTCTGCAAAAGACATTGCTGAGGGAGTTGAAGCTGAGGTAACAGTTTAGGGAAGAAATCTTAACTTATGGATCGTGCTGCAACCTCCAGTTACCTCTTACGAATGAGGTAGTTTTAAGCCAGTTGAAAGCAACCCTGCTAAAGAATGTGGGTTAGAAGGGGATTTTGACCCCTGTTACATCTTTGCCAGCACTCTGTAATTGCTGTTGTGAAAGCTTTCCAGCTAGGGGCAGCCAAAAACATCCATCTTAAAAGAAGGAAGATCACAGGCAGGCTAGGCTAGTGAGGAGATGATTCTTTATTTGAAGCCCGCATCTAAACAGAAAGGAAAAATTGCTTATGAATGTCCCCTGTTCTAACTTAATTGTTGGGAACTACAGTGAACAAACAACTCGTTTATTTATGAGCTCCTAGAAAACAAAGAGCAGTCAGCATAGATCTGTCATGGCAAGACACATCCAGGCAGCTTTAATGTCTTTCTGTGACAGCTGAGACCTCCTGCGTGCCAGAGAGGGGCGAGAGGTGATGTACTTTGGGGTGCAGCTGTTGAAACCGCCTGGGAAGATGCCTTTGGGATCCGCAAAGCTCAGATGAAAGCCCACGAAAGGAGAAAGGAGAGGAGGCTGTTTCAGGAACAGCACTTGATGAAGGTACCGTTGATCTGGAAGCATCTTCACCTGGACTTGGCAAGAGAAGACTAATGAAAGCACTGGCTACCAGCAAGGACTTGGATGATGAAAATCTGCTGTGAAATGTAGCTGGTGACACCAGCCGGAGAGTGGGAGGTGCAAGGCTGGTTTAGAATTGAAATAATCAATAGAAGCTAAAGCACCAGTCAGGGATAAACGAGACGAGACCGAGCGAGCGTTAGCTGTGCGAGTGGAGGAGGAGAGCCGGCCCGCCAGCTCCAGAAACGAGAATCTGGGTGGCTTACACTAAATTGAGCATCCAACGCCAATCGCCGTGGTCGAGAAGCCAATGCCTCTGGCGTGCCTATTCAGAAGTGTCAGGGAGGAGCTGGGGAAGCCATTGCTGCCTCGGCGGGAACACGGGGCCCTGCTGCCAGCTCTGCCCACCAGCAGCACCCTCCCTCCTCGGGGGAGCCGAGGGGCACGGTGGGGCACGGTCCCGCAGGGCCCAGCTGCCCCGGCAGCAGGACCAGGGCATTTCAGGCCCGTTCTGGGAACTTTTATGCCAAAAGTTTTATGCCAGCTCTGGAGCCCTCAGCACAAGGAGGACAGGGAAGTGTTGGAGCGGGGCCAGAGGAGGGCTACTAAAATGCTCCGAGGGCTGGAGCACCTCTCTTATGAGGCCAGGCTGGGAGAGTTGGGGGTGTTCAGCCTGGAGCAGAGGAGGCTGCGGGCAGAGCTGAGTGCGGCCGGTCAGGGCTTCAAGGGGGCCCAGAGGAAAGGGGGGGACAAGCTTTTTAGCAGGGCCAGCTGGGACAGGACAAGGGGGGATGGCTTTAAACTGAAGCAGGGTAGGTTTAGGCTGGATCTAAGGAAGCAATTCTTTCCAGTGAGGGTGGTGAAACACTGGCAGGGGTTGCCCAGCGAGGGGGTGGAGGCCCCATCCCTGGGACCATTCCAGGCCAGGTTGGCCGGGGCTGTGAGCAACCTGATGTGGTTCAAGGTGTCCCTGCTCCTGCAGGGGGGTTGGGCTGGGGGACCTCTGGGGGTCCCTTCCAACCCAAAACATTCTGGGATTCTATGAAAAATGCCGCTGCGGGCTTAGCGCCTCTCACCGTCTCTGCCGTGGGTGCAGGGCCGCGTTTCCACCCGATCTCCCCGCTCTGTGATTAAGAAGAGGTCACACACCCACACCCCCCCCCGCACGGGGTGCCTGGCGGGGCGGCGGGGGGACCCGGCGGGCCGGGCGCCCACGTGGAGCGGCGGCGGCGGCGCCTGCGCAGTGGGGCGGCCGCCGCTGTGACCGAGCTCACGTAGCGCGCGGGCCGCCCGCCCCGCCCCCCTCCCCTCCTCGCGCGGGACGGGGGGGGGGGGCGTGGCCTGGCCGCTATAAAAGCCGCCGCGGGGCCGGCCGCGCGCGGTGGGTCACGCCACGGGGCAGCGCGCGAGAGTCCCGCGCCGCCGCTCCCCCCGCTCCTCGTCAGCCGCCGCCCCCCCCGCGCTCAGGTGAGGCCCGGCCGCCCCCGCCTCTCGCCGGCGGCCGTTGCGCGGGCGGGACGGGGCGCGGTACCGTGAGGGGAGCGGCGGGGTCCGGGCGCCGCGGCGGTGGCGGCCGCTACGTGGGGCGGGGGTGGGGGCGATACGTGGCAGCGCTCCGCCGCCGGCCCTCCCGGCGAGGGGCCCGGTGCCCCGGCCGTTACGCAACGGGAGCCGGCAGCCCCGGGGGGGGCGGCCCCCCGCACCCTCCGTCCTGGCTCGCCCCCGGGGCTGCGCGGGGCAGGTGGGCTCCCGGCCTTCGGTTGGGCACCGCTCCAGCCGGGGGCGGCGGCGGCGGCTGCTGCTGCTCCGGGGGCTGAAGAAGAGGGCGGGAGCGGCGTGCAGCTGGTGGCCGGGCTGCCCCGCGGGGGTGAAGAGTGCTCGGGCGCCGAAACGGCTTCACGTTGGGATGGGTGAGAAGTTACTTCGCGTCGTGATTTCCCTCTCTTCCTGCTGCTTTGGGCTGGATCCAGCCAGCTGCGTTAGGGAAAACCTGCCGTGCGTCTAACTGCGCCGTCAGCTGTGCCTTGGAGCAGGGGTCTTGAGGGGACCTAACCTGGCTAGAAGGGAAAACTCCCACATGGAGTCTACAGGATGCTGTTGAACGAAGAGAAAATAAAAATGTCAGAGTGAATCTCCCGGTTTACCTGAAAAGCTGGGTGTTCTTAGAAGAAAGATGCTTCGGGGTTACAGAGAGAAGGTGTCAAAAGGATTGCCCAGCATTTGGTCTCAGGCATTATTTTTTTTTTTTCTGCTGAACTCAATGAGAGGAGTTGCAGAGGTGCTCGAGCGCTTAAGCATTCTCCTACTTTGGCTACATAAAGATGCAGTGCTCAGGGTTTTAGGAAATGAAAGAGGCTATTGGTTGCAGCAAGTAGATGAATGTTAAATGCAGCTTCTTAGGATGCCCAAGACTATTCAGCTAAGCATGCAAATGGCACTTTGGCAGGGGTGGAAAGGAAAGGTAATGACTTCCCAGTTTGTTTGGGAGGCAGAGGCCTGCTTTTGGGATAAGAGATGTTCTCCGTCTTGCTGTTCTGCGCCCGTTACTACTTGTGGATCATGGCTGGATACGTTTGAATGTCTTGAACCACGCTACAAAGCATTTGATTTGATCTAGAGTACTCTGCACGGCTTCTTCATTATTTTTTCCCCCTCTTGGGACTCAAAGTAACAGGAACGTGCCTAAATCTTGCTATGCTAAGAGGGTTAATTCTGCTCTTTAAGCAGTGGTTGTGGCATAGGTAGGCATATCTCTTCCAGCCATTACTTCATTTAGAAGCTGAAGCAGCAGCACCATCTCATGAACTGCTGTCCAGGCAGCCCTCCTAGGCAGTTCCTGATCTGCGCTCTTCACACCGGCTGGCTCATCTGATAAACCACATTAGAAATGAGCGTGTGTGGGGGGGAAATCACTACCTCGCCTCCCAGCAGTGAAGAGCTGATGTGGGATTATTAGTTCCCTTTGCTAATTCACTGTGTAGCACTACGCACGACGGGTCATCTGCTGGCGCAGCTGAGGGGGTCATGTGGAGACAGGAGCTGCTGCAGAAACTTTGGTTGGACGACAGGGTTAACATGTGCATTGGGAGCTATGCGTCGAGCCAGGAGAGGGAGCACGGCTCTCTGACCTGTAGAGATTTAAGTGTTGTTGTATAAAGAATGGTTTTAAAATCGAGTGTTTAAAGCTGTGGTTTTGAGGCGCGCATGTAGATTAGAAACTACCCGGTGCAGTTTGAAAGACGTTAGGGATAGATAATGAGTAATGCTCTGGAAGGAGTGAGGATAAATAGAGGTTTGTGGGAGGAAAACTCTTGCCTCCATGTTGAGGTTGATATAGATAAGGAAACTTTTTTTTTTTTTTTAAGAAAGCAGTCTGAAAGAATATACCTGTTAAAAACCAAAAACTTATTTGATAAATTGTGCCTGTTTAACTGAGGAAAGACTGCAAATAAAGTCTGTGCTGAAACAGCATCTTTGCTGTCACTTGTGTTCTTGCAACAACTTCAGAATGACTCGCTGTTCCCCTTCTGCAGGCTTTCTGCTACTGTGGAGCCACCTGCCGAGCTACAACCTCGGCCTAAAAGAGCTCTTCTCTGTTCCTGTTTTTCAGCTGCTGATCACTGGGATTGTCCTGCTTTCTTTATAATCATTCTTAATATCTGAAAACATTCTGTGTATCTCTATAGATACTCTGCTAATCCTTGAGCAGAAGGATAAATAGAAGGATAGCCTCCTGCTTGTTGTGTCTAATAAGTGCTCTGCTCCATCGCCTGTGTTCTTTGTCTTGGCTTAGGAAGTTAAAACAAGTGTGCTCTGAGAGGGCTGTGTCCATTCAGTCTCAGTCTGGAATGAAACCAAGCTAAAACTTGCTTTGGTTCCTTGGGTATAAATTGTCTACGAGCACGCCTGTTCTATACCCAGACTCACAAATGTTGTCTTCAAGTTGGCAATAAATGATACTTAAAACACATCACCTACTTGACTCTAAAATTTATTCTTCTCTCTTACTGGATTATAATATTACTTACATATATATATTATATATAAAGATTCTATTACAGCTATGTCATTAAAAAGAACCCTAACCATGCCATGTTCTTTTGTTAGCAGCAATTCTAGGAAAATCTTTCTTCTCTCGCTGCTTGGATCTTAACTCTAAAACAGCCTTTAAACATGACGTGCTAGAGAATTTGGGGAACTGGATTCTAATGTTTCTGTCCGGCGAGACTGTTAAGCAACAAAGACAGCTAAATGTTCTTGGTGCTTAGTATTTTCTCTGGGAAAGTTCTTTCCTTTTGAGTAGTATTCCCAGTCACATCGTGTCATGAGGTTGTAACTTGAGTTGTTCTGGAGACAAAGGTTTAGTGCAGTGAGCCGCTATCGTTTCTGGTACTATCCTCTTCCTTGCCCCCAGCTTAGCTCAGTTTAACTGATTTTTTTAAACATACAGTGGGATACAGTAAGGGTTGTGAGAGTGGACTAGTATGTAAATCAAAAGTTGAGGATCTTGGTGATACAGTTTTGACTCCGGGCCTTGCAGCAGGCTTAATTTTGAGTAGGTCACTTATTCCTTACTTAAATAAAGAAGCTGTTTTGGAATTTAGTTAGAGCTATTCCAGAATAATTCCGCGTTGAAGTACACCTTCGGTTTCCATTTTCTGGGTTCTGGTAAGCACCTGGGAGCTTGGAATTGGCAGTGGGGAGGCTTGTATAATAAACATCTTCAGCTAAATGCTTCAGTCTTTGGTCACCAATTAGCGTGACCTGGATCGTTTTGAGGTTCTGTCACTCTCTAGTTTGTCTCAATTTCACTTTTCCTTCTGCTTGCATGGATGCTATGTGCACATCCACTCTCCTATGACTTTTGCAGGTTGTTCCTACTTGTAGGGCAGAGCTGGACTTTTTAAGAAGTCCTCAAAAAACCCACCTCTAAGCTTCATCATTTGAAATGGCATTTGTTGTCCCTGCTGTTTGGGGAATCCTGTGCTGCGCTTGGCAGTATCGTTTGTCTAATTGCTGCTTTGTTTTCCTTGTATCTTCATATTTGTTTGTTCTTTGCTATTTTTTCCCCCATGTGTTTTTTTTCCTCCTCTGCCATATTTTACTGTTTCAAAGCTCGGCAAATGTACTTCTGACGGGAAGTCGGAAGGCTCCCGTGTTAGAGCTGTCAGCTGGACTCCCACTTCTGTATGTGGGTAGCGGATTCCTCCTCTCCGAGATGCTCAGCTGCCATCTTTGCGTGTGCCTGGGGGACACTGCTGAGGAGGAGAGTCAGACCGACAGGAATAATGTAGAGAGGATTTTCATCTTGTTTTACTTCATGTCGCTGACAGGAAGAAATTAAGCCTACTTATTTGGCAGCTTGTGCATCTAAGAGATCTCCAGCATCTATCTTAACTGAGCTTTATTTTCTTTGATTTGGGAACCTGTAGTTGATCCTTCTGCAGTAGTCTTGAAAGCTGTGCTACTTAGCAACTGCTGCCGGGGCAGCGAAGGCTTGGCTGGCCGCTGCCTTGGGCTCTGTTTCCAACTCTATGAATTCCGTCTGGGAGGGAAGTGATCTTGGGTGGCTGAAAGCTATTACGGGAGTCTGAGTCCTTGCGAATGACAGAAAATCTGGAGACCGTGAAAGGAAAGAAAAATGAAGTTGGAAGTGACCTCTGGCTGTCATCTAGCCTAACCTCCCATTTGAAGTTGGGTGAGCTTGGAGGTTAGGTTAGGCTGCACATGGGCTTGTCCCACTTAGCTTTGAAATTCTTCCAAGAATGGGAAATCCAGTTTCTCTGGACAAACTCTTCTAGTGCCTGACTGCTGTTGCTGTGAGAAACTTTTTTTTTTTTTTTTTTTTTTACCTACTTAGAATTTCCCTTGTTGCAATTTGTGACCGTTGCCACTCGCTCGTTCTGCTGTACGCCTGTGAAGGTACAAGGAGGGAATAGGATTGCAGCTGCGTTCGGAGTCAGCCTGGAATTGGAGCAGGCTGTAAAGGCAGGTAAAGAAGACAAAAAAATGTTTCCAACGCGTGCTACTCGAACAGGCTGTAGGGCATCATTCTCCTGTGGGAGGTAGAAGGCTGTCGCTGGAGAAGAGACATCATTTTCATCACCTTTTTGGTGTTCTTTCCTTTTGTTTGTGTTTTACAAAAGTTTCACGCTGACTCATAGTAAAAAGTAAACTCTTTGAAGCTTTTCCTGTGTTTTGCTGAGTGCGGTAAACAAACAGCTCTGTGAATTCTGAGTATTGATAATGTTAGCAAATATTTATTGTGTAGTACAACTGTTTGTGCTTTGTAATTGATTCACAGATGTAGTAGCTTGAGTGCTGAATGAGCAGGAGGCACTTGGCTTTCTGCAGAGCAAAATACGAATTAACAGGAGTGCAGGTACACATCAGTGTCCTTGGGCACGTGGATACAGCTTCTTTTAAGTCAAGAGTGAAATTTGCCAGGAAGAAAACTTGCTTCCAGACATGACCCATTCATTTACAGCAGTTACTCAATTGGAGCTCTTGTTTAATGAGACCGACATTAGTCAGAGAAGAGAGAGGTACAGTTGTATAGGTGTTGCCACGATCCCTGGTTTATGCTGAAAACTAGGTAAGTGTTACAGGCTGGCTGGAGGGTTGCATGTTTGTTCATTGTGTTTAGGGCTGGAGTTTTGCAGATGGATTAAACCTGTCCTGCTACAACAATTTTTCCTTCCTTTGCTGTCTTCGGCTTGCCAGTTCCTGCCTCCTAATTGCCCGCTTGTACTGGCGTGGATGTTACATGGCTATATAGTGAACTGTATCAGAACTGAACCAGAGTGAAATGAGGGGTCGGGGGGGGTCTTTTTTGGATGAGTTAAGTTTGAAATGGCCTGATTTAGCTGGTGGCCTGGCTGCCTGTGGAGCGGACGCGCAGGCGAGGAGGAGGTGAGGAATGCTGCTGTGGACGGCAGGGCTGGTTTAGAGCATCGGTGAGACCGAGGCGCCCGACTCGACTGGGGGGAAAAAGCAGGACTCCAGGCTTCCCTCCAGATTTTTACTTTACAACTTACTTTCTGCTGGTGAATGTGTCAGAATGTTTCAGCTCTTCAATTTTGGTCGTGCAGATTTCAGATGATTTACGAGAGTTGGAGATGGTGCTGCTTTTCCAGGCTCGGACGAGTTTCCTGTTGTTCTTGTTAGCGCCAGTGAAACTATGCTTGCCCTGTCCAAGAGGCAATCCACCAAGTCAGTAAATCTAAACCCGAGTACCTCTCTTTCTATAGTGCTAGAGGTGGAAAGGAAAGGAGGGAACTGCTTCCAGACCCTTCAGGTGCAATGTGAGAAGAAATCCTGCACTCTGGAGTCAAGGGAGTGTTTCCTGCTAATACCTCTGCTTTTGGGTAGCATGGTTTTAATTCAGGTGTGATTTTTGCACTTTCCCAATTTTGTTTACACCTTGTGTGAGTGGCACACCTGGGTTTATGGTGTTCACTACCAGTGCTGTCAACTCAATCAAAAGCATATTGCTTTCTTCCCTAAACAGGCCGAGCCACTTTGTAGCTGGCCTTGCTTTGTGATGTTTATTTTTTTTTTTCTTTTTTAGTTCTCTTGCCATTGGAAGAGTTGTAAAACAGTTTCTGTTAGTACATGCGGTTGTTTTAATTCTTCTGAGCAGATACAATACATGAGAGTTTAAGCTTTTGGGCAAAAGCAAATCTTGTGACTTCCAAGACAGCATAATTACTTTTAAAGCATGCGGTAGGAGAAAATCCTAGTCTGTTAAAAGGGTTCAGGATCTTGAAAGGCTGAGAGCTTGGCAGCTGTTTGTGGGAGAAAGCTCTGCCATAAGCCTGCTGTGGATTTACGCAGGGACTGACTGTGAACCAGCCGACAGAGAAACCTTTTGTATCAGGGATGGAGGCTGGCTTCGTGATGGCGGCAGCTGAAGAGCAGGAGCATGCAAGTACTCTGTGGACTGATTGTACAGGGTTTTCATTTAGATCTGTTCCACTGGCATCTTTTTGACTGATCAAAGGAATAATTTTTTTTTCATTGGGTGGATAAACTTGATAACACTTATTTTAACTTGGTGTTACGTTTTTCTCAGTGTTTGGTCTTGGGTTTTTGGGTACTTTTTGTGAAGCAGCTCTATGTGCAGTGTGTCTTAGATGTCAAAAAGATGAAGCGTGCTTGTGAAGACCCTGTCTCCAAGCTATTCTTTCTTCTCTTACTACACAAGGCAAAAGTGTAAGAAAGTCTGCAGAAGGGCATTGGTTCTCTGTGAGAGCTGCTCAAGCGTATCACAAGGTTCTGCTACCTCAAGCACTAATGGCAGCCCCAAGAGAACAAGCTGTCTCTTTTGAAGGTAGATTCAGCGCTCTGGTGAATAGGGATGTTTTTACCTGCTTTATGTTTCTTTTGTAGGTACGTGGTAAGGAGACAGCTATTGAACTATGGCATTCAACAAGATTTGGTATACTGTAGCCCTTGGACTTCTGCTGCCTTTTTCTTACGCCCATACGGACTTCTTCACTTCCATTGGTGAGACATGCTTGGGTGCATGTGCTGCATAGCCAAAAGAATTTCTTGACGGCTCTCAACACTGAGTCTGCAATAATGTGTTAATGGCGTGCAAGGCTTTAATTGGTACAGAACTGAATCCACTTACTAGTGCATACAACTTTATCGACTTTATTCTTTTGGGAGAAACATGGTTTGAGTTGAGTCAGTCTAGTTAGTCTACTGACCCAGGCTAGGCTTTGTATCCATTACGTATTCTTATAGGTATTGGATTTTAAACAATATTTTGATGTGGACTGTTGCACATACATTGAAGCAAGTGAAACAGCTGTTGAGGGTACATAATGATGGCAGTATGTCGGCGTACTCTCTCTGGGGTTCTGATGGCTTGTGGCACAACTGAAGATGTGGACTGTATTGCTTCATGAAGAACCACTTCAGCTGCCTTCTTGCAGGAAATGAAGCAATTATTAATTAATAACAGGGTCTGTTAGGAGACCTATTGAAGTCACGCAAGTAATCTTAAAAATAAAACATTGGATTAGTGTTGTATATCAAACATGAAGTCTTTGTATATTTCTGCAGCTTTGTCTTTATTTGCTCTGCATTATATATGCTTGGATGAAAAATTACTCTGTTGCAACCTACTTCCTTTTCCAAATGAATCCTAAATTAGTTCTAATAATAAATATGTGATATTATGTTAACTTCCATGGCAACATGAGATTTTCTCCTTCAAAAAAAAAAAAAAAAAAAGGCAAGAAGCCTTACTCAAATGCTCCTTCAGGGTTATTTAAGCAAATGCAGAAGGAGTTTGGGGAAGAAAGAATTGAAGAGGGGAAGAACGACTCTAATTCTCGGTTCTCATTTTTTTGTTTCTCCTTGTCTAACCAAGCTCATTTGTTTTCTAGGTCATATGACAGACTTAATTAATACAGAAAAAGATCTGGTGGTGTCACTGAAAGATTACATCAAGGCAGAGGAAAGCAAGCTGGAACAGATCAAAAAGTAAGCAGCTTGTTTCATAATGCTAATAGTTAATAATTTGTGTCCACCCTTATGTAAAAAGTGCTTCCCAAGGCTGATTAAATTTGTGGAATTTTTGCTCTGAGGCAAAGCTTAAACTAGCAGCTTTTGCCGGGTTTTTGTCCTAAGTTATTATCTCCGAGCCATTGGATTGTTTTGTGCGGCTTTCTAATCGTGAAGTCTAATCAACTCGCTTTCTGTACGATACCTTCACTTTAGGACTCCTGTTTGCGCATAATTCCCAAGGGGATGTAGTTCTTTGAATGACAGTCAGCTTAGTGGAAACTAAAACCCAACAAGTCTGCAAATGAGTGTTACAAGGACTGCAATGATACACCAGACGTAAAAGCCCTAGAAAGTGTTGGCGTGGCCATATCGCTCGTGAGTGGCTAACCAATGAATAGTAATAACCCACTACAAGGGCAGAGTCTCTTTCTACATGCTATACTTAGATTTAAAAGTAAATTAAAGCAAAATAAAACTTCTTTACTGCTTTTAAATATAACAAGAGACCCAACCATTGCCATGACTATGTTGCTTGGCTCTATAGGTGTGAGGACCAGAGCCCAAGATGTCAGATTTCATCACAGCCAGAAATAAAAATTTTGTACTGCTGAACAGGATGGTTTCCTGGCTTTCAATAATGTGTATAAATCTCTCATGAGGACATTTTAGCCTTTGTGTATTACATTCTGCCATTGAGGAAGAAGGGTACTTCTGTCAGGCATCCAAAATTGTGTAAATACAGCTTATGATATAAGCGTTGCAGCTCTGTTTTTATTATATTAGAGGCACTGGCTGTCAGGTCAGAAAAGTTAAAATAACTCTCACAAAGAGATAGAAGAACCTGGAAAAAAATGCTGGCGTCACTTGAGTTTGCTGCACTCTGTACTTTGGCTGAAGGGTATTGTTAGCTTCTGTTGACTTACACTCAGTGAAAGTTGGTAATTCACTGAAATGCGGAGGATGGCTCACACCTTGTGGGTGGCTTGTGGTGGAGGTTTTTATGAAACAGAAACTACTTGAAAGAAATCCTGGCCTTGCGGTTGTGGGTCCCGGTTGCAGTGACTTTCAGCTACTCGTTAGGTTTGATGGTCACGCTGTGGGAAATGTACGATGGATTTGACTGTGTGCAATGTGCACGTGCAATTTGTTGAAATCGGTTTCTTCAGTCTTCGGCTTGCCTAGAAGCTGGAGCTGGTCCACTGGAGCACTTTGAGAGCTCCATTTTGGAGGGAACCCCAAACTGTGACTGAACTCACGTTGCTGCTGGCAGGAACCCAGACAGGGGCTGTCAGAGCATAGGAAAACAACTAAAGGCAGTGTGGGAAGAGTGAATGCAAACAGTGGCACCTTTAACAGTTGCAAACATCTACCTGTCTCAGGTAAAGCAGGCAAAATTAATTCAGGCATACAAATTCTGCAGCAAGCTGAATGCTGGCTCATGTACAGAGTTTCTGCCAGGCTATGGATTTTGTATTTGCTTTATCTTGGTGTTGATGTTTGGTATTCCCTGTGGGGTGTGGCTTTTTTAATGTTAATTTATCTTGATTTCAGGGCATTGTTACATGCCTTTGTGTTTTAGGTCTACATTGTTTTGGATAGAGAGGTGAAGTTTGGTTGTTTTGCAGACACGTAGACACAGCGCTGGTGCTTGTAGTATGACTGAGGTGCTTGCTGACTTGAGACTGGAGCAGGCTCCCTGGACATTTCCATTAAAATGACATATGAACAACGGTAGTTGTTGAAAGGTGTGCTTGTTTTGGAGCGCTTTGGAGTTGTGAATGGCTTATGTCCCTGACAGTGTCAGAGAGGTTTGTGGAGTCAGAACTGTAGCACCAGAACGTTGGCCTGGGCTCTTCATTTGGGAGCGTGAGAATGACATGTTTCTTAATACAAGCTTACAGTGTGGAAGGCAGCTTTGTGGTGGGAGGCAAGGGGCTTATTGTAGATTTAAGAGTGTGTGTCTAAGCATAAAAATAATTTGAGACAAGCATTCTGTATTGTAAATATTTGAGACAAGCGTTGTATTTTGTAATACAAATATTGCAAATATTTAAGGCAAGCGTTCTGTATTCTACCTTACTGTAAACTTTAGAAATAAGAGCATTTAAAAATGAAAGATCAAAAATGTGGGTAAAGCTTTGGTTTTGGTTAGTCCTGCATGAAAACTCATTGTGGAACTGCTGGCATACTGCATTTGGTGTTTGTAGGAAGGAGTTTGTTCAGCTGTGTTCCAACAAAGGCCATAGGAGCAGCACAAGGCTTGGCCTGCAGCTGAGGAAGATTTAAAAAAAAAAAAAACCACACCCCTTTTGTTCCTTCTATAGGAGAGCTTTATATATAGATAATGTAAAAGATTGCAATTTGTGTTGGGTTTTTTATTGGGGGAAGACCGTTGAGTGGCTTGAAATCAGCTTTATAGTGCATTGGCAGACTTTTACAGGAGACTTTAACAAATGTGTATTTTCATTATAGGTGGGCAGAGAAATTGGATCAGCTGACAGATACTGCTACGAAAGACCCAGAGGGGTTTTTGGGACATCCTGTTAATGCATTTAAGTTGATGAAACGTCTTAACACAGAGTGGGGTGAGCTGGAGAGCCTGGTTCTGAAGGACATGTCAGATGGTAAGTGTGCCTGTAGTAAGAACAAGGATCACATGATGATTGCATGTACTTGACTATGTCTTTCACATGTTGTGGTTTGAATTAGATTTATTAGTCTGCTTTTGAGGTGCCTTCATAAAAAATAATCCTAGAAGACCTGCCATTTTGCTTTCAGCGTGCTATCATTTGAACTTTAGGAAAACTGTGATGTTTAAACTGAATAACCTCCTTGCGTGCTTTAAATTTTGCAAAGATCATGGCTTGCTTCATGTACTCTCCCACTTCTTGCAAACTAGTATTGTAGGAAATTTCATCTCCAAGTATGATGACTCCATTGAACATAAAAAAGGGAACAAAACTCTTCTGAGTGTAAGACGTGGGGCTGTCTTGAGTATGGTCAAGTGCTGTTGCTGTTGATATGCCCAGAGTTGTTAAGGTGTGATGATTCAAAACCTGAATGTTGGCAGAGACTGAGCATTTGTGGAACTGATCTGAATTAGTGTAGTAAATACTTTGCTGCCTCTTTTCTTCAGCAAGAGTAGAAGCCCTTCAGTAGGGAACAGGACATCAAGTAGTTGACTGTGAAAGACACTTAGCAGCAAAGAAGCTGGGGTGGTTATATTTGACCTGTGAGAATCTGTCTCAACAACTAACTAATACCAGGTGTAGGTTTGTAGTAAGAAATGCTAAAAAAGTGGAGTTTTCAGAAAAGATCCAGGGCTGGTCTCTGATAAGGATCCAGCACATTCAGCTTCACTATCGCTGCTGTGAGGGACTCCATTTGCCAAATGAAAAGGCTCTGCACCTGCCAGCCAGAAATCTGGACCAGTGCATCTTAAGTCCTTCTTCTGAATGGGGGGGCGGGGGGGAAGCAGATGAACTTAACAGACATCATACTGGCGCTGTCCTTAGTTAGCACTGTAAAGCTTGTTGTGCTTCTGGATCTTGGGACAGAAGAGTTTGTTGGGTAGAAAAGTTACTTTTCTGAAAATGCCAGAGTGCCTGTTAGTTTGTTCAAACTGAGGTCCTCATGGCGGACTTTGTGGTGGCTGCGTGTACCAGGATGCTGGTTCTGCCCTCCTTGGCTACCCTCCTGGAGTTCTGTTTCCCCCATCGGTGCAAACAGCCCACCAGCCTCTTGACTGTGCAGCAGCGGAAGGTGAAAAATTGCATCAGTTCTCCCACTGCTCTACAGGAGGGGCCCTTCAAGTAGCAGCGATAGTGTGTGTGTTCACCAGAGAGGAGTAGGAACCCTTCATACAAGGGGAGATGATTACATGTGACTAATGACCAGGGGCCAGTTTCTAGAGAGAATTTTTTTTTACTTTATAGAACCTGCTTGTCTTCTGTTCCATAAACATCGCCCTGGTGCTTCTTTAAAAAGCCCCCAGGTTTTTTCTTTTTGATTGTTCTTTTGCTTTCTTTTCACTTAAAAAAAAAAAATAAAAAAAATTAACTTTTCAACACATGCCTTGAGTTCCATTCAGAGTTGTGTGAAGATGGGTCTTGAGAAACCTTTTTAACTTTGTGTGTTTCTCAAGTTTCTATGTAAATACGTTGATGCCCACGTCCACAGAAAGCCATCAGGTTCATAGTGGCTGTGTAGTTGCCTGAAGTCGCGTCAAAAGCTGTTTGCAATTAGACATCTGCATTTTTGCTCTTCATCTTTTTATTGACCAGCCTTAATCTTTACACTGCTATTTGTAGCACTGATTGTTTTTTTTTTCCTTTCTGAATTATTTGTGAATTCCTTGTTACTGAATGAAAAGCCTCTTGGAAGGTGGATTAAGTGGAATGGTTGCAAAAATTACCCATATATTATCTGTAATATTCTCGGGGGGGGTGGGGGGTGTGCATTGGTCTTTTAGTTCTGTGTAACTTCTTTTTTTTTTTTTTTTTTTAAAACCTGTTAAGACAGAAATAGTTTCTGCATGAAACTGAGGGGGTACTCCTGTCCTTTAGAGACAAACTGCTGGTGCTCTGCAGGGCTGATAGCTCTTCCTGACTTACTAGTGGCCTTTCCTGAAATGCTAGCTTTCCCTGTAGTAGGGCATCATTTCATGCATAAAGTTTATAGAATTCCTGGGACAAAGGAGGCCAAGTGTTTCCCTGTCTTCCCAGGCTTTATCTCCAACATGACTATCCAGCGGCAGTTTTTCCCAAATGATGAAGATCAGACTGGTGCAGCAAAAGCCCTCCTGCGGCTTCAAGACACGTATAATTTGGATACAGACACCCTCTCAAGGGGGAATCTTCCGGGTAAGTGTCATTGATACTATTTTCAGAGGACACTGAACTTTTACTATATGTCCTGATTACAAATCATTTGACTCTGTTCTGTCTTGTTAAGCTATGTAGTGTGAAGGTAACAATAGGGAAACATTTGACCTAAGAACTTATGAAAAGTGGCGCGATGCGAGTTGTTGAATATAGGTTGACGTAGGTGTCAGTTTTAATTCTGCCACGCCTCAAGAGAGAGAAACCTGTTGCTTCAGGCTGTTCTGGTGAAGAGGAACCCAGGGAGGGCTGACCTGCTCTGGCATACAGACGCTCTGGCTTTGTTGCTGTGGTGGTTCTGTTGGAGACTACGTCCGCTTGGCTTCCGTGCTTGGTGGGCTTGCTTCTGCCAGTGTGCTGCCCAAGTGCCCGTGGATAAAATGCACTGCACAGAACGCAAGTTTCTTTCTGAATTGAGACTCTCCTTTGTCCTGTCGTTCTCCTCAGTCTGCTCACATGCTCGTTTTCTGCTTGTGCTAGAACCTGAGAATTTCTTTTTAGTTGAAGTCTGCATCTTTCTTCTAGTTTTAGTGTTAATAGTTTTTAATAAAAAATCAATAGCAATAAAATCTTGCCTGGGTGAGGATCTTCCTTGTGTTGAAGTAGTTGTGCACTGGCAGATACTTAGTTTTATTGCACAACGTAATGCATTTTAACAAAGCAGTTCTATCATTTATTATCCCTTTCCCTCTCACGGACAAGACGGACCTTTCAGATGGGGAGTGACAAAAGTTTTCTTTGAGCTTAAATTTCATGGGACATATAAACTGAAAAACAAAAGACAGAGTGCATACACAGACTTGAGCTTATGTGGCATTACCTGAGGTAATCTTTAATAGGTTTATATGCAGGAAAAGACACGCTTTTTTCTTAGAATTCTGACTTTCTCTGCTGATTTTTCCTTGTTTCCTCTGTTTGAAAATAGTACTGCGCCAACTGGCAAAAAGTCAACTCTGTGCAATCCATCTGTGTTTTTGCAAGCGCTCATTGTGGTCAGATGCCTAATAAAATTAAGGGTAATTGGCTTTATATGTTATGATGTATAACCTTGCTTTTGGGTTTAGTTCAAGACTGTCTCAAGGACCTACAGATTCATTCTAATACAATAAGCAGTTCATTATTGTTTTCTTAAAACAGCACAAAAATACACAACAAAGTGCTTCGGGTGGACTGTAGTTTATTGTTTCTTTTGAAGCAATAAGCTGCCCAGTCTGTGTGTAATAAAGTGTAATTGCAGAACCCGAAAGTTCCAGAGTATAAAAGAGAATAGGTTGGTCTCCTCAGAGCTCCGGAGAGGAACATCCCACGTGGTCGCTTCTTTGTGCTCCTTATCTTCCTACCCAGGGAATTTCTGTTTGGCCAGGATGCCAGGTTTTGATCAGAATCTTAACTGCTGTCATATAGCTTATTAATTCTCTCTCCTGCATTACAGGCTGTGCTGTTTTTCTATATTAACTATCAACCCTATTCATGATTGCAGTCTTAAGCGCTCTTAAAGAGTTGCCTTTTGACGTGTGCATGTTACGTTGCTTCTAAATGTACCGGGCTATGGCCCTGCAACCTGTTACCCATTCCGGAGGATCTCTCTGAGAGCACTCCACAACCACCGCACCCGATTCCCCAATTTTTGTGTTATTTTAGAGTTGGCAGCTGCAGGCTCAGAAAACTGAAATCGCTGGCCAGACCACAAGGTGTGTAATTAGTGAGCTGAAACAAAGTTATTCTGTTGGATACTGCATTTCACAGGCTGTCTCTTCAGCTATTTAATTTCTTGAGGCATGTCTTCAACCGAAGAATTCCCCTGTTTGAATGCAGCTGTGGGAGCTGCTCTGAGAAATTCAGGATGTGTTAAGATGTAACCAGGAATGAAATTTTAGTTGTAAAACTGGCAGATCCTGTTTCCTTTTTACAAGATTAAATTTGGTTTTTCATTGGGCCTTAATTTGCAGTGGCAAAAATAGGAATCTGTAATTTGCTTACTAGTACTTTAATCTTTCAGAGGTCTCTTAAAATGTTTCTAAAAATGACTGACTACAAATATCTTGAGCAGCTGGGAATTTACTGACTGACGTTTTCTTTTTCCTCCCCCACTAAGTTGTCGCTAACAAGATGTGCTTCAGTAATGTTTTGAAAGCGACAATGCAATAATGTCTCTGAAAACAGATTTCTGAAACTTCGCATTTGGCTTACTGTTGGTTTGCTTGAAGTGTTCGGGGTTTTGAAGAAGGAAGGTTTGGTTTAGTTTATGTTATTTTCCACTAAAGCTGAAGACATTTAGCTTAGTTGCTGGTATTCTGGCAATGGAAAACGGCATCTAACTGCTTATGTATTCTGCCAAGGATTTGCAGGCTTTAGATACTTAAACTGAGTCTTCAACAAATAGCCACCACAGAAGGGAGATGCTGAAGAACAGAAATAAACTGTGCTGTAAAGAATAAGAAATAACTGAATGTTACTCTAAAGACCGGTCCGGAATTCTGTGTAAATTCTGTTTGGTTTGATTTGTTTTAAATACAGGCGTGAAGCACAAATCCTTTTTAACAGCCGAAGATTGCTTTGAACTGGGAAAGATTGCCTACACTGAAGCTGACTACTACCACACCGAGCTCTGGATGGAACAAGCTCTGAAGCAGTTGGATGAGGGAGAAGTGTCTTCTGCAGATAAAGTCTACATTCTGGACTACCTGAGTTATGCTGTGTATCAGCAGGGGGATCTGGGCAAAGCCATGATGCTCACCAAACGCCTTCTGGAACTGGGTATGTTGGAAGAGAGATCTGCAGCTCACCACGATCTAGCTCTGTGCTCCAGCAGGTGCTGGCTGTGGACTCGTACTGAGGAGTGCGGTCCTGCCTGTGTTCTGACTTGTGTATGGATTTTTAAAATGGATTATTACTGATTCTGCCATTAACATCTTGATGCATAGTTTTCAGTAAAATAAGACTTGTGTTAGCATAAGTCATATTTTGCTGCCATATTTTTAGATGGACAATTATAGTCTCAACTACCACGTCGGAAAGTGTCATGGCTAAGGATTGCTCCTTTCTGTTGAAGTGTTTTCTGCCTTCTATCACTGTTGGCTTCTAACCACTTACCCGTCTTAGTCATCACTGCCTGAAATTTGGTTCTCTGGCTACATCTTACTTTCCTGTGTTGGGATTACTTCCCCTTAGTTACAGGCAAGAACACAGTTAATTAAATTGAGACTATATTGGCGATACCAAAATTTCTGCACATTATTTGAAGGCAAATTAAGCATGCTTGATGTGAAAAATATGAAATACAGAATGCAATACAGTAAGCTAAGATTCTGTCAGTTTTATGAAATACAAAAAATATTTATGCTTCTGTAAATATTCTGCTGATGGATGATGTGGGAAGCTCAGAACTAAACCTTAACATAGCAAAGGCTAATGAGAACCATTTATTAATGAACCGAAGCAAATTCTGTAAGTTTAGTTGTTAAAAGCTTTGTCACTAGGAATCTGAATTCCTATCAGGGAAGTTTTTAGGTTTAAAGCCAGTCATGCTGTCCCAGCTCTCTCCATGTCCCGTTCCCTTGTCTCTCCCTCTCTGGTGCAGTTGGCTGGAATGGCCAAACCCTTTTTCTTAGTGTTTGGACCCCCATGCCTTTGGGGGCTCCTGGCCTCACGGTAAGCAGTTTTCTTAACTGTGAATGAGTTGAGCTTAGCTCTGAGAGCTTACTGTGTGTTTGCCTGAAGATGACTAAGGATATGTGCATGCTGCAGGCTAGCATCACCTCCAGCTTAGCTCGGAGTTTTAGCTATCCTGTGAATGCTCTCAAACCAGAGTAGATGTTTCTAATTTCTATCTGAGAAGCAGTAGCGTGCATCTGTTTTCTTTTTCTTTCTGTAAATAGCCACTTCTGGATACTTTTTCACACGTTGGAAACTTGCCAGTGATACTTGTTTGTTTCTTTGTCAATAGATCCTGAACATCAAAGAGCAAATGGGAACATGAAATATTTTGAATACATCATGGCTAAAGAAAAAGAAGCAAATAAGTCCAGTACGGATTCAAAAGACCAGATGGAGAAGGAAACTGAGGTTAAGAAAAAGGATTACCTGCCCGAGAGAAGGAAGTACGAAATGCTGTGCCGTGGGGAGGGTCTCAAAATGGTAAAGTGGAGTAGACTGTTTTCAAATGTATGAAACCAACCGTAACACAACAATGTCAAGAATTTGTATGTGGTGTGAAAGCAAGGAAGGCGTTATAGCAGTTGGCTGAGTGTGTAGAACCAAGGATTAGCATGTGTTGGATTTCTTCCCCATTTCATTCTGTCCAGTAGACAAAAAGTAATACAGCCACAGGCACTGCTGACTAACTTGGATGCACTACATAATTGTAATTAATTGAATAAGGACGCTGGAAGTCTAGATTTACATACGGAATTGAATGAGGGTGGGTTTTTAGTGAGAAAACTATTTTTAATAGGGTTCTGTAAAGTACTGCTTGTTGCAGTATTACAGGGTAACATTAATGTGCTGAAAGTACTAATTTCTCAAACTTAAAGCATCCCTTTAATTTGTAACATAACATTAAGGTAAGGAAAGTGAATTGTTCCCGTTTCTTGTTCTCCGGACGCCTTTTGTTTCTTAGAGATATTAATGTCATATGGAAGTTCTCTGATTATCTCTTGCTCCGCCTCACTTTCAGACCCCTCGGAGACAAAAAAGACTCTTCTGCCGCTACTATGACGGAAACAGGAATCCTAGGTACATTCTGGGCCCTGTCAAGCAGGAAGATGAGTGGGACAAACCTCGAATTGTTCGCTTCCTTGACATCATCTCCGATGAAGAGATCGAAACTGTGAAAGAACTAGCAAAGCCAAGGGTAAATGCCTTACGCTTCTTTGCCTTTTGGAATCTTCCATTTCACGTGCGGTTTTCTGTGTGAGTGTGTGTGATTCTGTCTCCTCTTGAATGCAGCTGTGTGCAGTGTGCTCACATGTTGCTCTTCTCGCCTTGTAGCTCTTGGTGACAGCACTTTGAAGGAGGCAGTGGGGAAGCTGGAAATTCTGTGTAATTAAGAGAGCCAGGTAACAGCAGTGCAAGATTGTCAGGCTCTTCTGGCAGATGCAATTTCAGCGTGTGCTGTTTCAGATGAGGAGGAGAATGTTCTACAACAGAAAAGAAACATACTGCAGCTAGGGTGCCTTGAAGTATAGCTGTTGTCTGGTTTTTGTTTGGTTTTCTGGCTTTTGGGTTTTTTAAAGTCCGTATTTGCCAAGTTGTGATGTAGAGAAGAGTGCTGTCTAGGGAGAGGCAGCCATTCCTCTGGTCCTGGAATGCCACGTTATTGTATAGACAAGAACGAGTAGTTTTATTCTCCATTCAGTATAAAACTGACTTCTTTCTCCCAGGCTTTGAAGCTACCTGCAGATGGCAGCTTTAAGAGGGCAATGCTTAATAGGTGGTACTCAGCTTCTTACTCACAATGCCAGCTCACCAAACCCTATTTGAGAAACTGGATCCTGAGGTTCTTGTTTCTGAATGCAGAATAATCCAGGGCAGCTCAGCTGTCAGAGTAAACAGGAGTGTCCAAGACAAACAGCAACGTGACGGAGTTGCCTTCTGTATCCAGTTGGTGTGACTCTGCTTCTCAAGATGCGTAGTGAAGATGTAGTTAGTTGAATTGGTTTATTTTTCCATCAATTACCAGTTACTTGTAAAATAAGATTAAAACTTGTGGAAATTAATTTTCCTGCTTTTTTTCTTTTTCTTTGTTTTTAGCCTAAATGGCTTTTTGTCCAGAGAGCGCTGAGAAAATGGAGATTAGGGGGATAAGTGCCTTAAATATAGGACAAATGCTTAGCTTGGTCCGCTGCAAAGTAAACTGTCCGTGGGTTATACATGGGCACGTTGAGGATGAGGCTGCCCTTGGCCGCTGCCCCGAGTACTAGGGAGCCTGAAGGCGATTTTAAAGCTTCCTAAAGGCTGATGCGTTGTACTTCTGAGGTACTGTTCTGAACTGTAAGCAAGAAGTACGAGCAATTCTCTTCGCTTGCCTGCAAAACATCTCTTCTTGCTCTCCTGTCAGGCAGCCTTCCTGCAGCTCTAAAAATCAGAGCCCTGGTTGTTTGGTTAAGCCTTTTGCTGCTGCAAAAGCTCTGGCATTATGTCTGTGGAGTATGACTGAATTGCTTCTTCAGGGAGTAGAAGTAAGTCTGAGCCCTGAAAATAAAAACCTGTGCGGACCTCTGAAACATGGCTATTTTAACTTCTAAACGTGCTGAGATAATTGTTTTCTTATCGGATGTTTGGCTCATGGTAAGGACTTGCAGATTCATATAGTTCGTTAATGTGGAAGCATCTGTACGCTGTTAGCGTTCCACGTATTTCCTACGGCTGAGGCCTTGCAGGGCTCAGTAATGAGCATAGCGAGAGGATTGCGTTTTTTAAGGCTGAAAGGTCATCTCCTTCTTCCCGATGCTCGGGATGTTACCATCGCCGCCTCTCGGAAGCCAGCGCTGTCTGATCTGTGCCCAGCCTTCTGCCACTTCGGTGGTGTAAGCCGGCGGGGTGAGGCCGCCGTACTCAGCTTTGGGAGTCTCGCTGGAGTCATAGTTTGTGCCTTGATTCTTGTATGCCTCTGCACGGGACGAGTCGAGAGGCAGCATATGAAGAGTTCCCGGTACTCGTTAGCAGGCATGGAGAGGCCTTTGTTTACTTAGTTCATTTTAACAATAGAGAAATATTTCTTCTAATTGTTTGGGCCTTGGGATGCCATTTTGTGCCTCTTCCAAAATTTGGGCTCAGCAACTCAACCTTTCCAGTTAGGAACGATGGAGCGTGCCTGATAGTACGTGGACAAAGTTAAAGGGCACACATAAGGTTTCGAATCAGAGTATTAACGTAGGTGGAATGGTGTCAAGTAACTGGAGCACAACAGAGGGGGAAGGAAGGCCTCAAACCAAGACTTCTCGTTCTCTGTAACAGGAATACAACGTAAATGTGTCCATGGACTGAGCAGTTAGTTTGTGTTAGCTGTCGGCATTAAGGGAGTTCGCTCTGGTGCTGCTTTTGGTATAGAAGGGTAGGGTTTTACTCATCTTTCGCTTATACGAGATCAAAGTGTTGCCTGGATTCCGTTGAACTGTAAAACTCCTCTTACACGCGCAGAGCAGAGCGCTAACAAAGGACCAGTTGTACACGTGCCATCATGCTGTACTGCTTCCAGCAGTTGTTGCAATATGAAGGAAATGAAAGCTTCTAGTTTACTTTACTCAGACGACTGTTCTTCTTGCTACAGAAATGGAAACGTTCCTGGAAAACTTGATCCTCTCTAACACTCTTGTTTAAAACAACAACCAAAAAACCCCTAAACCCCCTCTCTTTTAGTAAAATTGGAGGCTGCCCCCTCCTTCCCCATCAACTGCTTTATGAATTTCCACCCCCTCCATAAAAGAAAAACCACCGCAAGAGGTGACTGGGTGGCTTGCGTGGCGGCTTGCGTGACATTTCCCCTTAGGCTTCTGAATGGTCGGATTGCTGTGATGCAGTATGTGCTTTGTAATGCAACTATTCTGATGGTTCGCTTCACAGCTGAGGCGAGCCACCATTTCAAACCCCATAACAGGAGCCTTGGAGACGGCACATTACAGAATTAGCAAAAGGTAAGAGAGCTCTATGCCAGATGTTTTGGGCCTGTAATGAGTGTGTAGATTCTGCTCATTATGGGGAAGAAAGAGGTGGTCTAAAAAGACAACTTTGGCTTTGTAGCCCACCGCTTTATTACGTGCAGATCTGTAACAGGCTGTTACTGCTGAGTTTCTCAGTCTTTTCCTTCAGCTAGAAGTTCTGGGGGCGTATTTTGATTTCTTCTTTTTCTTTTTTTGGTCATCTTGTCACTGTGTGTTCTCAAATGAGGATCTGTACAAGAAGCAGATCTCTACATAAGTGTAAAACAAATACACGATGCTACAAAACCTTCAGCAGAATCTAGGTTTTTGGGTTTTTTTATACATTGCCTTCCCCTTCGCTCTTCTCCCCAAGCAAAAATTGTCCTCCCTTTCCTTGTAAAATCTAGCAAACCTGCTTGAAGCACCATTACACGTGTAAGAGATGCTTCAAGTCCTTACTGCGCCTGACAGCTGGAGTGGCAAGCAAAACGCAAGGTCGTTAGTCACACTCGTCGTCCGAGATCATACCGTGCTCCTGGCCGGGGCTCTTTTACCTCCTGCTGACACAAATCTGGCAGACGCAGGCTCGTTTTCACGGGGCCGCTGGTTCTTTCCAGCTTGTCTGTTAAGTACTGCATGTCTTGAATTTAACCAATTTTTTCCAAAATTGACTGGGTCTAAAAGAATCCACCTGCCCCTCCCCGCCCCCCACCTGGTTTTAATAGTGGCGATAAAAGATTGACCCTGCATTCCATCAGCGTTAAGCCAAAATTCTGAAAGGCGTTAAACTTCTGGGTGAAGAGGAATTGTCTGTGAAACTCAGCATTGTAAATTATTTGCAGAAAGTCTCTAGTTTAAAACAAAAAAAAAAAAAAAAAAAAGGAAAAAAAAGAAAGAGGGAAAAAAGTGAAAGGACAATCTAACCAAATTTTTCCAACCAATTTGTTTGGATTTGGACATGGCAGCTACAGCTTCTGTTGCCCTTCTAATATTGCTAATTTAAGAGCATTGCATACCATCCAGACCAATCGGAACCCTTTCAAACACCTGTGGCTTGGCGAAAAAGCAGCCTACTAGGTGGGTAAGCCCTTGTCCTTTCTCTTTTTGTAGCTGAGCCGTGCTACTGTTCATGACCCTGAGACTGGGAAACTGACCACAGCACATTACAGAGTCTCTAAGAGGTAAGGGGAACGTCTTCCAAAGGTATACCCAGTCCAAGGAAGTCTGTCCTGGGATCGTACTGCTTCATCTCTAAACGTGGGGCAAATAAGGATTTTGCACAACTTTTTCATTCTTGGCTTCTCTTTAGAAGAAAGAGAACGGCCTAAAGCGAACTGAGCCGTCCTGTAACAAAGCGAGCGCTCTGCTGAAACAGTTCTGTATGTTAGTGGTAGCTGAGATGGAAGCGCCTTCTGTCGCTTAGCATGGCTTCTCTCGGGCGACTAACGTACTAAAAGGGCTTACGCTGACGCACGGTGGAAAAGGCGGCCTGCGTAGCTCACCTCTACCACAAAGCTTCGGTACGGATACTCGCTGCTTAAAACCAGGCACTGATGAGCTGCTGTAATTCGTGGCAACGGTGCAAATTAAAGCTGGTTGATAATTTTAAAGAATTTCCTTGTTTAAATGATTGAAAGTAGTTGCTGCTTTAGTGGAAAACCGGTGTTCTTTCAGCTTCTTCGAACAAAAAACCTGAAATCGGAATGGCTGGTAGCTTTAAGAGTTTTTAGTTAGCTATGAATTCTTTAAAAAGATAAAAGTGCTTCACAGTACTGATCACAAGAAGTTGAATGAGTCAGGAATGATTGTAACTCTCATGGAAGGTAGAAAACCATTGTAGCTGAAGCCCGATCCTTAAAGCCACGCTTGGTACAAGCAGTGGCAAGTTGAAAACTTTTATTTTTGTGCATTAACTGCCTTGCATCTCCAGCAGCGTAGACCTGCAGGTCTGCTTACTCACCAGAGCGCGTGCAGGCAGTGGGAGTCCTTTGGAAATTGTCTGGAGAGCTCTTACGCATTTGCTCCTTAAAACTGTCCCTGCAGGCCCCCTCCAGAATGCCTTCAGGAACATACGCCTTCCTGTTTGACATGTGTTGCATTTAGGTTTTATTTTTTGGTGGTGGTGTGTGGTTTTTTGTTGGGTTTTTTGGGGGTTTTTTTGGTGTGGTGTTTTTTTTTTTTTTTTTTTTTTAGTTTTAAGCCTGTCCATGTCCTCTCTCAGTTATTTGTGGCTGTGTATTTTAAAGACAGCGTTTAGTCAGTCCTGGGATTTGTCCTCTGTGACACAGACCACTCCGGGGCATTTACTGAAGAAACTTGATAATCCATTTGACGACCATATCCTCACGGCCTCTGTCAAACTGGATGTGCTAATAATAGGAATGGCAGAAGGTGACCAGATCACTAATTGAAATTGAGATGCGTAATTGGCCCCGATTTAAATAGATGATCCTTAGTAAAAGAACTCTTTATTTAGACTTCAGATTTTTCATTAGTGGGAAGCGTTGTGCCTGGAGACTATTGCAGATGCTACAGTCAGAAAAAACAGGGCTAGGTAACACCCATCGTTAAAAGCTGCTTCCCTCATGAATGTGTGCAGCTGATGGTGCAGCCAGATCCCCTTTGCCATCACCTTGTTATCGGCTCTGTGCCATGACAAAGTAACTGTTTCTCCTAGGGCTTTAAGCTGGAATTAACTATGCTGTACCTTGCCTAGGGACTCTGTGATAAAGTATGAGGGCAGCCGTTGCCAGTGAAGTGCCGCCACCAGCCCGGAGTGGAGCCTCCTGTCTAGTACCTGGTGAACGAGACCCTTAAACGTTCCAGGTTTGGTGCTCAAGAAAGTGCTGTGCTGGGGCTTCCTTCCAGCATACATAAGGAGCTCACAGAATTAAATCAGATTTTTTCCAAGCTGAGATTTTTAATTCCGTATCTCACTGGAAACAGGACTGAGAATTGCAAAGAAACATACAAGTAAATGGGGCACAGTACGTCGTCAAGTTAGCAAAGACAATTTTTTGAAGGTAGGGACAGACTTTGAGGGTGGAGGGGGCCTTCCCTTCTCATGCTTTCCCTTGCCTTTGCAGTCCTCCACATGCATAGGATGTATATACTTTAAAAGAGAACACGACACCTAAATCTATAGTTGGAGGTAAAAGCCACCCCCAAACACCCCAAGCCAGGCTACTTTAGAAGGATCACGTTATTCAGGCTGGATCGCTGAACTTTGCAGAACCACTGGTAGAAACATCTTTCTGTTGGAGCTGGTTTAGATTCCAGGTGAATCATTGCTCCCGAAAACAAATAAAAAAGAAAAAAAAAAAAAGCTTGCTTTATTTTTTTAATAGATGACTGCTTTCCCCCTTCAAACATTCTTTCCTAGCAAATGCACTTCTAAATTACAGCATTCCTCTCTTTGAGAGGCCTACTGTTCGCTGTGCGGTACGTGGCAGGCTGTATAAAAGGGGGCACCTTGCCAGCAGCACGAGGAGCACCATCCAGCCGCGCTGAGTGCCGCACCAGAATAAACTCGGCCACTCTCACGCTGCTTTTACAGAAGCTGCTTGCCTTTTTTTTTTTTTTTTTTTTTTTTTTTTTTTTTTTTCTTTCCTCCCTCTCTCTCCTCCCAGCAGCCAGTCTGGGCTCATAGCATATGATGGTGAAGTTTCCACTTCAGAAATACCAGTCTGTGCTTTTATTCGCTCCCTGTTGCGTCTCTACTTGTACTTTTTTACATACTAAGTACATTTTAGGAAGTTTTAAAACAAAAAATGCCATTATTTTGTGTGACCAATGACTGTTAGGAAAACAGCGTTGAAACACTGTGGGGCTGTGTTGGTGTAGCTGAGACCAAGGACATGGCCCTCGGCATGGCTGGTGCTAGGCCAGCTTTTGGGTGCGTGAGCCCCTGTAAGTCCTGTAGCTCTGGACAATTATCTGTTGGGTATTTTTCCTCCAATATACTGCTTAGTCTAAAATAATTTCTCCATATAAGCACTGTGCTATTTAAAAAAAAAAAAAAAATCTCTAATAAGATACCCAATACAGAATTCTAAGAGGGAGGAGCAAATGGAATTACTGCTGTTGTAACAAATACAGATGTTGTTAAAAGCCAGATCTCTGTGTGAGGAAGAAGAGAGCAATTCCCCCAGCATGAATTCAGTGCGCTAATGAAATTAGTTCAGTTTCTATAAGGTGTTAGCTTAGTCCATGGGTGTCTTTTTACAAAAGCCAAGTGGGACACCAGAATACGATCCCTTGGTAATCGGGGAGTTTTGGGGTTTGGTGTGGTTGTTATGAAGGAAATAAATATCAAATCCTCCTGTAAGTGGAGTCACCCAGGTCTTAAACGGCCATGCTTGTGACTTCCCAGAAATAAGCGTGTCCCTTTTTTTGGTGTGAAGTTTTCTGCCCGCAGTGGACTCGTAGGTGTCAGCTGGTCAAAAATACAGCAGAATGCTGTTTGTGCAAGGTATTGTGTCAGACGAGCAACGTTCAATTTAACAAATGTACGTTGAAGAAGAGCGCTTGCGTGCGTTTACTGAATCATGCTCAACCTTGGACTGTGAATATATTAAAAGTTGTCTGAGCACAGCTTAAGGCTGTTAATTTTGCATTGCATACGCCACTGATCAGGGAGTTGTGGGATTTTTGGGTGGTTTTTTTGATAGGCAAGAGCAGGGAAAAGAGAGAGTCCTTTGTCTGAAGGAATACCTGCTATAAATGGTCTTGAAGGAGGAGCTAGGCACACGCTTACTCTGACATCGGCAAAGGAGCAGGGCTGAGACCGGCAACAGAAGAGGACAAGGTAGGAGGGGGGGCTCTTGGGCTCTCTGCCCTCATGGAAGCCGATTTTGTGACACTTACAGGGTTAAATCACGCTGCAGCGCTTCACATGAAACCATTCAGGGCTATGTGCCTCCCCCCTGAAGTTTTGTCCAGTGACCAGCAGACAGGCTGGCACTTGCAATAGCGTTTCAGTTCCCCATTTCCTCCACCTCTCATAGACTGTCTCTGTATCCTTGGGCAATTAATTTTATTTTTAAAATACATATAGTACTTTCCTTTCATGAGAGGCTGTAGTATTTCTCCCTGTTGAAAGCATTCATTGCAATTCTAAGTAACCAATATAGTAAGAGTGCTTGCTTTTTTCTTTCTTTGGGTTTGGTTTTTTTTTTTTTGGTTTTGTGGTGTGGTGGTTTTTTTTCCTTTCTTAAAGCATTTATGTGTAGACTGGACAGAGGTAGCTAAAGCCTGCACTTTGAAGCTGATGGCTGTGTTGGGGCTTTTTTTTGTGCGTTACATGTGATGTTAGGCTTGTGCTGCCTCGTCAACATGGCTGCGGAGCATGTGGCTGCATAGCTGCTGCTTTTTTTTTTTTGTTTTCCTCTTTTTTTTGGGGTGGGGGGGATGCTCCCTGTCTTTGCAGTCTCCTACCACCTTAAATCAAAGAAGGTTGCATTGTAACACTTCCTTATACTAACAGCATTCAGAAGTGGATGGAGCTTCGTATGTGTTTGTGGCAAGTCTGGCTCGAGAAATCTTATTTCTTTTATCTATGGTTCATTTGTCATTTAAAAAAAAAAAACGCTCGTATGTCATGCTACTGTTGTTCCAAAGTGTTTTGGTTTTTTTTATTATTTATTGAAGAAAATAACCCTAAGTTAGTATAGATGTGAAAGTTCACTTGAGTAGAAATACTGCGATGCCCTTGCAAGCGAGGCTCTGGGCGTAGCTTTCTGTCCAACGGGCTTGTAAAAGCAGCAGGAACCACTGGTGAGAGAAAAGGCAGAACTAGCAGTCTCCATTTTCCACGAGGCCCAAATCATCAGTATTTATCATCCATATTAGGATGCTAAGGTAAAGGGGGCAGAGGACCGGGGAGGGCAGTGAGCAAGCCGAGAGAGGGAACAGAGGTGCAGGTGACATGAAGGTGCGTGGGCTAGAATGGGAGGAGTAAAGCAGCAAGCAAACCAAGCATCGTGTGAGCAGATAAGTGGTTTTTAAAAAAGAAAAAAGCCAGTGTCTAGATGAAATTTGTATTTTTTTTTCAAAAAGCACAAAATGTTTATCTTGTAAAGAGATGAAAAATGCTCATGTGTTCGTTTTTCCAACTGGATGCGTTCATGGCTGGTAAGGGTCCAGCAGGGCTGTGCAGTGCTGTGGTCATACAGACTTGTGCCCTTTTCTGCCAAACACCGCCAGCTGGGGTACGTGGCTGCTTCTGGATGATGTAGCTGCTGCCCAGCCATGCAGGGTACCAATGCTGCTCGGGGTTGGGGCAAGGCAGCAATTCATGTGTGGGACTGCTTCTCTACCTGGTCATGCCTTTCCCTGCTGGCTCGTTTGCCAGTTACTTTAAATGCAATATTTCTAGCTGAAAACTTCTAATTTCCAGTAAGAGGCAGACAGTTTGAAGATGCCTTTGGAACGGTGAGGCTGATCTTTCCACATTTATAGTTAATAAATTAAAAAAGAAAAAAAAAAAAAGTTGCGTTGGTTCCACCACTCTTAAAAATCATTGGGTACCTGAAACATGTGCTAAACACCAAATTTGTAACAGGTTGTTTCGGTAGAAATTATTGTCCAGGGAAAAATGGGAAGAGAGTTTTATGCATTATTTAATTGTTTTTCATAATGATTTTTAGTACCATTGCACGGGTAAGTAATTTGACAGGACAGATCCCAGAGCGCTCGCCTGTGACGCCACACGTGACGTGGAAGAGCTGAGCTGCACTCAAGCACATAGACTCTGCGTTAGTCTATGCTAAATAAGGTCACAGCTCACCTATTCCTTTCCCAAGTGTTGCTTGCAAATGCATCAAATGTGGGGTCTAATTTAACTGTTTGGAATGCGTAAGAGGAAAAGTGTTCTGTGCTGTTTTAGAGCCGGAAGCAGAGGTCACTGTTTGGCACGTTTTCTTCAGTCATGTGGTAGTCCAGTATGGGAATTCAGGCCCTTAGTTTTACAGCTTCCTCAAACCAGTGCTGTAAGTGTTCTTTCTAGAAAACTTTTAATTATTAAATGCAGGCCTTCGTAATGCACTGAAAAATATTTCTGATCACCCTACCAAATTCTTGAGAAGTACAAAAAAAATACAATTCAAAGTAATTCCAAGTGCTGCATTTGCACTGCTCGCTTACTGCCTGTTACTACCTTATTGTATTAATTTTTATTCTTTTTTCCACCCTCTTAGTGCGTGGTTGTCTGGCTACGAAAGCCCTGTGGTATCTCGCATTAACACACGGATACAGGACCTAACAGGACTCGATGTCTCCACAGCAGAGGAACTACAGGTAAGCTGTTTGGACGCGTATGGTGGTGACTGTCGGTGTGGATGGCTGCACATGCAGCACCCTGCTCGCCCCCCTAGTGGTGGTGGGGCGGCCACAAAAGCTCAGTCTTCCAGGCCGCGGGAAGGGACCGGTGGGGTTTTTATAGGGAGGAAGAAGCAAAGTTGTCTTTGCAGAGCGTGAAATGGCTTTCTGTTGCTGGAGGGAGGCAGTAATACCTGACGCTCCTGATGGTTGTCCAAGTGGATGTGTAATCCCTTTTTATTTACGCTAACAGAGCTGCGTTTGCTAATAGAACTGAGTTTGATTGCTGCAGGGTGAAACCTTGCTGCTGTGGCGATAGTGAAAAGTTTAGCTTGACTGATGCTTCAGGAAAGGGGAGAGAACGGCTGTTTAGATTTGCCATCCCATCTTGGTCCTGGAAGGCCGAGAGTGTGTCTGGTGTCTCCGTAACGTGGGAAGGGCTGACTGTATGTGACGCTTGAGTAGATTTTATTTTAGAGGGGTTTTTTTTGCTTGAGGCCTTTAAATGAACAGCTGCTTCACTAACTCTGAGGCAGCATTAATACCTAGAAAGCACAACACCTAGAAAGAGGCTCCTGAGAGCTGTTGTGCCACGGTGGTACACCATCAAGACTCCTGATGAGAAAATGCCCAAGCATCTGGTTGAAAATTCAGGTTATGAATACATAGAAGAGATGAAAAGAAAAAAAATTCAATTGGCAAAAAGGACAGTGGAGCCTCTTTATTGACATAAAGACCAAAAAGTGATTTAAACTTGAATGATGTAAAAGTATTTTGAAGAGAATATAGCCTGTAAAGTTTCTATAGAAGAAAAATATTTTTCCGCCCTGGGGAAGTACCAGATTCCTTACCCGGAGTACACTGCATCTTGCGGTGCCAGTCTTGGATGCACTGCTGCTCTTGTAGCCAAGCACCTTGGGGCTCCTTGGAGCCTGGGGCTGTGCGGGTCTTCAGGAGTTTCAGAAGTGTCATGGTCAGGTTGTATGACCCAGGAGTCATTAGATCAGACGGTAGCAGGCACTCAGAAACAGGAGAATGTCTTCACCACTCAGCTAGGGGTGGACAGCAGAGCTTTGAAGGAAAGCTGACCCCGGAAAAGGGAAGGTTCAGCTTGCGGCTTTGCTGGGAGCTGGTGTCCGGTTGAGACCTGCAAAGGCAGACTAAGGACTGAGGTCCTAAAGCTCGGCCTCAGGCTCTGGCTCTGCACTGATGAGGCGGCTGGGTGACGTCAGAGCTATCTCTGAATAAACCCAGTAGGATTTTGCTGCATACCGTACGGTTTAGCTGGCAGAGACTCGTGATTGCCTATGGCTTATTTTTTAAACTAGACCCGCTCTCTAAAGGTTGCCCTTTCTTGTCTGGATGAAATACGGCTTTACTAGATGTTGTGCTTCTCCTTTCACTGTAGGTAGCCAACTACGGAGTAGGAGGCCAGTATGAGCCTCATTTTGATTTTGGAAGGGTAAGTCCTGTTTTCTGTCTCCACCTCTTTCCTTCTTCACGAGCGCTGTGTTTCTCTTTTTCAGGTGGCAAATTATGGAGTGGGAGGACAGTATGAGCCCCACTTTGACTTTGCACGGGCAAGTAAAGAGATGGAGGAGAGATAGTCACCTGGTGAAGCCTGGGCCTCTTGGCTGTGGCACAGTTTTTCTTCTTTAATGTGTATTAAATTTGTAGCCTTTCAACTTTTCTAATCCATGTTAGTGGAGAAAGCCCTCTAAACCACCAGCTGAACTGATAAACACTTTAGGCATTACAGAGCAACGAGGCTTTTCTTCAAAAATATCATTAAAAAAGAACTATTCTAAGGAGACAACTGATAGTTCTTAACAGAGCAAAGGGCATTAGCTTTACTCTAAAGCTGGAGAAATGTTTAGAAATATTCTAGCTGGCCAGGGTACTGGCTGCGTAAAGCCATTTTGTTTAAAACCACTGAAGGTTATGCAGTTAAACCGTATAAAAACTGCTGTGCTCCTGACGTGCGCGGCAGATGGCGGTGGCATTGGCCAACACGCATCCGTGCCCTGACGCCTGCCGTAGCTGTGGCGGCAGCGCAGAGCATTGCTGATGGAGGCAGACGTGGCCACCTGGGCGAGAGCTTTAGGCCCTCTCCTAGGAGAAAGGCTTTGTGGGCAGCACAGGAAAACTTGCATCGCAGCTTAACCGAGTAGGCCTGCCAGGGGGAGAGAGGATGTCTTTCCCCAGAGCTGAGACGCAGGCGTCTTGCATGCTGGTGAAGAAATTTTGAAAATACAAGTGCTCTATTACTGTAGTTTACATGCTGATTGCTAGGGCGGTCCTGAAACTGGAAAAAGCCTACTGAGGTCTTCTCACCATCCTTATTTTTGTTTGGTTTTTTTAATTGGATTTAAATTCCCAACCTCTTTCTACTGCAGCTTAAATTGCAGACTGCTGGAAATAATGCCACTGAATTCAGTTGGTTATTTATTGGGCATACTTATGTGTGATTTTTTTAACACCTTCAGATTAACCTTACGCTGTGAATCCAAGCCACCAACTATTAATCAGAACCTCTGCTCTGTAAGCACATGCTCAAAAGCATTGCAAACGATTTAACAGTTTTTGTTTGGAAGTGCACGGGTTAATTTCCACAGTAATGATTGCTGAAATTGTAGCACACACAAATCATGGTTACAGGGGGGTGAGTGGGCTGTGAGGTGTGACAAAAGTTAGCCTCGTAACCCATCAAAATGGGTTTTTCTTCTTGGGAGTCGAGTGATAAAATCCTCCTGGTTACCCAAATGCCTCTCTGGGCTTGCTCGTTAGCCTCTTACGAACTCCCTCCCTCCCCGCTGTAATCAAAGCGCAGAGTAAGGCGCAGGCGTGCGGCGGGGAGGAGGGCGCTGGGCTGGTGGCGTCGCGGTGGCACGCGATGAGGCAGGGATGTTACCTTACTCCTGTCGAAAGCTGCAGGAACCGATTTTTTTAACGGCGCTCTAGAATGGGTGCGTGCCGGGGAGGAGCACGGAATGGGGAAGGCTGGCTGGGGAGCCCCGGCGTGAGGTCGGAAGGGCTGGAGCAGGAAAAGGGGGGGGTGAGGGCCACAAGGGCAGAACCACCCCCGAGGGTGCTGGGAGCCACCCCTGCGGCGTGACTCGGTGAACCTGGGCCTGAGGAGCTGCCCTCGCTGCTGCTCATCCGGGCCAAGGACAAGAGGGGATAAGTGAGCGAGCGTAATTAAATAATTAAGTTTGTGGCTGTGAAGAGGATTTATATACTCATTTTCAGACAGCACGGTTGTTCTTACTCATCAGCAGTTTGGGCTTATGCCCTCCCTGTCCTACAGAATTTTAAAATGCCTGGTTTATTTAAATGAATAGATACGCTCATATTCTCCCCTCCTTCCGGATAGAGGGATTGGATTAATTTTTTCTGCATGAGTTGGTCTGCTGCTGGCTCTGCAGCTGTATGTCATTGGCTCCTCTCAATGATCAAAATGAAATGCTTATTAAATCTGCTTGCTTTTATTCACAGAAAGATGAGCCAGATGCTTTTAAGGAATTGGGAACAGGCAACAGAATCGCTACTTGGTTGTTTTATGTAAGTGATATATTTCTGCCATGTGCTAGTGCCAAAAATATCTATCACTGCATATTCTATACTGCTGAATGATTTCATTACAGTTTTTTACTGCAAATGAAGGCAGACACTAACTTAGCGGTACTACAGCCGGGGTATCTTCTTACCCATAAGTAATGATTCTTAACGAGGTTCTTTTCCTCAAAGCTGAGCGTCAGCTTAAATTAATTGACCGTCTATTCATTTTTATCTCTGCATCGGTATTCATGGCACGCTCATTGCCAAAACGTCTGAGCGTGTCACACTCGGGGACAAGGCTGGCAGTTGCACTTTGCTCAAAGTGGGTGGGTTTCATCCTGGTTAGAGGCTGTTACATCGCGCAGCCTTTGCTCGCTGATTGCGAAGTAGAAATTAAATTGTTCGATAACCTAATTCTGTTTTACTAAAACGTGGTGCTTGGGAATGTATCAGCTTGCAGCTTACCTGTGCCTTTCCCCCCTTCTCAGATGAGCGATGTGTCAGCAGGGGGAGCTACCGTCTTTCCTGAAGTAGGAGCCAGTGTTTGGCCTAAAAAGGTAAGCTGGGCTTTTTAGCCAGTGTAACCACTCCTCTTGCCACCTACTCAAAAATACAACAGATGTATAAACGTTTAAAAAGCAGCTTTAAAATGAGTTTTATCTAAAGAAGATCAGAGCGCTGTTCGTGGGAGCACAGAGGTACTTACAATTAAGTGAGACCGCTGGAGCAGTACTGGTGATCCCAAGGGCCTCTGATGGTCTGCGTGTTAACGCATAGTTACGTTTTGGGCTTAAACCTTTAGACTTTGCAAAATGTTACAATACTTCAAAACACATTTTGAAAATACTCAAATCTGTAAGTAGGTTTAGTCCTGAGGCGCCTGTAGGGAATTCTCCCTGAACCTGCGTGTTCCTGTTACCTTTTTTCCCCTCGGAAGGGTCACAAACAAGGTCTGTCTTCGCTGGCCTGCTGCTCATTTTTAGCAAATTATCTTCCTTTCTAAAACTGGTCAGAGTTGAATGAAACTGCATTTAAACTTAGGGTTTAAAAAAGATGAACAGCCAAGTATATACAGACACAGAGTCAAAGGAGACTCATTCCTTAGGAAAGCAAATGATAGAATGTGGAAAGAGAGCGGTCAATTTAAAAGGGATGTCTGAAATACAAACAGACGTTACCTTTGCCTTATCGTTAAGTTGGTGTGGAAGTGTGTGTCGCAGAGAGCACGGTGCTGAGGGTTTCCACTGCCATTTCCAGGGAACAGCTGTATTCTGGTACAATCTCTTTCCAAGCGGAGAAGGAGATTACAGCACGCGGCATGCAGCCTGCCCCGTACTAGTTGGAAACAAATGGGGTAAGTACCCCTCACCTCGTTGTCGCTGCCTGGGGCTTTGCTGGTGGGTTGTCTTGGTTTTCTTTTTCCTCTGGTGGAATAAAGAGCAGCCAGAAATCAGGCCCTTTTATAAAGAAATCTGCTTTATAGCTATATCTACTTCATCTCTCTATATATTATGTTTATATATATGTTATATATATAGTAGCATATTTTATTATATATATAAAATACATGTAATACTACATCTACTTTAATAGGCTTTTGTAGTTTTACAGCCGCCAGAGGGTTTTTTCCCCTCTTTGATTTATTAGGCCAACTTCTGATCCGTGTGCGTGTATTAAAATCCTTTAGAAAGTTAAGATAACCCTGTGCTTACCTGACTGCAAGGGCTGTCAGGCCCTGGAAGGGGCTGCCCAGGGAAGGGGTCGAGTCCCCACCCCCGGGGGGATTGAACAGCCGGGCAGAGGCGGTGCTCAGGGCCAGGGTTTGGGGGTGGGATGGCAGGGGTAGGGGAATGGTTGGGCTGGGGGAGCTTCAAGGGCTTTGCCAACCCAAATGATTCTGTGATTCTATGACAGCTGGCCAACAGCATGTCTTTAGCTTAACGAGAAGCACGAGCTAACCAGGTGCAGTGATCAAATACCTTTATGTCTTTGCAGTATCCAATAAATGGCTCCACGAACGGGGACAGGAATTCCGAAGGCCATGCACTTTATCAGAGTTGGAATGATGCAGGCTTGTCCTCCGTCTCCTCTGTACTCAATCTGTGTAAAATGCACACATCTCCTTACAGTTTACAATTGACTAACACTCCACTACAGGTCCAGTCTTCAGCTACACCCGTGTTTTCATCTGTGGACAAAACAAACGTGCTTTTAGTTCCCTTAAAATATCCCCTCCCTTAAGGTTTTATGAACAGAATCTATTAAGGTCTATGAGTGTTACAGGGAAAAAAAAAAAAAAAAAAAAAAAAAAAGGACAAAATATAGATCAGGGCCACAACTAACAGTGGTGTCATGTGTGGTGTTGCCTTCACCATCTCCCCTCTGATCGACATGGAAAGCCGGCGATTGTTCGCTTAGAGTCCTCCTGGCAACAGACTGCTGAGGGGGGGTGATTTACGGGAGGGCTCCCTTCCTAGGAAGGCCGAATTAAACCAGTTCATATTCCTCGATTTCCAGACATTCGCCTCCTTGCTTTTCTGGGGTGCCCGACCACTGCTGTTGAGAACTGCAGGCATGGTTCATGTTTCTCTGGGGAACAGGAGGTTATTACAATATTTTAGCCCGTTTTTCCACTTCCACAAAAGCCCCCATTTTTAAATGTCTTCCTTCTCAGCCTCTGTGGGGAATCTGGCTCTGAACCTTGAAAACGCGATCCAGCAGTTACGTACGCACAGCTGAGATGCTCCAGCAGCGTTGTGTCAAACACATGCCTGCACCAGAGCAGCCTGACAACAGTTACAGCCCGCCTTCCCTCCATTTTGGGTTTGGTTTTTGGGTTTTTTGTTTTTTTTGTTTTTTTGTTGTGGTTTTTTTTTTTTTCCTTTAACATTTGTCCATGTAAACAAATGCTGCTTTTATTCTGTCTTAGTAGTCAACTCTTACATCTGTTCCTTGGGCAGTGGGGATGGGAATGTTACCCCATCTTCATTAATCAAAGTAATTGTGCCTTAGGACACTGGAATTTCAAATTGGTTATGAGACTTCAGGTGATGAGGTCATACATAATCCTCACAGAATGCTCTCCACCCTCGTCCTCCCAGTTCTCAAGGTTTTGTGACAAGCAGATGGCCTATTTATAATTCTAAACCTTTTTTAGATGCTTTTTGTTTTGCAAATGTGCTTTCTGCGGCGGGTGCTGACTGCAGGCCGCAGCAGCGACGCGCCGACTGTTGGCAGAGGATGCCGGGAGGTGCCCGCTCCGGATGGTTTGGCCTTGCTCACCTGGGGGGAGGCTGCTGCCACCGCAGCCACGCACCTCGCGCCACCTCCCTGGCCCTTCGTGGTCACCTCCTCCAGAGGCTTCGGTGCCGCTCGCTTCACCGCTGCTCTTCCCACGAGCCAGGGCTGGAGCCGTTCCGATTCACGCCAGCCACCCAGGAAAAGCGTCCCCAAAGTCAGCGGTGCCCGCGCTGGAAGAACAAACTGACCGTGACCTCCAGGGACCGCAGTTTGTGACGAGTCAGCCTCACGCTGAGATGAAGTTGAAACCTCTGAGGGAGATGAGACTGTGGCTGCTGTAGCTGTTGAACTTTTCTTTTGCTCGTCAGACGCCTGCGGGAGGAATAACCGCCCTCCCCGCTGCCCCCGGCACGGGACGAGCTAAGCAGGGCAGGGAGAGGCTGCAGGGGGGGGCGCTTTCCTAAGCTGTTTCTCTTCAACAGCGGGATTTTTAGCAAAACTAAATACTCCACTAGCATGAGGACAAGAATCAGAGTGAGCTGCACCAGATTCTACCTAAACAGTCTGATTTTCGGGATGATGATGGTTTTACTGATTTAGGGGTCACGCCTGAAGTCTTTACCAAGGAAAAAATTCCAATTTTAGTTAAATTGGACTTTCTGCCTCAATGAAACCTTGAAAGTTGAGCCAAAATGTAGATGAAACCAACTGTTACCATGTTAGAAATACCTCTGGTGTACTGAGAATGCAGTTTAAGGTACTATAGTTTGAGAAGCTGCATCCTTTCAGGAGACACTTTAAAATCTTTGCTGGAAAAACGTGTTGTTAAATTCCTACTGAGCCTGTTAGCGACGGGACCTACCTAACTGTTCATCCTTTGCCCTGCACCTTCTTGCATTTGGCCTGTGCTTCTGGCAGCTGTGAAACGAAGTCCATCCAGCGCTTAAGAAAACAAATAAAAAGAAAAATCAGAAATAGTTCCACCTCACGGCTGTACTGCTCATTTATTCAAACCAGCCGGTATGCTCGAGCAGTATCTGATAGAAACAGAGTCACCAAAGAGATGGGTTACCAGAGTGTATTTGTGATCACTAAATTGTAATAATTAAAAAAACCCTACCATAATATTTCAACTTACCCACGTTTTCTCCCTCTACGCAGTGTCAGGCATTCATCTCCATTCCGATCCATGGTTTTCCCTCTCCCATCTTTTTTTTACTTAAGCTCCAAAAACCAAACAAGGTAACCATGGCTGCAGGTAAGTCCTGCCGCTTTCCTGCGCGGCAAGGCTACACGGATGGGTGTGGTGGTAGGAGGCTCACCTGAGGGCACCAGTTCTCCCCCAGTGGCTCCGAGGCCTCTACCAGCGCTTGCAGAGAAGCCAGTCCTGCGCCGGTAACACGCACAGGGAGAAATCGGTGCATTGCCGCCAGGAACGCGTCGAGAATAAACAGGGTCTGGTTTTGCTCGTACAGAAAAGCTGGGGTTTTTTTCCCTAAAGTGAGCAGAGGAGTTACTTGACACATAAAAATAATTAAAAGCTAAAAGTTGTAAAATTTACGTAAGTTAAAAGAAAGATAAATACTGAATAAAAAGTGTCAGCGCCTGCTGCCGTAGCGGAAGAAAGCACTGTGGGTTCTTACGTCTGGAATGAAGACAGGAAGGGTTGAAGCGATGAGAAATCACAGGGTTTGGTTTTTTTTTTATATTAGTCAATGTTTTGTTCGGGTGTTTTTTTCCCCCCCCATCTCTGTTCAGCCAACACCAAAAGATGAGCGACAAGCTGGAGAGACGTTGGGGGATGTCTGGGGGCGTGTGCTCAACAGTCGCCACCCTCACCTCAGCTGCCATCGGGCACGTCCAGCGTTACACAGCGTTCTAAGAACGGTCTCTTAAGGGGCATTGCTCGGGGAGTAGAAATGTTTCAGTGCATGACTTCTTAAAGCGGCGAACTGCGCCGTGACTTGCAGTTCTTTGGGGAAGAAAAATAGTTTGTCATCCCTCAGAACTAACCCTGACGTCTGCTGAGGCACATCACACCAAAACACACCAGGGTATTAGAAGAGAAAGGGTAAACTTACGTTTGGTTTTTTTTTTTTTACACTGCAGCCAATCCCCAGCTCCTCTTCCTCTGCCGCAGTAGCGTTCCTGCACCCAACGCCAGGCGTGCAAGGGAGCACCCAGGTGCTGCTGCCGCTTCCTGCCTTACCCCTCCGTTTCTCAAAGGGCTTTTGGATCCAGAGCGCGGCTCCTGTGTGAGTTTAGTTTTGTATTAAAGGTGACTGAAAACTGTTTGGCTCACAGTGACTGACAATTGAGAAACTGCCTTACTGTTCAATTTTTTTGTAATAAAACTTTTAATGTAAAACAAAAAAAAAAAAAAAGGGCTTAAAATAAAAACCACTGCCAATAGCAGTGAAAAATCCTCCACATCAAACTCTCCTCATATATGTCTGTTGTAAATCTGATCACACAGATTTTTTTATCGCTGCCTGTGTTTCCTGGAAACTGAGCTCATTTGTTTCCCTTCCCGATCTGGGCGGGCAGGAGCAGAAGGTGCTCGTACCACAGATTGCTATTAAACATGTTCTCGGCCCCAAACTCTGTGTCTGGGTTGGAAGCGCAGCACGAACGGGCTGCGAGAGGGGCGGGCGGGCGCTGCCGGGCTGAAAGCGCGCTGCGCACACAGGGTCCCCAAAAGGAGCCGACCGGCTCTTGGGGAGGCGCGCGGCTCGGCCCCTCATCTCCCTAACGCGCTGATTTATGGCAGTCGTGGGGTGGGCTTTAACAGCGACGTGGGAACCGCACCAGCTCCTGGCTTGAAATCCCAAACAGGCGCAGCAGCGGGGCAGCTGCTGAGGGATGCTTTTCCCGGGATGACAAATGCTTCCATTTCCTGAAGCCAGGAGGTCAAACCACCAGTGATTCCCAATAGTTCTCGGACGGGGAAGCAGGATCAGGCCATCCTGCAGCACAGCCACCAGCAGAGCACTCACGGGTAGGGGGGGGTCAGGCTGACGCCTTCCGTTACCACGACTGGGCAGTTCATACGCTACAGCTGTTCTGTGCTTCGCTCTTGGGACACAGCGGCGCTCGCACTCGGTTTGTGCTCGTCAGGAGCCTGCAAAAAAGCACAGCACGGGCTGGTGGGAAGCCTCCATCCTTTTGCCAGCGCAATGGCACCCTGCGCTGCTGATGGAGCGCTTGGCTCGCAGTTCGGGAACGGCCCTCCCCACCCCACGCAGCCCCCAGGCACAGCCGATGTGCGCACAGATTTGGCAGCCACCGGAGAGGAAAGGCTACAGCGTACCAACATTTTCTTTTTTTTTTTTTTTTTTATTTTGGAAACGTGAATTGTTTCCATCCCCAGCTACTCTGTGCGTGCCACTGAACTGCGGCCGTGCCCCTGGCAGCCAGGTGGGCCAACGCCAGGGGAGCGTGGGCAGCTGGGTGGCTCTGTCCTTTCGGAGGACACCGAGCTTTCCGGGGTGTTCGTGGGCTGCCCTGGCCTGGGGACACCGCTTCCTTGCCCCAGGCTGGTAAGGGCTGAAGCGGGGCTGCCCCTTTGGTCAGCCTGGCCACCGAGCTGCTATGGCCAAGCCAGCAGCGCAGGGGCGTTAGCACAGGGGCCTCGGGGGGCGAGATGCAGCTCCCAGCCCTCCTTTCAGAGACGAGAGAGGGGCTGCCCTGCCTTCTGCATGTGGCCTGAGGCACCCGCCCGGCATTCGGGGGGGCTCGGTGGCTTCGCCCCCTCCCATGGAGGAAGGGAAGAGTTGGGGTTCAGCCACGTGCTACCCCTGACCGGTGCTGATGCGCTGTGGCTTCCCACCACCCCACCCGGGCATGCGGGGCTCTTCCAGCACAGCTGCACAACCACAGGGGATCGTGCCCACAGGAGGGACCCCTCCTGGGTAAGAACTGCAGCAGCTGCAGCTTAACCAGGCAGGTTTGGGGCAGGGAGAGGGGAAAAAGGCCTGCGAATCGCCACAGGGCAGGATGAGAGGAAGAGAAAGGAAAGGGTCTGACAGTATCGGCCCCTATGGATGGGGGAAGGCAGCACGAGGCTGAAGTGATCGTCCAGGGACTCCTGGAGAGACTGGACCAGCCCGTGAACTGGAGCTCAGCCCCACTGGGGGAGTGGGTCTTTAACCACCCACCCATCCTCCTCCAGCTGCTGGACTCTTGACCCGACTCTGAGGGACTCAGGCATTTCATCATCGAGCTACGTTTGCTTGTTCGCTTGTTCTGATAATTAGTGACTCATCTGGCTCCCAAACCAGGCTTTGAATCAACCACAGATTACCCGCTCACCTTAACCACGAGCTGCCTCTTCCTCCCGCTTAGGCCATGCTTAAACATTAATCAGCAACCTGCTGAGCCAAAACTGATAGAAAAAGAGCTCCGCCTCCCAATCCTCCATCCTCCCCGTGTCCCCAGCAGAACACAAAGGGAAGGATCCCGGCCAAAGCACATGACTGAACACTCTGAAAAAGAAACGCTCAAAAGGAGCTGGACCAGCCCCTGCGCTTCCCTCCCGGGAGCCGAGCCCAGGACACAGGGGTCAGCGTTTGCTTTGGCATTGCTGATAACACGAAGCCAAGAGGGTTTCCAGCTTCATCCGGGACGGAGCTCGCTCCCATCGGCATGGGACACGGGCACACATGTCCGGCTGCACTGCCGCGGGACGGGTGGCTGCCCTGTGCGGTCAGCTCTACCTCCCGTTTGACAGCAGCACGCTGCCAACAGTCGGATGGTGTCGTTAGGAGCGAGTGACTCACCACAGCCCCAGGGCTGCTCTAAATTTAAGCATTACAGAGTCAGAAATGAATGCACGGAGTCAGGAGCTGCTTACCCTGAGGTCAAGACGAGGTTCAGAAACCAGCTGTCAAGAGCTCACCATCGTGGCAGACAACATCTGTATCCCTCAAAGCTTTAGAGAGGGAAAAATTGGTGTAGGGAGGGGGTATTTGCAACCACAGTGGGTCAAAGCAAGGTCAGGCACCCGGCAGGTACCTGCTGTGCACACCCACCTCAGGACACCCTGGCTTCTGCAGCCGTGGAGCCTGAGCAGCAGCTCCCCGAGCTGACTGTGTGCGTGGGGAGGTGGTCTGCCGCGTCTCTTAGTTTTACTCCATCACACATTTTTCTTGGTCTTCAGATCTTGAAGTTTGGGTGCAACCAAGCTATTTGCAGCTGGACTGAAAACGTCTCTGGAGACTGGTGTGGGGAGGGGTGGAAGGAAGGAGGAGGGAGGGAGGAGAGCGGCTCACCCTCGGGGCAGGGCAAAGGAGCTGCCACGTTTTGGGAAAGCAGTTAGACCGCTTTTTTATTCACAAATTTTTGCTTCGAGACAACAAGCGACAAACTAGTATGAAAGTTTCCGACTCCTCTTTTCCCAGGCTCTGTACTTTGCCAGCTGCTCCCCCCGGCCCCGTTCAGCTTTCCTCACAAACTCCGATTGATTTTGCAAACGGCCCGGGCTCCACGCTCCAGCCAGAGCCACCCCCTCCAGGCTGCACGCCCTGCGTGGCGCGGCACGGACAGCTCATCCACCAGTCACCGCGTTTGCATCCTCTGCAGTCCTGCCAGCATTTTTTCCCCCTCTCTCTTCTCATTCAGCAGCACATGGATCAGCCACCGGAGACTAGGGGATGACGAAGAAAGCCGTGTTCTGGAGCTGCCTCCAGAGCAACCCTAAAAGGCTCCGCATAAAAGCACGGCACCAAGCACAGCCACCCAGGGGCTCTACACAATGTTTCCAAGCTATTTCGGAATAGCTATTTTGCTCTTTTTTACATTAACTTCTGCCAGGCTGTTTCTAAGGGCGAGGAGCACTAGGACTGCAGACCGGCACGTCGCGTAGGGCCGGGGTTCAGCCAACAGAGGCACGAACGGCTCCCCTTGGTGCAAGGCACAGTGTGGGACCATTGAACCCGGGTTTCCCTTCACTGGAGCACCCTAACAACAAATTCCAGGGACAGTGGCCCATTTCCACCCGTGACTGACAGACCAGTCCCCTGTGTGCTCTGAGCTCGCCAGTCCTGCCCTGCAAAGCGCTCCCGCAAGGGAGTCCTCGCTTCACGAGCGTCCCCACTGCTCTGTGCCAGCGATGTCACCCTGTTCAAGAAGGCCTCAGCAGAGGCAGGGACTTGCTGGTTCCCTGGCCTGGGGGAGCAGACCATCTAGTAGCATCCTGGCACCTCTAGCTCAACCCAAAACATCACCCTAATTTCTCAGCAGGCATTACAGTGCTCCCCCTCCTTGCCTGCAGCTTGGACACTGCCAACCTCCCTTCCCGATGCTCCCTGCCTCTCTCCTTGGGTTCATCTCCCAAAAGACAAAGCTGGCTCAAGGTTCCCTTGGGACCTCCTGCACACCTTGTATCTCCCCTCATCCAGTAACTCAGCCGAGATTCCTCCCACGGGCTGAGACAGCGGTGTGCAGCTCCGGCTCTGCAACAGCCTTCAGGGAGGCACCAGGCAGGTACCAGCTGCGGCTGTACAACCGAATCACTCTCGGCTGCTGGCTTGAGAAACCCTCACACCTCCTTCCGAGGGGCCCTGAGCGCAAACACAGTCAGCGGTGGGCACCAGAACAGTTGCAACACGAAGGCAGTAGCTTGCTCTGGGAGCTCCAGGCCATTACACAGGAAAGAGATTAACCAGCTTGCTTGCTCCTCTTCCCCACTCCTTCTCTGACTTACCTGGCTGAGAAACCAGGGCTTGGCTGTGGTCCCTCCTCCCTACCCCACGCCTGGAGCACAGAACGCACGGCCGTATGCAGAACGACGCAGGCAGAGCGGTGCTGCAGGGCTCTGGCGCTTCAGAAGTACCAATGCAGTGGGGCTGAGTCTCCTGCAAAACAATAAAATGTCAGGATTTGCACTGACGTTTGCCATATATTTGAAAGATCTGCTGCTCGGCTCCCCCTTGCCCTCTGGAGAGCCTCCACCCGACAGCCCAGCCGCTCAGACAGAAATGCCTGCGGGAGCTGGTGTGCACGGAGCCCAGCCGGTCATGGGCAGAGTGGCTGCTGCCGAGGGGCGCTGCTGTGCTGGGGGACAGGCAAAAAGCTTTCCTAGAGTGGCTGGAGCCTTCCCATGTCATTTCCCTTCCCTATTCTTTATCAATGGTTTGCGTTGTCTTTTGCTGTTGGTGTTCATTTGGTTGTTTTCTTTTAATGAGTAACTTCGTTAAAGCCTCCACCGGCGGCGCAGGCCCCTGGGTCCTGGCAGGCCAGTCCCACCCCAGAGCCAGGCCCTGCAGCTCCACCACAAGCCTGTTGCCCAAGTTGGGTTTCGGTGCCAGCCCTTCCTCGCTCCGGGCCACCTATGCTACGTGTTTAATTCAGCAACGCTGGCGTTACGCAAAAGCTGTAACAACCAGCCATCTAAGACCAGACTTCAGGAGTCCCATCAAAGGCAAACACTCATCGAGGTCATTGATCTGGAGGGGGACATGCCAAGGGATTGCCCTGAATGCAGTGTTTCTAAACCCAAAACTACTCCAAAACTACTTTTCTGTCCTGGGCATGCTCCTGTTCTGGGCACGGGGGCAGGGAAAGCCCCTTCACGTGACTCCAGCCCTGCAGTCCCACGGGTTTGCTAGGAGCAATCCCCCCGCAGCAGCTCGGCTGGGTGGATGTCTCGTCCCACCCCATCATGTGTACACGGGGGCTAGGAAAAAGGCAAGGGGTGCTCCTCAGTCTGCTGCTGATTTATTACTCCCATTGTCTGAGCAGCAGAAATTTAGGACAAATACACTCTCCATCTCCCAACAGGCTGGGGAGGGAATGGGACAGCCGGTGCAGAGCCTCGGTGGGGCAGGCGGAGGCTCTGTGCTGGGCACAGACCCCCTCACAGCACCCCAGGGAGCATCCCCTCTGGGGAGGCTGCAGCCCTGGTGCCGCAGGGGCTGAGCCCGTTCCAGCGGGATTGTGCAAACTCAAACCCCGGGTTCTCTGCGGGATGAACTCGGTCCAAATCTCCGCAAGTGCACTTTGCACCCTGATTGTGGTGACCTCATGCCGGCTCCCTCGGCGGTGTTTAAAGTCCAGGGGAGAGGGGTGCTTACCTGCCTCTTACGCACACCAGCTCGCTCCCACTCCTCCCTGCCTGCACATCTGCCTGGACGAGGGCTCCGGGGCCTGGATCCGGACTGCAGCATGCGGCTGCTTTTCGAGGCAGCGGTTCTGTGCCTGACCCTGGGCTTCGGGCGATGCGCCAAGGAAACACCACAGGAGAACACCGTCCACCAAACTCCCCAGGCAGAGTCATCCTATTCAGAGTGGGGCATCGGGGCCATCCGGGACAGCTTCGAAATGGTTAACAGCTACTTTGACTCCTTCTTGGAACTGCTTGGGGGAAAGAACGGCGTTTGTCAGTACAGATGTCGATACGGTAAGCGAAACTCACTCCTGCTGGCTCCTCTTTTCTGGCCTTTTCCCTTCTCGGGCGGAAAGTCGCAGCACTCTCCTTCCACGAGACCACAACCAACTCCTATCCATGACCTGACCCCTGCCATGCTCGGCACGGAAAAGCCACGGCAGAGAGCCACAGCTTCTCTGCTAGCACCAGCACAGGGCCACTGAACCCTTACCTTGTCCTCTCACCAAGCACAGCCTGATCCTCAGTCGCTGTGCTGCGTGCGAGGGGACAAGAGGAGAGGAGCTGGGTTTTGCAGGGAGGGCATACGGGTAAGCAGGGTGCCTGGCTGCCTGGAGCCCGGGAGAGAAGGACCAGGGCAGGCCCTGGAGGGGAGGAAGAGCAGCCCGTGTGGACCTGGCTCAGAAGGGGTTGCTAGTGTCGCCAGCAGCCCTAATCTCAGCAACCTTCAGAGTGTCGTTGTTCAGCAGTTGCGAGTTGGCTAATAGCGTGGGCTGGAGGAGGGGAGATAACAGGAAGGTAAACGAGACCTGCCATCACCGCGGAGGAACCTTTCGTACCCAAGGCGGAATGAGGCAGCTGCTGCTCGCCTTGGACTTTAGAGTGATTTACCAAAAAGGAAGAGTTTGGTTTGTCCTGGGGGCAGGACGAAGGGGGTGACACCTCAGGGAGAGCAGGGCAGGGGACGGGGCGCGCAGAGGCGCAGGGGGATGGGACCTTGTGGTGCGGGTCTGTGGGGTGCTGGGCAGGCAGACACCAGCCATCAGCAGGGTACCTGCTGGAACAACCTGTTTGGGAACAGCAGGGGGGGTTCCTACAGACTGTGTCCTCTCCCCAGCCTCCTACAACTGTCCCCACAGCAATAACTGTCCTCTGCCACCTTAGCTTGCCCATCCACCACTGCCCGTCAGCCCTTTTCCCTCCAGCTTCTTCCCACATCCCTGGTGACTGCCTGGGCAAGATGCTTGGGAGCACAGAGGAGATTTCAAGCCCTCTCCTCCCCTGAGCATCACTTTTCACAGACAGAGACCCCACGCTTTGGAGACATCCCACCGACTCAGTTCCAGCCTGTGCGCATCCCATTTCTTCTGGAGCGCAGGCTGCACACTCAGCCTCTCTAGCTTTCGCTGTAACGCTCCCCCCCAGCAGCAAGGTTTGGGCAAGCTGGTATTTAGAGCTCATTCCAGGGAGTCTAGGGACTCACCAAATCCTGGAGAAGTCATCGGCTCTTGGGCACATCCCGAGGCTGAGGCTCTCCCTGTCCCTGTCCCCGCTGCCTGCTCCCCGAGAGCATCCTGCATCTCACTGGAGGAATGCTTTTACCTAGAAAGAAAAACAAACAAGCACATCATTAGCCCTGTTCTCATCCTCTACTAAACAGCTCGTTAATCACTGGCCAAAGGAGGGAACTATCGAAACGCTGCCGGTGTGCCTCCAAGGCTCTTGCTGGACCCCTGCAGGACCATTTGTCTGTGCTGGTCTCTAGCACAGACATTGCAAACTGCAAGAGGAAACGATCCTAAACCAGTGAGACCAGCTGACTGCGCCCAGAAGAATGAACACAAACCATCTTCACCATCTTGCTGCTGAATCAGGGACCGGCTGCTTTTTCCCCAGGCACGCAGCAAAACTTACGCCTTCTACTTTCCTTCATTGCAGCCAGGAGACACGGATAAAAGCTTATTTTGCCACGATAAAGGTCAGGACTCACCTGTGATTGCCACATCCATCTTCAGCAGAGCACGAAGCACTGGCTGTTCTGGCTGTAAGACGACTCCTGATTTTTTCAGCAGCCAGTGCGGTCTGAAAACAAACAACTTGATGAATTACTCCCTTAAATCAGGACATTAGGGTTCCACTAGCATTTGCTGCCAAATAACCTCCTCTTCCTCCTCCCAGAATCTCTCTGGGCATCTCAGGGGGATAAACAGCCTGAACTGGGAGTAAATCCCTTGACAGCTTCCTTCAGCTGTCTGGCCAGGCAGGACTTCAATGTTTTGCCCAGCATTTGGTCCTGAGGGGCTCAGGATGAGGAGGCACATCCAGGCTGTGAGAATAGAGACTTCAAAGTCAGGCTCTCCAGCAGAGCGCTAAAAGGCTGTGGTTAAGTATGGGCAACATCTGCCAAAGTCTGCTTGCCTAGGGCAGAGAAATAACAATGGACCACTCAAACCAGCAAGGAGCCCCAAGACCATCTATTCACCCAGAAATACATTCACCTCCCCCTGCCAGCGCACCAGTACTGCAGTGTCTGAGACCTCCTGCATCGCCAGTAGAGCTGTTCTAAGCCAATTGGCTGTTTTCCAGTCTCTTGGCGTAGCTACAGCAGCCTGGAGATATTAAAATGCATCAGAGAAACTCGCTTCCCTTTCGAAACTCAACTTCGGTTCTCCTCAAAGGCCATGCCAACAAGGCAGTGTCCTGAAGTAATATCTTCTTCCAAAGAACAGGCTTCCTCAGCAAGGCTGTGCTTCCAAACATCGCTCTTGAGCATGCTGCCGGGCAGGTCCTGCCGCGCTTGCAGCTGCCTTCGGGTACCTCTCCCCAGCGATGCCCTGCAGTGAGCAGACCCACTGCAACAGGCCCCTGGTGGAACACAGCTAGCAAAGCAGCTGGCGTGACCCACCAAGCCCCTTCCCCATCGCAGACGTGCCTACAAGGATGGGCAAGCAATAAATGATAACGAGAGCACTCAGTCGAGGCTCATGTAGAGCCAGGAACGCCCATTACCTCTGCTTTGCTTTTGTTTTCCTGTTAGCTAGAAAACAAGATGTGGGAGAGAGGTTAACGGTGGCGTCTTGGACTTTATCTGGCTGAGGAAGAGTTCACAAACATGCACTTTACAAATGATTAATCTTTGTTTTTCAGAGAGGAGGGGGGCAGGTTTCCTACAAGGGTGTGTCTTGAAGGCAGTTCCATGTTTTGTTGACCACCACAATTTTCATGTGAGGTTTGTTTTCCTCTTGGGATGACTTTCTAAGACATTATAACAGCTGTAACTTCAGCTTACTGGAAGGTTTTCTCTGGAAACTCAGTTATCTCCATATCCCCAGGCAGCCTCACTCCTACTCTGACTTGCCACTTTACCCCATTAATTGACAACGTGCTGCAGGAACATAACTTATCGTCAGTAATACAAGCGAGGCATTAAAATTTGACCCCATCCTGCAAAACCCACCTTGGATTTTGAGCTTTCCTCCGCCTCCTAGCTCAGTTCAGGAATATTTTAATTCTGAGTCCCAATTCTCCAATTCTCACCCCCTTCCAGAAGAGGCTGTGAATTGCACCGAGACCGGGGTGCAGCCCTCCTCTCATTATATTGCTTGGGAGCTTGGGTTATAGATTCAGCCCATGTATAGACATAATTCCTTCTCCTTATAGCATAACCACCAAAATAGCGTTAACGTGCAACGTGTCATGAACTCAGAAATCACCATGCGTCAGCATGCCTCAACGGACTTACGTTATGTTTTGGTGCAAAGCTAATCCTATAATGATGGTGTGCTGCGGCCAGCTGATTTGTGCTCTTTGTCTACTGTTAACTCAGCTCTACCTGCTCAAAATAAGAATGCGTTCTGCCCTAGAAGATTACATCGGGAGCAGGAAGCAGATCTGACCTATTCAAAAGGGGCCAAAAAGGTAGAAACACAGCAGTAATTGCTGTGCTGAGAAATAACCTTCCCACACAAACGCCATCACCTGGTGGTAACGTCAGCTAAAGAGCTTTACCTTGGCTTGCCAGCAGCTAAATCCTCGGTGTGCACTGCATTTCTGTAGGGTTGGAGAAAAACGGCTATTGGCATCTCCCAGCTGGACAGGATTCCAGTTTGTTGTTTATTTGTTGCAAATCTGTTGTTTAAACCAAACCGCTCTGGCAATTTTTAATTTAGAAGGTGCTGGGGACATTCCTACGTAAGACCTTTTCAAACATTTGGCTGTAGGTCTTCTCCAGAACACAGAAGGTTTATGGCAATATTAACCACTGACACCTGAAGTACCTTGACAAAAAACAAAAAGGGGAAAAGCATCTTAAATGATTATCAGTGCTGACAAGAAGTAAGCAGTGGAAATCGAGTTTAAAAGAACCCAACCCTGCCTGAAGGGCTACATTAGATCTATTTTACGTCTATATAAATTCTCTAGTGGTGCTCAGGGAAGCAGAAACTTAACCCTAGAGGCGATGGACTTGCAGAAGGCTCAACTCACATAAAGTTTTCCCGGAGCAGGGTTCAAAGGTCTTGTTTTAACAACTCACTCTGCATTTGAGACCTCCCTTTTATAAACCCAGCCAGGACAGAAACAGAACAAGCACTGACCACACAAGAGGGGACAATAACAGAGAAATCCAACTCCATGAGGGTGGCCTCCACGACTTCTCCAGGGGAGAACCCTCTCTCACCTATAAACGAGCTCCTTGCGCAGCGGGATCAAGGCACAGAAGCAGCCTGGCAACTCGTCCTCCCCAAATGGGAGCTATGGGGTTAAATGGAGATGGGGGTGGAGGTAGGGATGAGACAGGGCTGGGGACAGACAGATCTCCTTTCCACATGGGCAGTTGCCACCCCAACCGTGGGCACCCACCCCTCACACCCAGAGCACTCAGCTCCATGTCAGCCGTACGCAAAGCCCCAGGACGGGCAGGCAGACAGGAGGGCTCGCACCCCTTCAAAGCAAAGTAAACCTGATTAAATTGCTGCTGAAGCTTCTGTTAGCTGACTGTCTGCTGGACCCTTTCTACCTTGGGTATGTAAGTATTCACGGAGGAAATTCTTGCTCCTCTATGCATATTAAGAAGGCAGAGATAAAGGAATAGCGACTATTTGCAAAACGCAGCCGTGCATCACCATCAAGACAACCTCCTCCTCCGAGCAAGATCAGACATGCAGGGTCTAGCACAATTTTGCAGAGATCCACAGCCCACTGACACTGAGGATGGGAAGAACCCCCCTTGCTGAGCCAGTAGTTTCTTGGAGGAGTTAAAAACACATCTGGGTGACCCCAGCTGTGCAGAGCTCTCAGGAAGCACACAAAAAAGCTCCTAGGAGATTTAGGGAGGCCTGAGGAGCTAGCTCTAGCATGGAGGGCTGCTCAACTGCAAAACCTCATGCTGCAGCGAGGGACTTGCCCATTTGTAAGAGCTGGGGAAAGTCCCAGACCTTGGGACTCAAACATCTGAGAAGTGCTGGGGACCCAGTTAACACACAGCCCGGTGCTCCAGTGGCCATGCCAGAGAAGGTATGAGTTAAGTCAGGCTCTAGAGCCTCGACAGAACTGATCTGAGAGCAGAGCCAGTGTCTCAGCCAGCTCTAGCACCTATCCTTCACTCCCTGCATCTCCTGGAGGAGAACGAAGTATTTGGGGATGCAGACCGGAGGGGAGCTGCCTGACACTCCTTGCTTCTGCTGCAACTCTTGGGAAGATTGGCTTTTCTAACATCTTTCCTTTCTTTCCCAGGGAAGGCTCCAATGCCACGACCTCACTACAAACCCCAAGAACCCAACGGCTGTAGCTCCTATTTTCTGGGGCTCAAGGTACCCGAAAGTGTATGTACTGCCACGCTTACCATTCCCAAATGATGCAATTCCCTAATCTCAGTAACCAGCTAATAATATTGGGGAGGGAAAAGACTTAGCCATGCTATGCACTGACTGTGCGATGGCTTCTCTTCACAGCTGAAGCCAGAGCTCTGGAAAAGGGAGGAAATATCACTTAGGTGGCATTAGAGGACAAGCTGTCTGCTTGGGACTGCCAAAAGACACAGCTGCCTGCCGACGGCAAGCAAGGCGACCATGTCAGTCTGAGCATTACCATCAGTCAGGGAGGCATTAAGATCTTGACTGCTGGTGGCAGCGAAGCAGGAATCACGTAGACAGGAGTCGCACTTACAAAGGACTGGCCCGCTGCTCTGGTTCTCTTAGTAGGGACCAAAAGAGAAAGTTTTCTGAGCAGGTTAGCACTAGAAGAAGAAAAGGGGGTACCTGGCCAAGCAGAGCACCAGTGTGGAGAAGCACATTTTTATCAAGGCCCTGATCAATCCCGTGCCCTTGTGATAGGACAGGGAACATGTCCAATGCTGGGCAGCCCCGTGACAAAGCGTAATGTGCAAACAGTGATACTTGAATGCATTCCCCGCACCTGGCCCTTCGTCCCCTCCCTTGCTTTTTGCCTCTACCAAGCACTGAAATAAACCTGCGGGCTTTAATACCGCACCCACTTGTTATTTGAAAGGCAATTAATGAAATCATATTGGAATCACCAGGAAAAGCACTCCTAGGAGGCTCTAAGAGCAGGAATTACTATTTAGCTCCTGCATTACTGCTGCCCATGCTGCTCACTGCAGCTATTAGGCAGACTCCTGCTCTGAAAAATCCTCCCTTTACAGCCCATTTTTCATATTAGGTTAGTTGACAGAATCATAGAATGTTTTGGGTTGGAAGGGACCTTTAGAGGCCATCTAGTCCAACCCCCCTGCAATGAGCAGGGACATCCTCAACCACATCAGGTTGCTCACAGCCCCGTCCAACCTGACCCTGAATGTTCTCAGGGATGGGGCATCCATAACCTCTCTGGGCAACCCCTGCCAGGGTTTCACCACCCTCAGTGTAAAAATTTTCTTCTTTGTATCTAGGCTGAATCTACTGTCTTTTTAGTTCAATACCATTACCCTTTGTCCTATTGCAATGGGCCCTGCCAAAAAGTTTGTCCCCATCTTTCTCATAAGCCCCCTTGAAGCCCTGAGCGGCCGCACTCAGCTCTGCCCGCAGCCTCCTCTGCTCCAGGCTGAACACCCCCAACTCTCCCAGCCTGGCCTCATAGCAGAGGGGCTCCAGCTCTCGGAGCATTTTAGTAGCCCTCCTCTGGCCCTGCTCCAACAGGTCCATGTCCTTCTTGTGGTGAGGGCTCCAGAGCTGGATGCAGGGCTCCAGGTGGGGTTCCTTAAACTACATTCACTGTAAACCTTGTGGGCATTTCTGCGGTACCTCCTTCTCAGGCAGGCAGCCATGAGCACCGAGCGCAATGAAGAAAAAACTCATCTCTTAAATATTAAACGAGGAAGGCCAAAAAGGGGAAGAATTTATAACAAGATAATGAGTCCAGTCTCACCAGGAGACAGGCCTTCTTGCCCCATCACCCCCGTGGTTATTAGCTAAGCTTGCTGTATACCTCCAAGTGAGCAGAACTCCCCTGACCACACTGTATTTGTCATAGAATCACTTTGGTTGGAAAAGACCTTTAAGATCACCGAGTCCAACCGTTAACCTAACCCTGCCATCCCACCACTAAACCCTGTCCCTCAGCACATCATCTGTCCGTCTTTTAAATACCTCCAGGGGTGGGGACTCCACCACCTCCCTGGGCAGCCCATTCCAGAGCCTGACAACCCTTTCAGTGAAGAAGTTTTTCCTAATGTCCAGCCTAAACCTGCCCTGGCGCAACTTCAAACCATCCCCCCTCGTCCTATCGTCTGTTACCAGGGAGAAGAGGCCGACCCCCACCTCACTACAGCCTCCTCTCAGGCAGTTGTAGAGGGCGATCAGGGGTCCCCTCAGCCTCCTCTTCTCCAGACTCCTTGCAAGCGCATCTGTGAGAAATAAGGCATCAGTAACACTTACAGCAGATTTATTAGGCCAAGAAGCAGGACTTGTCAGGTTGTAGGAAAATGAGGAAGGAGAAAAGGGGCCTTTGCCACTGGTAGCAAGGACAGGACGTTCCCCAGTGGGCTATGACAAATGCAAGCTAGCAAATGATCATGGAAGGGCTGCTCCCCAGCTCTCTGCCAGAAGTTAATCCCCGGTGACGAACAGGGAGAGGAGGGAATGTGGTCCATCCTGCATAGGACCTGCATTACTGTCGCCACTTTTCACATGGTGAGGGAGAAGCATGTTTTCCCCCCAGCTATGGGGGGTAGCTCCTGGAAAAGAAGCCATCTGAGCTCTGCAAAACCTCACCCAGTTGCAGCTGTTTGAGCCTGAGGCCAGGAGGCAGCCAAGGGACGCTTCTTTTCTCTCTTTCCCCAGCTAGATTTGGGCATCCCTGCCATGACCAAGTGCTGTAATCAGCTGGATGTTTGTTACGACACGTGCGGGGCCAACAAATACCGCTGCGATGCCAAGTTCCGCTGGTGCCTCCACTCCATCTGCTCTGACCTCAAGCGCAGCCTCGGGTTCGTCTCCAAGGTGGAAGGTAGGCTTCCCGGCTCGCATCCCCTGTGGAGGGAACAAGCGATGGCTGGGAGGGGAGAGTGCGGGCAGGGAGCCCTTTCCTTGCCAGAAGAAACAAAAATCTGCAGCAGGGAGCAGCACATCTGTCCTGTGCTTGTCACAGATGGGTCAGGGCTGAGAGGGAACACACGGTTCCGAGATCTGTACACACACACACACTTCTGTCCCAACACTGGACACCTAAAATTATTTACATTTGGAAAACATTACAAAACACATGTGGAATGAAGAAAAAAAACCCACAAAACCAAACCCCCAAAACCCCCCGAGAAGCAATTCCTTCAATCCAATCCTGGACGCCCTCCCTGAGAGTTCAAACACCTTCATGGGAGATCAAAAGCCTTCCAGAGCCAGTAAGCCACGCACTGAAACCTGTATGTGGCCAAGGGCCAACAAACCGGGAGAGCCAAGGACAGGGACCCTCTGGGATCTGGTTCACAGATAAGAGATGACGATGGCCCCAGGGACACAGCACAGCGTGGGTGGCGGCTCAGCCGCTGCAGGGAAGATCTGGATTGCTCAGAAGCCCTTGTGCTAATGAAGCTCTAGTGACACGTCAGCAGCTCAAGGGCCACCCTGGTTTTGCCTCATTTAAAAGCCTCAGTCTGCAAGCTTGGGAGGAGCTCTTTGCTAAAGGCTGCGTTTGGTAACCTCTGTGAAGGTTACGCATGTGGTAGCCCAAGGCTGCCTCTTGGTGCCAACACCAAGCACCTCTGCACTGGTGAGGAGGGGGAAACATCCACCCCATCACCACCAGAGGTCATTTCAGGAAAGCCTCCCCTGGGCTGCTCCTCCTGAGGCCATTTCAGAGCGTCCCCCTCCCCCATGAGGCAGGTATCCATCTCTTGCCGAGGGGCTGCCTGGCAGTCATGCAGGACAGGCAGAGGTGAGACCTGCCAAGGTGACACTGAAACAGTTAAAGATCAGGTCTGAAAACCCAGCAGAGTCCTTGAGAACAGCCCATTCCCAAAGCTGAATACAGCTGGTGGTGCTGCTGAATTTCTCCCAGCTAACTGCAGCCAGCCCCTCTGGGTTCATCCCCGCTGCCGATGGCCTGTTGTAAGGTACCCTTAACTCATGCATTTGTTTTCCAAAGGTGCAGCCTGATTAGAACACACAGGCAAGTCTGCATGACACCAGTACTAGTGCAGATGGCTTTCTACCTTGTCACAGATAAATCTTCGGAAAGAGTGTCCAGGCCAGCAAGAGAAAACAAAGAGATGGACTGAGATAGAATCATAGAATCATTGGGAAAATGGTTGGAAAAGACCTTTAAGATCATCAAGTCCAACCGAGATATAAGCACTACAGGCCAAGTACAGCCAATTTTTCATGGTCACCTTTATCTACAGGTCCTCGTGCAGCCAACCTCTTCCTATCTCTTCAGATTTCCCCCTGCCAGTTTTTCAAATCACTCCTCTTTCCCTTTCTGCCTGCAGCAGTGAAGCCAACAGACAGATCCTAGGGAGTTAAGGTGGAGCAGAGCCCACGTTCCTTGGCTGAGCCGAGGCACCTCTGCCTGTAGTCAAGTAGGACTAGATTCCTCAGCTGGGTCAAGCTTTTTGGGTTGCAGGAGGAGCAGAACGAGGTGGTCAGAGAGACTGAGACGGGAGGACATAGTCCCAAAGGCAGGGCCTTCCCCCATCTATTCCGCATACGAGCAATCAATGTTAGTGCCAGTGAGTAAACCCTAAAAGACCTGGTATTAAGCTATTTATTTGTGACAAGCAGTTTCAGGCTTGGTTTTGGGGAAGAGGAGGGGCTAGGAGTCAGACAGACCATATCAACAGCTCCGCTGCTGCCACCACAGCAGGATTTTTCATGCTTGCTGGCATTGTAACTCCCAAAAAGCAGAAAAAGGTTGGTTAGTAGTGGCTATAGGCAACTGTGGGGAGAGGGAACCGGGAAAGACAGTACTGTGGCGGTCTGCTGGGAAATCTGCTTGGTAAACGGTGCTATTTGCAGTGCCCCAAATGATCCATCAACCAGAAAAGCCTGAGAGGCAAGAAAGGAGAGGGAGAGAAGTTAGTGCCAGTTTAGTGCCACCCTAGGGAGAAGAGAGTCCCCAGTTCAACAGAACCTGTGGATTTATACAAATGCAATACCCAGAGAGAAAAAGACAGCCCACGCTTCTAACTGCAAATACCACACGACTCGGTGCAGGGCTCAGGCAAGGATGCTTCCCCTCGTTACCTACCTGCCTGATCTTTTCCTTCTCCACAGCTTGCGAATCTGTCGCAGACGCAGTGTTCAACACCGTCTGGACCCTGGGCTGCCGGCCCTTCATGAACAGCCAAAGGAGCGCCTGCATTTGCAACGAGGAAGAACGAGATGAATTGTGAGGAAGAGCAGACGCCCGGCCTCCGTGAGCCTGCTGCCAAGCGTCCCCTCTCCAAGACAGCACTTCAGCGCGGTGATTTCTACCAGCCCTCTGGCCCTAGGACGGGATGGGGGGACCTGGGCCAAGCAATATACCTCAACTACAGCTTTTGGGCAGAGGGCAGCGAAAGGGCAGCCAGCCTGTGGATATAGGGCAGTGATGCCTGCTGTCCACCACAGATGCAGCTCAACAGCCCTTACCCCTTTCCAAGTCCATCAGCCTGAATGATCTGGTGCCAATTTTCTCTACAGACTGATCAGGAGAGGCAAGCAGGACGCAGCGCTGGTGATAAACAAGGGGCTTTACTTGTTTGCTTGCCTTAGACACACACGTATTAGCTCCCCCCCCCCCTTAACTCTCTAATTTGCAGTGCAAGGCATTGGGTTTCTGCAGCCCCTGAAAATCCCAGTCCATGGACACAACATTTACGCTTTTCCACCACTGGTGACAGACAGAAAGGGAGGGGTAATTTGCTTTCAGTATGTTGCTCACACCCATCCCTGACATTTTCCATCCTATCATTACATACCCTGGCAACCCTGCTTATTTAAGTACTTGGCGGATCCTAAAATGATTTAAAACATCCGGAGATTATGGTTAAGCATGAGAAGGACTTTGAGTGTTTGTGATACAGGCACAATTTGTATTTGGGCAGAAGGGGACCAAAGCCCATCACGTCTGAGACGTGAAATCACAGCGCTCTCCCACAGCCTCAGGAGAGGAAGCTGCTTTTCTTTCGAAGTGTCGGCCAGATCCATTTAATTATCTTCCTCCTATATCATTTAACAAAGCTTTTCCCTTAGGATCCCTTTTTACGCAAAATGGCTGGGTATCCACCTCCATCTTTTGCACGAGGGAAACAGTTGCCTTGGATGAGATGTTCAAAATCCTGGAGGCTTATCTGTCATGCTGCCGCTGTGGGACAGAGACACTGCCAGCCAAGGAGCGATCAGCAGCCTCAGACAGCGTTCTTGCCATGGTTAATACTTCCATCCACTATCGGCAGCTTTTATTGCATGTAAAATTAGAATTTAAAGTGGAATTTCATCTACCTAGAACGTTTGCAGACAGCTTTCATCTGTGTTTCTTGCTGAAAGGAACTTGCTACCGGGTGTGCGTGCCATGCCACATAAATACTTTAGCGTCTTCTGCAAACTTATTTATGGTTATGTTCTTCCATCTGCCACAGAAAAGTTAAGGCTACAGAAGGGTGATTTAACAAGAATGGAAAGAGTCTGTCTTTCTTACTTTTCTTCTGGTTTGTGTTTAAACGTATGCATGGAGCTATAAATGATTTAAGCCCCGTATTCCTGTTCTTGCCCATCACCTTTGCTGTAGAGTGAACAGCCATAAGACATTCATCTGGCCCCAGACAGACTGAAACAACAAGAGCCCACTGGTGTTAAGGCCAGGAAAACGGCAGTGACTGCATGAGGGGTACTGGGATGTCTGCCACCAAGGAGGTCCTCCATGTACGCCGATCAGGGGCAATGACATCCTTTCCTAGCTCTGCTGACGCCACTGGAGGGCGAATACCGCATTGCCAAGGTTCATGGCAGCGTGCGTCTCTCAGACAATCTGATTATCCATCTAAGAAACACGTCATTTTGGCTAGGGATCAGATTCCTTGCTCCAGACACTTCCCAGACTTTGTATTTCGTTGGTGAAATGGTGCCCGTTGCCAGTTTTAAACGTAAGCATGCTCTTATGATTAAATGACACCATTTAAAAAAAAAAAAAAAAAAAAAAAAAAATCTATCTTGTCTACGCTCAATAGCTGACTGGCTGGCAAATGTCTTAAAGCATTTTATAGTTCAAGTGATATCAGATTAAAGCCAGGCCAAGTAACTGATGACAGATGATGATGTACACTGGAGAAACTGAAGGGTTCTGAACAAAATCTCTCTGTCCACACAGTGATGCTTTGGAGACACCGCTAATATAAATCATAATTTCTTCATGATTTCAGACCACCAGTCATCCCAAAACAGCACACAGGGCAGCTGCTGAATAAATGCATTCGTCACTACAAAGTTAAGCTGTGGTAGTCTGAAAAAATCCCATCAGCAGCTCTACAGGGAAACTTTTGAACCTTCAAGTGGTGGCAATGACTCAGAAAAGCCACCAGATAATCCTGCACAGGAGACAAATGGTGCATGAACTACAGTAAAACTTCTGCAGCCAAACTAAAAATTGCTCCCCCTCCGTGCCGCTCCCAGTACTGATCCTGAAGCAGCTGATCACAGGACTCTCCAGGTCAATGCACAAACCCTGGGTCATCTTCACCTCCACCCTGCTCTGACGAGGAAGATGACATGGTGCTCACCCGATGGCTTCCTGTTGACTTTGTGTATTGCCAGGATTATTTGCAACTCTTGCTGATGTTCAACCCAATCGTCCAGTTGCCCTCTCCTAGGAATGGTTCCTCACACTGCAGTCTCTGTGTTTCTGCTGAGGACATGAAAGCAGGGACTAGGACGGCAAGGTAATAGGTATTTACTCCTGGAAGTCCAACGTTCAGACTTTCACTTTAAATCCTAAGAGGGAATGAGGTGGCAGCAGCCAGAACCCCAACGGCACACGTCGGGCAGCACCGATGCAGCTCGGACTTTGAACTACGGCTGGCAGCGCTGGCTGGACCCTCGGGAGCACGGGTCGGGCACGGTGCCTTCTCGCACACGCGCTGCCTGCTTGTGCAGCACGTTTTGCTCCCGCTCTGTGGCGTGGCAGATTAAATTAAATAGACAAACAAATCCCTTGACTCTCAGATGAGTCTGGCCTTTGATTTCGTGTCCAGGCCGTAACGCTGACAAAGATGACAGATGGAAGCAAGAGGTAAACTGAGGAGAGCTGAAAGACTTTGAAAAATGGTTTTGTTTGTGCCTAGGAGGCATCCCCTCCACATCAGAGGAGGAAAAGTCACAGGGCAGGGGCCGACAGTAGGCGATAGGATGAGGGGAAATGGCTTCAAGTTGCTCCAGGGCAGGGTTAGGTTGGACATTAGGAAAAATTTTTTCACCAAAAGGGCTGTCAAGCACTGGAAGGGGCTGCCCAGGGAAGGGGTTGAGTCCTCATCCCTGGGGGGATTTAAAAGCTGGGCAGACACGGTGCTTAGGGCCAGGGTTTAGTGGTGGGATGGCAGGGGTAGGGGAACGGTTGGGCTGGGGGAGCTTAAAGGGCTTTTCCAACCCAAACGATTCTGTGATTCTATGGTTCTACAGCAGACCTGCTACCCTGCTTACGGAGCAAACTAAACACCTTCCCAGACTGCTCCATTCGCATGGCCACGCCAACCAGTGTCTCCTCATCATCACTCTTACAGATTATTTCACTAAAAAGCTTCAGAGCAGAAAAGCTGCTTCGTATGAATTTGTCAGGAAGAACCAAATAACATGCACGCTAACGGAGATAAGCCAGGAACCAAACCTCTCCCTCCCCCATGTCCCTTTCACACGAACAAAAAACACCAGTTGCCTCTCCAGAAGGCACCAGCTAATTAATTTCATTTCCCAGCTCTTGTTTTATCAAAACAAGTATATTTAGCAGAGGCTGCCTGAACAGAGAAGTGACAGTGGGAAATTGCCCGTGTCGTCCTAACACAGACGTGAATCAGCAGAAGCAGGAGACGCAGCGCGGCAATGCAAGAAGGAGGCTTTTTCATTTCTTTTTCTTTCACATATGGTTAGATAACGCATGAAAAGCACCTTTCCACTTATACCTACTTATCATCATAGAAACATTTTCATTTACTCTAACATACACATAGTCCCAAATTGAAAAAGCAGCCATGAATCCATTTAGAAAAACCATGAAGCTCCCAGTCCATCAAAACCCATTCCTCACTGGGATCACAGTCACCAGAAGAAATAAATCTGTGAAATGGGATATTGCTGATGTGATTTGTGACTCCCTTTCAAAACGGTCCCTTCAAGCGGACTCCCCATCCATTTAAGAGCAGCAACAAATTTTGGCCTTGGCAGCAAGTTGGCTTCTTCCAACAGAAGTAGAAAATGGGTAATGCAGACTGGGGCAGGGTGGGGTGGGGGGATTCCAGTGCAATTCCAAGCACGCAGGACAGAACCGCACACTGTGTGAAACTTCTTGCAGAAAAGCTCACGAGCACCCTGCGGCGCCGCAGCCAGCGGTGGAGACGGATCCTTCCCCTCTTGCCCTCAGCCCTGCCTCTCCTACTCCGTCCTTCGCCGCTCGCTGTGCCTCCTGCCTTTCACCCCACGCTTCTAATCCTTCGCCACGCAGTGCTCCTGCTCCTGAATGAAGCCCAGAGGAACCCGAGCTGATCATCCGTTGTATTTAATTTGGAAGGAGTTTGACGGCCCAAAGGATTCTGACAGCACGGTGCCACCACCATCTCCGGTAATTGTGTCTCCAGCCAGCAGGAGACAGCGAGCACACGCGGTGGCTCAAACGAGGCCGCCGTCCCTCCTGTCACCAGGCTCACGGGGGACAACCCCGTCCTGAGAACCATCCGCATTACAAACGATTGCTAGAAATACTTCATCTGCGTTCCTCTAATGCCTTTGCCAGAGCCACAGCCTCTCTAGATCAGGGTAATGCATTGCAACTTTCAAAGAAAGACTTGGTAGCAGCACGCTTTGGCGGGGGGGTGGTGTTCATAGATGTTTAATGGTCTTTTTCTTACAGTCAAGGTGCTATAGCACTTTTATGAAAGGCGCCACGTTTTTGGTGGGGAGAGAAGAGGGAGAAAAATAACGATACACTAAATACGAGAGGAAACACTGTTAAATTGCATGCAATTATCAAAAGGCACTAAAAAAATCAAGTTTTACTACCTGCCTTTTACTATTTAAAAGTAACATGTAACTGTGCCTGTGATAGATCTGAGCTTTAGCTGCCTGCAACAACTGCTTTATAGCTCCAAGGAACTTACGCAGTACGAAGTACGTATTTTTATACATGTTTTTATTAACGGTCACCCAAAATCTCAGCACATCGGAAAGCTCCAGCATTATTCACAGAACTGCATAGCAAACACGTTCAGCTACGATACTATTTGTACTGTCTGATGAAAGAAGGGCTTGAATAACATTTGTGTAGTCATGGGCGAACAGCCCTGTGGAGCCTGCAGGCAGATGTAGGGAAAGACAAAGTCGAGTAACGCTTCAGGTCTGCGAAGCAGCAGGGTCCCTTCAACCGAAGGGCTGTTGGGAAGAAACACAGGTAAAGACCAAACTGCTCTGCAGTCCGAGTTGCACTCAGAGGGCTGCCTCCTGTGCCCAACATACTTCACAAATAATCATCACGCCGTTAGGGAAACCAGTCCCGAGGTTCTAGTGGGGCTTTACCAAATACCTCTCATTTCTCGCACAACCATGAAAGAAGGCATTGATGGGAAGGTTGGTCTCAAGCAGAGATGCTGTTCCAGCGGGTGGCTGGCTGTTAGTCGTCAAAGTCAATTCTGATGGGGCCACCTGTCAGGATGTGGTTTGCCACGTGACCAGATTCCTCCTCCTTCTCCTCCTCCGTCGCGGCCAACCTGCGCACCCGTCTCCGGCAGCCCTGGGCGCAGCGGGAGCTCTCGTCCAGCGCCCCGCACACGAGGATGCGGCAATGCAAGAAGACCTCCTGGAGGGTGGCGAGACAGCAGGCCAAGTCAACGCGCACCTCTGGGAATCAGGCCGGCAAGCACTGCCAGCTCTCAGAGAGCATGAGCGACACGATTCCCACTGTACAGCCATTTCCGTCCCCGCATCAACAAGGTCCTTATCCATCATTGCCATCCACAGCCAAACTGGCTGCTCCGTCTGTTTTCTTATATTCCCAGGAAAGGGCATGTTTTCCAGAGTGCCCGGCTGAGATCTCAGAGCATGGCATCTGTTAGCCAAGGGCTAGACAGGGAATACGAAGGCGTGAAATGACCCTCCAGAGGAAGGGAGGAAAATGCCAGGAATAAGCTTGGCAGAGCTCACATGGACTGGTAGGAGCTACATGGCAGGAAGCAGGCCAAAACCACAAGAAGCCTTGCAAGGAGATGGGCTGATAGAAACGTGCAAGAGAATTTGACATGAGCTGAGAAAACAAAGTTAGGAGACTGAGAGACAAAGGGGGAAATTGCAGGGTGATGAGGACTTAAGACTGGTAGTTGAGGGGAGAAGGAGAAGAGCAGGGAGACAGCTGCCTTTTCTTTCTGTACAGTAAAGGCAGACAGTGATGGGATTGCTGCTCCCTGCCCTCAAAACGACAAGGAGAGTAAGCAAGATCCCTGCAAGCAGCAATTAGGGAAGCAAATATTTGTGAATGTTTGCTCAGTGGTGAGGTTTGAAGCAAAATCCATTGCACAAGCCAGGAGGCTGCAGGTTGGAGGCAGCAGTGGCAATCAGACAGCCAAGCAAAATCTCTAATTTTTGAAAGATCTCATCCATTTTATCCCTACTGAGGCTCTCCAGGAGCTGGAGCGGCAGCTTTATGCCTTTTGGAGCAAGCAGCATTGGCTGAGCATAACAACGGTGACTGAAAGGCCTGATTTCTTCTAGCACAGAAAATCTATTTGCATTAGGAAAATGGCATTATCCTTCAACTGTCCTCCTGCTACAAAGCTTCTGCCCCAGAGTGCCACCAGGCTGGACAGCCTGAATTTAATTGAATTAAATGGTACGGTGGCCTTGTGTCTGGAAACCTGGTATCTGCACTCACAAGAGCTAGAGAAGATATAAGGTGGAAGAGATTCAAAACTATAGACTGCCTTATTTTAAAGATAGGGCACTGCACAATGTGCCTAACTCCCCACATTTCCGTTTGGTGACCAGGAACACTTTTCTTGCCCAGCATACAAGGATCCACTGAGACTACCCTGGAAACAACAATGATTTTAACCTGCTGTAGGATTGATGGTCCACAACCGTCCTTCATATTTTATTTATTTTTAGTTGCTTTCATCACTCTCTCCTAAAGTGTCAGACTCCTGAAAGGCACAAATGCTGGATCCGCCTCGGGCCAGCCATTCCTCCCTTTCATAGTCTAATACAGATCGGGGCTGATGCAATATCTGAGAGGTGGGGTTTGAGCTTACCTTGTTGTCTTTGCCCACAAACTTGAACACAGGAACCTGGAAATGCTTGGCAAGATGGTCCTTTGATGTGTACTGTTTCACCGAATCATCAGAAACGCAGCTGAGGAAAGCAGAGGGATAGGCTTTAATGGGTTTCCCAGGAATGGAAAAAGAAATAGAAAAAAACATCCCAGCCTACATAACCAGAGAAAGGAAAGGAGGGCTTGGCTGTCTCAAGCTAAGCTACCATCCACGTTACTTCCTCTTTGGCCACAGGAGAAAATTCGGGAATGATGGGGAAAAGCACCAGCGATGATAATAGCATCTCCAGACACCAAACAGCTCAGCAGCAGAGCGCTGGCAGGACGTGGTCCAGTCCCATCGGCAGAGGTACTGCCAGAGAGCTGCAGGCAAGTTTGTCCTCGTTTCACCTTCCTGTGCAACAGTCTGCAGTGATCAACAGAACCGTGATACAGTATGTAACGTACGATGGACTTTCTGTACACACATCTATATGCACATAAATCACACTGAAAATGAATAAGCTGTTACCCGTGTTACTAAAATATCACAGATGATAAAAAAATCAAGATCTACTTTGCTTTTGTCATTTACATTTTTCTTCCTTCTGGACTCAATTGGACAGCTCAAATTCACCTCAGCTAAAACTCCTAATTTCAAGGTCTCTATCACTAGCACTATGCAGTCAGGCGAGCGATCACAGAACTGCAAGAAAATAATCCACTTTTATAAAAAGTTACATTTCAGGTGCTATAAACTCTTATACCCTATTTAGAATTCGGCAGAGAAACAGCAAGATAAAAAGAGTTACAGTGACCTGGTATTTACTGCTGCCTATTGCAAAGCCTTAGGCATTCCGAGAGGCCCAGATGCTGCTTTTATGTTGCATTACAACACAGCTTGTGCTTTCTAGAAAGTTAATTCCAGAAACGTGGACTTTGCAGGATGTTAAAAAAAAAAAATGGTGGTGGAAGAGACAAGAGGTAGTGGTGTGGCAGCTGAAAATCCTCCTCTCGCAGCAAACTTTAGCTTCCACCTTTACACCAGGAATACGTAAGGCATTGTCAGAAATGCTGACATTTGACCCGTTCGATTATCAAACAGCAGCAAACCCCACATCTATAGGTAGCTCTGCGTTCACCAGAACACGTATTTGGAAATCTCCACGCTGTTCGGCTGACGCGGCTCCGTGGGCGGCAGCCTACTGCAATCCCTCCCAGCATCGCCCTTCTGCTACGTGCAGTAGAGCAGCGTATGTTCAGGGGAGCACTAAGCGTTGGTCTGATCCTAGCGTTATTTTCACCATCGTGTATTTCCAGAGCTTTTCTCACCAGCCCGTGGAGGTCACGGTCTGAAGGGATATCCCTGTCTGCAGCGCTTGTCTAGTTAACTTGCCTGGGAGGCAAACGTAGAAAGTCATCCAAGGGGAGCTAATAAATTAACACTCTGCATCAAGAAAAATTGACATCGATTCCTCCCCCTTGAGGCCAAACGCTAGGTGTTACCAAGTTGTTTAGGATAAAATTGCTTTTAAAAGTAGCATTCCTGAAGGCATCCGATTGTAAAGAATGACAGTTAAAGACTTTCCATAAGTCACTGGCCAAGCTTTGGGGTCATGAAGTCAACTCATAGGCATGTCCTCATTTGTGAGCATATAAACTGTGATGCTTCTTGGACACTGGCTCAAACTCCTAAATCCTAGGTTCTCCAAAGGTTCACCACACCGGTGGCAAGAAGCCTACTTGTTTGGGGGTAGGGAGAGGGAAAATGGAAGAACAAGGAGGAACTAGGGATACATGGAGCCCCTACCATGCCCCTAAGTATGTTTTACAGTGGGTTCCAACAAACACATCGCGGCATGAAAAAAAGAGCTCAGAAACCTGCCGAGTCACAGGGCCAAGCCCTTCTGCATTGCGCATGGGGCCATACCTCGGGGTCCCACCCTCCTAGGAAACCCCCAGCCCCTGCTTCCCACCTTGGGGAGATGAGAAGGGGCAGGGAGCACAGGTACGGAGGGAAAATGAGTGACCCTGGTCAGGAGGCGGGGACAATAACCCTCCTCCGTGCACGATGTGCTCAGGTTAGGGGAGCAGAGAGTGAACGTGCCATGAAAGCTGTGCTCTGACCCTCTTATTGGGGGGTTGCAAGGTAGAAAAGAGGGCTTGGAGAATAAAATAACCACCTCAGCTTATAAACAAGGCGCAGCCAGAGGTGTCAACAAGACGAGCCTTGCAATGGAACTACCTTAACCACGTCATGCTCAGATAAATCGCAGCTCCTGACCACATCAGATTACAAGGGATTGCCCTCAGTGAGGTGACCTTGCTCCAGACGTCCCAGATTGCTGCAGTGTTCATCGCCCAGGCAATTGGTCAATGCCTTTGGTTTATTTTTGTTCTGAGAAAGAGGAAGAACGAGACCAGAAGTGGGAGAGCTGCTTTGGGGCTGGCCGGCTGGGCTAGCAGCAGTATAGGATATTAGAGAGACTGCAGAGAGGGATCTGGGAAAATCCTGATTTCCATCAGCATAGGGAAGGGGTTGAGGTGTCCCACAGAAGGCAGCTCCCACCTCTTGCCAACTGGAGATGGCAGGGAATTAGCAGGGAAGAAAGCAGGAGAGGGAATTTTCCTATCCCTCAGTCTAAGGTACGCTCCTTGAAATTTAAGCAGGGTCTCCCCTCTGGAAGCTGCAGTTAACTCCTGCAGGTCTGATCCTATGCAATCAAACGGATTTAAAAATCCCATCCTTATTGCCTTGGGCTTTTGGGGCTGGGTTAACAGAAGGAAACTGGGTTATTACAGAACTGTTTGGAGCAGGGACAAATCAGCAGTGTATTCAGCTAATTTTACTTTTTAATTGATGTGAGCACAGAGAGAGACAAAGAACTCCAGTTAGCTCAACAGCAAATTATTAGCCTTCGGTCTAAACGAGCGGCCCAATTTAAATACAGCACAGCGCATGGGCTGGCACATCTGGGGACACTGGGGCCTGCAGTGATGGCTGGAGAGCTGAGCAAGTGGGATGAGGCTCCAGCCCGCTGTTCCCTTTGGTGAAGTTTTAATGCCCTCTGCAGGATAACAGTACCAAAGGGGCTGCTGGTGCCGTAAATCCTCCAACTAGCGCTGCGGTGAATTCACGAGATGATATTTTCTGCCTTCTCCCTTCTCTATGCGGCTCAGGTTTTGGCCACTGTTTTGAATCCCATCATTTTCACTCATGGTGGGAAATGAATGAATGTTTGGAGCCTCAACTCTATGAAGGGTTCACAGGAACAGCCAAGCCAGGGAGTCGATAAATCAATCCTTCCATTACAAATCTGCTTATAAACCCCAGAAATGTCAGGCACAGAAGAACTGCAGCCTAGGATGAAGGGAGAGCAAGCTAATGCTGAAATCTGTCAGAAGGAAATGAAAGCAGTGGGTTTGTGTACTGTACTCTGCAGGACCCTTTTGCTACAAGACAATCACATAGGACTTGTCACCACCAGCTGTAACGGTGGATGATTTAGCCTGGCAGCTGAGGAAATAATTGTTGTCCTCATTAGATGGTTTGGCAGACAGAACACAGGACTTCTATGAGCACAGTCTCTTGACTGTCGGGATACGACACTTGGGTATGTCTTTGATATTACTTTGGCTGGACTTTCCTCCCTAGAGGACAGCAGACTGGTTCCCAACCGTGACATTTCCACAGCGTTGTCCGGCTGAGCTGCCAGGCACTGCTGGATGCAAACACCCCACAGCAATGCCTGCACCGTGGCACTGTCATGTTTGCATCCATACAAGTGTCTGCAAACAGGGGTCATCTTAGGAGCCACAGCAGAGCCCACAGCAATGCTCCCCAAATCTCCTACACAAAACCCGTGACCCCACAGAGATGCCCTGAGTCTGTTACTAGCATATCCTGGAAAGATCACTAAGCCCAAACGCCTCGGAAAATTACAGCCAAACTGAGGGACCCTAAGCTCACTGCATTTGACAGGCACCAGAGAGAGAGAGCAAAGCAAGGGGAGCTCCTGGAGCTCCAACCAGGACCACACATGGAGTCTTCTGGCTCATGCTGTAAGGCCTAACCTAAGAAACTTGCTTCAGTTGCTGTGTCTTGGGCTGATTGGTTTGGCACTCTGCAGGCTGGCACAGAGAGGATATCAGGAAGGATATCTTTTTCTACTGGAGCCAACTCAATTATCCACAAGGCTAGTTACAAGGAACTATGTCCTGTAAAGGCTGCACTTGGAGTAACCTCTTTCACTGCCTCCCACTGTTACTCCCAACCACTTTGGATGGAAGAGGTGGTTTCAGCTTGATGGCCTGGCTGTTAACGATCCCTAGGAGCACAGCAGATCAGCTGTGGAGAAGTGATAGTGTTTCCTGCGTCACACAGGCAACGCAGCTTAACCTCACCGCCAATTCCCATCTACCAGCCAGCAACGGAGGGAACAGTGAACTCACCCATCTTGAATCAGGTAGTACTTCAGGATCTCATCGATTTTTGCGGTAGGAGTGGCAAAGCAGCTCTCTACCAGTGTCTCTAGTCCATTGACATGTACCAAGGGTTCGATCCCGAAATACAGAGAGTCACGAAGCTTGAGGGTGGGAAGAGCACCCCTGTAGGGTTCATCAAAGTCTTTGTCTTTGAAGATCTCAAGGGTGAAGGGAAAGATGCCCTGGTTGCGGCTCATGATTTCCAAGGGTGAGTTCTTGAGGTTGGGCACATAACCTTCGGAGATGGTGTACCGGCGTGGGAACTCACAGGTCACTGGGATCAGCAGCTTGCTGGTGCGGACAATGATGTCTCCATTGCTTCCTGGAGTCTGCTTTGGCAAGCCGGTCACCAGATTGGTGGCAATAATTTTATCATTTATTACCTGCAGCAAAGAAAAGAGTTTAAGGGAAAGGGGAGAGCACTGAAAAAGACCTCTCTGAGACTAGCAGCTGAGTTTACCTTGTTCAGCAAACTCAGACATAAATTAGCTGCTGAAAGTACAGCTTGTTAGTTTACATGCTGCAACCGGAAGGATGTTCATCCTTACCTGTGACCTAAGGGCCTCTATCAGTTTGCTGCCAACTTTGATGCACTGTACTCCTGCACAAAGCAGAGGAATTTGCTTCCGATTGCTACCCATCTGCTAAGACGAGCTCTCTGGTTCCTGACCAGTTGCCAGTATAACCTTGGAAACATTATCAGGGGACCAGATTCTGTCTCAACAGGAGGGTGAATAGTGACACCGCTTGCACTTTCTGCACCGGAATGATGGTGAAGCCGTCTCTGTGAAAGCGCAGGGTGAGCAGAAAGCGGTACCCACGCTGACAGACGCACGCCACTAGAGAGGAGGTGGAACAAGCTCTCCTACTCTGGGGTGCCAACCCAGGTCTAGTCTGAGGCCAGCTGCACAGCAACACAGAAAATTGCTCCAATGGTACAGCTAAATCAACTTTATCCCCCAAGTAAGCCACAGCCAAGTCCCCAAATCTGAGAGATCCCAAGAGACAGGACAGCAGTGGGTATACATACATCTACAACAGTGCCGCAGGACTTCAAGGAGAAATGGATGTTGACATGAGTGCCATTGGATACTCCTTTGCAGGAAGTGTTGATGAGGGAAAGGTCCAGGCCTCCAATCAGGTCCTTTGGGATGCTCACCTCAATAGAGCTGGACTTGCACAGCACTGGAACTACAAGAAAAGTCCCCAGAATAACAGTCTGCAGTACAAAACTATCAGGAAGAATCCATATCAGAGGGGGAAGGGCTATACCAATTACTATTGGGGGAAAGAAAGGGCAATCAATCATATACTACATTTATGATACCGTCTAACCATTGTAACCCAACCACCTATCTTACATTCCCATCTACACAACCCAAAGCTCCTGAGCTACCGCTGCCCCAAATTCTCCTGGTGCAGCGACACCACAAAAGACGCCACAGATGACCGCTATGCTTGCAGCAGAAACTTAGCTATGCGGTATTTCCAGCTGTACTTAATACTCAGCACAGGTTTGATAGATATCTCTTGCACTGATACGTCCTGGGAAGAGCCTTTCCCAGATATGGATATCAAATTCACAGCACCGCAGGCAAAGCCATTTTTTAAGATCCTTTATCAGGTTTTACATCAAACCCGGAACATGTCAAAATAAGGCAGAGTAATTCCATATAGAAGCCCAGCTAAAATGGAAGCACCTCAAAATGCCATAATATCATCTTTATAAGCAATAAACCCAGCTCTGACAAACAAATCCAGTTAGCTCACTCATTCCACCTCCCTCCAACCTTTGAATTTTAATATGGATCTCCATGTGAACTTTTTTTAATTAAAATTCCATTACATAAGAAGTGGAGAAAAAACAGAGATTGGACAAAATGAAAAAGGAAAAAAGAGGAAATAATCTTCAATAAAAAAGTAATTTTTATATATATATACACACACACACCTTGAGTGTACACATATCTATTCAGTTAGATACAGGACAAGCATACTGGTGCATATATTCTGTTCTCAGCCAGACAAACAAAGCCCCTCCAGAATTTCCATTTATCATATTTTAACATCACGACAAAATTTGTTGCAAATATACTAGTTCCCCAAGCTTTCTCCTAAAATTAATTACAGTCCCAATCCTTGACTTTCATATAGTTTCAATCAAGTTAACGATATAATCCAGGATTCTGGATCTTGGATACAAGGCACACTGCTAAAACGTGTCTTTTGCCCCCTTAAAGAGATTCTCGTGTCCCAGCTAAGGTATTTGTAACAGCTACTGTGTACCTGCAGGGAGTACTTTTTATTAAAAGATGATCTTTTCAAGGTGATATGCTAAAATGTACGCAGTATGCCCAAAGCAACGCGCTCTCATAATGACATTGCTGGGTTAGAACAGAAAATTAACAAACTAAGAATTACCTTAACTTTTCCTCCACCCGCAGTAGAAGGCAAGCGGGAATAACCCAGGATGTCAAATGGCAAAGCTCACGAGGAGCCAAGGGGCTTTGAGAACCCAGTGCAATGCAGAGATGAATATCCAGAACTGACTGGCTCAATTTGGATTTAAAGCTTCACTGTCCTAGTGACTCCTTGATGAATAAGAAAATGTAATGCTTTTATAAAGGTGTACTTCAGGGCAAGAGAGTTTGGATCCCAACTGCGATCCTCTGAAGTTCAGACCCAATTTCATTCAGGCTATCGCTGTTTCTAAACGTCTTAGATTGGCAGCAAGGGGAAGAAAGAGGAGACACCACTTTAATCTCTGCTCTGGCACTGCAGGACTTGTCTGTGGGCACAGAAACAAGTGAATGAAACCGGTGAGCAGATCCATTTTTGATTCATTGCTGTTTGGGAAAACACTCTGGGAAACTCCTTATACTAACCACCTCAGAGTAACTGAGAAGGTAACTCAAACCGCTCTGGAAATCTGTACGCAGAAGAGTAATCAATACTGAGAACAGCGTTTCAGTTCTACCAATTTACCAGTGGTGCTGGCAAGCAGAGAGACTGCCTGCCTCAGCGTGATTCAGCTCGGAGCAGGCCCAATTCCCCCAAGACAGGCTGCGCAACAGCAGCGTAGGGGGAGCCGAAAAGGACCTGGCAAGGTAGCCGTGACTATATGCAGACACGTTATGCCAGGGCATGTGATGATTCCCCATGGCCAGGACCGAGACATCCAGCAGAAATAAGTTATCCTGGGTGCCAAGGAATCCTTTTTTAGTCACAACTCCTTGCATCCGTTCAGAGAGCTGCACCCTCCTGACTTGCTCTCAGCACCCACCTCTTGCATCCCTGCCCTGGGCTCACCCTCGCCAGCGAGGCTCCCGAGAGCCTCACCCAGCCTTTGCCAGTCAAACGTTTTGGTTCTTCACCCTCGTACACCACAGAGCAACCTGTAAGTACTGGGAAAGCCTCCTCGTTACCACTTTGAACTGCTTTTCACCAATGCCTGAGAATACCCTGACCCTGGTAGGAAGCTTCGGTGCAAAGTCCAATGCTCATTTTGCTGTCTGCTATTGTTGGCACCATGTTCCTTGTCCAGCCTGTGGCTTCTTCCTTGGCCTTTCAAAGTACAGCTGCTTGGAGCAGGGGTTATCTTTTTGCACAGACTGCTCAGTAGAACAGGCTCTGTGGTACTGGGGGGCCCTGAACCCCTGCTACAAACACAAATAGACTACACCATGGTACCCTGCTTAGCTGCACACAAGACTCGAGGCACGGGAGAGGGGAGAAAAGCATTGCACCACCACACTGCAGAAAGAGGTGGGGTACTACGTTGGTCTGCAAAATTCCAAGCGTTTCGTTGCTTGGTATCTTTCTGGGAAAACTGTAGCCAAGGCTGTGATTTCTGTGGAAGATTATTAATGTTTGTTCTGAATGCAGAGATGGTGCAGGGGAGGGTTGATAGGCTGCAGAACCAATTGCTTCAGGCAACGATGCCTGCCCTGCACTGTTAATTGTACCACTATAAACCTGATTAGATGCCATAAAAAAATTGTGTGGTACAGTTCCAAATATATTCTGTCATATCTGCTCAAAATTGCAGACCACTGCTTGGGGCCATAAATTCATGAAATGCAAAAGAAGCAGCTATCTTGCTTTATGAGATGCCGTATCCCAAGCCCCGGCTTGGCACCCGGCAGTGCTGCTGCTCTCGTTAGCAGCCTCAGAAGAAGGAGAAACACTGGCTGGGAAACGCACGGCCTTCTAACCCTGCTGGGGTTGCCTCAGGGAGCCAGGAGTGAAGAACATTGCTCTTTTCTGGCCTTCATCCATCAATCAGACCTTCAACCAGTAAGTATAATCACAGCTTTTGGAAATCCCCATCTCCTCCTCCCCACGTGGCTCTGCTGGAGCAGTAAGCATCACTGAATCCCAAGTGTGCAGCGCTCATCCCTGAAAACAGTGCCCGGCATTTCTAAAAAGCAGACATTTTGTCAAGTAGAACCATTCCAATTTCCTCTCTGAGATATACCTGCCCTGTTGGCCACCACAAAGTTTGGATCTGTTCCTCTAACTGATGTCTGGGCACTTTGTAACACATCAGCCTACAGGAGATTCTGAGCACACTGGGTAACACCAGCTCATTGGTATTACCTAAAGCCCAAGCAATAAGCACAGGACAGACCTGCTTTCATTGCATTTTAGCTCCTGCTCTGGCTATGGCCCAAGTCCAGCCCATTAGCAAATTCCCACGGAAACGTCTGAAAGCAACCACACAGGTTCTTCATGGGCTCACCATGGCACAACACAAGCGGAGAGCTACGAGGTCTGTCTCTACCAGGGCAGTACTGTGCTTTCTCAAGCTTTGTGCTGAGCCTGACAGGTCTGAGAAGCAGCCAGGCAAGTCAGATGAAGCTCACCAGAGGGGACTGCTTCTGCCTTTCGCATGCCCACACAGCTCTCCTCAAGACGCAGGTTTGACTGCATGTCCCTTCAACAGCAGATCATAGTAGACAACTTCTCTAAGACACAGGCTGCATGATGCTTTCAGCACTGCAGGGGCTCAGCTGGCTGTGGGATTATGAGGCCCAGAAGATTCTTGGGTGCAAGACATGGATTGTAAGAAGTCATTGCATGACAAGCTTCGGACACTCTGCTTAACCCTCAAAGCCCTCAGAACTTCTCCCTGATCCTCTGCTCCCTGCACTCACTGCTACAGAGCTAAACTGACCCCTGGAAGCCTGGATGTATTTGAAGAGGGAATCTGGCTCAGATCTTGCAACCCAAACCAGGGAATGTTTTTATTCCATGTGCATGATATAGGTGCAAGTGAGTCAGCAAGAAGGACTCCCTGCACACAGGAATGGAGTGGAGTTCCAATGGAAGGTCTTCCAAGGATAACATTGCCCTTGCCTCTGTGCAGCAGAAGCAGCAGTCAATTTTCAGATGCTATCTTGGGCACTTTTCCAAGGGACAGCAGAAACACCTGGTATCAGAATGACTGCCCTGCTTCAAGACATAGGAATGCTTAGTGGAATGGCTGCTGAGATATTTGGAACAAGAAAAGGCCTTTCTCTTTCACCCCATTCTTGGAAGGGGCTGAACCAATTTAGTTGAAATTTTAAAAGCCCAGTTTGAAGCATGGAAAATTTCAGTTCTAACAGCATAAATTTGTCAACGGCATACACAGCTGAAGCAGAGCAATATAACGGGAGATGTTAAGCACTGTAAGTGAACACTGCCAAAACTGCCTTGTGATACAAGATGCACCCTGCTGGGTCCTGTGTCTCTGTTCTCCTGCCTGGTAAAAAGAGTGCTGTCTCCAGGCTCTCAATTTCCTATATTTGTCACTAATGGCAAAGCTCCATTAACCAAACTGGAAAGGACAGACTGAGAGAACACAACAAAAACAAGAAGAAAAGTTCCTCCAGACATACTTTTGACTTCCGGGGGCAGGGGCTGTCAGGGATTTTGTTGACCTACCTTGGCAAGTGTGGTTGTCTTCCGACAGAACAAGTCCTCTCGGACATTCGCATTGGTACGTGTCTTCCACTTCAATACAGGTATGGCTGCAGCCTCCGTTGTTATTGTGACAGCCTTCAATTTCTGCAAAGGAAAGGAAAATCAGCACGCCCTGCTCCTCAGGCAGCCGCGTGGCAGCCACGCAGGCCCCAGCATATACTCCTGGCTGACTAATGAACAGTAGACCCAACACAGAGCTCAAAGGCAACAGCACAGTGAGAGCTTGCTTCCAAGAAAATGCAGAGGAAACCTATTTTTGATTGTACAATTTCCTGTGTTTGTCATTTCACCATGACATTAACAAGGAATTCCATGAAAAAAGCTTACAAAATTAAATCATGTACTATAACTGGCATACATAAGAAGGCTGAATAGGCAATCTTCAGCTTGGCCTTCTCTAACTTCTGAGACATCATCTTTACGCTAAATTTTTAAGTTGATTTCACTTCAAAAAGGTGGGAGGAAAATCCTCTTAAAACATCTACCGCGTGGAAGCGTACTCACTCCCTTAGTCATCACCAAATTAAAGCCCCGAGATGTGCAGAGGAGGTGTCTTGGGGAGGACAGACTCACAGGTAGCCAGCTCCTATTCCCACCAGGGAACACCAAAGAGAAGATGATGCGCTCTTTGCCTGTGGGTTTCCCAGCTGTGGGGGAGGTGGCCGTACTGGATTCCTGCATCCCCTTCTTCGAAGGCTGAGGATGAAACTCTGCTCGTAGGAGTTTGTTTAGCAGGAATTTTGTTAGTTTGCAAGTTTTAGGCTTAGAGGTTGGCTACCCTGAGATAGGTTATCACAGGGACAGAACGACACAAGCTCACAGTGTAAGGGCAATTCCTCTCCTAATTTTCCCCCATTCTAAAGTGCAGAGGAGAGAGGGCAGCACAGCCAGTTGAGGGATCTGTCATGTCTTTTCTTCCATCTCTTCTGTTCAGGTGAGGCAATTCTCTGAGGATCTGAGTTTTCGTGTCAAATGTATTCCTAGCCACTACAGCCACAGAAAAGAGCCTGAAAAAGGTCATCCAAATACAATCTGAAGATTTGAAAATCTAAGGCAAGTAAGGCCATTTCCAGTTGTTGTTGGCTTTCTATTATAAAGAAAGTAACAGAGTATCACGATTGTTAAAAAAATAAAAAAAAGTCACTGCTTAATTTTTTTAACCCTTTGGGATGAATGCTGCTAGATGTTCTCAGTAAAACAATAATACATATAATATAAACAAACCATAAATAAAAAATATTTGTCCCTAAGCCGGCCATCAGAAATAACTGTGTGGTTTTCACTGGAATGTAAAGAAAAGAACAGAAATCCCATACTCAACCCTACTCATTGCATGGAAAACAACAGCCTGAATGCTCCACATGAGTCAAAGTAATGGGTAAAGCACTGTAAGGGAAATTTTGAGATGCTCTTAACCCTGCAGAGGCTCACCAGCTCATGTAAACAAGCTAAATCTCTTGCATTTGTTCTTTTTAGCAACAGCTATGAGGTGGCTCACAAGTAAATCACATACTCTAATGGCTCACAAAGCCGGGGGCACATCTTTAGAAATAAAACACACTAACAAGACTTTAAAATCCCCAGCAGCAGTGTTAAACTCATGAAAAGCACCATCCTTCTTACAGGAGGGGAAATTAGATGATATATCAAAAACCCTAAAATCCAACTTCAGGAACAGCAGAAATAAATGAGTTTCCAAGCACAGGCTATTCTCTTCTCCCAGGTAACGGGTGATGGGACGAGGGGAAACGGCCTCAAGTTGCACCAGGGCAGGTTTAGGTTGGACATTGGGAAAATTTTTTTCCCCAAAAGGGCTGTCAGGCACTGGAAGGGGCTGCCCAGGGAAGGGGTCGAGTCCCCATCTCAGGGGGGATTTAAAAGCCGGGCAGACACGGTGCTTAGGGACAGGGTTTGGGGGTGGGATGGCAGGGGTAGGGGAATGGTTGGGCTTGGTGAGCTTAAAGGGCTTTGCCAATCTCAACGATTCTGTCATTCTATTCCAGCCCTGCCAGAAGAGTGCAGTGCTCAGGAATAAAAACCACCATGTAGCAGAGCCGCTTTAAGTGACAACCCACCAGCTCGGTGCTGGGTATGGAAGGGACAAAGCCCATGGATCGCTTTTGGACCCACACAACTTAACAAGTACTTGAGGAGCACTCTGCACAGCAGCTTTCCCCAGGGAAGTGTCATTGTCTGGATGAGTGATGTTTTATTAACAGAGCTCAGAGAGGAGATTTTCACACAAGACAGATAAAACGTGCTTTGGTATCACAGAGGGGGAAAACAGGGACAAAAACTGCAGCTTGGAGCCAATCTGTCAGCAAACCATAAAGAACGGTGGAGTCCAGCCCAAAAATACAACAGCAATCCCTCTCTCCCTGCACCACGGATGTCTACCACATAGCAGCTAAGGTAAGGTTGCACACAGGCTGCAGATGTATTCAGTTTTGGCAATCACGTAGCTCAAAAGCGAGGCGCGTCTGTAGCTATTACTCTTGTCTGAGGCCCTGCAGTACCTGTGAACATACAACACAGCAGCTTTGCCTGCGAGGAGCCGCGGTGCTCTTCACAGCTGACCACAGAAAACATCAGGCACAAGTCAATTTTTGCTGGGTTTTCATATTTCTGCTCAAAGATGTTTGTATATTGTTAGTGACAACAGATCAAACCTGTAATTTCATATTTAAGCCCCCGCTAAGCTACCAGTCTAAACTCATCAAGGGTTTTCAACTTGACTGCCACCGCTGGGAAGCAACTGTAGGAGCTGTGCACAGCAAAGCCCACAACTAACTACTTACAAAAAACAAACAGTCAAAATGCAGCCCAAATCTCAAATCTAGCTTCTGTTTACAGACCGGCAGCCCCTCTCCTCAACCTCCATCCTGGGAAGCTAAGTGATGCTCATACTCTAGTCTAATGTCATGACATTACCCCATACCTAACGCTAGCTGTGCTCAATCTGCCCCTGCACAGCTATCGTACAAATCTCCAGAGGCAAATCCCAGCATCTCCAGCAGTAACTAGTTCTGTCTGGACAACCAATCTTCCAGATCCACTGCTGCCTCTCCCCCCATGGAGATAAATACAAGCAAATCCTAACAGAAATGAACATGTCGGGGAGAACAAGGAGCCTCCTCTCTGCTTGATTAGAAGGATATTTCAGTAACAACCCCACTGGCAAGCACAGAAGTGATACGAGTGACATTTAATCCCAGCTGCAAGGAGCCAAGAGAGAACTAGTGCTGCAAGGGAAGGGGAATGATTTATATCCTTTCCAGCAGGCTGTGATAGCTGAAACCTCACCTTCACAGGTTTTCCCGTCACTTCCCAGTGTGCGCCCGATCCCGCACTCACAGCGGTAGGAGTTCTTCAGGTTAACACAAAACTCGCTGCAGCCTCCGTTGTTCTGCTCACATTCGTTTTCATCTGCAAAAAAACCCACACAGTCGGGACGTGCCTCCCAGTAAACACAGGGCTGGCAAAAAGGGGCTGCTAGGTGGGAGCACTGGTCAGGCCACGGACTAGCTTTCCCCTCCTTGTGACCTGGATCAGGGCAACAGAGACGAGTAATCCCACTAAACGCTGAAGACCAGTAGCTACTGATGGCAGCAGTGTGTTTTGCCATGCTGTGTCTAACTCGGGAGCAAAGCAGACCTGAGGGGAAAGACAGCATGCACACATCTCAGAGTGAAGATGGATGGACACAGTCCCACTGGGAAACTTCCAAACTGGTTGCATGCACTGAGGAAGTTCATGTTTTCATTCATCTTCTCATCCTAAACTATTCCACACGCCACTCACAAAGACATTAAAATGAAGTTAACGTGACTTCACTGCATGGTAAAACTAGGTGAATACCAGAATCAGTCAAAAATAAATCCTATCTATTTTTATATCACACCTGCTACTACTACACTTGGCCAAACTATCCTACAGCAGTTGTAAATGATTCAACTCTTATTTCAAAATAAAGACACAAGAATGAAAAACGACTGTACGTATATAAGCAAAGCTGAAATAAAACCAAAACATTTTAATGAACCCATGAAACTTTCCCAAGAAAAGTCACATTATGAGAAATGTCATCATTTCAGCTTCTTGCCCCAGCTCTGGCCGCTCCCTCTCCCAGCAATTCTTGCAGAGCAGAAATGTCAGCTCACCATGGCGAGACCGAAGCAGGCACTGGTGCCACACAGGCCACCCCAACCATAAGCTGCTCAGACACTCCGCACCAAAGATGAGACGAAGAGCTCGGTTCTGAGCTAATCCCCCTGAGGACTTGGCTCCTCGTTGCCCCACGAGGCTCCTCCGCAGCCCTCCCCAGAGCCGTGGCTCCTACCTGTCCAGCTCAGAAGAAAGAGGAGTGCCTGAGCTGGCATCCCACACTTTCCGGAGCAGACTCTGGATAAAGGTTGCAGAATAACTTTGTAATAGGCCTGGACTGAGTTTTTAGAACCTAAAGCAATTCACCCACACGAATAGTAGCCGTGTCAGGTTTCCAAGCTGGCTCCATTCAGCTCTAGATTAGAGCCCTCCGAGGTGCTAAGGGTCTTTATTGAGGAAAAAGCACAACATATGCTTTTGAATTTCTTGGTAAAGCTCTGAAAACTCCTAATTTTCTCCGTTTTAAAGGCTAAAGTTCCTCTATGTCTGTCTGCCTTTTTTTTTTTTTTTTTTTTTTTTTTGGAAAGGGACTTTGTTCGCCGAGATTCTCATTCTTCAACCTAATTTAATCTCTGAGCACAAAACGTGAATCAAATAGAGAGGAGGGAACAGTCCCTGCTATTGCTGAGCCACAAAACTAACATTTTCTCTTAGGCAGGCCAGAATGCTGAGGTTATCAATCAAGGTTCACATGGGGTTTTACCAAAACAGCTGAGAAGTTACCACTTACTAGATGTCAGAAGCCTAAAACCAAAAAAAAAAAAAGAAAAATACCATTTTAAGAGACAGGTCAGAGATGAGCTCTCTTAGGTATAAGCGGTCCCACACATACGCAGCACCCGCAGCTTGCAGCTGGTGGTGGTGTCTCCTACGAGTGACGTGAATTGAGTATTTTTAGCCAAAGAAATGGCTGCTAGCCTGCTTTTGGAGGTAGGAAGCACGTCCAGGAGACACACACAGACATTTCCCTTTTCACACACGCAGCAGGCTCCACAATTTCCCTTCTAACAATAAAACTGAAGCTGCTTAAAAACAGGGTGAAGAGGGAAAGGGCTAACGGCAAAGGCATGGAGATGCTGTTAGAAGGTCCTGGAGCTTAGCTTGGTGAAGAGCTGTACCCAGCAGTTCACCTTGCCAGGCCTCCAAGTTCTACAACACACAGCAGATCTGTCTCTGCTCTTCTGCACCAGTGACAACCAGCACTTCTGGGACACAGACTGGTTTTCTTGAGTGGGTTGGGAGAGCGCTGAGCTGATTTTCATCATGACTTAGTCCAACACGGATCCTGGTATTCAAGAGGTCAAAGGCAATGCACTGAACTGGTGGGTCCATGACAGAAAGCTGACAGAAAGCAGGCCTAATCTAACCCCTAAGTAAGTCTGCAAATGAAAATATAACTTAGGATCAGCTAACTCTGGGATTTAAATCATAGAGTGTACTGAAGTCAGCCTAGCAGAGGGAGGTTTGCAGGCAATGCTGCTTAGCATTACCGCAGCATCTTCAGCCCCCCTCTTAGGATGAGCTGGGAAAGGAAGAATATTCTCCATATAGGAAAGGCTAATCCGCATTTGTTTGGTTTCTCTGGAAGGCTGGCACGGTTGCTCTCACATACGTGATCGCGCAATTACTCAGCACAACAGCAAGTCATTAGAAAGATGAGTGAGCTGTACAAGAGAGGCTGCAGGCAGGTAAACCAGCACGATTATTACAGCTGAGGGGTTCTGCCATCTGCTTATCATGAAGAGAAGCAGCAGTGCACAATTCCTGCCCAGCCTGGCCGGGGGAAAATGAAGGCAGCTCCGGCACAGGCAGTCAGGCTTAGGACTCCAGCACGCTTCCCTGCTGCAGGAAATCCTTTCCAGCGAGCCTGCCGCACATTTATTGAGTGCTGGTGCTTGTCAAGGGCACTTCTGTGCCCGGAAGTCTTGCAGAGAAGCAGCCAATAGATGCTTTTAATTAGCTGAGAGCGCTAAGTCAGCCATTCCTGCAGGGACGTGGAGCAGCTTTAGCAAAACCATTCTGTAGAATCGGTGTGAGCAAGTGTAAAATCAACATCAGAAGCGTAAATCTGCAGCAGGGCCAGGCTGTCCTCTCCATAGGTTGTAACAACCATGGCCCCTACCCTGATGCCCACAGACATGAGGAGTGTGAAGAAAGAAACCACCCACACCACCTTGGTCAGCTATAGTCCGTATGGAAGAAACTCATCTGCCATGCAGCCTGCCGGGCCAACTCAGCTCTCAACTTCTCCATCAAATCAAGCCTCAAAGACAAAGATAAGATTCCACTTCCCCCAAACACCAGCACCCCTTCCTCCCTCCACGCCACCTCTTCCTATCCATTGGTGTAGCTCTGCAGCTCCCCAACAGCCACCCCTTCCCAGCTCCTTGCGTTGCCCTGCAGACCATTTTCTTCCAAAGACCTCGCAGCCCAGGTGCTCTCCTCCCAGCACCACACACAACCACAGCCGTCCTCGCCTCAGGGGTTCACGGGCATTACCTCACAAATCCCTGAAGCCCACGCTCCCAGCTCTGCTCTCACAGCCCTCCACCTCCCTCCCGGCTGTATTAGTCCCTGCCAGCGCAGTCACCAAGTGCCAGCCCCTTGACTACTACCTTGCCATGCTGCCTAGAACCACTCGGGCTGGGCTGTGACCTGCTCTCCTCAAACCCCAGGCCCTGGACAATGCCCCACAGCGGCAGTAAGTATGGGAAGCTTAGCGCGTAGCCCTACACCAGCCAGCAAAACTTCTCTTGGAGGAAAGAGGCATTCAACAGAGCAGGTGAGAGGAAATCTCTAACGACAGGCTGCGGAGCCGTTCCTGAATACCAACGAGGCTGTACGGTGATCTTGCAAAGAGACTCTGCTACTGACAGCGAAGCTGCTGCCTTCAGCGGCTGGACCATGGGGAAAGCAAGGCTAGCTTCTGTACACGCCTAGCTCCAGCGGCACCAGAATGCACTCAGTCATGGGATATCGTATCTCACCCTGCGGAACCGTGCGCAGAATCAAAGACCTGTTCTAGGCAGCACAGGGGAAAAACTCCTCTCAGAATACTTTTCCTGTTTTATACTGCTTTGTGAGACGATGGAGTGAGAGGAGAGCTACAAAACAAAGGGGAAAGAAAGCATCGGTAGCTGACACAAGTTATTTCCACCCTTACCAAGGCATGTCTGTCCATCAGGTCCTAGTGTTGTCCCCAGAGAACACGTGCAGTCACTGGTGTCCAGGCAGGAGCCCTGGCAATCCACCACATCACAGATGTCATAAAAATCTACGGCATGACAAGAATGTTGTTAGCACAAACCACTGAGTGTGCACCTAAAATACTGCATTTGTACCCTCAGCTTCACGCCCTATGTCTAGTCCGCCAGTTACAGACCTAACCCACATTAGGAAAGTTGAAGAGAAACAATCTGGTTTAATTACTGTAAGTCAAAGATGCAAATTTTGGCTTCTGTAGCGTGCCAAGACAAACCACAGGGCCCAAGAGAGCATTAAATCACCGCGGCCAGGTCAGCTACGGAAGATTTCCGCTAGCTGAACATAGGCTAGAATTCACAGAGATGAAACAGTCTAATCAATCTCTTATAGACAGGCCACCATCTGCACTGCATCACCCGACACATTTCTGGGTGAGAAAGCCAGAAACCAGTCACCACCCCTCCCAGGTACATGGATGCTCGCTACCTCTCCCGCGTCACGGGGATGAAAGGGTTTCAGAAAAGCGATCTCAGCAGTTACTTACGTCCACAGTATGCATGGAAACAAACACTAGGCTTGGTTAAGTGATACACGTAGTACCCGCCCGGACAAGCCTTGACATCAATCGTGGTATTCCAAAGGCAGCAGTTCCCATTGAAGCTGGCACAGGCTTGGCGTGGGACGATGCCATCCGACTCTCGCGGGTGGCTGCCGTTCAGCCAAATGGGCGCATGGGTGCCGCAGTGGTTCTCCGGGATGCAGAAGGTAGGCATAGCATCGCCAGCCATGCCAGTGAAGCGGTACCACTCCCCGTTGATCTGACTGTCGCACGTCGGCTGGCCGTGGGAACCGTTTATCTGATGATCCGTGTTCCTCCAGGGCTCATTCAGGCTGATGTAGGCAGAGCAGGGGTCCAGGGCTGAGACACGTGGCAAGAGACAAGAGAGAACGTCTGGTAGATATCAAATCAAGTTGTTGACTGATAATTGCAAGGAATACCAAATAACTTTTTCTATTTTTGACTTAACAGAATAATTGTAATAGATAGAGATCCCTGGGGAGGAACAGCGATACCAGCTAACTAATTGCCTTGGAAAATTCTGACAGCTCAGCTTAAATGTCTTGGAAGATAAAGTAAATTAACAGAGCTCTTACAACATTATACAACAGTCTGACTTGTTGTTCGGCTGCTGTAGAGTATGATGGGGGGAAAAAATAAAATATAAATAAACCTGTGGTCCAGGGAGTGATTTTGCCATAGGAAATATGTTCTGGGAGCACTGGATCAAGCCTGGGACATCCACCGTTTGGTCAAGTGCTAACTGAGCACCTGCAACTCCCTCCTGAAGTGATTGTAACTCTTCCACGCACCTTAGAGAAGAGGACCAGACTTCAAATGGGTTATGCAGCCTCTCTCAAAATCCATGCATAGCCCACGTCAGCCCTCACAGTTGAGTTGCCCTAACCACAAGCCAGAGATCACCTGCAAAGCATCAGTTAAAATGTGAACTGCAAGATATGCAAACAGGAATGCTACGTTTAAGGGGCACAGAAAGAAAATATCCCATTTCAATTATTAGACCCCTATATAATTGTAAGGGATCTCTAAGCCTAATTTATCAGCTCCTACTCACTTCAGGGTAAAATTTTAAATAGCTAAACATAAGAACTGCTACCCCAGGTCACAATGCAGTTGATCTATAGCCTGTCTCTAACCAAGAGCATATGCTTGGAGAGGTGAGGTAGGGTCTCTTACCCTGCTCCAGTTACCTGGGGTTTTGTTCTCCACTCTCTCCCCTACAGTACATTAATGCCAAGGTGAGTTGAAAGAGCTGCAATTCAAACCCATGCACTCTGTAAAATTCTGCAGTGGGGCAAGAGAGAGGTGTCAGCCCCTTGTATCTAAAGATTGACTTAGATGTGCCCTGGTCTCCTTCAGAGACTCTGTCCCCACTTCCCTCCCCGCCAAATACTAACCTACAATTGACAGTAGCTATGTGTGATGTTGCTGCTTCCCTGCATCTGAAACAGCTTCTCCAAATATTTTTATTTATTAACTTAAAATCTAGAGAGAGCATGAAGGTCTCAACCAGGAGCTTCTGGGAAGCAAAATGTTCAACTCTTTATGCGTTCCTTGCAAGCCCACAAAACCCTCCTGATCTCCACAGGAGCTCAGATGTTTGTGAGTGAAGTGAGTATTTGTGAGGGCAAGATATAAACACATGGAGGTCCTGGTACGTGCATGTCTGTTCGTGCAGTGCTCAAGGAGCACGTCCCTTTTCAGAGGCCTTCATGAACCTTCTGCAAACAATTAAAACATAAGAGTACCATAGGGAGGAAAAAAAAAAAAAAGAATCAAAGCGTTCATTACATTTTCAGTCTTCTCCTAATTAACCCTGATTTGGCAGCTTCCTCACTAAAAGTCCAGAGGTTTCATTTTCTCTTACATTTAATACCTGATTAAGCACCACTTACCCGTGACTACCTATTCCCTATCAAGCAAAATGAATGCTAATGCTGTCTTGAGTAAGGAAAATTGATTACCATTTGCTAGAATTAGGCTAATAAAACCAATCATTCTGATTAAACACATCTCAGACTGGAATACCCTCTACTTTCCACACCACGTTTCTTTTTAAGTTCTAAGTTGTGCTCTCTGTTTTCTTTAAACAATGGGATGATGCAATTTGGGTGGGGGGAGGCATATTGTTTCCATTAGAATGCTCCAGACACAAACGAACCTTCTTGGTTCGTTATTTTGATTTGCTTCACTGACTTTAAAGTAGGAACTACAAACGCTTCAGAAAATGGACTTCAAGTTGCCCTTAGTTAGCTGGATCCTCTGTAAATGCCTGTCTTGCTGACATGCTGTCTTGTACCTTCTTACAAATATAAAACAATCTCGCAAACATCCTTACACCATCCTCCACGTTTTGGTTGGCCTCAAATCCAGCATAAAAGGCAAGGGCAGCTGCTGTAGTCGGGATAGCACTGCAGAGCTTGCACGCTGGCACAGGGAGCGCAAGTCTGGGTTACGAAAGGAATCTCTAGTTCCATAATTCACGAGCTACGCAGAGGAGCAGATTCACTCCCGCTGCAAGCAGCCCCTAGCCCTGAGCAGTGGAGGGGGAACCGCAGCAGGAATCTCTGATGAGATTCACCAGGCAATCCCTCGTGAGCTCTTGATTTCACCTGCCCCTCCTTGCCTCCCCTAAACCCACAGTCAGCAGCAGCACTGTTAAATCTCATCCTCCAAAAGCTTGCTTGACTTCTGGCGACAGGAAAACGTGGGTCCTGCCTTTGCACACACAGCTGAAAAGAGCTTCCTCTGGGCTTCCCTCAGTATAACTCACTTGGTTTCCACAAGATTATTTGGTATGGCCTTTGGGTGAGTCACTGACTTAAGATGAAAAGGTTTGTTGTGTTGTTAAAAGCCCAGTGAGGTGAAGTGAGGAATGCCCTGTCAGCTTCCCAGCTGGGCAGCACCAAAAATACACACACTCTCATTAGCTTTCATCTAGTATAATTAACTTTATGAAATATCCTTTGTAGACCGACTCTGAACACATTCATCCAGGGAGATCACATTGTCTCCGAAACAGACAGGAGATAATTTAAAGACAAAATTTACTGAGATGAACAGGCAGCGGCTCAGAGGGAGCTGGAAGAAGGCATGCCAGGGGAATAGGGTAGCACACCCTCCCATCTTTCATTGCTCCGAGAGCTTCAGGCGGGAGCGGAGGGGAGGCAGACCAGCAGAAAAAGCAGGCAGTGCTCTTTCGATCACTGCAGACCCTCACGCCACCCTCGGACTGCCAGGGCCGCCCCAAGCCAACCTCCCTGCAGACACCAAGCAGTCTTTGGCAGCACGGTTTACTGAAAACTAATTTGAGTTTTTAAGAAAAAACTCCACAAAAATACAGAAGCAACCAATCAACCTCTCGTTTCTTCTCCCCAAAGAACCAAAGCATGGGGGTTTTGCACAAGACTTATAACTGTCTCCCGCTCCCTCTCTTTTTCATTTTTCTTGGCTCAATTTTTTTCCTCCCCAACACTTCCTTGCATAGCCCGAGCAATTCAGCCTGACAAACATTAGCTATGAAGTAAAGCTTTTTAATTTGTAATCTTGATGATATCATTAGTTCTCTAGCTGACATGCTAGCATATATATTGGATGACAAATCAGGCTCTAGCAAGCATTCATAAGCCCACCATTCTGCAGAATGATTAATCTGGTGAGTACTGTGTAACCAGAGGTCTCCGCTCTGGCACGGCTAAGCAATGAAATGAGCAGCTCTGCATTATGACACTAAATTCAGTTAAAATTTGTCAGAGAAACGGGTGAAAAGGTAGCATAATATCTACTCATAGAGCCTCTCCTCCAAAGGGAGAGGAAAATCCCACAGTGTCTTGGCAGCAGAGATTCTCCCAATGTGGGAGCCTTCAGGCTCTGTGACAGAAAGATCTTTCCAATTGGAAAGAATTTCACACCACCTTCAAAGAAAAAGGATATTTCTTGTGTCTTCCAGTCTTTCACCTAAGAATACCAGGGCTCAGTATGAACCTTGGAGATGGCAAACAGAAATAAGGGAATGCCTCTTTACTCACCCATCGAAGACACTGTCTGCAACTGGATGATGAAGCAGATACAGAAAAACAAGTACTGGAACATCCCACTCAGCCAAGGAGCAGTTACCACTCAAGGAACAGAGGCTTGAAAGCCCTTGCGCACGCTGTGGCTCTTGCAGCCTTCTTCTCGACGGAGCTTCTGACCTCAAGCTTTCTGAAAGGCCCCTGGAAGTTTATCAGAGGAAGAAGCTGAAGGGATGTGGGGTACGGCTCCAGCCTTGACCTCCACAGAGCAGCTCTGCCCCTTATTGACAACAGAGATGTACTCACTGATCAATCTTGTTTTTTGGACTCAACCCGCTATTGTTTTCTGGCCTGACTGCCCCGCAGTGACACCTCCACTATCTTATCTGGAGAAGAATTCTAACCAGGGGACACCCGGACATCCCGAAGGGATGGAAAAGAAGAACAGATGGGTGCTTGCTGTTATCTCTGCTCCTTCCACAACTCATACGACTTCATGTCTTCCCACCGGCAGAAAACACCAACTAGAGCGCCTTAACTGCAGGAAATAGTGGCCAAAGGAGGAGAACTGATCCTTCCGAGCAGAGATTGCAGATGAGTGCTTGGAGCAGAGCTACAATGGGAACATCAGTCAAAGTGAAGGACTGCTGTCCCACAGGGAAATAAGCTGTTCCTACGCTACACAAAGACCCATTCCACTCCCGATCACGTAACCTGCCTATTGCAGCGAGCCTATCAAATAAGGCAAATAAAGACATTTTTCTGCAGTAGTCTTATGATCTCTGTCAAAAAAAAAAAACAAACCACCCACCAAAAAACCAAAACCAAATCAACAATCAAGAAACACAACAGTACTGAATTAACTTCCATACAAAACTGAGTAATTAAGGACCTCTGCCTTACCAGTTCAAACCAAACTAGGTTGAGTTGCAGGTTGTAACCACGTGCTCTGGCTGTAGATAAGATGCAGCACACTGAAATCTGTTCTCCACTAAAGCAAACCAAGCACCATGACTAGCAGAGAGAGACACCAAGGACAACATGAATAAGCAGAAAGGGATCTTCCCTCTCATCCTGCTAGCTACAGCTCTTATTATAGAAAGCAGATTTAAAACTTAGTTTTTAACATATATGCACGTATATACATCTACTGGTCCCTCCCTACTTACAGGCATAGTTCTCCTCCTGAAAATCACCTGCAGGCAGAAAGCTCTCCATCAGCAAAGAGTACAGCTAAGCCTCCAGTAACTGTACAAACAAGCCAGCGTAGGCATTTCCCCGTTTCCTTTGCACCCTGCGTTTCTGCAGCAGGCTGGCATAAGGAATAGCATCAAGGGTGATGTGCTAGCTTCAAACCCCCATAGGAAAAAAGCGAGCTATGTTATTTTCATATTGAGTTTGCACGAGACAAGGAGTTGGGTATTTGCTCGCTTTGTAGGGACTGTACGTTATAGAAAGTTCTCAATGGCCTCTCTCTGTCTGGGTGCTCCCCTGGCAGTGAAGTGCAATATGCTGCTCTGCTCCACCCCAGCAGAGGGTTGTTGGGGTTTTTTTCCAGTGGTGAATGACTAGGGAAGAACAAAAGAAGCTTTATAAATGACTGCCATTCCTCCCACCACCACAAAAAAAAAATCTTTGTGCCTATATTGTGCTGACAGCTGTGCAGTATCAGAAAAGTTTTTTCAACAACAGGAAAGGAGAACAAATTCACTATGCAAAGCTAGCAAGGCAGATAACCCTCAAAACGTGATTATGTGAATTCCCAGAAGAGAAACTAAAATTGAATGGAGCATAATACAGCAGACACAAGAAGTTATACTTTGCCATTTTCATTGGGAGGTTGAGTCACACTTAAGAACCTGGGTAAAACTGACAAGCTTGAATTGAATTTTCTATTTGTGTTAAAGGTGTGTGTATTTCTCTGGACCATTTCATTACCAGCTGCTTTTACCTTTATAGGTGCTAGATTAGGCCTGACACTAGTAACGCTTTGACAGTTATATGTGACTGACAACTAACAATTAACATTGGGAAATGAACTGCATCATAGCAGTTTTGAGCCTCAAAGGTGTCCCAAGCAGGCCCCATCAAGTTTTTCAAAAAGGACTCAAACAGGAGATGCCCCAGCATTCCCAGAGATGACGCTTTCCCAAATCACCATAACATTCAGTTCAAAGAAACAGTCTAAAGCTGGAGGAGATTCAGTGCGCTGCCTCCAAACATTTTTGGGATCCACAGGAAAGACAAAGACCACCTCAGTCTTCCAGAAGAACCAGCAGAGGCAACTCTTCCATCAGCGCTTTCTCCTTGCTTTGCAAGTCATTTCAGGTGACGTACGTAGCTCCAGCTCCCCCACAAACAATACTGGGCTGTATTAGAATAGGCCACTGCGAATCTATGCCTCAAGGAGCTGGAGTAACTATTCCCAGGAGGGGAAAGAGAGGAAAAAAAAAAAAAAAACACCCAAACAAAAAATCTTCCTGCAAACAGACCCTCTGGGAGAGCAGATACAATCCCAATGGATTAACTCTAGATGCTGTAGGGCCTGCGCTCTCTAGGCAGATCTGGCAAATCCGTTGTTCCTGATCTGCACTTCCCTGTCCCAAAGATGAGCAAGCCTGACTTCCCAAGAAGCATCAGGATCAAGTTAGTATTTCTTAAAAAGTCATCAGTATGTGTTAGCAGATATGAAGAGGGAAGGCAATATTAAAATAGAGGGCTGAGATTTTATTTTAGTACACAAGAGATGGGATCTTCTAAACCTGATGCTATCTAAGCCTGGGTACATCTACTCTTATTGCAAGAAAGGATGCTAATTTTGCAGGTGGCAACCACACTTCTTCCCCCTCCCAGAGATTTGGAGGGGTTTACCATCCACACACAAGGAACTGGAATTCTTCAAAGCATTGGCTAGGCTGGAAAGCCTCATACCATTTGTAACGGGCTACTGAATAAAGATGCTTTGGTGCTTGCTGAAGCTGGCCTTGTCGAAGCCACCGCTCAACACACAAGTGTGTGAATAAGAACTCTTGGTGCAGGAGTAGCTCCCACAGCCGGAAGGGCTAATCAGCCCTTCCTGCCCCTGAGAGAGAGGAGAACCCAACACACACAACAGGATCCCCGTCTGCTGTTGATTTGAGGATGTATGTTCACAATGAGCCTTGACAGGCTGCCGAGATGGATCGCGTGAATGTCAAGGACTTAGAGATAGGCCTTGTTGCCGTAAACAACTTGTCCCAGGACATGGGGCCAATGGGAAGGGCTGTTGAGATCAGGGAGCGAACTTGAGTTTGGTGAAGTATGAGCAAACTCAACGCAAGAAAAAGTAAAACACCAAGACGCCATTAAAATCAGAGAAGTATGTAACTTCTAGTGAAGAGTAGCAGTTATTTCCTTTCCCTTGGTGGAGCCTTCTGATGCAGAACTTGGTGTTTTGAGAGTATTTTTCCACCGCTCCTACAGAACCCAGTGTTTTTTCCATGATCCTCCATTCCTAGATGGAGGAATTAGGGCATAGACAGCTTACCCACAATTGTAAAACTGTAGTCAGGGGCAGAAACAGGAGTAGGACCCAGCTTTTACAAGTCCACAGTGACACACCAGCTTCTCCCATACTTCAGGGTTTAGATACACTGCAAGTTTAATTTCCATTCCTGAATTTCACTTTTCACCACTTTAATGTCAGTATAGAAATAAACCTGTTTTTTTTTTTTTTTGAGAGGGAATAATTGGAATTTCTTGGGATAGGTAGAAAAATACTTAAGATATAAAAATGTTCTTCCTATGTGAAAATAAAGTCATGTAATGCTGCACAGAGGAAAGCAGTTTGTATTTACAACTCCACAAGAGGAGATCAAAGGAATCGTTCCTCTGGCTGAGAAAGTCAGGGCAACTTGGCCAGCTTTGCTCAGCTGACATAGTGCCAAGGCCTGACAGCCAAGAGCAGCTTCAGAGCATCATGCAAACCCTCTTAGAGCCAACATGGCAGTGTAAGAATTTGCAGCAAGGTGATCACCATCACTGCCTGCCAAGGTAGGAAGGGTTACAGGGGAAAAGAAAAAGGGTTTCTTCTTTGCTCTTCAGGAAAAAGGAGCCACGAACACCTCCCCTAGAGAGAGGTCTGCAAGGTATGGATTCGCAGACATGGCAAAAAGGGAACCTAATACGTTTCTCCAGATAACTTTGAACTTCGCAGGTGTTTATTTGAAAGCTCCCTCACAGAAAGAGAGGGAGTAGAGATTAAGCAAAATTGGTAGACAAAGCAGCATCTGAACACTGCAGTGCACACTGCTGTTTATCCTTCGCAGGGTGTTAAGAATGCAGCATTACATTAAGACGCAGGCAGCACTGTCTGCTCTGAAAGTGCTGCCAGGGGGACAGGACCCTATTACTTGCCTGGCTCCTAGGCATGAAATAGCCACTGCAAGAGCATTTGTTGATGCTGATATACAATAACCTATATCAGGAGAACAAACACCACCCTTCCCTTCAATGTTAGCATTCAAGGGCAACAAAAGCAGAAGCACTGAGATTCAAGTTTGAGGTTTGTGGCAGGTCAGCCCCAGCAGAGACCACGCATGCACTGGTGGTGCAGAGAGGAGCGAGACAGCAATCTGCCAGGGGTACAGACTAACAGGACCCACCGGCCAGCCCGTATTTCAGGCTACAACGGTATACACTTTATTTTACTCCTTTTCCCACATCTTCTCTAGAAGAACATGAAAGCAGTGTGCAGGAACAACTTTGTCACACCATTTTCTTGCTTTCAAGATAAGGATTGTGGTGCTAGGTGTCAAAGTCTTCAGTTCTCCTGGATGCCAAAATGGAAAATGACTTATGCAACCGTTCCAAGCAATTTGTCTAGGGAGGACAGCAGCTCATAGGTACACAGCAGCAGGCTAAGGGCTGCTTGGAGGAAGAGGGTTCGTCAGCACTGCCAATCTAAAGCTCAACAGTGATTAAAGGTAGGTCGCAACAACTAACAGCTTCCAGCCCCTCCTCCCTGACTTTAAAAAACACAGGAGAAAATTGGCTGGTTTTAAAACTGGACAGTTATGGATTTTTTTTTTCTTAAATACAGTCAACAGACATGATTTAAAAAAACCTCTTCTGGCACCAAACGTCTCATCCTAACATCCCATGAAGTTAGGACAAAATACAGTCTGCTGACTCCCAGAGTTAATGAGCAAACAATAGGTCATCATGACAAATCAAACCATGGTCCCTCAAAGGCCCAGAAAGTAACAGAAGCTTAAAACTTGAGTTTTCTTCCAAATCAGCACTTGAATTCAATATAGAAATACACTGATCCCACTGGTATGTTTTTAGGTTGCTAGGCATTAAACACCCGTGAATACTCTTTATCCTGCAACCTGCCATATGTCTCTAGATTTTGTCAGCCTCCACATGGAGCTACTATGCTGGCCAAACAAAGGCAGATCTTTGTTAGACCAAACATCTCTACCTCACCACCTCAACTGCTCCCGAGATCCCTGTGTTACGCAGCTAGGCACGGCAGCAAGATCTCCACCCGAGCTTCTTCAGGAAAGCTATTATCTGCATCACCACGGCCACAGTGATGTAAGGTCAAGAAGAAACAACCTAAACAAAAAGAAATGGAGGAAACTCAGGAGACAGCTGCCACACATTGAATATTCTCTTCTCAGTTGGGGAAAATAACGTTATTCGAGAGCACCAATTCAAAAATTGAATAGTTATTTATTGTTCCAGAAGTACATTGCTCTTTTATACATATTTCATAAATGATACAGGATTTTACACGTTTAGTTTTTGTGTGGGTTTTTTTTTTTTTTCTAAAGAAGGACTTTTCTCCATGCTCCCTCCCTCATCCCAAACACACACCAAGGATTCAGCTTCAGGATTGTGTTCATTTTTCTCCCTTTAAAACTCACCACACAAACAGGATAAAAGAGATAAAAAATAATCACACAATATAATTAAATTGAAAGACAGAGGAAAAGGGGAAGGGGGGCAACCTAGAAACATGCACCCATTCGGTCCAACATGCCATTGAGTGAGAAGAGGCAGCAATCCCAGCTGTGTTTCCACATCTGCAAGGCACCTGGCGTCTAGTTAATACTGATTTGTGTTTTTTCTTTCCTATTTTTTTTTTTAAAACATGGTTCTTCAAAAAAAAAAAATCAGAAGCCTCTTTCCATGACACAGTGAGGAGTAGTAGTGAAACATCAAAAAAGCAGCCAGCTTTTCTGTATATAAAGCTTAGTGCCCTTCTCCCACCTTCATCCTGTCTCCACAGTATTTATCAGCAGGATGCTAAACCAGACTGACCTGCTTTGAATGAAGAGATGTTTTATCTGCTTAGAAATCAGCCAGCTTTGGCTAGAAGAGAGGGCAATGGCTTGACTTTCCTTCCTCTTTCTTTTAGCTAAGAACAAGAGATGTCATTAGCCACTCCTAAGAAATTCTGACCTGTGGGCGCAAAGTTCATTTAAAGCTACTTGAGTCAGGGAAAGTGCTAGAGAACTGAAGTAGTTCTGTGTCTTGCACTGTAAAAGCCCCGGGCTTTCAAAAAGCCTCTGGGCAAGGAAAATGCTTTGACCATACGTGACACCTTTTAATCCATTACACAAGCAGTCAAAGATCAAGTTTAATTATTCCATGTTCCAAAACTGTTCATTTAAGCAAGAGTCATGATTCTGCAACAGTTTCTTTCATAATCCTTTAAACCTTCATAATTTCATAGTCCAGGTGGCTATCAGATTTGGGGTAGGAAGAGGGGAATCTCCCTCCCTTAAGACTGAATATAAAAAAAAAAAACTCTCATGCAATGCTGCCATTGATTTCTAGAAGAAGCTCAACGGCATCGGGACGCAAAGTTTATATAGTTATTATGGAATAATCCAAAATATCAATTATCAAATGTCCAGAAGAAAACTCGTTCCTTCTCCCACTTGGCTACAACCAATCTGTGCTACAGATAAGCAAAGGAGGAAGTCAGTGGAGCACATGGGGTGGGCTGGGAAGGGGAAGCTCACGGTTTTCCAGTAGAAAGCAGTCTTGTAGTAACTTTATAAAAGAGACCAGGTCTGATCAGAAGTGTGCGTGTTAATGGTGGTGGAGCGCAAGTTCTGATCACCAGCCATAGCTCCAGGTGGCTTGGATTCTTTGTTCTTTTTTTTTTTTTCCCCTTTTTTTTGAGAGAGAAAGAGAGATCTGAATCAGGTAAAGGAAAATTTAAAAAGCTAAGCAGGCTGCTGGTGTCTTATCAAGAGGCAGACCCTGCAAAGCTGGAAGAAGACACCCCTACACCCCAGCATGACATTCTTTTCGTGAACCCCCCCAATCCTGTATTTGTACACAATTGCCATTCAGACAGTTTTTAAATGTGACTATTTGCCAAGCCCTTTTCAGAACTAACATTCCACAATGTCCCATCTTCAGTTTAAGAGATTTCCCCCCCTGCAGTCCTTTGTCTTGATTAAAGGTAAAAGCCCTCCACCCCCACACCACCTCCCAGCTTCCACCTGCAATGCTTTAATTAAAAAGGCAAGAGCTATGAACAGGTTTTTTGCCGGGGTTCAGAGCTTCTTTGCTGATCAGTCCTTTTCATCAATTTGCTGGATGGGCAGGTGAACCTGCAGCGGGTCTCGAAGCCTCTTAAGGTCCAATTCTGCCTAAAAATAAAAGATACATTATAAAGAACAAGCTCCCAATACACCTTCCCCAATACCACTCCCCTTTACAGAATGGAAAGCTTTTCGGTTATTTCCTTGTTTTTCCTGTCGTGAAGGGAGGGGTTCAAAAAGTAAAACAAAGTCACAGGCTCGTATTTGGAAAAAACATTCTCGGCACCTACTGAAAGACATTTGCTCTGTACTTCTCTGAACTTGTCTACACGCAGCCACTTAAAAGGAATATGTCCTGATCCCCATAAACTCACTGGAAAAAACCAAACTGGATTAATGGGAATGGTTGATTCTAGAAGAAAACCTCCATGAAAATACAGCCACCCAAGGGTATCTGTATTCAATACAGCATGGGAAAAACCCAGAGGTCTTGCAGGGGTTTCTCATGAAACCAAGAGAGCTGAGTCCTGACCTCCCTCTACTGCTTGCGCAGCTCCTTCTCCAAGGCAGGAGGACAACATGTCTTGCCCTGGATATCCATCCCTACACTGTCATTTCCAGAGGAATAAGGAATAAACAGAGAATGATACAGGGCAGGGCAAAGTAATGTGGTAGCTCTGCTTTTTCTGCTCATGCCATCCTTCTGCAGAGAGGCTCTCAGAAACACAAGGGAAAGATCTCTATCCGACTCCTCCGTTGAACGTATCCCACAATGCGGACAGCCTGCCAAAAGCGTCCGTCTCCAGAGTACGAGAAACCTGCCCCCATTGCTTCTAACAATACAGCTAAAATTTTTGAACATGTTTTCCAGGACTTCAACCCCGTGCACTGAAATGCTATGTCAGGAAGACACGAACTGAATGAATACAAGTCTTCATCCCTTACTAAATCCATCTGGTGTGTAGGAGCTGAGAAGAAAGGAAATCTTGAATTAGGCTCCTCTGAGGCATGAAGTGCCTGAAGCAACTCAAGATTTGCCAGCAGTTTCTAAGAGGCCCTTACAGATAGATACAGGGAACCGTTTCATGTTGCTTTACACATCCAGCAGTTCTATTCCTGGGCGCATCAAAGCCAATTTAGTGATTGTACTGGGGCTGTGACAAGAAAACAGGCTGAAAACTTAAGATACATCCATTCTTGTTTGAGGTGCATCTATTAATAGCAGCTAAGAACTAGCAAGCAGTAATTTCTTTGTCTTATTTCTGGAAAAAATCTTGTTACCTGAGCAATTGCATCCTTGAGTTGATTGTATTTCTCTAGATCAAATCGTGTCTTTTTGGCTCCTTTATGGAAAAATAATAAGTACTGTCTGTCTCTGGCATCTGGATAAACATATTCCTAAAAAGAAAAAAAGGAGAGAAGATAGGACTAAAGCATCAACAGGACGCAACATGGGATACCATAGCACAGCACTTATCAGGTGTGTTTTAGGAGGATGACTGGTTTCTGCCAGTGAAAGCACAAGGCCAGACAGCATTGCCTAAGCTCACCCAGGGTGGTGGGGTGACCCCAGCCAGCAGCTAAGCCCTGTCACTCGGCCACTCCCCTGCAGCTGGACAGGGGAAGAGAATCAAAAGGGGAAAAAAATTAGGAAAACTTATGAGTAAAGACAAAGACAGTTTTAAAAGTGAAGGGAAAAAAAACAACCATAAGAGTAATGCAAAAGCAACCGCTCACCACCTCCCACCAGCAGACCAATGCCCAGCCAACCTCCAAGCAACAGCTACTTTGGAGAAAATCCCCCCTAGTTTATTGCTGACCATAACATTATAAGGTACGGAATATCCCTTTGGTCAGTTCAGTTGTCCTGGCTGCGTCCCCTCGCAACACCTCACCCACTCCCAGCGTATTCCTGGGAGGGAGCAGAGGCTAGGGGAAGCAATGAGAAACAGAGAGGGTCTTGCTGCTGTGCAAGCACTGTTCAGCAACAGCAAAAACACTGCTGTGTTATCAAGACTGTTTTGGTCACAAATCCAAAACACAGCACCATACCAGCTGCTATGAAGAACATTAACTCCATCCCAGCCAGACCCGGTACAGTCACACATTGGCTTCTCTACCAGTATGTTACACTCCAGCAGTGAGTTACCATCACCTCCCTCCTGTCCCGAACGCGTGAACCCTTCCATGCAGAAAGAACAAAAACATTTCAGGGTTCCAATACTGACAAGTTTGTGGGGAGAAAGGGAGGGAAAAAAACCAGCCATAAATACCAGAAGAAAGCCTTTGTAAGATGGCCCTTACCTTCTTTTTCTTAAGGTCATAAACATGCAATGGCTAACTAAAGCGACAAGAGTTGCTTATGAGCTCATCTCTTAACCAAACTACATAGTGAGAACAAGAATCCACAGCTTTTACCAGGCATATTCTACTGCAAAAAGTCACAGCTTTTTAGGGCATGCAGATAACTTGGAGCAGCAGAGCTGTTCACACCAAATCCCACATAGCCTCTAGAAAGCACAGGTCTGCCTGCTGCAGTTAACTCTCCCTTGCACTGGAACATCACAGCCCCTGTGTCTGGTATGCATCCAACCATCAGGGCTGTCAGGTGGAAAAAAGCCGCACTTCAGAGTCAAGCCATCCCTGAAACACTGAGATTTTAAGTCTGGCAGAAGAAGTACTAGTTTATATTGACAACTTGATTAAAACATCAAATCCAGGTCCAAACATGGCAGAAGTTCCAACCGCACTTGGCAGAAACTATAGCAGGAGCCCTGACAGGGGCATATGTGTCCTCAGCCCCCAAAATGATGCAGCTGACAGATCGCTGGGACACCACGCTGGAACACAAGGCCACCAGAACAGATGCTGTGGGTAACAGTAGAGATTCTTTGAGCCCTCCCTCAGGATTTAGGTGGGATTATGAAGTTTGAATGGGAGTGCCGAGACAAACCACGTACTAGAAATCCACACAGAGTATGTCACAGCTACAAGGATCCGAAGAAGCACAGCTCCACTCTGCGCAAAGATTTTCAAACACTGAAGCAGGTCTATTTTTTAAAAGACTGAGCCTGAGAGCCAACAGATCTGGAACTGCACCAAGGGGCAAGCATTCAGATAGATCTTCTTTATCTGGATGAGAGTCCAGATCATAAAATAACCGAAACAAAAGCATTCCCAATATGATTCCTGCACCCTTCTCATCTCTTTATAAAGGCCAGCACCTCATGTCAGAGAGGTGTGCTTCCCTGAAACTCAGTAGGTACCTCATGTATCCCTAGTTTAGTTGGGCCGATAAATAACAGCACTTGGAGACCTCCAGTGCACATCAACATGCATCAGGCTGAAACCATTACCTGCCATGAACCTGTAAAGCTAAAGCAGTTGATCACAGAACATACACAAGCATTTATGGTTAGATGACCAGGAAATCAGCAATGACCACCACCAGAAAACTCCCCAACCATACACCACTATCCTGGACAGCAACAATTAAATCAAGTGGCACCTAGGTTCTTGACAGGATGAGGAAGGGGCAAAATAACATCCAACAGGCACAATTTTGCTATTTGTCTAGGGAGTAGAGCTCAAAGCAGTTCTTCTATTGAAGTGTCAACGTCAGCACAACAGGTCCTACCTGGCGAGTCATTACGAAATAAGCATACATTGCCATGGCACTACCATAGGTGATGAAATAGGTGACTGGTTCCATAATGTCCCAAGAATACTCCCACCAGGTTAGGCGGGCCAGAATCCCAAACTGAGTGGCCATGTAGGCCAGGCCTCCCCACAACACCAAGGTTGTCCTCTTCTCTGCTTTCCTGCTGAGCTCCATCCTTACCTGCAGGAGACAGAAGTATATGCCTTGTATTCACAAAAATAATTATGTTTACTTAATTAAGAAAGAATGTAAAAATAACCCCTTGTATTTAAATTAAACGCTAAGTGGTTTGAAACATATGAGTCTAGGTTATGCAGACAAATCCAGACTGCTTCTCCACCCGTATCTTGCCGTTATCCATATTTTACTCTATGTTCAGAGATGTTCTGTTACATTAACCCCAGTCTTTATAACTGGAAGTGAGCTTGGTGGTAAATATAAAGCAAGGAAACAAAATACTTCCAACAGAAACTAGAAACAGGCATGGTTTAGCATATGCTTGGTGCATCTTCCGCTTCAGTGATCTTAAAGCTATTTGAGGCATGCCGGGGACCTAATTAAAACCTTGAAATAAAGGCTGCATTTGGAGGATAAGTAAAACACAATGAGAAACATCTCACTTTTTCTAGTGGTGCTAGTTGCTCCTTCAATTCCTCTAGTCTCCCTATCAGCTCCTTCTCTTTGTTCAGCTGGTGCTCTTCAATGCACAAGGCGGTATACAACTGCTGAACCAATGTCTTGACATCATTCAGCGTCGTTGCATTTTCATGGCTCAAGAGCTCTGGGAAAAAGAAAAGAGACTGCTTTATATGCATTTAGCCACAGAACTACATATATACTCTTCCAAAACTGCTATTAGTCTGCGCAGGAAACACATGAAACTATCTTCTCAACAAAGAAGCCTTTGGAAGAGCTCCAGCACTCTAAGACAATGCAATTTCTTCAACAGAATGAGAGGCTTTATTATCGGATATTTCTAAAATTTGATAAGAACAAGGAAAAGAGATACATGCTATTAGCTTGCTAGGTATCAACAACTACTTCTGATCCATATTTATATACAAGACTTAACAAAGACAAATGAACAACTAAACTGCAGTATGATTCATCACACCAGCTGTCAAGAAACAGCCGGAATTCAGACTACAGGCCATCAGCAACCATAGTTATTGATGACAGCAACCGAAGATCTTGGGTTAATGGCCCCAGAACATGCAGTCTTACAATAATTATTTTGAGTACCAATGCCAGGAATTGTTTCCCACTCTGTGGGCAACCCCATGCTGTGCTGCCTACAGGGCAATGAAATTTAAATAAAGACAGTAACAGGGCCACTAACTGAAACTGCCTTTATCCCTGCATTTCAACACAAAAAGGATTCCTAAAAGAAATCAATTTGCAAAAGCGTTGTGGCTAGTGGCGTTGTATTACACACTCCATATGGAAAAAAAAAAAAAAACAGTTCCAAATTAAAGCAAAAGAACTCAACATCAGCCAAATAAGAAAAAATATTTTTTTTAATTATTTTTTGTAGCATCCTTTGGCTTGTACCTTAGGTTTTCTTCTCAAAATATGATTTTACCAACGCATAAAAAGCTGTGGACAGCTTAAGTTTTAACACTAGCAGCTCAAGGGAAAGAAGTGACTCAGTTGTCTGTGCCAAGGCGCAAGAGAAAGCATGCCACATCCCGCTCCCAGCTAAAGGGCTCCTGTTCCCCTATGAAGGAAAAAAAAAGCAACCAGCAAAAAGTACGTAGTGTTTAAGATTACAGTGTTCTGACATTTCCTTTTCAAAATACACAGGGTGATTTTGTAGAAATGAAAAAGCAATAGCTGGCAAGTTTAACAGAACTAAGCTCAGTGCCTATTTACGGGCACATTCATTTTAATACAAGCTAACTATAGAAACCTCTTTGGCAAATGAATCAGAGGCAGCAATTTCACGTAACCTAGGTGATCCCAGAGCTCACGTACCAGCGCACAACGGGTGTATCGTACAAACAAGCCAAGCAAAACCACATCGACTCACTGACACAGACTTTGCTCTCCCAAACATTAGGTAAGTGGGATGTATGAACTGCCTTACCTTGGGACAGCAATTTCTCCAGTGCAGAAACAGACACTGTGTTTGCATTCTCATTTAGTTGTATTAAAAATTACAGACTATACCAGCTAGGCTTGATACCATCACCTGCTCTCGGGAGCTAACAGTTGGAAGAAGTGTTGAAATCCTCACCCCACTCCTCTGGCTTACAATGTCTTCAAAGTGTGTGAAAACACCACATTCAGGACAGAGAGCAGCAGGGTGAGAGAGTAAAGAGTAACTTTTTGTGTGCATGTGGGATACCCAGAGATTTAGATATCCAGTCTGAATGAAGAGATTTCTGTTAAGATGCTTTAAGGAGACTGGAAAAAGACATCTCTAGTGGAGGTCGGTCTAACCCACAGACAGGGGAGAAACAGCATCTCACTAATGCTGCACTCCCATATTCCAGAATCTCCCACATACTAAGGACAAGTGGCTGCACAGAGTTCCCAGAGTCAGAAATTTATTTTTTACTTGATATTTTTATATTGTGAACAATAAAATGCTAGAATAAATTTTTATTGTTTTCCTTGCAAAAAGGTCCTTGGAAGCTAAATACATCTACAGGAAGATGGTGTGTATCAGCAGATCTTCCTAGAAGTCAGCCACCCAGGGTAGCCTCATACCCAAAAGTCCGTCGGCCTCTCGATTTTTAATAGATCAACTTCCTTTAGCATGTTGTCTATTTCAGGCTGCTCAATATGGTAAAAGGAAGGTTAACAGTTCCCTCCCAGTGTTTGCTTTATGAATGATTTTGTTCATTATCTACTGCTTGAAGAGGGGCATGGGAGAGGAAGGCCCAAACACTAGGGAAAACATCCTGATAAATAGAGGAAGGCATTTCCACCACCTAAGCTCAACTGGACATGCAAGTCAAGTTATAAATTCTTCCTAATTTGTTTGCCTGTCTACAGGGCTAAACATTCCTTTTAGAAAAATACTGCTTGTAAACTTACTGCCTGCAACCACAAAAGCCCAACAAGGTAGACAAAAATCCCCCACTATCTGTGAGCCAAGCAAGAAGCAGACCAACATTTCCAAAACTGGTCCTTTTCTTTAGGTCCTCAGCAGTAAGTATAGGCATGCAAGAACCAGGGGCCTAGGAGAAAGAGTAGACAGTAGATGAAAATACCAAGTTCCTGCCTCCGCCAGTAACCCTGGAGCATCTCAAAAGCTTCTTGCAAGTTTTCACATCTTCAAAGTTACAGAAGTGTCCAAAGTCCATTATTTAAAAGGATTTTCTTATTGATTTAAAATAGGTTGGTTTCCCTTCCTATTTGATTCTTAGTAATGTAACCTTGTAAGAGCACGATCTCATTTATTTCACTGTTTGTTAGCTAACAAGGTTTCAGGGTTTATTTGCAATATTCAAAGTACCACACTTAAAAGGAAACAATGTTAACTGTCAGGTGAGGGAACAATTTATTCTTCCAAATCCGATAATATAAGTTTCAATCTAATTCTCATTTTGTATTGTACTCCTTCAGAATGAGTTCAATTAAATTACTTTTCAGTAGTTGGAAAACAAATCAAAAAATTTAGAAATTAAAAGAAATTTCTTCATTTATTCCTCTTATGGGGGGTACTGGCTTTGAGCAGAATGAGTATTTGCTCTGCATCACTGACTACTCTGATTACTTGGATATCACTAAATCGGGCTCCAAGAGCAGGATTAGAAACTGCAAGGCTTCCTTTAGCAATAACACTTTACATTCTTGAACAAGTTAATAATGCACACTGCAGTTAAACAGGGAACTGAATAGTGAAATTTATTTCTGATGTTTACCAGAACCAGGCTGGTTTACCTCTCTTTGGTGGTCTAACAAGGTACGTGACATCATTGATGATCAGTTTGAAGTCATCCAGCAGAAGCAAGTCTATGCCTGTGGAGGAGGCAACACGCGTGCCATCTGTAAGGCAAACACAGATGACTCATTAAACAGTACAAAGTACCGGAACATGCTGTGGCTAAACAAGTTGTAATGCCATCCCAAATCCAGCTGTTGGACTTGCACGTTTCTCCCCAGACAATTCTCTTTGTTAAGATGGATATATACTTTGGGAGACCTTACAGGGCAAATACTAGCTGAGCTATGCATGCAGGTGCTTTTCTAAATTTGTGATGTTTTGGGTCATCTTATAAAAAGCAGTTCACTTCATCCTACACACTTTGAATATTCTATGTTTTGCAATACAATCCACTTAAGTGACCTGCACCTCTCCCCACTAGCGTTAGAAATTATTATTTCAATCTCTGATATTGTACAGCTTTGACATCACGAACCCAAACACCTCCCTCCCAGGCTTTTAAGGAAATATCTGCTTTGATTGCACTTTCCTAAGACATCCACATGGTGTTTCAGAGCTTTGGTGGCTAGCAGACACATAGCAATTGAGCAAAACATAGCAAAATATGACATTAAAGTGAAATATGACTGAGTTTTCATAGCTAAGCAAGATACTATTTCCCTTGCACTACCTTTTATACCCAATTCCTTACAAATCGATTAGAACCTCTACATAGGTTGTATAGCTTGCATCTTTCCTACTAAATAGTAGGAAACTCACTGAAAACATAGACATTAGTCTTAACGGAGCTAAGCTAAGCATTAGGAATGTTCTCCTCCTCCTTCACTCTACAGTCAGGTTTCCTTGGCAGACCTGACTACACAGGGACAGCTAACTGAATATTCTTACTCTAGGAATGGCATTTTTACCTTCTACTTTTTCAGGAATGTGCAAGAACTCACTCCATAACAAGCTTTTACTTAAAAAGCAAAAAGCTGGATGAAAATAGCTGGCAAGCAAGTAAATCAATTAGTTTATAAACAACAGTACCTGCTGAGTAAATTGCAACCCGATCAATTCCTCGGTCCTCTGCTTGCAGCTGTTGTAGGAACACACCAACGGAGTCTGAGATAGGTTTAAGCGTGAACTGGCAACGTTCACGCCGGGATGGAAGGTTCACAGAAATCACAGGTAACCCGTTTTGGTAAACCACCGTCACTTCTACAAAGACGACAAAAATACAAATTTAGCATTAAAAATTAACAGATCTTCTCATAACAGTTCTGTATTTGTCCCATGGAAGAAAAAGCAAACATGGTTAGGAGCTGAACATGAAAGAGACTTTAAATTTTTGCTTCATCTTTTATCAAGAGATGTGTCTCCATCAAAGAAAAACTGAGGGACGTCAGAAGTTTTCACTCCCATTAACTCAGCAGCATCTGTTAAGCTTCCTGTGCTTTGGGGAAAAGTAGAAGATAGTTACTCTAAGCACAATTACATTTATATTAAAGACAACATGATATCTGAAAGCCACGACATGGCAGCACAGTATGTTCTGATGAGTTTTTGAGAACCTAAGTATTTTGGACTATGGAAGACAAAACACTGCAATTTATGAGGATTTATAGCCCAGAAGACAAAGGCAGACTGTGTATACTAGGAAACGTCAAGGAAGGACCTACTTCAAAAATCTTTTTATTCTTGTTTAGTTCTGGTTTTCTCATCTTTGTCCTAAGGCAACAACAAATATTTAGGAGAATATGCAGTTGTAGGAGCAGCACTCCAAGTTTAAGCTTCAATGTCATTTCATCTAAAATTCATGGGATCAATTCACTTTGTACTTCAGAAGATAGACATTACTACTTAGGTGTAGATAAAACATCCTCCACCTCTCTAGTGCTGTCAAGAGCTTTTTCAAGAGCGTTCTTAAGGATTTCAGTGCACCTTTCTAAAATTTATGGTAGTGACCTGTATGAACTGTAAGCTAGTTATTATTTTACTGCCAGAAAAAAAAGCAGCCCACTGTGTGCTTCAGGATATCCAAACATAGAAAAAAAAGAAGTTAAAAGTTCGTATTCCCTAAGCTCTCTACTGAGTCACAGTCGAAATTTTCCCCCAGTGCAGTAGTTGCTAAGATATAGCAGCACATCTAAAAATGATTCGCTTTAGATTGCTCCGTATTTTTCTTATGTAAAAACACAAGGTCTTTTTTATTACATGGAGCATTTGCCACATCTCAAGGACTGTGCAGTCACACCCACCCACGCTGCATCTGGCTTAGGATTCCCACCTGTGGTAGCTTTGACCAACCACATGAACCACACCATCTACTTAAACTCATCTAACTCATGTATTGACACACCAAGTCAAGTTAAGCCAATAGCATCAAAACTAGTTGGTCAAAGAAGTCAACGCAGGCAGAAATAGAAGCAAATATGTCATTTTAACTACCAACCAAAACCATTTCTCAGCATGCCACCATTCAGGAAGTTTTGCCACCAACAACCTTTGTGCCTCCCCTTTCAGTGATTTGCTGCCAGATGATGAACTCATTTATCATGGATGCATTTGCATATTAAGACACGTCTTGGGGTGAGATGCCTTTCCAAAAAGGGCGGCTCACAGAAGTTGAGAAAGGATGCATCCAAGTACACTTTTACAAAGCTAGATGAGTTCTCTTGGGCTTTTGAGTTGACCATCATGTGCCTTCATGAATACAAATCAAGCATTCAAAGGCTTTTTGCCTCTTCCAGGGGTTTGTTATCCAGTGCTGACAAAGAGGTTCTCACATTGTCTTTAAAGACTAGGCGGAAGTCACCAGGTATGGACATCTAAAATGACAGAGCATCCTAAGAGGCCCCAGTATTTGAAAGTCTATAAATGCTTTTCCTCAAGACTCAGACACCTGAGAGGATTTTAGTAGCTTTAGCGTTTTCAAGATTAAAACTCAGAGACAACAGTCAGATATTTACTGAAAAAAAATAAAGCAAACCACCAATTTATTTGAATAGTTCGACAGAATTTCAAGCTTCTTATCAGCAGCTGTTATGACACCACCAGCTATCAGATTTTTGCATTCTTTCACTCAAGTATTTGAGCAAGAGACTGGTAAGAAATAGATCAGCATTAGCTACACTTGCAATAGCAGGCTCAGGAGGAATGATCAACATGTTTAGAAGTTAAATTAATTGGTCCTGCAAGCAGTGTATACAACATCAACTTATGTACTGCTTACATAACCACGAGACATGAAAAACATTCTTTATTTAAAATACTACCTTGATTATACAGGCAGCGAGCCAGTTCATTGTAGAGCAGAACAGATAATAACGTCTGCATCAACACTTTTCCTGCATATCCCAGTTGGTACAACACAACAACCACAGCTCAGTAAGCTGGAATTACAGCTGGTTTAGGTTTTCCTTGCGAAAAGCTTGTAAAAGTAATTTTCTAGCCTAATTCACTGGTGGAGGAAGTCCGTAACTCCAGTTTGATCCTCTCATCACCTCCCACACAAGTAACGTCTGGTCAGATTTTTACTGCATTGGAGAGAGAAAAGCTCAGAGGCAAATAAAAAAAAGAAAAAATCCGAAGGACATGTCAATAACACAAACCTAACAGACAGCAACAGACAGCTCCAGTAAAAGTTATTAACGAGGCACTGCGACGCGGTTGTCTGCCTTGCTCTCCTCTGCTCTGACAGCCCTGTGGACTGCCTGCATGAGGGCAACTACAAGTTAGCAAGCAGACAGAGCATTTTGGCATTTCACTAATTATAGAGTTAACATTTTGGCTAATCTTCACTGATTAAATTTTAAGCCAGTATTTAAAGACATGGGACAAGTATAAGAAAGTATTGTATACAAGTGTCTTGCACTTACATTTACAGACACCTACAACCTGGCCAGGGATGCTGCTAAATAAGACCATGGAGGATTTTAAAAGCTTCACATGCTACATTAAGCGTGAGCTTGCTTTGAGGTATGAGTTCTATCCAAGCACCACAAAGTTTTGACTCAACCATATGTGCACCAGTTAACAGGTCATTCATATTTTTTAAAGATTTCTGTTCTTGCATAAGAACAGCTTAAGCAATACATTAGGTCAAAACAAGGTATGGTAAAAAAAGGGTATGGCCAAAGAAAGTCAGCGTTGAACATCTACTACTGGTAAAGATGAAGTTATTGGAAGAAATAACAAGAAAAATACTCATGTACAATACGAGAAGAGGTAAAAAAAAAATAAAATCACGCAAGTAGCTATGCACTTACATTATCCTCCCAACCTTACTCCTCCTGTCCTCTACACTTCTACCTGTTTAAGCCTTCAGATTTTGAGATCTCCACAGCAGTCACGTTCTCTTTGTGTTTGCACACACTCACTATCCTGGCAGGGTAATTGTGCCGGAACCCTTTACTTTATTAGCTTTCAGGCTTTATTAACAAGCCTTAATGGGGAGGGGATCCAGTAACCACTTGTGTCAGCCAGCGTAAGTGCTCTAGGCTTTGTGCACAGCATGTGGATGTTAAGCAGGCAGTGGTCTCCAAGCTGTTTGTTTCCTCTTTGCATTCTAGCATACTGAGATTTTTCTTAAAGTCCCACCTGTGCATTCTTTTGCATTATGTTATGACAATGTTATCAGAAAAGCTTAATGTCTGAGCTGTCCCAGAATTTAAATGAAGGAACAAAATTGCCTTGGCTTCACAACTTATTCACTGCAGCAAACAGTGCTTTCAGCAAGTAGCTGGTAGGAACTGCATGTTCACGACATAAAGTTAACAGGGCACATGGTAGCCTGAAAAGGTAGGCATCAGACAGACCTTACAGCTACAGCAAGAAAGAGCCTGGCAAGAAAATATTTGGATGGTTGCACGCAATTATATCTTTCTTTATAAAGCCTGTCTGGTTTTGAAAGGACAGTTATTAGAAAAGTGGTAGAAAAGTGGACAAGTTCCTTAATTCTTCTTGACTGACATCGCTCTCTGTCCCTCCCTTAGTTCAAAACTGGATTCCCTCCTACCCAAAAACCCCTCAACCAGAAAAGGTGGTCAGGGAACGCGATTTAAGTTCGTGAAGTCAAAAGGGAGCCCCGAGCTTCTCCTTGTCAATACTCACCATCAGAGGGCACTACCGTACTGCAGTAGACCACTCTCACACTCTGCCAAGGAGAAAGCCTCTGATGCACCTGGAAAACACAAGCAGAGCAAAAAGGACAAATGTTCAGTGCCTCTTGTCTGGCAGAATCACACCCCAGTGCCACCTCCTGTCCCCACCTCCTCTGCCATCACCCGCCCCGGTGGCTGGGCTAGGGGTGGCCCAGGGGCAGCAGCCACAAAGCAGGAGCATCAAGAGCAGCCTCTTCTCTGCCCATCTGCCACCCAGCAGGGCCTCCCTCCTGGGCCAAGCTCACCTCTCCATACCTTCAAGTGAGGATGCATAACACAACAGCTGTGATTTTTCTTCCTTCTTTAAAGTAAAAAATTTTATTTGTAAAGCCACGTTGAGTTAATCAGTTTTAAGAAATCGATTCCAATTACTACACAGACATGGAAAGGAAAAAAATCACACAACAGCATCCGCCTTTAAAGGTTAAAAAATGAAGTATTAGCCTAGCACTGGGGAAGGGTTAGGGAGTTGTGGATTAAGAGGTTCATTCTCCTAGGCTGCTTTCTGTGCTATTGCGTATTTTTTTCTCGTCCTAACAGAGAGGAGCCAAACTCTAAGATACAAGTAGTAAACATGCCTGTTCACAGAAGAACAAATTGTTCAACATAAAACCCCAAAATTGTGATACTGAGCTATTAAAAAAAAGAAAGCCCAATAAGAAGAAAGCGCATGAATGGTTCATATGTTCTGCAACCTTGGCAAGGGACTAATTTGTTCATGAAAATCTAGAATCAGGCTGATTTCAAGTCGGTCTTCTAGGATGAGTTATACTAGTTACATACTAGCCCTTCCCCAACACTGAAATTACAACTCTGGCACAGAAGAGCCCAATTTTAAAAAAAGAATAAGGCACGACACCAGCTCCCATCTGTCTACGATGGTATATATTTCAGTGACTAGCACTCGGATCTTGCAACAGTTGCAGTCCAATATGGGCATTCCTATGGTCTGGGATTTTGTTTTATTTGCCGATTCCTAAAATACAGCTGCCAAACCTGCATTTCTATAAAGGTATCTCACAGGTAGGGCTCGTTTTTAAAGTAAATTTCTAACAGAAGTTTGCAAACAAAACCCAAGCTGTTGATTATTTTTCTGCCAAGTTATCCAGACCTCCATATTTTGCGAGGTTGCTTTCAATAATCTACTTAAAATAGCTTTATCTGCTGCTACTTCACTTTTCTTCTGAAGCCTACTATGCAAATCAAAGGTAATTTTCAGCTACGCCTGTCCTGAAAGCAGGACCTATGGTCCAAGTGGTCAGTGCATTGACAGCGCTGGAAATTCACTCTCATTTCTACTGTATTTACAAATAATTTTCAATTTTTCTCATTGCAATTGCATTTCAGCTTCCCACGGTCAAGTCAAACAGGCAGCTAACAGGAAAAGAGAACTGGGCATTGCACAGATGTAACTGAACTTAAGTGGGAAGTTGCATGTTTTGGCAAAAGTAACATTAAAAAGAACCCTAAAAAACCTACGTGTTGGGAACCCAAAGGACAAATTTGCCTTTTTACATTTGAAAAATAGCAAGTCTTCTGGATGGACAAACACCCACGTGCTACTGCTAAGCAACCAGGACACCTCCCCCCCACACACACACCTGAAGACAAACATGTTTAAAACTCAAAATCATCCAAGCAAAGCACACAGGTACAGCCTCACATGCTGGAGAAATCAAGCTCCGCTGTCTTGGCATCATATTATATCATGAAAAAGAGCCAAAAGCTTCAATGATCAGAAGCCACATCACATGTAAGCCAGTTTTCAGAATCAAGCTTTACCTAAGGAGGGGAAACCTCTATAAGAAGTTTAAAAAAAAAAAAAAAAAGACATTTTCCTATTTGAAACCAGCGACTTCATGTTTGATCCTTCTAAAAATAGTATCAGACCACATCCAGTATTAAGTGGGCAGAATTTATACAGTGAGACACAAACCCACTTGTCAGAGAGCACTACCACAAAGCACTGTTTATATACTTATTCTACCCGATCCCACGGCAGAGCTGGCACTTTTGGATATGTGCTTTTCGCTGCTTTACTCTTCCCTTCTACATGGCATTAATCATCTGTTTTTGAAATACTGCACATCAAGAGGCTGCCTTTCTACCAGATTTGCACGGCAGCCCAAAAATTTAGTAGCTGTTTTCAGAAAATCCTAAAACCCACTAAACCTAGCATTATTCCATTGCAAAATAGCTATATAATTGAAAGATATTATCAGCTAGCATCTGCAAAGACTTTACCTTAAGGCCATGAGCATTTGACAGCTCCAGAAGTCTCCTGCCCTCGTACAATACAGGCAAGAACAGGGGAAAAGGCAAAGCGGGTTGAAGAACAGGGCACATTAGGTGACTCATCGAAAAGCTGAGGTGTCCCCAGATTTAACTGCTTTGACAACTCTTTCACCCTGGTTCAGGTCTGAACCAACTCTGTGTTTCATTAACCCCAGAGGAATACACTGCCATTACGTTTTACAGAAAGAGACGCTGGTGAAACTATACACATCTGTCACTCCTGCAGTTCCGAACCGTGTTGTGCGATACGTGCTGCTGTCAGAAATTTCTTGATCTACGAAAACAGTCTCTACTGATTAGGAAAAGAAAAAAAAATAAAGGAACTCCAAGTCAGCAGAGACCTAAAAGTCATCTCCTGACACCCAAGGTTAGCGAGAGCTTAAGGAATCATCCATCATTTTTACTCTTGAAGGGTGGCTCTTGTTTTGAAATTGAGATGGAGAGAAACGTCTGAACCCTTTATCCAACGCCAGCAGCTCAACAGCTTTAAGTAGAAACGTGCCAAAAGGCTGAGGCTCAGGACTGAAACTGTGGCGGGGCAGAGGAGAGGAACTTGTTTCAAGCTTTGCTGACCAGATCTCACTATCATTTGCCTGCAGATAAACAGTCGGCAGTTCACCGCTTCGGCAACAAAGTGCGGAATAACTACAGCCAGGTTTCGGTCGAGACAGACTTGTCTATCACTTCCAAAGTAAGTGGTATTTGGAGTACGAAAAGTACCAAAGTCAGAAGCTCTAAGCACCAGAATAACTTTCTGGGTCTCAAGAGAACAGATGCAGGAATTCACTTTTCACATCCATTCAATCCTTCGTTTCCTGCTTATCTGCAGTAAGATGCATGTGAAGAGGCTGGGGGCTACGCAGCAGCTTCACTCCCAGAATGATTAAGGGAGCAAGAGGAAAAAAAATATCCCAGTCCTCTGTCTAAAACTAACACTTCCTCCAGCCTTATCACATTGGATGATCCAAAGGTAAAAATAGCTACATTAGGACATATAGAGATGCTGTTATCTCAATTCTACATGGATGACCAAGTTAATCAAAGCCCTACTGGAAAAAACAGCCTTTTATCTCTCAACAAGAGCTCTCTGATGGGAAAAGAGGGAGCAATCTGGCAGAGCTTGTATTCTGCATTTTATGTAATTATCAACGACAGAATTGGTACCCCAATGACAACTTTGGGGTTCCAAGTCTCCAAACCCCAATTAAAATCAGAAAAGAAGTTGTCCAGAAAAATCCACGCCAAGCATGGAAAAGGTGAGTATCTTAATCTCGAACCCAAGTAAAATATGCTGCCAAGCCATTACCTGGAATACCACTGCAGCAAAAGCTGCAGAGCTTCTGTGAAAGACAGAGCATTCACCATGTAAAAATTCTTTACCATGAGCAAAATCTTAAGAGATACATTTGCAAGTGCCAGCTGCAACAACACCTACTCTGCAATTTATCAGGGGCCTCCTTTAAATGAGGCTGCCTTAAGCCAGAGGTGAAGCAGCTCACCTCTTCCAACAAGCAACAGCTATTTTCCGCTCTATCCTGACTTCCACAGCGTGAAAAACTGAATGCCTTTCCTGGCTCTAACAGTGGTTATCCTAAAACCTCCAGGCTAGCATCTCAGTGACAAAAATTGCTGTGAGCTTCCCCAAACAATCACGTAACCCAAGCCACCCACCTCAAAAGCTCCATTTATCAATCGTTCCCTCACTTCAGGGCTCCAACTACTTACACCCCTGTACTCCACCTGTTATAATGAAAGTACTGTTTCAGAGAGATCAAAATGTAAGTCATTGGGTCCCCTTTTGTGTCCTCCCATTTTGCTTCCCCCTCACACCAACTGTGTTTGCAAAGCAGAGGAGACACAGAGAGAAACCATGTTCTGACCAGAAGTCTGCTGTCCAAGCTCCACGATGAGTAACTTACCAAAACCACTAATATTTTTATACTTGTACATAAGCTTCTACTGGATATAAGAACACACAACTGTGGTGGGTTGACCGTGGCCAGCTGCCCCCCCAGCCGCTCTCATCCCCCTGCTCCTCAACAGGATGGCGGGCAGGAGAAACGAGATGAAAAATGAGATGACGTCAGGGTACAGGCAGGGAGATCACTGCCACAAGTGTAACAGACTGTACTTACAACAGATTGTACTTGGGAAAAGTTGATTTATTGCCAATTCAAGTAGATACTAGAAAGAAACAGAAAGTAAAACACTACCAAGTCACACCTTTTTTCCACAATCCACCTTAGCCTTTCATCCCCTGGAGAAGCATGGGGGAAATGGGGGTTCCTTCTGGAAACATGCCCGCCACAGCCCACAGAGAGCAGCGTGGATACTTGCCTAACCATGGCCTCCTCACAGGTGGGAGACTCTGCCTTGGTGCTCACAGGGTTGTTCCTCACTTTTTTCCTCATTCCTTTTTCCAGCATTTTCCCCCTTTCGTACCTCAGTTTTGCTGCGGCGCCATGGCCGAGGGCTGAGGGCCTGGGCTGTGCCTCGCCAGGGGCCGCCGGCCTGAGGCAGCCCCAGCCTCTCCTCAGAGACCCCTCAGCTCCACTTCCGGCCTGAGGGCACCCAGTACAGCAACTATTAAAGCAAACATTGCAAATAAAGTCCTCCGCATATGAACCAACGCAGGGCTCTGAGCACAGACGAGCCCTTTTCAGCCCCCAGACAAGGAAGACTCCTACAGCAGTGTGTCCCGCCCCCAGGCCTGAGGACAGCAAGGGGACAGGGGGAGGACTTTAATGGCGGCCCTTACACCACCACACCAGCAAAGAGGGATCCTGCTGCTGCCAGCGCCCAGGCACAGCCCTGCTAATGTCGAATGCCTTCTTCAGCATCCTCCCTGGCTTCCTCAGAAACCTCCAAAGAGATAAAAAAAGGCCAGTCCAGCATCGGAGATCTCTGCCTGCATTGCTCACCCCCTTCTTTGCCACCTCCGTTCTTCTGAGACATCTGGACACCTTGGCCTGCTTCCATGATTTCCCTTATGGAAAAAAAAAATAAAATCTCAATCTTCCTCTAAAATTGAGCCCAACTTTACCAGGGATTTGTTCAACAAATCAGTAACCTGGTACAGAAGACCTTCTCCAACTTTTTGCCATGGTCTCTGGATACGTTTGCATAGTAAATATTACGCCAAGTATTTCCTTCAAGGCACATGCCATGCTTCTGCTCAAGAGCCTGGTACTCAATAAAACAGCGCTCGCTCTTGCGAGGGTAACACACAAACCACACTGCTTCGCTGCCCTGCAGCGAGCTGGCACGCAAAAACCCCAAACATTTGGCCAGAGAGGGGAATGTGGTAAGGAAAGCCCGGGTACCAGGGAGCCACACTCCTGCGGTGAAGGAGCTCCACACCCCAAGCACAATGTTCTCCCCTGTTCCAAACAACTCCAAACTGCTGCCTTTTTAAACCACACAGCTCATCTCCCAGGACCCAAGCACTTGCCTGATTAAATCCCACTGGCCTGAACTCTTTTCTTGTTCTCTTTGCCAGTACGCCCTTGCTCACGTCCCACTCAAGAGGTCAGATTTTGCCCCAAAAAGAACGTTTTGCACCCACTGCCTCCACAGGGCAATGTTTCTGTGGATGAAAGGCCAACCAAACGAGGAACCTTCTGAACTGCAGGGCTGTTCCTCTTTGGTTTTGTTTTTTGTTTTAAAATCAGGCTGAGGAGACGGACACAGAAAAGGCAATGCCAGTAAGATGTAGGAAGTGTTAATCTTTGCATTTGGAAGCACTTTGTACGACCTACACGTTAACAAATGGTCTTCATTTGCCACACTTCTCGTTCCTGCCTGAATTTTCTCTCCTTCCAGCATTAGTACAGAGCTTCATCACATCTGCTAGGAAAGGAACATAAACAGGAGGTGAGCTATAAATATTCCCTTCTCATCCTGCTTCCTTTGCCCATCTGCCTAAAAAGAAACAGGTAATCCACAGTGTCCAGGAAGAGGTGGGGGTAGGAGGAAGGAGTTTCATTCTTTTCAGAAAAGGAAAATATAAAAAAAAGAAGGGATGAAGCAACTGTTCTTCATTGCGCCTTTCTCCCAGGCGTTACTGCTGCTGTGGAGATGCTCCAACCATGAGTCTTATCACAGGAACATCACTGCTTTCGATGGTGTTGACAGAGCCTCTTGGAGCAAGAGAGGGAAGAGGAGGTAATGAAAGGGGAAAACCAGACTTCCTAAGCACATGGGCCAAGCAGCCTCTACTACTTTTAATGGGTGCTTCCCTTGCCACCATCCGTACTGCTTTCCCCCCCCCCAACAACCATCACCTCCAGCCCCCCCAACCCAAAAACTCAAACCAAAACCTTTTCTCAGTCTATGCTCTTCATTTTATTGCAAATGGCAACAAGCTTTCAGAGAATTACACTACTCCTACTTAAAACAGATGACAGCCATGGGACACCAGACCACCACACTCCCTCTTTCATCCAAACTTCGCGCAGTCCTTCCTAACCCTAGCAGGCAACCCAAAGCGGGGCTGGAATATCTCGCTTGCAGTTTGTGATGCCAAATCACAGTTTCACTATGAAAATTTTTTTGCTTTCCAGGAGTAGGATGGTTTGAATTCCATTTCTTTAATACAGCCCTCACGGTTACTGGAAAAAAGCTGAGAATTTTAATCCCCTTGCGTTCTGAAGGCTTGGAAAAAAACAGAAACCAAAGAAAATACCATGATACCATTTAAGCCTGTGTCAGCTTTAAACCTGAGCACAAAGACAATGCAGAGCTGAATTCCTTTCCCTAATTTCCAGATTCATTACTTGATTCTTCCTGTACTGAAAAGGACAGTACCTCTCTTCTCTAATTAAAGGGGCCTCCAACACTTGTTTTAAAAAGCAATTTGAAGAATTTAGTGATTTTTGATCCCACTGATTTCAAGGTTCATGATTTTGCCTCCCTCGGCCATTCACAGCTGAAAAATCATAAAACCAGAGAGAAAGAATGAGATGGATTCCTCTCAGCAATTCCCCCAGGGCAGGTTACTGTTGTTTTGTTGTTTGTTTTTCTGCCTCCAGCACTTACCAACCCATTAGACGATTCAGCCAGTTTAAAAGAAGAGCTCTTACCCCTCTTCTCCCACCTTGCTGCCATACTGCATAAAGAGCTTCCCGGCGAGGAAACAGCAGCTAACTGACACATCCCTGGCACTTAGAACATCAAGAATGAAACAATAAGAGTTACAAAGTGAGATTTCCACAAGTGCAAGGAAATTCCTTCTGCCTTGGTGCGTGCTGGGGAGCAGCCAACTCACGCTGGTTTTCCAGGGAAATAAACTCAGAAATGAGGGAACCTCGCTTTCAGTTCTCGAAAAGAAACAGCAGGCTCTTGCAGACTTCGGCGTCAGTGCCAGCATACGTACAGCTTCAGAGAAGCTGCACACTGAAATACAGAGAGGTAAAACATTCTGCAAGCCACAGCAGCCCAGTACATCCCAGTACTGAGCGAGTCCTACACTATCAATTCCCTGCTCACTTTCCTGCAGGAAAGAACACGACGAAAACCATCTCAGCTATCTAACCTTACCTTGGTTTGGTGCTAAAAGGGAACTGGTGGAGCAGAACCAGCAGTAGTCTTTGCAGAGGAACACCTCGGACAGTAAGAGGCAGTTCCGCTGTACCCAAGTCACATCAATGCAGTCCAAGCATTACAGACAAAAAGTAGTTCTCTCTCCCGGATGATGAGCCTTACAGGGTAAGCATGAAGACTGAATTAGCTTTAGGATTGTATTCTTTATGAGGTGCTTAGTTCGGGAAATGTAAAAGTATTTCAACACCCAGAAGCACCAGATAAATTTTACAGATACTCTCATATTCAGTTCACAAATACCATTTGATAAACAGCTACAAATACCTGTGGCAAATTAACACCGGCCAACTTTCTTCTGCAAGAAATACCAAAGCTTAGGACATTCAGCTTGGCATGCTACTTCACTGTCTGTGTGCAGTTTGCATCAGTTCACTACCAGGTGAGATTAGTACAGTAAAAATCAATCCTTTTGCTCGTCTCACACACGTCATATCATGAAGCCCTGGAAAAAAAATCTTCCATTTGTTTAAGAGTGAATGCCTGACATTTTTCCCCTAGATATGCTATCTGCCATAAAATTTGTTACTGTGCAACTCTGACTTCTAAATCACTTATGTTCCCAGGCAATTTACCATCATGACAGCAACAGAGGAAAATGAAAAAAATTCCAACAAAAATATGTGAATATTTTAAAGCCAGTAAGAACCACTGTTTCGTTTTGCTACCAGATCACAGATCAAGGAAACTTCTATGCAAACTTAATATCCCTACATGCTAACGTTTAATATCCTTTAGTGAATGATTATTTCACAGGACGGCCTCCCACCTCCACCCCGGGAGAGGAAGCGGCGCAAGGCTCACCGACAGTGCGCCACTGGAACGTGCCTGGAGAAGGCAGCTCAACAGAAGTTCAACCCAAGTGAAAGGCAGCGCTCTACAGAGGCAGATCTTTGTTGACACACTAATGAAGCGCAGTAAGAGCGCAAACACACTTATTTTGAACCCGACGTCTAAACAGCCATGTTAAATTCAGTTTTGAAGGTTTCCTCAGTTAGACTTCCCTCAGCTCATCTCACCTGGCCCCTCTGCAAGGAGACAGGAAACTGGGGTTGACCCCGTCTGTACCACACAAGGAACAGCCATACGGCACCCGATAGCGTTTTGCGTAGTTTCAGAAATGCAAAGTCCGCAGTATTTCCCAAGCTCCTCAACACCGCTGTGTTACAGTTCCAGCCCAGCTAGGGAGCACACAGAAGAGGCACTTGGTCCTGCTCCTCCAGAGGATGCAGCATTTATCATCTGCAGGACTGCTCCCCAAACCCACCTAATTCCCAATCTCAGCAGCAAATGGGTCTGACTGGAACCCCAGTGCCTGCTCTGACCACTGACCATCAGTCATCTCTGGGAAGGTAAGGAGCAGACCCAGAGATCAAAAGGTTTTTATTTAATTGAGCATTGATAAAGGAAATTACTGTAATGGCATCTCCCAGTAGCACTCACTAGCTCAAAGCTATTCATTTCAGCATCTCCTCCATGGAATTACTGTGCTACAACACTGAACAACGTAATTATACTTCAATGCATGAAAGCACGACAGAGGCACTACCAGATAAACAAAGTTTCCAGAAAACTCATAACTGAAGTCCATAATTTCATCTGACAGCCAGTGCTGCCCTCAGAGCAAGCTCAGTCACGTCCTTCAAGCCAAGCGTGGTGGGATGAGAGGCTGAAAGCGCAAACGAAGGGCTGCTGCTCCCCATTAGGTGCCACCCCAGAGCCTGCAGCCAGGCCCTTGTCAGCGCCAATTAATTCTGTCACTTCCTGGGCCTCCCACCTCCATCTTCAGGAAACTGGTTGAAACCAGGCTTACAGACACACTATGCACAAACACACCTTTAGTTGACATAATGATTAATTAAGTCAGTGTGTCTAAGTTAAATCGCTAGTTAAAGAACCTTAAAGAAAAACAGACAAAAACTTTCCTACACATTTTCAATGGTTATCAAGTTACCCACTACCAGTATATGTGATAAACTAGGATTATAGGGGAGCCTTATGAAAGGAGTCTCCAAACATTTGGTTCCGTTTTGGTTTTCAGTTTAAAGATACTGTTCCCTACTAACTCTGTATCATCCAGATTACATGAATTGTTTCAGTTCAATTTTAATTGCAATTTTTCAGATTGTTTCCCTTCAAGTGTTTTTCTTCCGTTTTAAAAATCCAGAACATCACATTTACCATGTTTATACCTCCAGCCCTCTCAACATTTTTCCCCGCAGAAACTGTTGCAGCTTCATCCAAAGAACAAGACTCAAGGAAGATCCAACAAAAACCAAATCAGTTTTCAACAGCCAATTTAAAGCCAATTTAAACCACTTGCCAAATTATAGCCTGTAAACCACACATCAGAGATACGCATGCTACCAAGGGTTTGCAGTTCACGCTTCCTTCCAGTATGCACGCTGAGGCTTAATTTCTATCAAGAGACTGAGAAGTCTTGGAAACAATGCACTAGAAAAAAAATGACCATTTTTCTAGTCATTAAAACCATTTAAGAATTAACAGCCCTGAGAAAAGATATTATTCAGGGAGAGGGGGATTTGGAACAGAAAGTAACAGGAGATCTTTGCCTAGGTCTCTTCCTTAAAGCTTTTCCAAATCACTTAAACTGGGTTTAATATATTGTGATTCAGTGGCCTAGAAAGCAGCAATTTACAATTTGGCTCCGAATTATACAAGCTGTCAGAGACACCTTTACAGTTGGTATTTTCATTGACAGTCTCAGCTAGTTAATGAAAATTGAATCATTCTTGTCAGGAAAATTAAATATACGCGTGAAATGGAGCAAAAAAGCCTCCGTGGAAAAACCACGAAGGGACAGGCATCGAGGTAAGGACTTCACATGCTTTCGATCAAGCGAGGAGGCTAGCTCAGCTGGTGCAGAGTAGCATACTCTCCATACTTGTCTTTCTTGGAAAGTTTTTAATGCTTTTTCACTACAGTAAAAAAAACCTGGGAACCAGGACTTTTCCTTTCATCCATTGCTAACTCTTACTGAAAGTTCTTTCAACCTTGAATCCCAGGTTGCTTGTCTACAGGGACAGTCTTAAGAGGCCAGAGAGCCTCCATCTGCCACCGCACAACCGTACCACCTCGCACACAGGCCTGCAGGCTGTGCTAACGCAAGGTGAGAAAAAGTCCCCTCCACTTCCCAGATACGTACACCTCCTCCCAACAGCTTCACCCCATCTGCTGTCAGATGGCAAGCAGAAAGCTGAAAGCCTTCCCCCTGCAAACACCTGGGCCTCGCAAGCAAGTTGTTACAGAACCACCACAGCGGTGGAGGCAAGTTACGCTCTTACTCGGTCACATCTGTATTACAGGGACTTCACGTGAGCAAGCGAGACCAGGCTAAAGGCACTAGAAGGTTTATCAAGACCTTCACCAGGAGCAGTCAAATCAGTTGGGGTCATTCCTTAACAAGAAAAGCTAAATTTCCCATATGGTAAGGCCACTTTAAGATGTCATGATCTTAAAGCAGGTCGAAGTTCCCATCCAAGTCTTGCTGTAGTCTTATTTTGGCTGTATTGAGCGAACAAACGATGGAGAGAGCAAGTTTCCAGAGTGGACATACCAGTAAGGGCTCTGCCTCGTCTTTGGAGCAGCCATGTGCTTGTGAAGCCTGCTGGCTTTGCAGCTCTGCAGTCTTGTACTTGCACCGAGGCGCAGCTCGCAATCATCTCCAAAATGCCTATCAAACTTCCAGGATCCTGACACAAAAGGAGAATGAGTCAGGTTTAGGCCTCTACTACAATGGGTTTCTTTCATCCCTGCCTGCTTATGCTACTTCACTTGATGGGTGAACTGGATCAAAACAACTTGTAAGTGAACCACAACTAGCCAACACAGCTGCTGGTCATGATTATTTCCAATTGTATCTGCTAAACGCTTGCACATCCAGAAACATTCATGAGACACTGAAAGCAGATTCCTCTTATGACAGTAATTTTATTTTTTTTTTTAAGTATCAAAGCTTATTACTAAAACAAGGCAGAAAACAGCAAGGCATTACTAATTAAGAGTCCAGGTACGAGGCCCAGACACTTCCAACCATTTTTTATTTGCAGAGACCAAGTTCCCTGATGGCACTCTCGAACTGATTCAGATAGCACACAAGTTTCTGCTTTCTCAGCACAGCAGTGGAAACCCATTAGCCTTTGAGAAAGCATTAAAAGAAGTAGTAAAATAGCTGGCTGTAAGCGGTGTAAGTGGCTGCCCGGCAATTCCGTAAAAGAGCTCTAGATGCACAAAAGAAAGAAAAAAAATCTAGTGGGAAAGCAGACCACTGATTTAGACACGCAAACCAGCAATACTGACATCAACTCAGATTAAATATCAAAGACCACTAATCTCTGAGGGAAAGCAGTCATGATGGAAACCAAAAACATGCACAAAGCATGGCTTGAGAAGTAGTCGTCAGCACGGTCACAGAGCAGCAAAACGGCAGGAACATAGCCTGGCTACAACACTGCAGGGCAGGATGTCGCACCAACTGCCAATAGGGTTTTTCCAGAAATATGAAAACACAGCAAATCCACTCCACTACATCGCACACGGAGGACGAGACAACATGGTTTGTCCTCAGACAAGCACGACTTCTGCAGTGGCATTTAGAAGAACCTTGTGCTATTATCAATACGGAGGTTGTGGAGCAAACCAAAATCCTTTTACCTTGCCCTTTCTCATAGCGAGAAGAGTGTACTTCAGTGTTCTGAAGCTGATTTTAAAAGGCAACAAGTCTCATCTCTACGTTGTGCTCCTGTAATTCAAGGACATAACTATTGCCTTGGAAAAAAAAAATAAGACCAGGTTATAATTGCAAGAGTTTGAATACGGTCTGTGAAATCTCACATGGGTGGTGGGTGACTGGCATCCCCTTCTCAGGACAAATTTCTTTTCTGCATTGGAAACCAAGCAAGATTCATTCCAATATGCCCAAACACAAGAGCAACAGAATTAATTTAAATTTCACCAGATCTTTGGTGGCACTGAGAGGTTCTCGGCATGCAACAGCTAAGAAGGTGTTTATGAAGTTAAGCTACATCAGGAAGATTGGGAAAACACCGGCCTGTTCCAGCCCTTCTGAGTGAGACCGTCACCAGTTCTAAGTCGTCACAAGCCCCTACTTATGCCAAGGGGGTTGCTACCATCATGTAACTTCACATATCACAAAATTTCAACTTTTTAATTAAAAACCGTAACAAAGAGATACAGTAACAGTTTTGCAGGCTAAGACAGTCTGTTAGCAGTCACTGGTTTGGAAACATCCGTGAGACCTGTTCTATTTCTCATAGTAGGTGCAATTTGTTATTAATATATACAGTATATTTAATAATACTGAAGTTTGACAGACCAACATTACACAGTAATAAGTCTGATCAGTAATAACTGCTGCTCTCCTCACCTACTGCAGAAAGGGAAAACGGATTTAAATTTAGAGCATTCAATTTAATGAGACTGATGCAATTACTCTTTGGGTTACCAAAGGCTTGCCAAAGCCTCCTTCCTCCAGACCACTGAAAAAGTCAGAAGCATCATCTCCGAGACCACTGAACAACCATTGCCCCTTTTGGGTTTGGGGGCTGGTGGGAAAACCTCTTGACAAGTTTGTAGGAAAGCATGTGGCAGTTGAGGGGACAACTTCTGGGAGAGGGAATTTTCCCACACACGTTTACTGTTCTTAACTCAGCTAATTTGAAACCCCTGTTTTGGAATTCTGCATCTTCCAGACAGAAAGTCTGGCCTAAGGAATAAAGGAAGCCTAAAAACCTGGTTTCACCAAAGGAGCAAGATCTCTAGGAAAGCATCCAGTCCAAATCACTCCTCGTGCCAAAGTGTCAGATCTGTCTAATTTCCCTAGACAGAGGCACCTTCTATGATGTTTAACCCCCAAATCCCCCCAGAAATCACAGCATGAAGTTAGAGCACTCCTCATCCCCACTGGCTGAAAGCCACAAGTGTGCAAAGCCAACTCAACTTCGCGCCGTGGTGCTGTGGCTTCACTGATCCGCATTACAGATGCCATCGGCGTCACGGGCCCTTGCTGCCAGCCAGGAAGTTGGCATCAGCTGCAGGAGCCCCTGGGGACCTTCCTTTCACAGCCACCTCCATGCTGCCAGGTCACAAACAAGGCCCTGTGGTTTTGCAGGGGGCCACGATGTACCCCTTTGGGTACTGGGAGATTTACAGCAAGGTGCTGTACGACTGCCCCGGTGTGCCCCCCGTTTAAAAGAATCACACAGAAGAATCAACACCTCTGACACTTGCTAGTTTAGGCAGCAGCTTATTTCTGGCTAAGAAAAGCAAATACTCATGGACTTTGTATAAAAGGAAGTTAGAAAGATAAACAGAAAGAAAGCCTGCATAGTCCCAAATGGATTTTAATAAGCTTTCCCACGCCATTTTCAGCCCAGCAAGAGGCTTAAAATGCTCATTCTGATCTGGCTGGAGATAACTCACACAGACTCACCTTAATGGAGCGAGATGAACTTCCTTTTATGCCCCAAACCTTCCTAGAATTGCATTTAAATGCAATCACTTTCCCTGCTTCCCTCCTCCCCCACAGAAGCCAGGATTTCTTTGATTCTCAATGTAATTAGGAGATAATTTTAACTCTGTCACTAGATTGATTGCACTAGTGCTTAACTGCGCTATTAAGCAAATCATTAGCTGACATGTGGTATCTTTTCCATCTGACAGAGCAATGCTCAATTTTAGTGGGGGGACGACGACGACGACTCCAGAGAAACAACCGCCACTGATCCTCAGACTGCACAGGCACACGGCTACAGCTGCAAAAGCACTGCTTGGGGAACCATCTACACTTTAGCATTAACAATCAAGTCAAGTTTTAGTGCAACCCGGTTGGCATCCTGCATCCAAGGTGACCTGCAAAGGACAACACAACAGCTAGATGTTGGAACCGTCACTGGGTAACGTCAGCAGCGCTACCATACGTAAGAGCTGTAACAGCCAAGCCGAAGACCATCGCTTCTCTGCACTTAAGCACCAACTGTGCAAAGACCCTTCCTACTTCATTTTTATGACCCCAAAGCCTGAGACTTCTCATGGCATGTTCTAGCAAAGGGTATTAAAGCCCTTCAGCTCCGACTCTGAAATACTGCTTTACGTGTTTATCTCATTTGGAGGACATACGGCATGTTCAGTCATCTGCAGCTACCTGAAAAAGGCTCCTGTGCCTCACGTCTATTTGGAAGCAGACTAATTCAAATTAACACCAAGTTAGACAGTACAGTGTCTAGCAAGAAGCTTATTTCAAAAACTGCACGCCAGCTGGTTAAGTTCAACAAAGGGAATGCTTTTCCACCTATCCCACCTGGTGATTCCTTCAAGGATCCCAAATTAAGTAAACAGTAAGAAATCATTTAACAAGTCATCCTGCCCTGATCGATTGTCAAGGAGTCACGAACAGGTGAGTTCAAAGCATCTGTTTTCTCCTTCTAGGAAAACCTTCTGTCCAAATACAGATTTGCAGAGAGGCACCGTTCTGCAAGTCTGTGACACCAAGGCCTTCTGCTACAGCAGCCACAGCTACTGACTTGGCCAAGTACCTTCTTACCAGCTGTTCCGGCAACTCTTTCCCTCCACACCTTGCCTCTGCACCACTAAGTCTTTCTTCCTTGTTGGTGCGAAGTTACAAAGTCCAGATTTTGTAGCAGTGGATTTATAACTGCAACACCAGGCATTTTGCAGTCCAGCCCATGACTGAAAAGCACCTGAAAATGCAGTGTTGTTTCTGAGCTGCGATTAGCTTCTTCCACTCAAGATCCTGGTTGCTCAGCTGACCTTCCTCGAAGTTCAGGTCTACTTTGTTCTACATAAAATTTCACTTAGTTATTTGTTTTCATTTTCACTGGATACATCGCAACCTAAGTCTAATGCTGTACAGAAAGAGCAGACGTGCAAGCCTCCCTTTCAAAGAAAAAGATGGGCCTGGGAAGTTCTTGGCTGAGAGTGGAAACCAAAGCTACGCAAACACATACACCTGAACACGCACGGTGTCCGTACAGCAGCAGGGCTGACCAGATTCCTGGCTTTACCAACTGCCAGGGTGACATGAGATCTCTTTTTAACAGTAGACGGCATGAAGAGCTGGAAACATCAGTGGACTCAAGCAGACCAGTGTCCCTGATGAGCTGCCTCCTGGGCAGTAACTGGCTTTGTCTGCTCCTCGGCAACAGTAAGAAAAAGCAAAGAGCTTGCTTGTAGTGAAGGTTGAGATGATAATGGAGGCTTTAAACCAGTGTCAGCATTCACTCCTCACAGAAGGTACATTTCACAACAGCCGTCGGGGTGACTGGCACCTTTTCTTCTCCTCTCCTATGTGCTTACAGCATCTGGGAACAACAGGAGTCCGACAGAGACCAAGCAAAGATACTCCATATCCCTTAAAAGGGACCTCACATGATAGAAATCACTACAGTATTAAGACAGTGAATGCTTCCGATACTAATTTACCACATTGCAAGGAAAAAACCCTCCAAGCCAGTCCTGGGAATCCCCCCACACACACACTTTTTGCCACAGTAGGAGAGTTTACAGTCCTAGGCCATGGAGCAGCAGCTGCCTGGGCACAGCTGGGGAACCAAATACAAATTCCAGATGGGCTTTTAAAGGTCTCCTTTACTGACCTGTACCTTAAAACACACCACAGACTGACAGTGCTTTGCTGATCACTGCAGCAGCTATTTGCCTTCACGTGTCAGCCAAGTACAGTTTGCCGGCAGGGGGTTAAGAGAGTTCCTGTAGAAGTCATCGGGGCCATCTTAAAGAGACCACTACGGCTGTGGAACAAACTGCATGAATAGTAGAAAGTACTCAAAGTCAGCTGGCTTATTTTAAAACTCTTGCTGACAGCATGTATGATTTGTGTCATTACCACAACATTTTGCAAGAGCGGTAGTGTTTCAAGCTTCAGCCACCATCATCTGGTGGCAGCTTTAATGGCTATCAACAAGAACAAGATGAGTAGCAAATTCACGAGCTATCAAAGACCGGACTATTAGGGCAGCTCATGGATGTCCACGCCACTGTAATAGATGAACGATTTTGTAGAAGCCTACACAAGCTGAAAGAGCAGAGAATTTGTTGTTGTTTGTGAAGAAAAAAAATTAGGAGCTTCAGGTCACCCCAAAGCATTATAAACATAAATACATCAAAACCAAAAAATCCAATGACGAGCAAGAGGACTGTTTTACTGGAAATTTATATTTCTGTACTAGTGCATTTGTACTCTTTTTTTTTTCCCTTTAAGGAGAATACCATTTGGTTCACTGTATGCAGCAAGCAACTGATACGAGTCAAGCACATGCACAGGACAAGGGAGATTTTATTTGACCAGTTTGTACGTAGTTCAGATTGCAATTTTCCAGTACTTTTGCTTTTTTTAAACGCAGCTTGCAAACAAGCAGCAAGGGCTCGAGTACAAATTAAATGAATCTTTACAGTCCACATGGCAGCCACACCTGAGGCAAAGGCGGCTAAAGCTGTAGTCATACAGCAGTTCTGAACAACAGGCCCACTAGTGACCAGCATAAAGCGGGGGGTAACTGGACTTTGAGAGCAGTAACCTGTTTCTGTGCAAAATAAAACAGTGATGGGCACCTTCAAAGCACCCACACGTGTCTGTCGGGTACAGGCAGCACAGTGGGAGGGGATCAGTTCTTACACGCACCGGCTCTGTTGTCACCCCGAGCATTTCCATGAGCTCTCCGCAGCCAAAGCTAGCTGAAAGCAAAGATATCTATGGAGCATTTCCATCACATCACAAAACCCCGACCAAGTCCTTAAACCCAAAGACATCTTTGAAAGGCAGCGAGCGAGCTTGTCTTGAACTTCACTAACAAAGCACAGTCATCTGGATTTATTCACAATACCTTTTCAGAGCAAACCTAAAATACAAGAAGTGATGCATGGTCGGGCTATGCCGCATATTAGGCAACCTCATACATTACATTTGCAGCTGTTTCATCAGCTGTCACCGGTCATCTGGCACTCCCCACGTACATGAGAGGCTGCCCTCGCCCTGCTTACCAGCTTCCCCACCACACTTCAGACCTCAGCATCTTCAAAACACCCCTCATGACACCGCATACTATGCATGCCCTACGAACTTAAGTGCTTCACGCACTCCTCCGTACAGACAGGCAGGAATAAAAAAGCTAAAGCTTTCTAACTGTGTGACCGGTCAAGAATTACAGGGTTGGTGTCAAAGTAAAAACCTACGTACTTTTGTCAAAGGCTATCAGTTTTGGCCTATATTTTGCTTGGAACATGCCTCTGCTAGTCACCAGTCTACAGAATAACGTATTTAAGAGCTCAAATCACATTGCACAGGGAAAACAAACCCTGTGTTCCTGGAAGAGAAAGATGACATAAGAGGAAGGCAGAACTGTGCAACTTTCATTAGCTTTTTGACTCATGGACATAAGTTATCACAGGTTCATACATATAGGCAGACATACTATGTTGCTTTGAAGCAAAAAGGCTCAGTACTTCATTTTGGGCTTGGGGGAATTTGCTTGGGTTGTTGGAGGGGGGGGTGTGTGTGTGTTGGTGTTTTGTTTTGGTTGTTTGTTTTTGTTTTTTTTAAAGCTGTTGGGAGAATAAAACAGTGGAAAAGAATTTTCCATACTGCTACATCAGAAATGGTGGCTCAGCAGCAGTTCTCCAAGAGCAAATTCATGGTGGCAAAGCGTGCGGAAGGAAGCAGATCCACATCAGCAGATCCACTAGTATGAAGTGAGCAGGAGAGACAAGGATCAAACTGTTCTCAAAATGGAATCGGTTACTAAATGCCAAGTACAAACTTGAGGCCTGTTTCTATACTGCACTGAAAACACTCCGTTTGACCCTTTGCACAGCTCATTTCAGGGCTTCTCAACAGGTCAAGAAGACGATGTGCCCATGTCGCCTCCATCCTCTCGCACAGAGCACACCGCCCGAAGGAGCGCAGCAGCTGAACCTGGAACCCATCCTTTGGGAGCAGACAACAGGTCACAAATAAGCAGCTTCAGCGTTTCTTTTTCACTAGCGCGTTTGCACGTGCCCAGCAAGCGAAAACCTCCCCTTCCAGCAGGCTGCCCTCTGACAGCCTTGCCTGTTATTTTATTCGTGTTAAGTTTTTTCTCTTCCCACATACCAACCATGCAGTATTTTAACATTTGAGAACTGCAAGTCAAATTTACCGCAGGAAGGGAACCATTACCTACTTCCACTATCCCAAGCTTCCAGTCATCCGGACTGGACTGTGTTGTTCACAGCCCAGCACGTCCCACAGCAAATCGCTAAACCCCGGGATTGCACACAGCGGGATGCTCTTGACAGGCTTTCATAACCTCCACCCTCTTCAGGTGCCCTTGCCTCTTGTCATTCTAGCCCTCACTGCTCTTTATTAAAATCCAGGGAAACTTCCACAACCGTTTCCTTACAGCAGCAAGGCCGAAAAAAAATATTTCACTGAACTGTGCAACCTTCATTAGCTTTTTGGCTCATGGACGTAAGAAAAGTTATCACAGGCTCATATAGAGATATCCAAGGATATTTAATGCAGTTAAAATTTCTGGCACAGAAACAAGAAAGAAAATTGAAGTGTTTCAGTGCTTGCCTAAATTTGCTACAATAGTTGAAAAAGTACTTTCTAAGCGAGTTTATCCATGAGATCATTGCTTTGTGATGCACACCAACAGTTCAATTAATCACAAAACTACTTTCAAGGACTTGCCAGAAATGGAGAAATAATAGAACACACACTGCGGAACAGTTCCCTAACACAGGCACACGTGTGGAAATGCACGCATACACTCTGGCTCTTTAGCCTCCCGCCTAAGGAGCCATTCAAGAGTCATCTCTGGATTGAAAACATTTTTTGTTCCTATTTCAAGTAATTAATGAGAGTAAACTACCTGTGTCACATCTCAAGTGGTTGCTGCCTTACTCTCTACAACCCTCTGTTTGCACAGCACTTAAACTGTTCGATAGGCTCTTTCAAATGAAGGATTTCATGTAGGAAAGCACCGAAAGAGATAATTCAGGTAAACAGTACGGGATTTCTCAGTGTACCGGCACATAGACAGCGTTCTTACTCCAGACAAACTTTATTCCTCCTTAGGAAGGGTTTGACACTGACATCAAGCACAAATAGATCATCCAACCCCAAAAGTGCAAAGCACGCAGGTCAAAATATGCTATCCGGCTCCAAATAACCATTTTTGCCTCGCTCCCTGTAAAATAAACTTCTGTTTTATACTAAGGGTGAATTCTCAGTGCTACCAGCTCCTGCTCTATGTCCCCAAACTCCTCATTCACCCTTAGCCATCCTACTATGCACTGTACAAGGGTACGCTGCCAGGACATCACTATTACTTAACCCCCCCCAATCTTTACATATGCTGTTCTATACGATTTAGGTTTAACCTCTATACGTGTCACTCCTTGGAGCGCAGCCGCTCAGGCTGTCGCATAGGAGTCAAGCAGGATAAACTGCAGGGACCAACTTCTTAAAATAGGTCTATTGCCAAAAAGCACAGTATGTAACTTCTGGTATTAGATAGCCTTAGAGTATCAAAGAGTAGATGAGTCATCAGGAGAAGATTAAAAGGAACTGGTTTTCTAATATTGCCAGTAAAAAAAAAAATTTTAAAAAAAATTGGTTTGTGGAAGAGACAACTTATAATCCTCAAACGTAAGTTCTTCTTGGTGCGCTTTCCCCTCAAATGGGTGCTGTCATTTTGATGCATCAGTGGATGCTAGATCAATGCAATCCTACACTTCATGTCTTTGAGAAGTTATCTTCCAAATCTGTCTGGGAATTGTTTAAATATTACACAGGCTGCAGAAAGAATAAATCAAATCTAACTATTGAAAACAGAGGTCATTTATCTTGCAGGATGAGAACAGAGACAATAGACTATGAATAATGCAAAAGAGGTAAGATACAAAATATTCAACTCAGTCTATTACCTGCAGCTGGGTATAAAATAGTTGATTAAATTGGAGAGCAAAAGCTGTTCAACCCAATTATTGGATAAATATTTTAGAGCAATTTTTCTGTTAAACATTTGGAATTCCTCTGCTAGGCCACATTTCACCCAAGGACACTAAGGGAGGGCACATTCTCCCATGTGCTTGCAATAGAGAAAGGCTAAAGCTAACAGGACAACGTTTTGAGCAAAGGCTTCTAGAAGAACGGGTGCCCTTGCAAAGGCAGCACTCCCAGAGGGTGCACAAGGCGAGGGATGAGCGTTCATCGGATACACTGGCAGGCTGCTGGTCATGCTTCCAACAGCTGCTGCGAGGCTACGGATTTAAGGAAACGCAAAAGCACCCAACCCCAGAACAAAAAGCAAACCCTCCGTTTCTTGCGTAGCTATGACTTCAGCAGTTATTTGTTGCACGCTGCACGTCGGCACCGCTGAAAACGCGGCTCGCACCAGGATGCATTTCATTGCTATGTGCTTACAGCCCCTCTTCCCGTAACCAGAGCTAAAAAGAGTTATGGCCTGAGAACTGACGGGAATTTTCTACTCGCTTCCCCTAGCGAGTTTGCTCTTTGCTCAGGCCATAACCCTCCCCACCAGTTACCACTCTTTGGCCTAGTTTTCAACTGCTGCCTCATTTCGTCTTGCTGCGTTGACCAACACAGGCTCACAAAAACCTTTTTAAAATTGGTCTGCCACTTAGCAAGTTCATTTCTTACGTATAGCTTCGGACATCTGTTGAGGAGGAAACCCAGAGTTACTAACTCCGCTTGTGAAGGTATGATTCTAGGTTCTGCTTTGGGAAAGCATCTTCCTCCTCTCCCCCGCCTTGTTTTAGCTGTTGAATAAAATTAGAGCATGGAGAACAGATTATCACAGACCATTTAACCCGCATTTGCCCACCTCATTTAACCTCATCACTGCACTATCCAGCCGTTACAGGGAGCATAACGAGTACCATGACAGAATTGCCACCTGACAACGCCAAGGTAAATCACTTAAACCAGTTACGATCCACGTTATTTCCATGCAATTTGTTTTGGAGACTGACTGGGCACATCATTAGCCGAACAACTTGAAATTCTAGAAAAATATTCTTAGCTGCCATTTGAACTATAAGGGAGGTATTTCTCAGCGCCCACGGGAGAAAAGAGAAGAACTTGTGCAAAGACAGAACCTCACCTGGATCACCAGGTGACCCCTGCCAGTGCCTTTATGCACTGCCCAGCACCTATTTATGGTACCATCAAAATTTTAGGTATTTTTCCTGAAAGACCTATACCTGTGAGGAGCTTCACAGTAACTCTCAGCATGCATTTGGGCAGGGGAAGGAAGGAAATATGTTCACAAAAGCTAATCTTTGCTCTAACAAAAAGTAAGTTTCAAATCATGACTTCTTAGCTCCATCATCCTTCCCCTGTACTCGGCATTGGTGAAGCCACACTTCAAATCGTTCAGTTTTGGGCCCCTCACTCCAAGAAGGACATTGAGGGGCTGGAGCATGTCCAGAGGAGAGCCACAAAGCTGGGGAGGGGTCTGGAGCCCCAGGCTGCTGGGGAGCAGCTGGGGGTGTTCAGCCTGGAGCAGAGGAGGCTGAGGGGAGCCCTCATCGCTCCCTACAACTGCCTGAGAGGAGGGGAGCCGGGGGGTCGGGCTCTGCTCCCAGGGAACAGGCGATGGGACAAGGGGAAACGGCCTCAAGTTGTGCCAGGGCAGGGTGAGGTTGGCCTGGGGAACAATTCCTTCCCCAAAGGGCTGTCAGGCACTGGAAGGGGCTGCCCAGGGAAGGGGTTGAGTCCCCACCCCCGGGGGGATTTAAAAGCCGGGCAGATGAGGTGCTCAGGGACAGGGTTTAGTAGCGGACAGGTACAGTTGGGCTCGATGATCTTAAAGGTCTTTTCCAACCAAATGATTCTACCTTTCCCTCCAGCCCCCACTACTCAGGAGCAGCCAAGATGTACCTGGAAATTGAAAAAGCTCCAATCTACATTAACCCGGTTACCTTCAAAGGCACAAGCATGGTAAAAAGAAAAATACATTTAAGTGCGAAAAGGACAGAGGGGAAAAGGGATAAAGCTTCAGTGTAGGAGTTTGGTCAATTGATGCTTGTGTCAAAGTTTTAGCTGGAGTTCTTAAACACTCAAGAGCAGAAAGGTCGGTTATAGCCACTTTTTACTAAGGAAAAAATAAATGTTTCTGGATTTTATCAAGCCTGGCAAAACCTGCTTACCTATTCTTTGTGGTTGGTTTAGCAATAACTGCAACACAAAAATTAATTTGGGATAGAGGACTTCAAAACCAAGCAATTTCAAGAATATCAAGCTTCAATAAGTCAAGTCACCAAGCAGGAAAAACTCATTTTAAATATTCCACCCTAAATATATTCACCCTTTCTACTTTATTTTCCTGCAACACTGCTCCCATCCAGTGACATGAGGTTTACCTACACAAGGCGTGTTGATCAGACTCTGTAATTTTTGCTTCCAGCTCAGTACTATGCTTATTATCTCATAAAACACCCAGCATGTAAATGGCTACCTAGCTCATCTATTTTTAGAGATATTTTAACCAAAGCGATTTACTAAATAAGACATTTTTATGACTTATTCAAAATGAAGTTGAAATATAAATATGCAAGTCAAACGTGAGCTAACTTAAGGGTACTTGATAGATCAGTATTCCAAACACACATTATTCATAGCTTTTAGGTTAAGAAATGTGAAGCTACTGCTAACTGTAATAACAAATAGGCATAAAAAAACCCCACAGCCAGATAGTTTTGAAACTTCCAGAAGAAACATGGGAGGTCTGACGTCTGACTGCCATGAAAATCGAAATGGAGCAAAAATGAACATAAGTAAACATATATATTTGCCTTTTAGATGCCTAAATGTCTAAAAATCAAGTCTCATATGCCCCCCTGATTTTTACAGGGAGTTTAAACCTGTTTCTTATTAAGCTTTATTTTCATACACCACCAAAAAAAAAAACCACAGAGCTAAAGAATCAGGAAAGCTGTTTTGCACCAGAAAAATGAGAAACCCATACACCTGGAAGAAGCTATGGAATATCTGCATTTCCTGCTGCAAGTACAGAAAATATATTCACCATGGTATGTGCAATTCTCACTTTTACAGGCTGGAAAAAGATCTTAATGAGGAGATCTAATTCCTTCTCCCAGCCTGTATTTTAAAAGCAGCTCCCCTTTAAAACATTAACATTTCCAGGTTTCCAAGAATATAGTAATTAAAGTAGACTTTGGCATACTTCAAACTATTTATGCTTATTTTCCATCAAGAAATAAGTCGGATGAAGTTAACAATTACAAAAATAGATCTTTAGGCATCCTTATCACAAAATATCCAAAGCCTAAGACCCAACTTCTGATTTTGACAGTCAATATCTTGCGTTTGACTTTACCTGCCTTGTGATTGAAAAATAGAGCTGTAACCGCTCAAGACTAAAGAAAAAGGAAGACGTTTCACTCACTTTGGCAGAGAAAGTCTCTCGCAGGTGAGGGGGAAAAAAAAAAAGTCATTGCCCTTTTAATTCCGCAGAAATCAGTTCTTTCTATTTGGTACCCTCCAAATTTTTAATAAACAGACATCTTTCAGTAGACCCATTATCCCATCTCTCCCACGCTTCAGACAGTGACTTTAATCTGTCTGCAAAATCTGTCATCGTGCTCAAAGAATGATTTAGAGCACGTTGTTGTTGTACGCTAAGGGCATCAGCGTGCAGCGGGACCTCAGAGCCGGCCCCGTCATTCATGCTTTGCTCGGAGCAAGCCGCGCGTCACTCCGTATGCCCTCTGCTTTCGCCGTTTGGTTGCTTTCAGCAGCGCTTGAGACCTATAAATAAATAAAGAGCAGGGAATCCCAGTAATGCTTAGGGCTCTGTGATTGCCTTTTCTACCAGAGAGGCTGATAACTGGAACGAAAGCTTTCGACTCAGGGCTACCTCCTCCCTGCTCCCGGCACACGGGGGGAGGCGAGCAGGAGAAGCCCAAGAAGGAATTATGCTTCATTTCTGCATTACGATTTGGAGCGAGGACTTTCGGGGCGGGGGGAATGACTCACTACTCCGATTTCATTCATGCTGAACACCCGGTTTTATTTCAGCGAGGACAAGTAGTGCGTGTACAAAGCAGAGGCTTCCCCCACCCTCAGCTGTGCCCTGAGGAGAGCTTGTCCAAAATGTTCAGGGGGAGAACTACTGCCCACGCTAGCGGCATCGAGGGAAGGACAAGGAGCCCACGTCCATGCGCTGCCAGTCAGCTCACCCAGGCAACCGTGACCCACGGCTAAGGCTACTCAAATAACCCGTTTTCCTCCCAACTTGGCACCAAACTGACAAATCCATTAAAATAGCTTTGGATCCTGTCAAGAGACACCACTTCCAAAGCATTGCTGTAACGACAGTGGTCAGTGGGTGTCAAGATCTTGGCGAGTGGACTGAGAAATACGAGCTTTTGAACAAGCAAGGCTTAGGGGGTTGGGGTTTTTAATATTAGTTATCTAATGGTGATTCTAGAGACATAGTCTCACGGTTTTTCATCTCAGCACAGGACAGTCTTAGCAATACATACATTTCTAAATGGGCTAGCTTCCCAAACAGCAGCAGCCCTGCTCACAAAAATTCACGCCCTGCCCCTACCCCAGAATATCAAGGACCCCAGAACAGGGACAGACACATCCCTGCCCGCTCCAATACGTGTCCCATTTACAGCATAAGCGGCTCTAACAGCAGAGACCAAATAAACCCTGTAGACCAACAGCTTGAACTATCACGCTAAGACAATAAATTTGTTTAGATCCCATGTATGAACAAGCAGAAATTCCTTCGAATTTTGTTTGGTTGGTTGTTTTGTATTTTTAAAAATGCAGGTGCCTTGCATCCTGGAAAATTAATCCAACTGCTATGCTTCAGAAAAATCAGAAGTATTAGATTGCCTCAATCTCTCCAAAAGGCTCAAAGCAGAGTACGTGAGCTGCTGCAGCAAAGCATCCCTTGTGAGTGCTTCCTGAGCCTCTGCCAACAGGTTGGCAACTTGCTTTTTCATTTTTAAATGAACATTGTCTGCAAATGAAAACACAGCCAAGGATTAGAACTAGACCCCCACCCTCAAGATGCCTCCATCCCAAGTCCTGTTTTTTGCCCATACTGCTCCCAGATTAAGAAATAAAGCAAAAGCAGCTCCGCTGTTGTCCCAATCCAATGTCAGAGAGGTTTCAATAAGATCCCAAGATTAAGAAATAAAGCAACAACAGCTCCGCTGTTAAGAGAAATCCCAGAACTTTCCTAATGCTGCTGGTGGGTGGCAGTTACGCCAGCAGCACTGGACTTGCACAGCGAGGTTTTATGTTACCTTCCAAACGTTAGAGCCTGAAACCTCGGACTGTGCAAAGCCACCAAACTCTGCCTTTGGGAAATACTCCTCATTTAGTACCTTTGTTATTACATCTGCTACGTCAGCGTCATTTTGATCTTTTCTTGCTTCAATCTCATGCAACCCACAGTTCTTTACCCTTCACATTAATTTGCAAGACCCTTCCCTTGGTGCTCTGCAGGATAAGCAAGCTGGACCCAGAATCATGCCCAACAGTGCAGCCAATAGGAAACCCAGGGAATCAACACTTCATCTCCCTCTGGGACCGCATTTTAAACAAGACTAAGCTTTGGCATTGACGTATCCCCTGCATCCCTCTGAGTCTCAGCTGCCTGCTTGCCAACGCATTCCCCACGGGCTGTCAGCATGCACCATCCATCTCGCACCGGTCTTAAGTGTCTGCAGAGCATTTTACCTTCCAGGAAGCTTTGGGAAGGAAGCTTCCCTGGACCAGTTGATGCTAACATAAACCCAGATTACATGACTCCCAAGTGTTATCACCCTAAAATATACCTCAATTTTCTATATGGATGAAGCCTCGTGACTACAGGAGCACGATCTGTCCCATTACCTTATTTAAGGAGACCCCAGGCCATGCTGCCACTGAAAGGGGCTGCCTTCCCAACTGCTGCCCGTGACCATGCTCTCTGATGTTCTCTTGCATGCTCAAACTCCACCATTTTTTTTCTGCGGGGTCAGCTTTCAGCTGGATAAGAGAATCCATACAACTTGCCCAGCCACACGGCCACTGTTTTTCCTCCTTGGGGCTTTTGCAACTGGAAGATGAGAAATACCCCATCATCCCTGCTCACATCTGGAGCTCTCATTTTCTTTTCGAATAGAAATTAAGGCTAGCATTAGCAGAAGCTTAGCCTTATTAAGCACTGTACCACTTGTTGGCAGATCTTTGTTTGCCTTCATCCTTGTTCCCCAGTGACAACCGCATCAGTGTCGCCAAAAGCCGTGGCTGAAGCTTTAATGGCTTCAACCAAATAAAGCGAGAAAAATGAAAGCCTTCAATACTGCGTTAGGGGTTCAGAAGTATTCCGGTCTCCGTGAAGGGAGGACATGAACACCTCTGATGAATTTTCTAACTTGACTTCCATAAAAGCACAGCGGTAACTTTTAGCCCCCACAGGGACACTGCCACATGGCTAGGTCAGGCCTCTGTTTTCTCATCCCTTAGAGAAGATCACTGTGTTAACAAACTATAAACATTCATTTCAATAAAAGCTCAACTATTAATTTGGGGGGTTTAAACTCACCCTGGAGTCCAGGCAATACATCAGCCCTCTAGAGAAATACACAGAAAATCTTACTTGTTCTCATCAACCCCAACATCACTTTGTAATAAACCCAAGCTTGCAGCCAAATTCACCTTTGTGAAACCTGCACGCATTTTCTGCGAGTGTTTAAGTTAAACTTACCCTTAGGCAGAAGGCAGCTTGACAATACTGCAACCACCTAATCAAAACAAAATTCATATTAAGCAGCACAGCAGCAGAGAAGCAGCCCCCTGAGCTTGCTCCCCCCCTCCAAGTTCAGGGTTACAATTACCAAAATTAACCCCACGCCCTTCCCCTCTTCCCACAATCCAATTTCCCACTGCTCAGCGGGCAGGCAACACGAAGCATCTGACTTTTGGAGGAACTCAAGTACCGATATCTGAAACCGCTACAGAATTTCTACTGAAAAGATCAGTCCTGTCCCATTTCAGCTGTCTCCCAAGGCTCATCTCGCCCTCAGCTAACATTGTAGTTACGTGCTTTGTAATAGCTAGGAAAGGCAGAAGGTCTTCACATCCAGACGCTGGAACTCACCGCTTCAGGAAAGGAATAAAATAGCATTTGAAAGGCTGCTAAATCTGCTGGCAGGAAAGTAATGCAGCTCATCGCTGATGCCTACCCTTTTCTGTCTGCAGGTGTGCACTAAGATACCAGCTTACCATAAACCTGCAAGGAAAACACAGTTAAAAGATACCCAGCACCTAAAGACTGAGACACGGAGAGTCAAGTAATTTTGCAGTGCCTCTGCTTTTCATGTCAGCTAGAAGACTGAAATTTTCCAGTAGGACACCCACCTCAAATAATTGCGGACTCGCTGCCACCCTTTGAAAGCCAGTGCAGAGGTCTGCTGCTGAAGGAGGACACAGCTGACGCCGTTTGAAGAGCCACCATATAGCCATCAAACAAAGCAGCATCCGTCTGTGTATGCATTACCAGGTCCCTATACAGCCAACCCATGTCTATTATTTACAGCTGTGTTTCACACCAACAGCTGCAAGATTTACCCAGCACAAGTTCTCCTGCTTCATAGCAAGCGTTCCTCTCTAAAAGCACGTGTTTTCTCAAAGCCGCCTGGTCCAGAGGGGGGAGAGCAAGGACCAGGGCACACATTTCACACCTCGCCAGCCTTCTCGCCTTACAGAGAAGCGATCCACTTGCATGCCACCCTCACTTTAATTGCAGGCTGCGGCAGCGTGCCCGTCCTTCCACCCGGAGCAGGGCTGCTCCTGCCAGCAGGTCCATCGCCTAATGAACGCTTCATGCCCCTCAACTCACACAAGGGGTTTTACTTTTTTGGGAAAAGAGCGCATCAGCACTACAGGTGCCCCCAGGTAACTAGCTTGGGCTTTTGGAAGCCAAATTTCTAGAGGAATGGTGTTTTAAGGTCTCAAATTCTCACCATATTTAAAATAAATCACAAATGCCTTCAGAATGCCTCCAAGAGTTCCGCCTGAAGGATGAGCCAAGGGCAAGTTTCTTCTGCCTCATTTCCTCTTTCAGGTCACAAGCTGAGAAACACCGTTAAAGCCAAACAAGAATTTCTGATAAACTTCTATCGGAAACACCAATGCAAATAAATACAAACCTCTGGCTTGCAGCCCTTCCTTCAGTGCAAGACTCACCCAAACTGTTCAAAGCTTTTTGTTAAGCAACCCTTCGAAAACAACTGGGTCCAGCAATTCTTACACTGCGCGCCACGGTAAGGCAACAGCCTGGCTTTGGGATCCTCAGGCCAAGGAGCATGGTTTTACATGCTATGATTTGGTACATCTGGAAGATTTTGCCCAGTAAAATCTGCGCAGAGTTGTAGGACACCAGATCTCTATTTCCTCCTGGCAAGTGGACCATGTAGAATGCGTAACACAAACCTCACTCAGCTATTTCAGTAGGAGAGCATCCATTCCTTTCAAAAGGAACCTGCTGAAGACAAATAATGTTTCTTGTAAGCGCAGCTTGTACATAGGCCATACAACAACTCATCCAGCCCATGTACCTACTAGCCATTTACCCAGCTTCGGTACCATACACGTTCTTGGTATCTACTGGAGGCAAGAGATGTACTGCAGTTTTTAGCAAAACAGAAAATAGTGCCTTGTTTGGAAAATAAGGCTCATGAAAGTCTTTAACAGGACCTTTCTTAGATTTCTACAGAGAACTGAATTTCAAAGTGGTGATGGGTTTCTCACTCCTGCCAATAACTAACAGGAAACCAATACGCCACACCGCCTGGGCTCGGCACGCTTGCTGTGCAACCATACCGCCGGTTTACTTTTACCACCAAATTTCACAGGCTTTAAACCACACAGACCAATCTTCCCTTCCACATATGCAGCAAGCATCCTCACTATGCTCAACCTATGGTCCCTCATCACCGATAGCTGTTCCCATGCTCGGCGCAGCAAGCCCACACAGCCGACACATGGAAAGCCCACCTCCAGGATCTCCAGAAGGATTCCCTCCTGCCCAAAACTGTCCCTTTGCTGCCTGACAGCAGTACCAGGAGTCCCCCTCTTCCTTGGGAAGGGGAATGAACTTCTCCTCCTGTCCCAGGGCTTCGTTCCTTCGCAGTTTGCACTTCTGAACCCTGGGAAGATGCTCAGGAGATTATCCATGCCGCAGTCAGCTTGCTTGATATCTCAGAGCTCAGGGGACTGGTCCCAACTTTATGTACAGAACCACCTGCATATAGCCTCGTGTTTGAGGAAAAAGCGCAAAGGACTTGGAAAAAGATGCAAGTAGAAATATTCTCACTAGCAGGGATTTTACTGATTAACCTGCGTGTCACATCCCAGAACATTTGGCCATAGCGCATAGAAATATGTTGCACATTTCAGAGAAGCTAATATCCTCGAGTGTACAGCAGTTAAATTCATACTGCAAAACCCCATACGCACGCCTAAATTTCCAGCATAAGCTTTTCATATACGGTCTCTCTGAAAACACAACCAGAAGTTTCTCTACACAAGTTGAGCATTTTTTTTCATTACAAATCAACCTTCCCTGTTTTATTTCCAGGGCTGACAGTATACATAACTTTCAGTGTTCTCCTACCGAACTCACTCTCAACTAGATAAAAATAATTTTTTAAAATTTTTTTTGTACACCAATGCCTTCACCAAAGCCAGTGTGAACCCACACGGATATCGATGGTTTACATGGGAACCACCAAGAGTCGGGTCTGAATGCAGTAGGGCTTCGACAGAGTCACCAAGACCTGGGCTGATATTCAGAACACCTGAAAATCTCAATATATTCTATGCAACAAAATTAGACTGAAAACAGTCACACTAATTCCAACATTCCTAGAGTAATTTTTCAGTGCAGATGCTGTAATTTAGTATCTGCGTAAGCGATACCGGTGCATTCCTACAACCTCTGACACTCAGGTTTGTGTTTCAGGTAGTCTAAAAATCACATACGACCGTATTTAGTCTGCGGAGAACAGAACCAAAGTCTCGCTAAGCAAAGGGCTACAGAAAGATTCTCTCATCTCTACTACCCACCATCAGTAACACACAGGACGACAGCCGAGACAGCAACGTTAACATGCAGATGGGCAATAATCTAATTAACAGCGAGCTTTTTTCCCTCTTGCATCGCCTACAGGTCAAAATATTTGAGTCGCTTTGAAAAGCGAGAGGATGTCAAAAACTGCTGTTCCGGGGAAATCCCTCCGTATAAGAATTGCTTTAACCAGCCAAGTCTCACAGCACAGTTCGCATCTCAGAACGAGGAATACTTGAATGGTGCAATGGATACAAACAAAGGGATTTCCATTTAACGTGGGGGTCACGGGAAGCAAGCCTTCAGGATTCAATGCCTCCCTTCCCTCCCTGCTCCACAGACCCCGGGGTAATTAATGCTCTGGGACAAGAGCACCCAAATCACATTGTTTCTAAATTTCACTGACCAAACCAAACACACCAAGACCATCTCTTTCAGTCTCCGTACCACACATATATTTCCCTTTTAAGAAAGGAAAGCTACTTGTTAGCAGCAGTCTTTCTAGTATGAAATTTGCTACTCCAGCAGCAACATTTTTCAACAGCATGCTCTAAAAGAAAAACATAATTCCCCTCTTTTTGTATTATTTAAAAGGGGGCTTGCTTTAGAGACAGAGGACACCCCAGAGAATCCGACGTGGGAAATTAAGTCATAGCTTTCAGCCGACAGAGCCCACAACCTTGCCGCAGGAGCACGAAGGTTATTCGTAAGAGCAGCAGCAGCAGGGGCTGCCCGTGTCCACTGCTGCTCGCTTCGCTGAGCACGAGGCGTGGGTGGGAGCCGGGAGATACCCTTGCTGGATGAGGCAGCTCTCCCTGCATACTAATTGGGAAGGTGGTGGAAGAGCGATGTGGTACGAGGAGGAATCCCGGCTCCCCTGGCAACAAGATGCCTTCGCTGAACAGATTTCAATACGGCATAATAAAAGGCAGCTTTGAAATTAAGTTTAACCGAGCCTTCATCTCTTCTCTTTCCTTCCTCGGAACGCCGCTAGCAACCGCTGCTTTGGGGGAATTACCTTTGCTGCAGGGAACTCCCACGTTGAGCATCGGAAGCACAAGGCAGTTCCGCAGTCTCATTTTCAAGGCGCTGTGTGCGTCGGGGCTTCCCCTGGTGCTCTGCAATTAAAGCCTTATCTCTGCATTGCACTTACAGCCATAAGCGACTGCAGGGGGGCACGGACGTACGAGAACAGTCCCGAGTGTTTTTGTCATCAATACCCCCAGTTCTTCACGTACTACAGCGTGCAATACCAACAGATATTTTTACACTCCTACCTCATCAATTTTCTGTTTGAAAATTTGCTCCCAGAAATAATGACATTGCTCTAAGAGCAAAAGCAAGAAAATCCACAGAATACCAGAAAATGAGCATACAGAAGAGCTGAAAAAGCAGTCGAGTGATTTGAAGACTGCAACAAATTACCCACCCAAACCAACGCAGAAATTCTTCACACAGAAGTAGTTTGCATACTCATATAGCATCAACGGACTTTGCAAAATTAGCCTAAAAAAATTAACCCTTCAAGATCCTTTGCAATCACCCAACTTACTAAACAAAGAATAATTTTTCTCTGTGAAGATGTCTTTACCTAAGCGCAAGCAAGATCCAGAGTTGCATTAATACCGTGACTTATTCCTGCAGAAAGCGTTCTGCTCTTCCACTGCAGCCAAATCCTTCTACTGTATCTGTTGCTGCAGAATGAAGTCTTTGTAATATGCTACAGTGTTTGCTGAAAACTAAGAGCTAATTCTTTTTAGTCTGGTGCACCTATCAGTGTACCATCTTCTACCCGCATGTAATGCTAAGCAGCGGAACTAATTATGGAGACCACATGAAAGAACCAACACAAGGGGGTTTTTTTCCTGTTCCAACAGATGTCTTTTCCTTCAAAAAATTAAAATAATCAAGCTTGAGAGATAAGAGTGGTTTTAACTTTCAGAAATTGGGATTGGTGGGCAGAGTGCTTTAATTCTGAGACACCAACAAGGATTTTAACTAGAAAATAAACTTGCATACCACAACCTTTACACTAAACAGAAAGCTCCCGGAGATTTTACTCTCTCTCCAACATTCACGCTCCCCTCAGAAGCCCATTTTTCCAACAGGAAAAATGAACAAGCACTACTCTTCCTACAGCTGCTGTTTCACCAGCCACAAGAGCGCCCGAGACCTACACCAGAATCTCCTGGCTGGGGCGCCCCAGGCAGCGTGCTCAGCCCCAGGCAGCACCCAGCAACACGAGTCCACAGGAACGCATCCACGACAGGTTTGCGGCGTAGTAACAGACCGTACTCTGCAATTAATTCATTCTGCATCATTACTTTTAATTATATTTGAGAGAGGTACCTGTTTCAACTAAGTGAAGATGCTAAACGTACAGAATAGGTAAGGGCTTATGTTTACGGAATAATTTTCAGCAAATGCGAACTGAGAAGTCAAGACTTCCCACCCCTGCACACCACCTACTTCTGTAAATTTTTTGAAGCAGAAGAATATTCTTAACATCAGGGGTTTGGTTCCACTTCTCGAGCCCAGAGGAGCTTCACATCCTGCCGGAGCTAGGAGCTACATCACACCCGGTACCTCAAGCTTGCCCACTGAATTGCACAGGGCTGAAGCATTTGTTGCAGACCTACCTGGGGTGTTCACACTCAAGCCCCGCAGCCCGGCACCCCTCTCTACACTCTGCGCAGGAAGGCACCATGATGGGGAACCTGAGCAGTTAAAGGGAAGGGAACCGAGAATGCAATTTCTCATCCATATTCCAGCTGCAGCAGAGCGCTACAGGGAGGGCAGGGGTGCAATCAGACCTTACACAAAAAACACAACGTCAGTCATTTGGACTGTGCGTTATTTCAGTAAACTTATCCGGAAATCCCAGCCTTCCACGTTTCACGCCTACAGCAAACACAGGGGGCATGCAGCCTTGCAGCCCCTGCAGCTCACCAAACCAAGCAACGGAGTCGAGGATGTCGCTGCATTTAGAAAGTGCTTTTCCCCTCCAGGTCAGAATCCCAGTCTTCAAGGAGAAGAAAAACATCTATCGCTTGCCGCATTGAAGACAGAGAAAGCTCAAGAAGGGACAAACTTGAAGACCCATAGAGTCTGTGTGTACAACAAATACAGTCCATGAGACCAGTACCCACCCGCAAAAGCTGCGTGCATTAACCTGTAGGAACCATCCAGATCCAGCACTTGCTCTCCCCTGAAGTCCTCAACTCATTGAACTAAGGTACAACTTCTATGGACAAGGACCAATACCAAGAATTAAACAATTTATCATCACAGCGCCTCTCCCTATGCAAAACAAGAAAAAGGTAGGCAATAAAACATAGTGTGTTACGATGCACAGAATTTTGACCTGGAAGCACGAAGCGGCGTCTCTTCACACGGATGCTCAGCCCCTCAGAGACAAGGAGAACAGCAGAACACAAAAGGAAAAGCTGCAGGCAAACCACAGAACTATATTTTACAACTTAAACTTGGCTGTTTATTAGATACAGCAATATTCTGCTCGGTCTATTTATCCAATATCCTGTTATATACTTAGTTTTATGAACACCCGGGGAGAATAGCAGCATGACACTGATAAATGGCTAAGCATCAGCCACGTTTTGGATACCACATGTGCAAAAAAAACCGACTTGGGAGGCAGGAAAAAAAAAAAGTAGAATAGGTCTAATCATTCTTCACAAGTAATGTATGTCTTTAATCAGCTGTGGTACCGCTATGGAGAGTGGAAAATTCATATTCAGAGTACCAATGAGTTTAAGAAAAGTGCATATACTCCACAACGAGATCATTTCTGTCTATATTGTCATTTTATAAATCAGAGGAAAAGTAAACGCGCTCTTGCCCTCACTCTTTCTCCAAGGCTCTGCTACATGATTTCCCTACAGAGAGCAGCTTGCAGGCTATTACACAGCTAGGGGAGCACGCTTGCAAGAAAACATTTATCTCAGAGCGATATTAATATCATGCAAGCACAGGGAAAAACTCACGTATTTCAGCCTGAAGGCTGCGGAGAGACACCAAACGTCTCTGAGCGATGCTATACGTTACATCTCTCTCGCTCTGCAGCCTTGCTTGCAAGCTGTTTTCACCGCTCTTGCGCATCCACGAGAGCGCCGCTGTCAAGCCTCAAAGCACGTAGAGGCCACCGATAGCTCTGCTGCTAGCCTCGCGTTCACAATTTCACTCCCATTTTGATAGCAGCAAGCCGTGGTTTTAGTTTATGGAGGTGGCGGGGCTTGTAAGTGCAGACAAAAATAAAATTCATGTTCACAAGCTCATAGCAACCAGCGATGCAAAAGTTTTATTGAGGCTGCTCTCAAAACATTCAGTCCTACGCAGCCTATGAATGAAAACACAGCCCCTCTCCTCCTTGTTGAGGAATGGTATAGCAAGGAACCCGAGCCTCGGGACACGGCGTTTCAGTTTGCAGATGGGCGAAAATGGGAAATACAAGCTACAGACTCTTGTGACATCTAATAAAAGTATTTTCTTCCTCGTTTCTCCAAGACCATTTATGAAGCAGAAATAGATTTAAAGACTCACTTGCCCCTTCGCCAACTAATTTTGGTAGGCATTTAGAACATCTATGCCAGTACTGAACATCCTCCACCATCGCCATCCTTGTGCTTGGCAAACACAGCCACAGAACCTGTGGCACGATCCTGTTTATTAAGTTAACAGAGCCGACTCTCAAACACTTTGCTTCCGCCCCCAGAGGTGTTTCCGCAGTCCACCAGGCAGAAAACACTGGATTTTCCACCCAGTCTCAGGGAAAGGAAAAACCACGTTCATTGCTCCAGGTCTATGCCACTCTTGCTATAATCACCTCTGGAGTTTGCAATCACACACCACTGTTTTGAACGGCTTTTTATCCTATAGTTATGGGTCTTTGGGAATGATGTGCAGATAGAAGTATAATGGAGAAGATGCTAAAGAGACGCCCACGACACCCGCCCTACCTGAGCAGGGACTCTCTCGCGCTAGGTAACATACCTCAGGGCTATGCTGCTCCTTCCCCACAGGCAAATTGAGGTGAGATCGGTGCACTCCACCAGTATCCGGAGAAAAGCATTTTCCCTTACAGAGTAGAGCTGAACGGATAATGCCACTGGAAAAAGATTTCAAACACGCCAAAGGGCTAAAAAAAAAACCAAAACAAACCCAGCCAACATATTTTCTAGAGATCTTGCAGGTTTTTGAAAGTGCTTCAGGGTTTTTTTTCGCTCCGCTCCAAACTGTGATGAGCAGGCAGAAAGCCTCTTTTTGTTCCCATCTTTCTTTTTTCCTCTTTGTTCCCATCTCCTATGACTATTTTTATACTGCACTATTTCCTAGCTTTGCTGTACCAGAAGCTTGCGCTGTTTTATTATCTCATCAGGGCATCTGTATTTCAGACAAGCAGCAGTCTCCAAATTTATCTCACTCCCTGTTGTGAGGCTTAACTAATACATGAAAGCATCCACCCGGTGGAAAAGGAATTGGCCTGATGGTCGCACTCAACGAGCTGCAATCAACGGCTCGATGTCCAAGTGCAGACCAGTGACGACCAGCATCATTCTATGATCACTTCTAGTATTAAAGCTATTTTTTTTCTATAATAAGATGAGAGGGTAGACATGCTCCAACAGCTCCATGTCCTTCACGTGCTGAGGGCTCCAGAGCTGGACGCAGGGCTCCAGGGGAGGTCTCCCCAGAGCAGAGCAGAGGGGCACAATCCCCTCCCTCGACGCTGGCCACGCTTCTCCTGATGCAGCCCAGGGTACGGTTGGCTTCTGGGCTGCCAGCGCACATTGCCACCTCGTGCCCAGCTTTTCATCCATCAGTGCCCCCAAGTCCCTCTCGGCAGGGCTGCTCTCCATCCTTTCTTCTCCCAGCCTGTATTGATACAGGGTGTTACCCCCACCCAGGTGCAGGACCTTGCACTTGGCCTTGTTGAACCTCACGAGGTTCACACAGGCCCACCTCTCCAGCCTGTCCAGGTCTCTTGGGATGACATCCCATCCTTCTGGCCTATCAACCGCACCACTCAGCTTGGTGTCATCCACAAACTTGCTGAGGGTGCACTTCATGGGAAAGGGCAGAGGAATGCAGGTATGTATTTCCAGAATACTCCAAGCCATCAGCAGGGCTTCATTTATGTGAGCAAGTATATTTAAATGCCACACAGTCATCCTGTAGCGTGTTTATATACCTCTTCTACTCTCAAGGAGATTGAAATTTCCCCAACATTCCCCCATTGCAAACTGGCAGCTTTCCAATGCCAAACTACAGGGCGCAGAGGGAGATGGAGGTCCACACATGCAGCAGCAGGTTTGTCACCTTCCTGCGCCAGTGCAGCCATCTCAACCACAGCAAGTCTGTTTAGCTCCATACCAACAAAATTCAGAAGTCAAAAAAAAAAAGAAAAAGGCAAAAGTTTTCTCTGTCTTTAAAATAATCCCCAAAAAGCCATTTGGTCAAAGGTCAGGTAATCAGGATGATAGGAACAAGATGACTATGGGCTATCTTGGAGGATTAAGCATGGCCAGGCTTCTCCTAACTCCTTAGGTAGTGACAAACTATCTCCTGAAGCTGCCACTATTCTTTCAATCCAAGACAGCTATAGCTTGGACTTGAAATTTTCTTTGGTAAGCAGATCAGAAAAAAAAAAGGAACAAGCTGGTTTTTTTTAAAGCATTATTTCTAGCATCTTTTTACTATGGCTTTAAACAGAGTATCAAAGATACCAAAATATTTCAATCAATAGCTGTGAAAAAGAACATAGCATTCTGCGATACAGCTAAAAAAGAACAAAAGCACAAATTTCTTTGGGAATATTTACAAGAGAAATCTGTCCAAACAGATCTCCACATGCATAAGTATTCCAGGCAATTAAACCTTCTTGTTAACCAAGTTGTAAGCTAAGTTAACTTAGACAACACTGCTATAACGCCCGATTGGAACAAGAGTTTTTGCATTCGCCGTTACAGAGAGCCTATCCGTAGCTTAAGTCTCTCTTGCAGGAAGCTCCTTCAGTTTGAATCCCCAACAAGCAGCAAGTCAAACCAGAGGCATTTCATGCAAATTAATGCCAGCTGCAGTTAGCTGTCTTAGACATTATAAATGAAATAATTTTCAATGCCTTACAATTGACCTTTCCAGCCCTCTATAGAAAGGGCTAAGTTTAATGCTGGTGACTCACGTTAAGAATGTAACCGTCCCCACATGAGGTTTTGCTTTCACCTAAAGATGGCCTAACAGATATGCAGCAAAAAGAGAATATACTCGAGAGAGAAAAATTACTGCTTTATAGCTGTAGTATCTCATCTCAGCCAAATTCGAAGGATCAGCTCCAGGGAAGAAAAAAAAAAAAAAAAAAAAAAAGGTGTTCAGCAGCTTTCCTCCTGCGTACATCCACAGTTGTCTGTACCATACCGCCTTTATCCTTCTAGGAAGGAACACCCTATCCGCTTCACGTGCTCCAAATGACTCGCACATGCACCAGAACTGGTTTCCATTAGACCTGCTCCAAAAGCACGTTAAGCATTTGCTCCGTGCAAGCTGCATCGGCGTCACTGCAGACTGTGCCAAGGCACTTCCCACCGCTGCACTGGCAACCCCTCGGGGCACCCTGGGACCTGGTACTCGTCACATCAGCCCCACGCATGACACACAGCAGTGCCAAAACAACGGCTTTTAAGATATTTATAAAACAAACTAAGTAGAACGGCAAACACAAGAGCATACCCTGAATGATTTTGGTGTGGGTTTGTAGGCAAGTTTTAGTAGCATACTTGACTAACATAGCGCATTCACATTAAAACCACCTCAACTTAATTGTCCCATCTTGTGATACCCTAGGGATGACTTTCAGAAAATAAAGTTATCTTCTTTTCATGAGTTTATGTAGGGCAACTTCACAGCATATGAAATGATCCCGTTAGGCTGGCTACAGTGTAGTCAACATCTTTGGTTCTTCTGCAAAGACCTAGGTTTTAAGGCAATTTTTTCCCATTCATACAGGAGTGCTGACTTTCAGATCAAATGGTAAAGCAATAGTTTTCAGTTCTTGTACTAGCACAAAGAAAATACTTAAGCCGATGATCCCCACAGCATCTACTTCTTCCTCATTACTGCTGAAGCATCTCCCCTATGAGGAAAGGCTGAGGGAGCTGGGCTTGTTCAGCCTGAAGAACAGAAGGCTGAGAGGGGACCTCATCAACACGTACAAATATCTCAAGGTTGGGGGTCACGAGGACGGAGCCAGACTCTTCTCAGTAGTGCCCAGCACCAGGACAAGGGGCCATGGGCACAAACTGAAGCAGAAGAGGTTCCAGTTGAATATGTGGAAGAACTTCTTGACTTTGAGGGTGCCCGAGCCCTGGCCCAGGCTGCCCAGGGGGGCTGTGGGGTCTCCTTCTCTGGAGATATTCAACCCCAGCCTGGCCGCTGTCCTGTGCCCCCTGCTCTGGGTGAGCCTGCTTGAGCAGGGAGGTGGCACTGGGTGAGCTCCCGAGGGCCCTTCCAACCCTTGCCATGCTGGGATTCTGTGTAATTCCCACAAATTGGGCAGTTATACCCTGGGCCATCAGCAGCTCAGTGGAGTCCCAGTACTCCGTGGCTACCATGTCTTTCCTCCCTTTAAGAGAAAGCTATCCCTTTTTATGAGGCTGTCTGACCAAGAGGAAAACTGTTCAGTGCCAAGTGACCTCTGGAAAGCTTAAGACAATGGTCTATCACTTTGGTGGAGATGCACTTCAACCCTGGAAAACACCGAGTCTTCTCAACACTTATTAAAATACATGGTTAACTAGAACACCCACACATTGCATGACTATGCCCTAAAGCCAAGGGATTTTAGATTGCTCATCTTGCTTGGATATTAATTTTGGGGGGAGGTAATGTCTATTTGTGCAGTTGAACCTGCCACCAAGAATCTAGCCACTATCTTATTTCCACTGCTTACATACAAAAACCTCTGAAAGGACAGTGGAAATTCATTTATGGCATTAAGTTGTTCTCATAAACACTTGGGAAGCAAAACCTTAGGCCAGGACTATTTTGTTAAGCAAACAGCTGATGTCACACTCTCCTCCAAAAAGATTTGATCCCTGTTTGCACGGCTATGCAGGGTGACCAGCCTCACTCTTTCCCATTTCAGGAGCTGAAGGACTGACTCGGTGTTGGAAAAAAATAACACGTTGATGCCAGTTTTTGAGTTGATGAATTTGAAGAGTGCTTGACTGCATTATCAACAGCTCCAAGCATTTTTTACCTTCAGTCTCGATTTAAGATGACACAGGCAGGTTAAAAATAATCTTTTGTGAACTCATTTCCCTGTTTTTATAATACCTATGATAGCTATTCATGCAGGTCCTGTTATGTTGCATTGGGCCAAGCAAAGGTCATTCCCTTGTCTTGCTGTACTCTCCCTGTCCTCACACCAGCCATGGAATACAAGGATCCCTACTTTCATGTACACAGCAACGTGTATATGTATACATTATGGACAGTAAACCCTAAGCCACATTAGATAGCACTGTTTTCTCCTAGGCAAGATCTGTCATTATGTGAGCAATAGCTCTTTCTCCAGCTCTCTTTCTTAGACCATTTGATCACCCTAATGGTCTCATATTATGAGGCAGTGTCAGCAAAAGAGCAATTTTCGTTTTCTTTTCATTAAAGCTTAGAAAGCCATCCAAGTCCTTTCCACGTGATACTCCTCGGCTCCCTGGTGGCTCAGCTGAATACTGAAAGCCAAGCTGAAAACTATCTAGTACCACTGAAAAAGTTCCCATCAGAAGGCATTCCCAGTTTCCAGAATGACTCACCCAGCACTCTTCAAGCACGCTGCTAGCACGGAAAAGCCAGCCACGGTCCAAGACAAACTCCTATACGGTCAAAGATGCTAGAAGCCAAATTTCTATGCTGGGCAGCTGCCTGCCCAGTCAAATAATGATATTTTTAATTTTAACATACTTTTTTATTACAGTCACCTTTCTCCCTCTGCAAGGGTTCCTATGACGCTATTTGTCCCAGCTAGCCACCTCCTCCTGAGCAGGACGATACTTCTCCAGAGACAGCCTTTTAAAGAGAATTTTTAAAAATTCTCTACAGTAAGTGCCGATAGCAAGTAACGCTCCAGAGTAGCAGCATATGGCAAAACATAAAGGCGGCAATTAGCCCATCAGCTTTGTCTTTTATCTAAGCAGCTTATAAAGAAGCAAGTCTTTACATCTCATCTCACAGGAACCAGGACAGGTTATCAGATCCATTGTATTCTGGGCTGGACAGGATAAAAAGCCCTGTCCTGAAAAGCCCCCACTTTCAAGCTATAGCCAAATTCCAATATAGCTTCCAAAATACGTACCATGGTTATTTATTCTAAATACACTTGATGGAGCTCACTTCAGATAAGCTGCTCCTGTCAAGTCTGTAAATTAAGGAATCTACAAATCAGATGACAAGCAGCATTAGCGCCGTCCTCACTCGGTATGTCTTTAAGGAGGAGAGTTGTGTCATGCTTTAATCACTTTTACTGCAGCTGCTGAAGTAGGAAACTAATGTTTTAAGAGTCAGAAATATTTCCATATGCACCAGCATTTCATTTTGTATTTGGAGTTCTGAAAGGTTACCCTTACCGTGGTGGTGTTGTTGCTTTAAGACAGAAATAGAAAAACAGGCCTGATTACGCATTTTCTTCAATAAATAATGCAAAATGCCTACGCAGTTCTGTGAACAGAGCTTCAGACCCAGGTCACTTAGGTAAGCATCCCACCTACTACAGATACACTATAGAAACAGGTCTTCCAGCAAATCCTGCTTTGCAGAACCGCGTCCCAGTAAATCTTAACTTTACCTTACCATCGTGACTATCAGCATTTATAATTAAAGACATGCAAAAAGAACTTAATATGCAAGTCATCACAGAAAAAAATTGATAGCGTATGTTTTGGAAAGCAGAGCACATCAATTCCACTGTTAGCAGAACTGATTGCATCTTTGCTTTTACTATGTCTACTTTTATGTACCTATGCATAAAAGAAATATTTGCCCAGTAATAAAGCTGCAGAGAATTATAAATTTGGGCTGTAGGATGAGAAAGCAAGAGATTTTTCCAGGGGAAGGGGGACAATATGCCTCTGAAGAATTCATGAGCCCATTACACATGGAACTAGAGCTGCTGTTCTGGTATCCTTGCTACCCCACACCCTCAGCGGAGACAGAGGATTACTGCAGGATGTTTTCATGAGCTAAATATTAGTCAACGTCAGTATTTAACAGCTCTAACGCGTGAAATCAATAGCTCGACCTCTTCTCTAAGCCACACGAGTCTTGCACGCCGTCAGGTGCGCAAGCTGAAACCTCCACATTTCCACCGGGCCCCTTGCACCAATTCAAGCACGCACCCAACGCGCACTATTTCCATTGCTTCCCTCTTCACGGCGAGCACAGGAGGGTACATAAACACCCTTCGCTGCTAAAACGGCTGGAAAGGCATCTTGCTCCTGGTGTGCCGATAGGCAAGGCAAGCAAACGGCTAGACCGGTACAGCAAGGCATCTATTTTTACTGACAACCTCTTCTTCATTAACTACACGTTAAATACGAAGCATTTTCCTGCTCTGCCATCTAGGAGAAACAGCCAAAACTGAGAGCAGGCAGACTTCCAGCAGCACCATTTCAGTGACCAAAGACTTCTTGCTAGGTATCCTCAAGCCACACAGAGCCAAAAATATAATGCATGAAGCCCGTCTTCGCAGCATTTATGGGCACACAGCTAAAACACTCCCTCCACGATGCTGCATGCAATAGCTTTAGAAGAGGGAAACAGCACCGCAGGTTTTTTTTGTCAGGTTACTGACACCATAGGAAGGGCATGGCAAGACCAGGTTGGACAGGGCTGTGAGCAACCTGATCTGGTTAGCGGTGTCCCTGCTCCCTGCAGGGGGGTTGGACTAGATGACCTCTAGGGGTCCCTTCCAACCCAAAACATTCTATGATTCTATGAAAGCAGTTTTCTGTTTGGTTAACCACCACCTCATGCCCTTAAAATTTAAAAATTCAGTGATGCCTTTTTTTAACAGGACTCAAGCTTTATTTTAAGTAATGCTCAGGTTATTGGTTTCCTCCTAATTTCATAGTAGAATCCCCAGATCCTCTTTTTCTTTTAAGTGATACTTTATAGCCTCAGCTGTTCTAGGTAGTAGCATATAGATCAAAGGTGCTGAATAAAAATAATATGACACAAAAAAATCAAATTTGCTAAACCCCACGATTTTTCGGGCACCACCATGAAAAACAAGTCACCTCCCTTTTTTCTCTCAGATTCTGGTAGTTTTAGATCTCCATTTCAGGCAGACTTGGTACCTCAACTGACCTGCAGTTTCAAGAGCGACAAATTTATTCCAAAACAGTTCAGGTTTCCAAGATCCCAGCTAATTAGATTTTTTTTTTTTTTTTTTTTTTTTTTTTTTACTTCCCCTACACAGAAAAAGGCTTTCTTCTTGCCTCTCAGGAGTAACAGATCACATCTAGATTTGTCCCCAGGAGTATTCTTCAGCGTATGCTTGTTTCAAAGCAGTAGAGATGATGAAATAGCACGATGCATTACAGAAAAGGCAACTGATATCAGAACTGGACAGCATACCAATTATGAGACTCTCCTGCGTTTCTCACACGGCACATCAGTTCAGGAGCCAAAGGCAATCAAAACCGTGGCTTGGGGGCGATGCAAACAGCTGCTAATCTGGATTTGAAGTCTTGGATGCAGTACCTGAAGCTGGAACGGTTTTGTACCTTTTTCACTCCAGGATGCCAAATGGTTTCTTAACAACAAACTCTGAAAGCAGGAGACAAAATAACTGACATGCTTGAAGGCATTTCTACGGCCTGTCCGTTTTCTCATAGCATGCAGAGCCCTGCAAAGGAACTAAATACATTAAGGTCTCAATTTGCCACACAGCTGAATGCTATAACAGACCTTTAACAGAATATTAACTCACAGGATACTGTTATTTGTTCCTCAGCATTCCACATCACAATTCATGGTTTTCAGGGTGCAGCGTATTATTACAGTTATTCAGTGTAATCAAAGCCTCATGGTCTGTATAAAAAAAATGGTGGTACAGGTTTGCAACAAATAGGGAGCCAGTCGGTAGACAATCTGTTGACCCTAGTGAAACATTTTGGTTTCTAGTATTTTGCCTCATTTTTTAATAGGAAATTTGTTTTCAACAGCTGCGGGCATTTTTCACAGGATTAGAATGTTACATGCTTTATTTCAGAAAGCATTACACTAAACTAGCCACTGCACATTCAGCAATGCCACAATATCTTATTTTTTGTTCACGCCTACTGACGCAGCAACAGATGGGGGCAGTGCCCAGGCAACATCATCTACTACTACTTGCACAATCCAACGTCGCTCCCAGAGCCACAGTGAGCCTCCAGAAGGCCTGCCAGCACAGTGCGTTATTCATCAGAAGACAGATCTTTTTACAGCTACATTCTCTGAACAACCAAAATTCCTTGCACACAACTCTTTGGATCTTTTGCTAGATGATTTTAAGTCAAGATTTACAAAATTGTGAAGCTTATATAAAAATACTTATTACGTACGGTATTGCGTAAGAAAAGCCACAAGAAAGTCTAGTATTCACAAAAACCAGTAAAGTGTCAAGAAAGCAATTTAAGAGATGAAACATAAACATTCCCTAGATGTGCACCAAAGGATGCACAGGTGAAAAAACAGTTCCCCGTTGCTATTTCAGTAAGTTCTGCACGGTCATTTTTAAAATGCATAAAAGCTCACCGATTCAATTCCTCTGCAGAACCTCTGACTTTCCACCGATAACTCATTAATAAACAAGACCTTGATGATATTGCTTCGCATCCCCATGCTTTTCCTGCAGGAAGACGACAAGCTTCCACGGGATTGCAGGTCTCCCTTGTCAACCAGAAGCAAAGTCTAGAGACTAAAGAATTGGCTATCGACTCTGAAGTACGGTTCATCATAAGTCATCTGGGCAAAAAAACTTCACAGCAGGACTGGGCAAACCTCAAGGAAGGCAAAAAGCCTTTCCCACCTTTTTAATCTCTGCATGGAAGGGCAAAACAACTTCAGAATCCTGTTAGATTACAAAACTAAAAAATAAAGAAGTTTCTCCAAGTATGGGTTATATACACTCAATTTAGACAAATGTGTGTTATCAGCTGAACAAAATTCCTTTCTCTCTTCAGGAGAAGAGAATGAAGTTACTCACCTCTGCTCACAAAACAGGAATAAGAATGTTCTCTACTTTTTGGGAAATCCTGTCTGACTTCTCATCACTTACCTCAAATGTTCCAAGCTTTGAAATAATTTAAGTCTGAATTAGGGACTACTGCCATATGGGGGGAGGAATAAACAATAAAAGCAATGGAGAGCAGCACTTGAAAAAGCTGCCACCTCTCACAAACACAAGACACACCAACAGTTAGACGGAGAGGAAGGAAATAGAAGTGTTCTCTCTTGCAAAGATAAACACTTTCTTCAAAAAGCAACACATGCTTGCTCTCTAAGCAAGAGGGCAACCGTACAGGGGAACAGAAGGATGGAAACAGTGGTTACAGTCTGAACAAGAATTTAGTTTAGCACAACAGGTATAATACCCAAAGGCTAAGTAGAAGTATCTCTGCGTTAAGGTACTTGCCAAGCAGCAACATAAATAAAAACCTTAAGAGACTATAGAGTTACAGCTGAGAAGAAAGGTAGGGGGTCAGGGCTACTCCCAGTTGATATAGGTTTCTTCAACATGGATGGGCCAAACCTGCACTTATGCCATGATGCTGAGCCCAACATTGCTTCATCAAAGCAAGCCTGCACGCCAAAGGCTGCCCCGCAAACCTCCTAGGTAGGAACCCACATGAGGCTGCCTGCCGCCGCCAACATGCCTCTGACCAAATGCGCCTCAACATGCCCCTCAACATTCAATTCTGGCACAGAAAAAAAGATAAGAGATATAATCAGCTATTTCTGCATGTTCCTAGAAATATCCCGACATCACGTATTACACCAAAGCTTTCAAGGCAGCCAGTGGAAGATGCAGTTCCAGGGGAGTTCAAAGTCTCCTTTAAAGATCAGAGATATTTACTGTTGATAACAGAGCAGCATTAAGGTGCCAACTCTCGTCTCAGGCAACACTCAAGTATCCTTCATCACTTCAAATTAGGTTAGTGCCGCATGATTGACTCCAACTTTTAAGATGCTGAAATTCATGACGACTCTTACAGCATTCTACTGGAAATATTGACCTTGTTTCTCTCCCTATGACCTTTCCTCAGGAGAACAGTTTATTTAATTTCAGAACTAGCATGAAATGAGAAGCTTCTCCATTCTTCAGCGTTGACAGAAACTCTGTTTCTCTAAACAAGCCTACCATACAAGGGCTTATTAAGAGTGCACTATCAAATGACCCGGCAGGCATCAGGTTGTACAGGTTTCCATCCTGTTTAGACAGGTGGAAGTAGACCAACATTAAGATTTTTCAGTGCAATTAGACTAGGTCCCAGTGCCAACAAGTACTAGAAGGCATCACATCAGAGAAGTAGTGATGACCTGGAAGGAGAGAAGGAGAAAGACATCGCTGTTATCATATCTAATACAAAGGCCATAGGAACACAGGTCGGGGGAAAATCAGTGGGAAAATCATCACTGAGGGTCAAGATCGTCAATGGGTGGGACTGGGAGAACCGCACATGCCACCCACAGCAGCCTCTTCCCAGAACTGCATCCCTTCTCCAGAAAAGCAGTGCCCAAGGGATGGACAGTTCCTCAGAGGAACTCATCATAGCATCTGGCTAGCAAGTTTCTGAACTCCATCTGACTTACTCACTTGCCGAGAGCACTATTCCTTGGCAAAATTTTGCTTATGAAGAGATCATACGAGAGCCAAACAAACCAGTCTCAATCCTTGAAGATGACTGATCCCCATTTTCAATATAGCAAAGACAACTCCTGTCACAGCATAGAGACCAAAGAGACCAGGATTTACTTCAATACTGTAGTCATTATTTGGCACAGCTATAAAGAAACAATAAAGATTGCTATTAAAACTAAGGCATGCTAGCACAGCTCAGACAATTGAGAGGTTTCTGGTCCTTCTGTCATGGTGAAGTAAACAGACTAAGAGGTTTGAGAGTTATTGAAATATGCATATTGAAGATAACTAACTGTACATTTTGCTGCGTGTAGTTACCAACGTGAGTGTTTTCCACTTGCCAAAGCATTCTCACATAAAGACCACTATGAGATTTTCCAAATAACTATTACTAGGAGATGAAACTGGCTTTGGCTCCTTTCCTCCTACCTGAGCACACGCATGTATCACCAACTTCTATCGTAATTTACACAGAGCAAAACACTTCAAAGGACTTAAACAGCAGCCCAGGAGAATCTTCTTGTGAGGAAATGAAGTGGAAGACGTTATTAACATAACTCTAAACTAAGGAGCACAGAAAGTGAGAATGAAAAGGAAAGAAAACAGCAGGGTGATATCATGGCCAAATATTATCTGTTTATCGCCCTGCAGGCACCTTGCCTCCGCACAGCGCTTCTCAGCAGCCATCGATCATGCCAGTTCCACTGCTCTCTTTGGCCACAATCATGAGGGTCCATCCTAGCCAGGAAGGGACAGGCTCAGCAACCGTTTGCTGCTTCACTAAGAGCCTAAGCAACAACAGAAATGAGTGGATCAAGTTAGACTTTTTTTTTCCCCAGCAAAGTCTCTTAAAAGATAGGCAGTGCTGCAAGTCACTGAAGACTAGACATTCAACTGCCACGAGCATAAAGCCTCATTAGCTCCCCATCTCCCTCCCTCGCATGCTAACATGCAAAGGGATAAACTGCTCCAAGACAGGAAGATACAACTTGCACGAAAGCTGGAGGACAGTGGTTTGCTAAGGTGTGGCTTACCGATTAGTAGATGTTTTAGAGCACTACTTAAAGCATGTATGTAATTTCAGGCCATTCATAACATCTGGAAAGAGTCTCCCCACAGCAAGAAAAGTCATATGCCAACGTCTTTTTGATTCAAAGCTCAGCCATCAACTACATTTCTAGTAGACAATGCTATATCTCTATAAAAACCTCAATATCCAAGACTGCAAGTAAGTCAGCATTTAGCTCCGCAACCCCGGGCAAGTATATTCCAGCTAGTGAAACCCCTGACGAGTCAGTTTTGGTTAAATTTTTTTTTTTTTTTTTTTTTTATAGCCTGATATCATCCTAAGGTTTTCCACATGAAGACACAAGCAAGAAAGCTAAATGAAGTTATGGTCATTTTGGTTCAGAGCGCCTTAATTGAAGAATGACATCAGGCTTAGTATCACTGAAAATTCCAGAGGCTTAAATTCTTGTTCTGACACCACAGTTTAATCCTTGCTCAAAATTAATTCAAAGTTACCTTTCACCAAGCAGCTCATTAGAGACCAGTACTTAGATGACCAGAAAACATGAAAACCACTTTGCTATACAGAATAGGAACAGGATGCTGCAGAACTGAATTGAATCTCATTTTCAAGAGGGTTTTCCTGCAGGAAACAGAAGCTCAAGTTGCAAGATTAGTCATGCCAAGAGAAGCACAGGAACAGTTACCTCCACACTACTGAAAGGGAAAGCCCCAGCTACAGACGAACAGTCCTCCAGGCTCTCCTGGAGAGGAAAAAGCCTTCCGCTCAGCAAAGAGAAGAAAACAGGATTGTATATATCTGAACCATTAACAATATTATTTCCTCTTATCGCATACCATTTAATAGACAGGTTTTTCCTTGCCTCCTTTTTTTTTTTCTAGTAGACATTCATGTGGCACAAGCAGCACCCCAAATGCCAGGCAAATTATCATTCAGAATGCTCTGTGTGTGTGTGTATATATATATCTTGCTATTTTGAAATGAGGGCTATAAACTTGCAAGCACCTTTGCAACCATCATTATCAGCTCAGGAAAAAGAATTCCCTTTACTGGGAGTTTGTGTTACGGTGAATTTGTCCCAAGAGAAAGCAAGAGTAGGTTTTGGTAGGTCTTCTAATATTTGTTTTCTTAATCATCTGAGTGTTTCGGAGGCTTTATGGAAAAGACACTGCATTCATTTTCAAGTGTTGCAGCCCTCCGGCTACCATGGGAAGAAAGAGTACACAACAACTTGAAAATCACTTCAAGCTCAAACGCCTAAAGACAACACTGAATACATCTATGCTGCCGTTGTATCAAGCCTCAGGTCTCCCCACTGCCCATCTTCTCTTCTGCTTCTCTCTGTTACCACAAAGGAAAGAGCAATAACTCCCTCCAAAGCAAGGAGATTGGATATGTCAGAGCTCCTGATGTTCAGATACCTTCCATGCTAGCATCCTCACAGACAAGTCATCTCACAGCCATGGGGGGCAGGGAGGGAGGGGAATAATACACCCAATTAATACCTTCGTACTTGTTTTCTCCTACTTAAAAGTATAGTTCACTTCCCAAATACCTAATGCATTACGCCTAAAGGTGCCCAAAGCACTAACACTTACCATCTCCCTAGATCTCTTTCGGCAGTGCATTTATTTAGGCAGTTCCATCCATTTACACCAGCGGTCTTAGATTTACAGTTTTGGGGTAAGCGCTGTGTTTTTCTGAGTGGGAGGAATTAGAAGAGACTTAAGGCCCCCATATTCCCATTTTAAGGCTAATTCTGTTGGGGTGGGGTTAGGGCTTGCGGTTGGCAATACTGCAAAGATCCTTCACTACAGGAGGCAGAGTTTATGTTGGTTTAGAACTAGTGGGCCATTGCAATCAGTAATTGCCTGCAACGCCAGCCTCTCTTCAACAGAGGCTGCCTCTGCCAGGAATACAAATGCAGGTTTTAAACAAACAAGCACTTTGATCCCTGCTTCAGATACAGCCATCACACGTGCACTGAAGTGGAGATACCAATAGCAACAACTCCAGCATGTAACATTTCTATCCTACAACCCAAGCCAGTGCTTTCTGCAAAGTTGAACTTTGCCAAACACTTGCCAGGCACTGGAGAGAGGGAAGGAAGGAAGAAAAAAAAAAAAAAAAGGAAGCATATATAATGGTTTCTTTTAAACTTAACTTCCTTGCACATGGGACACCATAACCTATTGGAGTTTGTCACACACATGGAGAGGGGCTGCTGGTCTCGCACCAAAGGATGGGGCTAAGAGCTCAAGGTCAAGCTCAGGTCTAGTAGGGGAAGAGCAGATGCACGGCAGAAATCCAGGGCCCAACATACCCGCACAAGTCCCTTTTTGCCAAGCCTGGCCCCGTGAGCCCCAGGATTGCAGAGTGCCACCACTACTCGGCCAGAAAATTCTCAACTCAAGTTGCTCACAAAGTGGAGGAGCTCATCGCTGGCCTTGACTTCAAGCTTTTGACAGTCAAAAAACTCCCAAACAGGATAGTCAAGTAGGGCTGAGCAGACAATCACAGGAAATTAATTTTATATTCTGCTAGAGGGAACGAAGCAGCTTCTTTCCAGCTGAGAGCATATAATTATTTGGCACCAACTGGCTACATCTCAGAAGCTACGACACCAGCTGAACAGTCCCTTTTAGTAGGGTAAGCTTATTTTTCCTTTGTCTCAAACTCTGTTGGTTTTCCAATTCTACCAACTGCCTGGAAAAATATAAGCTGCTGGGAGGATTTGGGGCCACAATGACCAACACAATATTCTCTTCTGTACAATTTTGCAATACACCGGCTACAGTCGGGCCAGGCAAGCCACCAAGGACACAGTAGGGCAAGAACCACAGCGCAGCCCAGACTGGAAGGGACCTTGTAGACCCCCAAAGCTATTTTTCTGTTTTACTCCAGCATTAACATCGAGCATAATGGCTCAAAATACATCTAACAGACTCTGAAAGGAAGAATATTTGTCCTTATCTGAGGATATGAAAAGCAGATGGTGACCACAGCTTTTATCTCCCAAAAGCAGTACAACTAAGTTGAAGACCCAAAGCACCCCGCTCTTCACTGTGCGGTGAAGCTCAGTTGAATCTACACTTAACCGCTTTGATAAAAATATTGTTATGCCGTAGTAGGAGGGATTTTCCCTTTTTTTAATAAATGCATCAAGGTGTTTAGAAAAGATTTCTTATCAAGGCCTATCCAAACTACTACAGCTGACTCAACTGCTAGGCCCAACATGGCCAATGACAGCGACCTCTTATTAGTCCACCTATTGATACTGTTTCTGGGACAAATTTCAAGCAAAATTGTGACACTAAACATTTTTCTTTTCAAGATGGGGACTCAAATAAGGTTTCCTGTCCAACATATTTAGAGATGTCATTGTTTTTCCAAGCTGTCTCTAATGAGTAATTTGAGGGGGAGGCTGGTTTTGTTTTGTTTTTAGAACCAGCACTAGTTACGGCCTCTCTATAAAGGGGAAAGAGGAATTCAGAGTAAGTAGCTCGGGTGCCAATATTTCAAAAATAACCAACTTGCATAATCTCAAAAACATTCATATGGAAGCTCTCCTTCAGAAAAAGGCTTTTGATGATTGCTGTGATTTTGACAGCAAGATCCTTATATGGATTCAAACCACACAAAAAATTTTATGCAGAGTGGCAATTGTAACGCCAATTGCTAAGAACATGTTGAATGAACGGAGGACAGAACCGAAAGATTTGAGGAGGCCTTGGGCTCGGCTAACTTTTCAAGCTTCATACCAGAGATACCAGGCGATTTTGGCAGAGCTTTTGTTTTTGTTTAGACACACACAGTTTTTGTAAGAACAAGCTCCATGCCAAACGAGCTTCCAGGCAGGGATGTGCCCAGCACCCAGGAGATCAGCAAGGAGTGACCGAGATGAAGGGTCTCTGCTGTTCTTCAGAAGCGGGACACCAACCTCCAGATACACGGACTGCAGCACATGTTTGTTTCCCGAGTATTTATAATGGAAGCAAGATAAAGAAGTGTCACTTCTTAGAAATGACATTAGTGCAAACAGAGCACTACATCAACAGGAACGCTTATCACAAAGTTCACCAGGCTGCATGGTTCCTTGACTGTTTGACAGGGGGCTTGAACTCTTCACCTATTAAAGCCACTCAGCACATACATCTGCATCTAATCTTTCCTCTCCCCTAAAGCCTCATATCCACAACAGGCAAGACCGGTCCTCCCCATACCTTTACGTGGCTAAGGACCAACATACATACACTATGCAGAGTGTTAAGTGGAATGCTGCTTCTGGCAGTAAGACAGCATCCCCGATATTTCCATTTCTCTGCAGCTCTACGAGAAAAACATGAACTGAAGACTATTGCATACCAGTTCTGCTTCCCAAACCTCTAAGGAGAAAACTGTCAGGAGAACAGAAGAGCACAGGCACCATTAAAACACCCGATGTGACCATACAGTCACATACTGTAGTCACTTGTACGCCCCAAACAGTCCTCATGATGGGAAATAAAACAGCATTCCCCTTGTTCCAAAGGGCTCCGAGCTCCCGCGCCAGACGTGGTGTAACCCAGCTACCCAGCACAGGGGTCCTGTAAGGAACACCAAGGAAAAATGAAATCTCAATATATGTTTGGACAGGCTAGCAGGAACATATTAGAGCAATGTTACTCATTCTATAGTCAGTGGAATGCTTCCGATCCAGGAGGAAGTGAAAAGCAGGCCACTGGAGTATTACAGAAGACCACCCCCACAATTTCCCCATGACGCAGCAGCATCCCAGTAGGTATAGCTGGAGCCCATCAAAGTGTCTAGCTTTACTAGAGTGATAGTCTATCAAGCAAAACAATTTGCTTGAGCAATGCAGTCAAGATGGTTAAGGCCAACTTTGCAGTACTGGTAAGAAACAAGATTATCCACACATCTCACCTGCTCCTTCCTTCAAAAAAAATAGATTATATGGTCCTTCAACTTCCATGGAAGGCTAAGGGAAGACAACATTCAAGCAGCAAAACCTCAAGAAAGGAACAGACACAGAGTCACCGCATCTTGCCCACAGAAGACAAACCAGTGTCCAAACGCCATAGCAGTCCCCTACCAAACACAGGGCTAAAAACAGTGAGGGGGAGTAGAAACTGCAAGCTAAATATTTGGACAGACTTCTGAAAAGCCAAGAAAGGACCACAAACTGCCTTAGAAAAAAGCTGCAGCTTTCATTTTAAACCAAGAATATACTTTTGTTATGATTTTAAACACTTTGTAGGAAGGGGACACATAACTCATTAAGCGGTCAAGAACTAGATAACAAAAATCTGTATTCAGACTGCCAATCTTTTGCTGGAGTCCTGCGTTTCCATTACATTTTTGTGCAACATTACATTAAGCTCTACCGAACACCAGAGCAAGGCATGTAACAATTCATTTTACTTGTCGACAGTTACATTTGGACATTACCCTATCTTGCTAAAATGAGAAATGTAGTAATTTGCATTTCCTTTGTCACCTGTTATTTCAGAGACGAAGCATTAAGCGGGATTAAATTATGTCATTTTTGCTAAAAGTAACATCATGATTATAGCCACAGGGATTCACAGAGGAAATCCATTCTCCACAGGATTTTCTGTGAAAATGACGTTAAGCATTTAAAAATTATTTGTAATATGTAGGTGTTTCACATAACTTCCATGCTTGGGTACCAAATTTGAATTGGAGAGCTCCACCAGCACTCAATAGTAAAACCTGAAAAAGCCTCTCTGCTTGTCTTTTAGGAAAATATTTTTACGTATGGCAACCTAATGCTGCAAGAGACTTCATTCTGTCTCTCAAAAAGATGTCTAAGAGTAACACTTGCCCTTTGCTTCCCTCCCCAGCCTGAAGACCACATCAGTTTAGGAGCTTTTAGGAGCAGCAGAGGACGGAGAGAGAAAAGCTGATCCACAAGGTTACTGTCAACGGCATCCTCAAGGCTGCAAGCATCTGCAATGTTCTTGGATGTGCCAGGCCTTTTATTTACAGCCACTGCAGGAAGTCTGGAGAGGGACAGCAGAAATACTGACATTTCTACCTAAGAAACCCAAATAGCAGCTGACCGACAGCAAAAGGCAAAAATTTGTCAGGGGCCTCTTCCATCAATAATGAAGGAACAAAAGTGAGGGGTTGTAAGCACCTGTGGTTCAGGTACTATTAGCACTATCATGTCAGTACAACTTTTCTGTCTCTTAGATGACTCTATTATGCAGAAGTCTGGATCCATCTGTTCCCATTAGAGTGTAAAATGGCTCAGTGTGACCCCTCTACAGCCCTTTATTGCAATGAACATCTGTTCTTCCTCTACTCAGCCTTCCCATTGCCCCAGAACAGTAACACACCCCCCCGCAATGCTAGCAATAAATATATATATATCAAAAGAAGAAAAACACTTTCCAGCTGGCAACTATAGCCTTATCATTTAGTCCACATGAAGTTCTAGGAAAAGCACATAAAGCACAAGCGTTTGAAATAGCTTTCCTATTTCAAAGGTGCTACAAAAAAAATCCCTCTCCCACACAACTCTTCTGGCTACTGCAGAATCCTGCTAAACCCGAATTAGACTGCAATTTGCAGACAGCTGTAGAGCACTGACAGGTCCTGCACCGCTCCCAGGTTGCTGCATCAGCTCGCAAAAGCGTTCTCCAGCAAGCAGGTCTGTCTTTGCTCCTTGAGGACACCTCTCGGAGCATCCAGTGGGTTGAGAGCTTGCCCAACAGCTTGGTTCCTTCCAGTATTTATTGCCCATCACAACATCCTCAGACATACCACCTTGCCACTAACCACTTCCAAAAAACCTGGAGAAATCTGAAGAGGAAGGAAAACCATAAAATATCTGGGAAACGACACATCCCATTGATACAGGGGACAAATAAGCAGGCAAATAACCCAACCAGATGCATCAGCTTGGCTGGTCAAAAATCTGCTACAGCCAGGACATCCATAGCACTGCTTACTCTCCAATTCTCTGTGATTTTTTTAAGCTCTAAATAACACTCAGTCCCTAGATAAATTATGAAGCTACAGAATTCATATTTCATGTACAACCCTATGTCCAACATCATCTGGCTTAGCATTCACGAGGGACAGATTTGTTTGAACAGAGCCAGGTCCATGCGCTTCACTTGTCACAGTCTGCAAACTAAGCTTTGCACTAAGAGTTCAAGGTGGCTCTGGCCAAGTCCTGACCCTCCCACAAGTAGGGCATCTCTACCAGTAAAATTCATCAAAAAGATTATATTAACAGTAGGGGAGAAAAATGAATAGCAATACTGGAAAACAGTAATCATGGTCAAGTATTGCTAAAATCGCACCAAAACTCTTACCCAACCCATATTTTTGATCCTGTCTGTTATTTCAGAAACCCCTCCACTGTAGCTTTTACAGACCTCGCTAGAACTGCCAACAAGAGCTGGAGGCAAGAGCCTATATGGAAAAGCTTCTCTCAACTCATGTCAATACCTACAATCCCTCCACCTGCACAAAGTACACAAAGGGAAGCACCACGAGCTAACATCGACCTGGGAAAAAAAACCCCAAACCCACAAAGACCTAAACTGCCTCACGCTATTTACATACACGCAAATCCCATCGATAAAGGTCTCTGCTTGCTCTTGGTAAAAGAATAGAGCTATAGAGAGATGAGGCAGGACGTGTCCTGCCTGCTTACCCAGTCCCAGCCAGTAGCCCTAAGACTAAGAAATCCATTGCCATTACACTTACTTTTACACATGCTTTCAGGGGCAGAAAATAAAAGAGACCAGACAATGCCTTCCAGGCACTAACACCCTGAACAAGATTAGCAAGATCCACCGATACCACCAGTTCTCTCATCCCAACGAATAATTTACTCTGGTGTGGTCATAATGAGTGCACAACCACAAGTGTTTACCATCACCTTCCTCTGTATGTTTATCTGAAGAAAAGTTTGGCATTGAAATTTTTAAAAGAAGGGAGGGAGTGAGGCGAGTTCAATCAGCCATACAACAAGTATTTAGAATTTGTTGTCCAGAGCACGGCTGCCAAGATCATGTCTGCATTTAGCATTAAAATCTCACAGCAATGCCAAATGGGTCCTTTGCATGTGAAGTTACAGATCAGGTTCTTGCAAGTTTAGCCTTGAAGGAAATGAACTCGGGGGAGCCTGGAGGAACTAAGTGAACTTATTCAAAAGCCACTGCTTCTTGCTAAAAAAAAAATTTCCCTCTCAAGCTATTAGTATGTGAACTGTGTTTATCACCTGAAAAGTCACAACAAGGTTTGCTTCAATTTTGAACAGGACTGGTACAGCTGGGGAGAAAAAAAAAAAAATAAAACACCCAACACAGACTGTCTAACAAACTGAGCACTGTGCTCAGTTTGACCTGAATAAAGCAAAAAAAAAAAAAAAGTGTCACAGCTGAAAAAGAAAAACATTTCTTTCTTCTGCTTATCCCACTGTCCCATCCCACCCCCCGTGCCCCCCAGCCTTATCAAATACATTGAGGGTTCTGGGAAGGTAACAGGAAAGGTGTAGATGTATCCTGAAAGAAGAAAACCTTGTATGTTTGTACACTATGCATTATCCATTTAATACATAAATGTTGTGTTACTTGTGCTAAAACCAGACTAACTAACATGAAAATGATCATACATCTGTACATCAAAACCCAGCTTAGCATTAGGACAGCACCTTGCAGTTCGGTATCAAGAACATTTATATTAATCGAACTCATATTCCCATCTACTGCCAAAATCTACCACAAAAGCAAGGTAGAGAACAGACAATTCTCTAAAGCATGTTTATTTTGGGGTTGGTTTTTTTTTTTTTGAAAAGATCATTCAAAACAAGTTCACTGAATAGAATTTGTCCCAGATACTTGACCTGCTACAGAATATCAGCCAAGTCACCTGCTAATCGTCGCAGCCTGCTAACCTTGAAGAAATAAATCTACCTCATACGAGACAAAAGCCTCAAGTCCATCAGATATTTGAGAATATTTCTTGCAATCTTAACACAGGAACAGACACAAGCCATAAGAGACAGACAGCCACCTGAAAGGCTTGTTCATGAATTCCGTCACTAACTTTTAAACTGGTTAGAGAGAAAAGACAGGACGCAGGTTCATACTAAAGGTTTTGCACATTTTCACAGACTGAAATGGTTGCATGAATGGTTTTGCATATTTCTGTTCAGCCGCATAGCATAGAACATAGCAAGAGACTTGTAATCATCCAAAATATACAACTAATATATAAATACAGGCCCAACCCACAATTTCAGACTATCAACAAAGCGTCAGCACACTCCCCACACTTTAACCATTTGTGATAAGCAAGCAATGGATATCACAACAGCAAAGGCTGCTATAAGGCAGCATTGGAGGATGCACGTAGGACATACCGAGTTAATCGTCATAGTATTCAGAGGTTCTACAATTTTGCTAGATAAATACACAGCAAATAACGCCAAGAATGTAAATTCATCCTCCGGCACCTGTCCTCCCGCTCTTGCTGTTTATAGACTCCAGCAGAAGCGATGGAGCTATAAAAGAACTCCCTCATTACCACCTGCTCAGCCTTCAGTATAACTGCAGATCTTCAAAAGAGGTAAAAAAAACACCCCAAGAACGTACATATTGCCAAACTGGCTCTCGCCGACATGTGCGACATTCTTCTGACAAAACAGTCTTACCACGTAGTATGCAACTGTGCCCAGACTAAAGCCATAGGAAGGAAAGCATGAGTCAGGCACAGTTAGAGCTAAACTAGAAAAGCCAGTTTTATCTGCCATTTCTTTATTTTTCATTGGAAAAACTTGGACATGCCATTTGTTTTAAATCATCGACCGGTCAAATGTTAGGAAGGTGAATAACTTGATCATCAAGACCCACCATGCTGTAACCCAAGACATTCTTCTGCCCAGGAAACACTCCTAGCTCAGAAAAATCCCCATGACTTCTTCCCATTTGGTTGCCTGTATTGGAAAAAAATGCGGTGTTTTGACAGTCCTCAGGAGGAACAGACTACCACATCCTCTCAGCATTCAGAAGCCTAACAGCCTTGTAAGGCAGTATTACAGCCTGGAGAAAGACAGTTACAATGATAACGGTTCCCCTAAATCTGGCTAAATACCTGCAAAAAGATGACAACAGCTAAGAACGAAGACTTTAAACAAAAGCTTGCACTTAGTCAAATACCCAGTCAGTTCCCCAGCAAGACAGGAAAGCACATGCTCAAGATGCGGCAAGTAATTTCTAAATGCACGCTGTAAGCGTGTTTCTGCAACGATGTAAGGCAATACAGCAACCACTGAGGATTACAGCTCTGACCACCGCACCCACCGGTTCCCCAGTCACAAACATTCACCATCTCATCCTCATCTTTAACCTGCCAGGAACTTCTACGCATGGCTACATTCATAGGGAAATGGTATTAAAAGATTCAGTCACTGAACTGTAACGGCATTGACTTACTAGTTGTATCAATCATCCTGTTGATTGTTGACTTCTGTGGGTCTCAAAATACTGCACCACGCTTAACAGAGGCTTCCTCATTCTACACCTTTCATTGACTTGACTGCCCGAGAACAGCATGCTCAGAGCTCTAAAACACAGTTTAATGATATATATGCTTTATTAATTAGAAGTTTTCATATATAGTTAAACTCTCATTAAAAAAATCAGAGGCATACAATGACATGAACAGACTTGGTCTCCATATCAACCTCATTCAGAAATGCTATGGCAATTTCCCTTATCAGCAGATAACGAAAACCTACAAAATCACATCTTAACCATAATAATTCACATCCCATTCTATATTACTACTCAAAAATTCACCAGTCATTGCTAACCTTAAACAAATACAGATTAACATCACTTTCTGAACAAATCCCATCCAGCTCACCCCGAATTATTTTTTGGTCAGACTTCCCAGTAAACAGGAGGATATATCCAACATAGTCAAAACTCTATTGGACTTCCAAACACATGGGGCAATTTTTCAAGTTATTCCCAAAGCACATTAACAGTTCGTACCTTTGATGAAACTTTAAGACTAGCACACAGAGAACAAAGATTTTGTCTTTGCCTTTTACATGTAATGTTAAAAGCCTCAGAAGTTCATTGCCATTAACAGACACTGAAACTTGAATCAATGACGATATTCAACACCTCTTAACATATCTCTAAGAACTGAAACCTTTACTATCCAAGACTTTCAGGCTTTTACTTTAATGCTGGCAGACAAAAGCGAAAGATCAAAATGGTAAAATACTGAAGAGATGAACAAAGAGATACCAGTAAGATACAGAGAACAAGTAAGGGGGGAAGGGAAGTGGTGAAGAACCTCATTAGTTAGGCAAGACTTAATTAAAGTGTGGAAAGAACAGTACTGAGGAATTCCAAAATTAAATTATTTTTGTACTGGAAGTTTACAGCCCCAGAACGCAGGCAGTTCAAGATAATTGAAGATTTAGTGCAGTGGCATTAAAATTAGAGAGGGGAAAGCAAAAGTGGAGCTATAAATCGGGATTTGTTTTGTTTGTTTGAAGTTGTATGTCCACACATAAGCCAGGTAATGTTGGGGCAACACTAGTACCTTCCTCACTGACCTGGGCGAGGGCAGAGAATTCATTCTCAGCACATTTAAAGACCATGCCAGAGAGGGGGGATGGCTAATACCCTAAAGGGCAAGGCTATCACCTTGGGCATCTCAGTAGGTCAGATGAATGGGTAAGCAAGCATCTCAGGATGTTCAAATCCAAATGTGGTTTTAACCACATGTTCTGCTGCATTAACAAAAGCAAAACTGCTTCCCTCTGCCTGGGGGTTATTTGCCTCATGAGGCCACACCTGGTAGTGTGGTTGAGTTGTGCACACCCACCATATAAGAGAGAAGTCTGATATGGGAAAGAGCCCCGGAGAAGATCCACCAGACAGTCAGGGGTCTAGAGCATTGGCTCCAGTAGATACACATATAAAGAGAGGCTGGAGGCTCTTCAGCTTGGAGAAGAGATGGCTACATGATCCAGTCCATCTCCCGCTACCTAGGCAAGATGGAGCCAGACTCTTCTGGGGGTTGCACAGCAAAATCTCAAGACACAAATTGTTTTAACACAATTCTCATTAGCAAAAAAACAAAGGAAAAAGAGGTGGAAAGATTATCGTGACAGCTGTGCAGCACCAGAAAAATGCAGCCCAAAGGGGCAGTCGAATTTCCATCTTTGTAGATTTTTCAAAGCACACCCGGACAAGGCCTTAAGCACCCAATGTAGCATTGAATCCAGCCATGCTCCAAGTAGATTAAAATTGCCAACCTGCAGAGGTCCCCTCCCATCAAAAGCACCCAATCATTTTCACCTGTTTAGGTTTACTGCTAATTAACATTCACAGGGAAAAACCTGCAGAATTTGACCCTTCTCCCAACTTGAACACTGACAAAGCCATAATAAATAAAATTTAAAATATCTGAACAGCCTTCAGGATGATTAAATACTCCATTCTCCATTCCTAATGTAAAACCCCCCAACAAGTTTGTACTCAGACACTTACACGTTGCAAGCAAAATCACCATCCGTCTATGAACACTGCTTTTAACCTAACAGGTGTGATGAGTTAATTTCTTTGCCTACCAGAAGATTAGCCCCATCTGAAAGTCCTAACTGGATGCAATTTCAGCTGAGAGTTGCCCACAGTAACTTTTAAAAGCCACAATACCACCCTGCTGATATTTGGATTCATCCTAGTGCCTTTTAAATTTTTAATAATTTGCCAGTATGTTTCACTTCAGTTTTCATGCTCTGTAACATTCAAATAGCCACACTGCTTCCCAAATTCCCAACATCGTTCAAACGCTGTGCCCCCAGTTCAAGAGCCACTGCTTCCACGCTCTCCTTGGCAGAAAAAGAGGCAAAAGGAAACCCAATTTCATAAGCCCATTTTGAAGAAGGAATATCTACATTTCCAAGTTAAATCACCCAAGAAAGAAGAGCACGTGCACCTGCAGTAACCTGTACACTACCTCTTGCTAACTCAATGCAGTGGGTCACGCGTGCAGTTCTTACACCTTGGACTTTTGTTGGAATTACTCGGTCAGAAACTTGCAATAAATCCCACACGTATCTACTGTAAAGATCTTAATTTTACCAAGCAGTGCTAAAACAGGCAACGCTGCCACTAGTCCCAACAATAGGGAGGACTCCTCATCAGTTCTCGTTAAGATGATTAAATCTGTATGTGAATTCATTCACTCTTTCTATAGAAAATGTTCAGCAAGCTCATGGAGGAACTGGATTTTACATTTCCAATACCTATTCCTGCAGAAGCAGCATTCCCTTATACTTCTGTTTATGCCTGCATGGTATTTACTTTCTTTAGGCACCACACAGACTGGCATCATCTTGTTCCCTTTGAAAAAAAGATACACTTCAGGTTATTTAGTTGACTTGAATTTTGTTGTGAGAAAAACAACTTTAAAATTTTTTAATAAAGACTGACTGAAAACATTTGCTAGCAACACTTATTTGGACTTCTGTCACTAGAAAAATCCAGATAACCCTGCCTGCACAATTTTGTTGAAGAGGTGACTGCAGAATTTTTAATATTGACCTATTTGTTAGCTTGAAAACCAAAAATAAAACTGACTTTGTAAACAAGAGGGAGGAATTTATAAATTTAGATCAGATACTGAGAGTTTTGGAACAAAAAATCCTGAACAACATGTGTTTACCTGTTTATCAGTGGAGGACTTAGTATTTCTGGAAGAGCTATAGATGATATTTCCCACTACACATCCAGGAAACATCAATCGAATGCGAAGAAGAAAGAAGGAAAAGAGGCAAAGTTTTTCCTCCCACAACCCTTCCACACACATAGGCTCACTTGGAAAAGACTTTTTTAGCCAAAGTTACTAAATATACACGAGAAAAAGCCATTACAGATGAGCAACAGAAGCAGAGCATTCACCAGTTGGTAAACAAGAATGAAAAGGTGACCACTATGGTATTAAGCGCAGACCAACTGCCTCCATGGGAACGGAGACACAGCTTCACCCATGGCAAGCCCCCGCAGAAGAAAACTCAAACTTGGTTAGCCATGTGTGTAGTATACATACATTCATTTAAACTCCTTGTCTTTTCGCTAGGAAGTACAACTCCCAAGATAAATGGCAAGAGAAGGCATGAGGTTTTTCCTCAAAACTTCACCTGGAACCAGTTGCCCCATGGGCAGAAGCATTAGAAAGCAGCCCTACAGCCTACCCCACGCTATCACACAATCCAACTGGTGTAGAAACTTGTGTTGTATTACCTTTATTTACTTTATCCAACCACTCGCATCTGTGGAAAAGCTATTCTTTGTCCCTTGCCCTGCCAATATAAAAAGGCTTACTTAGATCTAAGTACACACACAACCACCAAGACATCATGTTGGGTGTAGAGCTTCCAAATGTTTTCTCCTGAATTAGAGATTTTTTTGCAAAGATATTACTGAAGTATAAACAAGCATAAGAGGCTCTGAAAATACCCACACCAGTTTTCAAGTCTGTTATGTACTGCCTTTGAGGCCTGGGGAAAGGCTGGAAGAGAAAACAAGGCTTGCAAAGTGAAAAATGTGTTTCCCCCCAGGCCAGTGTCCTGGTCTTAAATGGTACATTCTTCCTCTACAAAAAATTTCTTTCTTCCCCCAGCCACTGAGCATTCGTAACACCCCAAGCACTGGCCCAACACAAAGATTAGAGGACTTAAAATGCCAGATAATTACAACACAACACATTAAGTAGCTTGGAAGGCTGTTCAAGCAGAAGCCCAGAACCCTCTGGGCAAAAATAACACATATTACAAATACACATATAACACAAATTACACACATTACTGCACGCTCCATACCGAGGAAGGGGAAAGCCAACACAGCACCAAGCGAGGTGGTGGTGGTGGTGATGTTCTTGCAGCCTTTCTGCTCTGCTCAGCCCATGGCTGATCCCAGACTCATCAGGGGAACCAGGGCCGTTGCAGCCCAACTGCTGTGAACACAGCCGTTCCTCGTGAGCCTAACGGGCACTAAGCCCTCCAACCACCAACCTGGAGCTCTCTGGGCCAGGTGGGACAACTCTGCCCTCCAAAAGCACCAAGGTCAGTCTGCCATCTTCTACCCAGCTGGTTTCGCTCTGAGCACTAAGCAAAGCTGCTGGAGGAACAGAACAATCTCCCCTTAGGAAAGACAGACGGACAAGGCACAGCAGAAGGGACTGCATTGTGCAAAAAAAAAAAAAAAAAAAACCAAAAAACCAACAAAACAAAAAACAACCAAAAACCACACACCTTGTTATTTGTATTGATTTTTTAAAACCAATTCCCTTAATATATTAGCAATGTTTTTAATTGGTTTAATCTATAGCCTAAAAGTTTGTGAATTTTTGCCATAAAACATTGAAACATCAAGAAAAGGGTTCGTAGGCATTGCACAGAGAAGATACCCAGTTAAATGCTGCAATGGTAAGAGAGGCATACTTTTGGAAGAAAAAAAATTATATATATTATATATATAAAAATACATATATGTAATATATATAATATATATTATATAATATATATTTTTATATATTAAAACACATATATTGTATAATATATATTTTATATATATAAATACATATATAATATATATATTATATATAATATATAATATATAAAAAACTCCCTTCCTTGTAGGTGCTGGAAAAAGATGGATAGCTTCCCCAGCTGGTAAGCAGTTACGTCCCTCAAGATTCCTGCACTTTTCCGAAGCATACAACTTGCACACTTTCTGCAGCAGCAACCCACCTGGGCTTAACTACACTGCCTACAAATCAAGCTCTAACTCTCGTGCTACCACAGCCTCGCGTACAGATTCGACACCACAAAGACACTTCCTAAAGCACAACAGTGCTAATACCATACTCGAAGAGGTGATTATTTGTTATTGCCATGTCGCAAAAGTAGGTATGTCATCAGTTCAAGGAAAATCAACTACCAAGACAATCTCTGAAAAATGCAGTCGTATATTACGTACTATACATCTATATCTAGTAAACGTAACGCTAATTACATTTGTTTCATTTAGTGGTATTAAATAACGATCCGTTTCTGCTCATCCCTGGCAAGCCACGAGCGCTGTATAAAGAAACCCCCGTACCAAAGCTGCCTGGCGTCCGTCTGTTTGCGTGAGTCACGGATGCTCACCGACACCACTCTGATTTATGATAAACTTCCTTCTTTCCAGCTCACACTTGCAACACGAACTACCCCACAATCCCAAAGGCAGTTTTAAAATCGGAACGAATAGCCAGTTTAACATCATAGGTCAACTATTCTTCAAGAGGTCCAAGATGCATACCATTTACTTCGGTAAGGACTCAAAGGTCACCATTCAAAGGGCAGAGATTCTTAGAAACTAAATATTTACTTACAGAAAACCTGAAAGAATCCCCACAGCCGCCTCAGCCTTCTCTGAATAGCAATTTTGCATCTGGACAAGGAAGGATTCATAAAGTCAAAGCACGTGAACGGCAGAAATTGCTTCCTTTGAGGCCTCTCTGCTAGCAGCGACTCCCTAGCCAGCATGAAATAAGTTCGACCGGTCTCCTCCAGGCAGGGTCACCCTGCAGCTCCTGCCTCTTAACCCAGGCTCACTCGTCCCGACAACCTGGAGGAGAGCCAGCTGGTCATTCTGCACACTTTTACTGACGGAGGAATACGCAAACATCAGGTTTTTTTGCTAATGAAAAGCAGGTACGAATGCCTTCACACCTCTAACTCTAAAGGGAGATCAGAGCAGTCCTCCAACCCAAACATGAACTTTTCCTACGGTAAACAGAAATCGGAGCGTACTATAACTGTAACCACAAAATTGGTGAGGTTGTGTCCAGTCCAGCATTTCCAACTTCTTGAGGGATGCCTTACAAAACAGTTCTTTGCCAAAAAAATGCTTTCAAAGAACCCAAGAGAAGGCAAAAAAAAAAAAAAAAATCACGGTGGTCCTAAAACTCAAAAAATACAAGCAATTTTCCACTTTGACTGTGGAATCAGCAAAATGTAAGGAAACTTGCACCTAAACTTCCCACTGTACAAATAGACATGAGGCATTTGATCTCATCTAAATTTATAAAACAACAAGAAAACCAGAAACATTTGATGCTGAACCTCTGCTCAGTTCACTGCAAGAGATTTGTTAGCCATACTGACGGCGTAGCCAGTTAAATCTGTACCACAGCACTCTGCCAGGTCACTGTTTAACTGACAGTAATTCCATGCTATTTTTCTAAACTAGGATAATCTCACTGTAAGTACAGTAAGATAAGATTTTTGGAAGCACGCGTCTTCAACTTTGTATTCCAAAAATCAGTTTCAACAAATTCTGAATGAAAACCCCCCAAAAGTTTTAGGCTCCCCCAAAACCTCCCAGTAGCGCTCTAAGAATTAGAGTGGAAATAACGATTCTTTCCTAAAATTTTCATCAGTGAAAGGTCTAACAAGATGAGTCAACCAACAATGCTCTAAAACACAGTTGGTCTGGCATTATTTTGGGGTTTTTTTTGCTATTTCACATGGATTCTTTTACAGCTTTTATTATTCAAAAATTAATTTGTAGAAATGTAAGACTGGTAGTAACCAGCACGCAACGACAGATCACGGCTTCTGCTGGATCAAGTGGACATTGTACACCACCGTGTATTCTGTTTGGGATTGGCTTTTTTTTTTTTAGAAACTGCTTGGTAGAAGACAGAAGAAAAGGGAGAGGACAGGGAGAGGTGCAGAAGTAAGACACATTTATGATTGGAGGCTCTGGAGCTCCAAGTCAGCATATTATATAAAATTAATCTTGCCAGCTACTGGCACTTAGCTTTTTCAGCAAGGAAGGCATTAGTCACAGTCGGTAGCTCTACAGAGAGGCACAGCACCTCAGAAACACCAGAACAAGCGCTAGAAAGAAAGGAGGACTAACGTACAAGGTGAGATTGCACCTTGCGAGATGCACACCTGTTTGAAGATACAAGTAGAGGGCACAGCCGAAACGGCAGCAGCAAGGGTACCTCCAGCATCACAGGGGATGGGAATAGCTCTTTGCAATCGAAAGAAGTAGTGCTCATGGGACTAAATGGGTCTCAAGGAGCATTGAGGGGCCCGTTTCAGAGATCCAAAGGCAACTGTCATCGAAGTAACAGCTTAAGGTGAAAAAACACCATATGCAATAGTCATATTTTGTTCCACAGGATCCAGGGAGATTCCTTGTCTCGTGACAGATGAACCAAGGATGGCTACTCCAAAGGGAAGAGGTCCTGTACTCCAAAGAAAGCGCCGGATGCTAAATTATACCTACAAAGACTAATGCTACGGTCTGCACTGCAACGTAGAGGCATTTCTGATAAAACATCTTGCCCAGCAGTATTTATAGCTGAGGAACTCAGGATGTTTCCTATGCAAATAATAAGAAAAAGAGAAACAAGCAGCTTTTAGTAGGAAAGGAAAGCTTTGCATCGCTTTGTCACTTCTTTTAGTCAGTTTTATTCTTCTAAATTCTACCTGAATATTACCTAAAAGCTGTTCCACAGATGACCAGTAGCTAAAGCCTTTGCACAGGGGAAAAAGAATTGTTTATGATTACGAGTACGCTATTAAGCAAGGGGGAAAAGTAACATTGCAGCAACAGCACTAGAAAGACTAAGTGGTAAAAACAGCATCTTTGCACCAAAGTTACCAGAATATAAATCAGGAATATAAAAGAAGTCATTGAATTGCTTTGATGTGCCATCATATTCCTGTACTTATAATAATAATAATGATAGATGGCAAAGCAGAATACGAACAGATGACAATAGTTCAACTGCATCCTATTATTCATCTACCTTTCCCCCCCACCCCCATTATTTTTGATTTTCTGCCTGGAACTCTCTTTCTCCTCTAGCTTGGAAAACAACTAGCTTCCCAGTGAGTCAGTGAGATTTATTTATACGGATCAGCAAGTCATCAATTTGATTTTCAGTATTGATCAACTTGAACTTCATTAACCATTTTTAAAAAGATGAAGTTATTATACTTACAATGTCCTTTCAACATGTGCAATATTTTTCAGTTCTGCGATGAATTATGTAGATATTTTTCACAGCGAGAGCTGGAAAGGTTTTTACATTCAGGTAATATACAACAAATCAAGATTTCTCTACCAAGAAGTCGCACAGATTTCCAGAACTTATCTCATGTTTATGTACCAGCTCTTCATGCATCTCAGCCTACAGTAGAAGCTGAGGGACTTGGCAAAATACCATTGCAGCAGGAGAGGAGATACAGCAACAACAGCGACCAAAAAAAAAAATGTCTTTTCTTCTATTTTGATTAGTTATATTTCTTCAGACAAGCTAGAGGTAGATCTGTTCGTTCGTACAAGCTTCAGGCTGGAAAGCTTGCAGAGACTGCTAATGAGGATGGGCAAAGCCTCACATAACTTGGCGATTACCATGACTGACAATTAATATTAAGGTGCAACCTTCATCCCAGCGCAGAGATAAAGCCAGAGCTGGAGAGCTGCAGCTGTAAACGTTCCTCATAAAAAGTGAATTCAAATGGCTTTAAGCTAAACAAGTTTCACGCGTATTATTTGCGGTGCTAACAAACCAAGCCAGTCGCCAGCAGGTAAGTGTAACTGCCTTCAGATGAAGCATTTCAGAGAATGCCTTTTCCAAGGCAAATTGTGGCCAAAATAACTCGCGTAGAAGTGTTTTCAACTACCTCATGCTTACAAATGGAGAAAAAGGGAAATACTTGTGAGAACTAAATTAGCCTAACCTAAAAATAAGATTCATGGGATACTAGTTAGTACTATGAAAACGGAAAGTGTTCCTGAACTTGGAAGTATGACAATAAAAGATTGAAAGCTTTATTGCTTTTTTTTTTTCTTTGTTTTCTTTAGAAAAGCTTGAAGGAAGCAGGCTAACGGAGCTAGAGTGCCTTAAAAAAATTACCAGCCAAGAATCAGAGGGGTTTTTTTGTGTGTGTTCAGCGGAAAGGAGGCAAGGGCTTACTTCGCTTTTTAGCCGAGGCAACCCGGTAACGATAGACTTGAGTAACGACATGCATCCCTAGCGAGGCGTGGGTTTCCGCAGCCGGCTTACTCAGACACCCAGAGAGTAGAGCCTCCCCCTCTGGGGGTGTCTCGGAGCACTACAATAGCAATTCAGCTTTCCTCATGTGCCTGCAAGCCATGTATTTCCATGCTCCCAAGATTATCAGAAAGCTTGTAAGTGTTCATAAGTCAGAATCCTGCTTGAAGCATCCAGCAAGCTCTAACTTGTGGCTAGAAAAAAAAAATCACATCCTGAAGGAGGCAAACAGCTCTGCGCTGCCATCAAACTCCTATACTAACTAGTTTGGGTACACGGTGAACATGAAGATACACCTATTATTGCCTGTCGCATGGCAATGCAGATTCCATCTAGCGTACAAATCCACACAAATTATGTAAATACTGCCTTGAGAAGTACTGTGGTCCTTCGACATTGTAATTCCAAGAACAGTGCTCTATGGCGCACTCTATTCTATAAAATGTCAGGCTAATCATAGCAATTTGGCTTTACGAGTGTTGCCAAATCTCCTAAATGAAAGTAAAAACGTGGATAGAAGTGTTTTGGATGAGTCAATTACACACCTACCTCTCTTCAAAGGACAGGCTAAGAAATTCATTACATCTGACTGACCACAATAACAAACTATTCCTAAGGAGAAAAAGAGCACTTGTTTTAAATCCTGAAAGCAACGCTGTTCTGTGCTTAGGTGTTCTTTATTCCTCTCCTCTTCACTGATACTTGGATAATTCAGGGGACACCTGGTTCTTGTGTAACCTTGAGGAGTAAGACTACATCAAACTGGAGTCTGATTATTTTTCAGCCCAAGACAAAAAAAAAAAAAAAAAAAGCCCAAATCTCTCATCTGAGCCACCAAGAGCAGTTTTTACTTCCACGCTCACCCAAGAAGCAGGTCATGAAAACAGCATCTCCACCAAACTCATTGCCCTAGATCCAAAGCCCTTGGCACTCTACTCAAATGGGAGCCGTGCGTTACCGGCGTGCATGGGACAGGAGAGAGAAGGATGTCCCACAACAGATAGAATGTGCGTATCGTTGGCTGCAAAAGGAAAAAAGCACGATGCTATTATTGCAAGCAGACATTCAGCACAAGAAAAGGAGCTGCTATGTAGAGAAAAACTGAATGGCGTACAGGAACAGTCAACAGAAACAACCCACCTTTGGGGAAAGATGAAAAACAACATCTGTTCAAAATGCTATTTACAAAACACATTTCACAAGTGCCTGTGTGGTATTAATGCTTGTCTCAAAGTCCTTTCTTGCAGCATCCTTGCCAACTCAGAAGATCGTATCTGCATAGTCTCATATCCTGCCCTACTCAATCTAGGTAAATAATGAAGAGGAGTACTTTGAGAAACTGTTTGTTTAAAATTACTCTCTTGAGAATTAAATGCCAAAAGGAAATATGAAAATGGTCACTCCTACACATGAGAGTGACTAGCTGATTCAAAATTGTGATTTATTTTTAATGAGTACGTGTGCAAACCTGAGTCATGTTCTTTATCTTTAGATAAAATTATGCTTAAGATAAAATTGGACACCACCGCTCTATTCAACTTTGTGGTCAGAGAAATCCATGGCTTTTTGGCCTCAAACCAGAGCCCTGTTTTGGACCATCAGCTTCTTGTTACCTAGCAAGTGGATTGGCATCACCCCACCAAGCAACTAGGAATGGGCATTTCAACACATGTAACTGTTTCTCCCTTCAACACCACTTTTGCAGGTGTGAGAAAAAGAGAAAAAAAAACAGGTCCACAGTGAGACTTCAACTGGAAATGTTTCAGAAGTCTCTTTCCTTTCAGAGCCTTGCCTCGTCTGTCTGGCCAGTAAATTCTGTGAATAACACAGCATTGTAACACACTTTGGAAGAGCGCAAGAAGTTTTAGCAACAAGCCTGTTAAATGATGAAAAAAAAACCTCTATTAATGAAAAAGCTTTTCAGGAAACAATTGCTTCCTCAAAGCAGCAAAGTCACCTCCAATTAACCAACCTGTTATTTTGCAGCGGGCAGGCTGCGAGTAAGCCAGTACGTTCAATCTCATGCGATGCTGTGGCCAAAATGGAGTCTGGATATTCACGTAATGCTTACTTCTACTGCCTTCACTTGCCTGGAAATAGTCCCAGGCAGCATGCCCTCTGCTTCCTCAGTCCTTCTGCATGATGCACGGCACTGACCGTAGCCTGAAACCAAGCCAAACAACGCTCCGTCGTAAGCTTTCCAGGCAGTTCATCAAGTACAAGAGCATCTTATCTGGAACTTGCAACAGGAAGGGAAAATTCTTTAATATATTCCTTTAATTCAGAGGGAAGTATTTGGAGCTTGTTTCATTACTAGCAATATACGTTGCTTGTAATAGAACTCTTCTTTCCTAAGACAGAGACTAGATTTGGTTCTCTTGAATCCCTTACACCCGAGTCCAAGTGAAGAATCCGACTCTCCTCTGAAATACAACATCCCCACACTCAGAGGAAACCACAGAGCGCTGTACAAGTGTAATTATCAAATCTACTAAATATTTAGACAATGGAATTTCTGTTATCACTGCGTTAGAAACAAGTCCCTTGATAACAGGAATAGCCTTGCAGCAAGCAGCGGTCTCCCTTGGGAGCTCTCTGTGCGGCAGATGCTGTTATGCATCACAAACATGCTACGCTCTATCATCCGATGAAACGTTCAACTTTCCCCTCTGCAGGAGGCCAAGAGGATTTCCCAAGTCACATGACAAATTAGAGCATTTTCATTCCAAAAAAGGAACCGCATTTTTGTTTTCCCCTGAGAAATCTCTGCACGTTTTCAGTTCACCATTATTTCAGGGAGAAATTACTTTTCCCTGCCAGCCCTCCCTCCCATCTATCCCCCACACAAGAATCTACGATGTTTCTGACAGGTTCCCAATTAATTTAAATTACTTTAAAAAGGTTACTGCTGCATTGCATATTGACTGTGTCTGAGTTTTTGTCTAAAACCAGAAAACATGAATGGGCCACTGTATATCAATTTGTTCTCGGTGGTAAGCGTTACGTACCAGACCCCAGCTATTACTTTCTAACACACAACTTGGAAGATCCCCGAGTCACTTTTGCGCTATCTTGGACAGCCTATTTTCTCTTAAAATCTTCATTTGTCAGAGTAGTATTTGAAATTCTCACTTTTGGAATGACTTTGCCAGGCAGAAAGCTCACTATCACTTAAGTCCAAACGCCTAAGAAAAATGACATGGGTAAATTATGAGGATGTATCTTAATGGTTTAAGTGGCAAGAACAACTCTATTTTTACAGTAATCTGTCACAAGTACTTTCTTTAATTTCGAGACATACCTTAGAGTCCACTACTCTGATTAAACATCACAACCTGCATTCTGGCTGACGAACATCCATTTGCTATTCCTTCTACAGATTTCAGCTGCAAATCAAAAAGAGCGCAGCATCATTAGAAGTCATTTTTGGCAAAAGAAAAAGAGGGCTTAAGACAATTATCACCGTGCCTTAACGAGGGGGTCTGCGGTACGCAAGTCGAGCGACAGGTAGGCACACAGATGAAGGAAACCACGTAGAAGAGAAGAGCAGCTGACAAGGAATAAACAGTCACGGCTCAGCAGATACCGCCAATTCACGTTTCAGCTGACAGCAAGCAAGCCCATATGTCAAGGGAGTACCTACCTCCTGCTCATCGGAAGCTATACCTTTCACAAATCATTGACAAAGCCATGAATTTACAAGGACCATATGTCAGGTTCTAACGGAACAGTTCTTAAAGTTGCTCTTCCAGCCATTTCCAAAACACACAAGTCTCAAATGTAGAAACAAGCCATCTCCATTACTACATTTAGGGAACACATTTTTCCTTAGCAGCTCCAAGGTACAGTAATAATTGACATGAGCTCATCCAAATAAACTCATTCTGCAGCTTAAGGAAACATGATGTTCTCCGTAACAAAATAAAATAAGGAAAGCTTTGCCTAGCTCAGTGCTTCTCAAGGTAAGACTGTGATGCAGAACGGAGAAAACATGGAGCAACTTCAGGCTCTTTTCCAGCAACCAACCTAGAAAATTGAAGGATGAACTGGAAACCCCCCTCGCAATCTGGAAGGAAAGGATGCTTTTTGCCAGCCACCGACCCTACGGTCACGTCACTCATGAACCGCTTGGTGAGCATCCCCACCTGAAATTGCACACACATCGATCCAAGAAATCCAGTTATTTTGCGTTCTCCCTTCCAACCCATGTATGTCAACTAAAGTGAAACCCACTAGCAAAGGTGTCCTCGCCTAACTCCATACTGAGATGCTCTGCAGTGAGCAGCTCTGTGCGGTGCCCATCCGATGGAGTGCTCCAGGGTCCCCTGCTCCTGCACACAAACAGAGGAACAGATCCTGCTCCAAGGTACAAGGCTTACCACTTTTAGCTGCCAAGCACTCTCTTTCCCCCCACTTCTACAATCTCGCACCACTTGGAGTCTATGTAACCTTTGGATAACGGAAGGAGCAGCAAGCTACATACACGTCTTGGGACCGACACTACATAAACTAGCAAAATTGTTACCATAGCATTATTCCAAAATCTTCTCAAAACAGCAATATGTTCCACAAAGCTTTTCTTAAACCCTATAAAACTTCTTCGGCTATGACCTCGGAGCGCATTATTTTATTCCCAGTAGGCTGCAGGACAGAATGCAAGACCGACAATCACCCAGAGGGTATTTTATGGCGGTTGCTCCCTGGTAGATCCTTCCCAAGTTATCTATCCAAGTGAAATCTGAGTTTTAATTATTCCAATAAGCAGTTTCAGAGATTTTACAATTTCCTCATCTCACAGCAGTCCCTTCCTCCTGGGGAAGCCAACAAAGCAAATTGCTGAAAGAAGCTTGTTTGCTGGGGTTTTTTCCTCTCCTGCTTATGCAAGTTGTTCTACATTTCCTAATTCCTTAAGAGCTGCCAAGAACGCAGAAAAAGATAGCAGACATGCTTCGTATTTTACATGAGACGTAAGCGATACCCCATAGGCTCGCCCTACCAGAAAGTAATTCCACATCACATTCAAGTGCTGAATATTTTCATCTTCATTAAAATGACAACTCATTTTGATGACCAATTGAGACCTTAATAACAGGAAGAAAACCCTTTGCCAAAACTTTAATAGAAAAGGGACAAGTAATTTTCTTTTCATCATTAAATACTCAAGGACAAAACAGTCCTTAAAGCCAGATTGGTCTCATTCGCCCTCAAAAAGCAAGTACCAAAGTAAGAGGAAAACCACATCAGCAATATCACAGGTGGTCTCTCACCCAGAGAGCACTTCAGAGCTTAGACGTATTCCTCCGTGGCGAGTGGAGAGCACACAGTTTCATCTAGTAAAATTGTCAAGGGCAGTTCCTCATCCCACACAGGGCTACCAGAGGCCACGGGAGCAGAAAGCAGCAGTTGGGACCTCAGAAAGAGCCACCACCAGCTGACACTACAATAAATAGGGGAATAAAAGAATAAAAAGATAGCCACCCAACATCTAAAACCATTTCTACTCTTCCACGGACCTACAAATGGGAGAATAATTTAAATTACAGATTTGTGTCATCTGCATGCCATTTTCTAGAACGGCAAAGAAGTGACTCATAGCACAAATCTGAAATGAAATCATAAAAGTTACGTTTTGCCCTCAAGACTGGGTGGGACCCGATTGCACCAAAAGTTTCATCTTTAAGATTCGTCTAAAAACAGGTTTAGAAAATGAACAACAATATATTAATTTTTTTTTTCTTTTCCAGGCTTGACTCTGGTAAGGAGAGCTAGACCCATCCTGTCTGAGGGCACCTGAGAAACACTCCCCATAGGGAAGGAGATCTGTCCTGAATTTTTTGTATTAATGACTGGATCAAATTTACTACACCTGTAACTTCCTTTCCCATCACGGACCCTACACAGAAAGTCTTGATTATTCCCACAGGCTGAGTTATAAATAATAATAATAACAAAGTATATCATCCCATAATTGGCAAAAAACCCCAACATCTACCCCTTTTCTGTACAGCGCTCCTCTTTCACATAAGAAGAGACCTGGAAGGGTGCTCTCCGGACACTACCAAGTAAAGCTTTTTTCCTATTCACTGAATGAACAAGCACATCAAAAGCTACAAAATGCCTTTTTTTTTTTTTTTTTAAATTCAGCTTCCCTTCAAGACATATTTTGCTCTGTAAGAATGAATATGATCAAGAGAATGTTCCAGCTGCTTTCATACACCAAAAATACTTGCTGGTCATCTCCCTCTAAATTTTTGTTCGGGGACAAAAAAAAAATCCCAACACAATCTAACAAAAAAAGGTAAAAAGCACAAAATTTTCAACTTAGTACTGGTATCCCATTGCTGTATAATTAGCTAAGGGCAGATTCCCTCCTCTCATTTGAAGCAAAAACGTTGAAAAAGTTTTCTTTCCTTCTGAACCTTTCCAAATAGCGTTGAGCTGTAGCCTTCCCTCCGGCGGTAAACATGGTACGAGGCAGCAGACCTTGCTTAGCCTTGCATTTTAATCAATTTGGGCAGCACTGGAGCGGGCAAGGGGTAATGGCAGCTACAAGAAATCGTTATGTTTTCGCCACCCCCTGCCAGGGTGAGGCGAACAAGGGGTCAGCAGGGCAGCGAGTGTGGGCACGCGGGAAGAAGCAGGAGAAAAGGGAGGTTTGGGGGAGAGACCCATCTTTATAGTCAAATCAAGTCTTCCTAGGGCTTCCTTGACATTATAAATGTTCTGCTGGGTTGGTATTTATTTACATTGCAGCTCAAGCCACATCCCATCTTGACTTTCACAGTGACACCAGATGCATCTCTTACTGGTCTGCAGCACACACATCACCGCTCCTATGGATGTCCCAGCATGGGAATCAGTTGAGGTCGGGGTAGGCAACAAGTGCAGCCAAAGACCGGGTGAGAATAATTCTTTTATGCCCCTTCAAACCACTGGGCAGCCACCAGTTCTTCGGCTTTTTAACCATTCATTTGAAAACGACGATCAGCAGTGAGCAAGGCCAGGACAACAGAAGTTCAGTGAATTAAAGCAGCCCACTGGTTTCCATCCTCAGCAAAAATACAGACACCACACCAAAATATTCTTCCAAACCTCACCATCCTTGCAGCCAGTCACTGCTACTATGTGAGTTTTGTGAGCCCCAAGCTTCATCTGTTAAATAAACTTGTTTCAAGAGATGGGCAACAGTAGGGCAATGAACTGTTGCTTGTGACAGCAAGGGCTTGAGGTGGTTACAGGGGCTCACCAGGGAAATTATTACCATGATACTGAGCAACAGCTTCTCTGGAAGTGGATGCTGCAACAGTTTCAGCCATAGCATGGGGGTGGGGGGGAATTAAAAATATCACCAAATACGCATTGTATCTATGCCAAGCAAAGGACAGCTTCAGCATGATGTCCATTGCATCCTCCTCCCAAGGTTTCTCACATCCCAGGCCACCTTTCCCTGCTACAGAGTCCTCTTGTCCTTGCAGGATACGCTCTCTACGGCGTCCTTGATACGGGGCTACTTGCACCAAAATCCTACCTCACTTGGAGGTCTGAATGACACAAGTAATCCTGGTCCTCACCTGGAGCAGATAAAAATCTACAGGTTGCCAGATATCTACTTGATAAATTTGGCTGCAGGTCAATGTGGTGTAGTATTTCCTTTTTAGGCTTAAAAGTTGTCACTGGGAGCCATTATTCCTGATCTACCCAGAGTTGCCAGGATTAACTACCATAGGAACGCCACATACAGCCGAGCCCTTGATTTTCTACAAGGATTTTTTCCAGATCTGAACCAGCTGATTACATACCGAGCCAACATAACACAACCACCGGCCGCATGCACTGAGAAACGCAGTAACAGGAGACTCTAATCTTTGTAGGAAGAAAGCCACGAAGATTGGGCATTCAACATGCAAAAGCAGAGCATTTAATTTAAGTCCTTTGTCTACCACCGCATATCTGAGGAAGGTTTGTAGCTTACTTTGTGAACCTTTTCCACAACGGACCGCTTCCCAGCCTTACCGCATCTCAGTGGTGGGGAGCGCTTGCCGTTGCAGGAGTCAAAGAAGGGGCTTCCCCTTCTTCGTAAGGAAGTTTCCTCCGAGGAACATCCACTTCCATTCTCTCTCCACGCTCCTCTGAGGGCAAGCTGTCTAACAGCAAAATAGCAGCAATTTTTGCATTAAGCACCAGAAATTAACGCAGGACAAGGGTCTTAATTAGTAGGCAGTATCGTGATTTATGGCTGCTATGCTTCCCAGCAGTTTATAGCCCTGCAAATGCCACTAAACTGAGAAATGCCACCTAACTGCCCACCAAGCACGCGGGTCCATCCCGGTTCCGCTCCCATTGCTTAAAAAGCCGGTGCACGGGACTGCGCATTCGTACCCCACGGCACACCTTGTAACAGCCCGACCCTCTGCTGACCAGCACCAGCCAGGTTCCTCCCCGCCGCTCTTTCTGCTTCTCCATCCTTTGCCACTTCTTGCATGTAGCTGGTGTATAGAAAAAGAAACCACTGACAATACTTTTATTCCACCTCATCTTGATTGCCGATACCAACATTTGCCATTTCTGGTCTTCCCACCACAAGAAGCTACCTTGGCCCAATTAATCAAACCACCTCTCTCACCTCCCATCTTCACACGTGTGTCCTCCCAGCAATGCATCAGATCTCCACAGTTCCCTCCTAACGAGAAAGCGCCTACAGCACCAATTTAAAACAAACACCAATACTATTGATGTTTCGCTCTGCGAACTGTTCAGCCATACTCATCTCCAAAGCTGTAGCCGTCCACTCACTCCCCCTGATGGTACAACTCCTCCAGCCCTACTGCTGTAGTTTCTCCCCTGCAAAGGTGCTTGCTGACTCTCTGCAAGGCTTCTTCCGCTCTCATGTGTGTGTAAGCAAGTCTGGGAGAGTGGAAAGAGATTCAACCTCAGACACTTCCGCTGTAAGTCCATTTATTCCGCTCTTCCAACACTACGGATGCTCCAGCCCCACTTTCGACGTGGTTATGCCAACTGACTCCCTCCTTGCCCTTCACAGCCATCCCGCAAGGCACAACATCATCTCTTTCAGAGAGGAAATCCACAAGTAAACACTTCCTCCTACCTGCTTCTTCCCATTCCGAGCTCAGCAAATTAATTTCTCCTTCAAATTTTCTGTGTCCTCCTCCCGAGAACTCTCCCACCCTGCGATACCGTTCACCTAGGACGGAACATGAAGACTCGCTGCGTCCCCCATAAGCCCACCTCGATATGCAGAGCCCGCTGACCTTTCCCAACTCTCTCAGCTTTCAAAACTCTTAGGAGAGCTATGAATGCTTTGCCTCATTCAAGCCCCACATCTCCCAATATTACTGTATTCCCATCTGGACCTTCATAAACCAAGTATTTATCCAAGAGTTTGGACCTCCTTGTCCTTTCCACTGTTTGACATTATCATAACCTCGTTCTTTACCCTTTACCCATCCGGAGGGGTGGTTTGTTGGTTGGTTTGTTTGTTTTAAAGTACCGTCCTCCCACAGAAGGTCCAGGCTCTTCCAACATATTTCATAGCCCTTTTGAAAGAACTCATCCATAAGACCATTTAGCATTTCCGCCCTATTTCAAGAAAGCCCGTTTAATTTATCGCCTCTGCTAGAAACCAGCCATCCTGAGAAGTAACAGAGTAGAATTTATTGTACCACAACCAATACTGCGCAGACATAGCTAAGGTAATCGCTCTATTAATTACACCTATATTACACAAACTCTTCCTACCTATTTTCTCCTACCATCTATCTACTCAGGAAGCTAATAGGGTCCAGTCTTGCCACAGAGGAGGATCAATTCTTCATCAGCCATAACTGATTGATGTGAGTCTAACCTGTCCTAGCCACCTCCAATAATGGGGACTGAACAACTTTCCCAGGAAATAATTCAGCATTTCACTATTCTTACTGTCAGTAAAGAGATTCCCAGCACCTAACCAAAGCCTTCTGTAAGCCCGTCTCCTGCCCAATACAGATTTTCTGTTTTTCTGCCTCCTCTTTGTGGCAAACTCCTTTCGATTTTCTCTTCATTATGAAGAGCTCCAGCCACTGTAATTTCTCCTTGGAGATCATTTGTTCTAGGATTCGGCAGCTCTCGGGTCTTTACTCTCTCCCACCGGTCCACATAGTTTCTCAAGTGCAGCGTGATGGAAAGGATAACTCATCTTTTCTGTGAGGAGGTAAAGAGGCCCATGACAGATTCTGTCAAAAGGAGCGGTTAGAATACCGGGTACCGACCTGCTCGGAGCAAGCTTTCACTCGATCACCAGGTTCACTGGGACACTTCACCATTCTACACCAAGCGAGCTGACTTGCGTACAATCTCCCTACTGAAAAGAAGAAAACCCTCAAAACTAATCACTGCACCACCACAAATGGCTAACAGCCAAGCTGCCAAAATTCAAAGAGCATACCCCAACCCGTACTACAGGCAGAAGAACTTTCTAATCATCAGTTCACGGGACACCAGCAAAATCCTTCTTCTTCCCCCAGCACCCAAAGGAGACGGCTTTGACAGGACAATTTTAGCGTGCTCCTGAGCATGCCCACGCTTCAGCCCCATCCGCTCAGCTGGGGCCACAGCAGCAGCAAAGGATCCCCGGCAAACGCAAGGGATTCGGGATGGTTTCTTAATGGTTGTTTTTAATCGTCTTGCACGCTACGCTACGCTTAGCCCGATTAGCAAAGTCAAGCATGAATCTGAGTCTCAGTTAAACTAATCACAAATGTCAACTTAAGTGTAGATAAATAATTTATTGTTTTCCGGGTCGGAGACTGCTAAAAGCAACAACTCAAATGATAATTACAAAAGCTGAAAAGGCTGTTCCACACCTGACCAGAAGCGAGGGTGCCGGTGGCCTCACTTGTCAGTTCAGTATTGACAAAGTCTGAAGACAACGCTTGCAGAAATCACGCTTCACACATGTGAACGACCGCACTGCAAATACGGGACTGATGCAATTGAGACACTCAATATTGACAGAACCTCTGGCATCCCATCGCTGCGAAAACACACTGGCACCGTAAGAGGAACTACCGGCACCCCAAAGATACGAGGCATGAACGCTTAGCTGCTCTTTAAAGAGCACCCTAGGGACCCGGCATTGTATCCGCGATTCCGACGGAGCTCAGAGCCCCGCTCCATCCCCCGATTAATACAGGATTTCAGTGGCTTTATGTAGTTTCGCGATTAGTTGCTTCAGCAAAACAACAAGTGAGTGACAGGCAGCTTTTTTTATAGGCAGCAATAAAACAGATTGTGGCAAAAGCTAGAAGAATATCCCACAGTTACATACTGTTCCCTTAGTTTAAAGAAGGGGGGGTAAAAAAAAAAAAAACAACACCAACCCTCCCGGTATTTTTAGCAAATCTTTCGAGCTCCAAGATGCAACCTGCCACCTTTACAGTTTTTTTCCGCCCCAAGACACATAGTAAGCGACGCGCGTGCTGCCGGTCTTCTCTTTCCTGGCAAAGCCGTTAAGCGTGCTGCTGCTGCAGGGGAAGCAAACAATATTGGGCTTTTTTTGACACCCCCAAGCCTCACCGACCTGGATGACAGCGCCTGGGAGAGGATTTGAGGAGGCCCCCCCCACCTCCCCCGAGCGCCTCTCCCTCGGCTGACCTTGGGGGCGGGTGGCAAAAAGAGAAAAAAAAAAAAAAAAAAAGAGGAAAATGATAAAAAAAAAAAAAAAAAAAAAAGCGAAGGGGTGCGGGGCACTTGCGCTCGCCCTGCCCCGCTGCCCTGGGCCGGTGCTGCCTCACCCCCCCCGCGCCCGGCCCCGGCGGGGGCTGCGCCCCCCCCCCCAAACCCCCCCCCCCCGCGCCCCGCGCGCCCCCCCCCCGGGGGGGGGAACCGGCGGCGCGGCGGGGGGGGGGGGCGCCGTTCCCGGCGGCGGCGGGGGGGCCGGGGAGTGCCCGCTGGCGGAGAGGGGCCGGGGGCTCGGCTGCCGCCGCCCGCCCCGCCAAGTTTCGCCCGGCGCCCCCGGGGGCCACCGCCTCCCGGGGAACGGGGCGGAGGGTGGGGGAGCCCGGGCCCCCCCCGCCGCCCGCGGCTGGCCGGCACCGCGCCCGCCCGAGCCGGCCGCCGCCTGAAGGGCACGGCTCCCGCCTCACTCACCGTCCGGTGTCGCTGCTGCTGCTGCTGCTGTTGGCGGCGCCGCCCCAGCGCCGGGAAGCAAGCGGCCGCCGTCAGCGCGGCGGGGCGGCGGCAGAGGAGGAGCGGCAGCGCTCGCCCGCCGTGGCCGCCATCGCCGCCCCGCGGGGGGGCCCGGGGCGCCTCGCCGCCGCGTGAGTGCCCTGCCCGGAGAGGCGATTGGCCGCTGACTTCCCTCTCCCGCCGGCGGTGGGCGGGGCGGCGCTCGGGCTGGAGGGCGGGGGAACGCCTCAGCGGGGCGGGGCCGGGGGCGGGGCCGGGGCGGAGCCCGAGGGGAGGGGGTGCGGGGGGGGCAGGGGGTGCCCGAGGGGAGGGGTGGGGGGGGGCAGGGGGTGCCGGGGGAGGGGGTGCGGGGGGGGCAGGGGTGCCCGAGGGGAGGGGGTGCGGGGGGGGCAGGGGGTGCCCGAGGGGAGGGGTGCGGGGGGGGCAGGGGGTGCCCGAGGGGAGGAGGTGCGGGGGGGGCAGGGGGTGCCCGAGGGGAGGGGGTGCGGGGGGGGCAGGGGGTGCCCGAGGGGAGGGGGTGCGGGGAGACAGGGGGTGCAGCAAGGGGGTCGGGCTTTGCTCCCAGGGAACGAGGGGAAACAGGCTCAAGTTGTGCCAGGGCAGGGTGAGGTTGGACATTGGGAACAATTCCTTCCCCAAAGGGCTGTCAGGCCCTGGAAGGGGCTGCCCAGGGAAGGGGTCGAGTCCCCACCCCTGGGGGGATTGAACAGCCGGGCAGAGGCGGTGCTGAGGGCCAGGGTTTGGGGGTGGGATGGCAGGGGTAGGGGGAAACGGTTGGGGGAGCTTAAAGGGCTTTGCCAACCCAAACAATTCCGTGATTCTGTAAGGGAGGCTGCAGAGGCACCACTGTGGCCCTGGGGATGCAGCGTGGGGGAGGCGCAGGGATTTGGGGTGCTGGGTCAAACCAGCATCCCGCCCCCATGGCAGTTTCCATGAGTGATATAAAAAGTAGGTGATCAAAATACTTATATTTTTATTTTGCAGAGAAAGGAATGTACACGCGTACGTGATGAGGTTGGGCCACCAGCGTAGACCTTGCAGCATCTGGGCTAAACAAGCAATGTGTGCTCAGCTGTTTCTTGAAAGGTGATTTTCTTGGATTATTTTTCTTAGAAAAGACTTTTCCCTTCGGCCCGGGAGTTGTTACTGCTGGCGGCTCCTTTTTAATTCCTGGGAAAGAATAGTCGGGAAGGGAAATGAGCCTATCGATTTTAACACTGGAAGTGGCCCCAGAATTGCTCATTAGAAAATGGAGCTGTAAAAAATATTAATGCCTAAGCAGTTCCCACGTGCAGCAATACCGTTACAGCTGAGACTGAAAGGAATTGCCTTGCCATAAAGCAGCTGGGATCCTGTATTATTATTATTATTACTTTTTGAAGTCAAGGAGCCCGCATTCTCACTGCGTGGAACGATTGGGATGCACCTTCTCCTGGGAGGTGAGGAGAGGAGGATGCTCGGGAAAAGGAGAGGCACTGGAAATTAATGGTGAGAAAACAGTGACGAGGCTGGAGGTTGCCAAAATCATCAGGAACACGTGCTCTGAGAGACTCCAGCTGTTATTTCCCACCCCTGTTTGCCACCAAGACCTTCTGAAAATACAGAGGGGAGCACGACTGGGTGATGGGGTGACACGGGTGTGCTTCAGCCATCACCCCCACCCCAGCACCTTCCTCCTTCCATCCCCACTGGCCTCCAGCTGCCTTCTTCCTCTTCCCCTTCCTTTCCCATGCTCTGCCTTCGCGTCCGCTCAGGTGCTGAAGAGTTGTTCTCAGCTTTTCCCCAAGCAGTGTAATTTTGGAGCCACACAGCTCAGCCCTGAGCAATCCTCCACCCAAAGCCTCCCAAGACACTCCGCAAGGCTACCGGCGCCTTTCTGGCTGGGTTTTCCTGCAGGGATGGGTTTTCCCTTCCTTTGTCGGTTGGATAAAAGTGATTGAAGCCGTTGTGTCTCAACTGTGTCCTTCTGGAAGTATTTACCTATGGTCTTTCCAGCGTAGCACGTTTAGCACTTCAATAATTATTTGCTTTTTCTTGCAAGATCAAGGAGACCTATTGCAGCAGCTGCTCTCAGCTCTGCGCCTGGAGGGCAAGCGGCACAACCCACTTCTGAGGGCTTCCCAGGTCAAAACCAGCAAATGCTGGAGGACAGTGGCTCGCTTTCAAGACACCAATGCTCCTGAGATGGGCAGGAGAGAGCCAGACCCGAGGGCACACAGCCTAGGTGCTTGCAAAGACAAATTTGGATGGAAGCTTTGCTCAAGCCCTGCTTGTAGTGTCACCCTCTCCTTCCACAGTGACAATTGACAGCAGGAGGAAAAATGCTTTAAAATAAGGATTTTGTGGAGCACAGCCCTCTGCAATGACCCCGGGAGCATCCACAGCGGAAGATGCTCCCGTGCACATATCAGCCGAGGAGCCGCCTCATGGACCGCAGGCAGGGCGTCCCTCTCCGGAGACACCAGCCTCTCCCCGGTAAGGTTTGCAGTGTCCCCACACAATGGGATTAAAAGCCTCAAAATGGCAAAACTGGGGTTAAGGCAGCTGGGAAAGGGAGATTAGAAAGGCAGGAAAGAGGGAGGAAGGAAGTCCCCAGGATGGGGAAGGTCCCCGAGAGGGCAGAGTATGCAGCTGCAGCAGCGCTTTGGGGAAGAGCCATCTCTTTGTGCCATAAACTACCCAACCCAATGCTTTTATTTTTTTGGCTGGACAAGCAGAGGTGCATTTGGGACGAGCCATTGCTGCCCTCCCCGTAGGGTTTCCTATGGGGCTTGGTGCCAGCAGCTCCAGGGGAGGGCAGGGACAGGCACGTTCAGCAGACCCTGGGCTGCCAGACCTGCCCCAACCACTCTCTCCCAGCCATTCAGATTATATTTTTAGATATTTATTTCTATTTAAAGAGGAGTTGGATGCATTCACCTGAAGGCATATTTTAGGCAGAGTTTAAATATTTCCAGGGAGTATTTCCCCTGTATTTCCCCCCAGGTAGGGGAAGACGGGCTGCGAGCAAAAGCCAAGTGTGGCAGAAAGGCCGATAATTCATTAGGAAACCTGTGCCGAGCACGTGGGTGCTCATTACAGTGCACAGAAATGGGAATTAAATGTGAACTCGGAGATCAATACCACATGCAATTTAACGAGCTGGCAGGGAATGGCTTCCCAAGAGTGCAGGGGCCAAAAGGGGGGAGAATATTGGCACCAAAATGAAACCCTGTCTTTTTAGGTCAGATAGCTCCTGGTACCCTGCTAGAAGTATCTTCCACCCAAATTCACAAAAGTAAAGCGAAGCTGTGCCAAGACAGCATGCGGGCAGGTTCGTGTTGCTAGAAGGACTCTTCCCTCCTCAACACACAAATATTCCCATGGGAAACCACAGGAAGAGACCGGATAAAATAACCGTTCCTCTGCCATGCAGCCCTGGTAAATGGCTGCAGGATGAGCCGGAGCCCCGCTGCCCCAACAGCAAAAAAAAGCAATGATAAAATGCTGCTGGTCCTCCTTGCTTTTCCTGGCAAGGTTTTTTCCAGGCATCGGAGCAAGGTGGATGATACTTGCACCTTCCCTTTGCTGCTTGCAGAGCAATAAAAAGAAAATCAGGTATTTAATGAGACTTTCTCCTGGTGCTTATAATCAGAATATTGGAAAGCTGCTCCCAAGAAGAATTGACGGGGAAAAGCACGCCAGTGTTTGCAATGAATAATATTTGGAAAGACTGAAGTGGAAAGCTAAAGCTTCAAACCCCCATCAACCATCTTGACACTGCCGACGGAGGCACGGACGCTGTCCTCCTGCAAATAAAATACTGATTTAAGAGAAAGCAAGTGTGTGATGAGCCATAGGCAAGCCCAATGCTTCAGCTCAGACCTGAGCAAGCCCCAAAGTGCTTAAATTAAATAAGCCGGCTAGGAACAAAAAAATCCCCAAATGGTCCCTTAGTCCAGGGGCTCATCACTTTTCTTCATGTTATTTAAATTTAGGATTTACCCTATTTTATTCCTATAGATGTCCAGGGCTGGCATACTTGCAAAATCCTGCATGCGGAGATGGATGGATGCATGTGCAAAATCCTGCAGGTGCATCGGGCATGCGAGGATGAGGAAATTCGGGAGGATACCAGGTCCAAGTGCATCTTATCTCCTTTTATTTAGAGGAAAGGTTGGTGCTCCCAGACTGACGCAGAGAACACAGCACAGCCCTGAGATAGGGGGTCAGAGTCTACCTGACAATAAAGGAATGGCTCCAGCCATTTTCCGTAAGCTGAGCACCGCAACGGCTGCTCGTGGAGCAATAAGATACAATGGGGAAATGCCCCTGGGCTGGGCAGGATGACAGTCCCTGTCCCATCGCAGTAAAATCTGGCCATAAACCCCGAATAACCCAAACATGCCAGCATTTGCTCGCTGCGGCGTGTTCTCCTCCCATCTCCTTTCGGGGTCCGGCATCTCCATCAGAGATGGCCAGACCTCCGCGTGCCACTGCGCCCCAGCCCCGCAGCGACCCCTCCAAGTCTCTGGCATCACCTTAAGCCTCACCAAAAGGTTCCGTCCTAGAAATCCCTGAAGCATTTTCACTGCAGGAGGGCAGCGGCAGGATTCAGCAGCCTCCCGTGTTCCTGAAGAGCAATTTCCACCTCTTTATGCCTCCGGAAAATGTATTTTTTAATGCGGGGTTCATTAAAGCCTGAAGAGAGACAACCTAAGAGGCATCTGGAAGCAACTAAAATTAAAATACCTAAAATTAGCCTCCTCAGCAGCGAATCCTCCCTCTGATCTAGATGCCGAGGCGCACATGACCCAGGCGTGCCTTTCTCATTTTCCCTTCCCACTGCCATCCCATTCCTGAGCCGCCAGGCACGGCCCCAGGAGCTGACGTGCCCAGCCATGACCCCAAAGAAAATCACACCCCTCCACTGGGTTTGCTGGGGCCCCTCCCTCGCTTCAAAAATCAGCCTCCAAAGTTTACATTTTGGGACTGTCCCATCTCAGAGATGGCTAAAAAATATGATGTTCCCCTGTTGCCACAGGAATCTTTTGGGATGGGGACTCCCAGGCGTTGCTCTGTCCTTGGGGGAGCAACACTTATTCCTCCAAATCCTGGCCACTGAGGACACCCCGCCACATTTATTTTCAAGGTGTCTCATTTCCTTCGCAGCTCCTCTGCCGTCCAAAAAACCCCCTTTCGGGTCAGGTGCTCAGGTATGTGCTTTCCCGATGGTCAGATCTTATTAGTGCATGAGATTAATTGAAATCACAGTGCTGCTGGGCTGGCGTGATGCCCTTGGTGCTGCTTTCCTCTCCGATAAATCCTGCATAGAGAGATTTATCGCGTTTAGCATCTCAGGGCAGCACCCATCACTGTTAGCAGGTGGGTGCTGCAGGGGGGATGCGCTCCGGCCAGACCCCCACGTCGTTGCAGGGTCTCCCCAAGCCCAGACAAGCCCCAGGGCTTGCAGAGGTGTTTGACCCCCGGGGAGGTCCCTGCCCCACATGCGCAGGATGAAACCCCTGGAAGGATGAATAAAACCACAGCCGCCTCGCCGCCTGCTTCTTCTCAGGCGTTTGCCATTGCCCTCATTCTCATAAAAATGAGACGCCAGATTTCCAAATAAGAAATGAAGGCATTTTCAAAGATGGGGTTGAAACAACAACAGAAGCCTCACCAGGATTTTTCGGAAGTTGGTTGTTGATGTTGAAATCACCACCGGCCTGCGGCAGCTGCTGCTCCACCAAGGCGTCCCCTCTGCCCCTGCACCTGCTCCCAGCCCCACCACCAGCGCCAGTCTGGGCACCGGCATCGGGGAATGCAGGACAGGATGCGGCATCCAGGATCCAGGCGTCTTCATATTCATTGGTAGAAGATGAAACCACTCTGGGGAGTGTTTCCGCAAGGAAATAGGTTGCACATGTAATTTTCCTTCCTTCCTTCCTTCTTTTTCTTTTTTTCCTTTTCCTTTTCCTTTTCCTTTTCCTTTTCCTTTTCCTTTTTCTTTTCCTTTTCCTTTTCCTTTTTCTTCTCTTCCCCTTCCCCTGCCCTGGGCAGCCTGTTCCAGTGCTTGACAACCCCTTCAGTGAAGAAATTTTTCCTGATGTCCAACCTAAACCTTCCCTGGCACAACCTGAGGCCGTTTCCCCTTGTCCTATTTCTTGTTGCTTGTTTCTCTTCTTTCCTTCCTGCCTTTCTCTTTTTCTCCCTTTCCTCTCCCTCCTCTCACAATGGTTTCTCCCCCAGGGTCCCCCCTGTCCATTCCAGGGGCAGGCAGCCCCTTCCATTCGGGGAGGAGTGCTGCGGGCGGGATGAAGGACCTGCTGTCCCAGTGGCAGCGGGGCACACGTTATCTTTTCTATCTCGATAAAAGGGAGCGTTTCCTACCTGCAGGCATCGTCTTGAGCCCTTCCCTGCCCTTCCCAGTAGGTGAGAAATTTGTGGTGGTGGGAGGTGTCAAGCTGGCAGCTCAGTGGAAATATTTCCCCTAGTTTTTTGTAAATATGATGGTCAACGGGAAAAATAAACCCTCCCGTGAAGATTTTGTTTGTAAATTCAATAGCCAAGGGAGGAAAACCCAGGCAGAAATAGGAGGGCATGGTTAATACTGGCCAGGCTCGCGGGCACAGCTGGGAGGGTGAGGGGTTGTTATAACAGGCCGTGATTTCTATTCCATGTCGGCTAAAATTAGTGTCGGCTCCCCTCGCCGTGGGTCTGGAGCCGGGCGACTGTTCCGGACCCCGCCGAATGACCAGCTCACAGGACACATTCCTCATGAGATAAGCCCTTTCCTTGGTTTTTAAAGTGAATTATCATTGGAAACGCATGGAAATGCTCAACCAGATATTCCAGGGGGGAAAAAAAAAATATTAAAAAGCCAGAGCAAACATTTCAGTTCATACACTGCTAAGGAACTTGCAGTTTAAGCCATCGGCACCTGAAAAATCAGATTTTCTGCATTTCTCTGGTGATGGAAGAGCTCCCTTTTCCTTCTCCTGCTGGGTTTCTGGATCTCACAGGATGTTTTGCATCGCCTGTCTGCTCCAGGCGTGTGGGCGGGCGAACGGGAGGCCCTGCCAGCATCTGAAGCGTTCACCTGGAGGGAGAGAATTACCTATTGCAGAAATAAAACTTGGGGAGATTCAACAGGGTATGGGGGAAATGGCCAAGGGCCCGCAGCCCCCGTAGCCCCTATGGACGGCTGCATTAGCCCCCGGACATTTTACATTGGTGCCTTAAACCTACACATAGGTACCTCAGACCCTGCATATAGACCCCCAGACCCTGTGTATAGACCCCTCAGACCCTATGTATAGACCCTTTCAGCTCCTGCTTATATAGGCTCAGACCCTCTAGATAGACACCCCTGCGACCCCTTCCAGCCCCTGAGACCTTATATACAAGCCCCTCGGACCCTATATACAGGCTCTTTGGGATGTATACGCTCCTCATCTCCTAAGCACAGCCTTTCAGGACCTATGTATATGGGATTTAGGATGGCAGGGTTAGGTTAATGGTTGGACTTGATGATCTTAAAGGTCTTTTCCAACCTAAACGATTCTATGATTCTATATGGGCCTCAAGATCCTGTATGCAGAGCTTTCAGAACTTACATATAAGCCCCTGAGACCTCATGTACAGGTCTTTCAGGCCCTATACATAAGCCCCAGGCCCTATAGAAACGCTCCTCATGCGGTATATACGTGCATTTCAGGACCTATGCATAAAGGTGCCTGGGTCCCTATACAGAGCACTTTCAGGACCTGTGTATAAGACCCTGAGACCCTACACACCGGCCTCCCAGGACACCTATAGACGTGCCCCCCCCTTATACTGGCCCCTCGGGCCCTCTACGGCTCGCAGGCGCTACACCCGCCCCGCCCCTCCGCCCCAGGCCCCGCCCCCCCCGGCCCCCCCCGGCCCCCCCCCCCCGGCCCCCCCCCCCCCCCCCCCGCGCGGCCGGGGGTGGGGCCGCGCGCTCCGGCGGGCCCGGTGCCCGGGCCAAGCTCGCGCGGCCGGGCCGGGCCGGGGGGTCCCGCCCGCTCCCCTGCAGCCGGCGGCGGGGCCCGGCGCCTCTGCTTGGGCTGGGGGGGGGCCGGCCGGGACCCAGGCCTGAGGGAGAGGCCCGGGGCCCCGGGTTGGGGTGGGGGGGGGGGGCCCCGCAGTAAACGTAATTTCATCCCCTGTGAAGTAACCCTTAGGGTTATAACTTAGGGGTTTTAGCCCGTTAGCTTTTCCTGCTGGGAAAGCCGCAGGAGTAGGCAGGATCCCCCTGGGCGGGCCGGGGCCTGGGGGGGCCTGCCAGGAGTGTTCGGGGGCGGGGGGGGCATTGTCAGGGCCGGGTGGATTATTGCTGTACGTTATAGCTAACGTCAAAGCAGTTTTTTCTTAATAACCCTTTGTTAGGCAAACTTTTAACTTCAGTGAATGCCCAGACTGCGTTTGATGTGCGGCTTGACTTTGGAAAGATCTTCCCGGGTGAATGTGAGTTAATAAAGTACCGGGAGTATAGAAAGGCCTGATCTTCCTGGAGGCTTGATCTCTGTGTACTGTATTTGCTTGAGTTTAATGAGCTGCTTGGGAAAGGTGGGGTCTGCTGAGTGGGGTGGGTAGGTCAAACAGGGCAGGGTTTTTTTGAGGCTTTCTCTCCTAGAAACTTGAGTGCCAGCTCGGACTTGAATTAAAGTAAAGGCCTGGCTGGTTTGTGTTTTTTTTAAATCACCTGCATGACCATTTTTTCCTTCCTGTTTTTATTTGGTGAGCAGTCTGGGATGCGAGTACTGAGGCCGATGTGTGAGCACTAATACGCAGAGCGTGACTGCCAGAAGGGCAGCGCGTTGCCGGCAGGAAAGAGTTATAACCTTTATTATGTTTTTTTTCCTTGTTTTTAGGAAACAGCTCTGCAAGTGCTGAGAAATAATTCCCAGCGTTCTTCATAACCACCTGACCCGCAAGCTGGGAGCAAATACGCTCACGCTGCAGGTAAGGGTGGTGTTGCTGCCTGCTGGGATGTACAACTCACAACATGCTGTGGCCGTGTTCTCATGTACTTTTAACTCTGCTGAACTAATCATCTGGCTGATGTTTACCCTTAAATCTCCCCTATTTTGAATTCTTCTTCTTCTGAAGCGTTCACCCAGGATCTTCCATAAAGCTGTAGGAAAATAGGTTGCCTTTCTGTAGTGTGAAAAGTTGTGCTGACTTTTCTGTTGCAAGGGTTGGGCAGCGCCGTGTGATTTGTAAGGAGGAGCGAAGCAGGCATGGGAGCAAGCTGTGGAAGAAGTGTGCTGCCTGGACCTTCCTGTCAACCCAACCTTCACTGTGCCACTTTCATAAAATATGGAAAAAAAACCCCAAACCAAAAAACCAATACAAGTCACTATTTCTATGCACTCAGTAAAAAATATATTTGAACATAGGGAGGTATCTTAAATAAAACTACAACAAAAAAACTAACCCAAACCAACTAAAGATGCTTAAACTGTGTCCACTTGGAGCAACAAAGTGTTTCTTGGCCAGCCCAGGGATATGAGGGATATGTGTTCTAGCATTATCAGTGTCCGCTTCTCTGGGACGCTGGAGGGGGTCGTGGTGGCCACCAGTTTCAGGCAGCAGCTTCTTTAGCCAATATAGCTGCTGCCAGAAGAGGGCATGGAGGGTCCTGTGGCTTATCACCATCCTCTTAAATTTTCTAGTGTTCAGCGGTATGTTAGAGTATAATGTGCGTATTCAGCAATGTATCTTAAGCTCATGTAACCCCTGTTCTTTGTTTACTCATGGAAATTGCTTGTTCTCCATTTTCTGCAGAAACTTTTGTGATACTCATTACGCTTCCTGAACTAAAGAAGTGAAATTTCATGCTCCAGAGGAAAAAGAATGGTGTGCCTTGCTTACATCGTTAATGTCTGCCTACTGGGGGCTCTCTGGAACTCCCTGTGCCTTGTTAGTCTTTGTGTAACTTCTCTCTATAGGTTCCTGTTGTGCCTTTCGGGTTGAGAAGTCAGGTTCCTGGGTAAGGTCGCAGTAGTGTTTTTAGAGGAGAGATTGTACTGTTGTCCTTGGGCAGTTTTAACGGGAGAAACCACAAGACTGGCAAATCATTTGAAGCAGTATCCCACAAGCATTGCGTTTTTCAGGTGGTATTTGAGGGAGCCGTCAGACACGTTTAGATCTACAACATGGAAACAGCCATTTTTGCATTTCTTGAGCAAAGTAACAGTTCTGTAGCAGTTGTGTTAGGTTCATTACAAAACCATGTTGCTGCATGCTGTTCCATTGGCTGCAGTAACATTCCTTGAAATGGGTGAGCTAGGATATAGAAATACTTGCTTTATTCTCCCCAAGTTTCCAGCAGCCTTGCTGGTGCACAGTATTTTAGCACAGTTCAATGCAGTAGGGCTGTGGATGCTTGTGCACAACAATAAAAAAGCGTATTTGCTAATTTTCCAGATGCTGTGCGTTCTTGCTGGGATGTTGCAGGCGTGTTAGTGAAAAAGTGTCTTGGTGTAGATGTGACTTTGGGTGGGATGATGCTGTTTGGGATGATTCAGTAGGAACCAGTCTTTGTGTGTTGTAGCCAGAGTTGTATGCCTTTGAGAAGAATATTATTAATTTTTTTTTTTAGGCAGAATGGTTTTAAAGAAAGGTGTGTTGATGATAGCATGGCTACCTCTTCATGAGGAGGATGGCTGTATAACTTTAGGGTGATGCGTTTGACACTTTTAGTAGGAAATGCAAGGATTCATAGTAAAATCTGAGTCGAAATGCGCTTTGTCTGCCTAAGCACCTGCACTCCAGAAGCCTTTCGCAGGCTTGCCCCTTAGTGAAAGATTTAAGATACTGTAAAACAGAAAAAATAGACAGCTTGACTGTTCAGATCATGCACTGTTTTACTGCTGCTTCTGTAGCAGTATCTGAAAAGTCCTTGGCTAGTAAATTCTGGGTTATCTTTGCCTTGCTACCTTGTCTGTGAGTGCAGTGACTATTTTTTTCCCCAAAGAAACCTTCCATGGAGTTTCCTTTCATCTGTTCTGGATTTAACCTCTGTCGAGGGCAGCTTTTAATTGCAGTCCCACCATTGCTTGGAGCTGGCAGTACTGCCCTGTGAAATGATCCCCATGTTTGGGGTGGCACTGCTGTGGATGTGGGGCAGGAGAAGGTAACGCGGACCAAAGTGCTGATCCTTGTAACTGGGAATGTTGAACAGCCAGGTGTGTGGGAATACACAGCTGGGGGCAGGCCAGCTACTCGTGCTGGTTTGTAATAGCCGTGAATGCGTGGCCTTAAATGCTTTGCATGAGCACCCATCAATTCATTACAGGGTTTCCTTTCTGTCCCTGCAGCCTGTGAGAGCTTGCCACCCTTCCTCTACCCACCACAAAACAAATGAGTGACTTAAAGTAATGGCTTTCGGATTTTTTTTTAAATAGAAAATAGTTGGCTTCTCTGGTGTGGGTGTTTCTTTTAAGTCTCCAGGGTCCCCAAATCTCAAATTCCTGGGTTTTTCTGTTGCTGTTAAGAGTTAATAGCTCTTTGAAGCGATACCCAAAATACTCATACAGACAGCAAGAAGGAAGATCACGGTTTGAGTTGAGCAATGCTGCACCTGACCTGTGCTTGAAACATGAGACCTGTGAATCCATGTAGTGTCATAATTTGTAGCATGCCAATCTGAGATGTAGACAAAGCTGGTCTATGGCAACATTGAAATCAGACCCAGTATCTGTATAGACTAGTTGTGTTATGTACCGCCACTTTAACATCTGTGTTTTCATTAGTTTGATGCAAACTTTCCATCTCTTGGCATCTTTGCTTCCAGAGCTAGAAAAGAGTAGTTGTATTTTATTTTTTTTTTCACTAAAATCTTAGCTGTGGTACAAACACAAGGGAGGTCTGCAAGAATTGATGCCTGCCTTATGCCAGGCGGTGTTAAAGAATGCAGGAGGATTGTCACTATATTAGATGCTGTGTGTGCAGCTGCCCAGTGTGTGCACCAGTTATGTGCTTGCTGTATACTGGAGTTGCCCGGGAGTTTGCCTCCGCCTCTGTTAATTTAAACCCTAACAGCACTGATATGTGGGGCCTGTAACCATGGGTTGCTATTTCCATTAATGTAATCTCCACCCACCCACCCACCTTCTTTTTTTTCTGTTGGCTGAAGCATTTTGGTGGACTGCGAAGTAAAACTCCTCCATCTGCTGATGGATATTTTGCTTTTTGGTTCCGTGGCTGCAGGGTGGGTGGTAGCGGTCAGGCACCGTGGCTCTGCTTGGTGGGGCATTTTCTCCAGATCAGCACACAAGCACAGGCGTGATATCTGCCTGGCCACCTTGGATGGAGCCAAGTACTTGTTGCTGGCTTATTCAGGGTGAAAGTGAGCTCATCGGGTCATGTTCTAAAACCACAAGGCTTACCTGTATCCTTTTTTTCTCTCTGAAGTTCAAGCTAATCCGATGATATGTTGCTGGAGGAGCAACTGCAGCGGTTCAGACTTGCTTTTCCTTTTTTGGGAGGAAGCAGCGCTCTTCTCTTGAATTCCCAAGAAATTGCCATCTGGTAGATGAAATGCAGATGTTGTAACTTTTTTGTTTGTTTCAGTAAGATTTTTATTTAAAATTTCTTTGGATACGTGCCATCAAAGCGTGGCTTTTTAGGCAGGAGAGGCATTTTCTAAAGAGGCAAGTGGCTGTGCCTGGGGTAGGTGATGTTTCTGTTTAAAAGACAGAATGGAAAAGAGGGAAATTACCGTATGGTGATATTCAAATTCAGGTTCTCAGTGGGTTCACAAAACTTTTTCCTTCTTGTTGGAGAGGAAAAGAGGTACTGACTTTGCCATGTCAAATTCTGAGATGATACTCTGCTTTCTACCTCCAAAAAGAAATCTCTTTCTGGAGCTGGACGTGTATCTGCACATAACTAAAGCCAGTTGAATTGTCGCCTTCATAGCCTAGTGAGGCTTTTGCTTTCTTCTCACACTACTTGTATTTTTCTTTTCCAGCATTGTTTTCTTATATAACACATGTTCTTCATTAAGAATTAACACTGGTTTTCTTGGAGCCAAGTAAGACATAAACACCTCTTAAATCTACTTAAACTGCTCTAGGATTTTTTTGTTTGTTACTGTAAGGTACGTGCAGGTAGGCGGTTGTTGGCTGGAAAAAGGGCAGGAGCTTGGAGGAGCATCTTTCCGTTTGGTGGAAAAGCTAGGAATTCTCAGGAAAATCACATCCTATGGACACAGATTGTGCAAGGCAAGTTAAAACACTTGGGTCATTAAGCAGGTGTATTCCTGCTGGCCATAACTTTCTACAGGGCTGAGGATTTTAGGAAGAGGTGAAGCCTTACTGCAATGACATTTAAAAAGAAATTGCCAGGCTATGGCTTAGGTTTCTGCTAAAGACCTGGCACTGTGTTATCGATTGATGCTTTGTAGACTCTTCATCAATTTGAATTGTGCTCCGAAACAAATGTGGTTCCCCTTTCTAGTGAAATTAATGTGATCAAATCTCATACCTGAGAAGAAATTACTTTTGCTGCTAGGTTTCATTTTCATTCTCAAAACTGATTTATGCGTATTAGTAAGGTAATAACTTCAGTAATATTAGCAATCCTTTATCTGAAAATTGCATTGGGTAAGGCGAAATTTTGAAGTTACAGGAGGGGAAAAGAGCAGGAGTGGTTCGGTCTCTTTTGGGGATGGGGGAAGGAGAGGATCCAGATGCCTCAGTAGCTGGAATCCACCTCAGGGCAGCCTTTGTATGAATTACCCTTGTGCAAATCTCTCTTGCTGGTACCAGTTTGTAAATGGAGAGTATGGGGAACTGGGGGGAGGAGAAGGCAAAATTACTAACTTCATTTTGGTGGAGGCAGGTTTGATGCTCAGGTTTGATGCTAAGAGGTTTTTTTCTGTGTAACTGAGAGTCAGGGGCTGAGATGGAGATAGGTGAGCAACATTCCTACAGTGGCTGCTGGGTCAGGATGTCTTGGTGTGCTCTGGCAACATCACACTTTGCTTTTTAATAAACATACAGCTCCAGAAAGCTCTTTCAGTTCTTAGTGACTCCATCTCAGCCATTCCCTGCAGAAGTCTTTATGCCTAAGCAATGCCTCGTAAATGCAGATCTTTTTTGAGAAGGTCTTGCTACATAAGTATTTTTCATTGAAATTTCTGATTGACATTCTCCATTAATGTGCAAGCTTACCATGCCCTAGTAAAATTGTTCAAACAAAAAGTGCCTGTGAACCCTTCTCTGATTAAAAATTAAACATCCATCAGCTTATTCAGTTACTGTTCTCCCTCTCGTGTGCTTGTGCCACCGAGGCCAGCTTTGACATCAAAAAGCTGCTTTAAGCATGTTTCATCTTAAAAACTGAGGCTGCTCCGGATTGCCAAACAGGACTACAAAAAGTTCAGTGCTGGGGGGCACCCAAGTGTGAAGAAGTCCCTTTTCCCTGGGCTGGGATACTTAGTGCTTTCAGTCTGAAAACCGTCAGCTAACTGGGGTGCTAAAAAACAGGAGCAAGGCTTTTTGTTCTTTTTATTTCGGTATCTGAAAAAGGATGTGAGAGAGATGGGATCTGCCAGTTCTTACGTGCACTGAAAAATCCAGGGCTGGACTGCTGATGCTCTGGATGTGGCAGGGGGGAGAGGCAGAGAGCCTGTCTGAATTTCCTTGCAAAACAGGTTAGTGGACAGAGGGAAAATAAAATATCCACATCAAGCAAGAATGTATAGAGCTGTTGAAATAATTTTGCGTTTCTTCTTTTAAAGCGATCTGGATGTCCTCAGTTTGAATGATGCCCGTCGTGTCTCGGATCGGAAGTGGTACTTTCCTAATGGATTTGTGGGTTTCCTGGATGTCAAAGACGCTAACACGTTTAATGTTAAATTACAAATTACAGCTTTATGCTGTTCCCACTTGTCGGTGGCGTGTACCCATAGAGCAGGGCCGTGAGTGCTTACCTGACAGTAATGAAAGCTGGGGCAGAAACGCAGCTTAAACCGTGGAGCTGGAGCACAAAAACCTGGTGCTGAAGTGAACAGAGACAACCAGAATGGGTTGTCAGATCTCTTTTGGCAAGGGGATTGGAGTGAGGTGGATTTTTGTTGTTGTTGTTTTTAGGTTTTTGAATGTTTGTGCTCCAAGGAATGGGGTTTGGTGTAGCAGACAGTAAAGATAGCTTTGAATCTTCAAGTCTGTCAGTTGACTCTTTTGCTTAAAAAAAAAAAAAAAAAACCCAAACCAAAAAACCCCCAAAACCCATGCCTTGTGGCACAAATAAAAGCAGATGTGTCATTCCCTTCCGGAAAAAAAAAAAAATTCTATTTCTTTTGTCCAAGGATATTAATTCAACCTCTGAAAGTAACTGTAGAGCTGTTCTGGGCAAAACTGAAGACTGGCTTATCTCCTCGAAACAAAAATACGATCTACAGATAGATCCCTTGTAGCACTATTGCTAGAACATCATGATAACTGTTTATGTTTGATCCTTATTTTCAGAATTTTGGAGTTGTGGTTTTTTTTTTCTCTGGGCTACTTTGTTCTATCTTGTAAAAAAAAAAAAGTTACTGCATTACATCATGCAAGAATTGAGGTTGTTTCTTATTGTAAGCTGTAATCACATCAGTTCTTGGGAGTTTTATACTTCATCTCAGTTTTATTCCTTATCCTACTGCAGATTGTGGTGTTAAGCTTTTCATTGCTGCAGTTAGGGTAAAATGTTTATTTTTAATCTTTTTAAAAGTGAGCACCAGCTTTCTTGACTGATCTTGACTTAAATGCCTGGAGTTTTTAACAAAACATACCGTATATTGTGGCACTTTCGATTTAAAAGAAAAAAAAAATATGAGAGATTGTAAAACTGCAGATGGAAAGCATGGAAAATTCAGTTTCCAAAGTGCTTTTTTTATTCTGAGATAAGATACTCTTTATTTTAGGGTTATTATGGGAACTGATTTCAGCTCTTAAGTGAGCCCTGTCTGGGTGAGCAACCCGGCACCATGGAGGATGGAGATTACTTGGACAAAGCGGATAATTTAGTGTTTCTTAGAGCTCAGACAGAGAAAACATTTATGCAGTACTAACGCCAACAATCTGAAATGTTGTAAAAAATCTCTTCAAGCTCAAAAGTAAGCACTGTGGGGCTTGATTTTAATTTTGACTGATTAAATGATACTGGCAACACTTCCCTTCCCCGTTACATTTTACGCATATAAAGCTGTAATTAGGACGGGGAACCCAAGTAAGGGCAACATGAGCCTATCTGTGAAAATAACGCTTTCAGGTTTTTTCTCTGCATATGTAACAGAAAATCATCCCTGGAGATGAAATGGGAACATCAGGTTTGTGTAGGATGGAAATAAGTTTAAATTTGAAATGAGTTGTTTTTCAGAAAGAAATCTTCTATTGTTCAGAGATGGAGAAGATTGGAGAATGGGCGCTGTTGGCTGGCTGGATTCCATTTAAACTTTAAGCCTGTTTATTTTTAAAGGAATAAACAAAATGGTAATGCTGGCTGCAACCTTGGTTTTTAGTATGTGCAGAGATGAATATAAAATGGATGTTATTCAGGGGCGCTAGCTGTGAGCAGCAGAATTCATGGGTTTTGCCCATAAACCAGGGTGGTGAGGGATAGACACCCTGTGGCTTTGCCCTATCCATCAAGAGTGGTGTTGCCACCTCCATCCCAGCCTGCTCTCTCCTGCTGGTGCTCCATCCCATCTCACTTGCCCCAGGACCATGCAAAAGCCTTAGATCCGATGTGAAAAATCACCGATCAAGGATTCACTAATGACTTTTTGTTATCTGTGCTTTTCTTGCCCTCGCTACGTATTTCTGGATTGTGCTGTGAAGCCTTCAGCTGCGTCTCTACCACCTCTTGCCTTAAAAGATATTGAGCTCCGGCAGTCAAAATTATCTGCTGAATATTTTATGTGCGTCTTCCCTCCCTCTTCCTCTCTTCCCCTCCCTAAGTTCACATCACCGGTTCGTGTTATGAAATCCTGAGCTGCGTGTTGCTTTAATTGGAGGAAAAGGCCAGTAATATATTCCACTCTATAGCTGAAATGGGATAACACACCGCACACGTAAGATGTCTTTGCGCAAAATGGTCCCAAGATTCTCATTGTTGGAAGTTAATGGTTTAGCAAAACAGCACGGTGGCGTCTTGTGATGCAAATCAAACAGAAAGCAATAAATGTGACTTTATTTTTGTATTCTGTAGTTATTCACTGGCTGGGAATATTTGAGTAGAACAGCAGGAATGGTGAACAAAAGATAAAAATCAGGCCACTGCTCCCTGCTCTCCACTTCCAATGTTTTGGCTGGCCTTGGGAATTCTCTCTTTTACCATTCTGCTCCCATTGTTTTCTTTTTAAGGGTGACCCCATGATCAGAAGATGGAATTTCCATCTGTTAGAAAACCTTTTTTCCACTAAAAGATACAGCACCTTTTCTTTTCAAAGGGAACATTTACCCTCTCCTTCAGTCTTGTGAGCTACCAAAAATTGCTTTGTCTCCTGTAGCTGGTGTGTGTGATGAGGTGATGTTTTTGTGGTTCAGGTTTCTCTGTTGTAATAATGTTTAGATTTGTAGCTCTGGTTTCCCATTTGTCTCTGTGCCACTGTGCGTGGAGCAGGGCATGGATTGTATTTTATGAGTTTTGACACTTTGAAATTTGCCTTATACTTGAAGTTGAATATAAATGTTTTTGCTCCAGGCTAGCTAAAAAAGTGATTTAAGAAGAGTAGGGTTTTCTTAAAGAAATTTAAAATGACCGACCTGGGGTTTTGTTTGGTTGGTTTGCTTCTTATGTGGTTTAATTTGCCTATTAAAATCCAGCTGTGCCTTTCCCTCTGGCCAAATGTATTTGCTGTGGTTGCTTGTAAGATCTACCTGTGTCTTCCATGGGTTGGCACTTGAGTGGGAGTGTGCAAATATTTCGTCTTAATGAAGCCTGCTGGGGAAAGGCTGAAGAGGAATTTGGAAAATGCTGTAAGAGCAGCTGAGTAAGTAGTTGGGATGTGGCAAGGTGTGTCGGCCAGGTGTGTGCCAATATGTAATGCTTGTAATTTGCTATTTATTAGGTTATATGCCTATTTCAGAACAGCTAATAAACATCTGTGACAGTTATTTTCTGTAACTTTTCCTATTTTAGAAAAAATGCAAGCAAAGGTCTGGTCAAGGGTCAGCGTGAGAGTTCACAACTGGAAACCATTTGTTCATTTACTAATGTGTTCTTCTTATTCAACAGGATGTTTCGCCTTCGATTTCTTCCCGTTGCAGCAGGGCTGTCTGCTGTTCTGCGGCGTTACCATGGGACAGCACATCACCCCAGGACCAGGCGTAGGCTCATGGTGGCAGCTTTCATAGGGACAACTGCAGCGACAGCAAGTGCCAGATTCCTTTGGCAGAGGTAATGTATATATTTTGGGTTTTTTTTTTATTTTTTGCCTGAGACCTCATGCTGCTTTGATCCTGTGGTAAGTACCTGCAGATGGGTTTAAGATCTGGAAAGTGTTATTGCTTGTCCTGCTTCTGCTGCATGGGAGGAATGGCTGTTGCTGACTCCCTGTAGAGCTTCTTTGCTGCTGTGAGTAGTCAGAGAGATGTGAAAAAGCTCAGAGCTGAGAAGTTTTCCACTGTAGCCATCCTCAGCATGGGCTGCTTGCCCCTTGGTGGGGTTTGCTGCCCAGCTTCCACCCTGCGTGGTGATTCTACATGGGTCTGTGGTGCTGTGCAAAGAGAAATCTGTTGACTCTACCAGCCTGCGTGAAATGCTGTGGTTTCAGCTTCTGGGAGGGCCTGCTAGGGACGGCTCGCTTGGCCAGGGGACACTACTCTGGTTTTCTTTGTGTTCTGCTGACTGCTTCACATACGAAACATAGCAGAGGAGCAGAAGGGGACAGTCCATCTTGCGGTAGTAAGGCAGCTGCACATGAGACTCATGAGGTTTTTAAGGGCCAGAGTCTGAGCACGCCTACTCTGAGCAATGAAGCTTAAACCTTGTTTCCATAACTGCAAGGAGAAGAGGGGATATTTGTGCTTGCCTCAGGTGACCCTCGCTGAACCCTGGGCCCGTGCCACATTTGAAATAAATCGGGGATTCCCTCAAAACGTGGAAGCAGTGTGGCAATGGCAGTGTTGCTCAAGCTCATGGCTGGAATTGGAGTCTGAAAATTGTTTGCTGCAAACCCGTCTTATTTCCATTCAGATATTTAGGTGACTTATTGCTGACTCTCTGCTCACCTGTGTTATAGCTAGAAGGTTCTAGTTTTAATGTAACAGGAGGAAGATGATGGTAATTGTTCTGGCTGTTCCTAGAGCTGTCAAATCTGTATGTCTGCTAAAAGGAGTTGCTTAGGCAGAGGAAGAACACAGTGATCCAGCACAGCATCGTCTTATGCTGCGTTTTGCTAATAATCTGTACTTACAGAGGGCCTCTTTATCCGCAGGACATGAATGCCTCTGCGGGGATGGCCAGGATAACACCCCTTTTCAGGCAGGGAAGTGAGCAGGGTTTTTTCCACTGAAAACATCCCCAGCGTTGATTGTAAAGTAGGTAGGACATCATGTCCTATGTAAAGCTCTCCCGAAGACACTGAGTTAATGTCTCCCTCCTGCAGAAGATTCATCCCTACTTTTAATAACAGCCAAATTGTTGGTTGTTAGCTTTGCCTTTTATCAGGAGGAAGGCTCTCCCTGCAGCAAAGAGCTGCGAAGGGTATATGGAGTGCTAGGTCAGGGGTGATTTCAGGGACTGATTTTTGGCTCCTGGGGTACTTGGCTGTTCCTTGGAGGCCCCTGGGCACTGTGGCCAGGCTTGACGTTGCTGAGCTGAGAGCGCTGGTAGAAATCAGATAAAGGAGACGGCAGCCTCTTTGGTGTCGTGTGGTCTGTGATCTCCCCAGTCCTCATCAGTCTGGAGAGATTGACTTGCTGTGATTTTTATTATTTTTTCTTTCCTTGCTCTGTCTCTTTTGTGCTTTATAAATTTATAAAGCATTAAATAGGATCATACAGATTTAAATATTCCTTTCCTACATGAGCCATGAAATAAACCCACAATGTCTGTAACTATAAAATAAAAGTACATCCAGGCTTACAGTGTTACTTTAATTACTTGGCATACAGCTGTTGAGTAAGAGGAAGAAAAAAACTGATATGTTTGGTGTAGAAAATGCTTCGTACTGACACCTGTAGGAGTTTTAAACAGACTCTCAAACAGGCATTTTAACATTGTGTTTAAATAAACAAGGGATGAGAAACTGCAAATTTCCTTTTGTCTTTTCACAACATATAAATTGAGTCATTAGTCAAGTTTAAGGATAAGCGTAGGTGAATAAAAAATGTTTGTAATGACATCCTGGGTTATTCAGGTAGTTACATCCCGGCTTATTACAGTAAGTAGCAGTAAATATAATGAATTAGTTGCTAAATATGATAAATGAGGTAAACATGTAATACATGTAGCCAGGGCACGGGGATCGAATAAGCCAAGGGTCGCTGAAAATGTAATTTACTTACTGTAGAGAGAAATGTCCCTGTGCATCTGAATATTTACACTTAGTAGTAAGAGATTTTGATTTATTAAATGTTGCAGCAGTATTTAAATGGGAAGCAGGTTAGGGAGGTCCTTCTGCGTAACCAGTTCTGTTGGTGCAGTTAGTCTGTCGTAGGAATGACCTTGTTTTCCTTCGGTCAGTGAAGCAACCGTGCTTTTGTTGTGATACGGAGCTCTCCTGTGCGGCACAGTTAGTCTCTGAGGGGTCCAGCAGGTCCTAAGTGTGGCTCTCGTAGCACTGCAGAGAGCTATGGTCCCTTTGACGGTGGATGACTCTTAACGAGGAACGTGCGCCTGCTAATATTCTGCTTAACCTTGGATGGTTGGTTTGTCAATAAAGCTGAGACACTCCATTGCCCTTTGAGTAAGGAATGCTCTAAGGCATGCTCTCCTGCAGGCTGTCAGTGAAGTTTTCTTTTAAGATGAGGGATGTCTCCCTCTTCTTGTTTTCTTATAATTATTTTTCTGTTCAGTTAAGGCATTAAAGATGTAATAGGCTGAATCAAGAAGCAATTGAAAAAAATCTTACGCTTCTTGGGCTGGGTAAGTAAGAGCTGTTGCAGTGTTAGAGGAAGAGCGATAATAAAAGGAAAAGAGTATTTGAATTGTATTTCATTTTGTCATCTGCGTAGAGCCTTGTGTAAGTGCCCCAACTCTTCTAGACTGCCATGTGGGAAGCAGCACTGCATCTCTTATCAGTACCTAAAAAAACCCCAAACTTTTTATTTCAAAACAGATTTCTTGTACTTCTGATGATGAGGAACCTTACAAAAAGGGATTAATATGGTGGTGCCTGTATGTGAATTTACCCTTTCCGCTACATAGCATGAAGGAGGACTTCTTCAGGTGGTTTCTGACTGTCATGTGTAGCTTGAAACCAGTGTATTTCAGCCTGACGCTGTAGGATACACTTTGAACAGCATCAGAAGCCAGTGCTGCGGTAAGGAAGCCCACACAAAGGTAGAGGAGAACTTGAGGATAGAAAAGATATATGTATAGGGAGATAGATATCGATATATAAAAACCCCAGTGGTTGTATGATGTGAGATAGGAAAGACTTGTTTTGTGTCTTCGTATGACTGGAGGTGGATTGATGGGATCTTCATATTTGATCTGCATCTGTGTGTAGCTTTCTGCATAGTTGTCCCCTGAAGGTGTGTGCTGGTCTTGTAGCCTTTGCTGTCCTCCAGAAGCTCCTGCTGCCCACTTTGGTGTAATATATCTCATCTAAATAATTACATGGCAGGAGTGGCTAATGCTGCTCTGTTCTGCCATGGTGAAGGATACTTCAGCAATGCAAATAACTGAGCTTAGAAGACTAATGAAGTTTACCCTTGCTAAGCAATAACTTAAACTCTGAGGATTTCCAGCTGGCAACAGCAGCAATTAAGTATCTGGGCATTGGTGTAATGAACTGAATTAATTAATTGAAATAAATCTTGGCGCAGTCATTGGCTAATCTAAATGAGGCATTAATATATGGTAATTACTGAACCTCAGAGTTTGCAGCAAGCTGAATGTTTATAAAAAATATTCTGTTAGTGATACTCGTGTAAAACTTCTCTATGTGTAGTTCCAAATACTGGTTCAGTGTGTTATTAAATGGGCACAGATATTTTTCTTTGTCACAAGCCTTCCTGGCTGAATCTGTGGGCGGTGGGTATGTGAAAGCACTTAAATTGGTGTTTCACTGCTGAAGCTTGTCACTCAATCAACTCAGTATTGAATGAAATAAAGGAGCAAATGTACCTTTGGGGAGCACAGAAGGATTTCTGTAAGCAGAGTCCTACCAGTACTGTTCCTGATCAACTGGAAATATTTGGTTATGCTTAATTTCTTATCCTTCCGCAAATATATTAGCGGTAAGAATAAGAGCACGACATCTGTGTTGCTCTGTAAGTTAGTTAACAAGATCTTTGCTACTGGTGCGTTTGTGTCTAATCTCTCTCTTATTTTGCTGCATCCCCTTGGCCTTACTCTGGGCTCTGCTGGTTCTTGCCCCATCCTGTGTCTAAGTTGAAGCAGTTAAGCTCAAGATACCTGTCTCCCAGCCCTGGCGGTATATTCTCATTCCGTTACAGGCTCTTCTTTTTCAGGCTGCACTCCTCAGCAGCAAGCTGAGCTGTTTTGGTGCTGGCTGCCACTTTCATTCCATCTCTACCGTTTCTTCCCCTCTTCTACTTTTTTTCTTTGGCCATCCTTTATCAAGTGCCCAACTGCTTTACTGGAAGATCCTCTGTAGGAAAGACCCTTTGTTTTCCTTGCTTTGCTGACCTTCGCTGCTTTTTGTGTTTGGCTTTTGTCCATTGGCGCTTCTGAAATTAATTTTGAAACCTTAGATCAGCCCTTAGTTCTGTTTAAGAATGCATTGCTTTTTTGCATCAGCGTCTTGGGGGCTTTAGAGTACTTTGCTTAGAACACATTTTTAATGGCAGAATTGCTGGAAATATCTTATGCCAGCTGAAATATGAGGCTTTAAAAATCTTTGTTCTAGTAAAACAAAGGAAACGACATAAATCATAGTCAAGAGGGGAGAAACCTGTTTTATAGCTATAGATGTGTCAGGTACTACTTAACCTGATGTAGGAGAGAAAAGATGAAAAAATGTAGGTATTATCCATGTTAGGTTATTTTTATTTTGAGAGCTTTGCTCTATTTTTTTAATTCTTTGTGAGAGGTGGCAGACTTAAGAGACTACCCTTGGGACTGCTGTGCTGAGGGTTTTCTCCTAAGGCTTGAAGACATGCTGATCTATGAGTGATGTCTTGAAAGAGCACTGTGTTCTTTCAGGTGGCTTTTGGCTTCATATTATTTTTACCCATGAGCATCAGGGGAAGGAAAGAATCTGATGCCGGGGGAATGAGCCAAAGTCAAAACTGGAGTCAATTAGGAAAATGTATGAGCTGCCCTGGCGCAGAGTGAGCTCAGCTGACCTGCAGAGTTTAAAGCACAGGTATTGCCCTAAGCCTGCAGAGCCCTAGAGTTTGATCAGTGCATGTTCATAATATCTTATTTAAATGTTGCATAGCAAATCAGAGCTGGGATTTGTGCAGAGAAGCCAGGTGGAAATGCAAGAAACTGCTTCCCAAATCATCTTGGTTTGCTGCGGCTTTATGGGGACTACACTTTGAAGTCTCTGCCTCTTAACACGATAAGCATCGTTTGAACTCTGGGTCTTTAATGTTGCTGGAAAGGGCACTTTTAAATATTTAAAAAAAAAAAAAAAAAATACGGGTGCCCTCTGCTGGCCAAGTTCACACCTGCTGCCTCCCCTTTGCACCAAATAACTAAAAATACCTGCTCACCTTGCCCTCATCCCCAGGAGCGCATTGGCCGCCCTCCAGTAGCTATCTGGAAAGCAACATCTCTCCAAGAAGTCACATCATATGGGAGTGGAGTAGGAGGAATAATTTCCTCGCTCAATAGAGGAAGCGCCGAAATCGTAAATATCACTTAGTTTTGATTAGTTCCTGATTTGGAAGTAAAGTGCCAGTGCAGTCATTGAGTGTTCCCCTTTCAGGTTTATTCTTGTCACGGCTGTCGCTTTCTTACAACGTTCAGCATCCACCACCACCTGATGGCCCAGCTGCCTTCTGGGCTGTGCTAAAGGTTGGATCTGCAGGGAGGAAGCAAGGGAGAAAACTAGGGATGGGCAAAATGTTCATTAATTCAGGCTTTAAAACAGAAGTTAAGCCTGACGTTGGTGTTTTTTATCGCTTTTTACTTTGGCAAACTTCTACAGCTTCAGCTGTCTCCCACAGTTGCCTGTTGCTGAGACTGGTGGAAGGTATACGCTCTTTTTTTTTCGGTGTCTAGACCGCGTACGGGATCATGTATTACTGCTACTCGTGGGGCCAGCTGAAGAGAACAAAAGGCTTGTGAGATTGAGGAGGCTTCATTTAATGTGACAGAGCCCATCTGTTTTCAGTCTGCCAAAACGGCTGAGGGATTGCATGAGGTACTGGCTGGGAAGGGAATAATGCTATTAAATACCCTAGAGTTTATGTTAGAGCAGAACAGTTTTTAATTGATATTAATATAGACATAGCAGGGAATCGATTCCTCCTCCGCTTGCAGCTGAATTCGTTGGGACTTTTGTCTCAAGAGCATGAGGCCAAATTCTCAGCTGTGTGAATGCATCCCAGGCTGGAGAGCAAAAAGTGGTGCCAGGAATGGCTGCCTCTGGTCTTCCAGTTGTGAATAGCAGTATGGCCTGCAAGCTGTGATGTGTTAGCCCTGTCTCTGACTGACTTCCCATGATCTTCCCCTGCTGTCTGCTTTTAGCAAGAGACCAGGTTTCATGGGAATTAAGAAGTCTGAAGGGATCTCGTTTCCCCCACTGGGATCTGGTAGCCCCCATACCTTTTCCTGTCATCATAGTTTTCACACTCCTTTGGGTACCCAAAGCGGTAAGATGTTCCCTGCATTTAAACCACTCCATCTCACACGTTCCAGCTGTGAGTTGGTGGTTGGGTGCTTGGAGCACTCCCCCTTTCTTCTTCCCCACTGACCTGCTCGAGTTCCTCTCTATTTCTAGAGAATTATTTCATATAACTCTAGTCCTCTGGCAACACCACTTATCGTAGCTCTACATTTGCTCTCTTGTGTTCTCATGTCCTCAGTGGAAATGAAGATGGATCGAGTAGCATGGTCAGTAGACAAACGCTGCTCGTTGGGAGCCTATAAAACGCTCTGGTGTGGAAACACCTGCTTTGCTCTATGCATGTGAATAGGCTTTTCACAGTTCTTGTTGCCTTGCAGGACTGAGCCTGTAGTTTGCACAACAAAACCAGATGCTGCAGTGATTAATGTTGTAGAGCATCTTCACATAATGGCTTGTTGCGTTATTGCGGATGGTCTGGGAAAGGGAACAGATGCTGATGAGAACTCATGTTCCTTCCCTGCCAGGTAACTAGGTGCTGGGGCTGCTCTCTCTTGAGAGTTCTTCGTGATGCTTAATTATAGATACAGGCTAGTTAAATCAGATGGAAAATAGTGTGTTTTGGATTAACGAACATGTCTTCACGTTTTATATTGGTATAGAGACCCGATTTGTCTGTCCTTACAGAGAAACTAAATGTTTTCAAGGAACTTGGGGAAAATAAATATTGAAAGTCACAATTCACATCAGTATTTCTTTAGTTGATATTTGATCTACACACTTATACACACTCGATGTGTCTAACACGCCTGGTAAGTGAATAGTGCTTCAATGCCAATGAACACCTTGATTGCTGCAGGTGCACGTAGGTGCAATACAGGCAACTTCCCGGATTTACTGCTTGTCTTGGCTAAGCTGTGCTTGAGCTAGAGCTTATCTCCCCCCACTTCAGCAGGAGGAGCCCACTCAGTCTTGATTTTTTAGAAACTATTGCCAGAAGAGAATCTGTACATCAGGGAAATAGTTAATTATCTGCACTGTGAACAAGGCTCTGTGTTACTGTCAGCCTCAGTGTATGCTAGTGCCTCCTTTCAGCCATTTCTTGGTTTTGTTATTAGGTTACAAAGCTTTCCAGCTTGTTCCTCTACCAGGAATGCAGGCTATGATCAATTTACTCCTTTATCTCAGCCCGGGAGGACCAAGCTCTCTGACTCTGAAAAACTTATCCTACTAAATATTTAATGTATGGCTTTTGATTGGGTAGGATTTAGAGAAAAAAAGATGCTGAAAAGCTGAAGAGGCTGAGCACAGTAGCGTAAGAGGGCTGCATCAGTGCCAAATAGGAGCATTATTTAATATTTAGACTTAATTTGAGATTCCTGTACTTGTATATACAAGGTTTGCATTTGTCCTTAAGACTGTGATGTTTCCCTGGGAGTTAGGTTCAACTGACAATCCACTAAAACACAAAGTGGCTTTCACAATCATTAAGGTCTAGTATGGATGAAACTAGTCGCATAAACACGTCTGTGTTCGTTGTGCCTAGATGTTCCCCTCGCTCTTCAGCCGTCTTGATGGGTATTGTGTGCTTGCTTGTGCTCATCTTACCGAGCGAGCAAGACTGTAATTTCTAGTGCTCTTTGAATCTTTACTGATAGATGGCAGGGCACCCGTGGACTTTATCCTCTAGGACATTAATAAAAGAGGTGGCATGGGGCCAGGAACTTACCCTTGTCAGGCCTTGGGAGAAGCTCAGCCACTCGTTGATGATCAAATGCTCATATTTCAAAGCATGTTATTAATCAGTTTTTAATCCATTGAATGTTTTGTGTTGATTTTTGTGTTGCTCTGGCTTATTAATCACAGTATCATTTAGTCGCAAGTGGAATAATACAGTGTGAGAACTTACATTTAGTAAATGAATGTGATTATCAATAACACTGGTAATCTCATCAAGAAGTGACATCTATTTTAGCCTAAGATTTATTTTTCATAAGCCCTTGTTGACTGTCATGAAATTCTTCTTTACTCTCCTTTAATTAGACAGCCTAGATCATCTTGTCTCCGCCATCAAACGTCAGTGTTTGTCTAAATAACAGGTCTGTGATAACACCTATTGCCCTGTTTTACTTTTGTAAAATATTAATAGCAATGAGTTAAGGCTCACTGAATATCAACAGCAGTTGGGCAGAGTGTCTCAGCCAACTCTTATTAAAACTAAACCTCAGACTTCTGTGGAAAGCTTTATAAAGACCTCAGTAGAAAACACATATTTATAGTGTTGCTGTGTTGCATAGATGTTTGCTACCATTCAAGTGGAGAGTGTCTGTCTGTGTTCTCTCTTGAGAAGATCAGAATACATAGAACATGAATGAAACACTGTAAACAGAGTAAGTGTTCACCTGGAAATACATAGTTCTGTCACTTCCAATAACATGTTAAACAATAATCTTTATTTAATATACGCTCCTTGTTGGTTTTGATAACTCAGGCAATAAGGTCATTGCCTCCTCCTTGGGTGTTTCTGTGTCCCTTATTGATTTTCTGCAGTATCTAGCTTTCAATTTATGTGGAGTACATTTAACTTCCCGTCTTTTCTGTTTCCTTATTTCTACAGGGCCTGCTTTCTTCTGAACTGAAGTTGTGAGTTTTTTCACTTGTATTTTTTATCAGTTATGGCATCCTTCTCACCCTTGGGTATAAACTTTGAATACCCAATAAAACGATCTTCAGCAGTTGGCAGTTGCCATTCTGAGTCAGATTTATTTGTATCTGTTGATCTGGCTCATAATTTCAAGCTGATAAAACCAGGGTTATACAAACCCGCAAGTACAGTAAAAAATAGTAATAAAACAAGCAGAAAAAAAAATTACTTTCTGTTTTTACTGAGGGCACGCTATAAAACTGGTAGCATCAGAGGCTTTGCTTTGCCTCCTTTACTCTCCCAACCTAACACATTTTTTTCTCTAAAACAAACACTGGTGAGTGACAGTGGTGAAGGGTGATGAGGTTGCTGTCTTTTTAGGGACAAGAGAGAGAGAATAGGATGTCAGCTGTGATCTTACTGGGTTCATGTGGTCATGCCACCTCATGCTTCTTGATATCTCTGCCAGCCTCACTGTTTTATTTGGTTACCTTCCTTTTCTGTATCGTCTACATGCCCAGGAGCAAATACAAGGGGAGTTGCAGCAGTGACTGAAAGCAACTGCCATTTTCTTGGGGAAAAAAGAAGCTACTGAGCCTGACAGCCTTCAAAGTATAGCTCGGATCAAAAGAAGTTCAAGTGAGCGGGATGTTTGGGAGGTGAGAAGCACAGGCTTGCAGCTCCATGCCTGGTGGATGTTGACCGAGTTGTGGCTGCGTGCATCCCTTAGGGCTGCAGCTCAGGGGTACGGTCCTGTACCCCACTAGGGGTGAGCTCTGTTTGCAAATGTAAGCAGCATCTCCTGGATTAAGAAACTAACAGATTTATAGTTTATGAGACTATGAGGGTAACGTCGGTAGGATGCCTCCAGCGTGTGTCATTGGGGTTGACAACCTTCACAAAGCAATTATTTTCCTCTGCAGGCTACTGGGGAGTCACCTCTAAGGAGCAGCATGTTATCCCACATGATCCATGTTAGCTGCTAAGACTGTCCTAAAACCATTCAGGTTCATCTTCTTCAGAGTAGTCCCCTTCAAGGGGCTTGAAGCAGAGGTCCTCACGCTCTGGCTTGTCCATCTGCGCCCACGTGCTGGTGCCAGTGCCTAAACTGAGCTGCGGCAGAGGCGAGTGGGAGGGAGCGTGAGAAATCAGCTCGTCTGCTGCCAAGGCAGGGCTGGGTGCCGCCAAGCTCGTCCTGACAGGCAGCTGTCTCGCCTATTTTTAGCAATTTGCTGGTGATGGAGAGAGCAGTGATGGAATAAATCCTCCCTGGCAGCTGATTCCAGCGTTCCCTGTCCTTAACATGAAATGCTTTCTGTGTATGTATACATATGTATGCACAGGCTTCTCTTTCTTTCCCTGGTGTGTAAGTCTCTTCCCTTATGATGGCCTTAAGCGTATGTCCTGTGTCTTGTCCTGTCCTGGCTGGACCAAGAGAACAGTCCTGCAGCAGCTGTTTTATATACATTACAGTTACCTCACTTCCTCGTTTCCATCTTTCTTATAGCAATCTGACTTATTTAGGTCAGTTTTTTCCATGTGTGTTCTGGACCCTTAACCATTCCTGCTGCTCCCTGTCGGATCCTCTCTGGTTGGCCCAGCTCTTCCTCGGAGTGCACTGTCAGTAGCTGAAGGAGCTTTCTGCAGGGACGTTCCTGCTGCTGCCTAAGGTGGAAGGAAGGATACGCACATCTCGCAGACTACGCTGCTGTCTCCTTATGTTCTTAGACCTATTTTAGGCTATGGCTGGTATCCAGAGCTGTCTCTTCAAACTAATTGTTCGTGTTCATCTCTGGAATCTGTCTTAATTTTGATGTGTTCATTGCAGTTCTTGCCACAAATTCATTGTGTTAATTTACCTCAGTGTCAAGTATTGGAAAAAATGAGGAAGGAAGTAAAAAGTCCTGTGAATGGGGTGACATCCTGAAAAATTGGGCTGCGGATTTTCATCATTTCTAGTTAATTTCTTATTAAAGTTTCAGCTAACTGATTTAGTTGCTGAACATGGTTGAGCTGAGGTTGAGACAGAGCTCCTCGCTTAAACTACTCCCCATACCTGGAGGTTGCCTATTTTTATGAACGTTATGTCCAAGCTTGCTTTTGCATTTCAAAATGAAAGACTGAATTTTTTTTAAGTGGCTTTTAAACCTCATTTGGATGTCTCCAGATGTTTACATGAAAGGAGAGTGGCAACTATATTCAACTGAAGAACACATCTGTCAGGCAGGATTCCTCTCTCCTGCTTTTTGTTTGGTGGCAAGGTCTTTGCTGACTCCTGAGTGCCCAACTTCTTGTTAGATCTATGTTTCCTTCTGAGACTAAATAGCATCTGATAGCAAAGTACTTTTCTACTGTCTTCAGGTTTATAATAACTGAGCAGTGTTATCTCTGGCGCGAAGCTTTGTTCTTTTGGCATGCTGCTGTTCTTTCTCTCAAAGAAGAAAAATATTTTTAAGTGAGGGATTATGATTTCTTTAATTGGAAAACCAGCAGCTGTGAACTATCCTGCCAATGCCTGGTGTGAGTCCTGAGATCCTTTGTGAATACATGTCCTACGGTTGCATGCATTTGGCTTTCTGAACGAAGTCGGAATTTAGCATTGAGTAGTATTCTGTGTTAGCTAGGTGGTTTTCTTTGGTGATGATGAACCTGATCTTACACTTGATTGTTGGCTTTCTCCGTGAATTAAAGTAAGAGATTACCAAGTAGGTGGGAAATATGGTCTTTGCTTCAAATTCAGTTCACTGGGGGGGAAAAAAAACCTGTAGAGTCTTGGAGGGTTGAATCTTGGCTGCTGGGATCTGGGACAGGCATGCTCTGTGAAGAGAGGCTGGCTGTTAGCCTTGCAACACGGTGAAGGGAGTCTTCCTGTTTTCATTTCTCTTTTGCTCAGAAGCTGTAGAATCGTAGAATCATTTGGTTGGAAAAGACCTTCAAGATCATTGAGTCCAACTGTACCTGTCCACCACTAAACCATGTCCCTAAGCACCTTGTCTGCCCATCTTTTAAATCCATCTAGGGATGGGAACTTGACTCCTTCCCTGGGCAGTCCTTCCCAGTGCTTGACAGCCCTTTCGGGGAAGAAATTTTTTCCTAATGTCCAACCTAAACCTGCCCTGGCACAACTTGAGGCTGTTTCCCCTCGTCCCATCGCCTGTTCCCTGGGAGCAGAGCCCGACCCCCCCGGCTCCCCCCTCCTCTCAGGCAGTTGTAGGGAGCGGGGGCCCCCTCGCCTCCTCTGCTCCAGGCTGAACCCCCCCAGCTCCCCCAGCCACTCCCCAGCAGCCTGGGGCTCCAGACCCCTCCCCAGCTCCGCTGCCCTTCTCTGGACACGCTCCAGCCCCTCCAGGTCCTTCTGGGGGTGAGGGGCCCAACCCTGACCCCAGCATTGAAGGGGCAGCCTCCCCAGTGCCCAGCACAGGGGCACAATCCCTGCTGGCCACACCACTCCTGATACAAGCCAGGATGCTGTTGGCCTTCTTGGCCACCTGGGCACCCTGCTGGCTCATATTCAGCTGCCTGTCAACCAGTACCCCCAGGTCCCTCTCTGCCAAGCAGCTTTCCAGCCATCTTCCCCACGCCTGTAGCGTTGCGTGGGGTTGTTGTGACCAAAGTGCAGGACCCAGCCCTTGGCCTTGTTGAACCTCATACAGTTGGCCTGGGCCCATGGATCCAGCCTGGCCAGGTCCCTCTGCAGATCCCTCCTCCTCTCCAGCAGATGAACACTCCCACCCAGCTTAGTGTATCTGCAAACATGCTGAGGGTGCACTCAATCCCCTTGTCCAGGTCATTGATCAAGATGTTAAACAGAACTGGCCCCAACACAGAGCCCCAGGGAACACAACTTCTGATTGTCTGTCAACTGGATTTAACTCCATTTACCACCACCCTTCAGGCCCAGCCATCCAGCCAGTTCTTTACCCAGCAACAGCATGCCATTGGAATGTCAGTCTCATCAAAAAAGGAGGTGGAGAACCTTCATTTTCTGATGGCAGGCCAGCAGGGTGGATGTTTCTGGAGCTATGGGGGTTTTCCACTCTGACATCTGCATTGAAAGACTCCTTTATGTGGGCGCAGTATGGAAGTTGCAGGTGTTGGAAGCCAAGAATTTCAACAGAGGATGGCTGTGCGGGATGTAAAATACACAGAGTAGTAGGTGTACATAGAGAGCGGACCATTCAATGGCTGATTCAGAGAGTAGTTTGGACCGTGGCCTGAAGGTGAGGAATAGCAGGTACTGTTTAAAACCTTGCTTGAGAAGCAGACTACAAGTTCTGCTTTTGTTCTCATAGCCCATTTTGCTTGTATGCTGGGAAGGTGAGCTAACAGTAGAGCAGAGTTAATTACCTAGATAAACTAGAGGGGGAAGAAAAGCTGACTGTATTCAAACAGCCTATGTCTGTGTTGCTGCAGCTGACTGGCTTGACAGCCTGATGGATTGAAGGAATGTGTAGGGTTTGCTGAAAATGTTTGATTTTTGAATTTCATGTATCCCTTCCCTGGTTTGCTAGCTGTCAGTCAAGCATTACGGGAGCAAATCTTCACTGATACAGCTGTTCTCTGGCATGGTTCATACAGACTGGCTTGGTTCTGTAGATAAGCAATTTCCTACTGCTCTTCTGTCCCCCAGACCCTTTCCCAAGAGACTCTCTGAGCTACTTAAGACTGGTGTCCTGCCTACACAAGGGCTTTCCTTGTCAACGTTGCTGTTGTAGCCTTAGCTGGCAGCAGCTTATTCTAGCAAACTGCGTTATCAGCCAAAACCACAACTCTGCAAGGATGTGCCAGTGCTGATTAAACTTTCAGGAAAGGCTTCAGGAGAGGTGCCAGCGTGGACTTCATACTCCAAGAGACAGATCAGCTGCCTGGCTCTTCTGGGGAGATAATTTCCCTATCTTAGAATGCTCGTGGAGGACTCTGTTTTGGATCCTGTCTCAGAAAGTTTGGTTCAGTGGAGGTCTTAAAGATGATGGTTTGCTGTATGACTTAAGAAGATATATTGGCAGATAAAGGCTCAGGACCTTTTCAGAAAAGAAAGGCTGGCATGTTAGACTCCATTTTGCATGGAGTAGTTATCGCAATAAGAACAAAAGTTAACTTGCTTTTATCATGACTCACTCTATTCTTAAGTATGCTTTTGGGGAGTTTATTCGAGAATAATAGAAATTCTTGTTTCGCACCCGTACTGTGGAAGGATTTGAGTTCTTTAGCCTTTCCCAATTTATCCTGTACAGTGACTGTTAGTGAATTATTGGATATTGGTAAGCAGTGAGTTGTCTTTTATTTTGGTAGCATTTAAATTAATTGAAGGAGCACCTACCCTCACTTCTCTTTGGAAGATGATGCGCTGAGATTGCTGTAAAGCTGGTATTGCTGGAGAGACAGGCACAGACTCTTCTCTGCTCATTTTACATTACCACATCTGTGTTTTCCAGGAAACTGGTAGGATGAAATATGTGTAGCCTTTCGCTTAGAGCCTGGGAGAGTTCAAAAACCTTGGTTTGGTTTTGGTTTTCTCCCAAGGCAGTCTTTTTTGAATAACTCCTGCAGCTGTAAATGACTGTGTTTGCAATAAGCAGGGAGTACCAAAGTACCAGCCTTCACCTGAAGGCTGCTGGCTAATGAGCGGTACCTAACTGTGTGAGCCCCATACCCTGTGATTAGTCCAAAATAAATCACCAGGAATGCAACATAAAGGCAGCTTTGCTTAAGTTACAGACAAGCTAGGATGTTTGCCTCAGCTGTTTAAGTCCTTTAGAAAGGGAAATAATTTTGTCAAACCAAGCTTTGTTTCTTGTGACATGTTAAAGTATCCTTAGAGATTGTAATTTCACTGATGTTAATGTGGTCTGAGCTCTGTCTGGTTATAAACCGCTTTACAAGTAAAGCGTAGGAAAGCCATGGCATTGTTTGGCTTATGGATTTATCCTGCTTTTTGTTTAACCACCTTATTGCCCGTTGCAGTTCTGTGAGTTGCTCATGGCTTAGACTGAGTGATTTTTGAGTATTGAGTCTTGGTCTACAAACGGGGTCGCTGAAGATGTTTATATTTGAACAGCAAGGGACAGGGGTCCTTTGCTTTGCCAGCATTGTATTTCCAGCTTGAGGATAAACAACTCTGTTTTTTGTTGTCACGAATCCTGTAGCACTTGAGTTTAGAAGAGTCATTGGTGGAAGAGGGAAATAAAACAGCCTGTTACCTGCTGGAGATAGAAAATAAATGAGTTGAGCTGAAACAGAGAGGCTATTCTTTCTGAGTCCTGCAGTGCTGATGGTAAAGCACATTTCTATCACTTTAATATAAATCTTTTGGGGGGGAGCGGGGGTGGAATTTAATCCTAGAGGAGGCTATGGTATGCCCTTCCCAATCTTTCTTGCATGTGTAGTTTTTGGGAGAGGGTATGATAATTCACTGAGTGATTTGCTCTGGCATTCCTGGGCTGGGAGAACTTACTGTGATTATTAGTTTGGGTTTTGGGGTGGGGGAGTGGAAATTTGATTACAGCAGGGAAAAGCACACAGTATTCCAAGGAGACTGATCGCTTCTTTGGTTTTGCTTTGCAGTCCTCCATGCTGAACTGTAACTAGTGTTTCATTCAGGGAGAGCCTTGTAGGGCCATCTTCGTAGCCTTAGCACTCCTCTCCTGAACCAATGTTTTCTTTTCCCTTGTATAGGGCCTATGCAGAAGACTCGTCCTCTGTAAAACATGATCCGAGGACAGAGCCAAGCGAGAAGGTGAAGCACGAGGAGGAGGAGGAGGAGAGCAGCAGCAGTGAGGGTAGAAAGGCTGTTGCATCGGGCGACGAGGAAGCTCAGCCAGAAGGGAAGAAGAAGAAGCGTTCTGGGTTCAGGGACCGTAAGGTACCAAACTTGGGTGTGTTACACCTGCAGCCGTTGCACTGCAGTGGAAAAAGGGAGAAAACTTGCAGAACACTTTATTCAGATTGTGGTACAGCGCGCGTATGGAGTCTGGCTTTTGCTCTGTACTTGTCTTTATTTTCTAAGGGACCTTACTGTTTTGGGAACCTACTTTCTTGGCATGCTACCTGGAGTTTCTTTAGGTTGAGACTTGTTTATTTGGAGATCAGTACACTGATCCTCTGAAATGGAGATCTTCTCCCATCTCTAGCTGGATGCTGGATGTCCAAGAAGCAGCTTGCTGAGAAATCAAGGCTCCTGCCTTGATGGCTCTTAGGATGGTGCGTGCAATGTTGGGAATCAGTGCAAAAGCTTTAAAAACATCTAGGGCATCCAGCATTGGTGTCTCTGAGTCCCTCCATTTGCCTGTGAACATACACAGTGTATGCTGGAAGAAGTACAGGATGAGTGTGTAAGGGAGGGTTATAGCAAAGGCGTACTTTAATTTTTCCTTTAATTATTCCATGTAAGCGTAGTTATTGAAATACAGCCTTGCTCCCTATTCACGGTTAGTCCTGTCTCTCTCTTGATGCTTATGCCTATTTAATTTTCATATCAGACACATTTTCAAGAGGAGTAAAGCTTGAGTGATGAACTATATTGTCAGCTTGTGACCTGCCTTCACTGTTGGGCAAGCCTCAGAGCTTTGAGCTCCTCAGAACTGTCTGACAACTAGTTTGGTACTATCTGTAACCACTGTTATTACAAGATGTACGATTTGGTCTGATGGAGAGTCCCATAACTGAGACTTGGCAGACAGCAGTATTTTACTTTTTTAAACCTATCTGCATGTCGGTTTTATTGGGCTGTGTTTGATGATTTAATATCTTTGCAGTGCCAAAGAGGAGAGCGGGAGTATATGTTCTTCGCGATTCCTTTCTGTATGATTTGCTTCTGATAAATCTTTTTAAGTCCGTATCCTGGAGGCTGCATCTCATTAGCTGCTAAATTGTGGATGGGCGTATATGGCGGCTTAACAGCTTTTCATAAAAAATTAAGAACTGTTTTGTTGGAAGTTGCTGAATCATGTTCTGTTCTTGGTTAGAGTAGATTACACAACTTGAAATTTCAGGTGCCTTGTGGTATTTGGGGCTCCAAACTCTCCCTGTTGTGACATGCTGGTGGCAGCTCAGTAAAGTTATGTTGTAAGATACTACGCTGAGATATTCAGAATTGTCCAGGAATATGGGTTCTCGGCTTCTGCTAATTTTCCTGGCAACTGGGTGTCAGGTACTCTGACAGCTTCAGCAAAACTTCAACTCTTGCCAGTACCACTCAAGAAAAGCGGGTTATTTTTTCCAGTGTCAGCAGATGGAGGCAGGTTGCAAAGAGCAAAGAAATGATCCACCTTCATCCACGCTCTTACTTTTAAAAAAGACCATTTGTTGATACAGCAGACATAATGATTGACTTTTGTCTTGCGTGGCTGGTTGCTTCAAGGCTAGGGGAGCCAGAGAATGTTTCTTTGCAAGCGAGGACTTTTATTCCAGTTGTTAGGAGAAGTGCCTATGTTGACCAACTCTTTCCTTCCCATACTAGGGAGGGAGGAATGTGGCCACACTTTCCAAATGAGACACGAGCCAAGCGTGGAGGGTGCCCCAGAGGTCCAGTGGGAACGATGTGCAGCCTGGATCCCGTCTCAGTCTGCAGCCTGCCTTCCTCCTACAGTGCTCGACTCGGGAGCAGCAATTTTAGCGGGGAGAGCACTGTTTAAAACAGATCTCTCAACCTTTTTGCCAACATAAGCCCTTTTCTCTCCACCCTTAAGACGGAATGTACCTTCTGTGACCTGAATGCCAGTGTTGATTTTGCTTTGTTTAATGCAGGATGCAACCGGTAGTCTCCCAGGTGCTGGGTTCAGTGTTCAAGCGGCTCGGTTGTGGGCTTGGTGTTTGATCAGCAGTTGCCCTAGTGAGTCATCTCGGGAGGTATGTTTGAATGTTTCCAGCTCAGATGACAGAAGAAGGTGTGCCCCGGCTCCTGGCTCAAAATCGGGGCTGCTCACAGGATGTGCTGCTCCCCTAATCAGTTGTCTAGCAGCTAGGGAATTCCTGACTCTTCCATGTGATTTTAAAAAAAAAACAAACAACAAAACCCACAGTAAAAACCCTTTCCAACTCTTCCCATAATGAATTGAAGATAGTGTGGGGTTTTCCTTGAGAAAAAAATTAAGCTTAATTGAAAGTGCTTAACACTTGCTTGTTATCCCAATGTTGCTTTTAATGAAGTTGATGATGAGTGGTGAAATAATAAATTACGCATGACATTGCTATTTTGGGTAGTGATTCGGTGAAGAGGAAGTTGAAATACAAATCACTTGGCATCTGCTGGGGCTGGGATCATGAGTGGCTGGTTCCGGGGCGTGTGTTGTCTTGCAGCCTATGCAACGTGTAGGTCCTGACTGCGTAAGGGTGGAAAGGAAAAGATTGTTTGAGTGCTCTTATAGTTTGAAGGCTAATGAGTGGTAATACATGGTGGTGGGTGGGCTGATGTTAATTAATTTGCTAAAAGAGTTTGCATGCAGCATTGGAACTGCTTTATCCAGATCCACTTGCAGTATTTGCTGGATCCTGCAGGTATGCTGCCTTAGAAGTGTTAGTCATGCTAAGACTTCATTTTAATGTACATTACAGTAGGAAAACCAAAGAAAATAAACCCTAATTAATTTACTCTGCTAAGATGTGTGCGGTGGAGCTGGACTGCCAGAGTTCCCGTTCTGCCACGTGGTCAGGGAGGCCCCGGTGATGCTCTGGAAGTGAATAGAGATGTTAATTTAGAGCTTTATTTTCATGTCTGCACAGGATTTAATTTTTTTACATTTAACTTGAGGCTTAGTATAAACATTAACTGTCTCATCAGCAGCTTTGCTTTTGTAGAGCAATAGGGATTACTTGCTCATCTTTCTCCTCCAGTACCTACTCTATTAATAAATGCCAAAAAGGGACTCTTCCCTTCTGGTCACATAATATCTTTCTGGAGATTACATGGGGCTGCAGTTGTGGGGGCAGGATGAGAGTGTTTGGCTGGTGTCCACTGCGTTGAGGGCTGGTGTGTACTGGGGGAAGGCAGCTGCCTGCGTGCATGCTCTGCCAGGAAACTATTTTGGAGTATTTCATAAGTGAGAGGTTGTGGGAGGAGAGACTCGGCTGGGATGATTTTACGTCCAGGTTGTTTAGAAGTAGTGTAAAAAAACCTCACAAATGGTGGTGCGTACACCCAAGTACATGCACACACACATGCTTTTTAATTCTGCATTTGTGTGGAGAGATCGGGGCACCCATATTGCTGCCCACTTTGTGTTTAGCACCTCGTCTTGAATAAGTGAGTTGTTCCTGTTTGTAGGGTCTCTTGGCTGTTCCCTTCTTGATCTGGCTAAATCTTCAAGCCAGTCTTGAAGTTGAGAGAGATGGGTTGTAGCGTATTTGTTGGGTTTTGCCAGCTGATTAGATGATGTTAGCAAAAATGAGGTAATTGTGAGTTCAACTGTGGGCAAAAGGGAAAAGAAGTGTTGCTGAATTTGCTGGCTTCTCACAGGGAAGTTTGAGGAAGTGTCACTATGGTTGCGATGAAAACAGCCTGTGAGATACTAACCGAGTGTTTTAGATTCTACTTTTTTGGTCTAGATTGTGAGTTACTCAAGACTGTTGTCCCTTATAATTTTTCCTGAATTTATTTGTCCTGTAGATTGCAGAGTTTGTGTATGTCGTGGCTAATTGCTGAAACTCAAAGGGTTGCAAATAATTAAAACTAATGGTAGCTTCCCATGAAACTGTGAGTAGCTGTACATAATCACGTTCCCTTCCGGATCTGAAACTCAAATCGCTTAAGAGGTAACGCCTATTCCTTATGCTGCAGTGGGCTTAAGAGGGGCTGCTTTGGGCTTTCATGGAGATGGTAGGTCAGCTTAGCTCTCTTCTCCAGACATGGCAAACGGTGTCAGAAGAAGATGGTCATTAAAAATCCTTAACTTCCCATTTTGCTATCTGATACTACTCTGAGACCTAATGCAACATGAGGCTATCAGCTCGCCACTTGCTGCACCCTTAGGCCTTATCTTTGCAAGGGCGTTCAGCTGCTTTTGTTGGAGGAGGGGAAGCCCCAAACCACTTCCATATTTTTCATGAAACCACAGAGTGCACGGGGACAAACCTCTGGGTTTGCAGATCTGTGTGGGGTTGTGCTGCAACGCTGAGACACGAGACCTGGTTTTAGCTTGTGCCGTTGTTAGGCTTTTGTGAGCCATGCCACATCGCTTTAGGAGCCGTACATGGCTTTTGAGCAACAGACTGGCCCTCCCTGCTTTAGATCTGCGTGTTCAAAATTGTATCCTCGTGAGGAGCTTCTCATTTTGCAGTGTGCATGGATAGAAGGTGGGATGGCAAATGACCTAGGAAAGGGCCAAAGGACGCTTTGCTTTTGTTGCAAGTGATGATCCTGGTGGACTTGAAGGTGCGGCATGGATCTGAATGGAGATGTGGAAAAATTGCTGTGTCCAAAGTCAAAGTGAAATGTAGACTGTTTAACATTAATAAAGCAGGGGCCTTGAGGATCACCCTGAGCTTGGGATAAGGAAAAGTTGACAGTGAAGTTGCTGGACTGGTAAGGAGGAGACTCGGTAAAGATGTCAGGCAAAGAAGAGCAGCAATTCCCATACTCCAAAAATGACAAGAAAAGTACCTGATAGCAACAGGCCTATCAGCAGTGTCTTAGTAAGATCTTAAAACAGATACAGAGGAAACACCCATTGCAGATGTGAAGTCGAATGGAGTGCAACATGGTTTTGCTGGCAAAAATGTCAAGAATGTCTCTGCTGCAGCAGTGGAGTTGTTCAGTCAAAGAGGTGCAACTTACCTAGCTGGGTTAAGGGAAGCATTTGATAGTGCCTTGCAAGAAACTGTTCCACTGGCTTGGAAAATCAGGAGTAATGTAAAGTCCCAGGCAGATGAGTGTTTTCGCTAGAAGGATGGGGGGAGGCGTTGGTCTGTAGTGTCTGCTCTGGGTTCCAGTCCTGGGCTTGACCCTTTAGCTGGTTTTAGTTATCTCGCTCAAAGGTAAAAGTACTTCACTATGGGTTTTGGCTTATCAAGTTGGGCGGGGTGTTATTCATAATGAGATCAGGTCATGCTACAGTTAGGAGTGAGATACGGGCTTGGAATCACAAGCCAAAAGATTGCTTTTGGCATAACCAGTTACCGCCTGCCAGGTGGGAGCTGTAGGCAAAGACGCGTGCAGCTTTGCAGCTGGAGCGAGCTGGGGAAGCGCGTGTTGTCCGGTACTGTGGTTCGGCTGACAGATGGAGACTTGTAACTTTGCAAGAAAGCAATCGCTTCTGATCCAGTGCCCTTATCTTTGGAGGACCCTGTGGACTGAAGCAATAAAAATGGGATGAAGTTTGATTCTAGGTGCAAAGGCTAATAACAGAAGGGAGTAGTGCAGGTGGCTATGGGAAAGAGGGAGCTGGTTGTATTGGTTGACGCAAGGACATTTCTGTGTTCCTGGTGGGGTTGATTATAAAACAGCTATGGTGATGTGAAGAAGAATAGGGAGAATGCTTTAGATAATGTCAAAGCCATATCAGTAGGACCTTCTGCCGCGTGTTGCTTGTCCCCTGGTTGCCTTTGTGGGAAAGCTGAGCTGGAACAAGTGTAGAGGAGAGAGGCTCTGCTTTCCCTAGCTACTTCACCCAAGCCTGGGTTGGGGGATTAAAAGCCTTTGGCTTGTTTTATCCTAGAAATACGAAAAATCAGAGAGGGTGTTTTCTTTCTGATAAACATCAGGGTGGAGAAGTTGTTCGAGTTAAAGGACAAGGCTGAAACAGGACCAAAGCCATAAATGATCTACAGATGCCTTGGCAGTATCCTTGATCTTGCCTGTTCTCTTCCAGCAGATCATCGGTTGTGGGTTTTTTTCCCTCCTGTGGCTCTTGGCCAGAAGTACTGAATGTTTCGAGTACATTATGGGCTGTTAAACATGGTGTATAATGCAGGAATAAAAAGCTGAACTAAGAAGGAAAGTTTTCTGCTGTAACACATAATGAAGTGTTGGTCTTTGTGCCTTTTTCCTCCCTTGTGGCCCTATGTTGTGATTTTTGTTTATGAAAGCTTTCTGTCCACTTTGATTAATTCTAGCTGTGTGTTGGGGAAAACAGTTCTAGGTACAAAATAATTGCTGCTGGCAGAGTTAGCAAGTGGCAGATTGGTGGGGAGAAGAGGATTGAATAAAGAATGTTTCTGCAGAGTATTGCCAATGTGATAGAAAAGAGGAAAAAATGAAGTTGAGTGACTGAGCAACCAGCTGCAGCTCCAAGTAGTTTTTTCCAGGACTCGGCTTGAAAGTAAAGGTCTCTCCCAGCTCTCCAAGACTTTTCTTTTAATTCATTTATTAATCATAAATCAGACCCTTCAACACTGTGGTTAAAATGTTGAGCTGCTTTAGATTTACCGATGTGATACTAGTGCGCTTTTATGTTCATGTTTAAAAGTGTCTTCAGGGATTTTGCTAATTTTTTTTTTTCTCTGCCATGATGAAGAGTCAAAACTTATCAATAGTAAACATTTCTAGTGTTTGTTCTTAATTCTGGTACATGAGGAGCTGATACTTCCAATATTCCTGGTAGTTCAAAGGCTGAGGATAGGAGGAATTTTGACCCTTTCAGCATTTTTCCTTTCAAGTGTTGTGTGGCTGCACACAACTTTGTTGTCACATGGCAAAACCTTCAGAGGACTAAGGTGCTAATGTAGGTGTTGGGGGGAGGAACCATGCACACCTAATGCTGGCTAAATTTCATTTCCAGGTGATGGAATACGAGAACAGGATCAGAGCCTACTCCACGCCGGACAAAATCTTCAGATACTTCGCCACTTTGAAAGTCATAAACGAGCATGGTGAATCGGAGGTTTTTATGACACCGCAGGATTTTGTGAGATCAATAACACCTAATGAAAAACAGCCAGAAAGTAAGTGATATGTGTGTCGTAATTGGAGAAACCAATACAGCAAAGGGGAATAAACTCTCCGGTCTCTACTTACCTGATCCTTGTATTTCCCATCAAACAGTTATGTTGTCGGGTATTGTCTGTCTCATTATGTTGAGAGGTACGGCACAAAAGGGGGGTTGCTGTCTGATTAGGGTGCCGCCACAGTCAAAAAAAGTGGTATTCTCAACCAACGTGTTATGGCCATGCGGCAATGCACGGAAGGATAATGGAGATATAACGAATACAGGAGCGGGGCAGAAAGGTACCAGTGCAGCCGTGCAGGAGCCATGCTCGTCTCTCCAGCAGAGCCTGTAGCGTGTCCGTGCCAGCTTGAACCCAGCTGACTGGCAGCGGCATGGTGATGCCAAATACCGGTGATCATTCAGGTTCAGAAGTGTTGGTCATGGTGTAGAGTCATAGGATATTTTTGGTTGGAAGGGACCCCTAGAGGTCATCTAGTCCAACCCCCCTGCAGGGAGCAGGGACACCTTTAACCAGATCAGGTTGCTCAGAGCACTGGCCCACCTGGCTTTGAATGTTTCCAGGGTTGGGGCCTCCACTACCTCCCTGGGCAACCTCTTCCAGTGTTTCACCGCCCTCATTGTAAAGAATTTCTTCCTTATATCTGGTCTAAACCTACCCTGTTTTAGTTTAAAACCATTACTCTCTGTCCTGTCACAATATGCTTCTTAGGAGCTTTGAACCCAGGATTGCTAGGGCTAGAAAGCATCTCCTGAGGCTGGCTATTCCATCTCCATGCTCCAAACCAAAAATAAGCCTGATCCTTTCCATGTTGCCTGAAGTGCTATTGCAGCATGGTAGATCTTGTTGGTATGAGCCCTCGAAGAGCAGATGAGGTGAGTTTCTTGAGTATTTACTAGTAAAAGATTACCTTCAACGGAAATGTTTTAAGAACTGCTCATTATCCTTCAAAAGGAAGATGCTTTGACAAGGAAAAACTTAACAATAAAGGGGTCCGGGCAGCCCCATGTGCCTGGCTGAGCTGTGAGGCTGCTGGCCAGGGTGGGACTTGCCTCTGCTGGCTTCAAATTCCTTGCGGATTGCAGGGAAGCACGTCAGCTGTGGTACCTGTGGGGTTTGGCAGGCAACAGGCAGGAGAGCAGATGCTGTGTTTCCTGGTCTGGAAAGCTGTATCTTGAGCATTTGCTAAGAGGTTGGATTTTGTGCAGTAGCAGGAGGATTTTGCCTGTCTTCTGCTTTGGAGGAGATTTGTGTTTTGGGTGACACATGGGAAATTGGGTTTCTTGGTCTCCCACAGTGTATCTTAAAGAATCAAACAGACTTTTGTCAAATTAAAACTCCTCTTCCCTCTGCGGGCATTACTGAAGAACCTCAGCCCCCGCATGTTAACTTTTTGAGTGTGGGGTTTATGTACAGACTGTGAAACTGTGACAGCTGCTAAATAAATACTATGTACACTTATGCATAGAAAACAACAATATGAAGTGTGCAGGAGGGAAGAAAAAATAATCCTGGCATTAGGGTTAAAAGCATGTTGGTGAATTGATACTTAGGTTTTCATCAAGTCCTGAAAATGGCTGTAGCTTTCATGTAAATTACATGGTTCCATCTTCAGTGAAGAAGTAGTTTGAGCAATAAACAGAAGGTAATGTTCATAGATGCTGAAATTGTGTGTTACCATCTTAACTGTTTAAAGCTCCGTGAATTGGTAATCTGAAAAGCAGTAGCACCTGGTTGAGTGTGAGTCTTCCCATATAAGTAATTTTTTTTTTTTGTCAGCCAGCTTAAAAATAGAAAACATCCCATGTTTAATTTCAACACATTTGATTCTCTTTTACTTCTTCCATGCAATATATGTACTTGGTGCATTTGAAAATGTGCACAGAAGATGGGTGGAAGAGTGCTCAGAAAGCACCTACTTTGAAGAGAAGCGAAGGTGACTAATGGGAAATAATTTGTCAGTCTTAGCCACTAACTTTCTGCTGTATCTATTACTGTCTTGGCTAGGTGAGCGGCTTTAGTGGCCTGGTGAAGTCTGTCATGTCTTTAAGTGCCTGCAAATGGTGCCAGTCAGTGACACAAAGCAGCCTATAAGGGAAGAAAATTGCCTTAGTGATACATACAGGTGTTCTTGGAAAGTGGAATGAGATGGAAATTGAGCTTTGGCTGCTCATCAGCAGGCAAAGCGGTAACATGGGCATCTTACATTTTGTTGGATTGAAAATCTGTCTTGAGGACCATTACCGTCATGGACTTGCTTCTAGACAAAGCTGCTGCTGCTAGGATGGTTGTTCCTTATGAGTGCTGTACATCATGACAATCATGGTAAATGTTTTTTTTTAGTACATAATGAGCAGTAGAAGAGTAGAACACTTGGCTTGGCAACTACATCTGCCACTTCCCTCAGGACTCTGGGATGCAGCTTGTCGGGTCCCATAGACTTATGTATGTTCAGATTCCTCAGGTGGTCACAAGCCTGATCTTTCCTTACAGTGGGAGGGACTTTGCTCCCCCAGTCCCCATCCTGTGGTCCATCTGCTCGAGAGGTGTGGGAAGAGAGGTTGCCAGTGAAGACTGAGGCAAAGAAGTTGTTGAGCACCTCAGCCTTCTCCTCCTCTGTTGTTGACAGTTTGCCAGTCTTGCTCATCACTGGAGATACACTTTCTTTGACCTTCCTTTTCTGGCTGACATAGTCAAAGCAGCCATAACCTTGCTCCCAAATGTCTTAAAAGCTGGTAGTAAAAGAAGAAAAAAAAAAGATAGGTCTGATTTTAAAACCAGAAGTTAAAGACAAAGACTGCTACCTGCTGGCCAGTTTATTTATGTCTGTTCGGTACTTCTGACTCATAGGATAATCTAGATTATAGATTAGTAGGGAAATGCCGGGGCCGATTTCTCCCTTAGTCACAACTCTGGTGTGCCCTCCACTCAGAGCTGGAGCATCCTGCCTTTGTCCTGGGGTGGTTCCTTCTTTGGGTAGTGACGTAGCGCCTAGCACTCAGTGGAAATCTCCTTCAGGTTGTAATGTAGCCAGCTGTAATCGTGTTAGTTAGGTTAATGCTAGAACTGAATTGGGGATTATTTCTGCAGTCCCACCGACCCCAAGGTTCTCCATGAGTAGTATTTGTTGATGGGTTTGTGCGGCAAAGCAATCGCTTTCTGGTCCTGTGAATTAATATGGTTCTGCGTAAGCAGTCCAAGACATGAGCAGGGCAGGGGATGCTCGGGATGCTCAAGATCGTGATTTCAGTGAGTAACTTGTTAATGTGTCTGCTATTTTATGAGAGAAAAATACTGTGGAATATATGTGATAGGGAGTAATGAGGTATCTAAGACCCTGTTGTATTTATTTTTAAACCACTAATCCACTGTGAGGTATCATATGCCTGACTCATTGTTATGGATCAGGTGAGGAAAAGTTTGATTTATTGTCAGTAAAGCATCAACTGAATTCTAGACTGCATTTTGCTAGATTGGGGAAAATGAATGCCAATTCATTAGCTCCTGTAGATTGCTTTCTCTTAATAGTTCAGTAAAACTTTCAGCTGTAGCTTTCCCAAGTAGGCAAGCTGTGCTTCAGGTATAACACACTCTTGCTGAGCTTGCAAGTGTCTGCAAGAATAAGCCAAAGAATGGCATTAAACTTGGAAGCTGCTTTAAAAAAATAAATAAATTTCTTTATATGCTATCTGTAAAGTCCAAGCGCCAACAGAAGTGTGGGCAGTGATACCTGCTCCCTGCAGGCCTGTGTTGTTTTTTCCTCCCACCTCCTCTGGTACCCAGGAGGTAGCTTGTCTCCAAGGTTGGATGAGCAGGGATGGTTGCTTGGTACCCCAGCCCAAAACCAGCTGAAAATACTACCTCTCAGCCTCTGGTGGAAAGGGTAAGGGTTTGCAAAAAAACCTGTTTTAGATGTTACAGATCTTTGAAGACAGCACGGGCTTTTGCTGAAAAAGGTGTATGAAGCCATGACACTTCACAGGAGCCATAGCCATGCCTGGTGCTTGCAGGTTGTTGCTGCCACCTTCTCCATAGTCCTACAGAGCTGATGGCCTACATGAATGTTCCCAAGTGCACAGACCCACTTGGTGGTTGCCTGCTAAGTCGTTCTCCCTTTCCTAGTCTCTGAGTTCCCTCCATTTCCCCAAATTTCTCTGTTTCCATTCTTCATTGATTGTTTTCCTGGGGAAAGTGAGTACTCTGGGGCATCCTGGACTAAAAAGGAGCTGTGGCAGACTAAGCCAGTACCAGGGGTTTTTTTAACCTTTGTAGTAAGGATTAAAAGAAAGAAAAAAAAAAAAAAAAAAAAAAAAAAAAAAAAAAAAAGCCACAGCATGCTGTAACAAAGACAGATTATATCCAAAGCAGTCTTGCTCTTCAATCCTTTTAACCTCCCTGGTTAACCCAAACTCCTACTGCATGAAAGATGCCTTTCAAGATCCACCGTGCTCTGCAGCAGCTCAAATATCTGAAGTCTTGGAAATGCCCTGGGAGGTTGGTGGGTTTTTTGGTGGTGGGTTGTTTTTTTTTTGTCTGCAAGAAACTGGGAACATGCTGTCAAAACTCAGCCAAAAGCAGCAGCTGTGCCCCTGCAGCCTCTGCGCACAGGACGGTGTCGGAGGAGAGGAGGTGTGAAGGATGGAGCTGATGCCTGCTGATTTGATCAGACCGTATAGCTTGGTTCTCAGTTTTCAAATGTTAGGTTTGTTTTTGGTTTTTTTTATGTCTGGACTTCATGAGCAGCTGAGCACCAGCTGGGTTCTGGATTGTTGCAATGCTTGAGTGATTATTTGTTATTTTGAGCTAAGTGTGTAAAATATGCATCTGATCTTCTGTAGAACCAGCAGCCATGAGCTGTGACAAGCACTCACCTGGTCTGGTTGGGAGGAGGAGGACTGCCTAGGCTTGTACAGATCCCTAAAGGTGCATAAAATGTTCGATTGGGATATTTGAGACCCAGAAGGAAACTAGAGGTGCTGAACTTGCCGTCTGGTTTTTGATGGGGACTTGTTTCTGTGTTCTCCCCCAAATACATCTGCTGGAGGGGTCTTCAGGGAAAGGGTGTGAGTAAGAAGGGGAGGTAACTTGGTGGTTATCTTCCAGAACCAGGAGGGTGAATAGATGTGGGGGGTTTTTTTTCTGTGAAAATGTCATTCCTGAGCAAGGATCATCTTTGAGCCCTTCGTGCCTGATATGAGAACCCATGAACCTCTGGCTGAGGAGGAGCAAGTGAGAAGCGCATGCTTATGCGATAGTCATCAGAACAAACAAATAATTAGGGCTTCCAGTATAGATGGCAGGCTGGTGTGGCTGATCTTTTGTGTTATGAATGCACATCTCGTAGAGACTGACTTGCCTGTTGGAGGAGAGGGAGATGGATGAGAGCAAAGCGGTTCCTTGGACAAAATAATTCTGGACTTTAACACAACAAATTGTTGCCCCCTGAGAAATCTCAGGCGGCTCACTGTTTGCTTGCAGATTACATTTTAAATTCAGGGGAAAATAGTCATACGAAAATCAGAAGCTGGGTTACAGCTCTGGAGGGGAAAACTTGGTCCAGTGTTTTCTCCTCCTGTAATGTAGCATGTTGCATGCATAGTTAGCAGGCTCTTCTTCAGTCTTGGTAATTAGCCCTTTTGCTCATCTACTTGCAAGGAAAAGAGTCCATGTTACATATCAAGCAATGGGAAAGGAAAAGCAGATAATGAATAAATGTTACCCAAATAATGTGGAAAAAACCTGACATGAATAGAAAGACTGAAAGGAGTTGAAAAGGTTTTTCCATCTATGGAAAACTGCTGGCATCCCAGAGGAAGTGACGATGGTTTATAGTTGATCTCAGCTCACAGTTGAGATTATTCTTGGCATAATATAATCATTTGTCTGGAAGCTCGTTTGTTAAATATTTTTTAAAACTGCAATCTATAATCTGCTGCACATGGCTTTTTATTTTTTTTTTACAGGATAACATGAAGAGCTTAGCAATTGTTTAGGTATTTATCAAGTGTGGTAATTACCTACCTTTGAGTGAATCTGTGGCATGTATGTTTTCACTTAATCAGTAGAAATACAATAAGCACTTGACTTTAGATTTTATTAGAGCTGAACAAGAGTAACAGAAGGTTATTCTGTGATTTTTTTTTTTCCTTTACATAAATAATTCCTTCTCCATTAAGATGTCCTCCCCAGCCCCAAAAGAAAGATGTAAACGCAGAAAATATGGCTCTGCTGTTGCACACGCTCTTTTCCCCATTGTGGCGGGCAGTGACCATAAATCATTTTGATTTATTTTGAAACATTTTTATTTTTAGAGTGCTACAAAAGTACCATCACATGAATAAGAGTGGGGGCCTTTATTCTTAGTATTGATAAGTGGTGTCAGTCTGATCTGAGATAACACTTACAGTGATGCTGCTTGCTTAGCTACTCCACGGCAGTGCTGCTGTTCCTTTTGGTCCCCTGATGGTACTTTAGGTGGTATCCGAATTTGTAGGAGTAACACATACTGGTGCTTAAACATTACAAGCAAGCTGGTTGTGGCAAGCAAATTTGGAAATCGTTACAGGTCACTGTTGGCTCTGCTGAAGGCAAGCGGCTGGCGCAGGACCCTTGGCTGGGTGAGCAAAAGGGGCTTCAATAATCCAGATGTGTAGTGAACAGTGAGGTGTTGTGCAGTGTTTCATGCAAATAAAAGGCGTATTCTGGGGCGGGTCATGATGAAGGCTCTGGGTTTGTTTGAACAGAAACAAGCACCGAAGCCCAGCTGCTCTGGGTGGTCGCTGTGCAATCTGGAGTAGCCATGGCGCACGTTGTGCTGCCTTCAGTCCCGGGGAGGCTTCGTGAAGCAGCCAGGTATCCTGCTGAAATGATTTCTGGATTTCATTACTGTCTCTCTTGAAGGAAATCCTTTAATCCATTTCTGGGAGAACGGTATTTTAGCCCCTGCTTTTCAGTGAAAGGTAGAAAAGCTCTTTTTTACTGTTAAACATGCCAATTAGCTTGTGTTCCTGCAGCTCGTCAGCAATAGCCCAGCCAGGGGATATTTGTTTTATGAGTGTATCACTTACAGACCATCCTGCAGTAGCTTTAACTTAGCATGCTGTCTTTTGAATAACAGAGATAGAATAACTGGCATTCTTTCCTTTCCTTGTTCAGCTGTGATTGTCCACATTCATGCAGTGTTGCCACTAGCTCTCCAGCCTACGCAAATGCTGAATTCCTATTGTAACATCTTGGAGGAAAAGCCTTTTGGGGTTTTTTATGTAATGTAAAGAAAGAAGAACGCACCAGGCAACAGTCCCTCTTTTTTCTTGGTTGCCTTTTGTCAACTTTTAAGATTAAAGACTGGTGGAAAAACACGTAGCTAAGTTCCATGAAAAAGAAAATAAACTGTATTGGAAAAAGGAAAATGTATTGAGTAAAACTGTATGCCTTGAACATATAAATGCTCTTTATCGGCTTTTGAATTGGCTTACTGTGTCGGGAGCTATGGTAAGGGGAATTTTATAGAGGGACTTAAGTGTGCAGCTTAGTTAATGCAGCAGAGCAGAAGGGATATCGTTGTGCATGGCTGGGGGAGAGGGTGAGCGTAAAATGCTGGTGTGAACAGGTATGCTTGTGCTTGCAATAGGTAACACTGACTTCCAGGGCGTGCTGATACAGTGACATGAAAAAAGGCAGCAGCAGAAGTGACAAATTTGTGTGCTGCATTTTCATACAAATGTCTCTCCCTTATCTCTGAGAAAAATCTATAACCAAGGTTATATATTTGCTTCTCGTCAGATGTGATTTTTGTCGAAGGAGGCTGACATGATACAGGTAACGATAACTACATTTCTGTAACCGCTACGGTGCTGTGAGCAGTTTCTTCAGCAAATAATGAAATGCTCGGAGATTTTAAGCTTGACAATCATAGAATTGTTTAGATTGGAAAAGACCTTTAAGATCATCAAGTCCAACCAAACAGACCTGGCAGCTTCTACACCTGGCATGAGGGTTTGGATGCAGTTACAGAAGAGCTATGTGTATGTCAAAGTCCGTCACTGTCCCACACAGGAATAGTTTCAGGTTACCCAGATGTTTTGTTTTCCTGTGTCTTTGTTATGTGTCATAGCCATTGAGGAAATGCGTGGAAACAAACATCTCCGTGCTTAGGTGAATGAGGCTGGACCAAACCCCAGTCTGGAGGCAAATTACCCTGTGTTCAAAACTCCTGATTTCACCAGCATAATCTTCTGTTGACTCCATCACCATTGTAATCTATTGCTGTTAACTCTTGTGCTTTTTAGTCCCCTCCAGTCATACCCCAATTCTCCTCCTCTTTTCCCTACCTCATGTAACATCTGTAGACAGCACAAAATTTATATTATTAGCTTTTTCCTTTAGCATAGGTACTGGTATTCTGCCTTTTTAGGTGTCATTTGATTGGTTTTAATACCTTTTCTATATGTACATACAAACTCATATATATAAAATTGTTAATTATGTGATATATATATATAGATATATATAGATAGATATATGCTATTTCTTTTTTATATATATAAAAGAAAACAGTTGTTATTTCATCTTTTCTTGCTGTTCAGCTTCATGACCATCCATTCATTTTGGGTCGTCATTGAAATCCATTTGCTTTCCCAATAGTAGTGTCCAGTTGAGGGGGTGGAGTTGCCATATTTAACCTGTGTCCTTTTTTAGCTTTCCGTGAGTACGTGTGTAATGTTGGGCTGTCAGGGCTATGTCTTACAGCACTATTTCCTGGCACGAGAGCAGGAGGTGTGCTTGAGAAATGACTTCATTATGACACATGGACATAAGGCTAAGCTCAGCTTAGTGGTCAGCATCCAGATGGATGGTCAGGGGTGAGCTCCAACCAGATAACATGTTTCTGGTAAAATAAGCACGCTTATTAAATGAATCCTGCCTCTAAACGTGACCATACTTACTGTGCTGCATTTGTACCCACAACTTTGAGGAGGGCAAAATTCTTCAGAAGGCGATGAAAGTCTGAAAATGTGTATGAATATGCAATTCTTACTCTGTTGTCAGGCACACAAAATATTGAGAAGGTGCTTTCTGGCTTGAATGTTCACAAATCCAGAAAGCCCTCTGACAGTTGCCTTGACCTTTGAAATTGGTGATGGAGGGGTTTTAGCTGCTTTGGTTCAGAAAGGTTGAGGGGTTCATCCCGGAGCAATGAATAATTCCATTTTCTGCACCGTAACCATTATGAACCTTTCCATTAGACAGGGAAGGGTTTTATTATCCTCCTTCGCAAGCAGGTGACGCAGTAGGTGTGGGAGAGGTTTATTTTGATTTTTTCTGTCTTTTTTCCAATTTAAATTGAAATGAGGATGTGATAATTATCATAAACAGTGGCAGAAAATGCATGGGACGTAGCTCTGCTGAGGCTTTTATTCTTCACAGAACCATAAATTGGCCCGTGCTCTCCTGAATTACTAGAAACGCTCGGTTTGAGTTCTGCTTAATCTCCTCTCAGGATGCATCTTCCCAACTTTGGATTGCAAAGCTCAGATAATTAATCTTCCTGAATATTTTTGTCATCTTGCTTATATGTGCATTCATCAGTGTACGTATAGGCTGCCAGGCCTTGCGGATTAGATTGAGAGCTCTGTGCCTTAACTCTGCAGATGCTAGGAATTTTTTTTCCCCCCTGCTCTTCAGGATAGAAAAAACATTTTGTGATGGTATGAGAGATTGAATTGACTAGTATAAAAAGCCCCTCTCCCTGGCATTCTCCAAAATACCCTTCAAGCTAAAGCACTTACCTTTTTATGAATGCAGCTACAACTTACCTCCTTTAAAACCTATTTACGAGCAACTCTATACTAATATTTGAACAAGTTTGGGATTTATTTGGGGATATCCCAGTTAATTATGGGAACGATTCTTTGTTTTTCCACTTGTGAGCCATTCAGGTGTTGTTAGAAACAAAGTAAGAGTTTTATGAACATGCGTGGACATGGGGCATCACGGGCGAAATGTCTGCCTGGTAATAGTACAGAAATCTTCTGCTTTGGGATGGGTGTTTCAGGCTCTTGAGGGATGCTGGGAGCTGGGCTCCTATTGTCCCTACAAGAAGGAGTTTTTCTTCTCTGATGCTATGAGTTTGTTGTCTTTCATGCTCAAAATACAAAGTACAAATGCACGAAGCCAAAAATTTTCCTTCTCTGTCCTTATATGTTCCACTGATGTTATTCAGATGGTGTGTTTTACTTTGTAATCCCCACTCAAACAGAAAACCCAAGAAATGCTTGCTTTTATACTCTTCAGAGCACTTTTTTGAAGTATCTTTTTTTTTTTTTTTCCTCTCTTTCAGACCTGGGCCTGGATCAGTTTATAGTGAAACGCTATGATGGGAAGGTGAGCACAGTAGACTATTAAGTGAATATTACTTAATGGCTTTTTTAACCTAGAGTCCTTTAGTTATTACCTGCATGTGGGTGTAAGTTAAATGAAGTATTTGAATTATTCTCTTCTGAGCCTTTTGCTGTTCAGTGGCATTGCAGTACATTTTATATAATCACAGTGAATGAGAGAAATACTTCTTTTTTTTAAAGGTGTGTTAATGTTTACAGACAAAATATATTACCTCTCCTTGTATAGCGGTAGGCCAGGAAATTATAGGTTGTAATCACGTTTCCTTGTTGCTTCTTTATGACTGTGAGAGCTCGATGAGCTATACCGTTTTGGGGAAAACTCACTTGACCTTTCCCTTCCAGACTTATCTCCAGATTCCTAAAGGAAGGAAACACTCTGTGTTCTTACCTGCATCCCAAGCATGTATTTCCTCTGCCCCCCTCCACCAAACACCCTTACTCTGTTCCCCTTTTGATCCCTAGGTCCTTCCTACAGCGGTACATGACTGTTCTGGGTGTGCTGTCACGATATGTGTTGGTAAAATGTTGAGCACGCTCTTATCTAGTTTTGTCTACTTGCCTCAGTGGAACCGTGCAGCATCCTCCCTGTTGTTATACAAACCAGAGACCCAATTAACCACACCATAAATCCAGCTGGTATGGAGGAGTATGGTAAAGGCTGCTTTGGCCCTGGGACTAGCAGCTTGTATCGACTTCTTGATGCAGATTTTCTATTGTCTCACCGTGGGCACATAATGGTACTCCAGCTTTTAGTAATATTTTCATTTCAACCTGCATCATCTGAAAGTAAAGCTTCTGTTTTCTCCGAATGGAAGTCAGCGTCTGATCCCCTCATTGCAGAGTAATGTAGTGTCAGGCATTTCCAGAAAGCCTGGACACTGGAAAAAATGCATTTAAAGCTTTATGTAAACACAGTGTGGGCTGTACACGTGCTGTTCCCTGTCTTGTTTTGTGTTTAGTAGGGAAAGGTAAAGACAGAAGGTGATCAAATACCTGGGGTCCCTGTCAGCAGCAGTGTACAAGTGTTCTGGTTAGCCAGGCAGCAAAGAGTTTTTTGCTTGAAAACAAACAATTGGAAGGTAGTATTTTGGCAGTTAGTTTTGATGCATAAAACTACGAAGCGTGTTGTGAACACTTGTTTTCTTCTCCCCCTGTCACAAGCCCAATGTCTGCTTTTCATGATTAAAAAAAAAAGAAAACAACTGAACAAAAAAAAGTACATACATTCTTTGCAGAATATCAAATGTTTCTCCCTCTGGTTTATGACAGTCTATTTTGCATCTGCTGACTTTCATCATTTTGTCTTGTCAAGCTATCACGCTCATCCCTGAGGCTTTACATAAATAAGATTCGTTTGTAGGGAAGAAATGCTGAATCCCACGCTATTTTTGCTAATCGTTCCTCTGTTCCCGAGCACTCCGCAGTCAGTTCCTACGACACCGGATAAGAGATCCAAAGGCAATCCTTTTGCTGAACTCAACTTTCTGTTCCTCTGCCCCTCAGCACCGGGGGCTTGAATTACAACGCGTTTGGATGCGGTGGACACAGTCACCACGCAGGGGTGTTGAAAACCCACAGTCGGTGTTTGAGGTACCATGCTCGACTGTGCATCATCATCCGTGCTCTTAGGATCTTGCCATTCTGCGTGGTGGCCATCTGTGCTGGCTGAAGGGTGGGGAACAGGTAGCCTTTGCCTGATGTGCTAACCACCTTTTGCTCTGACCTGTAGCAGAGTGAAATTGCTTTTTATATAACTTGCAGATGTCGGTGCTGCGCTTGGATGTCTACGTGCTGTGGTTTGGATAGTCTGAACGTGAGGCAGCAGATTTAGGGTACTGCAATGGAGTTCTCTTTACTGTTATCTTCTCCTGAGACCTATTTTTTCCACGGTCTAATAACACCCTAGAAGCAGTTTGCTCTGTTGAAAATGAAGAAACAGAGGTTCTTGTTTGCTTGGCTGTCTGCTTAAAGACACCTTGGGACTGGCTAAATCTGGCTGTGGCTATGAGGGTAGTGGTAATGTCCAGGTGAGAGGATAATATGAGGAGAGAATAAAATAAGTGGGCCTTGGCTCTCCCTTGGTAATGAAAGAAGCCGACAGCAGATTGATCTGTCTGATAGCATCTTGTTCTCATTGTATTGCTTGCTTTGGGTTTCAGTTTAAAAAACAACGCTGTCTTCACTCAGTCAAGTACTAGCTGAGGTGCTGCAGAGCTGACCTTGCTCATTCGAGTTTCACTTGCATAGTAGCACCTGAGGGATAAAACCCTTTTGCATCTCCTCCTCCTTGCCTGTTTCCAGCTACGTATTCCTCTTGGGTTATCAAAGCATCCTCTACCTGGAGATGACTTTCTGGCGCTTTCCCTTTCTGCGTTGGCAGAGCAGATGAGCTCAAGCAGAAGGGCAAGAGGTCCATCGTTCCCCTAAGCATCCTTCTGAATGTCGTGCGGAGATAATGGGACTTGTGGTGCAGGTGTGGGCTCAGAAAGTAATAAGCCCCATCACTGGAAATTTCATTTTTAAGGTGAAAGGAGTTTGTGAGCAGTCAGACACAAGGCAGCTGTGGTGCTGAAAAGTACTGACAGTTTGCAGGCTAGGTCCTGGCTGAAGAGTAGAACAGAGAGCTAATTTTAGTTCCAAGCAAAGGTGTATAGGCAGGGTTGCATGCAAATAAGAATTTAGAAAGAGATTCAGTTAAAAGAATAGAACCAGCTGTGCAGTCAGTTGCATTTTATTTACGTGTTACAGGACAATGTTTAAAGTATCAGCGTGAATTTTGAGCACGTGTGTTTGAGATTTAAATGCTACAGCATTAGTAAGCAGATGTATGAGCTGCTCTTCTCACAGAACCAATTTTATTTACCTAAAAGTGCCATCAAAACAACTAATTGGCTGCCATGCAGTGATTGGGACTGCTCTTGCCAAAGGATTTTGTGGAGTGATGTGCCTCTGCATTGTAATTGTGTCAGGTTTCTGAAGCATCTTGCTGTGCATGTGATTGAATGCTGTGGGGAGAAGACAATACCTGCTTTTTTTTTTCTTCTTCCTGCCCCTTCTTCTTAGTGATAATTTAAAGAGTTGATGGAGAGGGAGGTAAATGTTACTGCCTTATTAATGGGAACAACGCTCCCGTAATTTGAGCCTCGATGCTTTTTCTTCACTCATTGCGAGACCCAAACCCCTGGAGACATTCATCCAGCAAAAACCCTTGGTCAGATGTGTTTGCCAACATGAACTCCTACTTTTCTTTGACCTGCTGCTGTGCTGAGTGTGTAGGGAGGCAACTCTATCCCTGGCTCCATTTTTGTCTAAGTGTGGTGGTTTCTTCCCCAGGGAGGCAAGGTCTGGAAAGTAGAGGAAAAGAGGCATTGATTACTATTTATTCAGAGCAGGACAAAAAAATATTAATCAGTCTGCAAACATTTCACAGTGCTCATATTGAGCCTGAACAAAAGGCTGACGTGAGAATAGACACAAGCTAATGTGTAGCTCAGGGTGCTGTGGCCTGAAGGTGTCCAGACCATGACTGTTCATCTGCCCCATTTCCACTGTGTCTCTTTCCTCCTCTTGCATTTTGGCAGTGGAAAAGAAAATGCTTTTTTTTTAAACCAGTCTGTAGGAGAAAAACCTCATGTCGTCCCTTCTCTCCTTCTACCACCCTGAAAAGCATGCCTCTGGTTAGGAGGGGTGAAGTCCTGTTTAATTTAAGATGTGCTGTTCCCCTGCTGCGTTAACATTCATTAGGGCTTAAGAAAAGGCACTTCCAAGCGCGTTGTGGAGATGTTCTTTGCAGGTCTGATGTTCAAACTGAGGCGTTGTGCTGTTCCATCGCTCACTGTTTGCATCTTGCTTAGCAAGATGATAGTGATGAATAAACTCTCACTATGTAGAAGTATATATCTTAGCACACGTAACGTGGCATAAGCTTCGTTAAAGTTGTAATACTTTGGGTTTGGTGGTGTTTTTTTTTTTAAATGTGGTTTAAAATTGTCTTTTTTCATGCTTTCTCTATCTACTTGATGGGGGGGGCTTATGCATTAATAATTTATAAGCTTTAGCTCTCAAAGCCAAAAAAAAAAAAAGAAGCAATGCTGTTAGTGGTGTTCTCTAAAGCTGCATATCCACCCTGTTCAGAGCAAAATCACGCCCCGTCGCCCGGGTCCTTTGGTGCGGTCCCTGTCCTCGTGAGCCAGCGCAGGGGAGCTGCCAGGTGTCCCGCAGCTGAGCTTGCAGCAGTGCAGCCACCAGCAGTAAAGGTGGGAGCAGAGGCAGAAAATGGATGTGGTGGGTGCATAGCATAGATCCATCTTTGTGTGGTTGGGTGTTCACACAGAAGGTAAGCTGTAATGCTTTTAAGAGACCTCTAGCCTATTTAGGAAAAAAACCCCTTAGATGGCTTATTAGTTTAATACAGAATATACTCAACTTGCTCTTTTTGTTCTCCTGTGGGGAAAATTTCTTGCTATTGCTTAATACAAACAAAAGCCTTTGAGCTACAAGCAATAGCTTACCCTCCTGCTACCATTGCTGCAGTAAGTAATTACAGAGGCTTTCAATGCCCTCTAATTAAATTTATGAATTAAGTATTTCCTGCCAGCATTTATATTTACCTCTCTAGATTTTTTGGGATGCCTGAGAGTAATGCAGAGCAATAGCAAAGTGAAAGTACCAATACAGGCTGGGGGAAGAAAGGATCGAGAGCAGCCCTGCCGAGAGGGACTTGGGCGTGCTGGTGGATGAAAAGCTGGACATGAGCCGGCAATGTGCACTGGCAGCCCAGAAGGCCAACCCTACCCTGGGCTGCATCAGGAGAAGCGTGGCCAGCAGGTCGAGGGAGGTGATTCTGCCCCTCTACTCTGCTCTGGTGAGACCTCACCTAGAGTACTGCGTCCAGCTCTGGAGCCCTCAGCACAAGAAGGACATGGACCTGTTGGAGCGGGTCCAGAGGAGGGCTACTAAAATGATCCGAGGGCTGGAGCACCTCTCTTATGAGGACAGGCTGAGGGAGTTGGGCTTGTTCAGCCTGGAGAAGAGAAGGCTGCGGGGAGACCTGATTACGGCCTTTCAGTATCTAAAGGGGGCCTATAGGAAAGATGGGGAAAATCTTTTTAGTAGGGCCAGCTGTGAGAGGACAAGGGGTAATGGTTTTAAACTAAACCAGGGTAGGTTTAGACTGGATATAAGGAAGAAATTCTTTACAATGAGGGTGGTAAAACACTGGAACAGGTTGCCCAGAGAGGTGGTGGAGGCCCCATCCCTGGGAACATTCAAGGACAGGTTGGATGGGGCTCTGAGCAACCTGATCTAGTTAGTGGTGTCCCTGCTCACTGCAGGGGGGTTGGACTAGATGACCTCTAGGGGTCCCTTCCAACCCAAAACATTCTATGATTCTATGATTCTATGAAAGAAAAGGAAGATACTTCAGATGGTTTCTGTGCCTTTTCCTTGCAGGGCATTGTGCCTCTTAGGTTAGCAAGCAGTCAGTCCCTACCAGAGGCAGTAGGGTTACTTGTAGCCAGGAGGGTCTGCGCATGTTCAGTTCCTGTCCTCATGGCTTCACAAAAGGAAACGCAGTTTGTACTTAAGAGAGCCCACATGTTCTGGCCTCTAACTTAGCTTACAAGTGTTTTTTTCTGTTCTATCTTGGCAATTTGTTCAAAACTACATGTGCATTTGTGTTGGTATCTTTGATGTCCTCCACTGAGTTTGAAGTGTAGGAAGGGAAGAATCAGGTAAGGTCCAGGAAAACATCTGAAACTCACTGTATAATGCAGGCTTGTATCATGGACCAGTGCAATGATCAGCTTAAACTACATTTACCTGCCAAGGCCCTGTAACTGGAGGTGTGTGTCCATTAAAGAAGAGCTGCTGGAGGTCAGCTCAGGATGAAGATTCCTTGCTGGATGATTTAAAGAGCATCTCAGGAGCACAGGAGCCTGAAAAAAAATGTGCTCAGGAAGGATCCCTGTGAAAAGGACTTGGAGGTAGATGGACCATCCTTAGCACAGGCTTTTCTGGTGGATTGAAGGATCTTCCTGCCATGTTTGAAAGAGTGGGGGAAAGGGCGCCTTTATTCATTAGCCTGAATTTCTGGGGTCCTTTGCTTTGTGTATGAGCTAAGGCTGGAGCATGAGCCTTCCACCAGAGTGGCATAAGCTGCCGTAGACCCAGGCTTGCAACAAGTGAGACAAGCTCAAAGTTCTGCTGTCATTTAGGAGCCAAACATTAGCTCTGAGCTCTCGTGATCTTTAAGTGCCTCTGAAACCTAGATTCAAAAGGATGCAACTCTAAATGATACCTTAACAAAAGCAAGCTACTGCAATTCAGTATGTAGTGGTGTAAAGTGCATGTGCAGTTGATTTACTGAGCCCATTAGCTGAGAAGGGTACTCGGTACTACTGCCTCTAGCTTAGAAGCAATGAAAACAGGTGAGGAGTCCTCTAAATCCAACTGTACGAGGTCCTGCCGATGACTGTCCTAAAAGTGTTTGAAATAAACAAGTCCCCAGTGTCAACAGTTTGAGCTTTTGAGTCTAGGTTATGTCTTGCTTGGAGATAGCTTGAAGCATTCAGCTATCCTGGTCCATAATCTGTGTAGAACATCTCTTGTCTAATTTCAGGTTTCCTCCTTTAAATTCCATCGCCTTTAAATTCTATCAGCTTCTGATCTTAGGCATGTAGGTTTTTTTACATAATAAAGAGAAGGCATCTTCTTATGTAGATCTACAGATCTACATTGAACTTACGCTCATCTATACAAAAGCTCCTCTGCCATCTGCAAGTGTCCTAACTGGCAGGAGATAATTCTTGCCTGTGACCCTTTGTGGAAGAAAGCTGAGATGCAGTTTATTGCAGATAATCAGCAAATCTGAGCTGACACAATTTTTCTCTTCTTGACTTTCTTTGCTGACACCAGCGTCTGTGGGTTTCTTTGCTCGCTAGCTTTCTCATCCCAGCCAAACTTGGTCCTCCCATTTGCTCTGGTTAGCAGTTTTGAGTTACTTTTTTGTTCCTCACTGCTTTTTCCTGCGTGTCGTTCACTGGGACCTGTGTGGACACTGAACTGCGATTTCTTCTCTTTGGCTTGTGTTTAATGAAAATGAATTTCATCAAAGAAAAGGCTTAGTTGCTTCTAACACAGGTAAATGCATGGTGCGCACACAGCCTGATGGACACCTGGGTCGCTTTACGTCCATGTACAGAACACACTTCATCCTTCCCTGCCTCCTCTACCACGTGTTCGTGGAGTATTCCAGTTTTGACAGAGCTCTACTTGCTGTTATCCTTTTGTACCACTAATTCTATTGCTCATTTTCACAGGGCTCATTTGGCAGATACTACTAAAATGCTCTGGTTGCTGCATGTCCTCTTTTCTTTTGATTTCTAGGTACCCGGCCGGTGTTCCTTCCAGCTACTAATATCTCTGATACTTGTGTCTTTATTCTAATTATGATTTGGTTTTTTGGTGTAACCAAGCATTCCCTCATTTTCTTCCCTTTTCTAACCCTCTCCCCTTCCACCAGGATTTCTGGCAGGTACAAAGCAGACAGCATGTGCTTTGATTAGTTTGTGCTTCAGACCTCATAATATGCACTTTTCATGAAAAGGGACAGTGTATGCTCACCCCTTCTCCCCGCTCCTTTAATAAATAATCCTGAATCCTCTCCTTGATCCTCAGGCTAAAGGATTTATTTCAGAATACTTAAATTTGGCTTGGTAAAGAGTGCGGTCCTCAGGGTAACTGTTAATACGTGGATTTATTAACGGGAACATCTTTGAGCAAAGCTCATGTGTTATCTCCCTGTCCTCCTTTTTTCACGGTGTCTTTTGAGGCTTCTGTCTTACTTTGCAGCTTGATGAGACTGCGATAGAGCTGGCTCTGTTGGAAAATGGCATTTTCCGCTCGAGGCCACGAAGCTAGTTTTATTCTGTGAGAAAGGACAGGCATTTCTCTGGCCAAATGCTGTGGGGAAACATCGTGTATTTGGATGTGTATAAGTTTGGGGGAGGTTATTTTTGCAAACTTTCTGGAGTTTTTCAAGTTACAGAACTGTGTAGGGTGAAGTATATTAAAGACTATTTTAGGAAGAAGATATTTAGATGCTATAGTTTATAAGATGGTTTCCAGGAAAAGGAACTAGAAAGCAGAGGGAAATTAATTTAGTATTAGTACGTAAAGAGGGAGATGTACTCCAAATGCTTTGTTTGCCCAAATGTTTGTCCAAATGTTTGTAGCTTTGTGCTGTTAATGAAATCCAAAGGGGAAGTTAGCAAAAAATAAGCAGCTTAGTGACAAAGTGCCCTTAGTGGATGTACACAGTCTTTTAATCAGAAAGTGGTTTATGGGATCATTTTTGGCTTTGATATCTTTGATAGTTTTGCTGGTGTTAGATTAACGCTTAATACTTAAGGGATACAAAAGTGAGCTCTGAAAACTCTGTCCTTGGGTAACGTGGAGTTAGAGTAGGGAGAAGGGGAGAGGGAAGGAGGATGGATTGAGCGGCATGGGAGGGAATGTTTTAGGAGATGCTTGACCTCACTGACTACAGAAGGGTAGGATGGGAGAAGCAGGTGAAGAAGAGAGGAGGAGTGAGAGAGTGGAAGGGAATGGCAAGATTTTTAGCGATATCTTAATTTGGTTCCTTAAGCCATTTGCGAGTGTGATGGCAGTCTCTAATTACGTGATTACATGTGGTTTTTCCCCAAACCCCTTTCTCATTTGGTAAGTGGTTTGTACTGAGTGTGGCCCTGACCTCATTGTCTGAGCCAATGTTTAATACTTGCTTTCGATACAGAATTATTATTTTCCTCATGTACTTTCATACTGGAGTTTTTATCGGAGAAAATGGGCAGTGTGCATTATCAACATAATGAGTTCATCTTGGTAATGCAGGCTGAGACGAGGGAAAGCAGTATCCCCATTTCCACCTGCAGACCTAAACAGCCATTTAAATTCAAAGGTGTCAAAAGTAAACTCATTTTAGAAGCATGATTTGGGACATCAAGTACCTAATTTTAATCTTCCCCCATCAAATTCCCATGATGCATGCTGCTGTGGTCCTATGGATTGCGATTTCATTACCCTGCAGAGGACTGAGCGCAGTGGAGGGAAGCAGAAGCGTAAACTGTCCCTTTTCCGAGGCATTTCCTATTTGCTTTTCCAGCAGGGGTGTCTCCCTTGCATGAGTGGGTCTGCTGCCTGCGAAGGGTCAGGAAAGTCTGTGTCTTTTTTTTTTTTTTTTTTTCTCGGTCATACAGAATGCTGGCCTTGCATTTCAGGTGCCGTTTGTTTTAAAGGTGATGAATATTTACAGCCTTGCTGGAAGGAAGGAATGCAGATTTCTCTTTCCAGTCTCAGGAGACCACCCGTAGTAATAAGTGCTGCCTCATTTTTGATTCTCTGTACGTGGCCAAAATCAAATTCAGAGGGAGAGAACAGAACAACTTCATCCGTGTCCAGCTCTGTATTTTTGTCCCCCTGTGTATATATACAGATAAAATAACCCCCAAATCAAAGGTTTAAAAAACCTCATTATTAAAATAAACTCTTGAAAGGTCATAAGCTGCAGTATTTATCCGCCAACAGTAAATGTTAAGCCTTGTCCTACGCTAACACTCGCCCACCACGATTTGCCATGCAGAATCTGTTTACGTTTGCCTGTGTTAGTCTGTAGACTTTATAGTAAGTTATCTAGAGCTACAAGGAATGATACTGCAAACTTTTCCACAGCACAAAGAGGTTTATGAGTTTTGGAAGGTCCTTATGCTGTTCCTATCACAACCTTAAACACTTTTTTCCTTATTTAGTGATATATAAAGAGGTGATATAAAAAATCCCAGGTGGTGCATCTAAGGTGACTTATTTTGCATCCACATTATAAAGCGAGCTTTAAAAACCCCTAAATTCCTCTACTCTCCTCCAAGTTCTTTTCTGTCCTTGTTTCACAGTGTGGAGGGACGTCCCCTGCCTCTTTTTCCCTAAAGGGCTTTTGAACATCTGGGCTGAAAGGCTCCATTTTTAAATCTGAATCTGAAAGCCTTTTTATTTCTTCAGTTCAGTTGTGTTAGGTAGTGAGGTGCCAACATGAGCTATCATGAAATCTCAAAATATATGGTGTTTGTTCTTCAAAGTTTATATCTTGAAAAAAACAAAACAAAACAAAAAAAACCCCACAAAATTAAAAATCTCCCTCATTTCAGAGCCTCCAGTTCAGCATTTTGATGCAGAGAGCTCAAAGCATTAATATTTTTAGTTACTATAGCAGGCTGCATTGCCTGCAGTTTTCACTGGCATTTCTTATGAGTTTCCCCTTATCTGTCTTGCGTGATGGAGTAATACAGAGCATCTGCTCCCAACGCATGACTCAGTGAGTGTCTCGGTATATATTTCCCCAGATTTTCAGCAGCCCTGCTTGGGAAGGAGCTGTAGTGAGTCTGTGCCAGCACGATGCTGTCCTGCGTGCTCTGCTAGACCAGGCAAATAGGAGCCACGTCGCTGCACATTTCAATGTTGCGTAGCGCTAATGAGACGGCAGATGCCAGCTAATGTTTTTAAAGATGTCAAACAATACGTGTGGTAGGTGCTAAAGAGTGTTTTAAACGCATTAATTAAATGGATCGTCCAATAAATTTTATGAAAAGATTTGTTTTCCCATCCTTAGAAGGATTCCTAATAGCTTTTTATTTATAGGGGTGCTGCCTACTGCCTTAAGCCCAAGGTATCAAGCCATGTGCCAGCAGGACTAACAGCGCATCACGTCTATGCATACTGCTTAGTGTTAGGTGCACAAGTACTAATGTGGGGTTTTCTTCTCAGAGAGTTCATTTGTAAAGAGGCACATAGCCCAAAACTGCAATAATACAGAGGGTCATCTTTACCCTATAAAGCCAGAAAACTCAGGAACGAGGAAAGAAATTGTCTATATTAGGCCAACTTGTAACACAGATTTTTTTTTTTTTTTTTTTTTTTTTTTTTGGAAACTCCTACTGTGGAAAAGAGAGTATTTCTTTTTAACACTGAACATACAGCATTTTAACTTCTTTTCCGATATGTCTACAGCCAGCCATAAAAGAAACACATTAATGGTTGTCTTTTAAATGGTTTGCATCACTGAAGGTGGTCAGTTGGGACTGAAAGAGAATTGCTTTGCTGCAAGGTGACTTCCCTGTTTGAAATGTTCATGGTTTTGTATTTGCTTACACAATATTGGTAACCTTAAAGTATTTCTTTTAAAAAGGAACAAACTGAGTATGATGACATTTGTCAATAAAAGATGGTTATGGTTCATCTAAAATTCCTTACTGATTTACAGAATTACTTTCTGGTTCTGGACAAATACTCGTTATCTTGCATGCAGTTCGGTATTTATTTTGTTGTTTTGGAAGGCGTAAGTCACTGTTGAGCGGTCACGTAAGGCTGATAAATCCCTGAAGCTTTGGCGTATATAAGCACAAAGGTGATGTTGAAACGTAAAGAAGTAATGTGAATAAATGTGCCGAAAGTGTGCTTTCTCCTCCAGATCGAAATACAAACTATCGACTCTTAAGTGACGTAGCAAGAACGTGTTCTTCCCAAAGTGGCGAATTAAATGCTGCTCGTCAAGTAGTTTCTGAAATGCAAAATGAAGTGGAGCTGCAAGGATTGAGCTGATAAGGCTTTTCTAAATGTGTGTTAGGAATGCAGAGCAAACACCAGCACTGCGCCCTGCACCCGTCTCTGCCTTTGCAGGGAAGGCATCCCTCAACTTGTAAAAATACATCTCTTTTTTGAGATTTGCATAAAGTATTAATATGCTTCACTCCTCACTCAGCCCTGGGAAAACAATTTTTAAATCCAAAATAAAGGTAATATTTGGCGAGGAGTGGAAGGAATCAGTGGGGCGTTTTCCCCAAAACCCATTGAACCTGGGAGCTGTGCCATGTATGTGGCTTGAGAGAGGCTCCAGCAGTAGACCAGTTTTGGGGTAGAATGTGTGAAGTTTGTGCTGCACCTTTGGGTGCTTCGCTTGCTTGCAGCCAGGCTGTAACCCGAGTCTGGGGAGCTGCCTGCCTGTGGCACACAACTTGGGTTTTCTCCAGCACCCGGATCTGGGGAGGAGGTTGGTCGCTGTTACTGATACGTTCAACCCATGTTCTGGTGCTGTTTGGTTGGGCTTGGAGCCTGCACTGGAAAGGGCAAACCAATCTTTGTATTTTGAAATGCAATTACATTATTTAATTTTTTATTTTTTTTTTTACCTGTTGTTGATGCCTGGTATTGTAAAATAATCTGCTTGAATGCCTGTAAAAAGTTTTATTCCACTGAAACTGGACTGGCGGCTTTTCACTGACCTTACACAGCCATGCTTGTGCTGAAAGCAGTGGTACATTTGGATTTCTGTTTCTTTTTCCGTGTTAATTTGGATGTTTGCTCGTTTGTGTGCTTGTTTTAAGATGAATCTACTGCTTGATTAAAAAATACATCATACTTGCAAACTGTTTCCCATGGCTTGCTCACTCGTGAATGCCCAGTTTTGAATGTTTTTTCAGGTGTGCTGAATGGTCGTAGTCAATTATTCTGGTTTTGGGAATGGATTTAACATAGAAAAAAAAAATTCTTAAATGGAAGACATTTGTCTGTTTTAACTGAGCAGTTTGAGTATTAGCTTGTGTTCAGATTCAAAAGGGTGCAAAATGTGAAAGTTGTCCTGGAATTGCGTATATAACTAATTTGTGAAGATGACGTGTCTCTAAAAGAGGACGGAGGCTTGGAAAGGTTTTTTTTTTCCTCTACCTTTTCTGATCCTGTGCATTACCTTTCTGGCTAGGAGGGATGGTCTAGTATGCTGGAAGGAAAGCAGGACATGGAAAAGAAGCTCGAGGTCTGTAGGCAGTGGTTCTGGTGTTAGTGAGGACTGACTTTGGGTTTCTCCACCTTGAACTCTGAGGCATTACAAGTTCACATTGTGCTTTGTAAAGGAGTAAAGGTTGATTTATTTTTTTTTTATTATTATTATTATTTTATTCTTCCTGGGGATTATAATATAATTCTGTAGAATACAGTGTTTAATGGCAGGGAACAACCCCTGAGAAGGATGCTCTCAGCCTTTCCCATGGTGGGGCAAGCTTCCCATGTACTTTGTGGAAAACAATTGAACATGCAGCTTCTCACTGAACTAGAAGATAATACATGGGAGAGTTGTGATTTCTTTTTTTTTTTTTTTTTTAAACATCTGTCCTCCTGGTGCTGAGAGCCTAAAAATCTTATTGATCAGGTCCGTTATTACTGTAGCAACTTAGCTGCCTTTTTTTTGCTCTTTTAAGATCAGTGGGAGAAATTCCCTTTTCTTTTAGCTGCAGGCATCGTAGCGACAGCGTACGTTCCCCTTCCCCAGGTTTCTGACAAGTAGATGCTTGTGTAAAATAAATTAAAAACAATTTTTTACTTTGCTCAAAGTAAGATGCAAATATGAGTAAATGCTTCTCCCTCCCATATGCCTAAACCTTTGCATTTCAGAGAGCGATTACTTTAATACCTTTTTTTATTGTTAACCTATGAATGTGGTTTTCAGGGAATATTTCGAGCTGTTTGCCGACTATGAATTTTAGGTGCAGAAAAGAAACCCATAAAAATGAATAAACCGACCTCTGGAACTTTTTCATGGGATCCTTTGAGCGTGCCAAGTAGGCTGCTAACAGCTCATTTATGATAAATGCTGCTCAAGATGGGCAATCGGAGGACGGGGCAATTAATCACGCAAGCAGGTGAGATGCTGCTGGCAGCAATCACCGAAAACTGCACTTGCCACAAATCCTGCCTTCAGTTTAGAGGAAAACCAGACAATGTTTGTTTGTCCTTAGCATAAGCATCAGTGTAATTTTGCTTTGGATCCGTCTTGATGAGAGGAGAGGCAAAAGTTTGGTTTTTTTTTTTCAGTAAATGATAATTCAACCTGGTATCCTGTAAGTGTCAATAGCAGTTATCTTGTGTGAAATGAGTGCCATTAGCATGTTGTCTGCTGTTAGTCATTCACCTCTTATTAAATTCCTGATGCTCTCCAGATGGTAAAGGGCAAGGTACTAGGAAGGGTTTTATTTGATCAGTAGAGCTGAACTTGTTTTCCTGAAAACTGTATTATTTATTTTTTTGGTGATCTATATGATTATTTTTGTCTCCTTTCTTGTGGTTTCCGAGCCAGATACGGGTTAAATTTTCATCTAAATTATTAGCTGAGCTCATCCCCACTCTGCAGTCACATACAATGGTGAGTTCTCTCTCAAAAAAACCCAAAACCGACCCCTGAGGTGGATGAGAGACATCAGCTGCAGACTGTGGGTCTGGCCTGGAGAGGCTATGGGCTAACTCTTGCTGGGACATCTGCTCAGGCTTCTTAGAGGTGCCCAGTCAAAGCAACGACCTGGTTGCTTCGAAACTTCCTTGCTCTTCGCAAGTCTAACCATTCAACTTGATGTTATGTTTTGCCTGCTTATTTTATTGTCGGTTAACCAGTTTTCTTTCCTTTATCTTGTATATGATGGGATCTCCGCTAGACAGAGGTAACGGTGGGGGACAGTTGTGTAGCTGGACCCTCGTGTGGTGGTGTTTGTCAGTGGTTTTTCCTAAAGCTGTTCCTAAATTCAGCCTTGCTTTCACCATGCTTCTGTGCTTGCATGACCTGGTTTCTGTGGAATAACCTCATCCACGCCTACTCTCCTTTATATTCATTTCATTTTCCTCTGTGCGTGCGTGTGCCTCCTCCTGCTGTGTTCTTAAAATGGGTCACCGGTGTGGATTTCCTAACAGTTTTATGGATCCTTTTCAGTCTTTGAATTTTCAGTGGATCAAAAGGGGACTTGGATTTTTAGCTTAGGAAGGGAGATTAGCGGTATTTTCTATTAAAACAAGGTGCTGAAAAAGAACTGGAGCGAGAGAGGTTGAGATTGGTACCAGTCCTGGTCCTCCTAGCGAGCTTGCTAAACACACTCCTCAATTGTGTGCTTCTGATAACTACACATTTTTGATAACTTTGATCATACTTTGTATTCATGCGAAGTAGTTCGTTCTTGGCTATTGCTACAACAGAGTATAACTAAAATGCTATTAGTGAATTATAGTAATTTCCTTTTTGAATCCTCTCTTAAAAAAAATCTGATTTTCATTACACTCATCTCTTAGATTCAGACATAGTTTTAGATATCTGTATTTCAGCTAGGCTAAAACAACTAAATATTGTTGTGCAATTCCTTACCCCTGATTTGAGATGGGGAAGCACTGACCTTTGCAGAGCGTTTCTGACAGATTTGAAGGCTGGAAAAGGTCCAATGAATATGAATGGAGATAGTAGGGGTGTGTGTACGTGGAATGCCTTGTTGGTGATAAGAATACAAATAAATCCTTCCCTGTCTCTATTTAATCGATTGCTTTATTTTCTCTTTTTGGGGCATGGGTCGGATGAATAAATAGAAATTGTCCCAGGAGCGAGAGAAGTTTGCCGATGAAGACAGCATATTTTATGCGCTCGGAGAATGTGGACTCATTTCTTTTTCCGACTACATCTTCCTCACAACAGTCCTTTCCAGTAAGTACTGGGGAGGGGGGGTTCCTGCAATTACTGGGTTTTTTTCTGTATTAAAGGTTTACAAGCAACGAGTTTGCTATTATTGTCTACATATGTTTCCCTGAAAGGAATTCTTGATTGCTTGAAACTCGAGTTGAGTGAATAATTGCTATTGCTTCATCTGGTTTAGACTTAGCTTCAAGTGGTTCAGAAAGATCCATGACTTCTGAAGATGTATTTTAAAATGTGGCAGGTTTGGGGTTGGGTTATTTTTTTGAGTCATTTGGTCTGCTGTTCAAAACTGTAAATGGAGATGTGTTCTTGAGTTGTGTTCATAGGATATTCTTCTGTTTGGATTAATATTGCTTTCCAGCTCTTCACTGGTTACAAGACTGTTGAAACTCTCTTCTCCAGCTGTATTTTCCCCATGGGTAAGCTCAGGCTTGTGCATGATGTAATCCAATGAGGAGAGAAGTTAAGCTGTTTACATTTCAACATGTATCATTAGATACCTTCTGTCTTTTCACCCTGCTGCACTTGCATTTGTGATATTTCTGTGATCTGATAATCTGTTCCAGCAAAGTCTTCTGCACTTGAAAGCACTGGCGCTTAAGTTTGCTTTGTTGGCAAGAAATAGTGAAACTGAAGCCTTTGGTAATGTCAAACAGCATTTCTAGACTTTCTTCATGGGGGAAACCAAGCTCGAAACCTCATTTGCAGAGCTTCTCTACCGCTGCATCACAAACAGGAAAGTCAACAGAAATTCCAGTTATTTTTCAGCCCAATTAGAAAACGTGGGGTAATGAGGAATATGCCACTGTCCAAATGAACTTGGAACATTGTATTTTTGGACTTTAAAAAAAAAGAGAGAGAGAGAGAAAACTTGGCCATCTAATCTTGTAAGTATCCGTTTTGTGATGACCTGATTACAGGAATTAAAAAGCTGGACACCTCCCAGTTTATTGTAGACTCCCATTGCTACCTGCTCTGCGCTGTTCAGGGAGTCAGTTGGGTAATTCACTGATGTTTTGTAAAAGCAACAGGTGCTTTTTTTTCCCCCCCCCATGTTCTTGCATGCTGTAACACAGACAAACGAAAGAGGCAGCTCTTCATTTATGGAACACGGCATTTCGGCGGATCTGTTACTGGGGAGAAGCAATGTTCAAGGTCTTGCTTGTAGTCAAATGGTCACGCGTATGTGACCTTCATGTCGTGAAAACAAACACTGGGAGATAAAGCTAGTTCAAGCCAGGGAATTTGTTTTATGATTCTAATCTGCTTTTTTGTTTGACTGAATCTCAGAACTGACTCTGAAGACTTTTGCCGTTCCTTTCTTATGTTAGTCTAGCCTGTGCTGAAATTATCTAAGGTATTTTCACTTGTGTAGAGAGGGCTTTTCATCTGAGTCTCCACAGATGGCAATGAACTCTCAAACCTATAGTATCGCATTACTGAATGTGGTTTAGAAAATGATCGTGCCCTTGGCTTTATGGCTGTGCTGGTGGTGAACAACCCCCTAATCAAGTACGCAGGGCACAGAATTAATTTCATTTCCACAGGCAGAAGTAAGAGAAATTGTTCTTGCTTTGGTTTAATTTCTTTTTGTGACAATAAAAGAAAAGGGACTCTGGTAGAGTAGCAGCCAGCCTTGTTTTGGAGGGCTATGCAGGAGGGATTTTTTTTTCTTTTCCCCTCTTGTTCTTGGGCTTTTAAGCATGTTTGCAATTACTGGGGAATCAGACTAACAAGAGGAGACGGAATTAGGCGGTGTGTGCTTAGAGGAACCATGTTGAAGGGTGGGCAAGGCAGAAGCTTTCAGAAAGGAAAAAATAAAAAATTAGAGATGAAAAAAGTGTTCCATGACTTTTAGGCTGACTTTTAGGTATTTTGGGAGTTTGCTGAATGCTTATTGAAGATGGAGGAATGTCTCTGGAGCTACTGTCAAAGAGTGATTCCCCAGAGGAAGACTTGTGGTTTCATTTTCAGTGCATTTGCTTCTATAAAACTAAACTCCCAAACTGACCTTGCCCTGTGGCTAGATAAAAAATTGACTGTTATGCCACACTGGTTTAATCTCCTAATGAACATTACCTTGCAGGAATCCAGTAGTTCCTGATTATTTTTTTTTTTTTGCTGGGAAATAAATAAAATAGAATGAGGAAAGTACAACTTAAACCTGGCAGATCAATATTGGTTTTCTCACTGTGTTGTTTAAATAACCCAAACATTACGAAGGTATCTGGACAAGAGAGAGCCGCAGATTACATGAAATAGCTGAAAGCCACTAAATATTGAGAAAGCGAGGTGATGTATTGAGCACTGGAGCAGGATAATCAGAAGGGGAGCATGAGATTGGATCCGGGGGTGGGAGGCAGGAGGGGAGAGATGCTCCTCTGCGGTGCTCAGAAGTGATGGGGAGAGATCAATCGTGGTCTGGTCTGGCTTACTGAACTCAAAACTGATCGATGATAACTTCTGAAAAGAAGAAACCCAAAGGGCTTGGTGTCACTGTGCTCCTCCGGAGGGTTGTGCCCAGCAAGTCTGCTGGGACGGCTCCTGCCCATCTCCCTGGCTCTACCAAAAGCACCGCTGGGCTTTGAGAGTGCTTGCTAAAGCTTTTCATTTAATTTGTCTTTGCAGCTTTGGCTGTATTCTCTGAAACACGGATTGCGTGGCAGCTGCCGGGGAGGGAGAGGAGGAGAGAGGGGTGGAGGCTTCATCTGTATGTTGCTCGTGGAGAGCTGTTTGCATATTGCACAGAAAATGAAGTCTGTCACCGTATTTTATTCACAAGTGATTTATTGCTCTAGCACTGTCTGTTCTCGTCGGCTGCTGTGTTTCTGTGAAAATGTATTTTTAAAACAGCTAATAAAATAGCATTTAACTGCTTCGGAAGGTCAGCCTTCTATTAAAGGCAATGAGAGTCCTTGAGGATACCCCACGGTTTTGGTTGCTTCAGCTGCTCCCTGTGTTTCGGGGCAGAGGCAGAAAGACAAGCAAAGTATGGGCTAAGCAAAAGGTCGATGGGATTTCCCCTGGGCCCTTCAAATGTCACAGGGAAGCAATGTCTTTGCTTTCTTGAACCAAAGAGGTTTTTGCTTTTGGACTTGCAGAACAGGTGGAGGAAGGGGAGAAAGAGCTTCTCCATCATCAGCAACTGCAATTTCAGAGCAGTCGTGGTCTGCTGTCCAGGCGTGCTAATGCCTACTTGATTAACGGATGCTGAAGGGAGCTGGGCATTGAAAGAATAGGTCGGTGTTGTTTCCGTAATTGGACTGTCGCTGTGTCTGGATTTACTCCTCCTGGAAGGAGGGTTAAACAGCATTGGATCAAGCCAAAGGAATTATTGTCCTGCCAGGGCTCTCGTAGCAAATATGCAGCTCCTTCTCCCATCTCCTGCAGGCTCTTTCTAGAGCGCAGTGTGCTGCCATCCCTTATGGGTACTCTCACCTGGGATAGATTGACTTTTTTTTTTTATTATTATATTTTTCCTCCATGTAGAAAATAAATTCCAAACCATCTAGCTCTGGCAATGATTTTCTGGCTGGATCTCCGTCAGATCCCTGCCACGCAGGTGGCACGGTGTGCTCTCCCGCACCGCTGCGTGCAGGCAACATCATCTCCGGGCTCCGTTTGTGCTGGGGTCACTCTGGATATGTACTGCTGGCTGGCACCAATGTCTTCAGCCTCCTCCCTGCCATGAGTGAGATCATCACCATACCGGCGGTGGTTTAATCCTGCAAAGCAGCACTAAGTGCCATAGGGCTCATTTCTACAAGAAAAGGTGATACAAGGTTGCTTTGAGCTTATAGGAAGATTCTTGTTTGTGGTCCTGTTCATGCTAATTTTATCTTTAAATTTTCAAAATCCTCCGTTTACCTATGTGCATATATGTGGGTCTGTCTCATCCGCACTATGTGGTGCAGGGACGTCTTCAATACCTTTCTGCCAGCCCAGTTGCTGCTGTGTGGGGTTTCCAAGGTGCATCTGAGCAACACGGAGATCCTCTCCCAAGGGACGTCCCAGCTTCTGAACCGAAGCCTGGTTGCTTCACGTCAGACCAAGAGTACTCTGGCTCAGCACCCTGCTTCTGCCATGGGCAGTTATTTTAGCTGCCTGTTATTTACATTTCTGTGTTGATTAACCAAAAAAAAATAGTTGATGGGATTTGGAATTTTTTTCTAAAATAATGGAATAATTTGAAAGGAAAATATCTGCACCATTAGGACATTTTAATCTTGTTGGGTTTTTTTTCTCCTCCATATCTACGGCAGCTGGGGCTCAGCCATCTGTATTCTATGGATAGTTGCTTCCCTATAAGGCTGTGATTCTGTTCTCAAAAAAATGTTACAGCATTTGGAGACGCATTATGTGAAAGTCCATAATCCAGCTCTTTCCTGTTGCTGGTGCAGTGGCTGCAGTCTTGTAAGGGTGAGATTGTGTGCGACCCCGATTCTTCCCTTCAGACAGAAATGTTCCAATTCAAACACGTACAGAAAAATTTCTTGGCTAAAATACCGCTGTGTGGAGTCAGACAGAATAACGACCACGCTGATTCATGTAAATTAAGGGGGGGGGGAAATCATGATTAATCTTTGGCCGGAGGAATAACGTAAGCTTTTTTTCCCAATATTGTGGCCTGAAAAAAGGAAAAGAAAAAACACTAAAGCTGCAAGGCTTGAAGAGCCATCTCTTGACATGAAAATCTGTCTTTACCTCTAGGAGGACTATGTTGATTTCAGACTGATTATGAAGAATTTATTTTTTTTTTTAGCTTCATGGTACTATGGCCTTTGCACATCATTTTTCTTAATTTTGGGATAGATGGGGAAAAAGCAATCATCGGATATTTAACTCCTAAAGACTAATTTTTCTTGAAGTAACTCCCCAGCTGAGTTCTTGATCTGTCGTCCCACACTGGAGTTGCTTGGGGAGTTACTCAGTTTCAAGATGGGTTTTGAAGTCCTGAGCTGCTTTGTGTTTAAATTCAGACAAAGACATTTTCAGCTACATTTGAAGGGAGCAATGTTAATTTTCCAACAGCATGTTCAAAACAGTTTTCCTAAAATGTGATACCTCCACTTGAGGTGGATGCTCTGCAGCCACTTAATGTTTGTGACTGTAGCCAATGTACTGCATGAGTTGCAATAGGACTCAGAGGGAAAGACTTTTTGAGAGGTATCTCCAAGTGCAGAACATTGAGTTTGGGGGAAGGAGAAGATTAAATGAGCGAAAAAATAGTAGAATGTGGCCTATCTCATTGGTGAGCATTTATCGTCTTTCAGTATGCATTGCTTCTGGTGAGAGTAAATGGCAATAAAGAGCAATTGAGTGCTACAAATTGGCCTATTGAATAATTCAAAATAGTTAAAAATTACATAATTGGCTTAAAGATGCCTAATCAACCCATCTAATGCCTCAGAGGTTCCCTGGGGCTTAATAGTGATGAGTTGGGTGGGTTTTTCAATGTGGTCAGTGCTGCTGCTCATCATCATTTTGTCTGGTGGAGGTTGCTCATCTTTGTAACGCTACTGCGTGTGGCTTTTGGTTTTCTTACTGCCTTTCTGTCCCTAGATATTTGCTTTGAACAAATGAGTCAAGAAAAAAATGTTAATTGCCCTTTGCACTAACATCCAGGTTAGTTGAAAAAGCAAACTGGTGTGGAGAGCTGGTGGAGCTCTGGATCTACAGAATAATTTCAACCTGATCTTTCTAAATATATTTGCCTATATCTCAAAGCAGGGATTAGGTAACTCATGAATTGATATTGGTGTGGGCTCCAGTACCATGTTTTCATTTGTGTTAATGATTTGGTGGGGTTGTTAGGAATTTGTTGTATCCTCCTATCCACCTAAAGACTAGAAATAAAGCTAGAAAAGAAACTGTGGCTTCTCTGACCAGTTCCAGACTCTGTTGCCCCAGGGAAATTAATTGCAATGAAAAATCTTGATTCTGAATAATGTCCAAAAGGATGGTGAGGAGATAGCTCGCAAAATCGGAGAGAGCTGGAAATGCAGCTCAGCACTTGGGGAAATCCAGAAGTGGTTTTCCCTTGTAAAGACAGGCATTGTGCCATATTAAAAGCAAATAGTCCTTTAAATGGTTTTGATAACCATTACAGGAGGAATATTGCGTTCATTTTGAGGCACCTTAATTAAAGAGGCAGTCGGGAAATTTAAGAGAAGCTGCAGTCAACAACAGTAAAATTGGGAGGCAGAATAAAAGGGGGGGGGGGGGAAAGAGGCTAAGTTTAGTTCGACAAACCAGTATCTGCTGCTTTTACAATCTGCAAGTTTCTGGAAGATGTAAGTACAAGGGGAGGAGGAGACATGGAGGTTGTACAGGTTGAGGTAACCACGAGTAATGGGGCAGGGTGGGCAAGGGGGGATTAACTGCTGCTGGAATGACTTTTCCCCAATAAATCCTGGTCAGAAACATCATGCCCACGAGGAGAGGCAGAAATCATCTCACTCAGGACCAATAAATTCAAGCTGCCCGAAGATCAGGGACATATTTCTTGATGAACATTTCTTCCTGAGCAGGAACAGGATGAGCTAATTGTCTTCGGTGCCCTCTGGTTTCCCTGACGCAGATTCACATTTGGATTGAAGTGTCGTTACAAGTAATTGGAGTTAGATATGCAGATCAGAGGAAGAAACGAGCTGTGTCGCTTATTAGCTGAAGGAATGAAGTAATTAAATTTGCCAATTTAAAGACACTTTCCTTCCCTGTCCTTAGAAAATACTGACCCTGCAGATTTTTGATGCTGAACTGTTGAACTGTTCATTTTAATTTTACAAGTGATGTTCTCCTCTGGGGCTTTGATAAACTGCTCTTGAAAATGTGTAGTTGGAGAAGGGAAAGGAAGGGAATGGCCTTTGCGAGGAGTAAGTCAAGTACCCTTCTTTCTCTGTTCACCTTGTGTCTGTGTAAATGGGACATGGTACTATATTTTTCCTTTTAAAAAAGGGAAAAAAAAAAAAAAACAAACCACCAAACACCAAGAGGTAGCAATTTTTCCAATCTCGGAATATACATCATCGTACCCTGGTAGGGAAAATGGAGGAAGGAAGATGAGATGTGCAAGCTGCTCTTTTTCTGGCATCTTGTATCTAGATTAGAGCTTTGTATAGTCCCCTACTTCCTCGTAGGAAACAAATCTTTTGATAGATTTTGGGGGCTAATAAGGAGAAATCTGTCCAGGCTTTCACGCAGTACATGCAATTAAAGTGAAGAAAACTGGATGTGTTATTTAAACGTTAGGAGGGTAGTTGGAAGGTGCTTAATATTCTTGCTCTCAAGGAAGTAGGGAATTAATCACTGGAAATGATGGGTGGATACAGAGGAGGCTTTTTGTATAAATCACTTTAATTAGGTTGTATTGTTGAAGAGATTATGAAGTCGGTGTTGGGGACGACCTGTCCACCTGTGTACATCTCAGCTAACACCAAAATAAGAAGGGATGGAGAGCAAAGCCCATGCCAGCAGGCAGGACAGAGAAGCTGGGTGGAGGCACCGCTTCTGCTGCAGGGTTGTGTATGAAATAACCCACCACGTGCTGCTGGCGATTGCCGCCGTTATAGGAGATGTCGTTTATGCACGTGGTGTTGGGAATTTAAAGCCCAAATAATTGGCACAGGGAAATTGGAAATCCAGAGATGATACCGGCAGGACTGTATGTGCCGTATATATCAAGCAGCTAGTGACAGGCTGTTCCTGCCATCGAGTTTAATGTTGTTATACATCTGTTTAAGGCACAAAGTGATTGGAAAAAGTGATTTCATTAACATATTTGCTGAATCTTTTACCGTTAAAGTGCTACAGTCTATTACAGCAAGGGGAAAACATGACCTGAAAGTCCCCTGGCCCTAAATTGAAGCTGTAACTAATGTACAAAATCCAGTTCGGTTAATTCCATATTAATTTCTTTTTGTCTGAGTGGTTCCTCTTCGCACTTCCCTTCCCACCCCCATCTGGGAGATGCCTTACGCAGAATGCTGACTGCAGAAACTCATTGCTTTTTGAGCATCCACAAGAACTATTAAAAGTTGACTGCAACAGATGAGGTTAAAGGGGGATGAACCTCACCAGCGACCCACATCCTGCTGCCAGATTTGGGTGGGGGAAAGCCATTTTCAGAACAAAAAAAAGGGGCTAAGTTTTAATTGATCATTTAAGTTGACAACTTAAGCACTAGTTATAGCCTAGAGGATTCCCTGGAAATCCCAGGAAACACCAAGATTCCTGTAGATGGCATGTATTTGAAAGTAGCAGAGCAAGATAAATTCTCATATATCAGCTTAATCTGGAAAAAAATTGTGGCACTATGTTGTAGCTTTAAATGGTGATGGGTTACAGAGCCCAAAATGGAAACATACTGAAATTCTTTGGCAGGATGCAGGGGAAAGCGCAGTTTTGCTGTGATGGGTGGCTGTGAAGTGATGCTTTTGCAGAGTTCTAGCTAAATAAACCATGACAACAGAGACTAAATGCAATGAAAAATAAGGTACCACGCTGTCTCGGATGCGTCTCAGCTGGTGAGCTTCAAGCTCGTGTGTTATCTCAGTGTCATAACCGGACTGAGATGGAGCTGGTAGTGATTTGTTTAAATTTGTACAGTGAGAGAAGAGCTGAGTCTGGAAGAGAATTACCCAGTCCAGGTCTACTCCTCACCCACCAGCTGCTTCACAGAACATGGAGAGTGCTCTGCAGTGCCAGAGGAATGTCCTCTGGCCAAATGGGTATTATACTGCATGGAGCAGGCTGGAGCTCTTGCTACAGCGTCATTTTCTGTTGATTGTCTTGAGAAATATCAGATAGTATCCTGGTTTTGTGCTTTTTCTATCTGTAAATGGAATAAATTTTGTTCAAGAAACATCTCCTTCACCCAACCTTGTTGAGACCTTTGGCAAAGGGAGCACCATGCTACAGGTCCCCAAGAGCTGCATTTTCTTCTTAAAATTGCAAGAATTATGGAAAATTGCTTTTGAGTAGGGTGATTCTGAACTTGCACCTTTTTTTAATTGAGCTTTGGTATCTTTGTTAACTGGTCTCTGTTTCTTATTGTGTGGGGGTTTTATTGTTTGTGGTTTTTTTATGTAGCTCCCCAGAGGAATTTCGAAATCGCCTTTAAGATGTTTGATCTGAATGGTGACGGCGAGGTGGACATGGAAGAGTTTGAGCAGGCAAGTTGAACAACGGGTCGACTTCTTGATGCTACAGCATCTTAGTCATAAGTGCAGTGCTCATCTACAATGTTACTGTGATTTATATTTGTGGTTACTGCTGGTTTATGTCTTTTCCTTCTGTGCTCTGCTCTGTTGCTTCAGTGCCTGCTTTTTGGTTTTTTCCCTACTGAGTATTTAAAGACATAATTTTTCATTCAACCAGGACAACTGTAAGTATAAACTGCAATTCCCTGTGACTTCGTCACCAAGGTATCTTTACAAGATGTCACCTCCAAAGTGGATAAAGCATTTTTTTTACTGTAGTGGTGTCCTAGGATTTTGGTCCTACTTTCTTCCACAGCTTTTATTGCATTCCCTAATCTTGCTTATCTTCAGAGAGCAACCAGGACAAGTCTGCTTCAAAGAAGAATTTTGCCATTTATTTCAATGTAATCTAAATAAGTGTTTGAAAGGGTATTTTCATTAGTTTCTTTCCCCTACTTCTTCCCAAGGTTTCGTCAGCAGGGAGTTTGATGCAGGCTTTTCAATGAGCTTAGCCCGCATGTCTGCTACTGGTGATCCTCCCATAAGCTATGGTTTGTGATTGTGTTAGACCGAGAATAGATTGAAGACTCGAGCCGTCAGTGGGGAAAAGATCTGACCTCCCCAGGCAGAAAGAAGTGTATGGTTTTCTTCCCTATGTAGAAAACAGCTTTAAGGCTTTGGAAACTCATAAACACCCTGAAGTTGCTGCATATTGGCAAAGCCCCATGTGTGTGCTACTCACGAAAGAAAAAGTAAATGCGTTTGCAAAGAAGGGAACTGACTGGTTGGATGAGGAGTCACCACCTCTGCTATCAAAGACCAAGGTAGAGGAGATACACCACTCATCTACCTAATATTCACGTGGCCCCTGGTGCTTCTTCTGTGACCCTGCATCCCTCCGGGCTGTACATTTAATGGGCAAGTGGAAGCTGCACTTCTGGGCAAAGGAAGTGAGGCGCTGTGGTCAAAAAATAACCTGCCCTTGTGGGGGGTTTATGCTGGATCTTTTACACGTGTTCAGAGATGGCAAAAAGCTGTCTACTGATACACAAGAACAAAGCAGCCCGGAATAATCCAGTTACGAATCCATACTCATCAGTTGATGGAACGATCAGTTAACTTCAGAAGAGTCTGTAAGAGGTCGTGCTGGGGGCACTTGCTATAAATGGGAAGAACCAGTGGCACAGCAGGTCTGTTAAATTAATTGTCCCCCCTTCTAATCTTTTGCTGTCATCCTCTTTAAATTATTACCTTGTGGGTATGATGTCATTATTATGAGTTTGCTCCAGAGCTGTGTAATGTATCTGGTCAACTGTACGTTTTTAGATGCAAATTTTGGACTATTAGGAGAATGGGAGTAAGTTTATCTCCAGTATGATATCCCTTCACATGACAGTTTGTAAAGTAAACCCAGGAGTTGATTAATTTTCCTTCAACTTGAATACACCACTGTGTTCAGGTTATTGTGCTGTTTAGCACTGCCTTCCTACAAACCACTGACTTAGCTATGAAAATTTCTGAGTTTCCTATTTTCCCAAGTAAAAAAATACTGCTCTTCCTTCTATTTGCACAGTGCATGAATATAGCGCGCCACTGCAGCCTATCTGATAATATCTGACAATTCAAAAGGTGTTTTACAGTAGTTACTAATGTTGTAGAGTGAAATAAATTATGGAGATAAATGGATTGAAGAAAAGTAGAGAACGGTTAACTGCCTACTAAAAATGCAGTGATGCCAAGGTACTAACACAGGTGTCATGTTTGGCTTTTTTATTAGCCATGTAAAATAAGAAAGGCTGTTTCTTGAGGATGAATGTTTCAGAAGCACAATGAAAGTGAAAGTACAAAATTGAATTAAATTATTTCAAATCATCCAGTAGGCAAAGGAAAGTTATATGTGCATTAAGTCATATAAAAATCCTTAGCAAGAGGGACATAATTTTGTTAAGCTTGTTACATGCATCACTGCCTCTATATAAAGGAATGAAATTCCCGGTTAGCATCAGAGTCTTTTGGGGAAGGCTGATCTTCCAGAGCTTTCGAGTCAGCGCATGAGGAAAAGAAAGTTTGGGAAAGGGAGAAGCTGACAATATCTTGACAAATAAATCAGCTGACAAATACAACTGATTTAGCTGCACTTTGCAAACGGAATTAAAGCAAAGGCATAGCTTCAGCAAGAGGCACATGTATAGCATTATAAGCATATATAATATAATGCATGGAATAACTTATGTGATAAATATTCTTTTTCACTCTTTATGGAAATGCCTCAGTAAGAGCGTGAAGGATGGCAAGGTTTGCAGATCTGTACCGTAACCATCTCACCCGGCAGGGGCAGCTGGAACTGGCCCTACCAGGGGAATATGCTCCTAGAGGTGGCATCGGTTTAAAAGAGCAACATCCTTTTGGGGAGAATGGGGAGAAAAAGAAGGGAAAGAAAAGGGTCATCACAGGAGCGTTGTACCGTCCCCACTTGGCCCCGAGCACGTAGGAATGAATTTCTTACTCCTTTTTCATACATCATCTTTGGAGACAGCCAACAGCAGGTCTCTTCTCATTAATGTCTGACAAACTTTAAGAATATTCATCAAGGAAGAAAATTACTTGTGGTAATTTAGCTAATATGCGAGTAAGTTGGAGGCTTTTACTGCCTAATGAGAAAATATTGAATTTCTTCAGGCTTTGTTGAAGAGCTTCAGATTTTATTTTTTTTTCCCATATGGTTAGTGCATAGCACTAAATAGTTTGGTGCCTGCATCAGTATCATCTTCAACTTTTCATCCCTCGGCATGTAAATTGTTAGCTTACTCTTCTATTTTTAATTAAAAAGCCAGATGAAAAGTAGTTAACTCTCAAGCAGTGTTACTCGTGATTTCTTTTCAAACCATTAACTGTTTTTCATTGACTTTTTTTTTTCTTTTCCTCTTGCCTGGTGCAAAAGATGAAACCGATCACAAACCTGTAGGCTGAAGTATGTACAGAAGACGGTGAAGCATCTCTGCTTCCCATCCTGGTAGGATTGATGAGCTGTGGGGGAGGACAGTGCTGGTTGGGCTGGAGGACAACTTCTTGCAGGGGCTGCCTGCCTTTCTGGGTATTAGAAGGATTACCCAAAAATGGGGACCAGCTGAATAATTTTGGTTCCAATGCCCACAGATGGATTTTTCAAACTGTCTGATACGTGTTATAGATGGAGAGAGAAGACGGATGTAGGATAAATAACACCCGGGAAAAGATGCTCTATCGAACAGCCTGCAGTGTGGTAAACACTCGCTTCTCCAGAAACAGGGGCAGTTTTCCAAGCTGGTCATAAACTGCGTTGCTTCAGACAGTTTATAAATATTTGTCTCCAAAACCTGCATGCAGAGCTTGCAGTTAAAGTGGAACGCAAAGCAAAATAAGGAGTTGCTCTTTACAGTGAAAAAAAATCCTTCTGCACATCACAGTGCATACTTCAAAGAAGAAAACCCAAACCCTTTTTTTCTGTATTTTCTTCTTTTTTTTTTTTTTTTTTTCTTCTGACTTGACTTGGTTTTCTTTATATAGTGGAAGAATAGCCATGAGTCTGTGGTTCGGAGGCAGCGTTTCAAGCATGGTGAGCCCAGCAGCAATATGCGGCCTTCCCCTCCGGAGCATCCTGTTTGGGGTTGTTCCAGCGCTCGCTCTCTTCTTAGGAAAAAATTGAACATGCCGTATGCGGCCATAATGAGGTTCTGGCGTCCTTTTGACAGCTGGAGCTCTTGGAAGGGAGGGAAGAAAAACAGCGGCCAACTTTTGTCAGCAGGAGGAAGAGGCTGAAGGCAAAGCACCGGTGTTTGCTGGAGCTTCGGGAAGCCTGTGCTGTCGAGGCTGAGTGCCAGGCAGCACGTCAGGTGGCTTCTTTTCCCCCTCCTTTCTCACACTTCTTGTCCTGAATATGGATCCTCTGCCTTGTTGGAAGAGATTGGCTGTTACACAGAGAATAACTTTGGCTCCTCATATCACCGCGATGGATGGGAGAGTGCTGGGAAGGGGTAGTGGGATACTTGGGGATGGAGAGAGGAGTCGAGTGTGCTTTTGGTTTGGCTGCCCCCCTAAGTTAGCACAGGACCTTTAAAATAACAAACTCTTGGGATTTTTTCAGGCTGTTGCATCCTTCAAGTTCAACCTTTTGCCCTATCATAGGGGGTAGGGAAGTTGTCCTGCACATCCTTGCCCTGTCCTGTAGCACCCGGTCCAGTTGAGCAGTGCCTTTGAGAAGGTACAGGGCGCTGCCGAGAGCTCAGGGGAGGAGGAGGATGCCGTTTGCTTGCATGGTTTATTAAAAACATTGAGATACTGCTGTTACAATGGGTGCTTTCACACTTAGCTGTCTTTGTGCAAAAATCCCAGTCTGCAGGTAAGTGGGATGCTTCTGCAGTACTTGTTATTCTGCCGGTGCTGCTGCTGGGGCTGTGTCTGGGCTGATGCAGCCTGCGGGACTTTTGGAGAGCCCTTTGCTCTGGGTGCGTGAGCCCCCCCCGCCTGCAGCTCAGCTTGCTGCACAGCCCCAGGGGTGCAGGAGCTTCCAGCCATGACAGGGAGCAGCAGGCAGCAAGGAGAGGGTGCCCTTGGGTAGAAAACCCCCTGGTTTTGTGCACAAGGGGAAAGGAAACGCGATGTGAGCCAACAAGGTGTGAACTAACAAGGCTGGGCAGTAAAGTAGGAGTGCAAGCTCCAAAATGTGTGCAGGCTTTTTTCTTCCCCAAAGTGGTTGCTTCGGCTTTCTCTCTTCCTGCGACTTTGCTGGGAACAAGCTGCTCTCTGCTGACCAGGCGTAGGATCAGTGCTAAAATGCTCATCTGCAAACTGGGTGAATTGTTTCTTAAAACTCGTTTTAAGCATTTTATATTATTCTTTCTTTAAAGAGGACTGAAAAAACCAAAGCCTAAGTTCAGACAAATTTTTGAATTGTCATGTCTTTTGAGAATTATTTCAGGGGAAAAAAAAAAAAAATAGGCTGGAGTACTTCATACTGATACTTGACTACTGTGAGTCCCAGTGGTGTGTTTGATGCTAACATCCTCCCTCTTATTTTTAGGTCCAGAGCATCATTCGCTCCCAAACCAGCATGGGCATGCGCCACAGAGACCGGTCTACGACCGGGAACACCCTGAAAACTGGTTTCAACTCTGCGCTGACAACGTACTTCTTTGGGGCAGATCTGAAGGGGAAGCTGACCATCTCCCACTTCCTCGACTTCCAGCGCAAACTGCAGCACGATATTCTGAAGCTCGAGGTTTGGGTTGTATTTTATGTATGGTGGAGAGGGCAGCACAGTGAGGACATGCCATGGTTTCTGGAGGAAGAGCAAGAGCATGGGAAGGGTTTGGAGGGAATTACTACAGCTGCAGCTCATAGCACTCACGGATCAAACCTGTTGTTGAATTTCTGATGGGCGTTTTAGTGCCTGTGGCAATCCCGGGGAACATCTCCAGCTTTTGTCAGTAGCCGCTCTTGTGGAGTTGCAGCAGGAGCCGACACGTCCCAGGTGCGTGTCCCTCCATGTGGTGCTTGCCTTGCCAATGCCTTGGCACTGCTGAGGGAGATGATGATGAGATGCTTTAGAAAAAGACAAAAGAGGTTGTGAGCAGTCTGTTGCTACCTTCCCAAGGCAGGTTTGTCTCATTCCTAGTGAGCAAGCTGTGCCCTGAAGGACCAGGGTTCATAATCATCCCACAACTCTTCATCTCTGCTTTTGTCCCCCCCTTCTTGTTTGCTTCACTATTCTGAATATTTTGGCTGTGTAAGCATTCAAGCCTTATGTGAATCCAGCTAAATAGGTGGTCTCTTATGTGACCTCTATTATCCTCTCCTGGGTTCACGTGCATGATAAGAAATGTCCATATATTTTGAGACTCTTACCCTTCAATTGAATTAAAGGTCTCCTTTTTTCTTTGCGTTACCAGGAGTTAACAGCAGCTCCCAATTTCCCTCCTCCTTGTCACATAGCCAGAATTTAAGCATCAAGCTTCAAAATTTGCTCCTTTAGACTGAAGCGAGTACAAGAACAGCAATGGGGGGACTCTCAGCTCCCAAGTGGAGCTGACTCAAAAATGGTCCCCTTCTCTGGAGCAGGCTCAGGGGTTTGACCTGGCTTGAGCAAAGCCAGGCTTTTATTTGCATCAGAAATGGGGATTTTGTGCACAAGAAGATCCCCCACAACCATAACGTGTTAAGACAGCAGTATTCGGAGCTCACTGCTGCTTCAGTCTGATGTATGAATGTCTGCCTGCTCGGGCTGTGTGATCCAGCAGCATGTTATTAAGTTCCTGTTAAGTCAGTTGTTGAGAACTGAACTTGAATTTATTCCCTTTTTTATTTGGAGTTTTACAAATCTAAGTAAGAAACTGGCCCAATGGCTAATTTTTTTTATGAAGGTAATTGTCCAGTTCGCTGACTTCATTTAACTGGTCATTAAAGCGGGCGGCTCTACGTTTGCAGGGGGAATAGGTTGGTTGAAGAAAAAGTTCTATGTGAACTGGAAAGCGCCGATTCCTCGGTGCCTCTACAAACTGAAAATGAATGCAATACTTTTTAAGCTTAAGAAACATGAACTAAAACTCAAATGCAAATGGAAGAGAAACAGAGATTATTCTGTCCTCGTTTGCTGTCCTGCTCTGGTTTTCCACTGCCACGTTTGCTCCAGGGATGGGCAACGAGGAGGCACTGGAGTGCCTGTGCTGGAGTCCTGTGCTCCCTCCACAGGTCCCTACTTACCTCATTAAGAAGCACTGGGGTTTTTTTCAGTTTCATGGCTCTTGTTCTTCTTTTCTTCCTGCATCCGTTTAGTATTAATTTAGTTTTCAGTGATTTCAGTAATTCTATGTCTTTCTGGCAAATGTTAGCTGCCTGTCTAACAAGTTATTAATTGGGGATAGTACAAAATATTTATGTCTTGATAACTTAATAAATGTCATAAATGCATCACTGCTGAATTCCTGACAGCACCCTTGAGCACAGTACCATGCTGTGCTTAGCATTTTTGATACTCATTTTAACTGAAAAATTGACCTATGCAAAGGTAACAGTTCTTCTGTTCTGCCAAACTTAATTTTTTCCTGCTTTCATGATCCTAAAGCACCTGATTTTCTTTCTGTTCATAGTTCTCATCGATTTAGGCAACACAGACCTATTTCTGTCCTCAGCATTACACAACGTGGCCTCTCTCTTCTTCTGCTTTTATCTCTTTTGACGTGAACTCCCACCTTCTCTCCTTGCTTCACATTTGATTTGTTTGTTCATGGTTAAGCAGCTTTTCACACAAGTGTCTAGCGGCTTTGTGTTGCTCCTTTTCCAGAGAGTGCTCTAATGAACTCAGCCACTTAAAAATCCATGGTAATTCAGGAAAGAGACATCCCTCAAGTATTTACCTTGACCTGTGCAAATCAGAGAAGTGGTGCCAGGAAATACTTGTACCACAGAGCATCAGGTAACTCACATAGCGGATTTTTATCATCTTCACTTGTTTTACATGTCTATTTGGGTAATGAGCCTGTGAGCACAGTGGTTATTTGTCAGCCTTGTGCTCGACTACCCATGCAGATCATCTCTGGATCCTTCTCTTGGTGTGGCCAGTGTTACCAGTGGGCAAGAAGGAGCAGAAAATTGCGAGTGGCAGATCTACCAGGGGCTCAGCTGAACTCTTGTACCCTCATCTACTCATCCTTTGCTGGCTTATCAAAATGAGTACATGGTCTGAAGTGGAGATGTTAATTTGAAAACTGTTTTTTGTTCATGTTCAGCATCTGAACTCCAGAAAAGGCTTTGGGGAAATGCACCGTGAGCAGGCCTGAAGAGTATCTCCTGGGGCTGGTGCAGCCCTGGGGTGGCACGGTGCCTCTGTTCTCAAACTGAGATGCCTGCTTTCTCTCTTCCAAAAGATACCTACTTTAAGTTAGACCTCTTTTAAACCTGTTTTCCCTTCGGCTCAGTATCCAGGCGTATCTGCACTTAATACGCTTGAGAGCCAGTTTCTTCTGCTGACTGTGAAGGTGGAACAATAGTTTCTGACCATCTGAACCCACTTTCCTCTTACTGATTTCAGTTCGTTTTTTTTTTTTTTAACAAAGTACTCATGCATATTTCTTGTTAAGATTGAGCAGAAACTTTCTCAGAGGAATTAGATCAGACAAAGCCCTAAACATTTCAGTGTTCCTTATGCCTGAAGTGCTGACAGTGTGGTTAAGTAACCATGGCCTGGTGTTTCCTTCTTCCCTTCTGCTTATTTTTTTGATGAAAGTACATTTTCCGTCATTTTATGGAAACACAGCAATCAGCTCAGTTGCAGGAAAGGAAGGATGAGAAAAGTAACCACAGCCAGAGGGAGAGAAGAAGCTTTTAATGGCTTCTTAGAACTTTTTGTGGTTTGGCTACGTGGAGGAAGCCATGGCCTCCTTGCAGGGTGGCCCAGCTTGGCTAAGGCTGAGCCATGAGAACCAACCCACTGAATGGGGCAAAGTCCTCGCCATTTTCTTGCTGCATTCACTCTGCCTTGCATTAGTGCCTATGGAAAGGCTTTCTTCTTGTTGCTTAGCGTGACAAATGGTGACAAGTTTGGACAGGCTCTGCAGCTATGTGTCCTGTTAGGTCACTTGGTATTGGGCTCAAACGGTGCTTGCTTTCTTTTTTTTTTTTTTTTTTGAGTGAAAGTACTCTGTGAATTAGGAAGACGAATAGGACTTGACATCATTGTTTATGCTATTTCTGCTTGTTAGTGTCTGTCCTAGATATTCCCGTGTCCTTGGTGGACCAAGAGCAGTCCCAGCCAGCCCATGCGTCTCTTCCAGCCTAAATTTTTCTATGATTTTGTAAGTGCATGTAGAAAAGATGTGTTAGCCCTTTGTTCTCCACGGCTGTGTCACCCCTGAAAGGCAACCCAAAACCTCCTAAAAGCAGTGATTTAATCTCCATATTTAGTCATCTTTTATTTCCCCAGGTCTCTTTCTGCCAGCAGTGGGATACGTGCCTATGGTGTAAGACCTTTAAAAAAAGGGTTGGTTTTTTTTTTTTTTTCAATTTGCCCGCAGTGAGATTTCTATAGCACACTGTTACCCTGACAGTTTCTCACGGAGGGCATTTGTTCTCAGCTGAATTGGTGAAGCAGGTACTAATCCAGCCCTATGCCTTGTAGGTGCAGGGCTGTCTTCCTGGTGGGGGATGCTATGGCTGCAGAGACAAGGTTGTGCTGCACAGCATTGAGCAACCCCACGTCTCAGTCTGGTGGGATCTGGGGGTCTGCGCCTCGAGGTGGCTTGCATGCAGCTAGGACATGCAGCTTCCCATGGAGGAGCTTGCCAGATAGGTTCAGGAGTCAGATCCTCGTGCAATTGTGTATCCTTATGCTTAAACATAAGGATTTTTGCAGACCGTTATTTACCCAAGGATCAAGGATGCCCCAATAGCAGTCCTTCTCCAGCAAAAGATCTTCCAAGCGCTGAAGCAAAGAGAAGTAAAATGGGATTCTGTGAGAACATGGCAAAGGTATCGCACATCATTGCTGCCACCTGGAAAATCACTTACTTTATGTGTATCTTTCTATCTGCTGCAGTGATTTAGGTGAAAGAAAAGAGTAACTTAAAGAAATTGTTTTGACTGGCCTGAGAAATGAAGTCTGGCAGTGTCAGGTTGGCTAAGCTTTGTAAGGCAGGGCCCAAAAGTTGGGCTTTTTGGAGGACAATTTGCTATCAAACTTACACAATGTCTCTGTCATGGTTAGCTGCCTTGTCTCTCAAAGTTGTACTTTACCTGCTGATTCACTCGTTGTCAGCTTCGCTGCTGGCCTGGCCACCGTGGGAGCAATGATGGGGGATATAATGTTTTCCCTTTTTTCTTATGAATTTCTCCTCCTCTGCATTCTGTAATGGATTTGTATACTTCGGTAGTTTTGTCAGTTCTCTATATAATTCTGTATCTGTATCCTCTACATCTCCTCCGTTAGCCCCGTACTTGCTTTCTCTTCTTTCACATAGTCCTTTCACATGAAAAGCCAAACCAGCACTTAGGAATTTGTCTCTTTAATGGAGCAATTAATGGCAGATACAAAAATCGCTTGGGTTCTTTATTAGCAATTTCCTGACCTGGTTGCAGCGCTTACCCGAGGTGTCTCTCACTATGGCATCTCTGATATGCAAACGTGTTACAGAATGGTTTGAGTCACCTGGGATGTGCCGGTGAGATATTGAAAGATACGCTTTGAAACCTTTCAGTATGCCATGGGGAAGGAGGGAGGATGGGCTGATCGTTAAATATAGAAAGCCTAAAGTGCGCCTCTGTTTATCCCAGAGGATGAGCAATTCAGCAGGAAGGCAAAGTGGGGATGCAGCTTCGGGGGAGGACCCAGGCTCGGTAACGTGGTCCCACATGGCGTGAGAGCTCCTGCCCCAAGTAGCACAAGCCTTGCAGCTGGGTCATGAGCAGTGGGAAGAGGCAGTCCAAGCCCCGGGGTTGGTGAAGGGCAAACCATGGCTGCTGGGAGAGGGAATAGGTAAAGCATGGAATTAGAGCAGGGAGAGGCATATTAATAAGCTGAAAATAAAATTAAAAAGCAGCCACTTTATAGGCAACCAAAGAAAAACCCGGAGCAGCTTGGCTTTTACGTCTGTGTTCTGGTGTGTTGCCTAGGAGCTTCTTCTCTGCTAAGACAACAGACCAAATGTGCGCTTATGGGCTGCCTCTGCAGCTGCAGGATGGATGCTGTGCAGCCAAGAGGCACGGGAAACGGTGGTGGAGGATCAGATCTGTTTACCGAGGGGAGACCTCCTGCGGTGATCCCCTGCTATCCAGTTGTCCTGTTGGGCTATTACATGTTCAGCCTGAACCTCTTTCTCTTGGTTAATCCCAGCTGGCAGAGGCAGACTGGGAATGAAGGGGTCAGTGGATGGCATGCCTTGGAGATCATCTCTGTCTCTATCAGAGTCTGAGGGCACACTGTCTGGGTCTCTCTCACTATTGTCATCCTCTGACTCTAGCTTCGAGGTGTGTTGATAGCCAGTAACCTTTAAATAACAGCTCTGGAAGGGAAGAGGAACTTGACATTGAGGCTTCTCCCCCCCCCCCCCGCTGAAGTCCTTACTAGAGTCAGGGATGGACAAAGCTGTGAGGGATTTAGTGCCAAGGAGACAGGAGTTATCAGGCTTATTCCCGCAGATCTGTTTACTCCCTTTTCTGTGTTTAGTGTGTTAAAGTTTTAGGGACTAGAAATGAGGCTGATGACCATGACTTTGTGATGGATAGCCATGAAGGTGTTGTGGATGACAGGATTTTGTGATATCTCCAGTTAAAAATGGGATCATCTGACCACCATGAATAGTTTCATGTTAGGGAACCCTAGTTAAGGAGGCACAGCCCAGCGTATACGTATGTAAGCTGGGAATTTCTAGGCAGTCAGCTGAAAGGGACAGCTCATCATGTTTTTGATGGCATTCAAAGCTTCTGGCAGCCTGCTTTTGTCTTGATGTGTGAATGGAAGGGGTCATGTGAAGCTTTCAGGTTGACCAAACTGTCTCAGTCAGGGTTTGGGGAAAAGCTGGCATTCAGTTTTTGGTCCCATGTCAGCCAAAGACTTGGTAAGAATTCAGAGTGGGATGTTAGTATGGAAAAAAAAATCTGGAAAATAGGAATAAGTTATGAGGCCATGTCATGTGCAGCTTAAAGACAGAAGGGAGGTATAACTGTCTCTGTAAACGTGAGTCACTATAAAGAAGACTGAGACAAGTAATTTTCATCAATCAGTAACGGCAGAGCAGGTAATGAAAGACTTAAATGTGCGCCAGGGAAAGTTTAGCTTAAATATGAGACAGGTTGAAATTCGGTCCCTTTTTTCATTAAGAAGGAAGAGTGCTGGTGGGTGGGTGGTTCACCATCATGGATGAGGTACCGAAAGCTGTGCTTTGTGCCTCTATCGAAAGATGCCATAAACACTATTCCTAATTAATTCCTCCCCACTACAGGCTGCAAAAGCAAGTGGGGAAATTGTCCGTGCCAGAGCAATCAGACCTTGCCAGTGCATCGCTGTGAGAGGTGTGGAGGAAGAGTCGGGTACCAGCTGTGGGGTGCTTTAGGGGGGCTCAGGATCATATGAGCACATCAAGCACCTGCGTGTCAGCTGTGAAATGCTTGGTGAGACATCCTGGCACTGCCAACCAGTGTGCTTCAAGGAGCGATGGGCGCACAGGCCCCTGGGCTCTGCTTCAGTCCACTCTGTACTTGGTCTGTGGGAGTACGGGAAGAAGACCATGTCTGGCTGTGTGGTTGTCTCAGACGTACCTGTTGGATTGGAATCAAATAAAAGCACTCAGGCAGGCACTTCTTAAATTGTGTCTTAGCTGTAACTTGGGTCTGCTCCATCAGCAGTGACAAGTGAGGAGTTGCAGTGCTGCGACTGGCACCAACACGCTGAGGTTAAAGGCAGTGACGCCAAGCAGGTACCCAGCATCCAGCTGAGAACATCCTCTGGTCAGCAGACCAAAATGGCCAGTGGTCTGGAAGCATGCTGGTGGCACTGGCATGGGCACATGACAATACACATGCACTGAGGTGCTGCAGCTGCTTGCAAGCGTTGCTGGGACATCACTTGAACGCACAGGAGCAGCATTCCCATCTCCTCATTTGGGATGGGTGCTTCGTGAACTGATTAAAGCAACCATCACAATGCCTGGTGAGATAATACCTGCTATGGTATATGCTGCTGCTTTGCTTGTATTTGAACTGGGTGACTTAAAAGTGGTTGATGCAGCGGCTCTGCAGGGGAAGCTGTTTGAGGATTTTATTGAAATTCCTATTTATTGCATCGTTAGCAGCAGTAGAGGGTTTTGCTCTGTAACAACAGGCTCCTTTGGTTTATGAAGTGTGTGTAAATCCACTCCTGAGCTCCCGCAGAGCAGCGCGCTGAGCTCTGTGCTCACGCAGGCAGCAGAGCCTTTTGTAGGACCCCTGCAAATAAAATTCCAAGAGCGGTATTTAATTACGTTGCCAGGAGAGTGTGTGTGGAGGTTTGTATCGCCGAGTCCATAAAGTAGAAGGGATAAGCCAGCAATTCAGTTAACCAAGAGCCAGGTAATCCCAAAAGTTGATGGGCAAGAGGCTGGGGACGTCTGCATGAACGTGTTCGGACTGCAGCCGTACGGCTGCCTTAGCTGGGTGATGTACCTGGGCACATAAGCCCCAAACAGAGGAAGGCTTCAGACCAGCGCTGGCTCATGCCCGGCAAGCTCAGCACATGCACAGGATTTTGTGCTGCGTCTCATGCTGGTAGCAAGGTCGGAAAGGCAGGAACCATCTCGGAAGCTTCTGTGGCTTTGTTTTGTTATTGCAGAGCTGTTGCTGAGGCGTTTGCAATGTCCTCGTTAGCTGACAAAAATCAAAGCAGATGTTGAGGGCTGCGTGTTTTCCATCTTCCCGTGGACCCTCAAGTACAGTGACTACAGGAGCGTGGGCAATGTGTTTCATTAATCACAGAAAAAACTGAAACATTTATCACCCGCTGGGCTTTGCTGTGCTTGCTTGGGTGAGAATGTCAGCCAGCTTCTTAAGCATGACCCAAAATAAACATAGAGTCCTGCACGATAACAGCATGCTGTTGGGAAGTTTCTGATCAGCAGTTCTTGTAGCAGGTATCGGACTTCTGCCTAAATACTTTAGTTCTCTTGCTCTTTTTTCCCCTTTCAAGCTCCAAAGACAGAGCTGTTCTGCACCTCCACGCATTGCTGCCTGTGCTTCAGCTCCTGACTTTGCTTCTGTTGGTGCATTAAGGATGTGGGAGCAGGATGCAAGCACTCCCTTTTCCCTGCTAGGCTGAACCAAACTGCTGCAAACTTACTTTTCTTGGCAAATTGAGCACCAAGGTCAAGCAGAAACAGCGTAAACTCTAGCAGGCAGTAAGAGAGCTATATTTCTTAACAAAATTGTGTATATTGGTTCCATGGAGATTTTTATTTGTGGTTTTTTTCAGAATAACAGTTTGGCTGTGGTCCTTGCAGCTCTGCCATCCCATGGGTATCCCTGCAGGGAGGGCTGGAAACTTGTACTGCTTCTGAACTTTGCTCTTTTCTCATTCGGTGAGCATGTAGGATGGAAAAGCTGCTCGGTGCCTTGTGCCAAGGTACCAGGAGCGTTGTCAAGGGCAGGAGTGGCAGTAATGGAGCCAGGTCTGGAGAACAGCGGTGGGAGGTGGCTGCTCATTTCTTCCCCTTCTCCATCCTGGCAGTCAGGCGAGTGCTTCCCTTTAATTTGTCAGATGTGTCCTCTCCCCTTAGTATTACTGATCCCTCTCCTTTACATTTCCTTCCTTTCATTCCTCCACTGAGTGAAATTTCAAAACGCAGATCTTTTCAGAGCTGGCAAGAAGTTATTTTGATTCATGAGGATGAATTTCAGGTGTGGCCGTCTTTACATAACCTTTTTTAATAGCTCATTAAAATGTACAAGTTGCTGGTGATTGGAATTAATTTTTTTCCCCTTGCGGGCAGCAGTGGTGTGCCAAGGTCAATGAAACCTCAAAAGCATCTATCAAACACCTGGCCTGCCGGGATTGCGCTGCTGCAGACGGATGTACATTTTTAACCTGCCTGCTACATACTCACTTAAGCTGCTCTCAGAGAGCAGAGGGAGAGAGCGAACAAGGAAAGCGTTTGTAAGATAGGATTTTTCTCGTGTGAAAATAGTTCCCTCTTCTTTCATATGTCTTTCTTTTAAGATAAAAAAGAGAAGCAAGCTGCTGCTGGTAGCATTGGGTGCGTTTTTCCCGACCTGATCCAGCTGTACAACCCGTGCTTGAGTCCAGGGAATCAGGTAGGGGAGGGAGCTAATGGGCAAATAAATAATTCGGATGCTCTGGCTAGTTTTACGAGGCTCGGAGGCGGTTTCCAACCCTGAGGACTTCGTGGTGCTGTCTGCCCGCTCCCGGTGAAGCAGGGACCTCCATCGGCAGTAGGCAGCGTGCCAGCTCGGTGCAGCCGGTGTTGCGGCACGCCGGGGCAGGAGCTGCTGCAGCGCTACGGGCAGGGAGCCCCTCGGCCTGCTCCTGGCATCGGAGGTGGGTCGTGGTGGTCATGGTTTGCTTCTCTGCATGGGTTATCCAGCTCTGGACTGACTTTCCTGGGCAGCCCGGGTTTGCGCTGCCCAGCCTTGCAGGGCGATACCCAGAACAACCTGTGCACCATGGTTCAGACTCTGCCGTTTGGCATTTCCTCCTCTGCATCCTTCCCGTTTGCATTTCTCCCGCTGTCGGTAGCTCTGATAATCTGTAGAGCTGTTTCTTTGACTGGTTTTTACCAAATAACATAATTGGGCTTTGTTGGTCCCATCCAACGGGCTGCAGGCTGCCAGCGCAGTACGTCAGGCTGTATCTGGAGCCGACTGGGTTTCACCTTGCAAAACCCAGTGGTTTAGATCCACGTGCACTGGAACCTTTCAGCATAATTAACAAAAAAAAAAAATATTTTGAAACCTTTGATCTTTCAAAATAAAAAGTCTTTAGAAACTTTTGCACGCCTTTATTTTTTTGGCAATAATTTGGTGCCTGTGCAAACACTACAGCTTATTCCCAAATATATTCATTTTTTTTCAGCAGAGGAGGTTGCAGGGGTTTAGGACAATGTGCATAGTGTTTCCCCCACCCTTTTTTTTTTTTTTTTCTTCCTGTGTCATAGCTGTAGATGCAACTTGACAAGAGATCCTGGCAGCCTGTTTCTCCAGAACAGTAAACAGAGCCAGTGCTGCAGTAGTTTGCAGATAAATAATGTATCACAGCCTGTCAAATAAAGCTTTGAGCAAATATCACTTTAAAGGGTCATATATTATGAATCTGAATATTACCCTACAAATCATTGTTTCCCAGACCCTTTTGATTCTTTATTACGCACACCGCGGCTCTTGGAACAGGTCACCTTTTTCAAGTACCCCTAAACCTGACAGAATTAGTATTAGCAATATTTCTGCTATTGGTGTTTGTTTAGCCAGCATAAATAAGCTCAAAAATCATCCCTCAACGCTTTTCTCTCCATCCAAAAGTCCTTACAGATTACTTTTTTTTTTTTTGCTATCTCCATTGGAAATAAGAAGTGGCACACACACGTTAATTTTTTTCGATGCTTGCTTGAGATCTTAGGGAATACATTGTTGGTTTGATTGGTTTTTTTTTAGAAGAAGCCTTCCTAGAAATTTAAGATCCTGTTAAAATATAGCTAGGTATTTTGCTAATGTAAGTGTTTAAAGAGGATAGAAATTATATTGCCGGGATGCCTGGTTGCAGTTAGTGTGAAGTTCAAGAATATCTACATCTAAATAGGTTTAGTAGGAGTATTTCCAAAAAATAAAAACTTAATAAGTCGGAAGATGTAGATTCTTGCACAGCAGGAGTACTATGCTTCATGGTATTTGTGTTTAATATCTTTTTTTAAAACCATGATGTGACCATGTTTCGTAGTCTTTCCTGGTGTTTATAGACTAGCAAGGCCACGCAGTAACTCTGAGATGAGCCTGTGCGCTGATAGGTACAGGTGTGATTGCAGAAAAAGCAGCACAGAGTTTCTCTCCGTCCATGCGGCTTGGCAGTTGGTATTCCCGTCACAGGGTAAGTCTGGGGAATATAGATTTAAGTCCCAAAGCACAGACCGAGCCGATTTCCCATTTCCCCATCCTGTCGCTCTGGGGCTGCCTGAAGGATTGCACTGTAGAGGTAATCAGCAACCAGCCTGGGAGGTGCCACTGCTTTTTCTTTTGGCGTCGCTTTAGGAAAAGTCCGAGCTGCGTTTTCGTTGTGCTGCGTTGTGTTACAGCTGGGTGTTTCCCTCTCACATCAATGGGCTTCAAGGCTCTTGCTGGTTTTGATTGGTCTTAAACACCATCTGAACCTGTGCTGAGTGCAGCCACTGGAAGGGCGTGATGGTTATTTTAACAGTTGTCCACAGCAAACAAAGCAAGCAAAACAAAATAAGCCACCGTTCAGTGTACAGAGCAAAAATGCAATGCCAGGTTAGGAAGGAGAAGAAATCCCACTTTTCAAGTGTGAGGTTTTTACATCCATTTGTGGTTGTGCAGTGATGCTAAGCCCTCTCTGACGGTTTTGGTGCTCTGGCATCCCTCCCCGGGCAATTGCAGAGCTGCTGTTGCTCTCCTGGGCATAGTTCAGTCCAGTGGCAGCAATGACAATACCCTGCTCCCTGGCTTTTAAGCGGTTTTTTTATACTTGCAATCTCTGATTGCAAGACAGGGTTTCAGCACTGGGGTTTAGGTAGAAATTTCCCGTATTAATGCCATTGGTTATGACAAATTTTCTTTCCGAAACACCACCGTGTCTCAGCCAAAGCCACGGGTCCCACCTCACTGAGCCTGGTCTGGAAGGGGCAATTCAGCCCTTATCCTGCGACGTACAGCGTGCCGGGGCTGCAGGTCTGTGCTCGTAGAGACACAATGCTGTTTGTACCCTAGAACCTCGGTTTAAATGACATTTCTTGGTTTTCCCCATTGTTTCTCCGATTGGAAAAGTCTACGTTTATGAGGTGGATGGTCCGAGTCCACGGCGGCATTTGCGATTCCACATCTCCACAGTTAAGGAGGACCCAGAGGGAAGTCGTCCTGCCCATGCCAGATGGCTCCTTAGCCATCAGAGCTGCTTCATTTCCCAGCAATGAGCCTTGCAGCTGGTGGCAGCAGGAGAGATGAAAGGAAACCAATGTTTGTGTTTAAGAAGTTCCAACGTGTTTTTTTTTTTAATAAAGGTGTTTCTCATGTCTCTGACTGGATGCTTCTCAGAAGCTGGCATTTGCTTTCCTGCAGCAGAAGGTGCATTGAGTTAGTGGGGAAAAAAAATAGTGAAGTCTGGAAGCAGAGGGATTATGGGTCTGTCGTTTTATGGTGGATCCTTGTATTGCCTTTCTATGAAGATATGCAATTAAGGGGAATTGGAAGCAGAGAAAACTGTTTATTTGCCTTCTGCTCTCCTCATGTGATGAAGCCTTTCCTCCATGCATTGAAGACAAGAGGGTAGGGTTATTCATTCAGACAGAAAGCTAAGCTAGAAGGAAGCTTACCCACATTTCAGCTTATAGAGGAATGTGAAGGTGTTGATCCTGTCTGATGGGGGTCTCTTTTGAGAGGGTGGGAGTATTTAACCCATGTTTAAGATTACAGCTAGTCTTCTAAATGGTTGTAGAAAGTATCCTAATGTGTTGTATATAGACTGGCTACTGGGACTGGACTGGTGAAGCTGGGTCAGGTTGGCAGTGGGAGTGTGAAGTGCTGTGCCCCGTTTCTCCTTCCTTCTCACCCTCCCATAAACGCTTTTATTTTCCTTGCACATCACGTTGGCTTTTAATGAATTTCAAAATACTGCCGATTATATTTTAGGCTAATTTCTTCAGCGTCTCGGGTGTCCTGGCTTGCGGGAAGAACCCTGGAGAGCATTATATTTCATTATTTACTGTACCCTTGCTGGTGTGTGGATGCAGAAGCTGCTGCTGGCACCAAGTGGCTGCAGATGGAAGCTGCTCCAGAGGTGTTGGACTCGCCAGCCTATCTGTGTTGTGCACGTAGATTTTGGGGCTGCAGTTTGGAGGGGGGTTCCCTCCCCAGTTTCCCTGATGGTGGGAGCTGCTCTGTCCCATGCTGGGTGGTGCCCTGCGATGCCGGCTGAGCTGATTGCCTTGGCCGTGCTTTTCCTTTCTTTAAAATATATGAAAGAGAAAAAGGCTGTCAGAGGACTTGTTTGCTTGTAATAAATCTCAGTGTGCTCTGCCCTGCATCCCATCCTTGTGGGGCTGGGTTGGTCCCCCCCCCCCCCCCCCCCCCGAGTAACTGGAAACATAACCCATACAGTAACGTCACATGCATGAAGGCAAAGGGTTGTGGTTAGCTGGGAAGGGACAGTATTTTTCCTGCCTTTTCAAATACCTGGGGGATTTTAACACTGTATTGAGTACTGAAAGAAAAATTACAACAGGCTTTGCGCCCTCCTTCGTTTTCAAGTGGAGATGATGGGCGAGCTGTGTTTGGTTGGCCAGAAGACATTCAAGAAGGCAGGAGAGCACAGATGTGGTACCTCTGCTCCCAGCCAGGGAGGTGGGAAAGTGAAACGTCGGGGGTAGCTGTTTGTTTGGGGTTTTTTAAAGCTGAAATCAAGGGGTTTGCACTCACAAATCGTTTGAAGCCAAACTGATGAATAAACACGATTGCTAACTATCAGAAAAAAATAGGCAGGACTCTCGCCAAAATTTTTCTTTTTCTACATCATTTTTAAATGACATCCCCACTTATCCCTTCTGTAATTAATTTAAATGTATCCGACACTAGCTTGGAGGCAAGTTTTTAACTTTCTTTACCCATCACTGTGATCTTGTTGCTTTTTTTTCAGTTCGGTTGTGGTTATATTTGAATTTGGAAACTGATTGTCGACCAGCTCTCCATTGCCAAGCCCCTTTCTAGGCTGGCCTTTGCAGTGAACACCGCTGTGTGCCTGTGTATGGGAGGGCAAAACGCTTGGCTGCCAGGAGTTGACTTTGGGCATCTGTGAGTGTTTCATTGTAATGTTAAGAGGTGCTTGTTTTAAAGTGAGATAAACCTAGAATAAGAAGCATTAATTCCATGGTTTTCAGGCTTTTTTTTGTTTCTTGTGAATAATATTTGTATGCTGTTCTGACTCATCACTGCACCTGATGGCCGCCTGCAGAAATTAAAAGTTGGAACCAGTTTTGGAGCCCACAGGGAGGGGGAATGAGTTCGTTTATTCGCCAGGTCTCAGGACAATTTTGTACTTTAAAGAGATATGTATAAGTAAGTTATTTTAGTTCCTTCATCTTGGATTTGTTTTACTTTTATTTCATCCTTTAACACAATCTCCCAACTGTGCAGTAAATCAAAAGACTAAAGCCCTTTCATCTCATGCAGTGGGTCTGCTGCAGGTGAGGCTCTTGCTGCTGCAGCGATCAAGACTTGGACTGTGGCAGTAGGATGGGTGCTCCTCTTCATGTTCAATAAATTTTGCAAGGCGCCAAAAATCCTGCGAGCATCAGCATGTTGATTGTGCTCCACGTTTCGATGCTGCTGCTCAGAGCTGGTGGGATCCTCGTACTTGAATACTGGAGTTATTTTTAACAGATGTTGTAGTAAGTTTGCCTCCAGAAGGGCTTTCCCCACCTGCCTTCGCTCGTGTCTTTGACAGCCAATGCAACAGCACTTGTTGATTTTTATTTTCCCTGTAGCACAGGAGAATCTCCCAGTGCCTGGTATAGACCAGGTTGCCCAAACCCAGAGTCTGCGTGTTTCGCTACGCCTCTGTCCATCCTTTCCTTCTGTGAGCGATGGTTGAAAGCGTGCCAGTAGTACCTGCTGGGAAACACTTGGGCCAGTATGCTTCGTTTTCGTAATGTAAAAGGATTAGCGGGTACCAAGTGGCATCAGGCAAGGGGAAAAATCTGTCATGTGGCTATTTAGACATACTGGTCCAGCTGCAGCTTTCCACCAAGGAAATCCCTAAAACCCCAAGGACCAGAAGCTGAGAAGGTGAATCACGAGAGGCATAAGCATTTTCCCCCACTGCTTATTCTTGAGCTATAAATATTTAGTAATAGGTGCCACTAAATAAGATAACTTCACTTACCAGTTTTCAGTAGTGACATTTGAGATGCAGAAGTTCCTTTGCATTGAATTTCACAAGTAATCCTGCTTAAAGCATGCTTGTCTGCCTTTCTCCCCGCCGCGTGGCTGCAAAGATTGACTGAAAATTATAGCGTTATTCTTAACATACTGACTTTCTCCAGGTAATCCTTAAACCTTAGGTGTGTTTCATCATCTTTTATTGGGGAAAGCCTGAGCGAGGGGAGCCAAAGGCCCTGCTGAGACCATCTGCACCAGCACTGGGCCAATTGCTTTGAACATCTCAGGGTCACAGCTGAAAATGGGAAAGGAAGAGGAAAGCTAGGCTTGAAACGACAGGTTTCATCATTGTGCTGCTGTTAAGACTTCTTCAGCGTGGTGTTTGGAGAGTAATCCTGCTTTCTTATCTTACAGTTAGCACTAAAAGGCTTTGTCAGGAGAAAAATTAAGATGGAAAGGTTTTTTAATTTTTCTTTTCTGGTGTTTTTTGCATCTGGTAGTGCAAATCTGACGGCTATCTGAGTGCCTAGTTACAAAAAACCTGTGAGGAGTTGGCCCTTTTTTTATTTCCCTGTCTGCAAGACTGCAGGGAGCTGTGCTGCTTGCGTTACCCCATGGAGCTGCACAGTGCCTGCTGCTTAATGCAGGGTGGGGGGAGAGGACCGGCGGGCTTTTAGACGCTGACTTAAGGCTTTTCTAAGTATATTCACCAATTACGAGGTTGATCTGAGATATTCGGACCTGTTTCTTATCCTTTAATAAAAGATGCTATCTCACGCTCTGCTAAAATTTGGTCTATTTGAAGGCAGTTGGTAGGAAAAATACTGGTTTGCGTCTTTTGGGCTGGAATTAGGAATATTATAGTAGAAGAAAGCAATGGTGCTGCTTTTGAAACAGTACTGACTGAATTTTTGTGTCTCTTGGGTATTGTAAAACTTCTTTGCATCCTTCAAACACGGCAGAAAGGACTACCTCTGCTTTCTAGTGAAGAACACGTACTTCTCCAATGAGTTTTCCCTCTCCTTTCCCCAGCACACGAGAAGGGGAGAGGCTGGTGTTTTGTGTCGTGAGTAAACCCCAACATCTGTATCGGACGACAGTAAAAAGTGCCATCCTTTTCCCCCAAATGCTGCATGGGCCACTCGAGTGAAAGCACAAGGTGCTAAGAAGCAGAATTTGTCCAGTTGGGAGCTGCGTCCTGCCAGCGTCGTCCACCTAAACCCTTCCAGCCCTGGCGTTTCATGCATTTCAAATGCAGTAGGAATCACTTGGTCCCCCGCTGGGAAAAGCAGCAAAAGTCTGGCCAATGTGCTAATAACTAAAAAATATTTACCCTCAACTTGGCATTAGCATGGAAATTGTAATAGCTCGTTTGCAAGCAGCCTGGTTGTTACATAGCGTAGCTAAAGGCCGTATATATTAAGTGCGTACATAGCCAGCCATGTCTGGAGCTCTGCCTACAGATGGATTGGAAGCAAGGCTGGTGGGTCTGCCAGCTTTCATCTTCCCATCTTCATCTTGGTGGGGTGCCTTGCTAGCTTTCGTGTTAGCTGGGTAATTAAGCACAGAGGAGCGGTTGAGGCAGAAATGGTTAACTCACCGAGCAATATAATGTTAGGTCAGTGGTACTGAGTTGTTCCATAGGAGTTTAAAAATTAATTTTGTTGTTAAATGTCATCTTCTGGCTTGTGATCAGCTATAGTGTAGGTCATATGTTTTCTGATAAATTTGAAGGAAATTAAATAAGGGATCCTGAGCGCTGAGATCTGTGAAACCGAAGTTGGTTGAAGTCTAACGTTGGTGTTTCTAGAGCCGCAAAGAGGGATGGGGGGAAGGAAAATATGAAATCTGCATTATTCATTTAGCCAAGACATGGTGCTTGTCAAACCCAGCACCTTCCCAAGTTGGGAGGATTGCTCTGCCCTTCGCCCCTGCAGCAAAAAACCAGGAGAGCATAAACTAGAGTGATGGATTAATGGAGAAGACCTTTCTTTGCTGAAAGGCTTGTGTGAAGTTCTGCAGGGGCCTCAAAGCAGCATTCTCAAGGGTCTTGAAGGGGCTTAGGACGAGGAGAACTTACTGGGACTGGGGAAGGTGAGGTCTGGAGACCTCCACAAACCTTCCCGTGCTGAATCCACCTCTACAGGGCTTGAAGCAGAAAAGAGCTACAATGAGACTTAGTTTTTGCAAGATTTTTCTCTCCAGGTTTATTAACCACCAGCCCCTTTTATAGCTATCATGAAACCACACCTATGTATACTTCTTTTGAAGCACACACTTGCATGTTAGCTCAGTCCTGTGCAGATTTTTGGTCAATCGGAAAATGTCCCTGTAGCAGCCAAATTCTTTGTGTGCTTATTCAGACGTCCAAGCTGGGAGTGCCTGTGAAGAACACCTTAGTATTTGTTCTTGCTTTTCACCCCTGTGGAGACCTGTGGACACTAGCTTGGTTTCAAGTTAAAGTAATCATCCTGCCTTTTCAAGCCCAGCTCTACAAACACTGTCCCCCTGCGAGATAAAACTAGGAGGGCAAGATACAAAGACTTCTTCCAGAGGTTTGCCCAAGGAGTAGCACATAAGGAAAATGTTGACTTATTGATGGAGACAGTCTTGGGAGAAGCGTTCAGAATGCATTCATTCAAATGCATTAGGATTTCTCCTTCAGCAGTGTTTCCTGCAATGTTCTATTTTTTTTTTTTACAGTGCCTCTTTATACCCTTCCCCTGGTCTGAACTTTCAGCTGCACAGCCTTGTTTTCATCTCCCCCCCCCCTTTTTTTTTTTTTTACCCCCTTCCAGTTTGAGCGGCACGACCCAGTGGAGGGGCGGATCACAGAGCGGCAGTTCGGCAGCATGCTGCTGGCCTACAGCGGGGTGCAATCCAAGAAGCTCACTGTCATGCTGAAGCAGCTCAAGAAGCACTTCCAAGACGGAGAGGTCAGTGGCAAATTCGGGAAGTTGCGGTAGGGGCAGCCGTCTCGCACCTTGCTGAGAAATGAGTAGGCAATCTCCATCTTAAGAAAAGCATCCCTGCCTTGTTAAGCAGTGTAGGGAGACGTGCTGACTTTGCAGATAATAAATACTTTGCCAGCAGCAGGGAGATGGAAGAGGTGGGAGTGCAGTGGTCAGTGTCCAGAACAGGGTGGAGGCTTCTCTCTGTTAAAATGGATGCTGTAGTTTTCAAAATTTAAATTCGCTGAACAGCACCCTGGGTCTGGAGCCAGAATAAACACTGAAGGCATGTTCCTAGTTACTGGCTTGACCTTGGATTAATTAGCTGCTGTGACTGGGTGGTTTATTATTTAGTTATGAATTTATGTGGAAAATTATTCAAATTACTCATGATTTAGAGAGGAATAAGGTTGCAGATCCTACACTTGTTAACTCAGTGAGAGACCTTGGAATAAGACATCCGTACCAAAAGGACATGCTTTATCAGGTAAGGCAAGCATGGGTTGCTAAATTACTTCAGTATTAGAATTTCACATCTGCTTCTATACAGATGGATTGCTTCTTTATTAGCTAGGTTATAAACAAGTGATTTGTCAAAATTAGACTGGATGGAAAGTCTTTGGCTGCGTATTGGGTTGGTCTGACTGTTTTATTGCCACTTCCTCCTGACATCAGGACTGGAGTTGATTTCTTAACTGGCTTAGAAGCAAAGTGTGTTATAAAACACAACCGTTGGCCAGGGCCTAGTCCTTTTTTGTCCCTTTTTGGTGCCTTAACCAGACACCTGTGATGCGCAGGAATCCTCAGTTCACGTAAACCCACTCCAGTGATTTTTTTTTCCCCCCATTTTCTCCCCCTTTCACTGGCACTGGAGGAGAATTTGGGCATACTGAAGCAGCGAGGCATGTAGACTAATAGGTCTCTATTAACTGCAAACAATGCCAAAAAGTTAAAAACTGGAGGAAACAATAAGCAAGCCAAAAGGCCACGCTCGGAGTTGTGTTCCTGCCAGAGGAGCTGTGGTACCTGCAGCTTCTCATGGCCTTGGGGCGCCAGAAAGAGAGCTTTTTGCAGATTCCCTCATGTTTTGTGGGAAAATAGGCTCAATATTTAATAGGCTGTTATCAATAGATGGTGTCAACATGTCATCCATGCTGAGCCGCGCTGTGTGTTAATATTTGGAAGTCTCACTTCTCAAGCTCTTTGTCACCGGCTGAAATAAGACCATTGATGTTTCCAAGGTTGTGTCCGTTTATTTGATCTTTGAGTGAGATGCTGCAGATTCAGCTTTTCCACTATCTCCACTCCCCTTGAGGAATCATTTGATTTCTCGTTGAAAAAATACTTAACTGTGATGTTTGTCTAACAGAAAATATCAGCTCTGTTGTTAATGTTCCCAAATTGTCGGTTCTTTTGCTGTTATTTGTTTGGGTTTTTTATATACATACCCATACACACACATGTATTATTGAACGGTAGCTGGGTGTATGAGAAATTAGGCAGAGGGAGTTATTTTGGAAGGTTTCTTACAGCAGATGTTTTCTTCCCTTTCATGTGTAAGCCAAGACCCTGACATCTGTGGCAGAGGAAGAACTTTGTTTCTACCTTATTCCTCATCCCCAGATCAGCCAGATTGTGTTTCTATTTGCAGATAACCAGCTTCAGAGCAAGGCTTTTTTCTTTCTTGATTCCAAGGACTTTCAAGGAGAGAAATTGGGGAATAAGACAAAAAATTACATTTGCAAGAAACAGAATTGGTGGAAAACACACGATTCCTTAGACCAGGGAGGGAGGAAATGAAACACCCCAAATCCTAAAAACGAGGTGGCCTCTCTGTTAAGTACAAGATATTTAATGGTTTAAGGAGATGTGAAGGATGCACGAAGTGCCAGACACTTTGCACCAGAGGCAGAGAAGCCTTTTTTGCAGCCAGGGCAGCTGAAAGTCAATGCTTATGCAGAGCTAGAGAAATCAGGCACTGAAATGCTCCACTTCAGCAGGTTTTAGCTCATAAAAAATCCAGCCCAGTGCCTAACTTTGCTTTGTCTTTTTATACAAAAGAACCTTTTCTCGAAAGTTTGCAGGGTTCTTTTTTTCCCTTGGGGTATTTTAGAAGACCATATCCCTTGCAGATTTGTGTGCAGCACTTTCTATCTACATACACTTAGGTACTTTTATTGGATCACCCTGGTGCAGCCGTCAGTGGGTTTATGTAGCTTGAATTTCCCCATCTCTTTAGAAACAGGACTGCCGTGACCAGAATCACGTTAACCACCTTTCCAGCCTTATGGATAACTTACTCAGGGATGTGCTTGCAAATTTTTCTTGGTGAATGCATAGAGTATTAAGCCAGAGAGCGTTCTCCCACTTGCAACTGCAGAAGCTCAATGCTGGCGTTGCTTCTCTCTCTGTGTTTGCAACCCAGACATCTGCAGAGCCAGCAGCTGCTTCGCGTGGGCTCTGCTTTACCGCCATCGTATAAAAAGGGAGCGGAACCGGTGCTATCCACTAATCTCCCTTCAGCTCCCAGACCTCAAAGAGATGTTAAAGCCACCCAGCCACTTCCTTTATCCTGCAGTTCTTTCCAGTCACTGAACCTCAGAGAGGTTTATGATGCAAACATGTTTTGCAGGTAGAATTTTTCCCCAAATCCCTTCTTTTCACGCTTCACTATCCTACTTTTATAGCAACGTAGTGTCATTATCTGCATGATTTACTGACCTGCTTTAACTCCCCTCTACGCCGAAAGCAGTAGGGGCTTTGACTTGCTATTGCTTTCCAAAGAAAGTGGGAGTAAAATAATTTTAATAGTGTGATGCTGGGTGGGGAATGGCAGTAATTGTACCAAACCTACCCGGCAAGCTTTACCTTGGAAATGCAATTTACCTTGGGAGTGCTTTCTTACGAAATCAGCCAAGCATCATCTTCGTTGTCCGATGCAATTACCTCTTCTGCACAAGGCAACCCTGGCAGCCTCCAAAATGGTAAAGCTCTCGTTTTAATCTATCCTTCAGCCATTGTCCAACATTGTCGCTCTACATTCCTGCTCTTGGGAATGGCATGTTTCCTTGCATTTATTGATAATCTGCTTTCATTTTTATTTTTCATGAGGAAAAATCCCATTTTACCCTGGATATGTGAACTCCCTCTGAGTATTCAGCGGAGCTGCCACACTCTACTTTGTTTAAAATTGCTTACGATCCTCCCCCTCTAATTGTACTTCCACAGCTGCTTTTCTCCCAGTAGAAAGGACTTGAGTCGTCAGTAGGACTTATCAAGCAAGGTATTTAGTTTATGTCTCCCGAACTGCTGGAAAACCAAGCTGACTCTTCAGAAACTAATGATTCAGGTCATCTTCTACATGTGCTTTGGGGGCTGTAGCATGTTTTTCTGTTGAGATGGCAGAGGGTGGGAGCGAGATGTAATTCTCCCTGGCTGAAACTTGGATTCCCAGGTGAAAAACCCTAATTTTTTTACAGAATGTGTTTGAGCTGTCGTAAGGTGCATGTTGCAAGCAGGTACGTGTTTTGGGAGTCTGCCTGCTTATGTATTGCTAATACTGCTTAAACGGTGAAAGGAGTCAAGCTTATGAATCGACAGCTAGATCTACAAATGCCTTGAAAGAAATGATCATCCAGATCCCATAATCGCCACCCTCGTGCTCTCCAGATATGCATTTCTTGTGATTCCAAATTAATGCAAGCGTCTGTTAATCGTGGAAACATCTATCGGTCTTTCAATGGAGACGTGAATAACTTACAAAGAGCCGAGCAGCACTGACAAACACATCGATGGGGAAGAGATGAATTCCCATACTCAGGCTTCTGACTGATGAAGGTGATCATTCATCTGTCAACTTGTCCGTGCAAGCCTGAGGCTGTCCCAGTCTCTGGTTTTATTTTTATTTTGGTAGCTGGAAAGGAGTTAATGCTGATGCCAGCCTCAACTATAGGATTCAGAAAAAAAAATATTAAATTTCATAATACTGATGGAATTTTTGCTACAGAGATTTGGTATCTGTCCACGTGAAAGCCCAGATTTGTAGGATCCCCCCGTACATCATTGGTTTTCGAGGTTTTTTTTTCAGATGGTGAAAGGACCACAAGTTTACATAAGTAAGCATGTAAACCTTCCCTGTTACCCACTGAAGCAAAATCAGCTGCAGTGTTGATACTAAACAAGGGGCTGTTTTGCATGGACAGCAGTGCTGTTTGGCCTTGGCATCTGCCATTCTGTGGTGGAAAATTCTAGGAAAATGCAAAGCTGGGACTCTTTGCTTAGAATAGCTGCTGGGATGCCTTGCAGCCACTACTGCAAACCCAAGATGTCCCAAGCAGAGCAGGTAAACCACAGCACAGCGTCTTCTGCTGGCCTGAAAGTGGCCGCACGCCTACTGGTTCCTGCAGGCTTTCCACATTTTTAGGGCTCTGCTCCCAGGCAGGAGCATTACAGTCAGGAAACGCAGAGCAGGGAGGCATCCAGATGGGTATCTGAATTGCAAAGATCCTTTCTCCTCTACATCTGTTGTACAAAACAGAGGAATCTTTGCAGTACTTCCTGCAGAAGTACCTGATTTATTTACTTTTAATTTTTTTGCTAGGACAGTATTTTATCTAATTCTGCCATATATCTTTTAGCATGCCACTTGGGAAGCGGAGCCATTATACATTTAAAGAAAGCTCCCTGTACAGTAACTGGGAATTTTTTTTCAGATCTGTTGTCCATGCATGCAGTTTGCAATCTCATCCTTTTTGGTCTGGATCCATGAATCCAGGGCTGACAAAGCCGGCTGTTGCCATTTGTCAGTGCGCACGCTGTGCAGTGTACGTCAGCGGTGCATTGCCAGATACTCAGTTACAGCGAAGGTAGGAAACAAGCTGCACATTTTCTGTAATTCTTCTGCTTGCAGTTCTAGGGCACCGAGTCTCTATAGAAATTGTAAAAAAAAAAAAAAAAAAAAAAGTGCTTTTTCTTTCAGAAACAAAGATGGGTGGCTTCTTCCCTGATTAGAAGTTATTGGGAAGAGTTTGAGCAGGGTTACAACGGATCGCATAAATTTCTATTTGACAGTACCCACTGAATATGTGCTCTGCCATCCAGACCACAAAACTGTGCCATGTTACGCAGTTGGGATTTTTAGTATCTTGCCATATCAATCTGTCGTGCTAGACAGGATAGGAGGAGCCTGAACCTGAACTCCTCTTGACAAGCTGTTTTATCTCTTCTAGAGAGGAAGGCTGAGTGGTGATGATTTACCTCCTCCGTCGGCTCTGGGTCGTGGCTGTGGTGTGGGGGAGTTTGGAGGCTGCAGCTCTTGTCCCAGTGCTGACGCTGGCGCTAAAGGGATCGATAAAATCGGGTGTTGTGTAGTGTAACTGGGTGGGGGTCCCGGAGCTGCCGCTCGTCGGCAGCCGCTCTCCCGATGGGCTCCTCGCCGGTCGGATCACTGCAGAGAGGAGCCGTCGCTTATCCCCTGCCTGGCCATCAGCTGTGCTGTGAGGCAGCAGTGCCAGCACTGGGGGAGCTCAGGATGTGTGTCCGTGACTATCCGGCTGTGTGGCTGTAGGCACTCCCCCATCCCAGGGCGAGCCGAGCCCAGGGCGGCTGTGCCAGTAAGTAGAGCAGACAGCGACCCAGCCCCGCAGCCATCCTGCCACCAGCAGCAAAGCTAACTGGGGCACGTCTATACGTGCTGTGGTTTGCAGTGTCACCTTCTGCGACGCTGGGTAAGACATGGATTCCCCCAGGGATCCCTGAATCTCTTTGGAGAGACTGTGCAGTGCTAGAACTGTCTCATTATTGTAATTTCAAATGTGCAGGCTTGAAAAAAAATGTATAAATGAACCTGCTTGAGCGGTCTCGTGCATCCCGACAACAGGCTCATGGTGTGTCTGCTCTTCTGGGCAAAAGCTGGCTGCAGAGCGAGGGCCAGAGAAATGCTTTTCGGTCTCTGCCACTGCTGACCAGGCATGGGGAAGCCCCCTCCCATCGCATGACTGGTGGGGCTGGGAGGGGAGCAGAGGCAGTTAACAAAAGTACAGGTCGCAACCCATATCTGCAGGTCCCAAGGTAGGAGGGTGTTGATTGTGCAGATGAATTCCCCTCTGGCCACAGTTTTGGGCTGGTGAGTCACTGTTGTTCATAATTGAGGTAGATCTCCTTTTCCCACCACCGTAAGACTGTCTTTTCTCTGTCCTAGGGGCTGACGTTTGAGGAGGTGGAGAGCTTCTTCACTTTTCTGAAGAACATAAATGACGTGGACACAGCTTTGAGCTTCTACCACATGGCTGGAGCTTCGCTTGATAAAGGTACTAAAACTTGCGAGACAGGCAGGCGCTGAAAGCTTGAGGGAGCGTGACTCGTGCCATGTCTTTCAAGTTGGGAAGGTGTCGAACAAGCCCAGGCTGACAGGTTAAAAATGTACCGAAATCGCAGTTCCTCCCTGTAATGAGAGGTTTAACTTGCTACGTCCATGGATAAAGAGGGATTTCAGGCTTTACACCTCTCCAGTTGTAGATATAGAGGGAGAAGAAGGCTAAAATGTATAGCCTGAATAGATCAGGAAGTAACAGCTGGCTGAATAAACTTCAGAGCTGGTGTTTCCTGGGGCACTTGGTAATAGTTTAGTTTATTGATCAGACCAATCCATATCCTCCTTCATCTCATTGTGTTTTTCCTTTTCTGAGCTAATCTGTATCGGGTATGTTCTCAGATCTGACACACTGATTTTTTAATTTTTTTTTTTTTTAAAACAAGGAAAAAAAGAAAAAAAATATTGTAAATTTAAAAAAAAGAAAAAAAGAAAAAGTCCAGCTCTCTGCTGCCAGGATCTATTACAAGTGCGTGCTTTTCCTTTCTAGATCTTTTTTTAAGAGTTGTTTTTTTTTTTAAAACACTCAGACTGGGAATATAAAAAAAAGATGGCAAACTCATTAAAAGTTTTTTAGGCTAAGTGGAAACCTTTGTCTACTAGAAAGTTAAAGCTGATGTATTTAGGCAGCTGCAAAATTAAATGTTTTGGAAGTAAGCTATTCTTCCAACCACTGACATTAATAGGTTTTTGAGCAGTGGAATTACAGCGGGAGTCAAACTTGTCTTGTTTGTGTCAACAGCCCTCCTCATCTTTGTTTTTTGGGGGGAAATCATCTGTACTCTTTGTTTTAGGTCACAGTTAAGTTAAGACTTAAAGGAGCCTGATAGGAATTTTCTTCCATTTAAAAGTAAAAAATATGAAGTACGGGTGTGCTGCTGCTGCGCAGAGCCCTTTCCACAGCATCCTGCGCGGAGGTAATAGCCCAGTGAATCCAATTTACTTGGTGTCTACAGTAAATTAGCAATTGCCCAGTTGTGGAATGTGTGTTTGTAGAGTATTTAGGTGTGCCCGCAGTTGGTAAATGAGTGTGATTGCTGTTTAATTATGTGCAATTAATGAGCTTGTGCTGGGGCCACAGCTGTTGAGCTTGGGAGTCTTTTGGCTGGAGTGAGAAGCCTTGGGAAGGCTTGGTGGTGTGCAGGGCATGGCTTCCAAACGTTCGCGGGCTCGGCTCTCCCTGGATCCCCGTCCCTGCCGGCAGGCTGTTTGGAGATATTTCCTCGGGTTCGGGCAGAAGAGGAGGGTTGTCCTGCAAATCCCCTCTTCGCCTGTGCCCTGGTAGCTGACACGAATCACCCCTGGCGTCCTTCTGTGCTGCTCAACCCAGAGGTGCTCGTGCCTATCTGGCAGGAGGCATGGAGAGAGCGTTTTGCTGTGGTCCTAACGAAGGCGCAAAGCAGGCTGCGGCGATACGCCTGGGTTTTGCAGCAGGCATCTGTCTGCTCCCATGCTTTAAATGGTCTGTGCATTACCCGTTTCCATATGTGTGCACTCTGAGTCTGGATATTGCACCCACAAATCAAATAAGCAATAAATGGGGTGTACTCTTCCAAAAGTCAAGCTTTCACAAGGTTGCTTATTAAAAACCAACAAATGTAAAAAATACTCCTCATATGGGGAGGAGGAAGAGGATTGTGTATCAAATAAATTGCTGCTAACCTAATGCAGCAAACGTTATTATAATTTTAGAAAGGCCATTGAAAATTTAAGAGGGAAAAATTATGGATGGCACCAAACAGCCGTATCTTGACAACCTGTTTTCTGTGTTGAATTAAAGCAGCTTCTTCTAAAAAGGATCCTAAGCCTGTATTTTAATGACACGTAGAGTAACACACAGATTATTTGTTAGTCCATCTTTCATTTTACCAGAAACATAATAGCTGTCATTCTCTTAAATCATAAGCGTTACTTAGAAAACTTGCCCAGCCTGGGCTTACAGCTGGCAGCAGGACAGGAGCCGAATTCATCGCTTATTGCCCTTGTGAGGCGAGGGTGCGAATTGCACTTTTTTTTTTTTTTTTTTGGCACTGTCTGTAGGCAGACTTTCCAAGCAGACATTCTGCCGGCACCGGCAGAGCACCATGGTATAACCCCTTCATGTTTTAGGGCAAGGCGCAGATGCGCTTCGCTAGAGATGGGCCAAAGCGAGGGGAGACGGCTGAGCCCACTGCTCGCTCCGGTGGCTCAGCTGGCTCGGAGCAGGGCTGGAGCCCAGGAGGGGTTAATGGAAGATCATTTTATTTGACATGTGGAGCTTGAAACGGCTGCAGACTTGACAGGGAATTTGGAAGGAGGTAGAGGTGAGTTTTGAGTGCAGCGTGTATTCATCATCGAATCGCTGCTTGCTTCAATCTGCCTTCGGAGCTGGATGAAAGAAATCAGTCCCCATGGAGGCACAGCTCATGATGGTTCCTCTGGAGCAATGGCATCTGGTCAGCGCTGGTAGTTGGGTGGGGAGGACTTCCACAGGGTAGGTGAGCTTGGCAGGGATCTCTAGAGACCCTCTAGTCCAACATGGTCACCTACAGCAGCTCGGCCAGGGCCACCTACAGTCAGGATTTGGGTATCTCCAAGGATGGAGGTGCCACAGCCTCTCTGGGTGCGTAAGAGAGCCTGGATGAGTATTTGTGGTAATCTGTGAGAAGAGTTGAACGATGAACCCTGGTGTCCTGCAGAGGCAAGTCAGGGTCACGAGTTGTCACCTTTGCTGCCCTCACACCAGTGTGTTGATGTGTGCGTCCTGGTGGAGGGGGACCGTGGAAGTGCTTGACACCGTGTCCTCAAGCAGGAGGGGTCTGGAGCTCGCCTGCCCTTTGGTTTTAGTACATGCACAACAACGGTGCGGTGTTTGCTGAGCACCGATGCAGTGAGTTGCTGGGCAAAGCTCCATTGCAGCAGAGGGTGCCTGTCCACCAGGCTTTGAGAAATCAGCTTGGTAACCCTGAGGACAAGCTCTCCACAGATCAGCCGCCCCTGGAAGATGCTGAATAGGTTTCAGTTTAGAAACCACTGCGTTGGAATCTCCTTTCTTTACTTATTTATGACTGTGAATATTACGTAAACAGTGGATTGGCTCTGCCTTTGGTCTGGTGGCTCTGCTTTTTACTCGGAAGCGTGATCTCCATGACTTTCTGTCATGCTCCCTTTGATGTCAAAACATTTTGTAGTCAGCTACAGGGCTGCAGCCTCTCATTTTCTGAGAAGAAAATGAAAAATGTGCTGTGCCACAGGATTGCGTAGGGTTTGTACATCTCTTTTCTGGATGGATATTCCAGTTACATGCACACGCAAATGATAGGGAAAAAAGTTAAATAGATTTTTGCTAGCTTTATTGTCAACATTGCCAGCTGGGATGCTTAAAATGAAACGTGCATCTCAACGTGAGACCCTACGCAGCCTGATTTCTGGGAGCCCAAAATACACATGTCCTGCCTCTGCAGCCTGGGACCGCCCAGGGCAGGGAAAAGGTTTGTTTTCTGTTTGGGAAATGAAGGCAGCAGCCCAGCTGCCCGTTGTTTTGCCCAAATGTGTGATTAATCTCAAGTCAGAGGAGAAAAAAGTGAAGTTTGCCATCTGGCTGGGGTCTTGCCTGTAGAAAAGCCCTGTTTGTAAGCACTTGGTGAGGCATTACTCGTGGTGTGGTTCTGGGAATTGGGAGTGGAAAAAAAGATAACTGTGTCAGATGCTAAACTTGCACAAAATAACTCAGATGGCTCATTAAAGAAACCAAGTGGGAGACACTTGAAATTTTAAAAGCCACGTAGCTTTTCAAGATAGAAACATGGAACTCATTTTCAGTGGTATAAAATCCAGGATACTTTCCCGTGTAGCCGTGGGATGCAGCCAATCCAAACCTCCAGTTCTGGACAAGCTTTGTCTTAGGAGATGTTTCCCCAGACAGCACCTATTTCATTTCGTGAAATGGTGAAGAAATGACTTTGGGAGGTTTACTTCAATTTTTATTTGCCTCACCGAGATACCTTGTAGCCCAGAGCGTGTGCGTCAAAGTGGAAAGCAAAGGCATGTTTCCCCTTCCTTATGGCTCCTTAAAAAAATTGTTACCGGGCACGGCACAGTCACGGATCCCTGTGAAATAACATTTTTGCATCGAGCAAGAAGAGTGTGGTGGAGGTGACACTTGTGCAGTTGGATTAATAAGAGAGGAAGCAGTAACCAGCAGCCGTAAGTACAAATTGCAGCTGGTAAAACTGCGGCCATGAAAAATAAATAAGCACCCATCAAAGAGGAGGGAGGGATCAGGCGACACCCTGTAGAGATGGAAGGAGGGGGTTGAAAACTCAGCTGAAAAACATGACTTATAATTAAAGAAGTCATTCTAACTTTATTTTTCCACACAAGGCTATAGCAAATAAATTCTCCAGCAGAGTACCTGGGGCACCAGGAGGAGAGGATGGCATCAAAGTTTGGTTGAGCACCTCTAAAGAAGATTTAAATTTAAAAGGAATTAAATGAAATTTGATTTTGCTGTCTGAAGGTCTGGGTCTCGGGTAAGAGATGGTTTACAGCGCTTAAAACCTCTACTGTTGCCAAAGCTGAGGTGTTTTAAAGTGCCTGCCCGTCAGAAGGACTTCTGGGGGAAAAAAATAAGCTGAGAAATAAGTTTAGATAAACTTTCTTTTACCTAAACCTCTTCTTTTTCCCTGAGCTTTATGTGTGTTACTGAAGTCCCCCGGCAGCACATGCGGCAGGTAGGAGTTACAGCACGTATTTTGTAGCTGGCTGGAGCCAGGACTGTATTTAGGGAACGAGCATCACCTAATTGGGAAGGAGGAAGGTGCCTTTTACAAAGACATATATAAAATCCAGAGGCAGGGCATTTATCTTGGAAAAAAGGACCATGCCGTCCACCGTTCGGCTCTGGCGTTTGCTGCCTCTTCGTGCTCATGGTGTTCGATCAAAGAGGACCTATAAATACTGCAATTTATCGTCGCCTGCTCCTCTGGTTTGGGGTGTGGGTGGTGCTGGCCATCAGTCCCTCCCTCTCGGACCCAGGGGGAAAGCTGAAGGCAGCTTTGTCATTTAATTTGCGAGCGTTTGATGTCAGTGGGAGCTAATTAAATGGTGGACTGTTAAAGCCCTTTTTGGAGGGCTGCTGCCGTCTGATGCGCCCGCTCGCTTGCATTGCAGTTCATTCATTCCATCATGTTGCATCTTGCTGGCTAATTTGGGCGTGTTCAGAAGAAAAGAGCCGAAAAGAAAGGGATGCACGGACGTGCTGGCTGCCCCTGCGCTTAAAACGTGAATTCCCCCCCTTTCCTTTGCTATCCAGGTTTTCTTGAGAGCAGTGCCACGTGCGTGGTGTGGTATATTCTGCAGCCTGCTTGGCGTGGGTGGGCTGGGAGAGACGTGTGGTCTCCCCATGGCTTGGTTGGCGAGGTTTGAGCTTAAGGCTGGGGAACAAAATGAATTCAAGTTTTCTTTAATGATTACGTTGCCTCTGCCCGCCCCAAAGCAGGCTCTGGCTGCCAGCGGGACACGCACGGAAGTGGTGGCCGTACCCTGACTTACGGTGACAGAACTGAAATACAGAGTAGTAACTGCAGACCAGAGCTATAGCTCTTGTGTAGGAAAGGTTTTAACTCAAAAAGAATAATTACAGGGAAACAGCGGGTGCCTACTTGAGATTATATATATTTTAATCCATGTTCTGTTTAATTTCAGTTTTCTCCTGCGTTATTTAGTAAAATGAGGGATTTTATAGAGGAAAAGGACCCAGTTGTGGCTGTGGATTCTTCCCCCAAAACTCACTCAGGGGAGCAAAAATGGGGTGGAAGGAACCAGTAATCTGAATATTCATGGCAAAAAAAATCCTATTAGAAACACTTTACGCAGTTTCTAATTAATCCCATTACGGTATAGATTGGGTGCTTATATTTTCCCTTTCTGACACATAACTCTTCAAAATTCCTGAAGGGACAGTAGCTCTGCAAAGGGACTGGAGTGCATGAACCCAGAAGGATGCTGCGGATGAAAGCAGAGGTGCTTTTTTTTTTTTTTTTTTTTTTTCTTGTTTCAACCTGATTTTGTGTCACGCCGCTTCCCTCTTTTGCCTTGCCAAAGGGGAGCTCCGCAGCTAAACATCCATCCCAGTTGCTGTGGGCTTGCTGCCACCGCGCAAAGTCTCTCCGGACGGGGTTTCCTCAGGTCAGACTTCGTAGGGAAGCAGTTTTAAGTTAAAATACGTTCACGTTCATGCAAAGCCCTTCCATTTTGTCGAGTATCTGGAAGGGAGCAGGGTGTTCCAGCCCTGACAAACAGTGACAACTGAGCTGCTCTGACCTCCCCTCCTTCCTTCAATTACCAGCCCTCAAAGGGAGACGCAAGGGCAGCCGGACACGCACGAGTACACGTAGGGAAACAGCTAAACCAGCCCAGTGAGGGTTGGGTTTTTTTTTTCCTCCCCTTTATGCAGCAAAATCTACTGCATAACCCTGCCAGATTGAGAGCTCCGCGGATTGCTCTTTTCTAGAGGCGTGAATAAAGCTATCGCTCGCTTCTTTGCTGATGAGCTCAGCTGCCAGTTTGTGGGGGGGAGAGAAGTGAAATAATTCATTACAAGAAGTGAAATAATTCCTTACAAGTCTTTATTTTATTGCAAGGTTAACCTCGTCTGCTCACTGCAGAGCCTGTCGCAGGGAGAGAGTGGATGGGTTCCTTCTCTAATTAATTCCTGCCCCTAGGTTACTTAACAGGAAAACTGGTTTTTATTATTGCCAGCCTGTTGGAATAGCTGGTTCGCAGAGTATCATCTTTGCAACACCATCAGGAGGAGCTGCCTTGTGGATCAAGCCCAGCAGGAGAGGTTTCCCCACCTGGTGTTTGCTGTAGCGCTGACACTTCTTCCCATGTTGTAACCAAAGAGGGGGGAGCAAAACATCTCATCTCGGTGTTTTTAACGTTCATGTTGAACGCACAGGTTATCAGGACGCCGGTGCTCACCAGCAGCCTCTCCGCACCCCCTGCGGTGTTGCGGTAGGAAGGCGAAGGCTTTGAGGGGCCTGGTTTTGAGGCGCGTGTTGAACGGGCTGGGGATGAAGCTTATTTCAAGCCTCTTTGAAACACGACGTATTCTCGTAAAGGCAGTTTTCCGTGGAGGAACACGAGTCGTCCGCTCCTCTGCCTGCGTTGGCGGCGGTTGGCAGCCCACGACATCTTGCTAACCCTGTGCCCTCCCTCCCTTGCAGTGACGATGCAGCAAGTGGCCAGGACGGTGGCCAAGGTGGAGCTCTCCGACCACGTCTGCGATGTGGTGTTCGCGCTCTTCGACTGCGACGGTGAGTGACCCCAGCCTCGCCCCGTTCCTCCCAGCCAGGATGGGCAAGAGTCGATCTGGGGGAAGAAATAGAGGGGAAAAAAAGCCAGCCATGAAAGCTTGCCATGGCCTTTGGCTCTTCTTGCTGTGCTCCTGTCCATGGATGCGTACTGATGCTCCTGCCCTCCTAGGAAGGGCATCTGATGGTGCCCAGCTTCCGAGATGCTGATCTTAAAGCTCTGCATGGAAGCGTTTGGCGTGCACAGCTTGCTACACAGCTTTTTCTTTCTCCCCACAAAACTCGATTTTGTTTAACAAAAAGAGCTGTTGTGCTGTGGCGTTGGAAACGAGCCTATCTGGTACTTTGTTATCTCCAAAGTCCTGGACAAATATCAGCTTAATTAATTAATGGCAGCTCTGTGCCCTGCTGGGAAGCTCGTTGCTTTGCTGGCCTGCAGAGGATGTGAGCGCTTTGGGGTAGCTTGTTGCCACGCTGGGACAGTCTTGGGTTGATGTAATGAGAATTAGTGGAGTCTTTGCTGCCAGGGGACGATGGCAGCAATTCAGACTTGGAAAGCAGCAAAATCCTGCATTTGCCCAAAAGTATCAAGGCAAAACCAGAAACCTCGCTGGCTCCCTGCTTCTTCGGCACAGTCACCGGGGTCTGGCAGCTCTGAGCGGCACCAGTGATGCATAAATAGACAGTTGTTCGCTTTCTGATATAAATATGAATATTAAAATAAAAAGCTTTTAATTAATTTCTTGTTGTCCCTCTTGGTTTCAGCCCCACCTGCTTCTTTGCACCTTTCTAAGGTTGCATCTCTTGTTTTATTTTTCTCTGTGCTTCAGTGCCACTCTCTGATATGATCCTCGAGCCGGGTGATCAGGCTGGAGATGAGAGTGAACCAAAGCATAGCCAAATATTCGCAGTTTGCATCCTCCCAGAGGAGAATCTGCTAAATATTTTCATAGCAAACATTTGGGGGGAAAGACCGGTGGTTGCCAGAGGAGCCCCTCTAAGGAAGGAATCAAGTGGAGAAGCAGGCGCAGACCTTTTTCTTTTTCTTTCTCTTTTCTTTTTTTTTTTTTTTTTTTTTTTTTTTTTTTTTTTGTGGTGTGTGTTTTTACTCCACCAGTGTTTGTAGACATTACCACACACGTATCAAAGACCTGCAGGACCAGAGGGAAGTTTACTCGCCCCCTGATAGCTTGCTGGAATTCCATTGCCCAGATTTGTGTTCAGATTTAAGGGAAAAAAGCTCTCAAGTGAAGAAACTCGCTCATGAAATACAATGATGTGGTTCCCCATGTCAGCCAGAGAGATCCTCTCTCCTTTGATCTGGGGACCCGACGGCACTGGCGGGTTTCTTTCCTGAGGGCTGATGTCCCTCGTACGGCTTCATTGCCCAAAGGGGGGTTGCTTTCCTCTGCTGCTCCCCAGAAGCTAAAATCAGGGCTGTCAGCTGTGTGCTGTGGGCAGGGGAGCAAAACGGGCGACGGGACAGGCGCGGCACGGTGGCAGAAGGCACCGGCCCCTCGGCAGGCAGGCATCGGGCTGTCGGTTGGGCTGTGTTTGCTGCTGTCCCCTCCGATCAACCGGCGCCCTAAATAAAAATCCCAGAGGTTTTAAGTTATTGGTGGTTAAGCAACTGCGGCATAAAATTTGCCCCAGTTTACTATAATCTTATTTTTAAATCTTTTTGACGCAATTCTAAGTAACCTCTTTAAATTAATGAATCTTTCCTTCTACTCCGTTAAGGAAAACTCTGTGCTCCGTTTACCCTGTGCTCCCGTAATTCCCTAAATCGCTTCAAGCGGAGAGTTCCCTGCGGGTGCATGCGCATTTGCTTTGCGTTTGCTTTTCCATCTTCGAGCCCCAGCGCTCCAGGCCCTGCAAGACCTGGCGGTGCCAGGCTAAGCAGGGCAGATCCGTAGGGTTGGGATTTAAACGCTGTGGTTCGGCAAGCCTTGCTCAGCAGGATATTTGGGGAGCTTGAAGCCAAACACGGTTTCAGTCTCCGCAAGAAATGACACTTGCGGCTGCTGCCCTTCAAAGTTAGCGCATGCGGGGAGGATGCTGTCGGTGAGGTTTAGTGTTTCTAATTTTTTATTTTTTTTTCTTCTTCTTCTTCTTGCAGGGAACGGCGAGCTGAGCAACAAGGAGTTTGTCGCCATAATGAAGCAGCGCCTTATGAGAGGCTTGGAGAAGCCCAAGGACATGGGCTTCACGCGACTCATGCGGGCGATGTGGAAATGCGCCCAGGAGACGGCGTGGGACTTCACCATGCCCAAGCAGTAGCGGGGCCGGGGAGGAGCGCCCGGTTTCCCTGCCTCGGCCCTGCAGGGTGCCACCAGGCTCTGGTGAGCCCAGACTGTTCGTTACAGGAGATTTTTGTAAATCAAAGCTAGAAATCAAAGCCTGTTGTATTTCCAGCTTCTGCTTGATGCTGGCCCCTTACTATTCCTCTGTCTCAGGAAAAAAAAAAAAAAAAAAAAAAAAAAAAAAAAAAAAAAAAAAAAAAAGGATTTTTCTTACTGCCGCCACCTCTGCTTTGCGATGTGCCCTGCCTGCAGAGCTGGGCATCAAGCGAGCTGGTGGCGCTGCACCCAAATCACTTTTATTTAACGTTATTACAAAATGGCATGGGGTTTATTTTAATTCTTGGATTGCTCCGAAGAAAGAAGCCGTGGGATTCCTGGATAGATTGTACTGATGGGACGCTGGAGCAGCCAGGGGCTGAGAGCACCCCAGGATTTCGGTTGGCCAAATGCTCCATGTTCCCCCAGACTGTTGGGGGGCGGAGGGGACGGGTGCACCCCTGGAGGGGCTGCTTGAGCTGAGGTGCTGCCTCTGGTGTAAGAGCAGTTACAAGCAGTGGAGCAACTGGCTCTCCTGCCCACCCTGCTTTGCACAAGCAACCGCTGGGGGGGGGGGGGGGGGTGTCTAATTTTTTTTTTTTTTTTAAATGGAGAACTTGTGTTCTGTAATGGCAATGGGCTGAAAGATGCTCTGTGCTGAGTGCTGTTCTCTGTGTAAAGTATCGTGTAAAGACATTGCTCACCATAACATGGCTCGTGGCTGCTCTCTTTCCATTGCTTCAGGCTTCACCTAAGGCTGGGGGGGGGAGTCACCGGAGAAGGGGGACAAAAAAAAAAACCGCCCTGACTTTCCAGAGCTGGGAAGACAAAGCCCAGGAGTCAACGCTGGCAAGGCCAGAGCTCCATTTTGGGGTGGCCCCATCACCAACCTGCCACTGCGGGTGCCCAAAGCACAGCCCCGAGCTCCAGGCTTTCCCTGGGCGGGGGGGAAACACTTCCAGGGCATTTTAACAGCGGGATGCACACGGGGACCGCTCCATCTGCTGTCATCTCCTTCCTCTCCGGGTGTTTGCCTGCCGGTAGCGCACTCAGTTTGAGGTGTTGGCCCCGGTGATGTCACACAGACGTCACACTGAGCTGTTGGCCCCGGTGATGTCACACACACATCACACTGAGGCGTTGGCCCCGGTGATGTCACACACACGTCACACCGAGGCGTTGGTCCCGGTGATGTCACACACACGTCACACCGAGGCGTTGGCCCCGGTGATGTCACACACACGTCACACCGAGCAGTGAGAACGCAGGGCAGCGGGGTTTGCCCCCTCCGGCGGCCTGTGCCCGCCGCCAGCCCCCGGGGGAACGCCGCCCGTCCAAATTTCCTCCCCAGGGCCGGGCGGGGTTTTCCCGCGGCGGGGGGCGCCCCGTTCCTCCCGGCCCCGGGCCGCTCCCGGGCGGGCGGGGCGCGCGGCGCCTCCCCGCGCGCGCCCCCCCCCCCCCGGCCGCCGCCGCCGCCATGGAGTCGAACAGGGACGAGGCGGAGCGGTGCATCGGCATCGCGCTGGCCGCCGCCGAGGCCAACCAGCCCGAGCGGGCCCGCCGCTTCCTGGAGAAGGCGCAGCGCTTGTACCCCCGCCGCGGGCCGCGGTGAGCGCCGGGGGAACGGGGGGCCGGGGGGGGGGGGGGTGGCGGCGAGGGCGGGGGGGGAGCGGGGCCTAGGCCGCTGCCGCCGCGCCCGACCTCCACCCGCCCCGCCGCTCCCAGCGGGCTCTGCGGCCACCGGCCCCGCGCGGGGCGGCCGCCCCCCCCCCGCCCCGTTCCCCCGGGGCTGCTGGTCACCGGCTGCCGGGGGCCTGGGTCTCCCCGCGGCCGCACCTTGTCGGTTCGCGGCTCTCGCCGGTCCCGAGGGCGGGAGAGGGGGGGGGTCCCGTCCCGGGAGGAGGAGGAGGGCGGCGGGAATAAGGCGCAGGAGGAGCGGAGCCCGGCGGGTTGAGCGCCTCCCTGAATCCCCCTGCGCGGGGCGGAGAGAGGAGCCTGGGCGAGAAGTTCTCGGTGGGGCTGCAGAAAGCGGCCTTCCTCCTCTCCTCCTTTTCCTCCTCCTCCTCCTCTCCTCCTTTTCCTCCTCCTCCTCCTCCCTCCTCTCCTCCTTTTCCTCCTCCTCCTCCTCCTCCTCCTTTCCTCCTCCTCCTCCTCCTCCTCTCCTCCTTCCTCCTCCTCCTCCTCTCCTCCGTCTCTCCTCCTCCTCCTCCTCTCCTCCGTCTCTCCTCCTCCTCCTCCTCTCCTCCGTCTCTCCTCCTCCTCCTCCTCTCCTCCGTCTCTCCTCCTCCTCCTCCTCTCTCTCCGCTCTCCTCCTCTCTCCTCCTCCTCCTCCTCTCCTCCGTCTCTCTCCTCCTCCTCCTCTCCTCCGTCTCTCCTCCTCCTCCCCTCTCCTCCGTCTCTCCTCCCCTCCTCCTCTCCTCCGTCTCTCTTCCTCCTCCTCCTCTCCTCAGGCAAGACCTTCCCTGAGCTCACATGCTCAAGGCTGCTGCTTTCCCCTGGCTGTTCCCCTCAGCGAGCCTTGCTTCTCATTTTTGTGTCCATCGTTGTCGCTCCCCCCCCCCCGCATTGATGACCACAGCACCGCCACCGCAGTTGGCTTTGGCACACGTACAAAGCCGTCTTCCCTCTCAAAGAGCTTCTTGCCGGTCGTATGGGCTCTGAGGAGCGAGCTCAGTTTCCCAAAAGCTTTATGGCGTGCGTAATTAGTGCATCGCCACAGCAACGGGGGAAGTGGTTTGTAGAAGCAGCCCGCCACAATTCTTTCTCCGTGTGTTCCTATGTTGCAGAAATTTCATGCAAAGCACTGTAGGTTCCTTGGGTTTGTTTTTGGTTGGCTTTTTTTCCCCCTCCTATTTCACTTTGACAGCCCTTATCTGAGTTTTGATTCTTCAGCTGTGTTTTGCAGCCTGTCTGTCCTGCGGAGAGCCCCAGGCTTCCTGGAATCCTCGCTTTGGTTGCACGAGGCCTCTTCCCGTCCCCTCAAACGCAGCGTATCAGCCCGTCGTACATGCGGTGCAGTTTTCCTTCCGGTTCAGAGTTTACGCTTTTGCGAAATAACTGGGTAGGAAAGGTGACTTTTGGAGGAAAAAGCGTGGCGTAGCACACGGAAAGACCCACCCTGGCAAGGATTGCTCTTCCTCGGGAGCTCTGCTAGGGCGTGCACCAGAAAAGCAGATCTGGATGACAGCAAGCACCGGTTTGCAACATAAACCGGCCATATTTTGCCCTAATCCTATGGCTTGGGACAGCCAGAATAAAAAGTGGGCTACGTGCTGGTAGAGAACTGGAGCACAGGGGAGGAAAGCAGGGCAGGTTAATGTTAAATACAGTGTGCTAATTGGGGGCCAGACCCAACCAAGCTGCTGCTGCAAGTTCCACGTCTTGAGCTGCCGTCCAAGGACCCTTGGCTTTGACACCCTGGTGGTTGCTCGCCCACGCGCTGTGGGCCTGTCATTGGGAGATGTTGCCAAAGATCCCGCAGGTACACGGTGGCCACTGAGCCTTTCCGTAGTTCGTGTGCCCCTGAGCAATCTCTTTCCCATGAGTTACGTTGGGTTTGGCAACAATCAGTGACGCGGACCTTGCGCAGCCAGCACCTCAAACTCTCACCCTGTGCTGGGTCCTGCAGGCGTCGTCACAGGATCAGCAAAGGGTTTTGCAAGGGGATTTCAGCAAAAATCTACGTAAACGCAGCCAGGCACGCTGGTATAGACAAAGTCCCACTGGTTGCCTTTGAGTGTGAGTTTTGGAAAAATTAACAGAAGTTGAGCAAATGTTGGCTAATAAGTCAGGAAGAGTGACCCATAGCACGTGCTTGGTGGCAGAACTGAAAACTTGATTCAGCAGTCTCTGCTTCAGTAGTCTGTGAATTTGTGCTGCGCTGTACAGGGAGGACCAGCGTGGCTTTGGGATGCAGAAGCAATAGGATTGGGGCTGCAGAGCCAAACAGGGCTGAGCTGTGGCCGTACACGGACTTCTGTGGTTGGCTTTGGGAACTACGCTACCAAAAATCTCCTGGCATGCTGTGGGGAACTGAGCCCAACCCAGCAAGAGCAGGGCGGGCGGAGGGACAGCCTCGCGAGACGAAGTTTAAAAGTGCCTGGTGGTTTGCTCCAGGTTTGGAAGGAGCAAAAGGAGAGACTAGAATTTTGTGAACGCTCTAGTAGTATAAATATGAGCAAGGGAAGGTTTTATTTTTCTAAAAGCCGAAATCCGTGAAGCCCCCAAGCTCCAAAGCTTATCATCCAGTGAGTTGCTGCTCGTTAGCCCGCTGTCATTTTTATCCTTCGTCCGTAACGATTGCCTGTATTGGCTGTTGGATTACTGAGCGGTTTTTTCTTGCCCCTACAAGCTCTGCGGGGCAGATAGGATATCTTGGCTCGCCTCTTGGCCTGCAAGCGGTGTTTGCGCTTGCATAAAGAACGTGATACCCCTGTAGTGCAAGGTCTGTAATGTGCAATCCGCAGGAGGAGGTGAGGCGTCCTTCTCGGTTCTAGGCTCTGGATAAAGGACTGCAAGCTCGTCAAGTTGCTGATGCCTTTGTAAATAACGTTGTCTGGTTTGAGTCGTGTTACGTGCGCCCGTTCTCTTTAACGGGGATGCGATGTATAAACTTCAGGATCTACAGGCATGAAGAGATCGGTTAAAAAAGAGACAGAAATAATTTTAAAAGATGGTGCTTTCCAGCTGCCAGGGAAACCTGTGATGGAAAGATGCTTCAGGGCTTGGAGGTGTCTCCCTTGGTTTCCCAGCGTTGTCACCTGTGTGGTTAGGCCAGGCCTGAACGTTTGTCCCCTCTTGGCTGAAAGGGACGGAGGACGGTGTCTGAGCCTGGCGAGGAGGAGGCGATACTCCCCAGCAGTTCACCCGGTGCACATGCGCGCCCCGCTTGAGAAAAGGGGAACTGATTTTGTGCAATTCGTATTCGGTAATCGAGAGAGAAGGTGGTTTTCACAGCTGCTGCTGCTGCTGCACGCGTCGAATACGTAGGCAAGGCCGCGCACGAGAACAAAGCACCCTTCTGGCTCGTGTGTTATGGACCCTACGGTGCTGCCAGCCGTGGGTGCTGCCGCTCTCTGTCCCCAAAAGGGGAGTGTCCCTGTGGGACTGGCATCCCACGGTGTTACTTCTTAAGCCCTCTAAAGATAAAGCCGTCGTCACATAATTTCCCCCCCACAGTAGACTCTCAGAGGCAGGAGATAAAGAAGGAGAATATGCTTTATAATATGCTAGAGGACAAACATGGAAATGCTTCGCTGTTAAGGAGAGACGTGAGGGGAAAAAAAGGAGAGGACAAGGTTGTGCCGCTTTGGTTTTTGGACTGGCTGGCTGGGCAGGCCTGGGATTTTGGTGGAGGTTGCGTGTGTTGGGAGAGGCAGGCAATATCTACAGCAGCAGCCCACACGCCTGGGCCAGAAGCAGCAGGAGCTCAAGGGTTGGGTGAAACAGTGAGGGTCTTTCTGATGAAGGGTGGGGGGTCCTCCAGCGGTGGCAGAGATGAAGAGGGGTGTCCTTATGGGAGAGTGGAAAGGGCAGATCATGCTTGGTGGTCTTTAAACTTCTGTGTTTTGTTTATTTTTTCTTTTCATCTTCTTCTCATTTCAGTTCTGCTTGAATCACTCAACAAGAACGAGCAATCCGCCAATGGCCAGTCCCACTCCAGGGAGTCCACAAATCCCCAGTTCAAGAAAACGAGTGGAGACTTCCCGTCGGCCAACGGGGAGGCTGGTGGGGAGGCCCCCAAGGGCTACACTCAGGACCAGGTGGATGCAGTGAAGAGGTGTGTGTGCAGCTCGCCGTGGCTTCGACTCGCGGTTTGAGTTAATCGCGCGATACCAGGCTGGTTTTACGCAATGTTTTAAAGATGTAACGTGAAGGGGGAAGGCAGCAAGAGTAGGTGGAGCTGGACAACAACTCGTGTTCTGTGCCGTGTTAGGAGATCTGGTCAGCTTTGAACCATATTGAGTGGGTTTTAATTCGCTAGGTGTTTAAGAAGGTATAGAGGAGGCTTTATAGCTACGGCAGCCCTGGAAGGCAGCTGGGTTGGGTCTACAGGGGATGAGATATTTTTCCCCCAAAGGCATGTAGGAGGGCTAGAACTGTAGGCACGTAGGCCCTTTCCAGACTGAGGTCCAAAGAGGCATTTTGGACGCATTCATCTCACAGACTTCACGTTAATGTTTGCTTAATGTTATTCAGTAATGCTGTGAAAAATCCTGTGTGGTCCTCGGATCCTGTAGGTGGAAGTCATGGCTCGCAGCTTGCAGCAGGCAGCCCTCCTGCTCTAAGCTTTGCTCTAGTGACAGGGCACACCTCTCTCATGATATTCTGCTCGTGGTCTCCCTTAGAGCCCGATAAAGTAGAAATCCACCGCAGGATGCTTCACTCTGTTAGCACAATACACTTCTAAAGCTTCTGCTGGGAAGTCCCAGGACACATTTATCCAGTCACCCATTTTCCCAGCCCCGTTTCAAGCTGTTCTTTATTCCTTTCTACCCCTTGCAAACACTGGAAGTTGAAGGACTGAAGGACTGCAGGCACAGTCACTTGGTAAACTTTGTTTAAGGTTATGGGCATGGTCTGTGAATTGCTCAAGAACCGCTTTGGCTCACGGACTTACGGGGATGCTTGTTACGTCATCCATTTCTCCAAAAACCCAGGCTGCTGTAGTCTGTCTCATCGAAGTCATGTGAGAAGGAGAAACCATCGCTGGCCTGCGAGCGCACCCAGAACAAACTGGTCTGGGCAGCTTCTTCCTCTAGCGTTCAGTTGATGTTATTTTTAGGTCTGTGAATTAACTGGGTCTGAAGAGAGGGCGGGGTGGGAAAGCCAACAGCCCAGCTCTCCTGCAGATCCCGGCCTGCTGTTTGTAGTCCCTCCGACATAGCCTCCGAAACGTGAGGTGATCAATCTGAAGCTTATTTGCTGATCACATTCTTCAGGGTTGATATCGTTGCCTGAGGAGAAGCCCTTCTGCCTCTACTGGCTTGACTTGTTCCGCGGGAGGCTTTGTGTGCTGGTAATGCAGACGCAGCGGGAATGAGTCTGTGACAAAGAACTGGGTCACCCTCCGAGGAATTAGAGCTGAGTAAACCAGAGTTCACGGAACAACATCGATCGAAACTGTGATGCATGAGGTGTCGCGGGGTTCACATATTCAACGCAAAGTGGTTTTCACAGCTGAAACTAACTGTCCGTGTTTTCTCCCCTCTCCACTGGCAGGGTAAAGCAATGCAAAGATTACTATGAAATTCTGGGAGTAAACAGAGAAGCTTCTGATGAGGACCTGAAAAAGGCTTACCGGAAACTCGCACTGAAATTTCACCCAGATAAGAACCACGCACCAGGGGCTACAGAGGCATTTAAAGGTAAAGAACATTTCCAACTTCGTAATTTGCCCTCAACTTATCAGGCGATGCTGCTGAGTTGGGCTAGCAAGGGCTCTTAAAAACAACCTCATGAGTCAGGTAGAGTGAAATAAAGCTCCTCTTAGTAAAGTTGTGTCTCTCCTGAGCTGGTTGTGTTATGGACAAAGTATACTCTAAGCTTAAAATGATAAACACAGGTTGGCGTGGATAGGCTTCATGGCTGCTAATCGAGCAAGGAGAAGCTTTCCTTCCCTTTCTCCTAGCAGCCCTTCCTGCGAGTTGCTCCAGCCTCCTGCCACGCTGCTCAGGAGGAAATTCCCTTGGGATGCCAACCATCTTTTTGGGTTTTTTTGAGAGATGCAGGAGCATTCCACCTAGCAGGGAGAAGCTCGAAGTCCTGCAGTTGTCCAGCACAGGGCAGGTGCTGGGGTGCACCCCTGTCTACTGACAAACCCAGTAGAATCACAGAATGTTTTGGGTGGGAAGGGACCCCTAGAGGTCACCCAGCCCAACCCCCCTGCAGGAGCAGGGACACCTTGAACCACATCAGGTTGCTCACAGCCCCGTCCAACCTGGCCTTGGATGTCTCCAGGGATGGGGCCTCCGCCCCCTCTCTGGGCAACCCCTGCCAGGGTTTCACCACCCTCACTGGAAAGAATTTCTTCCTTAGATCCAGTCTAAACCTCCCCTGCTTCAGTTTAAAGCCATCCCCCCTTGTCCTGTCCCAGCTGGCCCTACTAAAAAGCTTGTCCCCCCCTTTCCTCTGGGCCCCCTTGAAGCCCTGACCGGCCGCACTCAGCTCTGCCCGCAGCCTCCTCTGCTCCAGGCTGAACACCCCCAACTCTCCCAGCCTGGCCTCAGAGCAGAGGGGCTCCAGCCCTCCGATCATTTTTGTAGCCCAGTAAGCTCTGCAGCACCCAGAGGCAGCCCTTGGGTTCATGAATCCCTCGAGAGAAATGTTGCTGGGCAAGCCCTGTGGCAGGAAACTCATCTTCCTCAGAACTGGTATTTAGATTCTTCCACTTGCGTTTCAGGCAGCCTGTAAGCCTTCAGGTTTCTAAGCAAGCACTTGGCACCTGACCACTGTGAAAGGCTGCGAATGGAATTGGTGGATAGAAACCCCAGGTGAAAATTTCTAGGGTGAAACTGCCCCAGCCGTACAGCTGAGCCCAGCCAGGACTCACAAAAGGTCACCAGGAGCTTCAGTTCTGCTGTAAAGAGCCCGATTCTTCGGGCGTCTCTACAAATGCAGCAGGGATGTTTTCTGGGTAATAAGATACCTTAAAACTGGAGTAATTTTCCAAGAGAAACGCCATTGCTTGGAACGTAAAACGCCATTTTCCTTTGCAAGCTACGGAAGTTCCATTACTGTCGTTGAGCTAAGCGGAGAACTCCTTGATGTACAGAGCTGTACAGCACTGATTTTGCAGCATTAAGCCATTTCAGTATGCGGGGCTGATTCTGGCCATCTTGGGAGTGAAACGCATGGGACTTCTGCTGGAGCAGGGAGCAAGGCTAGCCTGGTGGGAGTGTATTGATACAGTATTCGGGTAAGCTTCTAGTAGACATGAATTCAGCAGTAAAAGTCTTATGTAAGGTTTGCTCAAGCCTTTTAAGACTTAAATCCATGACTGATAAGTGTGTTGCTGTTAGCAAATAACAGGCTGACCCCCAGCTACTTGGGAGAGCCCGCTTTGGTCTGGGGGCCAGATTAAAGAGCGAGGATCTGCAGGCATCTATCTACGCCGCATGTGCAGTAAGCCGCTGTTGGAGAGTTTACCCTTCAGTCCTTACTAAGTGGCGAAAGGCAGGTTTCTTCACCTGTAATCTGCAATAATGATGTTTGCAGAAGGCTTTGACGAGAGTTACGTGCCAGAAGTCGTGCGTTAAGCAAGGTGCCCTTTATCCTCCCACCGCAGAGCTATCTGCTCTCAGGTTATCTCTCCTCCAAGCCTTGCCTCGTTGGCTCCCCCCGTCCCTCAGCCCCCGCGCTGAGCTCCTAGCTTGTAGGGCTCGCTGAAGTCCAGCTGTTTGGTTCCAGAGGGTGAAGGGGGAAATGTGCACTGCTATGAGGATGTTAGTTAATTTTTTCTTACATTGAAGTCTTGGCATTTGTCTTCCCAGTGACAGCTGATAAAGCGTTACGTCTCGTCCTGAGACCTCGTTTCAGTCCGTAGTTGCATTTGGCTGCAGGCTGTCTTGTGGCAGATTTGCATTGCTGCCTTTGGCTGACGTTGGACAAAGAGTTGAACCTGGCTACTTGGAGCTAAAATCCTCATTTGGAATGAGGTGTTTCTTGGGCTTTGTCAGCAGAAAGTCAGACATCGAACAGAACCCCAAAATGCTCCATTTTCATTGCTTAACCACCACAGTTTGAAAGAACAAGCTGATATGCTGAGAGTCAGTCCGTGTCGTCCAGCTTCCTTGCCTGGTCGTAGAAACGGTTGCTCTGTGTGCACTCATTATAAGCAAGAAGGAGAACAAGGGTGTTGACATTACATCCTCCTCCCTCCAAATCTCTAGTCCAAGAAGAAACCGTACACCTCAGTCTGACTACCGGGAAAATGTTGAATTCTTGGAGTTCATCTCCTCCAAAGGGCATGTATCTCCCTTTCCTATCACTGCTGCCCCTGCCTTTTATACGCCAGGCAACTACTGCCATGAACATTTTTGCCTCCTTGCGACGCGGGGAGGAGAGAGGATGGGCTCTGCAGTCATGTAGGGAGGCTCTTGGTAGGTTGGTACAGAGGGGAAGTGGTAAACTGGAACGCGTCGAGAGAGAATTACAGAAACAGGAGGGTGGCAGGCAGACGTTCTGGTAGAAAGGCTCAAACGTGCTGAGGTTGGAAGGAAAGTGACCTGGGGAACTGGTGGGGATTTCGTTCCAGTACACCTCCACCATCACAGGCACCGGTTAAAAGTCCCACTAATTATGCACCTTACTTCTGGCACCTGGAAATTTTGAAATTCGTAGCTGACAGACACAACTTCTAGCTTTACTGGCTTTTATGGGAGGTTTTAAAGTCTCTTTTGGCGATCTAGCCGGTATTTAAATTCTTTGCAGTTCTGGTTTTAGACTATGACATTGAATTCCCTTAATGCCACTTTTGAATAAAATTTGTCGACTAAAATTGTATTTTCCTATACAGTTGCTTACGGCTGAAGGATTCGGGCATTAGCTGTTGAAAAGACATAATAAGTTTAATTAAGTGAAACGTGTAGCTGCTGTACTACCAGTATTGCCTTCGCAATTCAGTTTCATTCATCTGAGCGGGTTTCTCTAGGGACGTACACCGAATTCATACCAGTCGTATCATAACTTCTTCATTTGAATTAATTAAGGCCTTTTTCGTTGCGTCTCTTGGTGTGGTTTCCTTCTGTCTCTGTTTGTTTGCCAGAGAAGCGTGCCAGGTACTAGTGCTGCGCCGCTGAGGTAGCCTGTTGAAAAGACGTGGGTAGCTGAGGATCTCATTTATGTAATGAGAAAAGCAAGTCCTGGCAGTTTGCAGGGCTAAAGTGTATTATCTGCAGAAGAAAGACACTAATTGCTTCCTTATTGTCAATATTTCAGCCATTGGTAATGCGTACGCAGTATTGAGCAACCCAGAGAAGAGGAAGCAATATGACCAGTTTGGCGACGAGAAACTCAACCCTGCTCGGCATGGACACAGTCACTCAGACTTCCACCGCGGGTTTGAGGCAGACATCTCCCCCGAGGACCTCTTCAACATGTTTTTTGGTGGTGGTTTTCCTTCCAGTAAGCATGTTAAACCTTTCTTGGATGGGATGGGACCTGATCCTTTTGACAGAGCAGCAAAGCAGTAGTGATTTGTTTGGCCGTGCAAGGCTTGCTGAGTTCGATGAGAGAGAGTTCTCCATCACACATGACCTAAACACCTAGACTTTTCTAAATTGTTCGGCTGGGTATTTGGAGAACTCAGCGTCCAGCTGGTAACACCATCAGAGCTGGACTTTTTCCCAACTTCAGGCATTTGTTAGCTGTTACTAAGCGGGGTTGAACGTTAGAACAAAAAAATGACTTGTTTTAAGACTAGTTGTTAAAATAATCCTGTTCTGAAGAAGGCTTTTCTGCCTGGTGGTTTTAGCAATTAAATCTTCTCATCAGAACAAGTTATGGTAATGCCCAGGCCTTGTTCTTGATCTGTAGCTGCTCTGCCACGCAGCTGAAGCAGTTTCTCTGAGATCAGCATCCACTGTGTCCCATAAAAAAAGAGGAAAGTCTTATTTCTAGAGCGTAATTTAAACACCTTGGATTGAAAATTAGATCTGAGTCCTGTCTATCCACAGTGCTGATCATGTTTTGGGTAACAGGAAAGAACCGAGTGACCGCTCCTTCACTTGATCGGTTCCGATCAAAAAGATGCAGATTTAATATAAGGATAAGGGTATTTTAGAAGACTCCCTTACATTTGCCCTGGTCATATTTGACCGGAAGTGGAGGCAGTGGTTATTTGACCTCTGTGGACCAGCTTGGAAAAATAAATATTTTTGTTTCAATTGAGAAGATTTACTCTGGTAGCTCTCTCCTATCTGGTATGTAAGAGTTAACACGCTAATGTCGAGTACTTGCAAAGGCACCTTGAAGCCTTCTGCAGCATTCACGTTCTGCCTGTCAGAAAGGAAAGGCTACTCCAGTAAAAACAGCAGGTTGCTATTTTTTACTTTTTAGCTCAGTCTTATTTTTTTCCTTTCCTCACCCTCCCAAGAGAATTCAGGACCACTTTCTCAGCCGGTTTCCCTTTTCAGCTGTAGGTTTGACTTTTAAAACAAGACATGGAAGAGCTCTGTTTTTAGGGTGGAAAAACTACCAAAATTATTTCTTTTTGTAGTTGGTTTTAATCTAAGGTAAATTCAGTTAGAAGCGAGGAGGCCTGTACGAGATACTCTCTCTACATAGCTGACCCTGCTTTGAGCAGGAGGTTGGACCTCCTGAGGTCACTTCCAACCGCAGTTTTCGTATGATCATACAGAATCCTATAGAGGGATCTCTGTGCCCACCACCAGTTTGTCTTCAGACATACCTGCTCAGAACACCTTAGGAATACTCCTTTTTCAGCTGTGGGTTGTCAACTTTGTCAATGTTGGCTTCAAGTAATGAATAGAATTATTTTGTGTGGATTCTTCTATTGGTTTCTTGTGGAGTCCCATCTCCGCTTCGCCCGAAAGCTGCAGCCATCTCGGTCAAGGCAGCGTGATGGGGTGGCTCAAGTCAGGGGCCTCGGCCATGCGGCCTGCTGACCAAAGCAATGGACCTGCACCTTGTGCCCTGGGACCTATGCAGGGATCTCGGGAATAGCCCAAGTCTGCCAAATCACCATTTCACTGAGATGCCTCGGCTCCAGCCTGGAAGCAGCCCAGCTGGGCAGATGTGCTGGCCTTCCTCCAGCGCTGACCTGGCTGGCACGTGCTGGCCACGTGAAGTAGGCTGAACCGAGAGCAGTGGTAGTGGCACACCAGACCTAAGTGCGAGCACAGCGTGGATTCCTTTACAGTCTCTACGTCCTCGTATCTTTGCCGAGTGCGGCTCGAACCAAAGAAACAGATCAAGCCCATCCTGACGATGTTCAAATTTAAAATTTGTGAATTTGCTGTTGTCAGCACCCAGTCTACTTTTTCCTACTGTGTTTTTATTGGTGAGGCTGACAGGGAATGTGGCCACTTTTTGTGGTTCCTTCCCGGCCAGCCAGCACCGTCTCACATACCCTGACTTTTGTGTAACCATTGTCTTTTGCCTATAGGTAACGTTCATGTATACAGCAACGGCAGGATGCGATACACCTACCATCAGAGGCAGGACAGACGAGAACATCAGGGTGATGTAAGTGGAGAACAGGCGGCGGAGGGGGGACTCTGGGAGTCTAAAGGTTTTTCTGATACATGAATTGCGAGCTAGTTGGTCTGTCTGTCTTGTGAAACAGTCCTGCCTGTTTCCACACACCCCCGAGACAGAAAGCTGGAGCCGTGGGAAGTGAGCTGCGTGCAGAATTTACACCAAGTTGCGGTTTAATTTACTGGTGGTTGTTCTCCCGGGACTCTCATAGCTGTCGTCCCATGGGGAAAACGCTGGTGTGTCTTAAAACATTGTTGCCTTGAAATAAGGTTGCACCCGTAAAGTGTACCCGTCCTTACCACAGAATAAGCATTTCCTTTCTGATGTAATTCTGTAATTTCAAAAGGTAAATCCAGTTTTGAGATAATATGGATACTCGTGGTTCCTCCCAGCATGAACTCATTCTCTCTTTTATTCCTCTATTGAAGATGGGGTGTTTCTAATCTGTGATGCTTAATTAACCCAGGAAGACACTTTATAGCATGAGCTATTTTTATGTTTTCCCATCACAGAAAACCTAAGTATAACTCCAACACTCCAAGCCCTCTGGCCTAGACAACTGAGGGACTTGCTATGTAAGAGACCAGGGTTATGTATTGAAGATTACTATGTTCTGGGAATGGCTGATTATGTTTTTTTAAAAAGCCAACCAAACAAACAACAAGAACTTCCTGAATATTTTTTCTCCAGCTTAAAGGGGAAAGTGTACTCTGCTGGAACTGGAGGGAGCTCAGGAGATGAGGTAGAGGGGGAGTTACTTTCATCTGACACTGAAGAGGGGAGAAGGCTTTCCATAAAACCAGTTCTGCTCACTAGCACAAGCAGGACAGGAACCACATACACTCTAGAAAAACAAAATACGGGCATGAGGCGTTTGCAGCTCACTCAGAAGGTTCCCCTTGCCAGTCCCCTCTGCCCTTTGTCACATTCGGAGAAGGGGCGGTGGGTTTGGACCTTCAGAGTCACGCTGCCCTTTCTGGAGGGGAACTGTGGGCTGCTGGGTTCCCCCCAGTTATTTTGGGGTGCCTCCTAAGCCGAATGCCTGCGAAAAGCAGAATTGAGGTTGTGTTAGGGCTGGGAGGGAGGGAGAGCGATGCTATGGGATCCCTGCGTACAAGTGTATGGGTGACATTCCACTGTGTGTTTCTGTTCCTTCAGGGTGGCCTTGGGTTGTTTGTCCAGCTGATGCCTATCCTCATCCTGATCATTGTGTCTGCCCTCAGCCAGATGATGGTCTCCAGCCCACCCTACAGTTTGAGCCAGAGGCCGTTAGTACCCATTACTCTGAAACTTATCCAACTGGGGAGGGGCGTGGGTTCTGGAGGGCAGGGTGGTGTGATGGGGCAGGGATCTAGGCTCTCTGTTTTTTCTGTCTTTTTTTTTTGCTTTACCTCATCGCACTGTTGCTGCCAGATGTCTCACACATCAGTGAAGGCCTCCTCACTCCTCAAACAGGTCTTGAAGGTGTGGGCAAGGTTGGAGGATGCTCACTTGCCTAAGGGAGGCTGGTCTTTGACAGGCACCTTCTGCAGCCCATACCCACAGTGGGGTGTGTCTGTCCTGGAAAGGGACAGACAAAATGACTTTGGGAGACTGCAGAATGAATTGAGGTGTAGGGTTAAATTGGGGTGTGAAGAATGAAAGCCAGAGTTGTTCTTCATTAAAGTCTCAGTTTATGCCTAGTACAAAGCAACAGAGTAAGAGAAGAATGAATAAAAGACAATCCTGTAGAGTAGAAGACACCCTCAGAAGAAACGCCCGGCTTTTGAACTCCAATCCTGCCATGAAATAGCTATGGCCAGACATTTACTATGTGAAAGTGAAGCTGTTTCATTCTAGATCCTGTGGAAATGCCCTGGTCTGCTCATTTGGCTCACGAATGAAATGAGTCTTTATTCTTACTCACTTTGCAGTGCCAACAAAGAGTGGGAAAACAGGCTTCATTTCTGGCTGCTTGCATCATTCCTGACAAAAGCATAATGTATTTTCAGTGGAAGTTCCTTACGTAGATTTAAAGAGGGTAGACTTGGTTACAGCCAGGGGGCCCAGTTCAGTTTCACAGGTGACAACATTTGCACACTGATGAAGTTAAATCCTATAAAGCCCAGCTTAGCTTTGGGGTCCAAGGTAAAGACCACGATATTAGTGCGTGGAACCAAAAGAGATGGGGCGGTTTTGAAGAGGGTGTGGTTAAGGGTTATTCTGAGATGCTAAAGAGTATTGGGATGTGATTCCTGCAGTTGGTATTAGGACTGTAAAATTAAGCATTATATATGTGTACTGGTTTGTTTTACACTGGTGGAGAGGCGATTTGTGGGGTGGGAAGATGTTCAGTGGAGGGTGGCATTGAAGTGGCCAGGGATTTGCTTCCAGCCTTAGCTGCCAGAGGAGAGACATCCCCAAACTCCAGGTGTTTCTCTGCTGCTCGGTTCCCCCTTCCCTGCGCTGTCCCCGTCTCTGCGCACTCAGCAGCAAGCAAACCGATTTCCAAGTTTGGATTCGGACAAAGAGCGGGAAATGAGCTGATCCAGTCCTCCCTCATCCTTCCTGAGTGACCGAGGCACTTCAAAAGAGGTTCGCTGGGGAGCGAAAGGCGCCCTGTGCCGGCAGGCGGTGCTGCTCGCTTGCTCGCGCCGGCAGCCGGGCTCCCGTGCCTGGCGTAAGGGGAAACGCCGTGCTTGGCCGCCCTCCGGCAGGACGCTGGAGCTCGCCACACTGAACTCGGTGAGCAGGAGGCGAGAAGCTTTTTGAACCTGGTGAGCTTTTGTTGATGGCACGCGGGGATTCCAGTGCCGCTTCTTGATAGTGAAGCCGTCACTGAGAAAGGCAGAGTCCTAAAGAACCATTTGTCACTCCGTTGCCGTTGTAAATCTCTGCCAAAAATCGGCTTTCTGCTGAAAGACCTGTCTAGTTGTGGGCCTGTCTGTGCCACCCTGCTCTCCAATAACGCCTTTGCCTGACTTAATTGCACATCTGACTTCAGGTGGCAGGTTCCTTGCGCCAGGTCCTGCCCTTATTTTCATGCTTTACACTCAAGCAGGCTGCTGAGGCTCTGCAAGCCTCAGTACTCCTCCTTTGAGGGCGTGCTTTGTAGCCCCCATAGTTCATCTTTATAAAGAAGAGGAATAGGAACTTTGGGAGAGCTTAGGGCTCTGTCCTGACAGGTAAAATAGAGAGCTGAGCTTCTTCCAGACTGCGTCTCTGCCAGCAGGCACTGCTGGAGATGCGTTAGCCTTTGTCTCAAAAAATGCCAGGAGAGCTTTTTGGTGATGTTCAGTCTATCTGGTTACCCACCACTCGTCCCTGAGTGCTGGACCTTGATGAAACGTGCAGGAGTCTTTGAATCACTCCTGTAAACCCTGATAACAGACTGAAAGGCGAGCCGGATGAGTTAATGTTTATACCTGGCTTAAGACTCAGGCTCACTTCTAATGCAGCAGCCAGCTGGTATTTATTATGGGAAACTTTGGGCACGGCTCCAGATGGAGCTGCTCCTGACGAATCCAGCGTTTGGGCACAGGTCCCGTGTTACAGCTTGCAAACACGCCCTAGCATCTCTAGGTTTGCTGGAGTGTTGGGGATAATAAGTACAGGGCTCTGTCTGAAATGCAAATCCACGGGGGTAGGGTGAGAAGAGATTTCCTTGTAGAAAGTGCTTTCCGTACTCGTCGGTGCAGGCTCGAGCGCAGAGCGGGTCTAATTTTGTTCTTGCAGCAACCGTGTTCGTTGCGGCATGTGATGTGGTAGAGGAAGCTGACGCTCTAGGGGTTAGCAGATATTTTAGCAGAGGGGACTGGGTTTGACCGACGGGCAGCCTCGCTGAGCAGGGCGGGGGGGTCTGGCTGGGGACCTGTGACAGCCAGCCCCTGCTCTGCCCTCCCCTCGCCGCGCAAGCACCGGCCTCCAAGCTGTGCAGCCATCCCTGGGGCTCACCTCCAAAACCAGATGATGGTGTCGTCAGCAAGGAAATTGCAGAGAGATTTAATTAGCGCTGAAAATTCTAATGAATGCTTTATTTTAAGTGGGTTTAGGCCTTGGGCAATCTGCCTTAGAGTTAGGTCTGTATTCAGAGCTCTGCCCACCTAGCTAGAGGCCCGGCGGGCTTTCTCTCCCTCTGTTGGCGTTTCATTTCCACCAGAAACGCTTCTCCTTTCCAAACCTTCAAGTCTGCGGGTGCATAGGAGCGATGTACGCTTTCAGAGGTTTGCGTATTGTGCATTATAAAGAGCTGGGAGCTTTTTGCTCTTGCCCTTGAAGCATGTCCTACACCGTTCTCTGACTCTTCTCCCTCAACTAGGTCTGTGGGTCACATACACAGGAGAGTGACAGAGCACTTGAAAGTCATCTACTACGTATCCGAGAATTTCGCAGATGAATACACGGGCACGAACCTGAAAAACGTTGAAAGGAGCGTGGAGGACGACTATATTGCAAACCTTCGAAATAACTGCTGGAAAGAGAAGCAGCAGAGTGAGTAGTGTGGGGTCAGGAGTGGAGGGTCTTGGCAGCGGCACGAGGTCAGCTTCGGAAAGGTCCTTTACTGGGGACTGAGTTATGCTAAAGTTATACTTTAACATGGTGCGAGCACATTGCCTGTGTTGTTGGCTGCTTTTTTTTTTTTTTTTCCTATCTATGACTTCGTGACAAATCCAGTGTGCGGGGGGTTTTTTGTTTTGGGGTTTTTTTGTTGTTTGTTTTTTAATGCTGCTGTAGAACTGGTCAGACAGGAGTTGTGCCCCGGAGGTTCCCTGCCACGTCAGTAGGATATCTGTGATTTCCAGTGGAAGGGGGAAGGTCGCAGCCGTCTCATTTTCAGGAGGCCCCCGATAGCTCCATGTAATATTTTAGTTGTTCAGGGACCGTGTCTGAAAGTCTGCTGCCCGGGGTGTCCTCCATCCCGCTCAGAAGGCTGCGGTGGCAGTGCCGATGTCACATTTGGGCGCTGTCGAAGGCTCGCAGGGTTAGGAGGGGGGGCTACCCAGCCAGGCAGCGTGGGAGGTGATCTGGCCATCTAGCCAGGCAGCAGAGCGTGGCGAGGGCAGCAAAGCCTTTGCCAAGACCCAGGGGTGAGCTGATTTCTCTGCCCACCCGGCCCCAGCAGGTGATGGTCACAGCTCTTGGGGCAGTGGCCGGGGTAGGATTTGAGAGCCTGGGGCGCAGGAGGGGCTGCTAGAGCCCCCAGTGGGGGCCAGATGAGGCCGATGCACCGAGCTCTGAGCCTCTGCGTTTCTTCTTCCCCACACTGCTGGGTTAGCCTCCATGTAGGCTGCCTCATGTGCCTCCTGGGAGCAGAGGCAGGTCCCGTCAGGTTCCTAAGGCTTTCCCTGGGATGGATGCTCTGTCAGCAGATGTTACGCCCATCCTGTCCTAAAGGGCACGGGGCACTTCCTCAGCCTCATCCTGTGCTTCAGCTAGCCTTGAAGAACTTGAGGTGCCTCCTCTTCCCAGCAGAGCCCCTGGTGGGATGCGGCCTGGTGGGTGGGTCTCCTTCCGCATCGTGTCTGTAACGCCGGGATTTTCCCTTTGCAGAGGAAGGCTTGTTGTACCGGGCACGCTACTTCGGAGACTCGGACCTCTACCAGCGAGCACAGAAGATGGGCACCCCCAGCTGTAGCAGACTGTCAGACGTCCAAGCCTCTCTGCACGGATAGTCACCGCCCGCCCGCTCGGCAGAGGTCTAAGTACGAGCTGGTGACGCTTCCCCTGGCAGCAGAGCAGGGCACGATAGCGCTTTTCAAACTTACTTAAATCTCTGTTTGAGACACAGATCTTCACGAGCCTCCCCTGGACGCGCACACGTCACGGGGGGAAGCGCCCCCCTTCGCCAAGCGTACGCTTGTTAATTGGGAAATCGATTTTGCTTAGTTTGCATGGCGGCACCCTCGGCTCTCTCCACCGCTCCCTGTTTTCTCTGGCACTCTCGGTGTTGGGTCTCTAGGAACAGAGCAAAAGCCCCGGGCGTGTTGGCAACTCAGCTGAGGTCTTGTCAACTGCGCATTCGATACAGCGGCCGTGCGCGCCTCGGCTGCTTGGACTTTCGTTTACCGGCCGTGGCAGCCAGCCAGCCAGCCGCCGCGTTTTTAGTGAACCTTTTTTCGGGTCGCTTCATTGTCTGTTTTACTGCAAAAGCTCTTATCCCCTGGCACTTGAAGCAATGTGGTGACAGGGAACGGACTCCTACCAAACAGATGTTCCTTGCCCCCCTGTTGCCTTCCCATGACACTCAAGGAGAACAAAGCAAATGGCCAGAGTTCACAGCGGGTTGTAGAAGTAACTCACTGCGTTAAACTGGGAATCAAAGTAAAAACAGCTGAGGGGGAGTCTGGAAGACTTGGGGGTTGGAGAGCTTGAATTAAGGTGAGCCTGGATAGCACGCGGGTGTGCTGGGTCACGGGACAACTGCACGAAAATTGTGAAAACCAATTGGCACGGAGTTTGGAGTCCTTTTTCTGCTTCATGATCTGGGCTGATTTCACCTACCAGATTCTGCCGGCACGGCTGTAAAACAAGTCCCTCCTACCACAAAATCATTTGGAAACAGGGTTTCTGTAGAAAATAAATCGGAGATGAAGCTTGCACCGAGTGTTCGTTGTACGGGCACCGTTCAGGCTTGCAAAGACTCCTTGGGGACGTTGGACATCTGGCTGCTTGATTTGTAGACACAAGTACAGAGGTTTAGCTAGGGAGTTTTTGTTTGGTTTTTATTTTCTTTGGCAGAGGGAGCGTGTCTGAAAGTTTGGCCCTTAAAGCAAATCCTCTGGGTCGCGTTTGGCATTTTTTTTGGGTCTATCCTGTTTTTGGAACCGTTCTTATCTTGATATGCCCGCTCTCCTGTTTTGATAACTGCGCCTCCTCTTTCACGATAGACCGGCATTAATTACCTGCTGCTTTTCTTTAATTCCCTCTCTGCACCCGTGGTCTGAAAAGAGAGCTGCTCTTAGGCAGAGGGCCCGCTGCGGACCGAAACCGTGCGACTGAAAAAGCCGCCGCCTGTAACGTAGCGGGGGGAAGGAAGGGGGAGGTTCGGTGACGTGCGATTATCCCGAGACTGACGCCGCTACCGCTTTTGTTCCCAGACTCTTGAAAAATGCCTGAAGACTTCTGGTGAAGTGCACTGAGCCGAGGTGACAGACTTGATATTTAAAGGAATCAAACCTTATGTTAAAAAAACGGAATCGGAGAATTAGCGACGCACAACTGCCCTCTCTCTTCTCTCTGCCCTCTCTCCGCCGTTCGAGCTACGTCTCGGGCAGCGATGAGGACGGGAGAGCAAGCTGCCCGCCTTCCTCCTTCCCCTCCGACACCGCTCGCGTGCGACAGCCTCGTCGCTCCTGGGATCCCACAACCCCAAGAACAAGCGCGTAGAGTGTAAAATAACATGAACTAACTGCAAAAGTCATGAAGCGGGAGACCCTTTGCGACTGCGCTGGTCACTGCCGCTGCTGGAGAGAGAAATTGGACGATTTGGTGATGACAGAAAACTTTAAAACAAAGAAAAGAAAATATAATCTATTTAGAATTAATTTATAGCTGTATATATGTTGTACTTTTAAACTATGCAGGGGTTGGATGATTAAATTATTTTGTTTTCTGCCCGGTTTGGTAAACGGGGAAGCGGGAAGTCTCTTCCGTAGCGCTTCCCTGCCTGAACCCACTAAACCAAGAATCACTTCGCTGTTTCTGTACTTGGCTTCCTGGAGGAGAGCGGCGTTCTGCGGCTTGGCATGTCCGTACCGGCCGCTCTGGTTTTAATAACAGCAATTCCAAATCTGTAGGGGGTAACAAAGAAACCGGGGAATGGGTGCAGGTTGGGGGTGCGGTTCTGCAGCGTTGGCAGGAGCTGCGGCGGGTCAGCTGAACCCCGGCATCACACTCAGTGGCGGGGAGGATTGTCCTGGATGCTTTTTTTTTTTTTTTTTTTTTTTTGCTCATCAGTCGCTGGGGTTTATTTGTGCGCGTAGCTTCTGGGGTTTTTTGCAGAGTCTGCTTTAATTTTGCCTCGTAATCAGCGCGCGGCGTTCGTTCTGTAAAGAGGGCTTTCCGCGAGCCGTTTCCCTTTGTTGGGGTTGGGGTTTTTTTTTTTTGTGTGTGTGTGTATCCTACCCTTGGGGTTCCTCGCCCACCAGCGCTCCCATTTGCCACGTGGCCGCAGCCTTCACACCCTCTCTCTAAACATTTCCCAGAGGGAAATACTGCTAATTCCTAAGAAACTGAGCTTTCTGTTGCTTCTGTTGAAAGAAGTTTTGCCGGGGGAAATCCCTCCCCGGACCCCGCCTGAGCTCTGCAGCGTCTCTCACCCGATGGCGCTCGGGCAGGACTGGCGGGAGGGCAGTCGAGGTTGGGAGCCACCTCCTCAAAGCAAAACCGGCACGAGCGGAGCTACCTCCCGTGGAATAAACTGGATTTTTTTTTATTTATTTTTTTTAATTTTTTTTTTTTTGGTACTCTGCAGCTCATTTTTGTCTAAAGACGTTGCCAGTACGAACCGTTCCCCGACACCCCCAGGGGAATCAATCAAAAGCGCGGTGGCTCCCAGGTGGAGTGACAGGGGCTGGAAGAGGTAAGGTGGTTTTATTTCTTTATGGTTAGGAATCCACATGCTCTGTCTTCGGCTATTTATTTATTTTGCAAAATATCAGCCCTCCCGTTAACTGCAAGCCTTCCTGTCCCACAGCCACCAGGACTTGGACCTGATTTTAAGTTTGGGGGGTTTTTTTCTTTTTTTTTTCTTTTTTTTCAAATGATCCCTCCACCTTTGGAAGGAATGGGGTGGAAGTACAGTATTTAGAAATGGCTCCCACTGGGCAAGCCAGCACGGAGTGATCACGGGGAGGGGGTTAAACAAAAAGTCACGTTCACAAAAGGCGCCGAGTGTCTTGCACAACCACGTTCCTTGCCCAGAGCCTGCCCGCCAAAACCTTTTGATTTTATTTTTTTCCCTCCCCAAGTAGATACCCATGGATAATAACGAGCGAGAAGGCGTAGATCCTAATGGATGCTCGCAGAGGCTGTATCTCTCGATTTAGAATTAATTATACAATTGTACATCTATAAATAAATGTTTATAACGTGAAAGGCTCCGGCTGTGGTGGTGTCCCGCGGATCCTTGCCCCAGCCAGCTCCACTTTTACAGCTCCTTCCCCGCCGCCTTCATCGCAGATGTTCAGTAAATGAAATTTCAGCGTCTTCGCCGTCCCGGCAAGCCCCAGTGGCTGAGAGCTCCAGCGCCGCGGGAGGCTGGGAGAGGGAAGGACGGGGAGAAGATGGAGAGGAGGTGATGCCCCCACGTTAGCCGGGTGCCACCACCCCGGCAGCATCGTCCCGGCAGCTCAAGGTGCGCTTTGGTCCGGGGAGGGCGGCAGGCGGGAAGGCTTGGGGCTTCCTTTGTCCCGGGGGGAAATGCTGGCTTGGCCGTGCTTCCCAATGGCGGCCGCTTAGAAACTGCCGGCTGCTGGCCCAAAATCCGGGGTGGGGGGGTGGGGGGGGAGCAGATTTGGGGTTCTCACTCCCAAATGGGGCGCTTTTCCCCCCCCCCCCCCGCTTGCCCCTTCCCTGGGGCAGCAAAAGGCTTTTCCCACAGCACCTGGGGCAGCTTGACCCCACCGGCACTGCCCTCCTCCTCCTCTCCAGCCCTGGGCACCAAATGGCTGAACATTTTTGGGTGGGTATGGGGTTTTTTTTCCCCCCCTCTTGCCCTTTTCCCTTTTTTTTCCTGTCTCTCAGAGGCCAGGGGCCATGTCACTTCCATTTCCTCTCGGCACCGCGTTCCCAGCAGTGGCGGTGAGTCAGCCCCGCCGGTGTCTCCCCGGGAGAGTCCAGCATGACCCAACACAGCTGCCAGGCCAAACCCTCCCGGTGCCACCGGCACAGACCCCTCCCTGCTCCCTTTTGATTTACTTATTTTAATTCTGCAATGGGGTGCATCCACATCCCAGATTTTGGGGTGGTTTTGCTGCATTTTGGGTCATTCCCAGCCCGGAGCAATGGGCGATGCTCTGCATTTTGGTGTGCTGGTGGTCCCTGCCCGCTCACCAAAGGTGCGGGTGATTCGGACTGCCCATCAGCTCCTTCCCCACGTGGAGGCTCGTTAGCCTGAGCTTTTAATTGGGGCGGCAGCCGAAGGCAGGGAGGCAGCAGGAGAAGGCGGGTGCATCCTCCACTGGCAGGTAGGGAGCAACGGGAGACCCCACGTCTCGCCACCATCATTTTTGGTAGCAGAACACGAGGATTCAGCCTTATGATGGGACTTAAATCCTCGCTTGCCTTATTGCTGCCGATCTACCCCCCCCCCCCCCCCCAAAAAAAAAAAACCACCACCAAAAAACCCCCTCCCTTTCCCCACCACCATGATGGCACCTGGGAGCCCCAGGCTGACGCTGGTGCTTCAAATAGCCCCATCACTGCCTCCCAGGTCCCAAAATATCCCTCAGCCTGCCCTGGGGGGGGCTAAATAAAACCATGCTGGAAGCTGCTGGCACCTTCCAGGGAGCTGCCAAAACCCAGGGATCTGAATATCCCCCCCCCCCCCCCGCCAGATTTGTGACAGAAAGGCCATTTTGCTATAGATAGAAGCAAAGCTTCACCTGCCATCACTCATGACTGCAGGTGACCCTGGGCTGTTTTGGGGTGGGGGGCACATGGACCCACAGGGGAAGGTATCACTGGGTACCCCCTGCCCCAGCAAAGAGGCCATCCTGCCACTCCACTTTTGTGGGGTTCGGTTTGGGGTTGGCTTTTTTGGCATTCTGCTGCAAAACCCTGATTTTTCCTTGTAGTAATTAAAAAAAAAAAAAAAAAAAAAAAAAATTGCCCTGCAGAGTCCCTTGGAAAGGCTGGTGAGGGATGAGCAGGGGGCCACGCTGCTGCTGGCAGCGCAGTGAGACAGGGTGGGGGGGGGGGGATGTGTGTGTGTGTGATCCCCTCTGCAGGCTTAGGAGCTCGATGTATTAAAAAAAAATTAAATGTGTATTTCTGGAGTTATATATATATAGCTTCAAGACACAATCTGGCTCAGCGGGGGATGACGGCATGGCCCCAGCCGAGCCGCCAGTGCCGCTGCTGTCACCGCGCCTTAGATCTCGTGCCGCGGCTGGGGAGCAAGGTCCCATTTCCGTCCTGCGCCGGCGGTGCCAAAACGTGCTCCTCTCACAGCTGTGCCAAAAAACTTTGGGTTTGGAGTTTCCTTTCCTGCCCCTTTGGTGGCTCCTGGGCTGTTTTGATGGTGGTTCTGCCACCAGACAGCCCTGAAGGACACCGTGCCAGCTGATCCCGGCACTGGGATGACCCTCACGTTGGGGGGGGGGGGGGGCACATGCTCCAGCACATGACTCTGAGCAACACCCTGGTCCCCAAAATTTTAAGGGGACCCCCTGTTGCACAATGTGGCTTTGTAAAGGTGCGTTCCTAGCTGTACCTGCCCGGTGCTGCCTGTTGCTCCGATTGCTCCTATGTGGGATTTCCCTGGGTGAGCAATCCCAGCTCCCAGGCTGTGGGTTGTCCTGTACAGAAACAACTTCTTTGGTGATAATTTTCATCCAAAAGTCAGTATCTGTCCACAGGGAAAAAACCCCACCAAAATCAACCCAAAAAAACCCCAACCCAACACCAGAAGCTCGAGCCAGACCAAGCTTGCATTTGAATGGAAATTTTTTTTTTCTTTCAGGCTGGTTTTATCCCCCACACCTTCCGCCAGGCTCCTCGTTTGCCAAGCAGCTTAATTACATGTTAGTGAAAGCCTTTTCTCCGAGTGGCTCTAATTGCAGGCTTGAGTAATTGGTCTCATTTTCACAGAGTGTGTTTGGAGCTGGGGAGTGCTCCCCCCTGGCAGGTGCGACCCTCCCCCATCTCCCTCCCTTGCCATTTTAGCCAATTCTCCTGGTTTTTGCCCACACCACCCCTGCAGCTCCAGGGGAGGCCCAGCACCTGGCCAGCACAGGGGCCTGACTCAGCTCCCCCTGAGTCACAGCCCCACTGGGGATTCCCCCCTCATTCCCAAACCCTTCAGCTCCCACCGCAAGGGCTGACATGCCAGGGAAAGGCTTCCTGAGGATGCCAGTGGGGATTTCAGACCAGCCAGGAGCAGTTGCATCATCCCTCTCCAGCCCAGAGCAACAACAGGGAGAGGGCAGGGTTATCAATGAAGACAATTTTTATTAGAAAAGTAAAAAAACCCACAAAACCAAAAAACCCCACCCACCCCCACACGATTGCATAGGAAGTCTTCTCGCACTTGAACATCAAGTGTACGAGTGTAAACTGTAACCAACGAAGCGCCCGCGGCGTGTCACGGCAAGGGGTCCTGCCCTCCGTCCCCGCCTCGCCCGTCCCTCTCCCGATCAAAGATGCAACGCGATTCCAGCCCCTGCCTCACCAGAAGCCAGGGCAGAGCCACCCGGCTGCCAGCAGAGGGGTTTTGCCTTTGATCCAGACCTACAGCCCAGCCCTTCTCTCCCTCCCACCCTCCCCCAGAAACCCCATTGATTACAATCCTTGTTACAAAAAAAAAAACCCCACAATTAATCAGCCAACAGGCGGAGACATCCGCCCCCTAGCAGCCCCGCTGCCTCCATCATCCCACCATTGCCAACAGTGTGAAGCGACCTCCACCCGGGTCCCGGTCTGCTCCTCATCAGGGACACCCCGGCACAGGCAGGGACCTCTGCCTGCCTGAACTACTTCCACCTACAGCCCTACTCCAGCTTAACCTAAACTACAGCGGCTGCCGGGGGCCGCCACGCTCTAACCGGCTCTTTCCAAAGCACTTGGGTAAGTCGCTTCTCCAGCGCGGAGGCATCAGCACTCCTCTATGAGGAGCTGCTCAGAGCTGTACAGCTTCTTCTTGATGACCCTGAAGCCCGTGCTCAGCTTCAGGGGTGCGAAAGCCGGCCCCGAGGCAAAGAGTCCCTGGATCTTGGGCCAGAGGCGGGAGTCCAACCGGAGCACCAGGGTGAGCTGGAAGGTGGGCACCACGGCGGGGTCCACGGCGATGTGCCCCACGTCGTGACAGGCCTTGCCGTGCTCCACGCAGAGGTCGAGGAGGGCCCCGCGCAGCCCGCAGGGCTCGCTGCAAGCCAGGCGCAGCAGCTCCGTCCTCACCTGCGCCAGGAGCTGGGCCGGCATCAGGAGCCGGGAGCAGCGCTTGGCCCCCAGGGGGGCCCTGCCCAGCGTGGCCTGCACCACGTCCATCAGGTTGGCGCACAGCAGCTCGTCCTCGGGGTCGTGCAGCAGGTCCAGGTCCGGCAGGGAGGCCCCCCCGTCCTCAGCATCTACGGGAGGGACAGGAGGTCAGTCAGCACCGGGCAGGGCTCCCACGGTCACGGGGGGGACACGGAGCCCGGCAGGCGGCCGGCAGGGCCCCCACCCCCCTCAGGGGCCCTCAGCAGGACCCAGGCCCCCCCCCCCCGGATGCCCCCGCCTCGCTCCCTCCCGCAGCCCCCACTCACCTCCCTCCGAGCCAGAGGCGCTACCCAGGGACTCGCAGTCCGAGGTCTCCAGGCGGCCCCGCTCGGCGCCCGCCAGCCGCTGCCACAGCCCGGGCATGGCGCTGCCCCCGCCGCCTCCGCCGGCCGCTCGGGCCCCCCCCGCTCCCCCCGCCGCCCCAAGGGCGGGGCACGTCCGCGGCGTCTCTCCTGCCCGGTGACAGCGGGAGGCCCCGCCCCCTTCCCCGCGCTCGGCCCCGCTCGGCTCCGCTCGGCTCAGCCCCGATCCGGCGCCGGCCCGGGCCCTGCAAACGGGGCCCCGGGTTGCATCAGGAGGGCCGGGCCGGGCCGGTGCAATCCGCCTGCCGCCCTCGGCTTCCCCGGCCGCCCGCCGCCCCCTCAGGGCCTGGGCCTCACCCCCCGGGCATCCCCTCAGAGCCTGGCCTGGGCCTGGGCCCCCCGAGGGCCTGGGCCTCACCCCCCGGGCATCCCCTTAGGGCCTGGACCTCACCCCCCGGGCACCCCCTCAGGGCCTGGCCTGGGCCTGGGCACCCCTTGAGGGCCTGGGCCTCAGCCCTGGGCACCCTTGGGGACCGGGGCCTCAACCCGGGCACCCTTGGGGACCTGGCCTGGGCCTGGGCCTCACCCCCAGACACCCCTTGAGGGCCTGGCCTGGGCCTAGGCCTCAGCCCTGGGCACCCCAGGCCTCACCGCTTGGCCTTAGAGATGTTCTGGCAGGGACAGCAGCAGCAAGGGGGAACACGGGCCAAGACCAGTTTGTGCCCCGTCCCCACCATTCCCCGACCCCTCTCTGGGTTGTGAAACGGGGCCCCGGCTGGCACAAAGCCGGGTGGCAGGTGGCAGGGCTGTGAGGGGCTTTGCGTGTGTTGTCTTCATTGCGCCCCGGGCGGGTCACCCCCATCTCCCAGGCGGTGGCTGCGTGGTGAGCACCGGCAGGTCCGGACCCTGCTGCCAGCAGCAGAGGCAGCCCAGGCTCAGGACGTGGCTGATTCAGGTTCGCTGCTGCCCTGTCCCATCAGCTGGGTTTCTGAAGAGAATAAGGGCTGTTGGAGTGAAATGCATTGAAAACTGGAGAGTGCTGAGGGGGGTGAGAGCGGGGCACGGCCAGGCTGGAACGGGGGATTTTGTTCAGTGCCAGGCTGGGGGTAACCTCCGTCTGCCTCCCTCAGTGGTCCTGTAAAACGGGGGCCAGGCGCCGTCCTCTGAGCCCTCCACTCTGGCAGAGCATGTCCATCCCCACCAGCAGGTCCGTGCGTGCCTGCCCCTGCGTACGTGACCTTTCCAAAGCCAGATCCCGAGGAGCTCAGGGAGCTGAAGGCCCATTAATTGGCGATAAAGGGCTTTGTTTGTCCTCCCGCTGCGCTGCCTGCTGCTTTATCGGAGGAGCTGAGCACACTCTGAAGTCACTCTGGGACCTATCTTGGGTACTGTCCTTCCTGAGCAGAGATTGATAAAGGCCCGGCAGTAAACACGGCGGAGAGCAACGCTGGCCGGCAGCGAGGGGGACAGGCCCCCCATGCCAGCGTCGCGTCCACCACCTGCAACCTCGGCACTTGGCAAAGGGGGATGGGGACAAATTCTCCTGCCCAAGAGCTGCAGGGCAGCGGGTGCAGAGGGTCCAGGCACCCCACCAGTGGCTGTAGCGCGTTGTTGCTTTTTACGGGTGAAAGGAGAAGCGGGCTTGAATCCGTGGCGGCGGCACAATCCAGGGGAGTGGGTAGCATCCCAGGGAGCAGCAGAGTGGAGGGGATCTGTGAGATGTCGGGAACAAGCCCTGGCTTGTGCCCACGGCAGGCAGGGGCTACCGCTCTGCTTTTCGGGACAAAAACTGAACAAATCCCAATGCCAGATGTTAAAAATATGCACTAATATTTGGGCACTCACGGCACAGTACAGCAAAATATGCACATGCGTGCTCGGAAACGGTTGGATGGTGCTTGGGATCCTGTTTTTAACAAAATCTAGCTCGTGGGTTTGTTTTTTTTTTTTTTCTCCCCGCAACCACCAAGTCGTTGGTATGAATGTTCACCAAGTGAGGCTGAAAATAGATGAGGAACTGCTGGCTTTGGGGTCAAAACAGGAGGCAAAATGGCAAATAAATGAAAAAGAGGTGAAGGACCACAGGGAAGGTGCCTTGCTAAAAATAAGCTTGGATTCTGAAGCTGAGTGTAAATATTTTTCTTTCTTTGCCATAACATGGCCTGGTAGGCAGGGGATCGAGTGGCCTCTGGTGTGACGGCAAGTTTTAAAGCAAAATGTAATTTCTGATCTCCAAAATAATAATCCTAAAGTGATGCTAAAGTGATGCTGTGTGCTGGCGCTGCTGCAGGGAGGGGTGGCGTTGCGGGGCTCTGCAGCTCCTTTTCCCTCCCAAAAGAGGCTGTGACCCAGGCAGAGCCTCTAGGAACGGTTTGGGGCTGGAAATCGGAGTTTTAGCTACAGTATCAGTAACCCCTGCGCTTCCCCTCCCCAGGTTACCGCCCCTGGCATAAACCCGGCGTGGTTTTTGTGGCCGAGCAAGCATGTCTTTCCCCCCGAACTTTCTGGGGAGAGCGGAGCGGGGGGCTTCAGGATGCCGGGTGAAACTTTCTGGGCAGGCTGTTCCCGGCTGGCTGCGCCTTGTGGGGCACCCCCACTGCCCCCCCCCTATGATGAGGTTGGCTCCATCACTCCCATTTCCAGCCCGTCCGGCTTTGCAAAGGGTTAAGCAGGATCCGGCAGGGGCGGCTGGCGTTGGGGAGGGTCCTTGGCTGGGCCCCTGCCTGGGATGTGCTGAGCTTTGGGGGGGGGGGGGGAGGAGGGGGGGGGGGGGCCAGCGAGTGCCTCAGCGCACGTCTTCATCTGGGCAAGCCGTGTCCCACGTATGCTGGGGGGGGAAAATTCCAGCCCCATGGGGTGGCTGCCCATGGCACAGTCCTCAGCTTCGCGTTGTTTCCCAGCAGCTCCGTGGCCCAAAAGAAGCCACTTTTAAGTGGATTTGCACGTTATCTCGCCGCGCGATAGCCAGCCGGGGTTGGCACTGGTGTGATCCTCTGCATCCAAGCGTTCACGTGGGGAATGTAACAGAGGGGCTGAGCGGTTTTCGGGGTGTCCTCCAAGTGCCTGCAGGGTGGGTGCCCTTTGCACCCTCTGCAGCCCCATCCTCGGTCCCCGCTCGTGGCAGGGGGTGACAGGCACACAAGGGGTGACCCTGCACAGTCCCCACCATCACCCCGAGCCCGTGGCCCGACAAGCCAGAGGCTGTGGGCTGGGTGGGACGCCACGGCAGGTCCTGGCGTGCCGCTGGCTGGGCAGGTCTCTGCCATAGCCAAACCTTTTGGGCCCGTCTCTCGCCCCGGGACAAGCAGCTGCAGGCAGGCTGCCCGCCCGCGACGTGCGGGAGTCGGGCGGAGAAGCAAGGAACGTGCGCCCGCGGAGGACGGTGGATGGGTTTTTGGCAGCTGAGATGCCGAGTGCCGGGTTGGCACCGTGCCATTTGCAGGGCGGGGGCTGTGAAATTTGTGTCCCCTTGGATGCTTTTTCCCCATCTCAGGCAAACGCCAGGAGCCAGTACTTTGCGGAGGGGGGGGGGCAGCCAGGGTGCTACCCAATGCTCCCACACCCTCGGCGGGGGGGAGAGGCCCTCCCCGGCCGGCTGCTTTGGCCGGGCGGCTGGGCGAGCGCGTGGCTTGGCACCCTCTCCGGCGCTGGGGCCGGGGCCAGCAGCCCGAGGAGCCGGGGAGGGGAGGCGTGAGTGGGGCCTGTGCGCCGGTACATAACGTTCTGCTGCGAGCACCCACAGGAAAACCAACCAGCAGCCCTGAACGGGGCTCTTTGTTCGGCTTTTTTTTTTTTTTTTTTTATTTTTTTTTTATTTTCCCTCCCCGCATCAACTTTTGCTCGCAGCTGACAGGCTCCCTTCCTCCTAGCTGCAGCCTCCAAATAGCCCCCGAGCTGCTCGCCAAGCCCCCCCCCACCCCAGCGATGCTGCAGAGACCCCCGAGGTGAGGGGGGGATCAGGGCTTCAACCCCCCCAGCAGGAGCAGTTACCGCCCACTCTGCCCCACAGAGCTGCAAAGCAGGCGCAGGGCAGCTGAGGAGTTTCCAGCGGCCAGGGAAAACGTTCGGAGGGGGGAGTGCAGGGGTTTGCATGGTTTTTTCAATTATTTTAGCGTGCAGCAACCCCTCTGGTTTTCGCCGCCTTACATAAAGTGTTTACTGAGGGGGAGGAGGGAACGGCCAACAACATGTTTTTGCATCTGTAGTACCGTACAGGGTGAACTTTTCACTTCCTCTCAATGGCTCTCGCACATGTGTCTATTTTGGTGCTGGGTACGCGTACAAACAAGCCATGTACGGCACGGAACCGGGGCCGTTCCCTGCTCCCGCTCCCTCCAGCCGCGAGCCCGGCACGCCGCCGAGAAACGGCTGGAAAAACAAGGGACGGGGGGGAGGGTGAGGCGGGGGCTGCTCCGGGGAAATCTCAGCCCCCCGCCGCGTTTCAGACCCTTCGGCACGTGCAGGGAGATCCAGGCAATGCTTGGGCGCTGCAGCCTGTCGGCAGGGCTGTGGGCGCCGATCCCCCGGCGTCCTGGGGAAGTTTCAGGTGGAGCAGGGAAAAGGAAAGGCTCCTTTGTTGCCCAATTTCGGTGGCTACAGCATGTGTGGGTTGAGGGGGGGGGACACTCGGGGAACTTGCTGTGTGGTCGGTGGCTGAAGGCCCACGGCTCCGTGCCTAAACCCTGCAATGCCTTCTTGATACAGCAAGTTTGGCCAAGTTGAGGTGGCTGGAGTAAGCGGGATTAAAAATAGATGATATAAAACAAACAAACAAGTTGACGATTGAAACGCTCCCTCCTTTTCAGAATAATCCCATCCAGGAATGGAGTTTTTAACACCGAATGCCATCATGTTTAAAGCGACGCTGGCCGGGGACCCTCTCGCTGTGCAGGAGGCCCCCGCCGAGCCAGGGCTGGCGGCCCTCCAGGACTGGGGAGGAGGTTTTCCGGGCGGTGTAGTGGGAGAGGCGGCGTGGGACACGTCTCCACCGGGCTGTAGCCTTACGTGAGAAGGACCGCACACCGTTTCAGAAACCGTCCGGTGAAATTTCTACTGGTGCGGAGCTGGAACTGGGGCTTCACCCGCAGAGCAGGGCTGGCTTTTGGGCGGCAGGCGGCTCTGGATCACAGAAAAGCCGACTCTGATACTAGAACTAATTCATAAATGTGTACTTCTTCCCCCCTTAGTTTTAGCCAACGCAAATTGGTGGTGATATAACTAAGACGGGGCTGGACTGAAAGAGTGAGTAAAAATCGTAGTTGTAAATAAGATGTTGAAAATGGAGGAGTTGGGCATCTGGAGCAGCAAGTCGTGCGATTGCTTAAACACAGGGCTGAGCCTATCCCCCTGCTGGCTAGCAAAAACGCGGTGGTAAGGCTCTACTCAATGGCAAAAGGAACACGTTGAAAGGGTTATGCCAGAAAATGGAAATCCAGTTCCCCTCCAGAACAGAAGCAAAAACAAAAATCAAGATGATTAAAATGGATGGATTTAAAGAAGGGTTTTCTGCCGGCAGAGTTAAACCAGGATTAAAATCTGAATTAAATCAATTCACTTTTGAGCGTAAAGCAAGCGTGGTTGGTTCCCCAGAGGGTTTGGGGTTTTTTTGAAATTGAACTTCAGTTGACCATTGTAACAGCCAAGCTGCCTCAAAGCTTCGTGAAACCTCCTGTTACCTACCCAACAGCTGATTGTTTCTTCACCTGACTCCCCCCACACCAAGCTTTGAAGAGGGAAACAGTTTCAAAGACAGAATTATTTTATTATAACAGAGCAATCTAATAGATAATAAAGAGGAAAAAGAATTTCTGGGTATTAAAGATACAGCTTCTGCATGAAGAGAACAGCGTCCTGCCAGCACGCGCTGTACAGACACAAGAAAAACGGAGAGAAAAATGGCTCTGGCGATACACGAGGTGGCTCCGGAGAAAGCGTCACCGCTTGTCCCCTCCCAGCCGGCCTGGGACAGTTCTCGTCCTGTTCACCTCCCAAAACAATGGCTGGGGCCGAAGAGCGTTTCTGGTGGGACATTCTACCTCCACCCTACAGAGGCCCGGCTGGAGCGGCAAAGATGGAGGCTTCCCAGATCACCCAGTCCTTCGGCCATGCACTGGGGAAAGGCCGGACTGATTTACTGGCTTGCTTTCCCTGCCTCCGCACCATAAGTCTTACCCTTCCTCTGTAAACAACAAGGAGATTCTCCGAGTTCTGTAAAACTGATCCTGCCCTCTAAGTTACAGAAACCGAGCCCTGCCAGCCGGTAACGCTGCAGATGACTTAAAGAATCCCATCATTTCCATTTGCTGGCAGCTTTACGGGGGATCCCTGCTCTCAATTTAAATAAAAAAAAAAAAAACAAACCAAAAAAAAAACCCCACACAACAAAAAAAGCCCAGGCCTGCCAATGCAGCTGTCAGCATCCTGATAAACGGGGGTGTGTTTTGAAGCCAGGCCAGAGAATGTTTTTCTTCTGCTCCCCGACAGCAGCGATCCAGACACGCTCAGCCCGAGGAGGGAGTGAATCCCAGGAGCTGCTCTATTGGCTTGTACCTCCACTCGTCTGCCTCCAGCTCTTCCACCAGACCAGCTAGTTTTTCCATCCGTGCGACTTGTTGATCTGCGAGAAGTTCAAAGGTAACTGTGGTTTGCAATGACAGTACAATTAAACCTTTCAATAAGACACGAATTCCCAGTTGTCAATGGGGAACGGAGGAGAATCAAACCCACCGAGCCCATTTGAATACAAACCCACTCTCCACGACGCCCTGTGCAAAGGGTGAAACCTCGCCGGATTGCAGGAGAAAGCAGGGACAGGCTTTTCTGCCTCGTCCGGCACCAAATGCCTATTTACCCATCCCTGCCCCGTGCCATGTAAAATTCAAGTCCTAACAGGGAAACGCGCAGCCGATTAGCGTAGGGGGGTGAAAACAGGATGAAGCTCATTTGTTTAGCATAAATATTTATAGTGTAAAAGAACAGAGAAGTTCAGAGAGTGCTTGGTCAGCCCACGGTAGAGCTGGATACAGCGCCAGGAACTCCTCGTTTTAATGAGGGTCCTTTGAGGAGGACCCAGATGACTGTAAGCAGAAAGGCTCCGCAATCGGAGCACGCTAATGACACGAAGGTCCCCGCAGAGAGACAGGCTGCCTCCCCAGGGATCCCCAGGACAGCTTGTTCCTCTCGGCTTTATTTAAAACCGGTTGTGCGCTGGCCACGCAGGCTCCATTTTCAATTAAATTAGCTGCACTGGTACGGAGATGAGAATAGCCCTTCTTCTCTTGGCTCTGCTGGAAGTTTAACAGCGACCTCTTGGAAAAACGGCACAGTACGAGCTGACTTACTAGGCAAGAGGCGTAACATAAAACGTGCACCATTTATGCTGACTGCAGCAGTGGGTGTTTTTAAGAGGACGTTCTCACTCCACCTCCTGCAACTGAGTGCTTTTGGGAACTGTCAAACAAACAAGCCAAAAAAATTATGATGTCCATCTTCTTTTAAGCCTTTCCCTTTTCTTACGGGGGGGGGCGACCAGTGTTCCGCAAGCCAGTTTCAAAGGCTGGTGCTTATCAGGGTGCCGGTCTGTGTAGCAGCCCCCAGTAGCTACAGCCACAGTAGCACCGGAGCTGTGGAAACCACGGCTCTGAAGTTCAGCTTTGCTTTTCGGTTTAGAAATACAGGATCAAGGTGCTGCACACCCCCAGACCTCCTCCTGACAACCCTCACCGGTGGAGAACAGGAAACCTCTCTGGTCTGAGACAACCCATTTTAGCTGACAAGAGGCGGGGACCCAAAAAGGATGTGACCCTCAAGCAGCAGACGCGATCTTAGCTCTGTCCAACGTCTTGAGAATGAAAGCTGCCGTGCAGTCAAGCCCATTGTTCGGTTATAGGCACCTGGGTGGCAGGCAAAGGCCCCAGGAGGGAAGCAGAAGTTCAAACAAGACATCAGGCTCACTCCTGGGGGAGGTAGGGAGTGGAGACGGCCCCGTCGTGCCACGCTGGGCCACCTGCATGTCTCTGTCCTGAGCACCTCTGGAAACCTCGCTTGACCCTGCCAGTGTCAGAAGGCTTGGCAGAGAAACAAAGGTGGAATCAAGCGCCTCTTTGCCCGCGGCCAGAGAGACAGTCAGCGCTGGGCCAAGATGAGAGCGTGGGCGTTTCCTGCCCATAACCTCCTCTTCTGGCCTCACCTCTCCTGAAGGCAGCCGCGGCACACAGCGATGGAAAAACCAGCTTCGAAAGGCACTGCCTGTTCCCACCCAGGCTGTGTGGGTTCCCCACGCTTTGCATAGGGCTTGCAAAAGGACTCGACGATGGTGTGACTTAGCGTTAATTCGCCAACTTAAAAGACTATTCTGCTTTTTTGTGGTCGGCACCCCAGAACATTTTCTCCCCGCTCCCCTGCCATCTTCCCCTGGTTGACATGCAGTCAAAAAAGACGGCGCTTACCATGTTTCACTTGCTTTAATGTAGATGCAACCTGATAGCTGAAGACAGATTCGCAGAGGAATCTTTCGGAGCCATCTGTAAACAGAAAAGGGGACGTGGTTTAATCTGAGAGTTTTCAAACTGAGCAGCCTTAACTGAGCACCACTGAATTTCTGTTTTGATACTCAAGGTGTGGGTTTCCCCACTTGCCTCATTCCGACACTTTCCCCTGCGCTAAGCGTGCAGCGCTCTGCTTTCTGCCCCGTACGGCCCCGCGCTCAAATCCTGTGCAGGGCTTTGGCTGGCTCCCGGTGCTGCTGGGGAGCAGCTGCCTTACCTGGGAGACATCCCAGCCAATCTTCTGTTATGTCCCCTCTGACAAGCAATTTTAGTCCATTTTGAACAGGAGGAAAGCTAAGGAGAAGCCAGCCAATATTATGGTAGTCTCCAATTCCCTCGGGGCTTATATTGCTTTATGATTTCCCACAGGCTTCGACCATAACCCTGCATAAAGGATTTCAAATAATGCGTAATCTTGCCATCTAAGTAATTGCTCACACAACTGTCACAGAAATAAAAGCAATCTGGACCACATAGCTAATTGTATGCCAAGTACTGACACAGTTTATACTACTTCCTTTTCCTAAAAAAAACCCCAAAATCCTAAGGTTTATTTGAAAACAAGCGAGACAGTTAAAGTAACAATAAAAATCAGTCAGTTAGTGGGGATTTTTGAAGGGGAAACTGGTATGCAGCTACCCCACTAGCACCTGCCTGAGAAAGAATGGATGCATCGCCTTTTATCTTGGGAATTAAAAAGGTAACGTAAAAGCTTCCTGTGACAGGGACAGCGTTTAGTGGTTGCTGCCACCCAGAGCAGACGAAGAGCGCGTTAGTGGTAAACAGGTCAGCCCGAAGCAAAATCATGTAAAAGCTCCATGCCGTAAAAACGAGGAAGAGAAGCAATTTTAAAGCCTAAGGGTAGAAACAGACCCCTGGCCCTGGAACGTCTAATCTGAAGCTGAACACCGGGTAAGAAGGAAGAGTCGGGAGTTTCGCTGCGCTCGGAGCATCCTCTCGCAAGCTGCTGAAATGCCGTGTTGGTTTTCCAAACATACCCTTCCCTCTCCTCCAACGCCCTAGCCCGGCCGTCCTGCCGAGTGGCTCTCGGGAGGAACAGCTGTCTGTCTATTTGGTAACACGAAGTGCTTCATTATTTTAATTTGTTTTGAGGGCTCGTTAAGTTCTATGAGCAAGCCTTTAGTCATAATTACTTCAATAGACTGGCATATGGGCTCTAATGTATAATAAAACCAGTCCGTAAATGACGTAGCAATCGGGTTCCCAGCTGCCCTGCGCTACCGTGCTCGTCTCTACTGGAACGAAGTCACTTCTGAGCTGCAGGGGCCACCCCAGCGAACTTTAGGCTCACGCAGTCAAGCACATGGTACGGAGACACGGGAAGTTCAAGAAGAGCAGACAGACAGACCGACCAACCCTGTCATCTGGAGGACCTGCCCTTCCTCCCTCACCCAGAACAGGGATGAGGGAGGCGCAGCTGTGACGTACCTGGGTCCTCCTTTGGGCAACCCCAAAAAAGCAGGTGGCAGGGCACCCAAACGCAGGACGCCGTGCCAGATCAGAACCCCGACCCTGGAGAAACACCCCGACAAGAGTAAGCCCAAAAGAGGAACATGCTTAGCCTTAAAGGATTAAAAGAGAGGGCCAGTCCTGATTTATCCTCTTGCAGACCTCTGTGGCGAGGTTTTAACGTGGGTCAAGGGCAAAACCTCGCCTTACGTTTCCTGTCCAGCAGGGATACAAGCTGCCTCCTGTACTAGCCCAGTCAAATCCAACCCCAGAACGCAGTTTGCCAAGAAAAAAATACTCCTGCCTCAGCTATCTTTACAGTAATTCCTGCCCGACATCAAAGGATTAGCTAACAATGAGCAATTAACACCGTCATGTACCCTTTCAGGTAGATCACTTCCTCGTCTGAAGTGTTGTCATGGAGCTAAAAAAAAAACAACCAGGTGACTGCCAGAAAAATAATTTCCTCGTGAACAACTGGTGGGAGAGCCGGGGCTGCTCAGGACCTACCCGAGCCCCAGTGCTTCCTTCCTCCCTCCAGCTTTTGCCAGCTGAAGTCCAAAAAGGCAGCGGGGTGCCAAGCTTGGCAACTCCTCTGCACAGCAGGAGGAGCAGGGAAGGAGGAGGGCAGGAGCAATCACCTTCCAGCATCTCCCCAGCTCCTTTAGGGTAAGTGAAGAGGGCTTTTCGGGGCGGCGCCAGGTCTGAAACACTGAACCCTGATCCTGTTACAGAGCTGCCACTGACTCCACCGGCTGAAGAGGATGAGGAAGAGGCTGCCATCTCACCCCGTCCCAGCCTGAAAGAACAAAAAGGGAGTGAAGCACAGTTAGGAAGGGCATCTCAGGAGTTTCCCAGGGCGCAAAGCCAGGGAACCGCACACGTATCTGATGGCAGATGAAGGCGGTGAGGTCCAGGGAGAGCCAGCGAGCACAGCTTTGGGCTGCCACCCCCGCTCCGCAGCCTCAAAGCCCCAGTGGTTCGAGGTTGCCCTGCATGCGTGGGAGAAGCTGCCTGCGCCTGCTGCCAGCAGGGAAGGGTGCAGTTAGCTGTCGCACCACGCGGTGGCACCCAGAAACCAATGGTAACCTCTGCTCTGACCCCCACCCTGGACAAGGGGGCCTGGGAATTCAGCAGGATCATGGGAGTGAGCATAAAAATAACCCAGCGCAGGTCACTGCACTGAATTCATAGGCTTTCAGCTGCCTGGCACTTTTCCCGCACCCCAGGGTCATAACAAGACTTTTTTTTTTTTTTTTTTTTTTCTTCTTTTGGCCTTGTTTCCTGCTGCCTCATAAAACCTGGAAGCCCGCAGGGACTGCCAGTTCTAGCGCTGCATCCCGCACGAAGCCATGCTGCGCCTCAGTTTTAGTGACCGCTCTCTGCGCTGCTCCAGGCGTGCTTTTGCTTTTAAAATACTGCATTTCACCAAAACCGGCAAGGGCTGAGCATCCATCTGCCTGCACAGTCCAAGCCCGTGCACCCCTTGCATAGCCGTTTCTCGGCCTTGATTTTAAGAGGCATTGGCTGTACGTTTGTCATGACAGGGTACTTAAAACTTGTCACGCACCTGTCCCAAGAGTAAAAAAGCTGTCACTTGGAATGTAGAAGCTACAGCTACTCCTCCAAACCACTTATAAGCAATTCCCAATTATCCTGCCTGCTTAATACGTATTATCCTATTTAATACAGTTCTGGAGACTCTTTAGGCAATGCAGACAGCACCTTTGGAAAGCACTCAAGGTTTCAGCAGAGAAAATGTTTTTTTAAAGGGCTGTCACAACTCAGAATTGTGTGTTCATTCACAGTTAAGCTCAAGGTTGTTTCATTTACTGCATATAATACAAAACAGCAGCTCAGGGGAGGCTGGGGGCTTACAGGCTGTGAAGGAAAATGCCTGGATTAAAGACACCTTTAATACAGCCATGATACGTCCAGCAACACCCTCTTCAACAAACCCGGGCAGGCCCAGCTCCCCGCTCGTGAGGGAAGCGAGATGGCTCTTTTCACTGAAATGACGCCAACCCGGGCTCACAAGCCTGGCGGGCTCCCAGGAACAGCAGCAGGGCCTTTATCTTCTATAGGCTGAAGCGAACACAAAGGAGGGGGACGGTAGGGCAGGACGGCGCCTGCCTCTTCCCCCCCCACCAACGCCCAGGCCGGAGGCGCCGGCCCCCTGACGGGGGCGGGGGGGGGGAGGCGGTGAGGCCCCGGCACTGCGCATGCGCCGCGCTGCCGCCCGCCCACACCGCGCATGCGCCGCCCCTCACCCGCCCTCCCGCCGGGGGGCGCGCGCCAGTCTCGGTAGCGCCAGGGCGCCTGCGCAGCGCGCCCCGCCCCGCCGCATGCGCGCCCCGCAGGCCCTGCCCCCCCCGCCCCTCCCGCCATGGCCCCTCCCCGGCTTCCGTAGCGAGCTGCTTCCCGGTGAGTGAGGCCCGCGGCGCCAGCCTCTCCCCCCGCTCCCGTTCAGCCGAGCGCCCTGCTTCTCCCGGGCTGCCCCCCCGCTCCCGGGCCCGCCGGCCCCTCCGAACCTCACCTGGGTGCTCGGACGGCTTCGCGCAGGCGGCGCGCGTGATCGCGCTCGCGGTGCATGCTGGGGCGGGCGGGCGCGCGCGGCCCCTTCCTACTTCCGGTGGCGGGGTATGTGGGGTGGGGGGGCGGTAACCATTGGCAACGGCGGTGGCCGTTAACCGCCGGTCGCTCCTGAGATTTTTAAAGTCCTCTGTCACGGAATTGTGACGCCAGCTCTGCAATTTAAAAACAGAAAAAGCAAGCCTGAGGGGAAATAAAGAAACAAGCAACCCCCCCCCCCCCCACAGCAGGGTGTTTTTCACGGCTTATTGCCCCTTCCTCCACGCCGCCGTCCACATCCGCGCCTCTTCCCTTCAGCCCCAGGAATGCCTTTTTATTTCAGTGTAAGTTCAGGTGGTTGTGAGCCATTTCAGCAGGTGGGGCTTTAATCGAGGGGAAAAGCATTGACCTTCTGAGCCCTGATGTCGCGTTCCGTGTAATAAATCCAGCTTAGGATAAATTAATCTTCATAGGCCAGCTCTTCTTTATTTTTTTTTTTTTTTCCCCTGTCCAGGGTCTGTAGCAGGCAAATTTTTTGCTGGAGGCTTTGTTTTCAAAGTAACAGAAATTCCTCTTCTAAACCCAAGTCAAACTTACACCTCCAACATCAACAATTTCAGTGAACATAGCAATTTAAGTACTGAAGATGTGAAGTCTCTGGCAGGGGACTCACTTGTTCTTTGGGTCGCCCTGTTGCTTTCGCACCACTAAGCGTTCTCCACGGTAAAAAATTTAACTCTGTGCACTCTCTTTCCAAGTCCCTTTTGGAATAACGCAGGGAGCGTGTTGTTTCCCTCTCCCAGATGCCTCCTGAGCAGATCCAGGGAACCAGGTTTGCTTGTGAAAAGGTCTTTTGAAAAGGTTTGCCCTTTAGGGGGCTCGTTGGTTGTCAGCCATGGAAAATAGTAACGGATCAGTTGCTGCTGACCTCCCTGCAGGAACAAAAAACCCAATGCTTCGTTATGTATCTTATGTTGCTTAAATTTCCTGTTTTTACCTGATTGTGCTTTACAAGATGACAAAGAGCATCTTTTTAAGTTCTCATAAAATCAGTCTTTGTATGAGTGGTGTAAGGTTTGAGAAGGTATTGCCTTTCAGAAATTGCTCATATATGTATAGGAGGAGTAATTGCTCTCCTGGAGGTGCGGACCTCCCTCTTTATTGCTGAGCCCCTCAGGACTCCCCTGATGCCTCTTATCCATGAGGAAATATTAAAATTTACCTTTCCTTGGCGCAAGTTAGCAAAGCTGTCTTTGTTTTTGCATTAGGAGGAGGAGGAGGATGGACGTTCTGCGGCCCACCCTGATAAGGATTGGGGAGCGAGTATACAGGAAGAATCTCATTCGAGAGCAGGCCTGTCAGCTCGAGGAGGAGGAGGATGATTTCTGTGCAGGTAAAGAGTGCAGTGTGAGGGTTAACTGTATTGCTGGCAGGACGTGCTACAGGTGAAAGCATTGGCATCAGGGACCCAGGGAGTTCTTGGTATTCTCTCTGATGTCTTTATGTGCTGAAGGACCTGCCCGTCCAGTGGAGTGAGGTGTTCAAGAAGGGAGAAAAATGCTTTGTGTCTGTCCCTGATGATTGTGCTGACCAAAGAGTGGAACATAATCCCGGTTACCAAATGTGGGTTTGGGTGACTCTGCTGCTGACTGTCGGTTCACTTGCTGGCCATGAAAGATCTCCAGTAAAAAGGGAAAACAAATTAGCTCTGTAGATCTGTTTTCTCTGGGTTCCTGAAGTGCCTTTCTTTTCACTAGTGTGATTATTTGCAGATACGGCAGGAGCGGCAGCCGCTTGCTAAAGATCCTCTGTCCTTGCAAGGTTTGCCCCTTGAAGAATTGGCCTCTTGGCTTTTGCAAGGTGCTACTTATTTTGGGCGCAAAATTCTTCTTGTTCTGATGTGTTTTACTTTATCTTTCTGCCTGTATGTTTGTTGTAGTTCTGCAGGAGTTGTGGGCACAGGAAAGCTCAGCTGTTACTTCTCAGATGGAAAGGGTTGTTGCTGTTGTGTCCTGTTTCTCCCTCCACCCTGCCTTTCAGTGTGTTGAATGAAGCTTTAATAAGTTGCTTGCCACCCAAATTCATCCCTGTATGTGTTGGAGAGGAAATAGAAACCATGGCCTCTTTCTGCGAATCATGTTCGGTCCTAACGGGCATGACTGAATGGCCCATGGGTGAAAGATGCAGCTATTCCTGTGCCAAGGACATGAGAATTTCTCTGTTTTCCAAAATACTGTACCTGAAGTCTTGAACCAGACTTATCCTCCATTTTATTTGTATTCTTCTGTGACTTTAAATTCTTGCTCGAGTCTCTGAAGGGGCTGGTGGCTTCCACCCTGCCGGTAGAAGAGGCCATTCCCACTGGGTAGTTGCACAATTTCCAGCTGAGAGAAAACCTGGGCTGTAACTGCTGCTTTCCTACACCTCCCAGCCCGGAGGATTTAGAAGCAGTCATTATGTTTTCCGGAGCTGGTAGTAAGGTGGAATAAAAAGCAGTTCGGTCCAATAGAGGGGAGTCCATTTCTTCCTTTATTTCACCTTGGGAGAAGCCGGCTGCGAGGCTCTTGTCCTACATAAAGCACTGCCAGAATTTACAGAGGTTGTACAAGGTCTGTTGTTTTTTCCTGGTAGGCCCCAGTGACTGCGCAGACGAACCCTGTGATGCCTTTGTGGTGGAAGAGACCGAGAAAGGCTTCCAGTGCAGAGTGGAGGTTCCCAGCCCCTTATACAAGTGAGCCCGAGTGTTTCTGGTTTATTTGAATTGCCACTGGCTGGGGAAGAGGTTGAGCGCAGAATACTTTTTCGGGGTCGGGGTAAGCGCCAGATCTCCGGTTATGTGGATGTGGATTTTAGCATTTGGGAAGGGAAAGCTGGCAATGCCTTTCTAGTGCAGTCGGGCCACGCTTGACTCTGAGCCTTCCCTGTGACAGAGACAGCAGGTGGTGCTTTCTTGCTGGCAGGAGAGTTTTTGAGCATCTCTTCCCTTGAACATAAAAGCAGCAGGAAGGGTGGGAGAAGAGGAGGAAGAACTGGGGCGAGCAGCCTGGCAGGGGGAGTTTGTGAAAGCTTTGAGAGAAGGCACACGCGGCTGGAATCGACTATTGACTCCAGTCTGATGTTTACTGGGAAGCCTGTAGTGTTCAAAGCTTCATCTAGTTATTTTTGACAGTTTTATTGGTTGAAACATTTTACTGAAATGTAGAGAAGGAAAGGTGCTCTGTTGTGTGTTTGGATGCTGGTAAATGACTACCTTGAGCAAAGCAAAAAGCAGAAAAAGAGCCCTTAGTTCTTCATCAGCTGGGGTGATGGGAAAAAGGGATAACCCAGCTAACGAGGAAGCTGTGGCAGGGTGTGCTAGGCAGAGCTGTCATGGACCGACTGACTTATTTTAGCTTAAGCCAAGTGTGAGCCATGGCTCAACATCATCCCATGTTCCTAGGCTGGTCACCTGCGGAGCCCCGTGAGAAGCCTCTGTGCCTGGACCAGGTCCTGTGCATGAGGCTGAGAGTGTGCATCCCTTTAGCATGGAGATACTGAAGCTGGGGGGACCCAGCTGCCTGTGGCATGGACACTTGATGGAGAGTGGCCCAGTGATGCTGTGTGAGTGACTCTCCTGTGCTTTTATGCCTCCAGGTACATCATTGGGAAGAAAGGGGAAACAAAGAAGAGACTAGAAACAGAGACTCGAACCTCCATCAGCATTCCCAAGCCTGGAGTGGAAGGAGAAATTGGTGAGCTTTAACATGAGTGTTCTCTCATCGGTGCTTGCACGGATGCGATTTGCGTGGGGTGGGGGCATTGGCAGTGTTTTTCCTTTAATTCCTGCTTCTGACATGGCACTGACCCAATTTATGGCCCTTGGAAAATCACTTCACTTTTCTCCTGAGTTTATTTTCCCTGTCTATAGATCCTTATAAAGCCGTGTAAGGTTTTTTTTGGAGAAAAAAAATCATCTATTTCAAGTCTATGAATAGTCTCACTGAAGTTAATTCTGGGCCTTAAATGACTGGTTTGAGGATTTTGGGGCTGAATGTGTTGGGGGTTTTAATGTTGGTTTGTTTTTAAATTAATACCGTTTTCATTAATAATGAGCTGCAGTATATATACCATGCTGTATATTCGTGCATGAAATAAACTTCAGCACCTGCTTTAATATGAGAAGTGTTTTGATGACGTTGCTGGCTTTCTGGTGTTGTCACTTGATCCTGACAGTGAGAGCAGGCTTTCTTGTACCGTATGTTCCTTCTCATCACTTCCAGTGACTTAAAAAGAAAGGAGGCGTTGCTCATAAGGGCTGGCCTGTGCGGATTTCTGCCTGAGTGGGTATCTGGAGGGTCCCTTACCCATGCTCAAGTGATAACTGGCACGATGTACGGTTACATTCATGACAGAGCGGTGAGGAGTAAGTGACAGGGGGATCCAACTGCCATGCTGCAGAGGACCGTGGTGGTACTTCTCAAGAAGTGGGTCTTGACTTCTTCCTGAGAACCGTGAAGGACTATTAGGAAGGTTGAGAGATGCTGAAAACAAGTAATAATAGGAAGCCAAGAAAATTTTGCTCCTTGCTGTTCTTTCCTTTCAAGCTCAAGTGTTCTTTGTTTGGTGCCTTGAAGTGCATGCACAAACGATATAGGCCATCTTGATCTCTGATAGATTTTCTTTTCTTTTTCACTTTGACTGCCTTTATGAAAACTTGAAATAATGCTCTAGAAATCTGAAGAGCCGCTGAAGTGATAGACTCTTAGTTACTGTTTTTTTAGGCACTCGGAGCTGACTTTCTTGAGAGCAGAGGGATACTTTTGCTGGCATCATCCTGTCTTTACAGAGGAAAGCGCAGCCGTGTCAGGCATTTTAAGTCAAGTGGGGCGTCTGGTGAGATTTCTCTGTGCACAGTCAGGGGTTCTAATTCCTATCGCTTCTTCAGCGAGCCCGGGGCTAACAGTGGAGGGGTGCTGTTGTGCAGGTTTTTCTAATTGCCTCCCAGTGTCTCCTGGGTGAAATATTCTTACCTTCACAATATCTTCCAATATTGATATTTTAAAGTGCAAGGATAAATATAGTGTAAAATCGTGATCCATTTAATTACTCTTCTATTTTGCATGGGCATGGGTGTCAGTAGTCTCACTGTGTAGCTTCACAGAAACCAGACAGGTATTGCTTTGTTTCCTTGTAGTGATTACAGGGCAGCATCGCAGCGGTGTCATCTCTGCCCGAACGCGGATCGATGTTCTCCTGGACAGCTTCCGTAAGAAGCAGCCCTTCACACACTTCCTGTCCTTCGCTCTCAACCAGCCTGCCATCCAGGAGAAGTTCCTGCAGTTCAAGGAGGAAGTGTTGGAGAAATGCTCGCAGGTCAGGATTCACGTGAGAATTAAAATCGAGTGGCACCCTTCAGCAGAGTGCCATTTCATTTATTGAGATAGCTTTTTGGTGTTTACCTTGCAGGCCTTATTCTATTCTGTTTCCTAGGAATGTATTTTTAACAGGCCTTTTACTTCAGTTGCCGGATCTGCTGTGAATTTGTTGAGTGCTGTTGTGAAATCTTCTGGAAAGTGGAATGGCTTACTTAGTAAATTGTTAGTAAAATATTTTCTTCTCCTTAGAGATTTTTCCTAGGTGGGAAGATATCTAAGATTCAAAAGAGGGTTGGGGTTTTTTGTTTTTAATAGAAAAGCCACTAAATAATGTGGTGGACCTTTCTAAATTTTATACAGTTTCTACATAACCGTGAAACCAGGTAGGAATTCACAAGTTTGCTGCTGCTTCTGTTTCACTTTTCTTTTGGTTACTGACAGTGAAGGAAGATGGGTGTCATTACCGGAGCTGAGCGAGAAATGACTTGGTAGCACATGCCATCCTGCAAATCTAATTGCTTCCCTTTTTCCCCGTGAGACTCTGTGCTGACAGCCCTCCTTCCTTGCCTTCAGATCTTACACTGAGAGCAGCGGGAAATAGGCATAGGGAAACAAGGAACAGAATTACGTGAAAGCCGTGTATTCCCTGGTTTATTTTAGCGTGCTTCTAGTTTGGCAGAAGTGGTATGTCAGTGCACAGGGCCAGGCTGAGAGAGGGAATGGTATTATTAAACTGCCATGTCCTCAGAGTGCTGGGAGGACATCTCCAGGCAAGAGAGAAGAGTTCCTCTTTGTGGGTGCTGCAGGTTAGATTGCATACACGCAGCAGGCTTTTGTGGGCTGATATTATTACCTTCACATCCATCGCTTCTGCTTGTGCCTTTCAAAGGGGAAAACATAATCTTGCAGGTAGCACAGCTGAAGAAATTTAGTTCCCTGTGTCTTCATGCTGTGGGCATGAATTATCTGATATCTGGGGAGACAGGAGCTCTTGCTCAAGTTTTCATGGTCACTTGCATGTCAATTGTCTCATTTCTAAGAGCAGAACTGAGCTGACTTTGCCATCTTGTCTTTCCTGGCTGTTCTGATTTAAGTCCCTCTTCTCCACCCAGTTGCCTATTTCACCGACATCTTAGGAGTTTTCTATCACTCAGGTTTCCAACTGATGTTAAATACAACTGAAATTGGCCAACAGATCCAGGGATTAGCAACCAGTGCAGTGCCATGAGCACCCTTTCCTCAGGCTAGGAAGATATCACTCTCTCCATCGTCTATTCCCATTAGCCAGCAGCAGCTGCCTTTATTAAAGCTTACCTTTATTAAAGGAAAGCCCTGAAGACAGGGGAATGGCAACAGCCTGAGAAAGCGCTAGCTGGACAGAGTGTTGGACCTCGGGCCGATGTCAGTGGTGGCCTGGCTTCCTCTGTTGGTTTCTAGTTCCAGGCCTTGGGGGGACGCCCCGAAGTCACAGGCAGAGAAGCAGCTCTTCGGGGGATTGGTAACTCTGGCACAGGGCTCTGGTAGTGGCTGTTGAAGCTATTGGCCCTGGACTGAGACTGCTGCTTTCAGTCTGGTGTTTCTCTTGCCCTTTATCCGCTTCTAACTGGGCTTATGGCTGTTAGAGTCCTTTCACTTGATCTCCCTTGAGCTGTCGGTCCTTTCAGACATGGCTGGCCCTGCCCTGCTTGAAGTCTTGGCATCCTGGACTCTGTTCATCTGATCTTCCTCCTCCCTCTAGCTGTCTACCAGCAGGTCCTGTGGATCTCTCTTCTCCCTCCCCGTGGACAGCAACCCCTAGATCTGCCTGCTGCGCAGGGCGATAACCTCAGTGTTGTCCCCTACGCCTTGACGGGTTCTGGCTTCCAGGCTGTGTCAGTGTCAGGTGAATCCTTTCAGTGTCACACCTCTACGACATAGCCTTTTTTATTTGTCTTTGCAGCTAATGCTGCCATCCACATGTTCAACCTGTGTTTTTATTCCTGCAACACTCTGGCCTCACACAGGACTCGCTCTTCTCCTTCTAGAGCACTCACTTTTCCTGCCTGCTACTTCGGTCACATCTCTGCAGCCCTGCATTGGCCCAACCTCTGCTGGTGATCTTACTTGCTCTCCAGACCACCCCCTGATCTGTCTCTGTCACACTGTTCATCTCTTGCTCGCTTCTAAGTATCAGTTTGCATCCCTGGGTAGGCAGGGAGGTCTGCCATCCACTTAGAAACATTTTCATAAATGTATCTTGGGGCTTTTCCCAGTGTTGACGGTCACATTCAGAAGGAGCTGCCTGGGAACATGGGCAAACCTTTGCAGGCTCCTTGTCCTAGAAAGCCACAGGAACCATGCTTGGTCAGAGGAGTGCTGACCAAGCTAGTCATGTTAATTTTTCCTCCTCCTGCCTGACCTTCTGTCTCTCCCATAGTGTTTTTGTTCTGTGTCTGGACGGCACCAAGTCCTGTAAGGTTCTGTTTCATGGTTGGGGATCCTGCAGCGTGGGTCTGCATGTGGGAATACATTTCAGCCTAACAGCTACTTCTGGTTTTTGGTAACCTGGGACTTGAACTGTGCTCAGAACCAGCACCCAGACATGAATCCTTCTAATACCAGTAATAGCAGTATCTCTGAGAAAGCACGGCACTCGAGACATAGCATGCCTTTTGCTGCTGCCGAGTCATCAAGGTGCTTTCAGGAATCTCCCAAAACAGTGACAGCTGAAGCTGCCCTGCAGCAGGACATGTCTATGGGTGCAGGCAGAAAGTCTGGGGCTGTAGTTCCTGTTCTCTACACTGTGTGGGCACGAGGTGCCCCAGCCTGGGAGCTGCAGCATCATGTTAGCACTGCTCAGTGCTCTGTGCCTCTTGGGAGGGCCTGAAATGTTCCTGGTACTGCTTACATCAGCTCTAGAGTTTCCATTTTTAGTTTGATATGTGGAATTCGGTCAGTGGCAGGTATTTGGGGGTTTGCATATGTTAGCCTAGGATTATATGGTGCTTTATTTTTCTGCCCTTCCTTCTCCTGGTATTAGCAAAAGCATTTCTAGACATATTGCTGCCTGTTAGTTCAAGGAGTATATTGCAGCCCTGTATGTCTCTCAATCACTCCGCCAGCCGGTAATGCCACTCTAATACCACTTTATCTCACAGCAGGGTCTGCTAGAAAGCACATCAGTAATGAAAAACAGTAATTCAAAACGGTGCCTCGCAGAGCAGCAAGAGAGCTTATAGATTTGTCCAAAGCAATAGGGTTTCTCAGGATACTTGGAGAAATCGGAATAGGTTTCAGTGACAGAAGTGGTGCGCTTCTCTTCCTGTTGCAATTTGCTGGTGCGAAACATTGCAGAATTAGGTAAGCTCCAGTCTTTGAATGAAGCTTGGTAATAACGGTGAGGAAGGGGAAGGACCAGGTGTGCGTGTGTGAGGATTTCTTCTGGCCATTGAGCATTTGCGAGTGACTCTATTCCTCTCTGAAGCAGTTACCATGACAACCATTCATTTCTATTTTATAGCATAGGGTTATGTTAGTGGGTATATGCTTTCTAACTTTTTTTTTTTTTTTTTTTTTCATCTTTAAGACCTTTTTTAAGATTAACCTTGTACTGAGATACGGAATACTTCAGGTGTCATTCACACTATTGTATGGCCAGGGCAGCCAGGCAGCGAAGCAGGGCTGAGAGGAGACTCTTTTGAGGTTAATTTAATAGAAATGTGGGGAGGTGGCTCACCTGGACAGGCTCATTACTGATGTGGTGCAGTGGGAGGTCCAGATCACTGGATGACCTTGGAAGTCTCCTCGCACAGTCGTGTAGGTGTCGGAGTGAGGAGGACTGAAATGTCTGTCTGAGTATGCAGGTGGAAAAGGGAAGAGACTTTGCAGGAATATTGCCGTGAAAAATCACAGTTGGGTCTTTCAGAGCTGTGCAAACGCAGCATTTGCAGTCTTAACAGGCTGCAGATGTAGCACGGAAAAGAAATATGATTGCTGTAATATATTGCAACCTGTAAATATCAAACATTGCTAATGAGATATTATACCTCGGAGTGGAAGGGACAGAGAATGGGTGGGGTTTTTCAGCCTGCAGTCCTTCAGTCGGTTCTGAGGAAATGCTGTTTTTCTGGCTTGCTCCTTTGTGTGTGGATTAGGGTGGGAGAGGGCATATAGCTGGCGTGCAGTATCCTGCTATTAAGAAAAAAAACCCACAAAGCTGTCTGCAAATATTGGAATCTCTTAAGACAGTAGAGAGGATGCAGCCAGAGAGGAAGAGCTGAGGAGTTTGATCCTTTGCCTTGTCACGTAGAAGGCCTGAAGTGTGTTGTGGCTATGAGTTCCCTTCTACAGGGTCTTAGATTTGGAGGAACAATGTGTTTGGGCTTTGCAAAGACAGGTGAAGACTCCAGATAAAGCCCTTTCTGTGTTCCTTCTAAAGGAGGAGAGCAAAGGTAGAAGTCTAAGTAGCAGGAGGGAGGGAAAAAAAGAATTTTTAAAGCTGAGTGGAAATGAGCTGTTGTTGTTTTGACCATGACAGGGCAGTGTCAGGGAGGGACATAACCTAAAATGGACAATCATCACATATGGATGGTGCGCAAAGGGGATATTCTTCCTGCCTCTCAGTACATCCCTAGAGAACCTAAATTGGAACAGTAAATTTTTAGAGAAATGATAGAGTCTGTTTTATGTGTTTGTGTCTCCAGTGAGTTCCTGCAAACACACTGCTTTCAGATTCCCCTGTAGAATATGAGGATTCCCTGCTGTGACACCTCGCCTCCCCTAATCTGGTGCTCTGCTTTCATTAGGGCTGGAAGCCACCGCTTGCCACAAGCCACTGTGACTCATGCCATGAGGAGTGCCCACCTTCCACTGCATGGGGAAGGAAACTGGTGAAAGAGGAGCTTGTTGCTGAGAGGCACTTGGAGAGCGTGGTTTAGATCCTGGTGGATCCCCATGCCCATCTCCGATGCTTAATCTCGGCCCTGCTCTTACGGTTGTAGCTTACCCTGAGGGGGTTCCTTAGGTATTTGGAAGATGTCCATAAAGCCCCAGAATCGTTGACACAATCGTGTCTCTTGGGCTCATCCTCACTGTATGGGAACGTGGTTTTTCCTCAGAGTAGTTATGAACACGTATTTCTAGGCTCTGTGTTGCTGCGGTCTGGCCCTGCTGGTCAGGTTGCAGAGGGCTCACAACCACTGGACGGGGCAGCTTCCCGTGAGGGAACATGGCAGTTGCTGATAGCATATCATAATCTGGGCTTAGAAAAAGTAGGGTTCAAGCTTTTTTGCATCTTGGCAAGCAGCATCCAGCCATGAACTAAGAAGCCCGCAGAAATGTTCCCTGCTCCAGAGCAGAGATGCCGCCTCTGACGTAGCATCTATTTTATGCGTGGGAGAAGTGGGATCTGCTGGCCTGCAAAAGAGTAGGGGTGTAAGCAGGGTTTTTAGGAGCTGTCTGAAATACTAGGGAGTAAACCAGGAAGATTATCTAGGTCTTGGCCTGCTCCCTGTGTGCTGCTCTTCCCTGCTAATCTCCCCAGCAGCGGTGGCGTGGCTTGTGGAGGTGACGTGCCATCACTTTGTCAGCTATCAGCCCACACTCAGGTGTTGGAAAGCTCAGGGAAAAACGCTGCTTTTGGGGCAGGTTGATGTTTAACAGTACAAGTTGTGCTGGGGCAGAAAATGAGGGTAGGGCTTTTGCTTTCTGACCTGCAAACTACTTTCTCGTTACTGTACATCATCTGTGCGCAACTGTGGGAGTGACATCGGCTGGTTGTCCAAGGCAAGGACAAATCGAACGTTCTCCCAGTTTCTGTTACCCGAGCTTGTTGTTTTGTGATGGGCCAAATAACCTCTGGCTACAGATACCATTGGAGAAAAAAAAGCTGACAGAGAGAAATCACGTCCTGTCGTGCACGTTAACAGCAGTGTGAATTAAAGGAAGCTGAAAAGGCTTTTACTGCAGAGAGGAGAAGGTGGGAGAAGTGAGATGGAGCCGTCCCTCTTTCCTCTGCTCCCGATGTGCCTGACGTAGTTAGCCTGTGCTTGTTTTGGGCTGCTGCATGGTGCTGAGGTTCACAGCCTGCTTTGCCACTACTAGCATGGTGGGTTTGGTCAGCAATAAAGTAATTAGCAGCAGTGGAAGGTATGTACATGCTCTCTCTCTTCTGGGGACCATCGCACTCTGCCAGCCTACGGCTGCTGGAACAAGCCCCCGGCGTCTGTGTTGCTGGCTGGCTTGTCTCTAGTCCAGCCCATAAGCACTGCTGTAAAGAAGAGTATGGATGTTGTCATTAGACATGACAAATGCTGAGTGAGATGTGGGGCGTTACATTCTGACGGGCTGAGATACTGCGGTGTTTAAACGGCTGAAAGGTTTTATTTCAAACTCTGAAGCACAGCTAGAAACTTCAAAGCCATCGTTCTCAGTCGATGGACTTTTTTCAGATAGGGAAAGGCTTCGGTGGCCTGGCAAGTGGTGTTGGCTTCTTCTGGAGTTAAAAGTGGAGGTTACTTAATGCGCTGAATGGGAAATGGCTGCTAAGTGGAAATAATTGTTTTAATATGGGTGTGTTAACCATCCTTGAGGTATTTTTATAAATATCCTAGAACAAAAGAGCATGTTTTTTAAAGCTGAATGTAACCACTGCTCCACCTGGGAACAGTTCTTCCCCAGCAACAACACGTAACTCTTCTTATAAAGGGAATTTAAACTTAATTCATCTTGGCAAACTATAGGACACATGGGAACAAGAAAAATGTAATTATCAGAGCTGGTATTAGCTGTGCTTGTGTTGTGAGGTGCAACCTGTGTTTAGACAGGATTTAGAGACCATTTAGAGCTTGCCACTACAGCTGGTTCCAGCTTTATTGCACAAAAAATGGACTTAAGTTTTAAATCTGTGCTGACTTGTGTTGAGCTTGTTGCTGATGGCAGCTGCCACTTTGACAGCTGTGGAAGGCTCCTGTTGAATCCCCGTACAAGTGAGTGCTGCTGTTCCTGGGTCCTGAGTTAGAGCCTGCCGTAATGAGCTTCCCGGCTGCCGTTCAGCAGCTCCGATGAAAAGGCAGGCAGGGAGCGTGTGTGCAGTGGGGGGCTGCGCCTCGCCTGCCAGGCTGAGCTTGCTTGCTTGGTACCTGCTCTCTGTAGTATTTATCCCTCTGATGGAGTTGTGTGTGTGTGTGTGTGTATGAGATGAGACAACTATATATGATTGATTGATTTGTAGGATCACGGGGTCAGCAGCAGCCTGTTCCAGAACCCTGCAAAGCTTCACCTGACTCTTGGGACGCTGGTACTTCTGAACGAGCAAGAGATCCAGAAAGCGCGTGACCTCCTACAGCGATGCAAAGAGGACTTTGTGGAGTAAGTGATAAAAAAGGGATGTCATCACCAAGGGCATGAGTGGGGGAAAAGCAGCAAGCTGTCTTTGACAAGGGACAGTGAAGAGAAAAGTGGCTCAATAGTCTACCTCAATTCTAGAAATTTAGAAAAAGGCTGAAACATTTCAGATGGGAGCAGTAGAAGTCACCAAGCAGTCACAAAGAGTCTTAACAGCATCTCGCAGCTCAGCTCAAACCCTCAGCATTCCCCAAAAACTTGCTCTACTTCTTTTTCTAACATGTGTCCCTGTTATTTTTTTGTGAGCAATTTTTGCTGTTGTCCCCTGCCTGCTGCAGAGGGAGGGACGAGCTCCATTACCTGCACACATTGCCTGCGGTGGGCTCTGGCACTGCTGCTTCCCTCCTGCCTCAGAGCAGATGCTGAGGTGTCCTTGACACGCATTTCTTGACGCGGGGAGCTGTGTGCACAGGGAAGCTGGCATGAGCCATGCGAGTAATCAGTGCTGCTCCAGGACCGGGGCTTTCTGGCTGCCTGTTAACACCGAGCTGCAGATGTTAAGGCTTTAACTGCAAGCGTGGTTGAATGAGACCGTAATTAGCTTATCTCTGTTCAGCTTAGAAATTGGAGATGGCCTGAGGGATTGATTTGGTTATTTATTTCTGCAAAGCCTTTGCACATAGAGCATGGATCCTTGATTTTTTAAAATTTATTTATTTATTTATTGCCTCCCTGCGTGAAGAATTAGCCATGCCATGCCAGCTAGTATCTGTGGGAATTAGTGCATGGCCAAAATTCATACCTCTGCCTTTAAAAACGACAGCTCCAGTTGTTCAGCTGTTGAACAGAAATGCAAGTGCGTTTCCAGGGGAAGGCTCTGCCTGCAGTATTTGGAAAGTTCCAGCTTCCTCATAAGTGGATTGAACGGAGGCAGACAAAATCTTTACCCTCTGTTTCCTTGAGTGGAGGGGCAATCAACATTTGAATGTAACCTTTAGGTTATTTCCCCTGCCATACACAAATAAATATACATTGAAAATTAATGTAGGATGCCTTCCACCCACATAAACCTTCATTAGCAATCTTTTCTAAATGCAGGCAGTGCCATGTGAAGGTAAATGTGCCCTTCTTGACCCTTTTTAGAATACATGGCTTCCAACACTCTTGGTCTCACCTGCATGACAGTGTACTTGTGCTCTTTTCCTCCCAGTATCTTTACTGGGAGGGGAACTCCCGCTCTCCTTATTCCACCTGGGAAGCTTTGCCGAGAATCTCAAAAGCAGTCTCTAGGGCAGGCTGAACAGAAGTGAGCAAGGTTAGAGCAAAGTCACGCTCGCGTTGTTGACTCGTGTTTATTACTTCTGCCTGCCCAGACACTCCCTGTACTTTCCACGAGACCTCAGCGTTAAATGAGACAACAGCACTTACTCCCAGGGAGGCGGCGTGTTTGGAAGCAGATACGCTTCACAGTGTGTTTGCAGGTGTGGGAGTGCGTATTATATCCTGCACGCATGTTCGGTTTCGCCTTCCTGCAAGAGTAGCTGGAGCTGATTTTAAAACAGCTCTTTTTACTTCCAGCATTTGTAAGTGGACGTTGAACTATACTTAAAACTGCATTCTGATTCGAAGACTTTTCCCAGCGAAAATCAATGGGCTGGAGGCTTTGTGTCACAATGGCTCTCTTCACAGGGAAGGCAGGAGCTTCTCTGGAATGAGAATTTGTTCCATTTTATTGCTGATGGGTTTTCTGGAATGTAAATGGAGATCTCTGAGTTGAGATGGCCTCTGAACACTGACAGGTTGACTTAAGGTGTGTCTAAACCACTGAATGTATGAGTTTAAATGTTTTTACAGTGTTTCTTGAGATGATGAGACAATGGCAGCTGTAGCCTTTCGAGCTTTAGAAATTAGGGAGCCTTTTTTGTGTTTGGAGTTTTTTTCAGTGCAAACAACCTGAAAGATACGGGAAAGAAAAGAACTCCTCAGTGGAGTTCACTGCCTCATATGGTCTGTATAGCATTTAAGTCCTGCTTAAACTCAAAGTTGTGTTTAATTATAGCAAAAAATGTATTTTATGTCATTCCCTTAGTAAGCCCACATACTTAGCATGTGCATGAGGAGTACTATGCGTTGTATTTCAAAAGCAGGTGCGATGTTTTGCTTTTTAACACGAGGGATTTCATTTTTCATTTTAGCCAAATTGCTGGAGGCGAGCCCCTGACCGTGGAGGTGGCAGGAGTGGAGTACATGAACGATGACCCCGCCGTGACGGATGTCCTTTATGCCAAAGTCCACATGAAGGATGGCTCGGACAGGTGAGTTCCCTGTGCTCCTTTCTTGCTTTCCTCCTCAATGTGCCATGGCAGCAGTAGCGGTGTGCCGGAGAAACCCTCTGCCATCTGAAGCTGGTGGGTACTGCTAGCAGTCCTTGGGCCAGCAGTCAGGAAGATGAAGTCATTCTTGCTTCCTAAACCGGTTAAGGCAGTGAAGTGTTTGCTCTTTAAATCAGTCACTGGTGGTGCGGCTGAAAGATGTCATTTGTTTCTGTAGCAGTCTGTCAGGTTGAATAATGGTGTCGTGGCTTGTGCGGTGATAAGATGGCCAAGGAGATACTCCTGAGACAACTTAGAAGGCAGGACAGCTTGGCCTCTGCTGTCTAGTTCCCACCTGCAACCCAGATTAATCTGGACAGCCTGGCATATTCTGCAGTGCTTAATTATTCTTAAAACCCAGTTACACCAGAAGGTCCTCAGAAAAGCATGACTTGGCTACAGAGTTGGTTTTTGTGCCTGTAAGCAGCCTGGAACAGGCGCTGGGTGTGAAATGTCTTCTGAGCTGCTGGTGTGAGATCTTGAAGCCTGGTTGGTGTCAATGCGTGTGTTTGTGCTGTTCGCCACCGTGGCTGATGGCTTTAGCTCTACAAACACGCCCAGGATGCGGTGGTGTCTGGACAACCTTCCTCCATCTCGTTTTTGACAAGTACGTCACGAATGGCAGCACTGTCTTTTCTCTTAGTGCTTTCTGGAAGACTGGGGAAATGTAGGAGCTGCTGTACTCTGTGCTGCCGGTTGTGAGATGGGTGCAGAAGGGGACAGAGGAGTAGCCAAAAGAGCTTTAGCCTTCTCTCCCTGAGCCTTAGCCTTCTCTTTTTCTGGCAGTGCTGCCCTTTTGTGTCTGTTCCCGTTGCTAGAGGACAGCAGGAGCTAGCAGGCAAGCACGGAGCAGTGCAGCTGGAGGAGGAAGGCTATGAGCAGGGACTGGCTCAGGGAAGACAGGACGTGTTCTGGCATCTCCTTTCCCTGAGGGCTGAGGAGACAAGGGGGAGGGGGGCTGCTTAAAACCGCACTTTGGAGGCTGTGCTGAAGTAAGAGATCGGAAGTAGGATAAGGAAATGGGTGGGAAAATGAAAATGTAACAATTGCTGGGAGGCAGTAGGAATTGAAAACTTTTCCTCTTCTCGGCTCTTTCCACTTTGAAGTCTGTCCTACCCTTAAGGAGGTGAGATAAAACAAACAGGGTGGGTGGAGAACCAGGACAAGCTAGAGATCAGCCAGGAGACAGAAGTGCAAGGGAGAAACAAGGCAGAAGCACTCAGAAAAACAAGACGGAGGCAGACACTGGATGATCTAAATGCTCTTTGGTGGGTTTGTTGTAGAAAGCGTCTGAAGTGTCAGCTCTGAGAGCTGAGGTAGGGGCTTCTTTTCTCCTGTGTCACCGATCATCTCTGAGGTGCAGTGCTTGCACATCTGCTTGCATCTGAAAATAAGTCTGCAACCTGAGGAGCTGGTAGAGGAATCCTGTAGAGCGTAAGTAGGGCTTGAAGTGAAGCAGTGATGTCTGCTGGCGTCTGGAGACAGCTTGAATTGTCAGCGGTCTGTGGTCTGCTTCAGATGCCAGCCTTATCCATTTTGCCGAGAACCCACTTAGCCATAATGCTAACAGAAAATGCTATTGTGCATTAGGGGTGGCAGAGCTGATTTTGGCAAGGGAGAGAAATGAGGTCTTCAAATCCACCTTGCCTTGAAACTGAAAACGACCCCCACTCGCCCCCCTGAGAAAGGGCTGATGATGAACCTCTGTCCTTCACAGAGATCTATTAGATGAGGTTTTGACCAAACCTAGATCTTGTGCTTTGCATGGCATCCGGAGGCTGCCAGACTTCTTTTCCACAGCACTTTTTTTTGCTTTTTGCGTAGTGGCGTGGTCAGAAAGGGCCTAGCGATTTTAAGTTTTTATCCTTGGCCCGGGCCGATCCTGCCCTCACCTGCAAATTAATTCATCTGGCACTTCTCCCCTAATATAGTTCCTTAACTGTTAGCAAGCAGCCAGAAAACATTTAGCTTTGCAGAGGGGAAAGAAGATATTTTTGTGTTGATGGAGAGCAGTGAAAGCTTCTTTTGCTTCCTTTGAGATTCCAGCAGACACAGATTCTGCAGACACAGTCCAACAACAAACAGTGATTATAAAGAGGGGACAAATGGAGATCCCTCCAGAAAACTCTGCTTCGTTTTCTGGTCTGCTGGACGGATCATTGCCGAGCAGCTCATGCACCTCTTGCCTGCTAAAGCCCGCTGCGCTTTGCTCAGGGAAATGGGGAAAGGAGGTAGAAAGCAGAGTTTCTCAGCTGCAAAGCCAATACTAGAGGAGAGCGGCAGCCACGTGGTTTGCTGTGCTGGATCCGACTGCTGCAGCCTGCATTTAAAGAGAGGTGTGTGCCTTCCTGTCTCATGCAAGACATCTTGTTAGCTCTGTGTAGTTCCTGGCATGGCTGAGGGGTGGAGTTCCTTCCTGATCTTTGGATGATCTTGATCAGCTTAAGCTATAAAGGAGGAGATTTGATTTACCCTGACTTAGCTTGCATAACTGCAGACAGAATTAGGGGTTGGCAGGCCCTTCTGCACATATAATGGCTCAGACTGAGAGAGGGATTGTGCTCTGATGCCTCCCACATGGCAAATAATTTCCATTATAATTCATTCTAATTTGTTTTATTTCCTTGATTAACTTTATAACGTAATAAGGCACCATTTTCACTTGAGCTATTCTCTGTTAATTTGTTTTAGTATTGTCTGTAATGATATTCATTTAATCTTTGTCATTGCTAATTTTAAAAATCACTGATGTAAAGCCAGAAAGTGGTAGAAAACCATGACAATTGGTAGTTTGAGAGTCTTGAAATTGTCACATGGGGGCCAGCGGCCCGTGCAGGGCAGTACAAAGCCGGCGGTGGGGGTAGGAGCTGGCATCCAGAGCGTGGTAGCCCTGGGCTCTGGGGGCCAGCCTCAGAGAAGGCCACGCTCTGCCTCTCCCGCTGCAGCTGGGATGCCAAAGTGTGGGACCTGGTGGAGCAGAGAGCTGTCTAATCCCTTGGATGTGGTGAGAGAAGCCCAAATTCTTCTGCACAGAGTAATACCCCCTTGCCTTGTTTTCAGGGGTGGGAAGCTCTTTTCCTAGCACATCCTTGCTGCTTTTGGTAAGGCTCAAGCACTGCAGAAATTTTGTGGGGGACAGAAGCAGCCTGGAAGTTCTTTCAGCTCTTTAGACATAGGATACATGAGCGCGTTGCTCTGGTCACCTGCCCGCTCCTGCTGTCTGTCCTAGGACAGGTCTGCCCGCAGATCCCGGCAGACATGGCCGCTTTCGTCCCTGACCGAGGCCAGACAAGAAGGTGGCAGTAAGTTCTCCTTGCTCAGTAGCTCCAAAGCTGGAGCGTTCACCAGGATCTGCTGTCTGGATTTGTGCCCTCTGTCACCACGTTCTGGGCTCTTCCAGAAATTAAGCCCCAGTGACTGGGTTGCTTATTTGGGACAGAGAGGGTTCGAGATCCGGCCTGGTGCACTGTCCTGGTTGCAGTCCCCAAGCAGAGCAGGTCCTCCAGGAGTCCAGGTGCCTAAGATCCCCCAGGGGTCTGCAGATTTTAGCATTTGTAAAGAGAGTCACATTGTGCTTTCTGGCAGTAGACAGATGCATCCTTCAAGTCCCAATAATGCGTCGCTGCGAACAACCTCGCTGCTCTGCTAAATCTGCCCTTCTTCGTGGAGTATTTGCAGCAGAAGCAATCACTGAGAAAGCTTTGCAAAACAGCCAGAACTTCTTGCATTAGAGCTGAATCCTGATGACTCTGTTCACTTTCCATCAGAGACTCGCTCCCTTTCCTCCTGTGCGTGCAGAGACTTCATTTCACATACGCTGCCCTCCCTGGCTGAAAAGCAAAAAGCTGACGACGCAGGGGTTTCTCCTTGGTTTACGCTGATCTGTTCTTTCTGGTTTTGCCTTCCCAGATTGCAGCTGATTGCTGATCAACTGGTGGAAAGGTTCGTGGCCTCCGGCCTGATGCTTAAAGAATGGGATAGGGTGAAACTGCATGCTACAGTCATGAACACTCTCTTCAGGAAAGATCCAAGCGGTGCGTACCCCTCTTCCTTACTGATAAATGCATTTGAAGTAGCACCTCTGAATGGGGAATGCTTTTGTTGGCTTTTCTGTTCCTTTCTAAAAATGTTGTGATTTTTCTTAATCTCAAAAATACCTACAAGGTTGGGGGGGGGTGTGTCTAAATAAAACCCAGAAGAAAATGAAAAAGCAATCAACAGAGCTGGAGAAGGCAGGCATGCTTTGAGCACTTTCTGGATCTTTTCTAAGATTCCATGTTATAGCTTCAGCAACGCTATCGCCCAGTAGCACTCCCGAGATCTGGGCCTGAGAGAAATGCATTCAAGTACCATGTGAGGTCTTGGGCTCTCTGTGCCCCAACATTAAATTGAAATTCAGTAACAACTCGGTGTGCTGTGCTGACTTTTTAAGCAAGATGAAAACGTGATCCCCTTTGGTCAAGTTAAAGATTGCTCATTGGTTTAGGAACACGATCCCAGTGTCATTCTCGTTAAATCAGATTCAGACGGCTGCGAGGCTGAATGTGAGCTATTATGGCGTGTATAGTGTCTGCCATCTCTGCCAGAAGATTGCCTGCTCCAGCAGTCTGTAGCATCATCCTTATCGCGTTACTTTATAAAGCAGCCTCAGATGCATTGCGTTTAGGGAGAGGCAGTCTATTTACAGCCTTGCTCTCCGTGTGCAAACACGCATATGCTCTGGCACTGGTGTGTAGTTTGCAAGCCTTTAGCAGCACCGCACTAAAGCTTTGCCTAGCTTTCTCTGGCGTAGCGGCCTCTGTGCAATGCCGACAGGCTATGCCGAGCATTCTCCCGTTACTGCCTCTGCGAGTCTCTGTACGGACAGCGATAACAGCAGATGGTTTGTGTCACGGCTTTCTGCGCACCCAGCGGCAGACTGTGGGGATGACTGCTACTAAAGTCAGACAAGCGCTCAGGCAGTAGCAACCCTGAAAAGATGGGGCTTAGCGCTCTCAAACCGAGCCCTGGAAATCGGTGGAAATGTAAGCCCAGAGTGCTGATGTGGCTCTCTGTTAGGGGAGGCGCACGGGCAGCCACGTCTGGCATTACGAGTCTGTATTCCGAACAACCCCGTGAGGCATGTGAGGCATTCAGACACAATGGGGAGAGCATTACACAGATAGCCACAGAAGCCGCTTTATATTCAATACAGGATTTGAATAGTGTGCTAGGTGTGAGTGGGACTTCATCGTTAATGCTGGAGATGAAAAAGAAATACTGAATATATTCACTGAGTGAGGCAGAGGTCCTGTGGAAAGGACAGATCATGTACTTAGGGATTATATAAAAATCCAGACATGCTCTGCGGAAATGGATCTAAGACGTAGGCATTTGGCAGTTGCTATAGTCCTAGGTTGCTGTTCTTAATGCCTGCGTGTGCATGGCTGCGTGCCCGCCCCGCAGAAGCATACACACTGCATGTAAGTGCTTCCCAGAGCAGGCAGCAGAGGTTTGTGTAGGTGCTGTCCGGATCATGCCTGGCATTGTGCTTGCATGCTCAGTCCGGTATTTGGTGCTGTTCCAGGCGACGCGAGCGCTCGCAGTGCTGACTCTCACCCTTGGCAGGATGTGGGATTAAAATCAGCCGGAGAGAAGCAGATGTGTTGCACATTGGCCATCGGCCCCACAGAATTGCCCTAGCAGTAGCTATGATTTAGGGTCTTTCCTCCAGGTAATGTAGGTGAGCCTGATAAAGGCACCGATTCCTGCGTATGCAGCCTTGTTCTCTTTTAAACCCAAAGTGGAAGTGTTCTTGCGCTAAGATCTGGGCAAAGATGGTTTATTAGCTGGCAGCTGACTTTGGGGAGGGAGAGAGTGGGGGGTGAAGTACAGCACACACAGTTCTCCCATCTGAAGCTCATTCTGGCGGTGGCTTTTCTCTTTACAGCTGAAGAGCGAAACAATGCAATGACTGGTAAATCATCTTTCAAGGAACGGGAGTCGTTCAATGGCCGAAATATCCTCAAGGTCAGTATGAAACAGGGAAATCGAGCCAGCTGTGGATATTGTATAGCCAAAAGAGGTTGAAACACCTCTTCAAGAGTGCTTTTGTCTTAGGTTTATGGGATCGCGGGGCGGGGGGGGAAGGCGGAATCTGTTTAGAAAATAAATAATCCAGATCACTCATAATTGGGAGCATTACACTATTTAACAGAAGCGTTCTTAAAGCTGGTGAGGCTCAGATCAGGAGTATGTAGCACGAATGCTAAGTGGGTGTTCGTGTTGTCGTTTACTTCGCTCGTGTTTTACCCTGGAGACTCAGGCTCGTGTAGATTCGCAGCCCACCAGAAAGGAGTACTTTGTTGCTCTTGTTCTACTTGCTCATATATATTTATGAAACGAAAACCGACTGCCATTTCACTTACTCTTTTCTTCTTTTTTTTAATCCCTGCTATTGATTCGCATGGCTTTGCTCCAGAAAAATAACAGCGGTAGGGAGTCCCACCAGCCAGGATCTGAGGGCTTTGGCAATGATCAGAGGGTAGGAAGCAAGATCCCCCAGACCGTGGAGGTGGGTAAGGCTCGAAGGGGAGCATTCTGCAGCCTCCCAGGCTTTGCCTGCCAGGGTTGAGGCTGCAGGCAGCCTCTGCTGCTCATCCAAATGGCAGTGTCAGGCTGATGCTGTGGTGCTTGGCCCCTGCATGCGTCCAGGGAGAAGAGACAAGCACAGAGAAGCAGAAATGGAAAACAACACTGGGTTGTAAGCAAATTTGCAATCCTCATTGTGTGAGGGGATTTGTTGCAGGCAGCTATGATAAGAGGGAGACGGAACAATGCGTGAATACATTTGGGAACTGATAGAAGATATTCTGGCAACAAAGAGACATGAGAGAGCATGCAGGCTGGGTGGGAGTTGAACAACCCAGGAGGGCTTTAGGGCACCAGAGGAGGGAAAGGGTGCGTTTTATTTGTGTTTATGGTTTTGCTGTATAATGTATTAGGTACTGGATGCATGGGGATCTGAAGGCAGGGAGCGGAACTGATTGAACTCCTCTGCGCAGAGGGCAAACAAAGGGACAAAATTAGGTTAAGCTCTCATTGTCCTCAAAAGGTCCATGCAAGCGCGGTGTCATGACTCAGCATCGCCACATGTTGAGTGTTCGGTGTGAGACTGCGGTATTGCAAACTGAAGCAGGAAAACCTCAGACGTGGTCCCTTTCTTAATGCGATCTGCGAGTTTTGGTTAGCTCCCGGTGTCTGAGACCTAGGCTCCAGAAAGGGAAGGCAATACACGTCGGGAGCCCTGAGTGCCTGCAGGGACTCGGCTTGCAAGGCATACGCCTGCGTTTCACTTTGCCCTTTGCACCTTTCTCTTGCATGTGTTAAACTCATCCTCAGAGTTTAGAGAGACATAAAATCAAACCCTCAGTCTTCCTTAATGCTTCTCATCGAAAAACATTCACGATTTGGAAGGCATTAACGATGCTCCCTCTACTGGTCACGCTATTTGTGGACTGCACTTGTAGGGTCCGAGGGTCTGTGGGTCTGGTGGTGTGCAGCGCTTAGAAATGCAACTGCCCTACCTCAGATGGCTACTTCTTATTCTTGCTGCTCTTTGAAATACGAGCCGATGCATTTTTAAAGCTCCTAATTGATTTTGTACTGATGTAGCCAAAAGAGCTGCTAGCTGTTTGGACTGTTGATAATTACTTCAAAGCATGTCTTACCGCAAGAAATGTCATCCTTCTCCCCCACCTCCACTACATTTCCTAACCTGCTCGCTTCGTATTTCCCTTTGGTCTCCCACGTGCCTGCAGCAGAACGCCCGTTGGCATTAATTAATTACATGAGTCATAAATAGCTCCGGGCTTCTTACCAGAGGAGCCCAGCTTCAGCCAGCCACTGATGCATTCTAGCATGACCTTGCAAGGATGCGCCAGTTCCCTCCCAGCCCCCTTTTATATACATTATTTATCTTCTGCTCAGGGAGGCTGCCCTCTCGCAAAGTGGCTTCATTAACTTTTGCAGTAGGGTCTAAACGATGGGCTGTTAATGAATATGGCTGCAGTTAGGCAGGCTGGCTTGTGGGCGCCGTCCCCTTGTAGGTAGAGCCAATGTGCCGTGCACGTGTTTCCAGGCGGTGGGACTCTGCAATAGCTGTGTTGAGTGGCAGCGTTCCCACTTGGAAAGCCAACAAAGCACGGCTGCTGGTAGGAGGGCATCAAGTTGGAAAACTCAGGTTTCATTGCTCTCGTTCCTGTTGTGCAGCCACGACCAGCGCTGTCAGGCCAAAGGCTTTGCCAAACAGAGGGCAGGACCTGAGCTATTGGAGCACAGAGCACGATGGGGACGCTTTGGTTCTGCTGTTCCAGTCGGAGGCTCCCCCGTGGTCAGAGCTGGTGTGTGTGTGTGTGTGTGCAGATGCGCTGGCAGCACATGTTTGCTGATAGCATGCCTGCTTTACCCCAGGCTCCAGCTGGTATTTTGCTTTCAGCAGAACTAATCGGAATTTTATTTAATAATCCTTTGTTCTACCCGTTCCATGGAGTTAAACATACACTCCTATTTGTGCTAATAAATGGTTGTGCAGGCCGGTACCTTCCCACACTGCTCAGAAAATAGATCCTGTAGGATGAGTTGCGTTTGGGAGTTTAAATTACTTCTGTCTTGAAGAATACCCGTGAAGAAGGCTCCCTGGCCTAGCTGGTGCTGAAAGCCGAAGGGAGCATATGCCCCAACAGCTGAGTGATTTGTGTCTCCCACGAAAGTGCTAGCTTTAGCTTGGCTAGTCTAGTCCCAAGAAGCTGGGGATGCTCTATGAACCACTTCCTGTGGAGCAATATGTATTTCTTCTAGGGTGGCTAGGGGCTAGCTGATCGACTCCTTTGAACATCTGAGTCACATACCGAACCTTTGCTCTGGTCGGGAACCAAGTGGATCGTCTCTTGGAGAGCGGAGGGAGGGGGCAGCAATTCACGGCTGAAAGGCAGCGGCTGATCCTTCCCCATGAGAGAAGGGTCGGGCTGGGCAGGTGGCTGGGCCTCGGGGAGATGCTGGTTTGGCAGCCCCTCTGCCTTGCCTCCTCCCATGTCCTGGGCTGTGGCTGCGTGCCCTGCGCCGCAGCTGGCCGAGCGGCACAGCCCTGGCACAGAGGCGGCTGGGGCAGCTGCCTGTGTCTCCGGAGACGAGGCTTGGCTGCCTCCAGGCTTTTATTTATTTCGCTTAGTCTGTGGTGAATAAATAAAAATGCAAAGAATTGCGAAGGTACCACCTGGCCAAAATTTTCTATGATGCTTTTAAAGGAAAGAAAGGCTTACAGTAGGAAGAGAACCACCTGGACTCTCTCACTGGGTTAAAATGGAATGATTTTTGACTTGAGGTCTGAGGAGTAAAAGGGTGGTCTGTGCCACAGTCAAACAAGAGGGAAGCAAATTTTGAGGACAGAAAAAGATGAACCCCGCCGCTTGGCACAGATCTGTGCATTAACAGCTTACAAGATTAAATATTGAGGGAACAACTACTGAGGTACAACGGTGGAAAGCTGCACATCTTATGTCTTAGGGTATTAGGGGAGACTAAGCTGGGATGCAAGACTGGGAACTGGATCAGTGGAGGCACTGACACATGCTGCCGTGCCCTGGCCCAGCAGTGGGAGCAGAGCGTCCGGGCTGCAGAACTGCTCTGGGAGGGCTTCTAGGTCGGACAAAGTGTAATGCGATGAGGGTCCTTCTCTTTTGAAGCCTGCATACAGGCTATTAAATTATGGAACCATATCTGCTTTCACTTGGAGCAGGGGGAAAGTGCATTTACCAACTCATACACGGGGGCTAGCGGAGAGCTGATCATGGCAAACAAATCTGGTAGCGTTCCCTGTTATCATTTTTATCTTGCTGGGTGAGAATAGCGCAGTGGCTGTGGGGTGCAGCCGTTCAGTTTAAGGCATTAGATGCAGTGCCTGTATAGAGAGATACAATGAAAAAGAAAAATCTTGTCCTGGATAAGCCCCAAACCCACCAAGTGCTAAACAAATTAATATCTGCCCCTGTGTAGAGCCACCGTTACCAACCCCGCTGCAGATGAGGAGTGCTTCTTGTGTTCTGCGCCATCGGTACCCAGACCTTTTCTGTGTAACTTTTGTTAGTGAATTTAATGAGACAGAGTCTTTTCCATGTGTATTTTTAAGCTCAGGTGAAATCAAAGAATCCACATTAGGTGAGTTCAAGACTGCCCGGTGTTCGGAAAGAGTAAGAACATCTTGTTATCCTCAGTGAGGTGATAAGGGTATATATCCAAAGTAGGACGGGCAACTGGAACAGGTACCTAACGGGAGGTGGCTGCTTGGAAAGTTTAGAGTTAAAAAATACCAAACAAAAATCCACTGGGGTGAGAACAGACTGAATAAGAGATTGTGGTGCAACATCACTGTACCAGAAGTAAACCAGCGCTTTCCTCACCTTGGTTTTACAGAAGAATCAAAAGCAGAAATGAAAGACTGTGATGCCACTTTGCAGAGGAGAGGATTTTTGCCTTCGGTTCTGATCCTGCCATTATCAAGGGATACTGAAACAATCACGGGGCTTCAGCAGTGCACAATTAGAGCAACAGTGGGATGGGAGGATGTGACACTTGAGCAGATGAGACTGGAGATCGAAGTTTGTATGATCTTGGGGAAAAAGGAGATTAAATTGGGGTTCCCATGAAAACGCTTTCCTATGAATTATATTCTTCAGGAAAAAAAAAAAAAAAGCCTTGTTCACCTTATTTACATTCGGTGAAATGGGAATCTGAAGTGGCATTTGAAAAAGCAGACTAGACAAAAGAGGGAAAATACCTTTGTTGGAGCATTTGGGCCTTGGAGCAGAGCAATGGGGCGACATTGGAGGTACCGAGAGAAGGCTGAGATGCCTCACTGAGGAGAACGCAGTGCGGGAAGCGCAGGAGGTTTGTGCTAACTTCCCTGCATGCGACAGAGATCTGTTTGGTGACCTACCATGAGTGCTGCAAAAGGGAGGATTTGCTGAGAGGGTTATAAAGTTCCTGAATCCCCTTGCCCCTTCTGGGCAGGGCTGCCCGCCGTGTGCCATAGGAGAGCAAAGCGGTGTGCTGCTCTGTGCCCCCCGGCACCGCTGCAGTCCCCTCCAGCCCAGCAGCTCAGCCCTTCTGGAGGTGCTGTGAGTGTCTCTGCCTCCCACCCAGTGGGCATCCCGCCTCCAAGGCCGCTGTTCTGCCACCAGCCATTCGAGACAGCATCACCTCTTTGATCTTAAGAGGACAACTTTTCTCAGTGGAGCTGGCAGGGGTTGAATTACAGCGGCGCCTTAATAGAAGACAGAGACCCAGCACATTAAGTGCAAAAAAAAAAAAAAAAAAAAAAAGAACATATTGATTAGCAAAAGTCGGCAGATCATCCCAAAGATGCCGTGACCATTCTGCCGGATAGTTTCCCAGGTCTGTCTGAATTTACTGGCTCCGTAGCTGGGCTTCTCTTAGTGGTTTGGTGAGCCTGGCGAGTAGGTCACATTGATGGGAGCTCCTTGTCCTGGTATTCCCAGATGCGTCTCAAGCCTCCTGGCATCTCTGCAACAAAGCCAGAGCCCAGCTCTTAAAAACTGTTGCTGCTTTGGCTCTACTAGGCAGTGCTAGGAGCCACAGGGATGAGGCTTCTTTGGAGAAACACAGTGCTTGATTATTAATTTCCTTAAACAAGTTGTACTGTAAATCCCTGGTGTTTGAGGCATAGCAGGGTCTGGGAAGTTAGCAGAGCCTTTAACATGCTGGAGGTTTTTTTATTCTCTGAAAGACGTGTAAAAATCCAGTAACCTCCAAATGTCCCACTTGTATTTGTTTCTTAGTTTGCAGAATGCCTTTCACCATAGCAACTAGGGTTTGCTTTCCTCAAGCGCATGAATTTTCATGGATTTGTGGCAAGGGGGGGAAAACGGACCCAAAACCCTGAGCTAGAGCAAAGGTTTGGCAGTGGCAGGAGCATCTCTAGATTTGGCTTGTGAAGGAGGGGGGGCCCTGGAGGGAGAGGATCTCAGCTGAACAAAGGCCTGCATCTGGCCCCAAATAGCTTTACTTGCAAGAGATCGGGCCTGACAGATTAATTTAGACTATTGCTGAATGTCACCCGCCCCACTGCTGCATCACCCTCTGGCAGCTGAGGTGGCTTTGCTCCAGTTTTACAAAGCGCTGAGGTTTTGCGTGGCAGCAGTCAGAGGAGAAGGATCGGCTGCTTCCACATTCGCAGAGCTCGGCTGGAAACCCCGTACCCTTCCCACTCGTGGAGGTCAGGAGGGTGTTATGGACGGTATGAAGTACATTCCTCTTAGTTCTGCAGATGAAACCCAGCTGGGGAGAGGCAGGAAAATTGCACACATTAGTAGGAGGGAACAGAGCTCCAAACGATCTTGAGAAATCAGGGAGAAAGAAATGGGCGGCTGTGAACAAGGGCAGGTCCCAGGAGGGAGCGGTGGCATCGGTGCAGGACGGAGAACTGCCTCCCTCCCAGCTCCATGGACCGGGGTTTGGGTTACGGGGGACTGCTCCGGAGCACAAGCCAGCCGAGCGGGTCTGTGGAAATAAAAGAGTGAGGCAAATGTCTGACTGTGCTTAGCGCTCAGCCCCCAGCTGAAGTACTTGTCCTGTTTTGGGCACCATGGGTGGGTGTGAAGAGCCCAGAAGGCAACAATAAGATAATCGGAGGCTAGAAAATGCCTGCGAGCTGAGACTGAAAGACTCAGAGTTGTTTTGAGGCTAATAAAGGTAAGGAGGATAACACATAGCAAAAACGTGAAGCATGTGAAAACTTTTCCAGTAGTGGATACTCTGTCCTCCACGCTCCAATGGTAGGGCAAGAAATAACAGGCTTACATCGCAGCGAGAGGTTCAAAGTAGGCATTAGGAAGATCTTTGTAATGGGAAGGATAATGAAGCACTGTCCTAGAGGAGCAGGAGAAGGGGGGGTCTGGGTTCTTTGGAGGGAGCAGGGATGCGAGTCCAGGATCTGCCAGCAATGAGCTCTTCCTGCCTTGGGGAAGGAGGGGATGGTGGAGCCGATGACCTTCTTTTGGTCCTTTCTTCAGCGTGTTGCTTTATGATTACTGTGTGAAATACATGCAAACCACCCATGAGATGGCATTCGTGAACATACCAAAAGCTTCTTGGCGTTTATGTGGCATTTACTTTGGCTCAGTAAAATAAAAATATAAAAAAGAAACCTCCCGTCATATACACCTAGGATCTTTCTCCCCAAATTCCGTTCGTGCCCCTTGGTCTTAGATTGGTGGTGCTTTTTCCAGATAGAGATGGTTATATTGTTATTGCTTTCTGAGGGGTGGCACCGGTGATTGAATCAGAAGGGCTTTTCCTGTGTCACGAGGAGATGCCCCTGACTTGCATCCCGTGTTGGGCTCGTGCTAACCCATGATGCTCACTTGTTTGTAATTTCAGGTCTTGGTGGTTCATGGCAAAGCTTGTGGATATAAATGACTCGAGTAGTAGCAAGCTGAAAGCGAACGATAAAGGAGGTAGTGCTTTGCTTATGATACAGATCAGCTGCGCTCCCAGAAGATAGGCCGCTGGGACTTTTATGGCCAGATTTTCTCCCTCCCAAAGTTGGCATGCTTTATTCTTCCTTGGGGAAATGAGGTGAAAGGGACTCTGCTGCTGCTTTTTAAAACCCACCAGAGGTTGAAAGAAAACGAGAGGGGAAAGGCTGTTCCTTGCATGATTTGGGTGGAAGGACTCGATGCTATATCAGTGATGGAGAGACACTCCAGAGCCAGCTGCGCGCTTGCAGAACAAAATAAACCATCCGCGTGCGCCCGCCGAGCCTTGCGGCTGATGCTTGGAGGCCACGGCGCAGGCAGCGTGCTCGTGGTGACGTCCAGGGTGACGACTGCCTTCCCTTCCTAGCCCTCGCTTCCACCCTCGCCTGGTGACTCTGCACCATGTCTTAATCCTGTAATGCCTCTGAGGTAATGGAAGGCATTGGATGCCTGGCCAGCGGTCCTTTAAAAAGCCATGAAAAGGAAGCAGCTGCTAATTTGGAGAGGAGGCGGGGAACTCCGGGAAGAGCCGCCTCTCTGGATGAGTGCCTGCCTACCTGCTTTTCCTACACTCCTCGTGCGTTATTGCTGGCAAGCTTCCAAGCACAATTAAACCTCTGACAGATAATCATTGGCGGGGTGGTGTCCAGCGTGAATAATACAAGAATCAGATATTTCTTTTTTTGGCACCAAACTGTTTCAGAAAACATATTTTGGAAGTTGAGAATGGAAGAAAAAACCAAAAATCTATTAATTGGAACAAATTCCCCAGATCTTGACACGTTGCCCAGTTGTGTCTCATCTTCTGGGAGCTGCCAGGGGATGTGATTTGGGGTTTGTCTGTTGTAATTTGGGGGAGCTGAGGTCGCAAATGGAAAGGGTTTTTGTGCGTTTCACAGGACGAGGAAGAAGGAGCTCTGCCAGCATATGCTGCAGCCTGGGAACTGGGGCAGCCTGTGCCCTTCTGTGGTGTGGAGGTAACAGCCTTCTGTAGACCATTGGGGCTGTCAACAGGGAGGTGTTGGGAGCATAAATCCACAAAGACACAACAGGGCACAGGCAGGCTGGCCCTTGAGGGTTCCTCTTTTACCAACAGCTTCTCATTGCTGAACAGTGTTCGTGAGTCTGCTGAGGAGCGGCAGATGAGCTGCTCAGACCCGAGAGGTCCTGCCAGGTCTGCGTGGGTCGCAGGAGCGGGGTGCGTTATGGTGGGATCCCAAAAGCAGGATTGGAGGCTGTGGTTTGTGCAGCAAAGGAGATGAATCAGAAGAGCTTTGATGGACAAAGTTTGTTGGAGTTCAGTGGATTCTCCTTAGAGTCTGTCAGTGTTTCTGAGTGTTACTTTCACATTTATAATATTTTTTTTAAAATTTTTCATCTGTCCATGTTTTTTACCATCAGGAACTTTTCCTCTGTCAGTCCTTTTTGCTTAAGGCTGGTACCAGCTCTGTAACGCAGCAGTTTGCCAAAGACTCGTCGCCTTCCCTGCTGTAGCTGGCATGGGTACCGCAGTTGTGCTTTAGCCAGATGATTTGGAAGAGCGATTGTTCTCTGCTCTTCTGCAGTGTTTTCTGTCCCAAGCTGTGGATGCGATATACAGGCATTAATTCAAATGTATCATCCCATATGAGATGGAAAAATAGCCTGATGTTTATTTGGGCAAGTCGCAGCCCATAAGTCTGATCCTGTCTGGGTCCTTCCCCTCCCTTGCAGTGTAAGATAGCACAAGAAGGGCTTGGGGCGTTGGGGTCATCTTCTGCTGGGAGTACCGCCAGGAATATCCAAGGAAGGGTGTGGAGAGTCTGAAAACAAACAGGTTTCATTGCTTTGTGTTGGGGCATCTCTTCAGAAAGGCCGCTTAATTTTTCTCCATGCTTGTCGGCGAGCGCCTGGGATTTTGTTTGCTTCTTCCCTTCCCCGGAGGGGATAACAGCACCGTAGCATGCTGATTTCCCATGGAAAGCAACCTCCCGTCCCTCCCGGCTTTCCGAGTTCATGCCTTCATTCAGCACTGCTCCAGATCAGGACATGCTGGGGGTAGTGGCTGCCGCCGGGCGAGCTGGTGACTATTGTCACTGTGTGCAGAGCAGATGAAGCTGTAAAGCCTGCGGCTCCTCTGAAGCTTGACTTTAATCTCCTGGTTTGAGCTCTCTCCGCGCTGCTGTCTGCTGCTGGACCCCAATTCCCGGCATCATCTTGCATGGCCACAGCACTGGGTTGCCTATCAAAAGCGATCCTCCTGCACGCATTCTCCCATGGAGGCAGAGGCAAGTGGTGCTCAGCCTGTCCGCATGCCTTCCTGCGAGGGATCTTTTGGTGGATAAACACCTTCAACCCAGGTGAAAGAGAGGAGAAGGGATTGCTGGCGTCCTGTCCTCAGCATGGACTCTGCTGCAGGGACGACAGTGAGCTCATCCGCAGCCATAGGTTCCTGGAGCTGCAAGCTTCTTCTTTCCCGCGTCTCCAAAGTTGCTAATTTTTGTGCTTGTTCCAGATACGGAAAACGGGACCCCCCCAGCTCCCTGCTGAGGGCAGCCGGGTTTCTTAGGCTGATTGGTCACAGGCTAATGACATTACATGCCTCCATTCGCCCGCAGCGCTGATTCACCAGGGACAGTTTTGTACTGTTAATCTATAATACCCCTACCCTAAGGCACTGCTTTCTGTGGCTGGAGTTCACAACAGAATGAGCTCCCCCTGCGCTCCCCACTGGCTGGGGGCGTATATCTATATTTGTGTGTGTGCGCATGCATTTTATCCTGTGATAATGCTGCTCTTTGGTGGTAGTTTCTAATTGCAAGGCATTGCAGTGAATTGTTGTTCCCTTGGCATTTCTGGTTGGAGCTGTTGGACTTTTTATTAATTCAGGATGGGTCCTTTTTGGCTGACTACCGTAAACGACGTCAGGCTTTAAAAACTGATCAATAATCCTGATGGTAGCAGCAAAATCCAGGCCAGGTGGCGTGAGTGCAAGCCAGAGATTACGTGAAGGAAGTTTTAAATACCTCTTACTCCCTTCCCTTGTCTGGACTTATTTTGTCCTCCCGCTGCCCAGTGCCTCTCCAGGCGAATCCATTAATATTTCTCATGCTTGTTGAGCCCGTGACAGGTGATTTAAAAGCACCGGTTTGTGATGGCATCTCCGCTCTTCATAACCAGAGCTGAAACGCGCCGCTGCTGTCCTTACGTGGATTAGCGCCGTGATTTATTACTGTTGTTTCCAGGTTTGAACACAAAGGTGCCGTCTCATTCTGGGAGGGTTGTCTGCGGGAAGCGAGCCCCCGAGGATGGCTGCTTGACAAATACCCGCGCTCGGGAGCACAACATCATTTAGACACACGTTTATAAACTGCTTCATCAAGGAATCGTCCTCTTTTGCATTTGTTTCTACAGTGCTTCGGTAAAACGTACTTTACAGGCTTGGGCAAAAGGGGGAAAAATGCAGAGAAGAGGCATCCTGGGTTTGATCTGCTGCTCTGCCTTTGATAAGGAAGTTGTTGTGGTTGGGGGGCTGAAGTTTGTACTAGCATTTTTGGCTCAGGTTTGCAAGGAGCGAGCGGTTTGATGTGTGACTCTTTCTTTCCCAAAACAAGTCTTCAGCCTCTGTCTTCCTTCAGAAAATGATCGTCGCACCCCAAGGGAGACCTGCTGTGTAATTTGTGAGTAATAGAGGGGAACGGACCTCGGAGGAAGAAGGGACGCCAACATCTGAACAATATTGTCTTAAATGAGAGAAATTGGGATGTTAGAAATGACAGGCATGCTGCTGGCTTTTCCTGGCTCAGAATAAGTGACTTTGGGGGAGAAAAGCTTTGTTTCTGGGAGCTACCGCAGGGCTGCCTGCCTTTCATCGTTACCTGCATGGTTGTGTCCTGAGACCTGGCCCCCAGAACGGAGAGGGAGAAGGAGGAGCACTTGCCCACGTGGGCCTATGGTAGTTTCAAGCTGACATGTGAAATATGGGTTATCCATGGGCCAGTACGCTCCCTCCCTCGGGGGCTCATGGCTTTCAGGGAAGGGGGCATGACTGCAGTCCCTGCCATCCCCTGCAGGTCCTGGGATGCTGCTCCCAGGAGGATGCCGTGTCCTTCTAGGCATCCTCGCTGAGCCATCTCTGAGCCTTTGGCTGCGGTTTGAAAGGCAGGGCACGTCTCTGGCACGTTTGCTTAAGAGGTGCTGGGTCTGGGGTTAAAAGTTAACAATGCTCTTTCCTTATTTGGTTCTAATTTAATTTGGGAAGGCAGCAGGGAGACAGAGGGCACTTAGTCTGGTAAGTGCTGTTCCCTTGATGGGAGTTAGTAGCTTGCACGGTGTGCGTGGTGTTGACTTCATAAGCTGACCTTTACCTCCATCAGGTTCATTTTCATTTACAATATTTTTAAAAATCCCAACCCCCAACCTCTTATTTATTCTTTAGGCAGCGAGGACATAAATCCTTCGGCGTGTTTGGATTTATAGAATTACTGCGCTTTTGCTGAGCCTCACGTCCCACTCCAATCAAATGACACGGCTTTCAGTAACTGTGCGGGTGATTGCGTTTTTCCTCCCCCCCACCTCCCTCCTAGCCGCTCCTGATCCGCACCTCCTCCTGCTCCCTGCAGCCTTTCTGGGGAAAGGTGGGCCCTTGGCACCCATGGGAAGGGACAGGAGGGGGACTAGGCAAGTCTTAGGGTTCTCAGCATTTGGCCGTGAAGCGGAACAACCTCCAGGTATCTTCTTTCCTGGCCCAGAATAAAAAAATGCTGAAATGCTTTTATAGGAGGCATCTCATCAGCTGTGCTACAGGCCTCCTCCAAAACCGGAGCATTTCCGTGGTGGCTAGGGAGAGGGGGGAGATATAAATATCTTTCTCAGCTCTGCTTGGCTTCTCCCCAAGATAAATAGAAGTGAAAGTCAAAAGTAGAGGCTTGGCCTTCTGAAATCTCTTCCCGAGCCCCTGGGGACCTGAGCGCAGGACTCTTTCATGATGGGAAAGCAGCTCCCAGTGTTTCAGGGGTCTTGGAGGATGATGTTTGAGGGGTCTTCCTCCCCACTGCCCGAGGCAGATCTTGGCCCTACGGTGGCTCAGCTGTGATCCCCATGCCTGGCGTCCAGTGGCTTCTGTCATGGGAAGCCTCAGGGAGCAAAGGAGCATCAGTGAGATGACGGCTTGAAACGAGAGCAGAAAAAAATGTCTGTGGTCGTCCTCTAAATCTTGTAGCATGTTTACTCTCAGAAAGTACAGCTGCATTACCAAAAATCAATAGTTCTGGCAGTGTTCTCCCTGGGAAACACACACGCACTCGGACACACGGGAGGTGGTAGGTCTTAAAAAAGCCAAGGGAATACAAAGTGCTTTGGTACAAGGGTTTTGCTTCACTTTTAGCAGTGTACAAATGGAGGGCCCTTGACCTGGGCCGCGTCTTCTGGGACTTTCTGATTGTCTTTCTTGTCCGATGTGCCTGAGGCTGTGTGAGGCGAGAGGGGCTGGGGCAGGCTTTGTCACTTTAACTAATTTTGGCTTTGAAGTACATGTGTTTTGTAAGAAAAACAGGTTGTGGTGTGCAGAGATAATATAAGCAAGTATTTGAAAGACTCTTCCTTTGGCTGTTTTGTGTAAAGTTTTGACTTCCAGGGCTGCTGATGGGACCGACACATCCCAGCGTTTCATTTGTTTTCTTCATGTTTGCAGAGGCTTCATTCTACAGAAATAAATGCATCTCATCCCCATTCTCTTTTAAAAAAAATACTTTTCAAATCCTAGTATCTCCTTGCTTGCCAGCGCACCTACCACTCCCTCCATTAGGAATGGAGAGAAGTTATTTCTGTTTTTCCTGGGTGGAGCGTGCTTTCTGAAGGAAAGGGGTGTCAATATGAATGACCAATTTTGACAGAGACGGGTGTTAAGGTTTGAGGTGAGTGGGCACACTGGAAATCATCCTCCCTTCTCAGATCACCCAAAAGAAAAAGAGAAAGGAGACCAGCCCCTTTTTACTACCATCTCTTATTAATGAGACATTTTATCCTAAGTCCTCTAACATGAACTACGCAGGCTTTTGGGAACATAATTAATCTTTAATTATATAAATCTTTAATTGTATAAAATGGAGTTTGTATGGCTGTAGTCGTTTCTCTTCTCTCTTTTCCTCCTCTCCTTCTCTGAGATGCTCCCTTAGCACAACTCCTTTTCAGCAGGGTGCCCAGCTTTAGGGCAGTGGCTGCACGGAGCCACGGATGCAGCATCCCTTGAGGCCGGGCTGCTCCCGTGGGGCCTCTTGCTGGGATGGGGACCTGCACGACCCCCATGGCGAGTCGCCTGGTTCCTGCTGAGTTCAGAAGAACCGGCAGCAAGTTGCGGCTTAATATGAGCCTGAGCGATTAGCAGCGAATTACTTTGGGCCCTGTCGCAAAGTAAGTCCTTGGGCCTGGGTCTTAAGGGACAAGCGTCGCCCCAAAGGCAGGATGAGCTGCAGGGAGGTGCAGGTGAGCTGGAGGCTGCCCACCACCTCTCCTGAGCAGGCACGCTGTGACTAAATGGTCTGGCACAGAGAAACCCGGTTCTTCGTGGTGTTTGTGCTAACCCAGCTGCTTTTTGCAGAAGCAGCTTGAGGGTCGACTGCCCGTGCTGCCACGCAGGCAGGTCCGGGGAGGAGGAGGTGGTCCCTGGCAGGTGGGCTGCTGGCAGCAAGAGCTCCGCAGCACGTCTGGCTGCAGCTGCAGCCATTTCAAACTGAAGCAGGGGCTTAGCAATCGCTGAGAGCTGGCTCGGCACGCATAAATACCCCTTCTCTTCAGAGATGCTGTTCTGACTGTCGTGTGTTGATGAGGAATTGCTGGCCTCAGCCAGATCCTGAGTGGAGAGTTGTCGGGGTGAGCTGGCAGCCTGGAGCAGGGGCTGGATTCACCACGGCGCCTGACGTCTGGTCTGCGGCCCAGGTACCTGGGCTGTGCTCCCCGGCCCAAGCCCTGCTTGCTCTGCCGTGAAGATGGGCAGGGAATCACTTTCCCTTAAGGCACTTTTCCTTTGTGGAGGAGTGACAGCAAAACCAGGAATTGTCCTGAAAGCAACCTGGCTGGTCCCCTTGCAAAAAGGGCTGTTTGCAAAGTAGAATACCCTTGGGAGAACCAACAAAAGAGCAGTCCTGCCCAAATCAGCACCAGGCAGAGCCAAATGCCTTTTTGAAGGAGGTGAAGTACAGCCTTTCAGATGCTAACCAGGTGTTTGGGGGTTTGATCATTCACTGTATGTAGGAATTGGTGCACCTTTGGCTGTAGGAGGGTGTGTTGTAATTAACGCATCCCGTTAATGTTGGTAATGTGCCCTCTGTAATGGTGGAAGGGCTGTGCAACTGTCTTGAGCCTGCCACTGTCTCGAGCCAACACCTGCAGGGACAGATAGAAAATTCAGTAGCAGACAGATGGAATGGACATTTTGGAGATCTCCACGCTGGGGAGATGCCACTGCTCAAGCCCTCAGTTGCTCACAGTGCTCACATTAAGCGGAGTTTGGAAATCAGCATCTCCACTGAAAAGCTTTTCCTAAGGCATGACTGATGTTTCCAGGTAGAGCAATTTCCTGCGTCTTAATGGAAGGGGAGGAGCACTTTACGCTTGGACACGATGCCTTGCTAGCAATCACACTGAACTTCCCCCTAAGAAAGTCTGATGCTATTTTTTTGGTCTGCTTCATAGATTGGATTAATCAGCAGACACGCCCTCCGGGTCCCGGAGTTGGCTTGCTTTCATTAATTTGCACTCAAATCTTTGCTGAACAAAGACGGATTTGTTGAACAAAGCCGGGTCAGTGCTGGGATGAAGAGCCGTGTGCCTCCAGCCTGCTAGTTTGAATTAGGACTGAGCCGTAACTGTAAGTCGTACGTCCTGGCCTCAATCCTTGCTCCTGCGGAGCCTGCGACCTCAAGAGCCACCCCGAGGTGGTGGCCTTCGGGGCGGTGAAGAGCCTGCCCAGGCTCCCTAAATGAGCCACGGTCAGAAAGCAAGGCAGGGAAGGTTTGAGCAACTGCTGCTGTAGATAGTGAGAGGTGTTCATTTCATACCGTTTGCTTTAAAGGCTAAGTGCAGTCTCCAGGGGGGAAAACAATTTAAAGAATAGTTTTATTAAAGGCAAAACAAGTCTATGAGTAGAGGCTTTTTGCAGGGCCGGCTCTTGCGAGAGATCTGTGGACCAGCTGCAGGCTGCATTTCTCTAGGTGCCCCTCAAATGGTTTTTCTCCTCTCTTTCAGCTCTTCGAGAACTTCTACTTCGGAGAGGTGCAGCTGGATTCGGTGCGTCTTTCCCAGAGGTTCTCCTCGGACGCCTCTGGCTACTACGCGACATCTGGGCAGCTGACCTTCTCCTGAAGCAGCACTGCAGCTGCCGCAGCGGCTCCGCTCGTCGGTGAAACGTGCTTTTATAGAACGTGAATTTTGGACAGAAACCCAGGAACTCCAGGCAGGGGTGCCTCATGACTCCTCGAAAGCGCATTGCAGCTGGGAACCACGGCGTTTCCCACAGCTTTTCCTACGCGTATTGCCTGCCCTCCCTTCAAGGGGGAACCAGAGTCCTTCCTCCTCCTTTTCCTATTGGTAACCAAAAATGTCTCAAAGTTGCCTGTTTGATATCTGTCACCTGTTTGTTTTCCAAGCAAACAACTAGAAAAAGGGGTGCAGGTGGCTTTTGAGGAATCACCGATGTTGAAGCGTGGCTTTATTTCAGAAGAAGGAAGGTTATTCTTAAAAAAAAGTATTTAAAATCCAAGAGAGCTCCCCGGAGCACGATTTAACGATATTGAGGTCAGGCATTGCTTGGATCTCCAGCAGCATGCCTGTGTGATGTAGATCTCCAAATAAATTAATTCCCTTCAAAAGCAAAGTGTTTATCTCCTGTTGCATTGATAGTTTCTGTAATTAAACTTCCAGCACACAACTATGTTAATAAGAAAGCATTTAAGGTAAGAGCCTTTTCTGATGACCCTTTCGGAGCGCGTCAAAAAACATATGCCTCGTAGGTGGCTTCTCCATTGAAAGAAGAGCAAAGCTCTTTGATACCATTGTGAATCCTTCAGAGATCTGAAGATGACTGTTTTTTTCTTGTAAATCTCCCTGTTCGGTAAGAACAGCGACATGGGCTTTCAACTCACTTGAGGATGAACGCTTTGAAAAATGGAAGATGCTGGAGTTCAGTTGTTTTGCAACAAACTGGTGGTGGCAGCAGCTGCTACTGCCCGTTCCTAGTTTCTGCCATGAACGTGGAATTGCGCTGTCGCCGAGGCAGAGAGCGTGTTTGCTGGGGACAGGGCTGCTCCGGCAGCACCCGCTGGCACTAGCGATCATTTTAAGAGGTTTTCATCCCGTTTCCTCCCTCCTGGAGTGAGCCAGCTGCATGGCCGTGCCTGACTGCATGCACAAAGAGCGGTGGGAGGCGGTCAGGATTCGGGGTGGCTTTCCTTTTTTCCCCGAATGTGTTGCCGGTTGGATTTCCAAGACCAAATTGCCTATCTCTGCTTGCAAGCCCGCCTGCTAGGAAATCAAATCATCTGTGGTTTTTGCTGGTTGCCCTTTACCCTTGGGTCTGTGCTTGTACCCAGTTACAACCATTGGGCTTTTTGTCTCCGCTTTTCCTTGCAGCTGAACGCCTTTGTGCTCTCCAAGCGGAGGAGGAAGGGCCGCCTTCGAAACCATTCACTCGGCGAGCAGAGCACCGGCGCGCTCGCTGGCAGCCCGATGCGGGGAGAGCACTTAGCACCAGTTGCTGTCATCTTTCCACCAGCCTGAAGAGGTACTTGCCGAATCTCATCAGCCGCCCAAAGAACAGACCTGGGAGCTGCAAGCACAGCCACCAGCCGCGCCGCCGGCCGCAGGAAGGGGAGATGCACCTCGGAAAGCTTCTGCCTGCTGGGGTTTTAACAACTCTCACCAGGAAGCCGGGCGCTACGGGACGTGGGGTGCTGTTTGCACGCTAATTTTCCTTAACAGGGCACTGGCAGCATTTCTGTCACACTTGCTTTCCTCCCTTGTCACTTAATACTGGCGATTCCGCTTTCTCCTTCTCCATTGAGGTGGACTTACAGTCTTCCCACCCCCCTGACGTGCGAATAGCATGGAGGCAAACAGGGCTTTTCTACAAAGATGAGGATACTCCTCCGCTTCCCGCTAATGTAGCCATGTTTTAATGACAATTAGTTCTGCCACCGCTTGGAAGTTGGTTGAATTTCGGCGGTAAGCGGCTTACCCCCACTGCTTTAGCCTGGCACGGCTAAATTCATTTCACACCTCCGTCCCCGGACAGAATTAAGGGTTCTGGTCTGTTCCTCTCATCCGTGGAGTCGCAGGTTAGGCTGTGATCCAGCAAACCGTCGTGCTTGTGCTTAAATTTACGCCTCGCTTGATCCTCTTGTGTAACGTTAAGCACGCACGTGAGTGTGGTGGAGTGGCAGCTCCCCTTTGCCGGTAGCGCTTTTGAAACGAAAATGCTTATTATATAAATGAGAGGGGCGGCGTTGGGCGTTGTATCCCCTTACCCTTACACAAGGGAGCTACTCGCGTAAATAAAACACACCTACTGCTTTTCGGGGGGTCGGGGCCAGAAGAAAATGTGCCGTGGATGGATTCCCCAAGGGCTTTCCCCTTTTCTGTCATAATTCATAAATATAATTAGAACAGTTTCATACCGAGTATGATAAAACTGTGTTTTATGCTTGGCCCTGCAGCGATGACTTAAAATCCCATTAAACCAGGCAGCGTTTGCGAGAGACAACCTAACTTTGCCTAAAACTTGTTAAAAACCAAAACCTGCGGCTCTGCTTCTTTCCCCCGTCCAGGTTGCGTCGCAGACTGGCCGCCCTGCTTGCAGATCCCCACCTCCGTATGGCGCAGAGGAGGAAGAAAGTTGTTTTATGCCCTGGTTTGGCTCGGCATCAAGCCTCGCTGGAGCCCAGATGGGGAGCGCGGCTCACCGTTAACCGTCAAGTTGAAAATACCGTCGGTTTTTCTTCGACGCAACGCCTGGAAGTCGTATTTCCAATTGCGGCGGCCTCGCTTTAGGGTGAGCATTGCTGCTTCAGGGACAACAACTCCTTTCCTTGCAGGGAAAATAAAAGCTCTGTGTGTGTGGCTGGGTGCTCCCCGGTTGCAGCTGCGAAGGAGCAGCGGGGGCGCAGGGCTCCGCGCCCCCGCTGCTCCTTCGCAGCTGCAACCGGGGTGAAGTTGTCACCGTCCCAAGCGTCCGGAGAAGCAGCTCCATGCCCACCCTGCCTTCCCCTGGCTGAGAGGAGGCGGAAACCCAAAAGCAGTGATCCAAAACCTGCCTGTCCCGCTCTGCACCTTCCCCAGAGCCCCCAAAATGCTGCACGGGGGTGGCTGAGGGATGGGGACCGCAGGGTGGGCATCGCGGGGACCGGGGGTTGGAAGATGGGGGAAAGGAATTTGGTGGGGATGCAGCGTGGGGGCATGGCAGGGACAGGGAGTGTAGGATGGAGCAAGCAGGAGGATTGGGGGGCAGGAATGGGGACAGGGCAGGGACCAGGGATGTGGGATGCAGGATGGGGACAGGGCAGGGACCAGGGATGTGGGATGCAGGATGGGGACACGGCAGGGATGGGATGCAGGATGGCAACAAGGCAGGGACCAGGGATGTGGGATGCAGGATGGGGACAGGGCAGGGATGGGATGTAGGATGGCGACAAGGTAGGGACCAGGGATGTGGGATGCAGGATGGGGACAGGGCAGGGATGGGATGCAGGATGGCAACAAGGTAGGGATCAGGGATGTGGGATGCAGATGGGGACAGGGCAGGGACCAGGGATGGGATGCAGGATGGGGACAGGGCAGGGACCAGGGATGTGGGATGCAGGATGGGGACAGGGCAGGGATGGGATGCAGGATGGGACAGGGAGGGACCAGGGAGGGTGTGGGATGCGGGATGGGGACAGGGTAAGCACCAGGGATGCGGGCCGGGGGTGTGGCTGGTCCGGGGGGTTGCGGGCCGGGGCGGGGGCTGCGGCCGGGCTGGGCCGTGCCGGCGGCTCCCCCGCCCCGGTGCCGGCGCGCAGGTGCGGCGGGCGCGGCGCAGGCCCCGCCCCGGCCCCTCCCGCCGGTGCCGCCCGGTGCCGCCCCGCGGCCGCACTCGCCGCCGGCGCCTCCCCGTGCGCGCCGCTCCGCTCCGCTCCGCTCCCGCCGCCCCGCTCCCCCCGGCGCTGCGGCAGCATGCGGGTCTGCGGCGGGCACCGCGCCCTGCGGGCCCCGCGGGCCCTGCTCGCCCTGCTCGCCCTGCTCCTGCCCGCCGCCGCCGGCCCCGCCGCCGGCCCCGCCGCCGGCCCTGGCCCCGGCGCGGCGGGGGAGAGCCCCGGCAATTTCATGGAGGACGAGCAGTGGCTCTCCTCCATCTCCCAGTACGGCGGCAGGATCAAGCACTGGAACCGCTTCCGAGACGTGAGTCCGCGCCGGCGGGGGGGGGCGGGGACGGACGGGACCGGGACGCGCCGCCGGGCACCGGGAGCCCCCTCCCCGCCCTCCCCGCCCCGCCGCTGCGGCTGCCGCAGCGCGACCCGGGCCCGGCCCCCGGCTCCGTCGCAGGCTGCCGGGGATGCTCGGTGCTGCCTGCATCCCACCGCCGCCCGCCGCGGCCGTGGGCGGCTGCTGGCCCCGGTACCCGGGGGGTGGTGCCCGCGGGAGCCCCGCCCCGCCCCCCGTCCCCGCCGGCCCCGGCTCCGCCCGGCCCCGTGCCCATCACCACCCCATCCCCATTGCCACCCTGCCCATCGCCAAAGCAGCGTGACTGATGCCAAGGCCACCGCAGCCAGGGCTTGACGCCAGAGCCAGCCTCCCCAGGGCCCCGGGGGTGCTGTCCCCTGCACCCTGTCCCCCTGCGCCGCAGTGGAGCCCGGGTGGAGGCGTTGGCAGGCCCTGCCTGCCCTTGGCGGGCAGCGGGGAGGGCTGCGTGGTGGCCTCAGCCCCGCGGTGACAGCTCGCCCGGGTCAGGGCACTGATGCCTTCCTGGAGTCCCCATCCCCAGAGCCCCCCAGGGTGCTGCAGCTGGGGCTGGCCCTGGCTCGGTGAGGTGGGGGTCCCTGGGGATGGGGGGACAGGGCAGCAGACCCAAGGTGGGGAGGGTGAGGATGAGGATGCGGAGGCTGCTGGAGCGATGGCAGGTGACCTGGTACATTCGGCTCAGCATCCAATAACCCCTTGCTTTTACACAGCCCTTCCTAACGGCCTCAATGGCATTTAGTGCCCATCCTTAATTTTATGGGGCAGTCGGGGATTTTTCCTGGGCTCATTTTACCACCCTGCCCCCAGGTCACCCCCAGCTCATGTCCCCCAGGGCGGGGGCACGGGGCTGCATCCCCAGCGGGGCTGGCTGGGGGGCCTGCGGCAGCCGAGCAAGGAGGGGGCACCTGCCAAGCCGCCCCCCACCCCGTGCTGGCCCCTCCAGTCTTTGTTCAAGTGCGCGCTCGGGTTCACCTTGGCAGCAAGGATGTGCTACTGGGGGAGGTGGGCAGGGCAGGGGGTACCACCCCGCCCCCAAATAAACTGTCCGGGGAGACAGAGCATGGGCAAGGGTGCAGGGGATGGGGTAAACACCTCCCCGGAGACCCCTGCCAGCAAGGTAGCCTGCTGGCCAACGCCAGCGCTGGGCATTTGGGACCTTGGCTGGCTGCGGATGCTCGAGGGGGAGCACATGCTGGGCATCCCTAGGGGGCTGGGGGCTGAGGACCCCACCCTGGGCGCTGGCAGCACCCGATAGCAGCAGGCAGGGGGCCCGCTCAGCTGTGCTGCCGGGCCGGGGGGGCTGCGGCCCTGCCAGTGGTTAGTGAGGATTAATAACCAAACCCCTGGATTTGTGGGGGTTTCGGCCCAGCGGCGCTGGTAGGGGGGGAGCGTGACCCACCGTGCAGCAGGGAGGAGGCCGGCAGCCGTGCCGAAAGCCGCGCCGCAGGGAGCTGCCGGGCGCCGCAGTGTTACTAATCACGGCACGGGAACGTGGGCTATCGATTGCGGTGCAAACGTCGCTGCGCCGGAGCGAGAGACGTCCCCTCCAGAGCTGCCGCCCGCGCCGCCGCTTCCAGCTGCCATCCAAAACCCTGCCCGCCCTCCCCAGGGTGGTAGCTGGGCTCCTGCCGTGTTACTGTGAAACCCACCCCAGCGATGCTGCCCACCAGGAGGGTTTGAGTCCCCATCGCTCCCTCCACCCCCCCCCCAGCCCCAGGATGCTTTTGGGGCCCTGGGGGAGCAGCTCTGCCTCCCCAGGCAGTGACATCCATCTTGGCCCACTCCCTCCAGGCTCACTATTGAAAAACTGGGGTGGCCGCACGAGGACCATCACCCCATGAGGATCCTGGTGGGGCCTCGCCAGGCCCCCGGGGGGGGGCTTCCTCCCCCCATCCCTATTTTCACCACCCCCACGGTCCCTTCCCGCTGGCCAAGGGGTGATGGGGAAGGGTTTCATCCTGCACAAAGGCTCTCCAGGATTACAGGAGGTGGGGGAGCATCTTGGTGGTGGGCACCGGTGGCACCTGGGGCCGGCGATGGGAGCGTTGGGCAGCTCAGAAAGTCGGGGTGCTCAGCTGGCACAGGGTGCCCGTCACTGGGGGCTGGGGCTGGGAGCAGAGGGGCTCCAGGCTGCGCCAGGGCTGCCAGCGGGCACTCACGCACTCTCTCTTTCTCTTTTTTTTGGTGTCGGTTGGGCCATCTCACCGCCGCGCTGCTAGGAGGTGGAGGTGAGTTTTGGGCTGCCGGTGCTGCCTCGCCCTGGCAGCAGCCCGCTTTGGGGGGACGCTGCTCCCCACCCCTGCTTGCTCCCCTCCCGGCATGGGGGGTCCTGGGGGTGCGGGTGCGATGCACATGTGTGCGGGGGGACCCTCACTGGGCTGGTGGCCCCAAGCGGGGCGGTGGCACGCCTGGCCCGGTGTCACCCCACCACCTGCGCTCATCCAGGCTCTCCCTGCTTTGCAGGACGACTACATCAAGAGCTGGGAGGACAACCAGCCCGGGGATGAAGGTACCGCGGGGGCGGCTTTGGGATGGGGCGCAGGGGGCTCAGTGACAGCCAGCATCGAGGGGGGGGACGACACACTTTCTGCCTGCACCCCCCTGGGCTTTTCCCTTCCATTTGGGAGCAGCGGCAGGGCCGGTGCGTGCCGGGAAGTGGCAGCTGGTGCCGAGGCAGCCTCCCAGCTGCAGCCTGAATGGTGCTTTGTGTGGGGCCGGCTGGCGGCCAGCGCCGGTGGGGCTCCCCGGGGGGTCCCTGCCTGCCCCCCCCACCTGCCCCGGCCCCTCTTTGCCCCCCCAGCCCTGGACACCACCAAGGACCCCTGCCAGAAGGTGAAGTGCAGCCGGCACAAGGTGTGCGTGGCGCAGGGCTACCAGCGCGCCATGTGCATCAGCCGCAAGAAGCTGGAGCACAGGTAGGAGCGCGCCAGGGCTGGGGCCGAGCTGCTGGCTGGGGGGGTGTGTGGGGGTGTGTGGGGGGGTGTGTGGCCAAACCAGGCGCTCAGCACTGTGCCCCCCCACGCCTCTTGCCCCACGCAGGATCAAGCTGCCGGGCGCCAAGGGGCATGGGGGCTGCAAGCCCTGCCACGCCGCCCCGCTCGCCGCCGTCTGCGGCTCCGATGGCCATACCTACAGCTCGGCGGTAAGGACGGTGGCAGCGTGCCGTGGGGAGGGGGGGGACGCTGGGCCACGTGTCCCCTCCGCCGACGCCCCGCTGCTGCCCCGCAGTGCAAGCTGGAGCAGCAGGCGTGCCTGGCCAGCAAGCAGCTGACGGTGCGGTGCGAGGGGCAGTGCCCCTGCCCAACCCCGCGTGGCCCCGACGGCGACAGCAAGCAAGGTGAGCGGGACAGGGGGGGCACCGAGGGGGTGTCCCTGAGCCCTGCCCGGCCTGACGCTGTCCCCTGGACCCCCCCCCCAGAGCCATGCACCGGGCAGGACCTGGCCGACCTGGGTGACCGCCTGCGTGAGGTTCCAGCTCCGCGGGGAACGCCAAGCAGAACGGCTCCGGCAGCCTCCCCGCCAGCCCCGCCACCGGTACGTGTCCCTGCTGCGTGGGGTGGGGACGTGGGGTGCTGTCCCTGGGGGGGGGGGGGGCCAGGCAGCCACCGGCCCCATCCCGCCCCACAGCGCTGGAGAGGAGCGTGGCGGCCAGCTGCAAGGAGGCGGTGGGGTGGATGTTCGCCCGGCTGGACACGAGCGGGGATCTCTTCCTGGAGGCGGCCGAGCTGGCCGCCATCAACCTGGACAAGTACGAGGTGTGCATCCGCGCCTTCTTCAACTCCTGCGACACCTCCAAGGACGGCCGCGTCTCCGCTCCAGAGTGGTGCTTCTGCTTCTGGAGGGAAAGTGCGTCGCGCCGGGGCGGGGGGGGGGTGTGGGTGTGCCCGCTTTTGGGGGGGGTGGGGATGCCACACGGGAGAGGGATGGGGAGATACATGCCATGGAATTGGGGTGATGCACGGTGTGGGGTTAGGGGAAGCCATGCTGTGGGGTCAGGGTATGGAGGGATGCTCGCCATGGGGGGGTTGTACACTGCAGGGTCGGGGGGGTGGGGGCAGAGGGGAATGTGCACCATGGCGGGGGGGGTGGGGGGGACTGCAAGCCATGGGATGTACACCATAGGGTGGGGGATGCAGGGGGCACAGAGGGGAATGTGCATCATGCAGGGGGGGAATGCAAGCCATGGGATGCAGATCAGGTGGCGGGGGGGGGGGGGGCGGGGGGCCAAGATTCATACCATTGCAGGAGGGATGCATGCTATGGGGTTTGGGGGGGGGGAATGCACATGGGGGGTCACGGGGAAGTGCCCCATGGGTGGAGGGGGGATGCACAGCATGGTGGCTGCATGCTGTGGGGTTTTGGGGGGGGGATGGGACACATGATGCACATCGGGGGGGGGGGGCTACACCATGGGGGATGCATGCTGCAGCAACGGGGGGGGGGGGGGGGGCTGCCCACCCACCCTAAGAGCAGCGTGTGGGGATGCTGCAGAGCCACCCTGTCTCAGGGAGCTGGAGAAGATTCAGATCCAAGAAGCAGCCAAAAAAAAGCCAGGTGAGTTGGGGTCCTGGGGCCCCTGGGGGCTGAGGATGGGGAACTCCATGGGGCATGGGGGGCTCTCACACTGCACGTCTTTTGGGGGGGTCATCGCTTTCCCGCAGGCACCTTCATCCCCAGCTGCGATGAGGACGGGTACTACCGGCGGGCACAGTGCGAGCCGGGCGGCGGGGAGTGCTGGTGCGTGGACCAGCATGGCACCGAGCTGACGGGCACCCGCGGCCAGGGCAGCCCCGACTGCGGTGAGTGCCGGGGGGAGCTGGCGGGAGCCCCCCGCCCCGGGGAGGGGGCTGCAACCCCGGGACCCAGCCGCAAGCCTCTGCCTCTCGCCCCCACAGAGGAGGCAGCGGGGTTTTCGGGCGACTTTGGGAGCAGCGTGGGCTGGGAGGACGAGGAAGAGAAGGAGCCGGAGGAAGCGGGTGAGGAAGGCGAGGAAGAGGAGGGCGAAGCAGGCGAGGGCGATGACGGCGGCTACATCTGGTAGAGGAGCAGGCGAGCCCAGCGGGTGGCACAGCCGGGCGGCAGCCCCCCCCCAGCCGGGGGTCCCCGGGACCCCCCCACCGGCAGCATGGCACGGGGTGGGTGCGCACCCCCCAGCCCTGCACGGAACAGGGTGCCAGGGTGCTCGCCTGGGGAGGGGGGGGCAAGCGGGGCGGGGGGGGCCACGCTTCTGCTTCGAGCTGCTTTTTTGGGGGGGAAGGGTGCGGGGGGGGGGGTAGAGCCTTGTAGGCCTAGTGTGCTGCTGTGTGGTCTTCAACTGGGCAACTGGCGCAATAAAAGGGGGGGGGGGGGGGAAAAAAAAAAAACCACCAAACAAAATCCATAAAACCCCCACAAAGCTACCCCCACAGACAAAGCTGCCCCCACTCCCCGTGTCCTGTTCCCCCCCCCTGTCCCCCCCCCTGCCCCATGCTGTGCTTGGGTGGCTGCCCCGGCCCCCGGCATTGTGTAGCGGCTGTGAAATAAATACCCCGTGCTGTGTCAAACGCTCTCCTGCCTGTTCCTCCTCACCCCAACGCCCCCGCTGTGCTGGGGATGGGGGTGTCCCCCCCCAGGGGCGGGGTGGGTGGGCATTCCTGCAGCGGGGGACAGGGATGGTGGTGGTGCCCCCGGGGGGCGGGTGCCCCCCGGGTTTGGTCCCCACGCTCAGCTGAGGTGGGGCTGGAGCTGACACCCCCCCCAAACCAGCCCCCCCTCCATGCACCCCTGCTCTGCCCTGTGGACCCCCCCCCCCGATAAGGACCTCCCCAAATCAGCATGTGGGTGCCTCCTATGTGCAGGCTCACCCCCAAACCAACTTTCAGACACCCCCTGCACCCTGGGGGGGGCTGCCACCCCGCCCCCCCCCCCGTGGGGAAGAAGGGCACCCACTCCCACCCCCCCACCCCCCCTGCTGCCACCCACCTACCACCCCAGCCGCTCGGCACCACAGGACACCACAGCCTCAACTCGCAGCGTTTAAGGCTCCAGGGAGAAAACAAAATAAAGCAAACCCCAAACCCTCCCTGATTCAGGGGGGCACCAACAGCCAGCGAAGGCCCCACACTGCGATTTCCGCCCCCCCCGCCCCAGGATATCCATCCTCTGCCGGCCCCGCGGGGTGCAGGCGCTTGGCCCTGACACCGCCGGGGCCAAAGGTGGGTACATGGCAGCTCCGTTCCCAGTATGAGCTCCCCGGGAAGGTCAGAGCTTGCTGGGGGGCCCTGGCTGCTGCTGGAGCCGCCACGCCGCCCACACCCCCTCGCCTGCCCGGTTGAGCACGGCGAAGGCGGTGGGGTCGCCCGTGCGGCGGTAGCGCATGACGGGGGGCTGCAGGATGGTGATGGGGACACAGAAATTGAGGTGGGGGTAGGTGGCCCCTGCGCCGGTGTCCCGGGTGTTGCTGGCCACGATTCCTGGTGGGGAGAGGAGCATCACCCATGTCACCGGGGCCGGCTGGGGGACACCCATGGGACAACCCCCCCTCAGCCATGGGGACCCCCAGCTTACCCAGGAGGTGTCCGCTGCGGGAGGAGACGAGGGGGCCACCGCTGGAGCCCCCGTGCACGGCGCAGGTGGTCTGCAGCATGACGGGGCGCCCGGCCACCGCCACCACGGCCGAGAGGACCCCTGCTGTCACTGAGGGGCCGCACACCCGCCCCAGCGCCCCGAAGCCCACCACGCTCACCTCCTCTCCTGGGGTTGGGGGGGGGGGGGTGGTGGGTGCAAGGGGGTGACACCCCCCCGAACACCCTGCATGTCCTCTCTCCGCCCCCACCGCTTACCTGGGAGGAAGGTGTCCGCCAGGCACGGGGGGACGAAGCCCGGCACGCTCTCCTCCAGCTCCACCACCGCCACATCGAAGGGGGACGACTCCTCGGTGGCGAACACCACACGCCCCCCGAGGACAGTGGCAGCCCTAAGGACACGGCCAAGGAGTTGTCACTGTGGGGACACCACCACACACGGGTGGGGGGGGGGGTCGGGGACAAGCTGGGGGGGGGCAGCCAGGCGGCCGCACTCACCGGGCAGGGCTGGGCGCCGGCGTCACGCGGAGCGGGGCCCCGGCCTCCACCACGTGCCGGCAGGTGAGGAGCAGGCGGGGGGCCAGCAGCACCCCCGAGCCCCACGCCGCCCCGCACTCCACCAGCGCCGCCCAGGCCAGGGGGTCCCGCTCGCCTCCTGCCCCCACCGCGGCCGCCGGCACCGGTGGCACCGTGACCCCGGCTTCAGCCAGGGCGCCGGCGCTGCTGCGCAGGATGGCGGCCAGGGAGCAGAGCAGGGTGAGGCCGACCCATTCGGCCCCCTTCCAGCAGAAGGAGGCGGCGATGACGGCCACCAAGCGGGGCCCGGCGGGCGAGGGCAGGAAGGCGCCGCCGCCCTCGGTGCCGGGCAGGCAGCGGGCTCGGTGAGGAGCAGGGCGTTCTCCTCCCCCCCGGGTTGGAAGGTCGGGGCAGAGGGCTCCGAAGGGCGACCCGCAGGCCAGCAGCCCCTCGCCCTTGCGCAGGCCGCCGGCGCTCGCCCAGGCCGTCCCCCCCCGGGCCGGCCGGCCGGGCACCCGCAGCCAGGCGAACCAGGGCGGGCCCGCGGGTCGGCCCCCCCCCGGCCGAAGGCCCGCGCCAGCGCCCGCCGGAAGGCCGGGGGGCCGGGCCCCGCCGGGGGCTGCAGGACGAGGAGGCGCAGGCGGGGCCGGAGGGCGGCGGGCGGCAGCGCGCGGGGCGCGCCCAGGCGGCGGGGCCGTCTCGCAGGAAGGGGGCGAAGACGGCGCCGTGGCAGAGCACCAGCCCCGGGCCGCGGCTCAGCACCACCCCGCGCAGCTCCGGGGGGCCGGCGGGCGGGGCGGCCGCCGAGCCGAGCCGAGCCGAGCCGAGCCGAGCCGAGCGGGCACAGGCCCCGCGCCCCGGGCCGCCCCGCGCCTGACGCCGGCCCCGCCTCTCTCCTCGCCGCCCTCTCCCATTGGCGGCGGCGGGGCCCTGCGCCCTCTCCAGCCGGGCGGCCATTTCGCAGCAGGCCCCGGCGCAGGCTCGTGGCTGCCCAGGCCTCCGGGGCAGGACGGCAGCTTCAGGCCCGGGCCCAGCGCAGGAACCCAGGCCGAGCGCTCGCCTCCAAGGAGCCCAGCGCCCCGGGGAGGCGACACCAGCTCTTTCCTTCCACTCGAATTTTGGGGGTCCCCACCACCACCATGGTGGGCGGCTGCGCCGGGCAGGCATGTGCGCAACCGCTGGCCAGCGCCAGCTCCCCCCGAGGCTCGCTACCCCTGCGGCGGAGAAAGACACGTCTTTATTTAACTGAAAACGAGCGCTAGACAGAAATGAAACTTTAGACAATAAGAAAAAACAAACCCAAAAAACAACCAAAAAAAAAAAAAAGCCCCCGCCGAGTATAAAAGAAACCGGTTTAGTCTACGTTAATAACCTCATGATATGCAAACGTCAAAACACTTCCATGCTACGACAATCGCGACAGCTCGGTGGTTCTCGCCGTGACGGCGCAGCGAGAGGATGCGACGTCCCCGACCGAGGGCCCGGCCCGGAGCTCGGCCCGGCTGTGGGGGAAGTCTAGGGCCAGTCACCACCTCCGAACACCCGAAACGGGGGGGGGGGGGTGGGGGTGCTCCCCTCCGACTAAAATACAACAGCAAAAAAAAAAAAATCCCCGTAAACTAAAGCAGCTCAGATTGCACACGTCAGTCCCAACAGCACCCTCGTCGTCGTCATCGGTCAGCGTGACGCAGCGCAGCCACCCTAAACAGCTCAGTTAAGCCCAAATGCTATGTTTATTGAGGACTTCTAATATCGTGATAACCTTGGTTCGGTAATTGGTGAAATACCTAAATATTGTTAAATATGCTTTTAAAAAACCCTAACCAGACTCTGGACTAAACGAGATGAACGTTAAACTAAAAAGTTAGAAGGGACGCCGTTAACATTAACACTTCCTTTAAAAAATATAATTGCTTTTTTTTTTTTTTTTCTTTTTTTCTTTCTTTTTTGAAGTCAATTAACCACAGTGGTGAGACGTGCTCTCTTTTTCAGCTGTTAACAGTGCAGCGTGCAGAGTTTTACTTCCCCGATCACACCAGCCCCGCTGTAACCGAACTGAAAGGGACAACTTGCACCCGCGTGCGGAACGGCGCCGCCTCCCCGTCACGTGGAAAAGAGTTGTGTCACCACTGTGCGATGGGGCAGCCGAAAACCAGGAGTCTCTTGGCCAACGCCAGGACGCGGTTGGAAAAGCCTTCCGTGTTCTAATAAGAAAAGTCCATAGGAAGCTGCGAACAGGATCAGTCCAGAGGAGTAAAACTCTTTGTGTCCGTCCAAGTATCAGTCAATGTACTGCGATAGCCAGCGGAAGCCTTCGCCATAGCCTTGCCTCTTCAGCACGCTGCACATGAACACCTCCATGGGGCGCGCGTTCAGGTCCTTCAGCGGCACATTTCCCTAGGGAAATCCAAAGGGACGTCAGAACCGCGCCCCTGCCGCCCTCGGGGAACTTCCCCTCTCTGCTGCCGGCAGGGGCGACTGGCCCACCGGGCTTTCGGAGCCAGCAGCGCGGCAGAACGGGCCACAAAACCATTTCCGAGGCAGCGCCACGCAAGAAGGAATCGTCACCGCGTGGGTAAGCTAGCGCCAAGAGCGGCCTCACGGCGTTTCGCTACCGTTACCCAGCATTCCCCATCAATTCTCTCTGACCCTGCTGTTTTTTAACACCCCAAAAAAACCCGATCAGACGGGTAACTGGATGGAAACACAGAGTAATGAAACCAGGAGAGCCGGACAACGTGTTAAAACACCCGCTCGGCACCTCGCTCCCTAGTCATTGTCAAGGTAACGTGTTTTGCACAACTCTGGCAGTCTCAAAACTCGCCCGGGAGTGTCGCCGTCGTCATTATTACACATTCAGCTTGGTCAATATTGTGGAGAAATTCAGGGTAGCACCTCGATTCGTTTATAGACGGAGCCTCATCCTGCCACGGAACACGCCAGCCCTCCCTCGCCCACGGATGATCTCGGCGTTTGGGTGCCTCCCTACCTTTCCCGTGGTCTGTCCGTAGAGCCCAAAGATCTCCCGCAGTTTCTCCTCGCTGATGGCCTCCGGTCTGTCGATTTTGTTACCCAAGATAAGGATTGGCACATTGGATATTGTTTCGTCTGTCATTAGCGCCTGCGTGCAAGACGGGAGAAGAGTTAAGCGGAGGCAGGAAGAAAAGAAAACCCCAGCCATCGTTTGAAGAAAACGCTTTTGTTCAAGCCGCATGACCACTGAGGGCTATTTTTTGGCGCTCCTGCGGAAGAGGAGCTTCTCTGGAAAGGTCCCTCAGAAGCAGCTCCTACCCGAACCCACGGGCAGTTTCAAAACTTCTTTAAGGGCACCCAAGTGTCTCCAGCTCTGGGAGAGCATTCTCATAAATCCACGCCGACCCGCTCCCTGCACAAAGCAGCGCGCCCACCCCTGCAAGGACAGGCTTTGGACACCGCATCGCTGGCGTAAAAGGCGCAGTGGAAAGTGCAAGTCCAGAGCGCGAGACTCTCAAAACGCGCTCTGCATGAGTTCCCGCCCCAAAAAAGAAGATTATTATTTATAATTTAGCGATTCAGAGGTCTTGGGGAATTAAAAAAAAAAAAAAAAAAGAAGTATATTTACATTAAGCTCAACTTTGGATTCCATCAGGCGCGAGTGATCCGCGCAGTCCACCAGGAAGACGATCCCGTTGATGGCGGGCAGGTAGTTCTTCCAGACTCGGCGAGCTGGAACACAGAAGCGACAAACTGTGTCTGTCTTCCAATATTTGTGTGTATTTAAAAAAAACCAAAACAAAACAAAACAAGGCAGAAAACCTTTGCTTCGAACTTCTACAAAGTCTAAAAATGAGAATTCAGTGATTATTCGAAAGAATAAGCCTGTGGCATTCGAGTCTTCCACGGCTAAAAATATTTCAGGCAGCGGAGGGTGAAGTGGATGCATTTTTTTTTTTTTTTTCCCCAAACTGCCAGAATTAAGCAGAAGCCCTGAACCACCGAAACAACCGGCATCCTCCAGCCAGGTTATTTGCTCCGTAAACAATTTCAGGCGACGAATAATTAGGTATCGCTAACGACTAGCACCTTCCAGTGCCATTTTTTGGTAGATTTTTTTCTTAGGGTGGCTGGAGAACGTCACGGGAATCGGAAAATGAACCTCATTTTGGTGTCTCCCGCTCGGCAACTTCAGTCTTACCTTGCTCGTGTCCACCCAGATCAAAAGTCGTAAAGGTCATTCCGGCGATCGTCAGCTCCTCTGATGCTGAAAAGTAAAAATACAGGCGGTGTTGCGGGGAAAGCAAGCAGCTGTCATGGGTAGCACTGCTCGGGGACGCTTGTTACCATCACACACGTGCTCCTCATATAGGACACGAGAAAGGATAAGACATTCCCTGAGTTCCCTGTGAGAAGTCAGCCACCGAAATGGAGTCGTTTCACAAAATAATTCGCAACACAGTTTCTCCTACCTCCCTACTCAAGCGCAAGCTCGGTAACCTGCGTTACCACACGTTACCGCGCTTCCCATCAGAAACCCGCTGCCTCCCCGGCACAGGCAAGTCACACCGATCGAAGCACGCCGGTTCCTGGGCTCTCTGGTTTTTTATTTCGAGGGGAAAACGCAAATCCACCGCGGCTCGGGCCACCGAGGCGCGACTGCAACCTCAGACGCTGGTTTAAGACTCTTAGGAGCCTCTCACTCCATGGCAGAGCTGTCACCGAGGCCTCTCCCAACACCGTCTCCCCAAAAACTGAAGGTGGAAAGTGGGGGCAGGCGGGGCTCGGTCGCTGGCGGACTTACTGGGATGTAGCGTGGGACTTACTGGGATGTAGCGTGGGACTTACTGGGATGTAGCGTGGGGACATGCTGACCCAGCCTGTCGTCTTTGAGCATGTGCAGCAGCGTGGTTTTGCCGGCGTTATCCAAGCCCAGGAACACAAGTTTTCCAGACTTTTTGTACAAACCTGGAAGGAGAACAAAACAAACGAGGAAAAAACTCCAGCGGGTTTATCTCTGTGCAGTTACAGCGCTTCCAGCATGGACACAGAACAGCGCGGGGAAAAGAAAATAATAATGAAAAAAACTCCAGTACAGCTTGAACTGGCTTCTGCCACGGCAGCGTCCACGGCGACGGATGTTTTCTGCGCTCACATTTTGGCGAGTGTTCTTTCCTGGGGCGCATCCCAGCGGGAGAGCGCGCAGCAAAAAGCATTGCTTATGTGGGATGGGTTACGGATCAATCTCTCGCCCCAAAGGGGGATTTAAGTGCAAAACCCGAATAAACGCACGGAAGCCAGTGGCAAGCTGCTGAAGAAGAGGGGCGGAACGTGAAACACCACATCGTTTCCTTTAGGGAAACTGATTTTTTCCCTATTTCTGGGCACGCGTCTGCCACAGAAAAGTTCCTTCACGTTTCCAAGGGGACTTTTGCTCGTCCCTCACTACCCGTCCTGAGGATCTCTGCCAGGATTCACCGTTTGGGCACCTCAGGGAGGGGGCTGCTGGCCCTGCAGTGAAGCAGCCGGCCCGGCTGTGTGGGCCATTGCCAGCGGGCAACGATTTGGCCTCCACAAAAAGAAGCCTTCGAGCCAGACCACTGGTCGGTGGCCAGCAGCTCCCCCCGGGCGGGTAAGGGAAGCGAGAATTTGAGGAGAAGCAAGTGCAGCAGCGAGGAATAAGGGTGAGCTCCGGCTTGGATGCCGAGGAGGAGGAGGAGGAAGAGGAGGAGGAGGAGGAGAGGGGGTTCCCTCCCTGGCTCGGCGGGCTGTCTGCCCGGGGTAGGGCGCTGGGATGAACGGGCCCTTGGCATCAGCCCGGCTGCTCCAGCGCTTCTAAACAGCGAGGGAGAGATGGAGCGGGAGCCAAACGCCTCCCAGTTATTCCCCAAAAGTTCCTCCCGCTGTAAAAAGAAAAGAAAACACCCAAACCCCGCAAACCTCCCCGTCAGGGACTCGCAGCTCTCCCGCCGGCCGGCGCTCTCGCCCCCGCGGGGCCCGCCCGCTTTCAGGCCGCCCCGGGGAAGCGGCGCAGGGCCGGGGGAGCGCGGGGGGTCCCGCGGGCGCTCCGTCCCCCCGGCGGCGTTACCTAGGAACTGCAGCACGCTGCTGAAGCCGTTGTAGATCCACTCGAAGATGAAAGACATCGCGGAAGATTAATCGCCTGCGGGGACAGCGCCAGAGTCACCGCCGCCGGCGCCCGGCGGGAACCGGCCGCACGCCCCCCGCCGGGAGGTGACCGGTCCCGCCCCGGGCGAGCTCCCCAGGCAGTCCCCGGGCGGCGCGGCCCCGGCCCCGGGCGCTGAGGGAGAGCCGGGGGAGGCGGCCTCAAGGGCGGGCGGCGCGGTCCGGCCCCCGCCCCTGCCTGCGTGTCACCCCCCGCCGCCGCCCCGCGCCCGGCCCGGCCCCCGCCGCCCCGCTCGCCGCCGCCGCCGCCCCCCGCCCGGGCCCAGCCGCCCCCGCCGCCGCCGCTCACCCCCGGCTGCCCCCCGGCCGCCGCCTCCCCTCCTCGGCAGCCGCCAGCTCCCCGCCGGAAATACGTCGCCCTGCCCGCCACGCCCACTTCCGGCCCGGCGGCTGCGCCGCGCTGGCTCACCACGTCGGCCCTGCGTCTGACGTCACTCCGGCGCGCGGATCCCGGGACACGGCCCCCCCCCCCCCCCCCTCCCCCCCCCATAGCGCCGCCGGTTCGAGTCCGCCCGCGGCTGCGCCCGCAGGGACACGGGTTCGAGACCGGCGCCGAGGCAGTGCCCGGCGATAATCCCGACAATCGCCTCCCCTCGTTCCCCCACACCCCCAGCGCGGCCCCGCGGCCTCGTTACAGGGAGGGGAAGGAGAAGCAGCCCCACCCAGCAGCATGTCAGTAGTTTTTATTATCCATAGCATCCGTACACGTACCAGGTGAGCGGCCGCCCTGCACGCCGCACGCTGCCCCACCACGCGCATGAGCAGGGCCTGGGGATTTTATAAATTACGTCCCCCAGGCTCCACGTGGCTTCGCTGCAGCAGAGACGTCAGGGCTAGGCGGGTGATGGTGATGGGGAAAGGCGCGGGCAAGGCTGCCTCGTTGACACTGAGCTATTTTTCTGGTCTATTCCCGCACGCGGCGACTCCTCGGGGGGGAAGGACGGAGCGGTTTTCCTCAGGCCTTTTAGTTCTTCTGGTAGTAGAACCACTTGTCAACTGTGTGGGGCAGAAAAAGAAAAAATAAAGATGGCAGCTGAGCTGTTGTTTTCTTACAGAGTCGCATCCCGAGGTGTCAAAAGGCTCGTTACCGGCTGGCAGCGGACACTCGTCAGGTGACAGAGCTCCGATCAGCAGGTTCGGCGGCAACTCGCCACCCATTTACCCGCCTCACGTCCCCAGACACGTGAGGCAACAACAGCAGTGACCCAGGAATCAAACCCCAAGTAACTGAGAGCTGGGTGCGGCTCCGGCAAGAGCCTCATTTTCCTATCACTAATAGGGAACATAAACACGGGATGCAAGACTGACCTTCGGGTGGGATGGGGTTGGCAGCTCTACACGGCGGTGCCTGCAAGGAGAAACGTGTTAGCAGACAGCAAGCGCTGAGGGAGGCTGCCCCCATGCCCGAAGCCCACTAGACACCGCTGCGAGCCGCGCGAGTCTTTACCGAGCACGGTTTAAGCTCTAAGCAGTGTGAATGGGTCAGCTGCGAGGGAATAAATGAGCCCATGTCATCCCCACCACCTCCTCGTTCCGGACATGTCCTGCGTGCCGGAGGGGCTCTGCTCCAGGCACAGGCTGCTCCCCAGGGAAAGGGGTTACCCCACCGGCACTCACCCAGTTTCAGCCAGCTGGTTTTTTTTTTGAAACCCCCACTGTGATGGTGGGACAGAAGTACAAAGGACTCCCAAAAACTTCTCCAAAGAGCTTTCACCTGACATTTGGCAGGCAAAGGCCCCCAGCTGGCGACGCAACCTCCATGAGGGTTATGCTTTTAAAAACTTGTAAAGTAATTCGGATACCACCAGAGGATACAAGCCCTCATAAAACCAAGATGATGACGATGACGGGTGGCTATGGAGAGGCTCTGGTTACCAGTCACATTCCCATACGCTGAGGCAAGCACTTCCGTTTGGATTTTCCTGACCCATTCCTCCAACCCCTTTCAAGTTGCCAACGACAGTTCTGCGCAAGCCCAGGGAGAGGCAGTTTAGTCCTGAAACCGTCGGGGTACGACACCGGCAGGTTCGCGCTTTCCCTTGCAAAGGATGCAAGGCGCTCAGAAATCAGACTCTTCTCAAGGGGTGACCTGCCCTGTGAAGCTCTTGGAAGGCCAAATACTTGCTACGGTTCTGAAGTTCAGCCCTTCACGCAAACTCTGTTTTGGATGCCCTCTCCCAAATGACTAAGGGCAAGAAGAAGCCTCTGGAGGAACGCCTGGCTTGCCCCACATCCACCCCGTTTAACCAGAAACAGGCACTGTGTTCAGTCATCCAAAAAATTCCAAGCTTATGATGCGCTATTTGCACAGCCAGGAAGGTCTACACAAATCGTTACCGTCTCGCCTGACGTTGGGGGTAGAGCATTCAGATTTTTTGGTTTTGTACCTACCGCATCCACAGTAGCTTTTGCACACTCCTGGCTACAGCAGAAAGGGCTGTCAGACACCGTCAGATTTGTGCTAGAAGAGAAAGGTCGCTTGTGAGAACGTGAAAGCCAAGTCTCCCCCCTCCGCCCCCCCTCAAGAGTATTAAATAATGGAATATTAAGAATCATCGTTATAGTTGCCAAGCAGAAGGGGACGGCCTGCAGAGACAGACGGCAGCTGACAGACAGAAAGCACGGCACCACGCAGGAAAGGAGGTTTCAGGGTTATTTGTTTTGGGGAAAGAAAGGCGCACAGTACCATGGGTATTTACCTACCAGTTGATCTCCCCGCCGTCGGTTTTCTTCGCTATTAAAGCTTTCCAGTGTTCGTGAGTGCTTTTGATGATGCTCAGCGCAAAATCCTGAAGTTGGAGATGAGAACAAACGTCACGTGCAAGCGCTAGGCCGTTTTCTCCAGACTATCGGTTACGCGGAACGAGAGGCTGGTGTTTATAAGCTGATTTTAGATCGTTTCTGACTCTGGAAGGGACTCAAAGAGACCTCCCTCCATTACTGCGCCTTTCAGGAACAACAGCAGCAACCTCCCAGTGCACAACAACTGGACAAACAGCGATTTTATAATAGCAATTGTTTTACTTTCAAGATGGGAGGATACGCCAAGGTCACCTCGCGAGCTTGAAGCCAAAAGAAACCAAACACTGACATTTGAGTCTGGGGCCAGCACTTTATTATAAAAGCGCCTCCGCCCCGCTGCTCCTCCAGCTCAGTTTGTCTTCGGCAGCAACTAGCTGATCCCAACCTATCCGCAAGCTTTCTTCCACTCCAGGCAAATTGTTCAACTGCTGTGCAGATCAACGGGAAGACACACGCACCTCATCTAGCCACACAATTATTTAAAACCGAAGCTGCTTCCAAGCGTATCAAAGCTTTTTTCCTCAAAACCAGTATTACGTGGTCAAGCATTAACTTGTCAGCTGGAGAAGGAAGCGCACGCAATTCTTTGTCAGCGTGAACACCAGCAATAAATATCCTGGTTTGATACCACACAGAGCCAAGTAAAACATGGCAGGAATCTGCATGAGGTTCTTTGTCCCTGCTTTCCGCCTGGGCCTTGATTCCGGTTTCACCCATCCTGAGGGGGCAGCGAGATGTCCCAGCCCACCCAACCTAGTGCCAAGGTACAGCTGTGGGGGACAAGTCCACTGCCACGCGACTTCCATTTCCCTCCCCCCCGCTTTTACCCTTTCCTTTCCTTCCTTTCCCACACCAGGCTTTGCGGACCCTCCCCTTCCCTGCACCGACTGCGGAGTGCTGGGAGCAGAGTCACTCCCCAACCCGCTCCCAGCACACCGGGACTGGGCAGAGGGAGGGCGCAGAAGCAGGATTTCTCCCGTCCAGGAGCAGTAAGTGATCCGACCCAACCCAGAGAAGAGGCAGAGCGATGACGCTGCCAAGGCAGAGCTTTACTCAAAGGGCATGAGGGAACACTTTACGCCTGAAGGAAGAAGCGTTTTAACTCCTGAGTAATCAACTTGCAGCAGGCTGCAGTGGAACAAAGCCAGTGAGCAAGGGAGGCAAAAAGGGCGATGTCAAGCAGCCTTCGCTCCGGAGCAGGAGTGGAGAAACCTGGCGTGTTCCACCCTGGTTCTGACATGGAGGCTCCTGGCCCTGAAATGATGAACAGCATCTCAAAGAAAAACTGATACTACCCAACAGCAGCCGGGTAATAACCCCAACCTTTTTCTCCTAGCATTCCTGCACGCACCAAGCTGGGAACGAACAGAACGGTAGGCTGGAAAAACAGCAGGAAGAATGGTGTCAGCTATCAGCAGCCCCGTAGAAGCCCACTCTCTCAGCCACTACTCACTCGCATCCCCACGCACCGTGTGCTCAGGCTTTGGACAGCGTGCCTTTGCTCACAGTAATGAAGGCAGGCAATCCTACCTTGTCTTTGAATTCGCCATTAAAAGCAAACTGGTTTTCCGGCTTTCCGTCAGGTACTTTGTATCTTCTGAACCAGTCCACCGTAGCTTCTAAGTATCCAGGTTTCATCCTTCTGACGTCGTTGATATCTAGCCAAGGAGGGAAGGTTTAGTTAGCCTGATGTGGTAACAGGAGTGACTTAGCCGCTGCCCTGCTCTTCTGAGCTGCCCCTTTCAGGCCCTCCCTCCAGCAGCCTTAGCAACATTTCAGGCAGGTTACAGTAATGACACAGAGTGGGTATCTGCACAGGGAAGCCAGCATTTCACCTCCACAGCATATCCTGATGGCCAGGAGGCACGGACATGTTTAAACAGCTTTTATTACAGTCTTACTGGACAATCCCTTTCCTTCCACTCAGAGGACAGGCCACCCTCTTCTTTGAGACGCCAGGCTGTGCAGAGGACTGACAATTTGGGATAAACCAGCAGTAAAACGTTTTGCTGTAGGACTGACAACATCCTATTCTGCTCTCCTTCCAGTATCACATCTGATGAACACCGTGGCACAGAAGGAGCAAGGTCCTGGCCTGACCTGAAAGGCTCTCAAGGGAGAAGGGGAAGCAACCCTTGGCCTGCTCCTCCCTCCTGTTTCTTACCATTATAGTTGTCTGCTTCAGGGTCTTCAACGTTGATAGCGATTATCTTCCAGTCCGTCTCTCCCTCATCGATCAGTGCCAGCGTGCCCAGCACCTTCACCTTGATGACTTCTCCTCGAGAGCAGACCTGCAGGGACAAAGACCTCGTCGTCTGTCTGGATGCATCCAAGGAATGCGCAACAGGAGACCGCGCAAGCTGCGAGAGCTCAGCAAGCAGTCGGGTACCATGAAATCTGCTATTGCTTATCAGGGGTTCGGGAGCCCTGGTTCACAAGGCTTGCACTGCAAGATCTCATCAACAATCTCCAGAGGCAAGGGAGGGGAACATCATATTCTGAAGGTAGAGGAGGTAGGAACTGAATAATGTCTCTGGATAATTGACTTCAGAGATATTAATTACAGGTTTCAAAAGACAGTTACCCCTTACAAATGCATTACCTTGCTTCCGATTTCACACACATCGATTGGATCGTTATCTCCACAGCAGCCAGTGTTCTCATCTTTGTGACCTGGGTCTTCCCAAGTCTGGAAAAAAAAAAAAACCAACACAACCAAAAAAACCACAGAGGAATGAGAACTCTCGGGTTTCAATAGGAACCAAAAAGCAGGTTCATTTCAGGCATGCAGTTGCCTCTAAGACACAGATGATGGCCCACTTCACACTTACTTTCAAGTCTATCGGTTGGCCTACAGTTTCACTTGCACCTGCAGAGGCAGTCTGAATCCAAGTTAAAAGGTCTTATCTTGTCAAGAGTAAGCTGCTCCCTCCCACTGACAAACCTTCTTCCAACTCCTTTCCAGACTTCCTCCTCCGTTCCGCAGCTGCATAAAGGTGAAGCTCACATCTACGAAGAACACTCATGGATTTGGCTGCCTGCCTGGTCCTCTCCCTATTCCTTTCTTAACAGAAGTTTCCTGAACTCCAGATAGCAGTCCAACAGAGATGGAAAACAGACAGGGTGTATCGTTTCCTTTTAATTAAACAATTTAAAGACACCTTTGTTACACTAGAGCAGTGACAAGAACTTGGAGTCCCATACCCTGTGCTACCCAGCATCCTAATGCATCCCTGCTTAGAGACATGGTTTAGTGGTGGGAAGGCAGGGTTAGGTTAATGGTTGGACTTGATGATCTTAAAGGCCTTTTCCAATCTAAATGATTCTATGATTCTATCTCACCTGAAGCAGTGAGCGTAAGTCGAACAAGAGGACTGCAGAAGGTGTTTGAGGCCGTGCCTCCGAAAATAACAGCTGCTTAAAACATGCTTCTGATCAGGAATGAAAAGGACACTGTGCCCACTTGCATCAGAAGGAGCATCTACCTCTAGGGTGGTTGAGATAGAAAAAGAAGGAATGCTCTTCCCAAATCTCTGCGTGCCAGGACATGGCCAATACAGTTGAGACCTCGTGATGCATTCAGAGCATTTGGGAAGATGTACTGAAACCCGGGTGGGTGCTGAAGGACCCTTCGCAATTGCAATCGCACTTCTCTGCAAGGAAGTGTTAAGTTCAGTTCCTCCCGCTTGCATAAACATCTTTGATCCACTAACACGTGACTGAGCGAAGGCTTCAGAAGCCATAATTCTGTACAAAGAAACTGGCTCCAGAATCCATCCGAGTAGAAAACACTTTGACTTCAAAACACCGTCTTAAGCCACCTGGAGAAAACACTCGATGTGCGTTGCTACCAAGACTGGAATTACAAAATCCAGCAGCGTGTTTCCCTGTGAACTGTCGCTGCCAATTTATTTTTCTAAAGGAAACTCGGACCTTAGAGAACATCAGAGGCAAACAGCCTTGCTCAAAGGTCCTCTTTACCTAGCAGTCACCAGCCAGCTGAGAGCACATGTCCAGGTGTCACCATCTGTCTGTCCATCCCCCCTTGCCAGCTGTTTCAGAGAAAGCGCGTCTGCGCAGCTGCAGACATCCACCTCCTGCAGTCTCCGGACTTCTGAGTGCCTCTCTGCCACTCAGATCCAACACTGAGAACAGGGCACCTACCACCATCCAACAGCTCGATACGTTAGTCCAGCTGTGTGTTTTAGACCCTGAGCAATTAAAAGGGGCAGAAACAGGAAAGACAGAGTCTTCAGGATCTACTCAGATTTTCACTGTCCACACATCCCAAGTCTGAAACAATCGGCTAATTCACTGTAAGAAGAATTGCCTGTAAAGATTTGGCCTAAGGGCCGTACACCGAGATCCTGTACCATCAGCTTAAAACTTTAGCTCTTTACGCTTCAGCAGGCAGGAACCGCAGGGATTGCGCTGCCAGATGCCCAGTTCCTCATGTAGTGACAGCTTCCTTTGCCCAAACACAAGGACCTGCCAGCTACTGTCCAACCAAACTGCCGAGCAGCCAAGGAGAGGAGTGACACAGCAGGGACCTCACTAGCAGCAGCTGCTCAGCCTCAGACAGCTTGGTTATGGCATTAGCTACAAGCCTGCCTCTCGAGACTTCTACTTAAAAGTATCCCTGCTTTCTTGACAGGTTCTCTTCATTAGCACAATCTGCAAATGCTGTTCCAGATTGGGCTCAGACGACCTTTTGGCTCATTAATACAGCATCAGAGACATACACAGGCATCCTCCTGCCTCCCCCCCAGAAAGGATGGGCCACCAAGAGACGTTACTGTACCTGTGGGATAGCACCGTAATTCCAGATATAACCCTTATGGGGAAACACGTTAGCTACGTAGCGCAGTTTTCCTTTCTTCACATCTTGCTTAATTGGGTTTAAGGGATCCTTTGTTGCAATCTGAAAGAAAAGTTACATCAATCTCTCTACTTTGCTCTCTAAGAAAAACCAAGTGATTTTTTTTTTTTTTTTTTTTTTTTTTTTTAAACTAAACTGGCTGCTGACTGGCGAGCCAAGAGGCCAGGACCTGACCCTGGAGTCAAGAGCAGATATCAGATGACTCCATTTCCTATTGCATTGCCATCTCCCGGGATATAGTTTTCAGTAGACTTACAAACGGGGTTGAGAGTCGTAAGATGCTGCTTTAATCAGAAGCCGCAGAAGAATACTAAGTTATTCCAACTTCTGCAAGTCCCAGCCTCCATACTAGATCTCTAGCATAAAGCAAGTATTTACAGGAGAAGTTAGAAACCGCTGTGCCTCAGGAGGTGGACTTGAGAAGGAGAGAATTAGCAAAGCCAAAGATTAATAGACGTGTCAGCTCAAGCACTTAAGCTAGGAACTGTAATATAGTTACCTCCATTTTAGCATTTGTCCATCGAGGTACTTCCACAACCATGTTGAACACATTCTGAAGAAAGCAAAATATCAGTGAATGGGAAGGAATCTCAAGACCACGCTTTAAACTATGGTACACAAATACGTAAGTAAGCGTGAAAACCAGCCAGTTCACATGAAAACCACAACTTTTTTCTTCTGGTGCCAGTTTCAATACAGTTGACAGAAGTCCCATAGTTCGGTCAGTCACATGTCATCACCCAAAGCTGAATCCCATGAAAGACAGCAGCAAAAGCCAGACCAAGGTTACCCATGCATGCTCCATCAATTGCCCCCAATGAACATCTCCATCACATTCCTAGGTTACGGAACAGGAGGTTTAAGTGAATCGCAGGCAGCTGCATACAAACCATCCCGGGCATAACAAAGCAAGATTTTAGGCATATTTATTAAATACAAAGGAGTTAATGCTACAGCAAGAGCCACCCTGGCAATTTAGAAGAGAGAAGGCTTACAGGAGTAAGCCTAAGCCATCTATTTGGTAACGTACTATCCTGAATGACAGAGAACGTCATTCCCAAATACTCTAGCCTGTCTTGAAGTAGGGAGAGATGCCCGAGCTTCCCCCCTTCCAAGCCAACAGACCTGGTTAGCAGCACGGTGCAAGGACAGAGGTGTGGGGGAGAAACGTGGAACATCTCACAGTATCTAGTTTACGGTTGATGCTTGAAAACATCTCCTGCTGACTCCAGCTGGGCTGAGAGAACTCTTGCGAGTTCAATGTCAAGAGCCTCCTCTTCAAGAAAACAAGCTTCTCCACGCTTGAAGCTTAACATTTGCCGTTTGAAGAGATTATGGCTTTTAACAAAAAGCCAAACCTTGCTCCCTAGCATCGACAAGGCTTCTAATCTTCACGCTAAGCAGTATTAGCGCTGCAAAATCCCTTGCACCTGTATTGCGCCATTAGACTGATATTGTGCAAGAGTGCTGTTGTATCATTGACTTTGCCCACGCCCTTCCCTAACAGAAGTCTATCACATCCCCTTAATCACAAGGGGTGTTACCGCTCATTTGCAATTTAAAAGTAAAAAGGTCTACACTCTTTTTATTTGGGAGTAACTCGAGGAAAGGAAGGAGGCAATCGGAACTGGCTAGGCAGGGTACTTACAGCTTTGCAGGCAAGGGAAGCCGACTTAGGGGTGCATCTTTGCTAGGCTCGCAGTTTCCCCCCAGTCCAACTGACAGGATCTGCCTTGGTCTAAGACACCCAGTGAGTAGCCCCAAGGTCACTCCTTCGCAATGCCAAGACACACAGGTACAGATAAGGTCAGCACATCCCAGCCCTAGACTGAAAAAAACCACTCTGCAATCCTCTCACAGTGTCTTAGAAGATACGATAGGATAAAGATCAAGGAGCCCAGACAGGGTAAGACAACCTTTTTTTCTCTCCAAGCTGGGCTCCCTCCCACAGCTGGCAATGAACCTGCTAAGTAACGGGTAAAATCCCTGCAGAGAGGCACCCCAGCAACAGAAAGAGGTCTAATGTGATCAGCAGTATTGTGTAACTTGCGGGACTACGACCTTCAGTTATCCTTGCTTCTCTTAATGACTTGGCACGGAGATGCCGGCAAGACGCGCTAAGTGCCTGAAGGCACGCCACCAGTCATCCAGTTTCCCTTGTTAATCATTACCAGTCTGCGGAAACCCTCCTCTCCCCTCTACTTGCTCCCCTGCTTGGCGAGCGTCTGCAAAGCATAGTATTATCTGGGTTTTCCTTGTCCCAGTTACCTTTCAGACACCTGCTTTTGAAAACTGCTTTCCCAGTCGGCCACAGAAAGTGCTTTGCTGCTGTCCCTGATGATCACAATCCGCCTTTTCCCTCCGAGCAGGCAAAAGCCACCTCAGACTTCCCAGAGCGTATTCTGACAACACCCCAAAGCTAAATCAGCTACTTTTGAGAGGTTCGGCTCTCAGTTCTGCATATCCTTTTCCTTTCTCATAACCACTCTCTACCTCCAAATTACACCCTTCTCTATCACAAGCATTAGAATGGTTCATCCACTACATCCCTCAAGCTGCACAGCTTTTTAGTACCTGCTAAAAGAAGAAATGAGCTACAAAGGTAAGGAACGCAAGTCAGAGAAGCCCCAGTTACCACTGAAAAAGCATTCAGCGAAAACTGAAGCACAGCCGTTTCAGTTTCCTAGAGCTGGGGCACTTTAGACTGATTCAGAACAGCCTCACGGGACTGACCGCCGGCTGGCGGAAGGATGTAGAAGCCCTGCATCACTGCACGTTCCCCAGCTGAGTTTTTTGTGAGGCGAGAGGTCCCTGGGAGCTCCTACAGCATGAATTTTAACAACCTCACCTCCTGTTCAGCAGCTGATTATACATCAGGCGTAAGGCAGCCTTAACTGCAGTCAAAACCCAAGGCTGAAATACACGCAGCATGAGCACACGCCTCCACAGGAGCGGGTGTAGGTATTTAGCTGAATGGAAAATGGGTTCTTTTACACCAAAACGCTTTCGTGCGACCTCATGGCCACGTTCAAGACCACCACTCCTATCTCGGGCACAAATATGAGAATGAGATCATCCCTTCTCTTCTCCTGCTGTCGTCCTACTGGAGACCTGTAAGAAAAGGGCGTCTTTGCAAGATCTGGTGATGCTTCCATTCAGGTGGTCCTGCTGGGAAACTGTGTAAGGAACTGGGAGCCTCCCTCGGGGATTTCAGGCCCGCAGAACCGCATTCCCTGAGGGACACTGACAAAATACTCACTCCCGGGGCCCAGAGCACCCGCGGTCGCTCTTCTTACAGGGCCCCAACCACCCACCCGGCCTGGTGCTCGTTGCTCTGGGGCTCTCTTACCTTGCCGGCGTCGGCGTAGATGGGGATATCGTGGAAAGGGGAGATGTAGCGCCCGGCAGCGTCCTCTGCAAGGTGAGGAGAGGGGGAAAGAGTCAGGCCCGGCCCGAGGGGACGCCTCAGGTGAGGCGGGAAAAGGGGGGGGGGGGGGGGGGAGGGCGCACCTCAGGCCGCGGGGGCGCCTCCAGAGGAGCCCGACCCCTCAACTCCCGCAGCCGGGAAGCTGAGGGGAAAGAGGAGGATGAGGGGAAAGAAGCTGAGGAGGAAGGCGACGGGCACTCACTGAAAAACAACCGGTACTCCAGGCTGTGAGGCGCGGCGCGCTCCTCCACGCTGTACCCGGCCACCCCCCCCCCGGCCGGGGGGGCCCCCCTCCCCCCCTCCCCCCCTCCCCAGGCTGGCGGGGCGGGCACTGCGCAGGCGCCAAGCTCACTCCTCTGGCTCCGCCCCCTGGCCGCGCGCGGGAGGGCGCGCGGCCAGGGCGGGGGTGAAGTGGGTGCTGGCGGGATGGGCCCCCCCCCCCACCCCCCCCCCCCGGCCCGGGGGGGAAGCGGAGGAGCCGTGGCCAGGGACACGTGGCGTCAGCAGGACGCGCCTTTATTTCGGTGACACGCGGAGAATCCCCCGTACCCCCCCACCCCCACCCCGCAAGCCCTTGGTCCCAGTGGTGACCGGTTGGGTTGGCGGGGCGGCTGCTCAGCTGTCCCACGCGGGGACACCGGGGCGGCGCGGCGCCAACGGCCCCGACTCGGAATGGGGCAGCGAGTCGCTGGCTCGTGCCTGGGCAAAGATGCGGTTGCGGGTGCCGAAGAGGATCCCACGGCTGTGGCTCCTGGGGGTGTAGGGCCCGCGGTGGTGGCGGTGGCGGTGGGGCGAGCAGAAGGGGGCCCTGAAGGCCTCCTGGAAGCCCCGTCGGAAGTTCTCGTTGAAGTAGCCGTAGATGATGGGGTTGGCGCTGCTGTTAAAGAAGGCCAACCAGTGGGCAAAGGGGAAGACGTAGACGGTAACCAGGCGGAGCTGGCCCTCACTGAGCTGCCCATAGTCCGTCAGCAGCATCAGTGTCCAGAGCGGCAGCCAGGAGAGGGTGAAGAAGAGGGCGACGATGATGAGCATGTTGATCACCTTGGCCTTCCTCTGGGAGACCCTCCTCCCCTCTGGCACCTCTCGTCCATGGGCAGGTGCCGTTGACTTGAAGAGCTTGAAGGCGATGCAGGCGTACATGACAACAATGAGGGCGAGGGGGGCCACGTAGATGTGGGAGAAGAGGACGGTGGTGTAGATCCTCCTCATCCCTGTCTCGGGCCAGGCCTCCCAACAGGAGTAGAGGGGGTAGGAGTTGTTGTAGGTGTCCACCATGAAGTGGTGCTCCTCCCTGGTGACCGTCAGGGTGATGGCAGCAGGGCACATGATGAGCAGGGCCAGCACCCAGATGATGACGATGGTCACCAGGGCTTTCCTCAGCGTCAGCTTCTGCCGGAAGGGGTGGACAATGCAGCGAAACCTGCGGGAGGGCAAATGTTGGTGGCTTTGGGTACCTGGTGGGATGGCCCTGGGGAAAGAGGGTGGCCAGGACCCAGGTGTGGGAAGGGAGGGTTGCTCTTTACACAGGGCTTTTCGTGGCAAAGGTAGGTTGGGATCTCTGCAGCTTTGGTGTTTTCATCCCAAGGTGGGGACGGACACCTTACTGGGATGCCCCGTGGATAGCTTTGTGGTCCTCCTGGAGAGCTGGGACACACTCCTGACATCCCCAGGAGCTTTCCTGTGATGGAAACCACACAGGACACACGAACATACTGGAGGTGGTTTGGTCCCCATGTCCCCACATCCCTGCACTGACGTACCTCTCCACAGCGATGGCCACCAGCGTGAAAACCGAGGCGGAGACGGACATGCCCTGCACCAGGCCACTCATTTTGCACATGGCATTGTCAAAGGGCCAACCTGCAAGGGGACACCGCGGCTGTTGTAGGTGCCTTTGGCTTGGCTGGGCCCATCGGCAGCTCCCTCTAGATGTCCCCATCCACCATGCCATTGTCGGTGGATGCTAAATCCTGCTCCTAAGGGGGGGGCTGCATTTTTGGCTCATACAGAGGTGGCCTTCAGCACTACAGATGCTTGGAGAAAAACTCACAGATTGGTAAAAAAGACGTGTTTTGCACTTCTTAGAAACTCAAGGAGCATGGGGGTTGCCATTTCTCCAACCCTTACGTAGGGCTCTAGCTGTTATCACCGGGGCTGACCTTAGGATCCTCTATCAGGAGGGCTTTCATCTTGTTTCTTGATCCCTGCTAAGGTGTTGGCAATAAATAAATCTCACCCCATAATAAATAAATACAGACTCTGCCCCATGCTTTGGCCAAACTCCACCAACCATGCCAGTGTCAGGCTTTATCTTTGGAAAGGTCAATGGGCAGAGCTGAGCCAGCACGGGGAGAAGATCGATGCAAGAGGAGGGTTTTTTTCAGTGCTGCTTGATGGAGAACAGCTGAACTTTAAATAAATACGTAAATGCAGTGTTAAGGTCATACTTATTTTGCTGAAAAATGTCCAAAACCTAAAAAAAAATAAAGACTTCTCCCCCTAAAATAGAAAGTCTAAATGAAATGGTACCTTTCATGTAATTGAGTGGCCACCACCTGCCCTCCTCATCCTCAGCCAAAAAAAAAGCACCCATGGGTGGCCTTGTGTGGGTGGGGCAGAAAGTGGGTGATGTTCCCCCCAATTTTTTTTCCCCCCGCCCCACTGCCCCGCTCACCCGTGATGAGGTTGTCCACCAAGGTGGTGGGCATGCAGAAGATGCCCACCAGCAGGTCGCTGATGGCCAGGTTGAGGATGAACATGTTGGTGACCGTCCGCATCTGGCGGTTCTTCACCACGATGAAGCACACCAGGATGTTGCCGATCATGCACATGAGGAAGATGAAGGTGTAGGCAAGGATGAACATGGCGGCCACTGCGGAGGAGTGCTGGTAGTACGCCAAGAAGGTGTAGTTCTCCCTCAGGAGGTGGCTCTCACCTGCGGTGGAGTTGGGCCAGCTGCCGTTGGAAGGGCCTGAGGAAGGGGAGGCAGGAAAATAAAGCTGGAAGAGGATAAAGCAATTATTCCTTTCATTTCTTAATGCCCTCGGAGGTGGGTTTTCATATTTATACCAGTGCCCAACGTGTCCTGCTGGGATCATCTCTATGCCCCAACAAGTCTCCTCCTTGTTGGGTTACGTGGCCCAAGGTACCACAGCACCTCGGCTGAATTATTATTTTATATCATTATTTTATGAGGAATTAAAGCAGCCCAGAAGATTTCCTGTTCTCGTGGGATTCTTTTAGGGATGATGCAAGGAAAAGAAATCCGTGTCCCCACACCACAATGCTGCGGCCATGCGGGAGCCGTGTGTCCGTGCAGTCCCCGGCACGGCCAGCCTGGGAGCATCCCTGCTCCTGGGTGTCTGCTGCTGCTTCTCCTTGTGCTTCCAATGTTTGCAGTTTGAGATCCCCTAAAATCTTCTTCTCCCCAGCAAAGCTGCAGAGCATGAGGGATAGGGACTGGGGAAGAGGAGACCCTGCCTCCCCTTACATATAAAGTGATAATTATACATAATTATGAACATTACCTGGGACCATGAGAGCTTCTGATGGGGGGGGGTGGCATTTTGTCGCTACGGATTTAACAGGGGGAGCATGTCTGCGCAGCACCCACCCCCGGGTTTCCCCAGCTTTACGCAGGCAGGGATGCAGGATGACGCTGGGTGCAGGCAGGAGCCGTCTGCAGCGGTGACGGGACTTATACCGGGCAAAGCCAGGCTGGGATTTTAAGGCAGAAAAAGGCATATTTTTGCTTTAAGGCTCAACCTAACTGCCTGCAGGTCATCCCTGCTCTGCCAAAGCACTGCAAAGCCGCTGCATGGTGGGCGGCTGTATCATCCCCCCGTGCCAGTGCCAGTGCTCAGCATGCCAGCCAAGATGCTTTTCCCAGCCGCTGGGACCACCGGCTTCCCCGAGGCTCCCGGGGAATTTTATACCCATGCCCCAGGCGCAGAATTTGGCCAGCACGTTTCCAGCGGGGCTTCAGAAAGGCGCCGGGGGGGGGGGGTTGCAGCAGTGGCACAGAAGAAGCAGCCTCTGGGAGAGGCAAGGAAGCAAGCAGGGCTGCTGGGGCAAGATGCTCCTGCCAGTCGGCATCGGGTACAACCTGCACGAACCGGCTTCGTTAGCAGAAGCGATAAGCAAGATTGTAACGAGATTGCCCAAAACCTGCGATATTAAGCCCGAAACTTTGCTGGACTTTATCTCTTTGGGCTGCGATGTCTTGCAGCATTCGCGGGCGGTGGGTGTCCTGTGGATGGGGAATCACGAGCGGTTTCAAAAGCGAGGTGGAAGGTGAGGGAAGGCAAATGAGGGGCTGCCAAGTGCCTGGGTGGGTGATGGACAGATGGATGGACAGAAGGATGGATGGATGGAGATGTCCTCCACTCATCTCGGACGTGGTGACGAGGGGCTGGAGGGGCAACGGGCCACCTGCCTGCCTGCCTGGCCGTGGGGAAGCCTGGCAGGGAAAGGCTGGGCTGATGGAATAGGGGTCGGGAGGGGGTATCTTTTGAGGGGGATAAAATAAAATAAATCAGGTCTTGGTACTCACCTCCGCCGGCAGGGCCTGGGGGCTGCATCGCTGGCATGCGGGGGGGGGGGGCACGGGGGGGTGGGGGGATTGTCCCCGTCCCTCACCCGGTCCCCCCACCCAGGGCTGAGCCCCGGTGCCGGTACCGCCGCACCGGTTGCGGCTGCTCGCCGGCTGCAGCGGAGATGGGGAGGGGGGGGGGCGGCGGGGGGACAGCCTCCCATCGCCATGGATACCGGGGTACCGCATGCGCCCCCCCCCCCCCCCCCGCTTCCGGCAGCACGGGGTGGGGGCGCGACCCACGGGAGGCAAGGAGAGCCCGGGTGGGTTTGCTCCCTGGGGAGGGTGGGTCCCCTGCCACCCCCGTGGTCCCCACACCGGTGCTGGCACTTGGTGCCTCTCTCCCCACCAGCTGCGGCCGGGGACCTCAGCAGCGCTCCTGCCCTTCCCGGGGTGATGGGGGGAACACGCCGGGAGCCCCAATACGAGTGGGGGGCACCCCCATCCTCCACCCCACGTACACCACCCACGTGGCAGGGAAGAGCAGCACAGTCCTTCGGGACAGCCGATCCTGGCCCAAAGCTGCTCCACTCGACTCCAGCTCCTCCATCATCGCCAACATCAACCCTTTTACCACGGATTTTGCCAAAGTTTGGCTTGGGCAAGTCGAGAAGTCAAATATTTCCAGGATTAACTACTCCTGGCTGCCCCCAGCACTGGGAAGCTTAAAAACACAAAGGAGCAAATACAGGAGATATCTCAAAATGCCTTGTTGAAACAACGGCTGCAATTTCTCCCAGGATTTTTTTTTTTTTTTTTTTTTTTTTTTTTAGGCTGCCGAGGGACACCAGCAGCAGCCTCTCTGCCATCAAGGAGCTACCCTCCCTGGACCGTGTCCCGAGCCCCACAGCCCATTTCTTCTTTGGAAAGAAAGCGGCATGACTTGAAGCTTTTGGGGATGACCCATGGGGGGGGACACCTGCTGGCACTGGGTCGCTTTGCTTTCCGCGGTGAAAAAAACACAGTGGGGGGGAATTCCCTGTGAAAATCTAGAGAAATACTACTCAGGTCTGGGCAGAATCCAGCCAGAGGTATCAGTGAGCACCCACGGGGATGTGCAAAGGGGCTTCTTTAAGGAGAAGACTACAAACTACTCATAAATTTAGCAAATACAAAAAAAAAAAAAAAAATAAAGCCACACTTAACAGGAAAACATTTAATCAGGCATTTGGCACGTTGCCATATCAGCAATTCATCCCTTACAGCCACAGGGATGTCCCTCGCCGTCCTGGCCCTGGACCAGGGCAGCAGATGCTACCTATCAGCAGCCAGCTGGGAGGGATGTGGCCGAGCATCCAACTCCCCCAATTTTACCCAAGCCTCGCACCGTGCCCATCCCGGCTCTGGCTTCCTCCCCAAGCGGCTGGCAAACAACAAAGCAGGAGATTCACTGGCTCGGGAGCTGGCAGAGCCATCCCTTGGCGTGGGAACCCTGCCGCTTGCTTTTTATTAAGGAAAAAAAAAGAAAAAGAAGGACCTGGCTGCCTCGCTGCGGGTGTGGGACAGAAACGGCGACTGACCTAAGCCAAAGCACCCCTCCAGGCCGTCACCCCTCGGGAGAGCTCGCCCAGACACCCCAAGACCCTCTCAGGCTTTGGGGACAGGCTCCTCCGGTGACAGCAGCAGGTCGAAGGGGACGAGGGGCCGGACGAGCAGCCGCACCTCGGGGCCGACGGGGTTCGCCCGCAGGTTGAGGCTCCGCAGCGATGCCATGGTGGCCAGCTTCTCCACCGGCACCTCTGCAAAAAAAAAAGAGAGAGGGCCGAGGTGAGCACCCATCCTGCCGGCGGCTGCCAGGGAATTTGGAGCAGCAGAGGGGGCGAAAGCCGTGGTGGGATGGGCAGCCTGGAGCAAACCCCGCTCCCGCCAGTCTCCAGGCTTTTATCAAACCAGAAACATCATCAAATAATATTCAATTATATGTTTTCATATTCAAATGTCTCAGCAAGGTGCAAAAACCATGATATTAAACATGGACACTGCCCTCCAGTTTTCCCAGTCCTAAAAAAAAAAATCCCTTCTGGGGTGCTAAACTGGTAATTCAGACTTAATCCCTTATTTTATTCCCAGTGTTGCAATGCCTAGGAGCCCTCGCCTGGCTAACGGGAGAGCACGTGCTCCTTGCCCTTGCTGGACAAGCTGCCAAATGGTGCTCGGCCATTGCCAGGCACCCTTCTTTTTTGCAATTTCCATGAATTCAGGTGTTTTCCTTTCTCAAGGAAACTGTTTTATGTGGGTGGGGGGAAAAAACCGTGCCTTAACCTTCAGGTCTCTGGATGTCCCAGTGCAAATCCACTGAGAGCGGAGGAATGAGATCGATACAAACCCCTAATCATTAAGATTGTAAAAGATGATAGATGATAGCTTTTTGTTACAAATCACAATTTTTTGGGCTTGAAAAGCCTACCTGCCCGAGTCCACCAAGAACAATTTTTTTTTAATTTGGCCACCAAAATGACAAAAGCCTTTGATATCCCCAGCTCTGGTGCCTTCCACCAACATCTGGAGCAGAATTGCGGTGGTGTATTTACAGCTGGGCGGGCAATTATGCGATTTTTAAACCATGAAACTTATTTTACGCTGGAAAAAAGACAGACTCAAACACCCTGATGGCTTTTTTCTTTCCCCTCTGGAGAGCAGTGCTATTTTCTGTAACACACATACTTCCTAGCAGCGCATCTCTCATCACGCTGAGCTTCACACAGAATTTTTTATACCTCTTCTTTACGGTGGATTTGTTCACTGCTGCCTCCTCCTGTATCATTTTGCATTTTTTTTTTTCCCCTTGATGCACAAAAATAAATTACTTTTTTTTTTGATTCATCTTCCTGTTTAATGATCTTCTAAGGATAGGCAGAGCGGTAGACCCCCACTTTGCTTAAATTTAGGGAGGTAAGGAAAGTATTTTAGGCAGCAAGCTTGGCCAGGGTGGAAAGAGCCCAGCTTAATTCAAGGTGAGGAGCGGTGCCTCATCCCTGGCACGAAGCGGCAGGCAGGGCACGCGGTGCAGCCTATAGCTATATGGCCCCGCCATAGGGGCCACCATCTCCTCTATAAGCAACCCGAAGCATCACTTGCCGGCTCCCCAGTGGATAAGGCACTCACATTCGAGCCTGAATTATTCATGCTGGCTTCACCAGTGTCGTGGTTTAACCCCAGCTGGCAGCTCAGCCCCACGCAGCCGCTCGCTCACTCCCCCCACAGTGGGATGGAGGAGAGATTCAGAAGGGTAAAAGCGAGAAAACTCGTGGGTTGAGATAAAGGCCGTTTAATAGGGAGAGCAAAAGCTGTGCATGCAAGCAAAGCAAGGAATTCATTCACCACTTCCCTTGGGCAGGCGGGTGCTCAGCCATCCCCAGGAAAGCCAGGCTCCATCACGCATAATGGTGATTTGGGAAGACAAAGATTCCAGATAAGATTACGGAGGAGCTGGCCCAGAAAGGACGGGCGCTCTTCACCTGCGAGGCGCTGCTCAGCACCAGCGCCCCAAAACTCAGCGCCTTCATCGAGGTGCCCAGGGCAATCTGCAGCATCCCCAGCGAGAGCAGTGGTCAGGCTGTCAGCATGCAAGTCAAATGAAGCACGTGATTGGGACAAGCCAACATGGCTTCACTAAGGGCAGATCGTGCCTGACAAACCTGGTGGCCTTCTACGACAAAGTGACCTGCTTGGTTGACGTGGGGAAGCGGTGGACATTGTCTACGTGGACTTCTCCAAGGTTTTTGATACAGTTCCCCACAATCTTCTCCTGGAGAAATGGATGCGTTCTGGCCTGGACAAGCAGTCTGTGCGGTGGGTGGGGAAGTGGCTGGCAGGCTGCACCCAAAGGGTGGTGGCAAAGAGCTCTTTATCAAACTGGCAACCTGTCATGAGTGGGGTCCCCCAGGGATTGATATTGGGCCCAACGTTATTCAGTATCTTCATGTGATGTGGATAACAGGATCAAATGTAGCCTGACAAAGTTTGCAGATGACACCAAACTGAGTGGGGTGGTTAATGAGGATGTATTGGATAGTGAGAGACCCGAGCATGACTTAAATGGTATGGAATAATACTGTCCTGTTTCAGCTGGGATAGAGTTAATTTTCTTCCTAGTAGCTGGTATAGTGCTGTGTTTTGGATTTAGCATGAGAAGAATGTTGATAACTCACTGATGTTTTAGTCATTGCTAAGTAGTGCCTAGACTTGAACTCTTTCAGGTTCCCCTGCTCTGCCCAGTGCATGGGAAGCTGGGAGGGGACACAGCTGGGACAGCTGACCCAAACTTGCCAAAGGCGTTCATGTTCAGCATATAAAGCTGGGGGAAGAAGGAAGGGGGGACATTTGCAGTGATGGCCTTTGTCTTCCCAAGTAACCATTACACATGATGGAGCCCTGCCTTCCTGGAGATGGCTGAGCACCCGCCTGCCCATGGGAAGTGGTGAATGAATTCCTTGCTTTGCTTGCATGCGCGGCTTTTGCTTTCCCTATTAAACTGCCTTTATCTCAACCCACGAGTTTTCTCACTTTTACCCTTCTGGTTCTCTCCCCCATCCCACCAGGGGGGAATGAACGAGCAGCTGCGTGGTGCTGAGCTGCCAGGCGGGGTTAAACTACAACAGTCCTTTTAATACCCACCCCTGGTCTCTTTGGACCAGACCTTATGGTTTAAGATTGCAATGAACTCCTCCTCTTGCCCCGGCTTGGATTTATCCACAGCCTGCAGTCCTGTAAGGCTACACCCACTCCAAGTAGAGCCTTATCTATTAGCCACAGTTTCTCCAGAGGTATACCTGCTGTGGCATAGACTTATCCACAGCTCCAGTCGCTTTGAGGTGCACCTATTCCAGCATGGCCTTCTCCATGGGTCACAATGCCTTCAGAGATGGACCTGCTCCAGCAGGACCTTACCCACAGCCACAGTCCCTTCAGAATTGAACTTGCTCCAACATGGCCTTACCCATGGCTGTCGTGCTTACCCTGCTCTGTCATGAGCTTATCATAGAATCATAGAATGTTTTGGGTTGGAAGGGACCCCTAGAGGTCATCTAGTCCAACCCCCCATGGCCACACACTCCGAGGTGCTCCAACATGACCTCATGCACAGCTACTGGTGCTTCAAGGTGTACCTGCTGCAGCATGGACTCATCCACAGCCACAGATGCTTCAAGGTGGATCTTCTCCAAAGTGGACTTATCCTTGGGCCACAATCCTCTTAAAGGTATACCTGCTGTGGCACAGACATAACCATGGCCACAGACACTTCGAGATATACCTGCTGCTGTGTGGACTTATTCACAGCCACACCACCTCTTCGGTGTGTCCTGCTCCCATGTGGACTCATCCCCAGGTCCCAGTTCCTTCAACTCAAGTTCACACTGGAGTTCCAGCCTGTCCAGCACAGGAAGAGCAGCGATGCCCTGGCCATCTGCCAGCTCAGGCGCATCGCCGTGGCAGTTATCAAAATGTTCCCAGGCCCAGCACAGTGAGATGATAAGATGTGCAGCGGTACAGCAAGCAGCAAACAGAAAGCAGCCACTAATGAGCACTGGACTCTAATGTACAGTCAGGTGAGCAAACCCCATGGCAAGCACAGGAGCCTGCCCATCAATAGCTAAGCAGCAATAACAGCTATAAATTTGATCTAGCACATTACAATCAAACCTGTCATTATCTCAAACCCTTCGAGCCCCACGTTGGGCACCAAAAAGGAATGTTGTGGTTTAACCCTGGCTGGCAGCTCAGCCCCACGCAGCCGCTCGCTCACTCCCCCCGGTGGGATGGGAGAGAGATTCAGAAGGGTAAAAGTGAGAAAACTCGTGGGTTGAGATAAAGGCAGTTTAATAGGGAAAGCAAAAGCCGCGCATGCAAGCAAAGCAAGGAATTCATTCACCACTTCCCATGGGCAGGCGGGTGCTCAGCCACCCCCAGGAAAGCCGGGCTCCATCACATGTAACAGTAACTTGGGAAGACAAATGCCATCACTCCGAATATCCCCCCCTTCCTCCTTCTTCCCCCAGCTCTATGTGCTCAGCAGGACATCCTATGGTCTGGAATAGCCCTTTGGTCAGTTGGGGTCAGCTGTCCCTGCCGTGTCCTCTCCCAGCTTCTTGTGCCCCTGGCAGAGCTGAGAAGTCCTTGGCCAGCCTAAGCACTACCCAGCAACAATCAAAGCATCAGGGTGTTATCAACATTCTTCTGGTACTAAATCCAAAACACAGCACCATACCAGCTACTAGGAAGAAAATTAACTCTGGCCCAGCAGAAACCAGGACAACCAACTAAGCAAAAAAAAAAGGGGGGGGCTGGGGAAAAAAAAAGGCTTTTTCATAATTAAAGCAAATGGTAATTTTCTCAGATCAGAATAAGCAAGTGAAAAACCTATCTGCTGCAGATGAAAGGGCTGCCGAGGCATCGGGAGGCATCTGAGGAGGTGGATATGAAAGGGCTGCCGAGGCACTGGGTAATAAACACTAACAGCCCCGAGGGCCTTGCAGCCACGGATGGCTGCAGATCGAAGGTGGAAGGACCCTGCTCAGCTCAGCCGAGCCGCTTCCCAGTCATGCTTTGGCATTACCCAGCTCCTTCAGAGGTCGCTGGCTCCTGCCAGCCTCCTCCAAGCCTGCTAATGGAAACCCACTCGCCAGCTCGTCTGTGGCTATTAGCAAAGACACATTTCCCATGCCATTAGCCCAAATTAAAAGCAGCTCTCTGATGCTCAGGAGGAGAAAATCAGCCACAGTTGCCCCCAGCAGCAACCTGCCCACCCTTGCTAGTGGTCTCCAGCATCCCCCTTGCTGTCTCAACATCTGCATTAAACCATTAATCAAGGAATAAGAGAAAGAGAAACCCAAGCTTCAGGTACCAAAAATTCTTATGGACTTGGGAGCTGAAAATGCTAATTTGATATCACTCTAATTAGCAGGGAAAGAGTTAAAAACACTATATTAATAGATACATAATTACACTCCAGGGTTAAGAGCTCATTGGGATGAGAAGGGGAGCTCACAGGCACTGAACATCTCCCTTCAGAGCCCACAGACTCCAGGCAGGCATTAATTAATCTCTTTTTACTCCTGTTTCTCTTTAGCTGGAAAACATTACCTATCACCTCCAGCTCAATATACCTTCATAGGTGACTCAGCCCCTCTTTCAGCAGGTGCTTTTAATCTGGTTTGCAGTCCTGCTATCAGTTCCTTCAGCATCACCAAGAGGGCAGAGGAAAACAGGCAGCACTGGGAAGGGCATGTGGCTGCAGTAGCAGCACCAAAAACCAGACCTTTAACAACTTTGCTGCTAGAGAACACCCCAGTCCTCCCCCAAGCTCCATCTCCTACCCACAGAGCATCCTTCTCTTGCCAACCAGTCTTTTATCTGGAGCAGGGTCCTCAACTCGTTATTGGGCTAAGTGGTGCAACCTGGGTCCGAAATGATAAAAGGCAGCAAAAATACAGCTTTTGCATTACTGGGGCAGCTCCTTCCCATGCTGAGCTGGCTGGAGGTGTGCAAGGTGCTGCTGGAGAACAGTGCCTGGATGAACCCTCAGATATCCTAGGGGCTTCTCCAAGGAAGGGCCACCTGCTCCTCATGAGACCCTGCTGCCAAAAATTCTCAGCCAGCCATGGTGGGTGAGTTGTACATTTGTGTAGGGGGGGGAAGAGAAGATGCTATCTCCTACAGCCTGGCCTAAGATCTCCTGGGGTGAAGTGAGCAGGAAGGGCTCAAATCCTGCTTGGCTGTTAAGGAAAAAACAAAATTTGTGCTAATTAAATTCAGGCTGGTGGGTTTGCCTTAACCCTTCTGATGTGCTAGGCTAGTGTGGGAGGAAAAAGGATATATAAATGCAAGCTCATAAATAATCTATAAAGCTGTATTAGCATCTAAAAATGTGTAGAAATTTATATAAGTGCAAGCTTATGTGCAGATAATTGGCACCAAGGCTCATCCCCCCAGCCTGGCTGCAAGCTCCCAGTGTGCCTGGCCTGGGAAGAGTGGGGAGCTTGGTCCTTGCCCAGTGCTGAGCAAGCTCAGGCTTGAGGGCAAGGCAGGGGATTTTACCATGGTCCCAGAAGGTGAAACTGGGGAAGAGATGCTTTTCCTTGGCTGGGAAGGACTGGAGCTGCTGCAGCTCTTGGGATGCTCTGGTCCCTGGGGGGCCATCATGTGAATGAGCCCAGGAGGTATTGGGGAAGGTACCCAGGAGCGATGCAATTACCCAAAACTTCTGCTCCTTTGGAGAAAATCGGCTGCAGCACCCCAGGGCTTTCTAATCTCTACTGCTTCCCTTTGCAGAAAAATGCATAAAATAAGCTAATTTACCCATTTCTGCAGCCAGACAGCATCGTGCTCATTTCCAAGATATGTCCCTGAAACATTTTAGCTTGAAATTCTTAACTTCTACCCTGTTGTTATTTTTTCTGAGCCTGATAAGGGCAACTGATGGGAGCCTGGTGGGAGGTGACGGAGCCTGGCAGCCTTCTAGCCTGCCAGCCTTCTAGCCTGCCCTCTCCCCCAGGATTAATCAAGGTGGGTCTGGATTAATGATGTAGCCTTTCCTCCCTGCATTTAAGCAGGGAAAAAAAGTGCAACAAAAAGCTGAAGACCCTTCCTGCAGTGGCCTGCTTGCACGAAATGCGAAGTTTAGACCTTGGCTCCTGCATCAAGTCTGATTGAAGTTGGCCAATTAAGATCAAAAAGTGATGGAGGGAACAGGAGAGTGCGACAGCTCTGGAAGGTGGGAGAGAAAAAAAGGATTAGGAAAACCCACCTCTCTTGCCAGCTCTCCTGGAAACAGTATTTAACATCTTTGTGTCTCTACAGGCATGGCCAGGGAGCAGCTGATGCTGTTAACAAAACTCGTGTTGCAGGGAGCAGCTTTCCCAGCAGCCGCTGAAGCCATCCCAGATAAAACAGCAAAATTGAGTGGACTCTATATTCACCTCCCCAGGGATCTGTGTGAGCTGTGGGGTGCTCCAGCCTGGGCTCTTTGAAAGCTTGCTCCTAAATAAATCCCCTTTTATCTGCATGCAACAGCTGCCCCCTTTGCCCAGCTTTTGGGGACTCCAAAGGCTTCAGCTTTTTGCGTGAAAGATTTTCCTCTGACTGCAAGGTTGGGGGATGAGTGGCTCTTACCGTTCCTTTAATTCCACTTTTTTTAGGGAATTTTGTAGTGTTACTGCTCCTATTTGCTCTGGGAAATGTTCAGGTGGGATTGTGCCCTTGTTTTGCCTGGCAGCAAACATCCCAGCCTAGCATCCTTGGGGCCAGGTTCTGCAGTCAGGTGTAATTTTTTTATTAAATCTGGTGATTTTTCAGTCACAGCTGGAGCTGCCTTTGAGAACCATATGTCAGCATGGCGAACAGGGCAGCTTGAATGGGGTTTGATTTCCCTCATGCCTGTGACGGCTTTGCACCAGGAGGCTGTGCAAGCATTAGCAAAAGCAAGTGGCTAACGAGGCTCTGCCTATTTAGGGTCTCCCCTGCACCCGTGTGTCCTTCCCCCTGCCAAATTCATGCTCCTTTTGCTGGCTCACCAAGCCATCCCTTGGGCCTGGCTGCATCCGCAGGGGATGGTGGACCACCCCTTGGATCAGCATTGCTGCTGGGATGCCCTGGGGGCATCCTCATCCTCCCCTCCAGCAGGAAAAGATCCTTCTCACCTTTGATCTCGTTCTCTTCCAGGTCGATGGTCTCCAGGGCAGTCACGGCGGCCAGGGGCTCAGGGAAATGCCGAAACCTGTTGCGGGAGAGGTTGATGGCCCGGAGGTGCAGCAGGGAGGTGACCTCCTCGGGCAGGCGGTGCAGGTAGTTGCCTGACAGGTTGAGCTCTGTGGTTTGGGGAAGAGAGGAGAGAGATGGTGGGATTGGGGGGGGGGGGAAGATGGGGAAATAATTAATGCGTAGCTTAATTTAAAGCCTCTGTCCCTCATGGGCTGCTAGGCCTAGCAATGGGATTCCAACTGCAAAAATGAGATTTTTTTGCTCATCTCCATCATACTTTCGCCTGCTCTGAATACCGCTTTTAGGAGCGATGCGTTTCTTGGCTTCCTCAAGGTTCCCTAATGAAACCCGTGCAGCATTTCACAAGCAGGGGCTGTAGAAATAAGCAATATTTCTTAGTGAATTTGGTGCAATTCCTCCCCCAGTGGACGTTCATCACAGCTTGAGGCTGGTTTTCTATCTTCACGTGCCTGAACCCCTTCCGAGATAGAAAGAGTGGTGGAAGAAATGCATTTATTCGTTAAAAATATCTATTCTACAGAGTTTAACCCTCTGTGATGCTTTCTCCCAGCCAAGAAATGAGCTCCTGCGGGGCCAGGAGCAGTGCTCCTGCGTGATGGGCCATTACCCACAGGAACAGGAACCCAAATCCCGCTGTCCCAGCACCCTTCTCCAGTGACACAGGGCTTTCTGCTCTATAAATACCTGTGCAAGCTGCCCTGCCCCTGCTAATACCTGTTATTTATAGGTCCTGCCTTATTCAGGCTGGTTCAAAGCTGTCCTCAGCCCCGGGGCATCTCTCTCCTGCAACAGCCCTGCTGAGGCCTGACATGTTCATCACCGGAGTGATTTGCGGCAGAGCAAAGCCCTTGCTGGGAAATGAGATCTTTTTCTTGCCTCAGGGCTTGCTGTGCTGTCTAGAAAATGAAAATATCCTTTGCTTGATGTGTTTCTCTTCTCCAACCTAGGGGAGTTTTCACGGATGATGCTCCAGCTCGACACGGGAAGCCTCCCCAGACACCCACTGTGGCGGCACTTGTGCGGGACGTTGTGTGAGAGAAATATTTGCTTTTAAAAGCTGCCAGAGCCCTGGGTGCTGCTGCAGGCAGGCAACCCCCCGGTGCAGTCTTCAGCGTTCACAACCACGGTGCCGAATGCTCTGGATGCTTTAGCATGTTCTAGCAGATTGGCTTCTGGCTGCTTTCGCTGGGCTCCGCAGGGATGTGTCCCCATGGCGCCAACCATGTGCTGACAACTGTCCCTGTCTCCCAGAGCCAGCAGCTATCACCGATGGCTCATGGTGGGGGCTAATTAGCCAGCAGCAAGCCAGCGTGCCTTTTGCAGCCTGAAATGCCCTGTCTCTGCCATGCAACATTATGCCCAGGCTGCCTTTCCTGTGCTTTTTCATCCCCAGCCCCACCCTTGGAGGGAGCTGGAGGGTGCTGAGTGACCCAGCAGCAGCCTGGGTGCTGCCGAGAGTGGGTGGAGGTGACAGGGGATGGGTTTGGAAAGGTGGGTGAGAGCAAAACCAGGGCTCTTCTACTGCAAGAGCTGGAAAGGGTAAAGGAACTAGTGCTTGGAATGAGTTGCAAGCGCAGAGGAGCAAAAATTGCAGCGGGGAAACTCTTGGGTGCTGTGCCCCCTCTGCAGCAGCCTGGGGGCTCTTTGCCTGTCCCGGGGGTTTGGAAGTGGCTGTTGCAATGCGGCAGGGCTGTCCCTTACCTCTCAGCTGGCTGAAGGTGGTGACAAATCGGCTGGTGAGGGACTTCAGCTCGTTGTTCGCCAGGGATATGTGGTGGATTCCCTCAGTGACGCTCCTCATGGCTTTGTAGATGCCGACGGGGAAGGTCATCAGCTTGCAGTTGGCCAGATCTGCCCCCAGAGAGACCCAAGCACCTTATAATGCATCCAAGCTGGGATGGAGCAATGCTTTCCAATCTTATTTTCAACCCCTTTACACTTGATTTGCCCATCTGGGTGCTGCTACCCATGGATGCTGCAGTGTCCCCTGCTGTAGCCCTCTCCACTGCGGGTATCTTTGCCATCATCACCACCACCATAGAATCATCTAGGTTGGAAAAGACCTTTAAGATCATTGAGTCCAACCTTTAACCTAACCCTGCTATCCCACCATTAAACCATGTCCCATCAGCAATGGGGCTGTTCTGCATTAGGTGTGTTCAACCCCAAATCACGTTGCGCCTCCCCCCCGCTGCAAGCCCTCAACCAGCCTGTCCATGTCTAATAGCTTCTGTAATCCCCTTTCCCTATGGCCCGAACGCCCCAGGGAAGGTCAAGTATCACAGGGACGTGTCCTCCACTGCTGATGGCGCTGGAGCAGGGCTCTCCCAGGGCGTGTTCCTGGCTGGCTTTCTCATGGAGATGGGTACTTGCCCCACAGCAAGCGGTGGGGAGGGAAGAGGATTTGGCTGTGCTTCTCACCTGTTGGCGTTTTTGTTTCTGTGTCTGCCTTCCTGGGAAGTGCAGGGGGTGGAAACCCTGTATCCTGGCCCAGTGATGCCCACCCAGGCTCTGTCCCCTCCCCAAAGCCATGGCAGGGGCTGCCCAAGTTCGGTCCTCTCCTGCTTTTTATCTTGCTCAGGAGGACATAGAGAGGCTGAGTGATGAAGCTCTGGCTCTCAGCATACGCTGGTTCATACCTCAGGCCCAGGAACCCAACATGAATAAAACTGGGCGGCTTTCGTCTCTCTATTTGGATGAACTGTGTGTGGCTCTCGGATATTAGCTAGAAACAGGGAAAGTGCAGAAAAACACAAATCTGGCAAGGTGAGAGAGAAGTCTGGCTCCTGCCATTGCTTGCAAAGGGGGACTCTATCCCTGGGGCATGTCCCATGGGATTATGTGCTATTGCTGGGAACCCACTCAAACTTTGGGAGGGCTGAGAGCCCTTTAGGGGAGCCTTTCCCTTCCCCAGGGCTGCGGGAGCCTCAGGCATAGCACCCGGAGCGGGGGCCGACAGCTTTTTTTAGACCATGGCAGCAAAAAATAGAGCCCTGCTCCCGGATACCCGATCCTTCTCTGGGCCCTGAGCAGGAGCTGAGCCGGAGCACCGGGCTTACCGAGGGAATCCGTTTTGTTCTCCACCGTGTCGTTCACCTTCCTGGCCACCCGGGCCACCGCCTCGCCCATCCTCTTCTGCATGCGGGCGCCTGGTCCCGCCGGGAATGTGCTTTGGCCGGGGGGATCCAGGGCTGGAGGGAGGAACCAGCAACTCCGGCCTCTCGGGAAAGGGGTGCTAAAAATAACTGTCGGGATCAGCGTTCCCAGGGGAGGGAGGGAGACTGTGCTGGGGCTGGCATGGCCCTCAGGGTATGAGATTCCCAACTTCCCAGGGTGGGGTGTTTGGATGTGGGGATAAGTCCCTTTTCCTGGTTTGGGATGTGGGTGTGCATGCCCTTTCCCAGTGATCTGGGGCTGGCACAGCTTTTGGGGTGCAGGATTCCAAACTTTCTGGGTTGGTACTTTGGGAGATGGGGATGCATGCCCTTTCCTGGTTTGGGATTGGGGTCCATCCCCCTTTCCCAGTGATCTGGGGCTGGCACAGCTCTTGGGGCACAGGATTCCCAACTTTCCGGGTTGGTACGTTGGGAGATGAAATTTTTTTTTTTTTGGCCCCGGGGGGCCGGCTCCCCCCCCCAAAAAAAAAAAAAAAAAAAATCTCCTCTTCCCACGCCGGGAGTCGAACCCGGGCCGCCTGGGTGAAAACCAGGAATCCTCACCGCTAGACCACGTGGGAGGGCGCGGGCAGGGCCGCTCGCCCCCGCGCCTGCCCCCTGCTGGCGGCGGCCGGAGCGCGGTTGCGCGGGGCGGGGGGGGGGGGGGGGAGGGGGGGGGGGGGGGCGGTGCCCGCTCGGCGCCGCCTCCGCGGGGACAATAGCGCGGGGCCATGTCGTCCGCCGGCGGCCGCCAGCCCAGCCAGAGCCGGGCCATCCCCACCCGCACCGTGGCCCTCAGCGACGCGGCGCAGCTCCCCCCGGACTACTGCACCACCCCCGGCGGCACCCTCTTCTCCACCACCCCGGGAGGTGAGCGCCGCCCGGCCGGGGCCTGCGGGGCGGCGGCCTCCGCACCGCTCCCGCCGCGCCCCAAAAGCCGCCCTGTCGCGCCCCCGGATCGCGCTTGGATGTCTGTCGTGAGCCTGGGTGTCGTGCGCCTGCAGCGCCGGCTCTCCTCACCGAAGGGCTCCCAGCGGGGTTTGGTTTTATTTTCCCGGGGTATAACGGAGCCGGTCCCGGTGGGACGTGGGGCACCGGGGGGGGGGGGGGGGGGGCTCGCCCCCCCCCACGGCAGGGGGGTGTGTGTGTCTGCCCCATCCCGCTTCGACACCCCAGGCTCGGAGCATCCCGTCCCCGTCCCCAAGTAGGGGAGGGGGACACGGGTGGGGGGGAACACACGTTTCTGGGGGGAACACACGTTTCTGGGGTGGCGGTCGTGTTGGATCCCTCAGGATGCTTTCCCACCCCTGCCATGAGTTTGCCAGGCCTCTGTGCCGGTTACGGCCCCGGGGCAGCTGGTACCCAGGTGCTGCCGGGGGTGTTTATCCAGCCAGGCCGAATTATCACCCGCCGTGCCCAGATAAGAGCGGGCAGAGCAGCGGCACGCACCCCCCCTTGCCCTCCCCACCTATCCTTGGGCCGTGGCGAAGGTCCTTGGGCGCCCGTCCTGCTGGGAGCCCCTCCTCCCGCACCCCCCCCAGGCACCCGGATCATCTACGACCGCAAGTTCCTGCTGGACCGCCGCAACTCCCCCATGGCCCAGACCCCGCCTTGTCACCTCCCCAATATTCCCGGCGTCACCAGCCCCGGCTCGGCCGGCGAGGAGCCCAAAGCAGATACCAACAGCCTGAACCACCAGGAAGGGAAGCCATCCATGGGTAAGGGATCCCATCTGGGGTGGGGTGGGAGGATTTGGGGTGGGGGGGGGTGACCCCTTCCCTGTCCCCTAACGCTTCTCCCCTTGCCTCTCGCCAGGGGACGACGCTCAGTTCGAGATGGATATCTGAGCGGGAACCACGGAGAGGCAGCAACTCCCCAGACCTGTGCACACCCCATTCGGCTTAGCAGGATCCGTCCCGGCGAGGCGGAGGTGGCAGCGGTCCCTGCTGGCGTCCCCCTCCCCGCTCACCTCCCCCCCCCCCGCCCCCCTTTCTGGGGAGTGCAGCTCCAGCTTCTCCCCCTTTGCGGGTGACCGGTCCCAGCCTGTGCCAGATGGAGCATCCCTTTCGGATCTGGCCCTATTCCTCCTCCTCCGCCCGCCGGCAGCCTGATCTCCACCGGGCTTCTTTTTAAACCATCCCTTTGCCTCTTCTGCCGCCTCATGCTCCCCCCTAAAAAAAAACCCCTCCCGTTACCCCAACCCTCCCATCGCCGGCAGCTTGGCGGTCTGGAGCTGCGTCACCCCCTTTGCCCCTTCTCCCGGAAAATTTGGGCAGGCTCTCGGGAGGAGGGGGAAAGCATCGCTCCTCAAACCAAGCACCCCTTTGCACCCCAGGGCGGGTTTTTTTTTTCGGTTCCCCCCGGACCTGCTGGCATTCAGTGGAACACAGCATTGGCAGCCCGTTCCCTTCGGTGCTCCGGGTGCCCGCATCTCTCTCCTACCCGGATTTCTTCCGACTCGGCCCTTCGACCGGGGGCTGCGTCCCCAACCCACCAGCCAGGACTCAGAGCGATGTAGCCATATGTTACAAAAAACCCCCTTGTTTTTATTTTTTTGGTACTAAAAAGGGGCACTTTACCGGCAACGCTTCTTTTTTTCAGGCTGGGGACGAACGCCTCCAGGAAAGTGCTTTCTAGTGCTTTTTTTTTAAAAAAAAAACCTTTAAAATGTGAATAATACAGGAGCGAAATCCCTCGGCGCCATTGGATGTCTCAGGAATAGCTGGGCCCCCCGGGGGGGGATAATGAGATGCTGCAGGGAGGTGATGCCCAGGATGCTCCGGTTGCAGGGTGCCAGCGTCGGTGCCGTCCTCCACTTGATTTCACGCCGGGGCTCCCCCCCCAGCCGGGTCATGCTGCCGTGGATAAGGGGTTTCCATGTTCAACTTCCCGCCACCGGTGGCTTTGCCAGCCTGGCACGTCGTTGCCATCCCCTGCCTTGTGCCCAGCATCTTGAAACCCCTCGGAGATGGGATTTTTTTTTTTTTTTTTTTCTCCTCCCTCGGTGCGACTCTCACCTTGAAGAGCAGCGTTCGGTGAGGGCGTGCGTGGCGGGGGACGCTGCGGCGGTGCCGTGTTCTACCCGCCAGCCCCCCCTTATTTTATTTTTTTTTTTTTTTTTTTTTTACTGCCTGTTGGGAGCCATCAACAGCTTTGCAACCTTCTCAAGTGCCATTTTATCAGCCCCCACCTGAGTGCCTGCTCCATCCATCCTCCCTCCCTCACCGGGGTCCCCCCCTCCCCGTCCCGGTACTCAGCCCTGGGGACCCGTCGCCTGCCGGGACGGTGGCTCCGCGCGCCGGGGACAGGTACACCCCGTGCCGGCATCCGTGCTGCAGGCTTTGTGCACTTTCCGTCCGGTAATTTATTTCTCTAGGTGTGTTTGGCGCGGGTCGGCGCGGCGGCTGGTTGCGAGCTCCCATCTTCCGGCTGCTTTTCTCACGAGGTGGGGGGGAAGGGGGCTGCCGCTTGTTTTGGGGGGGGGGGGAAAGCAAAAAAAAAAAAAAAAGAAAAAAAAAAAAACCAAAACCCCAAGGGAATGGGATGTCTCTCCCATCCTTTCCCTCGAATGGGTGGCGCTCGGTGGGATGCGACGTGAACATGTAGCCGGCCGTCGTAGGCGCGTGAGTGAGTGAGTGCAAGTAGAAATATGTATATGCGTGTGGGTGGGTGGTGATAAGACACACACAAATATATATATTATATATAAATAAATATATTTTCCTTAAAGCGAAGATCCTAGGGGGTCTGTTAGGTCCTCGGATCGAGGGAGCGGCAGGGGCAGGGGGCCAGGACATCCTTTGTAGAGCGGGGATGGCCACCGCGGATGCAGGGACCCGGTGCCCTCGGCACAGCCACTCATTTCGGGAAACCTGCTCTCCAAGCCATAAAAAAAAAAGAAGATATCTGAGGACAACTTAACTTACGGACAGGAGCCGGAGGAAAACCATTTTATTTTTTTTTGAAACGCCCCTTTCCTGACCTCCTTTCGTCTCCGTTCCCCATCCCAGCGACTTTCTCCTGGTTCTCTTTTATAACTGGGCTCGGGGCTGAAGAGCAGGGAGGGAGTGCCTGGCCTCGCCGGGGCAGCTCCTCTGCTAGTCAGGGTAGAGATTTGGGTTTTCTTGGGTTTTTTACCGTCTCTTCAAGCAGGTGTTTGGGAGGAGAAAAGCTCTCGCCAGTGGTTGCTGTTACAGTGAGATCAATAAAGATCTTGGTTCTACTAAATCGAGGTGCTGGAAGTTTCTTCTCACCGTGATTCGGGGGTGGTGGTCATGGTGGATTTTCCCTTCGGAGCAAACCCTGCCTGGGCTTCACCCCCTCCTTGCAGGTCAACCCTCTTGCCTTTATATTTTAGCTTTCCCCCCCCCCCCCCAAAATTCTTTAGGTGATTTTCTTTCCAAATTTCCAATTTTGAAAAAAAGCAGATGCAGGCCAAGGACTAAAATCAGGAGCGAGCCTCTGCTGCTGGCCGGGTGTAACTCGGTGTTACAAAGAGCAGGGGATGGTCAAACCCAGAACCAACAGCCAAGGGTTAAGGAGCGGGGGGGGGGGAAGACTCGATTGCAAAATTTCCTGTACGGAAAAATCCGATTTTACCATAGAAGGGTCTCCCACGTAGGAAATTGCTGCAAATTGGTCATTTATCCTGCACCACCAGGTGCAAAAACCTATACAGACCTGGGCGTCAGACTAGAGAGTTGCCAAAGAAAGTCCTGCTTGGGACGTGTCCAAGCCAAGACTCTGAACGTGCAAATTGACCCCTGAACTGAAGCTGAGACCCCAGCAATTTCCCACATTGCTGCTAAATGCACGTTTGCACCAGCCCAGGGGTACCCCTTGCAGCTGATGCCGAAAGGAGCGTATGCCAGCACCCTGCACCCATCCCTGCCTTGCGAGCGCTGGGCGAGTTCCCGAAACATCAGCTGCGCTGCTCAGGCCATCGCATAAACTGGGTTTTAGCTGCTGCGGGGGGCTGCAAAGCTGTGGCAAAGTCAAAGCTGTCTCACAAATGGGTGCTGGCCAAGGAAAGCAGATGGGTATGGGTGTGGGGGTACGGGCACCCCCCCCGGGCTCGTCCTCGAGGGCTCTGATGGACCCCAACAGCCCCGAGCAGCCTCACCTGGGGTCGGGAGCACATTTAAGCTCAGGCCCTGGCCTGGCTTGCACCCCTCAGCCCATGCTGCCCCATCTCTGCTGCTTCTGGAAGGACCCAGCCCAGGCTCCTGCCCTCGCAGGGGGCTGTGCTAGGGCAGGTCTGTTGCCACAAATTGTCCCAGTCCAGGACAATTGTCACTTTAATATATATATATATACACATATTTAAGTTTTAAACCCAGTAGTGGCAAAATCCCTTTACAACTGTCTGACAGGAGGGTATAGTGAGGTGGGTGCTGGTCTCTGCTCCCAGGGAATGGGCGATGGAACGAGGGGAAACGGCCTCAAGTTGTGCCAGGGGAGGTTTAGGTTGGACATTAGGAACAATTCCTTCCCCAAAGGGCTGTCAGGCACTGGAAGGGGCTGCCCAGGGAAGGGGTCGAGTCCCCACCCCGGGGGGATTTAACAGCCGGGCAGACGCGGAGCTCAGGGCCAGGGTTTGGGGGTGGGATAGCAGGGGTAGGGGAACGGTTGGGCTTGGGGAGCTTAAAGGGCTTTTCCAACCCAAACGATTCCATGATTCTGTGACTCTAAAGCCAGCCTTTTTGTATACCATCCACTCTGTAGGGAGGGCTGAGCAGCAAAAGCTTTTTCCCCCCTGGTAAGACGGGTGCTGCGGGGTGGGTGGGAGCACAGCATCCCCTCCCTCAGGATCCTGGAGGCCCCCCCCAACTTTTTTTGGGTGTCTCAGCAAGCTACCAGCACCCCCCCTGTGCTCTGACACCCCCGAAAGTGCATCATTCAGGATGCAGAACTCCGCGTGTGAAATACCGCGGCGGTGTGCCGCATTCCCAAACCGCCCGCGCCCGCTTGGGTCCCAGGAGCAAAGTGGGGAAGGCGGCACCAAGCATGCTGCTGGCCTGGGTTTGGGGGGGCCCTTGTGCTCCCCGGCTTGGCCGTACCCAGTGTGGGCCTTTGCCATGAGCGGGTGCAGCAGCAGCGTCTCTGCTCCGCTGGGAGCCCAGGGAAGGGCTGTTACCTGGTTTATTATTAAATTATGACCATTAAATTATTTTTATGACTCCACTCTTGCTTCTTGCACTCCTCTCCAGCCCAATCCTGAGTGAAAAAGTTGGGGTTAGGAGGATGGGTGGAGAAGGCAGCGAGGAAGCCCCTTCCATTGGAGCAGGCACTGCCTGCGTCTTGCATGGCTGCTCCCTCCTGCAGTTTCCCCCCAAATTCTGGCTCTGGGGGTTGTTTCTTACCTGAAGTCTCTATCAAGGGGGTGCCTTAAAAAAAAAAAAGTCGGGGCAAAAAAAATCTGGAGGAAAGCTGTGTAGCTTGGAAATGGGCCACAAGGCCTTTTAAAAAATAAAAGAAAAGGAAAATAAGACATTTTTCCTTCCACCACTGAATGGGAGCAGTGGATCATGGGTTGCTCTTTTTTTTTTTTTTAATTCTGAAATGGTAGCAAATTTTGAAAGCGTGTGTGCGGAGGAGAGGGGCAAAGATGAAAAAAATGCTGTTGAGGCGTTTGGGAGCTTCCCTCTTCTGGGTTTGGCTTAGCCTGGGCTGTGCCAAGCTTAGGGGAGCGACAACTGTTTTCCTCCCAAATTTTTGGGGTGCTTTGTTTTAATCCTGGCTTAGAAAGCCCCTGTGGTGAGGTGCGTGTGCCTGGGGAGCCCTGGCTTTCACCACGCTCCTTAGGGGAGTTTCTGGATGCCAATTCAGGAGCTAAAATGGGAGAATTATAAAAAAAAAAGGGAAAAAAAAAAGCATAATATTTTAGTCTAGGACTGAAGCTCTTAATTAATAGGGAGGTGTAAACGAACTAACCCAAGGTAGTTCCACACGCAAGAGGGTGAGTGAAGCCGTGGTTGAGTTTGGCGCTCTTGATTTGAGTTTTAAACTGGAGTTGCTGCTGTCTGTGCACGTGAGACTGCTGGGGTCTGCCCTGTGGCATCCAGCCATAAAATTAGGCAGAATAGAGGGCATTTTGGTCGAGCTGAAGGCCGGGAGCCTGCCGAGTATCTAAGATGCTGACTAACAAACTTCCCAGCCCTGCTTTCCAGCCTTTACCATTTTCGGACTGCCTCCGGGTTCCGTTTACATTCCTGGCCCTCCCAGCGCCGGTGAACATGTTAATGCCATTTTTTTTTTTCTTTTTTTTTTTTTTTTTCCTTTGGCCTGTTGGTGTCCTATAAACATTTATTTGGTGGTGCCTCCCAGAGCAGCCCAGTGGCTGTGGATGGTGCCGGGTGCGAGCAAGGCCGGGGCGTTGGGGGTCTCTGAGAGAGGCGAGGATGGGGTCCTCTTAGATGGGGGCTCCTGAGGGCTCTGAGGTCAACCCAAATGGAATGGGGGGAGGCAGCTGGGAGCTGAAGGAATTGGGTTTTAACGGATGAGCCGGAAGAGCATCTCTCCACGGCAGGCGGTGTAAGCGCAATGCCTGTTGGCAACGAGGGAAGCCTGAAGTCATCTCATGGCTTTACTCGGTGCTGTGATGGGAACCAGCAGCCTGATTTCCCCCAGGGGTCTGAGCAAGGAGGGATTGCTCTGAGACTCGGGGGGCCTGGAGCTACCCCGATGTTCCCAGGGATGCCTCCAGCTCTACATCCTCTTCCCCATGCCCTGAAAACCTCCTGCAAGGTGGGAAGACCAGGCGTGGAGGCTCTGCAGGTGGCTTGCTCTTAGGCCAGGCTGCTGTAAGCGGCTGTGTTTGGGGCCGTGAGAAGGGATGCTACGTACCCAGCCCCGCTCAGGGCGGCCGCTTCCCCTGGTTAGGAGCCCTGGGACCTCCTGGGGGAGGGGGGCTGAGCAGGGGGGATCCATCCCCAGCAGGCGGCGAGGAGGCTTAAAATTAGCAGAAAGTGCAGATTCCTCTCTGAGTTTCAGCGCTCAGCCTGCTTTCAGAAGTTGCGGTTGCAGAAGCGGGCGCTGGACCTTTGCTTTCCCCGCGTGGATTTTTGGGAGCAATCCCCCTCTGCACGATAAAAATGGGGGCAGGGGCTCCCTGCAGGCTGTTTCACCCCAGTCCCAGCCTGGATCCAGCAGCATCCCTCGCCCTGCTCCCCATCACCCACATCCCTCCCTCCTCTCCCATTTCTGGGGAGGAAAAGGCCATTTTGGTGGGGGGCGGTGCAGGCAGTACCTTGATGCTCCCAAAACTGCTATTGTCCTTCTGAACCTGGCTGGGGTGGTGGCATCTGCTGGTGCCCTGTCTGTCCCTGGGGGTTGGCACCAGGCCCCGGGGGGGGCTGCTCTTGCAGGGGGTCCCTGAGGAGCTGGGTACTGGGTCTGGGTGCTACTCTGCATCAGGGGGTCCCCGAAGGGCTGGGTGCTGGGGCTGGGGGCTGCTGTGTCCTGGGGGTCCCTGAGGGGCTGGGTGCCACTGCATGCCAGAGGGTCTCTGGGGGGCTGGGTGCTGTGGCTGGAGGCTGCTGCATCCTGGGGGGTCCCTGAGGGGCTGGGTGGGACTGGGTGCTCTCTGTATGCCTGGGGGTCCCTGAGGGGCTGGGTGCCCCTGCATGCCAGAGGGTGTCTGGAGGCGCATCCTGGGGGTCCCTGAGGGGCTGGGTGCTAGGTCTGGGTGCTGCTGTGTGCCAGGGGGTCCCCGGGGGCTGGGTGCCGGGCGGGCGCGGAGGGGGCCGATGGGCAGCGCTGCCCCGCCCCCGGCCCCGCCTGCACCGCCTCCCCCCGCCGAGGCTCCGGCGGTCGGGGCGGCCGCGGGGCTGCGCTCCCGCCACCCGCTCCCGCCGCCCCCATGGGGCGCCCGACGGCGCGGCCAGCCCGGCGCGGGAGCTGAGCCCCCCCCCCCCCCCCCCCCGGGACCGACCACCCTCCGCCCGGACCGGCCCTCCCCCGCCCCCCGCCCCCCCGCGACCGGCCCCCCCCGTCCCCCGGGGCCGGGCATCCCCCCCCCCCCTCCCCCGGGGCCGGCTCATCCCCTCCCTGGGGCGGGGGGGTTCATTTCCCAGCCGGGGGCGTGGGGAAGGGGATGGAGGGGCAAGCTGGGCCGTGGGGTACCGATTCGGGGGCGGGTGGCACCTCGGGGGGTGCCCCCCCCACCTCCCAGTGCCACCCCGAGGGTGTGTGTGTTTGCTACGTGTCCCCCCCCCCTCAATTGGGAAGGGAAGGCAGGTGGGGGGAGCTGGGAGCAGCCTTCGTCCTGCTGGGCCCGGGGTGCTTGTTGGGCAGGGGTCCCCTCGCCCCAGAGCGAAAGGGGGGGGGGGCATGGGAGGAATCTTTATTTTGCCCCAGGAACACAACCCCCCCCGGTGCCCAAACCCCGGCCAGGGGGTTTATCTGCAGCCAGCGCCGTGCCTCCGACCTCTAGAAAATAGGTGGATGAGCAGTTTTGAGGCCCAGCATCCGCCCCGCAGCGTCCTCCCGGCTCTCGTGCCTTTGCAGTCCCCTTTCCTATTTAAAGGGGTTTTTTCTCTCCCTCTCGCTGCTTGGAAGCCAGCCCTGCAGGAGGCTGGCCCAGGGCGAGGAGCCCAGCGCGGCCATCTGCCTGTGCCAGCCATGCCTGCTGCGGCCGGAGTGCCTCAAAGGGAGTTTTGGGGTTTGCATCCCTTGGCTGCCTCCCTTACACCCCCCAAAACCCATCTGGGGAGCAGGCTCCAAAGTGGGGAGCTGCAGGATGGCTCCCTGTTGGAGGATGAAGATGGAGGAGGAAGAGGAGTGGATGTAACCCTGGTCCCTTCCCATCTTGGGGACCGTCCCAGTCTGGGGTTTGGTTCCACAGCCTCCTGTTTGGGGGGCGCAGGAGGAGCACAAACCCTGGGATCGCTCAGCGATGGGTTTCCCCCAGCACGTTGGTGCAGGGTACGTTGGAGAGCCTGGTGGGCTCCCACCCCTGGGGAGGATGGGGTCCCCTCGGCTGCCGCATCGCCCAGGCAGAGCCGGGACCCGGAGGGTGGCCGGGGAGGACGGGCTGCCTGCCCTCACCGAGCTCCTGCTCAGCATCCATAGCTGCCGAGGCTGAAAACTTCCAGAAACCACAGCCAGGCTGCGTTTCCTATGGCTGCCGGACTTTTCCGGACCTCTTCCTCTACCCTTTCCCTGGCGCATCTCTCCTCTCAGCGCCGGGAGAGGGGGGGTGAGCACCACCTCTCTCCCCCACAGCACTGCGGCACTCATGACACCCCAAGCTGTGTCCTGGTTGTCACCCTCCCCCCCCCCCCCCCGGGGTTGGGGGGCAGCGGTTTTGGGGGGCCGTGCGGGGGGGCGGCATTGCCCGGGGGGGAGCAGGCGGCAGCAGGCAGCGGCGGCGGTGGGACATTTCCTTCCTGGAAGGCAGGAAGTGATTCTGTCTTTGCACGAATGACACGGAGCCTAAAAATAACGGGCAGGTCTCCGTTGTGAGCAAATTCCCCCCCACCCCCCCATTGGATTTGCTTGACTTTGCTTTATTTAGGGTGGGGGAGACGAGAGCCCGGGCGAGCGAGCGCCGCACGCTACCGCGTGCGAACCCGCCGAGGGCGCAACGGCGGGCGCGGGCGCGCATAAGGTGCTGCTTGTGTTGCAAAAGGTGTGGTCTGCAGCAGCCCCGGCTTTAAAAAGCGGCCCCCGTGTAAACGGAGCCGTCCCGTTGCTCCGCCAGCCTTCCCTGTCGGGAGGGGAGCAGCCGGTGGTTAGCTATGAATAGCACAAAATCATAGCCCTCGCCTTCCCGAAACGCCCTGGCCGGGCTTCTCGTGGCACTGAGCCTCCTGGGGTTGGGAGCGGGGTGCTACGCTGTGGGTGCCACCCTCCGGGTCCCCACCCTTTGGGATGCCCCCCTGCTGCCATCCAGCGCGGGGTCACGCCACAAAACCTTCCTGCGGGGAGGAGGTGGAAATAGCATGGGGGCGGGGGGGGGGAGGAAATTTGGTGGAGTGGGTTTGGGTGTGAGGCGCTTCTTGGTGAGTCGGGAAGTATTTGGTGTCGGAGGAAAGCTCCTCCGCGGGAAGGTGGTCTCTTTGGAGATGCCTCCGGCTTTTATCTCCATCCTTTATGGCTTTTTTTTTTTTTTCTTTCTTTAAATCCGCGCTATTGAAAGGAAACTCTTCACTAAGCATGCTCGCAGACCTCGAAACCGCTGGCAGCGAGCTGACGGCACAACCGGCAGCGCTGGCGCTTGCACATTTCGGGCTTTGTTCCTCTTTCCATTGATGCTCATTGATAAAAAACCCCTCGCTTAAGCATCAGGCAGCCTGAGCATCTCCTGCGCGTCCGTGAGCCGCCTCTCGGCCCGGCGAAGCGGCACCCCAGGGACCGGCGTGACGTGCGAGGGGACCTGCCAGGGGGTCTTTAAGAAAGGGCAATAATGGAGGTTTTTGGAGGGGAGAGGGTGCGTGCGGTAGCTGCTCATCCAAAGGGCATCCTGCACCTGGGCTGCCGTTAGCCATTACAGGGGGGCTCTGTGCAAGGTGGAGGTGGCTCACCCAAAAAAAAGCCACGTCTGTTTTGTATCCCGCTAACGACATCCTCACGTTTATATCTTAATTTGCCCCCTGCATTGCCCAGGCTTGGCGTAGCGAGGAAGGTTTGATGCTGTTGATTAATAATTCACTGTGAACCAGGTTTGGGAGCAGGGGCTGCAGCTTGGGTACCACTCCCTGGTACCTCCCAACAAGGGGTGCCAGCATCCTTCCCAACAACGGGTACCAGCATCCTCCCCATGGGTGGCTGCCTCCATGGCGGGGTGCATAGTTGCACCCACATTTCTGGGGTGATGTGCCTGGATGCTGCCTTTTTCTCCCCCCTTCCCCATCTCAAGGAGCTTTCCCTGACTTCAGGGTAGGGACTTTTAAATCGAGTAGCTAAAGGCGGGTTGGTCACGTGGAGGACGGGGATGTGGCGCTTGGTTTTCTGCCAAAAGGCAGGAGCGCGTCGGGGAGGGGGTGTGAAATGCCGGGGCCTCGTTATCCCGGTGCTCCTGCTCGGATTTGGGGGAAGGCATCGCACTGATGCTTCCCCCCCCTTCCCTGGCAGATGCCAGCAGCGAGACACAGGGCGTGCAGGGGATGGGCAGCACCGGTCTCGGCTCGGTTGAGAAATACCTCTCTGCTTTCTAGGAAATTCTGCTTATTTAGTTATATTTTTTGGCCATCGGCGCTGGCTCTCCGAGGAGCCCAGAGCCCATGAGAATGGAGGGAGGTTGCTTTTCTTGTTTAAAAATAATAACAAGACAATCAAGGCTTGTAAAATCAGAGCTGTCTGCTGCAAAGTTGGCTTTCCAGAGCCTTTTCCCTCCCCGTTGTAAAGCGCTTTTGGGTTGGTTTAAGGTGTTTCGGGTCGCGTTGCTTCCTCGCCTTATTTCACCCTTACACCTCGGCAGGCGAATGATGGCGTTTCAAATAAACCGCGACTTAATACATTACTTCTCACCTTTCCTTTTTGTTTTATTACCTTTTTTTAATAAGCCGAGCTGCTTCCTTCCGGCATCACCTGAAACAACAGGAGCCCGGTTCCCAGGCAGCCTCTGCTCTGGGATATCTCCCTCCACACGCGGGCTCCCCTGGCAAAGGGTTTGCTGTTTCTGTGTTATTTTATTTTCACTCTTTTTTTTTTTTTTTTTTTTTTGAAAAAGAGGGTTAAAGAGCATGCTGGGGCGGGGGGGGCTCGGCTCCAGCGCTTCCTCCGGGGTTCGGTGATGCCCCTCCAGCAGCGCCGGGGCTTCCTGCTGGCCGCTGCCGTGTTTCCTGCCTTCCTGCTCGGGGTCACTGGTGCCGGGTGCCCCCCGGGTCCCTCACGGATGCATCCGTGCCAGCTCAGTGCCGAAAAGCTGCTAGGGCTGCCCTGCACCCAGGGGAAGGTTGGATGCGTTGGGGGAATGCTGTGATTGCTGCTGCTTCCCAAAGGGCTTTGCATTTTATTTAATAATAATAAAAAAACCAACCATGAAATAACCTGGGGATGCACGGAGGGAGATTTATTTGATTGATTTCCTGCTGACAATGAGGCGGCCGGGCAAGTGCACGCTTCCTCCTCATCGTGGCGGCCGGGGCAGATGCATCCTGCAGCTGCAGCCAGCCGCCCCCCGCTATATTTAGTCCATTGTTTGCTCCTGGCTTTGAGTCCTCCCCAGGTCCCCGGCCGCAGGAATAACCCCTGTGCTGGGCGGTGGGGGAGAGGAGCAGCTCTGCAAGGCGCTGAGCACTGTACCTCATCGTGACTTATGTGGGAGAGGCCACAGAGCCCGCACCGTCATCTCTTGGGATGCTCCAGCAGCATCCCGGTGCCGTCGGCGGCTCTTCCGGCGTTCCCTATCCACCCTGGGCTCGGCACAGCTGGCTGTGCTGGGAGAGGGGCTACAAGGGGAAGGGAAGCATCTATACATTGCGCGCCCGTAGGCTCTACTTTCTCGTTAGGCAGCAAGAGTAATTAACTGGTGGTCGCTGGAGCTTTAAATTTAGGGAAAACCCCTGGAGAAGAAGAGTGCTGGTTTGTTGGGGCAGGATGCGCCCTTGCAGGGTGTGGGTCCTTTTTGGGGAGAAAATAGGCTCTTTGCTAACGAGCCGCAGCCACGGTTTATCTCAGGCTTGGCTTTTAGGTCCCTGAGATTAGGGCTGCGGGTGCTGGCAAGGGGATGAGCCAACTGGGCGAGTATTTTGGCGTTTGAATGTGCCCCTCGCTCGGGGGAGAGGATGCGGGCAGGAGGCGAGGATGCTGCGCAGGGGGGTTTGTCTCTGCATCCTCTCTCGCCTAGAAAGGAAACCCCAAAATACGCCGTGGTGCAAGGGAAGGGATGCACAAAACCAGCTCACCATCCTAAAAGCCGTGAGGATCGCTTCCGAGCGTCCTAACTTCTCGTGGTGGCCTGAAAACAGAGCAAAGCCCCACCAGCTCACCTGATTTTTATTTTTCTTTTTTTGAGAATAACTCATATCTTAACACGCCAGGCCAAGGTGTTGGATACAGTGGGGTTCTTTAAAATCCAGGTAAATAATAAAACTACTTTTTTTTTTTAAGGGTAAGTTGCCTGCCTAAGCACTTGTTTAGCGTTTGCTGTGTGTTCAACTTTTGGGGAAAAACCCCTGGAATTTGGGCCAACCTTTGGTGGGCTGGTCCCTCCCAGGCTGGTCCCCTTGGCTGGCCCGTGACGGTGGCTCCGTTGCATCTCTTCTCGTCGCAGCCGCCGGTGATATTTGGAGGAGTTTTCAGGCCAGCTCATTTGATCTGGTTTCCCGGAATGGGGTTTTGCTTCCCCACCCATCCCATTTTGTGCCCCAGCTTGCCAGTTGGGTGCTGGGAGGGGGTAAGCCATCCCGCTCCCATCGGATGCAGCCGTACCAGTAAATAGCTGCTCCCGTACGGATAACACCAGCGCTTCCCTCTTCCCGTGGCTTTTTAGAGCAGTTCCCGTGGTTGCCCAGAGCACCCATTTTGGGTAATTTTGGTGCTTTTCTAGAAGATGCTTGCTCTTGCCTGCCCGGCCGAGGTGGGGTGGCGGGGGGGGGGAAGCCGAAATGTGATTTCCTCTCTCCATTCATTTTGTGGTTTGAAAGACCGTTTCCAAATCTGCCCGGCGTCTTTTATGCCTGTTATTTGCTGGCGTGGTTTGTTGGGGAACAAAAAAAATATAAAAATATCCCGGGGGGATTTACAGAGAAGGTGGGTGACTGTGTCGGGGGCGAAGGAAATGCAGAAGCTGCTTGCATCTGCCTGCAGGTTGGGGGGGGAGCCTCCATCCCCTGGCGTAGGGATGCTGGAGCAAACCCAGAGGGATTGGGTACGGTTCATCGGGCTGTGCCGGATGCTTTTGAAAAGATGTGCCGATTCGGAGCAAAATGGGGGGGGGGGTGTGTGTGTGAAAAAAAAGCATCCTGGCTGAACACCCCCCTCCTGCTTGCTGGCTGAGCTCTCCAAAGCCACGAGGGCCTGCTCTGAAGCACTCAAAACCTCCCTATATATATGTGGTGTGTTGTTTTTTTTTCCCAACAGTGTTTATATGAAAGAAAAGCATAAGGGGACTTAGAGAAATGGCACAGGCCTGAAACAGCTGGTTTGTTGTGTCCCCCCAGCTTCTCTCGCACGTAAAAGAAACCAGGCTGCCTAATGGTGCAGAAAATTCATGGTAGAGCAACAAGTTTTCTGTGGAGCAGGGGAGAAGAAAGATGGGGAGGAGGGGAAGATCTGTGCCGGGGCACGGCTGTCTGGAAATAGCACATTTTCCGGTGGCTTTTCCCCCCCCCCCCCCCATCCCTTGAAGCATTTGCAGCTGCTGGGAGCATTGCATTCCCTGGGATTGCAGTAAGGGACTGATCCTGTGCTGCGTGCAAGGCAGCAGAAGCAGCTGCAAAAGCGTTTGTGGGGCTGGGTTAAAGCCACCCCTGCTTTCCCAGCGCTGCGCGTCCCCACCGAGCAGGGACCGTCCCCCTTTGGACGCTGCCGGGGTTATTCCCCGTACAAAAGGAGATTTTATTGGGGACCGTCTCGGTAAGGGTGGGCAGAGGTTTTGGTGGTTGGGATTTTTTTTTTTCTTTTTTTTTTTTTTTTCTCCAGGCTACCCCCCTTGCCATCTCTCACTTCATTTGGTCCCCAGGATCCGGTCCTGGCTGGTGCAGACAGTTGGAGCATTGTCCTGGACCGGTCGAGTGTGGCAGGATGCTCCTGGCCGCCCCCAGCCCCCCCGCCTCGGGGCTGGCCCTTTTGCTTTCATCCTTTAGGGCTGAGCTCCCTGGGGATGGGGGGGGGGGTGTTGTGTGCTGCTTTCAGGGTCCCTCACCTGCCCTGGGCGGGCAGAGGGTGCTCCTCTAATATAGGAATAACCGGCTGCTTTTGAGGCAGCTTTCAGATTTGCTCCTTGATAGCTGGAGGAAATCCCTCATCCCGCTGCATCGAGGCTCCCGATGCCACCAAGGGGGTTTCTCAGCCCTGCAGGGTTATTTATTGCATTTTACAACCCATCCCCTGCCTCCCCCTCTGCTTGCACGTGCACCGACACGCGCGTGTGCATGCACAGCCCGGACCGGGGAGCAACCTCCCCCAGCCACCCTCGCTGCTCTGGGCACGCTGGCAGCTCCTAAACCCTCAATTACTAAATATGGAATAAAATTTATTTGGTGTGCAAGCGTTTTCCACCTGGGGAGGGACCCTGGAGTGGTTTGTGGGTGCTGGGAGAGCGGAGGACAAGGTATGGGGCTGTGCTGGGACGGGGAGCTGCTGGGTCCCTGCAGTGCCATCTGCTGACTCAGCAGATTTGAAGGGCTGGATCCTGCGTTTTGCCTCTTTCTGCACACACACCCCCCCCACTTCCCCAGCCCTACTTTTGGCTGCGTTGGGTCCGGACATTCCCCGGCGGAGGGAGCCACACGGCAGGCAGGGAGGAAGAAAGCCCTTTGCAGGAGCGGGGGGGAGAGGGCTGGGTTAGCGTTTCTTCCCAAACGGGCATCTCCTCGCCCCTGCGCCTGCCTGGGATTTTCCCTTCCTAAAATGGGAACGGCTGCAAAAAAAAATCTTCCTCCCCTTCCCTCTCTCCTTGTGTTCCTTGCGGTCACTGCCATCTCCCCATCCCTGCCCTCTCCCCATCCCGGCGCAGCTGCCTGCGGATTATGGGTACGACGGCCAGCGCGGCGCAGCAGGCAGTTTCGGCATCCCCCCCGGAGAGCGGGGCGCTGGGCGACGGCAGCATGGAGGACCAGCGCTCCCTCAGCATCCACTCCTTCCAGACCCTGGGGCTCCACAACAGCAAGGCCAAGTCCATCATCACCAACAAAGTGGCGCCCGTGGTCATCACGTAAGTCCTCGGCAGCCTCTCGCATCCCTTCCTTGCCGTCCCCAGACCTCTTTTCCTAAATATTGCTTTTTTTTTTTTTTTTTCCATCTTTACCTATGCCGTTGGTTTTTTTCCTTTACCCACCCGCGCGTGGCTTTTGCAGGTACAACTGCAGGGAGGAGTTCCAGATCCACGATGACCTGCTGAAGGCCAACTACACGGTGGGGCGCATTTCTGAGGCTACACTGGAACACTACCTTGTGCAGGTGAGCGTCGCCGCCACCTCGTGCCAAACCCGTTTTAGCCTGGGGTTTGGGGACCTCAAGGAGTTTTTGCAGCCTCTTCTCCCTGGTAACGGCCGATAGGACGAGGGGAAATGGTCTGAAGTTACGACAGGGGAGGTTTAGGTTGGACATTAGGAAAAATTTCTTCACCGAAAGGGTTGTTGGGCTCTGGAAGGGGCTGCCCAGGGAAGGGGTTGAGTCCCCATCCCTGGGGGGATTTAAAAGAAGGATAGATGAGGTGCTTAGGGCCAGGGTTTAGTGGTGGGATGGCAGGGTTAGGTTAACGGTTGGGCTTGGTGATCTTAAAGGTCTTTTCCAACCTAGACAATTCTATGATTCTAATTTTGAAGACCGCCAAGGAAAAGCCACTTTTTTTCCCAGCTGCGTTCAAGCCTTCACGTTCAAACCCGCTTGTTCCCCTTCTTCCTTCTTGTTTTGCAGGGGAAATATTTCATGGTGAGGGATGTATACGGCAAATTAGATGTCTTGAACACTACCGGCAGCTGCGGCGCTCCCAATTTCCGACAAGCCAAAGGAGGTTACGCCGTGTTCGGCATGGGGCAACCCAGCCTCAACGGCTTCAAGCTCGTGCTGCAGAAGCTGCAGAGGGAGGGCCACAAGGTTGGTGGGAGGGTGGAAGTTGGGGTGGAAAAAGGCAGGAGAGGTTTTGGGCAGCTTCTCCCCCTCTTCGCAGGAGTGCGTCGTCTTCTGCGTCCGTGAGGAGCCCGTGGTCTTCCTGCGGTTGGAGGGGGACTTTGTGTCCTACACCCCCCGGGGCAAGGAGAACCTGCACGAGAACCTCCAGCGCCTGCAGCGGGGGCTGCGGGCAGAGAGCCTGGAGCTGGCCATCCGCAAGGAGGTGAGGTGGGACGGGAGCAGGGGGGGTCATCACCCCAGTGATGACGGGGTGCATGCATCGCCCTGGCTCAAGGACGAGCGGAAGGGTTGTCGGAGGTGGTGGGTGCCTCGTGAGTTTTGATGGCGCTCCCCGTCTCTGCTAGATCCACGACTTCGCACAGCTGAGCGAGAGCATCTACTACGTCTACAACGACATCGAGCGCTTGCGGGACGAGCCCCACACCGTGCGGGTGCAGTGCGAGGAGGACATCCAGGTGACGGAGGAGGTCTACCGCAGACCCATCTTCCTCCTGCCCTCCTACAGGTGCCGCCCTTCCTCCTCCTCCTCCTCCTCCTCCTCACAAGTGGTCGGTGGCTTTGCTTTTGCAAGCTGGGCTGCCTTTCCTCTTGATACCCTCTTAAACCACATGTCCTCCACCGCGGTGGGGACGAAGCCCTGCCCATGGCCTCGTCCTCCTAACGAGGGCTGTCCCCGTGCCCGGCAGGTACCACCGGCTGCCCCTGCCTGCCGAGGGAGCCCCTTTGGAAGAGCAGTTCGACGCCTTTATCTGCTTCCTCAGGGTGAGCCGAGCAAAAGCGCTTGGTCCATGGGGCCACGTTGGGTTGGGATTTGCTCCTGTGCCCCAGCAAGGGTGCTGTGGGGAGGAGTATGACTCCCTGAGGGCATCTTCTCCTGCTTTTGGCTTGACACTGGCCGTTAGAGGATGCCTGTGCCCACAGTTGCATCCCATTCCCCTTGCTGTGGACCCTGCTGGAGAAGTCCATGTTGTCCGGCTGCTTGTCCCTACCCCTGGCTGGAGGTGACCATCCCTTGCCACCTCCCAGCATCCCTGTGCAGGTGGCTCTTCCCTAAACTAGCTTGGGAGAAATTATCTGGATTTGGTGCAAAGGCTTTCAATGGAAGGGCTTCTTTATTTTATTTTTTTTTTTTAGCCTGGGAGTTTTCATCTCAGCGGCTTGGGGACTGGTGGTAGGGACATCTCCAGTGGGATGCCCCGTTCACTGGTGGTTGGGTCGGGGATGGGGACGCAGTGGCCCATTGTGCCATGCCGGTCCACCCACACCATCCCCTGAGCAAAGGGGAGATGCCACCCACCCCGCTGCGCCTGGGCAGGGCCGTCACCTCCACCCTGGCCATTGTGGTGGCAGACCTGGCTCTCCTGGACACCCCTGTGGTCCCCATCCCCCTGTCCCTCCCTCCTAGGAGAGCCCCAGCCTGCTGCTGCGGGACCCCGGCAGACCCCCGCCGGCGCTGCTCTTCGGCTGCCAGACCGGCGTGGGCAGGACCAACCTGGCCATGGCCATGGGCACGCTCGTCCTCCACCACCACCGAGGAGCCAGCCAGAAGCCCGAGTAAGCAGGGCAGCCCCCAGGGCTGGGGCAGGTGGGGTGCCCATGGCTCCAGGGGCCGGTTCGATCTCCCTCTTCTCCCCCCCCCCCCCCCCCCCCCCCGGGACAGGCTCCGGGTCATCCAGACCTTCATCGAGATGGTCCCCAAAGGCCAGCAGATAGTTGAGGAGGTAAGAGGGTGCCGGCGACACCCCCGGCGGGGTGGGTGGGAGGGGGTGAGCTTGGTTCCCCCACCACCCGAGGCTCACTGAGCTGCTCTCTGCTCACTCCTCTCAAGGTGGACAGTGCCATCGCCGCCTGCTCGGAGATGCACGACATGAAGGAAGCCATCTATGAGTACAAGAAGAAGCTGGAAGGGATCGGGGAGGACTATCAGATCCAGGTAGGTTAATTAGAGAATCATTCGGACGCAAGCCGCCGGCGCGGTGTAATTTATCGAGCTGTTTTTGCACGGGGATGAGAAGAATGTAAATTCTGGAAATCCGAAGCTTCCTGTGAGCTGGAAATTTCCCAGGGACGTGAAACCTGGAAGGTTGTGGAGCTTCTCTTTATTTTTTTTTTTCCTTTATTTTTCCCCCCCAATTGTTTAAGAGCCATAAAATGGAGCTGGCTGGGATTTGGGGGAAAGCTGGCTGATTTGGGGGAAAGCTGGCTGTTTTGGGCTTTGCCACTGCTTCTGCTGGATGACCTCGGGGGCAAATAATATGCCATGCCCTGCTTTCGTCAGCTCTAAAATTGGAAAATCCATACCAGTCTGGCTGGTAAAAAGTCCTCGGGAGCTGGGAGGGCTCGTTGCTTAGAGGTTTTCCTGCAAATATAGTCAGTCAAGGTCAGGCTTTCCTGTCTGTAGATTGATTTGGGTTTTTATTTCCCCCTTTGCTTTGAAAAGCCGTCAGGGGGGTTTTCCACGCAGGAAAGCTGTGGTCTCCCCTATCAGACCTGGGGGCTACTCGCCAAGCAATGGAGGGATGGGATGGATGGAGAGGTGGGAACGCTGCCCCGATCCCAGCCGGGGCCGGTTGGAAAGGGCAGTCTAAAAACAGGGGCTGTGCGGCCAAAGCAGGCTGGAGCAGAAAAACGTGATTAAAAATGATTGGGGTGGGGGAAAGACAGCTTTTACTGACGCTTTTTTGGCGTTTGGTGACAACCCCCCAATTTTATCCCTTTTTTAGGGTGGATTTGGGTATGTTTGGTGCTGCTCCTGTGATACTCTCTTGTATAGCGGGGGAAGCTTGGGATTTTCTTGCTGCCTCGAAGCCTTTCCCTGACTCTTCCCCGCTGAGGAAGGCTGCTCTATGTCATCCTCGACGCTGGGGAAACAAACGGCCGGGGGACTGCCGTAAATTAGCGAGGAGGAGTGTTTATATCCGAAGTCTGCATGGAGGGAGAGCAGGTTTAAACAATGGCGAGGGGCCAGGAAAATATGCTGGGAGGGGGAGGATGGGAGGGGAGAGGGGCTGATGCTTGGTCGTTGAAAAACCAGCCAGGGCTTGGTAGGGCTGGAGTGGTTGCAGGTGGTACCGGGAGGCTTTGCTGGGTGAGCCAGCAGAGCCCTGCTTGCTTTGGGGGAGAGAAAGGGCTTTTCTGGGCCCGGAGGAATGATCTCACGCTGGACCGTGGGTTTCTGCCCTGTGTTGGGGGTAAAAGTGGAAATTTAAGTCCTCAAGGGATGGTGACGCAGGGGTAGGGGCATCCTGGCGTGGGATGCTGAGCTGCAGCCGGCCCCCCCTGCGGTACCCAGCTCTCCACGGCTGAAATGCGAGCGGATCATCCCCCTGTCTCGTCAAAAGCCCGTTTGAGGGGAATATTACGAGATTTACCTTAGATGAGAGCACGGGGCTGCTTTTTTATTTTGGGAACCTGAGCGCTTGGGGAAAAATGGCACCGTGCCGGCGGCGTTGCCAGCAAACCCAGCACGGCTCCATCCCGGCGGGCTTTGTTTTGAGTTTTCCAGGGCAAAGCCTGCTGCCCTGCCTCTTGATAAATGACCGCGGGCCGGGTTTCTCTTGCAGAGAACACGTAAACACTCACGAGTCAACCACGCAACGTCCGGGATGCACAAACCCGCTCTCTGCGCCCACCCCCATGCGTAGGCAGCCCCATCTTAGAGGATTTTCCATCGTATCTTGGGTGTCGGGGGGTCCCGATGGGTTCTCCGGGGATGCTCACGGCGCTCTTTTGCTGGCGTGCCGGCATCATGGGTTAATTTGTTGGATGGGATGCTCCAATGTGCAAACCCTGCCCCGAGGCGGCGTGGTGGGGGTTTCCGAATTATGGAAAAGCCTGGGAGTTTGAGCTTGGTTCCCTGCAAGGAGAGAACTGTGCTGGGGCAAGCCCCTGGTTTGGGGAGGTAATGATGAAGATGATGAGGAGGAGAGCTTGCTTGAAGCCAGCTACATAGGCAGCGGGATGCTTCTGGGCATGAAGGGGAAGAGGAGACGCTTGGAAAAGGAGGATGTTGCAGGGCGTGTGGCTTATGTCTGTATTTAATAAGCTCGTCTTGCTCTTATCTACCATCACCCATCGTTTCGGGGTCTGCCACCTCTTGTGAGATGCCCATCTTGGAGCAGGTCCTGGGAGTCCTTCTGGGCTTTGACAGCAGATGAGGGGTCCCCGAGGGGTCCCTGGCCGTTCCTGGCATTACCCGGAGCGCGGGGCAGGTGATGGCCCTGGCAGGCTCCCCGCATCCCCCTGCGGCATCGCTGGCATGGGGACCTCTTCCCCCAGGGTTGCCGTTGCCTGAGCATCTTGACCAAAGGCCACGGGGGTGGCCAGGGTGGCCACAGGTGGGACAGGACCTTGCATTGACCCCTTGGGTGCAAGTCTCCTGTTAGCATCTGGACAGCATATCCCCCCGGGACAGCACTGCCCCTCGGGTCTGTTTGGAACCGCTCCCGGTGTGTCCTTGGGCTTAAAGGGAAGGTTTTGTTTGAGCTGAAATGCAAATTTATGTCTTTAAGCATCACTTAATACGGAAAACTTGAAATGTTTCATTTAAAGGTGGGGGGGGGGGGGGGGGAAGCATTAAAAACTATTCTAGATTGGGTTTTGCGGTTCCGCTCCCCGCCCCGTTCCACCTTCTCATTTGGAAGCAGTTTCTTTCCAAACAAACAGCTTGGTGAAGTTAGCACGAATATGCAAAAAAACCTTCTGAGCAGCTTAAATGGCATTCCTGCCCCTCTTCCCCCCCAAAAAAAACCCTTACTGCATAAAAAAAATAGGCCTGTTTGCTCCTTGCTGGTCTCCCTTCCAAGCCATCTGGGGACAAGTGTGTGCAGGGCTTTCTCCCCAGCCTCCCAGTCTGCGCGGGGATGCGGGACTGGTCGGCGTTGGGCATCGCCCATCCCACCCGCCTTTGCTTTCAGGGGAGCAGCACCAAAGAGTATTTCCTCCAGAGGACTTTGCAGAGCCTCGAACGCTATTTCTACTTGATTGCTTTCAACTACTACCTTCATGAGCAGGTAAAAAACCAACCCACCAACCCAAAAAACCTCCTCCTTTGCTCTTTTTTTTTTTTTTTTTTTTTTTTGGCTTCCCCATGTAGTGGGAGGGAAGGGGTCTCCACCTCTGAGGTTTCCCAAGTAAATGTAGGCTTTTTCTGTGGGGTCGTGGGTTGCGTCCGGGCAGGGGGTGTGAGCCTTGGCTGTTGGCGCGCCCCCCCCCCCCCGGCCCCCCGCCGGCAGTACCCCCTGGGCTTTGCCCTCAGCTTCAGCAGGTGGATGTGCCGGCACCCCGAGCTCTACCGGCTGCAGGCAGAGATGAACGCATCGGAGCTCACCATCACTGGGGATCTCATCACTAAGGGGACGCGTGTGCTGGTGGGTACCCGTCCCCCACCTAGGGACGGGGCTGGTGGTTCCTCGTCCTTCCCGGGAACGGCACCTTCCTGGGAAGCTCGCCTCCAAAGAGGTTCGGTGGGGTGGGAGAAGTGAGGGGTTTCCCTACGGTAGGGTGGGTGCTGGGTCTTGGGGTCTCCAGGTCCACGTTGGGAGGGTCTCCAGGTCCATGTCGGGAGGGTCTCCGCGTCCGCGTTGAGGGTCTCCAGGTCCACGTCGGGGGGGTCTCCAGGTCCACGTCCCACCTGCATCTTCAGTGAGGATGGGCATGTGGCCAGAGACTCCCCTGTGCATGCAGATGTGTCCGGCCCTGCAGACCCCGGGTACCAGGATGTTGGTGGCTTGCTGCTGCTTTGGCACGGTCTTGCTGCAAGAAGAGCATCTCCCACCTTGGAAATGCAGCCGTGTGGCTTTGAGCCCCGGCTTGCTGGGGTTGGAAGGGTTTGGGGACTTCTCCTGAGCGGGGTCCAGGGTGAGAGGTGGTGGTGTGCTGAGAACCCCCCTGCAGGGGGGGAGGAGGGGGCAGCCGCAGTGCTGGGGGGTTCCTCCATGCCCAGGCTTCGCTTTGCTGCAGGTGGCAGATGAGCGGTTCTGCCCGGACGTGCTGAGCACCGCCAAGGAGATGAGCGTGGCCAACTTCCGACGGGTGCCCAAGATGCCCGTCTACGGCACGGCGCAGCCCAGCTCCAAGGTGAGGGGCACGCACCCCGGGGCCAGCAGGGTCGCCTGCCACGGGCTCCCAGCCCTCCCGTCACCCTTACTGTCCCTTCCCCTAGACCCTGGGGAGCGTCCTGCGGTACCTGACGGACGCCAAGAGGAAGCACGCCCGCATCGTCTGGATCAACCTCCGGGAAGAAGCGGTCCTGGAGGGGAACGAGCAGATCTACACGCTGCGGGAGCCCGGGCACCTGGAGGAGCTGATCCCTGTGCTCGGCGCCTCGCCCCAGCAGCTGGAGGTGAGCTCCTGCCCACTGGGGGATGCTGGGGGTTTCTGCCCATCCAGCAAGGGCTGATCGCTCCCAGCAGCCCTCATGGGTTTTGATAGTCCCTCACCCCCCGGAGCTGCTTGTTTTGGTTGTTGTTTTTTTTTCTTTTGGCAATGAGGGGCAGTGGGTCATATTGGGTGCCGTGCTTGGCTCATGCCCTCCGTCTCTGCCGGAGGCTGGGGACACCCCGGTTGATGCGAACCCAGGTGGCCAACCCGCTCTTTATGGCACTGCAAAAATAACGGAGCCCTCCTGCCTTTGCTGTCGCTGCGTAAGAGTTTGCGAAGGCAGAGCAAAGAGGAGATCCTCCCCCGAAGAATTTATAGCGTGGCTTGAAAGCCAGGCTCAAAGGCACCTGGGGAAAGGAGAGCAGATGTTCCCAGCTGGAATTTCGGAGGAGATGGGCAGCGGGGGAGCTTGGCTGCCAGCAGCAGCGCGGCTGCGTGGAGGAGCTGCCCGGGGTAGTGGGAGATGATGCTCCCGAGGCTCCCATCAAGCACAGTGTGGGGACTGTGGTCCTGGGCAGAAGCGGTGGCCAGGCCCTGGTGTGGGGTTTTGCACTGGCCATGGGGTGTTTGAGAGGGGTGTCAGCCTGCATCTAGAAAAAACCCGATTAAAATCCTGAAAAAAAATGAGGAGGAGCGGGTCTTACAGTGGGGGTTTCTCCATCCTCTGCAGAAACTAGAGGCTGCCCTGAAGGGCGACCTGCTGAAGTGCCAGAAGTGGCTGGAAGTGTACCTGGAGGCGGAGAAGCAGATGAAGATGTTCAAGAGCTGCCTGACCACGCAGGAGATCTTCAGCCAGCAGAAGAATGCCTGCCAGGGGCTGACCTACTGCCGCATCCCCATCCCCGACTTCTGTGCTCCCAAGGAGCAGGTACGCTGGGGATGGGACGGTGCTGCCACCTCCTTCCCGAGCCATCCCTGCTGCTGCGGGGTCAATGTCACTTGGGTGCTCGGTGCCACCCAGCCCCCAGGACTACGGTGGTGTGCCCAGGCTCGGTGCAGGGTGCTTGGTGGGGCAGGGAGGGTCCTCTGGGAGATTACAGAATAGCAAGGGTTGGAAGGGACCTCTGGAGATCACCCAGTCCCACCCCCCTGCTCAAGCAGGCTCACCCATTGCAGGGGACACAGGACTTCATCCAGCTGAGGGTTGAATATCTCCAGAGAAGGAGACCCCACAGCCCCCCTGGGCAGCCTGGGCCAGGGCTCGGGCACCCTCACAGTCAAGAAGTTCTTCCTCCCGTTCAACTGGAACCTCTTCTGCTTCAGTTTGTGCCCATTGCCCCTTGTCCTGGCACTGGGCACCACTGAGAAGAGTCTGGCTCCGACCTCGTGACACCCACCCTTGAGATATTTGTGCGTGTTGATGAGGTCCCCTCTCAGCCTTCTCTTCTCCAGGCTGAACAAGCCCAACTCCCTCAGCCTTTCCTCCTAGGGGAGATGCTCCAGTCCCCTCATCATCTTTGTAGCCCTCCTCTGGACTCTCTCTAGGAGTTCCTCATCTTTCCTGAACTGGGGAGCCCAGAACTGGGGAGCCCAGAACTGGACCCAGTGCTCCAGGTGGGGTCTCACCAGGGCAGAGCAGAGGGGGAGGAGAACCTCCCTCACCCTGCTGGCCACGCTCCTGAGACCTGGGGTGCCTTCAGCCAGCCGGGGTTGGAGGGGAGGCTGCTGGGCTGGATCCTCGTGCAGCGAGGACCTGGGGATTTTAAGCTGGAGGCTGCCAGACAAAGGGGATCCCATGGTGGGGAAGGTGGGCTGCAACATAAAACCCCTCTGGCTTTGCTCCTGGCAGGACTTTGACCGGCTGCTGGAGGCGATGAAGAGTGCCCTAGCTGAGGACTCTCAGGCCGCCTTTGTGTTCAACTGCTCCAGCGGCCGGGGCAGGACCACCATGGCCATGGTCATCGCTGTCCTCACCCTCTGGCACTTTAACGTGGGTACCGGGGGCTGCAGGTCTTCCTGGGGTTCAGGAGCATGAAAAGGAGTGTGGGGAGGGCCAGGGGGGGCGGACACCCATACGTTGGCCTCTTGCTGTGCCTAGCCCCCAGCAAGCCCCAGGAGAAGTTGGGGTGCATCCCTTGGAGAGCCTTCACCCTGTTCCGAGAGCTCCCACCCCAGGGTGAAGGGTTAAGGGCAGGAGAGATGGGGCTCCCTCCTTGCAGAGAGGATGGAGGGGGTAAAATTTTGGTCTTCTCTGCCCAGGTAGGGGGGAGGTGGAGGATGCCTGGGGTCCTGGTGGGTTGGGTTTGGGGCCTGCATTTCTGCTCAGCTGTTGGGCAGCGGGGACGGGGGCTGTGCAGCCCCTGACAGCCTGGCCCTCTCCAATCTGCCCCAGGGCATCCCCGAGATGAGCGAGGAGGAAATCGTGAGCGTGCCCGATGCCAAATACACCAAAGGGGAATTCGAGGTGAGTCCTTGGGCCTGACTCTGTTTTAGGGTCCCCCTCCGAGCCCGCACCTTGCTACCTTAGCCACAGCTGCTTGTTTGGAGGGGCCGGGTCCTCTCCTGGTCGGGGATGGAGCAGTGGGGTCGAGGTGAGGAGGCACCTGGTGAAGTTCCTGCTGCTTCTACCTGCGCTCCAGGTGGTGATGAAGGTGGTCCAGCTCCTGCCCGATGGTCACCAGATGAAGAAGGAGGTGGACATGGCCCTGGACACTGTCAGTGAGACCATGACACCCATGCACTACCACCTCCGCGAAATCATCATCTGCACCTACCGGCAGGTGAGTGGCACTGGTGTGCCCCCTTCCCCATCGGCATGGATCCGTTGCACCCGATCCCAGAGGACGAATCCCGCCGGATGGTTTCTTGGGCCCAAGCTTTCTGGCACGTCACTGGAGGGGTGCCAGGGCTCTCTTGGCCATGGTTACCCAGTGCTGTCCTGCATCTCATCCGTCCAGCGTCATCCCACACTATCCTGCATCTCCCCCAGCATCCTGCCTGTCCAGCACCATCCCACATCCTGCACCATCCCACATCCCACTCCCGCATCCCAGCGCATCCTGCACCCCATCCTGCATCCCATCATGCATCCTGCCTGCCCCCCCATCCCAACCCGTCTGGCGGTGCACAGCCAGCAGAGGGCAGGGCCAGCCCGTCCTCCTCCGCTCCCAGCCCCGAAAGCTCCTCCGAGCTCGGTGCCCAGGCTGGAGGATCCTGTGGACTTTTACATGGGAGCTGTGGAGCTGATGAAGGGGAAACCCAATAATTTTTATTAGAGTTGGGTTTTTTTTAAGCCGTGCAACTATTTCCCGGGGCCTCAGAAGGGCTGAGCTCGGGGCTGGGCATCGTCCCTGCCCGGGCTGGTTTGCCCCCGTCCCTGCCGGCGATGCCTTGCTGCAGCTCTTGCCTACAGCGGCCATCGATCCTCCTTTTCAATTAATGGCTGGGAACGATTGACTGGGGAGGAAAAATCGAAGCATTTAATCACCCAGTGATATCCGTGGCTCCCTGGGTGTTTGCCTCCTGCTTTTTGGGGCCCTCTGCATTTTTTGGGGGGCTGGGAGAGAAAACGTGAGCTCTGCAGGACAAGCTGCTGTGGACTGAATATTTGCATCAATAGCTAATGGGAAATTATTGGGGATAAGTAATTTTATTTTATTTTTCCCCCCCTATATGTATGTATGGAGGTGGCTACGTGGCCAGTGGGAAGTCTCACCTACTTCATTGGGTGCTTTGGTGCTGCAGAGCAGAAAAACCTCCCGTGCTAAACACATGGCTGCCTGCTTAGGGGTTTAATTATGCTCGCCGGTGACCTTGAATGATCCCCCTGGACTGGGTGAGCTCTAGGGGTCCCTTGCAACCCAAACCATTCTGTGAATCTATGATCCCCTGCCTTGCTGCTGACTCCTGCTCACCGTGGCTGTCGGCTCAGCCTTGGGGGGTCCCAGGAGGAAGACCCCGATGGAGCAGCATCACCGGGCTGCTCCCAGGTGTGGGGTTTTGGGTTTGTTTGGTTTTTTTCCCAGAAGACAATTCCCACAACCTCCTTGCCCCTCTTCCCGGCCCTTGGCGGTCAGGGCCAGCACATGGGTGTTCCTGGGCCGTATCCCATTTCCGGGCTGGCTGTGTCCAACTCGCCCTGGCAGCCCTGTGGGAATGCGAGATAAGGAGGGAATCATCAGCACCCTGCGCCCTAGGAAGAGCCTTTCGTGGCCGCCCGCGTTTTGCATTTCCCCTCTAAGCTGCTCCATCCATCCCATTGCGTTTAACTGGGCTGGGGGGGGGGCAATGCGTGTGCAAATGCTTTAATTTTTATTTATATTTTTTTTTCCCCCAATGATAGGCAGCTTGAAGAGGAGAATTACGGGAATTGTATAGTCTAGGCGTTGCCCTAATGCACTTTTAATTAAGCTGTGGTTAGTGTTTAGAGAAACGTGGGGTGTGGGCGAAGAGAGGGGAAGGAAAAGGTGCTCTGGTACTTGCGTTGGTTTGGTCCTACCCCTTCCCCAACCCTAAGTGGGAGGAAAAAAAAAAAGGAGAATATAAGAAAATAATAAATAACAGGTTAAAAGATAAATAATGGGGTAATAAAATGATAAATAATAGGACAATAAAATAAAAATTAAATAGGATAATATAATAGCACGATAAATATAGGACAGTAAAATAAAAATTAAATAGGATAATGGAATAGCACGATAAATAATTGGACAATAAAATAAAAATTGAGTAGGATTGTATAATAGCACGATAAATATAGGACAATAAAATAAAAATTAAATAGGATAATGGAATAGCACAATAAATAATAGGACAATAAAATAAAAATTAAGTAGGATGATATAATAGCATGATAAATAATAGGATAATAGGATCTGCTCTCTGCAAATACTGGCTCATAGGGGCAGAGGAGACCCCTTTTCCAAGGGCAGAACCCCTTGCCTGGCGCTGCCATGGAAGGGGGTGCAAAGGGCTTGAACGAACCCCGATTTCCAATGCCTAGGGGTGGGAATGTTTGTGTGCCGTGGCCACGAGTGGCTGGGGAAGGACCTAGAGAAAGCGGAGTGGGGCTTGTTGGTGCTGACACTGGAGCGAGGAATTGCTGCCCTTGGGGATGGGCTGCGGGGTTCGCTGCGGGATCAGGGCTCTCGTGCCGGCTGGCTCTTCATTCCTGAGTTATTACTTAGTAATTCCTAGAAGGGGCATCACTGCAGGGCTCATCTGTTCTTAAAATAACAGCTATAATAATATAATTTTATATACATATATAAAAATATATGTGTATATATGTATTTATATACACACACACACACATATATATATATATATATATATATATAAAAATAATAATCAGAGGTGCGATGGCCACCAACCTCAGAGCGGGGTGCTGGGTGGCTGCTGCGGCCGCTGCTTCTTCTCCGGCGGCGGAGGCTGAATCCGACCAGGGGATGCTGGAAAGGGATGTGTTTTTCCCCGAGGAAATGTTTTCCAGCCCAGGAGCTCGTGGTTTCGGCTATGGTTTGCACCTGGGCATCTATTCCTGGCTCCTGGGCACATGCATTTAACTATCCCTCGTCTATTTTTGAGGTCTGCAGGGTGAAGGGGAAGTTTTTGTATGCTGGAAACCACGAAGTAATGAGAGCCCTGACTGCCAAGCCCCGGCAGGAGCGGGCTGGAAGGATGCGCTTATTTTTGTCCCCAAAGGGGTCCTCCCTCCTCGGCTGGAGGCCAGGCGGGGGCTGCGGGCTGGGCTGGGCTCCTCGCCGGGGATAGCGGGGTCAGAGGGCTGATTTGTAGGGATAAACTTGGCTTTTCCCTAGTGCAAGAGGTCCCCACAGGTCCTTCACCACCAAAGTTCTTGGGTGGGATGGAGAGCAGGACCATGGATGAGGACTTGGCGGAGGAGCTGCCTCTCGGATGTGGGGTACCAAAGTGGGGTACCGCTTCAACCAGTTTCTTGCTCCTTCCAGGGGAAATCGGGCAAGGAGGAGAGGGAGAGGCGGATGCTGCAGCTGAGGAGCCTGCAGTACCTGGAACGCTACGTCTACCTGATCCTCTTCAACGCCTACCTGCACCTGGAGAAGAAGGACTCCTGGCAGCGGCCCTTCAGCCTCTGGATGCGCGAGGTGAGGCTTTCCCTACCCACGCCGCCGAGCAGGACCTCGCTCTGCCTCCTATTTGCAGGGCACTGGGACGCAGACCCCCGATTTTATTTGCTATATGATTTTTGAACGGTTGCCGGGGACGGCGTAGCGGTTCCTTCGCTCTGGGCGAGCTCCTGTCTTGCTGGGCTGGTGGCTCTCGGGGAAAGCCCTGCAGGTTGCTGGAGGCAGGTGGCATCCCACCGCATGGATGGGGTCCTCCTCCCGCCCCCCTGGCCGAACCTGCCCTTTTCTGAGTTTTCCAGGGTTTTATTTTGATCTGCCAGTTGCCATTGGGAGGCCACCAGCCAACCCCCCTCGGGCCCCTCCACCTGGCTTGGATCTCTTGGCTGGCTCTCCTTGCACCCAAATATGCTCTTTGCAGCATATTAAAAATACAATATCCCGGCCAAACGGGCTGGGGAAAGGAAAGAATAATTAAAATCAGCTCAGTTTTGCCTTGCCTGGCCAGGGATGAAGGGCACGGGGATGCTGGCGCCAGGCATCCGAGAGAATTGGGAGTCAGCTGAAAAAATGGAATAGGGAGTGGGTGAGACGCCCCAAATCCTCTGTAATTCCTGCTTTTTATTATTGATAATTATTTTTATTAAGCTGCAGAGATTAGGTTTTTTTCTCCCCAGGTTTGCATGGCACGAAGGGACACCCCCCCAACCCCCCCCCCCTTGTCCTTTCGCTTGCCTCCACCAGCGCCGCTAATTCATATTGGCATGTTTGATCCGCCGGGCGGGAGATGAAAGCGGCGGCTGCCAGCTCTGCTCGCTGTCTGTCCATCCCCTCGCCTCATCTCCCTTGAAGGGACGGGGGGGGGGGGGGGGATGACTGGTGCCCACCCTGGTGTGGCATCCCGGTTATGCCGGTGTTTGCATTGCCTGGCGGCACGGGGGGAGGCAGTGGTTGGGCCGGCTGGTAGGGGAGATGTTGGCTGGATGTTAAAATTTGGCATCTTTAAACGCGGCATCTTTAAACACGGCATCTTTAAATGCTTGGGTTTACATCTGCCCCCTGCCCCCCCCCCCCCGTTTGCTGGAGGGGAGGGAAATACACCCAACCTGTGGATACAAGGAGCCTTTGACCCTAAAAGCGCCTCTTCCCCATGTGTAATCCCTGTGATTTTAGCAAAAAACAAGGCGCCATTGTAGCTTTTTGGCAGAAGGGTGCCAAAGCCAACAAACCGGGCGAAGGCTGACCCCAAGCAGCGAGGAATCGGCTTATGAGATGTATAAACTGGGGCTGGAGGGGAGCAAGGAGGGGGGGGGCTGCGGGTACTTGGGTGGGGGGAGATGCTGGGGACCTTCCCCGTGCGTCTTCACCTGGGAGGTGGCAAAAGCACCCCCAGGATGCCGGGGGGGTGTGTGTGTTTAAATCTCTCTTCTCCCTCTGTTTTCAGGTGGCGGCGGTGGCTGGGGTCTACGAGGTCCTGAACCAGTTGGGCTTCCCTGAGCTGGAGAGCCTGGAGGGGAAGCCCCTGTGCACGCTGCGGGGCCGCTGGCAGGCACAGGGGGCCACCTCCTGCCCTTTCCGAGGGGACTTCGTCTAGGGTCGGGGCGCAGGGGGGGCCCCCCCTGCTTTCTCCAGGGAGGGGGGATGGAGGAAAAAAAGACTGTTTTCCCAAAAACTTGGGGGTGTGGGGAGGGAGGGGCGAGCCCCAAAACTGCCTTAGAACATGGGGATTTCTGGGGTTCTTTTGGACGCAATAAAAATATTGTAAATTAAAAATCACTCCTTTTAGGCAGATGCTTCATTGCGAGCGGGGTGCGATTTGGATAAGTGGCTCCGAGACGCTGGGATGCCGTCGCCTGGGTTGAGTGGATGCAGGGAATCATGCCAGGTTTTTTGAGACTGTCCTCGCTTTCTCCCTAAGCCAGCGCAGCATACGCACACATATATATTTATATACACATTTATGTGTATCTCTATGCATAGATACACAAATATACTTACACACATATATATGTACATACATATCTATACACATGCATGGAGATATATATTTATATTTATATATATTTTTATATATGTATACCTGGAGCCATGAACACCTGTGGCCCGGATTAGGACTTGTAGAGATCCCGGTTGCTGCAGTCCTGGGTGTTTTTAAGGTTTGGGTATCTTTGTTGGTTCTTCCCAACTGTTTTTAGGGGTGAATGTGGCTGGGGGAAAGGCATCCGTGGTGCCAGGTTTGGGGGTCCCTGCTCTGCCCCCCCGAGACCTGCTAAGGTGATGCTGGGGGGGGGGGGGGGGTTAGCTGCTCAGAAAAAGTAGACTTAAATGCATAATTAATGTAGGGTGGGTTTTGGTTTTTTTCTTTTTTTTAAGGAAAGGAGGAAGAGGGAAGAGTGAAAAATAAAGTTAATCAGAACAAGATGCAAGCGAGGGCTGTGGTGTCCCCCCCTTCCATTGGAGCCGGGGGAGAGGAGCCTGGCGGCCAAGGGGGCGATGGAGAAATTGCTGGTAGGGGCAGGAGCCCGGCTCGAGGGAGGATAAAATAGGATGGGGAGCACAAGAGCAGGAGCAGACGCTCTGTCTCTCCCAGCAGCTGCTTTCATCTGCTGCCAGCGGCGGGGGGTGCAGGCAGCAGAAATTCAAAAGTGTGTGTGTGGGGAAAAAAAAATACCATTTTTAAATAACAAGGGATGCTTTTTCTTAAGTGTTGGGATGGCTCCTGCTGCGGCTGTGAGAGCCCCGCTTCCCACAGGGTCCCTCGCTCTTTTTGACGTAACCACGCATTTTGATTTTACTTTTTTTAATGCAGAAATATCTGAATATTTTATCCCTCGCTGTGTATTCCAGCCTTTGGATAACTTGCTGCTGCCAGAGCAGGCCGGTTGACTTCGCTATTTCCACGAGGCTGTGGGTGCTATTTTTTTTTCCTCCTCTTTTTAACAGAGCACATGCTCTCCCTCTTCGCGGGACGGTACATCTCCATTTATTCTGCCTTCCTAGAGCAATTACCTGCGGGCTCCTACGCGCTCGGCCGGGCTGCAGACCCCTCTCCTGCCCCTGGCAGCAGCCCTTGGAAGCCCTGCCTAACAGCCCTGACTTAATTAGGCAGGGGTTTTAATTGCTTAGGAAATCCCAGACCTTTTAATCTCCATAATGAAGGCTAGGGCTTTGCATCACCTGGGCCGGGGAGCTCAAAGGCTTCTTTACGCTTTCCCACCTTCCTAATAAGCGATTCCCAACGTGGGGCAACAGCAATTGCCTGAGAAAAAGAAAAAAAAAAACCAAAAAAACAAAACAAAAAAAAAAACCAAAAAAAAAAGCCTCGGGGATGGGAATGTGTTTGAACGTGAAAAATCAACCCTGCTGCATTTATTTCTTCTTGGGGGGGAGGCAGAAACCTCCCTCCCTCTCCCAGATAAGAAGTTAAACCCAGCTCTGAATTTTTTTTTTTTTTGGGGGGGGGTGGGGTGTGTTTGAGCTGGAGATCTCGTTGCAAGGCAGGGAGGAGCCCCGGGGGGGTCCCAGTGTGGGGGGAGCAGCTCCAGGGAAAAGATGGGCAATTCCGAAAGCGTTCAGCCCCAGACAAAGCAAACAGGGCTGAATATGTAATATATTATACAGATATTGAATATAGAGTAATTATAGAATGCATATTATGTATTATTATTGATACTATAGATAACCTATATAATAAATCTATAATATATATACTATCTAGACTATAGATAATATCTAGACTATAGATAATAATATCTAGACTATAGATAATATATGGTATATATCACATATTGTATATTATATTGAGTATATATTGAATATATATTCTATGTATATAAAATAATTTTAATATATATAACATAATATACAATAACATAAAACACATTCTATCCTTATTCTATACAATATGGCGTATAATAGGTATTCTATACAATAATACATAGCCGTAATATATCTCCTATGCCATATAGAGAGAATTGCAATATAAAGATGTCTTAGAAAAGCAGTGGTTAGGGAGATGAGGTTCACGACTCTCAGCCTCGTCGGGGTATATTCCTTGCCAGGAGCAGCATTTTGGCCCAGGGAGGCGTCAGCCGGGGGGTCTGCAGACAAAAATACTTACCAAAAAAGAAACTTAAAGGGTGTTTTTATACTTTAAAAAAAAAAAAAAAAGCTATTTTTCCACCCGCTGGGCCTGCTGCAAATGGCTTAACAGGAGGTTGAGGGAGTGAAACAAGCCTTTATTTGTTTCTCCTTTTTATTTGTTTCACCTCTTCATTGCTCCTGACTCGTATTTATACCACTTTTTTGGAGACTGCTTTCCTTTTGGCTGAGGAAAGCCCGTGGAAGGGAGCGATCGGTGATTGATTTTATTGATTTTCACAAAAAGCGGTTTTCTGCGGGTTTCTGACCCTCAGTTATCTGTGTTACCGCCCCTGTTTCTCTGCTCTCCCCATCTTCTTCTTCAGGACGCTGAGGGCGGGAATACAGCCAAGGGGATGCGAGGTTATTTTGGGGCAGATAAGTAAATATTTACATCCCAGCCAGCTGTCCTAAGGGATTGATTTCGGAGCAGGAAACACGGATCCCTGGCTGCTTTTCTGCTGTACGAGCCCGATGCTATAGCCTCCATCCGTATAGCCAATGGTCTAACATCTCCGTGTTCATCCCGCATCTGCATCTTGTTTCCATGGCAGGGGGACAGGGCATCCCTATGGCTCTGGGTATCATTGCCCATTTTTTTTTTTTTTTTTTTTTTTTTAATCCCTTTTTCCCAAACTCGCAGGCCCCTTGGGAAAATGGGAAAGAGCCCGGCTCTGCAGCCACGGGAGCCATGCCGGCTTCGGGGATGCGATGTCTGGGCTGGCCGAGGATGCAGAGCCAGCTCCATGGGCTCCGTGTTACGGCAAGGCAAGGGGAGATGCCACCCCACGCCCCTACCCAAAATCACCCAGCGTCCTGGCTGCACCCCTGCTTGTACACACAGCCTGGGGTGGGTCATAGAAACTTAACGCTGTGTTAAAAAAATAATTAAAAAAAAAAAAATAAAGTACCCACCCCTTATTCTGCCTATGGAAAAAGTTATTTGCGGCTTTGAAAATGTTCTTTGTGGCAAGGGCCCTGATGGAGCCTGAAAGAGATGAGATGAGGGATGGAGTATTTTGAGATGGGGACCACAGCTGCCTTAATAAATAGTGCTAGCGAGCCTTTTGCCTGTGCCAGGGAAAATATATATATATTTATATATGTATATCTATGTTGCTGTAGGAGTGAATTTAAAGGCTGCCGCGCCGGCATGGCCTTGCCCGACCACCCCAGGCTGGACCCTGTCATTTTCTCCCAGAAATCAGGGGGCTGCATCCCCATCGACGCCTCCTTCCCCGCAGGGCTGGGACCTGCAGCTTCCGGGGCTCCTGTGCTGCCGTGGGGGCAAATTGTCCCCAGGTGGGGGGGAGCCCTGCCTTTACACCCCCCCCCCCCAAAGCCAGCACCCCCAGACCCCCCCTCCCAATTTCTGTGTGCGGAGCGGTGACGTTTGCGTTCCTCCCCCCCCCCCCCATGCTGCTCAGGAAGCCTTGAGCACGGAGCGAAGGAGCGACGCTTGCTCCCGCCTGCCAAAATACCCTGGATCACCATCAAAGAGGGTTTGGTGTTTGGTTTTTTTTTTTGGCCAGTTTGGGAGTCCAGCTCCATTGTCATAAAAGCAGCGAGTGATTTTATTTTTTTTTTATTACTTTTATTTTTTTTTTTGCCTTATTTCTGGCTGCAGCGTGGGGGTAACGTGGCAACGGCGACTTTTGTAGCTGTGCTACTGGCTAAATGGGATTATTTTTTTAAACAGATAAGCTTGTAGTTATTAATGTTCCTATTTGCCTTCCCGTCCCTGAGGGTTTGGTGTAGGCTGAGATACCCTCTCCAGGTTTTTCCTCTGCAGTAGGTGTGCTGTACGCGTGCTCTTTTCTCATGAAAAATAAAGGTATAATCAAAATAAAGGTATAATTAAAATAAAGGTATAATTAAAATCAAGGTATAATCGAAATCAAGGTATCATTAAAATCAAGGTATAATTAAAACCCCCACCTATATATATAATGAGGCATGATGAACCCGTAACCGTGGGCAGTGCTAAATGGTATTCAGTAGCCATACAGGGATAAGAGCTGTCTTTTAAATCCTTATTAAAACGTATTTTAATATAAATGACTTATCAAAAAAAAGAAAAAAGAGGAAAACCTTTTTGGAAACTGAATAAAAGCCTGGTGACTCGATCGGTGGGAAGTTCGGGGTCAAGAGCGGTGGCGGCTGTGGGCCCTGATGCCGGGCGCGGGTGCTGTGCGGCGGGTGCCACCGACGCGCTGGCTCGCCCTTTGTGTGCCGGGGGGAGCTTGTTGCTGGTGGGCGATGTTTTCAGACCCTGCTCATCCCTACCCACCCTTAGATCAGCCGCCTCCCCCCGTCGAAAGCCGAGCGTTCTGCCAGAAGCTGTTTTCTGGCAGAGTGATACTAGAGATGATCGATATGTGCAATAAATAAACACAGAAATTCACTGTATGGGGGGGGGCGAAGGTGGCCAGGGAGCACAGCCCAGCTCCCTCGTCCCCCTGTGAGCCACCCCCCCCCCCCGCATAAGACAGCCTGGGGGACCCCTTCTGTTTTGTTAAGATTATTGATAGGCTGATTTTTGGACTCAAAAATAGGCACAAATACAGCTGTTCCTGGCAGGATTCTCCTTTTCTGCATCTTTCCATCAGGCGGGGGCCCTGGCAAAGGGACCCCTCTTTGGGCTCGACAGAGGCAAAAGGAACAGGGCTCCTTGTGCCTCAGCCAGATTGGGTTTGGGTTTTTTTATTGTTTTTTTTCCCTCCTCTTCTGGGTGAGTAGAAATCCTTGGAAGCTTAACTTCACGTGTCTTTATGTTTTTTCATGTGGCGAAAGGGGAAAATACGCTGAGGAGCCAATATTCCACTGGCATGTGGGACGGCAAGGGGAAACCTGCCGCAGCCCCAGATAGTCACCACGGCTATCGGGAGCTTCAGGGCTGAGGTTTTTTAAAAAAACCACCCAAACAAAATCCACCTTTTTCCTATTTTCTCCACCGAGCTGTGGCGATTCTGCTTAATATAAAGTGTCGGATGCACCCAAGTCTCACGGACATCAGCTTTCCAAGTACCAACTTGGGAGTATTCCCCAACTGTTGGTGAAAATAAAGTGTGTTTTGGGGCTGGGGGTGATATAACTTCTATTTACTGTGATTGATATAACTTCTATTTACTGGGGCTGATATAATTTCTATTTACTGGGGGTGGTATAATTTCTACTTATTGGGGGTGATATAATTTCTATTTGTGGATTGATATAATTTCTATTTATTGGGGGTGATATAATTTCTACTTATTGGGGGTGATATAATTTCTATTTACTGGGATTGATATAATTTCTATTTACTGGGGCTGATATAATTTCTATTTACTGGGGGTGGTATAATTTCTGCTTACTCCTGTGCAGAGGGTGCATGGGAAGAGGTTGAGCTCCAGGGAGCTGTTGGTGCGATGTTGGAGCGGTGCTGGGGAGGCACGTGCTGGCATGGGGCCATCGCAAATGGCTCTCACTTAAAATAATAATAATAATAATAATAATAATAATAATTCCCATGTCTGTCTTTCTATGATGTACCTCTCTAGCAGAACCCCCTGACGAAACCGTTGGAACTCTGCAAAGAGAGCGCATCTGTGTTTCATTTTCTAGCTAAAGAATAGTAATTAAGATGCTTCTGCGGAGCCAGGGTTTGGAAAACTAAAAATAAAAGCCATATAGGCGCAATACCAGACCTCCGAGCACCATAAACTTTCTTTTCTCCCCTGTTCTCACCCTCCCGGCCCCGTCAGACCCCTGAGCACGGCTCATTCCGGGGCCAAGCACCCCATCGTTTTGGGGAGCGGAGCGGCAGGCCCGGGGTGTGCTGCGGAGGCAGGAATAAATCACGGGCTGAAAGGGGATGCTGGAGAGAAGGGGGATTTTTGGCTAAATCCAGAGGAGCAATGCAAACACCGTCCTGCGTAGAGGGTAAAAGCATCCCTGTGGGCAGTGAGTGGTGGTTTGCCAAAGCCACAAAAGTTGGGGGCGTGATGCAAAAGATCGGGGTTGGCTCTTTTCTTGCAGTGAAGCATGTACAAACCGTGGTCCCCAGGCTTGAAATGACTTTGCTCCTCTCTCATGTTTGAGCCGTGAATATTGCAGAGGAAAAAAAAAGCTGTTTTCTGGCCCTCCACCACCTCAGGGTGCTTCTGGCCCCATGCAAATGAAAAATTGATTTTCCCCAGCTCGAGCTGAAAGTGCTGAAAGAGGAGATGGGGGTCAAAGAGATTCGCTCGAAAGCACTCGCTGGCTGGCAGGGGTCATGCCGGAATGGTAACCGTCGGCCGAGGGGACAAGCGGGGCCCTGGGGAAACTGAGAAATGTTCGATGTCTCGCTTACAGAGGGGGGAAAAAAAATAAGAATTGGGTTTTACACGCCAGTAAGCTTAATTTTAGCAGAAGGATGATTAAAAATGAATAAGGCGGTCAACATGTAGGGAGGGGAAGGCGCATCTGGAGGGATGCTGGGCAGGGCTAACCTAGTTCGTGTTGGGCCTTGATGGGAGAAAAGCTGCTGTAAAGAAAGGAAAGGGCTGGGGATGGACGTCTGGCACCAGCCAGCCCTGCGGTGCGGGTGCGTGTTTCAGCAGGGACAGCTCATCTCCCCAGAGCCGAAGCGCAGCAGGCGGGATGTGGGCGACACTGGGGTCAGCATCCTGCCCCCCGGGTGGTCCGAGCTGCGGGTGCTGGCCGGCAGGGAGAGTCTTTAACTGGGTCCCGAGGATACGGCGTCTATATTTCTCTTGGATGCCGCAACGATCAGGTGGCTTCAAGCCTCTGTGTAGGCCCTGTGTTTTTGGGAAGGAGCGGGTAAAGAGGTTTCCGCCTGTCACGGCGGGGAGCCCCTCGCCCAGGCGTCGGGGCTGGCTGGGCAGCCGACTTATTTCGATGGAGGTGGTGCCGAACGCCTGAACTCCTCTGCGGTCCCGCTGACCCAGAGTTCAACATCTGCTGCAGCCGGGCTCTGTGTTGCGTTACATTTGGAAAACAAGGGGGGTTTTTTGGGGGGATGTGTGTGTGTTATTTTTCTGCTTTCCCATCGGCGGGACCAGCAGAGCTTTCGCCGCAAACCGTGCAGTGTGGTTCCTAGAAGGAGAGCAACTTTTTCCCTCCTCTTTTCCAAGCCTTTGCCGCTGACGGTAGGGGCTGGAAGCCATCCAAGGCTGTCGGTATAAATCTCGCTGACCTTGTTTCACCATCCCTTAACTTGCAGTTCAGCATCTCCCATCAGCCGGGGCTGGCGTCGACTTCCACTTTCTGGCTCATTTATTCCTTTCTTAGCTTTACGGGTTCATTTCCCAAGCTTGCCTGTTTATCCCTGGGTGGGCAGCAGGCTGAGGGGGGGACTCCTGGCTCCGAAAAACCTCCTGGGTTTGTCTCTGCGAGGTTGCCAAGGCAAATACCTCACTGGAATTTGGAGATGCAGCTGTAATCTGCTCTGCTAGGAGAAGTGCTTTAGGGATGACCCTGAGCCTGGCGGGCGGGAGAAGCGATGCTCGGAGGCGCAGCGCGGTGTGGTTAGGTGGGAATAGCGGGAGATGCTTCCCCTTGGATCCCAGCAAATGCTGCTTGGGTGCCATCAGGAGGATGCAGAGCCCAGGAGGGTTTGTGCTGCATCCCTGTCTTGGCGCAGGGTGTGCGTCTGTACGGGAATTTGTCTCTCTCTGGAGGGTTCTCGCTATCATCTGTCGCATCTTATTCCCATCTTGGTGTTGCGTTTGCTGGCCAGCTGCTTCCAGGGGTCACCAACTGCAGGGGAACGGCCTCGTGCCACGCGCTTGGGGGATGCTGGCCTTGCCGAGGAAGCAAAGAGGCCGGTAGCCTTTGGAGACGTGGGTTCCGGAGCGGCTGGTGATGGGAAGAGGGTGGGACCTTGCACCGTGGGAGTTCACCACAGTTTCCCATCCCAGCTGGCCCAGCCACCCTGGAGACCTGGTTCTCCCTTCTGGGTCTTGGGAAAGGGCATTGGGAGCCTGAGTTGTCCCAAAAATCCACAACATCGTGTGCTACTTGCTTCCTAGGTGCTAAATCCATACGCAGAACTCGGTTTTCCATAGAATCATGGAATCGTTTGGGTTGGAAAAGCCCTTTAAGCTCACCAAGCCCAACCGTTCCCCTACCCCTGCCATCCCATCCCCAAACCCTGGCCCTGAGCACCGCCCCTGCCCGGCTTTTAAATCCCCTCAGGGGTGGGGACTTGACCCCTTCCCTGGGCAGCCCCTTCCAGTGCCTGACAGCCCTTTGGGGAAGGAATTGTTCCCAATGTCCAACCTAAACCTGCCCTGGCACAACTTGAGGCCACCTGCAGCCAAGTCTCACCTTAAAAAACCAAAAAAGGTGATGGTGCAGGCGTGTTTGAGGCCTCGTGGAAGAACATTGCCGGTCGCTGCCGTTGCCACTTGGCTTTGTAATAGCATCCGTCACCTTTGGTACGTTGGGGGGGCAGTTTGGGGGCAGGCTGTATCAGACGTGTGTATTTGGATTAGTATTTTCCTGGGGCAAAGCTTGCAGCTCTGAGTTTGTGCGTGGGGGTTGAGGAAAAGCCCAGAAGCCTTTAAGTTGTATCCCCGGGCCTTCCTGGAGGATTAGGGTGGCTAATTGGATTTAATTCAGGGTGCACCATGAGCTCAGCGTCATGGCCGGGGGAAAGCGCTGGCCTGAATAGGGAGAGGTCAGCGGAGATCAGAGAGGGCTGTGGAGGGACACGGCAGCCATCCCCGCGTTGGGAAAGGCTGTAGGAAAGGCAGGAAAATCCAAGTAAACCGCACAAAACCTCCTGGGTTGCAAGAAACAGGTTAAACAGAAGGCAAAACTTTCCGAGATAAGAAAAGCAAGACACAGGAAAAAAAACCAAAAAAAAAGTCCTGGGGGCTTGTGGAGGCTCCCTCCATCTTTGGAGGTCTTAAAGGAGAGATTAGGGAGAGATCTGGCAGGAATGATCCTGCCTGGGGGCAGCCAGGGACCAGATGATGCAGGTCTTGCGCTTCTCCTCCTCCTCCTCTCCTGGATGAGCACGGCATCTTTGTGGCCCTCCTTGGTGGTCTTCTAGCAGCGCTCTGAAAAATCCCCCACCCCCCAGGAAAGAGCTGAAATGCTGGAAAAGGGATGTCTTTCCCTGCTTTCGGCCGGGGGGGGGGTGCTTCAGAGAGGGAGGGGAAGATGCTCAGGGGGGCTTTTCTCTCCAAATAGCGTGGCTCCCCGGCGCTGCGGCAGTAACTATTTTCTGGTTTAATCTGACGGCGGCTCTGCGTGTCTGAGGGATGAGGTCATGCGTGCTCACCCACAGCCTGCTGGCGCATTTGCTTCGGTCCCTCTAGTTTGAGGAGCGCGGGTGGGGGGCGCGGGGGGGGATTGCAATCCCTGCCGAGGCTCTGGGTCCCTTGCACGGTGGGGTTTTGGAGGCTTCCCTAACCCCCAGGCACCGCCGTGGAGCTTTGCTCTTCCCTGTGCATGGGGTAAAAACCCCAGACCCCCCCCTGCCAATCTTACCCGTGCCCAGGATGCTAGTCCATCTCCCGGGATGCTAGTCCATCTGCTGGGATGCTAGTCCATCTCTCCCGGGATGCTAGTCCATCTCCCGGGATGCTAGTCCATCTCTCCTGGGATGCTAGTCCATCTCCTGGGATGCTAGTTCTCTGCGGGATGCAATCTTACCCGTGCCCAGGATGCTAGTCCATCTCCTGGGATGCTAGTCCATCTGCTGGGATGCTAGTCCATCTCTCCCGGGATGCTAGTCCATCTCTCCCGGGATGCTAGTCCACCTCCCGGGATGCTAGTCCATCTGCTGGGATGCTAGTGCATCTGCTGGGATGCTAGTCCATCTGCTGGGATACTAGTCCATCTCTCTGAGGATGCTAGTCCATCTCTCCTGGGATGCTAAGTCCACCTCCCAGGATGCTCCACCTCCGAGATGCTAGTCCACCTCTCGAGATGCTAGTCCGTCTCCTGGGATGCTAGTCCATCTCTCCTGGGATACTAGTCCATCTCTCCCAGGGCTCCCACTTGCTTCTTGCCACCTCTTTTAAAACCACAAACCAAACCAACCGTCTGGAAAAATGCTTTTTTTCCTTCTTTTATTTTTTCTCATCCCCTACCCCCTTCCCGATTTTACCAGTTCTTGCCAGAAATCAGCCCACCGTGAGTCTTTAAATCTGGGAAGAAGAAATGTGGTGACCGATGGCTGGAAATACAGCCCTTGCTTCTTGCTCCGGTAAATCCCGAGCTCCTGGCTCCTAAACTCATGATATTATGGGCAGAAAAGCCGGCTTAAGTAATTGGTGGAGATCGCTATGATTTTATTAGACCTAATGCCCTCCCCTCCAGGAGGCTTGCACAGCCGAGCAAAATGACGAGTGCCCATAAGGACACAAAAAATAGACTCAATTAAGTGTTTTATTTTAAGAAATCCTTTCAGCCTGGCGTGAAGTTTTTCCAAGCCCTCAAATTCAGGATTAATTGTGCTCGGGGGCCTATGGCCACATCTTCTGCCGGCGGGGAGGGACCACCCCTGCATGGAGGTTGGGGGGACGTCGGCTCCGAGCGGTACCTGGCCGGGATGGGCAGAGCTTGGGTACTGCCAGGGAAAAATCAGGCTTTGGGAATAGAGGCTGGAGTCTGACAGAGGGAAAACTATCTGGTTTGGGATTTTAAAAGCAGCAGCTGTTGGCAGCTTGCGTCTTGGGCGGCTGGAAAGAAAAACCGCTCCTCCCTGGACGTAGAGGTCACCTAGTAAATGAGAAAGTCCCTGAAAAGATGTCACTAGCAAATCTCAGGGCCGGAGAGAGGAAAGCCTGTTGAATCAGAGAGCAGGATTACAAAGTGTATTATCAACAGAGGAAACGGGGGCTCGAGATAAAATAGGGGAAAACAGGAAAAGGCTCCATTTGAACTCAGAAACGGAAAGGAAAAGGTTAAGCCTCAAGTCAAGGAGAAGGGGTCAGGGCAGAGGTGAAGCCAGGAGTCAAAGAGGAGAGAAGAGGGGCCAAAACAACGGGGAAGGATGCAGGAGGGGAAAAAAGGGCAAGCGGGGACCAAGAAGAGGACAAAACGGGGGTCAGAGGGGCCATGGGTTGCTGCAGGGGTTGCTTCTCCTCAGCTGCAGCTGAAACGGGGTGTTGGGGGGCTTTTGGGGGGCAGGAGTGAATGCGTTGGTGGGGAAAAGAAGTGGGGATGTCAGGGTACCCACCCTGCTGCCTTGGCCAAGTCCCCTCTGGGGTGTGCAAGACACCCGGGGTCTCCTCTGGCCCAACCTGGAGCAATGCTATGACGCAGACCTTCTCCTCTCTGTTATTAACTTATTATACAAAAATAAAAATTAAATTGTTGCAGATCTGGATTTAGCTTTCCCGGCAAGGAACAGCCCATATTTGCCTTGCTTTTTTCACTTTCCCCATCCCCTCTTCATGCCGGGAACGGGGAGGAAGAAGGCTGGCAAGAAGAGCAACTCTTTGTTTTGAAACGACGGCGTATTGGTAGAGAGAACACCAAAATCCACTTGGAGCGCTCAAGTGTTTTACTATTTCGGGCAGGTAAGACCAAACGGGTAGGGCTGATGCCACCGCGAGGGTGACAAATTAATATCTCAGCATCCTGGAGCTCATGAGATCCACTTCAGGGTCTCGTTCCCGCCATGTGGAGCAGGTTATAGGATCGGTACCCTATGCCGTGTCTTTATTACCTTTAGAAAGTCCGCGCGTGGGGATGCTGCCGAAGCCAACGGTTGGGTAACACTGGCGAAGGAAGAGTTAATGGTCTAGAGGGACCGGATGACTTCATGGATGAAGACATAGTTTCTGCCTCTGCAAAGGGGTAATTTAGATGATGTTCTTCACAAGTAAAATACGCTCTTTATTATGTGTTTTGGCATAAATCTATTTAGTCATAATTAGGGCTGGTTCCAGCCTTAACGCTCTAACGGGTGCGTATCTGCCTCAATCGCCTAAAATGCTTGGAGCACAAATTCTTTTTCTATCTTACATGCAAAGAATCTCTTGTATATCCCTTCTCGTCTTTAATTACATATTGCACTAGGCAACAGAAGCACGCAAAGATTCCATTCGGGAAGTAAAATGCGTTCTTCCAACTTGAAATTCTCTTTCTCTAGTCAAAGTGAGCTTATTCATTGCTTTTTTTTCTGGAGGTATCTTGTGGCTTTTCCTTACTGGGGTTTTTTGGTTGGATTTCGATCGCCAAAGACCTCAGTCTCCCCAAACCCCAACCCAATCACCCATCCAGAAAGCAAGGCTCTTCGCCCTCACCTGCAGCCCCAGGGTGATGTTTTGGCAGCACCCGTTCTGCCTAACACAACCGGAGAGCACCAAGTGCCGCTCCCCTCGGTGCTTCACCAGGAATGGCCGCAGCAGGACCATCTCCAAGGGTTCCCCATCCCCATGTGCGGGTTCTTCCTCCAGGCACCCAACAGCCCCACATTCCACCCCACATCCACACTGTGGTTAAGCTGAGCTTTGCAAAGGTAGCTTTTCTCAAATGGTCATCCTCTCCTGCTGCTCCTGGCATTGCTGTGCTGCTGGGCTGGGAGCAAAGCTCCAACCAAGGTCCGACCAAGGAGATCCAAAATAATAATCTGAATGGTAGAGCTGATGCGAAGTTTGCAGCCCAGCACATTCATTTCCCTGCTCGCCTTTCCCAAGGCGCTTTGGCTAATGCGGTGGCTTAGATGACAGGGTCTACAAGGCAGGGATCACCTTTTAGGACAGGCTTTATAGAATGTTTTCATAGAATGTTTTGGGTCGGAAGGGACCCCTAGAGGTCATCTAGTCCAACCCCCTTTGTGTTTTCAAGGTGGGGATCTCCTCTTAGGACAGGTTAGTGTCTCCAAGGTGGGGATCACCTCTTAGGACAGGCTTTGTGACAATGAGCGATGAGCTGAGCATAACCCGAATGGCCCCTGAGGCTCCAGGTAAGTATAATCCATGCAGAACCAGCACAACCAGTATTACTGGTGCCGCAGCACCTCCCTGGAGCTGGCCTTACAGTTCTGTCCAGAATGAGATTTAGAAGAAAAATTAAAAAGAAACAGCTGGACGTGGCAAATGCAAACCAGGAGGCGTGTTCCCGTGTGCGGATGGAGGTGAGGTTTGGGCAAGAGACGCTGAGAGGCCCCGCTCTTGAGTGCTCCGCTGGCCGCCCGTCCTCTGCCCTGGGTTCTAAGCATCGGCGTGGTGGGTGGCTTCTACCATGAAAATAAGGGATGGGAGAAGCACCTTTTACTGTGGCATTGGGATTTGTTGAAATCTTATTTATTTTTTTTTTTAGGGACTCCCTAATTTACTTGATCCCCCTCCTAAGGGTGGTAGTGAGCGCCTGATGATGCATAGCACATCGCGAGCTGCGCGGCACCCAGCTGCAAAGCTTCACTGATGCCCTTTGGAAACCCCCCAAAAAGGGGTGGTCATCCTTAGGGAGCCGGTGAGAAGACATCCGGAAAGAAGGTGCCGCTCTCACATGAGCTTTGTATCTCTTGCTAAAAAACAGAGAGGAGGAAGAAAAAAATTTAAAACAGTAAAAAAAGGAAAAAAATAAAAAAGGGAAAAAAATAAAAAAGGAAAAAAAATTAAAAAGAAAAAAAGAAAAATAAATAAAATAAAAAAAAATTTTAAAAAGGAAAAAATAAAAAAGGAAAAAAAAGGACAAAATTTTTAATAAATAAAATAATAATAATAAAAATTAAAAATTAAAAAAAACCCCAATTTAAATAAATAAACTAAAAAAAAAAAAATCATCCCGGCTGTGTCTAAGCGGGATTTTGACCCAGAGGCGAGGGCTCGGTGCTGGGAGGGATTTGGCTCCCCCCGTGGCCAGGCTGGGCGCCCGCGGGAAGGGGCAGGGCGGGGGGCCGGGCTCCCGCCGCGCCTCGCTTTGTTCGGGCAGGGCCGGAGCGGGAGGGCGGGCCGGAGCCGGCTGCCCGAAAAGGCTTTTTTAAAATTTTTTTTTTTATTTTTTTTTTCCCTCCAAGAAAAGAATCATCCCCACGCAACCCCGGAACTTTTTTTTTTTTTTTTAATTATTACTATTTTTAATAAGAAAAAGCCGAGGGGTAAAAAAAAATTTTTTAAAAAAATTAAAAATTAAGGAAAATACAAAAAAAAAAAAAAAAAAAAAATCCCAACCAAAAATCCAACCCCCAAGCTCTAACTCCCACCCCTTCCCACAGACCCTGCCCCCCGGCCCGCCCCACGCCGCGCACGGGGGCCGCGGAGCGCGGCACCGCCCGGCCCCCCCCGCCCCCCCCCCCCCCCCCCCCCGGAGGCGGCAGCGGCGGGAGCGGCCCCGGCGGCGGCGGCGGCGGCGGCGGCGGCGGCGGCGGGGGGAGGCGGGCGCCGGGCGCCGCCCGCCCCGCATCCCGCCCGCCCCGCATCCCGCCCCGCATCCCGCCGCCCCAGATGGATTATCTGCGGCTGGTGCTCTCCTGCCTCGTCCCCCTGCAGGGCTGCCTGGCCGCCGGCAGCGCCCCAGGTACGGCCCCTTCCCCGGGGAACCGGGCGCTCCGGCGGAGCCCCGCACCCCGGGGGCCGGGGCGAGAGGAGGGGGCTGCCGCCGGGCTCGGCTTCGCGGGAAATGGGGCGGGGGGGGATGGAGGATGGATGGATGGATGGATGGAGGCTGGGTGAGAAATAGTTGGCGTGCTTGGCGTGCGAGGGGCACGTCAGCCCGAGTTTATTCTGCTACGTTTGACGCGCCCGGTTAAAAACTACAAAGCCGAGCTGCCTGGGGAGAGAAGAGCAGTTGTGGGGCTTACCCAGCTCCGGCGGGGCTCGCCGAAGGCTTCCCCCTAGCTTGGGTTGGCCAACGACATCCCGAGTGGGATGCTTGGTGCCCCGTCGCCCAGCCCTTTCCCTCCGTCTTGTCTCCGCAGAGCTCCTCCTGGCCGGCAAACTCAGCGAGTATGGTGTGATCGTCCCCTTCAGCGCCGATTGCCGGGGCCGCTTCCTCTCACACGTGGTGTCTGGCGACGCGGTGGCGGGGATCGGCGAAGCCTCCTGTCCCCCGGCCTCACGCCCGTCCCGCCGCCGCGTCCCCCGCAGCCCCCTGGATGAGTCCCCCCTCCGCTTGCTCTACTTCAACGTCACGGTTTTCGGGAAGGAGCTGCACCTCCGGCTGAGGCCCAACCGGTGGCTGGTGCCGCCGGGTGCCGTGGCCGAATGGCAGGAGGATTTTGAGGTGCTTTTCCGGGAACCCCTCCAGCAGCGCTGCCTTTTCACCGGCGACATCTCCGGCATGCCTGGCGCCGCCGTGGCCATCAGCAACTGCGACGGGCTGGTAAGCTCCAGGCCGGCGGGGTGGTTCGTGCGCGCTGCCCGTGTTTTCGTGCGGGTTTTCCTTTTAAGAGGTGAACCCCGATGCCCTGAAACCTGATTTTTTTTTTTTTTTTTTTTTTTTTGGTGGTGCGTTAGGGTGGCTGCACCATACGTTGCCCTTTACCTGCTGGGGGTTCCCTGTCCCCACGTGGCTTGCGGCATAAGCAGGTCAGGGTACCGCACGTGCCAGCGCGCCGTCCTCCCGCTCTGCCTGCAGCCGTGTGGCTATATTTATTTAAAAGGGGTTGAAAAATTCGCCCTTCCCCTGCCCAGAGCTGGACGGTGTTGGATGCCGTTACGCCCGCCAGCTCTGCCCTGCCACTGGGACAGGTACCCACGCTGCCGGCGATGCGTCGTCGTCCTCGCTCACCCGGATTCTACCTTGGGACCACTCCAGTTACTTTTTCTCCCCGTTTCCCATCTCTTAAATGAGGCTGGGGGAGCTCGAGCACCTCCTGAAATCACTGTTAGCGTGCGGTCTTGCTCCCGCTAAGTAGCTTTTTGGGGGAGGACCTCTTTTTGTTGGGTTTTGGGGTTTTTTATTTCCTAATAGCTGGTGCCCTCAGAGTCTTTTGGCTTTCTGAGAGCAGGGTGAGCACAGTTCAGCATTGGTAGCTTGCTGCCATGGCGCTTGAATCACGGCGCTCCGATGGCTCCGTTACCTCCTCAGCCCCGGCATCTGGTCCGCCCCGGGGTTTCCTACCTTTGATACGCTTGAGGAATTTTGCCTTTTTTTTTTTTTTTCCTACCTTTGGCCCGTTGCCCTTCAGATGTCCTGTGGGCCAACTGAATTCTTGTTTTAGGTGCCAGCGTTTGCTCTCCTCTCCTGGTCCCACTTATGTTACTCCTGGGTTGGGATAAACATCTTCATTCCCCCCCCCCCTTTTTTTTTTTTATATATATATATTTCTTTTTCAGTTGGTTTATTCTGGGAGTTCCTTAGCCAATTTTGGCTGCTAGCACAAACAATTTGGCATTCCTTTCTTTTTATATCGCGCCTGGTGTTACTATACAAGCAGGAATGATAGAGCAGCACAGCTAGAAATATTTCGCCTGCATATAGTAGGTTTTTTATTTTGGCCAACAATTTTAGCACACAATCCACACTTTCTGAAGCATCTTTTTTGGAACCAGGCGAAGCTGTGAAGTTGCAGAAATTTCTCCGCCACGTGAAATCGCACTGGGGCTGGTGACTTGGGGCAGGCTAGAAAGCTTTAAAGGGGTCTCCTATAGCTCCGACAAGCGACTCCTCGTGCTGTGTCTGGGACAAAAATGTAATTTTTTGAAGCGTGCAGGTTGCGCTGCAGATAAAACTCCCGCTTGGCATCGCGAGCGAAGGGATGCTGGAAGCCGTCGGCAGCCAAGTCCGTGTCCGGCTGTGTCCGGGAAGCAGCGAGGACGGGGGTAGGGGGTTTCTTTTCCCCTCGAAAACTGTTAGGACCCATCTCAAGTAGGCTTTAGTTTAACTTTCCCAGGCTTTTCTAGGCTTTCACCCCACGTTCTCCCGGCTCAGTCCCTTGCACGCCTTCTCAGCTGGGGGTGGTTTGATTATTTTTGCTCTTTTTCCAGCCACCCCTTGGCCGCAGGTAGTAGCAGCGATGCCGGTTTAGGATGGAGCTTGCACTGCGGGATGCTTCCACATGTGGGTTTACCTGTCTTGCCATCCGTGGTACCCCCCAGACCACGCTTTGAAGCTCCTGTAAAGGAAGAAGCAGCTCTTCCCCCAGGATCAGCAGCTCCAGGCACTTTCTTCTTCCCTCTTCACCTTCATTAACCCCCGATGCAGCCAGCTGGGGGTGGGATTAGCCGAGCCCCGATGTGCCGATGCACAGGGCTTTTGGGGGTTTGCAAACACGCAGAGGCTTCTGCAGGGCCGTTTTGGTCCACCCCCATTTCCAAAACTATCCCAGGACAACCATCTTAGCCCCGTGCTTGCTGATGGGTTGTCTCACAGATGTTTTCTTTCTTCATGAAGAGCTCCAGCAGCACTAGGGAAGAGAAAAAAACCCTCACTTTTTTTTTTCCCCCTTCTTCCTGCAATGTATTTATTGCTCCGTGGCCAACAAATAAACGCCCCGGCCTCAAGTAGTCATTTCCCATCGTCGGAGGCGATTGCAAGCTGGGAGACGAGGTCAGGAGCACAGAGCTGGAGCTGGGGCTCTGCTCTTTCCCCAGTAAAGAGGATTTTGTGATACATCCAGCGCAGCAGTTGGTTTCTCTCTTTCCTGGCTTTTTCTGGCTGGTGTAGGTTGCTGTGTGGTCCTCTGGCTTACGTTAGCCTGACAGCTTCTATCTGCTCAGCGTCCTTCCCCTTTGGGGGAGCTGCGAGAGCAAGAGGACCCCAAAAAAAGCAGCGATGAGAGCTCGGTTTAGCAAATGGAGCAAGAAACAGAACAGAAACACGGTGGTAGGCACGGATGGGACAGGAAGGTGGCATTCAGCAGCACGCCGTACCCCCAGCATGGCCTGGCAGAGGAGCGGCAGAGCTTCTGGGCAGGCTGTGGATGGTGGGGACCGGTGTTAACGTCATGCCAGATAAGGACTAATTTCAGAGAATCACAGAATCATGGAATCATTGAGGTTGGAAAAGCCCTTTAAGCTCCCCCAGCCCAACCGTTCCCTTAACTCTGCCATCCCACCACTAAACCCTGTCCTGGAGTGCGCCGGCTGTAGGTAGCGTTGTTGCTCTTCGATATGTGCGTCCCCTGGAATTGCTGTGGACTTTTTCTGGAAGTTCACCCACCAGCTTTGAAAAGGGGATGGTGGCTTTTGCATCCCAGTATAGCTTGCGTGGGAGGCGCGGGACCGCGCTTTGGCTGCTGGTTTTACGGTCAGAGGAAGGGCTCTGGGATGCTGCGGGCGAAGGCCGTGTACACAAAGGGATTGCGCTGCATATAAATGGAGACTGAGATTATAAATAATGAGGGGGCGAAAAAAACACCAAAACCAAACAGTTCTTGAAAACGAGAGTACACATTAAGTCTTTCCTAAATCCATATTTAGCCATGGAAGCGAGCTGATTTTCCGCACGGATGCCAAACCCAGGGCACCTTCCACAGCTGCTGTTCGCTGCAGGCACCCATGTGTGAAAATCCAGTGGGGTTTTGATTGTGGGTTTGTTTTTTTTTTTTTTATTTTTGCAAGGGTGTCTCGTACCAGGGCGGGAAGATGCTGTCGTCCGTAACCTAATTTCAAAGCTGATCCAAGCCACCAAATTCCTAACTGGTAAAGTAGCATTAGTCAGAAATCTCCCCCGGTGGACACATCTCCTGCAGCTGAAGGCATCCCGTCCTCCCGTGCCGGCTTTAGCAGTGTGTGGGCGATCTTGCTGCTTCGTGCTTTGCCGGTGGCACAGCTGGGTGAAGAATTATCTTCCGCAGGCCCCGTATTTGCTTTTTCACCGCTGACTTTCCCCCCCCGCCGCTGCTGCTTGCCGGGCTTGTTTGCACCAAACGCCAACGTGCTGCAAACTGTAGAGCCAGCGTTTTCCGTCCCCATCACCCTGGCCTGCTTCGGATGGGTGGCAGCAGATAAGCAGAGGACAAAAGCCCTCGGGAACAGTAATTAATAGGGAACGAAGGGAGAAACAGCCCCCCTAACGATGCCCCTGTACCAAAATGCATGGATTTGTCTACCAGGATTTTCCCTGCAGCTCCTGAACTGTAGGGTTAATTTGGGGATGAAAAAAGATGCTGCTCTAAACGCTTGGAGGGTGAGATGTCTCAGGACATTGTGGCTCTCAGTGGGAATGGAGCAAACTGGTCTGAAAGTGGGATTTTACCCCCCAGCTTTGCTGGTGGGAAGCTCTCTCTGTGTCCTGCTTAGCGTCTTGCCCAAGTTTGCAACGCTGGATGGTAAAGAACGCGGAGTGAAAGGCTCAGTGATTAATTACCTCGCTTCGTTCCCCGTTCCCCTGGGATGCCAGTGAGCTGGCAGATGGAGGGGTACCAAAACAGCGACCCAGCACCCCTGGGTGCCCCGGTGCTGCGTGCACCCTGCTGCTGCCAGATGTGGTGCAGGGCGGCCGCATCCCTCTACCGATCCCCCCCTCCCGATGCCCTCGCCGGGCAATCTTGGGATGAGAAGGGAGCGTGTGGCTAGGGACGGTGCCTGCGTTCACACAGCCGGCTTTCTGGGACTTTTTGTCCAAATTAAGTGTGAATCGTGTAGGAAAAACACATACTATGCACGCAGCTGGATTTCCCCCTCCCCGGCGCTGTTTGCTTCTCTGGCTGACTGGAGCGGCTTTATTAATTTTTCCACATTTCAGCTGCGTTGAAGTGTCAGAATTTCCTAAATTCCTGTGGGAGTTGGAGCTTTTTACCCAGCGGTGGTGGAGAGGCCGCTTACCCGGGGTGCTGGGGGTGGGGTGGTGTCCCCCTTAGCGAGGCTGGCGCCGGGCCAGTGGGACCAGTTCCTTTCTCCCGTAGCCTGGGGAGGCACGGGAGAGCTGGAAAAGAGACTTCGCCCTCTGCGAGCTGGCAGCAGCGAGTTTGGTGTTTTCCTTTAAAAGGATAAAAAAAAAAGTATGTTTTCCCTCTTTCCAGTGGAATTGTCTTCAAGTAGTTTGGGAATTGCTTTCGTCAAGAGCTGCAGACAGCATCTCATATTAGAAATATCAGTGACGATAGTCCCACCTTGCCAGATTTCGTTTGATTCGGTGTTATTAAACCAAATAAAATTAGGGGCGGGAAGCACATGGCAAATTGATGGTTGAGGATGGGATCGATCTCTTGGCCAGAGCCCATGAGAAAGCTTATTGGGGCTTTTTTGGGGTGGTGTTTGGCCTCTCTTGCTGCCTCCCTCCAGCTATAACCTTCCCAAAATACTGAAATACAATCCAAGCTGCTCCTTTTTAAGCCCGAGCAGGTTCATGCATGCCTCTTGCAATGGGTGGTTTTTTTTTTTTTTTAATTTTTGCAAATGCCAAGGCGGCTGCTGCGGTTTCTGTCTCATTTATTCGGCTGCTCTGATGAGACGTGCACACAAGCCCTCGTGGTATCCCTTTTGCCTGTGGGTCATGGCTGGAGGCAGCCGCGTGTTGCATCCCGCCTTCGGGAAAAAGCACGGGCGAGAAAGTCTGGGCTGCTTTGTTTCTTGAGCCATTTCTCATTAATCATGAGATGTAGAGCAGCGCAAACCCAAGCGGGCTGTGGCTCGGGCCCAGGCTCTTTCATATTTTAATCCAGCCTTGCCCCAGCACGGCTTTTCCTCCGGCTGCCTGACTCAGCAATCCTGGATTTCGCCGTAAATCGGCTTTGGCAGGGGTGCCTCGTCCCGGGTGAAATGCCCCATGGCAGGGCTGCGAGGGGGCAGCAGTGTCCCAGCAGGGCTCCTCCTGGGGCAGGGGTTGCTGCTTCTGTCACTGGGCTAAAATAGGATGCTGGCAAGGGTCCCGTGCCGGGTGCTTTCGGGTGGCAGGAGTGCTGCTCCAGCCCAAATTTGTAGTGATGTGCAAGCTGGAAGCGCGTTAATTGGTGGGAAATCATTGGCGTAACTCAGGCGTGTAAAATCCGAGCGTGTTTGTGATGCCTGTGTCAGACGCCCAGCGCTCCGCCCTTGGTAGCGACGCATTTTTGTGTGAAGCGATGGATGCCCACCTTCTCTTATCATTTAATAAAGAGCAATGGCTTGGACCTGCCCCATCGTCATGGACTTGCCCAGCCATCACTGGACCCGACCTGTGGGTTGACTCCCTGGCTTTATCACCTTGCCTGGTGCTCCAGACTCTTGGTTGAACCCGGTTGTCATCTTCACCTCCTTGCCTGGGGGTGGTGGATCAAGCCCTGGCTGGAGAGGTCCTGCCTTGGTGATCTGAACGTCTCCTATGGGAAGGACCTGAGATACGTGTGTCAGGCAAGTTGATCCTAGCCCAACTGCCCGTACTTAGATTCCTCAGGAAGGAGGTAAAACAAAACCAGCTAAGAACCTGCTTTCCAGAGGAGTTAAGGAGCTAATAAAACCCAAGTGGAACAGGAAATTCAATGAAGTCTGACAGAGCCAGGCTGGCTGATGCCACGATGAGTGCAACGCTACGTGAATGTGAAGGGGATCCAGTGACCCAGGCGGGCTTGGAAGAGCCCCAGCTTCACCTGGCTGTTTACAGAGCCCAGCTCGCGTCTTCGTACCGCTCTGTGCAAAATATATATATATATATATATATTATTTTTATTTTATTTGATGAAAACAGTTCCAACCCCCCAGCCCTGATGAGGTCTCCAGTAGGTACATGCTCTCGAAGGCTTTGCTATAAGAACAGATCCATATGTTCTGCCTGTGCTTTCCAGGCAGCTATTCAACAGCAGGCAGCAGCGGGCAGCGCCGGAGGATGGAGCGCGCGCGTGCGCGATGGAGGGTGCTGGGGGGGGGGCGGGGGCTGCCCATGGGATGGAAGCCAAATCCTGGCGATCCTTTTGCTTGCCCGAGGTCTGAGCCGGCCAGCGCTGTGTGGTGTGAGTGCTCGGGCTGATGTCAAGGAGGATTTGATGGGAGCTTGGTGTTAATTAGGAGCAGGTCGGTAGCCAGGACAACATTTCCAGCGATGTTTGCCCTCTCATTCATCTTCCCCTTCTTTGGGGGGTGGAGTTGTAATACTTTCCAGCTTCTCCTCCGAAGGGATTCCCCGGCGTTAATTCCCAAGCACTTCATGGGGCAAAGGCGATGGTTTCTTTTTCCCTTCCTTCTCGCTGTCAGTAGCGTAGGTGAAATGGCCGATTCCCCCCCAGCACCGTGGGGATGGGGATGAGGATGATGAGGGTGGGGAGGGTGCAGGGAGGCGAGGTGGTGTGGGAGCCCATGCAGCTTGTGTCCCCCATTGCGCAGGGTTCAGCAGAAAAACTCGTCGCTGATGGGAAGGAATGGAGTTTCCTAGCCATATAAAGACATAACTTGAATTGTGGCCAGTTTTTTTTTTTTTTTTACGTTGGTTGGGTTTTTTTCCCCCCTTATTTATTTTTTTATTTATTTATTTCCATCTACAGGCGAAATTAAGGGTCATCATACATGAACATGGTAACGCATCCATCCCAGTGTCACAGAGTAGCAACAAGACACTGGGTTTATTTGGGATGCTTTTTCCCCTTGCGTTCACGCATGCTCCGCGTCCATCTTTAATGAGTATATTGAGTGTGTATGTAGACGTATGTGTATATAAAACCACACCTTTTTTCCCCCACCCCCACCCCTTTTCTTTATTTCTTTGTGGAGTCCAGGCTGGCCTGATTCGGACAGACAGCAACGAGTTCTTCATCGAGCCCCTGGAGAGGGGCCAGCAGGAGATGGAGGAGCACGGGAGGGCCCACGTGGTCTACCGCCGGTCGGCCATCCGGCAGGAGGGCGCCGAGCCCCGCCAGGACCTCCACCCCGAAGGTGGGGGCTGCTGGAATCTTGTCTTTCCCAGCAATTGATAATAACTATTTCTTGGGGGAGGGAGGATTTCGCCTTCCACTTGCCCTCTAGCTTGTACATCTCACCCGATGGCTTTAGGCTGGCTTTAACTGCCAGTTGGGTCATCAGTGAGAAGAAAGAAAATGCTGGGCTTTTGCTGGGAACTTGGAAATTCTTCCATGTTTGGTTAAAATTCGATGAGTTGTGAGTTATTCTTCCTCTGCTTGAAAGAGAGGAAGAATCTCCTAGGTGGGTGTGATCAGGCCCGTGGATGATCACGTTGGCCTTGGGAGGGGAAGCAAGGTTGGGACTCAGGGGCGAAGGGGTCAGGAGGAGCAGGACTTGGTCCCACTTGGCTGCTGACTGCGGCATGGAGATGTAAGTGCTGCAGTCTTGTTTTAACCACCACTGTGAAACATGGCGTTGATTTGACTTTTTAACAGATGATAGAAGCCCTTCCTTTTCCCAGCATTCATCATTCATTTCACTTTTCTAGTGCCGTGTCCCTTTTTTCTTTTTTTTCCCCCCCTTCTTCTTTGCCTCGAAGGAGAAAACTTGGCTTTTTTTTCCTTTTTTTTATAGCATCACTTCGCCATGCACTGCGCTCTGCGTGTGGAAATCTCCTGCTGACTTCCCCCCTCACCCGCCCAAAGCCGAGCGCGCCCAGAAGCGTTTACAAGCGTGGGGTCAATGTTGTGCAAAAGCACTCTATCAACCTATTTATATTTACGTGGAGGCGTTAGCCTTCCCCGGTGTTTATTCACCTCTTGTGGCACCGTAATCAGCTCCCCGATTTTTAAAAAAAGTTTAGAAGTTTGCCAGGGCATGCTCATTGCTTTTGCAGCATCGCTAATGGAATTGTGGTTGAGAGCTTCGAAGGTGCTGCTGGGCAGTGGGGTGAGGGATGCGATGAAGGGTGAGGGATGCGATGAAGGGTGAGGGATGCGATGAAGGATGGAGGATGCTCTGGCTGCAGCTATTTGCTCTCAAGGAGCGGCCCCCAGCTCTGCATGTGTCCTCTCCAGCTCTCCCCCACCTCCCTGGGTGTCCCACCACCACCCAACAGACAGTGTAGGTCCATCATCACATAGACGTGTCTATTAGTGTTGGTGCTCCCAATTCAGAGTCGTTTCCCCACCGTAGAGCAAGCTGGATCGGTGACCTGGTTTGGAATTAAATATCCTATTTCTTTTTCCTTGCTTACGTTACATCTTTTGGGAGTGTCACCATGGTGTCAGGTCACCTCAACGGCTATTTCTTTTTCTGCCCCCCTCATGGCTTGCTCAGCGCCCGGCGTGCAGGTGGGCGATCTCCCCAACTCCCTGGAGCTGATGACGGAGCGGCTGGGGGACGCGGAGCGCAAGAGGCGTCACGCCAGGAAGGACGACTACAACATCGAGGTCTTGCTGGCGGTGGATGACTCGGTCGTACGCTTCCATGGGAAGGAGCATGTCCAGAACTACGTCCTTACCCTCATGAACATAGTAAGGCTTGGCTTTGGGGGTGTGTGTGTTGGCTCCCACCCCTCCTTTGGTTTACTGCTCTTTTGATGCTGCAAATCTGTTATCCTGGGAAAAAATGGGGTGGGGTGGGGGAAGTGCTGCAGGGAGGGCTGTTCCTTCGCCGGAAGAGCCAGCTCTGGCATTTAATAGTTGTGGCAACTGGAATGATGGAAAGCAGACCCCTTGTGTGTTCATCTCCGTCACGTTCCCCAGGCCAACAGCAGGGTCCGGCGTGGTGGTTGCCCTCGCTGTCTGTCACCTGAGTCCAAGAGCATGTCCTGTCTCTCCTGGCCAAGGCTGTCTCCTCCCCGTGGCTGAAATCTCAGCAAATGCTAGGGAAGAGAATGGTTGTTGATTATTTAGTTTGAAATGATGATTATTTATTATTTGTTTTGTAGTTATGGTGTTTGTTTTTTATTTTGAACAATATTTGTTGATGGGGGGGAAGATTTTTATAGGTTTTTCGTGTTCCTTACAATAAGCTCTGCACCTTGAGGATTAGTTGGATGTGTTTGAAAAGGAGTTGATAGCAGCTTTACAGCAGCCCCGCTTCGGCACCTCTCCTCAGCCGGTGGCATGGGACAGCCTGGGCTGATCCCCTACACTGCTTTTCTTCCCTTTTTTAAGATAAAAATGCACATATTCCCCAAGTCCCAAGAGATGGGGAAGGATCAATATTTATTCGGCTCATCGTCTTGTTGAAGCTGTGCTCCGCTGGCACCCGAATGTCTGCAGAGAGGGTCCGTGTTCAAAGATCTCTTTCGTGCGCTCTCCTGTTTTTGTTTTGTTTTCCATGCTTTATCCTCACCTCTATTTATTTTTTTTTATTGAATTACTCTTTTTTTTTTTTCCCCATAGTGATGGAAAGCATTCAAAAGGCACAACCAACTCAGAAATAACCGAGCTGTAAAGATGCTTTTGCATTTGGGTTGCGAGCATGTTTCTTTGGGCATTATTTCTGCCCTGGCGGGCGGGCTCAGAGCCATATTCCCAGCAATGAGGGGGAAATGATCAACACGAGGGGTAAGGATTTGGGGGAGATTAGAGGCAAAGCATAACGTGGCCAGTCCCAAATAGAGAAAATAGTGGTTTTAAAAAGCAAACGCCTTCGTTGTAATGTTTTATTCCCCGGTGCATTATCCAGATACTCGTGGTAGGATGCTCTCAGCAGCACTTAAATTCCCTCTCTGGAAGTTTCTCCCCTTTGCTTATTAAATCCTTAAGCAAGGGGGAAGCCGCAGGGTTCCCTGTTCTGACCCCGGGCTCTTCCCACGTTACGGGGGTCGGAGATGATGTCACTTTTTTTTTTTTTTTTTTTCCTTTTCTATCCGGGGGGGGGGGGAACGGATGGGTTTGAGTGCCTGAAGATTGTCAGCTCTCATCAAAAGGTTGGTTTCCAGGCACATTTCATGGTTTGTACCCCGCAGGCAGGACTTTTCAGGGAGTGAATGCGCAGGATGCTGGGCTGGGAGAAGGGAGGACCACTGTCTATTCAAATAAAGGCAGCGCTGGAGACTTTAATGAATTAAATAAAGAGGGGGGGGGAAAAGCGGCATCAATAAAAGGGGGGGGAAAAAAAACCCAGGATAATGCATGCAACAAATACTTCCCCCAAGTATTATTTCCTTCTATACATTCTTCCCCCACCCCCTTCCCCTTCTTTCTTTCTGTTTTTCAGTGCGTTTTCTTCCCAGCTTTGCCATGACCTCCATCTGCCTCCTCTTCCCTTGGCGCCGCCTTGTTTCCTTACCGGCTCGGGTTGCCTTAAAATACCCGATTCAGCAGGAAAAAAAAAAAAAAAAAAATTGCTTTCTGGCCTGGATGGCAGAGGGGAGAGAGAGGAGGGTGCCGGGGGCTGGCGGGGAGGAGCGTGCGGGGACCACACAGCTGAACACTAATCCCATTAGTTGGAGGCAAGGGGAAGGAGGAGAGGCTTGGCCAGCCCTCTAACGAGGAAAGAGCTTAACGAGCTGGGAGCTCTGACCGGAGTGTGCTGGGGAGATGCTGCATGGGAGCCAGCTGGGAAAGCCTCCAGGAGTTTTCCTATCAAGATATGTCCCAGGGAAAGGCGGCAGCAAGATTGGAACTTCATCAAAAACTTCCCTGGCCTTTTCTGGGGTCCCCGCTGAGTGCCGAGGGGGTGGTGGGGACACAGACCCCTTTCCCCAGTGCTGCGTGGGCTTGGCTTAACTTGGCACTGCTGTAGGTAGGGTCCCAGGGCTCTCCTTGAGGCACAAACCCTTTTAGGAGGAACCCAGTCTCCGCTGAAGCTCGGTGATAAATGATTCGTCACAGAGACCTTTTTTTTTTTAAAAAAAAAAAAACAAAACCCAAACCAACAAACCCAAACCCTTATTTCATTGCCAGAAATGTGGATGCCAGGCTTTTCATCAAACGGCGTGGTGCCTATCCCGGGAAGCTGACGTGAGGATGACTGCTCCTTTTGTGCACCCAAGAGCTTCCCCACCGGCTGCCGTTCCCGCTGGCTGCCAGCCTGCGTTCCCAGCCTGCCCTTCCCTTCTTGGCTCGGAGGCTACGCCAGGGTTTGGGGTCAGGTTGAAGGGAGTGGGGAATGCATCCCTTGCCGTCGCTCGCTGTGGACGCTGGAGAAAGCTCGTATGAGCACATTTCATAACTCCCAGCCGAGCGTCCCTCCATCCGCCCTAGCAAAACCTGGCCCCTTCCCTGATGCCAGGCTTTTGGGATGAATATTTGGTGATGTGGTGGCTGGGAAAAGCTGTTTCCCTGTCTTTCTTGCTACCCGTGGAAGGGATTGCGATGCTATCGAAGCAAAATTCGCATCCCCCAGCCCCAGTGACGGCTGCATGTGAGGGCTGAAGGGTGGGAGAAGGGCTGGGAACATGGACGGGATCCAGCACCCCGTAAGGGGAAGAGGAGAGGAAATGTGTTGTGTCCTGCTTTGCTTTTCAGCCTCTTGCCATTCACTTGGGCTCCTTGGTTTTCTCCTCCGGACTTCCCACCGCTCGCCCTTGATGCTCTCAAGGCCAGGGCTGGCCCCGCTCGGAGGAGATAAACCAAGTTACGGGCTCTGTTAAGCCTGGCCCTGGTGTCAACTGGTTTGCTGCAGTTTTTGTAGGATATTGCCCGTGCTTTGGTTAAGGATGCAAAGGTTCTTGGTGTTTTTCCCATTGTTTTGGGTTACTACGGAAACCCCGTGAGTCAGAGCCCTCTTCAGGCTGGGACTTGCCCAGCTCCCCTCTGGCACATCCGCCGAATTAGTGTTCCCAAGGGCTGAGTGACAGAGTGCTGCTGAGACCCCCCCGGAGGAGAGGGTTAGGGGGAAAAAAACCCCAAACCTCCAGCTTTAATTTTAACCTGGGATTATCTGAAAAGCCAAGCCAGAGCGTGGATTGCTCGAGAGAGTGATTTACCAAGCTTGGTGCCATTTCAGAAGGGAGACCAGTCTAAAATAATGGGCAAATTATAGTCCTCCTGCTGTATGGTTGGGTTTTTGGTGGTTCATGGCCCATCTCCTTGCTGATAACAAAAAATACCTCTGATGTCTCCCTTAGGCATGCACACGCTTTTTCTCACCCCCTCTATAGGCTCACGTGTTTGTTGCTATGTTTTTGGGACAACATAGCCTGTTGCGTAGAGAGCCACGATAAAATCTGTGCAGAGCAAATCTCCCCTTTCCTCTATTCCTCTGGATCGAAAATGTGGGTAGCGTGGGTCAGCCCTTGCCGAGGCTGGCGTGCATCCCTGCAGGGGATGGCAAGGGCATGCAGCGAGCCCGATAACACGGTCGGGAGGACTTTTGCAAGCCCGATAACGTGGTTGGGAGGACTTTTGCCTCTGTTCCTACCCCCTCAGCCCCAGCAACCAGGCTTGGGGTGACTCCACCGGCGTGAAAATTGAGCGAGGGACTAAAAGAAAGGAGCTTAAAGATGACTTGGCTGTTCTGAGTAAGCGATCTGGGGTTTTGAAATGTCAGCTATTCTGCTGGTTTGGCAAATTCTTCGCGTGTCTCTCCCTTTTGTTTTCCTTCCCTGAAGAACAGCAAGGTCTAGACGTTGCCAGTGCGGTTTGCCGTCGAGATCTCATGTCTGGGGCTGCAGACTCCAGGCTGGCCAGACTTGCAGGGATTTAGGTAGGCAGCCTTGCTCGCTCCCAGCACCAGCGAGGGTCTGGGGCGGGGGGGGGGGGGCCCCACACTTTGCAAATTCACCAAGCATTTTGGAGAAGGTGCATGGGGTTTTAACGTTCTTTTCATTCTCTGTAGAGTTTAGCATTGCCCCCTTGGTGTTTTGTGGGGCTGGGGGCTTTGCTTGCGGGCTGGTTGTTCTTGCTGGTTTGCCCTTAACACGCAGCTAGCCTTAAGAGCTGATTTTTATAGGAGAAAAAAAAAATAATCCTCTTTTAAATGAAATAGGAGAGCATTTCTTGCCAGGTGACAGTGTTATATGGGCTGGGCATCTAACCACGTGGGTGAGAGGGAGAACGAGATCTTTATCCCATCAGTCTTCAAGGAGGTGGGTCCTTTTACCGGCCCCCCTTGCCCAGCAGGTATTTCTGGAGGGATTTTCTTTGAGGACATTGACTCGCTTAATGGCATCCGCAGAGGGCAGGGGGAGTTGTGCCAAGCCTGCAGACTGCTCTCCAGACCCATTTCCATCCCCTCTGCCAGCTTGAACCAGCTCCAGGGCAAGGTGATGGGCAGCAAATGCCGAGCCCTTTTGATTTTTTTTTTTTTTTTTCCAATCAATTATTTATGTCTGGCTATCAAGGGAAGTCCATAGCCTTGGGCAGTCTGGTTCCACATCTGCTTTCTGAATTAACCGTAAAGGTCCGAGCTGGTATCTGTTAGGTACAGCTCCCGCCTAAATGCTGTCCTCCCCTAGACACAACAGGGGCTGGGGTTTAGGGTGAACCCTTTGGCTCAGGGGCTGGAGGGTCCCTGGTCCCTGCTAGCTGGAGGAGAGTGGGATTTAGCACTGCTTTAAAAGGAAGATTTAGGGGATTAAATCCCATCTTGGAGTAATACAGCTTCTTGCATTTTATCATAGAATCGTTGAGGTTGGAAAAGCCCTTTAAGGTCATCAAACCCAACCGTTCCCCTAACCCTGCCATCCCACCACTAAACCCTGGCCCTGAGCACCTTGTCTGCCTGGCTTTTAAATCCCCCCAGGGATGGGGGCTCGACCCCTTCCCTGAGCAACCCCTTCCAGTCACTTAATGATTCTTAGTCCCCTAATGAGCTGTTTTGAAGCCACTTGTGGTCCTGCTCATGGTCCTGCTGCTGTCCGTAGCCGCTTCTTTAGCCAGGCTGCAGAAGGATGCACAGCGCTGGGGGGCTGCTGCTGAGCTGAGTTGTCACTGCCTGCCAAAAGCATTGCTGTTCCCAAATTTAGGGTATTTTCTTTCTCCCAGGGTAGCTGATGTTGTCTGGGGGTGCACGGCATAGGGGCGGGGAGCTCATCTCAGACCTGGGGACCGTTTGCGGGCACCCCTGGTAGGAAGAGACGTCGCTGAGAGGAGGGCTCCGTGGTCGGTCAGCCGGCGCGGAGCAAAGCTCTTGCCCCGCCAGCTCCTCTGCTGGTGCTCCTTCCTCCCCTGGATGCCACCCTCCTCTTCTCCCACTGGCTGGGGCTGGGGCACGGAGCATCCTTTCCTGCTGCCTGGCGGGGTCTGCCAAGCATCCTCCCAAAATATCCCACACAGATGGGAAGGGAGAGGTCTGTGCTGCTCCCTCGGATGCTCCAAGGTCAGGCAGTGGCTTGGCCAGGAGCTGCAGCTGGGGAGGGGTTGCTAAGGCAGGAACAGGGCTCATCCCAATCCCAATGGATCAAGGGGTCCTCGGGAGCGGGTAGCAAGCAGCAGAGTGCCGGGGGATGAGGCTGAAGCGGAGGCTTAACCGGTGCTCCAGCTCCCGACAAGTGCTGATGGTGAAGGAAAATGCGTAGAGATTTTGGAAAGTGAAGGAAATGGGCGTGTTTTCTCCCTCATCCCCCTGAATCATCCCCCTGGTCCAGCTTTCCATCTCTTCAGGGCTGTGGCATATGTTTCATTCCTCCCTCCTCCCCCCGTTCCTTTGCCCTTTTATATTACCTCTCATATGATGCGTATTAAGGCTGGGATATTTTTGCAAAGGGTCAAACTCCTGATGTGGGACACATCCCTAAAATTTTCTCTGGGATGCCAAAGCCTCCTACATCCCAAAATGCGGGGCTGAGCATGATCCCACCCCGGGATGCTGCAGCTCCTTGCTGGGATGGATGCTTGGTGCTTTGCTGGGACTGTAGCTACGAGCAACGTCTGCAAGTGGGAGCCCAGCTGCTCCCATCGGCACGCATCCCCCAAAAAAGAGTTGACATTGGAAGAAATCCCTCATATTCTCATTATTTTTACAAAATGCCCTTTAAAAGTGTGGCACGGAGGAGCATCCCCACCACGATAAGCAGCGGGGAGCTGAGGATGGCTTCTGCGGCGTTTTCTTTCCACGCTGCTGAAGCAATGACCCCGCGGGGTTTAACAGCCCGTGCATCCAAAGGGATGCATTAATGGGGATGGACTGGTGATTTATTTACTGATTTTTAGGGTTTTTTAATCAATTTTGCGGCGTTCAGGATGCGGCAGGCTCAGGACCCGCGCCACCCGTCTGCAAAGGTCAGAGGGGAAATGTTAATGTCTTTGGGTTTAAAAATGGCCCGAATGGGTGTTTCAAACAGAAGCATGGTGTAAAAATCATGGGGCTTGTAAAGCACTTGTGCGGTCTGAAAAATGGCAGATTTTGGTGCGGGCAGCAGTAAAGGGGCAGTTGTCATCCAGCCCTTGGGTTCAAATGTAAGCCTAAAAAAAAAAAGGAATGGGGGGGGGAAAAAAAGAGCAAAGCTCCATAAATCTGGCTTTGTAATATTCGTCTGGTCTGGAAAGCTGTGATAGGACTGAGGTAAATTATTTCTCTCTTGGACAAAGTTGAAATAGTGCATTTGAATTTAAACATTAATTCTAGCCAATATTAAAACCAGTTTTCATTTGACTTCTTCAACAACTTCGACACTGAACCCCCATCTGTGGCAGTGTTCATTTTGGAGGCGTTTGGGGAATAAGAAAGTCCTGTTCTTTAAAAACCAGGTTTTTTTTTTTGTCTGAGCTGTGTTTTCACACATGCTGTGTGTGGGTTTGTGGCTGCCTGCTCAGTGCCTCTCTCGGTGGCTGGCGGTCACCACGCTCAGCTCGCGGGCACCTTTCTCGCCTGGATGTCGTCTTCTCTTGCTAGCACGGAGGAGTAGAATTTGTTTATTCATCCTAGAAACGCAGAAGGAAAAGGTTATAGCTGGTTATTTCCTTTGCAGAGTCATTTTTAGTAGCCGACGTTGATAGATCCCATATTGACTCACAAGCCCTCCCTCTTCTTTTCATTGTGTTGTCTTCTCCTGGGGTTTCCGAAGCGTTAGGTCAACTTTGACTCACTGGTACCACTGAGTAATGCCCTTGCTTTGATACGACCTCTTGCCTCTCCCCAAAAAGCCATTTTTTTCTTTCTACCAAATGCAAGGATGCTGGAGTCCGAAGCGTTTCCATCCATCTGAGGGATTCATACTCCGAGGGGGGCAATGGCTCATTGTGAGAAGCTCAGCGGTAGAGGCAGCCGCCGTGGGAAACGCGGTCCTCCTCCACACTCTTGATGGGATGGGTGATGTCATTGACCATCTGAGCCACCCATCCTGGGGAAATTCAGCGTATTCCATCTTGGCTTTTTGACTTTATGGTTTTTACACAAGGGGAAATGAAAAAAAGAAAAAAAAAAAAAAAGGTGGGGGTGGGAGGAGGAAGATGAGATCTTTGCACCTGGTCTTGTGCGGTCTTGGAAAGTGGGGTAGGATGCTGAACGTGGGAAGCTTGAGAGCTGGGATGATCTTCACTTCTGCTCCGTTTTATTTCCCTCCCTTCTTCAGGTGGATGAAATTTATCACGATGAGTCCCTGGGCGTCCACATCAACATCGTGCTGGTCAGGATGATCATGGTGGGATACCGCCAGGTAAATACAGCACTCGGATGTGGCGGGGAGGGGATGCTAGTCAGGCTGGCCTTGGCTTTTTGGCCACTTTTCTGACTCGAGCCCTGCCCCGTGAGGGAAGGAGGGTTGCCAAAATGCAATATAGGCCCAGCAGGCAGCTGCTGCTTCTCCCAAGCATGCAGTGACACACCCTGGCTTAGTGTCTCATCACCGTAATATTTAGCACTTAGGTAAGCCCTGGCTTGGAAAAATGTGGGCGTTCAGGTCAGCCGTCGAAGCCCAAGTGACAACTGTGCTGAGCAGGGGTGAATTTGAACCCTTGTCTGGTTTCTGGAGTCTTGAACGTCTGGAGAGCCCTCTAGCCATCCAGGGCCAAGAGGGATGGTGGGTGGCTTGCTCTGGGGTGTGGGAAAAACCACAAGAGGCTTCCTCAGAAGCTCTAGGGTGGCAGTAGGTGATGGGACAAAGGTGGCTTCTGAAATTGGGAGGGGCTGGATGTTAGTGAGGAGAAGCCAAGGCCAGGATCTCCTGTATCCCAGACCTGACTCAGCAGCCCTGGAAGGCTTCGTTGACTCTGGCAGCTCTCGGGTGGCTTGGCCACGGACAGAAAAAGCACAGGAAGGTTTCACGTGGTTTCTCAGGTCGCATTTATTTTGTAAAGGCTCATTTGAGCGTGGCAGCTGAAAGATTTTCTTTAAAACGATGTGATTTGCTGTACTTTTTGAGGCAAGCCCCTATCCTACGTGAAGCGTTCTAGCAAGGGTACTCATGACTCGACACAGTGGTGTCTCTGTCTGTGTGGTCCACAAATAAGCCCCAATAGGTCTTGGAGAAAAGCCCTCCTTGTTACAGAAATCTGCTTGGCCGGCAGAAACCCAGTGCCTCCTAGAGACCTAGGGATGAGCAGATGTTTGAATCCAGGCGAGATCTCAGCTCACCACTGTTTAGGTCTGATGTTTCCTGAGCGAGTCCTCCTGTGGCTTCTTGTCTCCTACCTTGAACTTTGTAGGATAAAACCTCCAGGGCTTCCATTTAAGAGCCAGGGGAATGGCAATATTTCTTACCTTTCTTCCCACTGTTGCAGCTCAGCAGGTACCTACCTGAGAGCACAATTTATTTTATAGAGCACAATTTATTTTATAGAGCATAATTTTGCAAAATGCTAATCTTGGACAAAAAAAAAGATGAAGGACAAGGTGACTGCTGTAAAACAGTTCTGGACACCTCCACCTATTTCCTGTTGGGGTTTTGGTTGCTGTGGGTCAAGTTTTATAGGGAAGCATCACTCTGCTCATTGCTGAGCATCAGCATTGCGCGACGTCTTGACAAGGAGCCTGTGTCGGGGCTGGGAATCCAAATCCTCTTTGCCTTCCAGCCACTCTCATATCTACTGCTGCCCCAAGCACTTGTGTGACCAAAGAGGGTCGTATACCATCCTGTACCAGACCACAGCCATTTGTGGGAAGGACTTCCTTGCTGGTTTTAAATAAAAAAGGCGCAACATGCTTTGCAGATGCAAAGCAGGATGGTGTTGCTTCTAATGATGGAGAAGCACTGCTTAGGAGTCTTTCTGACCCCAAAACTCTTGGCAGGCTCCTTCTCCCCCACTAACTTACCCATTTATTTATTTATTTATTTATTTATTTAAATTTATTTTAATTCTTTACCCAGTCAGTCAGCCTGATAGAGCGAGGGAACCCGTCAAGGAGCTTGGAGCAGGTCTGCCGCTGGGCTCACTCACAGCAGCGCTCCGACCCGGAGCACGCCGAGTACCACGACCACGCTATATTCCTCACCAGGCAAGATTTTGGTCCCGCAGGTATGCAAGGTACTGTATTTATCTCGATCAGGTATGTGCAGTTTGCTGGGGGAAAGCCAGCAAGGGAAGAGGATTTCTTGCAAACACAGTCTCTTTCTTGGCCAGCAAGGTCCAGAAAAAGGTTATGAAAATTGGTATTTTCTTTATGTGGAGTAGAAGAAAGATGGAATTAATCCAGAGCATCAACCTGAACGGATAAAAAATCATCTTTATTCATTCTGCCCTTACTTTGTTTTCAGGCATCTATCCTCCCCTTGTCCCATAGTGCCCGAAACAGTTTAAAAATAACATTAAAAAGATGATACCACAGGGAGCTTCATGGGGGCAGTCAGTCCTTTCTGTCTTCTGGAGGACCTTTCAAACCTGATTTTACATGGGTTGGTTTCTTGGCCCTCTTAGGACCGGACATGGGAGCCTTGAGTAAACCCTGGGCCAAAGAAGAGGTTGGAAGGAGTGATGGCAATAGTCCTCTCGCCCTCTCGGTGCAGAGGCTGCACTGACGTGGTCTGAGAAGTTAGAGACCTAGGCAAAAAATTTTTTAAAATTTGCAGGAAAAGCTTTCAGCATTTCACGGCTCCATTACAAATGTGGTTGCTTTGGTGGCAATCATGAGAAGTGACTTCTCCCAGTTCTTCTGAGCCCACTACCTCCAAATTGCCACCTCCTCCTTCCCATACTGGTGGCAACGTCTGAAATTCCGATCCCGAGGCTCCCTTTGATGCCACAGTAATGTCACACTGATTTGTAGCACAAGTCCTTCTGGTGCACAGGGGAGGAAGGAGAGATGGAGGAGTCCTGTCCTCGCCTCGATTACCTCCCTGAAAAGGTTCTCCCCACAGCCGGGGATGAACGACAGGAGTCATCCAGCTGGGAAGCCCTCTTGAATGTGCTGCTGGCCATGAACATGCTGTTGGCCATCAAAGAGCAGACCTCGGGCTGTGCCAACAGCCTCTCTGCTGAGCCGTTGACCTGCCTTGGGCACCTTGTCCAGAGTCACGCGGTAGCATGGGTGAAATACCAGGTTTTGTTTCATTTTTCTAGACACTTCCTGGCAAAGTGACTGTGTCCAAAGGCATTGGTGAGAGGACCTTTTTTGGCATGTCGGCAGAAGGGGGAGGCTGGCTGGACTCCCCCTTGGTGGAAAGGAGCTGTGAGATCGATGGAGTAGCCCTGCTCTAGCGACGCTCGTTCCAGCTGCTTCCCCTTTTCCCTGTGGATCTGGCTCCCTGCTTTTCACACATCTCCAGGACGGACGTTTGCTTTCTGCAGAAGTCCCCATGGCTGCCGTGTCCTTGCCTGGCTGTGTTGCATGGCGCAAGGTGCGAGTGCTCCTCACCCATGGGGAGCTGCCCTCTTGTTGGGCTGCTGGAATAGTAACACTTTGCTTACTCTTGCCTCTTTAGCTCCATATCATCCCTTTTCAGCTCAGTGACGGACCAAACCGTGGCACCTCCAATACTTGCTCATGGCTTATGTTCATTGGTGATATCTAAGCGACTTGCTGAGGTGGTGGCAAATACCTGCTGATTTCTTTAGCCACTGCTGTAGGGTGTGCGTGCCAGTTGGGAAGCATCTGCCCTGCTTGTATCTACCCTGAAGCTGAGCTGAAGGCAGAGGTGGTCCTGCCCCAAAGACCCTAGAGCCTAAATGAACAGGCTGGGAGAAAGGAAGCCTTTGAGGATGAAGTCCTCCAAGTCACAGGGAGCCTAAATGTCAAGTCCGTGCTTAGCTTGATGCCTCATCACTCCTTACAGTTGTGAGCCCAATTAGTAACGGAGACGGGGCTGAACCTGACTCGTTAACCCACGTGGTCCTCTTAGCCCAGGCTATTTCCATGCCGGCAAGCCAACCGTGCTTCATCACCACATCCCCACCAGACACGGCTCATACCTCCTTCTTCGTCGTGTCACCTCCCCTTGGCCAGTAAACCAGACCACCAGACCAGTGTCTGGTCTGATGTGGCACTGGTTGAGCTGGATGCAAGTCCTTGCAAAGCATTGTGGTCTTGCGGTGTAGCTCTTCCCCACTGCAGGTCCAAGGCGAGCCCTTAGGAGGTTTACAGAAACTTAGAATCATGGAATCGTTTGGGTTGGAAAAGCCCTTTAAGCTCCCCCAGCCCAACCGTTCCCCTAACCCTGCCATCCTACCACTAAACCCTGGCCCTGAGCACCTCATCTGCCCAGCTTTTAAATACCTCCAGGGTATGCTCATGGCATCTCTTGATGGGGATGGAAGCAGTCATGGCCAACATGGAGAAATTTTGGAAAGCTGATGCAACAGTTGCTTTGGGAATCGGGAAGCTGGAAGGCGGGAAGGGGAAGGGCCAGGAGGGAGAGCTGAGCTGCGCTGCCCTCGCACGTGGTTTGCAAATAAACCCCTGCTCTCCAAAGAGAAATAAATGCCTCTTGGCAGTGGACAGATGAGTTGTAAATTATTAATTGCTGCTGCTGAAGTCCTGTCTGAACCAGAAGAGAGTGCCGTGTCCCTCTGCAGCGGGCGGGCACGGAGGGCTTTCTGGCCCAGGCTGAAGGATGCTTTTGCTTAGCTTTCATTTGTTGCCCTGTAGTCACCCATGGTTGGCCTTTGAGCAGGCTGGTGGTCCACGTAGGAGGTCAGAGAGGCTGAAAGCAGCTAGGAAATGTCCATAAAGAAAAATAAAGTGCATTGGAGGAAGCAAGAGACTGGCCGGTGTCTTGCCGGTGTGGTGAGGACGTGCTGCTTCTCCTGGGCGTGTGTCCGGTAAGTGTTTGCAGGCTAATCTGGTCTTTACCGATTAAGTATTTCCCAGGTAGTTACTTCTCACCATTGTTCTCCTATGGAGAACCCTTTATACCTCTTCCAGTTCTTACTGGGGTCTTAATTACAAGAGACCAGTGTCTGCCTTCCGGAGCATCCACCTTTTCCCATCCTTCCTTGGTCCCATCTCCCCTCCAGACATCCAGAGCCTCTTTGGTTGGGAATGCATCCCGTTTACATCCTAGACAAAACATTTGCTCTCCCCTCGTACAGAAAACTTTCCACATCTTTGCTCTTTCTTGTGGAAAGTCTCATGGCGGGGAAAAAAAAAAGCTTTTGAAGTGCCGTATCCAGGATTTGACTCATTCCTGCGTGGTTAAACCCAATTATCTGATTCTCTCTCTCAAGCTCTTAGTTTGGCCGCTCTCCCTTTGCTTTCCTTTGGACCGCAGTGCCAATTGACCAGGTCATTTCTCCGCTTGCTTTCTTGAGGTGTTTCAGTTTATTTGTTCGTGGGAATTGGCCTCATTGCCCACTTGAATGTGGGGAAGATGAAAACCAAATGCTTCCCCCCCGGTAAGTAAATGAAACCCCGAGTGTGTTTATTGAAGCTGCTTTGAGAAGGTCCTTGTCATTGCGGAGGCTTCGCTGAGGTTACGTGGCACGTTGCAGGCAGAAGCGAACTCGCTCTGCAGGTAATGAGAATCGGGTGTTTATTTAATCTTAGACTTTTTGCTTGGCAACTTGGGTTCACCTGACCTCCCCTTCGCTGGGAGCACGGGCAAAAACGCATCCATCGCTTCCCACAAAATACCGCGTGAGTGAGCCCTTTAAAGGTTCGTGCCTGGGCTTGTTTTGAAAAATTAAATTAGAGAAGTTTCCTTGAGAAGTTCCAGTGCAGGTGGACACACCTGGAAAATCTCCACTCAGCTGGTAAATAGAAATATTGAGGGAAACGCTCACCCCAAACCCCCTTGGTTTTGCCTTCGGCAGGGGCGATGGCAGCCACCCATCCCTTGTCCCGTCAGGCATCCGATCCGCGTTGCGGAGCCACAGGTCAGGTAGCGTTGACTTTAGGGCAGAGCTGTAGGAAACCTTTTATTTTCTGCTTTAATCTCTTGTCCTTGGCCAGTTGTGTCCATTCAGTTTAGGGATTAAGTGTAATCACACCTTTCCTCGCCAGGGCAATAAGTCACGAGTCATTCCCCGGGTGCTGGCTTGGCGGGGAACGAGCGGCCCGTGAGGATGGTGGCCCATGGGCTCCATGGAGCCCATTTTTTGGCTGGGGTGTGTGCAGGAGGGCAGACGTTAGGGGTGTGTGTTCACCCTCAGCTCACCTGCCCCCCTCTCCTGCGGCAGCTCAGCATTCCCTCTTGGCTCATTGAGCTTCCCTCTTCCAGCATCCCTGTTCCCAGGGCCGGGTTATCCGGCATGGCCTGCCCTGCTGATGCCTCTCAGACCTCTATGCCCTTCCTTCACTAACGTCCTTCCCCTCGATGCCAAAAAGGGTCAGTCTTTAAAAAAAAAAAAAAAAAAAAGAAAAAAAAAAATTGAATTGGTAAGTAAATTGTAGGTGGTGCCAAGGAATTTGTTGAATTGGGTGGAAATAACGTGAGAAAAGAAGGAAAACAAAGCAAAATGGCGATGGCGCATTGCTGAATGGGTTGGGGGGGGACGGCGTCCCTGCCCGCAGCTGCCCCACTGCACTGCACTTGATCGGGGCTGGGGGCGGGGGGGTGCCCCCGCCGGGCGGGGGGGCCCCCGCGCCGGGGGCTGTGGCGGGGCAGGGGGGGGTGCATGGCTCCGGTAGCCTGCGGTGGGCGAGGCTGTACTTTTGGCAGGGCTCTGGGGGACACCCTCACACCTTCCGTTCTCCCTCTTCCTTTCTTCTTTATTTTTCTTAAAGAAGAACGTGGGGGATGCCGTTTCTGGGCTGGGGGGCGGTGGGCACCGGCACCGATAAAGCACCCAAGGGTGCGTCAGCTGCCCTCTCACCGGCCCGGGTGTGTTGGCACTAGGGCAGAGACATGCTGGCGAGCCGCGGCATAACCTCAGCCTGCTTTTGGCACTGGTGGCCGGGATGGTTGTACTGGTGAGCAAGTCCTTGGGCTGCCCTCCAACTGACCTGGGCAGCTCCTCCTCTTCAGCGCCTTCCTCTTCATGTTCTTCTCCTGTTGCCGTGAAGCCAGGCTGCGTTGTTTTGTTTTTTTTTTTTTAATTTTTCACTTCCCCACCCCCCCCGGCTCTCTCAAAGGTTTTCTCTCTCCTCTCTTCCTCTCTCCTTCCCCTCTCTCTTGCCCCAGGCTACGCGCCGGTGACGGGGATGTGCCACCCGCTCCGCAGCTGCACCCTCAACCATGAAGATGGCTTCTCCTCGGCGTTCGTCGTCGCCCACGAGACCGGCCACGTGTAAGTCAGGCTCTGGAATAGGCTGCCCAGGGAAGGGGTCGAGTCCCCATCCTGGAGGTATTTAAAAGAAGGATAGATGAGGTGCTGAGGGACAGGGTTTAGTGGTGGGATGGCAGGGTTAAGTTAAAGGTTGGACTTGATGATCTTAAAGGTCTTTTCCAATCAAAGCAATTCTATGATTCTAAGTCATGGGGGCAGAGCTGGCTGGCCCCTTCGGTGGGGGGATACACGCGGGGGTGCCCCTTCCTTTGCAAAAGGGGCTTTCTGCTGGTGCAGGCATGTAAATCCCCCAGGAACCCAACTTTACGATGGCTTTTCCCTCCAGGTTAGGCATGGAGCACGACGGCCAGGGCAACCGCTGTGCCGATGAGACCAGCATGGGGAGCATCATGGCACCGCTGGTCCAGGCCGCCTTCCACCGCTACCACTGGTCCCGCTGCAGCAAGCAGGAACTCAACCGCTACATTCAGTAAGTCAGGTTTAACCAGGCGGGGATGTTCTCCCTTGGGACGGCGTGACTGCCTGCATTTTGTACCCGGGCAGCTCCTGCGTGAAGCCAGGTCCCCGCTGGGCTTGCTTGTTTTGGCAGGATTAGCAAAAACGGGTCCTTGGGAGGTTGTTTTCCCTTTTTCTTCTACTAATGGCTCTGGTTCCGTGCACAAGCTTGAGTTGGTTTTGGGTTGCGGAGGCTGGAGGCAAACAGGAGCTTGGTTAAAAGCTGGAGATGTCAACAACAGAGCAATAATTTGAAGAAGACCTCTGGTGGTGGAGCCACGGATCTGGATCTCAAATATTTTTGCCATTTGCTTTGGGCAGTCCATGTGGTTTGTCCTTCAGGCTATAAAATGTTGTGTGCTGCATTAAAAAGAGGAGGGTGTAGAAACAGGCCAGCAGCTTTCTGTGCTGTGCTGGTTGACCCCAGCTGGACGCCAGGCGCCCACCGAAGCTGCTGATTGCCCCCCTCCTCAGGTGGATGGGGGAGAGAAAATATAACGAAAGGCTCCTGGGTTGAGATAAGGACAGGGAGAGATTGCTCAGCAGTTACCATCATGGGCAAACCAGGCTCGACATGGGGAAATCGGTTTAATTTATTACCAAAATCAAAGTAGGATAGGGACAAAAAACTGCCCAAACTTTAAAATACACCTTTCCCTCCCACCCCTCTCTTCTTCCCGGGCTTACCTTCACTCCTGATTTTTCTCCTCCCCACCAGCGGTGCAGGGGGATGGGGAATGAGGCTGCGTTCAGTTCATCACATGCTGTCTCTGCTGCTCCTTCCTCCTCACACTCTTCCTCTGCTCCAGCCTGGGCTCCTCTCCACATGGGTCCACAGGCCCTGCCAGGAGCCTGCTCCAGCACGGGCTTCCCACAGGGTCACAGCCTCCTTCGGGCACCCTTTGCTCCGGCATGGGGTCTTCCCTGGGCTGTGGGTGGAGAGCTGCTCCACCGTGGACCTCCCTGGGCTGTGGGTGGAGAGCTGCTCCACCGTGGACCTCCCTGGGCTGTGGGGGAGAGCTGGGACCCCACCGTGGACCTCCCTGGGCTGTGGGTGGAGAGCTGCTCCACCGTGGACCTCCCTGGGCTGTGGGTGGAGAGCTGCTCCACCGTGGACCTCCCTGGGCTGTGGGTGGAGAGCTGCTCCACCGTGGACCTCCCTGGGCTGTGGGTGGAGAGCTGCTCCACCGTGGACCTCCCTGGGCTGTGGGTGGACCGTGGACCTCCCTGGGCTGTGGGTGGAGAGCTGCTCCACCTGGACCTCCTGGGCTGGGGGAAGCTCACCGGCTCCCTGGGCTGGGGGGAACTGGCGCCTGGAGTTCCTCCTGCCCTCCTGCTGCACCGACCTTGGTGTCTGCAGGGCTGCTCTTCTCACATGTTCTCACTCCCCTCTCCATTTGCATTTGGATGTTGCTGTTGGATATGCTGTTGTCCCTATTGGACCTAGGGGAAGCTCCTGGCAGCTTCCCACAGAAGCCACCCCTCTAGTTGTCCCCTGCTCCTGCCCCCCAAAACCTTGCCATGCAAACCCAATACATCCACGCAGTTGTTTTTTTTTTCTGAAGACATGTTTTCCAGCAGTGGGTAGTTATCATCTGTGCCAAGAGAATTCAGATTTCTCCATATCTGAATCTGGAGAGGGGGCTGGCGGTGGGGGAAGGGGTGAAGGAGGGAAATCCTCCGTGTCCGACTCGGCTTTGCCTCTGCCCCGTGTCTCTGCAGCTCCTACGACTGCCTCCTGGATGACCCCTTTGAGCACCAGTGGCCCACGTTACCCGAGCTGCCGGGCATTAACTACTCCATGGACGAGCAGTGCCGCTTCGACTTTGGTGTGGGCTACAAAACGTGCACAGCGGTGAGTAGGGAGCCCGTGCCGGCTGCATGCCCCTATTGCCCACCCCGGGACCCCCCAGTCTGGCGCTGCTGGGGTGAGGAGGGGGTGCCGGGACCCTACTGGGGGTGCCAGGAGCCCGCCAGGGCTCCCTGCTGCCGTCCCAGCCCAGCTCCTCTGTGCTCCCCAGTTCCGCACCTTCGACCCCTGCAAGCAGCTGTGGTGCAGCCACCCAGACAACCCCTACTTCTGCAAGACCAAGAAGGGGCCACCCTTGGATGGGACCGAGTGCTCTCCAGGCAAGGTAGGTCCCGCCTGGTCCTCCCTTGGGAGGGGACGGGGACACCCTTGAGGGCAGCAGCTGGTGGGTGCCCAGTTTTTAGCTGGCGTTGCTCCTTATTTCCCCCAGTTTGTGCTCACAGGAGGATTTTTTTTTTTTCTGCTGATCTGCCGGCTTCTGCAGAGAAGCAGGACTCGTTTTTTGTCACCTGGCAAAAGAGCGGTGACATCATTGCGTGCCCAACCTCATGATGTCATCAGGCTTTTATGTCAGGCTCTCTTAGCGTGCCTGTTCGCACAGGATGAAAGCCTGGATGCATTGGAAAAGCTGCTGGCCCACGTAGTTTTTGAGTGGTTCTTTGCCGGAGAGCGGAAGGGCGTGAAGTACCCAACAGCTTTTGATGAGTTTCTGGATAAATCCTGGCAAGAGGGAAATGCTGCCTCCTCGAGCGCTTGAACAACCGTTTGCCCAAAGCTTCTAAAAATGAGGCTTTTGGAATCGTGTCCAGATGTGTTACGTGTTGTGGTGGCACGTGGCTCTGGAGGACCGTGACCTCGGGATGGGGGGGTCCTTCCCTCGGGCCCATGGTGGGCGCAGGCTGGGCTTATCCCCAGGGCTGGAGTTAAACCCTGGGTCTGGGTGCCCATGGGGTGACGCCGCCGCCATGTGCCAGGCATCACGTGCATGCCTGGGAAGGACAGAGCTCTGGATTGCATTTATCCTTGCAAAAGTTTGGGTTCATCCCCGCCCTGTGCCAGTGGGGAAACATCCCCAGGGTTGATCCGGTCCCAGAGTCAGGCAGAATTCAGCGCCTGCCCGAGGATCTGCATGGGTAGGGAGAGGCGGTTTGACCGGAGGGAAGAAGCCGGTCCAGGAACTCAAAAATTTGGTGTTAAGGAAAGAAAATCAAAGGAATTTGTTTTGCAGAGGGATCTTTGCACGCCCCGGGCTTGTGCCTTCAGCCTCTTTTTGCACAAGTTTTTGGGCAGGTTTATGCACCTGCAGGCTCTTCTTACCCCATCCAAAACACAGATGTGCTGGGAGCCTGCCCTGCTTATCCCTGCTCCTCCGCCGCGTTTTCTGCTGCGAGTCCCGGCCATGGAGCTGTGCCGGGCTCTCGGATCAAAGCCACCAGCTGCTTGCGCTCCTGGGTCGGTCGTGAAATAACACAGCTTGCTGGTCCCCAAGCGAGCCTGGAGGGCAGGTCTGCCATCCCGTGCCCAGGGACCTCTCCTGGCCCTGCTTCCTGTGGGAAAGACATGCCCAAGGGCATGATGAAGAGCGCCTTCCTCCCCCGCTTTGCAAACTGCGAGCCGTTTTTGTAGTGCTGTGGGTGTAGGAGGGCTCTCTTTCCTGGTGCTGAGCGATTTGGAAGAGGCAGGGGTAGAGCCTGCCCCTCTTCTTCCTCCCTTCCAGTGGTGCTTCAAGGGTCACTGCATCTGGAAGACGTCGGAGCAGCCCTACAGCCAGGACGGCAGCTGGAGCTCCTGGTCCAAGTTCGGCTCCTGCTCCAGGACCTGCGGGGGAGGCGTGCGCTCGCGCAGCCGGAGCTGCGACAACCCACCGTACGTTCGGCCACTGGCTCCCTCCTTTTAGCAGGGATAAAGCTGGGAATGGCCAAGAGCCAGAGGCTCCTCGCTCTTCCCCTTCTGTGCTTGGTCGGCCGGGATGGGGGCATCTGCTCCTCCCTGGGCGCTGAGCTGCACCGCGTTTGAACAGCATCCCCCCAAAAAAACGCTTTTTTAACCCAACCCGCTTTATCTTCCAGCCCAGCGTATGGCGGGCGCCACTGCCCAGGAGCCACCTACGAGTACCAAGTGTGCAACGCCGAGGAGTGCCCGGGGCCCTACCAGGATTTCCGCGCCCAGCAGTGCTCCAAGCGCAACTCCTACTACACCCACCAGAACAGCAAGCACGCCTGGCTTCCCTACGAGCATCACGACGGTGAGTGGTGACCAGTCCGAGCAAAAGAGCAGTGGCCAAATTGTCTTCCCTCCCAAAGGAAGCCACGCTGGTGGCTGTCACCACAGGATGGGGACTCTGCCAGCTACGCAGACGTTGGGTTGTGAAACAACAAGACCGCAATAAGCCAGCATTGAGCGGCCAGGTCCTTCAAATCAATCTTTTCTGCTGGCCCTGGGGGGTCATGCGGAGAAACCCAGATGTTGCTCTGGTTCCTGCTGCCTCAAAGCGCAGCCGAGGTGGGCTGAGAAGATCCATGCTGAAACCTCTCATGGGTTCCTCTGCACTAGTGAGAGGAGTGCCCCTCGCAATGGTAGGATCATAGGATGTTTTGGGTGGGAAGGGACCCCTAGAGGTCACCCAGCCCAACCCCCCTGCAGGGAGTAGGGACACCTTGAACCACATCAGGTTGCTCACAGCCCCATCCAACCTGGCCTGGAATGTTCCCAGGGATGGGGCCTCCACCACCTCTCTGGGCAACCCCTGCCAGGGTTTCACCACCCTCACGGTAAAGAATTTCTTCCTTAGATCCAGTCTAAACCTACCCTGCTTCAGTTTAAAACCATCACCCCTTGTCCTGTCACAGTGGTAGCCAGGGATCAATCCGCTTGTGCTACTCGGAGTTTTATCTCCATGTGCTTTGGCAAGCAGAGGACTTGTTTTCCTTGGTCCTTCCCTTCATTTCCCAAAGCGTGCCGGGCAACAGGGGCAGGCTCCGGAGCAGCAAACGGATGCGGCGAAACGAGGTGCATGAGCAGCCTGGGCTTTGCAAACCCGGCTGCGTGCAGGGCTACGGGCTGAGATGGTTTCTTATCTGAGGGTTTCTCTTTTCAATCACCCTAATCTATTTCTGCAACCCCTTTTTTTTTTTTTTCCCCCCTCCCTTTTTTCCCCTCCCTTTCCTTTTTATTTTGCTGCAGATGCTCAGAAGTGTGAGCTGATCTGCCGGTCGGAGGGAACGGGGGACGTGGTCTTCATGAATCAGGTTGTTCATGACGGTACCCGGTGCAGCTACCGAGACCCCTACAGCATCTGCGTCCGGGGCGAGTGCGTGGTGAGGAGCTGATGGCCACTGCGTGACTGTCCCTGCCCTTTCCCTGTCCAGGAGGGAACTTGTGCATCCCCTTGACCCGCTCCCCCAGGGGGACGCGCGTTTTAGCCCAGGGACCGACCCAGCAAAAGGGCTACTGGGGCTGGCGGAGCAATGGGGTGGGCTGCAGGGCCGTAACCCCCCACTTGTCTTCTCTTCCCCCCGGGTGACAGCACGTCGGCTGCGACAAGGAGGTCGGCTCCCTGAAGCAGGATGACAAGTGTGGGGTCTGTGGGGGGGACAACTCCCACTGCCGGACGGTGAAGGGCACGTTGGCCAAGACCCCCAAGCAGCTGGGTGAGTGGGCTGGGGGGGCTGGGGAGCGAATTCAGTCAGGGCCAGCTGGATTCACGTGTGGGTGCGAGCGGGTCCGGGTCCGGCTGGAGCAAACCGGCTCTATCTCTTTCCCTCCCTCCTTTTCAGCGGGTGTTTTGAAGATGTTTGAGATCCCAGCTGGGGCGAGGCACCTTCAGATAGAAGAGATGGAGCCGGCGTCCCACAGCCTCGGTGAGTACGCCGCAGTTCACCTCGTCCTTCTCCCGCTACCTCTTTCTCAGTCCTGTTCTGCCAATTCCCACCCAAAACTAGATATAAGGAAGAAATTTTAGACTGGATATAGGGAAGAAATTTTTTCCAGTGAGGGTGGTGAAACCCTGGCAGGGGTTGCCCAGAGAGGTGGTGGAGGCCCCATCCCTGGGAACATTCCAGGCCAGGTTGGATGGGGCTGTGAGCAACCTGATGTGGTTCAAGGTGTCCCTACTCCCTGCAGGGGGGTTGGGCTGGGTGACCTCTAGGGGTCCCTTCCCACCCAAAACATTCTATGATTCTATGAAGGGGTCTGATTTGGGTCATTCCAATCCTTTGAAGGCTGTGCCCAGAGGAAATGACGTTGAAATACCTCCTTTCTCCTCCAGCTGTTAAGAATCAAGCCACGGGTGACTTCATCCTTAACGCCAAGGGCAAAGAAGCCAAAAGCCAAGTGTTCATTGAGATGGGCTTGGAGTGGGAATACACCGTTGAACACGGCAAGGAGAGCCTGAAAACCAGCGGTCCTCTGCACGAGGCCATCAGTGTTTTGGTAAGCCTGGCTGACCCATCTTCTGGGGGTGTTGGGGACGACCATCACCCAGCGGTACAGAGGGGGAAGGTGGTCTGAGGTGGGGTGTGGGAGGTGATGGAAGGACTTTGGTGGACAAAAGGTGTAGGGCACGTCGTTAGAACCAGGGAAAGGAGCTAGCCAAAACCAAGGGGCAATGAGCTGTGTGCAAGAAGGGCATAAGGACGCGTTGCTGGGGTGCTTGCCTTTGAGCCCAGCTGTATTTTGCTCTGGGCAGCAATTGCTTCTGATTCCACGTCTTGGTTTAGTTATACTGGTATTTGGAGGAGTTAGGGATTGGGTTCCCTGGACACCCAGCGAAGAGTAGGTCTGCACTCCCGTCCATCCCCAAGGCCGGCACTGGCTTTGGGCGTAGGCTGCGTTCCTGTAGGTCAGAGGAGAGGCCAGGGGCATGCGACCCAAGGCTGGAGTTGGGGTGTTTGGGCAGCTTTTTTCTCCACACTGGAGAGGTACGTTCCTGAAAGGTAGACTCTGTGTTCAGAGCCCACCTAATTACGTTGGAGGTAGTAACGGGGTTTGTTTCTCCGGCTCTTGCATGTACCGTACCGTGTGGTCATCATTCACTTCTTTTTTGCTTCGATGGCCTCCTCTTCCTTTCCTTCTCCCATGGCATCGCTCCTTCCTCTCCTTCCCCCTCTCTGATTGTCCTCTCTCTGCCCGCAGGTCATCCCTCAGGAGGAGGAGGAGGCGAGGAGCAGCCTGATGTACCGGTACATCATCCACGAAGACCTGCTGCCCATGATTGGAAACAACAACGTCCTGCTGGAGGAGATGGATTCCTACGAGTGGGCCCTCAAGAGCTGGTCTCACTGCTCCAAGGCATGCGGAGGAGGTAGTTTTCCCTCTTCGTAGCAGCCTACGGCGCATGCTTGGGAGGATGCTTGGGCATGTTAGGCAGCGCATGAGCCCTTGGGGGTGTCTTGGAAAGATGCAGATGCTCTTTTAAAGCCTTTCGCCCTGAGATCACACATGGCAGGGCTTTAGACCTGGTACTGCTCGGAGGCCTGGCTTTCTTCTCCACACCCATGTTCTTTGCACCTCTGTGGTTTGAGGGACCTACCGCGTGGGAACACGAGTGTTAAAAAACATTATTGCCAAGCAGTTTAAGTGAGCATTTTAGCCAGATTTCTTATGAAAACAGGCTTCTGCGGTTGTGCATGCGTAGCTTTGTCTGTCTAGCCACGTTTTTAATTCGTTGGCTGGTTTTAGCCCCATTTGAGCCAAGGAATAGTGATCTTGGAGTTGATTGCTCCTAAAGCTTGCATGGACACACCGGGAGGTGCTGTGCCAGAGGGCAGGCAGCGCACGTGAGCTCCTGGCAGGGTGATTGCTGGATTTTTTCCTCTGGGAGGAAGCACGTGCGCCCGCCTGCTGGCGTCGGGGCTCTGCTGATGGAGGCCCTGCCCTAATACGGCCAGTGCGATCTGATTTCGAAGCTGGCCCTGCTCAGAGCAGGTGCTGGACCAGGGCCCTCTGGAGGTCACGTCCAACCTACCTGACCCTCAGATGATGGGAGAAGTCCTCGTGCTTTCACCTTGCGCCGTCCAGCTTGCCGCTGGAAGATTTTGGGACTTGCAGAGCTGGAAAGCGAGCTCTCCCGGGCTTCCCGCTGCAGGGCTCCCAGCAGGGCGGCAGGCAGCTCCTGGTTAAGGCTGGCTTAGCCACAGTCTGGTCTGCTCCCAAGCAAGCCCAGCTTATTTGCCATGCTTTGGCTGGGCTTGCGATGCGCTGTTTTTTTGTTTGTTTTTTTTTCCACCCATCTGTAGAAATAAAGCCAAATCTGTAGCTCGCTAAGTGCTCGTGGCTGTGCCTCCCCCAGGAAACTCTGATCTCTTGACTTGGGTTTTTGGGAGAGCAGCTTGGGGGAGGGATGGGGGGCAAGCGAAGTCTGCTGTGCCCCTCTCTGTGCCTGCACCCCACAGCAGCTGGGGTGACCCCGGGAGGCTGCGGGGCAGGGGGGGATGTCCAGCACCCACACGAGCATCCTCAGCGAGCGCGGGTGAAGCACGGCTTGGGTCCCACCTGCGTGGTGGCACCCGAAAGCATGCATCCTGGCAGCCAGGTGGGAGGGGAGCTGGTGGGGACCCCCCCACCCACGGCAGCCAGGTGGGAGGGGAGCCAGCAGGGACCCCTCCCACCCATGGACAGGTTGGACGGGGCTCTGAGCAGCCTGATCTAGTTAACGGTGTTCCTGCTCACTGCGGGGGGGTTGGACTAGATGACCTCTGGGGGTCCCTTCCAAAACATTCTATGATTCTATGGCCTGACCGCCCATGCTCTGCCCCCGCAGGCATCCAGTACACCAAGTACGGCTGCCGACGGAAGAGCGACAACCGGATGGTGCACAGGAACTTCTGCGACAACGGCAAGAAGCCGAAGCCAATCCGTCGGCGCTGTAACCTCCAGGAGTGTTCCCAGCCGGCGTAAGTCCTCCCCGGCTGGCCCAAGGGGCTCCCATCCCCATTCTATGGGGATATTGGGGGCTGCGTTCGGAGCACGCCAGCCGTTCGGAGCATCACCTCTAACGCCTTCGCCCTGTCTATCCGGCAGCTGGGTGGCCGAGGAGTGGGGTGCCTGCAGCAAGTCCTGCGGCAAGCTGGGGGTGCAGGCGCGGGCGGTGCAGTGTGTGCAGCGCCTGCAGGACGGCACCAACCGCACCCTGCACACCAAGTACTGCACTGGGCAGCGGCCCGAGACGCGCCGGCCCTGCAGCCGCCTGCCCTGCCCCGCACAGTGGAGGACGGGCGCCTGGTCCGAGGTGAGCTGGGGCCCCCCCGGCCACACCGGGGTCTGGAGGAGGGGTACTGGGGCTGGGAGAGAAGGCTCAGGCGCTTGCAGAGCAGCCTGGTGTCATAGGGACAGTACGAACGCCGGTGATGTTGCCGTTGAAGCCTGCGGGGAAACTCAGAATTAGAGCGGGAGCAGCATCCCTGGGTGCATCCCAGCGGAAAAACCGCGGGGGTGTTGCTGGAGAGCGGGGAGGAGAAGCCGTTATTAGAAAGCAATATCCACCCGAGGCATTGTGCTCCTCCGGGGTGGCTGGCAGGGTCTCCCCCGGCTCCATCGCCGATGTCTGTCTGTCTGTCTGTCTGTTGGTCTGTCCGGGCGCAGTGCTCGGCGAGCTGCGGGGAAGGCGTCCAGCAGCGGCAGGTGGTTTGCAAAGGCGGCGAGAGCGGCGGGCGCTGTGAGGGCGCAAGCCGGTGGCCGTCCAGGGCTGCCACGTGGCCCTCTGTCCAGGGAGAGGAGGAGGAGGAGGAGGAAGGAGGGGGTGGCACTTGGAGGGGGAAAGGGGGGCACGCTGGCTGGGAGCAGCCCTCTCAGATGCCTCCAGCCTGTCTCTGCTTCGGGGGGATGCCAGCAAAGCAGGTCGTGTCGAACATCCCTGGTGCTGGCAGAGAAAGGGCTGAACGCCAGCCAAAATATCGCGCTTTTCTGATATTTTGCTGTAGATGGTTTGGGGTTTTCTTTGGGGATGTGATGAGTTGAGGGTACAATGGAGATGGGCATCCTGGAGTTCATCTTGGGGCTTTTAGGGTGGTTGAAGTGCTGGGCCAACCGGGTGCTCCCCAAGGGACCTTGTTTTTAAGGAGATCCCTTAAAACAAACAAAAAAATCCCCCCCTGAAACACCCTCCTAAAGTATTTCAACTGCCCCCAACCTCCCGTGGCGGCCAGGCATCGCGGTGCTCTCTCCACAGGGAAGCTCTCCGGCATCACCTCCAGTGCTGATGACCACGGCACGCCCAAAGGGCAGCAGGTACCCCAGGACGGACCCAAAAACCCCGTGAGCAAGATCTCCTCCAGTAAGTGTCCCTGCCGGGGTAAGGGGCCATGCTTCCTGGGATAACCCTCCCGAGAGCTTCTGCAGCCCCCCGTGGGAAACGCAGGGGGGTTTGGGGGGAAAATGCACACCCAGCACCAATTTTTGGGGAGTTCCACCCTCTGCCGCTGCGCGCCGGCTGCCTGGGCTGTGACGCCTGCCACTCGGTTGCCCTCTCGTGGAGTCTGGGATCTTGGAGCTCCCCCCGCCTTTGGCTGGGCACCGCCTCGCGCTCCCTTCACCTCCTTGATTTTATGCCTTTTTCCTTTTTCCCGGGAGCTTTTTTCAGCCGCCCATGTTTACCCAAGAGGGGAGATGGCTCCTGGCTTTTGCCCCTTGCTCCAAGCAAGGGGTTCTTAGGGTGCTTGGTACCCGGGGTGAGGGGCGTCACCATCTGGTTTGAGATGCTGCCTTGGAGCATCCCTTGCTCTCTGTTTTTATTCCTGTGCACAGAAACCCAGAGCACTTTGGCTTTGTCTTCCAACTCCCTCGCCCCCCCTCCCTGCTTCCCATGCCAAAATTGCTGCCCTGGGGCAAGAGAGCGACCCTAGGTTTGGCAGCACCCTGCAAGGGGGGCACCCCACGTCCTTTGGGACCATGGGGAGGGTGCAGGGGTGGGAGCTGCCCTCATCCTTTGCCCTGCCTGACGCTGCTCTGTCCCTGTCCCTCTCCAGGGGAGCCTTGCCTCGGGGACAAGTCCATCTTCTGCCAGATGGAGGTCCTGGCTCGCTACTGCTCCATCCCTGGCTACAACAAGCTCTGCTGCGAATCCTGTGGCAAGAAAGCCTCCTCCTCCACCGCTGCTGGCCCCAGCGCCGCCCCGGGAACCACTGCTCCCAGCCCCGCTCCGCCGCTCTCCCCCCACCCCACTGACCCTGCTCCGGGGGGACCCCATGGGGACCCCACCCCAGCTCCTCAGCCTGGGCCGGCTGCCGATGGAGGGGTGCCCGGGGGGCTGCCAGCCCCAAGCGAGCCGGCCAGGGGCTGGGCAACCAGGTAACCCGCTCGGGACCACCTCGCCGAGGCAGGGGAAGCCTTTCACCTCCCTCCCTCTCCTCCTCCCTCTCTTCCCCCCCATTTCCAGTGCTGGATTTGGTGGGTGGCACTGCCGGGTTTGGAAACAACCCGGCTCACCCAGAAATTCCCAGGAAAACTGCTTTTTTTTTTTCTCTCATGATCCCCCCCACCCTCCCAGCAGTGGTGAGGTTTTTTTGACCACACCACAGAAAAAAGGTGAAAAGTAGCCAAAAAATAGCAACAGCAGCTTGGCTGCGGGTAACCTGCGACGGGCCGCTTCCTTCCAAGGTGCTAAAAAAATTGGGGGGGGGGGGGGCTTTAATGTTGCTTTTTCCTTCCCCCTGCCCCAAGATGTGCTGGAGAGGAGGGTCCTGGCTTGTCGGTTCAGCCCTGCTGCTTGGAGCAAAGGGAAGGCGCTGGGAAGCTGCGGGGGGGGGCAAGCAACTGGAGGGAGGTGGTGAGGTCGGGGCGGGGGGGAGAAATGTCAGAAAAATACCTAAACTGCTGCCCTGGGCTGTCCCTGTTGGGGGAGGAGAGGGTTTGGGAAGCGCGTCTGGGGGAAGATGGAATGGGAGAACCATGGACCAGCTTGTCGGGAGATGGTCTGGGAAAGCCTGAGGAGCAATGAGAACAAGGTCAAAGACCAATAATACACATGAACAACGCCTGTCACCTCATGGTGACGCTTTAGCCCGTACTGCCCTTGGCCAGCCTCGATGCCCGGCCTCCCCAGGGCCACCAGCCTGATCCCTGCACCCTTGGCACCCAGCGGCTGCGGGGCATTGAAATGGGGAGGACTGGGACGCCGGTTTGGGGGGCAGTTGCAAAGAAAGGAGAGCGGCAGATTCATCTGTGTCCTTTTTGTCGCTTGGGAGGGGCTGAACGGGAGGTGATTTAATGCTGTTAAAGAAATACCGTGCCAAGTACTAAAGGTACGCACAGCACTTTAGGGGCCGAGGGCTGCCAGGGCAGCTCCAGGCGCAGGCTCTGCCTGGAGGAGTTACAATCCTCAACACCCCCCTGTTCCCGAAGCGGGGTCAGGGGGCCTGCCGGGTCCCCAAGGGGTGTCCCCGAGGGGGCTGCCATGCTTTTGGTGCAGGCTCCCAGCTGAAGGCACCCAGCACCCCCGGGTGCGGTGGCAGGGGGAAGGTGGGCTCCCATGGGTGATGAGCACTGGTAGGGAGGAGGTTTTGGGGGCCGGAGAGGTGGAGTCCGAGGCAAGGCTTGGCGGATAGAGCAGTTTGGTGTTGCAAAGCGGGATCCCTCGGGAGCGTGTGCATGGCGTGGGTGCATCCCGTGGCCCTGACGGTGCTGCTTCCCCGGCCATCCGAGGAGCAGGACCGGGCATCTCCTGCGGCAGGGTTTGGCCAGCTCAGCTCTCTGGGGGCTTGCTGGTGAGGTGGCTGGGGGTGCTCGGCACGCAGCAGGAGCCCCGTGGCTTTTGGGGCACGCTGCTGTCAGAGCCTGGTGCTTTCAGAGAGCGCTGCATTGACAGCACTCGCGCAGCTGTGAGGAACGGGAGGCCGGGGCATGGCGGGGATGCGCGTGTCCGCCTGCGAGCTCCCCTCGGCCCCGGCTAGCCTGGTGCGGCCGGCAGCAGGGGAGAGGTTGAGGGATGCGCTTTAATGGAAACGAGTGGAGACCTCTGGGCGTTCCTGGTGTTTTAAGCATCGGAATCCCTCTACAAAGCTCCCCTGGAGTTGCCCAACAGCGCAAAAAGGGCTGAAGGGATGTTAAGAGGGTGGCTTGCGCGCCCTCCTGCCCCTGGGTCTCCTCCGGGTCAAGGTTGGATGAGCTTTTATCTTGGCTTAAAAGCACCTGAGGCTGGAGGTCCCCTGCCCTTTGGCGTTGCCTGGGCTTCACGAGAGATGGAGTGAAGCCCCGCATCTGTCTGAGCCCCCAGCAACCAGCACGCCTCGTGGGAGCGGACGGATGGAGGGATGCCTACGAAATGCTGTGATGCCCAGGTCCGAGGCGTGCAGGCATCGGTACCCACGTCATCGACGAGATGCTGTGGGTGTACCAAGGGTGGGATTCATCCCTTGGACTGCCACCACCGTGCCCCTATCCACCAGCACCACCCTCTGTGGGAGTGCCAGCATTTATTTCTTGTGCCAAAGATAACGCTTCGTTTACTCTTCAAGGAGCATCTCTCCCCGGCAGCGTGGGGCCGCTGCAGGCTCGGGGCAGGACTGAGCTTGCGTCGCCTTTCCTTGCCCGAAGCAAGGCTCTTCTCGAGCTTTCAGCCCCCTGCCCCATAGCCTTGGAGGCACTGAATAAAACCAAAACCTTCCCCTCCTTCAAAAAAATGGGCTGTAACGCCTCCAGGGCAGAGTATCGGTGTGTGCGTGCTCCTTCCTCCCGAATTCCCCGCTGCGCCCTTCCCGTCAGCGCTGTCCCGGGCATTAGTGCTTTATTGCATTAGGAATATTTGCAGTGGTTCCTTGCTATACCTCAGAGGAGAGCTGTGGCTCAGGGCCAGCCCGGCCCCCCTTGCACCCTGCAGCCAGGGTCCCCCCGGGGCGGGGGGGGGACACACTTTGGGGCAAGGGGGCTGCTGTGCTGCAGGTGCTAACCCCCACCTCCAGCCAAGAGGGAGGTGGGCGAGATTATTTAAAGCAGGGTGCGATAAACCTCCCACCCCACCCCGTTACTCTGCAAGATGAGGATGCTCTGGGGCGGTGATGCTGCAGGGCCAGGACCCAGCGCCAGGGTATTTATTCCGGCGCAAGAAGCGCCTGGGGCAGGCTGAGGTTGGGGAGCTTCTCACCATGCGGACACCATGGGGACGTAGCAATGCGATGTCCCTGCTGCCAGCAAGGATTGAGCCCCATCTCTGGGAGGAGAGGGTGCGCCTGGTCCCCCATGTCCTCCTGGACGCACCGAGTCATTCCTGTGATATAACCTTGTCCAGTGTTACGATGATGTATAAAGTTTTGTACATACGAGATTCAGAGCTTTTTAACTTTTAATATTTATTAATTTTGTTGGGTTCTCTTTTTTTTTCTTTTTTTTTTTTTTTTTAACTCTAACATAATGTAAAAAAAAAAAAATAATAAATCCACATCACAGTCTCATTCTGTCGATTGATTTGGGGGATGGGTGGGTGGTAGTTGAAATGGCTTTCACGCAGTGAGCCACCACCTCTTTAGTTCAACCCAGCCACACTTCTTCTAGACATTAGGAAAAACTTCACCAAAAGGGCTGTCAGGCTCTGGAATGGGCTGCCCAGGGAGGTGGTAGAGTCCTCATCCCTGGAGGGATTTAAAAGAAGGATAGATGAGGTGCTTAGGGACAGGGTTTAGTGGTGGGACGGCAGGGTTAGGTTAACAGTTGGACTCAATGATCTTAAAGGGCTTTTCCAACCAAAGTGATTCTATGATTCTATGTTTCTTCCCCAAAAGGGCTGTCAGGCACTGGAAGGGGCTGCCCAGGGAAGGGGTCGAGTCCCCACCCCTGGGGGGATTTAAAAGCCAGGCAGACAAGGTGCTCAGGGCCAGGGTTTAGTGGTGGGATGGCAGGGGTAGGGGAATGGTTGGGCTGGGGGAGCTTAAAGGGCTTTTGCAACCCAAATGATTCCATGATTCCTTATCACCTGGTTTCACAAAGCTGTTTTGAGATGATTCCCCCACCCCCCTCATCCCCCAAACTGGACAAAGCCCCAGGAAAACCCACGCATGTATAAATCGCAGGCATCCAGCTCCCCAAGGACACGATGCTGTGTTCCGACCCTGCTGCTGCCCACTGCCATCGGCTGCTTTCTCGCTTGCCTTGCTGCCTCCTTCCCTTCTGCAGGACCCTCCGTCGATTGAACCCACAGTGAAAAGTTGTATTTTTGGCTCCCGGGGATGTGGCTTTAGGGCTGTGCAGTTGCTCTGGCTGTGCCTGCTCCCCGTTGGCATAGCGGGAGAAAAACTTATATCTCTCTACAGATATAAATGGATAGCTTAGCCGTTCCAAAATAAATAAAGATGCGTGGCTGGTCCAGGCCAAGAAGAGCCCCTGCGCTTGCACTGGCCACAGGTAATAAATAAAAAGTGACGAAACCGGGGCGCGGGGCTGAAGCCGCAGAAAAAGCGGCACCGTGGGCGGCAATGCCCGATGTCGGGGTGCGTTTCGGCAGCCGCCCCCTTCCCCTCTGCCCAGCGGGGAGGAGCGATGCCGACCACCAGCTCCCGTTGCTGCTCGTGGGCGAGGTTTGGGGAAGGGTTTTTAGGCAAGCCCTAACGCAAGGCTCGGGCGCTGCCTCCCTCGCCCCGGCTCGCAGATGCTCCGCTCCATCCCCGAGGCAGAAGCACGGTGCTGGGTGGGTGCTGGGTGGGGGCATTGCCTCGCCCCCCTCGCTGGTGGCCACAGCCGGCACCCAGCAGGGGCAAGAGGGGTGCTCAGGGGCGCGCGGTGGCAGAGAGGTGCCGGCGGAGGTGCTTGATGAAGTCTGCTTGGGACTGCGGCAGGATGCGGTTAATGACAGACGTGGGGATCCAGCCCTGTGGGAGAGAAAACACCCCGAATTCGGTCCTGCTGGGTCCAAGAGAGATGGCGGGGGGGGGGTGCCCATCCTGGGGAGGATTTGCCCGCTGGGACGCATGCCCCTTGCTGGCCCACCCCAAGGGGTGTGGTGGCACTTGCCTTCAGGTCCATGCTGAGGAGCCAGGTGAAGCGGGTCCGGCCGGGGTCCCCCGCCAGCGGCTGCAGGACGATGCAGCTCAGCCGGGACTCGGCCCTGCGGTGGGCGAGGGAGTGGGCAGTTAGGGTCCCTCCCCCACCCCCTAGGGGTAAAAACAGGGGGAAGGGGATCCCAGAGCAAACGCAACAGGGAGGAAGCTCTCGCCGCGCCTCCCTCGCCATGCCCAGCATAGTGGTGGTGTCCCCCCGTGGGGACACGATACCCCGTGACGGTCACTCTGGGGGGTGTGGGGGGGCTGTACCTGATGCACCCCTCCTGCAAAGGTGGTGGCTCAACGTGGGTGGTGGTGCCCACCAGGTAGATGGCCGCCTCCCTCCTCCCGCGGTGCCGCACGCTGACAAAATCCCGCTGGCCCACCAGGTTGCCCGGGCTGGGAGCGGTGACTTCGTGTGTCACCAAGGTGTCCATCCCGATGCGCTGCAGCACCTACGGGAGCGAGGACGCCCCAGGGATCAGGCTCCTTGTAGCTTCCCCCTCCAGGGACATCCCTGCCACCCCCTCCAGGGACATCCCCGCCACCCCTTTACTCCTGCCCAGGTGACATTAAAGCCACCTTGGGGACAGCAGCGTGGGGTGGCAGTGTGAGCAGAAGCGGCTGCAAGGCAGGGGCTTGGGTCTGGCACCTGGTGATAATTAAATCCCAAGCCCCTGCAGGCTCTGAAGGGGGAAAGTGGGGGATTTTTGCAGCCTTTTTTTAAATCCGGGACGGGATTCTCTGCTCTTTCTGTTTCTGAAGGGACAGGGAAATGGTAGCAATAAATAAGCAGAGGCCGGGTAGCATCTGAGCCAGCCCGGGTGAGCTAGGGGAGGGTTTCTGAGACTGGCAGCTTGCTTGGGGCTATGCTGTGATTTGGGAGCTGAGAAATAAGGCAAATACTCCGAAGCAGCCCAGGACAACACATAAGCTTCCCAGGGGTGGCCCCCCGCAGTGCGATATATTTTCTTTGGCCTCTTTTTTTGAGCTGATTCCCCTGAGCAGCTTCTCCCCTGGCATTAAACTCTGAGCAACGTCCGAGTCCCCCAGCGCGGCGAAGTCCCTGGGAACAGGCACCACGCAGAAAAGGGAGCTTGGACACGGGATGTTTCCCAGTGCCACCCAGTAAAGCACATCTTCTCTCCCCGGGGGGAGATTCTGCTCTTGCAGGAGCGTGGAATTAGCTTTAAGCCTTCAGCGATCTTAAAAGCCTTTTTTTTTTTTGATTTTTTTTTTGGGGGGGGGGGGTGAGGGGGGATGCTAGCAACCTTGCCCGTGATGGCATCACTCGCCGCCCTGCCTTACCTTCACCCGGCTGAGGGCTGGGTTCCACCGGGGCATTTGCTCCATCCCCTCAAACAGCTCCCGCTGCAGCCGTGCCACCGGCGCCGCCAGGACCACCTCTGCCCGGAACACCGTGCCCAGCCCGGGGAGGGCAGCGCTGGCCACGCTGGCCCCGGCGTCCTGGGAGAGCAGAGAGCCCGCATCGAGCCCCTCGCCCAAACCCACCCCCAGGGGCACCGGCTGCAGGCTGAAATGCCTTGCTAATAACTCATCCCCCTCCTCCTTTTAATCACTGTCCCGTCTACAGTCGAAAGCTATTCTATCTAAATCATGCCACTACCATTGCTTTATTTTTTTTATTTATTTTAAGCTCCTATCTAGCTAAATTAATTCAGCAAACAGCTTAATGAACAAACGCCGAAAATAACAACCAAGCTGCAATCTGTCAGGTTTTCCTGCAGAAACGCTCCTGGCTTTCCCCCCCGGAAACACCATTATCCCAAGTTTCCCCCTCCACACTTTTTCCCGCTGCCTATTTCCTTTGCAGATTTGCTTGCAAACGCGCTTGACGAAGGCTGGCTTGGAAACCCTCTTTGCCCCGCACGCTTTGGCACGGCACGGTTCCCTCCAAGCGGGAGGAAATCTCCCTTCCCCAAGCTCATTCCTCCCCCCCCGAGAGCTTTTTTGGCGTGGAGCAGTAAAAGGCAAGAGGCAGCCGGGCTTTACCAGCATTGTTTCTGCCTGCCAGCCGGTGGGCTGCTGCAGGATGCTCAGGGCTCGCTGCAGGGCCCTTTCGCCCTGGGCGATGAAGGAAAGGTCCACGCTGGAGAAGCGGCTGGGGCCGACATCTCCATCCGTCCGGGGGCAGGCGGCTGCGGGAGCAAGGCAGAGCGATGTGAAAATCCCCCCCCACCTCCTCCCAGCTTTCGCCTGTGCACGGGGCTGTGGGTCCAGGAGCACTGACGGGTTTGCTGACCCCAAAGTCCCAGCTTTTCCACCGCACAACTGGTCCCCCCTCGGGCTGGGGGACGGCTCAGTGCAGAAAACCTCACCACCAGGAGCATCCCTGGCATTCAGTCGCTGCTGACTGGCTTGGACAGCTTTTTGCAACTGCTTTCCAAATCAATTCCCAGTAACGCTGCGGTACAAACTGCACCTTCCTTGGGTATTATGGCTGTTGTGTAGGCAGCCTTTGGACCAAGCCACGCGTCGGAGAAAAGAACAAGGTGAGTTTGCCAATTTTCAGGGCTTTAGGTAAGTGGTGAACTAGAGACAGAGCAGGCACGCGACAGAACGCCGGTGAGTGCCTGTAACCTCTGCTAAAAGCTTTGGCTGCCTGCGCCGTGAGCCAAGGCAATTTTCCTCCCCAGAATCTCAGGGTTTCCCCGCTTAACCCAGTTTGCCATCAGGACTGGGAATGCTTTTAAGCTATCAGAGAGCTGGAAAGCAGCCCAGCAGTGAGAAGGCAATTGGCTCCGTCCCCCCAAAATATGGGTCAAATCATACAGAGAGGGGTGTGTTTTAATGCACATCCCTCCGTCATGTCGCAAGGCGGGGGGGGTGGTGAGCGGGGCTGGGAAGCGTGGTACCTGAGCTTACCTGTCTCCTTCCCCACCAGCCTCTGAATATAACAAGGAATTTTGGAAGGCAGGCGATGGGATCCTCTTAGCACCAGCCCTCTCACATCCCTCTGGATTGCCGCCAGGGCTGTCACCTTCAAGCCTGGGGGGGGGAGAGACGCGTGGGCTTTGGTGAGCACGGAGCGTGCGAGGAAGATGCCGTGGTGCCCCATGCCTGCGCTGGAACTTTCTTTGCAGCCAAGACCAAGCCTACCCTAGGCATGACACAAGGCGGGAGGAAAATAGATGCGTAGACGGGACATTTCCAAGGGGGTGCCTCCTCCCAGGGGCATGCCCCCGGGATGCAGACTCAGCATCTCCTCGCGGAGCCGCTTTTCCGCCTGTTCTTCCCGAGGCGGGAGGGGAAGTGAGCGGTGCTTACCGGGCAGGCGGCGGAGGTGGTCGTGGGCGATGCCGCAGCACAACTTGACGGTGGCCCGCAGCATGGCACAGGAGCGGGGCTGCCTCCGGGAGCGGGCCGCGTCCTAGCACGCCTTTATAGCCAGCCTGAAGGACGGCACCTGATGATAGCACCCCGCTGCCAGATAGCAGCGGGGAAGAAGGAGTCCTCAAGGACAAGGCAAGAGGAGAGGAGGGGCCGGCGGGAAAGGCCACGCTTCCCTCCGAATGAGCCGTCCCTGTCTTGCCCTGGGCGGGCGGCTGCAAGCGAACGTGTCCCCAGCTGAGATGGGACACCTCCGTGGTCCCCAGTGCCACTTTATTGAGGGCTGTGGTGCCAAAGGCAACTGGTGGCACCTGTGTGGAGGGGAAGGATGGGGTGGGAGTTGAGAGCAATGTGGGCTTGCTCTTGGGGAGCGTGGAAGTAAAGCCACGCTCGTGGAAAATGGCGTTTCTTCCCATGGGAACTTCACAGAGGTTCTGGTGGGAATTGCTGCTGCTGTAACTCCGAGTAACACCTTATTTTCCCCTGTCCTACTTTACTCCCTCCTAATCACCCCCTGCAGACCTTTGCTGCTCACGGCGGTGGCGTGACCACTACGTCTTTCGGCACGCAGTGATTCAGCCCTTCCTCCTGAGTTTATAACAGCCCCTCTTCCAAAGTTAAACACAAAGCCTACTGGGTCATTCCCTAAAATGCAGCCATGCTGTGTTCCTCCGGCCCTTTGCAATACCCGCTTTTCCAGGTGCTTTGAAAACCCCGCTTGATTTTTACCATGGAAAGGCTCTTGCGCCCGTCTGTAGTCAAGGGGTCCGATGCTTCTGTCTCACACCGCATCGCTAGGGCTCACTTCACCTTCAGTCTCTGAGGCTGCAGCTGCCAAAATATTTGGGCAAGGAGGCCTTTTTGGCTTCAGAAGGGATAGGGGAGACCTCAAGGCCTTCTGGGGTGGTTGTGGCCAGTGGGTTTCTTGCTGGGATGGGGACAGCCCTTCTGCTGGGGCTGTCACGGCGGTGACGCGGTGGGTCTGGTGAATCTATATGGTATTGCGTGTTTGATTCTTGTTCAAGAAAGATGAGGACCTTCTAGAAGGAGTCCAGAGGAGAGCAACTAGGGTGATAAAGGGACTGGAGCATCTTCCCTATGAGGAAAGGCTGAGGGAGCTGGGCTTGTTCAGCCTGAAGAAGAGAAGGCTGAGAGGGGATCTCATCAACACGTACAAATATCTTAAGGGTGGGTGTCACAAGGACGGAGCCGGACTCTTTGCAGTGGTGCCCAGTGACAGGACAAGGGGCAATGGGCACAAACTGAGACATAAGAGGTTTCAGTTGAATATGAGGAAGAACTTCTTGACTCTGAGGGTGATGGAGCACTGGCCCAGGCTGCCCAGGGGGGCTGTGGAGTCTCCTTCTCTGGAGATATTCAACCCCCGCCTGGATGAAGTCCTGTGTAACATGCTCTAGGAGAACCTGCTTTAGCAGGGGGGGTTGGACTAGATGATCTCCCAGGGTCCCTTCCAACTCTTGCCATTCTGTGATTCTGTGATTTAATAAGTGTATTATTATTAATAAGTGTATAAGAGTGGAGTAGCAGGAGAGACGCTGGTGGATGGCTTTTGGGCATGGCAGAATAACTGCGGCGGAGGGTAACTGAGTAAGTAGGAGAAGCAGTGGTAGGAAACGACTGTTTTCACCCAAAGCCGATGGAGTTAAATATGGTTGTTTTGCTCTTTCTGACTCACGGCGCTGGGTCCCTTCGAGTGAGTGCTCACCCAAAAGGCAGCAGCCCCCACCGGTGCCACCCTTCGCAGCCTCATCCCACAGGGGAGCTGGGGGCTCCAGCTGTCCCTCCAAACGCCTTCTGCGCTGCCAATGTCTTTTTTTTCGATAGCAAGCATCACATCCCTTCAATGCTCCCACTATTGGGCAGGGATGGAGCAGGTAGAACAGTTTCCTAGGAAAACTTTGGCTTTTTTTCCCATGGGTTTTGGCCCTGCTGGGCCAGAGGGTTTTACCCCAGCCCTGGGGACTTGTTGGCTTGGCTCAGCCAGTTCCCAGGCTCCCTGCCTGTCTCACCAGCCGCATCCCTTCCCTGAGCTTTTCCCTCTGGCTTTTCCTTCAGGGATAACCTCATGGCATAGCCACGGTGACTTGCACAGCTGGCCCCGTTGCGGCTTCACAGCTTTCTCCCCTCATTCCTGATTGCTGGGCAGGTTATAACAGCAACCTCCTACCAGCTCCCCCTTCTTTGATGCTCCACTGGCTCTGGGGTGACTTTGTGTGTGGTGGCACCCAGAGACGTGCCCATGGGAATGTCCCATGCTTGCAGGAAAGCCATACGGATGTGCCGGCGTGATGGGCGCAGCCGCAAGCTCCGCAGCTCCGTGGGAGGTTTGCTGCTGCCAGAGCTCTCTGTTCAGCGCTGGGATTCTACGCTGACGCTTTGGTGAGTGCAAACCACTTTTTCTGGTTTTTTCATGAGGTCTGGGGAGCCACTGGGGCCCAGTAGTTAGAAAATACAATACTTTCTTTTTTTTTTTAAATTTTCTTTCTGTAAGTTGCCTGGGGAGGAGGGAGCAGTGGCTGCTGAGAGATCTGCCCCCGCGCTCCAAGCACGTGCCTCCGGGAGAGCCGGTCCCTGCGGACGCTCTACCCTCTCGCACGCATCCCCCTCGCTTTGGCACATGCTTTCTGATGTTAGTTTTGTCTCTGCAGAAAGCTATAATAGACAGGCAGATAATGTTTTATCGCCCCGTTCGGTGAGCGGGGTCTGTACGCTCTCCTGAGGGCTGTACGAGATGTCCTGGGAAGAGAGTGATTTACAGGGGAAAAGGAAAATATCAAAACTTGCCTGTGGTGGCAAGCCAGGAGATGACATTGCCACATAAGACCCCAGCTCAGGGCGGTGACGGGTTGCCATGGGTCAACCCTGTTCCATCGCCCACTGATGCAAAGGTCCCACGACCTTGGGTGCTGGTCGTGGGGCCCCCCTGGGTGCAGGGTGCCGGGCACCCAGCCCCTGCTTTGGGCCTGCCATCCCCACCAGCTTTGGCTGCAGCCACTGGAGGTCACTGCTGATCTGCAGCTCCGCATGCAAAGCCACTTTTGGCGAGGTGGACAGGAGCCAGGCGCTGCCTCGGGGCTGCTCTGCTTCCAAGCCACCCTGGGAGCTGGGTGGCTGTTGGCACGCAGGACCTCCGCTAGAAATAAGATCTGGCACCCCCAACCCTCCCCAGTCATCCCTGTCTCCTGCTCCTGGATGCAAGGAGCCTTTGGGGACCCATCGCTTCCAATGGCGCAGCTCAGTGTGGGATCTCTGGGGAGGGATGCTGGTGCGGGGAACATCCTACAGCTCCCGAGCAAGCAGCACTGCCCAATGGGGAATGCAAAGCCTGTAACCAGTGTTTTGGGAGGCAAAAGCAGAATTTCAGTGGCTAATTCTTCCCTTGTTGCTCTTGTCAAATAGTCTGTAATGAAGTTAGCTAGCAAGAGTAATGTACCTTGAAGGAGGATGCTTTTATTCATTTCTCCTCTTTGTGGCCAAGACCTTTCTGCCCCCTTTGAGCGAGGTGGCTTGGTGTCCCATGGGGTGTTGCACTCCTGCTTGGTGGGTGCAATACAGTCTGTGCTGGGGGGTTGGGGCTGAAAGGTCCCTTCTAGGAGGGTTTGGAGCCATTGCCAAAGAAATGGGTGATTTTACAGAAATGCCCACATCTTTTGCTGTTTGAACATCCGACTAGAACTGGACAAAAATCTCCAGAAGGGACCTGGGAAACTTTAGGGTTCACTGGCTCAGCAGGAGATGAAGACTTCCAGCAGCAATGCAAACTGGAGGACATTTCAATCCCCATTGAAATGTCCTCACTATTTCCGAGGGGGCTGGGAACACGTTTCTAGCTCCAATCCCAGCTGTAGGACTTGACCCTCTGGCAGGACAAGAATTGTCCTTCGGGACGAGAAGTTCAACTGATTTAGGGTAATGCTGTTGCTCAGCATCCAAGTAAAACCTGGACTAAAATCTTGGGGATTCCGCACCCCTTGAACACTGATGTCTTCTCATCTGCAGGTAGCGAGCAAACCTCACTCAGTTGTTTAGGGCAAAGCTGATCTGCTACCTGCTGCAAGCCTCAACTGAATGATAAACCTGCCTCTCAATCTCCTCTAGGGAAGGAGAAGGGAGAGAGAGCAATGGAAGAGGTCCTAAATGGCAAGTGGGTGCCTTCTGGCTTTGGCTGAGGAGCAAACGCTGAGGTTTCGGGTCCAGATAGCAGAGCAGCATGAGTTTGGACAGGGATTAAGGCTTGTGCAGGTCTGAAGGCGGTCATGGGGTGGTGGTGCCAGCAGAGATTATAGCAACTCATTGGCGTGTCAAAGAGACTGACTCATCCCAAAACCCCAACCGCCAGACATGAGGATTGGGAAATTATGGGATGAAGATGGGGAGTTGGTGGGACTCCGAGCTGCTATCAGCAGCTCTGCAGAAAGCTGAGCAATGCAACAAGGGCGATACGGACTCCCTCCTCCCACAGCCACGCAGGGATCCTCCTGTTCAGACCCGAGGGCAAGTCCCAGGGCAATTGCTCTCCGTGTCCTTGGGGCCCGCTTGGAGCGAGCCTGCTCTGTAATCAGCAGAGCCTTGATGCAGTGGAAGCCCTGATTTTAAGCGGAGTCTTGGATGGCCTCCAATACCCTCGCAGAAGTTGGCAGGAGAGGATGAGGCAGCGTCTCCAGCCCCGAGGGAACTCTCTTGCAGGGCTGCCATCACCCCTGATGGTGCTCTGGGGGGTTCTGGGAGCAGATGTAGCCCTTGTGTCCCCATCTTGCAGCCCTGATGGGGCATTTAGCAACGTGGCTCTGGGGCACCCTAAATGTGGTCCCTTGGGAGCGTGACTTTATTTCAAGGTAGCTTGGGCCATGCTGTTCCTGCTGGAAGTCCCTGTGCGATGGGAGCTGCTCTCTGCCTCTCTCCTCTTCCCAGCTGTCTGTCCAGAAAAGTTAAGAGTCAAACAGAGAAAATATAAAAATACAGGGCATTTATTTCTGTACGGAACCAAAGCGCTCGTAATTAGTGTCTCCAGGTGGAAAACCGGACAGATTTTCTTCTCCCAAACCAGGAGACTCGGTGCTACATTGTCAGGCTCATACTTTAAAAAAAATGGTCAATGTCCCTATTTGTTCTAAAAAGCATGTTTTATAATAATAAAAAAAATATTTCAAAGGCACATTCTTATCAGGGAGGCATGAAGAAATACTGCTTTTCTCCTTGCGAGCCTCCCTGCGGTGCTGGAGAGGTGTTCAGCGGCTGTGGCTGATAACAGCCCTGCTCAAGAGGAGAATGCAAAACAGAGGGACAATATTTACTTGAAACTAATTGTGATTTTTTTTTTTTCTTCACAAATGGTCACCCAAAGAGCCCAAATATCAGCAGAAGAGGGAAGCTGCTATATCTCTTTGTTGCTGGAACGCTGCCTTCCTGCACGTAGGGTTGGGGCAATCTTATCTCCATCTGCCGCCTCGATTAAAAGAGAAGGGGAACTGCTGTTCGGGCGATAAGAGAGGCCAGAGGCTTCTCCATTAATATGTAAACTTTGGATCAAAAAGGAAGACGAGAGGCTCTAGGCAGAAGCCACCTCTCAATACGTGGGTTCTGAATCTGCATGCACCAGCAAAAGGCTCATCTCGTCCATGCCGGCTTCTGTAAAGAGGAGGAAGGGGATGGGATGGAGGCATGAATCCCCCGCTATTAAATTTTTCCAGTTTGGGTTGAATAATGTCCACCCTGAAGGATGATTCCCTGAAGTAACAGTTTTGCAACGTTTGCCCAAGCTCTCTGTTGATAGATTCTCAAATCCAGAAAGGACAGAGGCAGTCAAACGCTATCTCTTGCCCTCCACGCCAACCAGCATCTGAATTTTCCCTACAACACGGATGGAACCACCAACAACTCATTAAAAAAAAAAACAAACCAAAACCCCAAAGGACAGAGAACTTTCCAAGCAGCTTGTGCCTGTGGTTTGAAATAATCTGGTTCCCCAGCTGAGCGTTGCTGACTCCAGATCCAGCTCTGCGTGCCCCCCCAGTTAGAGCAGTAATTTCTCTACTTCCAGTGTCATTGCCCCGTGCTGGGAGTCCTGATAATCTTAAACCACCTCCCTAACCCACTCTTTGCAAACCCTAAAATGCTCGTGCTTTTGTGGCTTTCAATAACAAGGTGTTTTTCATGGCCTCAGATGATTCTTGCAGCCCTTCCTGTCTCAGAGGGGGAAAAAATGTATGGAAAAATCCCTGTTGTAGACACTAGGGCAGGAAGGAGCAGCTGAGGAGCAGCATCACGAGGGGGATATGCAGAGCTGCGATGAGATGCTTTAATGCCTTGGAGACACCCATGTCTCCTCCCTTTTTTGTTCAGGCAGTCCCTGCTTGAGTCCCCCCATATCTCCTTCCAGCCTCCCCCAGCAGCTGCTGGTTCTCCAGCATTTTTTTCTTCCCCCCCATTTTTCAGCTCCATCTTCAAGACAATTCTCCCTGTTTCAAGATACAGATTGAGCCTGCTGGTCTGTGCTCTTTAGAAGGGTCTCATGCGATTTGCTACGCTCTCCCCTGCTCTGTTTTAACTTAGCCTTCACTTCCTCAATTTTGGGGAAAGCTCTCTGGGTTGCATTCCTCTGCCTTGCTCCTTTCTTTTTTTTCTTTTTTGCTCCAAATGCGAATCTGACCCCCACTGAAATACAAACTCTTCCCCCTTCCTGCCTCATCCTTGCTGCCTGATGTGGTCCCAGCTGCAAATTCCCTCCCAGGAGTCAGAGGATCGCACCCAAGCTGTGAGGGAGTCGAGTTGCTTTTGTAGGTGAATAAATGCAAACACCTTTGATTAATCGGGAAAGAATGTACAATAATTGGCAATAGGTTATGCAGTGTTTTGTCTTGCTTCTCCGCCTTTCTCCCTGAGGGTTATTCTGGGGTGGATGTCTCTGTGGTTACATTAAAAAACATAATTTATCCCCCCCCACCTCCTCCAGAAATAAAATTTTGCGTGTTCGTGGACTATTTCGGCAGCTGAAAAAATGTGCGTTAAGGAGGGTTAAAGGGAACCTCCTCCCTGCTGGCTGCAGATGTGCTCCCTCCCAACTGCTTTGATAAATGGGGAGAAACCCCAGCATTTTGGGGTATCGGCTTGCAGAAGGGTTTCTTGGGCTCCAAGAAACTTGTTTGCAAAAGGCAGCGGTTTCTCACAAGGGCTCTTTTGGCTTCCAGCAAGCCCTTCCCTCTGAAGGGGAAGAGTTTGGGCTGGGGAAATCTCAGACCTTGGGGTGGGGAAGGCAGGCTTGGCTCCCCTGGTCCCCAGGCAAGGGGTGCCTCTGGCTGTCCTGCAGCAGTTCCTCTTGTGGTCTCTTCCGATGCCCTGATTGCAGCATTTTTCTTATTGAAAGATGGTTGTGGAGGTGTTGGGCAGAACCCTTGAGAGATGACATCAGGTTCATGGAGAACCGGGGTGTGTGGCAGGCAGCTATCCAGCCCCAGTTGCTCTGACCCCCTCTATTCTTCCACTGTCAGCAGGAGGTTGCAGACCTTAGAGTTGGCCTGGTGCAAGGCAAACTCCCGCCCGGGCACAGTGCCCTGCCTGCCTTTTCGAGCAGTGCTGCTCTGGCTCCTGGCAGACTTGGAAACTGTGAAGATTTCTCTGTGGGACAAGGTGACAGCAAGATGGTTAGGAGGCTGTGGTGGTGGTGGACCTCATCCTCCTCCCAGATGAGCATACTCACCTGCAGGGCTTCTCCTGATGGTCTAGGCATGGCGCTTCCACCCCCATCACCATGAACTTGTGGTGTCCTTCACCCCCCTCCCTACTGGTTTCAACCCACCCTGCTCAGCAAGCGTACAACCATTAATTCCCTCCTCTCCCCAATAAGTCCTCCTTTATCTCGAGCACCTCATGATGTTTCTCTAGTATCTGGCCATATCCAGAGCTTACCTGTATGGGACCTGCTCCTCTCTCAGCTGCAGGCACATGAGCACTGGGCTGCTGGAAAACCTTAGGATGGTGTCAAACTGGATTGAGGTCTCCACCTCTGTCTGGCTTCTCAGGGTGGCTTGGAGGAAAGGGGCATCTAGTTCTGCCTGGAAATCGATGGCGAGACTTCCCCTGTGAGAGGGAAGCACGAGGGTCCGGTCACCGAGCAATGGCCCTGTGCTGGGCACCATACGCTGGCACCAAACAACCCCATAATCATCTTAATTTGAGTTCTGGCCATGGAAAAGGAGTGTGTAACCCATTCCTGCCAGATCCCTACCCAATGTGTCCACCAGGCAGGGCTGGACCCAGCTGGAGAAGAGCAGGGGGCTGTGGAAAGTCAGTCTAAGGTGGAGCATCCCTCGCACTGGGTGCCGAGCTCCCCTCCCCCCCCCCCAGCACCCCGCATCCCCAAAGCCAAGCGGTTTCCCACCCGCTGACCTCGTGTTGATGCTGGTTTTCAGTTCCTGCTCCCAAATGCTCACATCCATGTCAGCTGAAATGTCAAGCCCCAGCCCACCCTGGAGTTTGATGACCACTTGGATGCCAGACTGTAGAGGAATGACCTGGGAAACGGAGAAGGCAGAGCTTGCTGTGATCGGACACCTCTCTTGGCTGAGCGGCTGATATTGGCAGTGGTGCGTGCCTGCTGGGACCATCCCAACCCCTCAGCTGGGAACTCAAGGTCCCATGGCAGAGCCAGCCATCCTACTGTTCTACCAACCCCAAGAGACCTCTGCAGTGCCACCTTGCTCTTAGATGTGTATCCACAGTGAGTGACATACCTAAAATCCACTGGCTCATGCTATGGGATTCACCAGGATTTGGCGTGGAGGAAGGTCATCGCGCCCACCCCCCCATTCAGTACCTGGTGGTGGTCCATCAGCAGGAGGTTCCCTTTGACCACGCTTGTGGGTTCTCCGCTACTTAATAGGACCTTGGCCATTAAGTCTGTGTATCCCTGGAAGAAGACTATCGGCCGCAACTGAACATCGAAGAAGATGGCGGACATCCCAGCTGTGAGCTCTGGCTCCTTTTCCCCTTCCAAGACGTTTTCTCCCAGCATCGACTCCATCCCTTGTGCTTCAATAGTGACCTAAAAGACAGAAGCAGAGATGTGCAAGCTGCACGCAGCAGAGTTGGAGAGTCCGTTTCATGCCCCGCAAATCTATTTGAGTGGCTGTCCTTGTCCAACCCTTGGCACCCTTTGAAGCAGGAGGATAGTGATGGAGTAGGCTGGATGGGGGACCCAAGCTATCCCTGCCACCCCCCTCCATGTACGTGCCCCCCAACCGCTCTCCTGGCCACACACCTGAGCAGCACGAAGTTGCCGGCCACGGCTGAGCAGCGAGAAGTCAGAGACGCTCTTCCGCAGGAAACCACCCTCCAAAAAGAGCAGGTCCAGCCCGAAGGTGGAGAGCAGGTCCTGGGTGACTGAAAGGCAGAGAGAGACCCCCGTAAGCATCCCGGGGCAGCAGCACATCTCTTCTTGTAATTGAGTCACTGAACAGTGGTGAGCCATAAATGCCCTGAGAGCGTAGAGGGGGGGATGAAGGCTGACAGTAAAGAGCCCGTAGGGTGGATGTGCCAGGCTGGGATCCCACCGAGAGCGTCCCTTGCACCCGCTGCCACCAAGTCAGCCCTCAGTAAGGACGGGGCGGTTTCTTAAAAGAGTTCATCCAGACTGACTGCAGGGACTGGGAGGCCACTGGGTATGTCTAAAGGCAGGATCCTGAGGGCTCCTTGGCAATTTGTAAGCCCCCTCAATAGATCTCCTGTGTTAGCCATTAAACATAGAATCGTTTAGGTTGCAAAAGCCCTTTAAGCTCACCAAGCCCAACCGTTCCCCTACCCCTGCCATCCCACCCCCAAACCCTGGCCCTGAGCACCGTGTCTGCCTGGCTTTTAAATCCCCCCAGGGATGGGGACTCGACACCTTCCCTGGGCAGCCCATTCCAGTGCTTCACAACCCTTTTGGGGAAGAAATTTTTCCTAATGTCCAGCCCAAACCTGGTAACATCTGGTAAAGCTAAATGATGCAGAGGGGAAAGCTTCTCTGCACCATCACTTAAAGGGTTAGGGGAACGGTTGGGCTTGATGATCTCAAAGGTCTTTTCCAACCTGAATGATCCTGTGACTCTGTCTCCTTCTGTTCTTGCAATAATCAAAGGATTTATCATGGCAATGTTTTTCTTCCAGGTGTTGGCTATTTTGCCTCCACCTACCCCCTTTCAAGGCTAGGCTGAGATAATTTGAAGTGGGACAGAAACGAGAGCCTAGGGGGAGAGGTTTAAGCAGATATTTAGCAAGTGTCGATTGCTGCAGTCTCTCTGAAGTCTGATGATTTTTATCTCAGTACCAGGATTATCCTCGTTGAAGAGCTTATTAAAGATACCTAAGGAACGGAGCTAAATATCTTGACCTACCAGGAAAAGTACAGAAACCCTCACCTACAATCTACCGTTGGTTTTGCCTCCCGCTGAAGTTCCTCTTTCAAGATAGCAGGATCTGGGAAAAGTAGGTGGCCGGGCCCAGCCCTCCCGCTGTAGAAAGCTGGGTGGTGGCAGGGGTGTCAGAGAAAGGTCTATGTATTTTGGGTGATGGCAACCAGCCAGCCTCTGCCAGTGCTGGGGAACACGCTCAGAAACCTCGCACTGAGATTTTGGGGGCATTTCTATAAAGCTGAGGCCTCTTCTGAAAGCTGCCTTTCCCCACCAGCCCCTCCTTTAGCTGTTGGAGAGGACCATGAGTGTCCTCCACGGTGTCACCTGTCAGAGGTCCTGAGAAAGAAGAGGAGATGCCAGCTTTCGAGAAGAAGTTGTAGTTGTTTATCCGTGGGTCGCTCATGATGTCTTTCATTATCTCCCTGGAAGCAAGAGGGAAAGGGTATGTCAGCAGTGGGAAAGGAAAATGCCAGTGGTCGTTACAGAAGGCTGTACATAGAAGGAAATATAAATTTCCAGACTATTTCTCTCAGTTGCCCAGCAAAGCGTGAGCAAAAAAGGAAACTGAGCACATGTGGGATACCCTGGAATTTTCCTCTCCTCTGCTTCATGAGGATAAACCAGTCATTTTTGTGTAGCTTTTGGTCAGCTCTGAAAAATGTTAGTGCTCGGTTTGTTTTGTGCAGATAGGAAGATTAATGCAGTTACAAATTGTGTGCTGCCCTGCGAGCCAGAGCTTTGGCCTCCAAGGGCTCTGCCGAAGACATGAGCCTGGGTCCCCTCTGCCATGGGGCAGGACGAGGAGGGACGCCAGGTTTCAGCGGGCGGGGTGTCACCTGCATTAGCAGCCCCACTGTTTTCTTCCTCCTGCAGCTGGGGATTTCCAGGCAGCTCCAAGGAGCAATGCCAGCATGCGCGCTTACCCAGCTTTAAAGGCATGATGGGTCAAAAGCCACAACTGGAGCATGGAGGAGGAAAAACCAGCGATGTAGAGAGAGGGGGGGGTGAAAACGCAACCTTCCCCTCCAGACGCACCTTGCCGGGTGGTGCTCGGCACGCAGGCTGCTCTGGACCTTCAGCAGCAGGAACATCGCCGTCTCCGTCTCCAGTTCGTTGGCAGCCAGCAGGATGTTGATAACATCCATGGGCAAGGGCTCGTTATCTAGGAGGATTTCTGCAGCGGCCAGGCGACAGGTTTTTTCGTAGCTCCTCCTCTTCTCGTGGAAAATCCTCCTCATTGCTCGTTTCACCTGATACGAGAGGGCAATTAAAATGGTGCTGTTAGGGCGGTGACGTGCAAACGGTGGCTCCGCTTGCACCCCGATGGCTCGGCTTTGAATGGGAAGAGGAGCGCCAAGCCTTGGCAGCTTCGTGCTGTACTTTGCCGGAGATGTGCCAAGCAGGGAATCGCCGCAGGGCAGAGATGGCTGCGGTGGTGACAGCGGTGGTGCCCTCCTCAGCGTGGTCCAGGAGGGTGGGGATGGTTTCGGGGAGCACTGCGTTCCCTAGGGCCAGCAGGTAAATGACCACCTTGGACTCTTCCTCAGCACCTTTTAGCCCCTTGAGGATGGTTTCCACCCCATGCTTCACCTCCTATTCGGGGTTTGCAGGAGGGCAAGAGAGAAGGAGAGTGAGGTGAGGGACAGGAGATGTTCTGGGCACCCTGGAGGAGGGGGTGCATCCAAAAAAGCCAAGTATGGGGGTTTGCAGAGGACCCACCTGCAGCCCACACAGCTTCTGCTGGCACAGCTTGCCGACCAGAGAGCCCAAGGCGACTATCCCCGTCTCCTGGACCTCGGGGACCAGCTGCTTCCCATCCAGCTTGTCCTGGGCACCCGGAAAGGAGTATTAGGAAGCAGGAAAAAAAGAAGAAATGGGGAAAAAGAAAGAGAGGAGGAGTATGTTTTACCTCTTACCTCAAAGCGTTTACCAAAAAATTAAGGAAAAACTAGTTCTTACCTGTCTTGAAGGAGGCAATGCATGGTTTAATTGGATAAAATGCTGATTTTTTGCAGTGGTTTTTAATTAAGCTTTTCTTATCTGTAATGCACTGATATAAAGCTCTTTCTGCTGGATGTTTTTCCTCTAAGGAGCATTTAACCCCATCGCCACTGCCCCATTAAAAGCACATAAAATAATCCCATAAACGGGAAGATGTATTTCTACAGAAACATATTTCCCTTTTCCAGGAAAACGCGCTTGCTCTTCCCTCCTGCCTGCAATGGGATGAAGATCCATCCTGGGCTCAGGACCCTCAGGGAGGGAGAGAAATATCTGTACTCACTAACACCAGGTGGAGAAGCTCTCCCGAGGGCCGGGGAGAGAAAGCTGCCGCGTAGAGAAACTTCTCCAGCAGGGATCTGGGCTCCTTGCTGAAATCCAGAAAGTCTGAGAGAGCTGCCAAGGATGCCACCGACTGTGCAGCCACCGCCGCTTCCACGACAAAGGGGCTGGAGGAAGAAGATGGAGGTTGTCACGACCCACCGATAGAGCTGGAGGAGAAACAAGGTGTCCTGTGCAGCTCCTCATCCCCCTTTCCATGCTTTCCTCTTGCTTTAACACTCACAGGAGCTTCAGTTCATGGGTTAAAAAAAACCCAAAACCAACACCCTAGAAGGTTGGCTCTTGCTCTGAACTGACCCACATCTAGGTATTTTGCTGCAGAGAGGAGCCCGGCCCCGGCACTGACAAGGGATGGATGCCACGGCCATGGGTGGATGGTCTGTAAATAACAGACCTCCAACAGTATTTGCAGAAAGCCTGGCTGGAGCAGTCGCTCCGCTCCAAAGCCAGCAGAAAACAAAAAAAAGCCATGCAGTGTTTGTTTGTATGGAACAGGCATTAAGAAAAAACAGGGTACACTTGCACTAGTCAGGAGAATTGTCTGGACCAGGGATGGTGTGCGGGCCAGCACCAAATGACCCAGGTTGCCTGGACCAGGGATGGTGTGCGGGCCAGCACCAAATGACCCAGGTTGCCTGGACCAGGGATGGTGTGTGGGCCAGCACCAAATGACCCAGGTTGCCAGGGCCAGGAATGACCCTATGTGCCAGGGGTCTACATGCACAGACAGTCAGTTCTGGCAAGACTGCTCACAGCATCTCCTGGGGTGCTCTCCTCAGCAGCTGCAGAACATCTCTCTTCTTGGCGCTGCGCAGCATCTGGATGAACCTCTGGAACTGCCACGTGGTGGCCACCTTTGAGGTGTCCGTTTTGATTCTCCGGCTGTCAAAGGCCTTCAGGTAGGCTCTCAGCTGTGAAGATCAGGTTTGTTAGGTAGAATTTAGCCTCTTTTACCCCTGATCCTGAATCATAGAATCACAGAATTGTTTGGGTTGGAAAAGCCCCTTAAGCTCACCAAGCCCAACTGTTCCCCTACCCCTGCCATCCCACCACTAAACCCTGGCCCTGAGCACCTCGTCTGCCTGGCTGTTAAATCCCCCCAGGGGTGGGGACTCGACCCCTTCCCTGGGCAGCCCCTTCCATTGCCTGACAACCCTTTTGGGGAAGGAATTTTTCCTGATGTCCAATCTAAACCTCCCCTGGTGCAACTTGAGGCCATAATCATGGGGCAATGTTTATACTTGGGAAATACTTAGGAGTGAGAGGGGGGCGTGGGGGTCATGCAATTACCTGCAGGCATCTACTGCAGCCTCCCACCCCCCCGACACCACTGAGGACTTGTGCTGAAGCCCAAGCACCCCAATCTGTGGTATGTGCCAGGAGAAGAGCAGGAGAAACTTCAAGCATCACCGGTGCCTGACAGTCATTGTAATTCCAGCTTTCCTAGGGGAAAAGCCTGGCGGACTTGAGGAGGCAGAAATAACCCCTGCTTTGTCCTTGCCAGCCTGATCTGTGGTGGAAATGTTTCCTGACCTCAGACCTGTGATGGGTTTAGGCCAACTGGATGTGCCAGCTGAGCACGAGGTTGCTTTTCGCATCACAGAAACGCAGCCATGTCAAGGGGGACAGAGGGGTCCCTCCACTACGGGTAGCAACATTAGATGCTATTTAGGAGAGGTAACAAGTCAGGCTGCTGCTCTGCAGCGCTCCCGGGGCCGTATCCTACCTCGACAATGGTAACCAGCCCCTCCAAATGCACCACTGTGGTTTAACCCCAAACCCTACAGCCTTCTCCTGCCTGCCCAGGTGCCCAGCTTGGTGAGTTTTGGAGGTGGGCAGTGTCACTAACCGACGGGCAGTGGGTGCAGACCCTCCTGAAGGGCAGGCTGCCCATGCCCAGGGGTTGGTGCTGTCCCTCCGTGCCAGCCAGTGCGTCCTCGAGGCTTCGTCCAGACACCTCTGTCGGGCCAGGCATGGGAGGAGACACTAGCTGGAGCTGCTGCCTGTGGAGGGAGAAGAAGCCATTGGGAAGCACTTTGTCATTTACACCCTCCATGGCTCAGAGGCTGCTTGGGTTCATGCAGGGTTGGAGAGGGAGGAGATGCAGGGGGAAGCTGCCAAAAGGTGCCTGGTTGTTCCCTCCATGCCATGCCCAGCTCCTGCACCCTGTCCTCCTTGCTGCCTGCACCAGGCTGTGCCAGCCAAGCTAGCTGGAGAGCAGTGAACGCTTTATCTCCAACAGATGCACTTTCCTCCCATGCCAGGCTCCCTAGTTCGAGCAGTGGTATGGGGACATCACTCACCTTGAACTGATTTTGATGCTGGCGGTGGACCTCAGGGCTGGAGACACCACATGGCTTTCCTCTGCCAGCACTGACCAGAGGAGTTTGTCTTTCACCATGTACTGGCTTTTGCTGGTGGGCTGCCACTCGACTCCAAAAATCTTGAAAAAGGAGAAGCATGGAGGAAAAATTACCACCTTTTCTCTCTTCCCCTCTCCCGAGGAGAGTTCTCTCCTCCCTATTAGCACCAAAAGAGCTTTCCAGTCCACAAAGTCACCCGCTTCACTTGTGAAATGTAGAAAGGAAAATCCAGAAGAATCACAGAATCATAGCATCCCAGGTTGGAAGGAACCTCAAGGATCATCTGGTCCAACCTTTCTGGGTAAGAGCCCAGCCTAGACAAGATGGCCTGGCGCCCTGTCCAGCTGTATCTTGAAAGTGTCCAAGCTGGTGGAGTCAACCCCTCCCCTGTGGAGATTATTCCAATGGGTGACTGTTCTCATGGGGAAAAATTTCCTTCTCATGTCCAGTCGGAATCTCCCCAAGAGCAACTTGTGTCCATTCTCCCTTGTCCTCTCCATGGGAATCCTTGTGAAAAGGGAGCCCAACCTCTTCCCACATGTGAGAGAAGACAGCACCGTGTGAAGACCACGGCGAGGGGATGCTCCCACTCGTGGCTGACATGGGGAGACAGACTGGTGATACCATGTGGACTTTCTTTTTCATTACAAGGTGGTTGTCACCCTGGCTCAGCCACAGAAGAAAAAGGCAGCAGAGGGAGCAGGGGATGCTCTCCTGCCTGGTGTGGGTGATGCCTGGAGACTGCAAACTTGAAATAAATGCCTCCCAAAGCATAGCCCTTCCTTCAGGTCTGTTCGACAGCACTAGCTCTGTAGCTGCCCCAACGCAGCTGCATGGTGTGGGAAGAGGTATGGCCCTCCATGCCCAAACCCACCTCATCCGGATGACCATTGGCAAGGACATTCTCTAAGCAAAAGAGAAAGCCAAGCAACAGCAACTTCCACCCAGCTCATGCCAAAATAATGCTCGGCTTGGAAGATTTTTGGGGACAACCCTGCTGTACTCGATGTAAGTTGAGCCCACGACCGCAAGAGCAATGGACTTGCTTTGTTTACGGAGGTGAATCCGGACTGCGGCTTTGTGCAGCTGAGGAGATCTTTTGTCTTCGTGACGGAATGGTTGGACACGGCGTATGTGACTTGGCAGCTCCCAGAGGCGTCCTCCTGAAACACAAACGTAAGTAACCATGGTTAAGGGTGATTGACTTCGATCAAGCCTGAATAAAATGATCTGTGAGGAGGACAGACAAAGAGGACAAACTAATAAATAGCAAAATCATCAAAAAGTGAGGGACTGGGCCATATTTGGAGGTGTCGGATAGCTCCAAGTCCATCTGGGCAGGAAATTTGCTATTTCAAATTTAGGCTAACATCAGCAGCGAGCACCTTTGTGTGCCTGCATTTTGGGTTTTGAGGTTATTTCATGTTGTTCGCAGGTCACTACAGCACCAGTTGAGCTCCGGAGGGAGGGATTTCCCTGCCTTTGCCAGCTGCTGGCTGGGCTGAGCAAAGCAAATCCCACTTGGCAGAAATTCTTGTAGAATTTTTTTTCTCCACTTTTCCTACTGGGAAACGATGACGATTCTGTAAATGTGCCCATTCCTGAAAATCGCCTACAGATGATTTTATTTTAAATCTTCTGGCTTTCCAGTAGTCATCCTCGCTCGCAGCCCAGGGGCAGCTGGACCAGCAAAGCCCACGACGTTTATCATCTCCACCTACCTCCACTGCTGTGCCGGCATGGGGCTGGAGCTGGAGCAGACTGACGACACCTCGCTTCAGGTTGGAGATCAGGATGCTTTCTGCTTCGTCCCTGTAGAAGGCTTTGACCTGGGAGGGCAAGAGGTGGTGTCTGCCTGCGGGGGTGGCTCTGGGAGCCCTGTGGGTTCTCTGCTGCCTCCCCTGCTGAAAGGCATCTCCCCTGCAACCTACGCAACACCCTGTAGATACCCAAAGGTTTTTCACAAGGAGGGCCGTATCCCTCCACAAGCAGGCATTGCCATTTTTTTTTTTCCACCCCAATAGTTTTCCCAAGCCTTAGAGGAGAAGGTCAGAACGAAGCTCACATCCCATGGTTAGGACCGAGGTCCTTTTCACAGGGGATGCTGCAGCTCCGGTCCAGCCCACAGCCCCTTTGGAGGATGGGGCTGCATCTAGGGTCATACTGCACCCTGCGAGAGACCTGTATTCGCCACCCTGTCCAGTTCCTTGTGCTCTCATATGAAACCAGAGGTGGAGCAGGAGTTCGTATGGGCTTTGTAGCTGGGAAAATCTAGGATGTAGGCAGGAATGCTCTGTGGAGGGTGTGAGCAAGCCCAGGAAGTGCCTGGCTGACCTTCCCGCTGCTCCAGGAGACGAACACCGGCTGCCGGAGCTCTGCCTGCACCTCCTGGCTCAGTGCAATCTCTGCAGGGGGACCTCCCTCGCCATCCGGGCTCCTCTCCTCTTCTGGCTGCTGTTGGGCTTTCAGGTCATGGATCTATGACAGGAGACGATGGCAGAAAGCAATGAGCGAGGGCGTCTGCTCCGAAGCCGCTATGCATCGTGGCCTCTTGGGCATAGAGGTCGTTTTTCAGATGGCTTGGGCTAGAAAGGGGAGAGGCTGAGGAAGGAAAGGCAGCATTGCTGCTGCCGGGAGGAGCACTGGCTGCAAGGGCTTTGCCACCTTACGCACCTCCAGCTGGAGCAGCTCTTCCCCGCCTCGGTCCCTCCAGAGCCGGTGCAGCCGGACCACTGCCTCGGCCCGCAGCCAGGATCCCGGTGGGGATGGTGTGGATGCGTGGTCCAGCTGGACATCCAGGGTATAGCGGTACTGATACAGGGTGCCGGGCTGGAAAGAAAGCGGCTGCAAATCCCCTAAGGAAAGATGCAAATGTGGAAGGTAGGCGGTCGCAGACCTCAGCCCCTTGGCTTGCAGTATCAGGCATCCTCCATCCTAGAGAGGACCTGGGCTTGCGGGGATGCTGGCGACCTGCATCACTTTGCCTTCTGGAAGCATCATTTTGACGTCAAGCAGTGGGTAGAGCTGGCATGTTTGGGGGAGAACATGGGAAGGTTTTCATGGGAAATTATTTGTGCCTGCGGTTTGGATATTTGATGTTCTTGGGGTGAGAATTCTGATTCCCACTTGCGTTTCCAGTCCTGCCTTAGAAATAAATGGTGGCCAGGGTGGGGGTCCTCCTTGGGGACTTCAGGACTTCTTGAAAGCGCCAGGGAAACACACTTTAATCCCGAGGGAAAGTTTCCCGAGTGTGCCCACGGACAGGAGGGATGTCTTGAAGTGTCCTTTCAACATTTCGGCATTAACTGGGGCAACGTTAGCGTTTTTATTTAGGGGAGAAGAGAGGCCATATTGTTCATAGTGTGTGTTTCCCATCGGAACTGCCAATTCTTAATTAAATCACTGACTTCGTGGTGGGGCAAAATAAAGTTGATGGGGCAGCTTTAGCTCAAAACTCCTTGCTTTAATCTTATTTATCAAGAGTTATTTGGAATCCCTTCTCTTGTTCATATACAAACATGATGGGGGGGAGGGGTTGCCTTTGCCATCACATAACCAGCCTAATCTGTTTTCTAAAGCCACTTGAAATTCTCCCGCAAATGTGACGCGTTTGCTGGGCTCCTGAAATGTTTTACAGTTTTGCTACTTTTGTTATAATAACAAAATGAAAGGAGTTGATGGAAATCCAGCTCACTCCCTGGGGCTTTCCTCCCTGAGTCAGACTGAAGAATTTCTATATTTCTGCACCATGTGCAGTTTAAAAAGCTCCGGCTCTCTGTTTTTTCTTCCCTAGGGAGGACTTTCCAAAAAATTTCCCCGCCTGGGGCGATGCTCAGACCGTTTGCGGCTGTGGCAATAACTCTCCCCTCCCCAGCTGGAGGCTGGGGAGATGCTGGATTACGACAAGCCCTGTGGGGCTCTTTGTGCGCTGCGATGAGCATCCCGCCTCTTGGGGCATCCCGATCCCATCACGTCCCTGGACCCGAAGCAGCCCAAAGTCTCTTACCTTTTGCTGTGCTCACGAAGGAAAAGCAAAGCAGGCAAACATATCCCAAAAACGCCTGGGGATTCATGGTGGGCTCTGGGAGCAGGGCGGGAGATGGGGAAGGAAGGGGGGGTGGGAGAGGGGCTGGACAACAAAAGTGGGGAAGATTTGCAGCATCAGGCGATGGGGCCCGACCTTCTCCCTGTCCCCGCCTTACGCACCCAAGGAAAAGCAAATAATTAAACCTTTGCACCCAACCCCCAGCAACCATGGGGGGTTTGGAAATCAGCTGAGGTTTGCCAAAGACTGGCGGGAGGGGAGGAAAGCTGCAAAAAAGAGCTGCCGGCAGCGTTGCGGGTGGAGAAATTGCCAGTTTGCCTCGATACGGGAGGGGGATGCTCAGAAAGCTGCTCCATCACTTGGTGAACCATCTCTTCCCACCAGAAGGGAAAGGGGAAGAAATGGTCGCTTTTTAAAAGGAAAGACCCAGAAAGGGGAAGGGGGAAACCTGCTTTTTCATCCTCTTAGTTAGAGACTGGGATTTGCAGCCTGGAGGTTCAAGTTACTTAAAGGGCCAGGCTGGAGGGGGACAGGGAGAGCCCAGTGATGGGTCGGACAGTGAAACACCATTACCACCCCCTAAAAACAGTGTGGGAAAGGGTTGAGGAGATGGGTGCTTTTGACTGTGCTCCACACAGCCTGCTAACCCCTTGGCCAACCAACCATGCATAGTTTTTTTCCCCATGCCTGAGCTTTCTGATTGCTGAGTTTAACTGGTTCCTAAAGACACTGTGGACTGCAAAGGGTCAAAGTCCCTGCCAGGTGGCAATGGAGTGGCTTAGGGTCCTGTGAAGCCTTTTTCCTGAAAAGAGGGGGCAAGCATCGAACCCTTCTTGCACAGGGATCTGAGAGGCAGTAAGGTCATTATGGGAGCGATCTGCGTATCGCAGCGGGACCAAAACCCAACAGGTTTGGTGTGATGGCATTTTCAAGGGCACATCTTCCAGCTCTGCATCACCAGTGGGCTTTTGGGCTGCCAGTGTGACTCAAAAAGCAGGGCAGATCCAGCTGTGAGCTACCTAGGGCAAGTCCAGCTCTAGGTTTCCCATACATGATGTCTCCACTTGGTCCTCTGATGGCCTTTATGGACAAATATCCCGTATTTAGATTGAAGCCTTTCCTTCTCTTTATTATTGGCTTTCTTGTTCATCTGTCAGCTTTTCATTCAGCAGTTTCTTTTTGAGTGATGAACATTAGGCTATCCTTGAGTCATCTGCTCGAGATGTCCCCCCCAGGGTGCGACACCATTAGTTGGGAGCGTCTGCCTGCATTGGCTTCTCCTCCTGGGATGCATGGACCTGGGGGACTTCTGCTCTGCCAGTGCGTGCTGAGAGAGTGAAGCACACGGGGGATGGATGGAAATCCTGCTGAAGGCAAAGCTTTAGCCCTTTAGCCAGGGTGGGGGGGGAAAAAAAGAAATATTTAAAAGAGCAAAGTGGCTGTTGAGGGTCTAAGTCCCAAAAATAAGGCCCCAGAGTGTTTGCTGGTTGGAGCTAAATGCACTACCCAGAGAGGAAAGGCAGAGAGAAACAGCTCGTGAAAAAGACCCTGCGGATAAGGAGGCTTCAAACTGGAGCTGAACTTTGGCAGGTTCATTTGTTTAAGACTTGGCTGCTGAGTCCTTCCAGGACCAGGGTGTGGGAAGCTGACAAGCTGCAACCTGCTTTCCCATGGGCAGCTCTGGAGTGCCGACTTCCACCTGCCGGGAAGTTTGAGATGCAAACCCATGTCACTTGGCAGAGTTTTCCCAGCGGTCCCAAGGAAGGGAGCTTATCCGCTGTCTGCGCTACCAGGGGGGAGCTGCTGAGCTCCCACTCGCAGTCTGCATGGGAGGTGTCTTGCTGTCATTGCTTGATCCCCTCTGTCATAATCTCATCCTCGCAACAAGATGGCAACGGGCAGGGAAAATAGTCATGTAGCTGGAAAGTCACCAGGGATGGGATTTATCTCTGTGTTCCTAAATCAGGTCTCTAGACTAAACCAACCATCCTGGATCCTTCTAAAGGCAGCAGAAAGAGAGAGGTGTCTTTGGAGGATGCTACGTGCTGCTTATCTTGGGCACTGCCTTACTGTGACGTTAATCTCCCTCTGATGGTATTTATTTAACTCCATCAGTTATGTTGGAAACTTAAGACCTTGCTCAGACTTTGATGTGTAACTTTGGAACGAATCTTGCTTTCTGACGTGCGGCTTTGCCAGTCACTGCCACAACTTCTCTGCCTGGAGGGAAAACTCCCCTGGGTTTGTTAGCGCAGAAGGGGAGGCCGGGATGCACAGTTTCAGTGCCTGTTTTCACCCGGTTTCTCTTTCTCTGGACCTGGTTCTTCCTTCTGTCTCTGGGAGAATCTGTGAAAGAGTAAAGCAGAAGAAGTCTGCTCTTGGGGAGTTGCTCTTGGGGAGTTGCAAGTTGCTCTTGGGGAGATTCCAACTGGACATAAGAGGGAAATTTTTCACCATGAGAACAGTCACCCATTGGAATAATCTCCCCTGGGATGTGGTTGACTCCACCACATTGGACACTTTCAAGATGCAGCTGGACAGGGTGCTGGGCCATCCTGTCTAGGCTGTGTTCTTGCCTAGAAAGGTTGGACTAGATGATCCTTGAGGTCCCTTCCAACCTGGTATTCTATGATTCTATGATTCTGTGAAGTCAGATGTTCTATATTCCCAGTGCTGGTCGTGAAAATGAAGGGCAGATGGTTACGTCTGTTGCTCAGTCTTGCTGTGTTTGTCCGTTCCATAGAGACAATAGGACACCATGGCTGTGGGTCTGGGCAAAGGCACTGCTGCCCCATCAGCACTGCACGGTTTCCTGTACCCTGTGCTTTCATCCATGTACTGCGCACGTGATGGGATAAACGTCAGTGAGCTTTGAATCCATCCCGCAGCTGAACAAAAAGAAGGAGAAATAAAGCATTTGTGCAAGATTAATTTCACCAGCATCCCCTGATGCATCTCTTCCCATGCGCTGGTCCTTACTCTGTAGAGGGGGGAGCCCCAGAGCATAGCCTTCCCCACCCCTGGCTTGGTTCTCTGGACCAGCTCTGCTGGGCTGGTTGGTGCTGATTCCTGGAGGCCAGACCCCCTATGCTCCCTGGTCTCTGCCTCCACCAGTGGCTCAGGCTGGATGCTGGTAGCCACAGTCTCCAACAAGCCCGAAATGATGCTCTTGTCAGTAAGAAGAGGGCAAAGTGGAAACCGAAGGAAGCACATTTCCGCCGTTGTGTTAAGAGCTTTAATAGCAGTGTCCCAAGCTGATCCTCTGTTCTGGACCTTCACTTTTAATTTCATAGAATCATAGAATCATAGAATCATTCCACTCACTTCAAGTCTATCCAACTTTTATAGGGCCTCCAATTTTCTAAGCATTCTTCCCAAACCCATCTGGGGCTGTCATACTCTTGGAAAGATGTCTTATGAAACTTTGCAAACCTACAGACAGATGCATGGCCTTAAAACCAGCCCTGCTGAAATCCTGGGTGCTCCTCCAGCCCCTCACGTATCACCCAAGTGAACCATGATCTCCCGTTTCCATCCCGGCACAGCCTGCCAGTGCAAAACCTCTGCTAATAAACTAAATTAATGAAGTGTGGCAACAATACCTCTCCATCATTTCACTTTCTTATTTGGATGCTGTGCTGCTGTCTAATTCTAGGTTCCCTTGGAAATGACCTGGTAGCAAGTTTTATGGACAGAATTGGGATGCCAAGCCCCCCACCCTGGTCCCCAACCCTTGTGCTCCAGGTGGTCTTCACTGAGCAGCCACTGCTGAATCGCTGTCAGCGAGTCTGGCAGCAGGACCCGACGTGGCAGCTCCGAAACCTGTCAGTGGGGAGAGCGGAGCAGAGAGGGTCATTGCCACCGGGTCACCATGCCCCTGGGGTCAGAGAGGCACGTGGGGACCTTGCCACTGGGGTGTGACGTCAGGGCAGACTTTGGCAAAGGGTGGTCAACCTGCCCAGAGGCTGAACTCTAAATGAAAGCAGGATGGAGGCAACAGGGAGTGTTGCATCAAAGCCCGTCGGCTGCAAGCCCTGACCCATGGGTGTTTTCAGAGGGATTTCAGGTGCAGGTTCTTATCAAAAATATCTAGTGGAAGTAATGAGCGCCAAACACTCCTCACCCAGGGGAATACCAGTACCAGCAGCTAGTCTCTAGGCTTGGAGGCTACTGTACTGGGGTCTGAACTGGGGAGGCCTCTCCACCATCTCGGGGATTTCCCAGCACAGATTTTAGCTCTGTTTCCAGTATCTGATCACCCTGGGGCAGACGGGAGGGTGGAAGGCAAGACTCCCTAAGGGCTCTGTTACTTTCCCATTTTTTGCACGGTGATCTTTAGTTATGCACCCACTCCAGCCTCTTATAATTCAGGAGTTTTTAGGAAAGACCTGGAAGCAAGTAGAAAAAAAAACCAAAACAACAAACATTGATAAAATATGCAGATAGCCCAGAGGGGGAAGCAGGAGATAACAAAGTGTACATAACAGGCCTCGGGGGTAAATCTCTAGAGGGTGACTCAGTGCAAAAGAGCAAAGAGCAAAGGATGCAGGCTGCCCTTCCAGAGCAGGGGGGAGAGTTGTTCTCCCAGGGACACCGTGACCACTGCTAACCAGGCTGTCCCACAGCAGGCCACCTGAGCAGTGAGGATGCTTCACCATGGAGCGAATTGTGGAGGGAATCAGGGGATGTGCCATCCTTCCATAACCTTGAAGCCAGAAGGGCAGTTTTGTTGGAAGACATTCAGCAATGCAAGGATAACCAGGTGAAATTACACTAAACGCAGCAGATGACGTGATATAATGACCTATTGCAGCTTTAAATCCCATTTATTGCCACTCATCTTTTCTACTATGGACCAGAAGCTCGTGAAAGCAGCTCTTGCTGTCTGCCCGTGGGTCTGTCGCAGCCACCTCAGCTCTTTTCCAGCCACTCCAATCTCTTTTCCTTACCACGAGCTCTTGCTGCTGGAAGGGGAGGGCAGCTTGCCCTCTGCTGAGTGTTGTCGTGCTTTGCTCCTCATTTGCTGTGGTCTCTCATAGAATCGTTTAGGTTGGAAAAGACCTTTAAGATCATCAAGTCCAACCTTCCAGCTTGTGCTCAGGTCCCTTCACTCCTCTCCCATATCAGCTTTTCCATGCCCCGTGGTCCTTTGTGGTCCTCCATGCCTTTGACCTGCAGCTGGTCCTGGTCCATCTTTGCTGCCATGCCTCGCTGGGGTGTTGGAGTTGGGACTGTGTGCTGAGGCAGGACCGGGCTCGTGATTCAAGAAGTGGAAAATGACTGAGTCAAACCAGTTCTCAGTTTGGCTCGAGCCCCTTCATTTTTGTTGCCAGAGGCATTGGCTTAGAGTGGCGAAGGCAGGTTTCCAGCACCACGGGGAAAGGATTCAGAGACTATGAGTTTGTACGTGATGAAGGGATGCATATTGCTGGGGCTCAAGATTTTGGACGGGAAAGCTCAAAGCTTGGGCTGGGGAGCAGAATTCCTCCAGCTGCACCTTTCACCCTGTGTGAGGTGCTCTTTTAAACTTCCCTTTTCCAAAGGAGATTCCCAACAACCCTTGAAGTCCTGAAACCACCCCAAAACCCAGGACTTATAGAAGTGATGGAGCAGCGTCCGACTGAATTTAATTGAGGTTTTTTCTCCTTGTTGCATCCTCTATTTCTTCCCTTCTAAGCAACCTTTGGCTGCAAAGCCCCCCATCATGCCTCTCACAGCACCTTTTCCAGCCTTGCCACCTCCCTTTTTGTCATTGCAGTCCTAGAGAAAGCACTGACTCTGCCAACAAGCTCCTCAGTCCTTCCCTCTAAGAGAAGAGAGAAAAACTGAAGATGCATGAGCAGCTCCTACATAATTGTACTGGTGGCACTCAGAAGTCTCCAAAAGCCCTGAGCAGGGAGTTTTCCTCTTGTTTTTCACTTTCCGGTCTTTGCATGCTGTCACACCCCCAAGCTGGTGCCGGACCAGTGTTCGGACCTGGGGGAGAAGCCCTGTCTGATGCTCTTCCATGGATGGGTGAACCCAAAAGTTGCTAAAGAGCTGGGCAGAGAGTGGGGCTTGCAACAAAACAGGCTAGTGTGAGGAGTGAGGGAGCAGGTGAACAGGACAGGACCTTCTCTGAGTGATGATCCACCTTGCTCCACTTAATTGGGGTGCTTCTAATTAGGTTGATTGCAGCAAACCAAGCTAAAGGCATGATGAAATTGCATGGTGGTGTACCTAGTTTAATTTCTGTGGTAATTGCACTTGATTGGGAAATATGTGGGTGACATGGTGGGTCTCAACTGGGGTGACATGGCCTCTGTTGCTGGCAGAAGGTGATGGACCAGAAGAGCCCTTCCCAAGATGCTCTGCCCACAGGAAACAAATGACACCTCTGAAACCTGACATTGCCTTTCTGCAGTCCGGAGCCATTTCAGCTCAAATAGGCAGGAAAAGTTACCAGCAGGAGGAAGGGACATGATAACCCCTGATTTTGCCTTTATGGCCCCATGTTTCAAGTGTTAAGTCCATGCTCCCTCGCAGGGTGACCACTGATGGGTTGTTTGCTTATGCAGCAGCTGAGCTGCCGTCCTGCAAAGGTCACCAACAATTCTTTAAAGGCCAATGCTCAAGCATCTAATGGAGAAGCTGAATTGATCATTCCCGGACTAAGATATTGCCCCTCCTCCAGGCTGGAGGCGATACCTCCATGGGAAGTCATGGAGATAATGGAGAAACCCTAAAGGTGCTTTGGGCCAAGTGTGTCCAGTGTAAAGCTGAGGGCACTAATGAGCCTTAACAGCCCTAAGGAGCCTCACCTGTGGCCTCCACCCACACCCCTGGGCCCAGGAGCATATTTAAGCTCAGCCTTGAGCTTAGATGAATTTCTCAGCTTGTGCTGTAGTGTTGGTATGTGCTCTGTCTGCCCCATGTCTGCTGTTTCTGGATGGACCTGAGGATTTTCATACCCTTGCTGCGTTGGGGAGTGCTGATGGAGCCTTTTATGAGGACCCAGCCTCAGGTGCTTCCAGACAAACTCTGTTGGTGGGGACATTGCTGGTACTGGGTCACCCCTGCTCATCCCCTGTGTTGTACAGGGCCACGGATCCTCCAAGGAGTTGCTACCATTCCCAGACCATCTACCTCTTCTTCCTGCTTCCCCATGTGTGGGTCTCTCAGGTAGGTGGGATGTATCCTGTGACTCTTTGCTGTGCCATAACTTTTTGTTGGGCCAGGTATATTGAGTACCTGAGGTCTGATTCTGCCCCTAGAGCTCATCATCTAAATGCAATGAGATATGAGGGGCAATACCATGCAGATTTATTTTTTTCTACAAGACAAACAGCTTAGGAGATGATATATATTCCTGCAAAGCAGCTCATTGCCTGCCTGTGAGCAAAGGCAAGGAAGTATCTGAGTGGTGTTACCTGTTTAAAAAGCAAACAGTATTTAAGAATGGGTGAAAAAACCCAAAACACACTCAGGTATCAACAGTAAAGGTTGGGCTTTGAAAGTTTTGGAGCTATTTTAATTGTGAATCTGTCTTATTTTTTCATATAGTTCTGGTTTTTGGACCAGCCTTTTTTAAGAAGGTTCATGTAAGTTGGGTCTGGCAGCCAGAACTGCTCGCTTCCCAGCCTGCTTTTTAGGCAATTGCTTCCCAGGAAAAGAAAAAAAAAAACAACTTAGATTGTGCTATCTGTGCAGAGGAAAGCAGTCAACACCAGTGCTGGGTTTGTTGCCAGACACAAAAAGAGCTGCTCGACACCAACTCTGCTGAAAGGCTTGCAACCCCCCCTTTTGCATGGCACTGGCTGTGCTCTTTGTGCTTTATTGTGTGGAGGTTGCTAGGCTGCATTTCTCAGGGCAGCAGCGAAGCCGACCTCTTTTTTTTTTTTTTGTTTGTTTTCCTTGTTTATCCATCCTGCTGTCTGAAACTGGATGTGAAATAACCCTGGGGCTTGGCTCCTTATGACTTGTTAGTTGCTCACCATAGCTATGTCTTGGGGTGAGAGGGGGGCCCTCAATAGATGGGGTAGGAGTTGGGTTTACATCTCAATCTGAGGTCTCCTGAGGTCTGATAAGCTGAAGAAAAGACTTTGCTGTGTTAGTGTGCAATGGTATTTTGTGTGATTGCGGGGAAAATAGGGCTGGGATTGACTTTGTGAGGTCACCTGGCCCATCTTGGCTGGCTTTACCATGATGAATGAATGTCTGACCTCTGCTGATGGAGATTTCTCAGTTTCTATAGTGAAGTTATCCCAGCGCTTTATGGCTGTAAAGACATCTCATCTTGCTGCAATTTTACCTTATTGCTTCTAACCCTAGCCCCAGTTGACATGGAAAGTTGTTTCTTTTCTTCTTTGAGAGGAATTTGAAGGTTACCTTGGCTGCAACCCTATTTCCTTCCTCTTTCACCTTGTAGACCCTGTTTTCCAGACCCCTGCTCTTCCCCTGCCAACCCTTGGTAAGCAGCTGAGCTAGAGGGTCTGGTTCCCCAGGTAAGGCTCTGGTGTGAGCTTGCTTTCCAACCTTCTGGGAGCTGTGGGTGAAGGTCTGGCTTTGAGGAGCTCATCCTGTTCCCTTTGCTCAAGCAACTAACCTCGCAGATATTTTAACCCCTCTTTGCTGCTCTTATTTTGGGCTTTGGCACTGATGAGGGATTCCTTAGGCTAGTGCAAAGCACCTCCCAAAATGAAAAATATCCAGAAAACTTCTCCTTTTTAAAGGCTATAATGCTTTCTCCAAGTTGTTGAGATGTGACCATATTTGTTAAAAACCAACAGTGCAAATGCGTGTACATTTCCCCCCGCCTGGCCTCCTGTGCTCCATCTTCTCTCTGCATGGTTCATTAGTTTGTAATCTCAACAATTGCTAGGGAAACATTTCTAATCTTGTCAATTGGCAATGCAACTGCTTTTTAATTTAGTTTTAAAATAGGTTTTAAAGTCAGGCAATGCCTCTGCTATTGATTTGAATTCTTGATTTAGTAAGCTGCTGCTTAACAAGATCTTTGCTATGCTTCTTTAATGACTTTCTCCAAGGGTCAAAGAATAACATTTACAGGGATGGAAGAAGTGTTGCCCAGTAGCTGTTTATAAATGTAGTTTATTAAGCTAGGTTTCTTTAAAGGCCATTTTGTGTAACTTGACTTCACTGAAATTAAGGCACTTGAATTACTTTGGAAAATGGTCCATTTAGGATAGATCCGCACTGTAAAGCGTGGACATCCACCTGATGTGACTGGCCAACGTGTCCTTTGATCAACATAGGGTTGGTCACCTCATGAAATGTGTCTGGTCTGAGCTAAGCCCAGCAATCTGGAGGAAAAGGCACAGGTTGAGCTTTGTGTGCTGTACACAAAAATCCCATTCATGTGCCTGAAGCATGGTCCTTCCCAGCAGCTTTTCTTGTAGATAAATAGTAAAAAAACCCCTAATAGCAGATGCTCAGTCCTTTGGGATGTAGCTGTGTAACTGTGGAGGGTATGAGCTCCCTTACTGCAGGTCGAGAGGTGGAATATCACCAGCCTGCAGCCAGATCGCTCCTGGTTCAATTTGATGTAAATGAAAGGGTTTTTAGAGATGCTCCAAGTGGAAAGAATGCCAGAGAACGGAAATAGATTGGAGCATTGCTGGCATAGTAATTGATATTTTACTGTTCCTCTTTTAAAAAAATATACCCTCAACATTAACTTTTTAACATGGTGTTTTGGGAGAAATGCTACAGAAAAACCTCACAATCCTGCTGCTGCTTCCTCTGTTTGAGGTTAGTGGCTGGTTTTCTCCATCCACGTGCTTTATTCTTGTAATCGGATGGTTTCCAGAACTGAGGTCCCTTGAAGTAATCAAGCTTTCAGGAAGTCAAGAGCCTTGCTCTGTCTGAGAGAAATTGGTTTTTTTATGACACAGTGATATGTTTTAGAAAATCTTTAGAACATTGTGCAACTTTCCAGCACTGGTGGTGGCTTCTTACTCTGATTAATGCCAGGGGAGCAGATTGCTCTTGAGTGAGAGCTGCCAGGAGCTCCTCTGCTCGATGGACACCTTTCTGCAAATGCCAGGAGTCATTTCATAGCATCCAGTCTGAGGCTTAACAAGGAGGTGCTGATGCTGGGCTTGCAGAAGTCGGAGTATCCAGAGGATGTGAAAAGCCTCATGTCGGTGTGCGCTCAAGTCCTACTTGGCAATTATTTTTCCAACATACATGGCATCAGCAATGTCTTTGTTTACATGTGGTGATGTCACTACTAGATTACTTTGCTGAGCATCCTGATGTTGAAAGCAAGATATTCTATTCCCCAGTGTAACTGAAGCTGGCTGGTTACAAGAGTAGGCTTTGTTACCAAACACCAAAATGGCTGGAGAAGTCAATGCTGGGGTCATCTTTCAGTTGCCCCTAATATCTGCTGCCCCTGAAAGCATCACAGTGGTGTGTAGTGAGGATGGAGAATAAAGTCACGGGTGCTCCCAGGGGGTCTCTGTCTTTAACTGGTATTTAAACTGCTATTCCTCAGATATAAGGAAATCATGGAGGCTTTCCTGGCTCTGACATATGTATCTTGTTACCCATCAAAGCACTGCTGTGCTCGGGTGTTGGATGTGGCTCGGAGAAAGCCAGCACTTGCTTTGAATTAAAATGATGCTTGACAAGCCTCGAGTGCAGTGGAAGAATCTCTCGTTTCTCTCTTTGGAAGAGATATGCGAGTCGTGAGGCGTTAGACCAAAGCTCGCTGCATTTTATTTACATTTTTACAATTAAACAGGGGGTTGATAAGATTGACAAGGAAGATACTACTTAGGAGCTTGTTAGACAGAAACCTCTAAACTCTCTGGGTGATTTAAAGAACAGTAGGGTATGAAGACTCTTTTCCAGCCTGAGATTAGAGTAATCAATAACAACATGCTCACTGACATAAAAGCCACTTCTTAAAAGCGATTTATCATTCATTGAAATGCAGGAGCTACGGCTTTGACAAAACCCCAGCGGAACAATGGAGGAAATTCCTGACTGATTTCTTTCTCTTGTTGTGCCATCGAAGAGCAATCAATCACATTTAAGAAAGTGTTTTTTTCCTCTCTCATCCCTGTAGTTTGGGGGGGAAACAGCATCCAGGGGCATTAATTATTTAATCTGCTTTGCCTTTTTCCTTTACCTGTGAGGTCTGGGTATTGCGTTGGGGAGCAGGGCCAATATAATTTCTGGGCTGTATATTGGGACTTGGAGCCTGAGTGCTTGATTTTTTTTTTTAGTTAACATTGGAGACTCAGCTCCCTCTATGGTCAAAAGAGGGAGAAACAACTTCCTTCAGGGGGTCTTTCAGTCCAGGTTATGCTCTTCCAGAGCTGGGTTTTCACTGTTTAGTGAAAATCTGCTTGGGCCACTACACATGCTATGGTGTGACAAGAGGTGCAAAAGCATTTGCAAATGAGTAAAGAATAATCCGGACTGGTATGGAGACACTGCTCTGCATTAAAAGAAGATGGACCTTGAAACACCTTTGTATTGCACTGGAAATCTGGCAAGAAATGGACGTTTTCACCCTGTTAGGCACTCTTGCCTGTGGGCTGCTGGAGGTGAGATGAAGTTAATGCAGAGGAACTGCAAGTACGTGGGGTTTTTTTTTTTTAGCCAGGAGCTCGTGTGGATTTGCTGCAATTATGAAGCTGTGGCTTATCAGACTAGAGGCACCCCTTAGAGGATTGCAGAAGTGGGATGTCGGGTCTGGATCATCAGTTGCTGAGCACATGTAGGGTTTGGAGCCTCTGTGTGCCTCTTTAGTAGGGCCAGCTGTGACAGGACAAGGGGTGATGGTTTTAAACTAAAACAGGGTAGGTTTAGACTGGATCTAAGGAAGAAATTCTTTATAATGAGGGTGGTGAAACCCTGGCAGGGGTTGCCCAGAGAGGGGGTGGAGGCCTTATCCCTGGGAACATTCCAGGCCAGGTTGGACAGGGCTGTGAGCAACCTGATGTGGTTCAAGGTGTCCCTGCTCCTGCAGGGGGGTTGGGCTGGGTGACCTCTAGGTGTCCCTTCCAACCCAAAACATTCTAGGATTCTATGATTCTTAGAGCTGTAAGACACCATGCAGGCTGCAGTTCCTGCTCCACTGCTTTAGGGGCTTAAATTATAAAGATCAGGGTAGAGGCTTGGTCGCCTTGTGAGCAGGAGAGCAAAGGGACACCTCTGAAGGCAGCACAGCCCATCCGTGGTTGGGCAGATCCTACTGCTGGATCTTCTCTATCAGCTGCTGATAACGCTGCTCAGGCTCTTCAGCGAGGTGGGATAAATCCAGGCTGTGGTTTCTGTGCCATGCAGATAATGAGGAGCAATTATACAGACTTGTGGGGCTGTTGAGAGTAGCTTGCTGTCATAAGTGCTATTACATGTCTACGCAGCAAATATAGTGGTTGCAGCTGTGGCTGTGTTCTAGGAACAGGTCCCTTGTGAGGGGAGCTAATAAACTGGTATGCATGAGCACATGCAGATGATGATGGAATACAGTTTTCCAAGATGGGGCTTAGTGTTATAAATCTGGGGCTGTTAGCTCACTTCCAGGTACCCGTCTTGCAATCAGCTCTCTGGGGGGTTTCACCATGCTGAGGCTCAATTTGCTCCACGGTATGGGATAGGCAATATTTTATTTCCCTGTTAGAGAATATGTTTGGTGCCAGCATGCGAGAGCAAAGAAAGAAATATGGAAATTCTTTGGCGTGTACGTGACACCTGTGAGAATTTTGGCCCTGTTTGGTAAAAAGCATGGCTTTTGACTTCTGCTTGCTTGCCTTGCAAACATGCTGGGGTTTCTGTGTTGAAGGGACAGGTTATTGCTGCATTCTCCCCTGCCTCCAGAGCAGAGCTAGAAAGTCTTTCGCTGACAAGAAGCTCTGAAGAAATCGGTGGGAAACCAATTGCAACAGTGAAAGAACAAGCTGAAATTGCAAATATTACTACAGCCACTCTGAAGCCGGGACCACGAGGTACTTGTTGCAGTAATCCAAACCTGGCTGGAAAGGTGCCTCTGGCAGGGAGCAGGGCCTCTGCCGAGTCCTTGGCAAGTTGCATTTTCTTGGAATTCAGATGGGTCCTGCTGGAAAGGTGTTAGAAGCTGCCTCAGTTGTGGTCTAATTGTCTGGTAACAGCTTGCCTTGCTTTCCAGCCTGGGCTGACTGAACTTCTTCTACCAGCAGAGTGATAAAAAGTTTGTATCCAAGGAGTTGAATATTTATTGGGCTAATTCAGTCCAATGGTAAAACCGTTGCCATTACACTGGGAGTTGTTGTCATCTTGATTTTACAAATCTGGTTTATTTTTGAAGTTTATTGTGCAACTCCAAAGAACATCACCTGATATGATATAATATTGAAAAAAAAAAAACACCCCACAATTTTCTGGAATGATGCTGGTGTGCTGCTTGGATGGCTGACCAAAGCCAGTGTGCCCCAGGATGTGGCAGCTCATGGAATTGCTCCAGACTGGGCTGGATTCTGGTGCTCAGGGTGGTGAAACACTGTCAAAGTACTTCTGCAAGCACTGATGCTTAAAGGACAGCTGAAAGTGTGAGGATCTCCTCCAAGCCTTGTCTGATGTGCGTTTGCATGTAGCCTGTGCTATGCAATTAAACCAGAATGTGATATAGTGATTCCCTAAGCCATTTTAAGGGCATAGCGCTGGGAAGCATCTCACAGAGGACTTAACCCAGACCTCTGAACTTTTGAGGCTGTGGAAGAAAATCCAAGGTCAAAACCTGAGCTCTGCCAACTCCTGGGTGCCTGTAACCTGCTCCACACCGAGACCTGAGGACCAGCAGTGAGCCATGGGAGAAGAAGAGGGGATTTGTGAGGTGAAGTGCCCAGGTGACTTTTTGGTTCTGTGGATGTTTCAGGCCCTTGAAAGGGTGATGCTAATAAAGCAGATGTGCAAACAAACCACCCCCCTGCTTTGGGTGAGGGCTCTTTTGGCTCCCCGCACCCAGAGCATCCTCGACAGGGAGGGCAGCAATGTGGTACCAAAGGGCATCTGAGAATGCCAGGGCCTTCCTCCTAGCAGCAATATGACCTTCAAATTTTTTTGCTACCTCTCGGTGCATGTCTAGAGGCTTTCTCAGGGTGGCAGAGGTGGGGCTTGATGGTTAAATCACATGCATGCAAATGCACTAAGAAGATGGTGCTTACACTGATCCCGTTTGGTCAGCCTTGTCCTTTTATGCCGTTGGTCTTTAATAAATCCAGTGCCTTTGGAAAGAAACGTGTGTCCAGAGCAGGGTGACTGTCAGACCTATAGAGATCAGAGGGGTGTAAAAGCAGACAGGAACAAGGGCAGAGTCCCAGAGCAATAGCGGGGACAGGAGGGACAGGCTGGGGAGGACCAGAGGGTGGCCCTAGGCCATGTCTGGGGCGCTGTGATGAGGTGACACCTCCCAGCTGACCCTCAGACACCCTCTCAGTGGGTGCTGACTGGGGTAGGAGGGGGTTCAGCATCCTTTGAGCAGGACTGTCCCCTGGAAAGGAAAGCCTAAAGCGTTCTTCCTATAAACATTGTCAGAAATGTCTGGTCTGGGTGCGCTGGGGCCAGTGCTTGCAAGAAACCCTCAGGCTGGCCAGAAAATGTAGATGTTGCAATCTGCTGCTTAGCATCTTGGCTTATTCAAGGAGCTCAACGTTTCCTGCTTTCAGCTTGTGGTAGATGGTGTCTAATGCTCATGGCTCTGTACTTGGTAGGCTTTTATCTTTTTTTGGAAAGGCAGCAAAAATGTCTTTTGGGGCATTACATGTAGGGCTGTAAAACTGGATGAGAAAGGGGAAAATAATCCCCAGTGTCTGTTTCTTCTTGAGAGCTGCTGCTCTGACTTACTTGCCATTTCCCAATCTTGTGCTGCAGGTCATTAAGCTAAGAGTAATTTCCTAAGTTTCTAGGGGGAAAATGTATTACAGTGTGTTCTTTAACTTCTGTAGAGTTTATATAAAACAAAAGCTTTGTATTTCTTTCTTAACATATGCATGAAATGCATAACATAATATTTATTTCCAAGTGCTCATATTTCAGCACTTTGAGCAGCTTCTGTCCTGAACAACTTGGAAACAAGAGAAGAAATGGGATTCCTTTTAATTCCACCAATTCCAGGGTAATTTTTTGTAAGATGAGAACTGATGTTGCCTGCCAAATAGGAACACTGTACAGTTGTTTTGGGAATTGAGCCTGCACACGCACAATATAAAGTTGCATTAATGAAGATTACAGGAAGGAACTTTGCTAGTGTAGAAAATAGCTGCTGTTCTTGATCTGTTGAGCTATAAAGCAAAAAAATCCACTGGAAAATTCTAGGTTAACCAGATGTAATGTGTTTTTATGTAAACCCATGTTAGGCTTTCATTGTGAGGGCCCTTTGGGCTCACTTATGTTCTATATTGCTTTTTAAAACTCTGTTCCTCCAATTGGTATGAGTTTTCTTCTAGTCCTCATCCCTCAAAGGTGTATTCATGTGTTTCATTTTATGCACTGCAAATTTTGATTAAGTTTGTGCTGTACTTTTGAGTTGTGCCTTAGAGCATCTGCTGGAGACCAGACTTGCCTCTGTAGGTCTTCAGGGTAAGCTGGTGGAAGAAAGCTCCTGTTGACGAAGGTCTAAATAACCCCATTTTCATGGAGCAGTCAGCTGCTGCCACACATTGCACCCATGTGTGTGTTGGCATCACGTACAACGTGGCAAACGAATCTTACAGCGGCACTGATGCAGTTTTCCCTGAGCCGGTCTGGGGGTTGTAGACAGCCTAAATCTGGGCTGTCCTTATAACAGCATCTTGCAGCCGAGGTAGTGTCCTGGGTGATAGGGATGTGAGCACCCTGTGCTGAAATATATCACCCTCGGTCTCTGCAATGTGAGGATTATGTTTGTCTGTAAAAGCTGATCAACAGGTGGGTGAATTGGGATCCTATGTGATGGGTCGTGCCCCAGCAGCTGCTTGGCTGATCTCTAGGGGCTTGCGTGTGCTGTGGCCATTGGTCTCATGTGAGCTACGGAGCAGTGGAAGGCAAAGGGGGAGGAAAACGTTCCTCTTTACCATCAATCTCTCATCCTCTGCTCCCCCCAAGACTTGTACAGAACCACCTTAACAAAACAGAATGACAGGAGAAGCGTCATTTGGGTTGTGTTAATCATAGGTGTTTGGATGGAAATATGAATCTTAATCCACACGAACCACATGTGGGGAATGCTCCATTTACTTAAATTTGCCGCTTCTACTTTCTGTTCCTAAATAGTGGTCAGACTCTTTTCTTAAAATGACTCAGCTAACTGTATCACCAGGCTTTTATGAGATTACCTACTTAGCTGATGAATTGCTTACAGACTGCATCTGCTCTGAACTATTTATGGACACTTTTGTGGATGTCCAGTATGGTCTCAGCCCTGGTCTTTGATTAGGCAGGGGAAGCCTGGCCGGCATCTCCTCCTTGGGCCTTTTGCAAGTAAGTGAAACTGGTCAGGGGACTTTCTATCCCAACTCAAGCCTCAGCTAAAACAACAGGAGCAGGCAATGCACGCGACTTTAATGTTCTTGACCCTGCTTTTATACTTCAGAAGCATGCTGTCTTGAAATCAAACAAAACAGCAGCTCCACGCTCCTGCTGTGAACTTCAGATCCTCATGCAAACTTGCTTACCACCCTTTCCGGCAGGGTTGGGTCCCAGGGCTGTGTGGGCTCCTCATTTGCGTGCTCAGGATTCCTGGCCATGCGGCACAGAGGGCTTAGCCTGTGCAGTGGGGTGGAGGGAACCCTTGGAGGTCCAGATCTGCTGACTTGACAGCTACTTGCTGCTCTCAGCGTGGCTGGCAGCTGCCAGCAACTTCCCTGTGATGCACGCTGTGGTCTTCAATCAGTCAGCAGGGAAGGCATGGGAAGGAAATGAGTCTGGGGCGAGACATGAGGCATACGTTGTGATATGTTCTAGGAAGCCAGTGTGGTTCTCGTTTCCACCTCCTGCAAGCCATGGCTGGCTGGAGCAGAGATTGTAGTGCCTGCCTGTCGCTGAAGCGGGGAGCCATGCTTCTTGTAGGTGCTTATTGTACCTTCCTCACATTTGAGAATTACGGCTGGCGGCTTGCTAATGGCTTGCCTATTGATTCGTTTGTTAATAGTGGTGTTGGTGATAATGCTTAGGTAGGCAACATTAAACTGCTTGTAAATGGCAAATATGAATGATTGTGAGATCTGTGGAATCAGAGAAAGTAATTCAGTCTCCAAAAGAAACCCTGTGATCTGATGTAGATTAAGAACCTTGAATCTACATTAACTCCTCTTACTTCTCGTCTTTTAAAGGTTACCCTGTACCTTTTTGTCAGGACTGCCAGATCTAAGCAAAATGGAGTTAAATAGGTGGGGATGTTGGTACCTTAAACCACATCAATGCAATATCCCTTTAAAATCCTCACCAAATATATTTAAATTTACCCTTTCCTCTCTGCCTGGTGGTGTTGTCCCACCCATGCATGTTGAAGCCAGGGTGCTGCTGACACCTGGACCGAGAGGCGCTGGCTTGCATGGCTCGATCGCAGCTTCTTTTGTTCCCATCAGCCAAATGGTTGCTGCTTGTTAGCAGGAGTGAGCAGTCAGTGTTGGAGCTGGGAGAAGAAAGAGGGGTTTGTTCCATTCAGAAATTTATTATAATACTCTCTTTTCATTACTTTGTGAAAAAAGGGGAAAATAACTCCTTTTTTTTTCCACTTAGCTGCTTACAGGCTTGGCTTTTTGCATCAGCCCTTCAAATGATTAGTCCTTCTGGATTGGTCTCAGTGACATTTTTTTCCCTTATAAATATGTAACCTGTAATACCTGCACACAGCCCTGCTGGCAGAGGGGGTCTTAGAGCTGCAAAAATGGGATTTACTTGTTTTGGTTTTTTCCCTTTCTCCTGCCCCTTTTCCAAGACACCCTTTAAAGGAAGGTGCAAGCGCTCCATTTTAGCATGGGCGATGCTGGCAGGCATCTTGGTTGGCAGAGTGGAGGTGGCCAGGTTGTGGCTCTGCAGGAGAGGCCCTCTTGGCATTGCTGTGAAACTGCAAGTGCCAAGAGTGACCATCCTCCAGCAAACCTTACCCCCTTGGCCTTATTCTGCACCAGGCTGTAGGTCAGCTCAGGCCATGCAAGCAGATGAGCTCCTCAGTGCCAGGTTCCCCTTCCCAGCCCTCCTTGAGTCCAGCAGTGGCAGAGATGGATGGAGAGCAGGACCAGGAGCTCAGAAGATGGCTGGTTGCTCCTGGGAAAGGCAGCTCCTTTTTCTGGGTGAGAGCAGCTGCTTTGGCACAAGCCACAGCACTAATCCTGCTACCTGCAAGGAGAAGCCAAGGTATGGTCATTTTTTTCTTCACCTGAATAGTGGCAAAAGTAACTTCTGCTTGGGCTGTGGAGGAGCAGAGCTGCGTGATGGACCAGAAAAAAAAAATGGAAACACTGGTTTAAATTAATATGGAAAACCTATTCTGCATGGAGTAAGTCTGCTAGTTCCAAGATAGGTTCTTAAACTTGGATGTGAAGCTGTGAAGAAGCTATGGTACTCTGTTCTAACATGCTTTGGAGAAGTGGCTCTGGCTTTTGAGGCGTGTTAAGTTGTTATTGCTCTCATGGAAAGGCTGTTGCAGAACCTCAGCATGCTGATGGCTACAAACCCTCTTGCAGTTCACAGCCTAAAGGGGCCAACCTGCAGCCATTTGTTCCCAGGCCATGGTTGTCCCTTTGCTCAAACTGCTCCTCTCCCTCCCTGGTGTGTCTCTTCCTCCCCCACCCACAGATTTATAGTCAGATACAGTATTCTTCTCTACCTGTGCTTTTAGCCAGACTAAACAAACCAAGCTGTTGGCTTTCTGGCTTTATGCGAAAGGCGTGTGTAAAGATTAGCAAGGCTTGTGGTGCTGATTCTTCCTAAGAAGCTTTTTTTCAGGGTTGAAGGAACAAGTAAGATTTCCTCTCACCCCCATGAGAACAAAATGTTACTTAGACATAAATGTGTTTTGAAGTATTTTTTCCAAATAGCAACCTTTTTTCCCTGGAAGTTTGGGGGCCTCGGTGGTTATTGCAGAATTTTTTTTTCAATCGGAGAACATGGCACTTTTGGGGTCATCTCAAATGGATGCTTTCTTGCTTGGCAAGAGCATGGGAAGAAGACCTACTTTGTGAGACTGATAGTGGGTTAGTAACAGATCTGTGTGTTCCCTTTTCTGTGAAAAAGAACATCTGATATCTAGGAATACTTCTAAAAACAATCCCACGAGGGCAGTTTTCTTGAGATAAAAGTACTGTCTGGTGGCTTCTACAAGATGCCATCTTCTGTGAGGAGACAGCTTGGATGGCACAGTGACAGCTTTTACAAATGCCAAGAGCTGATGCTGGTATACCCATTTCAAAACACAGTAAAAACAAAAGCCACACCTGAGTCTGTGCAAGAAAACTGTACAGATTTCTATGTTTTAAAACCAAGAGGTGTTCTGGAGTGACTAACCAGAAGTCTTCAGTTTTAGTTTTAATAATGTAATGTCTTAATAGGCTTGGAGGCTTGCAAAAAAAAGGTGCATCTCAAACACTTATTATGGATACAAGGGACATCAAAAAACCTGCAGGTTTTGATTTGGCTCTGGTGAAGACACCAATGATTATTTAATAACTGGTTGGGGTGTGGACTTCAGACTCTGCGTAAGCTCAGGTGAAGATGGACACTTGCTCCTGCTGCTGTCTCCAAGGAGAGGGGCAGTTGCTCAAGGTGGTGCACTGGGCCGGTGGCAGAAGCTGTGCCTGTAATGCACTGAACTTGTTGCTCCATGCATTAATTTTTTGGACTGGAAGAAACAAACAAAATGCTACTGCAGTATTTGTCCAATTCACACCACTTACTGGCCACCAGAGCATCCACCTGCATGTTTGCCCTTAAAACCCACAACCCTACCTGAAGCTAGGCTGCTCTGCTGTCACTGCACAAGGAGCTGATTTGAAATGTTTCCCTTTCTTTTTGCCATTGCCCATCTCTCCCTCTTTCTGGGTTGCTTTTAGTTCCCCAGAGGTGGCTTCCCACCTCCATGCTGCTGTTTCCTGCCCTTGGGGTGTGCTCCCTGGAGCTGCAAAAGGTTGCGTGGCTACCTCCCTCTTTGCAAGCTGGATGCTACAGAACTGGAAGCATCCTACAAGTTGTGGCTGAGAACTCTGGGTTTGTCTGGTTTGGAGAAAGAGGCTGTAGGGCAACTTCATTGCTTTCTCCAGGTTCACAAGGAGGGGGAGTGGAGAAGGGAGGTGCTGAGCTCTTCTCCCTGGCATCCAGTGATATCACATGACGTATGGGAATGGTTCAAAGCTGCATCAGGGGACTTTCAGACTTGACCTTAGGAAATATTTACTGAGAGGGTGGTCAAATACTGGAATGGGCTTCCTAGAGGGGTGGCTGGTGCCTCAAGCATGTCAATCTTTAAGAGGCATTTGGACAATGCCCTTAATAAAATGCTTTAACTGAAGCGGTCAGGCAGTTGGGCTAGATGATCGTGCAGGTTTCCCTTCTAGCTGGAGCTATTCCGTAACACAATTTCTCTTAAGCGTTGCTTCCCACGACTGAAATGCCCTTTGGATGTTTGGCTGGGCAATGCCTAAAAATTGCTGTGCTTGTAGGAGGCTGGTCCCAAACACTATCCTGCTTGTGGTGTTTGAAACCCAGCACCCTCTTTGCCTCGTGGGGTCACACTTGATCCACCCAGAATGGTGTTTAATGCTGTATTGACTGGTACTCCTGCCTCTTGCATTTTGCATGGAAGAAAAACTTCCCAAACACTTCCAAAAAAAATGCTGGAATGCTGTGCCTCGAACAAGTGTATTGTAAAACTGGTGATGGGGGTTAAGAGCAACTGGATGCTGGAATAGCTGCTGGATGAAATTTCTCATTGGCTTCAGCTGATCTTGTGTGAAGGGAGGGTTTGTTGTGCACCAGGATGACTGAGCCAAGGCAGAGCCTGACGCAAGGGGGTCTCCTCATGTTTTGCAGGAGCCTTTTAGGCTCAGGCTCCGAGAACCTGCCTTCACAGAATCGCAAGGGTTGGAAGGGACCTCAGGAGGTCATCTAGTCCAACCCCCTGCTAAAGCAGGTTCTCCTAGAGCATGTTACACAGGACTTCATCCAGGTTGGGGTTGAGTATCTCCAGAGAAGGAGACTCCACAACCCCCCTGGGCAGCCTGGGCCAGTGCTCCATCACCCTCAGAGTCAAGAAGTTCTTCCTCATATTCAACTGAAACCTCTTATGTCTCAGTTTGTGCCCATTGCCCCTTGTCCTGCCCCTGGGCACCACTGCAAAGAGTCCGGCTCCGTCCTCGTGACACCCACCCTTGAGATATTTGTACGTGTTGATGAGATCCCCTCTCAGCCTTTTCTTCAGGCTGAACAAGCCCAGCTCTCTCAGCCTTGTCCTTACCAAGAGCTTCTCTCTCTGTGGAAGTTTCCCTGGTCCTTGGGGTGTGAGGAAGCTCCTCAGACCTGGGGTGTCAACATTGGGCAGGGATCCGAATGAGTTCACAAACCCCTTCGGGGTGTGTGTGTGTGCTTTTTTTTTTAGGCTTTTAACCGTAAGCTTGCGTTTCCCCACGCCTCAAGCTCTGACTTTGCCTCACAGCGGCCCTCAACCCCCCCCCCCCCGCGTCCCGTTTCCCGCCGCTTCTCCTTTCACGGCGGGAGCGCGCACTGCCTCAGGCGCGCCCAGCAGGGGGCGCCGTCGTGAGGGCGCGGCGGGGGGAGGTGCCGGGCAATCTCGGTACCGGGGCGGGGAGGAGCGAGGCCGAGAAGGAGGCGGCGGCAGCAGCAGCGATGGTGAGCCGGGGGGCTGTGGGGTGCTGGGTCCCCGCCTCGGCCGGCGCACGGAGGGGCGAGAGATGGGGGTGTCCCGGCGCGGCCTGCGCCGTCCCGGCCCTGAGGCAGCGAGGCCGGGGCCTTGTCCGGCGGGCGTGGGCCGGGGGCTCTCGGTCGCCTCTCAGGGGCCGCCTGGCCGAGCTCGGCCACCAGCGGGGTTCCGGGGCGGGGGGCTCCGGCGAGGTGGTGGCTGGGCGAGGCCCATGCTGTGCCCCTAAAGGAGGGGGGGAGTCGCTCTCACAGGCCTGTCTCCCACAGGTGTTCTAGTTTTGGGGTAGGGAGGCTTAGAAATGGTATTTGCTGTTGGCTCCGTGGGTTTATTTCAGCGGGGTGGGGGTAGAAATTGTGTTTTCCGCTTGCTCTGGGTTTTGGTGAAGGTGCCTGGGCTTCTGCTTAAAAGTTACCTGGCTGACAGAGACCCTGTTTACTCCAATTATTATTATTGGGCTTCTGCTTAAAAGTTACCTGGCTGACAGAGACCCTGTTTACTCCTATTATTATTATTTGGCTTCTGCTTAAAAGTTACCTGGCTGACTGAGACCCTGTTTACTTCCATTATTATTATTATTTTATTTTAGTAGTACAGAAGCAAACTCTCCAGTCACAATTGGGATTGCTTGAAATACAGTTGGCTCTGGCACGCAGTGGTATGGCATACAGTTTGAGTCCTCAAACCTGGAAGGGGTGCTATCTTTTTTTCTTTTTTTTTTTTTTTTTGTTCCCTCAGGAAGGTACCTTGAAATTGTGGCTGCTGCTGGGTGGTAGACGAAAGAGCATCATCCTTGGCTGGCTGCCTTTTCCCCTCTCTGTCACGCGGAGCGGCTCTCTGTGCCCAAACACTCAAGTGCTGCTTCCTATTCCCACTCTGGCGTGGAGCTGTGCCCAGCCAGTATGTCACCACCTCAGTGTGGGGGACAAAGGCAGGGCCCACGGCGTGCCTTGGCGCCTGTCAGCTTGCGTAGCATGGGGCAGCATCGAGAGTTTGTGCGGCTTGTGTTTCAGTTGCCAAAAGTTCGCTCTTTTGGAACCGAGTAAATACTGCGCACCTTGTGCACGGTGTGGTCTAGACTGGCCTGGGGTTGCTGGAAGCGTGCTGTGCAGTCAGGCTGTTCTCACCTTAGTCTCTCCATGCCAAGGCTTTGCAGAGAAAACTGCTACTTACTGCATCTAGAAGACCTCTCTGCAGGTTTGCTATTTTATTCATTAGGCTAGATGGCAGCTTTTTTGCACAGGCTTCCTGGCTTCTGGAAAGCTAAGTTGGCTATATACTCAGGGGCTGAACCTTTCTCTGGAGAAAACTGATATATGGCATTTTTCCTAAATTGTGGTTTGAATCTGCAGTCTTCCCCGTGACCTTAGCAAGAGGGATTGTGAGGCACTGGAAATTCTCTTACCTAGACGAAGAAAAATCTTGCTTCTCCCATGTGCTGTGCGCTTCCAGCCTACTAAGCACAGTGTTCCACTCTTCTGCTACCTTTACAAGTTCTAGATGAATTGCTAACCTGAGTGTGTGTGTGAATCTGCTGAAATGATGCCTTGCTCCTTGCCTTTGATTTCTTCAGCACATACTTCTACTGTTTGGTCGTGTTAAGATAAACCTAATCACAGTGTTTGATTGTGTATGTGGTTTAATTGGTGTGGCAGTGATCAAAACCTCTCTGTTACTGTCTTGGCAAAAGGGGTTTGGTAGAGCCCCATTTCTGAGAACAAGGATTTTGAGGTGCTGCTTGACCTCTTCTGCCAAACACACAGTTCTGGCAATAAACACAGGCACAGTTTCAATCTGATCTCCTCTGGCACCGGCTGTCTCCTGCTGCAGACCCCAGCGTGCGGTGGGGGTTGTTTCAGAAGGCCTGCTCTGTTCACCCTCTTTGGCTTTTGGAAACGGAGTGATGCCTTTTTGACCTAGAACTATTGCTCTTCTTCCCCACGTCCCAGGTGGTCAAAGACATTCCCTTTCAAGTATTAGCAGGCCTTTCTTCTGGAGCATTTAGTACTGAAATCTCTTTGTGTACTGGTTAAACAGCTATGGCCCTTTACTGGTAGCGATAGGGGCTTTGAAGTACATCTTACTACTGTCCTTAGAGGGTGATGTGTAACTGAGATTTGGAGTCTGTCGACTGATGTTGTAGTAGCAGGTGCGTTGGTCTCTGTGCTGCGGGCTGTGGTATGATTTTCTGTATTCTTTTTAAGGAAAGATTTGCTTCCTAGAAATTTGCAGGTAAAAGTTGCTTGGAAGCCCCTTGTGTTCTGGGCATTTTTGTTTCCTTCACCCATCAAGATCCATCTGTGCCATGTCTCGGGAAGGGCGTGTGACTAGGTATCGGAGGGGCTGAAGGGTTTTGCACGTTGGTGCTGATAATACGGTCTTTGAGGATCCTGCACTGTGGTCAAAGTTGCCCAAGAACAGGGCCCTTAATGTATAATAGCGACATTCAGTTTGTGCTGATACTAGGGGTTTTGTCCGAGGCTTGCATAACCCTGCTAGGAAGCTGTGCCAGGTCTTGGTGCTGCCTTTGTTTGCGGATGCTGGTTCCCAGAACAATTGACATGCTATCCTCTGCTGTCAGACAGCTCCCACCAAGACTTTATCTTCTAATGCTGTGTGTACCTCTCTGCGTGGCACTGAGCTACTCGCAAAATATTTTGAATAAATACCCATTTTCTTCTCCAGAAGGCATCCAGAAAGGACTGTGTGATCCATGTCTGAGAGGGTGCCGAGTGGAGGGATGAACAAATGTGTCCAGATGAGTCCCAGCACACAGGGAACCGAGTGCTTCTTTTATCCTAATTATTGTGGATGCTGGGAGAGGATGTTTCCTTGCAGGAACTGCACCTTCTTGGAGCTGGTGACCCACAAGGAGATCCGTAAGGGGTTCACGTAGGGCACCTATAGAGCGAATCCTGTCTCTTATGACATTTGAGATCTGTGCTACCTGGAGTGTGCCCAGATGTGCGCAGAGACTTTATAAATTGGTTTGTTGTAGTGAGCAAAGTGAATAACAGGTAACAACACCTTGTGTGTGTTTTGGGTTGAAATTGCACCTAATTTTGAAAGTCCTTTGGGCTCTTGTAAAGCTATAAATTTTTTGAGCATCCAATTAGCCTTTTTCCATCTTGTTTAGATACTTTTATGTTCCTTCTCTGCAGTGGAAGCTGGGATGCTGCTGATCTTACTTTAAGTTGCTGCCTTGTTTGTTTTTGTGCTGAAGCTATAATAGCCATTGCCTAGCCGCTCCCCTTGAACTCTCAGGGCTGGTGGGATAGTACATATACAGTTGTTTTGCATACACTGTATATGGAAAAAAAAATTACTATCTTCTGGAAAAAAGTTTCAGTATGGCAGTGGTGGAAATAAATGCAATGCAGAAGAAGCTGGTGGTACCAGGGAACTGTGGTAAGATGAGCATTACCTGAATGTGGTTTTTTGTGTGTTTTTTTTTTCTCCATGTAGTTCAGCCATACATCTAAAGGTTCATGATTCTTGATTTCTGAAAAATCCTGTGGCTGGTATCGCGCTGTATGCCCACATCCTTTGGTGAGGGGGGCAGCACACAATCCTAAATGTCGAGTTATAATTAGGAGCTGACTAACAAATATTCTCTGCCTTGTGCTTATGTAAAGATATTTGTCATGCTGGGGGTGGCGGGGAGGGATGGAGGAGCAGACTCATTACTGGGGTGCGAATCAAAACACTGCAGGCATATGCAGCAACTAGCACCCTCCAAGGCTGAGGTCGTTGCTCAATCCCGTTCCCTGGCTCTCTGGTAGGAAGCTGCCTGGCTAAAGGCTGCAAGTCCAGTACTTAACCTGTGGCTAGGCCAGTTACGCTGCGTAGTTATGCTAGTCAGACATGCATTTTGTGGCCAGAGCCTGTACTGGCAATGAGGTGTTAGCTAAGGCATTGCTAATTGAAGTCTTCCTTCTTCTTAGGAGTGGAATAAATAAACAAAGCTGCTGGTTTTGTGTGGTTTCTTTTCAGTCAGGAAGCCTTCTCCTGGGAAAAACTTGTTGCAGAGGAGCACCAGGCCTTAATTACAGTGGCAATACCTGTATTCCATGTATTACCCTAATCAGAATTGACCTAGCTCGTGCCATTGCTATGAGCAGTCTTCCTCTGCCTTGATTTACTACATGCCGAGTTGTGTGACACGCCACCTTGTTGACATCAGCTCTGTTGAAGTGAGGAAAGACAAATGGCAAACGTTAAGGTCTGGGCATGTGGAGGTGGTCAGAGGGTCCTGGGTTTGGGAAAATGTGTGGATTCAGGTGAAAGCTGAAGATGTGGTTTGATCTTAGTGGTTCCTACTTGCACAGTAAGCCTAAGACTCATGCTATTGCATAAAATAAACTTGCCTTTAAAAGCGACTTTTATTCTGTGGCCCACTTTAAATGCTCTTCTGGGGGAAGGAAGATTCTGCTGGCAAAACCTTTTTTTCTTACTCTTCCCACAGGTAAACTTTAAAGGTGCTTCCACTTTACAGTGTCAGAAACAGGAGGCACTTGTAACAGAAGTGTGAAGTCCTCCAGTTTATTGCCTATTGCCTTTCTGTTGCTCTTTTTTTTTTTAAAGGCTTATTTGAGTCCTAAAACTCGCAGCTGAGGAAATGCTGTTCTGGCAAAACTGCAAAATCTGCTCTTATTAGCTTTGGCATTTTTTCCCCCCCTCTTTCTTTCCTATCATCTGGGACAGAAGAGCATTACTGCAGTTAATTTGTCCTCTTTTGTAGTGGCGTAACTGCTGTCCCTGGAACCAGCTCAGCTAGCTAATGGCTTTTAGAAATAAAGTACTAAAGATGTATTCCTAATCTGTGGAGCTAAAAATTCAATATGTAAACTGCTTGGCTTGCTGAGTGCATTAATATTGGTACAAATGAACACTGCAAGTCCTAATGATAGCAATTAGTACTTTATCTGATACCTGTGTCTGTCTTAATGCTCTGAGAATTAAAAATAAATCCTCCAGTGGAGATTTTTCTCCCATGCGTTTTAGTGTGCTCCTAAGTTGGGCTTTTAAACTGCTTCTCAAATAATCCTGTGTTTTGTGAAGCTTTTATGGGGGAAGGTTCTCTTAAGGAAATAAAACCAGCTTATCTACTGTCCTACAATGGGAAGGGAAACTTTTTTTTTGATGTCTTCACAAATAAGCAGGTTATTGTCTTACATGAAATTCTGTCCTGTAGATAGGCTTAAAATCAGGCCAGCTTGTTGTCTTTAGCCCAGCTGGGGGAGCAGTAATAGCAGGGGAGAATGGATGCTATAATCCCACAAAGCTGGAAGTGCATCCCTTCTTATTGCATGTGATAAACATTTCTTTTGGCTGAGGTTGATTGGAAAAAAACCCAAACCCCAAACAACCCCACAACCCTGTTTTTTTACTCTGTTATGAGCAGCTTCTTCAGGACTGCAGGGGAAGGGAATCTAATGGCTTGGCTGAATGTAGGCAATGTATTTATTACCCCTGCCTCCTCCCTGTAAAATAAGGAAGCGTTGTAGGGCCTCAGCAGTGAGGTTGCAATCGCATGTTGTTGGGCGTAATAAAAAGAGTACATTTGAATGCAGCGTTCTAAATGCCCTCTAGGTTCTCTAGGATTAAGTTAATAATTTGGAAAGTAGAAGGGTCTCATATCTCGCTGGATACTTTGTGGCCAAGAGGTGCTTTAAAAACACTGAGTGTGCATAGTTAGCCAGGGAGCTGAAAAACTGTATTTTATTGCTATCTTGTCTTCAATGCCAATTTTTACTGGTTTTTTAATCCCTCTTTTTAATATCCTCTTAAATTGACCAATCTCATTCTTCAAACTCTAGTAAGTATGAAATGACTGAAGAAGGAGAAAGTGAGAAATGCAGAGAAAACTTTACCCTGTCTAACTGTATTCTTTGTGGAGTGATCGCAGATTGTTTTATAAAGCAAGAAAAGGAAAGAAATTCTTCATTGGCTTAAATGAGCATCTTAAATCTTTTCTTACTTGTTCGAAACTTGGACATGCCATTGAGCTACCGTCTGTCAGTGCTGGCGTGTGCCCTTCTAGCTTGGGGTAAACTTCAGGTAAAACGTTTTGTCTTGCATCTCTGGAAAATGAGCCCAGACAGAGGCACAGTGCCTTGTGTATGTGGTAGGCCAAGAGCAGAAAGGCTGATGCTGCTTGTTCGTCTTTGTTACGCACCTGAGCCTTTTTTGCTGGTAATCTGGCTGAGAAAATACCTTGGTGCAGCAGCAGGCTGGGGTGATGCTGGTGTCACGCGTTGCAGATGTCCCAGCTGCGCTTTGCTTGGGATCACCTCAAGGTCAGAGTCCAGCAGCCTGAATGTTCAGACCAGAGGACTGGTTTGATGTCCTCTCTTTTCTGAGAGCCCAGAAGGGCTTTTCCAAGGGTTTGCTTATCCCTGTGATAGGATGCAAGAATTGCAATTGGTATTTCTTGCGTCTAGAAAAACTGATGTATTTTTTTCCTCCTGTCCTGGTGGAGAGCTGTTGTGCTGCAGAAAGCAGTGGTTTCAGTGGGGGGTGTGTGATTTGACAACAAAACATGCAGTTGACTAGGGTCTTCTGTCCAGAGCTTTTTCCAAGAGTGGGATCAATTTCTTACCAGATTAATTTATTTTAATTTGGCTGTTGACTTAAGAAGTGACTGCTGTTTAGAAGGCAATGTTCTGGTTTGATTTTGGGCTTATAGCTTAACAGTATCCTCCATCTTCAGGAAAAAATAGCACAACCCACTTTATATTTGATGCTGCAGCATTTTCTTGCCATCAGTTGAGGACAGCTATCGAGACACCAGCAGATTAGTGGCTCAGTTTCCATCCTTTAAGTGCAGCTCCAAAACTGGATGATATCCCAGCATTAGCTCCTAGGCAATGAACCAAAATTGCCGTTGTTGGTTAAGTATGCCTTTCCAGGGATTTTTCAGAGAATATTGTGCAAGCTCGATGAAACTTAAGTACCACCTCTGGACAGCTGAAAAAGGTAGCTCTTCCCTTAAATTCTAGGGTTAAATCAGCTTTGTGGTGACTGGATTGGAGGACTGGGCATTAGCTAGGACATTGCCTAATTGCAGTGGTTTATGTGGCTGTCTTGTTTTCAAGGCTGAAGTAGCTGATGTGTTTTTAAATTGCCCTTTGCCAAGCGGACGGGTGCTAATTTGACGACTTATAGCCGAATGCTGCTCCTTATGAGGAGACCTGTTTTTGCCTGGTTCAGTCCACGTCCTTCAGCCTCTGCTGGGATGTGGGTGATGTTAGTCCTCTTCGATGGGTTGACACTGTTGTTTTGCTGGAATTTTTTAGCTCTGTGTTTGGGTTGCTTAATTACTACAAAAACTCTCATTACATGCATTTCATTGCTTTTCCAAAGTAGTGAATATTCATCAGTGGGGGTTTTTTTGTAAGGAATCTTGACTTTTTCCATTGATTATTTGGAAGAACTTGGCTTTTTTAGGCTGTTTGTAGCCTCTCCAGTTGTACTGAAATGACATGTTAACCCTAAAATGTGACCTAAAAAAAAATACTAAATACTGTTTCTGTTGTTGACTTGACCCAGAAGCGAGATCTGTAAAGGGTGCTGAGAAGGGAGGTTTTAGCAGCTTTTAATTTAGTGGTTTATTTATATCCCTCTTTGCAAGCCACCCTGAACCCACCAAGAGTACGACAGCATAGGTATCAAGGATGTGTTCCTTCAAGGTTTAATAACAAATCTTTTGAAAGGTCCCGCATGCTTTCTCGGTTTGGAGGGTGAAGCTTTGTAGTGCTGAAGATCCCCCTCTGAAAACTTTCCGGCAAAACTGGGGAAAACTAGGCTTGATGGTAGGTTAAAAGGGGAGAAGGGTTGGGAAGAGTGCTCTGGGGGTGGCTGAGGAAGCTTTAAAAAAAAAGTAAAGTGAAATGCGCAAGCTTTTGTCTGTAACGTGCCACAGCCCCTCCAAATACGTATTTTTGATCATAGTTCTAAGCAAGGTGTGGTTACCTGGATTCTTCTTATCTCTAGAAACTTTTCTTCCAGAGAATAGTACCAAAAGTCCCTGTTTTGGGGGAAAATGGCCTTTTTTCCTTGTTTACATCCATTTTTTTCCTTACCCTGTTCTTCTGAGACTCTTGAAGAGAGTGTGCTTTGAAGATACTTGGGGTCTGTCCCAACACTAATTGCTAGTTTGACATTGTAATTGTTATTGCATCAGTTTTCTGGGTTTTCTTTTGGCAGCAGAAGTGTTTGCCTCTTCCGTCTTCCCTTTGTATGGAAAGTACTAATTAAATCTTCAACTTAAGGAGTTGCTGAGTACTTGTATTTTCTCTAAAAATCCGGCCCTGGGTACTATTTGACCTGCTTTGGTGGTGCTTTACGAATGGTGGCTCCTCTGATGGCTGTATTGTAGTTCAGTCTTCACTTGCCACCTAATAATTCCTTGGAAAAAATATTAGCACAATTGCTTATCTCGGCCCATGGTAAGACCTGGTGATGAGTCTTGGGACTGAGAAGCTTGCGCACCTTATTCGTCTGCCCTTGGGCCTTCTCTCTGAATATCTGAACTCTTTCAAGATGTGTATTTTTATCGGTAGCTGTTGACTAGGAATGAATGACAACTATCTCCTACCTGTTCTGTTTACAGGAATTAAAGAAAGCATGGGGTCTGCATCTCAAAAAGCACCTTTTTAACAGACAGTAGGCTCACTGACTTTTTTGATGCCCTATTTGTGTGCATTTGAACTCCTCTCGATATCAGTCTCATTTTCTTTTGTGCAGGATGCAATTATTCACTACAAAGAAATCCTCCAGATGTATTGGGAGAAGGCAACAAGCTTTGTGAATGCCCAGTGTGATGGACTTGAACCCTGGCAACTGGTTGGGTTGACATTTTCTTCTACGCTTTTGAGTGTATGGCTGCATGGCTTCCTCTTCCAGTCCGAGAGTACGTATGTGAAATGGGGGATTTCCTTATGTTTGGGGGAAGGGAGGGGGGACAGAGTTGTTCCTAAGTAGTGGAGGGAAAGAGGATGAAACAAGGCCAAATGCATGTTAAAACAGGCCTTCTGCTCTCAACTAGTATTAATAAAACCCTCTTCCAAATTAAGGTCAAGGCCTGTCTGATCAATGAAACACTTCCATTCCTTCAGAGGGTGCGGTAGGCTGGCCTGGAATGTGTCTGCGTTGCCTTCCCTTCCTCTGATCTCCTTTTGCTTTTGGCTAAACCATTTACTTTTTTGCAACACTATCTTCTTGCTCAAAACCTAGCGAAATTTATCTGAGAGCTGGCTTCTTGTGAACTTAGTCATGGGTGAAAAGTATCTGGATAACTCTTGCTCTTGATTGATTCCCTTCCTGCTGAGGGAGGATATGTGGTTTTGATTCGGTGTTGGAGGCATGTTTCATCCTCAGGATGTTAAAGATAATTGTGTGTGGTATTATTGTGTGGATTCCCCCCCCCCCCTGCCCCGAGCATCTTCCTGTTTTGAGCGGTTTCTGGTATTGACAGCTCTTCAGTGAGGTGAATCTGCTGTTTTTTCTGTCTGTGTGATGGTCAGAGAGAATTACCTTGCCCTCAGAAGAGAACATGGTGCTTTGCAGTTCCCACAGGCCTTAGGGTTACACTCCAGTGGCTGTTTGTTAAAAAAAGCCGAGTTTTTAACTCAGTGTTTACTTCTGTGCCTCTCTGTTCCTCAACCAGCCTTTTTTCTTTTTAAAGAGGGGAGTAGCCAGATAGTGGGAATGTCTGTGGAAGGAACAAAACAGTATGAAGCTTTTGCTCAGTGCAGGGTTATGTTAGGTTCTTGGCTAGTATTTGTACTGTTGCACAGTATTTTTTTTTAAGTATTGATGAACTGTTACAAGATCTGGTTAGATTGCCTGAATTTTTTAGGAGCTTGCAGTCTTCTCTCACTGTGGAAGTTATTAGTGAAAGAGTGCGCACACTCAAACTTGCAATAAAAATGTTACTGTCAGAGTGTTAACGAGTGTTTGCTACAGAATGTGCCAAACTGCAATTACTGCCCTTCTGTAGCTTTTCAAAATATATATGAGGTGAAATATATATGAAGTGGTGGAGAAAATGTAGATAAAATTGCAGAGTCCTAAAATGGTTGATTTTTAAAGTTTGTTTAGTGTCCTGTAACTGCTGGCGCTCAGTGGAAATGCCTGTAGGACTCAAGAGGCATTTTTGGTGGCTATAAAGCATCTTTGTCATCCTGCTTTCGTTCCTGCCTTTAGAGCTACCCCGGGAGTTTTCCGGTGTTTGTCATCAGTGGCTTCTCTCATTTCAGTGTTTGGACTGTGGTGGAATTTCTGCTTTTCCCTCTGTCCATCCCTTTCCCCTGAGTCGCTTCCCGTTGCATCGCGCATTTCTATATCAGATGGCCAGACACCGGGTGAATCCTTGTCACGTTACGGGTGAACTGCTATTTCCTCTGATGGTCTGGGAGCCTGTTTCACATTGCTGAGTGTTGTCATGTTACAGTACTATTCTGGTTTGAAGATGCAGAAAATAATTTCAAGAAGTATTTGGCCTTTTTGCCAGAGACCTTGCCTTTAGCAAATTCTAGACTCCCTTTCTTCTCTGTAAAATTCCACATGTGGGTGCAAATTCCCGCATAAGTAAAAAAATGAATCAAATTATTGTTTCCCATAGATGGCTACTGTTCTGCAAGCCAGATATTTCTCTAGCCTGGTCCATTTCTGAACCTTGCTCTTTGATATCATAGAATCATAGAATGTTTTGGGTTGGAAGGGACCCCTAGAGGTCATCTAGTCCAACCCCCCTGCAGTGAGCAGGGACACCACTAACTAGATCAGGTTGCTCAGAGCCCCATCCAACCTGTCCTTGAATGTTCCCAGGGATGGGGCCTCCACCACCTCTCTGGGCAACCTGTTCCAGTGTTTTACCACCCTCATTGTAAAGAATTTCTTCCTTATATCCAGTCTAAACCTACCCTGGTTTAGTTTAAAACCATTACCCCTTGTTCTGACACAGCTGGCCCTACTAAAAAGATTTTCCCCATCTTTCCTATAGGCCCCCTTTAGATACTGAAAGGCCGTAATCAGGTCTCCCCGCAGCCTTCTCTTCTCCAGGCTGAACAAGCCCAACTCCCTCAGCCTGTCCTCATAAGAGAGGTGCTCCAGCCCTCGGATCATTTTAGTAGCCCTCCTCTGGACCCGCTCCAACAGTTCCATGTCCTTCTTGTGCTGAGGGCTCCAGAGTTGGACACAATACTCCAGGTGAGGTCTCACCAGAGCAGAGTAGAGGGGCAGAATCACCTCCCTTGACCTGCTGGCCACGCTGCTCCTGATGCAGCCCAGGGTACGGTTGGCCTTCTGGGCTGCCAGTGCACATTGCCGGCTCATGTCCAGCTTTTCATCCACCAGCACGCCCAAGTCCCTCTCGGCAGGGCTGCTCTCGATATGCTATCTGTTTCACCGTGCCCCCTTGGTCACTGTGTTATTTTAGCCTGGACCAGAAATACTGAGGCTGTATCATGGGCTGTATCAGAAGCATTGTGCTCAGAGTCCATTTTTTTTTTGTTTCTTGAGTCATATTAGATTAATTTCTGACTTTTATCTTTCAGGTTTAACATCCAGAACTAAAAAACAGTTCTTTAAACTACTGAGAAAAATGCCATTTATCGGAGCTATAGTAAGTATTTGAACAACTTTTCTTAATATTAGCCCAGGTCCTTGTTTCAGCCTGCATAGTGCTCTCGGAGACCTTACAGTACTTTGCATCTTTGCTGTTGTATTACTGTGATCATAATGATCCAAGGATATAGGTCTGGAAGGTCTGCTGCTGCCACCTGGTTTAATGAAAGTTGTAGTGTCTACCTAGTCTTTTTGTCATAGCATCACTCGCATAAAATGAGGGTGGCACCTTTTCTAACCAAGAATCGGTAAGTGCAGTTACAGAATTTTCCAGTAGTTACAGAATTTTCCAGTAACACTTCCTCCTTGTTAGATTTTAAGAAAATAATTTTATTTATGGAAGAAGGGGACAGGACTGAACTTCAGTTGCTCTTCTCAAATGATGTCCTATTCTTGAGCAAGTGTGAGATAGCCAGGTGTTTGTTGTGCAACACGGAAAGATAATTTTTTTTAATCAGATGACTGGCCATGATAACTTTAGAGCTCAGATACCTGTTAGCAATAGTTAGCATTATAGTGCAAAGATAACAGAAGTTTGGGTAATCATTAAAACGAGAAGCTTTATTGTCTGGGAGATTTTTTTTGCATAAAAACTTGGAACTACCAATGTCAGCATGTTTTAGCATGTTAATGACTTAATGATCGAGAAAGGCACAGCTTGGTTTATTTTACCTAGTAAATGATGGTATCACACTTGATGATTGTCCTTTCTGCTTGATGTGTTGGCAGATTTACACATCGATTTGGGGGATCAGGTCTATTATAGACTCCTGGTGTGTCCTGTCTGTGTACGGTTTCTGCTCTTCAGTAGGCTGATGCCTGATAACCTATCAGCTGCTTACAAGGAGGCCTTGACATTGAGGCATTCCAATTTCCAGAAGTCTTTAAAGCTGATGATAACCCAACACCTGTGTTGCCTGGAAGAAGAGTCTCTACTTTGGAATGTGTTGTGAGAAGTAGTCTGGGCCTCCTGAATGTAATGTGTGGGTGGGAGGAAAGAAATCTAACTGTGCCTCTAGTGGAGACTTCTTTATTGTTTCTCTCTGTTTTCATGAGTTTCTAAACTGTGTATGGTGGCAGAGGAGGCAAGGTACAAAATAGAATGCATCTGAAGACTTCTATGAATTAAAAACTGACTTAAGAAGGTTTGGTGGATAAACATATAGTATTTTTGCCTTGAGCTTTGTTTTCTCAGGCACTAAGGAAGGAGCTCAAAGCTCCCACTGCTACCCCGTAAGGAACGTACTCTGAGTGTTGTGGTGGTGTCTGTGCCGTTAAATGAAACGCAGCCAAGTGGTGGCCCAAGTGCTGCTCTGCAGTCACCCGTAGTGGTTACTTGGCACAGTTCTGGGCTGTGCCAGCTAGCGTTCCCATAGGCAATTCCCAGTGTGGTTTAGAGACTGGTGTGTGCTGGTTCACTATTCCAGGCAGCTTGTTTTTGGAGGGAGAGCTTGGTAGGATGGAAGAGTTGAGCTGTGTGGCTGTCAACTCTGCTGTGCTTTTGGGTCATAGTGCTAAAACTGTTCCTATCTGTTCTGCTCAATAGTATGGATGTAGCTAGTGAGTTCAATCTTGCATGTGCTCAAAAATTATTTGTAATATGGCCAGCACCATTGTCGATAGGGTTTTCCTTTCTTTTTAGATTCAAAAGAAGATTGATGAAGCCTTGAATGATGTCACTTCCAGTTTATCCTTCCTGAAAGATGAAAAGGATTATATCAAAGCGCTGCCGGAACAAGGCATGAGCCAGCCTGAAGTACTAGAGAAGATGAAAGAGTACAGCTCAAAAGGTACGAATGTGAGTCTGTGCTGCAGCAGGGGTGGGTCTGTTTCATAGACCTAACATTAGACTTACTCTCTTAAATGAGATCTAATCATTCCTGCTCATGGCTTCATCTTAAGTATTTCTTCCCTGAAGTTCTTTGCTTGCAAATTTTTTTGTCTGTTTTCCTTCTGGAAGTACAGAGATCAGTATTCATGACTTCTAATACTCTGGTTATTTACAGTGAAATTCTGTTCCTTCCCCAAGAGTACTAGACTGATGTGGGAGAGCTGAGGAGAAGAGAAATGTGGAAGAAATTTGAATGCCTTTTTGATTACATTTCTGAGCAGTTGCCTTGATGTTTGACTTTTACCAGAAACATGTTTTCTTTGAAATCCCAGTCAATACTCATAATTATAAAAAAAAAAACCCAAACAAACTTCCAAGCAGGATTTTTAGGGAATTTCCAAGACTGTTTCTCTTAGCCGAGGTCATGATGGTTTGCACCTTGAAAATGCCATTTAAGGAAGGCAAAGTCATGATGTTCTTCTGGCTTGAGTCCACATAAGCAGTCTCTGAAACTTAATGAGTTGCCTTGCTGATGTAAATATCTCCACCCTGATTCATGAACAAGTTACTTGTAATGAGCAAACTTGGGTCACTTGCTGTCCAGAGGAGGAGATCTGACTGCCCTGCTCCTATCCCAAACTTGAGAAATGCCTTGAATTTTCTGCTAGAGCAGTTCATCTACTCCAAATTCAGAAACAGTTTCGTAGTTGAGTATCTTATAACAACTTCCTTCTTTTTGACTTTTATGTATTGCTTATGTAGCTTCTGTATGTGTTTTCCCTCAAATTATTATTTCCTTCCTTAATGGGGTGGTTCTTTCCTTTTTTCTTTTCCTGTGGTCCCCTCCTTCCCCCACACACGCACTCCCCTTTGAAAGTTGCTTGGAAATGAGGATTGGATTGTGACTATGATCACCTTAATTCTGAAGCTGATGACAGTGAGTTTTATGAAGGTCAACAATTAGAGGGAGCAAATGACCAAACGAGTGGAAATACGTTGCTGGGGCGTTTGGAGGCAGAAGGTTAAATACCATCATGTTGGGCAGGGGGTTGAAACTTTTGAACAGGGTGTGCTGCTGATACTGTTCCATCATCCACCTGCTCTTATTTGTTAAAGCTTCAGCAGCATATTGTTCTAGGTGGAATTTAATTGAGGCACCTGGCACTGTGGGGTTTAGCAATACAAGCTTTGCATTTCCATATCTTCTCAGCTTAGTGACGATAGGTGCTCTCTGGAAGTGGCTTTAACTTTAGCCACTTTAGAGCTTGGTTGGTTGGACAGCAGTTTGGGGAGACTGAGTGGGGATTAAGTGGATTATGTATTAATATAACTGCTTGCTGCAGCTGGATGATGTTTATGTGCTGACTCTTCAGTCATCATTTACTTGCAGTTTGATAAGTTCATGGGATGCACGGTGCCAGAGGCTGTCGCACACAGCTGTCTGTGTGGTGCAAAAATCATACTTGTTCCTCATCAGTGAAGTCTCAAAAGCTGAATCTTCAATCTATAGAACTGGTGGGAAGACTTCTCTGTGCACTTCTGAGAATGGTGTGTTGTCAAGCGGTGTGCTTTTCCTTCTCTTTCAGGAGATGTACGCTGGCAGGATGGGAAAGTCTCTGGGACCGTGTACAGTGGTGAAGAGAACCTCACCCGTCTGCTAGTGAAGGTAAAGTGCAACCAGTCTAACTTGGCATCTTTGCAGATATCTTTAGCATCTTCAGGGTGACCAGAAACCCCTCAATGGTGTCCCAGCATCTTTCAAAATAAACAGGGAAGATCTGAAACTAAGACTTCCCAACGACAAAGACCGAGCCTAGGGTAAATGTAGGTGGAAGGGGAATTGTTAGCAAAGCATTTGGGCAGTGTAAAGCTGGCCAAGTGACTGTCCCTGTGAAAACACCGTATAGAGATAACTAAGGTCCAATCAGATGAGATGGTGTTTTGATGAGTAAGAAAGTAAGAAGCTACATACAAGTGATCTGGAAACTGGCACTAACCTTCTAATTCAGGGAATGGTAGGAGGCATAAAATTTGCCATAGATCAGCTTCAGCAAGGCCCCCAACAGATGTGTCTTTGCTGCAGGCTGGTGTGAAAGCATCCTTGGCTGTCCTGTTACTGGGAGGCTGTGGGACTTTGGACTGGAACAGCTTCACTGAGCAAAACTGAATTCCTCTTGGTTTAAGCAAAGAAGAGGTTCATAAAATGTTTTTTGGCAGTCCAAATCTTACAACAATGGAGCATTGGCATGCTTCAGTGGTGTCTTTGTTAGGTCTGTTTACCTACTCAGCAACTTTTCCCTTTTGAGAAAGTTGGAAAATAACCTAAACAGCCGAAAGGTCTGTTTTCAAATATATCTACCTCCAGAGGTTTTTTGCTAGGAAGGGAAGTCTAGCCTTCTTGCTCCTGGGGACAGCCTTTATAACAGCTGTAATGAGCTCTGTTTAGTGGTTGCTATTGGTGTTTTCTTCTGCTCGTTGACATTTTCTTTGCCACTTTGGGGGAAACACAAAGCTCAAGAGCAGCCTTTCTAGCGTGGTGTCAGCTTGGATTGAGTGTTGTGGAAACATTCCCTCTTTTTGTGCTGATTATTTGCTGGTTATTTTTCTGCTGTATTTCTTTTAACATCCCTGCAGTTGCTTTTTGATCCCAACTGCAGGAGGTCGGAACTGGCCTCTTCCAGCCTTATCCTGTGAGACTGCAGTTGCAGAATGAGCATGAAATACTGGTTTCCACGGCCACTTTTGTTGCAGTGTGGGTGGGCAGTTGTGCTTTTCTGTCTGCTTTCAGAATTCCCGTTTAATACCGAACTTGAAAACTAGTTCTGCAAAGTAAGTTTTTTTGGCCCTGCTTTGTGTAAAGCAATCACAGGGTGCGTATTGTGTTTTGTTTAGAAAAGTAGCTAAACAATTCAACCTGTCTTTACAAAAAGAAATATTGCGATGTTATTGAATCACTCCAGAGGCCAGAATGCCCTAGAAAAACAAGTGAGGCTTTTCCCTCCTCAGCTGTAGCTTCCCAGCGTGTGATATTTACTCACACCAGGAGTTAAGTCCCAGGATATCTGCAGTATTGTCTACGGCCAAATGCAGCTAATTTGCTTATACAGTGTGTATGGTGAGTTCCCAAATCTGCACTGATAATTCAGCGATTCATCTGCAAGGCTAACTTTCTGTCTTTGTTTTCTGAAGGTGTACGAAGAGTTTGCCTGGAGTAATCCTCTCCATCCGGATATATTCCCTGGTTTGAGGAAGATGGAAGCGGAAGTAGTGAGGATTGCCTGTACGCTCTTCAACGGGGGCCCCAACTCTTGTGGTGCTGTAAGTAGCCTGTCTTCAAGTGTCCCATGAACATTTTTGATATTTCTGACTTTAAGTGTAAATGTACCTTCTGCTATCCAGCTGAGGCTTGAGGCCAAGCTCATTCTGCTGTGTGCCATGCCAACATAGCTGTACAGAAGATGGCTGCTAACTGCTCTTCTTGGTGAAGCTTTATGAGAGACAGTTTAACTTGGGGAAGCGGTTCTTTAGACAAGACAATTTACTTAAGCTTTTTTCACACTCTTAAATGATACCGGCTTAATGGCAGTTGGAAAAGCGAACCAGCATAATGTAGCCTGGCTGGTTGTCAGTGAGGGATGGTGAACAGAGCTGTGTCACTTTGAGTAGCTCCCCTTGGTTTTAATCTCTGAACTGGAAATCTGTGAACTGGCCAGAATGCCAAGATTGAGGACAAGGCCAGCTGGCTGGCTGGTCGGTCACCAACAAGCAGCTTGAAGTATTGGTGATCAAGCAGGCATGGCATGTATTGTCAACCGTCCAGCTGGAAAGCTGTCTTTCCAAGCTTATGTGGCATTCCAGTGTGCTAGGGCGAAAACTAGTTTTAAAGCCTTGATAGAGTTCCTAGTAAGAGTCTAGGTATGTGTCCTTAAATTGGTGATTTCAAAGTTGGTCAAAGATCAAAAGTTGTGAACTTGCGTGGTGAATTGCTGTTATAAAAATGAGTAGTGTTTTTTTTACACTCCTCTCTCTTCCTTTACCTTTTTGGTAAGGATCCTGAATTCCTTAGGCCAAATTCTCTCCCTCTTTATGTGGTGCATGGGACAGTGAGGTCTTATCTCATAATGTGGCGGTTGGGTGCAGCTGTGATACAAACAGGCTGCTTACTAACTTGGGAAGAACTTCCATTTGTGAGAAGACTCCAGATGAGATTTTTCAGAGGCTGGGTGTGAGGTGATTGCTGTCTGCAAATGCGCTGGGGAGGGAGAAGGCTGAGGATCCATATGGGAAGGCAGTGTTGACACAAGAGCTTATGGGGTGAACTGGTCTTGAATGGGCTTAATCTGACAGTTGGAGGCTTGGTTGTGTTCAGGAGGTAAGTATTTGGAGTAGCCTTATAGTAGTGGGTGTAGCTGGGATCAAACTCCAACCGGATTGAAGATGAAACTTGACTGTGCAGTGTCTGGGAGTGTAAGACATGATTGCTTTTGATAGCAGGAGGTTGCACCCTGTGACTTGTCTTTCTGGGACTGTATTCTTTGTGCCACCTTCAAGTTTAGAGAAGGAACATGCCTCTTTGTATAAGCAAAGCATTTAACCTCACTTCATCTCCTTCCTGGTTTGCAGTGCTGAGAACGCGGGTGAGGTTATCTCTGGCATGGGGAAGGGGCTGGGTCTAAGGCTGTTGAAACCCATCCTTATCAAAAGTTGAGATGTTAATTGATACAACAATCAGATAGCTCTGTGACACTGAGGCGTGCTTGGAGAACTTTGCTCGCTGAAGCCTGTGACACACGTTTGGTTTTTGTTACGGAAAGCGTGTGTTGTAAAAGTATCAACCTTGGCCCGGTGTGCTCTTCCACTGAAATTTAAAAGTAGAATTGCCGAAGAGGAGGGGTTCAGAACAGGTAAAAAACTCCAAAACAATCCAGCTGTGATCATGGCCAATGTGAGACCTCCACAGATGGTCTGGGGAATCCTGCTTTTCCCTCTGCTCATTTCTTCTTCCCCTCCCTTCCCAGGACTATGCTGGGATTCAAGCAGAATCAAAGCAAACAGGGAAGTGTGCAACCTGCTGTGGAGTTACGTTCTAGCTGGTTGAACAGTCACATTTGCAGGGTGAGAGGGAGGGTTGAAAAGTTGATTGGCCGGAAACATAAGCTTAATTGCATCCCTGTAATTATCTTGTCCAAATGAGTGTCTCCAGTGGACTTTTTGTCTTCCTCCCATGTTGCCCTTCCTGACTGTGAAGTGTCCAGAGCTGCTAATCCTTGATGGAGAGATGCTGGTGGATATATGGACATCACATGCTCTTTAAGTAGTTGGGCTCAAAGACTTCTCTTGTTATTTCTTCTCCCCAAAACAGAATTAATATTTCAGAATTATTTCTGGAGGCTTGGACGGTTACAAAGTCATTTTAAAAGAGCATTTTTTCAAATCGATGCTATGCTTTCTTGTCTCTGGAGGGCCCTGTTGTAGCTGGTTGCTCAGACTGCCGCAGTTATGCTTTAGTAACCGGTGAGGCTGTCAAACAGAGATGGCTAAACCAAGAAGGATGCAATGCTGTGAGTTATCTTTATTTTTAAACTGATCTGTTCAGGAGGTGCTGCTGGCTTTTTCTACTGAGAAGGCTTCTGGTTTACCCCATTCAACTTTTGCAGTGTTGTAACCTAAAACAAATGTGTTTTTTTCCTGAATTTCATCACTGCTGTCTCTAAGAAGCAATGTGTTTTATTGCCAGATCCCTGTCCGCTGGATTTGCTAACCTGATTTAAGCAGCTGGGACTGCTTGTCCAATTTTATTGGTGCCTGGTGATGGTCCCTGAAGGCAGATGGAGCTTGTTGGTGTTTCTGCAGAGTGTATCTGTAGCTACACTATGTAGAGAACACCCAAAGTTTCTGTCTGTGCTTCTCAGTGAGGCAATTTCACTTCCTTTTGTGCTCAGGCTTCCACGACACGTGCCGCAACGGTGCTTTTTGGGGCTAATGCTCTGTTGCTCAGCTTGGAAAAAGCAGCACAGTGACACATTTGTGCTGTTCCCAGGGCTTTCAGCAGCCTGGGGATCCCTGCCCTGTGTCATGTGGATGTCTTCCTAAGCAGGATCTCCGGAGAGCAGTCCCCCGCTCCCTCTTTGAAGGTTTTTGGTGTGCTTAATAAATATGAAAATGTAACATGTCTTTTTAGATTTCTGAATGTTAAATCAGATGAGCAGCTTGCATTATTTATAGAAGCTGCCTTTATTTGAGACACGGGGGCCATAATTCTCCTTAGTTTAAACATGGGCATAAAAATACTAACAATGCCCTTGTGGTGGGGGTTTGCAGGCTTGCCTTTTGCCTTAAATTGCACCGAGAGATGTTGCAAGTTTTCAGGCAGTTTTTAGAAGTAATAGTTTTCAGCAGCGGATGGATGCTTCCTATTTCTTGCTAATTACTACTTTTGTTCTTACTTTGAATAGCGTTGTGCAAGAGCAAAGAGACAGGAATTTGTGATTTTTGGCTCCCAGGAGATTCTAATCACATTCTTGCAATGATTTGGAAGGACTAATTAAGCTCAGCACATAGAGGAGGAATGGGGAGAGTTTGTTCTTGTCTGATGTGTGCACGTGTTCTTGTTCACAAGGTGCTTTGTTTTGCAGTGCTGGCTCTGTGGATTTCCCCTCTAATTTGGGGAGAAATCACCATTTTCATGCAAGCTTCAATGATATTTTTTTTAGTAGTTATTTGAACCTTAAAAAGAAAGGGCAGCTTTGAAGTGCAGGGGAAAATTCTGGGGGGGTATGGTGTGTGTGTATGTGATGTCAATCTCTCCATGAATTCTTCTTTGCACTTTCTGCAGCTGAGGACAGGAGAGAGGAGGCAAAATCACTAGGCACAAACCTAAGCCTCCACTAGAAACCGTCTTGTTTCTTCCTCCCAAATGCTGGAGCTTCCAAACTTTGTTGTAGTGCTGGTTTGCACATCTGAAGTAGGACTTTAACAGTGAAATGTGAGTGATGTGTCTTGGGGGGGGTTTAAACTCTGCAGATCTGTCAGGTTTTATCTGTAGTGATGAGCCGGTCACCTTGAGAGACACAACTGGTGGAATTTACAACCTGCAGGTTTTACAGGGATTTTATGTGAGCCTGCCACTACGTTATGACCATGCAGTGGATTGTGGTATATTTTTAGTCTAATGCTACCTTGGAAATAAATTGTAGTTTGCTTTCTTATTATTTCAGCTCAGTGAAACTTTTGGTCAGCTTTGTCTCCAGGGTATCAGTGGATGTGCTTCCTAAAATGAAAATGGAAGCAAAACTTGAGAGACCATGAACCAAAGTGGTTCTTTTATGCCTGACAGTTTGACAGTGACATGGCAAGTGGCATGGCCAAAGAAATCCTAGAATAGGGACTGTATCTCTTATTGCTGTTCTCATGATTTGGAGGGAGGGAGCAATAGAAGGGATATACCAAGTTTAGAGAGCAGGAGGGCTATTTTTTTTCCCTTGTGCTTTCTCCTCTCCTTTCCCATTTGGAAAATAATAAATAAATCAAGAACAAAAAAGTCTGTTTGCTTGCCTTTTTCCACATGCTTTGCCTGGCTTTTGAAGATACTGGAGGGTTGAAAAGCTGCTTAAAACAATGCCTGTTTCCAGCCCCTTTTCCCTATGGCATCTCTTGAGCCTGTGGACTTTCATTTAGAGGAGAGGAAAAAAAAAAATAAATTGTGTGAGCCATTGGCCGGTGCTGAATCACTGTGTGTTGGCCAGCTGCCAGCGTGCTGCGGGCGGTGGGGAAGTTGTATCCTGTGACAGTGATTCAAGCCCTGGCTATAGCAGGATGAGTTTGCTGTTGATAGCTAAGCTGACAAAACCTCCTGCAAAGGAGCAGACTCCCTCTGCAGGTGTAGACTGCCTCGACCAAAAGGGTTTTTGCTGTTGTAGCTGTGCCATGCTGAAGGTGCTGCTGTAGGTCCAGCTTCTCTGGTGTATCTCCCTGGCGTACACTCATGTTGGTACTGATGTGCCGTCTGTGGGCCAATTTAGGAAGCTGATCTGGCTGAAATTCAGCTTTTTAGGTGGATTTTTCAGCTTTCTGTGTGGTCTTCCACATGCCAGTCTTGGTGCCTGGGAGGAGGATCTGTTCTGGATGCTGTTCCTTAGCCTGCATCCGACCAACTGCTGAAAAGCATTGACTGACCTCCCCAAAACTGCCTGTGGCTTAGCGTTTGCATGCAGGTGATCAGCCAGGCTTTGAAGGAAGGTTTGTCATATATAAGGACAAGGTGCTTTAGTGGAAGGATCAAAATGGGAATAAAACTGTACAGAGGCTGCTCTTGGAAGAGCATGTTACCTAGACGAGAGTAGAGGCAGGGACTGCTTGCTCAACAGGGAGAAAGCCTGGTGGCACAAAGTGTCTGGTGTTCAGCAACGTGAATCCCAAGATCCCCAAATCATGCCTGGCGAAGTTTTCACAATCATTGCAGTATTGCAGGCGGTGTTACAAGTATGCGATAATCCCATTCCTCTTCTCCCACCCAGCAGTAGGAAGGCAATCCGTATTATACCAGCTAATTTTTTTCCCAAAGGTAATAGCTAACAACTTCACAGATCTTTTCATAAGAAGGGTTGAGAAGTGAATGACACAGCCCATAAAATACTTAGGACATTGTGTTCCTGCAACTGTCTATTTGCTTCACAATAAAAGCGACCATGTCTTTATCCAGTGTGAGGCTGTCTTTGGGTTTATCTGTGACAGCCTGTTGCTTTACAAACTACCAAAAAAGCAGAAGTTGTCTGTGGCATGACAGTGGCTTCCACGCTGCCTATGGCAGCAGCTGCTGCTAGCTTGGATCGTGTTAGGAACAAACTGGCTGGCTGTTTTATGTGCCCGTGAACTTTGTTCCTTATCTCTGTACTTAATGTTTAGTCATTGTCATGCAGTCATACTTTGCATTTTGGGGTTTTGCAGCTATGTCAGCTGGGGAAAAAACAACAAAAGAAAACCCAGGCTAGCAGATGTCATAAGGCATGCAAATGTGATTGCATCTTTTTTTATGTTTATTTTTTTGGGGAAGAGGTTAAAAGGGGAAGCTGCAGTTGGTTCAGCAGGACTGAGGATCAAAATTAGTCCTTCATAAGTGCTGTAAAGTAGCTTTTGATTCCTCTCTTTCACCTGCACTTCTGTATAGCTGTCCCAGGTACCCCCCATCCTCAAGTTACGGCCCACCCTGCTTAGCAGTAAGTCGGCCTGGCAGGCTGCTTGAAAAACCAACCTGACATTTTACTAGGTTAAAGTTTTACGTTGGAAGGTTTTTTGCCCACATGCTTTTCTGTCCCCTGCGTGTCAGAACTCATAAGGGCTGGCCAACAAGAGACAGTCCTCCCACTTGAGGAATTTCTTCCTGTGAAGAGTTTTATTTATTTATTTGCAACAGCACTTGAGTTCTAGTATGCAATGGTAAACTTGATCGAACAGGTTGTGCGTGTATCTTCCTCTCTTCCACCTCCTGATGCAAACCCCCTTGTTCTCAGCATGGGTAGTGGGTTGTGTGGATACCGAGGGACTTGCTGAGGAGAGTAATACAGAAATTCCTCGCCATATAAAATTTCTTGGGTCCTTGAAGGCTTACAGGCTCTGGTCTGGTGCTGACCAGACCTAGGCTGGCCTCTGCAGAGAGTAGGTGGGAGGAGAGCTCTGCAGCATTCCAGGTTCTGGGAAGGTTGTGTAGCTCAGGAGCAGTGCCAACGCTGAGCTGGCTCCATGCCTCAGCATGGCACTGCTCCAGCCCTAATAAACCCTTCTGGACTTCAGTTAACTTAATACAGAATCAACTTTGTTGTTTCTGTGTACGTGGCATAATTAATCTGTAATTCAGATAAACAATCCCTGGGTTATCTAGAGCTAAGCATGTACTAGGGGTTTCATGAGGTGCAGTCATGTTTCTAAGCTAGTGACTGTGCAGTATGGTCCCCTCTTGTCAGGCTTTGGAGTTGGATATTTTTTTAAGTCTTCCCTTTCCACCTCCCCCTTTTAATAGAGGAGTTAACATTTATTTAAATGTGTACTTTCAAGCTGGATGTCAGAAAGGCACCTTGAGCTGTTCCGTGGCTTCTGCTGCCCTTGAAACCTGAGTTTTCCTGTACATCTCTTGCCTCTGAAGCAAGCAATGCCTCTGTGGCAGCATCCCTTTTTCACTTTTCTCTTCTGCAACATCCATGTAAGCAGTTGTTTATCTTGTTTGCTTCTTTTCTTCACAACAGATGACATCTGGGGGGACTGAGAGCATTCTGATGGCCTGCAAGGCATACCGAGACCTGGCTTACGAGAGAGGCATCAAACAGCCAGAAATGTGAGCAACACTTCTGCGGCTTGGTTTTCGCTTTGGGAGCTTTGTGGGACTTACTGTTCCTCTGAGTGGAGGTGGCTGTTAGACCCCAATATTCCTTCCTTTGGCTCATTGCCACCTCCTCCTTGTCTGTCTGCATCTGAAGGAGAGAAACCCGGGTCGAAAGAAGCGGTGCAAAAGCCCAGGAACCTTTAAGCAGCTTGGGGGCCATGGTGTCGCTGGGGGGCTGTGGTAGCTATGCTGTGCAGATGTTTTTTGGCAATACCTGTGTGCTGCTCTAGGCAGAGCCTGCTCACATCCACTTTGGGCCCCTCTCGAGCAGAGATTGTCAGGCTCTTTGAAGTGTTTAAGGGTTTTGATTTATTCGGATCAAAGAGGGTTTAGCCTGAAAACTCTGGGACTAAAGTTGGAGCTGAAATGAGGAATTGTGCAAATCATTACACTGCTAATAGAGGATTTACTCTCTCTAATGTGCTGCTTCTTTCTGGACGTTGCGTCAAAAATGTTTCTCTGGTTAATTGCTTACTGGGGGAAAATGTAAAGAGAGATGAAACACTGTGGTGTTCATCTTTGGCTGAATTCCTGCGGTGCTTTTCTTCCCTCTCTAACATTTTTGCATGCTGTTAAAGGCCCTGATAAAGATATGATGCCTCAGAAAATAAGATTAATTAAGGCTGTTCAGCCACTGCCATTTGAGATGGGAGACAACAAGTGCTATGTTCATTTGGTGTATTTATGCTGCTCCTTCCCTTTGGCGTCGTCTCATACACCCCTCTCAAGGAGGGTGGTTGGTTGGAGAGGGTATAATATCATTTGATACAACAAGAAATTAGCTTTTTTGGGAATTCTGGTGCCTGGTTCACAGAAGACCACGCATTGGAATAAAATTACTTTTAACAGGTTTTCTCTGGGTTGTTCAAGATTCAGTGTCTGTCACTGTCGTTCAGAACAGCACTCAGCATCTCGCCTGTCCCAGAGAGCATTTTTCCCAATGTTTTTCTTTTTTTGGTCTGTATGATTTTTGGCCAGTTGAAACATGCTGAAACATGAAACATGACCTGTCTGTCACACAACGTATATCTGCAAGTTCAATTTTTTTTTTTCTCTTTCCTCCTGTTTGCGGTAAGGCTTAGATGCTGCCTGGGTTGACATATGCAATCTGTTACTTTTCTAGGTTGGTCCCAGTGAGTGCTCATGCGGCGTTTGACAAGGCAGCACACTACTTTGGACTGAAGTTGATTCACATACCGTTGACCAAGGCTATGGAAGTGGATGTTCAGGTATCGCTTTAGGCAGTGCAGCACTCCTTCTGTGGGAAATTAGCATTGTACAGCAAATAGCAAGAAATCTACCTATCCAGGTGGCAAGTCAGTGGGTAGAGAGGGATGAATGCTTCCTGGAAATAAGGAAAAATGGCATGAGTAAGTGTCTGTCACTGCAGATAAGATTTTATTTGAAATAATTGGATGTAAATCATCCTTTTTTCCGGTGTGATTAATTTATAATCAAATAACTTGCGTATTTCAGAAATAGCCCTGGATTTCAGATGAGGGCAAACAGAAATGTTTTTTCAAGTGGATGAGTTAAATTACTCCGTTGATGTCTGCTGATGCTTGTAGCTCATTGCTTGGCTTTCTGTAGGCTTTTGTGTGTTGGTTTCTAAGACCAGGTGCTGCATGTTTTCACTCTTTATCTTTTTTGGCAGGGTGGCTCTTGGTAAATGGAATGTGAGCATCTTCTCTCTTTAAATCTTCAGGCAATGAGGAGAGCTATTTCGAAGAACACAGCCGTGTTGGTCTGTTCTGCTCCCCAGTTCCCGCATGGAATTATGGACCCGATTGAAGAGGTGGCAAAGGTAGAGTGCCCCTGGGACTTCTGGGTGCTGTAGCAAGAAAACCAGCATGTCCTTCCATACAAGAAGAGCAGATGGGTTCCAGGATGCCAACCAGTGTATCTGGTGGGAGGAGCAGACTGGTTGGGAGGGTATTACTGCCTTTAAATCGGGTATTAACCAACAGCAGGGTATGTATGACACGGTTTGGAAGTGAGGAGGGATACGGGACTATTTTCTTGCACTCTAACTGCTGTGAAAAGGTGGGCTTACCAGAAGTACTTCTGGGCATTGTCATAAAGCTGTTTGTGTGGGGCTGTGTTTTGGACGTGAGCTGGCGCATGCAGCATGTCACAGCGAGGCAAAGTGGCAAGCCTTTTGCATCTGCTTTGTCTCTGAACTCTCAAGTCTGTGCCATAAACTGCTGTAACTGAAGGTATGTATAGTGCATGTGACTTTGAGCTCTGCTGCATCTGCTGTGAGACCAACCAGAAGGATGTTTTTTTGATATCTGAGAGGAAACAACAGCAAAATAGTCCACCTGGTAAAAAGGCTTTGATTTAGGACTTACTGTTTGTAGCAAGCTTGGTGCAGAAGTTGGAGGAATGTGTGGAGGGAGTAGGAGTCAAAGGGCTGGGATCTTATTTTTCAAACGTGCCTCTTGATTCTTCTCTCCATGCTCCAGTTAGTTATGTTGTATGTAACCAGCCAAGGCCTCTGACTTTTTCATTTGGCTCACACCCTCATGCTTCACTGCAAATACTTTTCAGATCCCTTTGTCACATCTCTGGCAAATACAGCAAACTGCCAAAATCCAATGTTGTTTTACTTCTTCCTTGCAATCTTCAGATAGGTGAAAGGTGGGAGAAAGTGTCCCACCAGTAGCCAGCCCTTTCAGATCTCCTATCCTCAACTGCTTGAGAGCAGCATGATGTTCCAAAAGGGTCCAGGCAACATTTAATTCTGAAATGCAGTGTACCTTCTGGTGACGGGAGTTTGGGTGCTGTGACAATATCGTTTTCTTGCCTGATTGCATGTTACTCACCAGAATCTCTTGTTCACACACAGCTTGCGGTGAAGTACAAAATCCCCTTCCATGTTGACGCCTGCCTGGGTGGCTTTCTTATTGCCTTCATGGACAAGGCAGGGTTCCCTCTAAAGCGTGCGTTTGACTTCCGTGTAGAAGGTGTGACCAGCATTTCTGCTGATACCCACAAGGTAAGAAGTGGGGAGAAAATTCTTCCAATGCTTTCATTTTTGGGGAGCAATTCCTGGTGCCATCTCTGCCTTCAGGCATTTCTGCTCTGCGATGCGGGCAAGTGCTAAAGTGCAGGGGTAAGGGCTCCCCTGTTCAGATGCTTTGTGCAATGCGCCAAAGTACGGAAAAATGGGATCTTGGTGACGGCATGCAGTGAGTGTTTGAATGTGTTCCTGTGCCTTCCTGCTGCTTTTCAATGCTCTCTGTGCCCCTTGCAGTATGGCTACGCTCCCAAGGGCTCCTCGGTGGTGCTGTACAGCGACAAGAAGTATAGGAGCTACCAGTTCTTTATAGCACCCGACTGGCAAGGGGGCATATACGCCTCCCCCTCTGTGGCAGGCTCCAGGCCTGGTGGAATCATAGCTGCGTGCTGGGCAACTCTGATGCACGTAGGGGAATCAGGCTACGTTGAGGCTACGAAGAGGATCATTAAAACGGCTCGTTTCCTCGAATCGGAGTACGTGTGTGCACCAGCGTTTTGATCACGCTCTTTAACCCTGTTCTGGACTCCTTCTCCCAAACTGCTCTTGTTTCTCTTGCAACTTCTCACCCCCACACACCCCGGGAGAAGCTATGGCATGTTACCTGCTGGGTGCGAATCCACTGGGCAGTTATGGGAGAAGATGCTTGGTTTATGCCTGAGTTGCTTTCCTGTGCCAGATAGCTGAGAGGCGCAGAGAGGAGGAGTGCAGGCATCTTTCTTTAGCTGACTTTGCTTTGAGAGTTTCTTCTGCCTCAGCCATGGCTGAGGGGGAATCTGGAAGGACTTACTGAAGATGATGAAAGAAGGGTTATACCCTCTCTTGTTGGGGTGCTTGAGTTGCTCTGTGAGCATCATGATAAGCTGATCTTCTCTGCTACTGTCTTCCTGTGCCTCTCTGTCCTCCCTCTTTCCCTTTTCTTCCTGAGTGTCCTTGACTTTTGGGCCTCTAATGACCTGAGTCCTCTTGCAAGTCCCAATGGCCTGGGCTGATTGCGTCATTTTTTTGGTAGGGATGTGCTGTCATCTGTTCCCTTCTGTAGATTTTCCTTTAAGGCTCTAGACAGATGGACAGAATGTCTGGCCCCTGTAACCCTGGTCAGTCACTTCTTTTCTCTTTTTTTCTTTTTAAGGTTAAGAAAAATTGACAGTATCTTCATTTTTGGGAAACCTGAGGTGTCTGTCCTCTCCATCGGTTCGGACACTTTCGACATTTATCGATTATCTAATTTCTTAGCTGCAAAAGGATGGAACTTAAACGTCCTACAGTTCCCATCAAGGTGAGTTTGTGGAGACCAGGGGAGTGATGTGAATAGCCAGGGTATACCAGATAGTTGTCTTCAGGCCACGTAACTCTCTCGATTTGCTGAGTGGTGTTGTCCATATCTGATAAATTGTATGTAGACTTTTCCGCTGCAGAGAAGGAATTACTTTTGTAGTTGCTGATACATAGCAGTCACTGCAGTGAGGATAAGGCAATAGGAATTTTAATGAGCCTGGCAGAGGTCATATCTGAGGCTCCCTTTCTACTTAGAATTGTCTACTTGTTTAATACAAGTAGAAAAATATAAATAGCCGGGGCTTTATCTTGTGTTAGTTAACTGAGGATTTGTAGACTTACTTATTTATTTTTAGTATCTTGCTGCCCACTGAAGATGAAGGTAACTGAAAGAACAGTGAAGGGTTGATAATTTTCAGTGATCTTTCCAGCCTGGTGTAAAATGAATGTTTCTCAGTTTCCTTGATTGGGTAGTTGTTTTTCTGTGGGTGAAAGGGGCAAATGCTCTTGGATGTAGCTGCACTGAAAAAATTTTGGACTTGCAGTTAGCATGAAGCAAAGTCTAGAGAAGCCTGAATTGATAGCTCAGAGGTGCCCTGCTCCTGCTGGTGGATGCTAATTTCCACCCTGTGCATGGCTGATGGCTTATCTGAGCTGGAGAGGAGGGGGAAGGAAATGATGGCAAGGATCACTGGGCTTGCAGGCAGCTGCACTTTTCTCACCAGAGGTACCTGGAATGAAGTGAGAAAATTATAGGCCTTTGACTGTGTACAGTGAAGTCAGGAAGGAAGGAGGAGTTGCCATTTTGCAAAAGAAGAGCTGAACTCTCCTCAGCTTGGTTCTAGCAAGTATTTTGCAGGGATTGCCTTTAAGTGGAAGGGAGTGGATCGTCTTCTCCTGTTATACTGCTGAAATGCTATTTTAAGATACATGGTTGTCACTGGCCAGGGAAGGACTAAATAGCTGTCAGTTGCTCAGAAAACGTGGAGCTGAGATGGTTAATCTCCTCCCCTCTCCCCTGCCTGCCCAGCATTCATCTCTGCATTACACAGTTGCACACGAAGTCTGGTGTCGCTGAACAGTTCCTGAAAGATGTCAAAGACAGCATTGAGGAGATCATGAAGGACCCTAAGGCCAAGACCACAGGCATGGTAAGGAAGCCAGCATATAGTGAGGGTGTGTTTGGGCTGAGCGTGTTTCTCTGATGGCATTAACATTCCTATGTGATGACCTTCTCTTCTCTGCTTAGGGAGCCATCTATGGAATGGCCCAGTCCGTCCCAGACAGGAGCTTGGTAGCAGAGATTTCTCAGGCGTACTTGGACGGCCTCTACAGCACAGATGTTCCTTGCAGTGAAAAGCACATGAACGGCTCTCCTGGCCACCACTGACTGCAGCGCAACAATCGGTGCCTTGCCAACTAGGACTGGGGTGGTTGTAAAGGTTTCCTAGGGGAAGAGATTGCAATAAGCCTTTGTTCCTACAATTGCAGGTCTGATGGCTGCTTGATCTTGAAAACTTCCTTCCCCATCTTAGTCTGTTCTGATATCTGCATTACTTTCATGCCCAACTTTAGTTTTAGGGCTTTTCTTCCCTTCCCCCTGTCTATTTTCATCCTGACTATTGATGGTGAATTGAATGTCCATTCCACAACTCCAAATTCCTCAGGTATTCTGTGTGTCGCTTCATTCCTTGCTGTTTCTTCTCCTCAGACCTGGTATTCAGCCGGTGTCCAGCCAAGTGTTAGATTTGAGTTCTCATATTGTGTTCCAAAGCTTCAATCTTCCCAGAAGTTGAAGGTAGAAAATAAATTGAATATTTTGTTTTCTTTTGAGTATTCCTCCAAGCTGCTGCATTTAACAGACTGTGCTGGGAGCCTTGTATCTGTGTAATGCAGAGCCGATAAATTGGCAAAGGAAAGATGGTCATGTACTCTCTTTGAAATCCCCTATGGAGATCTCAGTGAGACTGCAATCAATATCTACTGAGAGGGGGGAAAAAAAAAACCAACCCAATGCAAAATCCTTTTCTGGATTCTCTTGGTTTGAGTAACAGCAGAAATAGAAACCAAGCGAGCGGTGTAGGGAGAGGAGCTGGATGGTACTGAAAATCCTAGGTACGTAGTAGCTGTTTTGCTTCCCTGCCTCTTGTAGGAGACGTGCATTCACCACCTAGAGTGCTTGTTGTACCTTGCACAATTCTGGAGGGATGTGCAAAACAGTGATTTCACTGTTCCTAACTTGAAGGTTTTGCACTATCTCACAATGCTGTAGTAGAGTCAGGCCCCGGCGGGTGTCGCGGCTAGGGACTTCACGTGCAAACGGGTGGCGCCAAAGCTGACCTTTTTTTACCGTGATCTTTTAGTATAAAAAGGTGACTTTTGTAATAGTAATCATCTCTGCTCTTTGCACTGATTTTTTTTTTTTAAGGCACATTCTCAAAAGGGCATTCACCATTGTGCCTTGATGCTTCTCTGGCTTTGTTTTTTTTTGTGAGACGCCAGGGAGGGTTCAGCTGTTGACTGCAGCATTTGCTGTGGTTGTTTCCTTATGGTACTATACTAAAAAAAACCTCAAAGGCAGACTGGCCTCAGAGAAAGTACGCTTGCCTATAAGGTAGAATAATAGTTGTATTGAGCCAAGTCCCTTCACAGTATTACAAAGATGCTGGTATAACTGAGAGGTAGATGATAGGATGCAGCAAGTTGGAGGTATTCAAGCCTTGGGCACGTGGCTCACCCTTCCTATATTTCTTTGCTGTTTTTACAGTGAGAGAGTTTCCCAGTGCAACTTGTTGAGGCAGTCGTGACCTTAAAAACAAGCTAGAATCTCTCGAGTTATTAAACAGTGGTGGAGTTGCTCCTGCAGGGCTTTCCCAGGTGTTCCCTCCTATATTTCTTTGCTGTTTTTACAGTGAGAGAGTTTCCCAGTGCAACTTGTTGAGGCAGTTGTGACCTTAAAAACAAGCTAGAATCTCTCGAGTTATTAAACAGTGGTGGAGTTGCTCCTGCAGGGCTTTCCCAGGTGTTCCCTCTCAGCTTTTTCCATGCTCCTGAGAGTTTCCCGGGCAGAGTTCAACACTTGGGAGAAGACTTCTTCGTGCCACATCTGCAGTGTCTTGTGCAGGGCATCTGAAGGCATGTGTGTGTCTGCTGTAGTGGGCTTGTTTTAGCCCGAACCTGACCCTCCCTGGCTTAACGCAGCCGAAGCACACACTTGCACAATAATTATACCGGGTGAGAAGGCTTCTTACAGCCACTGCTCGCACCATGGTAGGCTTGGGCCCGGGTGATTGCAGGAAGAATACTTGCTTTTTAACAGGTTTGTTCTCAGTGCTAGGAGACAAAAGTATTTTGGCCATCTGCCCTTAAATTGATGACTTTATGCATGTCTCTGAGCCCTTTTGAAAACATTGCATTTGAATTGCCTGATGGTCTCTTGATGATGTTACCAGCTCGGCAGTCAGCATTTATGTTGGACCTATTTATTCTGTTAATGTCTTGCCAATGTGACCATTACTGCATCTCTGAGTTGGCTGTACTTTGTGGACAGTCTTAAGTGTCTGGCTACTGTGATGGTTCTCTTTTGAACCGAGATTTAAAAAACAAAACAAAAAAGGGAGGTACTCTTTTTGTTTCTGCTTTAAAAGAAAAGGGGGGATGGATTGGGGTGGGGTTAAAGAGAGAGAATCTCCCTCCTCTTCCCCGGTTGCCTTCTCCTCTGAGGGAGGAGGTGAATCTAACAGATCAGTGCTTCATTTCATATTTTTGGATGTATTTGAAGATGTTATTTGTAAGTCAATGTATTCTGTTCTGGGTTTCACTTACTATTAATATTTGTGGGTTTAATTATTTTATGTGTATTTGTTCTATACTGTAAATGTAATCTTCTGGTCAGGAGTAGGCCACTGTAATTTACCGGTGTGTAGTCTTTATTCATCCTTGTCATCTAACATGTAATCTGCAACTCCTTTATCATGCCAAATGGTCTTAGGAGAATGGTGCGATTTAACAGGCTGTATAATTATTTAATAGACAAAGAATTTTATGGACTGGATTATGATCTGAAACTGGATGGTACTTTAGACCTGGAGGGATCTTTGCCACTAATTCCTGCAAGATTTCTGTCTGTCAGGTTTTCCAAGAGAGATGCTAAATTTGATGCTTGTACAAAGTACTCCCAAGGGATTTGCATGCTCTTAGGTACTAGCCTGAAGAATATCCGATGGGACGGACCAAGAAGAGATGTGTTTCTTCACGCCATGGATTTCATCTGCACTTTTCTGATGACTTGGGGGAAGAGGGAGTGGAAGGGTTGCGTACAACACAATAATATCTTGCCCAATAAATACACATATTGACTTTTTAATGAACAAATGGGGACGAGTTTGTATGATGGCAGTATTCTGTATTCCTCTGATTTGCCACTGTAAGACTGTAGGCTGAAGTAGCTGAAGAGATGGTGAAAATGGGCCTAGTTTGTATTAAAATGGTTCATTTGGCTATCTGGGCTCACTGAACTCTTATTTTTCTGTTTTAGTGGTCATTTGAATGAACGGGGACCTATTGCTCCTGGTCTTTGCTCATGCACAGCCTAGTATGTGGTGGGGAGAGTGGTTTCTGAATCTCACTAACTGTTCTGTGAAGATAAAGGTGGTGTCTGTGGCTACATCTTGTGTGTCATGTTCAAGGATGCTGTAAATTGTTATTTAAGAGCTATGGATTTTCTCTTAATGCTGTATAGAACTTAAAAGGGTTAAAAAGAAAAAAAAAAAAGACCTGAACTGGGTGTTTGTAGTGTTTCTCCCAGACTGTTTTGCTGAAAGCAACTACTGTTGGTTTCACGGCAAATTATTCCTGTTGTACCGAAAACGCAGCAATTTGGCTGCAGGCTCCCTGAATGCTGAGATCATTCTGTTACTGAAGGGAAGATCTTACACCAGCAGATCCACCTACAGCCCCTTTTGGGAGGTATCCCACTGTCAGAAGCCCCTAGCCCACTGCTTGCTCTGCTTTTGGTTGTGCCTTCCCTGTGTTCGTGCCTTGGCTGTGGTATGTTTCTGATTTGAGCACAAGCTTAGTTTTTTTTATCTAATCTGCTCTGGCTTTGATAATCTCATTCTCTTTCAGACCCCGTTCACTTTGAGGTGCAGGCCTGCGAAGGCACGTGCCATTTCTCTGCGTTGCATCGTCAGGAAGCTTTTCCATGGTAGAATCACCTTCTTAGAGCAATCAGTACCTGCCTTGGGAAAACCTGGTGGTGTAATTTTGACAGTGAGACGTCCTTTCAAACTGACATCAGGTTAACCAAGACCTTTATTGTAAACATTTTCAGTTGGTATCCTGCTCAAGGGTGGTTACGATAAGGGGCGAGATCACGTGCCTGCTTATAATACTGCTAGGGAGAGGCTACAGGAATAACCAAATTGCACATCACAGTTGCTGGTATGTTAGAAACCAGAGGGTTCAGGTACCATGTTTTAGGTGGAAAGCGTGTAGGGTAAAAAGCAGTAACACAGTGGCTGGATGGGGTCAGGCTGGGAGGATTTACCAGTGCAATTGTGTAACATGACTCCTGGTAAATGGGCATGGCTGCTGAAAGGCCGAGAGGCTCAGCGGTTTGTGGGCTGGTAGTGTGAAGGGTTTTAAGAATGGAGACGGCAAGATCAGAGATGGGTATCTGCACGGTGCGCAAGAAGTGCCTCCATCCATCCATGGCGGGGAGTTTGGCATGGCGTTAGGCAGTCTGGATCCAGGAACTGGCTTGGAGGGGGGAGAGGGCTCTAGGTGCAGCCATCCAGCGAGATGTGGGTTGTGGCAGCGGCAGAGGTGATTTTTGGCTTCACGTGTGTGTCTCTAGTCAGGAGAGAGAAGCTGCAACCTGCTCGATGAAGCCGGCCAAGTTGATGTCTCGCTCCGATAAGCCTCCGCACTCGTGGGTGCTCAAGGTGATGTGAACCTAAACCAGACAGACAGATGGACTAAGTGTTGCTGGCAGAAAGAGCAGGAGCAGTTTCCCCCAGTGCTGCAGCTGTTTCGCATCTGATGAGGCAGGTAGCACTATTGCTTTGTCCAGACTTGTTAGGAAAATTTCACGGGGTGGGAGAGGTGGTCTGGCATTTTGCCTGGTTTTCTCCTTTCTACAGCTCCTCCTGGCCACAAGCTGTCACTGCCACCCCTGCCTTGTTCACAGCACCCAGCTGTGCCCACTTTTCAACCCTCTCTTTCTCCAGAAGCTTTTCCCCTTGCTGCTACTTCTGATACTGATATAAAAAAGCGACCCTGGTGCTGGCCTACTGGTAGCTACTGCTCAGCTAGACAGGTAAAAAAAAGGGAGGAAAGGATCTGTAGGTGATAGCTGTGGGCTGGCTGTGATATGCCGAGGGAATGGCATCTGAGGAAGGGCGTCAGGGTCATCAGATCAGGGGTCCTGCTGATCTGAACAGCGCTTGCTGTTGCTGGTTTATGCCTCACAAAAGGGATGTGTTTCCCTGAAGAGCTCAGGTTGCCCCCCTCTTTCTTACCTTATTGTACACGTTGAACCATTCGGGGTGGTGATCCAGTTTTTCTGCCTGTAGAGCCACTCTGGTCATGAAGCCAAAGGCCTGCGCAGTGGAATAAGGAGAAAAGTTAGCTCTGAACTGCTTACCCTGTGATATATTGTTTTTAATCTCCTTGCTATTCATTTTACACCACATGTTTCTAGATAGCCCAACCAAATGCAGGGCCTAGGATGTTCTGTATCTTTGTTGGGGCTTTCTATGGGCTCTTTTTGGGGAGCTTTTCCCAGACAAACCGTGTGCTGGGTTGAGCACTTTGGTGTTGTGGGCAGGTTATCTTGCTCAGCCATTACATTTCAGGAAGAAACACGGAGGGGTTTCTTTGGCTGAGCCTTGCAGGTGGGACTCTTTGCTCTGCGGACCAGGTCTCCCACATTGTAAAGCTCTGCGCCACTGATGCTCATACCCGGTTGAAGTCCTTGAAGTGGAACTCTTTGAAGATGGCGTCTCTGCCTTCCACCTCGTTCCACCCCACGGCTCTCAGGTTCGGCAGCAGCCGCTCCCTCTCCTCTGCGCTCAGCCTGTGGGCTTTTCCTGCCTGACACCGCGGGAAGGAAAGGGAAGAGGAAGCAGATCAGCGTGGCAGAGGTAGGATGAAGCAGATGCTCAAAGCAGCGAGGTGTCCCGTGGGTCATGGAGTCCACGGAGGTGGCTGTGGACTGGGTGGGAGGGTTAGAGTGTGTCCAGACCTGAACTGGGGGGTGTTGGTGATAGGGGGTATCACTGCTGTCCTCTGTTCCCTGCCCTGGGATACATCCTGTGTCTACCTAGGTCAGGTGAAGTCCAGCTTATCACTTTTGTCCTCTGACATCCAACACCTTCTGCTTTACTGGTGGTTATACATTATTTGTTATAACCTGAGGTAGTAAGAAATGATGGCTGTGTGAGGTTAAGCTCCTAAATACATTACATGTAATTTTCTGGAAAAAAAAACCCCAACCCTGAAACTCTGTGATAGCTTCTAGAATTGAGAATTGCTTGCTTTTGAGGTTTGAGAAATACCTTGCCGAAGCGGGAGGGCTTTTTTTGCAGGTCGTCTGCACTGGAAACCTGCTTTGGAGGAGAAAGAAGTGTGAATCAGAGAGATGACTCACGCTAAATTGGAGTTAAACTCCATGTAACATAAGGGAGATTGAAAAGGAAAAGGAGTTTAAGAGGCTGTTTCTGTCTGAGTAACAAAGGGCGGAGGGAGGGATTGTGATTTAGCATTGTCTTCCCCTCTTGGGCAGAGCTGCTGTTGTTTGTTTAAGGGGAAAAGGTGAAGGAAAAAAAAGCTTCTTGGCTTTAGGGAGCGAATATGGGCAAAGATGAAATTAAAATGGAGTTCTTGGGGATGGGGGCTACCTGAGCCAGCGTGTTTTCTGGCTCAGCAGGGCAGGCAGGACTGAGTGCAGAAAGGGGTATTGCTCTGTCTGAAAGGTTATGTTCTTGGCAATTGAAATTCTTTCCTAGTGGGTGATCTGATCTTTCGAGTTGGTGAGGATGGTTGTTCCTCTGTGGCAAAGACCGACATCTCTTTGCAATTTGTCTTCCTTTATATGCTGTAGAGCAAAGTGTGGCAAGTTAGATAGGAGTCGCAACAGCCACAGCCCCCTGTTTCTTGTGGGTGTTTGCTCAGCTGCCCGAGATGCTGCTACTGAGCATCGATGCCCAAGCGAAGCGTCTCAAGGGGCTGCTGGCCACAGAAGGCAAATCCACCTTTCCTACAGTTCCCCAGCTTATAGGCTGTACGAGCCCAAAGAGGCAGCCACGGAGCTGATGTCTTTGTAGGTTCTTCTTTGGCTTCGTGTGTTTTGAGGAAGACTGGAAAGCTTTATGCCCTGAGGGTGGTAAAACACTGGAACAGGTTGCCCAGAGAGGTAGTGGAGTGTCCCCATCCCTGGAAACATTCAAGGCCAGGTTGGATGGGGCTCTGAGCAACCTGATCTAGTTAGCGGTGTCCCTGCTCCCTGCAGGGGGCTTGGACTAGATGACCTCTAGGGGTCCCTTCCAACCCAAAACATTCTAGGATTCTATTCCCACGTTACTTGGTGTGCTAAGCCATCGGGCTGCGTGGGTGCCTATGTGTCAGTGTAGCATGATCCTTATGCTTGGAAAAAGCTGTCGGCTGCAGAGCGCTTTGGGAAATGGAGGGTGCCAAGGTGCATGCTGAACCTCAGCTCGGGGTGGCTGGGCATGGGATGGTTCCCATCCCCCTGGCATCGCGGCTGCACGCTCTCCCTCTTGCATGCTGTTTGGGGAAAGCCTTCCTCACCTGTGCATGCTCTGGCCTCGCTGCTAGTGTCCAAACCACCCCTGTCACCCTTCAGTTTGTGTGGTGTTTTGGATAGTCCCCTGCCAGCTCCGGCTCCATCACCTTCTCCTCCTCCCAGCTAATGTCAACCCCGTCCCTTCCTGAGCTCTGGGTTTGGAGGGAAGGTGGTGAGTAAACACAGCTCAGCGCAATAAACCCTCGGCTGTTGCCCTTCGGCGCCTGACGGTGTGATAAGCTGGTGCGGGTAGCTTAGCAACTGGATAACGTGGGGACGGAGGCTGGCTCTGCATGGGGCCGCTGGCAGGGGGGCACCCATGGGGGCTTCCCTGGGGGACTCTGATGGGAGTGGCATAGGGGCTGTGTTGGGTTTTGGGACTGGGGGCTGAAAGCTCCTGCTCGTGTATCGGTGCTAAAGAGAGGAAAGGCTGCGTAATGGCAGAGCTGTTGCTTGCCTGGAGCAGGGGGGTACGGACACAGGACTGGGTGCTGAGCCAGCCGCCTCCAGGCAGAGCAAGAAACCAGGCTTGCTTGGAAAGGGATGTGGCGTAATTGTTCTCTGAACCCTTTTCTGCATTGTGACTACATGGAAGGATGGGGCCCCCGGGGCTTTTTCCAGGCCCAGCTCCTCTCCAAGAGCCTGGCACCAGTGGGAGGCTTGGCCAGGCTGAGGTTTGGCCAATGGACCACACCAAAGCCGGCTCCTCCGGCTGCGTCTTGTGGTGGCAGACCCTCTGCCTGGAGCACCCTCCACCCTGCTCCCTTCCCCTGCCTTCCTTCTCCACCCCAGCACGCTGGCTTTGTCAGTATATGGCACGTTAATGCTTTCATGTGTGCTTACTCCTTTAAAACACACTCTTCTCATTAGGGAAATTTAATTATTTTGTTTTCTTTCGCTGGCTCTCAACTGCCAAGACATTGGGATTTATTTTTTTTTTTTTGCTAGCAGGAAACCAAGTAGATGCATTGTGCAACAGAGGGAAAGGAACCAGCATGGGAAACTGGGAGAGCATTGGGCTTTCTGGAGATCAAACAACCCTCTCTGCTCAAACTAACATCTTCCCTTTTAAGGGTGACTTGTCACCTAGGAGAAGGTAAAGGGGACAGCCCTGGGGCGTGCAGGACCTGCAGGCGGGGCTGGAGCAAGGTACGCCACAAGGCCCATAGTCTTTTGCTCCTGTCTCCTCTGCTGCTGTGAAAAAGCTGATTTCCAGCTGGCTGGGGTGGGTTGCATGGGCCATGCAGACGGAGCACGCGTGGGGGCCATACTTGCCACGCAGAATTTGAGTGGGGGTCACACTGGCAGTGCAGCCTCGCTGACGGACCCTTTCCCTCCCCCTTGCAGGGGAACTGAGCCTGGAGAGCGCTGGCTTTGGTAATTCAGCAGCAGCCGGCGGAGCTCCCTGCGTTACTTATTAACCACAGCGCAGAGCTCTGCTCCTTTCTCCCTTTCCTCCTGCCTTTTCTCAGAGGCCGGAGCTGACGCTGAAACCTTCCTGCCCTGTCCTTTGCCGCCGCCTGTAAAGCAACCGCCGGATTTCCCAGCAGTGACTTACCATCGCCCGCGCGTCTCCGTGGCCTCCGTCCCCGGTCCCCGCTGGCTGGTGCACGCCGTACCGGAGCCCCGTGGAGCTGTAGCTTGTCCGGGGTGCTGGGAGGCGTGGCGAGGGGGCCGGGTCCACCCACGGTGAAACCACTGTCCGCGCCTTTCCCAATGCTGCCTGGCAGCGGCCACTCGCCTGCTGGGCCCTGCGGGGCCCTGGGGCTTGGGGGATGCTAAAAGAGGGTCTCTTTGAACCCCTGTGTGCTGAAGGGGTGATGTGTTCACCTCACAACCCACCTGCCTGTAGGCTTGCTTTTTTAACCTGTTGCACAAGCAAAAGGCAGAAGCGGGATGGAGAGGGGCAGCTAAAGCCGGTACCGCTGGGTGCTGCTGGCCACACGTGTGATGAATGTGAGAGTCATCCTGGGGGAGCACACGTGTGCCTCCCAGCCCTTTGAGCTCTGTGCAGGGATAATCACGAGCCCAGGGCTGCATTGTCTGGGGACAGCCTGGATTATCTTGCAGCACGTGGACCGAGAGACAGGGTAATGGGGGGGAGTGTGTGCGGCACAACGCTTCTGAGCATTTTTAAGGTGTTTTCTCCCGTTGCCGAGGGAACCGTGTCTGCACGGATGCCGCGTGCTGCTCTCCGGCGTGTTTTTGCTCTCCAGGCCTGCCGGATTTGTGCCTGTGTCCTGCAGCTTGTCGTCTGCTAAACCCACTTGCGCGATGGGCAATTTTCCAGCGCCGACAACAATTTTGTGCCATGCTGATGTATGTAGTAGACAGAAATACAGCACCCTGCTATACCTGCATGGCTTGCTTTTACCCTTGAAGCAACCGATTCTGGAAATTTTTTAATATAGTGTGACATACATCCCTTGTATGCATGTTTTGTTTTCTACAGGTAGGGTTTGTGAGTGCCACAGAGGTGATTTGTTTCTCCAGCAGGCAAGTTAGAGGGAAGCAAATTCTTCCTTTCCTTTTTTTTGCCCTCTATAGATTTGCTTGCCAGGGTAATGAAAAGGAAAAATGAGTGTCTTTTCTGTCCTGGGAGACCCTGAGTGTCTGTTTGGGGAAGAAAAGACTTGGAGAGCAGCGCAGCACTTGAGAAGAAAATAATTGTGTGCAGATATGAAGCTGGGAGCTTTGATATGGATGAGAAGTGGAGGGGATGCTGTATGGTTTCCGGCAATGAAATTGGGAGATGGGATTGTTTGTAAGGTGGGGAAAGGCCAGCAGAATATTTTTGTGGTGTAAAGTTGAATTGGACTGGCAGGCTCGCCAGCACAGCCCAGCAGAAGCACCCCTGTAAACACTGGCCTAAGCAGGAGGTAAAGGTATTGCTGTGAAGTTGAGGGTGGAGATACAGGTGCTGCAGAGAACAGCTATGTTCCAGGGATCTCAGTTGGGGTTTTCTCGAGGAAACAGTTTTGATGCTGGCTTGTCAGGGCCTCCAATGCCTCTTGGCTAGGTGACGGTGCCTCTGTTGGCCCCCCTCTTGATGGTGGAGATTGGGGAGGAAGCAAATACCCCACCTTTCATGGTACCCCACTTTCCCTCTGTTGGATTTTATCCCAGCACAGCTGGGAGCTGATCCTATTTACCTTGCCAATACGTGTGCTGCCAGTACAGAGCAACTGATAGACACCTCAGCTCATTAGAGGTGAGAATTTCTGTGGTTGGAGAACATCAGGAGAAAAACCATTAATTATACTGTGTCTGCTGATTACCCAGCTCCTTTGTAATGGCATTTTCTCTCCTAGGTTATAAATCAAGCCTTAACTGCCAACCTTATGTATGAGAGAGCTCTTGCAGAGGGATGTGCTTTTGCTGAAAAGTATCAACAGGGCAGTTGTGATTTTCCTCAGTCTATGGCGTGAAGTTGTGGCCGGGGGATGCTTTGGCTGACTCTGACTCCTGAACCCCTAAGTGCATGAAAGTGTCCCTCTGCACAGCTTTAATTTCTCTTTTTGAGATGGGACTCTTTAGATATGCTTTTAATGATTAACTGAGTGATGTTGGGCAAGGTGTTTGCTCGGAGCAGTTTGCAAGCAGCCTGCTTGTTTAACAGCAACAGATTTTTCTTTTTTTTTCCTCCCTTGTTATCTAGTTTAGAGCTGTGCTGCTTTGTGTTAGGTCAATGGCAGCTAAACCCACATGTGTGCATTGCTTCTGCGTATTTAGAGGGAGCTCTCATGTCACTCGCCTATTATTATTATCTTTATTTTGCCAATACTTTTTTAAACAAAATATACCTGACCCTGAAAGCTGCTTTGGTTGAGATCCATATACTGTCTCCCATCTCAAGATTTGCTTTTTGAATTCCCCCTCCCCTTTCTCATTTCATGTTCCCCGAAACATTTTCCTGGTCCCTTTGAGGGAAGAGGGGTGCTAGTTTCCTTCTCTGAGAGTGCTGGCTGCAATGTGTGACTGCTGGCAATCACATAAGAGATGTGGAGAGCGTGATCCTTGCTGCTTCCAGGGGAGGGAAGTTCCCTGCAGGAGCTTAGGACTCACCAACACAGCAACAAGTGGCTTTTTTTGGTGGTTTTTTTAATCCCCCACAAGGTTTGATATTTTTTTCCCCTTTTCTATTTTTTTTTAATTTCCCCACAGTCTGTGCTGGCTCCTCACTTAACAGCATTAATAATGTGCTCAATGTCATCTTCCTGCAGGTGTGCTTTTCCAGGCATCCCTTGGGAACTGCTGACCCGTGGGGTTAGCACTAGCACAGCTCAAGTCATGGTAAATTCACCCTGACTTTGTATCTCGGGCGCTCTCACGAGGCAAACGGGATTAACCAGCAGAGAAAGCGGTGGCTTCTGCCATCTTGTTTGCTGCAGTGCATGTTTGCATCTGTTAGCAGAGCGGCTGACTCGGCAGTGGGTTGTTTGCTGATGGCACTGGCAGAAGGAGTCTTTTTATCTTGAGCAAGGTGCAGTTACAGGGTTGGGTGTTTGCTTTACGTTGTACTTTGGAAGAAGGGTGGGTGTCCTCCAGCACTGCATGCGAAAGGTTTGTCTGTCACATCCGGGAGGGACCCGGTGGGGGGGTTACTAAACAGAAGACACACATCGCATGAAGATCTCCTAGGCTTGAAAGTAGGTGAAGGCAGAAAAAGGGAGAAACTTCATTTGTGCTTGCTCTGTTCTTGGGTTTCCCAGGTTCACTTCTGGCTGCAGCTGGAGATGGGGTGTGAACCAGATGCTGTGTCAGGATGTCCCTGCTCCTTAGAGAAGGCCTTTAGAAAATCCTGGGTGTGCTATTAGTCTGCTTCACCTCTAATTGATGTGCTTGGCTCTTCAGGTCTGGCATCATCTGCCATTCCTTCCTGCTGTTCAGGAGGCAGAAGGACTCGCTGTGCTTCACCTCTTTGCCCTGAATGGGGAGACCCAGGACAGGAGGGCTGTTAGCAACCCATGAGATAGGGGAAGAGTTTTTTTGCCTGGTGGGTACTGAATTGTCCGTGTGTTTATGGCTTTGAGGTTGCTCCTGTGATGAGACTGAAACTCATGTGTTGTGGGCAGGGGGTTCCTGCTTAGTCAGCAGGGAAACAATTAACCAGCTGCAGTGCCTCTGCCTGATTGCTGATTGTGGCCTTTCGGTACTTAAAGGGAGCCTATAGGAAAGATGGGGATGATCTTTTTAGTAGGGACAGCTGTGACAGGACAAGGGGTGATGGTTTTAAACTGAAGCAGGGTAGGTTTAGACTGGATATAAGGAAGCAATTCTTTCCAGTGAGGGTGGTGAAACCCTGGCAGGGGTTGCCCAGAGAGGGGGTGGAGGCCCCATCCCTGGGACCATTCCAGGCCAGGTTGGATGGGGCTGTGAGCAACCTGATGTGGTTCAAGGTGTCCCTGCTTCTGCAGGGGAGTTGGGCTGGGTGACCTCTAGGGGTCCCTTCCAACCCAAAACATTCTATGATTCTATGAATACATTTGCAGAGTTTGCATCCATGTTAATGGCTTTTGAGTGAGTAGCCTGGGACAGGGTCACAATCCCCCGGTGAACCTCAGCCCCCAAAGGGTGTTTTAAGCCAGGGTGGGCCAACCTCTTTCATCACTGACTACTCTGCTGGTATCTGAAGCATTGCTCTTGTGGCACAATAGATTTAATTAAAGAGTTTGTTTAGCACTGGAGGGGATTTATGGCAGTTGTGACAAGTTTAAGTTGACAAAAGGGCCCAATAAATATAGTTGAATCATTAATTATTCCTGTGTGAGGCTTCCTCTTCTAGCATCATTTTATCAAAGTCAGCGAGGGCTGGGAATTGGCCTCAGCACAATGAACAAAATAAATCCGAGGCTGGTATGGGTGGGGGCTTCTCTGGTCTGCTCACACAATGCTTTAGGTAAAGGGCCTTGATGTCAGGCAGTGTGCCTGTACCCCTGGAGAAGGCTAGGTTGAAAAAAAGGCAATAAAAGTGGCATAACCACTTTTAATATGTAGAAAACATGCCATGTGTGCAAGACAGTGGAATATCATAGTACCTGGGAGTGAAGATGTGTTGCATTGAAGAGGTTGTTTCCCAGAGGAGGGGGAGGAGGATGATGCAAACCTGAGTCTAAAGTACCTGTGTGCACATTGATTGCCACGGATGCCTTCTCCTGTGTCAAACTGGTGCTGGAAGAGACAACCTACTGCTAGCTGATGCATGGAGACGCCTGGCATGAATTAGATTTCAAAACTCAAGAGCTGAGCCAGAATAATCCTGCTTTGACTCTGCGTTTGTCCTTGAAACCAAGCAGCGTGACAAAAACAAGGGCCATGGGCCCTGGCAGCTAGTGTACTCCTGCCTTACAAGTCTCGCCTGCAGGGTCCCCAGGAGTTTGCTCCATGGTCTGGGGTGGACTGTGGTGAGATCATGCAGTTTGGCTACCCTGCCAAGGCCTCTCTGTTCCCTGCAACAGGATGCATTTGCCCTGGGGGCAGGTAATACATCAAAACTGCCTTCTCCCCACCCCTTGCTTTGTCCAGTCTGCTGATGGATTAATCATGTAACTCAACTTCCCTGGGCACAGCTGGAACCCGGTGCAAGGGAAACTTCTTGTATTCAGCTGGTTTCCTGACTTTCAGTCCAAATTTGAGTTTGTTTGCTAAACAGGTTGGATTTTCTGGCAAATTTGCAGGCATTGCAGAGGGTGAGTGTATTGAACGGATCTGGAAACTTTTCTCTCATCTTAAAGAGCGAGTTTTGCTCCTCGTTTATGCGGGGAGAGTTGGGTGCCGCACGTTAAGCGGCTGCTGTACAGCCACATCTTGTCACTAGGGGTCAGGAAAATGCTGAGAAATGGGAAAGTTCCCTGAAACCGCAGCCCCTGGCAGGGGGGCACAAAGTTGGGGCTCTTGGAAACCAATATGATCCTGAAAACCAAGGTGCGATTGCTGATTTTATCAGCTCTGCTAAAGAGTGGCTGTGCTCTCGGCAAAGCTGCTCTTCAGCTTGACCAAATTGTTCCTTGTGAGAAGCACCCTCCAGATCCTTCAGTGTGCACCAAAGCATTGTTTCCACTCCCCAGGGCATGCTCACCCATAGGTCTGTAAGTGTTGAGGATGTCTCTCTGGCCAGATTGCTAGAGGGTCTTTGATGTTTTCAAGTCCTGGAAGTCCTTGGGTTTTGTTTCCAGCTTCCCAATTGCAGGTCTTGCAGTAAAGCTGCCCTGAGGTAGGGACAGGGGAGGGGCCCTGGGTCTGGATGTAAAGGCACAGTCTGTCCGTACTGAACTTTTGGGCAGGATTAGAGAAGGTAGATGAGCTTTGGGGCATATAAAGTCGTTTTCGATCAGAACTAGAAACGGCAGGCTTCAAAGCCAATCGAGTTGAAAACAGTAGCTTGGAGATTAGGGAGATATTTAACATGTGTAGTTGCTTTAGAAGGAAAGAGTGGCTATAAAGTACAGGAGATAAGTGAGTAAAGAAAAAAAAAAACATGCCAAGGCAGTGATTTCCTTGGAGGCAGAGACAGGTAGCATATGGGCTGTGGCACGTGGTGAGGCTGGCAGAGGGCACGGTGGCCAACTCCAGGAGCTTTGCTCTACAGTAGAGTTGTAAATTTTATTTCCCAGGTCTGCCTTTGGGAGATGTTTCATGGCATTTTTTTTTTTTTTTCTCGGATCAGGGTTGAGAGAGCAGAGGGAGTGAATTTTTTTTTTTGGGTGACAAACGGTCCCCCGTTGGCTGCTGGGTGTCTTTGTCCCTCGCAGGTTGGCTGTAGGAGTCCGTTCGGGCACTCGGTGCGTGCTCAGCTTCATCTCCAGCCTGCCCAGACGGACCCTAGGGGAGCTGGGTGAAGTGCATCAGGTTGCTGGAAGCACAGGGGTGATACCCAGGCATGGAGCCTGGCGAAGGGGGAGCTGCTGGAGACACATTGGCAAGTCTTGCTTTCTTTTTGTGCAGAATCTGATAGCAGAAACTCGTGTGAAATTCATGTCGGGTGCAGTGCTGATTTTTTTTGTCCTTGTTAGTATTAAACATACTATTTTGATGAGGTTACTCTCTTATTTATTTTACCACCTCTATTTCTCCCCAGCCTAATGAGTTTGCACTGCTTCTTACGAACTGAATTCATCTGCTTTGCTTGTTCTTGCTATTAGTGGGAATGACCACTGGACCATGCTGTCTGTGCTGTTTGTTTGAAGCAGGATAAAAATTAATGGGAAAATTGTGTACGCAGCAATCTTAAGAAACCAAAATGCCACTGTACCTCACCCGTTGGGGGTAGCAAATTAGATAATGTAGCAGCTCACTTCGAAATCTGAGGATAAAGGGTTCTCTTGGCAGGTGCGGCAAGGGGGGGGGAAGAGATGAAATACTATAGACTGTTGTTGATTCACAGCCTGGGCTGGAAGCTTGCTGATGTGCTACAGCCAAATGGAGCTGTGTTTAATCCCAGCTGCCTCCGCTCCCTCCTGTGGTGGCTGTATCTCGGAGAGACTTTGGACTCAAAAGGCGGGACCTCTTCCTCGTAATGGTTTGCCTCAGCTCTTGGACCTCTGCTTGCATCCCTCTGAGGTGCTGTTGAAGGTTGTCTGAACTGGTCTTGGAAATTGCTACTTGGTGTAGGCTGGGTTATGACTTTGCAAAGATGAAGTGTTGAAGCTGGTAGGGATGAAGGAGAAAGGGAGGTGGTCGCTTCTGACCTGAAGTGGAATATCCCTGGTGCCGTGAACTCCTGGGGGTTGTTGCTTGGTGGCACCAGCTGCCCCATGTTGTTATCTTGGAGCTAATGTCTTCTGGCACGGTAGCTTTCACTGGGTGCTGCTGCTGTTGGTTTGAGGCACCATGAAGAGTCAAGATGTTGGTGACTGCAGCTGATCTGCAAGCAGGGTAACTAGTGGCTTATATACCAGCAGGTGTCTTAAATCAGCAGGGGTACTCCATGAAGTATTTGAGTGTACCTCACCCCAATAGATGCTTGGGAATCCAGTCTTGCTTTGGCTACCGAGTTTACCATGAGGGGGGGAGGGAGGACTGATTTTTTTTTTTTTTTTTTAAAAGCAGCTGCATTTTTGGGTACCCCCCTGGTGCCACTGCAGTTCTCCAGTGCACAGACCTGGCTGTTGTGGGAGGAAGGAGCAAGAGTTCATCGGGTAAGAAATCGGGTGCGTCTTACCTGCCCCATCGGCACAGAAAAATGTGGAATCCGAGTTGTTCCTTCTGGAGCTCGGGTGCGGACTGCACCGTAATGCTCCCCTTTTCCTTAGCGGCGCATAGCTTTCGTTAAGTAACGCTGTAAAATACTTGTGTTACGGGCTATGAACCAGAAAAATCAGACCATGGTCGCTGTCGTTCTAGGTCACATTTTGCATGGGGTTCATTGACAGAAGTGACTGACTAGTGGGGATGAGTTGGGTAGAAGGTTTTTTACTGTCTTTGTGGTACCGTCCTCTGATGAAATTTCAGAGGCAACCTGAGATCTGCTCCGCGTTTAGTTTAAGAGGAAGAAACAGCATACTGGTTTTTATTTCATGTGCTTTCATTTACGCTGCTGGAAGGTTTAGCTCTGCTTTAGAGCACGGAATTGCTTTTGCTTTTTCTCTTTACACAACCCCAGAAAAAGGGGTATTTTAGAGCTGGGAGGAAACTTTAACAAACTGGAGCACAGGCCAGGATTTTCCACCTCTTTGCCCTGCGTCTGTATCTTCACTGGCAAGTAAGCATGGTGCAAAAAGCACCTGTCTTATTTTCCAAATCACTATAGCCAGTGATCAAGCCTGCCATGTCAACAAAAAGCACGAAGACCTATGCTTTCTGCTGATGCAGAACGATAATTTGTGGCTCGGGCATTACTGAGATGTTAGATGCTGAAATTATGACCACTCTGTCAGATTGGCTGGATAATTTTTACTCCTAAGCCTTCCACCAAGATGATTTTTCAGTGCTTGGAAATTAGTCTTACTCTGCAGAGCTGTCAGTGTCTCCCAGCTGTGTCAGTATGTGCTCTAACAAATGTGTGTATGTATGATATAGCTATTTCATCATCATTCCCTGCACTCCTCCAGACACCTGGGAAGCTTATCTTAAGTGCAGCTCTCCTCTCCCAGGAGTCACTTTTGTTAATTCTTTTTTTTGGTTTGTTTTCCAGTAGTGTAGAAAAGCCCCAGAACAAGCTTTTTGTTGGTTTGTTTATTATTTTTTTTTTCAGGCTCTGTAGAACCACAGGGAGAGAGATTTTGTCTTTTGAGTAGGTTGTGTTTGAAATGGATGGGGGGGAGTTTTTATTTGTACCGGTAGGAAACTGAGGCAAGGAGAAGTCAAGACCTTGGAGGTGTTAAAGACTTAATTCTCAGCAAAGGTTTGTATCCTCAAAAGGTAGAAGGCAGAAAATTACTGTATAGGGAGGCTGTGCTGAGCTCTCTTGGGCAGGTCTGAAAGGGTTGCAGGCCCTCTTGCAGAAGGGGAAAAGCAGTGCTTAAAACAGTGGATCCTTTGAGAAACAGAGCGCCCATCTCCAACCTGCAGCTCCGCTCTTGGGTCGATGGAGAGGGGCTGCCACCATCCCCAGGGCACTTTTCCTTTCTGAGACACCCAGCCCTGTAGCAACTCACCCTGGATGCATCCCTTCCTAGCAGGAGGTGCAAACAAGCCCTCTGGAAGAGTTTCTGCCTTTGTTGCTTGCAGTGAAGGTGAGCTGTGAGCCTACAGTTGCCTAATCGTCCTTTTGGATGCGCTCCCCGACCGATCAGGGCTCTATTATTAGTAACTGAGGTGCTGGTAGAGTCACTCTCCTCCTAGCTCTGCTAATTAATCAATGCACCCTGTGACAGCCCTTGACCATTAAATAATTTTCATTAGTATCCAGACCCCAACAGCATGGATGAACGCATCTATCTTCATTAGCTCTTGGATTTCAACATGGGGAACAGGAGCCAAAAGTGACAGTAAAAGGGCAGTTTCCCATCTAGTCCCTTCCTCATCCCTGTGAAAGCTGACCTTGCTGATATTTTTTCTTTCTCTTCTCTCCTTGCCCCTTGTATGTTGGCTAAAGGAGATTTCCAGTAACTTCAGCTCCTTTCCTCCTTATCCCAAGTGATTATCCTTAGGAAAAAAGTAGATGGGATCATCTTTAAACATAGATAAATAACATGATTATCCTCATTTTGTAAGTCATCTGAGAATGTCTCTCAGGACATGAAGGAAAGAAAGTGAAGATCAATACTTATCGATGTCCGAATTACCTTCCTCCATACTAAAAATTAACTTTGCCAGCAGTGTAGCTGCATCTGCACATGGGTGGCCCTAAATTGGCCAAAATTGTCTGCACATCCTCAAAGCCAGGAAGGAGGAATTACACTTCTTGGAAGTGTTTCCTGACCTCACCGAACATCTGGTGTTTTCCTGGAAGTGATGAGAAGCTCTTGCTGCCTGTTCAGCCTTGCTCTCCAGAATGAGAGGGCATTGCTGTCCTCGCTCATCTGCGAGGTGATTTCCTGAACACTGGTGTGATGTGGCAAATATTCAGTCATGCTGGGAAGTCGTGTAATTTCCTTCCTGCCAGTTGTATCTGCCCTGAAGCAATTCCTCCTTTTGTTAGATTAGCCTGATTTAGATTAAAGAACTAAAAGGACTCAGAGAGGCCTCCCGAGATGCTGAAGTTTGTCCCCTGCTCTTGGATGTGGTTCTCCAATCCATGAGTGTCATGGGGGTGGTGGGTTTGGCCCCTGTTAACTTCTCTTTCTCCCAAAGCACATCCTTGCCTGTTGGCTGGGGAGAAAAAAAAAAAGAGAATAAAGGCCAAGCTTTGAAGAATTGAGCTGGCTGAGCAGCTTTGCTCCTCCCATCAGGCATTGTACGCCATGCGCAGGTGTACTCCGTGCTGCCCAAAGACCCCTTTGGCCATCCCAAAGGATGGTGGTCTGTGGGGCAGGGAGGGCCTACCCATCTGTTTTCAGTAAGAACCACAGAAATGCAGAGCAGGCTTTGCATGAAGCTTGTCAAACCGAGAGGAGATGGCTTGTACTTGGCTGCTGCGCTTATGGGGTGCGTTGTGAGGGTGTTTCGTGGGCTCAGGGTGTTTTGTCAGGCTAAAAGTGAGAGCTCCTTGAGACTTCTGGAAATCTCATGAGGCAGAGCACCAGAAAGGTGTATTTTGAGCACAAGGAAATTTCTGTGTGCTCTTGTTGACCTTTTTGTGGCATTGATACTGTGGCCCAAAGAGGGATCGTGCAGTGGGTAATTGCACTGCATCTCCCAGACTGTTTGGGCCTTTCTCCCTCCTGCACCGCGGGTGCCAGAGATGAACAACAGGCGTTATTCTTGCAGCTTGTTCCTCCCAGGCCGCTGCGCGTCGGCACTGCTTGATGTTCCGTGGTTTGCTCACTGTTTTTCCGACAGCGTTTCTGGGTTTATCTTTTTTCCTCCTCCTGTAGATCTTAGTCGGAGCCACCTCTGTTGATACGTCTCTGTAACTGCTAAGCACCCTTCTATCAGTCGCTCGCCTGAAGCCACCACCGTAAGTTATTTATACAGTGATTAGTTAAAGCTTCAGATATTTAACGCAACCTTTAAATCACAGATCCACCAACAGCTATTGGTCACATAAAATTTAATTGAGCGGTATCTATCACTTACTGTTTTTTCTCAATGTGTGCATATATTTAATTTTCTACAGACCTCTCTTGCTGATATTTTCTGCTGAGTAAATAGTAAGTCGAGGGACTTCAAAAAGTGTTTTGTTGCATTGCAGTGAGTGAATTACTTGTAAAGAGAACATGGAATATAAAAATTCATCTTGCAAAAAAGTTGCCCTGTTGTATAAATCCCATCTCTATGTTAAACCAGAATCAAACCTTAAAATGAAATGTATTTTTTTCACAGCATGTAAGGACTCTTCCAAGCAGCTTGCTTTGAATAATCAGCCTTGCTGGGTTTGCTTCTGTTTTTTGCCCCTTCTGCCTCAGCTTATAGTATGCTTATGGGACAACATCTGCTTTGGACGAGGGGTTTAAAACTGTATATGCAAATGCTTGAATTCAAAGATACAGTGAAATTCAATATTTTTAAGTTGGCTCAGAAAGCCAAGTTCTTGGCCTTACCAAAGGAAGTGGAACTTGGAAGAAATGGAGGTAGAAAATATAAATTTGAAGCCTAATGAAACAAACTTCATTTTTGGAACAAGCAGTAATTAAAACTGAAACAAGATTATGCCTGTGTCTGCAGGTGGAGTGGCATGGAGAGCTCGGCTTGAACCCAAGCCAGCATAGATCCTGAAGTGAAGCACCTGGGTACCTAATCTTACCCCGTGGTCAAGAGAGGTGGCTTAAACGAATCTCAAGGGATGATTCCAGATCCTGGGTCCATGGAACTGCTCCATGAGGGTCTTTCCATGATCCCAGTGGCTGGGACCGGGAGCAAGGACCCTGGAATTGGGTAGGGTTGAGTGCTGGCCTAAAGATTCAGGCGCTTCTGCGTATGTGCAATGCAGATCCTCCTTCTTGGGTGCGTGGGTCACTTTGGAGAGCCACGCTCAATTTGTGTGTCCTCAGCTTGGACTTTGGGGATGCTGTTTTGCTGTGCATTTGTGAAAACATTGCAGCTCCGTTGGTCTGGAGTAACAAAATGTTGTGGTATGTCTGTGTACCATGGTTGTGACCATCAGCCAGCTTGGAGTCAACAAGTCTCTCCCTTTCTGTAGGTTTCCGTAGGGTTGGTGAAGACAGGAGGGGGCCTGGGATGCTGAAGGAGAAAAGGTGTGAGCTTTCCGCAGCTCTGTGATTTAGGAGAGACCTGCCAGCCTTCCCTGCTGTTGCAGAGCTGCCTTGATAGCCCCATGGCAACCTCGTAAATGGGGCGTCCACGTGCGTCCCCTGCTCCTTCAGTCACAGCCTGCAGTCTGTTTGGTGGTGAGCAATGCAAACCCTGAAACAAGTGCAGTTCTAGGGAGTGACAGGCTGGTGTTTCTACCACCCTCTGGGAAAACAGGTGGCAAATATGGAGCCCCATCTGCTTGTGGGGTTCGATGGAAAGGAAAGAAAGTTGCTTGTGCCAGTCTAGTGCCAACATGAGGGACGTGCAGTGCTAACGGGGGCTTGCCCTGGGGTGCAGACGCAGCCTTGCCTCCACACAGCCCTTTCCCAGCCTAGAATATGGGGCCAGCGACTCCTTTCTCCTGCTTTAACCTGGTTATAAGGAGCAGAGGAGAGGAACAGGAGGGAATAAAAGGAGAAGCAGAGGTTGGGGAATGGCAGGAAGAGGGCTCTCGGTGGGCAGCCTGGATGGCTGGCTCACAGGTCGGCTGCCTGCCTGACCCTCACTGGGGCTGATAACGTTTTCTCCAACTCCTGACTGCTCACTGCAGTTCATGAATTGATTTGGCAGAGCAAAAAGGAAAACAGTGGTGACTGAGTGACGTGAAACTACATACTTTAAACTGTCCTCCTGGATCCTGGCAAGATTTCCTTCGCCCTCTTTGGAGCTGGTTGCTGTGTTGGTACCCTGCTGTTCTGCATTCCCCTCGCCTGAGGTTTGATGGATGCTGAGGTCTCATCTTTGGCTAACAATTGGGATTTTGCTCATCCTGGAGCAAATTTGCCACTCATTCCTGTGGCAAATAAACTTCAGGCAGAGTTAGCTGCTGCCCTCGCTACAGCGAAGGCCTTGTCTTAGTCCGTGCTGTAATTAGATCACTAATTAAAGACCTCTCTGAATATTTCCTCTCCCCCTTTTTTGAAATAAGGATGGAGTCAGATGTCCACTTGGTCAAACCATACCTGGTGGGGCTGAGTAATAAAGACACTGTAAATGCAGGTGATGGAGAGTCCTACCTGTGTGTCTTCTCACGCAGCTGAGTGCTTTATTCTAAGCCTTGTTATAAAGATGGGCTTGACCTCTTTTTAACTGTAGTTAAAAGCAGTGTAGCCCCTTCCCAGCATTATGTGGTATGGCACCAGGAAAGGGAAAAAGCTTCCATGGACTTCAATGGACCCTTTCCAGGTGTGAGGGAGCTCCTGCTGTATTTAAAGTTCAGAGCCAAAGACTATCTTTCAGTACATTGTATTTAACTTTGTCCAATTCCGTTCCCTTTTTCTGCAGCGATAAAACCACTATTGCTCTTTCATGTCTCCCCCTTTCTTCCCAAGTCGGTTCTGTGAAAACGGTGTTTGGGGGCAGTAAATCACAAAATGGAAGCCCGCATTCATAAAATGCTTTATGCCTCCCTCCATCAATATTTCAATGTGCAACACAGACACCAACATTTCATTTTAATTACGCTGCAAATTTCCTTGTTGAGGAAGAAAACTGAACTCAGCAAGCCAGCCCAACCTCTCTCCCCGTCCCCTCCTTGCCATGGGAGTGCTGCAACGTCCAATTAGCCACGTCTTTTGTTCATCAGAGTCACGGGGCTGCGTGCGTGCCTGCTGCGTGTCTCTCCCACAGGAGGAAGAATTCCAGCTGGGCTGAATCTGGCCTGGCTTGTCCTTTTCTTGCCATGGGGTGAAGAGAGGTCTTGAAACCATTCGTGGAAGTATCTGTGGGAGCTGGCGCGTTGCCTGGAGCCCTCCAGCGGGCAGGAAGGGCGATCCAGCACAAACAGAAGGTTTTGGAAGATAGGCACTGACAGTGATGAGAGGCAAGGGAAGGCTTCCTTGGTTCAGCGAGCACCACGTTTGATTTTTTGTTTTTAAAGCTGTCCTGTCTGAGGTTGCATTAGTTGCTAGGACTGTTTCCGTTTGCAGGAGAAGAGAAAGAACGTGACGGAGGCGTGCGAGTCACTGAACAACACGGGCAGGTCAGCCCATCCCCTCTTGTAGCCCTGTCTAGGAGATGTAAGAGATGGCCACTTGCAACTGAGTGGCAATACAGGAGTCAACACGTTGCACACCCAACGTGCTAACCTGCAAAACTCCTTGCCAGAAGATGCTGCTGAGTCCATCCCCCCCAACCCCCCAAAAAAACCATAGCAGGTTTTCTCAAAGTATAATGTTCACAGGTACGCGAGCTAGGATAAAAATATACATGACAAAATACTTAAGGAAAGGAGAGGGTCCCCTAATGCAAAGGAAGTATGTCCCTCGTGGTGGTGCTGTTCCATCGTTGTCAATTATGAGGAGTGTTAAATGTTCCTCTGTAGCAGCTGGTGTGGGGTATTATTTTAGAGAGGGCATTAAATTTGACGGGTTATCAGTGTAATTCAATATGACACTTTCTGTGATCATATCCTGAAGACAGTGGAAAAGGTGGGGAGAGGGAGCAGCGCCCGTGACACGCACAAATGCTAACTGGAAGGGAAAGAGGCATTCGTTTCTTGTTAGCGCATACAAATGTAAATGTACTGATTTATGTAACTTGCCAAAGCTTAGCTGCTCGCTGCCCGAAGAAGCATTCTTAACACACATATCCAAATTAAGATGCCATGTGTCAGATAAATTGTTCCGTGTAGAAACTTTGTTTGCAAAGTCAACATTTTTCCCACAGCCTTTTTAAAGCCCTTAAAAAAGCCCAAACAAACTGCATGGAGGAAAAAAAAAAAATTGTATGTTGTTGGTGTTGAGGTCCAAGAGGTGGTTTTCAGGCCACCCGTGTCTGGGCAAGCCAGTGTCATGGCAGCCCAGTCTTGATGGACAAGTGTTGGCATCTTTGCATGTGTACTCATTAAGATGAATTCAAGTCCAAATGGCACCAAAGAAATGATTTCACAAATGAATAGCCTTATTTTGACCTGTCTGAGCACAACGATTTGGGATTTTGTAATGGGAGGGCTACACGTTTCGAGCTGAGGTGGGGAGCGTGGGATGTGTTATACTTCACCCACATCTTAATGCAGCATTTCCTCTGCGAGGGAAGGTGTGAAAAGTAAAGTTAAAGCTGTGATCTCTGTTTTTTCCTCTCCCTAGGACTGGTGCCTCCCTTTTATCCAGAGCTACACCAGACTCGCATAGAGGAGCTCTCAGGTAGTGTTATCCATGGGGTAATGGGTATTTTCCTACTCTGTATCTATGCTTAATAACATATGTACATTGCCCAAACTATGTTAGGATAAGAATAGTTACTATTTTGGAGAACCTTTCCTAGGACATCCTTGAAGTTCCTCTGAAAAAAGCTTTCCAGGAGCCCCACTTACGCAAAAATTAATCTGCTGTCTTAATGACAGAAGATGGGGAGGTATTGTATGAAGCAGAAGGCCCTGAACTAAAGTTAATTTGCAGAAAGGACATAATTGGTCAACAGGCAAGTCTTCATCTGTGGGTCTGGAGAGGGTCATGAGAGCTGGGAGCTGTTAGGAGGATGTGCAATGAGATGAAAGCCAGGCCCACCACCAAAAGGCATTTCTGAAGAGATGGGACCAGCAGGGCATGCCAAGTGCCTGCTGCTAGATGGGTCCTTGCATGGTCTTAAGATGACACAGACCATCCTAACAGCCAGAGGGCTCCAACAAGACTGTTTAAAAAGAGCTGGAATTTATCTGTCTTCACAGGAAAGGAGGTCTGGCAGGTTAGGGTTGATCTGCGGGAGAAGGGAGGAGTCTGGATGTGAAGAGTTGTTTGCCAGGTTGACTTGCCTCCCTGCCCAGTGTGGCCGTTGCTGTAAGTCAGCCTGAAAGAACCTGTGGCTGATGTACATGGCCTGTAGGTGTAGTCAGCAAAGGTGGTTTTTTTTTTTGGGCGAGACCTTTTTATCTGGACCCTGAAGAATAGGACTGTTAAAGAGCAGGCAACAGGAAAAAAGAATGGTAGTGTTTTCTGAGCATTCCCCTCCCCAGATACATGTTGGCATATCCCCATGCAGCACAGGAATGAGCAGAAGGGATCTGTTTAGGTGGCTATGGGTTTGTCCTTGGATCCTGTTTGAATACACTCCATCCCAGAGTTGTTTTGCATTTCACCAGGGAGTCTTTTGTCTAAAGGGCATCGCAGCTACAGCAAAGTGGAGCGTGTCCCTGCCCCTGCTTTCTCCAGTGGATATCACATTTCATTACCCTGATGAGACTGAGTGAATTCTCCCGGTTGTGTTAATTTGCCCACAAGCCAGCCTGTGTCACGTCCGCAAGAAGCCTCTGACATTTTCTAACCTCCCCCATTCCTCCCGGTTTCAAAACCTTGAATAATAATTGCAGCCCTTGTCCCTTTTTTATTGCTTTTGAAATGGAAGGGGAGAGGGGGTGGTGGGGTTGAGACACCCCCTTCCCGTCCACGTGGATGCGGTCAGCCCCAAGCTGGGTGAGCGTGGAAGGCGTTTGCCTTGCGGGGCCGTGTGGGTGCCCCATCTGCTGTGGTGCTGCATGGCGGGGGGAACCCAACCTTGGTCTTTATGGTTTGAAGCTCATTAGTGAAATGGAAAGGGGGTGGTGATGAGTGGGGGGTGGTTGTTTTGGTGTCATCCTACCCTTTGGGCTGCTGGGGTTAGAGCAGTAGAGTGCTCTTGTGCATTTGATGCCTTTGCCAATGCTTTGTTTTCCCTGAAGCGTGGGTGCATTGCTAGGGAGAGAGAGGACCATGTCGTGGTGGACAACGAATGCTTTAAACCCTGGATCTGAATGCTGCGTTTGAGAGTGCCCTGCAGGCAAGGCATAGAGGAAGGATTTAAAATTAGATGCATGGGGGCAGGTGAGAAGAGAAGTATTTGTGTTCCCAGCGTGGTGCTGCTCCTTCCCCGCGTCTTCAGTTTAATCCATATTTTGGACTACACTGATGGTGCCAGAGAGTTGGGGCTGTTCTCCAAAATGTTGGTATCTGAATGTGAAGTGAGGTGTGCTTCTGTGTGTATCACAAACAATATTCTTGCTATTTTTTTCCTTTAAATAATGAAACTTCTGCTTTAACTAATGATACCTTTAAATGATGATAATTTTGCTGTTCTAGCAGCCCTGAAATTGAGCCATTGAAAAATCAGTGGTGCTTGTATCAGCCTAACCTTAAGGACAGGTATTAATTTCTCAAGAAGTCAAATAAGCTCTAACAGGACAGGGAAAATTAGCTACTGATTATTGGTACTTTTAAGAGAGATGAAGACGCACTCTTTCAAAATACTTCTCCTGTGATTATGGCCCTCATCAAACCATCCTGGGAAGGCAATTCAACGCTCTGCGAGGCTCAGCCGTGCCTCGTGCTCTCTACTGGTTATTAGGCCTTTTGGATAACCGTCGTACTCTCTATTCAGGTTTCCGAGAGAAAAGGTTAATGCACATTGGCTCATAAACACCACTCTGAATGTGCTGAGGTGCTTTGTACCGAGCACATGAGAGCCTTGGTCACATGCGGACAAGAGTTGCTTGCACGTGGAGAACCGGCGACTGATTGGGAAAGAGTTTCAGGCTAATGTATGAAGGGGCCTTTGAATGGATTTGGCTGTTGCTGGAGAGCTCTTCGGCAGAAGAAAAGAGACTCCAACTAAGAACTGGTTGTGTGTTGCATCGAAGATGAGAGGTCGGGGATTGGAGTAAGTGGATCTTGTAGTAAATGGATCAAAGAGATCAGGGTATGGAAACTAAAGCGAAAGAAATTATGGGTAAGAGTAACCGCTAATGAAACTTGAAGCCCCGAACACTTGAAATGTGGTGAAAGAGCTCCAGGAATGTAATTCAGCCCTAAATAACTGGGATAGATGAGAACTGACTTGTGTGGTGCTCCTTAGGTGGGGCAGAGTGATGGTCTTGGTGGCCAAAGACTGCAAGGATTTTGGGAAGGATCCAGTTGCAGATAGCATGGATGTAGCATGCGTACCCCTCCTCAGACCCACTTGGTAAGCAAAATCCTTGGCTTTTCTAAGAAAAGGAATGGCTAGAGGACTTCTAGGCAAGCTGGGTGACAGCTTGTAGGCTTGCTATGCACCAAGGCTGTTGTTACTACCCCTTGCTCAGCTTGCTTCACACCTGGGGACAGGTACTCAGCACCACATATCCTGAGAATATTGCTTCTGATTTGTATTAACCATTTCACTTCATACTAAGGTGGTGGGAGGGTTTCAAGTGGTGTTAGGGGGAAAGGAGTAACCGAGGAGGATGGTTAGGGTGTCCTGAGTGAGCAGATCACCTTCTAAGGTGTCTACTTCTCCTTACAGGAGCCTGTGATCCTAACCTCACCCCTTTACTGGGTGCTTAACGTCTGGGGACATCAACTGGCCCCTTCATGGGACAAAGTAAGGTGTACCCAGAGCTGGGCAAAAGCAGATGATCCAAACCATCTCCAAACACTCCTAGCCTGGCACTCACCTGTGGTGAGTGATTTTTTCTAATCCAAAGAGAAATTTCTTTTCCCAGCACCCCTCCAAGACGTTTTTCTTTGCCCTGAAAGGATTCCTCCCTGCATGTTGAGTCATGCTTAAAGAAGTGCTTGTTAAATAAGTACCGCTCAGCTTTGCTTTAAAACAAATGAAGTTGATTTAATAGGGCTATAGAAGGGCCAGGTATGTGTGTTATTTAAGAGTATTGGCACTTTGAAGGCCGAATGCTAAAAGCACTTCGTTTTTATTTCAACTGTTAATTGAAAATCAGCTGGTTCATCTTGTTCTTTCTGCTACTGCTCCTTCTCCTCTGCTCCCTGTCCTTGCCTCCCCCACCCCCCTGCCATAGGATAACAGCTGTTAATGCAACACCCCTGCGCAACGTGCTGGTAAAAATGTGGCACGAGGCCAGGCTTTCACTTGTGGTTTATTGGTTTAATTAACCAGGGTCTTGCAAATACTTCTTTGTGAGGCAGAAATGAGAGAATCTAATGTTTCTTGGGCTGGATCCTTACATCATTTTTAGGTACCTGGTGAAGGCACCAAGGTAAAAACTTGGCTTCTCTGATTAACCTTGACTAAATTCAATAATACCTTGGAGTCGCATTATCCCTGACCTTGTGTTTTGCTACCTTCTCATCTTTCTAATTTGTCTTTTCTTCCTGCCTTTGCAATAACAATAATGGTCAGAAGTGTTAAAAAAAATAAAATCTCTTGCTGTCTTGTGGGAGAACTCCTCTACTTGCAGTGATTTTTCTTTTTTTTGCTTTTCAGTATTTTTCTTGTTGTTTGTGTTTTTCTTGTGTTTACGCACCCAAACATTTGCATGAGAATAGCTACTCAAGTGTTGCTTGGAGGTGACCTTGTCATTTTTTTTTTTATAATGGATTTGTGTGATGTACTGAATACTGCCAGCCATCAAGATAATTTGGCATTTGTTCATGCAAAAAGAAATTGTTCCTGTGTGCCATTTTAGGAGATGATCTTGACAATGTTCATGAGAAAAGCAGTGTTGAAACTGGGGTGTCCGCAAAGAAAAGTCCAGGTGCTGCCTGGGTTTATTTTGAGTGATTTGCTGCTATTTCTGCCATGCTCCCTGCCCTGGTTCCTGCTGATGTGATGTCCTCTCAGAATTTCAGATTCTGCTGCTGAAGGTCCGTGTGTTATTTTGGGTAAGGCACGAAACAGAGGACCTGAGCACTTGTAGTGATCTGTAAAGCCTCTGGCATCTGTTTAGAATAAACTCCAGGGTCTTGTTCAGGGGTATTTGTGTGGGTGCAGCAATCTTGTAGATCAAAGGACAATAAGGCCAGATCTTAAAAATCCTTTAAGGATTTTGAATGCTCTAGCCCTGTGGCAGTTCCAGTTTTGGGGTAAATGCCATTTACCCTTCCCTCTTGAAGCTTCTTGCTCTTCTTTTCTTCTTTTTCCGTTACTAATACCTAACTTCATGCACTGTTCCTATGGCCCACCCTAGAAGGTCGTAGCGGTGATTCTTTCTTAGGACTTTCTAATGATCTTAAGGGGAATGGTGGCCTTAGGGAGAATATTGATTATCGTCTTAATTGACAGTTCTCCCTTGCTAGGATCTTTCCAAATCAAGCCCATGGAAGGTCACATTCCCATGGGGTGCCTGAAACACGCTGTTAATTCCTGGAAGCATCTGGTTGCTTGGGTAAATAGTTTAAGACTTGCCTTCCCGCAGTGATTTTTTTCCATTGGAGTTGAAGATTTCTATGTGAGAAATGTCTCCTTTACCAGGAACTTTGATATACAGAAATATGAAGCTCAATTCAGGACTTCAGCAAGCAAAATTCTTGCAAAATACCCCAGATGGGTACAGCCCTTGGTGGAGAGGTTTCTGGTCTCCATGCGTGAATGGCTCCAAGATTTAGGTCCAGGTTAAGTGGGAGTGCATGAGGCTCTTGCTCAGAGCAGGGCACTGTGTGAAGGTGCTTGTGAGCTGAGATATCAAATAGACTGAAGGGTGTCTCCGGCATTTTTCATAACGTAGCCTCCCATCTACAGTGGCTGCTTCCCTCTTCCTTGGCATTCTCATGGAAACCCAGCGTTGTGATTCTGTGAGTCACGGGCAATTGGAATAACATCATCATCTGCTTCATGGGTGATAAAAGATAGATAGGCTGCAGCTAGGTAAACTACAATCATGCTCTGTCTCCTCTCACCTCCTATAACTGCTCTGACATCACCCAAGTAGCTGCAACTGGTTCACCCACCTGCTGATGGTGACAGAGCCAAGTACAGGGAAATGACTGTAGTTGTCTTTACTAGACCTTGTAGGTGCCTAAGGCATGTAGTTGGTATTTCTCCTCTGGTTCTGCTGTTTCAACTACCTGATGCAGCCAGATGATTCATCAGTACGATCATCTGTGTGACACAGGTTTGGCCAGAAAGTATTTGCTTTTAGATGTAGGCAGGTGGGGCTGGCAGGACCAAGTTGTTGGCTCCAGCCCTCTGTATTTGTGGGCAATCTGAGAAAATGTTGAGTCCAGAGGGTCCAGAGAGCTTCTGTTATCCAAAACCATTGTGCAGGCACTAGAGCCCAGGCTGGCTGCCAGCCGGGACCCGTCCTTGCTTATCCCAATGTCCAGCACTGGGAGCAATCTCTTTTGTGAGACTGCACTTCCAACATGCTCCAAAACGTTAGCAAGTATAAAATTGGGTAAGCTTCTTGCTTTTTTGCTCTCTGAAGCACGTTGAAATGCTAACTGCCTGTTTACTGTCTCGTGCAACTTAAGATGCTGACTGGAAGTGCAACGTGAGGTGGTTGCTGGCTACCTAAAGGTTATCTCCTTGCTTGCATGACACTTCTCCGCTGCAAATTGCAGTCTTGGTAGAGCTCGTAGTCTGGTAGATTTGTGTAGATCCATCTCATTCGAAAACGGATTTCATCCCTTGGCTAACACTCTGACCTGTCAAATGCATCGTAGGTTCCAGCCATTTCTCTAGGACTTTGGGAAAGGGGTGCTTACCAGCTGGGATGTTTTACCTTTCTTTGGGGGAGTGGGTTTATTCCAAGAATATATCAATATAGAATTTTCTTACCTGCAGGTCAAGAGGAAGTCTTATGTGTATTTTTAGAAACACAGACAGTCAAACCATTACATTAATTTGTCTTTGCTTTAATAAAAGTGCTCCTTACCTTTAGAGAATGATAATGGCACTAGATTAATGTATCCAGGAGTACCATTGTGAGTGGCAGCTGGAGAATGAGAACTTGATGGGATCTAAAATGAAAGAAAAATGTTTGCAATCAGTTTTGTGCTTCATTCTCCTCTTACCCCAGCTACCTGAGATGTTCGACACATAATTCTACAATTATGTGGTGTTTTTCTAAAGAAAGGCACTGTAAGTCTTCCGTAAGAAACTCTCAAGATGCTATTTTCATGCAAATAGCTTTGTTCGCTAAATTGAGGAACTTAAGAAACACAGAAAATATAGGAAATGTGGGCAGAATGCATTCGGAATGTAAAAGTTTCCTGGGAGTTGTCAACAGCTCTTTAAGAAGCCTATTGCCCGCACCTTTCAGCAGCTTCTCTTTGTGATTGCTGGGGGAAAAAAACAACAATTACCTAACTGAAAAGATTGTATGTAGTTGTTGCACTGAGGAGCAACTCTCGAGAAGCGATAATGGAGCGGAACAACGTTCTGCAAGTTCGCCTTTCTGGCTTTGATGAAAATAGAGACGACAACAATGCCCCAATTCTTTTCCTAGTTCCAAAGCCTAAAGTGAGAGGACACTCAGTTTCCTAGACGGCTTTCCATTAAGGGTTCTCTGACACTTCCGAACACGTCTCCTCATACCCGTGCCTTTCCTTCAGTGGCAACCCTAGCAAAGAAACCTGCGTTTCCCCATGGAAGGATCTTCATCTCTTGCACAGGCTCGTACCGCAGATGAGTGTATGAGCCTTGATTCTTGAGGGCAAAACCAGCCTGGAAAGCATCCTCTCGAAATTGAGTGTGGTATGAATAAAGCAAGTGACTTTTCCACACCACGAAGATGAGTACTTTCTACTTCACTGCGGTGGATGATTAAAGAAAACAATTGCATTCTGACAACATGCATTGACATTTTAAAATGAAAAAGAAATGAAGAACAGATTCTGGGAGGCTTGCCATTAATGATAATGGATTTCCCTGAATGGGAGCCTTTTTGAAAGCCTGATTCTGTGTTGGGTGGTTTTTTTTTTATAACGTTGCCTAGAACAGGCAACCCTGTCACAGGGGACAACCAGGGGGTTGGAGAAGTTCAGGGGGCAATCTGGGGAACTGTTCTCAAAGGGAAAGGAATAAAATAGCTTTACAGTCACGAGCCCACTTAAAACCAAACAAGAAAAAAATGCCTGTGAGAGCAAAGAGGGGAGGGGAAGCTAGGCTAATGCTGATAAATGAATATTTGACGTTTAAGTTCAACTTTCATTTGCTTGCAAATGAAAACTATTGTGTCAACACTGCAGGAGATGGTCCATGCGTGGCTTGGGGTTTTCTTTCCCCAAAGGTTAATTCTTCTTTGATTAAAAAAAAAAAAAACCACAAGGCGAGAAACGTTGACTTTAAATGATGGGTAAACACATCGACAGCACAACCCCACTCGAGCATCTGGCGGGGGACTGTAGCGTATGTGATAACACGGCATTGAAGGAAGAGCTTTCCAGAGAGGTGTAAAAATCTATTGTGGTTGGCCATTTTGCTGTAGGATTTTTTTTTTTTGTTCCTTGTGATACTAATGTTTAGCTGTGGGGTTGAAACTGGGACGTTTACAGCTGCACCTTTTTATAGGCACCATGTGATAGGTAATTCTATGTGAAAAATCTATTTAGTCCCCTGATGGAAGAAGTAAACTTAGGTGAGACTCACTCTCCTGTGAATTCTTGGCGTGCCATAAAAAACCCCAGTGTTGCACTTCTCCAAAATATAACCTGTAAAACTTGTGCCTTGTTAAAGTTACAATCAGAAGATGTAATAAATGGGTTATTTAAGCATACATTGCCATGTAATGTTCATCTTGGGGCACTTGGATTTTGACTCTGTGGTACCGTGCTTTGCCTGGCAAATCTCATGGTGGCTGCTGGGGTGGAAAACACAAACCCTGCTTTAAATAATGCATCCCTGCCCTGCTGTGCCTCTCCTCTGGTTCAAAGGTAGCCCCCCTTTAAAGTTTAATAAGTAGTTTTATCATTGCTCACAGGCAAGAGGTACGGATCCAAAAAAAAAAGAGTGCCTTGGGATGAAGAAGTTAACACTGGATGGGATTTTGTACCTTCTCCTCCATTCCTGCTGCTTTTAATTGATTCTTCCTAATGGTGTGTGCTTATTTGTATGGGGTGGCCCTGGGCAGGTGCCGGGAGTTTGCGAGCTGCTGCTCTGGCAGACATCTACCCCTCTGCTGAAGCCATCTGTGGGGGAACCACGCGGGAGCAGAGCGGGGAACGCGTTGTTTCTTGGGCATTTGGTTGGGTTGCTTTCCCCAGGCAGCTCTCCCAGAACTGTTTCTGCCCTTGCAAAGTGCCTTTTGCCTTTTTATCTTTTTTTTTTGTACCTGTCACCTCTCTGCTTCTGAAACACTAAAGGAGTAGATGTGGCGCAGTGCGGTAATTGAAAGGTGGATGTTATAAAAGGTATTGAGGGACCTGAGCTGATGCTTTGTCAAAACCCACATCGTTAACGTTGTCAACGTTGTCGTTTTTTTCAGAGCAGAGTCCCAGTGGTCACGGGCAGCGCTGCAGTGGGAAGGAGCTCCCTGAGGGTCGGAGAAGGGAAAGCACCGGGGAGCAAGTGGCAAGCTGGGAAGGCAGGGGTATGAAACAAACTGCTTGAGTTTGGGCTTACGTCCATGCCTGGTGCTCCCCGTTGACTTTTCAAGGGTGTTTGGAGGTGTCTGTCCAACAGGAATGGTTTGGTGCAGGTTCCCAGGGGAAATTTAAGCCTTCTCAGCCTGGGCCTTAATTTCCACGAGTACTGTTTGGTCTAGAGCCTTCTTGGCCTTTTGGGCTGAGACTGCATTAATCGTGGCTTCTCAGAGGACACTTTGTTACTTAAGGAGGACATTATCAATCTGTTGGTAGATCAGCATTGGTGGGAAAAGGTTAATGTTAGCTCTTTGTGCTTCTTTGGCTTCTCTTCATGGGAACACCTGAACAGCTGGCAGCTTCCAAAGCGGAAAGTGCTGTCTCCCCCCTCTTTCAGAGACCAGCACTTGTGGACAACCAGTGGTGGTGGCACCCATGGGAATCTCCTTCAGTCTGTCCCCGCAATGAAGGGTGCACAGGCTTGTGCTTTAATGTTATTTACATTCTTGCTGCTGTTGCTTTCTCTCTGAGTCCCCTGCAAAGCCAGTCTGTAGGGTAAAAATGGCTCATTTCCAACTCTGAATCACCAGTATTCTCTGGAGTCTCCTACAAGCCTCAATTTGGTTTACAAAGCTGGTAAAAACCAATTCAATTTAGGGCAGTTTGCACAGAGGATGCTATTGGTTTTGCTCAGCGCGTACTACCCTGGCTCTCGGTCTTTTTTGCTTTTCCACCAAATGTTTTTCTTGGTCAGCCTGGCTGCCACTTTAGATCTCTAGTTCTTCCCATGCTGCTTTTCTGTTTGAAGAGAGATGGAAGAAAATCACCCTGTGACAAGCAGGGCTGTGAGACATTTCCAGCGTTTGAATAAACCGTATGGGATTTTTTTCTCTTTTTATTCTTCTGTGATTGCTGTCCACATAAGTAAAGCCAGGCCTAGCAAATGCTGATAATTGAGATAAAATGCATGGCATTTAGGCCCTGTATTGTTACCTGTGGGGCAGAAAAGAGGCATTTAGTACAGCTTTGCCGAGGATTGATATGGAGGCAGGAGCAGAGAAATCTCTGATGTGGGGTTTTCTCGGGAGCTTGGTGCAGAATTTTTATGCCTGGCTTCCTGGGTAGCTGCATAGGTATTTATCCACTGTATAAATAGGAGATTGGCATCTTTATAGATCTATTACAAACGTGTTCTCAGCTCAAGGTCACAGTTGTCTTAGTTTCTTGCACGTAGCTCGTCTGCTGCCTCTCTCCGTGCCTTACGCTTGCTCTGGGACTGGCGATCCAGGCCGTGAACTCTCCTGTCTCTCATACTTCAGGGCCTGTTTTGCTGTCTTTTATCTGCAGGGATTTCTCCTGTGAGCCGCAGTGTGCCGATACATTTCCTCATTGCTATTGGTGCTGTACGGATAGCATTTAAATACATATATTTTTTAATTATGCATATTTGAAATTCCTCCCCCCCCCGCCCCGAATCCAGTAAGGTTGAGGGTTGTGCTCTTGGTGGGAAAGCACTGAAGGTTGGTTTTTTTATTACCTTTTAACAGTCTTCCCCATTTAATAGGATGGGTTGCTTCTGAAACCAGCTGGGTTGCTATTCGGTCTAGCCTGAGCTTGATGCTCAAATCACATCAGGTTGGCTTGAAGCATTGCAGGGACTTAATTCACCCCCACCCTCACCATGGGTTGCATACTTACCTCTTTGGGTTTTGTCTCCAGTTCAAAGCCAAAGGCTCGTCTGCCACCTCTGAGGCACTCTGAAGGTAGGATTGGCAGCTCTGCCATGGAAATGTGCTTCTCCAGGAGCTGCACTCTTCTTGTGCCATGGGAAGGAGCCTCCTGCAGAAGCCATTCCTACTGGGCAATGAGTTCCAGTTTGGTTTCTCCTCCATTAGGAAATAAGGGAAGGTTGCTCCAGGTGGGCAGGAAAGCCGGGTGAGCCCTTTCTGCAGGGAGTTTGTTCCTCTAAACCGTTGTTGGTGTGTTTGTTTACCTTGTCTCAATTTATGTGATGAATTGGTTTTTTTTTTTTACTTTCTCTAGGTGAAATGTTTTGGAGATAACCACAGTTCTCACATGCTCCCATTTGTGATTATTTGTCTGTAGATTCCAAAACACGGTGAGTTCCTGATATTTAAAACCTATAATTAAAGAGGTGGATAATTTTGCAAGGACATACAACTTGTCTGTTTCCTGATTTAGAGGAGTACTTTTTTTTTTTAGGAATGGCATTTGTATCATGAATGTCCCCTTCTGTCGATTCAGATTTCGTTTTGCAAATGTTCTCTAATACTCCTGTAAAATTCTGTTTCGGCAAATGTTCCTTCTGGAAACTTCAGCTGCCGAAGCGTGCAGAGAGACTGAATGCAGAGGGAGTATGGGCTGGAGCAGAGAATTCATGAAGGTTGCTAGAAGGCACTTTTGGGAAGCTGTATTCAGCATTTCCTGTGGGATTACACCGAGGAGCCCAAACCTCTTGACTCTCCGAGCTATTTAATGGTATTTTTGTGCAGTCCCAAGACTCGCCACCTTCCCCGCTTTTCTAGCCTGTAGCCTTCTTCTCCCCGCCAACCTCAGCCTACTCGCTTCCCTTGCCTCCCCGAGCAATACCTTTCCCATCTAATCTTCAAGGCTTTCTCACCGGCACGAATTCCTGCAGGTGGAGCTGGAATGACGTCCTGCTGCTGGAATAAGTTATGAGGTATCGCTTGTCACTGAGTAATTGCTTCCCCGTGGTTCCTGGTTCTTGTGCTTGCTCTCGATGTGCCTGTGCGCGCAGCCGCCTGGACGGAGCATCCCATGTGCCCGACGTCCCTGCTGTCCGCAGGCAGCCTGAGCAGCGGGCGGCCAGCCTGCAATTCGGCTCTTGTGAAATCGTGGCGGTTTGCCCCCCTCTGGATCACGAAACTGGAATATCAAAGGATATTGTACAGCAGTTGAGCTCATTTTCCTATAATAGGCATCCTGATTTAATTCTGACAGGAGGGAATCTCATTCCATTGCTTGTCCCCTGAGGGCTGCGATGAAAAGCATGGTCTATAGTGGAAAACAACTTGTTACTGGATTCAGCTATATCAGTATTACCCATGAGAAGGTTGTCCTCACCGTGGCTCTGCACTGATTTACCTAGAGAGGCCTCTTGGCTTTCCCAGATGCTGGGCAGCCCAAGGGTATGCAAGGACAGCAAGAAAATCAGGGGCTGGCTGTGCTGTTGGTGGCTAATTCTCCTGCTGACTGTTTTCTGCAGGTGGCTGTTGCCTCTCAACCTCAAACTGGAGACGTGAGCTGCTGCTTTGCCTCCTGCTGCACCTTCACTGTGCTGTCAGATCCCACCAGCAGAGTGTCTCCCAGGCTGAGAAATAACAGCTAAAGCACAGGAGAGCTCCAAAAGGTTGGGAACGTGCTCAAAACATCAAAAAATAGATCTGTACAGGATTCTAGCTGTGGGCACCAGTATAAAAGGATGGGAGCTTGTGGGACAGAAAGGAGGCAGGCTGGGCTGCATGATAAGACTGAAATGAATTGTAGGGGGGCTGAGATATTTTCACTGTAAGTTGTTTGTTATCTTGGAGTAATTACCCTGGAAGAATATGGGATGTCCACTCTGGAAAGGCTGTCTTGAAGGCCATGCTCCAGCAAAGCGACCTTACTTCTGTACACAGTTCATGTGATGCCATCGCTTGGGCATGTTGAAGGATGGGATGTTCACCTTGGGGTCTCCTCTGTGCCTGCACCCTGCTGCAGGTGATGAAGGGGTCCTAGATATGGGTGGGTATAGCTCTCCATGGGTCCCCCCCAAGGGGCTGTGCTTCTTGGGACTGCACCAGCAGCCTCACAGCCCCTGCACCAGTGAAATGTGGCCATCAGCTGTTTTATCTACAGCAGGTACAAAACATTGGCTGCGTTGAGCTTGCTGGTGGGTCTCCAGCGAGAGGCAGGACCTAAAGATGTGCCTGAGAAAGACCCTGCTCCTCCCCTGTCTTGCTCCCTCCCGATCTGGGGCATTTTGCAGCTTGAGGGCTTCCTGAGCTGGAAGTTAATCCCTAACTGCGTGTTTAACAGTCCCTGTTGGACTCCTGCCAGTTTGCTTAAACCTTTGTGTTACAGGCCCTTCACATACCCTGTTCCAAGGAGCTCTGCAGTTCATCCTCATGCAACAGAGCTGGAGATGTTTCAGTAATGCTCCAAAGTCTGTTTTTCCTGGTACGTTGAGTTTTTGTGGTTACTTCTAGGGCCTCCTGCCTCCCCTGACCTTTCTCTGGCAGGAGCAGCACCTTGCAGTCCTGTTTCTGTATATCTTTTTTTTTTTCTTCTTCTCTCTGAAGAGTTTTGGAGAGGGTGGTCTGCTACTGCAGAGGGCAGCAGGCCAGGGCTGGGGGAGTTGCTGTGTCGAGCTAGTGCTGGGGTTTGGTGCGGGTCCCACAAAACTCTGCTTAAATAAAAAAAAAAAGTATGTTCTCAGCTCTGTCCAAAAAGCAGAGCTCAGCTTAAACAGCTGAGCTAAGCCAACCCAGGCACTTTCCCCCTTCCCTGCTCTCTGCTTTCGCTACGTTTCCCTGTGAATATCTGCTGGAAGACCTCGTGTATGTCCCATCACAACGTCTGGGCATGTCCATGCCCCTCGTGTGCAGAGCTGATGTTCTCGCAGTTCCCTCTCCCCTGGGTGTCTTTTCTCTTTTTTTTTTTTGTCTTCCTGCAGTTCAAGAGCCCAGGATATTTTAGCACAGTAAACATTTTTTTTGACAGTTAGTGACAGGAATAAATCCTTTTGCTCTCCTCCCCCTAGTTTATTATTTAAGGGGAGAAGATGATTAAATCCAGCAGAGCTGATTGGAATTCTCTGTTAGCAGGAAGAGGGCGGCCAGTGGGGGTCTGTCAAGCCGCAGAGTTTGCGTTCATCAGCATCTTGGGAGAAATAGAGATGCCAGCTGCTCAGAAACATCTGGTTTTGGTTGTTCTCCCTCCACCCCCACCTTTGCTTTTCTTTCTTTCTTTCTTGGTTTTTGTTGAGTTTAGTATTCCTGACTCTAAATGTTGGATCTAGTGGGGTGACAGCTTGGTTTTTCCTCTTCTACTTGAGTACCAGAGCCCTGCCAGGGTACTGGGTTGGAGTCCAAGTGAGGGTCAGCCAGAGCAGCCAGGTTTCTGAAGAAGCTCGTTCTGTTCAGGGCTGGGCTCTGTGAGCCCGAGGGCCCGGGCTCTGGTTAATGCAATGCCAGCCCAAAGTGGGGAGGGAAAGCCTGGGCCCCTCTGTGCAAAGGGAGAAAGTGTTCTCCTAACCTTGGTGGCATGTAAACACAAGCAGTTAGAAAAAGAAGCCCCAGTAGAGTTAATTAAGTGTTGCATTTAAAAGGCGCAATCGAATGGAATTGCTTTGCATTTATTGAAGTTAGCTTTCCCGCTCTCGAGGGTTGGACAAGGGTTGAGGACCTGTGCTCTTTGGGATGGGAAGGCAACCTGGAGCACTCCATTGGCTGTGGGGTTTGAGGGAGGAGTTGTGAGCTCCTCTGCACAGTGGTTTTGCTCACCAGCGAGCCCTTGGCCTGCCTGGCGAAGGCACAGCGCTACACGTATGGTCTGGAAAGATGCAGGGGTGGAGGGTCCCCTCCCCTCTATCCCCTTTCCCGTCATCTTCTCCAAAAGATGCCTCTACAAAACCGGTACACTCTGGAGACTGAATCAAGCTGGTGCATCTGTAGAGCAAAGCATCCTCCCGTGCGCAGGTCATCTCCCAGCAGTGCTCATCCTGGCTAATTAAGCAGGGGCTAAATAACCCAGACAGTGCCCTGTGCTGATGTGGTTGACCAGCTCGGCGTTGGCTTGGGTTCTCCATCAGCTGGAAGAATCGGTGGCTGCGCTGTGCTGACAGCCCCTAAAGGCTGCAGCTCGGCCGTCACCGGGGTTAGGAACCTGCGACTCGAAATAATCAGCGCAGTTTCCTGCGGTCCGGATGCCATCGAGACTGGAAGATTCAAAGTAATCTTGTTTGGTGTCTGCCTGCAGCTTGCTAGAGGGGAGTTCTGTTCCGCTAAAAACCACACAGCAACGGGTGCCGAAATGAGCACTGAGTGCACGAAGCAGAGCAGGCTCCTTCTCTTGGCATCGAAACGGAGCTCCTGGCCTCACCTGGTCACATCCCCCCCGCCACTATTTCAGTGGGATGGATAATGTCTCGTGGTATTTTGGGAATAGAGGATGACTTGCAGGATTTCAGGTTGTCTTGAGGTTGTCCTTTCCCCCGCCTGTCTTTTCCCTTCAGTCTTCTGTGCTTCTGATGACTGACTTTATTATCTTTGCTATTTCTAACCCTCTTTTTGGTCCCTGTTGGAGCTTGATTTCTGCTGGGGGGAAGATGGAAAAGGTCAGGCTCTCGCTAGTGAAGCTTATTTAATTTGTTTGCTGCATCTGTGGGCAAACTTGCATGTATGTTGTTGGTATGAACTACCGAGACCCTCCTGGATGCGTGGGCCCCATGGTTGCTTATTTATTTACCTCTTCCCTTCTCCCTGTTTTACTTTTCTCCCATCTGGCCCGGTATTCCCAGTTTTACCTCCCCTTCAAGAGAAAAGCTTAGTGGACTCCAAACAGTAAATAAAACTGACATTTGCAGCAGTCAGCCTGATATGCCAGGCCTGGGATGCAGCAGCACTTCTTTGTTTAGGCTTGTTTCTACTCTTTATTTAAAACCGCTTTTAATCAGCAGCTAATGACAACTTTTGGTTGCGAGAGCTGATGCACAGGAAAAAAACCCCAGTTTGCATTCAAAATAATGCAAACTGTTATAAATAGGAAGATCTGCAAGGATATAATCAAGCTAAATTGCCCATTGTTACTCTTGCCATAGATGATTTCTTGCCTCTGCTATCTGGGTTGGGTTGTCGTCTGGGTTTAGGAAAAAATGTGTTCTCTCTTTATTCTGGTTACAAACCTCTGCAGCAGCAGCTGGGCGTTGCAAGAGTGGGTTTTGCTCTGGTTTTTGTGCGGATTGGGCAAATATTTGGGTGGCTTAGATATCTCTGTTCAAATTGTCTCGCGAAAATTATCTAATAGGCTTCTGCCGCTCTTTTTCTGCAGCTAAACTGACCCCGTAAGGTGGACCCCATCCCCTTGGGGAGCGAGTTGCAGACAGACATGAAGAAGTCTTGCAACAGGTCAAAGCAGCAGCCTTGCCAGGAAAGCAGCTATGACTTGGGAATAGCGAAACTCTCTCTGCCTGCAGATGGTCTGCAATAAGCTCTGGATTTTAATGACGCGGTGCAATTTATCCCATTGAAAGTAGCTGAGCCTGTAAAGAATTGGTAGCTGATGCTGAAGTTTCCAAACAGATCATAAAGCGTTTAACGCTTGGGTTTTTTTTTTTCTTTTGTTCTAATTTTCCTCAACTGTGTTGTACCTGAATGCAACATAAAAGCTGCATGCTTTGTCATGCTTTTATCGAAATAGGGTATTGTGGAGGTGGCTTATAAGTTGGGCGACAGTATTCTGGCCTTCTGATTTTTCTGCTAAATCAGCTCTGATTAATTTAATGATATTTTAAAATCTTCTAATAATTTGGGGGTTTTTTCACTGGGCAGGTCTCAGAGAAGTGCAGGTGTCTTCAGTTACGGCATGATAATGAAGCTTGCCATGAAAATATCACAACATGACAAGGCCCTCATGGTTATGGAAGGCAAGTGTTGCTTGATGATGCCACTTTTGTCCCCAAACATGGTCTTTTTCTCATTCTGTGCGTGTGCATCTCTCAAAGCATTTTCCCCTTTGCTTCATTGCGTGTGGAGCAACATTTGCTGAGGAATGGTAGCATCCTGAGGGTTAAGTGACCTAATTTAATCTGTGCTGCTTTCTTCTTTCTAACCTCAGAAGGCAGAGACCCTGAACTGAAAAGTATATAAAAAGATTCTAATTAGCACAGGACAAATAATAAAAATAAGGCCTTGCTTGAAAAGGGGATTGATTTTTAATTTTTTAAATTAACAAAAGGGTGGAGTTAGACTGAACCGCAGGCGTGGCACCTACCTGAATGCTCCACAGCATCCTTTTATTTTATTTTATTTTTGGCCTAGTTCTTGGTAGGAAGGGCAAGCTCCTGGGTAGAGTTATAGCTCTCATCAAAGAGTTGTCTTGTTTGGACACGTTGACATGTCACTGATGTCCTTGTCAGCTGTAAATGTCAACCTGACTGTCAGGAGGCAACTACTTATGAGTGAGGTGAAAGCGTTTGGTCTCACCTCCTGTGGCCCACCTGTGACAGGCAGGAAAATCGTCCTTTGACGAGTGGCTGGGAAGGCCACTGGCTCATGGCTGAGCATGACATTGAGTCTTCTGGGGTGCAAAGAGGTTGTCTCAACCCTTCTCTCATCACGGCCTTGCTCAGAAGGTCCCACAAGGAGGAGCTGCTCTTACCCTGCCTGCAGCTTCCCTTCCATAGAAAGCTTCCCTGGAAAGATGATTTTTGGGGTGGCCAGCATTAGAGGGCTCTTGGAAAAAGGCCCTGTGCATCTTTTTAGGGACACAGTTTAGTGGTGGGATGGCAGGGTTAGGGTAACAGTTGAGTTTGGTGATCTTAAAGGGCTTTTCCAACTTGAATGATTCTATCATCTGGGATTAGCCACTGGGACGTCACAGCTTGTAGCATCTTTGGCCAAATACCCGGGTGAGCTGGTGTATTTTTGCCAGGCTGAGAGTAGGATTATTTTTTTTTTTTTGCTGGACACTTGGGGAACTCCTTCCTCTACCTGCAATCGTTCGGCTGAAACTTCATTTGTCTTTATTGCTGTTTTTCCAATTCTTCTCTGGGCTCCTGATGACAGCGATTATACCAAATGTGGTACATTTCATGTGCCGTGGAAATGATTTTCATGCCCAGCTGTCTCTCTTGGATCATGAAAAATACTGCTTTTTAAAAGTAAGGCTTTCTGTCCTCCTCACTCTATTGCCAGTCCTGTGTTAACCTGCAAAGTAGTAAAATTGCTGACTTCAGTATGTTGCATTAATTAATTATCTCTATAGCAACATGCACTGATGTCATAAATATGGGAATTCAGCACCACAGCTGGATGAAGAAGAGCTAATAGATAAATTAGAAGAAAGGCCTTTTTTTTTTAATGCTCTAGTATCTGCCGTAGTTAAGGATAGAGAAGATTACTGGTAAAGTAATATTTTGTATCGTTTCTCTTCTGTTGCCCCATTCCCCTTTTGACCAAACCTTCTCTGTCACATAGGTCCAGTGTGTTCTTGATAAAGAGGTTTTCCAAGCTGCTGGTCTGCCTCCCCATCTGCTCAAAGCCCTGGGTTATCTCCTGCTTGCGTTTACACCGATATGTAGGAATGCAGGTGACAGGGCTCCTCCTTGCAGGAGGAATCCCTTTGGCTTCAGCAAAGCTACCCTGTGAAGGATGGTTCTCCAGGGTGGAAGGATGGGTATGGATCTTGAGAAGGGAATACAGTTAATTCTGGCACTGTGGGAGGGTGGCACAGTGTGAGACGGAAGATGTCAAGAGGCAGAGGAATTGGAAGAAGTGAATTTTGGCTCCGAGAAGGCCAGGACGCTCTGCTTAATGTGTGTGCCAGTAGTCAGGACTTCTCGGGCTTTTTAGGTTTTTTTTTTAGGAGTCCTGGGTTGTCTCTGGAGGTCCTGGCTGGGCTGTGCCACCATCTCTTCCTTGCCTCAGCACTACTGTCATGGAAAAAAGGCAGCAGAGAGGTGTCTATGAATGGTGACCGTGCATTGCGCTTGCACCGAGCCCTCTGCAGCGGGGCTTGGAGAGGGACCCTCTCTCTCAGGAGTTTGTAGCAGATGTGGTGTCCTAAAAATGCAGCAGCAATGGTTTGCGATGATAGCTGCAAAAGCGGGCTGGGAATAGGGCTCAGGAGTTGTTTCAAGGGAAGAAATATGGAAAGAAGAGACTGTAATTGCACTGCAGGTCTAAAGCTCCCTGGAGGTTGAGACCTGGTGCTTTTCTATCTTTTCTTGCCAGCTAAGTCTATTCGCTGCACAGTTTTGTTTTGCTATTTGTTTGCCACCATCGTCTGTGAGGCTGATCAATTCTTACCAGTCCAGTGCAGCGCTTGAGGAGTAACGGCACTCTCCATTGAATAATTTATGCAGTTAATCTGTTTTGATTTTTGGCATTTGACAGGTCCCAGGCAGGGTACAGTACGTCCGTGTGGAGGAGTCTCGGCATGCAGCGCTGCTATTTATACAGCATCCAGGCTACGGGAAACGCTGCGCGGATGCGCTTGGCAGGGTGAGGAGCTTGTGATCTCGGAGAGAGCACTGTAGGATGCCAGACGCTCTCGCGTTCTGCTCCGCGCGGAAAGGAAAAGACCTTGGGACGCTTGCTTAGCTTTGCACTGGGGTGGAGCAGGGAAAATTCACGGCACAGGTGTGACGGACACCAGTAGGTGAGCTGATGGGCGTTCCCTTGGGATGAAGGTGTTGAGGGTTAAAACCTGTCTTTGGACCAGCATCTGCTGGGAAAAGAAGGCCCAAAATATTGCTGGTCTGCTCCGTATTTAATTAGCTGCCATACCCCAGCCAGGGAAGGTTTGCCCGCACAAAGCTCGCTTTAAAAATCAGTGCTCTCTGCCTGGGGCATGTGCAGAAAGGGTTAAGCTGTAAAACAACCTGCCCCTTCCTATATACATTAAAAAACTTGTTAATGCGGTAATATTTTTATTTCCGTAGAAAAGTGTTTATTTTGGTAGTGTGTACAAAGTTTCAGCTATTCTAAAACACTGAGATTTCACAGCCAAGCTTTCATGTTCCCAGCAGAGAAGGAGGTGAGATACTCAAAGAATCTCTGTTCTTATTTCAGCACTGCGCTCGCCAGCCAAATTTTCAAAAGAGCCCAGTTTGCTGACATAAATGGGGTTGCTGATGTGCCGAAAGAGAAGGAAGTGCCGGAGAACATATTCCTCGCTGGGTCCAAGTCTCTCCCATTTTATCTTTCTCCTCCATATGTTTCCTCTGTAATGAGGGGAATTATTTATCATTAAAGTGATATATAATTTAAAAACTAAAGTTAAAATTAATGAATGCTTAAATTAATTTACTGACAAAAATAAATGTCTGTCCTTCGGATCCTATAATTTTAATTGGAGTGGGCTACAGCTTAATTAACATGTATTGATTGTAGTCCTGTGTGCATCTATAGGTGGGTGGAGTGGGTAGCAGCATTAGGTGAAATCCTCCTCACAGATGAAGGTGCGTTAAGATTTGCTGATAGCAGTCTTGAATAATTGTCTTGTGAAGAGACAGAAAAGCCTTTGGTCTCAAGCTGTTTTCTCTGCAGAAAGCTTAAACAAAATATGTTGTTTAAAATTAGGGCTAAGAATTGGCACGGCCACTTTATAGATGGGAAGAGAATTCTGCTCCAAAAATATTAATGATCTGAATCATTAATTAGGTGCATGAAGAATACAGAGAATTGGAAGGAAGTTGGAGCAAATAAAGAAGCTGACACAGCTGGAAATTTGGGGGAAGAAAAGGTAGGCTTCAATTTGCTCAATCTTCCCCCCCTCCCACCGCAGGTGTCCCCTATCTCCCAGTGGGTGATGGTGGGGAGGAGGACTGTGGTGACACAGGGTGTCATTTTAAGGGAGGTGTTGGCAGGTTGGCCCACAGAGGACCACCTGCTTGGGGCTGACGGGAGGAGGTGGCATCCTGAGGTCCCTCCAACCCAGGGCATTCTGGGAGCCTGAGAATCCTCTGGGCAGGCACCTTAGGGTGAGGAGAGAGAAGGCAATCCTTCCTCCCGGGCCCAAACCCCTCTGCCTGATGCTGAAGACGTTTTGCCTGACCTGTTCTGCACGGCGAAGGACCCATCCCAACCTTTGCCAATCAATCTCTCTCTTTAAAGAGAACTCTGTATTCTCGGGCATTAATATTTTATGTTTTGTCAATACTATGAATTAACGGAATGGAAGATGTGCAGTGTCTCACCTTGCAGCTGCAGCCTGGCCTCCTCTAAATGATTCAGGGTGCTCTTCCCCCGGGAACCTCTGCTAAACCTAGGGTGAGAGGTACCCACTGGAGCCTCTCAGCCCTTTGGGGCAGGTTTTGGTGTGCAAGGGCCATCCCCTTAGGATTGGGTAGCACAGGCCCCATAGGGAAAAGGCTCTGGCAGCATCCCTCACTCCTAACCCTATGGATGCAGGGATGCATGGAAAAGGGGATTGCCTCTGGGAGGTCTATGGATCCTGGGAGCGTAGGAGACCATAAAACTGCTGCAACGGGCAAGGTGATGTGCCAGGCTGTGAATGGAGGATTCAGCTGTTTGCTGCCTTGCCCTCCCTGGTTGAAGGCAGAGGAGTTGGAGGGGCTGTGGGAGAGGTGTGGGGAACCTTCAGTCCCCTGTGCTCAGCACCCAACTCTGCTTGGCCCTTTAGGATTTGTTGAACCCCAGCGATGCCTCGGGACTTTGCCACCGGGTCCTTTCGCGGTGCAAGCTTGCAGCTCCCTCCCTTCTTCCTTGCATTGGGTTCTGTGGCTGTGCTGGGCACCGAGGGCTCCTGGGCACGGGGTGGCATGAACTGGAGGTTAGCCCGAAATCAGCCTTCGGCGGGACCGTTCGTAGGGTGGCATAGCTCAGGGCTGACTGCTGGCAATCAACTCTTGGGTGTGCATCTTCGTCACGGTGCTGTCTGCAAGGGAGAGAAGCTGGTAAGCCTATGTGTTCTCTCAGCCTTGGTTCTGAGCAGTTTTCCTTTCCATTACACAAGCTCCTCTTTCTCCAGACAGGTGGGGTTTTTTTAATTCAATCATATAGGTGCAAAGGAAAAAAAAAATCCTCTAGACTTGACTCACAGCAACATGTTTGTAAACTTAGGTTCAGGTTGTAGAGGCAAAGTGTAAGATAAAGGAAGAGAGAGGCTTTTTTTAGGGTTTGTGGAGTCCCATCTGAGCTGGAGGAGCCTCGTAGCCTCCTTGTCACAGTTTTCCGCACAGGGGATGGGGAAGGAGCGAGCGGCGATGCTTTGGGGAGCCCTCCACCCCCTCTGCACCTAAATCCAACTTGCAACTCAACGTGCCATTCTTGCCTCACAGGAGGGCCAAGGTATTTAAAAAGCAGCTGCAAACCTACCAGCTAATTAGGTAGTGACATTTGATGTCACATATGCATTGCATATGAGCCACCGGCCGCTTGTGTCTGGGAGGTCTCTTTGCTGCTGAGGCCTTTCCTCAACGACGTCTCCTCTGACTTCTATCACCCCATATAGCCACTGTAGGCGATCCCATAAGTCATCACCCGCTGCTCCCAGATACCGTGCAATGCAGGCTGCTGTATTTACTACGCACAACAGGTTAGCCCTTGGATTTCTTCGGTTCCTGAGCATTTTCAGGCAGGCATAATATTTTATCCATGTTTTCCACTGTTTCACACAACGTGATCCATTGCTGCATGGGATAAGGATGTCCTTGCTCCTTCGGAATTTTGTTGATTAAAGTTTTCCCTTTGGCCGACGTGCCCTTCGGGAGGAGTATTTTAATTCATCCAGCAGAGTTGGGTAAATGGAGGCTCCTCTTCCAACTTGTCAAGCCCCATCCTTTGCGTTGTCCCTTTTTATTAATGTGGTGCACAGGCAATGCCTTCCTGGAGACTTTTTTTTCTCCAATATATTGAATAAATTCTACATCATGAAGGAAAGTAACTTGCAATAATGAACCATCAGTGGGTATTTAAGGTTGCTTTAATGGGTCACATCGATGTAATCTACACTTTTTCCTGGGAAGATCATACTGGGCCATAACCTTAATTCATATTTATGTCAGAAGAAAATATACAGTGGAGATGGCTCAGAAAGAGCATTTCCCTGCTAAGCAGCTAGTTATAAATGTACAGATCTTCTAGAAATATGCCAGGGTTTGGAGGGGGGGGAGGAAATATCAGGTGTTTAGGACATTTCTGTCTTGCATGGAAGAATTCCTCAAAAACTCTTTTCTCACCCCAGGATGTAACTCAAGAAAGTAGGTGCTCATGGGCCCAGAGATGTGCGAGGTTGAGCAACTTGAATATTACCTTTAAGAGCATCTTTATCATATTCATCTTTTCTTCCATGCTCTGCTCTGCTTAAAGACATGTGTGGGCATGAGAGATGGTAGTTTGGTTTAAAAAAAAAAAAAAAAATCAGAAGGGTAGGCCAGTCAGAGTTATACCAATAAAAGCAAGGGAGGTAAATATAATCAATAAGGTTTGACCTTCCAGTCATGTCCCTGCGTCCATTATTCCTTGTTGGTCAGACCCCTCTGAAGGCCAAGAGCCAGCCCGGACTGGGGTATTGGTGGCATTTTGGTTGTCTGCAAGAGAAAAAGATGAAAATTGTATTTAAACCCATTCCTCTTGGCCAGGACAAGCAGTTCTGTCTTGATCCGCCGCTGCAGGAAGATGAGATAAAGTTGCGAGTTCACTCGGTCAAGATAGATGAGGGTACAGGGAAAGGCGATGAAAGTAATACAAATTATTGGAGCTGTCTCGGTGAGGCTGGGAGGAAGGGACAAACATGACTAATGCCGCGTGAATGATTTGCAGAAAATGATTTCTTCGACAAACTTTGCCTTTATAGAGGTAAACTGTCAAAGGCCACAATGCAAGTTTTCTGATGTGTTCATGAGTCAGAATTATTTAATGAGGAAATGAAGCACCCGTCCCCCGGGCCTTGGAGCTGGGTTACCCAGGGGACTAATGCTCCTCTGGGCGAGAAAGGAACGCAAACGCCAGCTCCGAGCGAAAAGTGCTTGTTCTTGAGGTCCCTCCAAGCTCTTCCAGACAAAATTAGGCTGCTTAATTTGGGGCTTTTTGGATTACAGGGAGAATGCATGCAATGCCATGGGATGTGAAAGCTAAATGTGAAACGGGGGGTTGGTAGCGCAAGCACTCAAGTGTTGATGCTGGTGCTCTGGTTCTATAAATATTTCTAGTGGTTTGTTTCTATGCACACTTTATATTTTTCCTTTTCTGATACACCATCTTACTTTTTTTGTTCTTTCCGCCAGCCCTTGTGATACACCTGTGAGAAGAATAATTTATTCAGCCATTTGTTCAGTGTGCTTATCTCTAGCAGAAAGCCAACAACTAAAAATCAGTGATTTTGCACAAATACAGGCTACAGATCTAGACTGGTTCTTTTTTTTAACCATACATAAATGCATTTGTTGAAAAATAGGGTTTCAGGTCAGCTGAAATTATTTGTGTTGAACTCAACAAAAAATTACAACAGAAAGTAGCAATTTAAAAAAAAATCAAACCATTTCTTTGTGTGTTTTTGAAATGAGATGCTTTGTCTACTTTTTGAAGCGATGTTTGTAGCCTCAATGAAGCTAATGCTAACTTTTAAAAAAAAAAAAATAAAAATTTGGTTCTCCCCCAGTGAACCTTTTTTTTTCCTGATTTTCTCCTTGCTTTTAATTTGGGTTAGGAAGGAATAAGTGCAACTTTGTCTTGAGTTGCCCCCACTTCCCTGACCAGAAAAAAAATAAAAATCCATGAATTACACGGTTATTAACTGGTTGAAGCCCTCATGAAGAGAAACACAAGGCAAAAGGAAAGCCGCCAAGCGTTTGACATTTTCATTCTAGCAAATACTTTTTTTGTTTGGTTGCCTGAGCTCTGATTCAGGAAAACGTTACTTGCATGCCTAATGATGAGTAAGTACTTAAACCCCTTTGGCTTCTCTCCTTTCAGATGAGTCAGGCCATCTCTCCCCCTGAACTGGGAATGTTCAGAGGCTCCTTCATGGAGACCACTTCAACCTAGGGGCTGCTGGAGTAGGTGCGGACCTGTGGATGAGGTCCAGCTGGGAAAGTCCTCCTGCCTCCAGCATCTCAGGTGCCTGCACAGATGCTTTGGGCCATGACCATCTGTTGGGGTATGGGATGTGTCCGTGCACTGACTCGAAGCCACCAGTGCAAGCCACGAGAAATGGGAAAGATGGAGACATCTGAGCAGCACCCAGGGTGTCCTAGTGCGGAGAGTTACTCTGGCTGCGTGTGCCAAAGGGAAGAGCAGTGCCTTAACTCCTGCTAGCGCAGCAGAGGTGTCTTGGATCCTTTCTGGCGTGGCAAGGGACACCAAAACTCGGATGCCACGGAGGGTGCTGAAGGAAGAGGCTCTGGAGGGGAGGTGACATGTGACCTGAGCTGCAGGGATGGGTACCAGAGCTTGGACTTTGCTGCATCCCTGCCGCAAGAAGGCTTTGAAGCCTTCTCCCTGCTCGCTGCACAGGTATAACTCCCATTAACATGTCCCAGGAGCAGTGAGATGGCTCGTGCTTGCGTGGTTTGAAGAATTCAGTGAAGGACAACCGTGTTTTTCCTCGCTTTCCCAACCAGGAGATTCATGAGGTGGCCGGGTGAGTTTAAGAGAACTTGCAGTCTTTTCATCATATTGATGGGTGGATGGATTTGGTTTCTTGGAGTGTGTTTAAGACTTTAATTAAATCAGGAGTACACTCTCTGCAATGGTTCCCTGCTGCTTATCAGCCTCTTAAGGCCTTGATTCATTACTCAGTATTATTTTTTCAGCCTAAAATAAGCTTTAAAGACCTGTTATTGGAGAGATTAAAGTTACAACATAAACAAACTCGTATGCATGTTGTTTTCGTGTGGTAGATGCTTTTAGTATCATATTTAATGTTGCAAACAAAACCATTGCTTATAGCGAGCTTTGCAGCCTGGATGCCTTTGAAAAGGGTAGATACAGACCCTGTTTGATCTTGCACTATTTGGGGCTTTTTATTTGCATTTTGTGGCTCTTACCTTGTAAACAAAGGCTCCTTTATATATCTGTAGATCAGGATGTCACCCACAGAGCCCTGTGGAAATGGGAGATGGCTCCGGAGGGCGAAAGACACAGGTTCAGGGGCAAATGGAAATCAGGGATGTAAGAGCACTTTCGCTTTGAGGTTTGGCTCATGGCAGCAGAGACTGGAGGTAACCGTTTTGTTTTCCCCATGCACCACTTGATTTTTGAAGAGGTTCCAGACTGCGCCTGGCAGGCTTGGTGGGGGGGTTGGGGAGGGGGTGGTGAAGCTGCTTGCCCACGCGATTGTTGTTGGTGAATTTGCTGGAGATTTGCAATGCCTCCCCCAAAATGCGGAGAGGTGCACTAGCTGCCCCAGGTGGGTGCAGGGAAACAGTCTCCCCATCCCTGATGACCCTCAAGTGAAAACCTGCCGGGGAGCGTGGGGCAGGCTGCTCTGTGTGGCTCTCCTCTGCCAGCCAGCAGGGAAATAAATCCCAGGAAAATAAATGCCACACACACAACTAACTTCAGCCATGCCTTGGGCGGGGGGGGGGAGAAGAGGAAGAGGGTGGTGCAGAAGAGAGCTTGTTCATTTGTTTGCCCAAGGGATGATGCACCACGCTTGGAGCTGCAGGTCGCATGGGGGTGGTTGTTAGGGGAGGGCTCTGGGTTTATTGCAGGCTCGCTCATGGTGTGCGATGACCTGAGCCATTGGCAAGCTTGTGGCTGAGAGCTGCTTTCAGGAGGCTTTCTGCTGGTGGCAGATGCCTGCTGGGGAGGACGACCCAAGGGGAGCGATGGGGAGGCTCCCAGGGTCTTCCTGCATGAGCCACTTTGTCTTGTGCCACCATCCACATCCCTGGGGCACAGGGCAACCCTGAGCGGCCTCTGGTGCTAAGCCCTTGAGTGCCACTGCCCCATGGCGATGCCGTTTTGGGAGGCTCTGACGGTGGCAACCAGAGCATCAGCTCCTTTGGCGCATGCACGCAAATGGGAGGGTGCAGGAATGAATCAGGCGGCTGCTGCTGTTGTGTGCAAGCAAATTTTTCTAATGTAGTTATCTCTTGTTTCTGTAAAGGTTATAAAAGTAAATAATCCTGTTATAACACAGTGTCCTCGCAGTCCCTGCGTAGCTCCATGGATAACTCTTGCCGAGGCTGACTTGTGGTGATTAATACGCTACAGAGGGAAATTATTTTTTTTAAAGGGAGCAAAGAACTAAAGCTGAGAACGTGCCTTGAAGAAGCTTGTTCCCTTCATGTCCCCTGTGCTTGAGGCTGATTAGCTTTTGTTTCTTCCTCCAGCCTTAATTGGGGGAAACTCTTGTGGGTTTTTTCCCTCCTCCCCTGCAACGTTGATCCCCAGCAGTGTGTGGATTAGCAAGTGGCCAAACACATTGGGAGGTGACCTTGCTTTGCCGTAAGATCCCTCCTTGCAGGCCTGGACTGCTGGGCTGCCGTGGGGAAGGAGGCAGCATCCCCATGGACCAGGTAAGCAACGTCAAGCCTCTGTCTGCGCCCCATGTGGTGCGGGGGAGGCCGGAGAGGTACCCAGGCCAGGGAGGAGGGGCTGCGAGCAGGGATGAAGCACAGAGCTGGGCAGGAGAGATGCTGGCCCTGCGTGGGAAGGGCTGAAGTGTATCACCCCATCCCTTCCTGGCAGTTGTGCCGTGCTTGAATTAATATTTATGCTGGTCCTCTCTCTGTAATGGGCCTTTTAGCACTCTCCCAGAGAGCTGTACTGGGTAGTGCCTTGGGCTGTAGCCAAGAAATGGCAGACCACTGGGAAGTAGGTTGGTGCTGCCCAGTGTTTCTCTGAAGAGCGTGGCAGGGTACCAAGCACACGTAACACGGCTGCCAGGTACCTTTTACCCCAGGTGCTTAGGGAGATGCCCCTCTCCGATGTCCAGGCGTGGTCAGCTGGTTACCACCCCCACAGGCTCCTGCTGAAAGCCCAGTGTACGGCACACGCCTGTCTTGCAAAAATAAGGAGAGCAATGAGAACTGCCCCTTTTTCTTGAAAGGTTCTCAATATTACACCCCTCTCCCTCCATCCCCTATATGTAAATTATCGTGTGCAGGAATTAAGTTCTTCAGTTTTGCATTCCCTAATTTACCAGAAACGCTTTGTCTTCGCGGACCGCAAATATTCCCCTGAGCCATCCAGCTCTATTTGCTCCCCACGGACGTGGCTTCTCCAAACCTCTCCATTTAGTGGTCAAATCTTTTTTTTTGACCTTTGAAAGCTTTGGCTTGGGAGGAAAAATACTCTACCCCAGGATGGATGCTGCTCCCTGCGCAGGGATGCTGCAAAATAAACTCCACCACGCGGAAGGGAGAAGCATCTAATCATCCTGCTCCCTAGATTTAGCTGTGCCATTAGCCGGACCCTGCACATAAAACTAATTTTATAATTTGTAAACGTAGCTGAGTGGGTTTTATAGAGGATTGTCGGGAAGTGATGAAATGCCTTCAATAGATTTATAAGGAAGTTTAATGCATAATGCTCTCTTCCCCCCCTTCCACCCCCTACCTCTGTCTTGGAGTTGCATACAACAGAAAACATGTCCACGGGAAAGGCTTTGTGGCCAGCACTCAAGCCTTTAATTTTGCTTTTATAAGACAGTTTTACAACGTGGAGAAGAATGGAAAAGCTGCAAGGCCTGCGTGCTCAAGACACTGCGCTCCTGGAAAGCTTTGGATGGGCTCCAGGCAATGTTTGGTGGCAAAGAAAGATGAAGGTCTTGGAAAGAAAAAAAAAAAAGAGAAAAATCAGCCGAGCTCTCATCCCACTGTCTCCCTGTTGCTGTGAGCTGGGAATGTTGTTGGAGAACGGGAAGGACAGAAAACCTGCGTTCGACACCGCACGTCTGAGGGTGAGTGTTGGTTGCATCAAGAGTAGCTTCTTCTGTTCCGCCCCATTGAATTTTCTTTATGCAATGAAAATAAGATACCTCATGGCCTGCAAGATGAAAAAGACTGCTTTTCTGCTTGTGGTTGGGCTCATCACACAGTTCCTGTGCGGTTTCCCTGGAGTTTAACGAAGGAGAAATCCCCAATTGCTGGCTCTTCCTCTGAATTGGAAAAATGTCCTCCCTGCCTGCTTTCTCCAGGGAGGATGACGTTTGTCGTACCCAGTGATTTTTTGGGGGGGTGGGGTGCGGGGAGGCTCTTCTATTTTTTTTTTTTGGGTGTAGTTAAGATGGAATGACTGTTTGGGAAATGATTAGTGAAGGGATGGACAGACGGATGTTGTGACCTTGTTTCCCTAGGAAACCAGGCTAGCAAGTGTGCCCGGGTGCATCACAAAACACCTGTACCCCAAGCACCTGCCTCCAACAGCCCTGGCCCCATCCGAGGGCTTTTTGTGGGGTCAGGCAAAGGGTTTTGGATTTAGAGATCTGGATTAGCAAGCCGGGGCCGGGCTGATAATCTGCATTCACAGAGCAGCCTTGTAACTGGAGCAGCCCTCTGCTTCCCGCTTGATATTGCCCAAGGACTGAGTAAATGCCTTGGTCGACTTTCCTCTGTAGCTCTCTACTGGGGATTATCGGAAGATCTCACCTGGTGTGAAGGAGGCTCCTTCCAGGCCAGCCCACCCATCTCTGGCTCCGCAGCTTGCGGATTAATCTCTGCGTTAAGACCTTACCGTACCTGAAAAATGTCAGAGGGTGGCTCAGAGCTGGAAGGATCGCCTCAATGTATTTTTCCAGTCCATCTCTCTGGTTTTTTTTATGTTCTTGGTTGTGTTTTCTTTTAACGATTCCCAGCTGGGACTCTTCCCTGATTTTTCTTCTTTTTTTTCTGTCTTTCCATTGAACATTGATGGAAAAAAAAAAGAGTGCTTTCCTCCTGCCTACTTAAATCTTTGGCTGACTCTCACGGAAAAACAGTCACACTTACTGCAGCTCCCCAAGCCTTCAAATCATCAGGGGAGAGGGGAGGAGGGAGCTGCGAAGGGAAGGAAATAATTTGTATAGGCGTGGAGTGAAGAATCACCTTCCTTTAAACTCGTGATCTGTCTGTGTTCGTACAGATTGCTGTCTCTGATCTTTTTTTTTCCCCTCTGCCCAATATTTCTTTTCTATTATCTTTCCTCTGCCTTTGCCGTCGGATCTGTGGTACGTCCCTTTTGCTGGCACATCTTGCTCCCAGGAGAGCTGGAATAAGGACACTGGGACTTTGAAGATCCAGATTATTGACAAGAAATCATTACTAAAACCTTTTAATGTGTCTTCTGTAATTGATACAGCGATGGAGGGAGGGCGGTTTTTCCTGTAGACGCAGGTTTTGTTTTGGGTTTTTTTCCCCCCTAATGCCTTTAAAAGCACTGAGTGTGGTGTCCTCCAGCCGTTTCCTGGTGGCTTAAAACGTGTTGGTGCCAGATGCTTCGGGGTCTGCAAATATTGCCCTCTTTGCTACTTGCGGATGAAGACACTTGCAGGGAGAGCAGATGGAGTCTGAAATACTGAGCCGGAGGGGCAGAGAGCTCACTCCCAGCTAAGCACCATCCTATGTGTGATTTTGGGGTCCCCCTTTTAGCTACCAAGCTGCTTGGTTGCCCATGTATGGCTATGGCCCAAATTGTGGCCCTGTTGCCCCAAGTTAGGCTGGGTGGATCCTACAGGGGAGAGAGCAAGGGAAGTGCTCTGCGTGGGGCTGGAAACACCCTAAACCTGTTACCTGGCCACTGGGGGCAAAAAGGAGCCTGGCTGGGGTGAGGGCAGTGGTGTTGGTATCTGTAAGGAGCCCAAGGAGGGGAGGGATATGGGGGGCCATTGGGGTGAGACTTGGCAAAGACCCCATTTCCTCAACCAAGACTATCTTCTGGCCATCTTCCTTGGCTTTTTGCTGGCATCTGTTGCTAGGAGATAGAAAGCACGGTCCCTTTTGGAGCATCTTCAGCAGCTCTCTGCCTTCCTGGCGAGCTTCAGCTTTGTGCAGTCTCCCCGCTCCTTTTGTCTGCTCAGACCTCATCCCTTTCATCTCATAGAAAACAATCCAGGAGTGCAGCACAGGCTGGGATCCACCCGGCTGGAGAGCAGTCCTGTGGGAAGGGACCTGGGGGTCCTGGTAGCCAACAAGCCCCATAGGAGTGTGCAGGGTGCTGCTGCGGCCAAGAAGGCCAACAGGGTGCTGGGGGGCATCACCAAGGGCATCACCAGCAGAGATAAAGTCATCATCCCACTCTGCTTAGTGCTGCTGAGGCCCCACCTGGAATCCTGTGTGCAGGTCTGGTCCCTGCTGTACAAAATAGGTGTGGACAGGCTGGAGGGGGTCCAGAGCAGGGCCACCAAGGTGATCCACGGCCTGGGAAGCCTCTCTTGGACATATGGGGATGGGCTGAGAGAGCTGGGTTTGTCAGCCTGGAGCAAAGGAGGCTCAGAGGGGATGTCATCACCATGTTCCAATATTTAAAGGGTGGCTACAAAGAAGATGGAGACTCCCTTTTCCCAAGGAGTCACATGGAGAGGACAAGGGGTAGTGGGTACAAGTTGCTCATGGGGACATTCTGATTTGGCATGAGAGGGAAATTCTTCCCCATGAGAACAGTCACCCACCGGAATAATCTCCCCAGGGATGTGGTTGACTCCACCATCTTGGGCACTTTCAAGCCTCAGCTGGACAGGGTGCTGGGCTATCTTGGGCTGGCTCTTGTCTAGAAAGGCTGGGCCACATGATCCTTGAGGTCCCTTCCAACCTGGGATTCTGTGATTCTATGATTTCTCTGCTCTCTCTTCCCTTGCCTCCTCGTGCTGGTTGGGAAGGACTTGCTGTGTCCTTCTGCTGCAATGTGGTGCCATGCTTGCTGTAGGGTGCTTGCTCCAAAGGGTGCCGCGAGCCTGCTCCCTAAACATGCTTATTTTAATTAGCAGGGGATTCAGCAGCAGACACCTGTCTGTGAGCTTAACTCTGGTGCCAGATGTTCGTGTTGCTCCCCAAGGATGGAGGAGCCAGGACTAAGAAGCAGCAGCCCCTCTGGCATGTGTGTGACTCCTTCTGCGTGAAGATAGGGGCTACACAGGGAACCTCCTCCACCTTCTTGGTCCAGGACTTTGCCTTCGGGATTTGCAACAGCTTGAGGCCTCTGTGGGCATTCCTCTGCTCAGTGGGCTTTGCTTGGGCATCAGCCCTGCTTCAGAGAAAAGCCGGGAAGCCAGGCAGCAGGCAGGTTTCCCGTACAGGGTTAAGACGAAAAGGGAGGTGAAGGATGCTGCAGAGGCACGGGTGAGAACAGGGAGGGGTATGTGGGTAGGGACGTTTGCCCCAGTTTTGGGCTCTACATTGCTCTGTGTACTTTTTAAAAAAAAAAAAAAAAAAAAAAGAAAATCAAGGAAAATGCATTAAAAAAGGAGAAACCTGTTCTCAGCGTTACAATGTGTGCTTGCAGCCAGCTCCCACAGCCGCAGAGCTGTGTGCCCGGAGCAGGTGGACACTCAGGGCAGCAAAATGTTTAGCGATTGCCTAGTGAGTAAGTGACATTTTTCAGCTTGCCTAAGGATGCAAGAAAAATGCATATGTGTCTCCGCCGGACCCACAAGCCGGCATTGACCTATATACGTGCACAATTATACGCACAGGCAAGTGCCTGCTTCCTCACCTCGGAACAAGGGGCTCAGCCCGGCGTGGCCACATGCCAGGACGAAAAATAGCCGGGGCAGTGTTTTTCCTGAGAAACCCCCCAGATCCAGGGATGTCAGCAGAAAGCTCGGGCTCGGCAGGAGCCCAGCGGGGTTGGAGTGATGTGTTTAGCCAAGCTCCTGTTTATTTGCCTTTGGAGTGAGGGCTGCAGCCGATTTGGGGGGAGCAATGAGAAACTCAGCCGGTCTCCCCTCTCTGCATCCATTAATGCCTGCGGAGCGAGGGGCTCCCTGCTGCAGCGGACGCCCTGCCCCGAAGGCAACGGGGCTGGGAGCCCTCTGGTGCGCTCTCCTCCTCCTCCTGTCCATGCTGATTTACCATTTCCCATCTTTCATTTCTATCATGGCCTGCGGCAGCCGCTATGAGTGATTGCTTCACGCATCCATCATGCTGCGGGTGGCACAGCGTGAGGGCTGGTGCCTTTGTTTGATTTCCAAAATACCTCCCACCAAACCCCAAGCCAAGCCAGTTTTAACCTACCTTTAAAGCGGAGATCGCGGGAGAATTTTCCTTGGGAAGTGGAGAAGTTTTTAGCGATTTCTTACTCTTCCCCTTTGCAGCCTTACCCTAAGATTTGGTTTCACCACTATGGGCATTGAGTTCTCAGGGAATGCTTTATTTTGGAGTGATAGCAATATGGAAATTAAGAATTAAGGATCAATCTCAAGAGCTAAACTGAGTAAGTTAGAAACTTTTCTGAGAAATTTTTCCTTTGGGCCAGGCTGTGTAAGTGTTAACTCGGGGTGGTTGGTGGCAACTTGGAGGCATGTCTTGCTTCATCACCAAAGGGTCCTTTTGCTCTACCACACCTGGCCAGCATCAGTTGTTTGAGCCTTAATTCCACCTGCGCTTCATACATGGAAAAGGGAAAGCTCCCTGTAGAAGGAACAACAATAAAACTCAATTTATTCTGTAAGGGAGGCCTCATCCTACCTGGCTCCTCAGCTGTGGCCCAACACATAAAGCTTGCCATAAATGTGTCCGTGCTAGAAGCAGCAAGGGCTTTCTGCTCCTCTTCACTGCCTCCTGCCCACCATCACGCTTGGGAATACATTGTTCGCGTCCAACTTGAGCGAGACAAACTGCTCTCCCCGCACCCTGTCCCTTGGCTGCCGTCGGCTGTGCGGCCACCCTTCTGTCCCACTTAACTGCTCAGGCTAATGAGGGAAATCAATCATGCCGCCCTGGGGCTGGCCATCCATCTCTGCCAGCTCGGTGGGGTGGGGGGAAGCCTGGCCACTCCGGTGGTATGGTGGACAGCCCAAGCTTAGGTTCCCTGCAAGCGTCTTGCAGGAGAAAGGGAACTGCAGGTTGTAGGGAATTGCAACACTGCGATTAAAAGCTGCTATTTCGACAGTGCTGGATGCTTTGCAGTTGCTCTCTTGGTATTAATAATCTTCCTTTAACTAGGAGGCATTCGTGCTAGGTCTGCTTGTTTCTGGCTGAAAGAAAACCCGTTACAAGACCATCTTGAGTCCTCTGTAGAGGGCACTTCTCTCTTTTTGCAGAAATTGTCGGCTCAGAAAAGCCCCAGCAACCCAGAAGTGTAAAATCACAAATGGAATGACTTGTGTTGGAGGACGTTGGCCATTTGCTTTATTTTTAACACCTAATTTCTGTGAATCCCCTGTGGAGGTGCTTGAAAAGAACATATTTCCCCTTTTCTTTTCCTGCTAGTTTTGTCATTCTGACAAATGTTGATGTGTTGGTTGTGTTTCTAATGCTGTTGTAAATGGTCGTGGCTTTCGTGTCTTTGAGCAGGCACCAAATGCGATTTCCGCAAAGAAATGAGAGCGAGTGGCTGGAGAGAACTGTTCCTCTGGCCCCATCGCACCCCGTTATGAGTTGCTCTCCTACAAATAACACCTGCCTGTTTTACATCTTGACAACAGCTTTCCTTATTTATTGAAAGGCTAGGGATTCTTTGAGGATATTTCCATTTTTCTCTGCTATTTCTGGGGGTTGCGCTACAGCAAATTGGTCTCCAGCTGCACCTTTCCTCCTCCTTTTTGGCTGGAGGGAGCTTGTCTTGCTTGCTGGGTGATCAAAAATCATCCCACGAAATGGTACCCAGTCCCGCAACGAGCCATTGGGGGATACGGTATTAAAATAACGCCTTACTCAGCAGCGATGCGATGGGGCGTGGGGGGCAATATCGTGTTCTTCTGCCCTGCCTCGGAGCGCACTGGCACCTCCCTGGGGTCAATGGTCACCGAAACAGAGTGATGTTACCCCTTCACCTCTGCTTTTGGTGACATGAAGGACAGCTTGCACTGGTTGCTGTCAAGAGGACACTGAGATGGAGCACGAGAAGTTGCGCCAGGGGAGGTTTAGGTTGGCCATGGGGAACAATTCCTTCCCCAAAGGGCTGTCAGGCACTGGAAGGGGCTGCCCAGGGAAGGGGTCGAGTCCCCACCCCTGGGGGGGATTTAACAGCCAGGCAGAGGCGGTGCTGAGGGCCAGGGTTTGGGGGTGGGATGGCAGGGTTAGGGGAATGGTTGGGCTTGGGGAGCTTAAAGGGCTTTTCCAACCCAAACGATTCTGTGATTCTAAGCTTGTTACTCTGCATGGAGTGCAACGAAGCAGCTGTTGAGCCTGAGATCTGGCCTAGGTCATTGGTGGGGAGGGGAGAAAAGCATGCTTATGCAAGGCGGAGGACAGTTTTTGCTGGGTTGACAAACATTTTTGGATAAGTCAAAAAGCAGAGTTGCTCTTTGACAGGGTCTTTTTTTAAATGTCAGCTTAATACCAGCTTCAAAGACACTGAGCTTCTGTGCCTCTGTTTTTCTGAAGATATCCAGGAACTGATTGCCTCCCAGAAATGGTTCGGATGGTGATTGCCCCGCAGCCGGGTTTGAGCCATACCCTGGGCGAGTCCTCAGGCTGTTGGCTGCATTTATTAACCTCTCCCTTTTTCCCTCGTTGAAGGAAGGCCATGCTGAGTACCAGCATCTAGTTAGAAAATGAGAAATACTAAAGGGGCATGAAAGATCTGACGTTGTTGACATTGTTAATCAAATATTTAAACACAGTAGTGTAAAGTCTAGTTTCGTTAAAGCTCTGTGGATTTGCTTGCTGTACCCGATGTACGTATATTGATGTGATGTTAGCTTTTGCCATCCTATGAAAGCTTTTCTGGTATTCTGGCTGTTACCAAAACAAGCGTGAAGTGGTCCAAATGGCTCCTTGGCTGGCTCTCCTAAAATTCTTGAATCCAAGTTCCCTAGCCTTGATCCCCTGAATAGATCTTGCTCTTGTGGTTGCCACATTTTGCTGCTTCTGTGTAATCTTTAGGTGTTAGGAAGCCTGTGAGTTTGCCTTCTTCCCCAAATCCTAAGCGGAACGGTGATATTTACGTCCCGTGCAGTCTGCTGTCAAGTTCTCTCTTTTCACGAGAAAAGCGGGAATGAAACCTCTTGGTGTCCTCCACTCCTCTGGCCGTAGCTCCTTTTGCAATATGAGCTGCTGTCTAACAGCAGATAGGATAATATTTAATCTGACGGACATCTTATGGTTTCACAAAGAGGCGTAGCGTAATTGGAAAAAGAAGAATGGTTCGGGATTACTGTGAGACAACTCCGCCAAAATGTAAACTGAATACAATTACCAAGCACTACAGGACCTGCTTGCGCTCCAGAACGCTGTTTATGGTCTTTAACTGATTCAAAATAGCTGACAGGATAAAAGATGAGCCTGTCTCTGTTAGTTTGCAATTAGGCGCTTGGCTCCCCAGCATCTGTGTTTCAGGAGGGAGCACTGCTGGCCATCGCGTGGCTCGCCTTTTCCTCGAAGGGACGCCGGTGCTGGACCGAAGAACCATGGCTGGGAAAGGGCTGCTAACACGATAAAAGAAATGAAGCTCATGTGTTTGGAGGGAAGGTGAGGAAAGCCTGACTGACTTAATTAAATTAGCAAAATGAAGGCTGAGGAAGATAGCTGCCTATAAATACATTGGCAGAAGATGGGGAGGGGGGAGCATCGTCGAAGGGGAACTATTTATGCCTGAGGACAGTGTTGGCACAAGAACAAATGTACGTAAACTGGCCCAGAATAAATTCAGCCTGGAAATCGGAAGATCATTTCTGACAGAGAGCAATCAGGCTCTGGACTGGCCTCCCTGCGGGAATAGAGGGGATAAAACCCTTCCTGCTTTTAGCGGAAGCTTGCAGGAGGGCCGGATCAGATGAACTGGGGATGCCATGTAGCCCAACGCTCCTTCTCCTTTCCTTATTTTCCTCTGATTTCCGCCTCAGCCTCATATTCATGCCAATTCTCATCATGTCCCACCCTCCTCCCTGTCCCCTGATCTCGGTTGCTGGCTTCGCTCCCTCCTGATGCAGGTGGCTTTCTTCTAACCGTAATAACTTCCCTGCGTGGTCCAGAGCCTTGCGGTATCCTTCGTGCTTTTGAATTTTTTATCTCTGTGCCCAATCCCTCTTCGTCCATTTGTCCTTCTTGCATGGAGGAGGCCAGACAGGGGGCAGACGGTGTCCTCCAGCCAAGGAGGCTCTGCCAAACCCCTCACAGGTAAGAGACTTCCCTGGAGGGGCCCCTGCTATTTCCTACTTGGTTTAAATAGGCACAAAATGGTGATTGGAGCCTAATTCTAGCCCTTGCACAATACGGACCTGCAAATAACTTGTCCCATTGGTGGAGAAGGGCTTGGTGGAAATTCAAAGTACTCCCATTTGTACGCCTGGGAGCCGCGGATGCTGAGCAGCCTCGGGAAGCTGATGGGCAGTAGTTTGCAATCTGAGCTATGGGAGATTGCCTGCTCGCACAGCTCTTCCAAGGACTGGGAAACGAGGGATGCTTCGTGATACCCTAACTGGCTTTTTGTGGGCTTTCCTCGTGTTTCCCTTGAACTGTTGGGAAGGGGATGCGGGCAGCGAGGGTGCTGAGCTCCCCTTGTCCCCAGGGATGTTGCCAGGATGGAGCCACTGATTCTCTTGGCTCACGAGATTGAACGTTCCTGTTTGTTTTAGGTGCAGCAATGAAGCTTTCTACATTTAAATGGCCTTTTAGCTAAAAATATGGGTGGTGGATGGATGCGAGTGGGTGTGAGGAAGAAAAGGGATTTCTTTGCTTGCAGGTTGTACCCATCACACTAGGCTGGAGCCTTTCTTCATTTATTACCATAATAACTGGGAAATGCACTCTGAAACTTCCCAAAAGGCTGGAGGCCTTGCGAGGAGAAGTGTAAGACCAAATTCCTCCTGCAACTGAATCATAATATTGAATTCCAAGTGTCCCTAAGGCAAAAAAAACCCCACCACCCCCCAAAAAAATCTTTGTAGGGTATTATATAAGCTTTCTGGATTATCTGAAGAAATCTTTTCAGCAAGGTAGTTGAAATACTGGGTTTTCAGGGGAATTAAATGCCTGCCTGTGTGTGTTTTGGGCACCTAATTCCTCTAAGGCCTTTAAAAATGCCTTGCCTTCATTCGTATTCTCCGCATGTCCGCACTTTGCTAGTCTCAGCCGCACGCGTGCTACATCAGATACTCAAACAATTCCTCTTGATGAGGGAGCAAAGCCCTGCGCTAACGCTTCCATCCTGCACGCGTACGGCTCTTGCAAAGGACCAGCGAGTGCATCTGGTTGAATTTCACGCTGCCTTCGTTTCATTTCAATTATACATTTAGTTATCATTATCGATCTTCTCGCACGTGGAAGTTGGGGTGCGGGGGGGAATGTAGAAGTTCTCAGGCAGCCAAAATAAAACCCCTTCATGGTGACGCTTCTCCTCATTTCCAAACCTACTGCCTCGCATCTCAAAAGCGTGCATTTCTAGCCCCATTAATGCCCATCTTTGGTAAAACTTTATTCCCCTTCCCTGTAATTCGCCCAGGTTTTAGATTCATTCTTATCAATTCTGTTTTCATAAATCAAAATAGAAAAGATATCTGATCAAAATGCATTAAAAAAAAAATCCTAAACAATACAATCAAACAAACTAATTTAGTAAAGCAACAGTTTGCACACATCAAGGCTTTTTTATTCCCTTAATGCTTGGACGTGTAATTGGGCTGCAGGTAAAATTGCATAAATCGTCTACGGAAGGACAAAACCATGGACTTTCTCAGCAGAGGGGGGAGCCTCTGCGCACCTGGCTTTGCTGGGCTCCCCTCCAGGTTGAGGGGCAACTGGGTGCTCCAGCCTTGGGGACAGGTCACTGCAGAAGGACAGCGGGGCCACAGGAGCCGCCTTCCCCCAGTGGAGAGGAGCTAGCCCTGGAGAAGGCTCGGTTTGGGTCCCAGCTTCCCTGGCAGCACCTGGATTCAGGCCGCGAGCTTCTGAGCTGCGGGACAAACCCCAGCAGTGGGGTGAGCAATGCCATGGGGACAGCGCTGGGGTGGGACTGGCCAAACCTCTCTTTGATGGAGCAAGACCTTAAATGTAGAGACTTGGTAAGAATTTAATTTGCCAAACTTCTGCCTGCTCCTTCAAACTCCTCACCACCCCATTATTTTTTTTTTAGTATGGACCCACAGGATCTGGCCCCAAGGCAGCTTTATCGTTGTTGGAATTGTACCTATTCTGATCCCAACCAGGTCAAACCTTGTGTGCAGAGTATGAGGCAGTTGGGCCGTGTCTTGTGGCCCCCCCCCAAATTAAGCCCCTCGCCTTGTGCATCTGTAGAATGACTTCAGTGTGCTGTGTATCCCTATTTTTTCTCAATTCCTGCCTTTGCTGATTTGGGTGCTAAAGTAGCAAAAAGAATGGTGAAATTCTCATGCCTTCTCTTTATTTATTTAGGGTTACCATGTCTCTGCTCAGTCAGGGTGCCTCAACATTAAGATTTTACCAGCCGAGCCTTGCTGTGCAATGCACAGGAACGTTTCTGCTTGCAGCCCCCCCGAGTGCTGTGAGTAAATCGATAATTCTTTGGTAACTCAAACCCAAGGGCAACGCTGTGCTCAACTCCAGCTGCTCTCCCACGCGCTGCTGGTCCCATCTCATCTCCCCCTCTCACTGCCGTTGCCCTAACGTGTTGCTTCCGAGATGCTGTTCTCAAGGCTGTTTTGGGGGGAATATGTTAGATGAGGTGGAAAAGCAGGCTGAGTTCCTTGCTGGAGCTCTCAGTTGAGAGCTGCCTGCCTTCATGCCTCTCCAGTGCATCTATCATAGAATCATAGAATGGTTTGGGTTGGAAGGGACCCCTAGAGGTCATTTAGTCCAAACCCCCTATCTGGTAGTGTAAAGGAAAATGTCATTAATTTTCAGCCTAATCCCTACTGAAGTGTTGAGCTCCTTCTCCTGCTGGCCAGCAGCAGTCTAGGAGATGCCAAGACAACGTATGTGTCAGCCGGGGCTGTCGGGGGAGCGGTTGCCCGGGCTGGTGGGCGCGATTTACTTGGGGGTGCTGCAACGCAGCTGCCAGTTTGCCCTCCGACCAGACCGACGAGGCTTTTTGCCATTGCCTTTCTCCCATTTCAGGGGCAAGGCCCTGTCTCCCTCTTCTTCATCATTACTGACTCTTGTCCGTGGTCTTGAGATGAAGCGGTCTGTCCGTGCCAGTGCTGCAGCTCTGCATCCCCTGCGGGGACAGAGCGGGTGGTGGGGAGCCATGGGGCTTGTGGTGGCTGCTGCTCTGCAGGTGAATGGGGGAAGAGAGGAGGAGGATGGAGGAAGAGTGGCTGGAGCTCATGCTCGGGATGCTCACGCGTTTATCAGTGACCCCTTCAAACCTGGGCTGGCATCTGTTGCTGCCAGCGCGGTCCTGGCAGAGGGGCTCTGCTTGTCCTTTCTGCAGTCATCCCTGCAACCCGCCGCTGTGGCGTGCTTCCAGGAAAGTCGTCAGGTGCTAAAAATAACCGGGGAATAGCTGATGGTGTGTCTTCTCTCCATGCCTTAGTGGAAATAGCCAGGAGGCTGACTCCAGCCAGGACCGCTGCTGCCTGCAGTCTGCTGCTCCCCTCTCCTGTTGGGCAAGGACAGAATTCTGCTGGTCTCCTGGATGGGGCTTGGAGGTCACGGTGCCATGGCCGTTGCTCCATGGCTTCGCTGCCACGCTTACTGGGCCATCAGAGGCGGTTTTCCTCTTTGCTATGAAAGCAGGTATTGACAGGCCAGTCAGCTCTTCCAGCACCAGTTGCATTCATTACCTTTTGCAGGCATGGCGTCAGATCCTTGGCACAGCTTCGCTTGAGTCTCTGGATGAGTAGAGGCCATGGATCATAGAATCATAGAATGTTTTGGTTTGGAAGGGACCCCTAGAGGTCATCTAGTCCAACCCCCTGCAGTGAGCAGGGACACTGCTAACCAGATCAGGTTGCTCACAGCCCCATCCAACCTGGCCTTGAATGTTTCCAGGGATGGGGCCTCCACTACCTCTCTGGGCAACCTGTTCCAGTGTTTCACCACCCTCACTGTAAAGAATTTCTTCCTTATATCTAGTCTAAACCTACCCTGTTTTAGTAACTTCGCATCAGAGGGGCTGAAGTCTTCCAGCTTTGCTGCTCTCCTCACCCTCGAGCGGGAGTGAGGAGCTGGTGTCCAGAGTATCTGTGGACTACAGCACAGCCCTCCCTCTCCTTATCTGTGAACCGATGAGGGGTGCAAACACCCTTAACTTCCTCCGACAGGACAAGCCAGGATTTCTGGAGTGCCCCACAGGAGAGGAAACGCCAAGAGCTTGCTGTGTGTGCTGCGATGGTCTTCTGTCCATCGCATGGCCAGAGAACTGGGCTTCCAAAACCCTTGGTTGCTTTTCTCCCTCTCCACCTCTTTATTTGTTGCTTGTTATCATTCAGGATGTTGTTCTCTTCGCTGGTCTTTCCTGCTAGATAACGCAAAGCCAAGTGATGCAGGGCTCCAGGGAGGGTGGGTGAGCTGACGTGGACCTCGCTGATTCAGCTGGGCTTCCTTGGTGGTCAGGTCTCAAGGTTACAGCTGTGGGCTTGCTCCGGTGGGGCTGTGGGTCATAACCACCTAAGAAAACCCCTTGGGTGTTCAGGATGCCCTGTAGCAGGCGGAGGAGGTGGTCTGGACACCCTTCAGTGTTAAATAGCTGCTGTATTCTGGTCTCTGTCGGAAGGGACCTGTGCTCCGTGACCTTGTGTGCTGGCTTGCAAAAGGCCAGATGCCCTACCTCGGCAAAGCACCTTCAGTTCTTTAATCGGTGATAGTGGCGTCTGTAACCTTGCTTGTAACAGCTCTCTGAAATGACTACGCTTTATCATCTATGCTAAACGTATTCAGCCCTGGAAACTAATGATGGGGGGAGGCGTCTCCATCCCTGCTTGTGGAAAAGGGGCTCTTCTATGTCTTGCTGGTGTGGGGGCTGCGTGCTCGGGGTTCCTCTGCCACCAAAGCCCTTGTCGTCTCCTTGGCTGTGTGAAGTCCTTTGGCTGGAAACGCCGAGTGCTGTGGCAGTGCAAACCAGGTCCAAGGGCTGCAGCCGGGGATGTAGATTTGACTCTGCTCAAGCTCTGTTTTTCTGCTCTGGACTTATTTCTGCTTTTAATTCAGCTGTTGCATGTGTGACTCTCGCCCTCTAATTATAGGTGATGTGTTGTGCTCAGCTTTCCCTTCTGGGAAACTCATCTGCATGTGCGATTAGGGGTGCGCCTGCTCCGTGCCCACCTTCGTTAGGAAGTAGGATGGGATTCCCCTTGCCTTCTTCCTTCTCTCGCAGCTGCAACTTTCCTGGCTGGAACCCTGATGAGGTTTGGAGTTCACAGAGGGGACAACGACCGGGATTCAAGGGGAGATGGCGTCTACTGTCCTCTCTAACTGCAGTTGCCTCTTCTCTTATTTATAAGTGCAAGCAAACCGGTGCTAAAAGCTTTTTTCCCCCCTGTCCTTCTCTGTCCATTGCAGTCATACTCTCTCCTGAGATATCTCGTGAGCGTGCTTTCTCCCCCCAGAGCTACTTCTGATCTCTTGGCATTTCTCACTTCTGGACCCAGTTCTGTTTAACATCTTTATCAATGACCTGGGTGAGGGGGTTGAGTGTACCCTCAGTCAGTTTGCAGATGACACCAAACTGGGCAGGAGTGTGGATCTGCTGGGGGGGAGGAGGGCTCTGCAGAGGGACCTGGCCAGGCTGGGTCCATTGGCCAAGGCCAATTGGGTGAGGTTCAACAAGGCCAAGGGCTGGGTCCTGCACTGGGGTCACAACAACCCCACACAATGCTCCAGGTGTGGGGAAGAGGGGCTGGAAAGCTGCCCGGCGGAAAAGGACCTGGGGGTCCTGGTCAACAGGCGGCTGAATATGAGCCAGCAGGGTGCCCAGGTGGCCAAGAGGGCCAGCAGCATCCTGGCTTGTATCCTGGTGGTGTGGCCAGCAGGAGCAGGGCAGTGACCGTGCCCCTGTGCTGGGCGCTGGGGAGGCCGCCCCTCGAATGCTGGGGTCAGGGTTGGGCCCCTCTGGAGCGTGTCCAGAGAAGGGCACGGAGCTGGGGAGGGGTCTGGAGCCCCAGGCTGCTGGGGAGCGGCTGGGGGTGTTCAGCCTGGAGCAGAGGAGGCTGAGGGGAGCCCTCATCGCTCCCTACAACTGCCTGAGAGGAGGGGGGAGCCGGGGGGGTCGGGCTCTGCTCCCAGGGAACGGGCGATGGGACAAGGGGAAACAGCCTCAGGGCAGGGTAGGTTGGCATTGGGAACAATTCCTTCCCCAAAGGGCTCTCAGGCACTGCAAGGGGCTGCCCAGGGAAGGGGTCGAGTCCCCACCCCTGGGGGAATTTAACAGCCGGGCAGATGAGGTGCTGAGGGCCAGGGTTTAGTGGTGGGATGGCAGAGTTAGGGGAATGGTTTGGCTTGGTGAGCTTAAAGGGCTTTTCCAATGCAAATGATTCTGTGATTCTGCGAGGACTTGATTTATCTATTTATCTTTACATCTCCCCTTCTTTGATATAACTGGGGTTGGGGAGGAGGACCGGGTGAAGTTGTGCCTGAGCTCTCTGCAGGTGATGTGGGGATTGGAGATCCCCTACTCACTTTGGATATTGCTTTCCCCCCCACCCCGCCCCCCAGCAGGGTGCTATTGGGCATCCCTGTTCAGAGGCACGTTTCAGACTCGTGAAGGCCTATGCTTTAGCAACGTTAGTACTTGTGAATCTCTGCTTTGGTGGGTTGTAGCTTGCTTGTTCAATCCAGTTGGGTGGGTGGATCCTATGGGTATTGATTCGGCTTTGGAAAAAGGCTTGCCTGTGTCTTCCATGTGGTGTGGTTCCTTACCCTTTCTGCTCCAGAATAACCCAGAAAGCCTCATAAATTCCTTCAGACACTAATTCTTGGCTGTTCACGGTGCATTTTTAACCAAGGCGGCTTCTAGCTGCGCTCTCTTGAAACGTCTGCTTTGTGGTAAAGCAAAACCCCATCACTGATGCTGTCACTGAAGAAAAATGTATTCATTACTATTATTATTATTATTTTTAGGAAAGATGCAATCTCACCTCATGCATAAAATTAGTTTAACAAAACATCAGGAATGGGAGGGAATATTGGCTTTCCTGTGCTTGTTTGTGGAGTGAGCGAACAATTTCTTTGCTCCCTCTCAGGCCTTGGATGAATGATATGTCATTGGAACTGCAATTTGTAGCTTAGGTGTGTCCATGAATGCAGCAGGGAACCAAAAATTAGGTTTCAAAAATTATTAAAAAAAAAAAAAAATCAAAAAAAATCATGGAGTAACTTAGGTTGGAAGAGACCTGGAGCTCCTCTGGTCCAACCCCACCTTGTTCTGAGCAGCCCAAAGCCCAATAGGAAAAATCCAACTCTACGAATATCCAAAACACATGAAAAAAAAAAAATCTTCGTTGTGTTAAGTCTTCTGAAGCAGTAACTGATAAAATGAGCATAGCATGGGGCAACGCCACTGAAAAAAGATAAAAACTCTTGGAAAAGGAAATCCAGTGGATCACTTCCATAGTGAATCACTGTAGGTGTCTTTAGTAATTTTAACTTGCACAAGGATTAAAAGAATGCAAAAGACCAGCAACTGCTCTGCTATACGGTAAATAGGTGTTTTTAAAATGTGTTTTCCAATGACAAAAATGCACTAAAACCATTTCATGTATGCGGTCAGCATCCAAAGAATAACCGAAAGTATCTGTAGGTTTAAACCAAACAACATGATTAGGCCCAAGCCCTAATATTCTGCCACTCGATTAAACAGATTTTTAAAAATCCAAGATTCCAGGTGACAGCTCTGAAGTTAACATCAGATTAAGTACTTTGTTAATTCTTTTTGTTTTAACTTTCTGGGACAGTAGAACCTTAATATTTTTGCCACAGAAAATGAAGCTATTAAAAAGGGGTACGGTTTTGACATAGAAGCAATGTTTGCAGAATGAGAAATTGCTGCTTTGCAAGTTGGTGGGGTTTTTTTCAAATTGCTTTTTCAAATTTTCAAATTCAAATTTTTCAAACTGTCTTTCAAAAAAAAAAAAAAAAAAAAAGAAAAAAAAGAATTTGTGAGCTTCTAGTCCTCAAGGAGCCAGGAAGGCTGAGACCCCAGAACAACTTTGGGGGAGAGGGAGAGGGTGGTGGTGGGGCAGCAAATGGGCTTATGCTCTGCACATCCTCAAACGAAGGCGATGCCTTACATTGAGGGTGGAGGGGGCAAGCGGTGCTGTCTCGATAGGGCTGGGGGGCCCAACACCTTGGCGTGCCCCCTGGTCTGGCCTGAGCTAAGGTTTGCACTGTGCCCCCCTCGAGGTTGTCACTGCTGCTGTTGTCGGCTATGACAGGCAACGGCCGGCGGCGCTCTTCCAGTGCACTCGGGTTTGCCTGCCCCTCTGGAAGCTGCTTCTTTCACTTAACTCTCCAGGAATTGGGAAGGAGAGGTGAGGATAAAAGCAAGAATGTCATCTCAGAGCAGCCTGCGCAAGCTCTCGGCCCCTCTGGCAGTCTCACACCACTTCGTCCTTCGGCTTGTTTCCCCTTGGGACTCTGGGTTATCCTGGGGGATTTTGGTTTCACTGAAAAATGAACTTTTAATTAATACCTCCCTTTCCTCTGGAAGCAGTAACTTTGTAGGAATTTCAAACCAGAAACTGTTTCTCCTTCAGCAGCTGGAGGATCCTTCCCTCTGCGTTCGTCTTGCTCAAGAAGCTGAGCTGGGTGCTGGCAGTTGGGCTGAGCGTGGCTTCTGGCCCTGGGATTTAGGTGGGACCAAGCCAAACCCTTCACTCCAGAAGATGAGAAAAGCAGGGGATGACTTCCTTTGAGAGAGGCAGGGGGAAGAACGCGAGCTGGGCTGTGAGCAGCAGGAGTAGCGAGGGGGGAAGGACATAAATAAAAACACCTGGTTTTCTCCATACCCCTGCCTTTCTTGTACCACACTCCACCGGTCTGTCTGACCACCTCCAGTGCCTCTAGACACCCTGTCGCAGCTTCACTGGTGTCCATCTCCAGGCCTGCACCGGTCTGCGTGTCTCTGCTGGTGTAGATGTAGACTTTCATGAAAGCTGGTAGGAACCGTGTGTCCTGGGGAGCCCCGTTGTCTTCTCAAGTTTGGTGGAATGGGTCAACTAGGTTTAAGGGCTCTTTGAGTGAGAAAGACCAAAGGATGGGCTGGATATATGTGTGGGAAGGAGGCAATTACAGGCAAACTCATTTCCATTGATAGATGTGATTGAAGCCTGGGGTTCTGTTGCATATCTCCTGATTCCTTCCTTCCCTTGCAATTCGTATGGGGCATTTACACTTTCCCCCCTGCTCTTCTCTTCCCTCTTTGGCTGTAGGAGATAGACACTTTTTTAAATACAAGGTGAGGGTTGTTTTCAGCTCATCAAATCCTCTCTGGTGGTGCCAGGGCTCTGAGAAACCCTAAAAGACTTTGAGGCTGGCTGCGTGCAGTCTCATTTCATTCGGATGCCAACCCCCGGCACTCCCTCCTCCAACAACCTTACTTCGTTGTGATGGCTTTCCAACATCTCCTCGCCCTCAGGCTCCTGCAGCAACCTCAGCACTGCTTGCTGCTGCTCACTCCAACCCTTTCCTTCCCCCAAGCCATCTCTGGCCCTCGTCCATCTCCCAGCTTTCCTGTACCAACTCTTCTTCAACTCACGCCTTCACCTTGCTGCTCTTCAAATGTCTCCGTTCCCCACACCTTCCTCTCTTAATGGCTCAGGTATCTCTACCCTGGTGTTAGACCCGAGTGGGCAGTTCCCCACTGCCCAGCCCCTTTCCGGGGGAAGCAACCAGTATCTTTGTGTAACAGTAAATCTCAGGTGCTGCAGCAATGTGTTCAAATGAATGTCACGCTGTTGAATACTGTTGGCTTCGCTGGCCAACATCTACCATTTGGGTTGACATGGTTAGGGCCGTGGTTGACATGGTTAGGGCCATGGTTTAGTGGTGGGATGGCAGTGTTAGGTTAGCGGTTTGGCTTGATGATCTTAAAGCTTTTCCAGCCTAAACGATTCCATGATTTCCCTTACAGTGGCAGGGGACAAAATCTCCCTGAAGCCTTGGAAGCAAGCGAAAACACCACCATGAATGAGCTTCCTGTGCTCTGGGTGTGAAAGTAACTCCACTGGTACACGAAAAGGATTATAAAATTTTTTTTTAACCCGCTTTTCTTCCTTCTCCCCTTCACCGTCGCTTGGTCTTGCTGTAGGAGAGTTGCTTTGCTGCAAGTGAACGTTCGTGGCTGCTGGCGTGCCCGCCGCGCCGGGATGATGGAAGCATTGATCCAGCTTGATGTGTGACCCTGTTCAACACAGCAATGTGCTGCGCTGTCAGTGGTAAGGTCATCTCTAGGGCTCCCCTAAGCCAGGATCACTGCCCAGATTGAATTGGAGGCAAACCTTACAGCTTTTTCCAGGGCTCCTGCTCTCCCAGGGGTGGATTCCTGGAGCGTACAGGGACTTGTTAGTGACGTGGGATCTTGAGTAGAGAAGGCTTTGCTGGGAGATTTTTATCTGTTTTTATAGCTAGTGCAGGTGGGGTTTTTTTGCAATAAAAGCTGTAAACACCAAAGAAGCCAGAATGCTTCTCCCTGCCTTGTCATAACTGGCTTCTAGCTGTGAATCACCCCGGAGTAACAGGACTGGCTGCAAATACGGCAGCGGTCAAGCTCTGTTTGTAGGAGATAAGGCAGTCTCGCCTTGAACCGATTCCTTCGGGGGCGAGCGGAGGGAGCTGGGCACAGAGGAGGTGCTGTCAGGGGGACAACCAGCCCCATAGTACACATCAGAGATTCCCTGTGCGCCAAGTCTCCTGCTGGGGACAGTTTCCCGCGCTCCCGCGAAGGAGGTGGACGTTGCCTTTCAATAGGGGCCGCCGGGTGCTGTTTTACTCAGCGGTAGCGCCGTCTTTTTCGCCGTCTCTCCTTTAAACTGGTTTTGAGCAGGAAAACGGTTCCCGCAAAGGTTTCTTTAAAAGTTCTTGTCAAAATAGCGACAGCCGTGGCACTCGGGGTTTGTGCATCGATCCCGTAACGCAAACAAACAGACCCAGCTTAAATCCTGCGCCAACTAGAAACCTTACGTTTTTTAATTGGGAAATTGATTTTAAATCCAAGCCTCTCTTAAAAATCTAATTAATTTCCTTAAAAAAAAAAGGAAGAGTCTTTCTCTCTGTCATGCTCCACCAGGCGAAAGAGAGGGAGGAGGAAATAACTCTTGGCTGCGTCTCTGCGGGGCGCCCTGTTGGTAACCTGGATAATACAATCTGATTTTGGCCTCGAGTCTGTTCCCTTGGATTTATCCCATTTCTTCAAGGACCAAAGGCTGTGCTGGTGATTCAGACCTGGAGGAGAGTGTCTTTTTTGGTGGTAAGCTTTCTCTTTACACCCCTTCCCCCCCAGACATCAAAGACCATGGAATAAGCTTTTATCATGTTACCAATGGCTGCCCTATTTGAAAACAAGTTGTGGGCACACCGACCCGAGCCCGGGTCTCCTTTCTTCCCAGTGAGGACCCTGCTTGTTGGGTTAAAAGGGAGAGAGAAGACGGGGGGCGAAGGTGAAAGAAAAGCCTATCCTTTGCGAGGTGTTTCGGGGAGAGCGTGCATGTGTGCGTGCCCCCTGCCTGGAACAGGCGGCTAGCTGAATTTGGAGAGAAGGGGGTGTGTGCCTATAAAACTGAAGGGATGCTGTGATCCATTGGTAGCCGCGTGCTGGATGCGAAGTCTCGGTGTGCAGCCTTTTTCCACGCTTATATTTAGGTCGGGAGGTGTTTGCGCTTAGCTGGGGCTGTGGGCTCTGCTTTGCCCATTAGATGCCTCAAGGTTAAAGGCTGAAATGCAAACTCTCCTGTGCCAAAGTCTTTTTTTTTTTTTTTTTTTAAATCTTTGTGATCTGGGTTTTATAGCACTTGCTGCAAGACTGGGTTCACGGGTCTTCTCTTGAGAGGCAAAAGCATCCTGGATTTTTTCTCTGTGCTTTGGCCTAGCCGTGGCTGGCTATGAAGAAAAGGAGGGTGGGTTGCTTTGCTCTGCAGCTGCCTGAGGATGCAAGCGTGTGCGTCCCCCACCTCTTTCTTTGCAGAGGGGTTTCTTCCCCTCCCTGGTCCGGGTGGGACGTCAGGGTTTGTTTATAGAAACATGGTCAAGGAAAAAGTCTGTCCGCCCGGCTCGGCGGAGGAGGATGTTTTCGGCCTACTCAGTCACCCTCAAACTGTGAAGACGTGATGTATCAGCTGCATAAAGTTAATTTATTTAGTTAAGGGAGGTGTTAATTAAGAGATCTCATTTATTGTGTCTCTGCAGACAGCTCTCGAGGGCCTTTTGAATTGTCAGCTCTGGCGACAGCACAAGCTAATGGTGTCACCGGTTAATAGCGGCGTGATTCATGCCGAGGGACGAAGTTGGGAGATGGTGGAAGGGCTTGAGAAAGGCGTGAAGGAGACGCGGCCGGGGCTGGCGGCGGAGGCTTGGGCGCTCCTCGCTGGAAACCGGCGAGCCAGGACGAGGTGCTTTGCCCTTCCTCAGCCTCCCCCCGGGAAATCCCGGCCAGGGGAAAGGCTCCGGGGAAAGGCGGCTGCCCCAGGCTTTGCAGGGGGTCAGTGGGGGAGCAGCTCAGCAAGCCGGCGGCTGCCAGGGCATGTGCAGCCCAAAATGTGTTTGCATGGATCGGCTTAAAAATAACCGGCTGCCCGTGTGATCCGAAGCGGAAAAGAATCTTTGATTTATTTTAAATAATCAACTCTTTCTGCACTCTGAGAGGTTAAGTCTCCTTGGTTAATCAGGATGTGTCAACCTGATAGCCGAGCATAGGCCTAACACCCAACTTGCGGTTTTAAATTTAAAGTCTCTTAGAAAATAACAAATATACCCTTTATCTGAAAGAATTACATGCTCCAGTACAGCTGTTTATAGGCATCTCCTTCAGTAAAAGCTGTGCCAACACTTCATTTTTCCCCACTTTTTTTTTTTCCTTCTCGTGATCTGTATCGGGTTGTTTTTGGGGGGAAATTGAAATTTTCTTGATGCAGAAAATAGGCCAAAAGGAGAGAAAAAATAAAATTAAAAAAAAAAAAAGATCCAGAAGAAATGCCGGACTCCCTGAGTAGGTGGTGCTGCCTTCTCTTTGTCAAAGATGTTCTGTGTTTTCAGCTGCCCAGGTTGTTAAACAAAGGCAGGATCAGCAAGTCAGCCCCATCCCTGCTGGGCTTTCCTTCTTGTGCACCCGCCAAGCTTACAAACTGAGCTCCCTTGCAAAGCCAGGCTTCCAATCTCAGTCTCCAAACAAGCATGAGAGGTGGAGGTTGATGGGATGCCACAGCCATTTTCCGGCTGCTTTCTCAGCTGCGAAGGAACCACCTCCTGGCCGGCAGCGAGCCAACAAAACAAGTTAGCATTCAGGGGGAATATGGGACACCTATAGAAAAATATATGGCTGCCGGAAGATTATTTGAACTGGCTCTTGTTGCACATACTGAACTAGCAATTTTCCCCAGGTTGCTGATTTGACTTTCCTTAACCCTCCACTAGCCAACGTGCGTTACTTCTTCCTTTTTACGTGATTTAAATTCCACTTCCAGTGATTTAAACCAGGGTAAGCATCGGCCTTGTATAGGCTACCATTACTTTAATCTTGATTTATATATATACTTTAAAATTCTTTTTAAGCGTGCGTGGGTTGGTGGCGACTGTGCAGCTCAGATGAGCCCCTGGTTGTGCCCCTCGCCATGTAAACCGCGTGCCCCTGCCAAGGGGGGGTGTGAAGTTTCGGGGCAGTTGTCTGCCGCTTCAAGCTCAGGGTTGGGTTTTGTTGTGCTCAGCCGCTCAGGAGTGATTTAAAGAGAGGAAAGGTGTTTTTCCAAGCAGGCCCTGTGGGGATTTTAGTCCGACAGCATCACTGGGAGCCACCCCTGAGCCAAGCAGCAGCCTACCCAGGGGCATGGTGCATTTTCCCGTCCCACCCTCGGCAGGGAGAGACACCCCGGTTTGCCTGCAGCTCCCGTCGCAGCGGTGGGACCCGTTCCCCGTGGAGTGTGTTCTTCCCTCGTGATGCTCCGGTGGAGACGGGCAGGAAGGGAAAATGCGGTGCCAGAATGGAGGTTTTTGTTTCCGATTTAATCCCAAAGCCATGGCAGGACTTTCCTGTGATGGGAACTGTAGGGCAAGGGGTTTTTGCCCTTTGGGAGCTGCACGTCCAAGAGATTTCATGGAATCATGGAATTGTTTAGGTTGGAAAAGCCCTTTAAGCTCCCCCAGCCCAACCGTTCCCCTAACCCTTCCATCCCACCACTAAACCCTGTCCCTCAGCACCTCATCTGCCCGGCTTTTAAATCCCTCCAGGGATGGGAACTCGACCCCTTCCCTGGGCAGCCCCTTCCAGTGCCTGACAGCCCTTGCGGGGAAGAAATTTTTCCCAATGTCCGACCTAAATCTCCCCTGGCGCAAATTGAGGCCCTTTCTACCTTGGAACCAGCTCCTCTGAAGCTGTGTGGTGTCTGACCGAGGCTTTTCCCACAGCCGCACAGTGTGGATTCTCCGCTGCCTACTACTGCGGTTGCATCCCCAGGGCTGCCTTGCCCTGCCCGGCTCGGAACCGAAGCGCTGCTGTACAGCACGACCCCCATTTGGGTGAGAGAAGCAGCAAAGCAGGGGCCCTGCTGGCGTAAATGATGGGAGCTTGGCACACTGGGAGGCTGGATACAGCTCCCGACCTGCCTGGGAAGGGTTATTGCTCTGCACGGAGCGGACATGCCGGAGCCCTGGGGAAGGGGTGCTGTGGGAGGGGGCACGAGAAGGAGACAAGATCATTGGGGATTCATTTAAACCACTGTGTCGGATCCTATAAATCTGAGGGCTTTTGCATATTTCCATATTTATATATGAAAATTCCACGAAGTGGCTTAAAGGCAATTGAAATAAAAACAGGGCTGTCGGAGCTTGAAAAGTACCGAAAAATCTCTAACAGACCATTTAATACAAATGTATGGGCTTGAAAAAGCTTCGAAGCGGGTGGAGGATTTCTACATGCAAATGCCTGGTCCTTGCGTGCTGCCAGCGTGCCGGTGCCTCGGGTCGCTCCGGCTCCGCTGGCTGGGACGGTGCGGAGGGAGAGGGGGCCTTTCAACCCGGCTTTCTCACCGCCTCGTGTGTGTGCTGTGATGGTTTGGGGGTGGGTGGAAAGTTGATTTTCATGGCTCCTGGCTTGTACCCCCAAAACTATGAGCTGGGGAGGGCTGCGGGACTGAGCATCGCTGTGAGGGATGCCGGTGGCAGCGCTGGGACGGTGCGGTTGAAGGTGTTTTGCATCCTGCAGAGGCCATGGTTACGTGCAGGCTGTTTCCCTTCCCGGTGGACACCATCTCCTCCCTCTCCTGTGAGTGTGTGCCCTTTTCCTTTCTGATCTTCGGTTATCGGTCAAAACGAGAATTCTCCAAACCAGTGGTCTGAATCGCCCTTGCTGACCTTCTGCCATTTAGCGAGATTCTTCCCATGGATTAATTTGAAGAAGGATTGCAGAGATTTATGCTTCGTACCCAAGCATGGGGCCTGAGCACGTAGAGTGGCCCCCCACGTTTGAAAACATACTCTTTAGATTAATTACCCTGCATATCCTTGTGCTGGTTTTGGGATGCCTCTAAACGTTGTCCTCCTTGGCCCAGCTTGGGTACCTGGTCAGTGCTCCTTACTGTAGGACCTCAACCCTTTCTGGTCTCCTCGGGTCAGCCCCAAATCTCAGTGCAATGTACTATAATTCTCAGGTCTGGCCTCTAGTTTTTATACACACCAAATGCCTCTAAAGAGAAACTCCTGCTGTCTTGATGCAAGGACAAGAGCGAGCCTCCCCCTTCTCTGAGTCCTCTGTTATTCAGGGCTTTTTTTCCCCCCCTCTTCAGCCCCAAGGCGGGTAGCTGGAGGCCACCACTGCATCTTTTCTTCTGAAGTCTCCAAATCAAAAGGAAATAATTAGCAGAGGACGAGAAAGCTGGGACGAAAACAAGCTGTCAACAACAAGAAGGTGCTAATGTGCCTGTCATCCCTCTTCCCTCCTGGCCGGTCCCCAGAGGTGGAAGGAGAGGACGACCCTGCTCAGCGCCACTCGCCTGTCAGCCTTGGCTGTCTCCAGACATCAGCTCTCATCTCGTGAAGATGTGCCTTGCTCTCAGGCCGGTTCCTTCTGCTGTCCTCAGTCTTGCAGCTGGGAGGGATTTGCTCCACGGACAGCTCGGACATCAATGGCTGCAACTTCCCCGGCACAAGTGCTTTCAGCTCAGGTTTTATCCGCTAGCACGGATGCCTAAAATCGATTTGTATCCTAAAAGTGCCTATTTCTCTTCATTACAGAGAGACAGGCGTGCAGAATGAGTAGCTCAGATGTAGGTGTCTGCAGTTATTAAGTTAAGCAAGACAAATCCCAGTGTCAGCATCTCCCTTGGCTTTGCTTAGGGGTTTGCTCCTTCTCCTGTAGGACTCCTCATGGTGACTTTGGCGCAGGGGTGACATTCTTGGGAGGCTTGAAACTTGCTGGATATTTTCTGCCTGAGATGCGACATCGCTTCCCGAGGGGAGGCGGACTCTGAGGCCGTATTTCTGCAGCAGTCCGACGCTCTGGCTTCCTCTTTCCCACAGGATATATTTTCTAACATTGATTCAAAAAGCATGTAGGGTATTGGCATTTCAGGGTGTTGTCCATCCTTAGCCTCTGAGAGGTTGACTGGAACAAAACCTTGACTGGGTGACCACTTCTAGTGACAAAATACACCTCAGTTATTTCATTTTTGCTGATTTTTGGGCTGAGGAGCAAGCTCTCGCTGTTTGCAGGTGTCTCTTGCAGTGTCCTTCCTTTGCCTTGATGAGCAAACAGCATCGTGCGTAATTGCATCTCTAAGGGATCTTCAGCTAGATGTTTCTACCTGATTTATCTTTAATGTCACTGTTGGCAGAGGCGCTTTGGGGTGATTCTGCTTTGTCAGGCTGGAGAATGAGAGTCCATGGAGGTCTCTTTCTCTCTCCGCATCCTTCATCCCTGCTATGGTGATGCTGCTCTGATGGTACATGTGGAGCCACTTAACCTTGTATGAGGAGGACATGACAGTTCCTTTGTTGCCCATGTCCTCCGTAGTTCCAGCCTCTGGCCACCAGCAAAAGTGTGGAGGTAGTTTCCATCTGTGCAGAAGAAGCAGCCATGGTTTGAGGGAAGAACAAGGGTGCACGGCCCTGTGGAGCATGGCCAGCTCAGTTCATCACTGCCACCTATTGCTGGGTGAGGGGAAGAAGCAGGGCTAGGCTCCAAAAATCCAGAGCTGCAAACATCTGGGGAGCTTTGCTCAAAGTTCACGTAAACATTGGGTGTAAATCTCCCCAAGCTGTGACCTCGATGGTGGGGCTGTTGCTCTCCATTGCCTTGCCCCATCAGGGACTTTCTCCTGCCTGGTGCCACCAGCGATGGGCATTGCAGGAGGCAGGTTTTAAGGACGGCAGTAAATTTCTAGAGGGTTTTCAGAGGCCAGGGTTTGCTAACTTTTAACTCTTCCACACTTCAGCCTTGGTGGTCTTGCTGCTGACAAGCCTTGGCTCTGCAGAGGAGAGTTTGCCTGGCCAAGGTGAGCACTAGTGTGGGTGAAGCTTCCAGCAGCTGGAACGGAGGGAGCACCACCCCAGCCTTCAGCGAGACTTTTGTCCATTGATTTTGAAGAAAAAAGGGGGACCCTGCCAGTACCCATGGCCTAAAATACCCTGTAAGGGCGTATGGAGCAATGGTGCTGGTTTCTCCAGTGAGGCGATTCATTCCTTTGTCTTCTTGGGCTCCATCCATCAGCTTTATGGCAGCATCTCTCCCTTCCTTGTCCTGCTCCCAAGTCCTTTCTCCTGGCAGGCCCTTGCAATTGTCCTCCAGCACCCATCATTTTTTCCTCTACCTGGCATTAGAGGGCAGTCAAAGGAAACCTTCCCTCTCCCCAGGCTCTGCAGGCTGCCAGCCAGCGCCTGCACCCACCCGGGGAGCAGAGGACTGACCCCAAAACGGGACCCAGCCACAGCCTTTGCCTTGCCTTCACCCTCACCACCTTGTTTCGGGTTTCTGGCCATGCCTTCACCGGTCGAAGCCGCTCACAGGTTTGCGCCTGACGTTTGGGAAGCAGCACTGGTAAATCCCCGTGCACCGTTTCTCCCCCACCTCGCCCTCTGTCTCCTCCTAATTGGCATCTTTGAATCTTGTCTCCGTTTGACAAATCAGGCTACTTATTATAAGCGATGACATGTATAAATATTGCAGGCATTCGTTTTACGTCTGGATACGCTGATAATAAAAGCTATCAGAATCTCTTCCCCCCCCCCCCCCCCTTGCATAGCAATTACTACCAAAGGGTTTTCTCCTCCAACACCGGAGCGGGATGTGGAGGGTGAATTCTGCCTGTGACAGCAAGATTTCGCTCTTGCATTGGGGGGGACCTGGTTTTGGGTGGTAAACCGGCTTTTTTTTTTTTTTGTTTTTAGACTAATGCCTCGGTGTCTGGGGCGGCGGCGGGTGGCATCGCTGGTCAAGGGTGTGGCTTTGCCCCATGGGTGCCTCGCTCGAGCCCTCTTGGTGCTGCAGGAGCCCGGAGCCAGCGCCTGGCCAGGCTCTGCTCCCATATCCTCGCTCGCAGGCTGGCGGCTCTCCGGGGCTGAGGCTGTCAAATTGCAAGGGTATTATTTTTAGCCTGGTTTCCTGAGGAAAAGCAGCTTATGCGATTGTACTGTCTGTCAGTGCTTTTCCTCCCACCAGCCTCCTCTTAACAAGTTTTGAACCCCTTGTCAAATTTACCAGGAGGGATGGCGAGCTCAGAGATGTGAAGTTCCTGCGCGTTCCCCTGTAAATCAGCAGCTGGGGCGACTTTCCCCGAGGAGGGGCTGGGGCTTGGTCGCAGCACCCAGGGGCAGGAGGAGATGCTGGGGAAGGTGCGAGGCAAGAGGCTGGGAACGGCCTCTCCGCTGAAGGCTTAATATCTCAAATACAGATATTAAGCGCTTCTGCCTTAATTAAAGTTAATTTCTGGGAGAGGCGTTTTATTACAAAAGGCTTCTCCAGCTCAGGCGTGTCCGTGCCATCTGCTTGGAGCTGGCAGTGGCAGAGCCCTCAACCCTGCCGGCAGCGGGGACCGGCTGCGAGGATCGGCTGTTCTTGGGAGAAAGACAAGCTCAACAGAAAGCCTCTTTTCCTTCACCCAGCCTCTTAGCCCGGGTTATTACTGACAGTCATTTATTATTATTTTTTATTTTTAAGAGCCAAGCGCTGCTGCTGGCAGGGGAAGGTGCGGAGCGTAACATCCCAGGACTTTCCTCGGCGTGGGTTCTCTGGTGGCTAACAGTGAGGTTGAGTCCTTCATGGGGCCATCGCCGCCTCCTTTCTCCAGCCACTGATTTTTATGAAACTTGCAGAAACGTAACAGTTTGTGATTTCTACCCCATGTCAAAACTGGGTGGAGGTCATCTCACGGTGGCTCGACGGAGATGGACGCGTGTGCACGTACGCACGGGAGCTCCTGTTTCTTTGGAAACTGGTCTTAATGAGAGACAGCTCCTATTAATGCTTGCTTGCTTTTTCGGTCGGGGTGTTTGCCAGCACTGGAATTTTTATGGGAAATCTTAAATCAAACAATGATGCTAATAAGGTGTAATCAAAAACAGGGAGGGAAGGGGCCTGCTCCTTTCTTAGCCCACAACCCTGCCTGAGATTACGAAAGCAGCTCTTTTTTCCTACGTCAAGATAAAACCAAGCTACTTTTAAATTTATTTTTTTTTTTTAACCAGAAGATGAGAGTGAAACTCCAGGATTGGTTTATGGCTGGGGCCTTGCTGGGAATGTTGGAGACAGAGGGATACAAATCCCTGCTTTGAAGGGTTTGAATCTGAGCCATCTGCATCCCTGGCTGGGACCCAACATCCCAGGTTATTCGTGCTTTGTGAAGCTCTTTTTTATTTTTCCTTATTTTCTTCTTTCTTCCTTTTTTTTGGGGGGGGTTTTATTTTTTTAGCTGCTGACAACTCCACTGAAAAAATCTCTGGCCTGGGTAAATAAATTTGTCATTTAAAATGGCCTTTCTTCCCCATCCGTGTGAGATTTTGGGTTTGGCAAGTTGACGTTCTCTGACTAAACCCCATTTTGTCCCAATTTCTGATCATCCTTACTTATTTGATGGGTTTTGCCCATAAACACAGAATTTTCTGGGTAAACCTGAGTAATTCTCCTTTTAGTGGCCTTTGCTGCTGTCTTCGCCTCCCTCCGTTAGCCACCTGAATTTTGAGGCTCGTTGTCATGTATTTTGATGTAAAAGCTCAGCCCAGCTCCTGGTGTACTTGGGAGAGATCCAGGTGTACTCAGGATGAGTCCAGGATTCCTCACGAAATGTTCACCTGCTTAAAGAAGGCTTAAAAAAACCCCCAAACCTTTATTAAGAAGAAAAAAAAGAAGGAAAAGACCTTTTTACCACTTAATGCAGTGATGGATTTGTGTGTGTGCAAACTTTAGATAAAAGGGGCAGAACTTCTAATTACATTACCTAGGGAGGCTTAATAATGTTTGCCCAAAGTATCTTGTCGTGAAAATTCACCAGAGTAAATTCAGTTTAATTCCTGCCGAAATCCCTTTGCTTCATCCCTGCTGCTTTCCAAAGACCTTGTGTGTAGAGCTGCCCGAGGAAGGAGGAACTGTGGTTTTGGGTTTCTCTGAAGACAATCGTTGTGTTGGAGAGGACTGGCGAAGACGTGGGTTTGGAGATGCTGTGGTGCATGACCTCCTGTGCTGGCAGGACCTCAGAGCAGCTTATATTGCATCTGTTTCTCAGTGTTTTGGTTTTTGAGATAGCTATTGATACCTGTACTCTTGTACTTCCTAGAGTGAGTGAGAGGTACTTAACTCCCAACTAAATTTGGCTTGCTCAGCAGCAATAAGGACCAGTGCTCCCCAAATGAGCAAGCCTTAATCTGGTTTGGACCTGGGAAAAAACCCCGGGGGGGGGGTATTTCTGAGCATCTGCAAAAAGCAAAGCCCAGAAGCCCTTGAATGATGTTTGTGGAAAGCACGTCAGGCTCTCGGAGAAGCCCTGCCGTGGGATGAGAAGCGCCTCTTCAAGCTGCGAGGGGACTCAACCCGTTTCTGGTGAAATGGGTGACGAGGTGCCCACGAACGGGGCGTGCCACCAGAAACTAATTACAAGCGTAATTGCGCTAGCGCCTCTCCGTGTCCTCGTGTCATGTCGCAGGGATCTGGTGAGCACGTAGACGATGATGGGCACGGGGCCAGGCAGGGAGTATCGTTGAGTCCCCCCCGATAATTACTTGCATAAAAGGAACGTGGGGCTGGAAGGATCTCATGGCTCCCTGTCTCTAGTCGCTTGCTATTACAGAGGAACCGCTCACTATATCCATAATTACTTGCATAAAAGGAACATGGGGCTGGAAGGATCTCATGGCTCCCTGTCTCCAGTCGCTTGCTATTACAGAGGAACCACTCACTATATCCCTTTTTATAAACTTTATCGAGGGCGATCTTCAACGGCAGACGGGTTTTTGCTCCCGCTGTTCCCGTGGAGGCTGTCTAAGGCCCTGGCTCATATGATCGTGAGTAGTAATTAGCCAAGCTAAATGTGCTGATGAGTGGTTTATATCTGTTCTCTCCAACCTCACCACAGTACTCAGGATATGATCTCTCGGAGATGTTCTTCATTAGCAGTTAATAGGTTTCTCTCTCTCTCCTGGAAATACTTTGAGTTGTAGATGCCGTTTTATAATCACGTTGTGTCACTGGCCCCTGATCTGTTGTAGCACAGCTAAACCACACAGGTGGCTCTCCGTGTTTGTCATCTCCACCGAGTTTCCATCCAACACTGGGAGTCCTTGCCACTGGTCTTTTAAACCTGGCCTTGGCTTTTGGACCATTGAACGTCATTCCACATCCGTCGGTCTGGTTCTCAAAGTCATCGTTTCCATCCGAATGATGCCAACGCTCATTGTTTTGGGTTGTTTAGCTTCCTAAGCAGCAAGTTGGATGAGTGTTGCTCCACCATCGTTAAGGAAGCGTTGAATGTGAGTGGTGACTGAAGAGTCTGCTCAGCAAAATCCCTCCAGACTGCCTCCTTTTTTGGTATTATCTATTGTAATCTTGTTTTTTTAGGCAAAGCTTCTCTTTGATTCATAATTCTTATTGTAACATTCCCCTCCTACAGTTTAACTAATCATTTGCCCACGTGGCACAATATCAAATGTTTTTCTGAAGTCCAGATGGTCAAGCTCTCCCACAAAAGACAAAGATTGGCTTTTGTCTAAAAAAAAAAAAGCCGTTATCTCCCAGAAAAATATATTTACCAGGCTCGCCTGGCAGAATCCATCTGCATGAAATCCGGTTTGCGTTTTACCCATTTTCTTAATTTTTTTGCCTACAAGTTGTTTCTCAAGCAGAGATGCTGCTTGTATCAGCCTGAGCAACCTGTAGCTGCCTGAATCACATCCTCCTGCCCCGGTCTTAAAAATTCTCTCTTCTTTAACCTGATACCCTCCTCCCCTCCTGCTCCCCCTTGTTAGATTAGTTTAAAATAATCTGCGGAGAAGGAAGTCTCTGGGAAGCAAGGCAGTGCCGCTGAAGTGATTATTTCCACTACAGTAAAGGTTGAAAACTGGTTACAATTATCACTCCTAGTTTTACATGCTAACGGGATTTGCCTTTGGGGGATTAAGCCAACTATTCTGTTACGCAGGTGAGTGTTTTGTTTTGCTCCTTTGAACCATGCTTTCTCAGGCTGTCGGGGAGTTTGCAGAGGAAGATAAAGGTTGCCGTCCGTATCCTCCTTCCCAAAGCCCCGACCACGGCTCGATGTGGGCGCCCACACAAGAAATTCTTCCTCTCCATAGCGGCTTGGGTTGGAGAGGTTCATTTTGGATGGTTTCAAGGTCATCTCAGGTGCGTCTTGCTGTTGGAGTGCACTTGCACGGCTGGAGAAGTGCAGATCCTTTTTAAATTCTTCCAGGCGATATAGCTGTGGAATCAAGGGGCAGTGGGGGAAAATAAACTCGGACATTTCAAGAAAAATAGAAATAAGGAGACTCAATCCAGACTCCGTGCGGTACTAGGAGGGTGAAGCTTTCAGGCTGGCACCATGCGGATTCTCAGGCTGAGGGCAAAGAATTGCTCTAGCCAGGAATTTTCCCCTTAATTTTTCATTTTGACAGAAAATATCCGCAGTCCTGTCTGAAAAAGTCCATTACGCTCTCAAACTGTTTCAGTGAGCTCTTGTGGCTCCTTGCAAATGGGGCCGGCATCAGCTCCTGCGCTGCCTGCCTCAAAACCCAGGGCTTGACTACAAGGATTGTGTAGCCTTGCGCCAAACATTTAGGGGATGGAGTTGCTGCTTCTAGTCGATGCTTCTTTATACAAAGTGGAGCATTCCATCGGTGCTGCAAGAGGGTCGGTCCTCGGTCATGGGAAAAAGGCAGTGAATTAGGGTGGTTAGACCACCATGGACTTTGTATCTGGGCCTGCTTTGCCAGTGGAGAAGACATCAAAAGCTGGACGGGTGTCTTTAATTTACAAGGTGGCAGCTGGGTTCCACTAGACAGAAATGGCCCAAAAGGGGACCAAAACAAGGTCAGACTAGGGTCTTGAAGGGAAAGAGGAAACACTTGAGACTGGTCATGATCGCTGGGAGAAATAACCAGTTTTGCTATAGAAAAGCGATCTGAGGCTTTCAACAGCTATGGGAGGAAATCAGGTTGGTGTAGCCAGCGAGCAGGATGGTGAACGGCAGCAAGAGGTTTTGTTACAGGAGATGCTCCTGTGCTGCAAAATTCATATCCATTTCCATGTCTGAATTGTGCGAAATTGGGGGATTTAACTTGTGTGTCAGTTTAGGTTTCTTTGAGGAGATAAAGACCCCACAGCCCCTAAAGGGTTGCATTCTGCAAATGTCCACTCTCATAAGTACAAACCAGCCTTTCTATCATTCCCGTCCCAAACCTAAAGCACCCCTGAGTACCCAGCCCTGTTACCCCTTTACAGCCGGTGTAGGAGAAAGGCAGGACCAGAAATTGGTTTTCTGTTTGGCTCAGTGGGGAGGCTGTAGCTTTAGGAGATGACTGGAATGAAACAAACCCTTGGTGAATTAATTGAAAGGGTCAATGTCTGTAGTTAATCAGTTAAAATTGCCTATAGTTATCCAGCTGTGTCTTTCATGTCAGCTAGAAGACGTCTGGGGGGCAGGAGCCATCTAATATGTAGACTGGGTTTGTTTGGAGGTGTTTTTTTTCCCTCCCCTGTGGCAAGTGGCTTTTCAGTGGACACACAGACAAGTAGGTTTTTGACATTTATCTGGGTTTATCTAAGATCTAGTTTTGCGCCTCTTCCTCCTTGCTGGGTGTGGGTTTTTTTGTTTGTTTTTAGCTTTTCTCAGTTTGGCGGTGGTTGGAATAACTTGACTTAATGACACGTTTTCAGCGCAGATTTCAGTGGTGACAGTTATTAACGGTTTTGCGATAAGAAACAGGTGTTTCAGCATGGTCCATCAGGCAGAAGAAGAACAATGCCTCCCCAATGTCATTGTTCATGATGTATTCAATGACTGCTTGCTTTTTTTTAATGAAGATTTTATTCAACCTCATAGGTAGCGTTTACTGTTTAGTATGCAGGCTTTGGGCAAACTAGTGGAGTGGAAAACCTTTTAATTTCTTTTTAATGCAAACAAGGATCTTGCAAGACCTTGTCAAGCGATCGGAATGGGCGCAGGCTCTTGCTTACGTCTCTCGGCATCACTCAGTGGGTCCCCTGCGAGAAAATCCTGGGTCCTTCTCGTGGGAGTTGTGGTGCAAGAGACAGGTCCAAGCCCGAAGGTATCAGGGTGATTCTCCTGGCTACTGCACTTTTGCAACGAGGAGCCATGCCTGGGATGGTTTGGACAGAAAACATCATTAGTATAATAGGGGCATTGCAACAGCTCCTGGGCTCTGCTGCCCATGCTTTCCCAAGGTGTGTGGGTGAGGAGCGATGGTTTGATATATCAAAAATCCTTCAGACAAGGTGCGAACGTGGATCACGTGCCCTCAGTATGCAGGTGGCTTCTTTGGTCATTTTGTTTGGCCAAGACTCGAACTGTCTATTTTTGCCAACGCCCTGCTCCTCCTTTGCTGCTGCTTGCGCTCCGCCGTGTACGCTCCGTCTCTGTTCTCTCTCTGCTCTCCCAGTGAATAATGCGAAAGGCCTTGGGCTTTTGGTGTAGGTGCTGTGTAGAGCTTGCCTGCAACCGGAGGAGGTGAGGGGGACAAGACTTCATCTCTATCTTTGCATCTCACATGCTGTGAGATGACTGGAAGGTAGCTGCTGCAGCTGCTAGCCGTCAGATCCCACCGATGTGCTGCGCTGGTCTCACGTTCTCTGGCTGTGCTCCCAGTGCTCAGAAAGATGTGGATTTGAGGTAGAGTAACCACACTGGCCCTTTTCCATGTCCTGTGCAGGAGATATTTCCAGAACAAGCTGCTCGCTCTGCGATTTAGTGGAGCTGGCTACTTGGCCAGCTGGTGGAGGTTGAGGGACAATTTTCTGCTTTCTTCATCTTCCCGGGGGGAAATGCCATAGGAGCTGGGGAGAGGCAGAGCCCTCAGTGCTTGGGCTGCTGCCTGAGGGTGTGGCAATGGGCATCTTAGAATCATAGAATCGTTTAGGTTGGAAAAGCCCTTTAAGATCATCAAGCCCAACCGTTAACCTAACCCTGCCATCCCACCACTAAACCCTGTCCCTCAGCACCTCGTCTGCCCGGCTTTTAAATCCCCCCAGGGATAGGGACTCGACCCCTTCCCTGGGCAGCCCCTTTCAGAGCCTGACAACCCTTTCTGTGAAGAAATTTTTCCTGATGTCCAACCTAACCCTGCCCTGGCACAACTTCAGACCATTTCCCCTTGTCCTATCGGCCATTACCAGGGAGAAGAGGCCAACCCCCACCTCGCTACAGCCTCCTGTCAGGCTGTTGTAGAGGGTGATAAGGTCTTCCCTCAGCCTCCTCTTCTCCAGACTAAACAACCCCATCTTCTCTTCTTCCTCATCCTCAGAGGATGCTGTGGTCCAGCTTTGACTGCAGTGCGGGGCTGTGCCCGCCTGGCCTTGCCAGAGTGGCTCTATGAGCCTTGGAAGCAGGAGGGGGGACACTTGCAGCCTCTCATGCCTTTAGTTTATACCACAACCTGTAGGTTTGTTCTGCAACCTATTTATTTCCCGTTGATGTTTGATATCACAAAGGGCTGGATCGGTGTAAGGTTCCCCAAAGGTGCTTGGTAGGTCCCCTTGGTCTTCAGCCAGGCAGTGCTGCCTCCCGCCTCAGTCCTACTGCTTGGGCTCCCTAGCGAACAAGGAGAGAAGAAAAGATTAATTGGTGATAAATAATGCATTTTGTTCCCACCTAAAGGTTGTTTGATCTCCCTAGTCTTCGTTCCTCCAGTGACAGGGAGCTCAGCGCTAATAGCTATTTGTCACCCATCGCAGCGCTTAAACAGTCTGAGCAGAGCTCCGCTCGGCTAAAACGTCCGTGCCACAGGCAGGGCTTCCCATTATTACTTTCTTTACAAAAATGTAAAAAAAAAAAAAAAAATTCTGCTCTCCTGTGGTGACTTTTCGCAGCAATTTCTCGAAGTGAAACAATTAATGAACATTAAACATCCTTTTTCTGGGAAAGCAGCAATTGGGAGAGAAGATACAGTATCCTTCTAAAATCTCCCTGTACACATAAACGTGCACGCAGAGCCCCTTCAAGGCTGAGTACAATTGGAAGTGATGGTTACCAGTACAATATTTAAATGAGTGTTAATTGCCATCAGCCTTTTGGATTTTAATGTCTCCTTCTGTAGGGTATGTAAATCAGGGCTGGAATGGGCTGGCGAGCGTGCATTGGGCCTCTGGTGGCGTGGATAAAAGGGCTGATTTTTAGTACTGGGATTTAGCCACGTGGTTTCCATTAACGTTAATGGCAGCAGTGGGGCCAAATCCTGGCCACTGTGGGGAAGGTTTCCCCTCTCATCATCTTCAGAGACAGCCCTGCCCCAAGGACACCTTGTGCTCTCTTTCCCATCCCAGCTCCCTACTGGAGAGGCTTCCCGAGGAGGATGCTTGTTAGATGCTGAAATGACTCGGGTTTGGAGCTGGATGGAGGGATGTCTTGCCATCAGGGCAAGGGAGCATCTCTTATGCATGTCATTGGGTGCTGAGGGGTTCTTATGGGGTTCTGGTGTCCAAACCATGAGGTCATTCCACGGTACGTGGTTCGCTGGCCAGTTCTGTACTTGCCTCTGCACCCTTCATCTCCCACCCTCCCTCCGTTCAGCTTGCAACCTGCAACCCTGAGCAGAGGGGAAAGGAGTTCACACGAAGCCTCTGGAGACCGGCAGAACTTCGGGCACCTTGTGATACCTCCCCAGCCCTTGCCTCGTCCTTCCTCTTTGCCCCCCTCTCCCTCCGTGGGGACCTCGTTTGCCTTGTAAAGTGGTCTCATTAGAAATGCATCAGCCTCTGCCGGTCTCACACGCGCAGCCTTCATTTAGCCCTCCAAGCTCGATTACATCTGAGGATGTCTTGGGGTAATTAAGTAATATTAGAACATTTTCTTTTCTATTTTTTTTTTCCCCTTCCCTAATGCAGCTTTCAAAGCACAAGCCTCAGTTCTCACCCACTGGAGCCCACTTCTCCAAGCCTCTGAATTCTCCCTAATGTACCTCGCCATGAATGAAGGCTAATTACATTTCTGAAAGATGTCATTAGTGTCATATTCATGCTGGGTTTCAGAGAGCTCGCATGCAGCGGGGAACGTTCCCTTAGGTGTCTTTCAGCTTCACCATGCGCGGTGCCACCGGTGGGGAGTGGGGTTCAGACTGGCCCGGCTTTCGGGACAGCAGAGAGGAGCTCAGCTGGCAAGGCAGGGATGCTTTGGGCATTGTTGTGAGCAATCTCTCTTGCCTTGGATGTTTTGCATCCTTCATCTCCGGAGCTCATCGTGGTTTACAAATATTAACTAATTAAGCCTCTCAGAGCTCCTGTGAGATAAGTAATTGCTACTCTAATGATTGGTATTATATCCGCTCTCTTCTCCAAGCATCGGACAGTGCTTTTCGCTGGAGAGAAATAAGGAGGCAAATCTTAAGCATGCAAAAAGATAAGCGGTACTTTTGGATTTATCTGGCCATCTAACCTGCTAGCTGGTGGCCAGGAATCTAGAACTACCACAGCAGGTACCCTTGGCATTGCTTCTGAAGCCTACAGTCCACGTTTCCTCCCTCTTACATCTGTATAAACCCAAACGAGCTCTACTGACTTCAGCAGAGGCTCCTCGGAGGCTTCCCCAGAGGGAAGAGAATCCAGAATTTGTCGATTTGGGTAGCTCATTGTTTGCATCACCGCTGGGATGTTGGTTCCCAAGGAAACAAAAAAGAAAAATGGTAGTCACGTGTCATTATTTTTTCTCTCACTAGGTGGTTACAAGGACGACGTCCTGGTTTTATGCTACCACCACTCTCCTGTTCAGCCCAGCGTGAGGTGGTCACCAGGCTCCCACAGGTGAGTGCTGCTATCGGGGGGCAGTAGATGCTCACGAAAAGAAATCACGTATAATTTAGGGCAACATTGCCATGAAGATGCTTGTCGGTGGTGTACTGTGTTCCATTTTGTTGTCCCGAAGAGGTGCATTCACTCTGGTAGCGGGGCTGGAGTTTGCCTCTGGAAGAGGTCAACTGTCCCAGGTGGTCCGTAACCCTGTGGGGAGCCTGACATCCCCCTCTGCCTGCATGGGTTTTTGGGGCGCTGCCATAAGCGGGGTAGGGACGGGGCCACTGCTGAGCAAAGGGGGGATAGTAAGGGACAGCAAGTGATGTCCTCGGCGCTGTTTCTTCCCATCTTTCACTTCAGTGACCACTTGATTTCATTCTGCTGTGTGACACTAATGCTGGATACCTCCTTGACCCTGTACGGAAGCGTATATTGAAGTCCAGGATATCCCACAAGGTTTTTTGGTTTTGTTCGGTTTATTTTTTTTTTTCCCCCTTGCAAGTAGATTCTTGGCCAAAACAGGACCTAGAAGGAAGTAAGACCTGGTTTTATATCACTCAAAGGTGGATTACAAAGCTTTCATAAAGGCTTATGTTGGGGAAAAAGAAAATCTGCTCGAAGATGGGTGAGAGGCAGGTAGAGCTGCTGCGGTTAATTTAGGTCAAGCTGGGCTCCGTGGTGCCGCCTGATTTGTGGTGGTGGGTGGGCAGCTGGCCTTGGAGGCATTACCCCCGAGGCAAACGATGCGGAGGCATCTTCATCCTTGGGCATCCCTGCTACAGCATCCTGGCTTGTAGGAAAGCCTGGACCTGAAGAACCCTCTGGGTGTTGAGGTAGAGGTGAGCTGGGTCATCTCTCCTCCTCCATCCTCTTGGAGAGGTCTCTCACCTCTCTGCATCTGCTGTGGGTGGCTTCCAGCCATGGGTAAAGGATCCCCCTTGTCCCTCCTCTCTGAACAGGAGCCCGGTGCCACCAGGAGCCCTGATGATCCGGGATGGCATTGCAGGGACGGATGGGCAGACTGGCTTTTCTGTTTCATGCACTGGTGTGAAATTAAGGGGGTTTTTGGAAAAAAAAAAAGGCTGCTCTGGAAAAACTAAACTGCCCTAGGAAATGTTGTATGGAGAAGATAATTGTCCGAGGTGTGGGAATCCCAGGCTTTCCCACAGACTCTGCCTTTCCAGTCTTGGCCAAGCTGCCAGCTTTCTCCTGTCTGGAAAAGGAGATGGACATTAGCTGGGAGGCTGTGTTTAATTTTGGGGCAAAGGCAGAATCTGGGCTGGGAGGCAGCCGCAGGGGGGAACTGCTGCATGCAGGGATGGACCGGAGCAACCGCCTGGAGGGGCAGGTTCAGCCTATGCCCCGAAAAGCAGGAGAGGCTCAAGGGAAACGCAGCAGGGAGATGACCCCAGGCAAAAGGAGGAGTGAGTCACAGGCACAGAATTTGGGGCAGGGAGAAACCTGGGCTGTACCAGTCTGGTAGGTAGGAGAGTCCTAAACCAGTTCATGTCTGTACACTGAGATAAGCGCAGGACCCTGCGTTCGCTCAGGCTCCGGCTGGTCCCATCTGCGATGAGCCGGCAAGGTTTTTGTGTAGACCCGAGCTGACTTTAAAACTATTTTCTACTTATTGAGAGCTGTGTAACTCAAAAGTCGTCCTACTGAAGGCAGTGCCCAAAGCAAAGGGGCAGGAGCTGACACCCGGTAGCTGCTCCAGCTGCTCCTGGCGTAATGGTGTCTATCCAAAGGAGTGCGGTGACTTTACGACAAACACCATGTTACTTGGCCCTAGGAACGAGAGCCAAATTCCCGAAAGACTCCCGTAGCCTATAATCAGCTGCAGGCCAGGGCTGCGTGTGTTCCCACCAGCGTCCCGTCTGTCCCAGGTCAGGGAACCACAGCCCCCGGGGTCCTGGGGGGCTGGCACGGCTTCCCAGCGTGAGAACAAGCCCCTCATCTCTCCATGGCCATCTAAGGTTGAGGCAGGAAAAGTTGTAGATAAACAAGAAACTTTTCTGAGTGTATTTAGACCACTTGAGGTTGCCCATACTCTCATGACACATTCTGCAGATTACAGAACCTAGTAATTACAGCTAATAAGTCCGAAATGTGTAATTACCCTGTAAGCACTTGGAGCTAGAAGGCAGAAATAAGCATGGCTGTTACTCGTTGGGTGATCTATCGCTGTCCCCGCTCGGCATGCACAACCCGGGAGCAGCAGAAAGTGTAGCTGCTCTGTCCCCCTGCCTCCGTCCTCGTCAGCGCTGGGTGAAGGGAGGAAGCCAGCTCATTTTCCTGCAGCCATTGCCCAGCCAAAACAGCTCCAAAATCTGGTTTCCTTTTCATGAGAGACGATCCCTGATCAGATTTTCAGGTCTGGAGTGGGAGGCTCTTGAGGGGAGGCTGTGTTTGTTTTTTCTTCCCGCTACTTTGCTTTCCTTCCTAATTAAAGTAGCTCTTTTGTAAGTCCCTGAATTTCTTTCCACCCTCCGGTTTTCCCAGAGAGGCTTTTTAACATTTCCTGCCTCTAATCAATACACAATTTATATGCAATAACTTTGTCCAGAGAATAGGGAAGCAGCCATCAGGGTTTCTCCTGTAATTTTAGTGCGCTGTAGCCGTTGACTGAAGGTCAACGCAAGCTTGACTATGACTGATTTTTACTGTCTTTGGGCAACCCATCAGCAAAATGCAAGCTTTGTAAAACCTCAACTGGATGCAGTCTGTAACGGATAGCGCTATGCAACCTGCCAAGCACACCGTGAAACCGGCTTCCTTGCCAGTGCTGCACAAGGCAAAGCTTCATCTTATGCTCGTGCAACCCTTTCTGGTGGAAGGAGGGGACCCCACGCCTCCGTGGGGCGTGATGGATATCCTGACAGATGCTATTTTCCCCAATTATACGGGTAGTGTGTGCTTTGATAGCAGGTGAAGCTGGTGCCTGCTCAGCAAGCGAGGAGAAGAGCTCCATTAGGCGCCCCTGGGGACGGCAAGACAATTCTGCAGAGAAGACCCTTGCGCTGGGGGAGCGGGCACCTCGTTTAACCTGCCTCCCAGCCGGGCTCAGGCTCATCTGTCTCCTGTCACTTGAGATCCTGCCGTCACCTCTTCAGCATCCCTCCGGCTGTGGCTGTACTGGTACAGCTCCCACCCGGGAAGGGGACAAAAGGACAGAGAGCAGGAGGGGCAGGAGAAGATATTAGCGAGGACCAGAAGTCGTCTCCATCCTCAGAAATGAAACTCTGGGAGATGGATGTCATCCTCTGCGCTCGTGTGTACCCCAACCCTCCCATGGACATTGCCTGGAAGGAGAGGATATGTTCAACGAGAATGACTGAGGCGACTCCACAACATTTTTGGGTGTCTCGTGATGTCTCGCAGAGGCAGGATCAGCTGGGGGACACTCTGGCTGACATGCTTAACAAGCAGGGAGGTGCAGACGCGCGGCCATTTGGCATCTTATTAATCACATCTAATGTGTAGGTTGCTTTAGCGTTGATCATTTTAAAATTCCCTGTCGGAAAGGTTACCTGTATAATTATAGGTATAAATCTCAGGGACGTTCTTGCCAAAACAAATGGAGCGTCTCGTGCTCGGGCCAGGGATGAACCCAAAGAAGCCGTAAAAAGGGTTCCTGAGGATGGACCAGGAAATCCGCGCCCAGCGCAGGGCTGAGAAGAGCCGCCTAACTTCACAGATCAGCGAGGCATTTGTGTACTTGGGAAGAGTTCCTGCAGTTCTCCTGACTCGTACCAAAGCAGGAACCTGATCTCCAGGCTTCAGGCATTAAGCGAAGGCAGTGTTTCTCCAACAGTACCTTGAGTACTGTCGGGTGTGGACTCACACAATCTATGAGCGTGGCCCTAAGCAGAAAGCTTCAGTCCTTTTAGTCACTGGCTGAAAAATGCATGGTGTTTGGTTCTGTTAGTGAAGAAAATGGAGTCGGGCCTACCTGCTGTAGGGGTTTCTTGACATTTGAGATGTACAGGCTAGGTGAAAAGTCTATCAGAACATCATTAAGTTCATGTGTGCCCCTAGAGTAATAGAATCAAAGAACGTTTTGGGTTGGAAAGGACCCCTAGAGGTCATCCAGTCCAACCCCAAAACCCGGCTGTTGGGAACTGCCTCTCCCCTGCTCCGACACCTTGTCAAACCAACCTCACGCCCTTTCTCCTCTTCAAATTGCAGGGGCCTCCTGACCAGAGCAGGTCTGGGATGGGGGTATTCACCCTGCTTCACACTCCTGAAGGCCACGTTTGTCCACCTCCCCCCTTTCTGGAGAGGACGCTAGGTGAATGGTTGGAAGGAGAGATGCTGGGGGGGGGGGGGGGGTTGGTCTGTGCCTGTGCTCAGCGCTCAGAAGGATTAGTCGTGGTTCACGCTGTTGTAATAAATCAAGGCGCAAGGACAATGGTATATTAGAAGTAAAATATTCCGTATTAGCAGTAAGAAGAAATATTAAGGACTCCAGTGGTTTGGATTGCTAATTGCGGGATGTGTTAATTGCAAAGCAAGCAATACAGGCTCTTACATAAACTGCAGTGCCCACGGCTTACATTATGAAGAGCAAGAAGAGTACATGGGGCATCATCTTGATGAAACCAAGGCAAACATCCAAAACCACTTAAAATACTAGTCTGAAACCATCCCCCTGGCTCTGGGGTATCCCAGTGAATCACAGCCCTCTCTAAAAGCACTGCCTGGGTTGTCTTTTACACTTCTGTTAGCTGCTTCCAACTTTCTCATCAGCCTCACCTATAAATTCAGACTGTTCTTAAATAAGACCGGTGCCACACAAAACCACTTCTCCCATCCCGTGCGCTCTCTAACGATTATTCCCTTATCCCTTTATATAACTGAATCAAGCCTGACACTTAAAGCACTCCCTTAGGGAAGTAATTGAATATAACAGGACTGAAACCAACAGGGTTCTAGAGAAGTGCTCTAAAAACCTGGGCAAGATAATGGAAAACAACATCCTTTCTATAAGTTCCTGAACCACCCTATAAAACTCTACAGCAAGAATGAAATTTGGTAAGATTTTTTTTTTTTTTTTTCCCTTGAAAGGCTAATTATGGGTCAGCTGGCCCCAGGACTTGTATTGCTGAACTCCCAAAACTCGGTGGATACTGCTGTCCTGCTTTCTCTTTCCCAGGCAGAAGGATGTTTTGGCTCTACTCTTGAGCAATGGGGATGGGATCTTGGCTAATCCAGACCTGTGGTACAAAGTTCTGCTGCCACTTTCTTCTCGGCCAGCTTTTCCCCATGAGGCCCCCGCCTTTCCGCCGCTCCAGCAGTGTTGGCTCTTTGGCCATCTCTCCCCCTCCTTTTTAATTTTTTGGACTTCTTTGGACTTCTGAAGGAAGCTGAGCTTGTCCTCTCCATTTCAGCTCAAGGGAGAGATAGTGGATGGCAGAGGAGAAGCAGAAGAAATACGAGGCCCTGTGAAACAGGAACGGGGCAAAGATAACAGTTCTTCAAGCTTTTTCAATCCTTCTCCAGGCTTCCCAAAAGGGAAAAAAAGAAAAGGGCTTAGGCCTTCAGCTCTCAGGAAAAGATGTTTTTCATTGGACAAGGAGGATTACGGAGTGTCCAAAGCTTTGACGCTACAAGGGATTTTGTATTACCTTGCCTGATAATTCTCCCAGGAGCCTGTGCAAATATTCTCGTGAATGAAAACTACCAAGCTACTTCGCTGGTATTTGCAATTCCTTTTATTCACGCCGACTTTTTCTTGCTGAGATTGCTCACACAAAGGGCGAATAAATATTCAAAGTGCTCATGCCTGAAATGCTCCTGCCAATGTTATGGAATGTTCTTTTTATTATTTTTCTTGGTGCATTCAAACAATTTCAATTGATGAACCTTAAAAGAAACTCTGGCGGGGAAGGGGAAGGTGACTCAATAAGAGAAATAAGAATAAGAAGAGACAGAAGATCGTGTGGTGGTATTAATGTCATTACCAACTCACCAAAGTGAAAAAAAAACCCCTGGTTGTGACGGGGGGACATCCAGATATTAATTGAGAAGCTGAAATGAGTTCATTTAACACTCCTTGCACAGATAGTAAATGTTTCATCCCATTGACTTGTTCGTATGTGGGTTTTGTTTTGTGCTCTTTAACAAGAGGAGGGAAAAAACAAGAGATGCAGCCAAAATACTCACTGTAAATAATTCAACTGGCTCTGTTCTCTTCTTTAGAGTGGTGGATACGGTGCCTGTATTTGGGGATGTGGTTCAGGCTCTGCCCCCTTCTCTCCGAGGTGTACCCGAACGTTGGCTTTTGGCTCAGCGTGGTATGATCGGAGATGGCATCGCATTGCTCTTGGGACAGGGTGGGTAAAAAGGAGCTGAAAAGGAACTGTGAGATTCATAGAATCATTAAGGTTGGAAAAGACCTCCAAGATCGAGTCCAACCATCAACCCAACACCACCCTGCCTACTAAACCACGTCCTGAAGCTTGGGCTTGGCACAGCTGAAGGACCCCAGCAGGAGGGACAGGGCTTTCTTGGCGGAGGGAGGCAAATGTGGCTCCTTGCATCAGCGGTACTAATGCATCTCCAGTTTGGTCCTAAGCTTTCTCTCCCAGTACCATGAACTGGGAAGAGCAGAACTGGCTAAAGAGACCCAAGGACTTGTCCTGAAACCATAGCATCAGTCTGCATCCTTTTTTGTTGGTGGACCAAAGCCCTGGGCTGCTCAAAGCCAACCACCTAACTGGTGTCAACCATTTCTTACTGTCCGCCCCATGCAAAGAACACCGGTGGGGACAGCTGCCTAAAGCCACCTTGGCAGAACAGCCATGGAAATGTTCACCATGTGGAAAAAATGAAGGCTTTTTTTTCTTTTAGTAATAGATAGAAAGTTCTGCTCCTGGAATTGTTTCCACAATAACTCGCAGTCAAAGTATTCTTACATGAAGGATCCAGGACTGTAAGAGGGGACAGACACATCGTGTTTTGTCCAGCCAGAGTGAGGTTGCTGATCTTTGCAAGGATATCCCTTGCTCTGAGGCACCCAAAATAAAGCTCCCCTCACCCCTCTGCAGCGGGTGAAGGATGTGAAACGCACTGTCGGGATCTCCTGCACCAAGGCTGAATGTATCCCGTGTCCCAGACCATTTACCGAGGAGTCCCTCAGTTGGAAAGGAGGATCTAACACCTTGGCTACAACTGGATCCTGGCTCGGGTCAGCAGATGCACCCTGGGTCCCCGGTAAATCTCCATCCTGGGCTGCACCAAGAGGGTGGCAGAGGTACCAGGTATGGCTTTTTGGGTTGAAATGCAAAAATGAGCTGGCTGGTGGTAAGCAGCACGCGGCCTTTAGCTGGCGGGTCCTTCCCACTGGGACAAGCGGGTCCCACCCCACGCCTCGTCACTTCTGCTTGCCTTTGAACCGAGAGAGAATGTTCTCCACTCCTGGCTCCATAAAAGTAATAGATTCTGGCAGATGGTGGGAGGAATAGGAAAAATGGTGGCCTGATAAGTGCTAAAGAGACCGTATGAGTAACTTGGGGTGATCTTCCCGGCGTGACCTGTCAGGCCAGGTCCGGCAGGACCACACCATTTCCTCATTACTGTGCCTACAGAGAACTCGGATGTCCAACCTCAACTATCAGTATTTTGGGTTTCCAAGGCAACCCCAGCTTTAACAGCCTTCATAATGACATCATTTGGTTGAAATGAGCGTGCATGATCTTTTGATTACCACTGAGGGTATAAATTAGGTTACTCTCCCCACCCCCAGCCACTTGAAAAATAAATGCATTGGAGGGAGGGGGAGGGAAAAAAAAAAACCCTCAGAAGAGGGTAAATGGAAAAATCAATTTTTACATTAATGGAGTCCTCATTCAGCATTTCTTCTCTTTATAGATTTAGATAACTGTGATATCTTAGTTTCACAGAGCAAAGAAATTAATTACTTACTAATGGCGCAATTCAGAAATTAATTTATGTTATCCATTTAAATGTGTCATTATTAATCAATTTAAAGGAAGGGACCTGTAAGCCAGCACCGTCTGAACTGACTTATGTTGCCGGAGGACTCCTACCGCTCCCCCCTTGCCAGCAAACTCCCCCTTCCTGCTGTCTGCTAGTTGTTGTGCCTTGAAGTGCTCTGGCATCCCCAATGCAAGAAAAAAAAGAAAGGATTCCTTGGGTCCTGATGCACGAGTCCACCCTCAATGCATTTCCCTCCATACGGGCCAGTGCCAGGCTGCTGCAAAGATTTTAAGGCTCTTTTTGAATTTAAATTACTTGAATTCCTGGCCCAAGGTTCACATTTTTTAAATTTAAAAAATTTTTTTTCCCATTTAAACATGCGATGTACAGAAAGAGCATGCGGTCTCCTGAGGCAGCTGCCTGGCAGAGATGTTTTGCTGCTGGCTTCCCAGCAGGTCTTGGCCAAGCCGTGGGGTTTTAGCACATCCTGGGCTCTGGGATGGGTTGGGATGGGGCATAATTGAATGGTGATGGTGATAATTGAATAGTCCCAGATCTGATTGCCTTGTCTGTGCTGCTGCATTTAGATGTAAGGAGGTAATATATTGTACAGGACTCTTCTTTTTCTGAGTAAGGCTTGTCCCAGGCTGAAAAGGGGAACGCCATACCATGCGGTAAGTCATGAATAAACTGAAAAAGCATGGCTTAAATTCTCCTTGAAACGCCTGGGATTTCAGCGTGTGGCTGCTTTCTGGACCCGTCTGCTCGGGCTTTTCCCTGGCAGGCAGGAGCCTGATCCAATGGTTTATTAACGCCTCCCCAAACGTTGGCTCTGCCACGTAATTCTCCGTGTGCTCCCTGGAGCCAACAGCAATGCCGATGACTTGGGAAGACAATTTGCTGAAAGATCCTGTACTGAAATCCTGTTTGAGCTGTGAGGGTAAGGGTGTGATAGCCGTTCCGTTCTCGTAATGATACATTGACATGTTCATTTTGATGATACCCCACCATAAAATAGAGGGATGTTGAAAGCCTGCAGTTTGAGAGCTTGCTTTATCAGGTCTGGGGAAGTTTAGATGTGTGCCGATGGTAATCCAAAGCCTTACTCTAGCTAAAAGGCTTTCAGATTCGTTTCACGTCCTTCCTCAATGTTTTATTTTTCAAACCAGTTATGGCCCTGCTGCCCATACCAGGCAGATTTCAGCCTGGAAGTTCTCTTTGTTGAGCTAAAATACTTCCTCCGTGAGACGCTGAGCCGCGAGGGCTAGAGGCAAGTAAGCAGCAGGTTGCAGAATTAATCAAGAAATCATTTAGCACCTGCAAATAAATACTTGTATCTGAAGTCTTTATTTTTTTTTCCTCCTGAGTAAAACTCTGGCTTCAGAGCAGAAAGACTGGGGAGAAGCAGCTGAGATTTCCCAATTTGGTTTGACTTTGTGCTGGAACAGATTATGGAGCGTCCTCACCTTCCCTTTTGCCAGCTCTGGTTGGGGGTCCCCGACTTCTGACAGCAGGCTTGTAACCCAGAGCTGGGAGATGGTGACAATATCCCTCTTACTGCCCTTTCCAAAGTGCCTGTACAGCAGGGTTAGGGTAATGGTTGGACTTGATGATCTTAAAGGACTTTTCCAACCAAAACGATTCTATGATTCTATGCGTGATAACAAGACTTCAGCTCATCCTGGCTTGTGCCTTTTGGTGCCAGAGCGAGCCAAAAGATACTTCCCCCTCTGGCCTATCCCTTGAACCTCCGCTCTTCCACGAGCAAGAAGTATTTTTTGGTGATTTCTACCATGCAGCAGTCCATTCCTCCCATAGTCCAGAAGTCACGAGGAGAACCTTGGCAGTGGGTTTACTGACCGGGCTCTGAAGATTTTGATGTAGGAGTCAAACCTTTATTCCTTGCCAAGCAAAAGGAAGAAAAAAGTGTAAAAGATGTTAGTATGTGTAGCATTTAAAAGCTTTTTGCTTTCTCTCATGTTGAAATTGAGAAGGAAAGATAAACCCAAGTTAAAAACCTCCGCTTTCAGATGTTTACTGCTGATTACCTCCACCCAATTTTCGGAATCCTTGTCCCTTTTTAGGATGAGAGAAGAGCAGTCTGGGGCATTGGCAGCCTGATTTTTATTCATTTTCCTCCTCATCAGTGGCTGATAACAGCCCTCGTGAGATGATGTGTGCCGGTCCGAGTCTATCTTGTCGCCAGACTGCTACGGCACGTGGTAGGTAACTCCAAAACACACAGCCCTCAGGAGCTGCATTACCTTGTGGCTGTGCAGTTCCTGGAGAGCTGGATTTGGTGCCACCCTGGCATGGGAACACAGGCCCTTTATAACCCAAAAGCTCAGATTCTTGGGGTTCTGCAGATCCCCTTATAAAACAACACTGAAGTTGGTCCCTGATAGGTGAGGTGGGGACAGAGCAGGGTGTTTGCTTGGCCTCATGTCTTTGGCTCCGTTGTTTTCCTTTGCCTGGTCTAGAGTATCTCATCGCAGTTTTTCTCACATCTGTGGTACGTGCCACCAGCAGTCCCTGCCGCAGGGAAGGGAGAGCAGGGTGGTTTGGAATTCGAATCCCTTCCAGAGACTCCTTGAACCCTCTGTGTCCGGTAGGGATCCCCTCTTCCAAAATACAACCTGTCTGCGACAGGGTCTCAAGATCCTCGTATACCCCCCGGCTTGGCAGCTGCCCCTTGTGTTGGATGCGGGACTCATTGCTGATGTCAACGACACGCAAGGAAGTCAACTGCAATGTTACGCCTGCCCAAAGGAAAAGATATTCCCCAAATGGCGGTAGCACGGGGGAAATGTGTTGCGGTAAGCCGCCCTGCTGCTGGTTATCAGCTGCAAGGCCAGAGATTTGCAGGCAAAGCTGCTCTTCCGACGCGCGCATCCCTGCCGCAGGGTGACTGAGCCTACAAGGGAAGGGGTAAGGTCACAGATTCTCTCCCACCTTCAGGTTGCTGCCCTTGGGTGCTTGCTATCATTAAGGCTCGAAGTTTTAATGCATGAGGAGGTTTGGTGTTTGAGCTGCCTCTGGGCTGGGCCACGTGCCCTTAACCCTGTGGCCCCGGGGTCAGAGGTGGTGGTTTGATTATCACCACGGCCTGGGTGGGCATGGCCACCCCATCGCTATGGCGTGCACCATTGGAGGAGGGCAGCATGGGCGGTTCTGTACCTTCATGGGTTACCTAGAGGGGAGGGTCTAGCTAGGGTCAGCCGCCCAGCTGAAAGCTCTGGAGAGGCAGGGAAGATGTATGAAGGGGTGTGGGGAAGCAGAAAATAAACCCGCAGCAAGCCTTGCCTGGGAGGTGCCGTGCTGGCAAACAGAGCCTGGGTCAGCAGGAGCGGTTGGCTGCACCTCTTGACTTGGCAACTTTTCTGCTGGCGACTGGGGGAGTGGAAGGAGGTTTTACGGTCCTTGTTGCCCATCGCTCTTTCCCATTCTGTTAAATCAAGCCCTGCTGCAGGGATATAATCTTGCCCGGCCAGGAGGCTTTGGAAATGCCCTTCAGCTCCTCCTGCAATGGGTGTCATCGTTGCTTGCAAGGAACAGATCTTGACAAGGCTTCGTCTCTCTAATCCTGTGCTGCGTCCCCGGCGGCAGCGGTGCAGAGCAGAGCCCTGTGGCAGGAGGGCTTAGGGCAATTTGCTCCCGAGCTGAAGCTAATCCCTAAGGATGGTTACCAGCTTAAGACCACAAAATAAGGCCTTTTTATGGCTTCTTTAAGCCACTTCTTTCTCTCCTTCCAGCCTTAACAGTGTGATCCACGGGGTCTTCGTACCTATTGCCACAAACCAGTTTTCCCCACTCCCTAGGTGCAATATTTAACCTAGCAGGCATTACCCAATGCTATTGCCTGGGGATATATCTTGAAAATAAGAACAGAGACCCATAATTCAGGCTATTAAAATGTGGGAACAAGAGCCCCAGTAAGACAATAAACCATCTCAGCCTGAAAATGGGCTGACACAGAGAAAAAAAGGAGTCTGTGGTGAATACCCCTCTGGACAGGGGGTAGTGATGAAGTCCCCTCGCTCATCTTCAGGATGGGTGAGCGTAAGACTCAACAAAGCCTCACGGCAGCAGATGATGCATTACACCAAGAAATGTTATGGGGGGCAGGAGGCTGGCGGAGGAGGCTGGAGACGTGTCCTGGAAGCACATCGCTTCTTCCCCTTCTATAACTTACTCAGACAACTCAGGTCCTTGCAGGCTGTTCCATTCCAGGATTCCCATGGTCTGCGCCTGCTCCCAAGCTGCTTTTTCAGCAGGGCTCAGGCTCCTGGGTGATCAGCAATCAGCCAGGCCAATCAAGCTGTCTTCACTCACTGCTGGTAATTGCTCTGCCAAGGGGGTGTTTGCCAAGCCCCTCACTTCATCTTTTCCTGGCTGCTTCCGAGGTCAAGGTCCCACTGCGGTGCACAAACTGCATCTGCTGAGAGGCAGTCGGCATCTCTAACACCATTTTGGCCCACGCCGCTAATTAGCTTGCATGGAACGAGAGTCCGTTCGGTGTAACTAGCCGAAGCACAGAGGGTGGCTCAGCACCACGTCAATGATGGGTTGATATGGCAGCCGCCAAGAGCATCCAGCCCGATTTGCAGGTTCACGGGTCTGTGAATGCAACTCATCTTCCTGCCAGTGGACAGGGAGGGGGAAGAGGAGAGGAGGGCTGAAGGAGGAAGAAACTTGGAAGACGGTTCAGCTGGAACCCGTCCCCTTCAAGTGACAGTGATTAATGTTGCATACTTTGCCACTAAGCAGGCTGAACATGTGGTAGGTGTCTACCAACGCTTCCTCTGAAGGCACTTATCTCATAAAAATGAGTTCTCTAGTGCATTTGACAAATCTTGATTGATTTTCATCCTGCCTACCTTTCTGGTCCCTGCCTCTCACAAACTCACAGTGTATGTGAGAGCTTCCTCCAAGACAAAATTGACTCTGGAGCAGCATTAGCACCAGCGAGAGGAAGAGCTGGGGCCAGCTCCTTTTGATGTGGATCTTTTTGCCCGGCATGCACCCCGCTCTACCTCCAGTGCTAATGTCCCTCTATATCTTCGGAGCTTTCTAGCTCTACCTGTCAGCCAGTTAAGCTACATCCTTGCAAAAGTTTTAACATAAACTCGCTGCAGTGTGGCGGTGCACCCCTCCAGGACACTGGGATGCAAAAGGATGGAGTTACAGAGGGAGGCAACTGCGCCTGCAGGAACAGCGCTAAGCACCCGTGAACGATGGAAAATGCCTTGTTATTAAGCACAAATAGTCTAAATTCAGAGGTCGATGGAGCCAGGCTGGGCAGGGAAATGTTGAAGAGATGGGAACATCTTCTGCAGGCGAGGGGTGACTGCAGCTAGGGAGCCTTGTTCCCATCGCAGAAGACCTTGGGGCACAGAGCACCCATCAGCAGCCCCGAGCTAGGAAAAAAATGCTGGTGTTGACAGCAGGTGCTGTATTTTCATATATAAACCTTACAATTTATCCGTACGGAAGGAGCCCTGTGATGAAGTAATAACAGATTATCAAGGCGTAGAGGTAATAGGAGGGAAAACTTCTCTCTGGCACATCTCTCTCCTTTCATCTCTGCCCAAGCTCTTCTACCTCCGAAGTATCAGGCAGTACTAATGATCAGAGAGCTCCTTTTTGAACACCAGCGCTTTCGCATCGGTTGTGCGTCCTCCAAGTTACAAGATAGGTGTGGGGAAAGGCAGCATTTGCAAAGCATTCTTCAATTGACAAGCAATTTAGCAGTAGAGTACCCTCTCTGGGAAGATAGAGTGAAGGAAGCACCTTAAGAAATGGAAAGGTACACCTGGATTCACTTAAATGAAAGGATCTTGTTAGGGAGGCCTAATTGGGCTGCCATAGTTAGCCCACCTGCCAACAGCTTCGTAGCTGCAAGGACTTAAAAAAAACCTAAACCAACCCAGAAGTGAGGCACTCATGAAGTTTTCTGCTTTATTCTGGAAGCTGAAGTTGGAAGCAACTTGAAAACTTGGGCTTATCAGGTAAGAAATTGTTGGAGGTTGCGGCTGTGGGAGCAGATTGGAGCTAATTAGCTTCTCAGAGGGCTGCTACTCTGTTAAGACGTTCTTCTGTTTTAACTCGGGATGCACATGCAAGTAAAGAGACTGAGCTACGTGCGATGTTTTTGGAGTCCTTCAGGGCTGGGAGCAGGCTGTCTCTTCTCTCACAAATAAATACTTTTGGGAACAAGCTTGGAGCTAGGGTGCTCTGTTGCAGGATGCAGATGAAACGGTGTTTATTGCTGTATTTCTAGAGGAAATGAAAGGAAAGGTGGAGTAAGAGATGCTTACCTGAATTGCTAAGGCTCTGCAAGCGGCACAGCTCTTGTAGAACTTCCTTATAAAGGATTTTTGCCGTGTGAGCGGGGCTTCTCCTGGGCTGTGGGGATGAGTTTGGGACCCTGCAGCGGGGAGAGCTGGGAGGGCAAATTCTGCATATGCTGCAGCGACTAAAATAGGATCAGTTAAATCCTCAGTGGTCATGGATTCTCTTGCAGACTCCGGTGTTTGGTCAAAAAATGAAGCATGTGAATAAAACCTATGTGATTTTTTTTGTTTGGTTGTTTTTTTTTTTTAAAACTGCTGTAAACTACCAGGGGAAAAAATAACGCGGGACTGGATTCTCTGTCTGGAGGAGGATCCAGAAATATATATTTTGCTGTGATAGGGGCTGTCTCCCTGGGGAGCAGAGCTTGGGTAAACAAATGGCCTTGGGCACCTCTGCGTTCTCCTGGATCGGGCGATGACGCTGGTTCGATCTCTGCTCTAGCATGCAAGGTTAGACCAAAGCTTTGGCTGCAGCTGGTTTCCAGCTCATATTAAGCATGCGACTGGTGTTGGCTCAGTCTCCTGGTCTATCCTTTTCCCTTATATCTACCTTTCGTTATGGACCTGCAGGTAAAAATGCTAAATGTGCTGCAAAAGTGCTGTTTGGATCAGGCTTCTGGGCAAGCGGCTGTAAGGAGGGGAGCTGGTTGCTTAACTTCTCTTCTTCTGATCTGTAGCCCCAAACGCATTAGTTTAGTCGCATTTCTTCAGGGTACTGGCTGGCTGCCTATCATGGTATCTACTTGGTATCATGGTATTCTGCTTTCCCCTTCCAAGGCAAACCTGTCTGATAAATGCGTGGGGACTTCTGCTGGTCCAGACCCCCATGGGCATCTTGCTCTCGTCTCTGGAGCCGAGAACTTCCTCTCTACGAGGGGGGTTGCATCCTATTCCTCCCTGTAATAGAGGGGTGCTCTGCCTGGGTGGGCAAGCTTCTCAAAACCGTGCCTAGGCGGTGGCAACCAGCAAGCTGAGAAGACTGATTTTGGGCAACCGAATATGGATGCCAAGCAAGTAGCTGGATTTTACTTGTTTTGATCTGGTAGCTTTGTTTTGATTCTGGACATGCTGGAGAGGTGGGCCTGTGTGAACCTCTTGAGGTTCAACAAGGCCAAGTGCAAGGTCCTGCACCTGGGTGGGGGTAACACCCGGTATCCATACATGCTGGGGGAAGAAAGGATGGAGAGCAGCCCTGCTGAGAGGGACTTGGGGGCACTGATGGATGAAAAGCTGGGCATTAGCTGGCAATGTGTGCTGGCAGCCCAGAAGCCAGCCCTACCCTGGGCTGCATCAGGAGAAGCGTGGCCAGCGTCGAGGGAGGGGATTGTGCCCCTCTGCTCTGCTCTGGGGAGACCTCACCTGGAGCCCTGCGTCCAGCTCTGGAGCCCTCAGCACAAGGAGGACATGGACCTGTTGGAGTGGGGCCAGAGGAGGGCTACTAAAATGCTCCGAGGGCTGGAGCCCCTCTGCTAGGAGGCCAGGCTGGGAGAGTTGGAGGTGTTCAGCCTGGAGCAGAGAAGGCTGCGGGCAGAGCTGAGTGCGGCCGCTCAGGGCTTCAAGGGGGCCCAGAGGAAAGGTGGGGACAAGCTTTTTAGTAGGGCCAGCTGGGACAGGACAAGGGGGGATGGCTTTAAACTGAAGCAGGGTAGGTTTAGACTGGATCTAAGGAAGCAATTCTTTCCAGTGAGGGTGGTGAAACACTGGCAGGGGTTGCCCAGAGAGGGGGTGGAGGCCCCATCCCTGGGAACATTCCAGGCCAGGTTGGATGGGGCTGTGAGCAACCTGATGTGGTTCAAGGTGTCCCTGCTCCCTGCAGGGGGGTTGGGCTGGGTGACCTCTGGGGGTCACTTCCAACCCAAAATATTCTGTGATTCTATGATTCTATTACAATGTTTGACAAACTTGGGTGCTTTTATGTCTTCGGGATTTGAGGCAGACTCCTGTATCTTTTCATTGCTGGTCTCTTGGCTGCTGCTTGAGATCCTTGTTAAATTAATTTTATAGAAACTCCCATCCCTGCTCCAGACTCCTCTGCTGCTAATGGGGTTGCCTGGATTTTCAAGGCTATCGCAGCCCTGCAGTGAGCAGGCCAGACTGTTTGCAGCTGAAAAAACCAAAAACCAAATAAAAACCCAAACCCTCTTTTTCATGTGTGACATTCTGCTACCGACGCAAAGCCTGTCTCGCTTTCCCAGTGATAGAGTAATAAATTGAGTTTTCTTGCAGAAGCAGGGATACCCTCTCAGCCATGAATAGCCATGTGATCCCAGCCATGAGAAGTGGCATTCAAAATCAAAGATGATGAAATCTTTTTATTAAAAAAAAAAAGAAAAAAAAATAGAATTGGACTGACTATTGCTCTCTCTCCTCTGTTCCCCCCGTGAGGGCTCTGCGAATTCCCCTCTGAGCAGATCTGTCAGTTTACGGTGCTTGGGGCAGCACTTGTGGTCATTTATCTTCAGTTATTTTATTTCTGCTGGTTTCTAAGCTAATAACAAGCGATGAGGGCTTGTCTCCTGCTCTGGGCACCTTCCCATTACTTAACTAACAATTAATAAACCAGATAGCGGAGTGTTTCTCCCACACAGGAATAAATACTCACTCTATTAAACTGCGGCAATGCAGCATCCCCAGTCTGCTCAGAAGCTGCCGCTGGCGCACAATTCAGCGGCCCCCTTGGAAAGAGGCGTTTCTCCCAGTTTGCCGTAAGAAAATCACACTGGGTCTTGCCATGCCCAGGCTGGATTGGGTGAAGTTTCCCACCCGCCGAGCCCGCTTGGACCCTGGGAATTTGCATTGCCCTGGGCAACCTGCGGCCCATCGGCATTTGCTTCGCCGTCCCAGCTCTGAGGGATGCCCGCGGGTCGCCGAGGGATGGGGAGAAGCGGTGAGTCTGCTGGCAATCCACCTCTTTAATTGCCGGAGCACAGGGAGGGTGCCCTTCTGTTGCAGTGTGCGGACATCAAAGTAAATATGTGAACTCCATATAAACGTTTAGTTGCCAAAAAACCTCTAATTAAAGAGTTCTCACCAGCAGGCAGCCAATTGCTTATTGCTTATTAGGCTAGACATTAGGAAAAACTTCTTCACCGAAAGCGTTGTCAGGCTTTGGAATGGGCTGCCCAGGGAAGGGGTCGAGTCCCCATCCCTGGAGGTATTTAAAAGAAGGATAGATGAGGTGCTGAGGGACAGGGTTTAGTGGTGGGATGGCAGGGTTAGGTTAAAGGTTGGACTCGATGATCTTAAAGGTCTTTTCCAACCAAAGTGATTCTATTCTATGATTATCTTGGCAGCCTCTCCTGTCCCCTCTCTTCACCTCCCTGCGTGTCCTGGGGGAGGGCTGGTACTCGCAGCATGCTCTGGAGGGTGAGGAGGATGATGATGGCTTCCCCCTGCTGCTGGGGTGACCTGTGCTCTCGTGCCCGGCCTTGTGTGCTCTCCCTAAGCCCGCGAGCAGGCTCCATGCGCCTCTTGCAGGGGCTGTTGTACGGGACGGGTCCTGGGAGGTGAATGCACCGCGCCAGTGTGACCGTCACACCTGGGACCCTCTGCCGTCCCACTGGGCCGCCAGCCCTGCGCTCCGGCATCGCGTGAGCCGGACCGCAAAGCCCCTCTGCTTGCAATCGTCCTTTTAAATACCCTTCCCCCCCACTCCTCTGCCTCCTCTTCAATCACTTGATTGCTTCACCTCCGTCTGTCCTTTCAAAGACCAACCCCTGCAAAACATCGCTGGTGGCGGTGCTTGCTTTTTTGACATCCAGAAGCGTGCTAGATCACCGAGCTGCCATTTGGAGAGATCAAACGATGCCCGTGGCTTTAAAATGATGACACGAGCCTCGCGGGCTGGGGGAAGGGGATAGCGGTGAGCTGAACGCTGCTGCCCCTTTGAAGTTTGGGATTTCTGGAGATGTCATCTTTTATACACATCACCAGCCAGGATGCTTTTCATTTTGTTCGGGTGCTGTTCCTGTCTAGATTCTTAGAGAGCAAGACCTTACTTCAAGGCAGAGGGGACGATGAGAAAGATGAGTGAGCCCAGATGCAAGCGCTTTACATATCCCTTTGAAATATAATAGCTAAAATTTTTCAACAATAACAATATGCTAACGCCCCATGCATTCGTACACAGCGCTTCTCTCCTGGACGAATGTAAATCAGAAGATCCCTGATCAGTGGTGGGGGGAAAAAATTTGTGCTTGGTCTGGTTTGACTTGTGCCAAAGCTGAGCCCGGCTTCAAGCGGAGGAACTTTCCCAAAGTCGTGGAGTGGATCAGCATCAAAAATCCGCACTCTTTGTCGGAAGGACAAGCAAAAGCAAAATCTCTTAAGCAAAGCGAATGGCAGGGGTTCAAAGGACTGTGTGTTTTCTCAGCCGGGGGTTGCCTCGTCCCCCCTAAGCGTCCCTCACATTAAATTTGGGGGACTGACTGAGGGGTGCTTTGTGGCCATGCCATCAGGCGGGACTAGGGCATGGCAGGTGCAGGTTAGGCAGGAAAAGCCTTTCCCCTCCTTAGAAGAAAAGAAGAGAAAGAAAGAAAGAAAAAAAAAAAAAAGTTGCCTTTCACTTCTGTGCTTTTATCACTTTTTTTCAGCCTAATCCTCAAAAACCCCAGGCACAATGTAAAATTGTCCAAGGCGTTTTGTGAAAACCCAGGGCTAATTTGTTGCCTCTTGGCCCTGGTGCCGGTATCCCTGTCTTCTGGCATCAAGATCAGAGAATCATAGAATGTTTTGGGTTGGAAGGGACCCCTAGAGGTCAAGATGTCAAGGGACTACTCCCTGCATTGCTATTTTATTTTTTTTCTCCCCCTATTGTTCACCTTTTCTCATGCTAGGGCACTTTTAAAGGAGTAATTGTGTATGTTCTCATGGTTAACCTCTGATCCAGGGAGAGGAGCTGCGCTTTGTCCTGCAGCACCTGTCCTTCCCATCCGCTGGGTCATCAGCCTTGGGGTTGCAGGATGTCACTGCGGGAACGGAGCCTCGCCTTGCTCTAGTGCAAGTGTTTCTTGGCCAAAAAACCCCTCATTTGAAGGTGGTGTGGCTTGACGTGAGCCACTTCCTGCCCCTCAAACTCTTTGCTTGATCAACAAGTGTTCCTGAGCGGACACTGCAGCAAAGCAATAGGCTGTGCTGGCATGGTTGCAGGCTTAAAACCGTGCTTTAGCCAAGCAGGATTAGCTAACCTAACTTTTTCCTTGCGGGTTGTGACTTAGCTGCTGTGTCCGAAGAGGCCTCTGTGGCCATGGTCCTTGCTAGCAGAGGCAGGGGTGCAGGCAGAACGAGCTGCGGCAGCCAGCACTCCTGTCGGGCTCCCACATCCATCAATGTCTGGTGCCTATGAGGAACTCTCTGCCAAAAAAATTTAAATAAATAAATAAAAAAATCCCCTCGCACGCAAAGCAGTGACAGATCTGGATTGTCTGGAGAAGACGAAATAATTTATAAGCTTCAGTTTAATGTTCCTGTTTCGTTTTTTTTTTTTTTATTTTTATTTTCCTGCAGCTGCCACCTCCCCACCTTCTGTCACTGTCGTCTAAATAAATTTACAAGGAAAAGAAAATAGTTCTCGCTAATGTTCTCACACAAATGAAACGTTAGCCAGAGAGACAAAAAGAAAATAATTGATTGTGAAAGCAAACCCCCTCTGAGACAGGCTGAGCATTATCAGGAGCAGCCCGGGAGAGGATGTGGGGGGAAAAGGGAGCGGGGAGGAGGAGAACAGAGCAGCCTGGAACAACAAATGTAGCGTCTATGATAATTATCCATGTTTTAATCCCCGTTTCCAACCAAGCATTCACTTCCTTTAATTAGTTCTCGATTAGAAGGAGATTATCTAATAAATTGTACAAATAAAGAGCGGGTTATCTTTGCAGTGTTCCTGCACGCGAAGTTCTTGAACGGATGGGGATGGAGGGATGGAGTTTGAGAGGGGCGAGAGCATGGGAAACCTTGCTTTGCTTTTCCCTTGTTCCCTTGGCTGCAAATATTGGCCGTCGCTGGCATTAGCGACGTGGCCATGGAAGTAAATCCATCATTAAACTGAATTAGCATGTACTTGGAAGTTTTACATGCACAGGCACAAAGAAGATTTCTGCTTGGAGCATTTCCAGTATGATTTGTGGTGGGGCAGCGGGGACGCACCCCCCTGAAATAAATCCTTATACTTTATTTTAAAAGTGCTTTGCTGAAGTTTGTTCTGATTTTTTTTTTTTTTTTTTTGTCGTGCTGTGTGCTCTGGGAATGTAATTTGGGGTTTCTGGGTGGCTGGTTGGACAGGACCTCCTTAGTTTACCAGGTGATCTTTGGGAATGACATGTGGAAAGTCACCTCTCGCTTGGCATGTGTGTGTCGTCTCCGTGTGGCTGAGGGCTCTGGGTGATATAGAAATTAGAAACACAGAAATTAGAGAGGCAAAGTCAACGTAGGCAGCTTAACCCATGCTCAAGCTTCCGCAGCATCCTGTGCCCTGCTTGGAGAGGGTTTCCATCTTGCCTGTCTTCGCAGGTCCTTGCTGTTGACCTGAGCTGAGATCCCTTCGCAGGCAGAGATCAGAAACAGGGGCATCTGGGATGAGATTTTTCTGGTCTCTTTTTGATGTTAAGAGAAAGTCGGCTAATCCCCAGAAGCGCGCGTTTCTTCTCCATTATTTATGGGAGGAATGCACAGCAGCTTTAATGGATGCAGTGACATCCTGAACATTTACAGTGGGACAAATGCATCTCTGCCGCGGTTTCTGTAGCAGGTGGGTTTCGCCCCTCGTCTCTCTGGTTTGCTTGAAACCAGGACACTGGAGTTTTCGCTGGCCTCTGCAAAACAGTGATCCAGCTCTCAAAGCTACCACCCCGGTGTTTGTTGGCTGTGTGAGATGGGTGTTAAAAGGTAGTCAGGACTTAGAATCATAGAATCACTTTGGTTGGAAAAGACCTTTAAGATCATCGAGTCCAACCTTTAGCCTAACCCTGCCATCCCACCGCTAAACCCTGTCTCTCAGCACCTCATCTATCCTTCTTTTAAATACCTCCAGGGTACCTCCAGACTTCTGCTCTTAGGAGGACAATCTCTTAATTGCAGATCTTGCCCGAGTGCAAAACCAAAGTTGCGCAAACAGATTAATCCATGGATCCTCGTTTGCTTCTCTTGTCAAGCCCAGCAATGAGTTGCCTGCGCCGTTTCGTGATGTTTTCGGAGTCAGTGGGAGACACGTTATGGTGGGGGACATATTGTGTCACGCTTGCCCTGTGCATGGTTTTTAGTTGGCCGAGGCATGTAGGTGTGGACTGGCTGTTGAGACGGGACTTCTGGCAGACTAGGCCAGGCCTAACACCTTCTGCTACCTTGAGTCACCTTTCAAAGGCTTCATGTGGCCCCTTCTTGCTGAGCTTAGGAGGGAGCTGGATTTTGACTCCAGCCTCCACTACAAAGTAGAGCCAGATACTGAACCCTTAAGCTTCTTGGCAAATCTCTTGATTTCTTTGGGCAGCAAGCGCTTTCCAGAATTGTGTCTGAGTTACGACCGGTGTCAGCACTTGTGAGAAGGCAGAGTGCCTCGATGCGATCAGTATTAAATACAGCTGGGTGGGTTTGAAGGTGAAATCCAGCACATTTGTGATGAGGAGGCTCTGGGATGCCTTCACTTGGCAAGGGAGCCAGGTTGTGCAGTCATACTGCGGTCTGGCTCCACCCTTTCTAATGATTTTCTAGACCCGTGGTTGAGCAGTCAATAGTTTCGTTGTCTGGTTTCAATCCAACTTGACAGGGGAGTAGAGATCTTGAAGATACCGTGTTCGTGCGTGCTCCCACTGGCACAGATAAATCAGTCTGTAGCACCCTCTGACATTCATTGCTGCTGCTGCTGTTGCCTCTTGAACATCGACTGATGGTTGGGTGGTGGCCTCCAACGTAGAGTCCGGTGTTGCTGGGCGGAAGGATTTTGTCAGCATCTTGCTCTGTCTTCTCCCAGATACAGTATGACCACATTTGTCCAAACTGTGGTGTAACAGGACATGAAGGGGGGCACTTGGCAGAAGCAGGAGTGAGAGGATGGGCAGCGTCTCGCTGGGCTTGTCGGAGTGTGTATTTCAGTCAAGGACGCACCCCGCTTGCGCATCTGCCCAAAGTGACCTCCCTATCGATCGAAGCAGTCAATAGGCAGCTACTTAAGAATAAAGTTCCGTTTTCTTTCCTTATTTCTTCGTCGTCTTCTTCACTTTAATTATCTAAGATAGATAAGCAGCTGCAGGCCAATTAGAAAACAATTACCCACTGTAATCAATGCTGGCGTGGAAAAAGGGGGAGGGCGAGCGTAAAAGCTGAAGAAATGTCTTAAAACACAGTGCTGAGGTAACGCTCGATGCGACTCCATCCTTGAAAGCCCTTTGTCTTAACTTTTCGAAGGTAAAGAGCCAGAAATGATTGTGCAGAGAGGAGTTTCAGATGGAAACGAGCCAAACCAGTTGAAAAGAGTATGGAAACCCATTGCTCCCGTCCCTTCCCAAAGGGCAGAGTTAACGACTCCAGGATAAGGAGGGGGGACAACAGCCCCCTGATTTTTTTGAGCAAGTACTTCTGTTTTCCTGCACCGCCTTCAGCTGGGAGAAAACAAACCTAATTTTATATAGGTGGTAGTGGGCTCTGCACTGGTTTTTAGTGCTCGCCAATGAGAGGTTGTGGTTATAATAGGTGGCTGGATGAAAACATCAACTTGGTTCTCAGTGGCAGTCAACATAAGTGAATAAAATAATAGGAATTGCTAGGAAAGCAGAGAACAAATGAGCAAACGGGATTACACCGTGCTAGAAGGTGCATCCCTGTCCTGAGTGCTGTGTGCAGCTCTGCCCGGCCACCGACTCCAGCAAGAGAGAGCAGGGTGGGGAAAGGTTTGGGGAGAGGCAAGAAGGATGATTGAGGCGTGGAAATGCTTCCTGCACAGGCTGGCTAAATAGGGTGGGATTTGGAGGTAATGGATGGAAATGCTTGCTGACTGCTTTTTCCAGTAGAAAAGCTTGGGGGTAGCAAGTAAAACTAAGACATAGCACATCTGAGGTGGACTGAAGACGACCATATATATATTTGGCTTTTTACCCTGATGAGTAGCTAGGCTGTAAGCCTTCCTGGATGTTAAATTTTGCGTCTGCTCAACGTGCAATTGAAGGGTCCTAGGGAGCGATGCAACACATCTGCATCCTGGTGTCCCCATCCTCCGCCTTGTCCACCCACGTGGTGAAGACACGGCCGTCCCCAGCTCTGCTGTACGGCCACCGGCGTGATGGAGCCCTGCTTTTGGGTCGAGTCCATACCTGCTGCTAAAGCACGTTGGCGCGCAAAGGAGGACTTTTCTTCAGCGAGGCCATGCTGGTGTTTTGCTGACATCACGTCTGTCACCACGGCGATGACTGCGCTGTCACCGTCTCAGTGTTATGACCTCACTGCCAGTGCCCAAAGAGGAAAATCGTGTCAAGTGAGAGAGGGCAAACCTTGATTTAAACAGTGATTAACAGTGTTTTATTCCATTAGCATTCAATTCTTGGTCTCCTCGTGGCAGGAACTCTGCGCGCCAGCGCCCTTCAGAAGTGTGGGGTGTTTAACCCCCGGAAACTGCCATTAGCGAGGGAAAACCAAAATTTTTGCCAGCCCAGTTTCTGAGTTGCATGTGCCTATGTGTTTTCTGCCCTCGACCCTGCCCGCTTCTCGTGACAGATGGCCAGCTGAAAGGTTTTGCCATTAAATCTATTGCCGATGCCCATGAAACGCAGTGACTGAGACGGAGGATGGGATGACAGGTTAGTAGCAATAAAACCACTCTCACACTCCTGCAGCCCCTACCCTGTGTGATAAAATCCCGCAGAGACACGGGAATGACCCCAATGCCTTCCTGCGTTTGTACCATAGAATCACAGAATCGTTTGGGTTGGAAAAGCCCTTTAAGCTCCCCCAGCCCAACCGTTCCCCTACCCCTGCCATCCCACCCCCAAACCCTGGCCCTCAGCACCGCCTCTGCCCGGCTGTTAAATCCCCCCAGGGGTGGGGACTCGACCCCTTCCCTGGGCAGCCCCTTCCAGTGCTGACAGCCCTTTGGGGAAGGAATTGTTCCCAATGTCCAGCCTAACCCTGCCCTGGCACAACTTGGGCCATTTCCCCTCGTCCCATCACCTGTTCCCTGGGGCAGAGCCTGCCCCCCCCCCCCCCCCAGCTCCCCCCTCCTCTCAGGCAGTTGTAGGGAGCGATGAGGGCTCCCCTCAGCCTCCTCTGCTCCAGGCTGAACACCCCCAGTTCCTCTCTGCCCTGCCAACTTGCATCGTAGAAACTAAGACATCAGATGGACCTTTCTGCTCTCTTTTCCCACCATTGGGAATGCCTGAAAGGTGTTATTTTCGTAGGGAGGTCACCAGAAAAATGCACCCTAAGAACAGGTCCTACCTCCTCAGACCTGGTAAGGACTAGGGAAACCGGGTGACCTGTGTAGTTCTCCTCTGATGTCAAACGAGCCCTGCCCAGAAAAGATGGTGATTTCTTAGCTGTGTTTATGTGATAGGAGATGGCAAAGCTGGAAAAAATGGCACGTTACCAAGGTATAGCCTGGTGCACGATAGCTGCCCTGGTCTTCCTGCCTGCTGGTGAGTGCTTGTGCCATGTCACAGGACCCACAAAATGAAGAGTTCATATTCGCAGCATTGGGCACCTGGTTTTACTTGGGTGTTGAGAGCTTCTTGGAGGAGTCTGAAACCTCTGAGCCATAGGTGAATGTGTCAGAGAGCCTCTTGGCTGCACCAGAAGTTGGTTTGGGCCCGGGGTGTCCTCCTGGAGCCGTGCCCAAGAACCTGTTTGGCAGCATGGTCTGTGGGACTGGGCTGGAGAGAAGCTACCCTGGCTACTTCTGCATCCCAATACCACTGGTGAGCCCCCAAACTCCTCCCAGGCTGGTGGGAAGCAGCAATGGGGTCCTTTCCCCCCCGCTCAGCATCTGCTGAGGTCAAAGCTGGTGGGGGAAAAAGAAAGGGAATGACCTAGAACAGGTTGCCCAGAGAGGTAGTGGAGGCCCCATCCCGGGAAACATTCAAGGCCAGGTTGGACGGGGCTCTGAGCAACCTGATCTGGTTAGCAGTGTCCCTGCTCCTTGCAGGGGGGCTGGACTAGATAACCTCTACGGGTCCCTTCCAACCCAAAACATTCTAGGAGTCTATGACCGGGCGAGTTGGGAGCACAAAACGCCCTGGGATGCAGTCCATGTGGACTTCAAGGGCCGTGTTGGTTATTCTGCAGAAGGATGGTGTCCGCTCAGCTCCGCTGGAGTGGCTCATTGCCACAAAGTCCAGAATCCCTGCTTGCACACGTGGGGGAGATGAGCTCTCCTCCCAATCTCCCTGGCAGGTGGGAAGCTCTCGGGGCAGCTTTCTCCTCTCTGCCTGCTTTTTCTGCTGCCCCCGCCAGTGCAATCGCGGGTAAATAGCCGCTCGGTTGCCAAATAGCCCGGTGTAAGCAGCAGGTGGACAAGCAAGGCTGAACCGTCTGCAGTCCTCCAGAGCCTGAAATCAAGAGCAGTGCTGGGGCTTCCTGGCACTCATCAGCAAAAGGTGAATTTTCTCCACGGTTGCCAGCTCGGTCGCTCCTCTCCTCGGTGCCTGTGCCGCGTTTCTCCATGGAGCGCATCCCAGCTGGCCCTGAAACCCAAGGAAGCGATGCTAGGACTGGCGCTTCACTCGGAAAGGCTCTTTGAGAATTAGGGGGAAGCAGCAGCGCTTTCCCTCCGCGCTTAACGTCGCTCTGATTGCCTCCGACGGTCGCCAATATTTCTGCTTCATTATATAGGATGTGCGATAACAAAAGTTGGGTGGGTTTTTTTTTTTTTGGTGAAATATTAACTGCGCGTAAGTGGCTCGCTCGTAATGAACGGGCTACGCGGAGATTGCTAATGACAACGTAATTATCAGACCTCGGTGAATAATTCATAGTGAATAATTTAATCATTTTAAGTCCTTTCTGCCTAAATCAGACAGTGACTCATGGTTTCTGGGAATTCTTCTTAGAATGCTTTAATAGCCCCTATTTTACTCAGTGAGGTCAATCAGAAGTATTTGAAGTTTGGCTGTGGCGGGTGGATCTGTTCCTTGACCAGACAGGAACGGGCTTTTATTACAAAAACTTGAAAGAGGAAAGATAAAAATGATTCTCTTTTGTTCAAACTTGCTGCTCCCAGCTCCGCTCTTCTGGAATGGCTTTGCCGATGAAATTGGGGCGCTGAAATATTTGCGGCGAGGCCCGTGCATGAAAGCAGACGACGTAGCTGCCGTAATGTGTTGTGTTCATCATTTACCCCCTTCTAATCACCACCCGCCTGGCAAACAGCAGGCTTTCAGCTCATTCTCATCGCAGGGCTGGGCAGGGAGCCCAGGGGTCCAAAGAGCCGTAGGGACAGGGGGCTGAAAAGAGGTCTCCTTCTCCTGCGGAGCGGAACGACGCTAGTTCGAGGCGAGAAGCAGCAGCGTAATGTAAATTTGTCTCCTGGGCCTTTTGCTCGGAGAACTTTCTGATCCGTTCCTCAAATTGCTTTTTCCCGAGCCGTGTGCACGCGCTGCCCTCGCTTCCCAAGAACACACATGATCCGTCACAATTTATAACCCCCAGTTTAGTGAGGAAGGGGCCGACGAATTCATCTCTCTAAAAGCTTCTTTTTTCATTATGGTTAATACGCACCTTTTGCCTTGTGTAATGGAGCTTAGGTTCTGAAAAAGATAAGTTTGACATCTTCCTATTTTATATCGTTGTTTCCCTTTTGCTGCACGCAGCATCCCGCCCCGATCGCTGGAGCCGGGCGCAGTAGCAGGGCAGCGCCTGCAACGTTTCTTTTTCTCCATCTCCCTTTCGGTGAGCTGTGGCGTTGACATTGCTGTTTTGCACACACCTCTTTCTCGGCACCGGTATGGGACATGTTTAGGTATTACCCAGCTGTACAGATTTCCTCATCTCCTTTCCCTTTTTGCTTATCCAAGGTGTCAACGCTTTGCAAAGCGGCTTCAAGGTTTCACGGTCCTTTTGCTGGTGTGAAGCATCCTGTAGATGATGAGAGGTCTCTTCTTTTGCGGTGGCGGGGAATCATGCGACTCTTGACATCACCTCCTATGCTGATCTGCTCCCAGACCAGGTCCTGTTGGTCCCTTGGTGGTTATGGTGGTCTCTAATGCTCTATGGGAAGGGATGTTGGGGTGCAATCCTGTTGAGAAGCGCCCATGGGGATGGGTCACCTTTTGGGCAGGGGACAGGACCAGCGCATCCCCCCCAGCAAGGTGTCTTGCTCTTCAGCATCGCCGCATCCTTCCCCCCCGCCATCTCCCCTTCTTTCCCTACACTTTCCTCCGTCTGCCTCTGACCCTTTTATTCCTGAAGGGGCTGCAGAGCCTCCCTTGGCTGGGCTCCCGCAGCGAAGACACGGTCTCCTTTGACTTTGGCGTGTTAGAGTGTAAAAGAGCTGACCCCACTGAGGATCAGGCTTGACCCCAAACTGTTAAGGAAAAATGCAGACAATCCTGTAGCCCTGTTCCTCCCTCTCTCTTCCCTCACACGACCTGGGAATACCGCTGCTGACTCCAGCAGCCCTCGGCCCCGCTCACCCCTCGGGGCTTTGAAGATTTATTGTACAAAAAGGGGGGACGAAAAGCTCAAGAGATGTACAGAATGATTTTATTTATTTTTTTTTTTTAGAAGAGCTACTGGGAAAGGAGCATTGCCGTCGCTATTAGAGCAAACGTTGCTTTCGAAGCGGGTTTTTTTTGTCATTTTGCTTCTGTTTCCCAGCACAACACATCATCCCTACCTGTCTTCTCGGGCGGGCTCCCTTGTCTCTGCGTGGTGCTGAGGGGAATGAGCTGTCAGCACTGGGGTTTTAAATGGGTCCAGGAGAGCTTTGCCCGGCCTCTGCATCACGAGATGGTGGCATTTTGTCGGGGAGGTGCGGCAAGTCATGGCTTTGCGCTGTGAACAAGGTGGCCTTTGGGGTAGGGGAGGGCTGAAACCAGAGGGAATTGGGCTTCTGTTTTCCAGGTAGCTTTGGGAATCTCTCCCTTAAAAAAAAAAAAAAAAAAAAAAAAAAGCAAATGAGCTGCTACATAGGTTTGCTGCAACACTTTTAAGCTGAGAACATGACTTGCAGAGTGCCTGTTTGAGAGCTCAGCTGGAGGGAAGATAATCCAGGTTTAGAGCCGTAGAGGGGGGAGGATAAAAACCCCCCACTGAAACATGAGTTTTATTTTTTTGTATTCTATGATGTGGAAAAAAAACCCCTGTGGTATGTTGGCACCTCGTGAAGTCTCCGTGATGCTGCTGAAATGAGAGATCTGCTTTGAAGCCAGCTGGGTGGGAGCGAGAAAGAAGGCACGCACGCCTGGAGCATTGGGAAATGGCCGTGGCACCTGATGGCTCCCTGGCCCACAGCTATGAAGGGGTTAAAGTCATGCTTTTTTTCTTTGCTGTGTTGGAAAAACTGACTGAAGTGATGCTCCTTTTTGGAAATGGGCATCTTTGTCCCCTCGTTCTGGCCCCTGCCAGTGTGGAAATCTTTGGAGAGGAGGAGAGCGAGGTATTGGGTGCCCTGAGAAATAGTGGGGTGCAATGCCTGGAATAGGTAGCTGTCCTCCAGGGAGATCCCATTCCAGGGAAAAAGCAAGGGTTGAGAGGAAAACTAGAGGCAGGAGTCATGGGGGAGATGGTTCAGGACCATCAGCCTACCAGGTCCGTACCTGTGCGTGAAGACCAGACCCATGCAACCTCGGCGGTTTTGTTCCGTCTGAAGCAACCCAAAAGCCACTGCCAAGTTACGGAGCAAAATGCCTGGGTCTGACGACTTCTTTTTTATTTTTTTGTTTGAGAAACAGATGTGAAATCTCATCAAAAAGTGAGAAACGGGATGTCAGCTCCATATGATCGTGGAGCCCTGGGTAAGATCAACTCAAATCCGCTTAGAGAGGTTGGCTTGTGCCATCGTTAGCGCACAGTTTCTCTTCTCTTTCCCTAGCATGTTTTCCTGCTAGATGATCCCCTCAAAAGCAGTACATCCCAGCTCTTCTTTCTGGTTTTGATCGAATGTATCCTAATTCTCGCGCTTGCAAAGACCGGCTGTATCTCCTGGATGTCTTTTGAATATTGGAGGGATTTTTAATTTTTTTTCACTCCAAATCCAAATCAAATAAGGCCCCCATCTCACTTCACAAGAGGTGCAGATTCTCTGGGTGCTGTCGTGTGCATTAGATACTAAAATTACCGACTGTGTATTACACAGAGGGTGTCAACATGAAAAAGATAGGCTATTTTCTTTTCTGAGTAGAAAGAAATTGGATGTGTGCGTTCGTAGGCGCTCCAGATTTGGATACTGCATCATTGTGAAAGGGATCTGAGGTGGAGAGTGTCTGGGGTATTGGTATGTAAATGAACGCTTTAATTACTGCAGTCTGATTGCTGCTTTGCCATGTCGGGCGCTGCCGGAGCACCTGGATCCTACGTGGATGTGGAGTTTGCTCTGGTCAGGTGAGCAGCTGGGTTCTCTTTGCTGCTGCTGGCCCTTCTGGTCAATACATGGAAAATACCTAATCTGAGGGGGGGCAGTGTTTGTGTGGTAAAAAGTGACAATGATTTTTTGGTGCAAGGCTTTGAAAACCGCTCTTAAAAACTGGGATGGAGGCAGAGCAGGGATGTCAAGTGCTCCTGGGAGCTGCAGGCTGACCCCCTCCATGTGCTGCCTCCTTTCCCAGTGCCGTAGGCAGGGTGTTTCCCTGCCAAATATTGCCTCGAGCCTCGTGGAGATGCCCCCCACATCTTCCTCGTCCCCTGCATGCCCCGGTCCCCACTGCCTTGCCGGGAGGTGGGAAGCCCCCAGCCATGCAAGGGCTTTGCCCCCTCATTATCTCATGGATCCCCCCCATCTGCGCCCCGGGCTTTTCACAGACCCCCCATTATTTCCAATCCCCTTCACTTGTCAAAAGTAATTTGGCAACTTATTATCGGCCAGACAAAACAGCTCTGGGCTCCGCCGGCCCCCATGAGGGGCCACGGTCCTTTCAAACTTTTATCCCTCCTCTTCCTCCGTGCCGACTCCCCTCTCTCCACTCAGAGCTGCTGAGCAAGCATGCAGCAGGCAGATCCCAGCCCCAATTAGCAGCCTTTGCAAAAGGGCAGGAATTTTAATTAGTCGAGCAGCCAATTATATCAATGGACACCCCTTGCCTTCTCCCCTTGCTCCCCTCTCTTCCGCCCCGCAGCTATCTCCCCGGCACCCCTGCCGCCTTGCTGTCTGCAGGCAAAGCTGCCCGACCCCGCTCCGAGCCCTTGGCAGGGGCTGGCAGCTGCCGGTGGGACCCAGTTGTCCCAGAGCCTGGCGGTGGATGGTGGGTTTGTCCTCTCCGAGGCACGGCCATGTCCCTGACCTCCACTTGAACTGGGGCTTTGTGCCCTCCCAAACCTGCCTGGCCAGTGGTGGGCTGAAAAAGAGGGAAGTCAAGTAGGAAAGCGCTTCAGATGAGCGCAGCTGGAGGCTTGGGCTTGGTTTTCTGGGTTGGATGTCAAGGAGAGGAATGGGACGGGGAGGTTTTGAGAGACAAGCCTCTCTTCCCCTGCCTATGCGGCTCCTGATGCTGATCTGACTGTCAGCTCTCCTCCGAGATGGGCTTAGAAGTTGGGGCACCAGGGAAACTTCCAGGCTGTTAATACAAGTCACTTGCCTATCAGGCATAATCCCTTCAGATTTGATCTGCTACTTCTATTTTATTTGCTTCCTAAAATTACCTCCCCTCTTACTCCCGCACCATGCAGCCAGCAGTGCCTGGGACTTTGCTGCCTCTCCAACGTAGCTGAAAGGCGTCCCTACCCACCACGGCCTCTCCGCCGAGTCGGGGCATCAAATCATAGAAACATAGCATGTTTTGGGTTGGAAGGGACTCCTAGAGGTCATCTAGTCCAACCCCCCTGCAGTGAGCAGGGACACGTTAACTAGATCAGGTTGCTCAGAGCCCCATCCAACTTCTCCTTGAACATTTCCAGGGATGGGGCAGTCCTAAACATGCTGGCCCTCGCCGTTGATCCAGCTCTTCCCACCTTTGGCATCTCTTATCGTTTCGCTCGAAGTGCTGCTCTTCTGCTGTAAGATCAGGCTACAACGGATCCTCAAATCGGCGCAAAACCACATCCTAAAGTGGCTGGGCGTGCTTTACAAGGTAACGCGGCTTAGAGCAGGGCTTCTAAATAGATGAGCTCCCGCGCGCTCATTCCCCAATTTTGGTCGCAGAAGTGGTCCCGGTTCTCTTCGACACAGTAAATGCTTCTTACCGAGGTGTGAAGCAGCTCGGTTGTCCATCTGTCCGTCCATCCATCCCACCTTCACCCTGAGGCGGGATCTAACTGCGTCTTAAGCAGTGCATTAAGGACTGAGCCCATGTAGAGCTGAACCCCTGACCTTTTGGTGCGGAGGTGCGCGCGGTGGTAATTGAGTCTTAGTGACACATGCCGGTTATCTCCTGTAGTAATTACCAGGCATTTAACGGCCTCTCTGCCATCGGAGTGTGTGTGTGGGGAAGTTCTCTCCCACAAGTTGCAAGTTCTGGGCTTTGCAAGAAGAAACGCGTGGCAGTGCCGCATGGGGCCGCGTGCGCAGATGTTGTGGTACATGCTGGCAATTACCGTGGGCACCTCGTTCCCCTCTGCAGGGGCCAGTATACATCAGCGGCGGCAGCAAGATGATCGGGAGCTGATGATACATGATGGGGAAGAGACGCTGAAGCCATCTGTCTGTACCGAGTGCGGTATGGGTAACATCTGGTGGGCACGTGTAAAAATAGGCTTATGAGGGGGGGGAAAAAAAAAGTGACTGTGGGAACACCATCTTGCCATCCTGCCTTAATCCCCCTCCTCCTTCACTGCGATATCGGATGTTCTCGGTTGCAAGTCAAAGCGTTTTTCTCTCTGCATCAAATATATACAATTTAATGTATAGGTATTTTAATATGCTCCAAGCACAGGAAAAATAACTGGGTCTGTTTCCGCTTAAAATGGGGAAGAAAGGGGGGGAAAAAGGTTGGAGGGGCAACTGAAGGCCATGAAGGAGGTGGTGATTTGCTGTTGGCCATTCAGCCGATGGGTGGCAAAGAGAAAGGGGTGACTCCTGTGCCGTGACTTGCGCTCCTGGAAGGTACGCTGTACGCTTGGCGAGGGACCCATAGAGCCTCCTGATTTCAAAGCGGCGGGATGTTAAGTGGATAAAATGCTATGCAGATAAAATGCTATGCAGAAACTCGGGCGAGATATCCTACCAGGAAAAAAAAAAAAAAAAAGATGATGTGAACAAAGTGGAGAAGAGAAGACCATAGCTAGATGAGGAGAAAAGAGCCAGTCCCATGCTTCCCTGCCAAGTGTCTCTCGTGCTTTGATTAATCTCCGTGAGGAGCGAAGGCTTGCCAAGCTGCCAAGCATCTTGTACACCCTGTCAGTCTGGTTTGAGTTCCTCCATCTATCGTGAATGCAAGATCTGAGATGAGCACTGTCTTGCTGGAGATTCGGCTGTGTTCCTTCTGTTTCCGTCATCTCGAGCTGTAAATATTCCGGGGATTAGACCAAACCTGGCAATTCTGTTGCTCACAGGTGATGCAGAGCGGGACAGACTTTGACTCCAAGGGGCTGGTAACAGTAAATTGTCGGTTTTTCTCAATGAAATCAAATAGATGTGATTCACGGGGATGAGATGCCAGCAGCGCACACACCACCTCCTTAGAAGGATGGACACCGTTCACCCCACAAGAAACCCACCCTCCTTCACCTGGTGCCCTGCCTTTCATCCCGTGCTGTTGGGAAAAGAGTTTCAGATGTTGTCAAATACTTTGATTTTTCCCTTTGAAAGACTGAAGCGAGAGAGGACAGGCACGTTCGGCTGCTGGGACTGCAGCACGAGCCCGTCGTGCCCGGCGCTCGCTGCCTTCCGAAGCAGCTGGCAAAGGCAGACAGAGCTATTGCTCTTCGTGGGGGAATATAAAAGCCCAGGAGTTACTAAATCTCTGCAAAGTGGCTCATTTTCTGCCCACAGAAGGGGGAGCGAAGGGCCCGCATCTTTTCTAACCCCGCTCCTTCCTTCTTCGGGGCGGAGATCCCTCCAAATGCCCATGATGGGGGGATTAGGATTGGCTTTTTTCACAACAGTTCAGCCTTCACTTAGGATCCTAAATAACAGCCAAATTCTTCCGTAAGGACACGGCCTCCAGCAGCTCTTAGTATTGCTGGCCTCACGTGAAAATACCGGCTGCAATGGCTGCAATTATGAATTGATGGCCTTAAATTCGCCATCAGACCTAATGCCTGGGTTTTCTGTCTGGTTCTTGTTTCCATTCTGCCTTTTTGTTGATGTTCCACAGCCACAATTATTTGTCATTAGTCATTAATCTTGAAAGCATCAGCTTTTTTTTTTTTTCCCTTTTTCCCCCCCGGTTTTATGTTACCTTTTCCATGCTTTCCCTTGCCTCAGCCTAATCAATTTTGTACTGCTCTAAAAAGTTCTTGGTGGTGTGGTGTGGGTGTGGTTTTTTTTTTTTTTTTGTTTGGCTGCTTTTTTTTTTTTTTTTCCGATGGGGGAATAAAGCGACGCAGCGAACGTGCCCAAGAGATGTGCATGCAGCTGATGCTGCCTACACCTATGGGATGTTTATGCCCTGCTTACAGCCCAGCCTGGGCCAGGGCAGGATCGAAGCCTTTTTCATCAGAGCTGTAACAATCCTGGGTTTTTCTGGCTCGCACGGCGCCCGAGTCCAAGCACGGATAACACCTGCAAGCGGCAGGTTTTGGCAGGGGACAGGTATGCCCCGTGCTCTTCCCACAGACCTCCTACCGCTACAGGGGAGCCTCCGCGGGGTCTTTCGCTGGCGACCCACAGGGGTGGCTGCTGCTGGTGGAGAGGAAGAGATCTCCCCGCGGAGCCCAAATCTCATTAAAAGCCTGGCGCAGGTGGCTATCGGCCGGGATCCTGCTGGAAAATGATGAAACGATACAGGAGGGGTAAATCTGTCGGACCTTTGACTGGCATTGGAGGCAAGAGCAGAGGTGTAAAAGAATAAGGCTGTGTCTGAAAGGGTGTAAAAGACCTCAAAACCAGACAAGAGTGTTTAATTCCGTTCCACGCTCTTTCCCGGGGTAGCTGGAAGAGTCATCTTGCAGAGGCAGGTTAGCAGGGCTCCTCGTTGGCAATGCAAGTCCGTATTAAGGCAGCATAGGCAGATGCAGGGACCACAGGGGTGCGCTTCTTGACAGCATAAATTAACACGTTCCCAATTGTTGGAATCCTATGGCTAAAAAGAAGTCATCCTGGTAGGGTGGTTTTGGTTTCTATTTGAACCCTCCCCTGGCACTGGACACGAGGAATCATAGAATCATAGAATTGTCTAGGTTGGAAAAGACCTTTAAGTTCATCAAGCCCAACCTTTAGCCTAACCCTGCCATCCCACCACTAAACCCTGTCCCTAAGCACCTCATCTGTCCTTCTTTTAAATACCTCCAGGAATGGGGACTTGACCACCTCCCTGGGCAGCCCATTCCAGAGCCTGACAACCCTTTCTGTGAAGAAGTTTTTCCTAATGCCCAACCTAAACTTGCCCTGGCGCAACTTCAAACCATTCCCCCTCATCCTATCATCTGTTACCAAACAGACAAGGAGGTGCAAGGAAAGCTGTTGTGTTGGCTTACTGGGATGGTGCAGGTGGGTGCTGAGTGAGACCTGGTAACTGGCAGGCGGAGGGTGGCACCTTGGAGTTGAATAAACCCTCTGCTACCCTCTGCTGCCAGAGCAGCAAAACATCTCCCAGCTCTTCTTGTCTTCATCCCCGGGGACAGTTCTGTGCGGGAGAGGAGCGCTGATAACGGTGGGGACTCCACCGTGGTGGTTCATGTCTCGTTTGCCTTCAGTCATCCAGACAGTGTCTTGGTCCCTTGGGAGAAAGGGATGCTCCTAAAGATTGCTTCCTGCTCAGAGATCTCCATCTTCTTCCTTCACACTCTCTGAGACTGACTCTGACGGTGTTTTTTTCACTGCTTCTGAAGTTCTTGTCTTCCTTACTGTTGCCAAGTTTCTGTTTTGTTGGGTTTTTCCCCCCTGGATCCTGAGTCTTTCCAAAGAAATGGCAAGGGCATTTATGCTTCAGCTGCTGCCGGCCCCTCTGGTGCCTTCCAGATGGAGAGAGTCAGCGCTGGTCCCAGTTTTCCTTCCTCTGTGTGCACACAGACTGGTAGGATAGGGTAGGGAGGGAGATTGCAAAGGATGCTCGGGGCGAGAAGTGAGGGATTGTGCATCCACCCCATCACGGCGAGGAAAGAAGATGCAAAGCAGGGGCAAGAAGCAGTTCTTTAAACCAGGCACATGTCTGACACTCATACATGAGGCATTTTGGCAAACGGGATCAACAGCAGCAAAGTGTATAATCTCTGATACCTGAGCTTTAATTACAAAATTACCTGTAGCTTTAATTACAAAATCCACCAGGGTTCTGGCAGTGGGTCCCTTGGCATTGGGAGATAAGGAGGGGGCAGAAGAAGAGAGACTCTGGGCAGCAGAAAAGTTGATTATTTCCCCCCCCCCCAGGGTGTTTGTTCCACTGCCTGTCCCTGTCCCCCCCCCCCACCCCCCCCAAGGCCTTTGTCATATGCAAACACGCCAGGGCCATCTGGTTTGGGGGGGAGAGGCCTTGTGGTGAGCTTGCAGGAACGAATGGGAGCAAATTGGACACTTTGGGGAGAAGCAGCAGGACAAAACAAATCCCTCTCAGGAAGACAATATCCAATGAAACCAGAGAGTTGCAGGAGGGAGAGAACTTGTCAGATTTAGGGAAAAGCTTAAAATTCAGGCAGGCCTGTGACCAACAGGGAACGCAATAGCATTGCAATATTTGGGGGCCAACTCCATGAAGAATAATGTTGCTGAAACCACACGTGTGGCCTCCGTCTTTACTGTTAAATATAGGAAAATGGTGGCTGGAAGGAAAAGGGAAGAAAAGGGTTATTTTTGTTTAAACGCTGTGGGACTAAAAAGGATCAAAAGCTGTGCTGAGTCTTCCCTGAAGCACTAAACATTCCTTATGCCAGCCAAGTGCCCAGAACTTGGCAAGCCTTCATCAACTTGATCGCTGTCCAGTAGTCAAAAGCTGCTATGGAAATCTTCCAGATAGCTGATGACTGATCATTAGTATTGTTTAAAAGCATGTTCAGCTTTTAGTGCTGGGTTAAAAGACGTAAGGAACACAGAGGTGCCTTACCTTTCACAGCGGAGCTTAACGCTTCCCAAGGCGTTGTAGCTCCCTCAACCCTGCGGCCGCCTCTGTAAACAGGGAAGGTGAGATTTGGGCTATGCTGTCAAAGCTGGTGAGGGCTTTTTTGGCTTGGTACCGAGTCCTCCTGGTAGCAGCCCCCAGTTTGCTCCGTGTTCCTGCCCATGGTCACTGGGGATGCAGGTCCTCAGCGGTTGCGTTCCCCCTCCTGCAACGCTGCAGCAACGCTGTGCAGCAATTTGGCTTTGCCTCTCGGGGAGGGGGGGGGGAATAAGTGGCCCAAGAGAAAGAACAAAGGTGACAGGCATCTGAAGGGGACATCTCCAGCTAGTTGGCCAGCAAACCCCTGCTGCGTGTGCGTGCCCAAGGGAACGAAGCTCTGCCTTTGCTCGGCAGCTTTCCACCTGCTCATTGCTGAACGGAGAAGGGAGGGTGCGACACCGTTTTGACTCTGTTTCCCATCAGGAGATGCCCACCGAGGTTTTCCTTGCCCTGGTAGGTGAGGAGTGCTGGAAATGTCAGGCTGCTGCTTTCCTGATCATCTCCTCTAGCTACTGGCAGAAGAAAGTCATGGGCTGACTGTTGCAGAAACAGATGGAGAACTCCCAGTCCAAAAAACTTTCCTTGTTTTTCCTCTTCTTGGTGCGGATGTGTTGCCTACTCTTGGCAGCAAAGGCTTGGAGACCTCTCAGCCCCCAGGCCAGGCACCACCTCCTGCTGCTGTGGCTGCTCCTGGCCAGAGAGACCCCAGTGTCCTTCCCTGGTGGTTGGATGGCAGGAGCAGGGTGACTTTGGGCAAGGGGAGTTCTCCTGATCCTCAGAGAGGTGGGGAAGTGTATGTTGCCCCTCTGTGCTTAGAAGGGGAGCAGAAGACCTGGATGTCTCTGAGAACCCTCCTTTCTTTTCTTACCCTGGCTGTATCAGATCATTGTGTTCAGGGTTGGGCCCCTTACTCCAAGAAGGACATGGAGGGGCTGGAGCGAAGCTGGGGAGGGGTCTGGAGCCCAAGGCTGCTGGGGAGTGGCTGGGGGAGCTGGGGGGGTTCAGCCTGGAGCAGAGGAGGCTGAGGGGAGCCCTCATCGCTCCCTACAACTGCCTGAGAGGAGCAGGGAGCCAGGGGGGGTCGGACTCTGCTCCCAGGGAAGGGGCGATGGGACGAGGGGAAACGGCCTCAAGTTGTGCCAGGGCAGGGTGAGGTTGGCCCTGGGGAACAATTCCTTCCCCAAAGGGCTGTCAGGCACTGGAAGGGGCTGCCCAGAGAAGGGGTCGAGTCCCCACCCTGGGGGGATTTAACATCCGGGCAGAGGCGGTGCTGAGGGCCAGGGTTTGGGGGTGAGATGGCAGGGGTAGGGGAACGGCTGGGCTGGGGGAGCTTAAGGGCTTTTCCAACCCAAACGATTCTGCGATTCTATCCCACTAGGACAGTGGGTTTTAAAGCTCATGGAATGGAGGGAGCGAGCTGTGTTTGACACAGATTGTCCGATACGGCTTAAAAAATGCTCGTGTGTTCACAGTGCTAAAATTAGCCAAATGTTGTACCAGGGCTAAGGGGAAAGAAATCAGCCAAACGCTCTATTTTCCCATCTAGAACTCTCTAAGATGGATTTGGGAGAGATGGAGAGGGAACAACGAAGGCAAAGTGGATCTGTAAAGACAAGGTAGCAAAGGCAAGTCCTGAATTTCAGAACACGGTGCCTGCCCTTTCTTACTGCCTGACAGAAATCAAAACAAAAATAAGCTGAAAACCCTTTTCAGCCTCATTTTCAAAGCCATCTCTGGCCTGGAAATAGCCCTGAAATGAGTCTGAGAAGTGAAGAGCCACACAGGGAGGCTTAGGGAGGGCCCTGCTGGTGCGCTAGGAAGGGTTGTTTGTGCGCAAAATGTATTATTACATATCTCGGAAAACAGATGACATTATATTGCTTTACATTTGCGCTATTTTTGCTTCAAGGCTCCAGCGTGATTTGTGGTGGTGGGGCCAAGGGAAGATAACAAATGGGTGTCGGGAGCCTATGAAGAATGGAATTCCCCCCTTCTTCTGTTATAGTATTAAATAGCTATTTGTATTACAGCAATTTTTTTTTTTTTGTGGTGTGCTTAGATTAAAAAACTTTATTTGCTAATGCCACATTATTTAATTTAATCAGGCTGAAGCACAACTTTAATAAATTTGCCTCCAAAATAAAAAAATTACAAAGATGTCGGCAGAAGAATATTTTAATGAAAACTGATGATGTAGCAAGTTAGAGCAGAATTATGTCCTCTTCCTGCCCTTTCCTACCACCCTGCAGCACGGGGGAGAGCAGCCGATATCGCTCAGAAAATCACAGGCTGTAGCATGTAAGTGTTTTTAAGCTTTCCTATCCTGAGGTCTACTCTCTTGTGGAGTCGTTTTCTGAGGTTTTTTTAGATGACCTGCCAAGAAACCAGGCCCCTGAGTGGCGGCGCTGAAATAAGGCCGGCGGCGGTAGCTATTGAGCCTGTGGACTGTGGACGCGAGGCTGGGCTGTCCAGGTGTTGAGGTGTTGCGTGGGGGTTTGTTCAAGGGCAGGGGCTGCATGACAAGGAGGACTATTCTTAGACAGATCCTCAACTGGTCTTGAATCCACCCTGCCGTCCTTCCAGATGATGGCACTTGATGGTGCCAGCAAATATTTACCCAGCCCCAAAGCAACCTTCCTGCTTCTTGTGCTGGGAGAGCGGTGATTGATGGATGTGGGTACGCGTAAGGAGGAGGCTCTACGTGTGCTGGGGGATGCTCTTGGGAGAGCTGAATTCAATGAGGCTGATGCCAGGCTCTTCAAATAACAGGGTCACTGCCTTCTGGCCCCCACCGATGCTGGAATTCAGTCTTTGAAGTATTTCCCTTTTATTCTGTGCAGATATATTGGGCAAGAATAACCACAGCTTTATCAACAGGCTAAGCTGCGGTATGGCAGCAACACCAAACGCGGTCTCACCTAGACACAACCCTGTTTTCCTCCAAATTCTCTCTTTGCTCATAAAACTGCTAAGCTGTCATGGGGAGGAATGGAAGTTCTTTGTAACAGGGCAAGATAAACCCAGAAAGCAGAGCAAACCTCCACAGCTGGGAGACACACGATTGCTCCTGCCAGCAACGTGTCCAAACCCACCACCTTGACCCGGTCTCACTTTGGCAATAAATACAAAAGATAAATCCAGACTGAAAAGCAGGAAGCCTTCCCTGCTTCCGAGCCCTTGCTGTGAGCGTTTGGGTGTGAAGTGTCCTGTCGGCCAAATCACTGCCACTTGTGAGAGAGGAGGTCCTTTGCTTGGCCCTGGAGTGGCTCTTCTTTCTGCTTGATGTGTCAGTGATGTCATCGTAATCACAAATTTATGACATTGGCATGTGAGTCCATGAGTGCAGTCATGACAGATGAAGCATTACGGGTCCCCTGTAAGCAAAGCAAAAACTCAGTGGAAGAGAACTTGGGTGAAATTTGTCAGTCTTCTCCAGAAAACGATGTCGCTCCTGGCCTGGGGCCAACAGGATTTACGCTGCCTGTGCCATGAGCCTTGCTCTCGTGGGATCAGGCTAAGATTAATCCAGCCCATACCAGCCCCATGCCACAGGAGACCTGGCGAGGAAGATCAGCCGTCGGTGGAAGTGCCCCAAGGGGAAGGCCAATGCGTGAGAAGCTCTACCTGCTGATCCATTTTTACCTGCTACTTGACAAAAAATGCAAAGAATGAAGCCAGTTATGTAGCTGTAAGACGCAAAGCTGATGTGTCATTTTTTTTCTTCGTTGTCTCGCTCAATGGATGGACCTTGGTTGTTCTTCAGGCTCATCCACCAGGCATAATGAGTGTGCCCATGATTTCATTCTCTGCATAACGAAGGTTCGGTAACAAACTGCCTCTGCTAGAGATACACGTGAGGTATCTCTCTTCCAATTCTCACTAATATAGGCTGAATTTTCAGCTGGTGGCCTCTGGATTCCATGGTTGCTCTCTTGGGTTGGGCAGACCTTTAGGGTGGCCTTGTGTACCATCTCCCAAGCATGCTCCATCAGCGGCAGCAACAAAAGTTCTCCATAAAATATATTCTTCCCCAAAGGGTGAGCTCTGTTTTTCCAGGTTTGCTCGCTACCCTTTTACTAGTTTCCATGAAAACAAATTGCAGTTTTCATAAACATAAACTACCATCTGGCCCTGAAACGTTGGTGGGTGTTTTTATCTCCCATCGACAGGATTTGCAAACTGTCAGGAAAAATCCTAGCAAGGTGAAAATGGGTACTATTGGCACGGCTCCACCAAGCTGCTGCTCCAACCCCAATCGCTCGCTCTTAGGCCAGGTTTGTTCTCATGGGTTCAGCTGTCTTGATTTGGTTGAGTGCTACACAGCATGATCCCAAGAAGGCTTTTTCTCAGCAAGGCTTATTGGGGCCACCCAATCCCTTCACCTGAAAAGCAGCACACCAAAAAAAAAAATTTAAAAATCATCCTTTAGGGCTGTTCTGGTGCAAGCTTTTGTTCAGTGGTGACTCAGTGCCAGGCGTGAGCCTGGCACCATCTGCCTGTAGCCCTGGTATTTACGCCCCAGGGGCACAGCACGAGGACAAAACCAGCATGGGACTGGGACATACAGGCTGCCCGTTAGCGCAAACCCAGTTCCGTCATCCTAAACCAAAGAAATGCTCCCCCCACCCCCAACTTCACTTAACAAAGCCATTATCGCTCCTATTAAATATTTAGTGTGGCAGTCATGGTGTTATCCTACCTGTGAGCAGGGAAGGGCAAAGAGTGGAGCAGATGGGAGGGGGATGATTCAGAGCATGGTGTTAGGTCCCAGAGCACCAGCCAGGGAGCTGCTTAAATCAAATCAGGCTTAGTAATGGGAAAGTACATAATTAGATGCTTTAATGATCACGGCTGTCCTATGTGAGGTTTTGCGTGATCTCTACGGGCCATTCTTTTAGAGTGAGTCAAGTCTTGGATGAATTCTCTGGAAGGGTTTCTGCGTTGGGGGAGTAGAGGGCATGTCTGTGGGATGGTGGGGATTAAAAGAATGGTTTTGTGTGTGGTGGAGAAGAAATATAAAAGGGGAGACCTTACTGAAGATGAGAATTTAGGCAAAGGCACATCAGCTTTTTGGGTGCTGGAGTGTAGAGGCTGTGAGAGATCAGCAGAAGTTGCCTTCAGTTTCTGTGCCTGTTCACCAAAGTTAAAGGGTGGGAGTCTGACAACAGAACGTAGCTAGCAAGGAAAAATGTGCATCCCTGAAGCTGCCTGGCAGTTGCAATGCACCAAAGAGTCTTTGTGTTCCCACTGTCTTTTGCAAATAATATCAGAGCGTTGCTGCGGGTTTGGTGGATGCTGAGTAGGGAGTTGGCATAGAGGCAGGGGCTTGACCGCTCGAGGGCTCGCCCACCTTCGGCACTCACAGTGAAGAAGGGCTGTGGGATTTTTGCTTGGTGGGGTTTTGTTGGGAGGTGGAATTTAAGAGGATGGATTTGATACACAGGCTCTTGGCAGGCCCGTTGACAAAGGTCACGTTACAAATGCATCTCCAAACCAACGGCATTTCTAAACCACCACTTTCTCCCTGTATTTACACCAGTAAACAGATTCAATCTCTTGATGAGACGTTTTCTGAGGTAAGGTCTCCAGAAATATAACAAAACCTGACATTGCCCAACGGGCTTAGGAATGGCTCGGGAAAGTCTTTGAATGCCTAAGGGGCTCCAGCAAGAGGACTTCAGTGGGTCTTTGAGGCTTCAGTCTGTCACTGGTGGTAGAAGTTGACTTATAGCTAAGAAAGGAAGGAAGCTGTCCGGACACGTTCTACAGAGCTTTTTCAGGTAGAAGATGCTTACTCATGGGGCATTCATCCAGGATATGGGAGATCATGTTTGAAACCTCTGCCTGATAGAGAGCGGGGATTAATTAAATATGCACGGGGCCAGAGAGAGAATCAGGCAGAGCAAACATGCAACCCCCTTCATCTTCTAGGGGAACGCTCGCAATCTGCATATTGTGTTTCTTAGGCTGGTGTGCATTTCCTCTGCTTCTCGAAAGAATCAAACGCTAAATTAAAAGGTCTTGGAAGAGAAATCCCCAGATCTTGCAATTCGCACAATTCTTGTTTTCTGGCTTGTTCTCATTCCCGGCACAGGATATTGACATATTCGGATAAGGGTAATTCTGGGGATCTTGAGGTCTTTCTTGGATGCTGGACTTGAAAACTATGTTTGCACATGGCTCGGAGTCCACCCGCGTTTCAAAATTGATCAGAAATGAGAAGGTGATGAATTCCTTTGTGTTCATCTTTTTTTTCCATCACTCCTGTATTCCTTAATGTGTGCTCTCCCCATCAGAACTGCCCTCCTGCCTCAAATACCGAAAACTTGAACGTGCCTCCTCTCCACCATCTCCAGCCTTGGCTGATCTCTGTGGCCCCCACTGCCGTGGGGATAAGGAACTAGCACATCTCATCTCCTGCAAACTTGGCATCCCACAGTAGCACCTTCAGGGTGCAATCAGCTCAAGGAAGAGACCCTCACATCAGTCACTGGGGTCCCCTCTATTATAGAGAGCGTCCAGTGTATTGCGCAAATAGTAGGCGGAGAAGAACTTAAATGTGGCCTGATTTGGTGCTCATCAAAAAAGGACTTTCATGTGAACATGGTTGCAATTTGTCGCAGATGAGAGACAAAAAGTGTCGGTACAAGTCCCTCCTTGGATGCTTCCACTCTGGGCCGCTGTTTCCTTTGCAGCTCTTTCCCACCTCTCTAAGCCAAACCAGGAGCGCTCTTCTATTTAATAATAGGGGAAATTCAAGCGATTTCAATCAATCAATCAGCCTCACTCAGGGTCTCGGGAGGACTGCAGCTCCGGCTCTCCTTCCCTTCCCCCTTATGCTCAAATAAAATACCTGGGAACATCACGTTTGTAGGTTGGCAATTAATAAAGCAATCCCATCATTCAGCAAAACAGGGAAATTGTGTTAGCGTCAGAGTATGGGCTCGGCTGCTTAGCGATGAAGAGCGCCGCCCGAGGCTGTATCTTACCCTGCTTGGCACTTTTTTTTTTTTTAAAACAAAACATTGTCCATCTCTTTCGACTCCTCTTGGCTGGAAAGAGAGAAATAAACTTTTTCCAGGGGCCAGGCTGAAAGAGCTCTTCATCTTGGCTCTGAGAGGGAGGAGGCTGCTGTTACCCACAGGAGGACCTGATTGTACCTGAACAGATCGATACTTCTACCCCCCTCCCCTTCCCCTCCAAAGTCCATCAAACTCTTGGAATCTATGGAAGTAGCCATCCTCGCCTCTGGTGGCCAGTTCTTGGTGGTACCCCCAGCGATCAGAGGAAGAAGAAATAATTTGCTGATGTTTACCTGCACCGGGGAGCTGGTGCAGGGGGTTGAAGAAGAGAGAGAAAATGAGAAGGCAGAATATCTTCTTTGCATCTTGGGTAGGGCGAGGAAAAAAATCCCCTTCCCTTTAGCGAAAGCCATTAAAGAGAAAGAGGGAAGGAGGAAAGAAAGGAAGAGGAAAGTCATTACAAAGCTTTGAATCTGGAGGTCTTTTAAATCTCTTAAACTGAATGTAGGTTGTCAGCAGAGAAGAAAAGCAGACACTTTGCTGATAGTGCAGGTACCAGTAAAACCTGCTGTGCTCGTAATGAATACTGACAAAGCACTTTCCGAGGGGAGGGAGAGAAAAACCCACCAGCTTTTGGAGTTTGCCCTGTGGTGTGGCCTTCGTCTGAACCAAGATGTGTGTTGTTTGGTAAGGAGGACCTGGCGGTTTCGCGTCGGCTCGCAGGACCGTCCTCGGGCTGTCAGGAGGGAGGAGCAGTAAAACTGCTGATGGGGTCTGGGAGCACTTTGGCGGGGAACGACGGCTCCTTTCTTCTTGCGTCTGATTTAATACCAATGAAGGGGGTTGGGAGGAAGAGGAGGAGGAGGCCCTGCTCACATATGGATTGAGGAGGAACCTCCTGAACTTCCAGAGCACAAGTCTTTCGAGATTTCAGTGTTCCTCGGGGCTTTCTGTAGAGCCTTTCTGAACTCGGCCTCAGCAGGGCCACGGGTTGCTGGTTTTAGCTGGGTTCTTGCCACCAGTGCCTGGTGGAGATGCTGTCGTAGGATTACGCCTGTAGCTCTGGGCTCGTGATCTCAGGCCATGAGACCCAGTATGTCGGCGCACCTTTTGCACCTCCTCTTGCTGCCCAAGGAATGAGTTTGTTGCTTCATCATGATGATGGGCTCCGGAACTCAGGAGTGGGCTCTTTTGCCACCAAATCGGGCACCGGAGCCAGATGAGAGCGCGCATCCTCGCCTGCTGCCGTACGAGTTGGGCGGAGAGGAACCTGATGAAGTCCAACAAGGGCTGCACCTGGGGAGGTCGAACCCCACGCAGCAGTACAGGCTGGGGGCTGACCTGCTGGAAAGCAGCTCTGCCGAGAGGGACCTGGGAGTCCTGGTGGACAACAAGCTGACCATGAGCCAGCAGGGTGCCCTTGTTGCAAAGAAGGCCAACGGTATCCTGGAGTGCATTAAGAGGAGTGTGGCCAGCAGGTCGAGGGAGGTTCTCCTCCCCCTCTACTCTGCCCTGGTGAGACCCCACCTGGAATACTGTGTCCAGTTCTGGGCTCCTCGGTTCAAGAAAAATGAGGAACTCCTGGAAAGAGTCCAGAGGAGAGCAACAAGGATGATGAGGGGACTGGAGCATCTCCCCTGTGAGGAAAGACTGAGGGAGCTGGGCTTGTTCAGCCTGAAGAAGAGAAGGCTGAGAGGGGACCTCATGAACACATACAAATATCTTAAGGGTGGAAGTCACGAGGATGGAGCCAGACTCTTTGCAGTGGTGCCCAGTGACAGGACAAGGGGCAATGGGCACAAATTGAAGCATAAGAGGTTTCAGTTGAATATGAGGAAAAACTTCTTTACTCTGAGGGTGCCCGAGCCCTGGCCCAGGATGCCCAGGGGGGCTGTGGAGTCTCCTTCTCTGGAGATACTCAAAACCTGCCTGGATGAAGTCCTGTGTAACATGCTCTAGGAGAACCTGCTTTCGCAGGGGGGTGGGACTGGGTGGTCTCCCGAGGTCCCTTCCAACCCTTGCCATTCTGTGATTCTGTGATCCCAGCTGTGAGCAGATGTGTTTCCCTGCTGCATTGATGCTCCTGCAGAGCCCATCTCCCCGCTGTTGGCTGGGAAAGCAAATATTCTCGCTCGCATTGCAACTGTTGCTTCCAAAGTTAACCTTCAGCAACCGCGGCAGCAACTTTTCCTTTAATGATAACAGCAAGGAATAGTAAAGATGGACAAGAAAGGATGACAAGGGTGTGAATTAGCAGTCCACACAGCCTAGAGTTGTATGTAGTAACCTCTTTTATGTCTTATTCTCGCCCAGGGATACCTTTGTCTTCTGCAGCAGGGAAGGATTTTTAATCTTCTTCACAAAGACAATCTTTGCAGGAGGGGGAAACAATCAGCTTTTATGGGGCTGTTCACGCCTTTATTTATTTGCAAATTCTCAGCAACAGTCAAACTTGAGCAAGGGATAAAAAAAAAGAAAGAAAAAAGAAAAAAAAGAAACAATCCGGAACAGGTGAACAGGAAGATGGGTATTTTCCTTCTCACTGTATCGCATAGAATAAGAAATGGATGTCTTACACATATATAAATAATAGCCATCTATAACCTACTCGTATTGAGATGTAAATGAGGTAACAGTGGGAATTTTATCTCGTTCAGCGTGAAAAATGGGTCTGCTCTTACAGGGAGCTTAAAGGCGTGCCTTTGAAGGCGCAAGCCCTTCGCTGAAGGCAGGGAGCAGTGAGGGGGGAAGGCGGGCGATCTCTGGCCAGGACCCCTCCTGCCATGTGGCTGTCCCCCCCATAGGGTCTTCAACACATAACGGCAGAGCGGCCAAAAAACTGGAGGGGGAAGAGGAACAGTCCATGTGCTGCTGAAGAAGGGATATGTGTTATTCTGCTGGGAGCACGGGAAGAGGTCAGGCTTGATCCCCTTCCCTCTACATCATCCCCGGTATGGCAGACCTTGATGCCTGCCCTTGCCCGATGCCAGAGAGAGGCAAGGGGACCGTGGGATCTCCAAGCACCGGGATGCTTCTCCTCTTGATGCGGGGAACATCAGACAGCACTTTCTATCCATCTATCCCTCCAATTTTCCATCAAAAAGTTGGCATAGAAAGGACTCTCAATGCGTACAAGAGTCTTCCCGCTCCATGAGTGTTTTCAGTCTGGGCATACCAATTGCTCAAGCGAGCTCCAGACACCTTATTAATGATTCCAAGTGAGAGCCTATTAAAATGGCACTGTCAAGTTAGTTCGGACCAGCCTCTCTTCATCTGTCAAGGAGTCTCCTCTTGATTCTAACTGCTTTAAAAAAAAAAGGACAAACACCACCTCAAATTCACTGCATCTGCTGGTAAAACACAGATTTGGGTGGTTAGTATTTAATTTAACGGAAGCCACTGTTCATGCAAGGTTAGGCCCACGTAGTTAAGAATTAGGAAATCGTGGTCACAAAGATGAAGATCGATTGCAGTTTGGCTCCCTCTGAGAGTGTTTGTCAGACAGAAGGAGATGGAGGAAAAAACCTACGGCAAAATAAGATTCCTCTGATGCTGTCACGTCCTTTTTGCAAGAGGTTTTGGTTCACAACAGTTTGACTGGAAAGTCTTTTTGGAAAAAATTATGTCATGCTATTGGAAAGATGCTGTTCCTGGAGATCTCTGTGGTCTCTGCTCCTGGAGGGAAAAAAAAAAAATAATATAGTCTTTCGCTCATTCAGACACGGAAAAGCAATTAGATCTTGCAGCTCAGACTGTGATCAATTATCCTATGAATAGCATGTGGGCATGGAGAAAAGGAATAGTTCCTGAATCATGTGGGTTTTGTATCGAAGTGTTCATCAACCAGTGAACGAACTGGGAAAAATCTGCGGAAACCTCTTTTTGTTTCTGCACGCTCTCCAGAAGTCAGAGTAGAACTCAGCCCTTGCGTTCTTATTCCTAAAACCTGGCCTTGCCTACAAAAGACGGGCTTGGGACTGGAGAGGGAAATGCTCTAATCCTGGTGTGTCGTGCAACTTGGAGGGTGCAGATTCGTCGCTCTGCTCCTTGAGCTGCAGAAAAGGGCACAACATAATTTCTTTCTCCTTGCTGCCTCTCTCTGCTTTACCTTACCCAAGCTGCTGGCCTTTCTTTGGAGAAGTCTTTCTCTGCTGCGTGCCGTTCATTCAGCATCTAGGCTGCTGCCTTTTTTTTTTTTTTTTTTTTTTTTAAATATCTAAGTACTACTGGAGTAAATGGTCATTATCAAACTATAAATAGTTCACAAGACTCCAATTAGGAAGCTGTACTTAATTGTTTGAAAAACCAGGGGGAAAAGTTAGCTGCTGCTGCAGTCCCTGATGAGGAGACCCTTGAACTTTGCAGAAGGCATTCTGGGGTCGTTCAAGTATCTGGTCAACAGTCAACTTAGATGGTTTGGTTTGAGGTTTTTTCTTCCTCCCTGGGTCAAAGGCATGGGTGGAGAGGCTGGGCCCTCTTCTCTCAGCAGTCAGATAAATAGGTGGTGATGTTAGGAAAGTGGGAGACCGAGGTTGGAGCAGTTTCCGAGGGCTGACAGCCGAGCTTGACGTCAGATGTGCCAGTTTGGCTGCGGATGGGTGATGTGCCCCCAGCCTTGCATGGCTCTTCCTCGCTGCCCCTCTACTGGCATCTCTCCTAATGAAGCAAGGCTTCGCTGCCCAGGGCTTACCTTTCACGCCAGCCATTTCACGCTTTGGTCATCTAAGTGCTCCACAGCATCGCGGGGGTCCAGAGGGAAACCAACGGGGGTGAACTGGGAGGAGTAGGCGATGGCAGAGCAGCCCCCGCCTGCTCCCAGGCCGTCCCCGGAGCGTTGCCGAAGCCACCGATGATGCTGGTACCTACCAAAGGCTGCAAGAACTCGTCTGGGAACACAGCCCAGGGTGGGCTGGTGGACTCGGGCACTTTATCTGCTGAACTCCTGCAATAGCATCGCAAAAAGCAGGGTACGAAAATTACATTGGGGAGAGCACTTGATGGTGTCCTTTTCACATTGCTCAGGCAGCGGCCTTACTTTCCAATGCCTTTGCAGCAATTTGCATGTGATTACCCACAGTGCCTTCAGCTTTAATGCTATTACATCTTGGCAGTCTCTCTAACCTAATGATGACAAACACTGCAGTATTCCTTATCTGCTCTTTGCCCAAAAAACCTCAACAGTTACTTGGGGAGGGAAAAAAGTGACTTGTCTGGGGTTTTTCTTTCCCCTCTCTCCCCTTTTTCTCAGCTTAAAAAGGTTCTGGAGGAAGGAAAGGGGAGAATGAGAACTTTTAAGGCAGGACTGGCCATAAGGAAACCACACCACTCTTCCTGCTTGCTCACAGCCCGTTCTCTGTCCCTTTTGCGGTGCTTCTCCTACCAACTCCTTCTCCTGCCCCTTTCCCTCATCCATAGCATTTCCTTTCCTTGGCTTCTTGCCTTAGCTGCGATGGTGAAGGCTTTGGGGCAGGGACTTGGCTTTGGGAGTAACGCTGCAAGCTTCCAGGTGATGGTTTGAGTGCTATCCTCTTCTAGGTCTACATTGCTCTTCAGGCTTCCTTGCTCCTCTTTCCATAGGAAATACGTATGAGTGGTGCAATGAGATACTCTGAGCCTTGAACCTAATTTCTGCTTGGGCTGGCGACACTAAGCTGGTGTTCAAGCCTGAGACCATGCCAGCCGGCTGTTTGTTCCCTGGCAAGATGCCCGTAACGTGGTTGTTGTACACCTGGGCTTTGTCACACAGTGTTTGTAGGTGCCTGCTTCCACCGGGACCGCAGGATTCGGTCCCGGGGGAGGGCACTGCCGTGCTAAAAGGACACCCTCTGGAAAGTCAGAGAGACGACGAGCGCTTTGGCAGGGCGGCGACGTGGCGTTTTGCTTTGTTCCCTGGCACAAGCCCAGCTTTTCATTATCTTATTAAAGCAAACCAAATTGGAACAATCATCAGCTCTGTTTGTCCACCGAGCAGAATTAACTCCCTGCACGCAGTGGCTGTTGATCCAGCCCAGGTGATGGATGACCCCAGGTGATGGGGACGTCCCAGGGATGGGTTTAGGCACCCCCAGGGGGGACAACGGCGCTGCTGGGGCTGGCACGTGGCTTTCTCCAGCCCAGCCGGTGGGGATGGGAGAAGCTTTGTCCCCGAGAGGCGGTGGGGTAGTGCAGGGCAGCGTGCCGAGCTGGCCCGTCAGCTGGGTTTCTCCAGAGAGAAAATGGTAAGAAAAAGGCTTGTAAACCACCCATAATAGCTCCAGCTTTGGCTCCTGCAGAAAGCCCTGCTGCTTCCCCCTCTTTAGCTCCCTTCCTATTCAAACGTCCCATGGGCTCCCGGGGGATGGCAGGGAACACGCGCCTGGGATCGGGTTTTTGGCGGCCGAGCATCCAACCTCCCCCCCCCCCGCCGCCCTTTATTTTGGGCTCTGTGAGGAAACGGGCTGGGCGCCAGGGGCAGAACAAGACTTGTTTCAGAAACCGGCCCCAAAATAGAGCTGCGGCGGCACATCGGGCGCTGGCTGAAGCGTAGGAGAGGTAACCAGGTTCTCTTGCAAAGCTGCCCTGCTCTCTTCCTCCTCCTCCTCCTCCCGCTCCCTGGCTTATTAATTAACCTCTGTTAATTAAGCCGCAGCTCTCGTTGCTAGAAGGTATCGGCGTGCTCGGGAGCTTAGCGGGATTAAATGTTATTAGATGTTCTTGGATAATAGGAATGCCTCTGTGCTCGGAGCTCAAGTTTGGTGGCTGGCCTGTAAATTGGAGCTAGAAAAGCCAGAGGTGGGGGGGGTGGGGGGAGTTTTTATTCACATAGTCGTGCCCGAACCAGATAGTCTGGCCCTGTGGAGGGGAAAAAAAAAGCTGCTTTCAGTAGCAGAGCTCTCTTTAACCTCACCTGGGGAGCCAGAGGCTCCGACCAACCTCTGCAAAATAGGATGCAACAGGAGCCGGTGACGCAGGAGATGTTACAAACCAAAGGCGGGCGCTTAATTTGGGTGGGATTAGTTGAAACTGGTATATTTTGTGTGACCCCTTTCCCACCTCTGCTGAGCCCTGAGCCTTGCGATGCCACCCTATGGAGGTCCGGCCACCCACCGCCCTGGGAAAGCGTCCCACCAGGGGCAGGAGGTGGCCGTTTTCATCCCTTCGTATGGCGATCCTATGGCGATCCTATAGAGAAGCCAAGGCAGCGGCGGAGCGTGCCAGCTTATAAAGTGAGCAAACGTAATATTTACATCAATAAGACTCCCGGTGTTTGACTTAGAAGCTCAACAATTTAAGGGAAGATTGATTTGTTACGTTAAAGGGTAAACCAGGTCAGGGTTATGAAAAGAAGCTTTAAATACCATTCACAAAAGCAACATAGCAAATCCCCCCACTGCTCTTGAAGCGCTGGAAATGTCACAAAAAGATAATTCAGGCGGCACGAAAGCAGCGCTGGGGAGGTGCCCACCTTGGAGGGCTTCATCCTGTCCCATCTATGCAGCTGGATCAGGAGCTGGGCCTTGCGTTGTGTCAAAAATTCAGACTGTTTTCAAGCTGGAGGTAGATTTATGATTTTTTTTGTGTATTTTATCTTTTTTTTTAACTTCGGAACAGAAAGCTGAAAAATTTCCCCTAAAAGAAGAAGTCGGCTTCAGAGAGGCAGCTTGTTTAGATAGCACTGCAGCAACCTAAAAATGTTAAAAAGAGCTTATAAAAGTAAACAAAGCGAGCGTGAGAGAAATTCAGATGGTTCCCTTCCCCCCTCTGGTCAAACTTTTAATTGCTGGGAATTCAAAGCAGCTGCATTTTCTGCTGGAAAAGAAAAAAAAAATAAAGTGCTTGGATGCATTTTTATAGCAGTTTCCTTTACTGTAGCAGCCTCGGGAGCAGGACGGGGCCTTGCTCTGGGGGTTAGATGGGCTGTGCGTGAAGCAGGGGATTTCCAAGGGGAGGAAGCCAAAAAGGCTCTGGATGCCTATTAGGTGTCTAACAACCCTTCATTGCAGAAAAAACGAGGGTTATTTGACCCCGAGTCACACGACGCATGGCCTTTAGCAGGTTTCGCCCTTTTTCCCACGAGCAGGCTGTGACTTTTTCCTCCCCAAATGAAGCATGACAAGCCCCTATCCAAACAGTAATAACAGTAGTAATAACAGTAATTATCCCAGCAGCAATATTAATCGTCAAAAACCTCAATTTTTTTTTTTTTTTTTTTTTTTTAATTTTATTTATTTATTTATTTTTAATTCGCCGCTCTCAAGAGCCGCTGAAGTCGGCTGCCGGCACAGGGGTCCTGCCTGTCCCAGGACCCTCCCGGCTGGGAGCACACCGCCCCGTAGCTCATCTGGGTGCTTTACACTCATAAGCAGGGTGCACCGAGCCCTCTGGGGCAGAATTTGGCCCGTTTTAGCCTGATGGAGATCCGTATGCTTGGTATTTTTCGCTTTTGGGTATGCCCGGTGGGTCCGGCTCCACTGCGTGGGTGCCGGCTCCTGCACACCGAAACCCGGCAGCTTTATCACAAGCGAATTAAATCCTGCTCCGATAGTGCTGGGGCGCCGGCTCTGCGCTAAAGTCACCGGTCGCCCCCGGTGCTGGTGTGCGCTGGCTGCCCTTTGCGTTCCCAAAGCTCCCTGGGTGCCGGGGAGATGGGGCAGGGCTGGGCACACATGTGACAGCCGATGGGGCTCATCCAGCCTGAAAGGGCAACCGGGAGAGGAGCCTGCGGGCTTGAGATTCTGCTGCTTGCGAGCCATTTCCCTCTATTCCCTTTTCCCGGGGAAGGGGAAAGCGGGAGAGGGAAGGCGAGGGGGCAGACACCGGGGAATCGGAGAACTCCTCCTCTTGCCACCGCTGCTTTTTTTCCCGCCCCGGTTTGGTGCTTGAACGGTTTGGTTGCTGGAAGCTGAGAGCTAAGCAGCCTCTCTGAAAGCCGTGTCTTTAGGGGCATTTCTCCATGCAAGCAGATTCGGGCAGCTGTGTTGCGGGCCGCAGCGAGAGGCAATGCTCCTCCATGGTCAGCGTGTGGAAGGGTCCCCAGCAACGGCCAAGGAACTGCAATCAGGAGTTTGGGGTGAAAAAATCCATGGTGAGGTCACGACAGATAGGCACAGCGGGGAAGAAATCCTGGCTCTGCTGAAGCCGGTGGGCTTTTTTTTGCTGTTGTCTTCCCAGGGATTGGGACTCATCCTGTGTCCCAACGCTGGGGTGAGAGGAGAGGCAGAGCCGCTCACAGCACCAGGGTGGAGCCGGTCCCCGCTGCTCCGCTGGCCACACAGCCCTGCCCTGTGTCCCTGCCCCGTGTCCCTGCCCTGTGTCCCTGCCCCGTGTCTCTGCCCTGTGTCCCTTCCTCAGTGTCCCTGCCCCGGTGTCCCTGCCCTGTGTCCCTGCCCCGGTGCTGGGAGAGGTGCGGGCTTGGGGGGTCTCCTCCGGAATGAGAGACAGGCAGCCCCCGTCCCCATCTCTACGCCGTGCCGGCTGCTTAGCACGGTGGCAATTAATCACTTTGTAAATATCTTCTGGTTTATTACATAAGCAACAAGCACTTTGTCGGAAATTACATAAGTTATAATCCAATTAAACAATAATTACATTGTAATGGCTTTGTAACTACGGCATTAATTAACTTTTATTGCCCCTGTAAATTAAGTACGGTATTGATACGGAGTTGGGAGCAGGCAGCTGGCTCTGGCAGCGGCAGGAGAGGGATGGGGGAGCCCCAAAAGCTGTCGGGGGGACCATCGAGGCCTGTAGTCGCATGGTTGGGCTCGGCAGGAGAGAGCTTTGTCCAAGCTGTGAGCGTGTCCATGTGCATCCTTTTCCTCCCAGGGAGGTGTCCTTCCCCAGGGAAGGGAAGGATCCTGATGGCCAAGGGTCCTTGGGGACCGGCTTTGAGGCATTGACCGGGAGCCAGCGGCAGCACCGGTGGCTAGCGGAGGAGTGAAGCCGGCTGTCAGGAGAGCTTCGACACGTCTACGCATTGATGCTCATCCCTACCCAGCACTGGGTTCACCCCCAGGTTGCAGGTGCTAAAGAGGTGGGAGCTATGGCCGAGGTCCTCCGAGGTCCTCCGATACCTACCGTCGCTCCTGGTGGGAGGTGCTGCGGCTCGCTGTTGCGACATCGCCTGCCTGGAGGGGGTTTCATAGCTGACGATGGCAATTCAGCGTTGCCTGGCGTTGATGGCAAGGCAAGCGCGCTCTTGCCAGCTCCCTTGCCACCAGTGAGCGGTGCTGGGGTGGCGATCCCTCTCCAGTTACTAGGGAGAGAGGAGCCCTGGAGGGAGACCGGACCTGGCAGCGGCTGGATGCTCACCCTCCACCTGCAAAACTCTCCCAGTGGCAAGCTGGGAAGAGAGCTGCCCCTGTCCCTGTCCCCCAGGCAGCTTCCTGGCTGTCACCAGCCTTGGGACCACTGGAGTGAGCAAGCGATGGGTTGCTTCGGCAGGATCTCTGGGCAGGGAAACTATTTTGGGGACATGGAGAGCGGGGAGACATTTTGCTCGAGGCTTGGGAGGCTGCTGCTTTGTGCAGGTGGCTTCCTCCCTCCTCTCTTTTGGGAGGGATGCCCTCACCCAGAAACCCTTCCCGTTGCTTCGGGCTCCCCTTGGTGCAGCCGGCTCCGCACGACTTCTGCAGGTCAAGGAATTGGGACCTGGGAACGCTGTGGGTGCCCCTCTGCCTCTCACCCATGTCCACCCCAATCCTTACACCCCCCCCCCTTCAGCTCTGCTTCAGACAGAGCCCGCGCCTCCCAGGCGAGCTGCTGCTTGCCTGGCACCAAAGGGCTGCGAGGGGCAGGATTTTGCAGAAAGTTGCTTTGGGAGCAGGCTCCGGGAGGGAAGGGCAACCAGAAGCCTATCTGGGCCATCTACCGCAGGCTTTTAGGTGGAGCAGGGAGGCAAATCCTGCCTCTGCTCCTCACCCCCGTTTGTGGCTGGGGATTTGGTGGCCACATGGGAGTAAGGGCATGAGCTTGTGCTGGGACTCATTGTTTTGCCGGCCGGAGATCCCTCTACAACTACCTGAAAGGAGGGTGTAGTGAGGTGGGGATCGGCCTCTTCTCCCTGGTAATGGGCGATAGGACGAGGGGGAATGGTTTGAAGTTGCGCCAGGGCAGGTTTAGGCTAGACATTAGGAAAAACTTCTTCACTGAAAGGGTTGTCAGGCTCTGGAATGGGCTGCCCAGGGAGGTGGTTGAGTCCTCATCCCTGGAGGGATTTAAAAGAAGGATAGATGAGGTGCTTAGGGACATGGTTCAGTGGTGGGGTGGCAGGGTTAGGTTAATGGTTGGACATGATGATCTTAAAGGTCTTTTCCAGCCAGAGTGATTCTATGATTCTATGCTTTATATGGGATGAGTGACTTTTCCTAAGACTGTTCAAGCGAGGAGCTAACAAGTTGAGTCCTGGTGGGATTGGTAGCAAGAATGCCAAATGGAGATGCCAAACTCTGACCAGAGAGCTGCTTTGTTTTGGGGGGGGGCGGAATAGGGATTCCATCCTTCACTGATGCTCCTTGACACCTTGGGAGGCAGCGAGCCTGCGGGTGTCGAGGGAAACATTTGCAGAGTAAATCTCCGGGTCTTGCAAACTAAATCTCCAGGTCTCACCGGGTTTGCCTCTCCTGCTGCTTGAATACACAGCGAGCAGGTCTGATGAAAGATTGGCATTTCTTGCTGAGGCGTTGCACCGGGCATGCTCGGCAACTGGAAAATCAGCACAGCCACTCGGATTCTCACATAACCGGTGGAGTGATGCAGATAGGGAAATGTAACAAAAATAATTATCCTTTTGATCTGGCGTAATCTCTAAATCTCCTCCCCACCTCCTGAACCCTGTGGAACTACCTCTCTGCTCCCTCCCGGGTTTCTACCTCGCCGGCATCCTCCTGCTTTGCCACGTGTCTACTCGGAGCTCTGCGATCACCTAGGACGTGCAAGGAGCCATGATTTGGCTGTGCCTTGTCCTAGGTTTCCTTTTTTTTTTTGTGTGTGTTGCTGCTTCTTCTGTGTACGGACATACTAATTTTGCAAAAATGGCCTTTTACATGTGCAAAAGACCCATCTGGGTTTTGGAACATGAGTCGCTGGGGCTTGGCTCCCGTCTTTGGCGGAGCTGGCGAGCCACGGCTGCTGCCGGTGGGCTCGTGCGATCGGGATCGGAGAATATAAAACAATTATGGAGACCTGCCACCTTGTGGGAGCTAGGAGATGTGGCAGGACCCCCCCTTCCCCAGCCCCTCACCCTGCCTGCAGGCTGGGTTTAGAGGCAGCCCCACGTTGGGTTTTGGGAGGTGGACCTCCATGGGGCCAAAGCGCGAGCTGGGGGATAGAGATGAGCAGTGCTTCACCTCACCTTGACTTAGACCGGGTCCCGATTGCCTTCTGGAGCAGCTTTTGGTACCCAAAAAGGAGGAAGATAGTTTTAGCCACCTAAAGAATAGCTAAAAGACACCCTCCCTTCCAAAGCAAAAAAATAATAAGGAAGGGGAGAGAGGAATAAGTGAAGAGAGACGGTTGGAGGTGAACCGCGGGGATTGGTGATGGGAATGCCATCCATCACGTTTGCTTTCGCCCGATGGGAATTTCCACTCGCTCGCTCTCTCCCCAGCCTGCGTTCAGGCGCTGCGGCTGCCTCAGCGTGCGTTTCCCCAGTGCCCCGTCCCCCCTTCCCGGGTCAGTAGTCCATCTTCTCTTGCTTCGCCCTGGGCCCAGCGCTCCTCCGGGGGGCTCTCGCTGTGAAGGTGAAGAGCATCTGTGAGAGAAAAAAAAAAACAAAACGGTGTTCATGGCAGCTTGATTTGTGTCTTAAAGAGCTGCTGATCCTGCAAGAGGCGTAGTGTTGTGTGGAAATTGCTCCCTGGTATTGCTCAGGGGGTTCCCTACTTTTGCCCCCTCCTTTATTTAATTTCTGTTTTCTTTTTAATTGAGGAAGGAAGTTTTCCTCTCGAATGGCCGTCTGTCCTTCCATCCCCAGCCAGCCCCTGCTCCCCCGGCATCCCGCCTTTCTGCAACGATGGGTTATGATGTTGAGGGATGTGATTTAGTGGTGGGATGGCAGGGTTAGGGGAACCATTGGGCTTGATCATAAAGGTCTTTTCCAGCCTGAACAATTCTGTGATTCTATGTCGCTACAGAGATCTCTGACTTCAGGTGGGCACCGGCAGCAGGAGCCGCCACGGCTCCGGGGTCTGAGGAGGAGAGGGAAAAGGTGGGGAAAAAAAAAAAAAAAGAGATGCAGAAAAAAAATAAAAATAGAATGAATTAACTGATGCTATAAATAGCTCTGAGCTGTTAAATGAAATACTTTTTGCGGTGGGTTGTGAAACATCTGCGGGGTTTAGTTAATGCCCAGGTTTTTCCATCCATCCAGCTCTGTTCACCAACATAACCCATGTGCCGTCGGCTTGGTCCCCCCCTCCCCACTCCGGAGGCCAAAGGCTTTGCTGACCACAGCTCCCCATGTGCTGATGGGTGCTGGGGAGGGGGGAACGGTGCTTATCGTCCGGCAGAACCCTGCCCACAGGTTATTTGAGGGTCCCCCCCAAAGCAAGACCCCAGTGGTGCTGGAAGCACCCGGCATTGCCCGGCTCCTAATCGGAGCTGACGGGGCTGAGGAAAGGGAGAAGGGCGAGGGAGAAGGCAGGGAAAGGAAAGTGGTGCTGGTTCTTCCTGGCACGAGTCCTCGAGTACCGCAAGGGTCCCCAGCCGAGCCCGGCAGAGCGGGGGGCGGAGGGCAGCCCCTCGCCTCGCTTTCCCCTTGCGAAGGGGCACCCGGGGTCGGTGCCACCCTGGGGCTGCAATTCGGGTGGCAGGGGCTTGCTGGGAGGGATGAAATTAAGTCCCCTCCTGCATGGGAGGAAGGGGCAACGAGGCAAACCTTCAAGGAAATTTCCTTTCTTTAGAGGAAATATGTCATTGCCTAAATCGCTGCGAGGTGGCAGGAGCAAGAAACCCTGGATGGGGGCAGGCGGGACCCAACCGTGGGTGCTGGGGGGGTGCTGGGTGCACCCCGGGCGGGGGTGAGTAAGAGGTCCCGTGGGAGAGCTGTCTGCCCAGAAGGACCCAGGGAGCACGGTCGTTCCTGATTACTAAGCTTATTAATTAATTAAGCTGATTATATTATTCCTGATATATTAAGCTTTCTAAGCTGGGCAAGTCAGAACCTGAACCTCATCCCACTGAAAACTTGAGTCCCGTAAAGCCGCTGGTTAAATGGGAATTCACTGAGTGTTAAATCTGCTGAAGCTTTTTTATTTTTTTTTTAATTTTTTTTGACTCGGCGTGAGCGGGATTTGGTCCCCGGGGCTGAGCAGGCGCAAACACGAGCATCCCAGTCCCCCCCGCGCTGGGTGAAACATTTCAGGATGCCCTCGGTCGCAGAAGGAGGCTGCAACGTTTTGCTGGGTTGTGGCACATGTGCTTGCACTTTCATAAAGGGAGGGGAGGGAGGAGGAAGGAAGAGTAATTAATCACCAAAGATACTTTGCTCGTTTATTTTAACAACTGGAGTCGAGCTTAAATTATTTATGCCGAGGCTTCATAATGCACGAGGAAATGCGCTGCAACATATGTCAGCAAAAGACTGAAGCCTGGGTAATGCGGAGCCGCACTCCAGCCCCATTAAACTTGCGTTTAAGTGGGAAGAGGATGATTTTATTTATATTTTTTTTTTCCTTCCCCCGGCAAATTAATAATGTGCACTGATTAGCACAAAACAGATTAGCAAGGTTCCTCTCCCTGCGCTTTGTTTCGTCAATAGAAAGTTAATTAACAGCCCTCCGCCTTCTGATACCCAGTTATAAGACAAAACTCCAGCGTCACACAGACCTTAATCTTAGATTATGAGTTTGTTCGTTTTCTTTCATTTTTAGCTGCCGTTACAGCCGCGCTGGCCGGGAGGTGTTTTCGTAGCGGGTAGGCTCAGTTTGGTAATGCTCGACCGTTCCTTATTTCAAGGCAATATTGTAAGGGGTAGAGTACCGGGGCTCTCTTCCAGCATGAATTTATGACCTACTTTACCAAAAAAAAAGCACCCAGAAGTTCTTAAAACGTATGCAGAATATTTGGGACATGCTGCAGATAAGGGGGTGGGAGAAGGCCAAAAAAACCAGAGCGTGGCATGCGAGACAGAGAGGCTCTAAAGCATTTGTTATACCAGGGTAAGCCTTGACAAAGCAAGAGCATTGCCCTGTTACGCTCCTGCGGACCCAAACGGGCCCAATTACGGAGATCCCGGCCCTAAGGTGCAAATACCCCGTGCGAGGTGCAGCGCCTCACAGCTTGCTGAGCTCAGGGCGAGGGAACCGCCCACCCTGTGTCGTATCGTGATGCTAGGGCAAAATTAAGAAATTAAATTACGGCCAAATCTCGCTGAAGCTTTGGCACCCCAGAATATGTCATGTGTTGTGTTACCCCCCCCTCCCCCAACCCAAGACATACTCTTCCCCTCACCACAAGAAAGACGTTGCGTTGCTGGAGTGTGTCCAGAGGAGAGCCACAAAGCTGGGGAGGGGTCTGGAGCCCCAGGCTGCTGGGGAGCGGCTGGGGGAGCTGGGGGTGTTCAGCCTGGAGCAGAGGAGGCTGAGGGGAGCCCTCATCGCTCCCTACAACTGCCTGAGAGGAGGGGGGAGCCGGGGGGGTCAGGCTTTGCTCCCAGGGAACGGGTGATGGGACGAGGGGCACCGGCCTCAAGTTGTGCCAGGGCAGGGTGAGGTTGGCCATGGGGAACAATTCCTTCCCCGGGCTGGGCCCGGAAGGGGCTGCCCGGGGGGGTCGAGTCCCCTCCCGGGGGGATTTAACGACAGGCAGACGAGGTGCTGAGGGCCAGGGTTTGGGGGTGGGATGGCAGGGTTAGGGGAACGGTTGGGCTGGGGGAGCTTAAAGGGCTTTTCCAACCCGAACAATTCTATGGTTTTATGATTCATTAGAGGATCCCATATGTGCTCGAAAAAATTGCACGTAAAAAATTACACTATAGCATGGCCCTTTGCTCATACCTTTTAGCTAAGACTGCTCTTTCTTAAATTCCCGAGTGGTTTATTTTCCCACATTTGCCTCTGTTTTCCCATAATTAGCACCGTGCTCGCTCCATTAAAGCTCTGGCAGAGCTGCATGCCCATCCGCATAAAAACTGGTCATCTCCCCCTCCCCGAGGTGAGTATCGGGACCGGCAGGTTTTAGGCGCGGGCATTTGCAAACCTGCCCGAGATGCCCACACGCGGAGTCCGGGCACCACCCAAATTCCTCTTCAAGTTATGTCTTGAAAGGAAAAGAGCCAAAGTCCTGCTCCCAACTTTCCCTCCTGGGCTCCAGCCCTCCCCTTCCTTGGCATCCCAACCGCCATCCATGGAAAAACCACAAAGAACAGAGTCTTTCGCCCAAAGATGCTGCCCAAATTAAGGACGAGACGAGAGCCCCCGGCCTTTGATCTCATGCGTGGCAATAATAACTCATCTGGCTGACAGCAGCCTCCCCCTCCCCTCTCCTGCCCCCACCCCGCTTAATTAAAGGGAACAAAGAAAAAGTTGCTAATTAAAAGGAACAAGGGAAGGAGGGGGGGAGCACGTGGGAGGGAGGGATGCGGTGGCAGAGCAGCGTAGGGCGGTACCGGCGGCGGTGCCGGGGACACCAGAAGATGTGTGTGGGGTTGGGAAGGAGCTGGAAGCAAAGCTTTATTGCCCCTGTGTTGAGTATGGGCTGGCCTGGGCTGTTGGCTGGGGCAGGGGGTGCTGCTGGAGCCCCCCAAGCCTCCTGCAAGCCGAGCCCAGGGATGACAGCCAGCGAAACCGGCAGCGTCGCAGGGCTTGCCTCGCAGCTTCTGTGGCGATTTAATCGCAAAGCTGCCTTCTCCCCACCCTCCAGCTGCTCTTTTTAGGATGCTGGGAAGGGCGGCCCATCATTTTGGCTGGGTCCCCGCTGGCTCTGGCTCTGGCGCCTGCCGCCCCGCTTTGTGGCTTGCGGCAGTGCCGGGGTGCCCGTAAAGGAGGGGTGGTAGTGAAAGAGGGACGGAGGTGCAGTTACGGAGTAAATCTGCAGGCAAATGCCTGGTGGTGCTGATGTGTGAAACGTTTACATCTGGAAAGGTGACTTTCAGAGAGAAAAAAAATGTAGCCTGTGGGTCCAAAGACCCTGATGAGCTGTAGTAACCTCTCTTGGCTTTCCCAGCCGTATATCTGCTTGTTCCTAGTGAATTTGCAGAGTCGTTTCCGTCTCAGAGAGGAATGACCTGAGCTGGCACGGATTCTCAGCCGTGCTCACATGCAGGAGTGCCGGACGCAGTGCGCTTCAGCCCCACGATGCTGAGTTCCTGCAAAGCTTGGGGCGGCGGGCGCTGCGTGCGGGGCGGAGGGATGCTCTTCCGAGGGCCGCGGGGCACAGACCTGCCCGGCTGCTCCCCGCGTGCCACGACCCCTGCCTTTGCCGACAGCTCGCGCCGGAGCTCATCCTCGCTCCTAAGCGATCCATAAGGAGTTTTAAAGGTTCAATAGAAATAGATTTTATTTGCAGCTTCACTGTGAAGCTTTCAGTTAATAGCTATCCTGCCGCTTCGCATTGCAGCGCTTTCCGATCCCCTAACATGCGGCTGGGCGGGAAGGGACCCCAGTTCCCGTGCTCTCCCTCTTCGGCAGGTTCCCGCTGAGCCAATCTCCTTCCCCAGCACCACCCGGAGCCCATCTCCCTTTGGATTTCTCTAGGGAAGGCAGCAATACTGGCAGGGCTATGCCAGACCCCGCATCTCTCCCTGGTGCCGAGGGAGGCTGGCTACCCCGTGCCTCCTTCGCGAGGGATGTGCTGATTTGGGACCGAGGTGGGTCAGAAGTGTACCTCATCCATGAATGTGTCTCCAGCCAAGGACAAGTGAGGATGCTTGGGGAAGGGGTGGAAAAAAAGGATGGGTTGTGAGTTGCCCATGCGTAACCCACCAGCTTCATGCAGTCCCAGCAGAGGTCCACGTACGTCCTCCCATCCCACCCCTGCTCTGTGTGGTCCCCGTGAAGAGCATATTCCCCTTCCAGCTGACGCTGGAGGGGTCTTGCAAAAGCACGAATCAAAGCTGTTTCCATCTTAACCTCCAAGCTGTCCGGGTGCCTGGTTTTGTGCATAATTCATGTGTTCGGGCAGATGTACCCTGCCCCTCCACAGATAACACCCCGCTCCCACTGAAGTTGTTCCTATCTCTATTGCCATGTGTCTGAATCCTCCTACCTTCCAGGCCAGCGGCATTTTTGGAGGAAGACCCTTGAGCAATTCTGCATCCTCTTTGGGAAACGGTCTCAACTCTTTGGAGGATTCTAATTTTTTTTATTATTATTATTATTTTCTCCTTGTTGTCTTCCTTGAGAGTTGTCCTTCATCTGCTGGCAACCTGATGTTGTCCTGGCAGACAGTCTGACTTGACATCAGTGGGGTCAAAAAAATTAAAAAACCCAAAAGCTTAACAATAAAAATATACAACCGGGGCTGGCGGAAGGAGAAAGTCAGAGGGGTGGCTTGGGGAGCTGAGCAGCTGCTGGCAAGCGGAGGGGCTGGGGGGAAAAAAAGCAATGCCGGAGGGAGACATGGCAAAAATACTGTGAAAGCCAAGGAAAAAAGGAGGACACAAAGAGTGGGAGGGGAGTGGGAAGAGTTTGTGAGGGACTCGGGGCAGACTTCATCTGCACAGCTCCATCTGTGGTGTGCCAAGAGCGCAGTGGTCTGGCGGTAGCTGAGCACCACCCAAATTACCCTGGGCTGCGGGGAAGGCACCGCTCGCACCCTGTTGTTTTGAAAAATGGGTCCTGTTCTACCTGTCTTGCCGTTACAAATAGAGGAGCGACAGGAGTCAAGGGGAACATCAACTTCCATCCAGGAGCGATGGGCGAAGCAGGGAGGAGGACGGCAGCAAGGGTGGGGGGACAGCCCATCTCCCTGCCTCCTTAGCTGTAATTAACCCCGGTGCTAATGAAGTGCAACCAGACAGCTACCTTCACATGATGGAAAGCTCGCAAGGAGCAGCACTGGCTAATGAGGACATTAGAGGCTGATCTCTCCCTTGTCATCCTCCTATTGTTTTAATATTAGGCTAATTTCTCTTTAATGTAGATTAATTGGCACCTTTCTGCCTACAAATTCCTCGGACAGTCAAAAATATTATTATTTTTTGGGGGGAAATTTTATTTCCCACCCAAACAAAACAGTTTCCTTGGATTTGGAGGAGAGGTGGAGAAAAGGAGAATGCCTCTTCTGAAAACCAGAAACAAGACCCAGATGGAGGCTGAGCAGGAGGAAAAAACACGTTTCATTATTCAGTGAGCAAATTCGTCTCGTCCATTCCCTTGCTGGGCAAGTGCCATTCCCTCTTTGCTCAGCGTGATGGCAAGGCAGAATGAAAGGAGGCTAAATATGGCAAATAATGTGAGGAAAAAGCAGAAGCAAGTGTCATCGAGCGTCTAGCCGTGCAGACTAAAGGAGCCAAAACCCCTATTATTTGTATAAATGTCTTTGCTCATTTTCCTCCCGGGGTGAATTTGGCAATTCCTCAGTTTCCACGTGGTGAGCAGCCATAATCCAAGCCTGTCCATGCTGTCCCACCGTTGTGCTGCAAGGCTGGAAAAGGCAGGGTAATTGCACGGATCCAGACGTTGGCTGCGTCCAACTAGGGCAAACGTTGGGAGACTTGTTGACGGCGTGGAAAGCGGCGCCGACTCGGCAGAAGCTGCGAGGGAAATCTCCAGCTCCTTTTAAAAAGTTGTCAGAGTAAGGCTGGGTGGAAAAGCTAACATGGGAAACCACCACGGTCTTCTGAAAGCTGTCTAGCAATGAGATGGCAAACCTTGCGCAATGGTGGCCCGCGACTGCTGTGGTGGATGGGTGTTTCAGAAAGGGAGGCAAGATTAGAATGTTTTGCAAATAGGCTTCAGGCTTTGTGGACCTTGCTGCTGGGATCGTGCAGAACGTGGGTTAGATAGACCAGGTAAATCTGGTCTGTTTGTGCATCTAAGTTTTGATAGACGCGTAGGTGGGCGAAGGAAAGGGTAGTGAACTGGGCAGCAGTTTGGCATGGGGTGAACTCAGGGGAAAAAGAGGAGGAGTGGTAAGGGATGCATGCAGGTGGAATCGATTGTTTCCCCAAACTACCTTGTAAGTCCATCCTTGGATTGAACTCGCTGGGATTTCCCTCACCGGGAGCACATGTTGCTGTGGGCGGGCAGATGTGTCTCCATCCAGCCTGGTGCCATGTCTCAGGAGATGGTACATCTCCATTAGCTGCAGCTAGATACTGCGTTCAACCCCTGAACTCCCCAAACATCCCCACTGCCTGTGTGGTGCCTCCTCCTCTGGTTGGAGTGACCCATGTGGCCGCAAGCCCAACCATGAGGAGCAGGGACTGGCTTGGTCATGAGCCATAGGCCATATGGACATGCCTGACATCTGCCAATGGGCCAGACTCAAGTTCAGCTGGCAAAAACCATACTGGCTCACCTGGGACTTACAGATCAATGATTTTCTGCTGCAAGAAATATCTTCCACCCCCAAGCATGCAATTTCGAGGTAATGTTTCCTTTTAATAAGGGAAAAATGGGTGTCTGCAACCTTGGAAGTTCTTCATATTTCTCATTACTGGTACCTAATCATCTCCCCAGAAAAAAAAGCAAGATCCTTTTACACCTGGCTAATTCTGCTGCCGTTATTCAGTGCTGCTTTCACACCACTTCCCAAGCCTGCCAAGACACCCTTGAACCTGTTTAGAAAAGGTTAGGATGCTAATTAAGAAAAGCTATTTCCCCCCCCCCCCCGCCCCGAACCTGAGGGAGAAATGTAAAAAGGTGCACGAGCTGGGGTTGGATCTATTATTACTCTTTTTTTTTTTTTGCATTTTTTTTTTCCTCCCCCCTGCTATGAAATGTATGTCCCACTTTTCCCCAGGGGAATGTGCCGCTCCTGCAGGTCCTGTGTGCCAGTGTGAGAATGGGACGAGAGGTTAATTTGTAGCCCTGCGATGTGCAAGCTTTCCCTTTGCACAAATATTGATCTAAGGCTGTTCGAATATCCATCCTGACTGTAATAGCAGCGGTGTGATATTGCTGCTGGAGATACGCAAGGACATCGGAGGGGAAGGGAACGGAGGAGGAAAGGAGAGACGGGTAGGAGCTGCAGGTTGGGCATCCGTGCTTTCTGCTTCTCCCCTCCCTTCTCAACTTAAATATCTTTTTATTGACATTTCTCTCACTGGGCTGAGCAATCTTTCAAAGAAGAGGAAAGCAGCAGCTTTGTTCCACCCTGGGCATTCATTATACGATATTGTTTCACCGCTTGAGTTGTCCGAGCTGCCTAGGTAGTGTTTAGGAGAAGGTTAAATATAGCTGTTGAGTCGTAGGCAAATAAAAACTGCCTTTGCTGGTTCGAGCCATAAGAGAGGAGATGCTCTGCTCTCCTCCCCCTTCCCCAGAAGAAGGGCGATCGGCTGGCAGCAGGGCTAGGTCCTTCACTGAAGGAGCACGAGTGGACTGAGGGACCTGGGGGGGTTCAGCCTGGAGCAGAGGAGGCTGAGGGGAGCCCTCATCGCTCCCTACAACTGCCTGAGAGGAGGGGGGAGCCGGGGGGGGTCGGGTTCTTCTCCCAGGGAACGGGCGATGGGACGAGGGCAAACAGCCTCAAGTTGTGCCAGGGCAGGGTTAGGTTGGACATTGGGAACAATTCCTTCCCCAAAGGGCTCTCAGGCACTGGAAGGGGCTGCCGAGGGAAGGGGTCAGGTCCCCATCCCTGGGGGGATTTAAAAGCTGGGCAGGGGCGGTGCTCAGGAAGAGGGTTTGGTGGTGGGATGGCAGGGGTAGGGGAACGGTTGGGCTGGGGGAGCTTAAAGGGCTTTTCCAACTCGAACGATTCTACGATTCTGTGACTGGTCCCATCCTTCAGCAGCGCAAAACCAGGCAGCCTGAGAGGACACGGAGGTTTCAACCCAGTCCAATGAGTTTTGAACATGCTCAGTTTAGGCAGAACTCCCAATTCCCTCTGCCCGGTGGGCTACACCTTGCTCCACGCCAAAGCTCTCCAGAATTCTCTGTGAATAATAATGAAAACCCTTTCTAAATTAGCTGATTAGTCAGCTCCCCTAATTAGCTAATTGCTCTGCTCTGCTTTCACTTGCGCTTTCCCGTCGGTTTTTCCCAACCTCAGGTTGAAGGAATGAGCACGCACGTGGCTGCGCCGAGATCTTATCCTGCTTTGAAGGCTTTAAACTTGCATGATTCAGCTGTGTAAGGCTGACACGTGGCCGACCTTACACAACTTCTCTCTTGAAACTCTTTTGTGTTGAGTGATGTACCTGCCTCCTGTGCCGGGGACCAGCGAGGCCCCAGTGCCGGCTTATGCAACTGTCCCCGCTGCCAGCATCTATACCCGTTAAACTCCAACCCATCTTCATGCTTCATGTGACATCTTGCTGTTGCCTACAAATCCTGCGGGTTTTCCCCAAAGCTGGAGAAGAGGGGACATGTTGCCTCTCAAGCCGTGTCCTGGAACCAGTGAGGTATGAAGGCTGCGGGTACCAGGACACGATAACAGTCGTGCCAGGTCAGGCCAGACATCCCCCAAACGCAAGATCCTGTCTCTGATGCAGGCAATAGTGCGTGCCTGGAAACCTGTGTAAGTACAGGGTAATGCTCCAGAATGCTTTCCCAGCCTCCCGTGGTTTGCAGGTCAGGGACCTCCTCACCCATAGGTGGTGTGTTTGTACGTAATAGCTTCCGCAGGCAAGCTCTCAGCAGAAAAATCCAGGGGGTTTATGAACTCTTATGAGCTTTTAGCAGCCACAGGTCTCCCGTAGAAGAGTCCCATGCCATAGAGACACACTGGGTATAAAAATAGCTTTTTGTTTGTTCTGAACCTGCGAGTTTCCTCTGATGCCCCTAGTCCTTGCTCCAGGAGAGGTGGAAATGGCTTTTCATGTGATTCTCAGATCTCTGTCGTATCCCTTTCCAAGGCTGAGGAGCTCTTGCCTAGCTAACGTTCCTCGTTCCTTTGATCATCTGGTTGCCAGCCTCTGAAGTTGTTATTCTCTGAATCCGTGATAGTTAGCCTATAACCTTCAGATGGGGAGAGGAGGAGCACAACTTCATGGAGAACTCAAGGCTGGGCCAGTGTTTTCTGCTTTGTTCTTTGCTCTTCCCCTTCTGCAAGCCTTTTCCTTGATCCTCCATGGAAATTCATGAGCATGGTAGAAACCTGAGAGGGTCAAGGAGAGGAGGCTTTCTTGGTCAGGGGGCCCAAGGAGGGAGACTGCAGGGGGAAAGTGGGTGGATTGTGGAAGAGAGAGAGAAGCATCAATGGGAGAGAAAGCCAAAACTATGGAAAATGCCAGAAAAAACTGATGATGAATCTTCAGGCAGGCATTTTATATGTGGCTTTGGCTGGCTTACATGTTGTACAGCTACTGCCCCTTCTGCAAGGAAGGTGCGGGAGATGAGCAGTGGGTGTGGGGTCACACCATGGTGAAGGCCTTTCCCTTACCAAGAGCTATACAGAGGAAGAATGAGTCACACATTTACCGTCATGCTATGCAGAAGTTTTTAATGTGAGAACTCAAAACTTCCGAGTCAAGGTGCTGTTTTTATTCTAGCAGCATATCGGACCCTCTTCTGAGGTATTTTGGAGTGACTATGAGTGTTATCAGCTGTAGGTGACATACAGAAGTTGGTTAAGCAGGGAATGTCCTCATCTCATACCTAATGTTGGCTTTGAAAGCCGTTATGTTCACTTTACTCTTTTGCTGCTGTCGCGTCGTCCTCGTGAAGGGCTAGGCAAGCGACCGAGAGACGATCCCATCTGTAGTCAGAAGCAGGAATCCCCCCCCACTCCTCCTGCCTTTCCCATTTACGGATAGAAATGAAGTCTGTGGTACGGACCCTTAAGCTGGTTAGACACTTGAGACTTGGAAGTCCTTAAGCACATTAGCAGCTGGAGGTCCATTATTATTCATTGAATCTCTCCGGGGTCGATTGGAATCCTCCTTTTAATTGTCTGCATTCCCCTCTGTCCTTTTATCATGGAAGAAAGAAAGAAAGAGGGCGAGAGACGTGGCAATCGGGTTATCTCATTACCCATCCCAGCCCTGGAACTGGACGCAGGCTTGAATCTGCTCTTTCCCTCCAGCGAAAGGAGGGAGCGCTGCCCATTTTACATATTAATGGCAAAATGACAGCCCCCCCCCCCTCCGCCCCACCATATCTCCCTTAGCACGCTGCAGTTAATTCACATTTCATTAGCACTTCTGTGTGGCCTTACCGTGTTTCCCTTCTGTCGATGAAGAGATATTGGGAAGGCTTAGAGGAGCGGGAATTGGGGCAGGACAAGCCCAAACAGCTGCTAAGATCAGTCGGGCTGGACTTGAAGCGAATGAGCTTTCAGAGTAGGGGACCTTTCGGCACTTCTCTGCATATTTACCATGTCCAGCCAGTGTAGAGCAAAGGCACTAGGGCCATAGCTCTTCAACAGCTTGTAAAGAAGAAGAGAAGAGCCCCAGATTGACCAGCAGCAGAAGAAAGCCTGAAAGGAGGGTGTAGCTATGTGGGGGTCGGTCTTTACACCCAGGTAATGGGCGATAGGATGAAAGGAGATGGCCTCAAGTTGTGCCAGGGCAGGTTTAGGTTGGACATTGGGAAAAATTTCTTCCCCGAAAGGGCTGTCAGGCACTGGGAGGGGCTGCCCAGGGAAGGGGTCGAGTCCCCATCCCTGGGGGGATTTAACAGCCGGGCAGACGAGGTGCTCCAGGACATGGTTTAGTGGTGGGATGGAAGGGTTAGGGGAACGGTTGGGCTGGGGGAGCTTAAAGGGCTTTTGCAACCTAAATGGTTCTATGATTCTATGATTCTATAATATCCTGTTGGCCAAGCAGGAGGACTGTTGTGGGCCATCAGCCCATGGGCAGTCCTCTGCCCGGCTGGAGCGACGTCCTGCAGTGGGGAGGGAGCTGGGTAGATGCAGACACCAAAGCCCACCTGAGCAGCTGTCATTGGCGAGTTCTGCAACATCATCACACACGTCAAGTGTTGAACTAGCACGCTCGTGAAGCACCAAGCCACCGGGCAGCAGCAATTTTGAAGGGGGTTAAATGAAATTCACCCTCAGAGAAGTTGGCTGTACTGCCAGCTCAAAGAATTTTACATCAGGAGACTTGTCTCTTGAGCTTGGTTTTCCACACACTGAAACATTAATCAACTTTTGAACCATGTACCATATGAAATATTCATCTTTTCTTCTTGTGAAAAACAAACCAGAAACCCCAGCTATCTTCAAAGCTGTCTCGTGGCATTCCATGCTCTGATCCTTTAGGAATTGCTGTGTCATTTCCACCTAAGTTTATTCTGTGATTGCTGGAGAGCAAGCGGTCTAAAAATCACTTCTAGAGTGCCTTTACTACTGTGTCTGGGTTTGAGAGACAAATGTCTTTTGGCTTGGAATTTGCTGGCCAGACCCAGGCTGGTTATATTTCCATTAAGGAGCGAAGAGGGGTTTAATGCCATTTTCAAACCTAATTTCATGGGTAGCCAATTCATGCTGTGATCCAGTGGCAGGTGATTTCTTTATTAAAACGTTTGAAGAGAAAGCAGCTTAGATCAGCCAGCCTTGAAAGGGGAAAGTCCATCCTGCCGGTCCTTTAAACATTGGTGGAAAAGCCTTTCCCGGTGGGCATTGCTGCCTTTCAGGAAAGGCAAGAGCCATGAGACTTGCAGGGATGGTCTTTCCTTTCACAGAGATGGGTGAATAGATCCTCTGAAACTTATTAAACTGTGTGCGCTTGAAAAAAGAGCCCTAATAAATAACTGTAAAAAAAAAATAAGTAAAAAAAAAAAAAAAAAGAAAAGAAAAAAATCAAATCTAAAATGTACCTTCCATTAGCAGACCTTAAGGCACTTTTAGAAGCGTTGGATGAATGAAGTCTCTTCCTTGCCCTATCCGGGGTAAACAAATCCATCCTGTCCTTCAGCTTGATCTTGCAGTAATGTCATAATCCCACCTTTATTACATCACCGTTGTCATGGAAATAACTGTGATTTCATAAAGTCTCCGTAATGACTTTACCGCAAGTTCCATTAGGATGGGAAGATGGATTGTGAAGGCTAGAAAAATGCTTTCTTTAAGCAAATGCATGCTGGATAATTAGCAAATGCGGCTAAGGGAAAGAATGGAAATTTGATGGGAAAAAATAAATGGACCCATCTTTAACATGGGCTATTTATGAATGTTTTCTTTGATTTGGTTTCAAATGGCACAAAGGCACTACTAGAATACTTCCAATCAAGTCTAAAAGTCCCATACTTCAGGGCATAGTCAGCATGTGTTGGACAAAAAGCTGGTCCCTGCTGTAGCTTCATCCCTGTAAAGACAGTTGAATATGAGGAAGAAACTTCTTTACTTTGAGGGTGACCGAGCCCTGAACAGGCTGCCCAGGGGGGCTGTGGAGTCTCCTTCTCTGGAGATATTCAACCCCCACCTGGACAATGTCCTGTGTAACATGCTCTGGGTGAGCCTGCTTGAGCAGGGGGGTTGGACTGGGTGATCTCCCAAGGTCCCTTCCAACCCTTGCCATTCTGGGATTCTGTGAAGTCCCTTGGACTTTGAAATGAAGGGTTTGGGCTTTCACTGGAGCCCCAAGAGCCTCCCACTTCACTGTGGGACCATTTGCCTAGCCGAATGGAGGAGCAAGTTGGGCATGTGCTGGGAATGGGGATCCTGGGGGGGCGAGGATCCTGACCAGAAAGCCTTTTATATCTCAGCACAAACCCAGCCCATCAGCTCGCCTTGGAAACCCTGCCATTGTCCCCCAAAGGTGTTTGGATTTGCTTGAACTAGGGAGCCTTCAGCAGGGAACCCCTCCAAGGCTAAAGAGGCATCAGATGCCAAGGTGTTGGGCATCTGGAGGAGGCAGATGATGGACATAAACCTTGGGTGAGCATGCGCTGTCAGGAGTCAGGCTATAAAGTGGCAAAGAAACTGCTTTGGCTTGCATCTCATGACAGGGAGTCGAAGGCAGAGGGCTGCCTTAACTCCCTAAAAGTGTTGGGAGGGGCGATGCCAAACGCAATTCCTAGCTGGAAGCCAGGCCTGCAGGCGCCCCTTGCATTGTGTCCTCAAAAGGCAAGCAAGTGGCCACTGCCCGCTTCCCTGCAAGGAAAGGAGAGCCACAAAACTGGTGAGGGGTCTGGAGCACAAGGCTTACAAGGAATGGCTGAGGGAACTGGGGGGGTTTAGTCTGGAGAAGAGGAGGCTGAGAGGAGATCTTATCGCCCTCTACAACTGCCTGGAGGCTGTAGTGAGGTGGGGGTCGGCCTCTCCTCCCTGGTAATGGGCAATAGGATGAGGGGGAATGGTTTGAATTTGCGCCAGGGCAGGTTTAGGCTTGATGTTAGGAAAAACTTCTTCACTGAAAGGGTTGTCAGGCTCTGGAATGGGCTGCCCAGGGAGGTGGTCGAGTCCCCATCCCTGGAGGGATTTAAAAGAAGGGTAGATGAGGTGCTGAGGTTTAGTGGTGGGATGGCAGGGTTAGGTTAAAGGTTGGACTCGATGATCTTAAAGGTCTTTTCCAACCAAAGCGATTCTATGATTCTATGAAACGCAGGCAGGTGATTAAAGGCTCGAGGGAATAGCAGAGCTACCTGGATGAGCCTTGCGTCTCTCAGCACTCCAGGCATCAAAGCGACCTTGCGCTAACAGTGAATGCGTGAAGTCGTCCTGACTCTGGGTTCTTCTCTCCGAGAGTGGTCTGATGCTGACGGCTGATTCCCGTGTCTTTCTGCTTCCCTTAGGAGCAGATGTCCTATTGACATGTATTTCTTTTTCATTTCGGTGGGGAAAATAGGGTATTTGCGATGGCGAGGCATACATTGCTGGCTGAATATCCTGGCCCAGGCTGACGGAGGATGCTGAAATGACTGTAAAGAGTGCTGGCAGTGGATTTCTGCTCTGACCTGAGCAATCTCTTCTCTCCTGTCCCAGTGCCCTTGTGCCATGCTGGCAGCAGCACGTGCAGCCAGCTCCCGGGAGACGCTCACAGCTTGGGCAGCCAAGAGGAGCAGGGCACTGGAGTTCAGAGAGGAGGTGTGGGAACACGATGTATGGGAAATGCACAGGCACCGGACAGAGATGCTGAGCTGAGCTCAACGCTAAAACACCTTTCTGCAAGCGAGGGCTGCCGTTCCCTTCGGAGCTTCAGCATTTCTCCAGCTTTTCTTTGCCAGCTACGCTTGGCCCAGGAGCAGAGATGCAGAAAAGCACTCCTGAGCTAATTGAAGTGGTCACGTCCTAGCCAGCAGCATTTCCCACATTAGCCAAATTTGATCTAAAACTAATCTCCTCGTCGAGACAAATCTCTCCTCTGCAATCCTCTTACTATATTTACATATCGAAAGCCACGGACGGTTACTGAATTGGGCCGTGGTGAGACTTGGGCTGGCTCGTGAAGCCCCTGGCACTGCTGGTTGGAGAGGGTGCGAGGCACTAGCGACACCTGCATTCCCCAAATCCCTGTCCTCTCTGAAGGACTCCCCAGGAGCTGGGTAGCTGCAGCCAAGCTGAGATACTGTAAAGTAGTCTTGAGCTGATGATCTGACTGTTCCTCCCGGTACGTGAATAGTTTTTGGCTAAGAAAAAAAAATAATCTGATAGGACTCGCTACAGATAGGTGACCATCAGATAGGTGACATTATCTTGCTGATGGGAGGGTCTTACTTAACTTGAAGTGCCAGCATTGTCAAATCCACGACGGAGGCCTTAACAGGAATTGGCTTTGAGAAATAACAACTTTCTGTGATTAATTATTGCGGCTTGGTCACATGCAGTGTCTGATGATCTCCTGGGATGTTTGGCTGGCGTGGGAGGAGAAGGTATTAGCCACTTGTCCTGGTCGGGCTCCAGCTTCAACTGTGATGATTGGCCAGACAAAATTCATGTCGCACCATCAGCCACCCATCATGATGGTCCTCGCTTCATTCTGGTGGTGACAGAGCAGGGCAATGTGTGGTCTGAAACATCTGTTGCAGTTCATAAAACCAGTGCTTTACAGGGGGAATTATTCCTGTTCTGCAAAGCAAGGGAGCCAACAGGGGATGGAAGAGCTTGGCATGGCCAGAAAAGGAACCACCTTGCCCCTTTCCAGTGTAAATACCTGAGCCACCTATAAACCAGCTCTTAAATGCATCCCAAGTTGCCTTCAAGTGCTTTGCTGGGAAGCAGCAACATCTCGGTGCTGACTAACCATCAGCTCTACCGTCTGCAGACCAAGGATGGTAGCCACGTCCTGCATGCAAATCCCAGCCCTGCTTCCACCCTCGTTCCTTCTGCAGGCTGCTGGGGTCGTTTTTGGGCTCACAGCCATGCGGCTGTGGAGCTTTAGCATGGAGCATCTTGGCTTCTAAGCACGTTCGCCAACTGCAGTGGTCAGGAGAGCAGGTCAGGTGGAGTTTTTTCCAAGCTTTGGGTCTCAGTTTGGAAATAGGGCACCAGTGAAGAAAGTAACTTGTCTTTTCATTTCTTCAGTTAAAAAAGAAATTGTTCAGGGTTTTAAAAAGAAAAGAAACAACTGAAACCAGAAACAGAACTGTGCATTTTGGGTAAAATGAAGCGTTTTCTTTCAACTTGAGATGAATTTGTTGACCTCCAAACCATTGGGTTTGGGGTGGGATTTTTCAGATGGACCCATGACTCACACTGCTCTGCTAATGAGGTCCCATGGTCTGAAGGATAGGTACCCTATCGACACCTCACTCCCGTTTGTGTCTGATCCAAGCTCTGTGGAAGTCAGTGGAAAAAAAATGCTTTTAACGGGAGCCGGACCAAGCCTCTAATGCCACGTTTTGTTTGGGCCTGGTTGAAGGACATGGGCATCCTCTAGGATGCATTATGAATAGAAACCTGTTTTGATAAACAGTGCCATCTTGTTACTTCCCTGAAGTATATTCTTAGGCAGCTCTCAAATAACACCAATTTATTCAGATAGGCTGCTCGGGGCTGCAAGTTCTCCCTATTTATTACCAGGATGCTTTCATCTTTAAACACGCGCCGTTTCTGATGAGGTCTGTAAAGAATGCTACTTCTGCAAATGTGCTGATGTCTTGTATAATAGCCAAGTAGCAGCAGGGCAAGGCAAGCCTATCTTCTTGGCTGCCCATGCCATTCCGGAGAAGAAATCCTTTCACCGTGAGTGGTGTCCCGGCACCATGGAGTGCTTGTGTCGTACTTGCTCATCTGATTAGCAGTAAGAAATAAGCCTTTTGGCAAATCACTGGAGATTTAAGAGTTGCTCTCCGCCAGGGCTGGGGTTGAAAAATGTTTTAAACCAATTTCTGATCTTAAACTTTGGAGCAGGTAATCACTTGTGGCACGAATACCCTATCGACCACCCGCAGGTGAGTTGCAAACATAGCCCTGGGTAGAGGCTATCTCCAAAGAGGGATCAGAACATGCCTCCACCGCTGCCCTAGTGCTGGGACACCACTCACCGTGGAAGGATTTCTTCTTGGGAATGGCATGGGCAGCCCAAGAAGATAGGCTTGATAGAAGATAGCAGCCTTCTTCACAGTTCCCGTGGATGCAGCTGAGCTATCGTTTGCTTTCTCCCCATGCTTAAACAGATGCCAACCATGCAATTTGCAAAACATCCCTTGGAAAGAAGTAAAATATTCCTGGCATAGGGAGTGATGAGGTGTCCAAGAGTCGCTATCTGTTTTTCTTAGGTATGTAGTCCTCTTGGCACTCCTCAGTGCCTCCATAGAGGACACCCTGGGTCACACAGAGTTCAGAAAAGAGTGCAGATGGAGAAGGGAGAATTTTTTCCATAGGAAGAAGTTCGGAAAGGGTCAATTTGCCTTTTTTCCAACTAAAAGCATCCAGCTGCTGCCATGATTTTTGCTATGAAAATCTCTGTTCTAGGTAAGGGAAACAACTGATGCCCCTGCAGCTCCCTCCCCTCTTCCCCTGGACGGAGGAGATACCTGGCTCAGCGTTAACCCTCCCCTGCCGAAGACATTGTACGTCTCCTGGGTCAGCCTTTCAGGTGACGGGGCTGATTTGCCACAATGTTGTACTCCTATTTGCCCTACCCTTTGGTTTTCCAAGGAGCGTTTCTGCAACGCTGGAGCCCTACATCTGCTCCGAGCAGATGCAATCAACCCCCTGTCTTGCCCCCGTACAGTGACTGCAAATGGAAGGAGCAGATCATGGACGTTTCAAATGCAGATCCCAGCTTGTGCAGCAAATACACCAGGCAGGGGGTCAGCCTCATGGGTCTGAAGAGCCACTTCTGACCTAAACCTCAGGCTGGGCTGCGAAACCAGCTGCGACTTGTTCCTACAGCACTGCAGGCTTGAAAATCGAAGCTGAGCTCCAGAGGGAACATAGGCTGCGTTCAGAGAGTCAAGAGGAGCCCAACTAGCGGGTAGATCTGATTAGCCTGCCACGTGGCTGAGCCTCCCGCCCTGCTGTCACCAGCGGGGCAGAGCACGGGGTCTCTCCATCCCTTAACATGCCACCCTCCTGCCGCTCCAGTGGTGGGTCCAGTCACTGCTCCGGCACGGGCGCAGCCACTCGAGAAGCACCCGCCTTGATTTACGCTGGGAGAAGGGCGAGGAGGAACCGATGGGCTTGATTTTTCCCTCCGCCGCTTCTCTGCAGAGGGACGGCTCCGGGTCTGAGAAGCTCAAGACCTTTCCTTATGGCCAAGCCGGGCTGCTCCGCTGGGCTTTGGAGGCATTGCGGGCATTTGGAGTGCAAGCCTTTCCTCCTTTCATTTTCTATTTTCATTTCATCACCATGTTCAGGACTGAGTGGTAACGAGCCAGTCCCCAAATAACCTGGTCTTCAGCAACACCATCGCTTTTCCGCTGCAATGGAGAAGAGAAGGCAGTATTTCTAGCATAATTTTTTTTTTTTCCATGCATGGCTTGCGTGCCCCTGTGGGAGCTGTGGGCTGTTCCTAGGGGTCTAGGGAGGGGGACTGAGCAAAACGAGCCCAACAGGTCTGAATTCTCACACACACACACCCTCCCTGGGGTTCACAGCCCCACTAGAAAAAAAATCCATAAAGCTCCACAAATCGAAAGGTTGCAAAATCCCTGGCCTGGAGTCCTTAAGGGCTGTAAAAAGGCCTGGGGATACAGAGCCGGTGATTTGTGTGAAGGAGGATTTCTCCGAGAAGTTGCAGGAGTGGAAGTCGAGCTTAACAGCAGAGCTGGGTTCAATTGTCAAGCCCCTTTCTGCTTTTGTACGTAGGAAAGTGAAATAATAATCGGGAGCAAAGCTTAGGTTAATCTACACCGGGAACACGATATTCAGCAGCTTTATTAAAAGGAGGGGTGTGGGGTGGGGGTGGGGAAGCGCGGGGCTTCTTCGGCTCATTTTATTTTTCTGCTTCCTCTTTGATGATCACTGGCGTTGGAAAATAACCCTCCTCTCCAGCGACTGCAGGGCTGCGCATGGAGGAACCCTCAGCTGGAGGAGAGGGAGAAGTCGCTCCCGTTCAGCCCAGCCGCCTAATTGTGGAAGTGCCGTTAGACAGCTTTTGATATAAGCCTCCAAGGTGTGAAAGCTGCTTTCCCTTTGCGGCCTGAAAAGGCCAGCGTGGCATTTGCAAAGCCCCGGCGAGCATCGTCGGTGTGAAATTTCCCTCTGCCCCCTTTCTAAATCCAGCTCCCTGCCAAGATGTCCCTGAGCTTCTTGGATTTCCCTCCCGCTGCAAGCCACCCAGCTTTTTTCTCTCCCCTTCACTCTTACAGCCGGCTGCTTATTCCAGCACGGATCTCCACTGAACCCAACCGTGGCTTTTCCGCTGGTTTGCACTGGTTTGGTCCATATGACCAACCTCGCGTGATCCAGGATGCTTTGCCAGGTCACAATTGGCCCAAGAGGGGAAATGAATGCCAGTGTCTTCCAAGTCAGGTAATTTTATCGAAACAGAGGTTGAAGGGAATATATCGGAAGAGTAAGGAAGGCTGGGGGGAGGGAGAAAATCTCCTTCCCCCAAGTTGGGCCGCTAGGTCCTGTCCCTTGTAAGCCCAGAGGTTGCACCAAGCTGATGAAAGGCTTCTCAGGCATTAGGTAACGACTTGGGATGTCCCTGGGACCCCTCGGAGGAATTATGGAGCCATAACTCACCCCTGCTGCTATCTGAGTCTCCATACACAGGAGTACCTGTCAGGAATTTATTACTAATGTATTTTTATACCAGCCTTTTTAATAAGTAAAGAAAGACTCCAGCTGCCTCTGGTGACCTTTTAATCACCTAGGGATGCATTCAAGCTAAAACCCCTACACCTGAGGTGATAAACGCCTGGCCTGTTGGCTGGAGCCACTTGGCCTTGATGTATTTATGTGAGCTGCATGGCTTGTTCCCCAGTATCTCAAAGCAAGGAAAACAGCTCTCTGTCCCTTATGGCTGCAAAGAAAGCCTTTCTGGAACGTAGCTGGTCATAGTGACGTCTTTTCTGAGTCAGCTGCTTGTTGTGTTTTGTTTAAGGCATCTCAGGTGGGTACTTGGGTACCACGTTTGCTGGTTGGTGTGAGGGCAGAGTATGAAAGGAGGCAGGCAGCCAGCAATGATGGCATTGGGGGATGAGTTTTCTGCATGGCTAGGGAGAATCCTTCTGGTTATATCAGCCACAGAGAGGGGTTGGACCGTTCAGGATGGATGCTTCTGTTTAGCAGTGTTGTGTTCCAGTACGGTTAGTGGCAAGGGTTAAACTTCTTTGCTGGCTTTCAGAGGAGACCCTGCAGGCCTCCAAAGCTGAGCCAGACCAAGTTATGATATGCTTAATGGACACCCAGACTGCGAGGCCTCGGATCTGGCTCCCTGAGAAATGCCCAGCATCAGTCAAAACAAGAGACTTGTAGCGATTTGCTCCAGGTAAGTGGCTTAAGAGCCTCAAACTCTTGTTCCTCTCATTACAGCAGGGAAATGTCACTTTCCTTACCAGGTTGCCTGGAAATGTGAAGAACAGAGCTAGAAAGGAGATGAGCAAGAGCGTGGTACTCTAGAAGCCAAATGAGTATCTCTACTTCTTCCAGTTAAGACTCTGTATGAGCAGGCAGAGATAAGGGTGTAGGAGGTGCTGAGAGGGTCTCAAGCTTTTTGAAAGAAAAAGAAAAATATTGTTTCTTGGAGCCCCACATGCACCAGAAAAATAAACTTTCCTTTTTTTTTTTTTTTGGTGCTTTCTTCCCAAATTCCCACTTACTGAAGGTGAGACAAAGGCTTTGTATTAGTGGAAGAGTTGGGCTTCTCTTCTAGAAAAGATGGGGAGATAGAAAAGGATAAATGAGATGGAAAGAGCAAACTGGGCAGTGATGACCCCTAAACTCTCCTAGTATGATGACGCACCTAGTCTGTCATCAGTAATTTTAAACTTGCTGTTGTCCACCCACACTGCTTTGCACCATGTACCAACACTCCTTGGTATGTCCAGATGGGAACTGGTAAGCCCACACCATGCGAGTGAAATCAGTTTAGGCAAAGGCTTCCTCCTTGCCCGGGAAGGGCTTCCCATGTGGGTCCACCAGCACTACTGCTCCTCACGTGGCTTTGCCACTCCTGTGTTTTAGAAACTAAAGCAAGCACTGCTGTGCAGATGGCAGGGTTGAGTTGTCAAACAGCTTTGTGCAGGATCTTCTGGAAATCCGAGTGGCTAGTGGGCTCCAACAGCGATGAGACAAATTCAGAGAAAGGGTCCGTTGTGGGATATTAAACACAGAAATTGAAACGTAGCTTCTGGCTCAGAGGGTGGAAAGGGCAGACTGCTGGGAGGGCAGGTTTAGAGGATAACGCTCTCTTCTTGCTGTAGTTTTGTTCTCTTTCCCAAGATTTCTGCTGAGGAGCACAGCTTGGGGAGGAGGTGGGTTGGATGGAGCTTGGGTGTGATATCATGCAGCCATACTGATGTTCCTATGGCGTGTGCACATGGTGACAATATCGCCAATATCTAAATCCCTGTGACACCTTGGCTCACCAAGTCCATCTTGTTTGACCATACCCTGTATTTTCACTGCAAAGGTTTTAGAGGGCCACACAGAGCTAGGTCTGCAAGTGGACAGCAGGGAAGGGTCCTCCACTGACCCTTTTTCCTGGCATCTCTAGGAAGTCCAGGCAGATTTCTCATGCAAAGCCTCTCCCCAGGTTTTGTTCCTCCATCAGATGTAACAACAGCTCCTGGGAGCTCCCTGCTCAGCCAGGCGCCAGGTTAAATTCAGTTTTCCCAGGAAATGTCTCTTGATATATTTTACGGTTTAATATTTGTCCTCTGTGAAGCATCTTCCTTTCATCCCAAATGTGCACCTATTACATGCATGGATTATTTTCAAATTCCTAGAGGAGGCTGGAGGCTCAGTCTGTCGGTAGCACAGAGGAATGCATCTTTCCAGCACATCTCCAAGCAAGGTAGCTCCCAACTTTAAGTGACTTTCAGCCTACGGCCTCGGGAGCTGGGTTTTCCCCGTGCCTCCTGGAGGACTTGGTTAGAGGCTATGTGTGCAGGCTTCTCCCAGATACAGGCTACAAGCATTAGCGAGTTCAAGGCTGGAAAAACATTTTGGAAGGGCAATGTGGTAGGTTTTTTTTTTCACTTGCTGAGGGAAGCATTTATCTCTGGATTTGTAGAAGTGACCTCTTGCAGTCACTCTGCGGATTTAGGAACCTTATCCCACTGTCAGTGTTTTTTACCAGGTTGTAAGAGCTTCATTCTTCCACTCTAAAGCTTGGCTTATTATACACATTTGTCATTAGCAGGACCCCAGAGCTGAAAGAAGACCAAAAAAACCCCCACCAAACCTACCCAGTAGGTTCCATATTTTTACTTTGCCCATAGTAGTTTGGGATGGACCTAGGATCACAGAATCCCAGAATAGCAAGGGTTGGAAGGCACCTTGGGAGATCACCCAGCCCAACCCCCTGCTCAAGCAGGCTCACCCAGAGCAGGGGGCACAGGACAGCGTCCAGGCATGGGTTGAATATCTCCAGAGAAGGAGATTCCACAGCCCCCCTGGGCAGCCTGGGCCAAGGCTCGGGCACCCTCAAGGTGAAGAAGTTCTTCCTCATGTTCAACTGGAACCTCTTCTGCTTCAGTTTGTGCCCATTGCCCCTTGTCCTGGCACTGGGCACCACTGCAAAGGGTCTGGCTCCATCCTCGTGGATTTTATTAAAAAGCTTTTCCGCTCCTCCTGAATTTCAGTGCAAGCTGCTTTCCCAGCCTCCCTTACCTCCTGCCGGTACCGCAACGCTCAACCAGGGCCTTCGTTGGGTTTCTTCTGAAGATGGGGCGTTTGGCAGGTAACTTGCTGGGACGTATAAGTGGGCGGGGAGGGTGGTGAGAGCTGGTGGTCCTGCTTGGCGTCCCCTGCTTCTTGCAGCATCTGCGGAGGGGTTTGCAGGGTTGAGGCGCGCTCGTGCGGCCGTGGCTCTCCACGCACAGCAGGCAAGGGAGGCCAGCACGTAGCCGTTCATCATTTTGATCAAGCCTCCTGCTGGGAGCAGTGCGAGTTTCAAAATGCTAAATTAAATGAACCAGGAATGTTGTTTCAAAAACAACTGGCCACGGTGACCGGTGTTGACATGCATCCTAATGGCTGACGGGTCCCTGGGGAACAGAGAAGAGGGAAGGGAGAGATGAAGTAGGAAAATACATCGCTGGAAAGCCAATCTGGTCTTGGGGGGGGGGGGGTGGGGGGGTGTATGAACAAGAAGGACCTTTACTCCTTTCATAAAACTTCAGCGTGAGAAGCCGCCTACTGAGAGAGGATCTAGTTCAAAACATCTCGCACAGAACGAGCTCTCCAACTCCTTTGTCTGGAGAAATGACCTTTGCTGTGGTCGTGTTTGCATCACCGAATTTGCTTCTTTGGGTACTGACAGCATCCAAAACCAGAAGGGGGAAAACAGGAGTTAGTTTGAAAACACCGGTCCCTGTTTCCATGCTCCCAGTTTTCTCTTGACAAGAATCTGACCATGCAGAATTGATGACCTCCTCTTCTCCTGTGAAAACTGGAAAGCCCAGAGAAAGTTCCCAGGAAAAAAAAACCCCAACAAACCCCAGGTACAAGATCATGGTGGGAAGCTCTTCTCGCTTCGAGCCACTATGCAGTGGAGATCAGGGCATCGGTTCGGCATGCTGGTGCCCTGACCAACAGCATCCCCAGCGCAAACCAGTTCCGATGACCGCCGTGGGCTTGTGGGAAAGTGCAGGGCAGGTTGCCTTCCCTCGCCGCTCATTTGAGTCGTGCAAGATAAATGTCGGATTTGAATGACTAGACTGTGGGCAGCCAGCGCAGAAAATCAATTAAAATACCAAGCGGCTTAGAAACAGGAGCTTTAATTACTCCTCAGACAGGTCTTTAAAGGGGAAAGAAGCCATCACCCCTGAGTAAGGCCTCCTCTAGCCTTGTGCTTTTTATCCCAAGGGTCTTGGGACATCTCTCTGGCACATTTTTTTGCATGTCAAGAGTAGGTGGCTGGGTCTCCTTTGCGCTGAGCAAAATATGGGCACAGGGCTTGCACCTTGTTTCGTGGTGGGTGAGCTTAGTTGGCGCAGGACACGGGACATCGGCCACACGCGCTTCCCTGGGTTGTAGGGGTCTGACGGTGACTGGGCTTTAGGCGCTGGGCTGCAGAGAGGGATGGAACTGGCCGGCAGCGTGGTGGGGTGGCTGGTCCCTGTGGCCAAGGCTTAGGCTGTTCATCCGGAGTAAAGCTGGTGCTCTGTGCGACCTGAGGCTCAGCGAGCCCGTTGTTTATCAGTAGCTTGGGTCTGCGAGCCTGGGAGACAAAAGATGCTCTTGTGCACGCAGACTTGCTGACAAAGTGATGGGCATTGGAAGGGGGGGGGGGGGTGGAAATCTCGGGGAACACCGGGCTGGTAGAGCCTGTTTATCCTGTCTGCCTGTTTATTTGCTTTCTGCTGACTTAGTGTAAAATATCCAGCATGAGCCTTCAGCGGTGGCAGGAACCGCAGGGATTTTGGTGGGTCGGCAGCAGCTGGCCCGTGGTGGCCCTTCTCCTCCCTCTTCAAAGCAGCCCGGTGCTGTTTTGCTGCGCTGTTGCCCAACCAAACCAGTGCGTTAATAATACCCCGAGCGCGGAAAGTATCGAACAAAACAAAGCCTTGATGAAACTCTTGCAGGCTTTCCAGATGCCAGTCCACATCAGTGTCCCGCTGGGAAGTACACGGAGTGAAATAAGGCTCGGTGGGAGGCAGCCAGGGAACGCGCTGTGCTCCTCCTCTCTTTTCCCAGCCCGGTGGAAGAGCCTTGGGACACAAGGGTGCTCTGTAGGACGTGCTGCTGGCTGCCAAGAGAATGAAAGAGCCTGGGTTTATTTTTATGTAACTTTGGGGGGGGAAGAAAAAGGAAAGACGAGCTTTGCTTCATGCTCTGCATCAAAAGTTTGGATGCCCAAACTTTCAGTTCTTCTCTCTGACTGCCTGCAAACAGCAGTTCCAAGTCTTCCTGGGGGGTTGGTGCTCAACCATCATTCCCCCAGCCCAAAAGGAGGCAGGAGGATTTGGGATTTAAACTCCTCAGCTAGAAGAAAATAAAAAATAATAATAAAAAAAGGAATCTGCCTGGAAAGAGTGGAGGAGAACTACTGCCTGCCTGCAGGGAGGAGGAGATTTAAAAATATTCCCCGTTGACAGAGAGATGAGTTATTGCAGTCCCTGAGCAGCCCGGCTAGGGCAGAGCTAAAAGTCTGTGCTGTGCGATGGGGGGGGGGGGGGGGCTATGGGGGGTCTGGCAAAAGGGGACACTGCTTTTGGGTGGGGCCATGTTCCTGGCCCGGCTCTCAGCCACGCTGCTCTTGGGTCTCAGAGACCTCAATGTCTTTGCAGCGTGGTCCGTGCTGCCTTGGTAGGTGGCTCCTAGTGGCCGATGGAGCCGGAATGGGGGAGCTGGAAGGGAGACGTGCTTCTGGCTGCTGAGCGCGGCGCTGCCAGCTCTTGCTGTTCTTGAGAGAGCCTTGCAGCATCTGGTGTTGTTTCCTGCTATTAGCTGCGCGGCTGTGTGATGTTCTCTGCTTTCGCTTTTCTTTTCTACAGAAAGTTTCCAGGCTTGAGGCTGCCAAAAAAACATCTTGAAGGCAAAGAGCTGAGCTCACCCAGGGGCTTAGAAACAGAAAGGAGGAGCGGTGAGAATCCATTGCTGCAAATTGCCTCTTCCTGGGGGAGGGGGGGAAGGAAATTTAGGAAAAATTTCTTCCCCGCAAGGGGGGGGGCCCCCCCGGGGGGTAACGCGGGCGGGGTGGGGCCGGGTTTGGGGGGGTGGCGGGGTGGGGAACAGTTGGGCTTGGTGAGCTTAAAGGGCTTTTCCAACCTAAACGATTCTGAGTCTTTAAGTGGGTGTCAAGCACTGGAGGGGGCTGCCCCGGGAAGGGGTCGAGTCCCCATCGCTGGCGTAGGGACGGTGCTGCTTTGGACAGGGGGGACAGGACAGGGTCCTCTCCCGAGTCTTTTCCATGTCTGCTCTCGGGGGCTTGGGGTGTGCAATGCCCCATACTCTGGGCTGATGGGTCTGGCTCTGGTGCAGCTGGGACCTTTGGAGGGGGTGTTGCTTGGGTGCCCAGCAGCCGTGTGCCACAGCCTTGTCCCTTACCGGGGTGAAGCTGCTTCAGGCTGCTCCCTGTGCCGTGGGGACCGGTTGTTCATCGCCACCCCTGTGCAGCGCCCAGGATGCCCAGCCCTGTCGGAGTGCGGCTGCGTGGCATAAACGCCGGCTACCAACGCTTCCCCCCGTGCTGAAGCCAAGAGATGACATTGCAGAAACAGTCTAGGTCAAAATAAATTGCTTTCTGGCATTCTGAGATTATCTAAACCCTTCCTTTTCCCAGGATGAAAGGGAACAAAAGCTCTTGCCTGCTCAGGAAAGAGGCTGGGATACCATTTCTGTGAGCCATGAGAGCTTATTAGGGGCGAGGGTAAACAAAGAGATTTGGGGTTAATTTACTCAGGAGGGGGAGGAGGGAAGAACAAGATGCTGTTTTTTAAAGCCTGCCACTTGTTCTGTCAATAACAGCAGGTTGCTGGTTTGGGTTCTCGCAGGCAGCAGTGTCTTTTCGGCATATTGACTGGCAGCCCTCGGTGGTTTCTCTAACGGCACATTGATTTTACATGGACTCTCTTCCAGCTCAGCAGCTGCCCACTTGATTAAAGCGGTGGCAGTGCTACCGTGTGGCTTCTGCCGGGGCAAAGGAGGGCTGTGAGTCAGCCCTGGCTACTGGGGGGGCTTTTTTTACCCCTGCGCGGGAAGCCCTGTGGCCTTTTTCCACTCAAAGGCTGCACCGTTGCCGTATTCCCCCCGCTCACCCTCCCATCGCATCTTCCTCTGCTCCTGCCGTCTGTTCGGCAGCAGATGCCTGCGCACCTTCGGAGGCGGAGGATGCCGGGTGTTTGCAGAGCTGTGCAGAGCTGGCAGGCTCCAAGTCCGCCGGCAAATCCCCATCCCGAGTGAGCAGAGCTGTTGGCAGCTGGCTGGAAGCTGCTGGAAGCACCACCTCTGAGGTGGGACCGGTCTCTGCTCCTGGTGTTGACCCCGTCCTCGACATGTAGCACCTTCCTCCTGACATCTCAGCTGCTTGCTGAGGAGCAAAACCATATGGAAGAAGCATCTGGTAAAGCTTGGTGGGGATTAAAAGAAGTTCTTTGCTTAGGAAGGGGGTTTAGTGGCCATCCGTTTAAGTCCTTCTGCTATGGGAATGTCTCCTCTGGGTTAGGTGTGCATGGCAAAAGTCTCTTCCAGAGCGGTGTGCTGAGCCTCTGTAGCTGGGGATTTTCTCTAAAGTTTCAGAAAATCCTCATTTTTTTTCATGCCTCTGGCTGCTGGAGCCAGGTGACTCTGAAGCTTCCTCGTCCTTGTTCTAGCGCAGAGAGTTTTGCTCTAAAGGGTTCAGAAATGAAAGGGACAGACAGAAAACCAAACTTATTTATTATTTTTAAAATCTTATGGGTTTGAAATGCTTGAGAATTGGCCCTAGTGTGAGCCTTTCTTTTTAAAACACATATAGTTCCACCTTAATGCTGGCCGTGGAGAGCCATGGCATGAAGGGAGAATTCCTTGCTCCGAGTTTCCAAGCTGCGGACCAACTAAAATCCCTCTTTCCGTGTGCCCCACACCTGAATGCACTTTAGTGAGTGCTGTTCCCCTGCTTGGGAAATAAAGGAGATGGGGCTGTAGCTTAATGACAAATCTTCACAGTTCTTTGCAAAATCAGCTCCTGCTGGGGGCTGTGCTGCTCGGGGGGTGCTCGTATCGGCTAGAGGAGGGCAGGTCTGGCTTTCCCCCTGGAAGGAATCCTCTGACTGGCAGTGATCCTTCTCATCTGATGCAAAACTGAGAGCGCTTGGATTTGTCCATGGAAATATCTTGTCTTTAGAAAAATCTAAAAACTTTCACTTTCTCCTTTCTTCCCCCCCTCGCCCCAGTTTGAGTCTGGGTTGCCTGGTCCCTTGCCAGGTGAGCTGGCAGGCAAGCGCACATCGTTCCTTTCAATCCTCCGAGGGGTCCGAGGGATGTTGACTGCTCAAAACATTTTGGTTCTGTTTAATTGTCGGGTTTTGATGAGCAGCTGCTTGGGCAGGAGGTTCCCACCTTCCCCGGTTCCCACCTTCCCCTAGGGAACTCCCAAGGCTGGCAGGAGCCGTAGGGGGATATTTGGGAACAGCCTATTGAGTTTTCTAGTCCTGAATTCTGTATTTGGAGGAAATACTTTCACGTGGGCTGAATCTCAAAGGCGTTATCGCTTCCTTGTCATCACCGAATGGTAAAACTTTGTGCCCCCTCCGCTTCGGGAGGGTGAAGCCATGTTAACAGCAGCCCCTTTTTGTCCGTCAGTCCATGAAAACAAAAACCTGCCGGGGGACTGAAGCTGAAAGTCACCTCTCTGGGCAGATTTAGAGCTTCCAGAGAGAATCCCAGTTCTCATCCAAAACTAATAGAGAGAAAATTTCCCTAGGAAATACCGGCATGGGCCAGAGAGCATTAAACTGGAACTTTATGCCAATTAATAGCCATATAATTACAACCCATCCCTTCCTCCTTGCTGCTTACTTCCCCGTGTAATTTTCTTTTAATTTTTTTGCTTAATAGACATGCATGAAAGATTAGTTACTCTGCATGCTGCCTGCATGTGATATGTAGTGGGCTCGGTGGGAAGGAAGGCTTGGACGTGCTCTGTCCGCCCCAGGCCAGCCCAAGCTATGGCCAAGGACAGAGCCTGCCCGTGCAAGGGGCGTGCGGGAGGGACTGGTGCTGCTTCTCAGCTCTTCTGGGGATGGAGAAGTTAAGGAAAGTGAAGGGAGAGGAAAAAAAATGCCAAGGATGGACAGGAAAGTGGTGAGTAGAGCTGGTTGCTGGCTTGCAACAGGACCATGGCTTTTCCTTGCTCTTCCCTCAGCCCCTTACCCCGCTCTGGGCTGGGTCTGTTGCAGCACCCAGCACCCTCCATCCTCATTCCTTTTCCCATGTGAAAACACAATAATGGCATCTTCTCCATCACCCAGAAGAGTCCCCTTCTCCCTTGCAGGGGGAAGGGTCCCTCCATGCCGGCCCTGATGTAAAAGGGAGAGAAACTTCCCCTGGCCCCCCCTCTGCTATACCAGTTCCAATGGGAGGGGGGGAGGAGTAAAAAAAGTGAAAATTGGAGACTTTCACAAGCATTGAATTAAAACAGTGTGCAGGGTCTGTTTTGGTTCCCAGGCATGAATGTCATATCAACTCTCCACTCTGCCTGCTGTCTGATAACAGCGGTACCCACCGGCTAGGCTCAGCCTGTGGTAAGATATGCAAAAAAAGAGGGAAAGAAAGAAAAAGCAGCAGCCTCCTGCAGCCTGGTAAATGTAATTTCAGGTGTCTCAGCCTCCCTCGTTACTCCACTGGTTCCCAGGTAATTAATTCTGCAGAAGGAAAACCCAAAATATCTGATTGAGTCGCGTTGCGTTGGAAATGGGGGGGCGGGTGGGAGCTGCTTGGGCTGTGCGCTTGGCAAGCTCCCCGGGATTTCCCAAAGGGTCCTGCACAGGGAGTGGAGTGATTTGACCTGGAGGAGGTGACAACGCTCAACTGGAGCCCCCGAGCAAGGCTGTGGACGTGCACGGCGGGGACTGAAGGAAGTCGAGATCCCTTATTGCAGGCAAACCTTGGGGATGGGTGGAAGCAGGGCTATGGGGATGGCGTCCCCACCCCCCCCCCCCCCCCCCCCCATTGACTCCCGGCACAGCACAAGGAGGGCTGTTGCATGCTCGGCCCCTGGAAGATGCAGGTCCCAAGCCCAACGTGAGCCATAACATGCAGGGTTGGGGCAGGGTTTGCACACAAAGCACCCGGAGAAGCCTCTTTTTGGCTGCGGCGCCCTTTGCAGGGCCTCTCCCTGATGCACTTGTGAGGTAATTAGATAACTGCCGCCAACAAATATGTGCATTTAATAAGTATGCTAATTGGTATTGACCAACATGTGGCAGGCACTTTGTCAAGTGCCAATTAGGAGTGACTAAGAACTGCTCGAGATAGGAGAGGCTGGTAATTAGACCTCGGGGTGGGGATCGGAGGAGATACCGGTTGTGCCGGCACCTTGTGCCCAGCCAGGACCTCACAGAGAGGGAGGGCAGGGACCGAAAGGAGCACGGGGGTGGGCAAGGTCCTGTTTATCAATCCCGTAAGCTTGCAGGGCCTTGCCCGCCATGGCTTAATTTGATCGGTATCAACCGTGCATGGTGTTTTTATGTCTGCCTCGGGGGGTGGGATGGAGCAGTTGGATCAGAGGGACTGGCTTCTGCCTGGCTCTGTAAGGCAGGGCTTGGGCAGTCCCAACAGGACCGTGCCCGCAGAGGAGAGTCCCGCACGTCGCGTTCAGCCCACACGAGGTGGCACAGCTTGTGCTGGATATGGAAGAGGGGGATAAATGATCGGCTGCGGCCACCATCCTTTCCCGGGGGTGCTCTGTGCTGACCCGTGCTCCTACGGCAGCCCGGGCTCACCCAGTGTATTCAACAAGTGTTAGCTCTCCCTTCCCTTGGTTTAATGTGTTTATTCCTTCCTCAGACGTGCACTAGAGGAAGCTCTCCTTGCCCTGCTTTTTTTCCATCATCACGTTCACAAGAAAACTTCTCTACCCGTCTCACAGAATCACTGAATTGCAAGGGACCTCGGGAGATCACCTAGTCCAAACCCCCTGCTAAAGCAGGTTCTCCTAGAGCATGTTACACAGGACTTCATCCAGGCAGGCTTTGAATATCTCCAGAGAAGGAGACTCCACAACCCCCCGGGGCAGCCTGTTCCAGTGCTCCGTCACCCTCAGAGTAAAGAAGTTTTTCCTCATATTCAACTGAAACCTCTTATGTCTCAGTTTGTACCCCTTGCCCCTTGTCCTGTCGCTGGACACCATTGAGAAGAGTCTGTCTCTGTCCTCTTGGCTTCCGTCCTTAAGATATTTGTATGTGTTGATGAGATTCCCCTCTCAGCCTTCTGTTCTCCAGGCTGAACAAGCCCAGCTCCCTCAGTCTTTCCTCGTAGGGGAGATGCTCCAGTCCCTTAATCATCCTAGTTGCTCTCCTCTGGACTCTTTCTAGGAGTTCCTCATCTTTCTTGAACAGGGGAGCCCAGTACTGGACACAGTATTCCAGGTGGGGTCTCACCAGGGCAGAGTAGAGGGGGAGGAGAACCTCCCTCGACCTGCTGGCCACGCTCCTCATAATGCACCCCAGGATACCGTTGGCCTTCTTGGCGACAAGGGCCCACTGCTGGCTCATGGTCAGCTTGTTGTCCACCAGGACTCCCAGGTCCCTCTCTCTTCCCCTAAATATAAATTGCAGAGGACACTGCTGCTGGGTGACCAGGCAGAGCAGCCAAAAGCCCCTTTTCCCACCCATAGCAGCTGGTACTGGCTGGATGCTGTGCCACCAGTACCTCCAGCGGCCTCCCTCTGACCTGTGGCCACTGCCAGCTAAAATCTCAGCCCAAACTGATAGCATGGTAGAGTGGCCCACCCACCCAAATTTACAGGTGCCTATCTCTGCTAGCTGCCTTCCATGTGAGCAACATGAGGAGGAGGAGGAGGAGCAGGAGCAGGAGCAGGTCCTGAGATGCTCATGGGTGGTACCACCTTGGCCCTAGCATTGCCCAACCCTACTGCATGGCCAGAGCTGCTTCACCAGGGTGCCCCCTTGCCCCCCACCTTTGCAGGTGTTTGGCTCTGGGGTGTCTGTCACCCCAACATGGGTCCCACTCCCACGCGAGCTGCTTCCCGCTGCCACAGCAGCCTCCCCAGCACAGCTCGGGGATGCTCTCATTCGCCTGGATGGGTTTATTTATTGCCACCATTAATTAATTTTGTTTGGGTAGGAAGAACAAGTCCCCTGAGACTGTCTGCGCGCTGGAGACCATTACTGCATTGGTGTCTGAAAGCTTCAGCGCACAAAAACCCCGTGCTGCTGTCAGCCTGGCACGATTAATCAAGCGGCACCCTTTGGAAGCTGCAGTCTAGTCTGTCCCTCTTGTATAACGAGCTTCTTTACTTAAAGCCCCACTTGGGGTAAAAGGGGCTCGGCTCAGAGGCACATCCACTGCTAGGACCCCAAAGCTGCACCAAATACACCCTCTGTTCCTAAGACGGGGCCCAGGCATTGCATGGAAAGGCCACCCATCTCTCCAGGTGGTACTCATGGGCTCCTACCCCCCCCTCCCCATGGAGGACCCCAAGGTGGGAGCTACTGCTCCCATCTCCTTCTGTGTGATGGCTCCTGGGGCTGTAAGCTTAGCCAAAAAGCCAGAGCAGAACCTTGTGGTGGTCCCTCTTGCCTTGGCCCATATTCAGCCTCTGCATCCTTTTCCTAAGAGCAGAAGAGATCAACCCTTGCTCTCTCCAGGCTGGGCCACCGTCCCGGCGTACGTAGCTGGTCCTGGAGCACACCGGCAAGGGAAAAGGCGCAGGAGCTGCTTGGTTCTCTATGCTATCAGGAGCACATTTCTCAGTAATACAGTGACCTAATCTCACTCCGATTGATTTTGAGCTATATATATATATACGCACGCACATGGGGAGAGACATGCACTGCTGAAAACACAAAATCCTCAGCTCCTAGAAGGGCAAAAATTGTTCCCTCCAGGTTTGTTTTCAAGCCCAAGGAAAAAAAAAAGAAAAAGGAGCAGGCAGAGGGCCTGACCCAGCTCTTGGTGGGTCCATGAACTGGGTCCCCTCCTTCCCAGGGCTGGAGGTATCCAGCTGCCCAAGAATGCTGCTTTCTGTTATTGCTGCTTCCCTCCCTGGAATATGCAAAGCAGGAAGAGAAAAGCCCCAGCAAATTAGGCAGAGCAGTTTATCTGACAGGCCAGCTCTCTCCTGGATAAAGGAACAAACAGAGTTTGTCTCGTGGTCAGGGTGACACTTTGCCACAAAAGAAGAGCGGGGAGAAGTTAATTAAACTCTAAAGAAGCCATTTATTAGGAAAGGAAAGTAAGACATGGCTTTTCTTCAATACTGGAGAAAGGTTCATTATGGAGGGAAACCATTCTTTAGCAGTTAATAAACTATTTTCTACCACCTGGCTTTGAAGAATGGTTAATGGAGTGTCCATGGCTCATTTTAATGTGCAGTTTTGCAAGGTGTCCATGGCCCATTGGCTAAAATGGCTTAAAAAACGGCTGCCTCTGACAACCGGGGAACTGGAGAGCTTGGCAGGTCTGGAACCGAAGGCAGAGCCTTTGGTGCATCGGTTTCCATTGGCCCTGCGCATGCAACTGCCACGAGGTCCCTACGGTGCTCCGTCACCGGCCGGGAAGGACCTTTCCCTGTCCATACCTACAGCCAGAGCCAGGAGCTGGCTACCAGCTGGAGCACATCTGGAACGCTTCTGCAGATGTGCTGGCAGGGACAGCCTTTTCCTGCTGAGGGCCGACGCTTTAAAAAATTCATTGCCACTGGATATATTTTAAAAACAACAAAAAAAAAAAACCCAACCAAGCATGATTTTGGATGACATGGGCCCAGCTTACCGAGCCAGGTGCTCAGACAGCAACTGTAGAGCCCCAGTATCTCCTTACTGAGAAACCATTGAAATCCCGAGTCTCTGTTTGCTCCTGGCTGCGTGCGGTTTGTCCCAATAACTCTCGCCCCTTTGGGGTACGAAAATAAACCCCCTTTATTTTCCTCAGTCTTGAAAGGACCCACTTTGATGGAGCAGCTGGTCAGCACCACAATTGCAGCTCCAGAGAAGACTTTACAAGGAATGGAAAAGGCTGCTTCTTTTAGAGAGGCCTTTTCTTATTTCAGCTCACATTAGCTACGCTAAAATTCAACCACCTTATTTTCTATGAAGCCCATACACACGGAGGTAGACGAGACCGTCTCCCACCCGCACCTTGCTCCTCTGGGGAAGATGCTGCCTTCAGAAGATGCTTCTGCCCTTGCTGGTGCTACAGCATCAACACGCGTTTCCCTGCGCATCAATCCGGCTGCATCTCCCTGAATCTGGGGAGTCCAGGTGGGTCGGGGGGGTTGGGGGGGGGAATGAAAAAAAACAATGTTTCCTGGCAGTGCTGAGCTAATACCAAAAAGATTAAAACACAGCCAACCTCCAAGAACGGGGAAAGGACCTGATGATACTTAGTGAGCGGATAATAAAACGGCAGATGAAATTCAAGGCTGCTAAATGAAAACAATGCACAGGGGAAAAATCATCCGAACTTTACACATGCAGTGATGGGCTCTGAACTGGCTATTGCTGCTCGGGAAGGAGATCCGAGAGTTACGCTAGAACTATCTATCAAAATGACAGTTCATGCTCCATCCTAGTCCAAAAAAAACCAAATGTAATGATAGGAATTACAGGGAGGTAAGAGGGAGCGAAGCGGGGAATATTGCTGTGCTGCTTAATGAATGCCTGGCATAGCCCACCTTGAACACTTTGAGTAGGTCTGGTTCTCCCGTCCCCAAAAGTGGATGGGAAGAACCCTAGAAAATGATCCACTGAAGGCAAGGATTGATAAAGGCGGGGCTGGATATGAAGTCCTGTGTATCGGAAAGCTGAAGAATTAATCGGCAATGGTTGCTCAGTTCAAGAAACCCTTGGTATCAGGAGCAGGGAGCATCTAGAGAAGTTCCAAGAGAGGCAAAAGCAAAGCCTTTACCCAGCACTCAGTTAAAAAGGAGGACTCACTGCCCTGGGAAATAACAGGTGCTGAAAGCTTCCGTAGAGTGGGAATGTGGTTGGATATTTGCACAGAGAAAAGTGATGCTGTGTGTGATGAAATGGTTGTTTCTCCCCATCCTGTCTGCATGGTTTGATGAACAAAAGGAGCTTTTGCCAGCGGCTTGTGAGGACCTGTGCTGTGCCACTGGCAGGAACCAGGAGAATCACAGAATCATGGAATCGTTGAGGTTGGAAAAGCCCTTTAAGCTCCCCCAGCCCAACTGTTCCCCTAACCCTGCCATCCCACCACTAAACCCTGTCCCTGAGCACTGCATCTTCCCGGCTTTTAAATCCCCCCAGGGGTGGGGACTCGACCCCTTCCCTGGGCAGCCCCTTCCAGTGCTTGACAAACGTGAGTGGGATGAGACACGTTTTGAACAAGCCATCAGAATTTGCTGTGCTCCCATCCAGCTGGTGGCTTTGCCTTTCTGCCTTTCCCACCTCTGTCCAGACCCGCTGAGCTCATTCCGGAGGCTTCCGAGCAGTCTGGCGTGCTCCCGTGTGCCATCCCTGGAACGGCTTCATTTGGCCCGAGCGCGGAATTCAATCCTATTATTATTTTTACCGTCAGCATTTAAAGAGGACGCTGAAGGCATTCCTGGTGGCTTCCCTCTATCGCAAATCCGTTGGGAGCAAACCCCACGGGTGCCTGGCCTCCTGCCCTCGCCCCACGGGGGGCGCGGGGTGGGAGTCTCCTTCCCTGCCGCAGAGCAGGGGCAAGCAGAGCCCAGTGGGGGCTTTTGCAGACGCAATAAGTCCTCAGGCCCGGGAGCTGATGCTTCATTCTTCAGCGGAGCCCGGCTGCTGGAAATTACCCACCCGATGGTCCACTTTATGGCCGGGCAGACAGGCTGAAATTCACGGCCACCACTTACCAAAGAATAATGAAACATTTCCTGAGACGGCAATAAATATCTCCTGCCATGACAACACTTAACAGCGCCTCTTCGATCCAGGAAAATGTTTTAAAACTCAGCAAAGTGGGCTTTTTTTTTTTTTTTCTTTTAATGCCTCTCTGCTTTGCTGGTTGCAGCTGCCCCGGCTGCTCCCGGTTGGGGTGGGGAGCGGCGGGGATGTGGTTCGTGGCTCGCCGGGGGGCTCCAACGCTGGCCCAAAAAGCGGGTGCTGGGGGCTAAGCTCCTTTCTGGGTTGAGGAGTTGTCCACCATCCTCCTCCTCCTCCTCCCATCTGGGGCCTTCACCAAATGCCCCTGACACTGATTAAAACAACATGAGCGAGTAGCTTATCGGTTACGAGGGATCGATAACCCCCGGCTTGGGTTCTTCAGTCTAAGAAGGTCTGAATAAGGTGGGGCAGGGGAGATCCGGGTAGTCATCGCCGATCGATCGCTCCCCCCGTGCCAGCACGCCATGGGTCAGGAGGTGAGGGTCATTTGTCAATGCCGCCCTCTTCCTCCCTCCCTCCCTCCCTCCCCGGCATCGCCCTGTGTCATCCTTGGCGCCTGCAATTAATCCGTCCCCGTAACGTGGAGCAAAGCAGCGCTGCTGGCTCACCTCCGCTCCCGCCCGCGCCGCCGCTGCTGAATGGCATCCCGTCCAATTAGCGGCACTTAATGAAAACCCAGCGAGCTGGACGGATGCGTGCATCTACTTACGTGGCCGCCCAGGTGTCCAGGAAGCAAAGCTGCGGTGGAAAGATGTCCTTGAGTCAGGAGGGTGACCGGGGGGGGGGGGGGGGGGAAACACCTCCTCCCCAGGCTGATGGGAAGGGAGAGGTTTGCAGGGGCTGTCCCCTACCCAGGGGCTTTCACTCTGGTCCAGAGCAGCTACGTCCCACCACGAGGAGAGGCTGATGGCACGGGTCATGCCGGGGGTGCTGGAAATGGGCTGCATGCTCAACATGGCCCGCTCGGCTCCTTCCCCCCAGGATGGTGTTCCAGCAGTGGGGGGGCACAGCGCAGCTTCTTGGTGTCGGGCTGACATGGGTTGCAAATAAAAGCAAAAATTATCTCCGAGGGCCTCCGGGCCATAACATGAGGCTCAGGGGAGCCCAGCTAAATGCGGTCAAGTCCTCTTCAGGCAGCAGCAAGGTTGATGATGGTGGGTACAAGCCAGTCTGCACTGGTTTCCCCAAAGGGCTGGGCTCCCTCCAGTCCACAATGACAGAACTGCCACGGCTGTTGAAAGCTCCATCAGTGCCCACCATGCCGGGGACTCATCCTGCCTCTCCCCATGCTGAGGATAACCAGCTCCCCACAGTACAGAGCCATGGCGTGGTGGCCACAGAGGCACGGTGTGGTGGCTACAGAGCCATGGCATGGTGGCCACAGAGGCACAGTGTGGTGGCTACAGAGCCTGGCGGAGAGACAGAGCCATGGCGTGGTGGCTAAGGCATGTCTGTGGCACAGAGCCACAGTATGGTGGCTACAGAGCCACGGCATGGTGGACATAGAGGCACGACACAGTGGCTACAGAGCCACAGTATGGTGGCTACAGAGCCATGGTGTGGTGGCTACAGAGCCATGGCATGGTGGCCATAGAGGCATGACATGATGGCTACCGAGCCACAGTCATGGCGTGGTGGCCACAGAGGCATGGTGTGGTGGCTACAGCGCCATAGGGAAAGGCAAACAAAACCAGGAGGAGATGGGGACCCACCAGGCTGGGCCGGGGTCAGCCCAGGGCTGGAGGGGTTTTGCCACCTCAGAGCTGGACGAGAGGCAAGGGACGGCCACCCTGGGAAGAAATGCTCTTGGCAGCCCTGGCCACAGAGCGAAAAGGAGGTGTCCGGTAGCAGAAGAAAAGCTGATGGTGGAAAAAGCGTGGGGAAGCGATGGATTTTTAAAACCCAGCCGGTGAATCGGTCTCATCGCTGCAGTCACTTTAAAACAGATCAGCAGAAATAAAGCGGGTTTAAATCTATAGCAGCGTGGGGAAGCCAGAGCAGTAAGATGAAGCGTGAGGGGCTGCTGGCGAGTGGATCGGGGCGCAGCTGGTCAGCGTGCCGTGGCTGCCAAACCCAGCAGAGCTCCACGCCGGGGCACATCCAGTGTGCAGCATGCCCCATGCACGGTGCAGCGATGGCCAGCATGGCCCCGGCTGTAGCATTTCGGTCCCCTGCGTCCCCCTGCCTTCCTCAGAGCCTACAGGCAGCACAAGGAGAGGGGTGGGGAGGAAGGAGACATCAGATGGCAGCAACCACCAGAGAAGATTGACTTAATGGGATCAGCCCTCGTTTTGTTCTTATGATCAGCACCTTGGGAGTGTGGCTTCTCTAATTAATTCCTTTGGTCTCTAAAGCATGCAGCTGAGGTCTAGGTCCCATCAGCAAGTGCTCTTGGGTTGGGGGCAGGCAGAGAAGCCTGGAGGTCCCTAAGCAGTCGTTTGGTGCCAGGTATCTCTTGAGCAGCTTAGCCCTCCTTTGGAGGAGAGAAGCAGCTTGGTGGGTTTATAATAACTCAAGAGTGAGGGCTTGTTTTCCTGATGTTGTTATGGTGGGGGGGTTTATTTATTTTGCAATGCACTTACAATGTTAGGGGGTGGGAGTGGCTATTTCTTAGTCCTGCTTGGGAAGGAGTGGCCTTTTCCATGAGGCCCTAGCACCTTCCAAAACCAAAGTGTGTATTTTTTGCATGTGTTAGATTGTAATGTGGAATTTTCTTGCTGCCTGCATACGTGCCCGGTGTGCCGAAATCCAGTTGAGCCTGGGTCTCCCTGCTATCGTGTGGCCACCAATTCGCTGGCTCATGGGCAAAAGCGTGTCCCTCGGTCTCCATCAATAGTTCACTGGGTTTTTAATGTGAAGCGGGAAGAAAGGAAGAGCTCGATTTATGCTCTTGGTATCACTCAGCATTTTATATGCCTTTGGTAAAGTTGTGATTGTTATCAAGGCTATCGAAATCTCCAGGGCCTGAAAATCAAGGTGAAAGCTTGCTTTCATGGATTATTTCCAGTCACTTTTCTTCTGGCTCTGCTAAAAATAACACAGGAATAGCTTTCTGCGAACTTTCCTATTCCCTCCTGGCCGGAACGGAGAAGGTCAGGAGGATGAAAGTGAAAAAAGAACGGGGGGGAAGGAGTCGCGCCAAACTCTTCACGTGCGCGTGTTTGGATGAGACTGCTTGCTGGTTTATTGGGTTTTCTTCATTCTATCTAAACCTGATTAACTTTCTTTCTGCATTTCTTTCCTTCCGCTGATGCGAAGGCGAGGGGTTTCAGTCCTTCTGGAGCGCAAAACTTGCCCTTTTTAAGCGTTTCCTTTGGGAAGTTAAATGGAAACATCCCCGAAGCTAGAGGTTGGTCTGACAACGTTGCCCCCTCTGCTGTGGGACCTTTATCCAAGACCTCGGGATGCTGCTGTGTTGCATATTTTGTGTTAGGCTGCCTGCCTGCTTTCCCTTGCAATGGCTCTGGGTTTTGGAAATTAGTGGCTTGGTGGCTAAATTTGCTGCATCTCTTTAGTCTGAAGTGTTTCCCCATGATCTAACAGGAGATAACAGTGCCACAGGAGATGGCCGAGGTGCGTGTCCAGGAGAGAAGTCCTTCAGGCCGCTCAGCAACAGCAGAATGATGGTTTGTGCCCAGAAAAAGGGAAGAAGCAGCAGCCTGGTGCTACCTACAAGTGGGAAGGCATTCGCAGCTGAAAAATCCTCATATGGCAGAGATTTCAGTTCCTTACAGAACCCCTTCAGCCGGCTGCGAGTTTCTGAATGGTGATGACATTTTTCAAGCAAGGGGATGATGTGATGTTGTTTTCTTTGGCTGTTCATTAGTGGTGTAAATGGATTACCAGGTATCCTTTCCTATCCATAAGCTCGTGTTGCTTTTAGTATCTTTTCTTGAGAAAGGAAGACAGACAGTCCGGTGTCACTCATGAGAGAAAGCAGCTTTGCTCTTGACCCCGGCCACCGTAAAAGCTCCGCTCGAAGACTCCATTCATTCACTTCAGGGGCAGGTCGCCCCCTCTGCAAGGAGATAAGGTGACGGGTCCATCCTGACTGCCACCTTCTGGCAGGGGACTTTGCTCACCGCCATGGGTCAGCCTCTGATGGATGCCCTCCTGGCCACAGGAGCAAAGGGAGAGGTGTTTCCTCAGCTGTGGCTTTTCCAATCGTTCCTTTTTCACCATTTCCAGCCTCACGGTGCTCTCTTCCCCTTATAAATTGATATTGGAATCCAAGCCTAAACCATCAGCTCTGCCAAGGCTCTGGTTCCCCTCACTTCCCCAAAGAGAAGGGGAAAAAGTGCTGCAGCGCACCTGGCAGGAGACGTAAAGGCAATGCAACGCTGTGTTCCTGGGGGGCGAAGCATTGCCGTCGTGAAGAGTTAAGCTGAAGCTGCAGCCATGCAATATGCACCCAAAGACGAGAGCCAGACAGGCACTTAGGAGGGGCACGGACATTAGCGGAGCGGAGGGGTGGACGGCTTGGCCCCCTATTCCTCGGTCACTAAGTACCACTTATTTACAGAAGCATATTATGGGCAGACGTTGATCTTGCCTCTTCCCCACGGCGGGACAAGTGACCGTGGAGACCCACGCAAGCCTTCGAGTGCAGTTCAGAGCAGCATGGATCAGATTTTTGTCCATCTGCTCCTCTGGGCACTTCTGCTGGCAGGGCTTTGCTTTTGTTTCCCAGTCGTGTGATGGGGCTCTTCTTCCCTCCTGGTTTCTTTGGGTGAGTTTGCAATGACATGAGAAAAGCTTGGGTTGCGTAAGGGGGTCGGCAGCAAGGCAAGAAAATGAAATAGTGTCATAGAATCCTAGAATGTTTTGGGTTGGAAGGGACCCCTAGAGGTCACCCAGCTCAACCCCCCTGCAGGAGCAGGGACACCTTGAACCACATCAGGTTGCTCACAGCCCCATCCAACCTGGCCTGGAATGTTCCCAGGGATGGGGCCTCCACCCCCTCTCTGGGCAACCCCTGCCAGGGTTTCACCACCCTCACTGTAAAGAATTTCTTCCTTAGGTCCAGTCTAAACTTACTCTGCTTCAGTTTAAAACCATTACCCTATCATCTTGTGATATAGTGATCTACCTCATTCTCAGAGCAGGACACATCTTCGAAATAATTTTTTATGTCACTCTAGGGTGCAGGAGGGTTCTTCTATATTTACTTATTTTCTTCTCACCTCCTAAGCGACATGCTGGCAGGCGTGTGGTGAACCTCGGCCCCGATCTGGGTGCAGGCGCTCACATCTCGAGCGTGCAAAGTCATCCCCAGGCCCTGGTAGGATTGCCTAAGGCTTGGCGTTAATGATGGCCTCAAGCGGGCGTTCAGCCTCGGGCCCTATTCATTGCGCCAAAGCGGTCGCTGAGCAGCTTGCGGGAGCTAACGTTCGCCCATGGATCATCTCAAACGGTCACTCCAGCTGTTTATTATTCCTTATTGGTAACGTGACGGATCACCGAAATTACCCTGTGTTGCTTCTGCGCTCTGATTAGATTCCTGCAATTTTGGAAGAAGTGGGATAATAAATAACAAATCATGAGGAGCGAATAACAAGTGCCTCTGTTTGTGCCGAGGGGTCCTTCTTTGCATGCCGAAATGGGGATTTGTCTTGCTCTCCTCTGCCCGCTATTTTTTATTAATGCAATGATTAGGTGTGTTTACCCGGCAGCGGCGCGGCTCTCGCTGGAGCAAAGAGCTGTTTGCAACCTGAACGTGCATTAACCAGGGGAGCTGGCAGCGTTTGGCCGACTCTGAATCCACTGAAAAGCCTTTAAGAGACAGAGAAGGAAATAAATAAATAAATAAATAAATAAAAGCGGGGGGGGGGGGGGGGGGGGGAAGGAACCCAACCCCAATGCTTTTTGTTCCAGCAACTTTCTGCCACCAATTACATAGGGAATCAAATACGATCAGAAAAATGGAATAAAGACTGGGTTTGCTCGGTGCTGCTGCTTTCTTTGGCTGCATTTTTTTCCCAGCACGTGCGAGCGGCTGCTGCTGACAGCATTGACCATGTCAGCAAAGGCTAGGAGTATTTTTTTTTTTTTTTTTTTTTTAAATTTATTTTACTTTTTTTTTTTTTTCATCTGGTGCTTTCTGGCTGCTGCTGTCAGCCGCTCGGACAGAGTCACCTCCCTGCATTGCCTGTTCTTCGGTGTCCTTTGGACAAGCTAGCAGCATTGCCTTTTCAAAAATTACCATAGAGCTAAAACTCTTCTACAGCTTTAGTAGAATGCGGTGGAAAAATGGCAGTGAAGGTAAAGTTGACTAGGCAGGGAGATAAATTGCCGTGGCCTGCATCATTAAAAAAAGAAATCCCTTCTCTGCGTGGATGGGAAAGGTATTTTTTTCCCCCAGTTTTTCCTCCTCCATGCCGGCTGCTGTGTTCAGAGAGGTCCTTGCACCTCGTGGAGCGCGCTCCTGGTCCCCCGGATGCCAGCGGGAGCTCGGCCGTCTGTGCCCACCGGGGCCAGGCTGCCGCGCTGGGGTTTCGGTGCGGCTGCAACCATAGGTGCCTTTCTAACGCCGTTCTGCAGCGCTGAGCGTGGCGCAAGGGTCTGCAAGGGCAGAGCTGGAGGTACCAGGGATGCTCGTGCAGGCAGCTCTGTGAAAGCCAAAACCTCCCCCAGCCCCTTTCCTACCAGCAGTGAGTTAAAGCCCTTGCAAAACCAGTCTCTTGCTCTTGGCTCTGTGCCCTGTAACAGCATTGCAGGCTCCTTCTCCCTCCTGTTTTATTTTATTTTTTCCTTCTTATTTTCCCAAAGGACTTCTGCTTTTGAAATACTCTGTTGATTTTTTGATCTCTTCTACTTTTGAAAAGGCCGCCAGGAAGGTCTTGTCAGCAATTTAACGAGGAGATAAAAGAAGGAGAAGGGGATTGTTAACAGAGGGATAGCGCCTGACATCTGGACGGGGCTAATGTGTGATAAGACGGGAGGGTTGTAGGCAAATCTGCCGCGCTTGATCTCTCGCCAAGGCAGGGCTCGGACTCGATGGATTTAAAGCATGTCTGCATGGACGGAGCCCGAATTGCCCAAATCCCCAGCAATGCCTGCAGATCAGGTATGGGGAGGCCTGGAGTCCCTGCTCGGATGCTCGCTGGAGTTGGAAGTCTTTTTGGTTGACTTCAAAGGGATTTAAGCCTAGCTTATCTGCCCTGTCTGTTTCGACGGGGGGGAGATTAAAATAAATAAATAAATAAATAAAAAGGAAGCTGCTGCTTCAAACCTGAGTCTCCAGGAGATGGAGGATGCTTGTAGGATGTGAAGTCAGCAGCCAGGGGTTTGGAGGTGCTGATGTCCTTCCAGAAAGCTTTGTGCCACGCAGAACTCCTGGGCGATCCACCCGAACCTACACATGGAGGTGGTTGGAGCAGGTACTAGGAAGAGCAATCACTGGCTTGTTAGATATTGAGCTCGTTAATTATTTGGTTTATCTCGGTGCTTTTCCATCCCTCCAATGACTTTGAGCTGGAGTAGCTCGTTTTCAGTAAAAACCAGGCAAATAGGAGGATACATTTAGATGCTGGCTTGAGGCTCCTCTGGGGCTTCAAACACCCTTCAACTCTGGTGAAACTGAGAGCAAATACTTTTGGTTTTGTAGTAGATTGCGTCCACCACCTTGTAGACTGGCTTTGTAGTAGATCACATCCACCACCTTGTCCCCAACCTGCACGCAGACCCAGGGGTCAGCTCCAAATCTGGGCTCGGTTTTGCTGCGTGGGCCCCATTTCTGGTTTCTGCCAGCCTCCTCCTGCAACGTTTTGCTCTGTGTCGGAGAAAAGCACAGTGCCAAAAGCTCAGTCTTTGGGGAAGGACTTTTCCTGTGAGCGCAGAAGTCTGCGCATGAGGAGAGCTTCTAGCAAAGAAATCGATGTTGAATGCATGCTAGCTTCCTTTTTTCTGGTCCATAGCTAGGAAACAAGAGACAGGTATTTGTTGGTTTTTTTTAAGGGCAAAGAAGGCAGCGGTTAGCCGTGGAAATAATTTTGGCTACTGCCTGCGTTGGAGATAACTCTCCATAAGAGATGCTGGCTCAGATGCGTCTTTCTCTCCATCCACAGGTGAGAACAACTTCAAAACTTAAATCCAATATATAAAGGCAGAGAGGGAAATGTTTAATTGTCCTGACTCTGCTGCAGGCTGATAAGCTCACATTGATTTTCTGTAGCGAAGTCTCCAGAGTCTACGTGTCGGTGTGTGTGCATCTACGTGCATGTTTCTCACTCCTTGGGTATTTCTAATCTCCCGTTTCGCGAGTTTGACGCTTCCTCTGCAAAATGGCCATTTACAGCATAAGCTTTTATATATATATATTTTTTTTTTTTCCCCTCCTTTTCATCCTTTCTATCGGCTTCCCACAAACTTTCCACCAGAGTGGGGAGAGAGGTCTCAGGAAAGATGTTCCTTCAGCAACGCGTATCCTTCAACCTGAAGCTCAAAGGTGGGTTTGTATTCACCACGCCATTTAAGACCATCCTGTCCAGGGGTCTAATCCCTGCCCATTTCTGCTTGTAAATACAAATAGAGGGCATAACACTAATAAAGGCTGTACCCAACTGGGGCTTTACCGGTAGGTTGAACTATTTTGTCTTGGAGAAGCAAAAATGTCCGGTTAACCTGTTTATTTTGAGGGTTTGTTGGAAAGAAAAATAAATGAACGCAGCAAGAAGGGATGGTCCAGCAGGTTTTGTAGCTTATCTCTGAAGCCTACAAGCTCCAGAAATGTTGGATGTCTAGCTGGAACCTGGCTGTTTATCTCACCTGAGCCTCCAAACCCACCGAGATTATTTTTTTTTTTCCCCCCAGTGCAAATTACAAAAAAATTTGTCTGTAGTGATGGAGAAATGTCCGGAGGAGCCAAGAAGGAGACAAGCAGTGTTCAGGTGGGAGGATAGGAGAAAGAGAAAACACCAGCCTCCCTGGAGATGTAATAGGCTTAGTAGGTCTGCTTGACACATGTCGGATAAAATAAAAAAAACCCCACAACAATGTTTATAAGAAGATTAGCTTGAACATGGTGAAATTTCTCTAGGGACCGTCCATGGCTGAAGCTCAAACCAACAACTCCCAGGGCCTTATCAGAGAAATGAATTTCCACCACTGTGGGCCATCAAAAATCCTCCCCCTGGCCCCTTTCCCCACCTGAAGCGTCTTTGATTTGGGGCGCATCTGCTGGGGACGGTTCAATTTGTGCTATCCCCCTCCTCGGCAGGACGGAGGTGCGGCATTGGGAGTTAACTCGCTGGAAATAACGTGATGTGACTATCTAATTTGTGGCTGCCACCCCTCCGGGAAAAAGACCTGTCTCTGGGCAGCAGATTATCCTTGGGCTCATTACGATATTGTTCCGAAACAAATCCCCCAGGCTTCTGCCTGTAATCACTTTTGCGTATGTGTAGGCAAATGTCCCTCCATCCGCGCTCGCCACGTCGCAGGTGGAGATGGAGCCAGGGCTGCATTACGGCAGGGGGAAGAGAGACGGCGACAACCGCTTGTATGGGCAGCGGCTGGTGACCACTGGGACCAACCACTGGGACTGACCACCACTGGGACTAACCACTGGGACAAACCAACCACCAGGACTAACCACTGGTGAGGTCTCAATGAAATGAGGGTTAGGTTTCATTTTCCCGTAAGCCAGTGGACATGGGTTGAGTGTTTTGGGGGTTTTTTGTTTGTTTTTTGCGGGTTGGGTGGGGTTTTTTCTTTTTTTAGAAAAGCATTCCATCTTCAGTTCTCAGTAGATGTAAATATATGGGAGAGCAAAGAAGTTAACCCATACCCCCCTTGGCTATTTTTGCCCCATCCAGTGGTGCCGTGGAGCCACTCCGGTGTTCTCAGGGTTGGTCCCTGCAAGCCTTGCCTTGCCGATGTCCTGGGGCTGCGTGTTGCAGTGTTCCTGCTGCCGCCGCTGCTGCTTTTTCTGTGAGTGCTCTTCTGCTAAAAGCCGTAATTACCATGTTTTAACCCATATACTTTGGTGAATCAGAACAAACACGCTACGGAATGCAACAGCAAAGCGGCTCTTTTATATCCCCTTAATGGTGGGAAGTGCCGAAGACCGCACCAACACCAAAAGCAAGCTTTTCACTAGTGGTAGCCAGACTTTGGGGACTGTTTGGGGACCTGTTTGGGGCTATTTTGGTGATCAGGGGGGCTGGTGGGGGATCTGTGGCACATAGCTGTGAGCTATTTCCAAGATGGGCGGTGGCAAATTTTTAGCAGCTTGCAATAATTGGGATGTTTATGGTATATGGAGGGCATGCTTGTGGCACTGGAGGAATTTGGGTGGGATTTGTGATGTTTGGACATTCAAATTTGAAGGTCTGAAAGAGCTTGTGGTTTTGGGGGCTGTCTCTCTCCCTGTTTTTTGGGCCCTTTGAGATAGATTCAAGAAGTCCAACGTTGCTGCCTATTCTCAAGCCCATCGATGGCAGCTCCAGCTGGTTTTAATTCTTCTGGTGCATCAAAGGTCTCTTGTCCCACCATGAGCTGGCTGCGGCAACGTGCAAGCTCTCGATTAGTGACCACTTTGCAGCCACCCAAGAGGGGCTTGGTGCTTTGCTGAGGCAAGACACACAGCCTCGGGAGCCTGTGCTTTGAACTGCCCTCACGGCTAACATGGCCAGAAGCTGTCTAGAGACAACTTGGTGGTTTTCCAGTCGATGAAATGCCCGGATCCAGTCTGGAGCAGCTGGCAGGGTAAGGACCCCATGTTGGCAGCCAGCACTCGAATTGCCAAACCCGCGCTCAAGCCAGTGTGGTTTGGCATGCTCGCCCATCCCTGGCAACCTGCTCCGCCAGGATGACAAGCGATTAAGCAGGCATGAAAACACAGCAGCCCTCCCTTGTCACGCAGAGTCTGGGACCCCCTCTTCGCCTTCCTTCCCACCTCTTCTTCCCCCACTCTCCTGGGCATCCAAAGGTATAAGTTTCCTGCTGGCCCTACAGATTCATATGGGAATGGCCAAGCAAAGGGCTCAGGAGCAGCCCCTGCTTTAAAAATTGCTTTTGCGAGAATTTGGTGTGGCAAAATTGCCCTTGCTACAGCAGAGACCCTCCCAAGATTTGCACGGGGCACCACGAGAAATTCCCCCCGTGCTGGGAGATCTTTGCCTCCTTTCCGTGCATTATGATCATCTTTTCTCTTGCCATCCCCCTGCTCCACCGTGGTGAGGAAATTATTTATTTGCGAGGGGAGGGGCTGTTAAGAGAGATGGATTATGCATTTGTGGTTTAAATACATGGAAAAGGGAGGAAAAGACTCTTCCTCCTTGTCCCTTTCTTCCCCGACCCCCATCTCCCTTGGTGGGCTCGGTGCTACATCCCGTATTTTTCACCCAAATGGAATGGTTTATTTTTATCTCTTTAGAAAAATAAGCGTTAAAAGTTCCAAGATAGATTGCTCACATGCAGATCTTCAAGGGCCGGAGGGGAAGGCTGCGGGGAATATTGCAGCCGAGCGGAGGCTGAAGGAATAAGTCAGTAATATGGGTGGAACTGCAAGGCAGCTGGACTATTCATTCCCATTATGAAGAGGTGCACTACCATTAATAATCATTTTAACAAGAGCTGGCCTGAGCCAGCAGGTCTGGGCTACATTTCTGTAGAGTGAATTTTTATTTAATAAAAAATAATAAAAAAAAAAAAATACCCTGCATACAAATGAAAAGGTACGGCGGGCTCGCTTCTCCTACCTGATATTTATTATTGCTTCACCTGCCTTCAAATAAGAACATTTCTTTGGCTAACACACATTAAAAGGGCTGTGCATGCTGTATTTCCCTTCCTATGGTGCTCCAACCCCAGAATACTTTGATTTAGAGCTCCCAAAGTGCTGGTTTCTGCGCAGCTGTAACCTTTCCAAGGAGGGAAGGACCACCTCGCCCCAGTGAAAGCATCTAATCCCATGTTTCTAAGGGGGGGTCATGTGAATCTCAGGGGTTGCACGGTAAGGCTGGAGTTTGCTAAAACTTTGGATTTTGCTCAGGTGTGTTTCTGTAGCTCTGGCTTGTCTGGAAAATCAGTGGAGCGTGGGTTCAGGAGCGTTGCAGAGGATTTTACTCATAAAACCACATCCTTTAAAGTAGCTAACTTAATTTTAAGAGAATAAATGACTAAAAACCTTTGGGTCTTTTATGAAGAAGCCATCAGGAAGCAAGCTGGTAATCTCGGCCGTTTAAGGGAACAGGGAAAGTAGCTGTTACCCAGGCACTCCTTGTCTCCTCTAGATTTCAGGGAGAAGACCAGCAAGGCAAAGAGCCAAACCTGAGGCAGGGGCGTTTGGGCTGCAGGCTGGGAGCTCACTCAAGCCCATGGGTACAACCCCCGCTCCAGCCACGTTGCCTGGGCAGGAGGAGGCGCAGGAGCCCTTTCTGCTCTCGTTTCCACCAAAAGCATCCATGCACCCAAATATAAGCACCTTGTATGACGGTGTAACCAGAATTTGCACCTACGTGGGCCAAGGCAGGTCTGCGGGACAGGGGACACACAACCAGCTACGTATGGAATGGGTCCTACTGATGGGTGGTGGAAGTGCCACTGGCAAGGAGTCAAATGGGCAGGGAGGTTGGGCTAAGATGTTCATTTAGACATGAAGGTCATGGCTGAGATACCTCTGTCAACAAGGAAAGGACAGGCAGATGCTGGAGAAGGACTATCCCAGAGAACTTCTCATGCCATGGTGGCATCAGAGCGGTCCTGGTCTCCTGGCACCTGATGTGGCATCCTGCAGGTCAGGATGCTCTACGGGTGGGCTCTTCTCTGTAGACAAACCTATTGCTGCTTTAACGTACTTGGATTTGGAAACAGTGCCGGGCTTGGAGGTCTGCAGGCCCAGTTTGGTTTATACTGCTGGTGGTATGATTGCAAAGTGAACTTAGCCAGTTTGTCCTCAGGAAAGTGTTGGGTTTTTTTTTTTAATTAGTCCAAAAAAAAAACCAACCCAAATGCGTGAGAACACAGTATTAGCTGGGCTCCTGCTACGTCTGACACCTTCATCTTCCCCTCCTGATGCTGCTTGGCCAGACTGTCTGGTAAACATATTTGATGTTTTTTTCTCTAGATGGGCTGGGATAATTGATGCTCGCCTCCTGCCAAGCGCAGGGTACCACACCTGGGAAGGCACGCTGTGTCCCAGCGTACCCTGAGACTACTGGGAGCAGCTTCACCAATAGTAAACCCCTGATTTGGGGTAAATAAGGCTCTCATCCCAGCGACCCAGATAATTTTCCTCTTTGGACCGGGTTAGGTGAGCATTGGGCTTTCAGAGATGACTCGCTGTTGCAAGGACAGCGTATCTGACTGAGGATACGGGGGGTTTGGGTAGTGCCAAGCAGCCGTTCTTTGGAAATGAAGGTGATCCTATGTGCCGAGGGACAGGGACAACTCGCTTTCATTTGTCACTGTTACGATCTCGGTCCCCAGATCTCACCGAGGCCAGGAGAGGTTGAGGATTTGCTATTTTCACGGTGTCGCAGCAGTAGATGCTACAGGCTTGGTATCTGATGGGAAGCGGAGTGCGGAGGAGCTATCTCCCCGGAGAAACTGAGGAGATGGGGAGATATCTCCTCCTCCTCACTGAACTGAGCCTTCCTGCCATTAACCAAGCCACTTCAACCCTCTTCCAAAAAAAAAAACCCCTCTCCCATGCCTTTGTTTTGCCTTTGGTGAGGGCACTCACAGAAACTCTCTTTTGCTGCATTTTCCCCAAATTTATGGGAATTTTCTACTTTGAGAGCGCTACCCTTTTGCCAGGTTTGCTCTAAAAGAAAGCAGAGCCAGAAGGTAATAGCAGGGGACGGGCAGATAGGTGCTGATGTACAAATATGGGGTGGGATCCCATGTGCCTTTTCTCCTTAGGAAATGAGGAAAAACCTTGTATTGCTGAGATTCCAGTTTCCTCTCCGATGATCTGCAGCCCTCCCTCCTCCGTACCCGGCTTGCCCCGTATCCCCACCTCCTGTCTCATACCTGCTCTTTCTCCACGCTGGAGATTTTGGAAATTCAGATCCATCTGGTCCTTTCCGATGGAAAGATAGTGTATCACAGGCAACGCAGACAGGGCCCTGGCGGAGCCGCAGCGTTAATTAATGGTAATCCTTTAATCCTAGGGTTATACCAGAGACCGCGTTGCCCACTTTATCTCCTCCAGAGTGCAGAGAGGTGTCAGACCCCTAGCAGCAAAGCTGCTGGCCCAACACTGCACCAGAGGTGAGCGTTTTTCCTCTGATCACCTGTATTTGAATAAAGGTTTTGTTCCCCTTTTTCCCCTTGGCTGTCATGATATGGTGAGGCCACCTTCCCCACCAAAAAAAAAAGAAAAGAAGAGAAGGAGAATTATTTCTCTTGCAAATTTAAGGGGAGTTAGTGGTGGGGTTTGCTAGGAGAGCTTTTCTTCCCTTCCACCCTTCCCCCTGGTGCCAACATTTTAATGCAGAAAGGACTCGGAGTACCGAAAACCACCATTTGACTTGGAGAACTTATCATGATTGATCTGGAATTTTCCTGAACGCTTTCATCTAGTCGATCAAAACCTTTCAGCTCTCAGCTATCCAACATAAAAATATCTTTTTCTTTTTTTTTTTTTTTAATTTTGTGCATGTCAGTTTTTCAACACCAACAAGAAGCAATGGGAGAAAACATCGAGATCATGTAATTCCCGCAGAAAATTGCATTTGGATGAAAAAGCCATTTTTTATTTTTTTTTTTCCCCCTGGAATGGTATTTCGAATAAAATAAAAGAAAAAGAAATATTGACTAGTTGTGCTGCTGCTGACATCTGTGTTTCCTTCTCCGAAAGGAAAGCACCTCATCCTGGCGGATGCGGGGAGGCACTACTGGGCTGCGAGTATTAAGGCCACAGCAATCCAACCTACAGCCTAACCTCTCCGATTTCCCACCGGCAAGCTTTGAGCTCTCAAAGCCACCAAGCCAGCAGGAAACAGCAGGGCAGTGTTTTGATGGCCTAAATTTCGTCTGAGTCACCTTAACCGTGCCTTTCTCTTTAATTTGCTCCGGTTTTGTGTATTGCTGGCTTTTGCGCTTCCCGTTGTAACCCAGCCTTGGGTCGAGGCCGGCTTTAAGCATGTTCGAGCCTCCAAAGGAGCTTGTTGATATCTTGTGTTGGGTCTGGCATAGGGGTGAATTTTATTCCTGGATCATGCTGACCTGGCATTTAAGAGGCCAGGAGACCTCCCCAGACGGAGTACAGTGGAGCTCTGCCTAGGTTGGATGCTCACACCAGCTCCAGTTCTTCTGGGCTGTGATGAGGTCAAGCTTAGCAAACCAGAGCATGAAAAGGAGGGTTATGACGTGCTAACATTTATTATCTTCCAATGCAAAGCTCCTCAGAGTGTCTTGCAGCCTCCCCAAGGATGCTTGATGCTTCCTCTTGGACCATCTTCACCAGCGCGGTCCGAGTCCTCCTCCCAGTGTCACCTGCCCGCTCCCTGTGCTCCTTGGGAGGGGAGGATTTACCCTGGTTTTGCCTGGGTGTAAGATTTAGGAGCGCTTTCACCTTTTCTCAGCATCAGCAGAGAAAGCTAAAACCTGGGCTTCAAATTAAAAATGAAGACTAATAACAGTCCTCTATGTGTCATTAAAAAGCTGCTGGGTTGAACAAGTATGGCACATTTCCACGTACCCAGGAGTGCTATTCAAGGCCTAATGAAACCTCTTCCTCTAATGCAGAAAAGGATAAATATTTCTCCAAAGCACTCTCTTTAATAAATTCATCTCTGCTATAAACACCGGCCGTCTCCAAGGGTTTCCAAGTGACTGCCATTGGGGTCACTCCTGTCTCCAACCTTCATTTGCTGCTCGGCTGTGTGGAGGCCAGCCGGGATGGGTTAACAGGTGAGGCATATCCCCACTAAAGCCGTTTAATTGAGTGGACCCAGCTGCTGGGGGATAAAAAGGGAAGAGCTGAGCAGCACTGGGTTGGTGAGGGGCTGCTGGGGGTTCTTTGCTGGGTCATGGACACCAGGCTCCTGCAGCAAGAGCTCCAGATCTGCTGTGTTTAAGGCTAGTGTTTACTAATGCCCTAAACTTTTTTCCCCCCCCCCTTTATTTCAAGAGATAAAAGGCTTTCTGGCCGTGCTACTTTTTGCACCTTTTCTTTCAAAGCATAGGAGAAGGTTTTGGGGAGGTAGAGCTCTGCCTTTTCATCAGCTCTTAATATATTCAAGGGCAGCGGCTTTTCCTTCTTTTTGATGCTTGAATTTCCTTATCTTGTAGTGCTCGCAGCAGCCTTCTGCTTTATGAAAGCTGCAGGTGGGAATGCCTGGCAGGCCAGGAATGATGCTCGTGGAAAACATCTTGGGTTGGGTGTAGTCACAGCAGCAATCCTTTGCATGGGAGTGAAAACCAGAGGAGGAGCCTGGGTGTGGGATATGTGCTGGTGCTGTGGGTGCAATAGCTGTGATATGGCTTAAAACCTCAGCTGTGTTTAGCCTTGGTTTGATATTACTTTGGATGGGTGAACCGGAAAAGGAAAGAAATGACAAAAGGAGCTGTGCATGCATAAAAATTAGAGGCGCAAAAGACCTAGGTCATCCACTCAATACTTTCCTGACACCAGATGATTGTTCCTGGACTGAAATCTCTGCTCAGAGTTGCGGCTGGGAATACATTAACCTTTAAAACAATAGTTTTATGAATGTTAGATATTTTCTTCAACCCAGATGCTGGAAACCTGGTAAATGTGAAGTGTGGGTTTGTGTCTGAGCAAGCGCTCCCCCAGGAAATGGGGTTTGGGGGCTTTTTTGTGAAGGAGCGCTCAGCCTGCTGTAGTTCACTTGAGGGTGGTGTTGATCTGGAGCATATCTGGCCACCCCCTGACCTGTGGGGGGGCCGTGTCTTGTCCTGCCCGGGCATTGTGAGCACCGGTGCAAGCAAAGTCAAAGGCATCAGGGTCCTTGGAGCAGCAACTCCTGTGGTTGCACTGGTCTGGCTGTACCCAGGACTGCTCTCTGGTCCATCCGTGCTTGGGCTGTGGGGCACAAGCGATGGCGGCGGGAGCCCCAGCTTGGGCTGTGGGGTCCAACTCCTGACAGTAAAAGGAGAGGAGAAAGTGTCACCTTGCAGGCACGCAGTTGTCTTTTTTTTAACCTCTCCTGTAGGGTAACTCAGCTGACCTGTAGAGGTCCTGGAGAATTTCAGCTCCTGCTTCTGTGGCTGTTTCCTGGAGGTGGATGGCAGGGAAATCTTTCTCCATCTCTCGTTGTTGGAAAGCATCATGGGGATGCATCTCCCCGAGTTTTGTCTGTGCCCAGGAAGGCACTTCAATGGTGATGACTTGTCTATGGCTTTCAAAGCGGTGCTCTGAAATTTCTGTCTGTTTTTGCCCATGAAGCATAGCCAAGGGGACTGGGACACCAGATCAGAGTAACTCTGTCCAGTGCCTTATCTGCTGAGCTCTTCTACCCTTCCTGACCCTCTGCTGCTGACTTCTTAGGGGCTGAGATGGTGCCTCAGTTTTAAGTGGCTGGAAACTTTTTCCAAAGGCAACAGGTTGGTAGACTGGGTCTCACTTGGAAACCACCATTTAATTTTTTTTTCATCTTCTGCTTGGACCATTGTCTACTGCTTTTTGGAGTTGTTCAGCAAGTTGCAACACAAAGATACAAAGAGATGTGCTGTTATTATTGGTGGTTGTTGTTCTGAAGTCTTCATTGATTTTTATGAAAGAAATAATAACAATGTGCATGAGGTATCCAGCTAACAAAAGAGGTCCCGCAGTACTCATCTCAAATTAAATATATAGAAGCGGAATCCAGCTGGGATATTGACAGACAAATACAAAGCTGTGTGATTCAGTGTAGTGCTGGAGTGAAAGCAGGACTCTGCCTTGTCACCGCCTGCCTTGGCGAGGGGAGAGACGGCATTGTTCTTCTCTGCGGCTCATTGAGAAACGCGTCCAAACCTCTTTGCTTGCGGCCAGCCATAAGTGTGTTATCAGTAGGAGGGAGCTGCTACCTGAGACCCAATGTTGGGCTGGCTGGGGGGAAGACCGGGATGCCCCCCCAACAGCAGGAGTGGGGCTTGAACCCATCCCCTTATAATGCAAGGAGGTAGGCTGTGCTTCAGCTCGCCCTGGGCAAGCGGAGCTGTTTCTCTAGGGGGGTTCTGACAGCCATTTGTTGTTTGTTTGGGTTTTTGGTGTACATCAGCTCAGGGCATCCTGCCTTTCAGCAGTAAAAAGGCCATGAGGAAGGAAAGCAAAGAGAAAAGTCTGTAAATCTGTCCCTCATTGTTGGTCTTTTCATACTGGATTAACTTGCCAACTCGTAGTCAACGGTTCAAGGTTGGACCAGATGATCCTTGAGGTCCCTTCCAACCTAGGATTCTATAGTTCATCCCAAGTAGGTAAGGATGTGAGAGGAACCATCTCTGATGACATTGCAACTGCTCTGAATTCCATCCACTTTAAGCCAACCCTAACAGAGGGACTGGAAAAGCTCCTTCCCCTTTCTTTCCTTTTCTCCCCTTACTTTTGCGTGTTCTCATGCAGGTCAGGTTGTAACCCACAAGAAAGACCATGTTGCTGCTGTTCCACCTGGGAGGAGAAACAACCAGACACAATGTGAAAAGGTGTCATGGTCGTTGTAGGTTTGTTGCCTGATTCTTGCTCCAGAAAGACTATGAGAAATTCAAACGAGGCTCAGGTAATCCTGTAATGTCAGAATTTGTCTCTCCCTTGACTTTACAAGGAATTCCTGAGGACGATATTGAATCACAACCATATCTCTGCTCTTAAATCATTTCCTCTAGCAAAACATCACCCCATAGAGGAAGTCCTTTCAGAGAAGACAAAAATGAAAGCGTTTATCGGTTTGAAAAGATCCCTCTGCGTGCCAGAATCAGTGAGAGCGAGAATGGAAGTGTTAGTGCCTCTGGCAATGCCTTCGCGTGGCTGTTTGTCATCCCAGCACAAGAAGAAGCTGAGCACACACAAATATTAAACTAATAATTTTGGCGCTTGGTGAATTTTGATCGTCAGTTCGTAGTGCCTGAGGCGGCAAACAGGAATGAGATGCAGTATCCTTAAGCTTTGTATTCATGGCTGAATTGATGCTCCTTTTATATTTATTTATAAGTGTGTATGACTCTTGGTATTGCTATTTATCTGTTGTATGAGAGAGAGATGCTAATGATAGCCAGTAGCAGGGCCCAACCAAGGCTGCCAAGTCAGGAAGCAAAACAGCAAAATAAACAGGTTTTGGTCCTCAAGGTGCTGCTGACCCTAAATTGATGACATGGCAGTTTTTTGCTCAAGTGTGAAGGGAGAGATGGCTGAGGATACACGGGATCACTGGAACAGACTCCATGTTTCCCAAATCTTGGCAGTTTGGTGTCAAAATCCTTCATCCGACCTAGATGTAGGGCAAAAAAAGGCAAGGAAACCTGAGAGCTGGTTAATCACCCGGAGGTCAAAGCTAGAGCTGAAGCTTTTGCACAGCTGTGGGATGGAAACCTGTCCTCTTCGCCCAGATGTGCCCTAAACTGGTGCTACCAGGCTTGACTTTGAGGAGCCGGGATGTTTTTTCTCAGACAGATGGGAAAAAAACCCAAGGAAAATAAACAAGGTTGTCCACCCATGACCCTTCTGAAAAGATGAGGCCACCCTTTGCACTCCAAATAGCCCCACTGCTGGCTGTGATGTACTTTGTAGAGAGCGTACCAATTATGTGGGCTTTTTCAGAGCCTGGGAGCAGCGCGAGCTGTTATTTTCTTGAGTGAACAAGGAGGAAGTGGAGAGGTATGAGAGGTGATAGACAGCTTTGCAAGGAAACTGCAGTTAACCCAGAGTTAAATTGAACTCCTTGGGAATGTCAGGAGCTTTGTGCGTTACGGCATGGGAGGACAAGCACCCTCCCAGCTTGCCGTGTATTGGCCTCATGGAGGGACCTTGTCCAGCACTGCCAAAATCCTTCCCATGGGGAGATGCAAGAAAATTCCTGCATTGGTCTCCTTGCTCAAACCTGGGACAAAAAAGAGTGGAATGATGAGAAAGGACAAGAGATTCCAGCTCTCGCTAGGGTCTCATATTAGCATTATGGGCCTTGGATGTGTGCATGGACTCAAGTTACACCAGGGGAGATTTAGATTGGATATTATAAAAAAATTCCTTCCCTGCAAGGGCTGTCAGGCACTGGAAGGGGCTGCCCAGGGAAGGGGTCGAGTCCCTGCCCCTGGGGGGATTTAACAGCCGGGCGGACGAGGTGCTGAGGGCCAGGGTTTGGGGGGTGGGATGGCAGGGGTAGGGGAATGGTTGGGCTTGGGGAGCTTAAAGGGCTTTGTCAACCTAAACAATTCTGATTCTTTTTCTCAGTTTCTCTTCTCGGCCATCTTTAAGGGTGATTCATCCTCTGCAAATTCCTGGCAATTTCTCTCTGTGACCAGCAGCTCTGTCTTGCGTTGTTGACTCATAACTGCTGGAAGCTTCTTCAGCTGAATTCAGAGTAAGGAAAATCTATGCGTTGGCTTTGATCTTGCATGAAGGTGGAGTGGTGTTTTTTTTTTTGTAGAGGGTAAGGGGCAACCCAAGAGAGAGGAGGGACAAAAGATGTAGTGAGGAAGAAGTAATGATGAAGGAGAAGGAGGTAAAAACCCAAGAAAGGGAAGATGTACATGGATGTTGAGCATCGGGGGGGAAAAACATTCAGCTGATCCAAAGCCAAACAAATGAACAGTGTGATGAATGATGAAGTATGCGCTGCAGTTGATTTCTTATTGCGGCAGTGATATCAGTAATAAAATCAATACCAGTAGTTAGCTAGGCCTAATAACTACATGGATTGGGTTAGATTGATATTACTTTTCCTAATAACCCGCTATCATTGCTGTTGCATGGTAGGTAGGAACAGATATCATGTCTTTAATTAAACAGGGGCTCCAGCGGTTTTATTCTCCCATAGCCATAAGTGGAAATGGCTAGTCCCTACCGCAGAAATTAAATCTGTCCTGGAGGCTCTTTTTAAGTGAAAATACTGTTAAACAGCAGCTGCCCGACAGCCTGGCACTGTGGGCAACGTGTGACAACCAGGTGAAAGGTGTGGGAAACAAAATGAATTCAGTGTGTGGAAAATCAAGGCAATCGAAACCAGGCTTTGGACCCCTCAAAAGCCCCCAAAATAGACCTGGCAGGAATTTTTGAGGTTCTGACAGCAGGTTTTTGAGGCTATGTTTCGTGCTGGAGCACAACCGAAGCCCTTCAGGTGTTTGTCAAGGAGGGCTGTGTTGAAATGTCTGCCTGGGGATGAGATGGGTCAGGCTGGGGGTCACCACCCCCCCACAACTCGAGGTGATCACCGTGCCCGGTGTTTCACCTCCCCGGCAAACTCCTGGCCTCAATCAATGTGCTTCCACGAAAAACGCCAGCTTAGAGAAAACAGCATATTTAAAAGCGAAAGGCACGCCGGGTTTTATTGAATTTGTTCCCAAATGGTTCTGCATTCAGTCACCCAGAAACTGCCTCCCTGCAGGCAACAATATCTTTTACTAACGAGTGTTTGCTGTGTGAAATAGCCAGCCTAGTACTTCAGAAGGTCTTTGCTCCACCTCTGCACCTGCCCTGTGTTGGGGTTCCTTCTGGCTTTTCTTGTCTTTTTGAGCTTCTTCCTGTTAATGAAACCATCTGCAAAGCGGGGAGGGAGGGGGAAAAAAAAAAACCAAACATGAAGTGACATGAGTTCACTTCAGGTCTGAAATGAGGTGAGAAAGGTGGTGTGTTCATCTCTGATCCTGGCCCCAAGGGCTGGAGAAAGACACTTTGGGTTGTTCTCATGATCTCCAGCAGGTCATGGCACAGCTTTTCTGCTGGGTTGCAGCCCGGGTACTGCCTCACCTGCTGTGCTCCAAGGGTGCTTTTGGCTTCCTCGCAGGCTGGGGGTCTGTTGGCCACGCCAAAGCAACGTGCAGGGTGCTTTGGCTTGCTCAGACCTGAGGCTCTGCTCCCACCAGCTTTGTTCTGCTGCCTCCATGGTGCGGTCGGGGAGTTGTGGAGGAGTGGGCTGTCCCGCACCGGGGCGTTGCAGCCCACCTAGCTGCCTGGTCTTCTGCTGTTTACCTCCTTGGGTTTGGTTTTATTTTTTATCTTTATTTTTTTTTAAAGCAACTGAAGTCCATCGTGAGGGTGAAGTTTGCTCTCCTGTCTCTCCTATCCTTGCACTCCCTGGCTTGTGGCCACCATCTCTGGTGTGGCACCCAGGGGGCTGCTGCACATCCCAGCTGCACTGGGGTAGGGATTGAACTCCAACCTTGGGGCAACTTTGCCAAAGTGAGATTAAAAACCTGGGTAATCGGCCTGGTCAGTGAGATGTCTGGCTTGTATCAGGAATAGTGTGGCCAGCAGGAGTAGGGAAGTGATCGTGCCCCTGTACTTGGTGCTGGTGAGGCCGCATCTCAAATGCTGGGGTCAGTTTTGGGCCCCTCACTACAAGAAAGACATTGCGTTGCTGGAACATGTCTAAAGAAGGGCACCGGAGCTGGGGAGGGGTCTGGAGCCCCAGGCTGCTGGGGAGCGGCTGGGGGGGTTCAGCCTGGAGCAGAGGAGGCTGAGGGGAGCCCTCATCGCTCCCTACAACTGCCTGAGAGGAGCAGGGAGCCGGGGGGGTCGGGCTCTGCTCCCAGGGAAGGGGCGATGGGACGAGGGGAAACGGCCTCAAGTTGTGCCAGGGCGGGGGTTGGACATTGGGAACAATTCCTTCCCCAAAGGGCTGTCAGGGGCTGGAAGGGGCTGCCCAGGGAAGGGGTCGAGTCCCCATCCCTGGGGGGATTTAACAGCCGGGCAGAGGCGGTGCTGAGGGCCAGGGTTTGGGGGTGGGATGGCAGGGTTAGGGGAATGGTTGGGCTGGGGGAGCTTAAAGGGCTTTTCCAACCTAAACGATTCCATGATTCTATGTCCACCTTGCCTCTCTGGGGTGACAGCTGTTTGCAGAGGGGACAGCCGCTCCTCTCCCTGTCCCTGCAAACCTGCGCTTTCAGAAAGAACAGGAGCTTTGGGGTTTGTGTGGCTTGCAGGGCTGGAAGAGGATAAAACTCTCCAGCTTCCCAGGAGGGAAGGAGAAAGAGGCTTTGGATTTCTTCCCTGAAATCATGTCACTCTAATTGTTTTCTTCTTCCTTTTTCTGCTGTTTCTTGCTCTCTCTGCCTCCCTTTGAAGTGAGGATTTATCTTTGCTGGCATGCGTACGTGGGGCTATTGCAGGCAGTGCTGTCTGGCAGAACACTCCCAGACCATGGGGGTGCTAAACACGGCTGCCGAGCCACCCTCCCCACCTCCAGGACCCTCCCTTCCCACCCGCACCCTGGGCGCAGCAGCATCTCCTGCCCTGCTCCCGTCAGCCGAGGTGCAAGAGTTTGTTGGCGAAGCTGCTCAGAGGAGCAGAAAGGATGGGGCAAGGGGGAGAAAAAGGTGCCGAAGAGACTGGGAGATAGGGGTTGGCCAACTCAAAGCCGAGGAGGAAGACAGTGTCCACCTTGGGATGCTGAAGGATGGCATAGATGGAACAAGACAGATCGTGAGACCAACTAACACCCACGGCTGGATTTGCCCCTCTGTGGTTTCACAAATATTCCTAAACTTTCCCTGTCCTGCCAAACCTGGGTGTAGATGCTGTCCCGGCACAGCTGGCATCCCAAAAGCTGTGGGGTGTAGGTGAAGGGATGCTCGGAAAGCCTCTGCGTGGGCATCCACCCCTGAACCTGCTCTCACATCTGCACTGGGGGGGCACATCTGCCTTGTGCAAGGAGGCAGGTACCCCCCCAGCCTGCCCCTTCCCTCTGCAGCCATCCCTGCTGCCTTATCCCAGCAGCCCGGTGGCCATTGGCAGTGCATCCAGCCTAAAAATAAAAAGACAGATTGTCCACTTCAGCTGTAATTACTGACTGAAAAGACCCAGTGGGGAAAAGAAGGGGTGGGGGATGTGGAAGGGAGGGTGGCGAAGGAGAAGAAGAAAGGGAGAAAGCAAGAAAGAACTGCATCCTTGAACAGGTTATATCCATCATCCTGGCTGCTGCCCGGGCAAGGTCCCTCTCTGGTTCCCGGGAGGGATAACTGGGTCGTGTGCTGGGGGGGGGGCATTGCCTGAGTGATTAGCTGGAGCTGTGGCTTCCTTGGGGTGCAGAGGGAGGGGTTCCACCCACAGTTATCCATCCACCCTGAATTATTTGTACCCCTCTGGTTCCTGCTGATCCCTAGCAAGCAGGGCTGCCTGGGGTTACTTACCCTTGCCCCGGCGCCAAGCCCAGGCTCTTTTTCATAGAATCATAGAAAGTTTTGGGTTGGAAGGGACACCTAGAAGTCACCCAGCCCAACCCCCCTGCGGGAGCAGGGACACCTTTAACCAGATCAGGTTGCTCAGAGCCCCATCCAACCTGGTCCTGAATGTTCCCAGGGATGGGGCCTCCACACCCTCTCTGGGCAACCTGTTCCAGTGTTTTACTATCCTCATTGTAAAGAATTTCCTCCTTATATCTAGTCTAAACCTACCCTGGTTTACTTTAAAACCATTACCCCTTGTTCTGACACAGCTGGCCCTACTAAAAAGATTTTCCCCATCTTTTCAGGCTGCACCGAGCTCTGGGCCGTGCTTGGTTGGTCTTTGGTCAGCACCAGCCTGCGCCTGCATGCGGAGCTGCTGGCGAGCATGCATGGAGTGGGGAATTTCCTCTTGTCAGGAACCAGGACTAAAATACACAGATCCACAGAAAATATTGTTTGGGGTTCCTTTGCCACATTCCCTACCCCATGTGTATCCAATTTGCTCTTCTCTCTATTTCTCTGGAGTCTTTAAATCTCATCCAGCTAGGTCCTATTTGCAGAGCTGTGTTTTGGCTTCTATTTATTTCTTTGTTTTTAAGTGTATCTCTGCCTCACTGATTGGAGAAGATGATGCTCTCTGACCAGCCCAAAGAGGAGGGAATTGCAACGCCGGTGCTGCCAACCCCGTGCCTTCCTCTTGCCCTAGCCCCTGGTGAGCGATGATGGATGTTGGAGGTGGCGGGTGATGAATTAGCTGGGGAAGCAGAGAGATGACATTCCCAGAGTCACTGATGCTTCTCGGCACTGGAGCAAGGTGTGGGAGGCATGGCTGGATCCTGGGGGAGTGGTGGCACAGGTCCCCCAAGGGCTCAGCAAGGAGAAGGCAGTGATGATCGGTGGTAGGGAAGTCTTGGGGTTGCAGCATTGGGGCTCCAGTGCCTGCTGCAAGGTGGGTGCGATGCTGCCGTGGGGCTTCATGAGCCAGAAATGCACCCTGGGGATGGTCACCTTGCCATCCTCCAGCTTCCCACCCCTTCAAGCTTCCTCCAGCACCCAGCAAAGCTTGGGAGACGTGCACGAGTCATTCCTTGGGAGACTGACGAAGCACTACAGCTGGCCAGGGACAGCATGACAGATGGAGAGGCACACGCATACCCCAAGCCCATAGCTCAGGCTACGCCTGTGCTTGCTGCCGCTTTTTAAAATGCCAGCAATGTCCTGTCATTATCAGCTAATGCCCTCTAATGGGTCCATTAAACAGCTCTGTCTTTGCCTTGGCTTCTAATTCCCCCTCCCCTACTCATAGTCAGGCAGCATTACCTGCTTCGGAAGATACGATTACACTACTTAATTCTTTCTAAATGACAGCGCTGAGCCAGCAGCAGAGATGTTCACCCTTACTTGGCCAAGCAAGACCCCTGGATGCTGGACCAAGGGCAGTGGTGCCAGGGAAGACCCAGCTCTCACACCCAGCTTTCCCCTTCACCGCTCTGGCAGCGGCGTGGGTGTCCCCAAGGGCACCTGCCTGTAATTATAGCAGATTTATAGCAAATAGTTCCTCCAGCCCTGTCTCCATCCCCGCAGAGCAAAGGGCTCTTTGCCTTATCTCTGCCTAAAGCAAGTCTTACCAGCCTGCTGTGGGCCACAAGGCTTGCTGCCCCTTCAGCCACGCCAGCCTGGATCTTTGCTCGCTGCCGGGGCAAAATATTCCACAATCCCCCGGAGGATGTCCAGATGCCCATCGCCATCCCCTGCATGCTTCTCCATGTCTCTTAAAACACTAGATGAACAGGGACTGGAGTGACTCAAAATTGGCTGCTTTTTGCTCGGTACTCAGTTGGCTTTCTCTGGAGTTGGGAGAAATTTTTAATAGCGCTGACTATTGATAATATGTCACTGGGAATTTGCTTAGTGCTTCACGGCACGAGCACTAAAAATACAAAGTCCTGCTCCCCAGAGTGCTCGGAAACATCAAGAGAAAGCAAACTTGGAGAAGTGCTAAGGTTATGGAGAGATGCTGAGGTCCCAGGAGCACAGCCAACCGAGAAGGCTGCCGGGGATGGGCACGAGCAAGGCTTCCAGGGGACCAAGAAGAGAAAAGGGGGCCCCTGCAAGGCTTCTAGGGGACCAAGAATAGAAAAGGGAGAGAAACATGGGTCTGTTGGAAGCTCGGTGTCAGCACTGAAGAAGCATCGTGATTTCAGGATCTGCCACCACCACATGACCTTGAGTCAAGTAATTTGCTTTTCTCCACTCCCCTTTCCCTGAAGATGGAGAAAATGGAGCTCCAGGGGATCTTTGAGGTCCACGGGTAGAAACCATGGCCATACTAACTTTGGCTATTCAGAGGAAGGGCTAGAGGAAGATGTAGACAAGAGGAGCCACAGACCCCAGAGAGACAGCAAAACGTGTGCACCGTTCCGTGTCCGAGAGCAGAAGGTTATTTGTAGCAGAAGGTAATGACAGAAATAGCCTTTAAGACAATATGGCCCTTCCTGCAAACTTACTGCGTGTTGTACTCTCAGTTTTATGTGTCACTTTTATTCCTAATGACGTCTGATAGGGCAGGCAGGCCTTCATCTTCTCCTTTTTGTGCTGGGCTGTACACTTCTTGAGGTTTGTATTTTTTTTTTTTTCCCTCCTCCTTTCTGTGTTGCTCTGTTATAATGTCATGCTGAGCTGCTAAACCCAGCTGCAGTTTTGACAGATGATGTACTAGTTCCCTCTGCTTTGGATTTGACATTTTCATGAGCACTAAACACACACACGCTTACAAATTTTAAAAGCTAAAAGAACCCACCACACACACACACACACACACACACCGCGCTCTCCCAGGTTTTTTTTTTTTTCAATTTGGCTTCATTTTGGAGTTGATGAAAGATGCCAGATTAATGGCCCTTGAAACCAAAACCCTCTATTTAGCCGCCGAACAAGCTGGGCGAGGGAAGCCACCGTGCGTGCTGCTCCTGCCGCAAGCCTCCCCCCCCGTCCCAGCAGCGCCGTCCCCGGCACCCTTGCGCCGTGGTTTTCCACCTCGGCTGCGGTGACGATGCTGCTCAGAAGGTGTCATCCATGCCATTAACCTCTCTCCCATCGCTTGGCGGCTCTGGATTTAGCACGTGGAGCTCTAAATATTTCAGGGCCATGCTGCTAGATGCAACGACTCCTTCCTTCTTTGCAAGGCGGCATTGTGCCACCGGTTTGAGAGAGATGATCCTCCGGAGGATGGGAGGGAGGGCTAACCCCAGAAGGAAGCAATGCTTGAAGTCCTGTCTCCTGGCAGAGAAACGGCAGGGAAAAAGGTGGGATGAAATTTATAACCATCAGCCGGTGCTTATATTCTGGGAGCTTTCACGCTGCAGCAGGAGCAGCCAAGGGGAATTTTTCCTTCCACATTGATGGAAGTGGGATCTGGCTATTTATCTTTGATGAAATGCCAAGAAATGGTGGATTGTGTTTAGAAGTAGCAAAAAGGTCTAACAAATAGCACTTCTTGCTCCAAGACAGGAGGAGAGGTGAGAGTGAGGGGAGCAGATCTGATTACTGTCTGCACGTACCCTTTTTTGTGCTGTGACTGATGTGACTCCGGTATCCACAGTGGATCTCGGGCTGGAGAAGACATTGAGGTCTATTGACATTTCTGCCACCTGAAGAACTGACTAAGCTTGTGTTGGGATATTGCAAAATGGGGAGTACCCTGGCATGGCAGATCGTAGAGGTCCCATTGGCATAGGGTAGCTCTGGATAGTGCAGAGGGAGATGCCGTGGCTCGGTTATTCCACAGAAGAAAGGCAACCCTAATTCTGAGGCTGGTGGGCTCACCTAACCTCGGAAAGCCAGCTGATGAAGAAGATCTTCAGACTCCAATCAAGATAGAGAGGAGCTTCAAGCTGCTATTTCTGGTCAGGAAGCACCATGAAGAGAAAGCAGCCAGGGTTTGCTGTGCCATCAGCTGTCAACTCAAGGACAGTTGAAGGAAGAAGGAGGAGGACCTCAACATGCGTGAAGGAAAACCGCTTGAGTCTGTACTCGGCACCCTTCCAATTTCTGCCTAACAAAGTGCTGATCCTATTGCTGGTGGAGCCGAAGTGGCATGAGAATTTAAGAGGTTGGTGTAGACAGCTGGGAAGGTGCCCACATGAAGGCTGGGTCAAACCCTCTGGTGGGCTGCACCCCGTTGCATGGCGTCAGGACTGTGGGTGTCATGGAGGAGGCGGCGTTTTGGTCCTCTGCTGGCATTTTGCAGAGGTTTGGCCTTCAGAAACACAGGCACAATGTGGAAGCTTTCCTCTTTTTTTAATTAAAACCCAAACAGGTGAAAAAAAATCATTCATCCAGGGAAAGTGAATGCTTTCTTGCAACACCCTGATTTTAAATGCTAGGGGAAGAGGATTTTCCTTGGCTGTGTCCCATTACCAACCCATAGCAGTTACACTTCATCAACTGTACTTTGAGTTTAGGCTGGTGAGCTCCTCGGGCCAGGACTGCCTCTCGTACACAAACCAGGGGTGTAAATAAATAAACAGCCTTGCAGAGAGAAGTGGTCACCGGTTTCGTGTCGGTGCAGCTTCGGGCACTTGTGGAATGGAAAAGGCGTTGTGCTGAGGGTCGGCTCTCCACCAGCTGGCGTGCAGACGTTGACCTCCCTGCTGCCACCTCAAGGAAAGGACAGGTACGTTGTTCATGCATTAATATTTTATGCTGAAATTTGGAAGTGCTGTGTAAATCCTAAATGCCGTGATTGGTTTTTTGGTTGTTATGCTAGAGCCAGAGGAGCAAGCGGGAGCAGCACACCCTGCCCGTTTGCAGGCATCGCAGCATCTCATGGAGAGGATGGTTTTGCTGTGCTGGCCACCCACTTTTGCTTGCACGGGCAACACCAACCCATGGCATTTGCATTGCATTGCAGTGGGTGAGGAGGGAGGCCGGGCATGAGAAAGGCAGACACAGGCAATCAGGTAATGTTTCCCTTCGTAAGTCATAGAATGATAGAATGTTTTGGGTTGGAAGGGACCCCTAGAGGTCACCCAGCCCAACCCCCCTACAGGGAGCAGGGACACCTTGAACCACATCAGGTTGCTCACAGCCCCCTCCAACCTGGCCTGGAATGTTCCCAGGGATGAGGCCTCCACCCCCTCTCTGGGCAACCCCTGCCAGGGTTTCACCACCCTCACTGGAAAGAATTGCTTCCTTAGATCCAGTCTAAACCTACCCTGCTTCAGTTTAAAGCCATCCCCCCTTGTCCTGTCACAGCTGGCCCTACTAAAAAGATTGTCCCCATCTTTCCTATGGGCCCCCTTTAAGGCTTCCCCTGCCTGAGGCATAAAAGGGAAAAAAACCCCGAGGATTTAACCTTGCTTGCCCCAAGCATGGCCTTCACCTCCCCCTCTTGGACCCTCAGCAGCTGGACATCACCTCCATGTCCCTTTCCCCACTCAGGCCCGGGGACAGGGGCCGATGGTGCTTGGACATCAGCCCTGGGGGAAGCGATGGGCATGGAGGAGCAGGAACAAAAGTCCTCAAATAGGGCAAAGCTGGGCTGCTGCTTAAGACCGCAGTCCTGCCAGATTTGGTCTGGAGGAAGACGGTGAAACAAAAGGGGCAAATTTTTGCCAGCATCATGTGCTTGCTTTTCTCAGGGCTCTCTTCATCTCAACCCTACGTGCTCTGCCGGAAAGAGCTGGCGGGCGACTGGCACACGCCATCCCGCTCCGCAGGAGGAGCACATCTTTATTAATTTGAGAACTGAATGGATGGGCAAACTCCACTGCTGGGGGAGCGCCCACCCTAACATCCCCACTGAGATTTCCCAGGCAGCAGCTTGCACTGAAATTCTCCTTTTTATTTCAAATCCAGGGCAGAGCATGGCTGGGCACCAGCGGGAGAGGTGGCTGAGCAGGAGCCCATCCTGGTAGGAGGCAGTGGGCAGAGATGCAGCCATTCATTTCCCACCCAGGCACCTTGCCTGTCGGATACCGCAACATTTTGCACGGGGAAATTATCAGGGGACAAACCCAGCTCCTCATCCGCACCCGTGGGACCGCTCCTCCGGGCACCCCCAGCAGCGCAAGTGATGCTGGGGAGAGCATCAGAGGTACCAGCCCTGCACCAAGCAAAGGGCAAGGGTAGGTAACAGCTCCCCAAATGGTGCCGCTTTTTTTTTTTTTTTTTTTAAATGTTGGTGATCTGGGGGAAATGCATTTGTTTGGGAGATTTGAACAGAAGTGGCAACAGATGCACTGCGTAATAAAAAAGCAAAAGCCACTGTTGTGCTTTCAGGAAAGGAAGAGAGAGGGGAAAAACTGCAGGCATCCGAGATAAACACATGCAGAATTATGGAAAGGCAGCATTTAATAGTTCACCAATCACGTTCTCATTTCCAAGGTACGTTACCCCTGGAGCTGGATTAAATATAGAATCTTTTTTTTTTTTTTAAAAAAAAAAAAAAAAGCACAAACCCAAGCACTTCCCACTACTAAAGTTCTTGTTCAGCATCGCTGGGCAGCCCCTTCCCCACGGCTGGGCCCAGTCACCTCGCCACTTGCAGGGGCTGTGCTGCGTCCCCCCCCCCCCAAGAGAAATTGGGCAGTGGTTGGGTTTTGGGGGTTTTTTGTGGAGCCTCTCCATGAGGGCTGTGTTTTACCCTTCACATCTGCACATTTTCACTAGCACAACCCCAAACCTAGTGAACCCCACTAGCACAACCCCAAACTTCTTTCCTACTGGGAAGAGGCAGCAGGTAAAGGGGAATGGGCAGTTATGGGAGCTTCTTACACCAGCTTCCCCTCCAAGGGTTGTAACAGGGCAAAATCGAGGTCCATTCAGACCACCATCTTCCCTTCTTTGGTTGCTATAGGTATATTTTCAGGCAAGCTGATATGGCTGGTCCTAACCTCCTCATCTTCACACCCCTGTATTGTCCCTCATGATATCCTTCATAGAATCACAGAATCGTTTGGGTTGGAAAAGCCCTTTAAGCTCCCCCAGCCCAACCGTTCCCCTACCCCTGCCATCCCACCCCCAAACCCTGGCCCTCAGCACCGCCTCTGCCCGGCTGTTAAATCCCCCCAGGGATGGGGACTCGACCCCTTCCCTGGGCAGCCCCTTCCAGCCCCTGACAGCCCTTTGGGGAAGGAATTGTTCCCAATGTCCAACCTCACCCTGCCCTGGCACAACTTGAGGCCTTTCCCCTCGTCCCATCGCCCCTTCCCTGGGAGCAGAGCCCGACCCCCCCGGCTCCCTGCTCCTCTCAGGCAGTTGTAGGGAGCGATGAGGGCTCCCCTCAGCCTCCTCTGCTCCAGGCTGAACACCCCCAGCTCCCCCAGCTGCTCCCCAGCAGCCTGGGGCTCCAGACCCCTCCCCAGCTCCGCTGCCCTTCTATGGACACGCTCCGGCCCCTCCATGTCCTTCTGGGGGTGAGGGGCCCAACCCTGACCCCAGCATTCGAGGGGCGGCCTCCCCAGTGCTCAGCACAAGGGCATGGTCCCTGCCCTGCTCCTGCTGGCCACACCACTCCTGATACAAGCCAGGATGCTGTTGGCCCTCTTGGCCACCTGGGCACCCTGCTGGCTCATATTCAGCTGCCTGTTGACCAACACCCCCAGGTCCCTCTCTGCCAAGCAGCTTTCCAGCCACTCTTCCCCATGCCTGTAGCATTGCATGGGGTTGTTGTGACCCCAGTGTGGGATCCTGTGCTTGGCCTTGTTGAACCTCATACAGTTGGCCCTGGCCCATGGATGCAGCCTGGCCAGGTCCCTTCAGCCCTGGAAGTTATTCCCCCGGGCACGAGGCAGATGTGCCGGGTCCCTTGGCTGCTGCTGGCCAAATTGGTATTGATGTGCTAAGGCTGCTACGGCTCAGCCGGACCCCGGGTCTCTTTCTCCCCTGGCTATCAGTACCTGCCTGGTGGCTCTCCTCTTATAGCTCCATTGTGCGACCCTCTTGTTCTGCATTAATATCCCACCTGGTACAATGGGACCTGTGAACAGGCCTTTGAGGCACTGAATTAATACCACAAATAAAATAAAATAAAAAAAAGAAGAAGAACCGTCCCTAAATGGAATAGCTCTTTCAAGGAGGTATTACCTTTAATCATTCTTAAATTCATGGAAGGTGACTTGGAATTACCTACAAAGGGCTCTCTATAAAGCCAGATTGTATTGCATTTAATACCTATGCTTTTAGCCCTCTCTTTCATTATTTTCTTGTACTTAGACAGATTTTCCTTTAGAGGACTTTGTTGTTTTTTGGTTTGGTTTTGTTTTTTTTTTTCTTTCCAAGTGTCTGTGCTGGCTCAAAAGTGACTCGGTACTTGATCAATACCGCTGGTGGCTGTTGGTACGGCCGCTGATGGGAAGCCAGCAGAGAATTATTCAGGTGAAAACCTCAGAGAAAAATCAGTTGGGAGAAGGTCGGTTGGTTTGCTTGGTTGAAGTCTTCATTGTTTTCAGAAATGGGGAGGGTGGAGGAACAAGAGAGACAGCTGGAAAATGGATTTTGGAGAATGCCAGAAGTATTTAAATACTCAGTGGAAAGAGGTGGGAGTTTATAGCAGCAAAACACATTGCCATTAAAATAAAAAAAAAAAGCACATTTCCAAGGCCATTGCACTTTGCAATGGGGAAAAGTCCCTAAGGAGGTCAGAGAGGTCTTTCTGGTCCAGCTGGAGAGCTCAGCTGTACCTGCCACGAAGGCTGTCCTGGCCTCCAACTGCATTCCTCTGGGGAATCCTGGAGCCCACTGTGATTTCTCTGTCTACAAACCCCATGGGTTTTCTGCCCTGCCTGCCCTCCAGCCCCCTGCCAGCCTACACGGGCGTCCGCCTCCCAAGATGTCAAAGGCACAGGGCAAAGGACTTGAAGTTTGCAGATGGGCAGGGAGAGGGTGGAAAAAATTCAAAAATTCCTTAAAAGGTCAAATTCCCTTGTAGCCTTTTACCTTGGTGTGTGCTGCTGTCCCCTGCGCAAAGCCTCAGCCTGGGGTGAGCAGGATTCCCCCTGCCTTTCCCCTCTTGTCCTTGGGAACGAAGTTTATTCCTGATGCTTTATTTATTTGTTTGTTTGTTTGTTTATTATTAATTATTTATTCCAGGGTGTTAAACACTCCCCCCCCCCCCCCAAGCATAGAATCATAGAATGGTTTGGGTTGGAAGGGACCCCTAGAGGTCATCTAGTCCAACCCCCATCATCTTCTGACGCCAAGTGATGCAGGGAGTGGTCCCACTGCCTACAATGGGGACCAGTCCCATGGGACCCCGAAAAAGTGTTGCTTTCCTCCTGGGATGGAACCTGGCCACCCCCTGCGGCAGAGCCCCCGCTGCTCTGCCCAAGGGATGCTCCGCTGTCAGAATCCTCCCCCGGGGAGTTTCCACTCCAGCCGAGCATCCTGACCTTGCAGCACTGAAGGTACCCGAGAAAAGGCCTGTGTCGCTTCTTGCGTCTGGTTTTTGGGCAGCAGAAGGGAGGAGCAGCAGCTCCTTAGTGCCCAGCAGACCCCTCTGCTTGGGAAACCCAGCCCTGCCGGCAATGCGTCCTCCGTGAGTGTCGCGTCCTCGCTCCTCCAGCCCCCTGCCATGGATGCTGTGCTAGGCACCGCGCGTGCCGTCCGTCTTCCCAACCATGGAATCATAGAATCACTTTGGTTGGAAAAGACCTTTAAGATCACCAAGTCCAACCTTTAACCTAACCCTGCCATCCCACCACTAAACCCTGTCCCTCAGCACCTCATCTATCCTTCTTTTAAATACCTCCAGGGATGGGGACTCCACCACCTCCCTGGTCAGCCCATTCCAGAGCCTGACAGCCCTTTCTGTGAAGAAGTTTTACCTAACGTCTAGCCTAAACCTGCCCTGGTGCAACTTCAAACCATTCCCCCTCGTCCTATTGCATCTTTCAGGAAGGGGCAGATTAACAAATTGGTCTGGAAAGGGGTTTCTTCATTAAAGGGAAACTGCTCAGGTGGGACAACAGCAACCTGTATCCCTCACCAGTCTCTGGGCACTTACAGGTGATGCTTGCGCTCAGGCAAAAAGGTGTGGGGCCACATTTTAGGGAGCCCCTCATTAAAGCATTTGCAGCACGTCGCTGCATTGGCCGGTGGAAATGTGACTGTCACCCTGAGGCTAAACCCAGCGTGGAGAAACCTGACAGCCGGGGTGAAACCAGCCACAAGTGACTCCTCCCGTCCTCCTCGGGAGGGAAGATAAATGTCAGAAGTCATCAGCCGTCACGGCTTATGCAAGGCACATTTTTTCTCTCTCCCTGGTGCCGAGCTGAAACCATGCTGGATGGAGGGGAGGGCGAGGGGTGAAGGGGAGCCGTGGATCCTGCTCAGGTTCTCGCCTCCCTTGGGCGGGTCTGTCAGCACCTATAGCAAAATGCCTGTGCAAAACTGAGGGCAACAAGGCGTGCGACCAGCCGAGCGCTGAGGAGCAGCCAAAGCAGCTAGGGATGGGTGCAGGGATGGGCAGGCATCTGTGCGAGGGCACAACCCCTCAGCACCCACCACCTTTGCTGAGCAAATGCTCTTTCAGCAAGCTGCCGCTGAACGCAGGCGGCGGTGGACCGCAGTGGTCCTCCAGCCCTTCCCAGGAGCTGCCTGCTCGCTTTGGGCATGGCCACCTGAGCTGAGCAAGCCCACCCTCCTCAAATTCCCTTCTTTGGATGAATTTGCACCTTAACTGCCCATCGGGTGGGCACCCATCCTCCTAGCACCCAGCAACCCCCAGCTCCTTCTGTTCTCCTCCAAGTTGTGTAGCTCCGTGCATGGGCATGAGCTCAGGGTAGATGTCTTCAGTGGTGAAAGGCCCATTTTTTTTTTTTTCCCTTTTGCTGGCTTCAAGAAGCTCACATACCCTGGCAGAGACTCCTTATTCTGAGCACGGAGGCACCAGCTTTGCTTTCGACAAAGCAAAAGTCATCCCGGCAGCTCCTGAGCAAGGTGGCCATAAGAAAGCAGCGGACTGGAAAGGGTTAGAGTAAGGGGAGGAGATGCGCCAGGAAGCCCAGCTTCCAGGTAGTTTAAGCTTAATGGTGAGTAACAATTCCTGTAAAACCAGTTAATTTCCCATCGCTGTCATTTCACACCGCAAAGGCCAAGAAAATATTTTCAGCGCAGCAGGCAGCGCTGGGCTGCATGGGCGGGCGGGAGCAGGCAGGGATGGGGATATCCATCCCAAGAGGCAGGTCCATTTTCTGTTGGCCAAATTCTGATTTGAATGATTCCCCCCCACACCCCCCCCACACCCCGCCCCTGGTTTGGGTTGGGGCATGAAATTATGGGTCTCCTCTTCCTTGAAACCTGTTGTTGCTGCTCGGTCTCACTTGTGAGGGCAGGAGGAGGCGATTCTCATTGTCAGCCCACGGCAGATGCTTTCCTTGAGGATACCTGGAGCCAAATACGACTTCTGCGTAGTCAACAGTCTGTCGTGGAGCCTTACCCATGATCTTGTCCAGTCTCTCCCGAGCAACCTCTTGGCATCTGTAGCATTCCGTCGAAAGTGGTCTCGTGCTCCAATACCCCCCATTGTGTGAAGAATCACTTACCCTCTTCCCACAGCATCCCCAAGCCATGGGCTCTGCCAAAACACCTCCCTCCCAGTCAAGAACCCCCACGGTGTTTCTGCTCTCAGTTGACCCCAGGGAGAAAAGGCCAAATCTTGTTGAATCCAGGGTGACTTTGGGTCATGCAGGTAAAACTCCGCCGCCGAACTTTGCTGGGTGATGAGTAAAGCCCGGCACATAATCCCACGCAACCAACTAAGTGAATCGAGCGTCTCCTGCCTCTCGCAAGCCGCCTGTGAGCAGGCTGCGACCCACCATGTCCTCGGGTAAACCAGGTATTGGAAATCATTTACCACTTCAAAATCTGTTTTTGGGCTTACGGCGTTCCATAAGCCAGCTGCGCGGGTTGGCAGGGGCTGCTCACAGAGAGCACATGGTGTTTTCTTCCCCTTCTTAAACGTGCCAGAAGTCAGCGGGGTGGGATACGTCCTGGAGAGAGATGGTGGACACGCAGGGTTACTAAATTTCGGAGCATTTCAGACCCTTGCCCCCACGCCCACCCTGACAGATTATGCCTTGTGTAACACATCGCCCCAAGGGAAAACAGACCCTGGCAGAGAACATCCTTCAGATTTAATCATGCTGTATCGAGTTCACGCATAAATAATCACCTGTGAACTTCCCGCTTCAATCTGCCCCGCTGACCGGCCCCTGGCGAGGCCCGGGAAATTCTCCTTAGTTAGGTGTTTTCTGTAAGATGAGCTGGAGGAGAGGTGCCAAGGAAGAGGAACGATTTTTTTTTTAACGCGAACACATCAGGCAGCGTTTGCAACATTTGCCCAGAGGATATTCATTCCTGGTATCGCTATTTTTGTGGTGGCTCTTTGCAATGATTAATTTAAAGTGCCAGCATCAGGAATCATGGGAACATATGAGAAACCCAGTTTTTCCTTTTAAAATAGAAGTAAGTTTCCTTCCTGACGTTCCAGAAGAAACCTGGAAAAAGGTCATCCTTAAAGATATGTAAAACACCCCTCTGCTTCTTGCCTAATCTCATACTTTTACATTCTGTTTCTTAATTCGGAGAAGAAACCCTCTCGTTTGGAGTGCACCATATGGTTGCGGATCACCAAAATGGAAAAGCCAATATCATCCAACCTTTTGCAGCAGATGCTCCGGTTTCCCAGGGTGCTCAACAGCGGACACACCAGCCACCACCTTAGGTACGTCTGGCGAGAGCTTTCATGATGAAGTTGGGCTTGGGGTTCCCAAAGCAGTAAGAGAGCTGTGCGGACGGGGGACGATGTCTCCATCCGTCACTTCCCAATGCATAAATTGAATTTTCCCCCTTCTCAGTCACTGCTCCGTCCCCGTGTAAGGAGGAGAATTGCTGTCAGGCCTTGCCTGGCATCGCCCACCTGCTTCTTCATCTGACAATGTCACCTCTTAGGGACCGTCACTGTGGCCATGAGCTTGTCTTTTCCTACGCTTCCTAGCTTTTGGTCTCTTGCCATCTGCAGCATAGCGCTGCGAAACGTGTGGCCTTTGGTTGGGTAGACGGAGGAAGGACTCTCCGTGTCCCTCTGTGCTCCTGTGCTCCATCTCTGCCTCAGAAGATGGGACCTCTTGACCAAGGGTCTTTGCTTTCTTGCTTGCTTTCCCCAATCATACATTTTGAAGCAACATCTTAGAATCATAGAATCCTAGAATGTTTTGGGTGGGAAGGGACCCCCAGAGGTCACCCAGCCCAACGCCCCTGCAGGGAGCAGGGACACCTTGAACCACATCAGGTTGCTCACAGCCCCATCCAACCTGGCCTGGAATGTTCCCAGGGATGAGGCCTCCACCCCCTCTCTGGGCAACCCCTGCCAGGGTTTCACCACCCTCACTGGAAAGAATTGCTTCCTTAGATCCAGTCTAAACCCGCCCTGCTTCAGTTTAAAGCCATCCCCCCTTGTCCTGTCCCAGCTGGCCCTACTAAAAAGCTTGTCCCCACCTTTCCTCTGGGCCCCCTTGAAGCCCTGACCGGCCGCACTCAGCTCTGCCCGCAGCCTCCTCTGCTCCAGGCTGAACACCCCCAACTCTCCCAGCCTGGCCACAGAGCAGAGGGGCTCCAGCCCTCGGATCATTTTAGTAGCCCTCCCCTGGCCCCGCTCCAACAGCTCCATGTCCTCCTTGTGCTGAGGGCTCCAGAGCTGGACACAGGGCTCCAGGGGAGGTCTCACCAGAGCAGAGCAGAGGGGCAGAATCCCCTCCCTTGACCTGCTGGCCACGCTTCTCTTATTGCTTGTCCAGGCCAGGAAAAGCCTTTCCTGCAAACGTGCAGCCTGCTTCCCTGCAGCTGTATTTCGGATGTGGTGGCAGACGACCCCAATGCTTCCCATGCCACACGTGTGCCTCCCCATCCCTATCCCAGGTGGCCCTGTAGGCATCTCTCATTTCACTGCTTCCTAAAAGCATGTGCTGTGTCCGCCAGGCTCATGGGGCCGCTGCTCTCAGGCAGGCAGAAGAGAGCCAAGCTTCCTCCGACCCAAGCCTGGCCACAGGCCAGCATGGGGTTAAAGCTGCTCAGGCATTGGAGCAGCTGGGGTTTGATAGGGCAGGTCAGGCATGCCGTGGCACCGAGCATCTGGCTCGGATGCAGAGCCCTTGCTTCACCTACCATGCCGGGTCACCTTCATGCCAGGTCACCTACCATGCCAGGTCACCTTCATGCCGGGGCTTCTCCACTCGAGCATCTTCCCATGGAGGCAGTGGACCAGACCGGGTGATAGCCAGGCAGCGGCAGGGGGGTCGCACCCACCACATTTCGCTTCACCCACCCACTTCGAGTGAGGGATCTCACCCACCAGCCGGAGCTGAGATTCCTGAAGCATTTCTGGCATGTCCTTAACCCCCAACCCAGCCGCTTTCGCAGATGTCGCACACACGTGTGCTCTCCTTCATCCCCAGTCGCCTTCCCCACCTTGGCAAGTCACCGAACAAGTCGTCCCCCCACCTGTCCCAAGGCTCATCCCTCATCTTCTGGTTTTTTTTGGCACGCTTGCCTTTATTATAACCTGTGCATCTCTCCCCTCTCTTCCCACCCCCTTGGGTGAGGCACCCTGGGGTGAATCCCATCCCTTCTAGCAACCCCCTTGCCTTTAGCAAGCAGAGGGCTCACAGTTATTTACCGGGGAAAGGATAAGCTACGGCGTTTATATAAAACATATTAATAATTTCGCTCTTTCCCTCCACATTTACCAAATTGATTTTTGAACTGCTAGCAGTCGTATTGCAATAAATATAGTTGAAATCCATTGCACATAATGGTTTATAAATTGTGAGTCATAATTCAGCAGGAGCCTTGGGTTTGGTTTGCTGGCTTCTGCCGGTGCGTGCGTGCGCGCCTGTGTTTTCCTTTCTCCAGCCCTTAAGCCTGCACTACTCTCCACTGGAGTAATAAATTGGGAATAATAGAAGCTCTGCTAACTAAATTTCACTTGTCAGCTGGAAGATTTCATACTGCGCGTTAAGTTCTTGCAAATAGCGCAAAGTGAAAAAAAAAAAAAAAAAAAGAAAATAAACTACCTGGCCCCTCCTCAGCTCTCCGGTTTCTGTTATCAGCGTCTTCGGATGGTAGGAGAGCTCCTGTTTCCTGCGCCCACCAGCAGCATCGCTCCATCCCCACCGTGAAAGTGGCCCCCTCGTCCCTCCGGGCAGCGTGGGTGCTGTGGGGTGCTAGAGGCTGCTGCATGGGTGCCGTGGGGTGCTGGAGGCTGCTGCTGGTTTGCGATGGAGGCTTCTTGCTGGGGAGGCGCTGGCGGAGATGGAGAGGGGGGATTGGCAGGAGCACTGCCCCAGGGTGCGGGAGCGGTAGCCGCGGGTTATAGATCCCGCTCACAGCACGGGGCCCTTCCTCTGACCCGTGTTCGATCGTTGCCCGAGCCAATTGCTTTCAGCATATCCCCGGATCTGCACGGGGCATCAAGCACGGGAAGGTCCCTGGGGCAGAGGAGACCTGGGCAGGAGCAGCTTTGCCCTGGCTAATCCCCCAAAAGTTTGGCCCTAACGAAAAATCATTTGGGTTGGAAAAGCCCTTTAAGCTCCCCCAGCCCAACCGTTCCCCTACCCCTGCCATCCCACCCCCAAACCCTGGCCCTCAGCACCGCCTCTGCACGGCTGTTAAATCCCCCCAGGGGTGGGGACTCGACCCCTTCCCTGGGCAGCCCCTTCCAGCCCCTGACAGCCCTTTGGGGAAGGAATTGTTCCCCAGGGCCAACCTCACCCTGCCCTGGCACAACTGGAGGCCGGTGCCCCTCGTCCCATCGCCCCTTCCCTGGGAGCAGAGCCCGACCCCCCCGGCTCCCCCCTCCGGGGGGCCCCCCAGGCTGAACCCCCCCAGCTCCCCCAGCCGCTCCCCAGCACCGGGGCTCCGACCCCTCCCCAGCTCCGCTCCCTTTCTGGACACGCTCCGGCCCCTCCATGTCCTTCTGGGGGTGAAGGGCCCAACCCTGGCCCCAGCATTCGAGGGGTGGCCTCCCCAGTGCTCAGCACAGGGGCACGGTCCCTGCCCTGCTCCTGCTGGCCACACCACTCCTGATACAAGCCAGGATGCTGTTGGCCCTCTTGGCTACTTGGGCACACTGCTGGCTCATATTCAGCCGCCTGTCAACCAGTATCCCCAGGTCTTTTTCCACCAGGCAGGTAGAGACACTCAGGAAGATGGAGCATCCACCAGCGGGGCAATGCCCCCCCCCCCGGGGACGGTGCTGACCACTGCCTCCACCCAAAAATCACCTTTGCACAACCACAAAACCCAAAAGCACGGTGGCAAAGACACCCATGCAGGAGGACCAGGTGAGATCCCCCCCACCGCCAGGGGTGTGGAGACTGACCTGGAGGTCAGCGCAGCGGCCAGGTGGGGAAATCCATCTCTGCCACAGATTTATTATCTGTCGGGTGAAATGTAGCGCAGGTCTTACTAAAACGTGGGACCATTAAGCTCTCCAAATGGGCTGGCTCACCTGCTATTTTAACAACACCCGGTGACACCATCTTATTTTATAAGTATTCCTCCTGGACTTATTAACTCTAAGCTGTCTCATCCCATTTTGAGGGTGGTAAATGCCATCGAGATGACCGCTCCGGTCGCACTGAAACTGTTTAATGAGTTTTTATGGGGTGCAGGAAATTTAAGTGCTGGTCCAGGGTTTTGGAGAGGGAAAAAAAAAAAAGGATCGGTGAGGGATGGAAGTATTTACACTGCTTTTCGTTTTCCTGCTCTTTCCTCTGCGTGGCTGTGGGTTTATTGTGGGATGGGCGTGCACGAGCTTGCAGGCTTCATCTGCATCCCAGCAATGATGAGGATGGGAATATTTAACGTGCCATTCCAGCAGCATGAAGTGTCTGCAGTAGCAGCACATCCCTGGACGCAGACCCATTTTTTTGTGCCAAAAAAACCCTTTTCCTGAAAAAATACCATGCGCTCTCCCCCTGGGTGTTGCTGGTGGCCAGCGCGTGCCCTTGGGCGAGGGCCTGGGGAGAGGTGGCGCCAAGAGAAACAGGGGTGAGGTCATGGAAAAGGGAAAACAAACTACGTCTCGCGTCTGGGAATCGGCTGCCAGCGCGGAAGAAGGGCGGAAAAGGGGGCTTTGCAACTTCCCAGCCCTTCGCTGGCAGCGGAGGGCTTGGGGCAGCCCCAGGGATGGGGAGGGGGTGGGATACTCAGCTCTGTGGCCTGAGTCTTTTTGCCCAAATGAGATTATTTTGGAAAAAAAAAAAAAAAAAGAAAAAATTAAAAGCTTTGGAGAAAAACCACGCTGGGTTTGCTCGTCTTGTAATGAGATGCTGGGGAGTTTGGGGGATGCTTGCGGCACCGCTGCTCCGTCACGTGTGGACAGGGGACCAATGGATCTGAGCTGCGCTGGGTGCGGGGTGGTGCTCTGCCCTCGATGCACGCACCCTGCGCCCCCTTTGCTAAGGCAGGGGGGTCAGCAGGGGACCCTCAGCACCCGCTTTCCAGAGCCAGCCCCTCGCCCCTTCCCCAGAGCACGGCTTTCCAGCAGGAGTCAAACGCTGGCACTGGTGGTGGTCAGAGGAGCAAGCCAAGGAGAAGCATGACACATCCCAGAAAAACAGCAAAGAAATGACTGTGAGGAGCTGGGTTTGGAGGCGAGGAATGACAGCGCTTAACTCTCGGTGGGACTTGCTGCTCTTGGGGACGGGGCATGGGATGGAGAGAAGAGCGCGGTGCCCAACAAGAGGCACCAGCAACCCTCCATCCCTGCCTTTCGGTTGCCTGGCTTGCAGCTCAAGGAGCATCCGTGCACCTCCTCTGCCTGCCGAGGCTGCCGGGGCGAGTGGGCAGCGAGCCAAGGCCGGGGGCTTTGGCAGAGCCGAGCACCGGCCCTTGGAGCGCATCAGAGCCCCAACCGCCCCGAGCATCTCCCAGCACCGCCTGCTTTCCCACTGAACTATGCCGTGCTGTGCCAGGGGGATGCGGGGGGTGAGAGTCATCCGGCAGGCCGGGAGCGATAGGGTTACTTACTCTACTGAGGAATCAGCAAGGCGCTAATTTGGGGTTGCTTAACAAAAATTGGGAACAAGGGTCCTCTCCTGACGTGCATTAGGGATAGCCATGCCCATCTGCAGAGGTTTTAGCCACACCTGGGGGGTGTAATCCCATTACTTGCACCCATTGGCTTTAAAGAGGGTTTGTAGATGCTGCTGTTAGTTCTGGGGTCTGGTGGGTGGGAGGTGTGGGCCCCTGAGTGCTCTGGAGCTGCTGGGAGAAGCTGCGTTGCCTGGCCACTGTGAGATGCCCAGGTAGGAGATATGGCAGCTACAGCATGGCCGTGAGAGTTGGATGCCTGTGGCAGAGGGATTTTGATTTTTATTAACAGGCAGCCCTTAATAGTCATTGCTGGGGACTGGATGCTGCTACAAGTAGAGCTGCGTGAGCACCTTCTGGTTTCCACCTTTAGGAAAGAAAAAGGAAGCCTGGGTCCCAGTTCCTGGCAGGTTGTTCTCCAAGCTGCCTGTGCTCTGCCTCCCTCCCCTGTTTTTTTGGGTGGTTTTTTTTTTTTATAATAACAGCAGAGCTTTGTTTGGAAAAACTGGAAAAAGTAGCCAAGAAGAATACACCCAACTGCCCAGGAGAGCTCATTGGTTGTTAAAACATGCTTGCTGCCCTAATTAGAAAAGAAGTTAAATTGGGTTTAAAGTGGAATTAACTGGAGGCTCCCTTGTCCTGTCCACCTAATTGTGCTCTCCTGGCCTTTCTGGACAGTTGTGATGGAAAAACAAAAGCAAGCTGATCCCCCCTTGAAGGCCCTATTGCCCTGGGGATCCCTCCAGAGCCTCCTGGACCTGAGAAAGGCCCCCAGCCAAAAAGTACCTTCAGCTCCAGTATCACCAGTTACGTGGGCTCCCACAGAGCTTGTGTTTTACCCCTGTCTTGTGCTAATTTTTTTGGCACCCAGGGAACAGGCAGAAGTAGATTGCCTGTGTCTAATGGGTGGTTTAAGCTGTTAGGAATGATTTTCTGTTTGCTAAATCTTAGTCGGTACCGTAGATCTCTTCCATTTCTTTGGGTGAGTGGTTAAAAACCTGCATCACTGGGGCTAATTTAATGGTGATAATGCTAATAGGCTTTGCCTCGCCACCGAAAGGAGAAGCCCTTAAATCTGTTCCCTTGGGAGGAAAGTTTGTCATCTGCTTTGTGATCCTTCCCCTCTTGACAAGAGGTTGATCCATTCTTTGGTCTTCTCTGGAAATGTCCTCTCCCTCCGTGCACTTGTCCCTGCTCTCTGCTGCTTGGGGAAATACCTCTGCGTTTTCTTGCACATGGCTGAGGATTTCCAGGAAGCTCAGAGCTCTTAAAAGTGGGTGAAATTAAAGGCTGGTCATGATAAAAAGAAACATTAAGGTATTGACGTGACCCTAGCAGCATCTGCGAGGACGCTTCTCGCAGCACCTCGTCACTCTGCCTGACACCTCTTACGGTGAAATACCTTCCCCATGCTTTCACTTGAAATCTGGCTTTGCAGGTTTGGAGGAGGGAAAATAAGATGTTAGCACCGCGTCAGCAGTTTGCCTGCAAAACCAGAAACGGCTGCTCTAAAATTGGCTGGGGGTGGTGGTGGGGAACACCAGGATGGGTGAGGATCTCCGACAATGTGGTGTTTGCAGGTGGTGGTGGGAGAAGCCCCTTAATCAAAAGGAGAAGAAAACTTTGTCCAATGGGAAGACTTTGCCAAGATGAATGCCGTGTTGGAGTTTGAACCGTGAGTCCCGGCAGGGAAGGCCTCACCTGAACACCGGCTTGCATAGCAGTAGTTATGCCAGGTTTTTATGCCTGGTGGCTGATTTGAATGTATTGATTGGCAGAAGTCAATGTTTGGAGATATTTGCCCATTTTGATGTTTCTAGGCAAGATCCTTTGCAGCCATCTCACGCCATGCAGCCTTGGCCACCACCTCAATGCCAAGGGCAGGACCCTTCTGACCAGACATCCCAGAGAGCTCAGACCCTTGTTAAGCACTGGAGAGATGCTTCACCAGAGCGCTGTGGGCATCTTAGGTCATAGAATCACAGAATCATTTGGGTCGTAAAAGCCCTTTAAGTTCACCAAGCCCAACCATTCCCCTAACCCTGCCATCCCACCACTAAACCCTGGCCCTGAGCACCATGTCTGCCTGGCTTTTAAATCCCCCCAGGGTTAGGGACTCAGTTGCTCCTCCTCTCCCTGCCATCCTCCAACCTCTCTGTTAACCTTTGCATGTAATACCTGCTCACCTCCAGGCATTAGCAAGGTAAGAGCAGCCGCATAGGGCTGGCAAGAGGTCCGTGCACAAAGCCATCGAGGTTGGAGCTGGACCGTGTCATGGGGCACTGTACCCTGAGGCAATGAGTTCCAGCAGTAAATCATTGCCCCCACTCAAAAAAGGGCATCTTTTCCCTTTTAAATTTAACTCAAGCTCCCACCCCTGCATGTTTTCATGCTGTGAGAAAGGGGCAATACCTTCCTGGGGCCTTTCGTTATGTCCCTGCTCTATGGTGGCCTTCTTATTCACCTGCTTTCAGAGACTGCTGGTCCCTGACCCATCAAGCTCTCCTTGTCTCTGCTGGTTTCTATTGCTCGTCCTGGAGCCGCTGTGTTTCTGCTATGTCTTTCCTTGGATTAAGAATGCAGCCATATATTATACATCCTCTGAGGAGTTAGGGGAGTCTGAGTGGGCTCTTTGGAAATCAGATGCTCGGGATGGAGGAGCCGCTGTGCGCTCAAGTTCATCCTGATGTGCTGCTAGACACGTATGGGAATGTTTTGAAGTGACGCATCCACAACCCATTAGAGATCCTCAGCTAGGCCGTGCCCAAAGGAAGGAAGCCACTTCTGGCTTTTCCCTTGGATTGAATTCCTATAGATCCCAGCCTTCTGCCTGACTGTCATGGCTGGCTCTAAGGACACCCTCGATGATAAATGAGCAAATTGCTGGATGGCTGAAAAATGTGCACTCCACGTCCTCTGTAATTTGTACTGCCACACAACTGTTTGTGGAAGTGAAACGCAATCGATGGATCAGACCAGAAGGCTCCAATTTAATCTCTGCAAACACTGAGGAGTCAACATTTCTCTTGTTATCTGTGGGGGTTTTTTTTCCATGCCACCAGAGCGTCATCCCATCACACTCGTACCAAATCCTCAGGTAATTTCATACCTTTGCACTTTTTGTTTCCTTTCTTTAGATGAAACTCCCTCTGTGTCCAGAGGGTCAGCAGATGTACCATCTAAATCCAACTGAAATCCTGCTCTCCTGGTTGAGGGCTCAGAAAAAATGCCCAAGCGGGGTTTATCTGTCAGCTAATTCACCTGGCTGTCCCAGGCACTTTTGCTGAGGAGCATCTTTCTGATGGTTTCTAATCTCCTCTTCCGCTCATGGCTGCATTGTCACACTGCTCTCCTGATTTCAAGACCCAGCTTGTCCCTGTTGCTGCCTGGTTATGGGATGGATTGGGACCGTGAAATTTGCTCTGAAGGGCTTCTGAAGGCATCAAATTTGGCTCAAGCCTGAGACATGGCACGACCCTTGGAGCCTGCGTTGTAGCTCCCAAGGGAACCTCATTGACCAGGCAGCTTGTCTGCCCCTTCCAACCTGTAGAGCTGCAGAAAAGGCCACCACGTAGCAGCTGTGAGATGGCTGAGCCACATGATTTCGTGCGTTACTTGTTTCTGGGTGGCTTAATCTGTTGCAATTAGCTAGCAAGCCTTGTTTTCTCTCTGATCGTTTGTAGTGCTGATTGTTTGCCATGGATCTTTGGGCCTGAGCCAGAGGGAGCAGCGGTCTGGAAACCAGCTGGTACCTGGAGCTGGTCAGAGCACTAGACTGATGCACAGATGGTTTTACGATGACTTATTTTGATTCAGAGCCATGAAGAGGTGAAGATTTGATCTTTACCAGCCTGGAGTATCGCTCCCCTAAAAACCAACGCCCAAAAAACCAACCCCAAGACCAAGCCTCTACTCATTGACTCAAATGTTTGGCTCCTTCAGGTCCAGTTTAGACTGAAAAACTAGTGAATAACTGTTCCATCTGCCTTGAGGAGGCTTCATGCTTGATGGTTGTCCCTGGGAGATGCGGATTTTGGGGTTGCTCCATGGAGTGGCAGGAAGAAGAAGGCATCACCGCTAACTCCTGCTTCAGTCACCTGACTGCTGCCAGTCCAGAAAGGGCTTGCAGGACAAGGAGTGTGAGAACTTGCTTTCAAGATTTGGGAAGCAAAAGAAAGAAAAGAGTTGAAGGCTGCTTTGCAAATCTTTTCTGTGCTGTTTGCAGAGCAGGGGTGGATGAATGTGTTAAAAGAGCAAATTTGTCTCCAGGAGGTAGAGCGTGTCCTCCGTGGAACTGGCAAAGTTGTGGGAATTGGGGTGTCTCGGTTGGTGGAGAAATCTGGGTGCAATGGGCATTGCCTGAAAGTGTTTGGAGGTGGTGCTGTAGGCACCAGCCTTGCTCTGCACACTCTCCAGCTCCTGTTTTTTCCAGGATGCGCACGGTCCCATTCTCCCTTGCTAAATGCATAGCTGACGCCAGTCAGAGTCTCCCAGCAAGCTCTTCCCACTGCTATAGACCTTCCCAGGAGGCCTGATGTATAAGAGACAGGAGTATTGGCCACCTGGGCTCCTCAAAGATTGAAAAATAATGAGTTATACCCAAGATAAACTCAAACCCCTGCATCACCTGAGCACTGCTGCTCAAGCCGTGTCAGGAGGAGATGTGGGCAGATGGGGACAAAACACAGAGTGGCTCCATCAGGCCCCAGCAGATACACATCCATGTCTTTTCACCGATGGGGTTGTCCCTCACCATGTCCCTGTGCCTGGGTTGCAAGGCAGGAGAAGTCCCCTGGGCATAACTGGTGCAGAAGAGAGGCTGGGGAGGGCCAGCAGCTTTTGGGTTTCCCCATCACCCTTGGGATGCACCTAGGTATGGCTATGGGGTGGGGGAAGCCACCCCCCCTTTCCCCATCCCTCCCAGCTATTTGGGGTGCTGGGCTGGGGCTGCTGGGGTTTCCTGCTGTGCATGGCATTGCATGGAGTCAGCCTGGGATCACTGGTGCTGCTGGGTTAGAAAGAAATAATAATTCATGTCTCTGGTCCTGGGTCACACTTGAAATTAATGAATGGCTTTGGAAAAAAATATGGGCAAGTTTCCTCTTCTTAATATAGTTTGGACCCGTTCCTCGCCCGCGGGTGTCCGGGCACAATTAGGTCATGCTTTCAAGCTCCCTTGCAACCTAGAAAATGCAAGATTTTTCTTTTGTAATGAGAACTGAGATGCTCTGCTAATCACAGGACTCCTGAAGCAGGGTCTTTGGGGGTGGGAGGCAGGGGGGAGCAAATGTAGTAAGCAGCCAGCAATAAAATTGTGATCCGGCGTGACTGGCACGTGTAGAGGTCCTTCACTAAGATATAAAAGCCCACGTCGGGATTTGCAGGGCTGGAATGAAGTCATTGCAAAGCTTTCCCTGCCTGATGCCTTCCTGGCTCTGGCTCCTAGCAGGTCTTAATGGGCCAAAATCCTGGGAGGCTGTAAGGGGGCAGCTGAAGCCAAGCCCCGATTGCCAGGCAGCGCGGCGTAAGTGCTTCAGCGCCCGAGCAAGCGCCCGGCTTTTCCTTACAAATGGGTGAGGGGAGCAAGGGAAGCGGTGGTTCCCTGGGACCGCCTTGCAGGTGGGTATTTGGCAGGTACCTGGGCAGAGATGCCGGAGGAGAGGAATATTAAGGGGAGTTTGCAGATTTTTTTTTTTTTCTTCTTTTCTGGGAGACTTTGAGGGATGCATGCATGTGGCTGTAAAAAGGAGAAGCCCCCTCTCCCCCCCCCTCCCCCCCCCAAAAAAAAGCCGCTGTGGCTTGAGCATCTCTCTTGTGGAGCACAGGGGTCCCCTCCTGCAGCCCATTGGGATCCCCAGGCCACCGTGCCCCCTCCAGCTTCACCCATCTCTCTTTTCTCCTGCGTTTAAGATTGTTAAAATAGTAGTTTTGGGGGGCGGGGGGGGGGGATTTGAGTGCTAGGCTGGCTCGCCATCCTGCTGCACCCACAGCGATGGGCTCTGGGGTCCCGGCACCCCGGGGCTGTGTGCACGGATGGCGATGACTGCAAAACAAGCTGGGGGGGGGGAGAAACTGCATGCACGGGAGGGGAAAATAATCAAGCCAAAGGGAAGGAAAAAAACCCCAAGTTGTCCTCTTATAACATAAAAGCCCTCCTCCCCTCGAAAGAAATAAAAGCCAGAGTGAAATGAAGGTAAATGCCAGAGGTTTAAGTACCATGCTGCCGAGTGTGTTTTAAAGGTTACCTTTCAGGGGGTTGAGGAGAGCGCGGGCGCAGCAGAAAGGGAAGGAGTTGGAGCACTTCCCATTGCGAGGACCACTCCAGCTCTTAATGGATTTTTATATCCCTGTCTGCTTTTCGTGACATTATTAAAATTGTTTATTTTTGATTTCTAACCCCCCCCACCCGCCCTTCTTCATCTAGGGGAAGGGGTTGGGGGGGCAGGAGGAAAACTCCATTGCCATGGCCATATCCAGCTACACCGTGCGCATCTGTGTCGCCGCTTTGGAGCGAAAAGGGAAGTTCTGGGGTAGTTTTGAAAGAGGACAGGCTGGAGAGTTGGGTGGAGAGGAGAGGAACCTGATGAAGTCCAACAAGGGCAAGTGTCGAGTGCTGCACCTGGGGAGGTCGAACCCCACGCACCAGTACAGACTGGGGGCTGACCTGCTGGACAGTAACTCTGCTGAGAGGGACCTGGGGGTCCTGGTGGATGACAAGCTGGCCATGAGCCAGCAGGGTGCCCTTGTTGCCAAGAAGGCCAATGGCATCCTGGGGTGCATGAAGAGGAGCGTGGCCAGCAGGTCGAGGGAGGTTCTCCTCCCCCTCTGCTCTGCCCCAATGAGACCCCACCTGGAGCACTGGGTCCAGTTCTGGGCTCCCCAGTTCAAGGAGGATGAGGAACTGCTGGAGAGAGTCCAGAGGAGGGCAACAAGGATGATGAGGGGACTGGAGCATCTCCCCTACGAGGAAAGGCTGAGGGAGCTGGGCTTGTTCAGCCTGAAGAAGAGAAGGCTGAGAGGGGACCTCATCAACATGTACAAATATCTTAAAGGTGGGTGTCACAAGGATGGAGCCAGACTCTTCTCAGTGGTGCCCAGTGCCAGGACAAGGGGCAATGGGCACAAACTGAAGCAGAAGAGGTTTCAGTTGGTTATGAGGAAGAACTTGTTGACTTTGAGGGTGCCCGAGCCCTGGCACAGGCTGCCCAGGGGGCCTGTGGAGTCTCCTTCTCTGGAGATATTCAACCCCAGCCTGGATGCTGTCCTGTGCCTCCTGCTCTGGGTGAGCCTGCTTGGGCAGGGGGGTGGCACTGGAGGAGCTCCCGAGGTCCCTTCCAACCCCTGCCATGCTGCCATTTTGTGTGGAGAGAAAGAAGTCGTGCCTGGGAGCACACGTGCACCGGGACAAAAGCCAAGGGCTTTAATCACAGCTGTGGGAAGGTGAAGTTTTCCAGCATTTCCTTGACCAGGATAAAGAAGCGAGGAGCCTGAAGCCGTGTGAACACCGGTGTGGGATGTGAATGCTGCAGGGCAGAGCCCCCCTGCCCTGCATCCAGCAGCGATTGCCCTGTTTGCAGTCCGCACAGCGTGCCGGGGTTTCCCTTCAGCTCTGGGCACGTCCCCGTACCTTTGGTAGGCTGTGTATGCGCCCCGCAGACCCGTTAGCTTCTTAAAAGTGGGGCCAAAATTGCTCTCGGGTGGCAAGTACCATCCTTCTGCACCCGGTCAGCCGTTCCTGTGCCACGTCAGCCTGCCGGGAAGAGCCCGGGTACTGCGGGTGGCCCCAGCCCTGGACAGCCTGGGGTACCCAAGCAAGGGGGGTGATGGTGCAGGGGCTTGCTGCCCCTCCTTTGCCTTCCCAGCTGGGTGGGCAGCAGGAGGGCAGCCAAACCAATGCCGGCAGACAGTTCTGCAGCAGGAGAACGTCCCAGCTCCCCCCCCAGGACAGCTGAGGATGCTCTCCGCCCGCTGGCCAGGGCTTGGCGTGGCTTTGCCTCCAGAAGGTGGGAAGGCTGGGGAGCAGCGTGGCTCGGTGATACTCGCCAGCCCCCCCAGCGTGGCCCCGAGCTGTCACCGAGCTGCTGTACGATAGCACAGCCCTTCCTCCAGCCTTTCCTCCTCTTGGGAGGGTGAGTTCAGAGACGGCAACAGAGAAAGCAAAGGCTTGGGTGCTCTGCCAGAGGGAAGAAGCCTTCCTCCCACCCCACATCCAGGCAGGTGGAGAAAAGGCATACGCTGAAGGTGTTGGCTGTACTCCTGAATCCTGCTTTCTCCTTCCAGTTCCCCAGCCTTTTGACTGGGATTGCTCTCTTTAATTTTGTTTTCCTCTCAGAAGGCAAACCCAAGCTATGCACCCAGCGATGTTCAGACTCCACGGTGGCCAAATGAGCTCAAAATTACTCAGAACAAGCTGCGTGCCCCAAAAACCCCATCTTCCCCACCTGCCCGGCTGTCGGGGAGACTCCTACTTTAACGCAGTTCCTAAGCCTGACTTTGCTATCGGCCTGGGTAAGCTCTTTCCTCTTTACACCTCAAATGTTTCGTCCTCGTGACACGCTGGCCCAACCAACCAAAAAAAAAAGCACATTTTAGGTTTCTGCATGGGATGAACAAGTCAGGCTGGGGCTAAATTTGGATGGGAACCAGCGTTTCTGCTGGGCACCTCCCTTTTCCCCTGTGCAGCTGAGAGATGCCCAGGGATGCTTGCTGGGAGCAAGGTGGCATCACCTGGTGCTTCAAACACCGGTCCATGCCGGGGCTCACTGAGTGCATGTGTGTGATTTCCTACAATGCTTGGTGGGCATGGGATCATGGGGTGGAAAAGGATCTTGGGGTGCTCAGCCTGCTCTGCCTCTTGGGCAAGGGAGATGACAACCTCCCCTCTGCTGCAAATATCCTCCGCTCCGTGAGCAGGGGCGATGTAAAGACCAGGATGCATCAGCGCCGGCTTGCTTTGGTGTGGTTTGGGCGTGAGCCGATAGCATCCATCAGGACTCAGGCCGCCCTGGTAGGATGATGGGGTGCAAGCCTCCCCACAAGGGCTCAGGAGGTGGCGCAGAGGGAAGACCCCCCCAGCCACGAGGGCAATCTCCACCTCCGCGGGCCTCAGCTCCCTCGCTGGGTGCCCTGACCAGGCTCTTGCCGGGTGTCAGATGGCCTCGCGGAAACAAATTATCGCCTTGGCTGGGGAGGTTGATGTGATTTCATTTATTGCTGCTTTTACCAGCTACACTCGGTGCCCAGCAGGACCCAGGCAGCACGGCTGTGCCGGTGCCAGGGGGTGATAGAGGGGTCCCCCCCTGCGGTGCTGAGCTCAATTTTAGCCGCTCTCACAGCTCCTGCGGAGAGGGATTTGCTGTAATTGCACGCATGGATGGAGGGAAAGGAGGAAACCCCATGGCATGGGCTGCCCTCGTGGGGCGCTCGGGCAGAGCGGGGTCTTCTCCCCCGGAAGATGGGGGCTGCAGGAGCCCCTTCCCACCCAGCCACCGGCCTTGCCTCCATGGAAAGGGCTTCAGCTGCAATCCCAGCTCCCGGCAGGGGTCCCGAAATGGTGAGCAGGATGGTGGATGGTACCGCTGCTTCACCTGCAGCCCCCTGTGGGGATGCATGGCTGGGCTGCATCCGTACCCCCAACAAGTGCCGCGGTAGGGGCACAGAGAGACACCCCTGGCACCCAGAGCTCTGCCCAGCAGGCAGCACAGCAGCCCCTGGCTTTGTCACTGGTCCCCCCCCCTTGCAGGACCTGCCATCCCACTGCCATGCCGAGCTACCCAGAGACATCGCCAGACGCTGTTACTCCAGCAGGTGGGTGGGAAAAGAGTTAGTTTGTTAAAACTTCTCCACTTCCTATCCGAAATCTTGTGTTTTATCAGCAAACGGGTAGCACATCTAATAAAGTTAACCTAATCTGTACTCCAAAGCTGTATTTTTTTTTTTTTTTTCTTAGCTCCAGGGGCTCTGGTCACTGCTGCTTTGCTCTTATTTCTTTTGCTTTTATTTCACCAGAAAGCCCGAAATAAAAAACCACGGTGGAAATGCTTGGAGAAAAGGAGCTGTTGGACAAGCAGTTAGCAGAAATACTTCGGGTGGAGGGAGGGCGCAGAAGCCACGCAGTGACCAGGCAGCGCATCCCCGCCAGCCCCCCCTGCATCCATCCCAGCATGCCGTGAAGAGCTCCGCAGGGATGGGCTGAGGCCGGATCCCGGTAGGCAGGACTGGAAAGGTATTAGCCTTTTTTTTTAATTTTATTTTTTAATTTGTATTGCAAGAGCAGGCTTTAGCATCCATGCTGAAGGAGAGCAGTGGCAGCGCCTACTTCTGCTGCGCCCGGGCTTGCTCATGGCATGGTGGCAAAGGAGAAAGGATGGGCTGAAGGAGACACCTGTGCTATCAGAAAGAGGGGGAAAAAAAGAAATAAAACAAACAAACAAAAAAAACCCCAAAACAACCAGGCTGGGCCCCTCCTGAGCATGCCAGTGTATATATTTAGGTCTTGGTTAGCTTTCCTTGCCACCCAGCAGCCCCAGGCCAGCGCTGCAGGAACGCACAGGCGTACCCGATGCCCACAGTGATCGCTTAATGCGGCCGGCACTCGATGAGGACCTGGGTCTATTGCTTTGGTGGATAATGCCGCTAAAATGGGGGGAGGAAGGGGAAAAAAAGAAAGAAAAAAAAAAAAAAAAAAAGAAAAAAACCCATGAAAGCAAAGGAGAGATGGCAATTTAATTGGATAATTCTCACTGAAGCATCTCCTGGTTAACCAGCCAGAACCCCACCTGCATCTTTACATTATTTTGCATGTTAACAAGGCCTGCGTCCCAGGAAGCGGCTGGTGGGGCATGAGGGGTTATTGGAAGCGGCGCTGCCAGGTTTATTTATCCTCCAGGGTAACTAAAGGACATAACTGGATGTTGGTGCTCCTCCCCAGCAGCCTTAAGGGAGCCAAGTGCCCAGCGGGGCAGCTGCGTTCTTCCCTAGGATGCTCACGGACGGAGCTGGAGCAAAATGCTGCTGTTTAGGAGGCTGGGCAGCTTCAGTGTCGTTGCAAGCAGACGTTATCCACCAGCAGAGAGAGAAATGGTGAGGCTTTAACACATAACCTCCATGGGGGTGAGCAAACAGGAGCCCTGGCTTTGTTTTCCCTTTTTCCCTGCATTCGGCCAATGAGCAATAGCACGAAGCAGGGTAGCAGGAGCAGAACCACAGAACCATTCGGGTTGGAAAAGCCCTTTAAGCTCCCCCAGCCCAACCGTTCCCCTACCCCTGCCATCCCACCCCCAAACCCCGGCCCTCAGCACCGCCTCTGCCCGGCTGTTAAATCCCCCCAGGGGTGGGGACTCGACCCCTTCCCTGGGCAGCCCCTTCCAGCCCCTGACAGCCCTTTGGGGAAGGAATTGTTCCCCATGGCCAACCTCACCCTGCCCTGGCACAACTTGAGGCCGCTGCCCCTCGTCCCATCGCCCCTTCCCTGGGAGCAGAGCCTGACCCCCCCGGCTCCCCCTCCTCTCAGGCGTTGTAGGGAGCGATGAGGGCTCCCCTCAGCCTCCTCTGCTCCAGGCTGAACCCCCCCAGCTCCCCTAGCTGCTCCCCAGCAGCCTGGGGCTCCAGACCCCTCCCCAGCTCCGCTGCCCTCCTCTGGCCACGCTCCAGCCCCTCCAGGTCCTTCTGGGGGTGAAGAATAGAGGAACCAGGACAACTGAAAATCTCTGGGCTCATTTCTTTTGCTCTCCTCAATTACCCAGAACAACCCGAATGGATGGATTTTTTTCTTCCAAGGCCAGGCTGGGCACAGATTTTAAGCCGAATGGGAAAGCCCTGCAAGATACCATCATGGACAAACGCTTAAAAGTATATCACTGGGAGTTTCTGGAGCTCTTCCAGTCCCAGACAACCTGACCTTCAATTTGTTGAACTCCATCCCACGATTTTTAATGGTTGTCAGTGAAAACGCAAGCCCGTTGTTCCTGGAAACACTGAGCTGTCCCCCAAGCCCTGAGAGAAATTAATGTTGCCCTCGTCCCCTCGCCAAGGAGGTTTTGTTCCAAGCACTTTATTTATCTCGGAAGCATCATGCTCTTCTCTGGGAGGTTGCTTTCTGCTCCAACCCTCAGAAACCACGTCCTGGGAGATGTCACTCCGTGGGGAAACAAGACATAAATGCTTTTGTCTGAAAAGCTGCTGAATCAGGCTGAGGAAGGAGACACCAGGAAGGTGGAGGAAGGTCTCACATCTTCCCCTCACCGGCATCAGTAATGGTCCTAGAAAAGAGTGGAGAGCCAGAGGGAAAGCTGCTGCAGGACCCGCTCCTGCCATAGGGCCCTCTGTCTGGGTGGTTTCCACATTGGCTTCTAGGAGGGGAAAAACTTGAATAAGCAGCTGATAATCCCAAATTCTCCAAATTGCTGTCGGTAATAAATTAGCAGCGGCAAGCGGAGGCAGGTGACTCAAACTGACTCATACCAACTCACAGGGAGCATCCTTCTCCCAGAGCGTGGTCACGGCTTGGCTTGACGCAGCCATCGAAATGCCGTCGGGTTTGCCCTGCTCCGAAGGGAGGTGCTTTTCTAGTAATTAAAATCGACGGGCTCTTGCAGCTTGGCTCTGTCCAGGTTTTCCCAGGTAAGAGATGCTGTGGGAGGGTCGGTCGCCGCACGAGCTGCTCCCCAAACTACATGGCTTGTACCAAGAAGGGTCAATTTAAAATCCCCAAGGTCCACAAGCCAGACATGACTCTTAGCCAGGGAGCACAGCCGGTAGCAGACATTGGAGCCTCCTCACCAACACCCATCCACTCCAGAAACACAAACTCCATTCAAAATCGGTCACCTCCAGCCCTGTTACTCACAGAAAGAGACGTCAGGCTCTGGCAGCCTCCAAAGCCTTGAACTTCAGGGCTTCAGATTTAGGTCAACATAAGCATGGTGTTAATTTAGTGTCAGCAGGAAGGGCTCCGGTCTCTCAAGCCCCTTCCCGGTAAACGCACACTGCCCTGGTTTTGGGGTGGGGATGGAGGTCTCTATGCCGACCAGTGAGGCACGGCACTGTCCTTAGTGGCTCGCCCAAAAGACCAGTGTTGGCAATAGTCAACGTGGAGGACGGGCTTGCAGGTGTGGGCACCTCCACGCCATTGGGAAGCCACAGTGTTGGTCAACTGCTCTGGTCTTTTTCCAGATATCTTGATGGTCTCCTTTGCTGCTGGTAGATTTTCACCCACCCTCTTGGTAAAGACAGCGGGAGGCTTTGTGCTAGCTGCCCCTCCTCCTGAGCAGCTCTTGTTCTCACCAGATGAGCCCAAAGTCAAGCAGCCACCGTCCTCCTACCCTTCTCCCCGTCACCCAACATGGAGCTGGGGTTGCAGATGGAGACTTTGAGCGCCGTTTCTGCATGCATGGATGACAACGATGAGACCAGCATTTATGGGGAACTGCTGCTTTTCCCTTGGCTTTGCTATCGCTTCCTTGGTCATGTAGGACATAACGCAAAGCACAGTGGATTGAGCTGCAAGGCTCTGGCTCGCTTCCGTCCATGGCGGTGGAAAACTGCAGCACATTTCCAACCGGCCAGCAGAGCCCAGGAGAACTCAGCACCTCCAGAGCCCCCAAAGACCCATTGCAGAGTATCATCCCGAAGCACTGGATGGCTTCAGCCAGCTGGAAGACCAGGAGACGCACTTTGAGGCTCATCGCAAATAGAAATGCACCGGGATGCCTGGCCGGGGACCCCTGCCTCTCCACCCCGTGCCCTTCCCAGATCCAGCCTGTCTGGCGGATACCCCCTGCTGCACCCCTGGTGCTGGGTGTCGTTGGCAGGTCCGTCACAGGAGGAAGCTGGGCTTTGCCTTGGTGAGCACCGGGTGTCATTCAGCAAAGGATGTTCCCGGCGCTGGGCAGTGACACACATTGTTAGCAAGGCCAGGTTGAATCAAGAAAAACAAGTGAGATGACACTCAGGGATCAGTAATTCCTCCCCCTCACTCATAACTCTGTCAGCCCTTTCAGCTGGATTGTCAAAATACGTTTGTCACAGAACAATTCCTTCTCTCTTTTTTTTTTTTTTTTTATTATTATTTTTTCCCCCTTTTCAGACTCTGGCTGAACTCATCCGTTTGGAACAAAACCCAATATTCATTTCCTCTCTGGGCAGTTGATTTTATTATTGGCTCACCTGTTCCCGCAGTTGAAAAGCTATAAGGCTTGGGTCCTCAAAATTAAATTCTGTTGGATTTGGGGTGGTGGTTTCTTCTTTTTTTTCCTCTTTCCAGCCTCACGTATTCCATGACTGCAGGTTACTGGCAGGGATTTGAAGATGTACTTGGCAAAGGCACTTTCTGTCTGGGATGGGGATGAGCAAAACGGGAAGCCTGCTTCTCTCTCCATCGGCATCTTTCCAAAGGCTCACACTATTCCAGAGCTGGACAAACCTTGCTTGTGCCTTGCACATCTTTTGCTGGGGGTGAAACGGGGGGGCCGCCGCCCCAGCGGCGTGGGGGGCTCAAGCTAGGATGGACTCGAGATGTTGCTTGGTCTTGAGATGCTTCCCAGGCTCCCGGATTCTTGCCACGGCAGGATGAATTTTGCTGCTTCAGGCACCGCGTTCAGGAGGCTGGGCTCAGCTCTGCACCACGCTGCTAGCTTTGCTTATTTAGTTACTGATCTTCTCTGCTGGACAAGTAGAAGAAACGCCTTGGGACCGGGAGGGAAGGGACCCACGTACCCCATTGCATTGCCAAGACTGGCTCTCCCAAGCTGGACCCAAAACGCTCCGAGGGCTGCTTGGAGAGCTGCATTAAGGGTTTAGCAACTCCCAATTAGCCACCACCGGATTAAACTCCTCACCTTTCCATGACCAGGTGATGTTATCTTCGTTCTGCAGCCAGAGGAGCGCGGCCCAAGGGTAGGAACAAACCCCTAATCTCCAGTGACGCCGGCTTTTACCTCCCCAGCAGCAGCCTCTGCCTCACTTCTCTGCATTTTCCATGCCTGCCTTTTCCGTGGGAATCCTGGCTGCAGCATTTGCTCTCCCGGAGTTCCCTGCAAATGCTAAACAAGGAGCTGAAGCCAAAAGCTGACCTCATCATTTCTCAGCAGGAAATAACTTTGCCAACAACCGGTATTTTCACTGACCTCATATCGTGACAGATCCGCGTCCTATCCTCCCTGGAAGTGCCAGCCATGAGGCAGCGCCGGGAGCAGGAGCTAGTGTTTTTACTGGAAGGAATATCTTTAGCCTGGCAAGGCTGGGAAGCTTATTCCTTCAGACCTTGGTCCATTGGAGCAAGCATTGGGCTGCAGTGCCCAAGGAGCAGCCCGCCTGGCCAGGGCTGTGCACCATCCCCATCCATCCCCAGCACCATCGGACGGATCCAGACCTGCCCGCCCACCAGCACGGGTCAAGGCCGACCATGTGTTAGAACACGAAAAGCAATCGCAGCTGAAAATGAGAGGAAGGGGAAGTGTGAAGAGAAGCTCGTGGGTGTCAGACGAGCCCCCCCAGCCCACCCTGAGAGGTCTCCCCATCAGATAACACCCAGTGAGGGGCTGCTCTGGTGCCCACCCTCCCATTACTGCTCTGCCCTGGGAAACGGGTGCCGAAGCTCGGTGGCCTGGGGAAGTTGGATGCTGCTGTGGTGCATGGCGTGGTGCTGAGTTCTGCTTCCCCAAGCTGCCGTGGAAATGCATAAATCCACAGGGCGAGAAGGGCCAGACGCCCGTGCTCCCTCCAGGCTGGAATTCCCCCGGTGATGCTCCCGACAAGCCGGCACGGGAGGCTGGGGAGCAGCACGAGCCCTCATCTGCTGGCCCTGCAGATGGATGGAGTGAGGGAAGGAGCCCACCCCATGCGCCAGGCTGCCCACCCAGTTTTCCCCCTCCCAGTTACCAGCCGCAATAAAGGAGTGGGCAGGACCTGCCTCGTTAGTGGGACTGGGGGGATTTAACAGCCGGGCAGACAAGGTGCTCAGGGACAGGGTTTAGTGGTGGGATGGCAGAGTTAGGGGAACAGTTGGGCTGGGGGAGCTTAAAGGGCTTTTCCATCCCAAATGATTCTGTGACCAGGACTGGGGTGGTCTGGGCTGAGTTTCCAGCCTCCGTGCAAGGCTTCCAGGACCTTGCACCACAGATGGAGTGGTCGGGGGAACCACACCGTGAGCCTGGAGCTGGCTCCCAAAAATGGCTGGTTTGAAACCCAGAAGAGGAGGATAAATCCCATGGGAGCGTGTGCAACAGCTGGATTTGGGAATGATGGGAATGAGGGGGATGGAAGGAGGTCCCGGGGGGCTGCAGAGCGGGCTGGCGGGCTGTGGATGCTTCCCTGCCTGCATCCCTGACCCATCCCACCGTCCTGCCCAGCATCCGCACCATTGGGTAACACCAAGCGGTTGCTGGTCTTCGCTACCAAGCCCCCGTGCACCATTCCCCTGCTCAACGAAGCTCTCCGGGCTCCCAATATCATCCCACCATTTCCCTGGGCAGTCCTGGGCTCCGGCCGGCCCCACCGAGCCCTTGCCCATTCTGTCTGGCAGCCGGCGGCAGGGATGGGGCAGCGGGAGATGCTGGGGACGGGGACCGCGACCACGCAGGTGATTATTTTATTCTTTTGAGGGCAGGAGGAAGCAATTTCCATGTGGCGCTCCCTGGGTATGCCTGGAGGGCGCAGCTGATGAATAGGACGGATCTACTCGCCGCAGGCTGAGCCATGCAAAGCTCAAGAGAGGGATTTTTTTTTTTTTCTCCTGAGCTGCTCCATTAACACAAACAGACAGCAATGCTAGCTGCTGACACCAGGGTTAATTAAATCCATCTCTCCATCAATTCTTATTCAACTCTTATCGATGGTCATTAGATCAGCGACAAAGTGACAAGCAAACAGTAATAGACTCATCTTAACCCCCGCGGTGCTGGAGGAGGGTAAGCGGGCTGGGTGAGCGGGGAGGTGGCTCCTCTGGAGCTCTGCTCAAACTCTGCTTGTGCTGCCTTGGAGCATCCCACCGGTGTTTGAGTGGGTCCTCTTGGCAGGGCAGGGCACCAGCCCTGCTCCCCCGAGGAGCAGAGTCTGTCCCTCCCTGTCCCTTTTCCAACAGCTCCGTCTCTGCTCCCAGGGAACGGGTGATGGGACGAGGGGAAACGGCCTCAAGTTGTGCCAGGGCAGGGTGAGGTTGGACATTGGGAACAATTCCTTCCCCAAAGGGCTGTCAGGCACTGGAAGGGGCTGCCCAGGGAAGGGGTCGAGTCCCCATCCCTGGGGGGATTTAACAGCCAGGCACGAGGTGCTGAGGGCAAGGGTTTGGTGGTGGGATGGCAGGGTTAGAGGAATGGTTGGGCTTGATGATCTTAAAGGGCTTTTCCAACCCAAATGATCCCATGATTCTATGATTCATGACCCGAGGTCCCCGCAGGAGCTGCGCCGTTCCCCAGGGATGCCAGGGGCCGTGGCTGTGGTCCCTGTCCCTGGCGCAGTGACACACGGACTAAAAGCAGAACGGGCTTGCTGCCACGTCCTTCTCACAGCCGCAGAGGTGGCAGGGTGCTCTGGGGCAGCTGCGCCCTAGTGTTGGTCCGTGGGGGCAAAAAAAAATCCCTCTCATCACAAAGCGGCCCCGAGCTGCGCGGCAGAGTCACAGGGGGTGATGCCACCCTCGGAGGAGGGACCCATGGAGCTGCTGTGCACACCTGAGCCACTAATAAACCACAGGAAAACTCCTTGCTGGAATAACTCTGCCTGTGGAAGGACTCGCAGGAATAAGGGAAACGTGCTTTCGGCTCCTGGAGCCTTCCTGCAGCAAGGCAGAGCTGATTTCCCTCCCCTGTGTCCTGGAGGCCCTTCCAGTGCCACTGACACTTTCCCAGTCCGGCTCAGAGGGAAAGCCATGGCTGTGGCTCTCCTCCCTCACCCCCTCTGATTAACAGCTGAAATGGGAAGCGAAGGCTGCCCAAGAGCTGCCGTACATCTTCACGCTTCTGCCACCGTGGCCACCGAGTCAGCGTCCGGCTCCCTTCAAGGTCACGTGCAACCTTCCGGTGACTTCCCGGCGTGGCCCCGCCATTTCGGCTCAGGGAGCAAAGGGACAGGGGCTCACTGGGAGCACTGGGGTGGGGTCTTGGGGGTGGCTCACATGGGACCCACGGTGATGGGTTATGAAATGCCCGCAATAAAAAAATGAATATGCAATTCTGTGCATACCAAAATATCCATATGTATTTACCCCAGTTTTTGCCTGGTCATAGGTGGAACCCTCTGACAACATTGCCCTTGGTGGTCCATGCAGGTCTTTCCAAACCCCTGGGGGTCTTACAGGCAGGTTAGGTAGCCCCTTGGTTAGGAAGTGTGGGAAGGACTACTTGAGGCCACAAGGCAAAGCCACCGGTGTTGCATGACCCTGGTATTTGGGGTTGCACTGGCGGGTGTGCCGTAGCCCCGAGCTCTCCAGCTTTGTGCTTTCTACATTAGCAAGGTTACAAAGTGCCACCCACCAAGCCCCCATCTCCAGGCTGGTAGGACGAAGCTTTAGGTGCTTGTTGGCTCATGGTGGGGGCTTGTTGTGACTTCTTGACCCAGCATGGTGCAGCTAAACGATTAAAAAATACATTTATCACCACTTTTCTCCTTCTTAACAATCTTTCTTCTTCTTGTCTTGCTGGACTCGGGCTGGCTGTGGGGAATGGGGCACGACTTTTTGGAGAAGCTGCTTGAACACCCTCCTTCCAGCCTCTACCCAGAAGGTTTTGACATGAAGACAAGGTTTCTGGCTGCTGGTACGAGGGCCTCGTGATGGCCCATCGGCTCTGCCACAGAAAGTGTTTGTTCTTGCAGGATTGCCTGGGGTTTGTGTTTCTGGAAATAGTTAATAGCTACGGAGCTGGTTCATTGCTCCTTGGTGCATGCTGCTGCATCGCTTCGGTGTTTTTGCGGGGTTCAGAGATCTTGGCGTGTGCTGCAAATAGCTTTCTTTGTGTAGCTCTTTACATTGGCTTTTAACACCTGTGGGAGCTGCAACATGCTCAAGAGACAGTGAAGAAATGCTTTGCAAGTTGGTAAAACCCCTTCCTTGCTAGAGCTGGGCATGGGCACGCGCAAAGCGAAGGGCCAGGGAAAGGAGAAGATAAAGAGCCAGGCTGTCGCAAGGCGGGCGTGTGGCAGACCTCTGTCTCAAAACACGGCCCTGCTGCTGGAGAAGGGGCTTCGGGGTGCTGAGGGATGACCCTGTCCTTGCTCAGCCTTGACCTCTTGCATGGACGGCCCCTCTCCACCTCCTCGTGGTGGGGAGAAGGGCAGAGCAGCAGTGGCAGGCAGCATCTGCCCACCATGGGCTACTGGCACCTGGTCTCCTGGCCATCACCCCGGTCCTTTCTTTGGAGAAGGGAGACTGTGGTCCGTGTGGGGAATGGGGCACTGGTGAATGGAGAAGCAGCGATGGAGCTTTTCCATGGTCTCTCTTGCCGGGATAGATAATACTCTGATATCCCACCCTGTGCACATACCCGAGGCAGTGTTTTACCCCTGCTCTTCCACAGCGGGGGGCATCCCAAATGTCCCGTGTTCTTCAGCTGGAGGAAAGCTGCTCTGGGCTCAGGCGGATCGGCTTAGGCTCAGGGCAGAGCTGCCAGGGAGAGCAATTGCCCTCCTAAGCGCAGCCCTCTCCAGCAACCTTGGTCCAGCAAAGGACGAGAGGGAACGGCCTCAAGTTGTGCCAGGGCAGGTTTGGGCTGGACATTGGGAACAATTTCTTCCCCAAAAGGGCTGTCAGGCACTGGAAGGGGCTGCCCAGGGAAGGGGTTGAGTCCCCACCCCTGGGGGGATTTAACAGCCGGGCAGAGGCGGTGCTTAGGGCCAGGGTTTGGGGGTGGGATGGCAGGGGTAGGGGAACGGTTGGGCTGGGGGAGCTTAAAGGGCTTTTCTAACCCAAATGATTCTGTGATTCTGAAGTGCCTGTGCCCAGCAGGGCCCCTTGGCTTTGCTGGAGGGCGGCGAGGCTGAGCCTGGACACGGCACGGGGGAGGAAAAGGGGTGGCTGGGTGGTGGGCGAGGAGGGGGCCGAAGCACTGGGTGTGCTGGTCTGGGCTGGTCTGGGCACCTGGCCGGGAGCAAAGCCTGGGAGCAGTTCCACTCCAGGTGGGGAGAGCAACTCTGCTCAGCCGTTTAAAACCTCACACGCATCCCTTGCTTCTCAAAAAGGAAAATAATTGCCATATTCATTTGTGGAGGGAAATAATTACTTCATTCGTGACATGAAGTCAATTTTTGTCCTGAACCGGAGGGAGCCCTGTACTGACAGAGGGAATTTCAGAGAGAGCAAAAACAAGCCTGGCATTTGTACGCCGCAATTAAAGGCGAGAAGGAGCCAGCGGTGGGGTTTGGGTTTTTTTTTTCCTCCTCTCCTTCTGTTTTTTTTTTGCACATCAAATCAGATAATGGATAAAATGTTCTGGCTTCTCCAGCTCAGGCTGAGGGGAGAGGAAAGGTCTTTCGTAACTTCGTTAGCCACGCTGAAACGTTGCGGTTCAGAAGATGACTGCAGCAGGGGAGTGCTTGCCCCCCCCCCCCCCAAGTTGCCATGAGGGCCAATGGGCAAATTGGAGAAACCTGTTGGTCGTTTAGCAAGCACGCGGGCAGGCACTTAACACAGGTTAAACAGTTTCTGGGAATTAAAAAGGAAAAGAATAAAAAAAAAAAAAAAAAAAAAAAAAAAGAGGCTAGAATGCCTTTCTGCCTGTGCCAGCGATGGGGTCAAACCTGAAATTGTTCCTTGGAAAGATCAAAGGCCCCAGGCTGGGATTTCTGGGTGAGCAGCACAAATTGCTAACGGAGCCAGGCTTGCTCAGCCGCTGGCGTGGGCAGTGGCCATGGGCTTTCCTCCGGGGGCTCCAAACGGAGGGGAAGCCTTCCCGCGGCAGCCGGGGAGGGTGCAAGCCCCTGCACCCCACTGCGTGCCTTGCTGCCCCTAATGGGGGGTGCTGGGGCCAGGGTGCCCCTCTGCCATGGGACCCGGTGTGCAGCACGGCCACCGCGTGAAAAACGGGGCTCTCGTGAGCCCCAGGGCGGGGGGAACGGGCAGCCAGCATCCTGGGACAGGGGCACCGAGGTTCTCACAGATAAATGATAAGCCACAGCCTTTGGTATGGCTCCTCTGCGATGCGGTGGCTCTGGCTACATGCCGAGCTCCGGGCAGCAAGGAGCCTTCCTGCGCTTGGTCTGGCTTGGCCCCCCGCTGCCCTCCCCAGCCGGGGGCACAGCCGGCTCACCCGGAGCAGAGGGGAAGGTGGTATCGGCATGGGCTAATTGATACTAAATTAGGTGGGAAAAGAGGAAAGCGAAGGCGGGCGGTTCTGTAAACATATCTATTTTTCACAATCTGCGCCACCGTGATTGAAGCTGGTGTCAAGGGTGATATATGATAGAAAAATTGATGAAACATTGATGTCAGGGGATGAATATTTCAGGAGGAGCTGTATACGTTGTACAGTGCTTTTCTGAAATCTTTAACCAGCGTTGGATAACCTTGAGGGGGGTGTTTAGAAGTTTGTGCTGTGGCAAGGGGAGCGGGGAGCCCTGAGGGGGTTTGGGGTGCGCTGCCCCAGGGAGGAGGGGGATACCCTGGTGCAAGGCTCAGCAGATCCCATTGCACGGGATAAGCCTGCACCGCAGGGAAAATCATAGAATCACAGAATGTTTTGGGTGGGAAGGGACCCCTAGAGGTCACCCAGCCCAACCCAACCCCATTGGGACAGGACAAGGGGGGATGGTTTTAAACTGAAGCAGGGTAGGTTTAGACTGGATCTAAGGAAGAAATTCTTTCCAGTGAGGGTGGTGAAACCACTGGAACAAGTTGCCCAGAGAGGGGGTGGAGGCCCCATCCCTGGGACCATTCCAGGCCAGGTTGGCCGGGGCTGTGAGCAACCTGATGTGGTTCAAGGTGTCCCTGCTCCTGCAGGGGGGTTGGGCTGGGTGACCTCTAGGGGTCCCTTCCCACCCAAAACATTCTGATTCTATGATTCTAAGTTGGGGCTCAGGGTCTGGCTGGGGACAGCGAGCCCAAGCGATGAGCAAGAACAACACGGGGAAGCTCCGAGCAGCTCGCAGCCTGGTGAGTGGGAAAAGTCCTGCTGGCTCGTAGCTATTTTGAGGTAAGGCATTAATTGAGGACCAGAGGGAAAACAATAAAGCCATCCCCGAAATAGAAGCTGTCAAAATGTTGTTGCTAGGAGTGAAGCTGAACCTGAATTTTTCTTCCTTTTTTTTTTTTTTTCCCCCCCCTGTTGCAGAGCCTGTCGGCTTCAAAGCAACTGCAAGGGCGGCCCCGAGTTTGGGCTTTTTCTTTGCTCCCACCAAACCCAGTCTCCCCCTGTGCCCGGAGCAGGAGCCGGGGCGGCCGGGCACGCGTTAGGACTGGGCTTTTCGGTGACATTTAGAAGATGCCTCGGGGGCCCTTTGGGTTTGCTGCTCTGAAAATTTCCTTGTTTATTTTGGAAATGAGCAGCGTTCAAGCTTTTTTTTTTTTTTTTATTAATAAAAATTCTAAGAAAAGGGGTTTTTCACAGGGAGGGAGCAGCATCTGGAGGACGGGGCTTTGGCACGGTTTTGTGTCCAGGATGCGGAGGGAGAGGCAAGATTTGCAAGCAGGAGAGTTGTTGGGTTTGGGGTTTTTTTAAGGTGAGGTTTTGATGTTTCACGTACAAACCCAGAGTTATTGTAGTGCTGGGGTGTGCTAGGGAGGCACAGGGAGCCCCTCCTGCACCGTCCTTTTGGGCCATGCCCGTGCCGTGGTTCCTGAGGCCCCATCCAGAAAAGCATTTTCCTGTCACCTGTATTATCTCATAGCACTTCCCATTTGGTTTTTTTTTTTTCCACCCCCATGCAGAAAGCTGCAAATGGAGACCCCGAGGCACCCGCGTAGCACTGGGAAAACTCTTTGTGTATCTTTTTTAAAAGATCTATATTATTTTTGTGGTTGTTTTGCAGTGTTCAAACACCATCTGCTGTTTTGCACGGTGACACTTTCACAGGAGGGGGTCATTTTTAAGTGTAAATTGTACCTTGAAGCACACATTGCCAGCGCCAGAGGATGAAGCAGCTGAAGAACCTCAGCCCTGATCTGGAATGGCCAGCATCCTCATCACATGGGGGCTTCGCTTCTTACCTTCCCACCTGGAAGAGCATCTCCCACCTTCCATCTCCTGCAAACCGAGGGGCGGAGAGCAACCAAGGTCCTGGTCCAAGGTCCAAGCTGGTCAGGTCGGGGGAAAGAAAATAAAACTCTGATCGCTTGGCTGAGTGGCGGCCGGCGTCACGCCGCTGGAGCTGCTTGGGTTTGTAATGATAAACCGGCATAGGGAGGAGCGTGGCTCTTGGGAGCGACGAGGCATCGTTTCAGAGGGATGCACTTGGCAAAAGCTGGGGGAATGGTATGAGCCCCCCACTCCCAGTTAATCCCCTGGGCACTTGGTCTCCATTTCCAGGTGAGCAACAGCAAATACCTGGTGAAGAAAGTTAGTCCTTGATCTGTAGCGCTTAAAAAAATATGATTAAAATTGCTGCAGCTGGGTGGCTGCTCTCCTGTTTCTCATTAGGGAATGTCACCGGGCCCTAACGACCGCAGCAGCTATTTCAACATTCATTTGGTAGCTCATTCCCAGCTCTCGCCTTATTTATTTTAGAAGCTTTAATTTATGTCGGGCCAGGTACGCCAACTGTCGGGGAGTGGCTCCTGCAAACCGCGCCTGAGTGGGAGCTGGGTGCTGGGATTGCCTCCTGCCGCGCTGGGACGATGCTGCCGGAGCTCCTGCCGCTGTCCGTGCTCAGGCAATGCGCCATGGACTGAGGTCTGTGGACCAAGCATCTCCAGCCAAGCACAGGGAAGCAAACGATGTCTGTCTTGTGTTGTTTTTTTATTTTATTTTATTTTATTTTTCCTCCCCCTTTCCTATTTTCCTCTCTTTTTTTCTTGCTGTTCTAGCTTCTTGCTGGCAACAACAGACGTTGTATTTTGACGAGTTAATAAACATCTCCCCCGAGAGCGAAGGAGTTCCGGCATGCTCTGCTTCACCATGGTTCACGTCTGACTAACAGAGTTTGCAGAGCAAGAGGTGGGTTTTTTTTTTTCCCATCCCAGAACTCAGTGGCTCACGTTTCAGGCTTCTCCCCAAAGCTGCTTTGCTTCCCCACGCCTGGGAGGGATGACAGCACCATGCTCCTGGGGTCTAACCCACGGGTGCCTGCAACCTCCCCCCGCCCTTTCTGCCCCCCCCCCCCCCCCCCCCAAGCCCCAATCACCTCTTGGGTCTCATGGGCTTGAGCCATTTAACATCCTTGGATGCTAAGGTATGGCCGAACACCTCGCTCCGTGGTGGCTCCGGGGCCCTCACGCTCCCATTTCTGCGCCGGGAGGAATCCGGGGTTGCTGATGAACACCAGGCACTGCTGCAACGAGCTGCTGGCAGATGCCAGGCCTCTGCATGGGGGCTGCACCTTGTCTTGCTCCTCCCAAGCACCTCCACCTATTGCTCTGTTACTACAGAGTCCCACAACTTGTGGCGTTCATCAGCCTTTTGGACCAAAAACCAAGAGTTCCTTGCAATTTTGGGAGCGGCAGGTGAGGAAGCCCTTGGACACCCGAAGAGCAGGGACAGACGGACATGGCTCCAAACCCTGCTGCTTCGAGGATGCCCCTCGCGGCCATATCAACCCAGAGGTGGCTGCTGCCTTTTGGCAAGGAGAAACGAGACCTTGGATGTGGCACAAGGCAGGCCTGGGAAGACTGCACGCGGTCCGGGGAGCCAAATTGCAGGTTCAAACTTGTAGAACATTATTGCTCGTGAATTATGGATAGTTATTGCACCTCCTGGCCGATAAATTATTGAGCTGACATGCTGGGTGGAGAGCGAGGAGCCTGTGCCGTGTTTATGGCAGGCAGATCTGGCATGTGGTGCCTTTGCGGGGAGCGGGGGGGATGTTTTCCTCCTTTTCCTTCTGAGCAAGAGCATCCCTGCCCGAAGCCGAGGAAGCAGCAGGGCTCTGCCCACCGTAGCTCACTGAGTCAGCCGCGAGGGCGGCCCATGGTGAAAATCCTTGGCAAGGGATCCCGGAGGAGTTTTTTGGGGGGGTTCCTCCCTGTTCCCAGAGGTCTGGGAATGGATAACACCGGTCTGCAAGAGGATGTGAGATGGGTTCCTTAACAAAAATACAGGTACAGGGATGCTCACCCAAAGCAGAGGGAAGGGGCCCTGGCTGCAAACAGCAGCCTCGTCCCCCGCCGTAGCACCAGACACTGCTTTTGCCTGCAGAAGAGGGAAGACTGAGCATTGCCTGCTCGGCTGCACAATATTTGTGTTGGAGATGGAAGATAAAACGAGTGAACCAATTCTGTAAATGCAAGGGCACCTTTCAAATGCCGCTGTGTACCGAGATGCAAGAAACCAGCCGGTTAATATCTTAGCAAGAAGGATTTAGCAGGGCCCGTGGCTGTGCTTCGTCAGCCTGGGCATGCACCTTTCCAACACAAAAGGAGAGGACTCTTCTAGACATTAGGAAAAACTTCTTCACCGAGAGGGTTGTCAGGCTCTGGAATGGGCTGCCCAGGGAGGTGGTCGAGTCCCCATCCCTGGAGGTATTTAAAAGAAGGATAGATGAGGTGCTGAGGGACATGGTTTAGTGGTGGGATGGCAGTGCTAGGTTAACGGTTGGACTCGATGATCTTAAAGGTCTTTTCCAACCAAAGTGATTCTATGATTCCCGGGGAGCTCTGTGATCCGCGCCAGTGCTTGGCGCGGGGGCAGCCTGGTCCCAAATTTTGCCATGGCCCTGGCTAGCCAGCTTGACCCATCTCCCCAGAGCAGCCCGCCCACAAGCTTGGCAGGGACGGGGACGTGGCACCTCACTGAGGAGGTCCTTCATCACCCCCAGCATCTGCTTTGGCGAAGGGGCAGGAGGAGCCGCCCCGTGGTTTCTGAGCCTGGCTCGGTCCAGCTGTGAAGCAGAGCCGTGGGTCGGTCCCGAGATGGGACGGAGAGACAGAGACATTCGTGTTTCGGAGAGACATTTGTGTTTCTCAGTTGCTTTGCTCCCCGGGGCTGCTTGTGCCTCCCCAAGGCAGCTTTGCAATGCCCAAGGCTCGCTGCCACCCTGCACTGGGACGTGGCCGTAAACCCCGCTGTCTTCCCCCCACCCCTCTCCACCTATCCTGTAGCATCATCCTGGGCAATCCCGGGGTCCAATAACCTCCCCCTTGCCCTCTGGAGGATTTGGGGAGTGGTTTATTTAGGTGATGAGACGCTATCAGTTGATCTCCTGGGCTGGGCTGGGCTGGTGTCCCTGGGCAGGGGGTGGGGGGGCTGCCGAGCCTCTCATCCCACACATGCTCCCAGCAGCCCCAGGCTGAGGGACTCCCTGAGGTGGCTGCTCCGTCGTGTTTAACAGACCCTGACAGACCCATGTGCCCCTGGAGTTTGCCTAAATGCTTTCTGGGGCCCATTTAGGCTGTAGGTCTCCATAGCATCCTGTGGCAATGAGTTCCCTAATTTAATCACGGGTGGTGTGGGAGAAGTGCTGTCTTTTGTTTTCTCCTTAAATCTGCTGCCCGATAACTTGATTTGGGCACTCCTAGTTCTTCTGTTGGGAAAAATGGGGAATTATCGTTGCTGCTGCACCTGCTCCACAGCGCTGGTGCTTTTACGCCGGCCCGCTGTGGCTTTTCTTTCGCCTCATTCATACCCCCCAGCGATTCCCCCCGGATTCCGCCTGGCCTGGCATCGTGCAGAGGATGGAGCCGGAGAGGTCTCTGCTTTACTTCATGGCTGTGTTGATCTCCACTTTTTTTTTATAGGTGCAGGTGTGGCGCTCGGGATGCCCTGCAGACTCCAGTCCAGGTGCCAACGGGCTCCCTCCGGAGCAAACCATCGTCTCAATGAAAATCCCCAAAGCATCCTCTGGTGGGTTTGGGTGCTTGCTCCTGCCTGTTGGGTCCACGTGTGGACCTCTCCCCAGCCTCCCAGCCCAGTCCCTCGCAAGGGGAAGGGTTCATAACCTGGCTATGGTTGCCTTGGGGATTACTGATCTCCTAACCAGGCTTTCCTGGCCCCAGGGGAGCGGCTCCCTCCTCCGTCCCCCCCATGGGACAGGGATGCCACAAAGGATGGAGGAGAGAGGCAGCACGAGGGGGGGACGGGGAGACAGGGGGTGTTTGTGTCAGCCTCTCCCCCCGCCGAGCGGGATTTCCATCGCATCTCAAGCTGAAGCTGAGGAGGCTCTGGAGTCGGTAGAAAGTGAAGCGTTTTCCCTAATCAAATCACACGCCAGTGTCACTCGTAAAGCTCCGCAAAGCAGAAAGGACTCGGGAGCCGCTGAACCACAACCACCACCTCCCTCCCCAGCGCCTCCGCGGGGACCCTGCCTCTCCTCTTCTCCATCTCTCACCCACGACCGCAGTTTGGGAGGGAGCCAGGGGGCTCAGAGATCCCACCCTGTGCCCCGTGGCTGGCGCAGGGCCATCACACCAGGTGATGGGCTTGAGCATTTTGGGAGGTGTATATGGTGCTTCGCGGTCTTGGTCTTCATCTTGGGGATGTTTTTTCCTCTCTGGTCATCTCCCCAACGGGGCTGTCTCCCTCCAAGCAAGCGGTGGGTGTGCATCGCCTCTCGCTAGTCCAGTGGGTCTTCTCCATCCTCAGCTTCCCTGAAGATGCTACATCTTGCCGGTGCTGCCTCCAAGCATCCCCGTGGAGCTGCTCACAGGGCGCTATCAGTTTATTAGCCGGGAGGCTGGCTAAGGACGAACCGAGAGGACCGGCTCGCTCCACCCAGGTGCCCACAGGCAACACCCAAGCCAGCAAAACACGCTGGCCCACCGGTCGTGCAGGAAAACCTGCCCTCTCCTGCTCTCGCCCTTTTCCTGCCCTTGCTCTCCCAGTCTTCTGGAGAGAAGCAAATTCCCCGTCCTTTGCAGGCAGCAGCTGGGATGTCTCCGTGGCAGTAAGCAGCATCCTCGCAGCAGGTCCGTCCGCGGCGACTTCTGCAGCCTCCCTTGGTGCACCCAAAGCGCGTGGGCGAGGAAAGTCTCAATAGCAGGGAAAAACAAAACAACAAACCTACCCCCAACACTGCTAAACTCGGTGATTACTTTGTGCTGGGGCCCTTTTGGTAACAAGCAGCTCCCTAGAAAAATCCCCTTTTAAAAAAAGCAGGGGGGTTTCAGCCCAGCTGGATTCCCGGAGGAGGGAAGCGGCGATTTGTGGAGGGAGAGGAGATGTGGCAGGGGCCAGCCGAGCCTCCTGCAGTGACGGAACCCACAGATTCCAGCGGCAGCTGCTTCCCCTCGGCTGGAAACATGCAATTTTCCATGCTGGGCCCCCCTGTTGCTGCAGGGGAGCTGGCAGGGAGCGGGTGCCAGGGTGTCCGGGCGGCAGCATCCCAGGGGAAGCACAACTCCATACAGCCGCTGCCGTTCCTCACTGGGGAAGCCCTTCCTGGCGCCTCCACCCCACGCTACCATAGCTTTGCCGCGTACCCCTCTTCTTCCCCTGCGTGTGTGCCTTCAGATGCTCTCTTCCTGCAAAGGGCTGATGTGGTTGGAGGGGCGGTTTGGCCTGATAGCATCATTATGGATAACGCTATGCAAGTTGCCTCGAAGACCTACGAGCCCCCAAAGGGATCAGCACCTCCGGCTGCCCCTGCGTTTCCTACGAGCCCCCAAAGGGATCAGCACCTCCAGCTGCCCCTGCGCTTTGCTGCCTGGGGTCCCTCCAGCCTCTTTCAAAAAAAAAACAATGTTAAAAAAATCATCCCTTTCCCCCCCCAATAGAAAATTCTTTATGCCGTAAAGATGTCTTGGCATCTCAGGGCAGCCTGAGCCCAACAGTTGAGATGTTTAGTGAGGAGCATGGTCACCGCCTGAAAGAAAAAGGTGTTTTTAGAGGACTTTTCAGCCCACCTGAGGTCCACTCTGCCTCTCAGGTTTGGGTGGGGAAAGGTACCCACCCCTCCCACGACGATGCCACCGCAGCCGAAGGGCGCCGCGACCTTGAAGCCTGAACAAGCCGGGCTTTGTCTCTCACCTCCCGATTATGCGTTGGGAGTTTCCTCTGTTTATTATTCATCTGATTGCGATCTTTTTTAACACTTTAATGCACACATACTCGTGCCACAGACCCAAATGCCCAAGGCGCACCGGGGAGGTCCCTGCTCGGAGGCCGTGGGTATCACTGGTGGCATGTGGACTACTGGCCCCTGGGCCTTGCCAGTCCTCCTGCAGCCGGGCGGCTGAGTCTTGTGCAACTCGTCACACCTCCCGGTAGGCTGCTGGGAGCCGGTCCCGCTGTGCTGGGGACTTGATTGACCCGTGCATGCCAGGCCATTAGAGGAAAATGAGGGGTAATATGTAAACACCTGGGAGGAAAAAACCAACCCTTTGCCTTAATGATAGTTTGTCATGTCATATTTTGCTAAAATTGCGAAATAGCGGCAGGCGAACCATTCATTTGCATTGCTTTAATTCATATTTTGAATACCAGACAATGACTTAAACGCCACCCGATTTAACCCACGCGTTCTCCCTCATTTCTACAATAAAAAAAAAACCCCAACAACCTGACAAAAGGCCCGCTCGGCTTCCGAAAGCAGGCGCTCTCAACACCCGCCGGCTCCTCCACCCGTTAATACCGGTACCCACACTGGTACCAAGCCGCTCTTCGGAGCCCCTCCAAGTGCTTTACATGCCGGCCCGAGCGTTATCGGTGTGATTTAATAACCGAATAAATGCTCGCCCAGGCGCGGAGCCCTCTCTTGTATGAGCGGTCGCAAGTGCCCGGGCTTCAGAGCTGTGCACGGGGCTGGGGCCAAGCGCCGATGCGCCCTTGCGCTACGCTGCCACGAACTGCACGGGAGCCCAACCTCTGGCCTGATCCTCCCGGGAAACAGCCTTTTTTGCCGGTTTATTTTCCCAGACCTCTCACCCCCAGCCCCTCTCCAATGCCAGCACTGCCGGGCCTGCGCCAAGCGCATCCCTCCCCCTCGCTGCCCGGCCAGGCTCTGCTTTTACAGCTTCACCCCGTCAAAAGCAACTGAAATGAGATTTATATTATTTTTTTTTTTTTGCTCTTAAGCCTTTTCTGGCACGTCCCAGTGCTCTGTGAATACAGGCTGAAGTGCAGCCGAGTGTGGGATGCTGGAGGTAGCACCACAAGGCAATGGTATTGCCGGTGACGTGCAGGTGGCCCAAGCAGCACGGCATGAGTAAACCCTGTTTTGGGGTCTGGCTGGCGTACCTGCAGGACTGACCAAGGGGGGAAGGCAGGCTGGGAGGAGAGGGAATCATAAAATCTTAGAATTCCAGGTTGGAAGGGACCTCAGGGATCATCTGGCCCAACCTTTCTAGGCAAGGACCCAGCCTAGACAAGATGGCCCAGCACCCTGTCCAGCTGCACCTTAAAAGTGCCCAATGTGGCGGAGTCAAGCTCTCCCCTGGGGAGATTATTCCAATGGGTGACTGTTCTCATCAGGAAAAATTTCCTTCTCATGTTCAGAGTCTTCTCAGGATCAACTTGTACCCATTACCCCTCGTCTTTTCCATCTGACTCCTTGGGAAAAGGGAGTCTCCATCTTCTTTGTAGCCACCCTTTAAATATTGGAACATGGCGATGAGACCCCCTCTGAGCCTCCTTTGCTCCAGGCTGACAAACCCAGCTCTCTCAGCCCATCCCCATATGTCCAAGAGAGGCTTCCCAGGCCGTGGATCACCTTGGTGGCCCTGCTCTGGACCCCCTCCAGCCTGTCCACACCTATTTTGTACAGCAGGGACCAGACCTGCACACAGGATTCCAGGTGGGGCCTGAGCAGCGCTGAGCAAAGTGGGATGATGATGACTTTATCTCTGCTGGTGATGCCCTTGGTGATGCCCCCCAGCACCCTGTTGGCCTTCTTGGCCGCAGCAGCACCCTGCACACTCCTATGGAGCTTGTTGTCCACCAGGACCCCCAGGTCCCTTCCACAGAGCTGCTCTCCAGCCATGTGGATCCCAGCCTGTGCTGCACTCCTGGATTGTGTTTTCCCAGGTGCAAGCCCTGACACTTGTCCGCATTGAACTTCCTAAGGTTCTTGCTAGCCCACTCTTCCGGCTTATCCAGCTCTTCCTGCAGGGCAGCTCTCCCTTCCGGAGCATCTACTTCCCCACTCAATTTGGTGTCATCTGCAAACTTCATTGGGCCGCACGTCATGCCATCATCCAGATCACCAGGGTGCTCTGCAAAGGTGGGAGAAGGCAACCGGGCAGCGGGGAGGGCTCACAGCAGCTCCGCAAGGTTTCCAAAGGTGGGTTTTCACTTGCGGGTGATGCCCCAAAAAGCCCACCCCAAGCTCAAAGGCCACCCCTGGCACTCCCATGTCCCCAGGAAGAATCCTGCCGTCTCCCTGTGACACCCCCGCTCCACAGCAGAAGCCGACCCTCAGCTTCTCCATCCTGGCCGCATGCCCCCCTGCCCTGCCGAAGGCGACCACCCAGCTGGGGCCAAGGGGCAAACCCACGGCTGGAGCCCAGGGAGAGCCGGTGCCAAACCCACGGCCCCGGTTCCACCGGGCTGGCGGCGAGGCGCGGGCTGTAATTACCGCCTGCCTGCCAGGGCTGCTTCGCCCCCACTAACCTACCCGGGAGAGGCTGAGCAGCTGCCAGCAATTAAGACTAGTTAGTAGTTCCCATGCTATTTTAACCATTGGTAGGCAGCCATGGTGGCCCCTTCTCCCTCGGTGGAAGGTGAGCGGCTCTTGCTGCCACCCCCCAGCGCTTTGCAGCGCCCTCCTTGTGTGGGTGCCGCTGCACGGGAAGGCAGCGCTGCTCTGCGTTAATGCAACTTTGCTGAATTTGGGGTGGCCTCCTCTTCTGGGCACTGCTGAGCCCTTTTGCGCCCCTCCCCAGGGTGGGGTTTAAACTCAGCCTAAGGAGAAACTTAGCATGTGGAAAGCTGCAGCCCCGCCGCTTGAAGTTTGCGGAGCTGTAGGTTCGCTTCCAATTCTGTGCAAGAAGGGAGGTGGACGGTGCTCAGCCACATGGCTTAGTTTTAGGGGGTCTTGCAAGGAGCAGGGAATGATTCTATATTGAGGGGCACTTGCAGGATACCTCCCCCAATGCGTGATTTTTTATCATAGAATCCTAGAATGTTTTGGGTTGGAAGGGACCCCTAGAGGTCACCCAGCCCAACCCCCGTGCAGTGAGCAGGGACACTGCTAACCACATCAGGTTGCTCAGAGCCCCGTCCAACCTGAAATATTTTTTGGTTTTTTTTTGGCCGGGTGCCTGGGTTTTTTCTGCTCCTGGGGGTACGTTTTGCAGCCTGGGTTTCCATCCCGGTTCTTGAGCGGGGGGAGGATGGGCACAGCGGCTCTCGGGGGCCGGTGCCCCGCTGGGACGCGGGAAGGGGGGCCGGGGGGGGGGGGTGTGTGTGCCGGAGCCAAGCGCGTTTCGGGGCTCCCCCTTGTGCCCGCATACCCCCACTGCAGGGCAGGCTCCGCCGGCCGCTGTTTAACCTAGATTTTCCATGGAAAAATCGCAGCGCCCCTCTGCTTTGGCTTCGTACCCCCCGCCCCGTACGGGATGGGGGCAGGAGGTGATAATGATATGGGGGGGGGGGGGGGCCGCGGCCGGGCGCAGCTCATCGCCGGCGCGGGGCGGTGCCACCCCCGCTCCGCCCCGGGCCGCGCCCCGCTCCGCCCCCCCCGGCGCCGGGCAGCCCGGCAGTGCGGGCAGGCGGGCGGGCAGGCAGCTCCGCGCCGCTCCGCTCCGGCCCCGGCCCCGCCGCCATGCCGCCCCGCCGCCCCGCCGCCTTCCTCCTCCTCCTCCTCCTCCTGCTCCGCCGGGCGCTGGCCGCCGCAGGTAGGGGGCGCCGGCGGGGGGGGCAGAAGTTTTTTGGGGCTCGGTGGGGGCGGTGGGCAGCATCCCCGGCTGCCTCCCCCCCCCCCCCCCAAAAACAACAGTTCACTACGGTTTACCCCCTTTTTAAGGGCAGCTAGTGGGGGGGCTTTCCAAGCTTGGGGGGTTGCTTTATTTTTGGGGGTTGCTTTATTTTTGGGGGGTTATTTTGTTAAATTTAATATAAAGGTTTGGGGGATGCTCCGGGGGATGCTCCGGGGGATGCGGGCTGGCAGCGCCGCTCTGCGCTCGCTCTGCCGTGCCGCTTGCCTCTATTTTATAGATGTGTGTATATATTTTTATATATATATATTTATTTTTTTTTCCTTGGGAAAAGCAAAACAAGCCCAGCCCTGTTTGTAGCATCGCCGAGTTGTGATTCCCCAGTGGGTCAAAAATAAGCAATTATTCAGCTTGGGAATTATTTAGTTAGTTATTTCATCTGCCTTTTTTTTTTTTTTTTTTTTTTTTTTTTTAAATAAACCGAGCCATCGATGGCCGGGCGGCCAAGTGGTCTTTTCCTCCAGCTCTTCAAAGTTTCCTGCGCACAGCCCAATCTTGTGATCAAGATGCGCTTCGGTCCAGCCCTTCCGTGGGTGATCCCTGCCCCAGACAAAAACACAGGCGCCTCTCTCCTGCTGCCCTCTCTCCTTAGGGCTCCTGGGATCAGATTCAGCTTTTCCACTGTATTTCCCCCCCACCCCGTACACACGCAACTCGTGAGCATCCTCTCCGCATCTCGGGATGCTCTCCTCTGTCTTCCTCCCGTGGTGGCAAAGCAAAGGTGCCCGTGTTCAGCCTCCAGGTAACGAAAAGATGTCCTCGAGCGTAGAGCTCCGAAGCAGAGCCCTATAAAGTTTGATGGCTTTTAGAGGCTGGAGGAGACCGTAAGCGGAACCGCCGGCGCTCCGGTGGCAGGCAAGGTCGTTGTCCCAGTGGGAATTCCGGAGGAGAGCTCATGGCTCGCTTCCCCACAGCTTCCAGCAAGGGTTTGAGGACGGGTCGCCAAGCTGCGGGCAGCCAGCTCGGTCTTGTTAGGAGTTAAAAGCGTCTCCTGACAAGCTGATTTTCTAGGAAAATGAACCAAGCCTTCTTTTCTGAAGCGTAATTAAGCTGACAAGGAATTTCGGGGAGGGAGTTTGATTAGATTAATATTTTTTTCCGCCTCCGCCACACAAAGATCCAGTGTGTTTCGGCAAATGGAAAACAGCAACGGCACTATTGACTTGTTCAGTGGCCTGGACGTTGCTGCAGCAGCATCCTCCCCCAGCCAGAAGAAACTCCCTTGGCTGGGAAGGGAGAGCTCGGAGCGCTGGCACCCGCTGTCCCGGGAGCAGCACGGTGCGTGCTGGAGGGTCCCATGCCCTGGGAGCAAGGGGCCCGGGGGCTTGGCATGGCGTGGGATGCTGTGGATGGCAGGGGGTTGGGAAGGCTGGGCTTAGCCAGGCTCCTGCGGGATGGTTTAGCAGCCCGGAGCTACCGGAGACACTGGGCAGGGGGGGGATGTTGACTGGGTTGGTGATGGGGACCCCCATGCCCAGCTCCGTCCTTTGCCGCGCTCTTTATTTTTTCCACGCACCAAGTTCATGCAGGGTTTGAAATAAAACTGGGTGGGCGGGAAGGAGGGAATGAAGAAGAAAAAAAACAAGTTAAACCCGACCAAGCTGGATCTGTTTGAGGCTGGGGAGCTTTCTAAAGGCACAGGGTTAATCTGGCGTATGTAAACGTGTGTAAAGTTTTGGGCTGTAGAGCTGTAATTAGTGCTTCTCCAGGAGCGGTGCGGGGGGGGGGGTTGTGTGTGATGATGCAGAGGAGGGAGCAGAGATGGGTGCTTAGCCCCGGCAGTGATCCGCTCCCTTCCCCACCTTTGCCTGGTTTTAAGGTGGGTTTTAAGGAGTCACCCAGACTACAATTTTTTTTGCAACTTGGATTTTTGAGCTCGCTTGGAGGGCCTTTCCCCTAGGGGGGGGCCGGCTGCAGGGGGGTTGCAGAAGGGCTGCCGAAACCCAGCGGGTGATGCTGGAGGGGCGCTTGGCTGAGCAAGGGGGTTTGCAGGCAAGCGTGACGCTGCCGTCCTGGCCGAGGGCTGTCCTTCCATCCCTCTGCTGTACCACCAGCAGGGAAACACCTGGGGAGGGAGGGAGAGGGACATGGGCGCTGCTGTCCCCCACCGGCATGGGTGGCAGGAGGGTGCCTGCCTGCGGCTGTCCTCGCCAGCCGGGGAAGAGCTGCTCCGAGACCTGTTGCTCCTGCCCTTGCCAGAGGTGGAGGCTTTGCTCGCCTGGGGACAGCGGTGGAAGGGTCTGCTCTGGCTTTTTGGCTCCTTCAGCTTCTTGGTTAGGGAGCCCCCTCTCTCTCTTAGACGCGGGTGCTCTCTGTGCGCAATAGTGGTGGAATGAAATAACGAAACAACAAAAAAAAGGAGAGAAATGGAAAAAAATACTACTTTAAAGAAGGTGGAATCTCTTGGAAGTGGTAGTTGGGGGATCGGGGAGAAATCCAGGTTGCATTTTCTCTGTTTAGCAATCAGAAGTGCACCGCTGCCAACCCAGTAAGCAGCTTGGGGAGTCCAGTTGTCAGTCATGTCCTTTATGTCCTGTCCTGTGTAAGGTCCTTTGGGTGCGGTGCACGCTGGCTCCCTTTCCGTCCCTGTCCTAGCCACGCAGGAATTTAAAAAAAAAAAAAAAAAAAAAAAAATAAAAATCTGTATTTTGGGTCAGTTAAGCAAGCCAAGATGATGCAAGGAGCTTGGTTTTGCTTCCATTTCTAGCAGCGGCAGCGCTATTGAGTCCTCAGCCCCGTGGCTTTCTCCCTCCCAGCGCATTGGGGGCCAGTGGGATCAACCTGCCAGCCCCATAGGTTATCGGTGGAGTCTGTGAGCTGGGCTTTGCTCGGGAAAAGCCAGGCTGGCAGGCCGGCGCGGGAGGTGAGGACGGAAGGGGCTGTATGGAGTCTGCGAGGAGTTCATTACAGCAGATGTTGGTGCCATAAAGCCACAGGTTCCTGCTGTTTCCTATTCACTTATATCCTCCCGGCTTTAGCGATGCTAATGCCAGTGAAAACATTTGCCGGAGCGAGGGCGGAGGGGGGGGCGGGAATAAATCACCAGCCCATTCCCTCTGCCCCCCTCCCGCCATCCCACCCCAGTGCCTCGCCGTGGGAAGTGGGGAGATTAATAGGGGTGCAGGGGATGCCTGAGCCGCTGGCTGGCTGCCCTCGGCCCCGCCGTGGCGTTTTTAAGGCCCGCTGCCTCCGATTTTTTTCTTTTTTTTTTGGTTTTCCTTCATACGCGCAGCTGTAATTTGCCGTAATCAGTTGTATTGTGCAAGCCACCCCTGCTCCTGAGTCAGAGCGCGGTGGCACAGCCCTGGCCCCTTGGATGCTGGGGTTGGGGTGGGGGGGGGGGGTCTGCGTCTGGTGGCATGGAGATAAAAAATCCTGTATGACCTGCAGCGGGGTTGCACTAGGGCTGGGAAATGCAGAGCTTTGGGCTGGGAGAGGCAGAAAGCCCTGTTGAGCTCCTCTCTGCCCTCCAAGGGACCTCTCTTGGTGGGAGCCTGGAGGCCCCCAGCTGAAGGCAGCACCCTCCCTAAAACCCGCTGGCCCCGCAGCCCTGCAGGCTTGGCTTTCCGTGCCGAGGCAGTTTTGGAGTGGGGGTTTCCTTTTAGCTTCACGCCGGGGGTCCCCAGCGCAGAGGGCAATGTTATTCTTGAGCAGTCCCAGCTGGGTTCTGGTTTTAAATCCCTTTTGGGGAGCAAAGCGCTAAAAGCAGGGGCTGCGTGCGTGGGGGAGGCTGGGGAGCCAGGAGGCAAGCAAAGCATCCCGGGCTGCGCTGAGCAGTAGTATTATTATTTTTGAAGCCTCCTGGTTTTTCGGAGGCCTGACTCACGGAGCAGGAATGCGCTGGGCTGGCAGCCCCGGACCTGCTCCTTGGTGGAGGGGAAGAGCTGCCGTCTCCTCCTCCCGGGCCCATTCCCCATCCCCTCTCCTCCCAAACCGCGGGGTTGGTAGCAGCCACATGTTTGCTGAGCTTGGATTTTTAGGGGATTTTTTTTTTTCTCTTCTCCTCCTTTCCCTTTGCTATTTGCTTTTTCACTACTTTTTTTTTTTTTTTTTTTTTTTGATGGGGCTGGGGCAGCTCGGCGGGTCGTAGCAAGGCACCCCTGGGTTGTGCCGACTGGTTGGAAGCGAGGGAAAGGCAGAGCGAGCCCTGAGATCAAACACGGAGCCAGGCTGGGAAAGGCTGGCGAAGCCACACTCGAAAACGAGGGAAGGGAAGGGAAGCAGGAATTATTCAGCACGGGGCTTGCTCCAGCCTGTCCTGCACGCTGCCTTTCATCTGCTCCGCGTCCCTCCCCGGCACGGCCCCGCTCGGGTCTCCTCTGCTCCCCACTGCCTTTGGTGGCTTCTCCCAGACCTGCTGGCTCAGCTCAGTTTTTGGGGAGAGGGGGCCTGTTCCCCGTTGCTGCGAGCTCCCCTGGACCCCCAGGGGTGTGTGGTATCTGGGTTAGGTTTGTAGTGCAATGCCTAGGGTGCTGGTCCTCATCCCCAAATGGGTGGTGCAGGTGCTGCTACCTGGTGTAACTTGGGGGGTGTTGAAGCTCCAAGCCTGGCCCCCAAACTCTTGGTGGTTGGGAGTGTACACACACACCCCCGCCGGGTAAATCTGGTAAAAAGGGACCGTGATGGCCAGTTTGGCTCCCTGCGTTTCTCAGTGTTGGGCTTCCTGGAGACATTCAGGTGGGGAAGAGGGAAAAGCACGCAAGCAAAGCAAGCCATGTGCCACCAGGATGCTCAGCAGCGGTCAGGGCAACCTTCAGCTCAAAAGGAAGAAAGTGTTTTCATCTTTGGTGTGGACTCTGCTTCCCACCAGCCCGCTGGCCCGGGCTCTGCCGGGTCCCTTGCCTTGCCTGCCCACCTGGAGCATCCATGGAGGCCCCGCTACGTCTTCCCTCCTCCTGCTTCAGCCCTCAGCCCCTCTGCAGAGGGGACCGATAGCCAAGCACTGGCTCGTTTAGGTGCTGGGACGCAACCCCCTTCCACCTACGGCATTGCTGACCTTGCGCTGTGCAAGGTCCCAAGCCCCGGCAGTGGCTGGGGGTGCGTGCGTGGGGAGGGCAGGTGTGGTGGTGGCACAGGAGTCCCAAAACTGCGCTGTGACCATGAGACAAGGCTTCCACCCTGAGCCGGATTTGGGCCGGCAAAATATTTATTGGGAGGTGCATCCTGTTGCCTGCCACACAGGGCTCGGGCTGGGTGGAATGGGGCTGGCGTAATCCCTCAGGATCTGAAAAGCAAATGTTTTGAGCCAGTTGCTTTCCCCTTTAACAAAAACAGCAGTGATTTTATTTATATATATATATATATATTTTTTTTATTTATTTTTTCCCCAGGGAGATGGAGGGCGCAAGTTGAGACGCTTATTAAAAAGTAATATACTTGGTTATACAAGGACCAAACCGAGAAGAGCCCTAGCCTCAAACTCTGAAGCTTTTCTCTGCTTGCATTTGGGGTCCGGGCTGTCCCTTTCCCATGGGGGGCTGAGTCCCTTCAGGTAGGGAAGAAGACCCATGTAGATTTGCAGAGCATCTTTGGGGCTCTCCTTCTCCACCTCCATCCCTTTGCCCCGCAGGTGTGCTCAGTGGCAGTCCGTAGTGCACGTATATACACATGTATAGCACAGCTGTCCTCGCTTCTCTCCTATTTATTCCTGTAAAAGCCAGGAGGAGGAGGAGAAGGGCTGGTTTGCACCATGAGCCATGCCTTCCCTGCCCAAATACCCAGGGCTGTGAGCATGGGCTGTCCTCCTAATGGGTACAAAACCCTCATCGAGCCGGACACAGAGGTCGGAGCCCGGCATCTCTCATGCTTCCGGAGGGTCCTGCTGGTGTGGTTTCCGTACAGGTCCCATGAGTAACCTTTGCTGCTCCCTACCTTCACGAGCTTGCACCGAGCACGAAAGCTGAGGGATTGTCTCCCTTTGAAAGAGCGTGGAGAATCTCATTTTGAGACGTTTAATGCATATTAGATCTATCTGCCTGTCGGCGCAGAGGCCACCGCAGGAGGAGAGGCAAGGACCTCTGAGTGCAGATGCCCGGCACCCAGGCGGGCTTTGGGGCTCTGCGGGAGCGATGCTGTGGGCAGAATCCTTGGCCAGTGGATCCGTCAGGTGGATGGCATGGGATGCTAGAAAGGGGGGAGAAAACCCCACAAAACCTCCATAGAGGTGGCGAAATGCTCCTGGTATTGATGTCGCTGCATGCAGGTGTGGGGTTGTTCTGGATGCTTTGGGCTTGCCCTAGGGGTGGATTCAGCACACCTTGAATCAAAGGGCGCTCGGGCACGGGTAAAATGTGCGCAAGAATGCGGGATGGTGCGTGAGGGGCGCGCCTGTGATGTGTGATGATGCTTCTCCCCACCGGGCTTCCCTTCCCCGTTGGAGTTGCATGGAGGTGGATGTGGTGGCCGTTGAACGGTGCAAGCCCATCAAGGGGGAGGTGGGAGGGCGGCTGAGCTGAGCAAGCTTTTTTCCACCCTGACTTTGTCCTGCTGTTGCTTTGTGAGTCTTCCCTTTGGCGGAGCAGCTCTCCTCCCTGGGAGCTGCCACCAGCCTGGAAATTATCCTCAATTGCCCCCTCCCTGGCTGGCAACATGTAAATGCCTCTACGTGTCCTCCTCCATGGCTTAAACCCGGAGCAGTATGGGCTGTCCACCCATGGGTGGGCTCCTCGGTCTGCTTGCATTTCCTGGGGCGGTTGGCAGGCTGGAGGGACAAGACGTTGTAAAACAAACCCAGGCTTCGCAGCTGGGTGGCTCGCGGAGGTGGGAGGCTATTAAAAGGCTTGTGTTGCATTGTGTAGCGTGGGAGTTTTCCTTAGGCGGGAGGTTGGAGAGCCCAGAAACTCCTCGGGACAGATTTAAATGGGAGAAGGGACACGCCTGGGATGCAGCGTTGCCATCTCCTCCTGCCTGAGGTTGCTGTCAGCGGGTGTCCTCGGTGCTTTCTGGGCTGCGAGGTTTTGGGCTTGTTCACGACTGGTGGCACACATGGGGACATCCACCCAGCAGTGGCTGAAGGCACCAGGAGGGTCCTCAGCAGAAGACCTTGCTTCATTGACTGCCACCGGTGCTCCTGTGGACTTGTGTGATGCGCTGGGAAGTTGTAGTTCTGCCTTCGGATGGTGGTTGGAGGACCGAGAGCAATCGGGGATGGAGGAATGGGGCTTCGGGGGGTTTTGTGGAGGTGATCGGCTCTGCCTCTCTGCCATCTTGAGGGGGTCTCGTCCCCCCCGTGCATGCTTTGGAGGCCGCTCTCTTCTGCGTGCCTCTTATCCCCCGTGGAGACCTCGCCGTCCTACGCCCTCACCCGGCTGCCTTATTGGCTCTATCTGTTTGGGTTGGCTTGAAGAACAGAAGGAGGGTGTTTTCCAGCAGCCAGAAAGTGGTTGCTATTTAAAACAACCAAAAAAAAAAAAAAAAATAAAAAATGTGGTCTGCTGCTTGCTTTTCATCCGTGTAGCCAAAAGGAGCCAAGCAAGCGTTCCCACCCTCACCTGGAGGGGCATCTCTGAAGGCTTTGCTGGGCCTGCGAGTGAAGCTAGTAATTAGTGCTGGTCATGAGGGTGGATCTTGCAATGTGGCTGTGCTGTCTGCTGTGGTCTGGCCTGGGGCCACCGCCTCCTTTCGGATGGCAGCTGCCCAGGTGTGGGATCCCAGCAGCCTCCCTCCACCCCTGTTTATCCCAAACAGGCTGGGGATGCTGCTCAGGGGGCAGCATCCCCTGGTGTGGCTGTTTTTACATGTGCTGGATGGTGCTGTGGTGTTCCTGCACTTGGAATGTTATTTTGAAGGTTTTCCTTTCCCCTTAGACAGATGTGAAATGGAGAGATGTGCTTAAAAAGAAAGCATGGCTCCCAAGTCCAATTACACAGCAATTAAAAGTAATCAGTGGTCTAGGTCGCTGCATTGGAGACTAGGCTGCTTGGAGGGTTTTCTCTTCCAGCCTACCTTGGAGAAGCTTAAATGTCCTGTCCCTTCTGATTTCTGGGACCCGATCGGAGGACGTCTTCCTAGAGGGGGTCAAGTATTGCTGAAGATCTGTATTAGGCTGGAAGAAAGCTGGTCCCCGTGCTCCTGAGCTCCCCGTCGGGGCTGTGGCAGCCCTACAGGGCTCTGTAGTCTCCTCTGGGTTGCACCACCCTGTCCGCTTTGGGGACGAGCGCGCGGTGACACGGTGTCGCTGTTGGGTGCGTGCCTGGCTCTGTCGCCATCGCTGGGGCCGCGGGCTAGTGCGTTGGGCTGGAAGGAAGAAGAGGCGGCAATTTGGGCTCCCCTGCCATCCCCACCCATGCATTTCCACCTGGCTCTGCGGTTCCTCTCGTCCTCCCCTGATCTTTAGGAGGAGATGCCCGACTTGGTTGTGGAAGCATGTTTTCCCGGCGGATGTGTGATGCCTGCTGCGCATCATTTTGGCTGCTTTTTCTGCAGTCAGAGCCCTGCAAACGCTTCCTTCCGTGCTCCGGCGCCGGCACTAAAGGGGTTTGTTTCAGGAGAGGGGATTTGGCGCGCGGCCGTGCAGCACGGAGCTGCTCGGGTGACTGGGATCCGGAGCGTGATGAAGCCGGGGTTGCGGGGCTGCCAAGGGCTATAAAACTTTTATTTTCTCCCTCTTTGCAGTCCCTCTTTCTTTTTTTTTTTTTTTTTCCACGTATGTCTATGCTAAATGAATTGCTGCTGGTGAATGACGAGTCTGTGCTTGGGCGCAGCGAGCAAGGCTGGGAGGTGTGGCCGTGGAGGCTTTGCACGTTCAAATCCCGTGGTGCCGTAGCCCAGGGATCCCAGCTTTGCATTAAAGGAGTTGCAGCCGCGCGGTTGATCCCTATCCTGGGTCATGGCTACTTTGGCTACCCTGTTTTATATATATATTTATGTATAAAATGAGGTATCAAGGCGCACATTTCAGGCTATAAAATTTATACACAGAGATAAAAAATGTTGGCTCTGCCCAAAGCTGGAAAAGCAAGATCCAAAAGCTGGAAAGAGGGTTGGGTTTTGTTTGGGCTGAACAGTGACTAACAAGAGTTGAGTTTTTAAAGCAAATGCTTGGGATAAACTGGTTATGCAAACCGGGGCAAACTGGGCAGGTTCCTTTGTAGTTTGCAACAAAACCCCGGGAGTCTGGGGCGTGTTGGGGCTGGTCCTGCCGGGGATGGAAAAACCCCACGTGCCGGCTTTGCAGATGGGGTCCCAGCCGATCAGGAAGGATCCCGGGGGATGAGTGGTAGGAAAAGCCACAGGTTACTGCAGGGCCTCATCTGTCCAGCTAAAACCTTGAGTAACGCCAATCCTAAAAACCCAGCGGGCCAAAAATAGGTTGTTTTTTTTTTTTTTTTAAATGTGGTTTTATAATACCTGCTAAGAGGAATTCTTGCTGACCTTGGCTCCAAGAAACCATTGGGCGTGCTGGTCCCACGCTGCCAAAAATATGTAAAAGCAGAGGATCTTTGGGTTTTGTGCCACAGCGTTCATCAGCTGCGGCCGGGAGGATGGCGTGGGGTACGCAGGCGTGCCAGCAACTCTCGGTATGCTTTGCAAGGCGGTCGGGCTCGCAGACCGCAAGGCTTCTGGTTTCTATCACAGCCTGTGCTGTTTTGGCCAGGGGCATCCATCCATCCGTCCATCCATCCCACAGCCCTCCCGGGCTCTGTGAGGCTCCTCTCGAGTGCGGCGCTTTAAGGACCCTAGAAATAAGAAGCGGGTACGAGGGCCCTCGTGAATTTTTTAACTTCATCCCGCAACACGGGCTGTGGGAAGGCGATGCCTTGCTTGTCGGTAAGGCAAAGGAACGCTCCATAAAAATCCCTCTCGCCGTTTCTTGCTGGATTGATCCTCTGGGCTGAACAAAAACCAGCTTAGGCTGTCGTCGTCTCTTTGCAGGGAAAAGCCCAGCTGCTGGAGGAAGCAGAAAATTAGATGAAAACTGCCTAACAGGAAAAGAAAGATGATTTTTGCGCAGAGGGAGGGGGGGAAAAAGGAGGCGAAGTTGCTGCTTAACCCCGTTGGCAGCCAGTGCCTGGCCTTTGAGTACCCTCTGACCACCGGCAGCCTGCCGTGCCTCGGCATCGCTGGACCCATTTGCTGTCCCCGCATCCCAAGGGCTTGCTGCTGGTTCTGTCCACTCCTGCTAGTGGAGAGGGATGAGGTTGGAGGCTCGGGCAGGGCAGCTTTTTGGTGGTCCCTGGCCGGGAAAGGCAAAGCCCCGCTCACGGAGCAGATTTTTGTTGCGCACGTGCTTGCTGCCTTCCCGTCTCCGTATCCCGACGGCATAGCGGCTCTGTTTTCATTAGTATTTATGGACTGGCTATAAGGGAACTCAGCAGATCCAGCCGGGCTGTTAATGACCCCTGCATGAAACAGCAAAGCCCACTTAGTGGTCTCGGCCGAGGGGTTTTACTGCAGCCTCTCCCGGTCTGCCTGTGCCCGTCTCCTTCCCTTAGAGAGTGACGGGGAGGGCTGCCGGCACGATTTCTCGCTTAAAGAGAAAAGGGCTTGGATTTGTGTGCCTCTGGGAGGCAAGGGGGGGAAGGAGAGCGTGTGCGAGTCTATGGAAAGTATAGGGGGGAAGAATGCAAACCATATGTTGCTGTGAGGGTCAAGTTGCAGAGCTAAAACCAGCGGGGAAGCAAAAGAAGCTGGAGTCCCGCAGTTTGGCTGCGCTTTGTATCCCGCTAGGTAGGGGGGGGGTATCCAGTGTGGCCTACCGAAGGATGATTTTAAAAAATAACCCCACCCTAAAAGATGATTTGGGTCCCTGCCTGGCACTCTGCAGTGTCACTGCTGTCCTGCCTGTTTAGGGCTGGCGTCCAGAACTGTTTCCAAGCCCTTGAGGCTCCTATAAATAAACGTCAGGGATGCTGGGAAGAAGCTTCTCCGGGTTGCCCCGAGTTCATGGCATTTGCAAGTTTGATAGGAAGTCAAGGGAAGAAACTTTTTGCAGGGAAGGGAGAGCCTGCAGCTTGCGGGAAAAGCAAGGTTGATCTTGCGCCGTGCGCCATGGCTGTCCTTGCGTTCTCCTTCCAGCTGCGGAGAGTCAGATGAAAAGATCCATTTTGCCTTCTCTGAGTGGAAAAAGTTATACGTGGGCAGCCCAGAGAGTTGTAGCAACTTCAGATGGAAGCGATGCGAGCTGGATTGAAGTGCTTTTAAAAAGAAATCCGAAAATAGGGGGAGTGGCGAGGTCCTGCAGTGAACTTTTTTAGCTGGGCGACATCTTTTTGTTTCCAAAACTAAAGGCATGGAGGCAATATCTGATTCCCCGACTGGCTCTACGGAGCTGTTTGCAACCTGTCAGCTTGGTAACCATCTGCTCGCAGCCCGCAGGGACCACGCTATATATGGGATGCGGGAGGAGAGAGGCATTGCCGTGCCCTCCGGGAGCAGCCGCAGGCTCCAGCCCGACCGGAGAAGGGACCGCAGGGCACAGCATCTCCTTGGCCCATGCACCAAGAGAAGCTCCTATGCCTAAGCTGCCAAAAATCCCAATGGATTTATCTTTTGGCTGTCTGGCTTACTTGGCTTTTTGTTTGTTTGTTTGGGGGAGATTTATTTTTTAGCTTGGTTTCCTAAAAAAAAATCCAGATTATTTTTTTTCTTTTTGCAGTCATGCTGCTTGCATGTTTGCAGCCCTCCCCGTCTTTGACTTGGAAGTAGATGTCTTGCAATTAAGCTCCTGCCTGATTAGGAGACTAGCAATAAAGTTTTTATTTAGGCGAGCTGGTCAGCCGGTGAGAGGGATCTATTAATATCCCACTAAAAAAACCCAACGGCATAACGCTTGCCACCTCCTATTGGGGAACACAAACGCCACGTGGGCGTGAGTATTTTGAGCAGTAGATCTATGGGAAAGGAGGTTTTGTTCCAACACTTGTGGGACTTGCATAGGTTGAGCTGAGATGGGGTGTCTCAAAATACGTGTGAAGGGCTGAAAAAGCGTTGGAAAAACCTTAGGCAAGGTGAGGGAAGCGCCCAAAGGATGCCCTCAGGTCATGGCAAAAGGCGCTTGTTGGCTGATGGCCTTTAATTGTTGCTGAAGGAAGTGGTCCTTCACTAAATAAGGATGGTTGAGTGGCTGAAGGGGATGCAGGAGGAGAGCATCCTACCCCTGGGTCAGCTGGGAGAGATGGGGAGGGAAGGGTGGGCTTCCCTGTAGCCTGCACGCGTGCTTTGGAAGAGGCTCTGCCGTGAGATTGTTGGGTGTGTTGGATGTGGCAGAATTTCTTGGGGCTTCCTCTGCCAGCATGTGTAAAGGAAAAAAAAAAAAAAAAAAAAGAAAAAAAAGAATTAAACAGATATTTATGTAACCTGCAGGGTCTAAAGGCTGGAGGAGGTTGGGTTATCGTAGACCTGGGGGTCAAGGGTGTTCTGCAGCTTTGGCTTTTCATATTTTTGGGGAGGGGCTCTTTGAAAAAAAAGCGTCAAGGGGAACGATGAGGGAAAAGAGCATCTTCCTGTTGGCATGGTGCCAGCTGCTTCTGCCGGTCCGGGCATCTCCGCGAGGTTCGATCTGGCTGGCATTTGGCCCTGGATAAGTGCTGTAATAAACCTGGCCCTTGCTTCCCTGGCAGGCTGGCCTCCTGGCTGGTCCCAACCGAGCTGCCCAGGAGATGCTTTAAGCCAAGAGGTGTCGAGCCTGGGGAAGGGCTGCTCTGGGGTCGGGTCACTCGGGTGGCGAAATGAGTCCTTGTCCTACTGCGGAGTTCCCTGGGTTTTAAAGCCGGTTATTTTGCAGAGGTGGTCTTGTAATGCCGTGAAGAGGTTCTCAAGAAGGTGGTGAAAATGAGAACCTGGAATTAGGAAAGCAAAAGCGTGTTTTCTTCTAGGACCAGGGTGTTTATTCCAGATAAAATAAAGATGGAAAGAGATGGCATCCCTTTTAATTTAAAAAAAAAAAAAAATGCCAAACCAAACAACAACTCTATTTTGAAGCTGCTGAGAATGTGACTGCCCCTTGTGATGTTTCACAGCTGAGATCATTTCTGGCTGAGTTAATCCACTCTGGAGATTTTAGTCTCAAGCTGTCTGAGCTCAGAATCTGAATTTTTACCGGGGGGAGGGCGGGAGGGGAATCTCAGTAATTCTGGACCAAAAAAGGTAAAATAAAGCTATGAAGAAGCATCAGTGAAGAGGAGACTCTCAGGTTTTTGGCTGAGTGATCTGGAGCTGCTCTGCTCTAACTGTAACTTCGCACACGCAGAGAAGTGAAACACGAAATGCAGAGCATGGGCCCAAAGAACATCAGCAAAAGCTGGGAGGAATTCCTCTTCTTTTTAGAAAGAGGTATATGACACGTTATTTTTGGAGTAATTAAATTTCACGAGTGCTTATTTAGAATGAAATTTAGTCCGTTCACCATGTTGCAGACTTTTGGAGAAGATAGGACGTCCGAGGCAAGCAGGCTGCCTCTGGGAGCAACTGAGACTTGGAGCGGGCTTTGATTTCGGCGGTGTATCACTGGAATAGTATTGTTTATAAGCTTCTCTTGCCACATGAAAGTGATGTTGCGTTAGCCTGGTGGGTCCTAAAAGCAGCGAACTAGCCAGAAGAGGCCTGATTACAGAGCAGCAGTGCTTTCTTCCCGTCACTACAAAAGAATAAGACGATAGAAAGCGGGATCCAGTTTTAGCTGCGGTAATGCAATGCCCTCCTGGTGGTCATGTCACATGCTGGCTGAGTAATTCCCATCCTTGTTCTGCCTGGAAAACCGCCTCGGAGGGAGGGAGGGAGCGATGGCTTCGGCTGGGTGATGCTGACATCAGGCTGCGGGTGGACCTCGGATGAGGCACGGAGCTGATGGCGGCGGCCTTCAACGTTTGTAGGGATGGAGGTGCTGCGGAGCTGGTGGGTTGTTGGTTTGGGGGGGGTCATCACCTTGAGAAATGGGGAATGGTTTGGCTGCAGCCTCGGGTTTGCTTGGAAGACCGAGGCATTGGCATTGGAGCTTGCAAAAGCAGCTCTGCGGTCGCTGCTTGCTCGTGCCATACACTTGTCATCCATGCACGGGTGGCACCAAGGCATGGCAAGTGTGGACTTCATTTTTTTTTTTTCCCTTCAAGATGAATAACTAACTCGACCTGTGGGTAGCTGCCGGGTCACCGGGAGCTGCACAGCTGCCCCTTTGGATGTGGTTCCTGCGGGTCAGGTTACCCTATAGCTGCATCACGAGCCGCTTCTCGCCTTTCTAAGGTGGTTTGGAAATAGCACAGGGTTTTGTTTCCAGCTTGTTTTGTGTCGCTTGGCTTCCCCAGCTTGTTACATCCCATGAGGATTGCCCCAGGTGAGCCAACGGAGGGCGGGCGATTGCGAAGGAGGAGGTGGACCCCTCCGAGGTTGTGCGGTAAACTCCATGGTCGCGCAAGAAAACGGTGGTGGAGTTATTTCTTAAAAAGTAGCTACAAATCACAGGGATAGGCTGGGAAATCCAGCTCTTTGGGATGGGGAACCGGCGCAGAGAGAAACACGCAGTGAAAACATCGCGGCTCTTTGTGCCCGGGATAAAGAGTTGGTTTGGAGTTACAGGGAAGAAAAGGCGCGGGATTGGGGGGAAGGTGGTGTGAGATGGGTATTGGGATGGGGATGAAGCAGGGGGAGGCAAATGGGGCCCTAATGAGCAAACACGTTGGGGATGATTGAGGATGCTTGTCCTGGGGAGGGAGAAATCTTTCCTCAGCCTGATAGTGGTACGGATGCCGATTTATTTATTTTATTTTTTTCCCCACTTCTGTGCAGTTTTATACATGCAGAAAACAAACTTTCCCTGCATGTCCTGGTGGCAGGAGATGGGTGGGCGGCATTAGCATCATCTTCCTTATCCCCAGAGAACGTGTGCCGGGGATGCTGCCTGTCCCACGGATGAGCCCCAGACCTGCTGCTGCCCCCCCCCCCCCCTTTGGCCTCTGGGGGTTTTTTTAACCTTATTTTCCCCCTGCTCGCCCCGTCTGCAGTTAGGAATACCTTCTATGCGCTGAAGACTTATGGTTCAGCCTGAATACGTTATCAGTGCGGTGTCTGATAAGTTTTCTGCCTCGAAGCCCCGGGGAAGTGCCTGTTCAGGGTCGCTGCAATAGATTTTCCTCCTCTTTTCCAGCTGCCTAAGAACAGTGTGATTTTCACTTACTCCTTAACTGAATGGAATTACTTTCATCACCGGGAAGAAAAATGCACATCCCAGCCAGCGTTGTCCATAAAGGCTTGTGATGCCTCTCCCTGCTTTCATAAATTCATAAATGGGTGGCAGGACGTGCTGTTCGGAAGGAATAAATCTCTGATTATTCGGATTAGCTTGGACCGTATGAAGAAGGTGGCGGGGGGAAGGATGAAGGGTTTTTCTCGGTGGGCTGTGGAGCTGGTGGCCTGATCTTGGTTGTGGAGATGACTGAGGTGGGTGGTGGTGGAGAGGCGTGATGGTTTTATGTGGATGGTGTGAAGGGGGAGCGGTGGAGGCACCGGGATGTTGGCTTTTGCAAGAAGAGAGATGCTGAAGCATCCCTTGAACAAGCTTGCGATGGGGCTTGGCACCGTCCGTCCTCTGAGAGCTGCAAGAGAAGTGCAATGCCCAGAAAAGAAGGGGTTTTCCCCAAACTGCTGCTCCCCTTCCCTCCCTGTGCCTGGGTTTTGCTGGTGGGATGCGGTTGCAGGGCTGGGACTGGGGAGAGCCCCCCAGGACCCCACTGCATGTAGGGTGTGGGTCGGTGGGTCATTTGCTCAGTGATAAATGAATGTCTTGGCCATCCCTCGGCATGTGCCTGGGTGGCCGGAGGGATTCCTGGTTTAAAATGGTGCCCAAGCGGGCATTTTGGGGCAGCTTTGCTGGGGCAAAGTGAGGAGGCGGCACTTCTGAAGCAATCCCTGCTCAAACCCATGGCACTCAAGGGTTAACGCATACGTGGTGGGGGATTGTGCCACCCTCCCACCCCTTTTGGGGAGGGTGATACAGGGTCCTGGTTGAAGTTCGGTGGGCAGGAGGAGGTACCATGCAGCGTGGGATGCTGAGCATCTATGGAAGCAGCCTTCTGTGCATTAAAGAACCTTTCAAGCTGTAATAGCCAGAGCTGAGAGAGTCAAGCCATATCTATTTAAAGCACTTCAATAAAAAAAAAAGATACTAAATAAAATCACAGCAGCCCTGTACTCCTTCCCTGCTTCTAGGGATTTCTCTTTCTCCCCCCTGTTTTGCCTCTGGATGCATCTTAAAGCAAAGGTGGGGAAGGGATAGGGACTATTGGGAGTCTCTTAGTTTGGGTGGACGAGCTACACCCCGCAACAGGGGATGTGCCGAACGCCTTTCATCACCCCAAACCTCAGCAGTTCGAGGGCTGGGGGGGGGTACACACATTTTCTTACAGATGTTTTATTAAAGGCAGTTTCCCTGCCTTCCCTGGCGCAGCGGAGAAGCTCGGATGGTGTGTGCTTGCTTTTTTTTTTTTCCTGTGTCAGGGAGGTGACAAGTGGGAAACTGTCCTTGCAGGCCCTCTGCGATGCTAATGGGAGGTGCAGGTTGGTACTCCCCGGAGGTTTTTTGGTTTATGGGTTGGATTTTTTTGTTTGTTTTTTTTTTTTTGATTTTGATTTTTTTTTTTTTTTTCCCAAAGACTAGCCAGGGAACAACTTGTTGAAGGATAAAATTAAAAAGCCCGTGGCGATTTATTTTGAGGATGGCGTGTTTGCTTTCACATCATGCTGGAGGGAATTGCTCTGCTACTGTCAGCAAATAAATAAAATAAGAGCTTTGTTTTAAATTAGGCTTTCTTCTGGTAGCTAATTAGGCGAGCTGATACCTGCAGTTGCATTACCTAGGCACCAACTGTACCTTGCATATTTGAGGCATATGGCTGGTGTCGGCAGCTTCTAAACATCATTACCCCCTTCTTACTTTTTTTTTTTTTTAAAAAAATATCCCTTTAATTGGATGCAAATTCCTTGGGGCTCTGATGGCATCGGCAGAGTCCTCCTTGGGTGGATGCCCATGAAATCCCTGCCGGGATGAAGCCGAGCATTGCCGACACCGGCCGGGGCTCGGCTGTCCGTGGCAGCCATGTCCCGACGGCACCACTGGGCGAGCACAAATTTACCGCGTGATGCTTCCCAGCTTCGGAGGGGAAGGGTCTGGGTACAAAACTGCAAAAATAACCACTGGAATACTGCAAAAATAACCACTGGAAGCTCTTTTTGGGGTGTTGGTGCACCTGGCCCTCGTTCCGGGCGGGAGCTGAGGGAGCGCCGGGCTGGAGCCATGGCAGCTGGCGGGAAGAAGGCCAGCAGCTCGGCTTTTGCCTCCTCTCCTTCATCCTCCTCGCTGTTGTTAGGCCGTGTGAAGTTCCCGTCTATCCTGTTGGGAATGGAGATCAGCCCCGTGGCAGCTCTGGCGCCAGCGTCTGAGCAGAGCCCATCACCCTCCTCGCTGGGGAGGAAGGCTCTGGGCGGGAGGGCCAGTCTTCCTCTCCCTCCCACCCTAAAGGCTGCTCCTCTCTTGGAGGGTCCACAAGCCGAGCCCTGAAGGCCTTGGGCTTGGTTTTTTTTGGGTGGGGGGCGGCTCACAGCCCTCACCCCTCATCCTTGTGGGTGCCCTTCACAGGTGGGAGGGAGAGCTGCCGCCTCATGGCGGCTCTCCTGGGCCGTTGCCTCATGGCCCCCAGGCCCACGCCCTGGGCTTTTTCCCAGCGGGATCAGCCTGGCCCTGGCTCCTTGCTCAGCTTTTTTTTTTTTTTGGAGCCAGCCTACCTAGGACTTGACTTTATGGGGAAATTAAGCAGAGCAATTATCCCTGGGATAATTACACGGCCCTTGTGCAAGGCAGTGGGTGCTTCCGACCCCTCCGGCCGCCCCGGGAGCGAGTGCTGGTGGCTCAGCTGGAACCCTGGCTCCATGGCTGCTGACCCCAGCAGCTCAGCTGGAACCCTGGCTCCATGGCTGCCGACCCCAGCGGGGTCCCTGCCTGCCCCCCTTCTGCAAATTTTGTGCAGGGGGGATGGCGCGGGGGGGTCTGTTCCTCTGCCCGCCCCCCCCCCCTTCCTGGAGCTGTTACAGGGGCTGCCCCCATCCCACATTCCTCTTCAGGAGGAGATAAGGATCCTGTCTGGCGCCGGGGGTTTCAAATGTGCTCCCTGGTTATCAGCAGGCGCCGGGGCAAACCCCCCCCCCCCCCCCGGCAGCAGATAAAAGAGGGAGGGGGAGCGGAGAAGAGGGGGCTGCTGCCAGCCCTGCCCTGCTGCTCCCCCCGCTCCGCAGCCCCCCGCTCCTCACCCAACTCCACCACTGCACTTAGGAAACTGTTAACCCCGTTTGAAAGGGTATATTTTTACTTTTTTTTGCATGCTCCTGTGGCCTGGTGGCTGCCGGAGAGGAGTTGCAGACGGGGCTTGTGGGGGATGGAGCGGGATAAGGGGGGAACAGAGAAGATGGCAGCTCAGTACGTTGCTCCCCGTCTTTGCTCAGCTCGCCTCCCAGCACAGCACTTTCCCCCCTGTGCACGGCTGCGTGAGGTTTCAGCACAAGGATGCTGCCACCAAGCACGCAATGGTGCTCTCCTCCCCTGGAAGGGGGGATGTGCACATCGAACAGCATGTGCAAGGGTGACAGCAAGCACTGTGTTGCGTGGGACGTTGCCACATCCCATGCTTCCCCCACCAGCCCCTTACGTTTCATGGCTTGGCCTTGCACGTCTTGGCCTTGCACGTCCCCCCATGAGCCCCTTGGGTTGCATGGCTTGGCCTTGCATGTCCCCCCACCAGCCCCTTGGGTTGCACGGCTTGGCCTTGCACGTCCCCCCACCAGCCCCTTGGGTTGCACGGCTTGGCCTTGCACGTCCCCCCACCAGCCCCTTGGGTTGCCCATCTTGGCCTTGCGTGTCCCCCCACCAGCCCCTTGAGTTGGGCGGCTTGGCCAAGTTGCCCTCTTGAGTTTTACAAGCTATAGGGCAGGGTCTTTATCAGTGGGGTGAGCCCGCACCCAGACAAAAGCTCTTATCATGCTTGTGTCCCGGCTGTGGCATCTCTGTATGCAATTAAGCCCCATGTGTCTCCTGTCTGCCAAGGAATCTGGAGGCAAAGGAAGAGGCTTATCTTCCTGCTGATGGCTGGAATGCTCTTGCAGCCCAAAGGCATTTCTCTGCCTCCGTAATGCTGAGATCTGGGGAAAAAAAAACCCAACAAACCAGTGAATTTTGCTTTCTCTTTTCACTATTAAGCTTATAAATAACAGCGTAGCATCCCAGGGAGGGGTGGTGGTTCAGTTTCTTTTTTTTTCCTTAACTTTTTTTCTTCCTCCAAGTTGATATCCCAGGAATGTGATATCTCACGCTGGTAAAGCCCAGCTTCTGGCCTCCTTTCTCCTCCTTCCTCCTCTGTCCTTCCCAGGCTTTAAAGAGCCAGGCCTTGGAGATGAACTGGTGGGATCTCGCATCCACTGGGATGCGTCACAGTCTTTGGGGCCTCTGGTTTCCGGTGTGATCTCTCTGAAGCTTCCTGCATTAATATTTGATGCTCTTCCTTGGGGTGAACATTAAAAGAAATGACCACCACCAAAAAAAAAAAAAAAAAGAAAAAAAAAAAAGGTGCTTTTTGTTTTTAGTGGGGAGAGAGAAAGAAGGAGGGGTGAAAAAGCTGAAACACAATCGTTTTTTATGGCTTCCTGGAACGGCTTGGATGTGGGTTGGACGGCAGCGGGTCAGGAGGAGAAGGAACAGATAGCCCCATGATTGCCTGCCTACTTGCATCTTTCCCTTTCAGGTCGTAAATATAAAACCACTACTTGAAAAACAAAAAGCTCGTTAAGCTGTCAGCGGGCTCCCTCTTGGAAGGTCATAAATGTGTCTCTTAGCAGCAGCTTTCATTCCTGTCCCAGCTGGGGCGTAGGCACTGGGTCCTCCATGGGGCTTCAGGGTAGTCACTGCCCATAGGGGCACCAGGAGCTAGGGGGGCAGGGATCCTGACCCCACTAACAAGGGGAGTAACATCCCACCACCACAAATTTGGGTCTCCCCAGCCCTTCTTGACTCGTGCCTCGGTCTTCCACGTGGACCTTGGGGTATCACCTCTAGGTGTGATGATGCTCCAACGGAGCTGAAGCGAAGCACAAACTCTGCACACACTCTGTCTGCTGGTGCATTGGTGCAGGATCAGAGTTGTCTCCATCGGCCAGGGCCTGTGGACTGTTGGCTTCTCTTATGAAGCCTCTGGTAGGGTGATAAAAAAGTACTAAATTTGAAATGAGAATAACTCTTCCGATAATGGTGAGTTAGGGCCTTGGAAGTTAGATGAAGAGAGAGGGTGATGGAGCATCATGGCCAAGCGCTCTCCGAGCCGGTTGGGTTTACTGTTACGTTGGCAATGATGAGTGGTGGCCCTCGTTGCCTGTCCTGTGGTGGGGGCAGGTGCTGCAGGCGAGGGCGCAGACTCCTGCCTCTGCACCACCTCATTGATTTTTATTGCAAACAGCTCGGCTCAGCTCCTTGCAACTTGCTGAGGCGGGTGTTAGGGATGATTCAAATAAACAGCCCAGCAAACAGCAGAGAGGAGGAGGAGGAGGTGGGGAAGAGCGTCCTGTTGCCTTCTCCTGGGAGATGGTCTACAAAGGAGCAGCCAGGAGGGGCAGTTGACATAAACATGGGTTGGTTGGGGATGCCTGTTGTTCTGGTGGGGGTTTCCCACTGTCTCTGGCTGCATTACAACTAGGCAAAACAACCTGGGAGATCCTTCCCGTGCCCTGGTGAGGAGGTTGGATGTGGGGATGGAGAGGGAGGAGTGATCCATGAGCGTCAGGCAGCTGCCGGTGGGTGCAGAACCAATCCATCCTGGTGTGCAAAGGATATCAATATTTTACGGCCTATTTTTTTTTCTAGAGGGATGTTTTCCATGCTGAGCATAAAGATGCCCATCCCTGTGATCCATGCGGTCATTTAGGGCCCCGATATTTTTCTCTCGGTTACACCATGTGCTGAAAACGCAACCGCTCTCGCATTAACATCTAATTAGCAGCAGCTAAAAAAAAAAAAAAAAAGACAAAACACGTGCCTGAGACTGGAGGAGAAAGAAAAGGGCGAGAAATTAGAGATGCAAAAAGCCTGTGTTAGATCATCTGGCCTTTCCTTCGGGATTGTTTCGGCGATGTTTTGTCCAGTCTTGCTCAAAAGTCTCCAGGGCCGTTACCGCTTCCCTCTGGGGACATTTCATTGTGTAGCAAGAGAAACCTTTATAAATGTAAAAGCTTTATACAATTGAGGTAAAAGAAACAGATTGAGTCATTGTATTGTTCTTTGTAATCAGCTTTGCTTTTCATTAATTTCCTCCCCAAAGCCTTATTTAGGCTGGGAATTTTAAAGAAAAAAGCAGGGAAACTGCACGTGTGGATGGTGGGAACCACACAGGGATGGTGGGAACGGGCTGCCTGGCTCCGGTGGGTTCCTGTGCATCATCCTCCTCGCCCCAATGGCCTGGGATGTGTTCCGATGCCTTCAGGAGCCGCTCTGCCTGCTCGGTGGGCCAAATTTAGCTGCGGTGCAGCACACCAGGGACTGGTTCGGTGCTCTCACCACCTCCTGCGATGGGGTCCGACTTGTCTGGGCAGCTGTGCGCTGCCTTTTAATTTAGCTGGTTTTAAAGTAATAGCACCCAATAAAAGGCTACAGGTGGGCATCAGCCGGTGCAAAGATGACCACAAAATCGAGGAACAAAGTAGGACCGGGCGTTTGCAGCACCCTTGCTGCTGTGGTGGCTTGGGGCGCCTGGGTTTGGGGACTTGTGCCCTTTGCGGGTGTGCAGCACGTGGGCTCGGGCACGCAGCGTGCTACGTCCCTGTCCCTGACACATTGGATGCTTTTTGCCTGTGGCGTGTTCTGGGTGAAGCTGCTTTAACTAGGTCTCTATATCCTCCCATGTCCCGGTGGTTTTGCTTTTTTAACCTTGCCAGCCTGCTGGATAATTTTTTCCTTTGAAGTGCCTTGGTTCTTTCCCTTCCCAAACTGCTGTCCTTCCTCCTCTGATATATATATATATTTTTTTTTTTATTTTTTTTTCCTTTCTTCCTCCCTTTCTTTTTCTCTGGCATCCCCGTTCTCATCCCTAACATCTCCCTTTCGCTCCCGAAGTCCCCTATGTCTTGTCTTGGCTCTCCAAGGGGAGATCCTCCACATTCAGGCAGGCTGCCAGCATGGGTGTGAAACACTCCCCCCCCAAAAAGTACCTTGTCCTTCCTGCTCTTGCGGGACGCCTGGGCCATGAGCCGCCCATCCTCACCGGTCCTGCATGCCGCTGCCCATGCGATGAGAAATGAGCAGCGGGTGCCAGATGCCGGGTCCAAGCGCCGGACTGACCGGCTTTAATCCTCCCCGCCGGAGAATGCAAGATGCTAATCCTGGGCTCTAGCAGAGCAAGGGGAAAGCACATCTCTTGCCTGCGTAGGAAAGGCAGGGATGATGTTTTGGGGGGAACTGGGGTTTGCTTTGGTTTTATGCTTTGAGCTGGGGGAATTCCGTCCTGTGCAAGGAGCGGCTGGTTTGCTCTCAGGAGCCGAGCGAAGCTGGCTTGCCAGAAATTTGGTGCTTTGCCCCATGAGGGCTGGTGCAACAGCAACGGAGGCAGCCAAGTTGCTCCATGCATTTGAGTGGGTCTGTTGCCTTTCCCAGCTGTAAATGCAGCTGGGGGTGCACGGAGATCACAGAAGTGACTCCCGCTGTGATCTAGACCAGTCCTGAGCATCGCTGCTCTTTTCCCTGCAGCTCCCCCCCCGCTATCTTGCAGCTCTGTGGGGTTACTTGGCACCCCCATGCCCCCCCTCTTTACTTGCCCCTGGAGCACCCCGTCTGCTGTGGATGGGTAGAGAGGGAAGATGTGGGATGGCAGCTTGGGCTGGTGGCCATGGGGGAATTCCCCCATGCGGAGGTCCTCGGCTGCGAGCCTGCTGAGCCGGCTTTCCTCCCGCGCAGCCGGGCTGGAGCCAACCCCAGCGTCAGGCCCTGCAACCTCCCCAGGCGTCCCAGGTCTGTGCATGGGGTAGTGTGCCAGGAGGCTCCTTTCGCAGGGCTTTTGGAGGAGTAAGAGCAGGAGATGAGAAACAGAAAGAAGAAAATACCTCCAGCCCCTGCGTTTGCGGGGCCAGGGCGTCCCCTCTCCTGTGGAGGAGGATGTGGGGCATCTCTGCGGGCTGGGAAAGTGTGCCTGGGTGCCAGCCGACCAGCCTGCCTCCGTCCTGCAGGGCTCAGAGCCCTGCACCGGGGTGTCTTGCACTGCCTGGGCATCCTTTAATGCTCAGAGACCTGCTCCCCCGGGGCATCCTGCGTGCTGAGCCCTGTATCAGGGTGTCTTGCACTGCCTGGGCATCCTTTAATGCTCAGAGACCTGCTCCAGGGGTGCCCTGCGATGCTCCAGACCCTGTGCCAGGGCATCTTGCAGTGCTCAGGGCATCCTGCAGTGCTCAAAGTCCTGCACGGGGATGTCCCGCTCAGCGGCGCCATGTCCCAGGGGCTTTCCTCCCTCTGGCAGAGGGGCTGCCCATGCATTGCTGGGCACCTGGGTGGGAATAGCGCGAGGGTTTACCCCTTTCAGCCAGCACAGAGAGGGGTGGGAAACTCAGGAATTTGGTCGCTCAGCAAATGAGCTGAGCGATGGGCACGGCTTTCCCCAAGGAATGCCCTTTTGGGGCAGGGGGAGGGGGTTTTGGGTACCCCTGCTGATTTGGAACCATGGGCGCAGGTACCAGGAGCCGTGCTGGGGGCTTGGCTTGCAGGACAGCTCGGGCCAGATGTTTCCCAGATGTTGCTCACTTCCTGTCTGGCTCCTCCGCATTTAGCTTTTTATGTACTTGTTTGTTTTGGACTACAAACAAAATAAAAAGGGTTTTTATAACCCTGTTCCCATGAGGCTGCGAGTTCAGGATATAATCTGAAGTCTATTCACTATTGTCTCAATTCCTCTCCCTGCCCTCGGTGTCATCCCCAGGCGCGCACAAGCTCACACGCTGCTTTTGTTAAAATGTTTTGTATTTATTTTTTTTCCCCCCCGCGTGACTTCTTTTCTCAATGGGCCATTGGGCATTTTTCCTTATGACCATCTCCAGCGCTCAGGGGAGCAGTGGGAATATCCCTGGCCAATTTGGGATGGAGGCAGGAGGAGGAAACGCCGTGTTTCTTGGTCCTGACCTACTCCTTGCTATGGGCTGTACTGTTAGGAGGGCTCTCCTGTATGTCTGAGAATGGGAAACTCAGTGCACTGGTGGGATCCAGCGTACCGATGCTTGGGCCAGCGCTTTGCCTTGCTGAGGATGTGTTAGAGAGGGATGAAGGGGGGTGTGGAGCGAGCGAAATAGCCATGTAGCCCACTTTTAAAAGACAGGAAGATTAAAACGCTTGGATTAAAGGTGTTTCTACTCAGTTAGGTGAATGCAGGGGTTAAAAAAGCCAAAAAAAGGGTCAGGAATGGTATTGTATAAGGGAATGCTGTTGGCTTAGAGGTAGGGAGAGGAAAAACTCCTCTAAAAGTATTGTAGGTTCTGGCGTGTCAGGATAGTCCTGGCAATCGCCGTAACCAAGAGCTGGTGCAAATGCAGCCATGGAGTTTTCCTCTGCTGGAAAGAACCCGGAGCAGAACCGGTCCTCCTGCTCGGCCGGCTCCTTCAGGGGATGCTCCCTGTCCCGTCCCATCCCCCTGGGTCTCGGGGCAACCACTGTGGTACCTGCCGGGCTCAAACACGTGGGGAAACAAAATGAAGCTGGCAGCATCTGCTTAAAATGTGTGTGTTCGGCTCTTTCTGGTATCCTCTCAGTTCATTTATATATATATATATATATTTTTTTTTTTTTTTTTGTGCCTGTTGGGGTTAAGGCCCCTTTCCCTCTTTTCTTTCTCCTTCTCTCTTAATTGCCTGTTAAATAATTTAAACATTTAGGACTAAAGGGCTTCAATTATCCATTAATTTACATTAGTAATTTATATATCAGGCTGAATGGACACACTGTTAGCGTAATGGGTCCCCGCGGATGGGCAGAAGCCCTGCTGCAGTGCTTTTTCCTGGAAGCACAGCCATTTCTTTACACCTCCCAGCCTTTACTTCAAGCGGCGGAGCCTGGCTTGCAGGTGGCAAACGCAGCGCCGGCTCCTTGGGAGAGGGTTGCTTGGGGTTTGATGCAGCATTTTTTCTTTTTTTTTTTTTTTTTTTTTTTTTTTTTTTTTTTTTTTAAAATCTTTTTTTGTAGTTTGAGCTGTGCTTGCAAGAGCCCGGCACTGCCCGGTGCGATTCCTGCGCTATACGGAGCCCACCTAAATAACCCCTTCGGACCTTGGCTGCAAGCACCGCTATCCTTAGCAGGTTCTAGCTTATACTTAGTGCTAGATTTGAGACTAAACCCTGGCTTTAAATTCAACCAGAAGAGCTGCATCCCTGCGTGGGTCTGCATTTTATGATTTGCTGCTTACTTGCACCGAGGCATCCTGGTTGGGAGCTCCTGTAGGAGCCAAGTGGGCGAACCGGAGGAGCCCAGTGTGCTTCCAGGAAAACTCGTCTATCCGGGAGCGGGGAGAGACCTGTGGGAAGGTGCGGGAGGATCCTCAACCCTGTCTGCCTCCTCCTTGGCGAGCTCAGGCCTTGCAAGCCCCAGCTTAAGCCTCGCCTATCAACAAGCCGCCTGGCCGGGGTTGAACACGTTGCCTGGTGGTGGGCACGTCCTGTAGTGCCGACAGGGATAATTTGGGAGGTGCGGCGGGGGCTTTCCGAGGTTAAGCCCCTCGGCTGCAGCTGTGGGTGCCGCAGGGATGCCAGGAAGTGGATCCAGGCTAGTGGGTGGCTGGTGCTTAGCCTTAAAGGCTAGTGTCCCCTGCGTGGTGACAGCCGGCTCTGCCCTCCTATCACCCTGCCCCAGGACAGGGAGAGGGAAAAACCTATTCTCTGCAATCAGAAATACCATTTTTGGGTTTTTCTGGGTGCTAGTACACAGTTGGCTTGAACTCCATGCGCTCGCCGCCAGCCCTGGGCTAGCTGGCAGCCGCAGTGGCTAACTCGGTGCCGTGGCATTGCTGGCAGCTTGCGGGGCTCATCAGGGCATCATCAGGATCTGTCCCCGCTGCGGCGTTGGTGTCGAGCAGCATCGAGACTCCCTGTTCCAGGGCAGGAGGGAGGCCATTTACTGATTGGGCTTCCAGGGAGAAGCAAATTGGAGCCAAGCTCCATCACTGCGGCATGCCGGGGATGCGGGAGCGTGCCCTGCTTTGGGGGGGGGAGCTGGCCCATGGCCCTGGGTGCGGGGCTCTGCACCAGCCCTGCCTGCCCTCCTGGAGCAGGGGTCACTTAATGACTCTGATTACCCGCAGCATGGCTGTATTTAAAGCAATTAGCGCAAATCACTTATGGAAATGCAGCCGCTGGGGGACAGAGAGGAGGAGAGGACCAGGCTGTGGGGCACAGTGCTTTTTTTTTCCCTCCTTTTTCTGTCTGCCGTGCGTTTGATGCTCAGTACGCTTGATCCTTTGCCCTCGCTCCCCAGAGACCTTTCTGGATCACCTCTGGTCCCAGTCTCTTGCTGCACACCCCTTGGAGGTGCCTCCCAGCCCTGCAAGAGCTGTTTTCACCGCCAGCCCGGTGAAGGCTATGCCTTGGGTGGCCAGCATCCATCCTAGCCATGCTCCAGCTTTGTGGCTGGAGATGCTCAGCGCCTTTGCCTCTGGATTCAGCATCCCCAAAGTTCATTTAATTTGGTAGTGTTGCGCCTTGCTGGCAAGCGTCCCGATTTTGTAGGGCGATCTTCATCCATCCCTCGGGGTCCTGGAGCACCGAGGGAGAAGGGAGGGAGGGGAAGGCGTGGGAGGGAGCGGGGCTTGCGTGGGGGTGTATCGCTACTGTAGGTCCCTATGGGTCACAGCACCGCCGGGGAGGCTGCTGTGTGGGGTACCACCCCAGTGGGGTGGCACGGACCCCCAAAACTGGGGGCATTTCCAGCCCTGGCACCTCCGGTGCTGAGTGGTACCTGTGCTGGGAAAGGGAGGATGCTCGTGGGGAGGCTGGCCCGCCTCGGAGTCGGGGTTTGGTCCGTGGGGCAGAGCGGAGGACAAAGGGAGGAAAGAGAAACTCAGTGCTGTGGGAAGGCGGGCTGCGGAGAAGAAAAGGTGGAAATTCCCGGCAGTGAGAAAGGAAGAAACCGGCTGTGGCGGCTTGGGGTCCCATGGTATTTACATGCCAGGGAGCACGGGAGGGGAGGAGGGTGCCCAACAACGTTAGGAAGCTCCTGAAGGCTTCCCACCTTGCCGTCGATGGGAATGGGAGCGGTAGGGAAGAGGCTTTGTGTTTTTAGGGGGTTTCTTCCACTGGAGCATGGGGTGTTTCCCCCCCGCGGCATGGGCAGGGAGGCAGTGATGCCAGGTGAAGTCAGGCACCGAAAATCGGCACCCCCTAGAAAAAAAAAAAAACAACCCAAAAAGCCTTCCCAGCTTTAATCAGATCTCATTCTTTTTTTGCTCTCTGTAAAAAGCAGGCACGAAGTGCTAGGAGCCCAGCTGGCTTCAGGGGTTTAGAGGGGAAGGAATAAAACTAATCAAGGTAATTGCTAAAATCCTTTTGCAACCGGATGGAGACCGGGCTGCGATGGGAAAGCCAAGCTCTGGTCTCGGGTACCTGCTCTCCCACCCGCTCCTGGCTGCTGGGATTAAAGCATCACGGAGGCAAGGGGATGGGGAAGCCTCATCCCCTAAGCCAGTCTTGCTGATTGATTGGGGTTTTTTAGTCTTTAATAGGGATGTTGCTGAAAGGGGGGGGAGAGAAAAGTCTTAATATTTGATACTCAGCATCGGAAGGGATGATTTTGGGTTTTTTTCCTTAAATCTTTTTCTATCCCTGTTCTCCCCCTCTTTTTTTTCCTTCTGTTTGTCTCTCACTGTCGCAGTAAAATGAGGAGGGAAGAAAAGGGCAGAGAAAGGACGATGAAAAGCAAAATATTTCCAGCCTCCATTTGTGGTGGTTTTTGGTTTGGTTTTGTTGTGGTTTTTTTTTTTATCATAGCAACAAATCTGAAAGATTAAGGGCAACTTTAAAGGCTGTTTAATAAAGGGGCCTTAATCAGCTGCTCTTGTGATGTTCCTCCTCCGGCTGAATTAATGGGGGAATTTGGGGCATCGAACGGACCTTGTCTTTTCTTGGGTTTGTTATGATTAAAAAAAAATAAGCAGTGATGAAAATGATTTTAAGAAGGACGCAGCTTTGCGCACCGTGAGCACCTTGCTGCGTTGCATTTGGACGCCCCGGCGGGGGTGGGAGGTAACCCCGGCCGGTGGGTTTGGCGGTGGGAGCCCCGGCTGGGGTGCTGGGAGTGCCGGGGGTGCCGGGGAGCGGGTGCTGCTCCCAGCCCATGCCTGCCGCCGAGTGAGCTGCGGGAGAAGAGTGGGAAAAGCGTGGGGAAAAGTAGGGCAGCGTCTGGCGAGGGGCCTGCGGAGAGGCTGGCTGGGGGCGGTGGGGAGCATCCTTCCAACCTGCTTTGGCTTCCCGGGGCTTGTGCGAGCTGCCGGGGAGGAGGGGGTGGGTTGAGAGAAAGACAAAAACGATGGTGAGAGGGGGTGGGGGGAGCGAGGAAGGAAAGCTTTCTCCTTTTCTACTGCTTTTTCCCCTTCTTTGCAACCAGCTTTGAACTTTTGGCTTTACCTCCTTGGGCTCACGCCACCCCTCGCTTCCCCGCATCGGCTTCCTTGGGGTGGGACGTGCATCGCCCTCCTTCCCTGGATTTGGGGAGAATCCAGAAACGTCAAACCTTGCGAGCTGCTTTTAGAGGGCACGGCCACGTTGGCCCCCCTTGATATTTGGTGTCTGGATGCTCAGAGGGTGAAACCCGCTCCCCTCCAGCTCACGGCCCCCGTCGTCCAGGGAGGGATGCTCGGAGCTGGGATGCCCGCTGGGCAGCAGAGCATCCTCCTCTTCCCGAGGAGCACCAAGCGGTTCCCAGTCCCGCTTGCCCCCGGTTTAAAGTTGCTTTTTGTGCCTGAAGCCAAGGCAGTCGCCTCCAGTTTTGCACGTTGAGAGGGGAAAAAAAACCAAAAACCCAACCAAACCCAACCAAAAAACCATTGCAAAAGAGCCGCCTGGAAACTGTACTCTCAAGGGGAGTGCTGGGGAATTTACATTTTTAAATATGTATGTAATTTGGGCGAAGGGGAAATCGCTTGCTGTCTGCGAAAGCGTCAACTTTCTTTCTCACGGAGTTAGCATTTTAAAGCTGCATTGCTCATGCGAACAGGAGCCCCTTTTTATTTTTCCAGGGAGAGATTGCATCTTGCCCTTGATTTACTGCCGTTTGAATGATAATTAATAATTCCTTGGACTTCCTGGCGTTAACTGGGGCAACAAGTCCCTGTTTGGTCCCTGTTTTCTTTTCCCTTCTCTCTTTTCTTGTTGGAATTATTATTCTTTTCACAACAGAAACACAGTACACGCCGCACATGTGAATAAACAGCATCTTACCGCATGACCCGCTGCTGGCTTTTTTTTTTTCTTTTATGAGCCAAAGCAAATAAATAAAAGTCCGTATAATGATGATATCCATTAAAAATAACGCTGTAGCTCGGTAAACGGAACCGACGATACAAGAGTCCCGCGACAACGGCATTAAAATAGCACAAAGAAAAGGGTCCGTGCCCATAACAAGAACCAGCGCTAGATGAAATTTGGAGATAGTTTTCAAGCATAACCGCTTCCCCGAAGGAAATGTCTGAGATGGCACAAAAGCAGCGAGCACAATAGAGTGTAACGGGGATTTGCTACGTAATTCCACCTCCTTTTCCCCTTCTTTCTTTCTTTTTAATTCCTTCTCCTTTCCGTGGGTATTCACGGGGATTCGCGAGGCTCACAGCTCTGCTCTGTTAAAACCAGAAAGAAGGAACGATTTACTCCAAGCTGCCCGCGCCGTGTGGTAAATTTATATCCTGAAAAATGAAGAGGTTCGTGCCATAAGGGATCTCAGATGTTTACACTTCTCAGGAGGCATCGCCTTTGATTATCATAATCATAAAGATAAACAAAAGAGTAGCGGCTCCATAAATACCCCAGCGTAATGCATAATCAGCAAGATAAATCTCTCTCCTCCGAAATCCCAGCCCGGGAAGTTGCTGGCAGAGCCTGGGTGTCTCTCGCTGTGGGGTGGTCGGGGTTTGGCTGGGACCCTCTCAGCCCCCCAGGGATGTGGGGATGCTCTCGTGGGATGAGCAGGGATGCTCTCGTGGGATGCACAGGGATGCTCTGGCATGGTGCGAGGGCACCCTGCTTTTAGTTTTCCTCTTGGGCTGCTTGGCAAAAGCCTGACCTGGGGATTTAGCTAAAGAGATGATTTATTTTCTTTTGGTCAGGTGAAGTGGTTTGTGATCGATAAGGCTGTTGCGTGGAAAAACACCCTTGGTGCTGCCCCGGCTCCTTCTTCCCACACTTTTCTCAGCACAGACTTTGCTTTCTGGGCTTTCCCCCCCCCGCCCTCCCTGTCCACTCCCGGTTTAATAAAGGTGCTCAGCGAGGGAGGCCGGCTACAGGCTTTTCATTTGGCTGGGAGAGGAATCTGCTTATTTTTTTTCCAAGGGTGTAATTAGGGCTGGCTGGGCGCCCCCCCTCATTACCCGCGCTGGGGAGGAATGCTCTCTAATTATAACATTTGCCTGCCGCCGGGCAGGGGGTTGTCTGCTAACCTGTCTGGGATGCTGCCATGAAACGCCGTCCTGGTGTCTGTCCGTCCCTGGTGTCCCCTGTCCCGGGCTGGGTGGGCTCCAGGAGGAGCTGGAGGTGATGGGATGGAGGGAGCGGGGCTTGCTTGTGGCTGGATTTACCCCAGGGGATGATGCCAGGTTTGGCAGGATGGGATGCGAAGGGACAGTAAAACTCCCAGGAAAGGGCAATCGATGGAGAAAAATGAGCTGGTTTGGGAAAAAGGTGAAGTGGTTCTTTCCAAATTTGGTTTTATTAAGAAAAGATCGGTGAGAGTAGAGAGGCTCTGTGGTGTTGCACGGAGGGGGACAAGGGGGTTTGCAGCCGGCGGTGCCGCAGGGACAGCGTGTCGGTCTGTCCGTGCTGTCCCTGAGTCCTGCTCCATATCAGGGGGAGGGGGATGCCCCAAACAGCCCATGCAGCCAGGCTTGCAAGGTGCTTTCCCGGCTGGTGGGAGCAGAAGGGTTGGGCTCTGCTTTTTGGGGGTGTCAGAGAGTCAGACCCTATAAATGCTTGTTTCCATCCCTGGAAAACATTCCCATCCCTGGAAAATCCCATCCTTGGAAACATTCCAGGCCAGGTTGGATGGGGCTCTGAGCAACCTGATCTAGTTGACGGTGTCCCTGCTCACTGCAGGGGGGTTGGACTAGATGACCTCTAGGGGTCCCTTCCAACCCAAAACATTCTATGATTCTATGAAATGCGCGACCCCGAGGTAGAGCAACCCTGTCCGCCAAGCCCACACACCGCTGGTAGCAAGGGTTGAGCACGGCGGCGTGCTGAGGGCTGTGGGTTTTGTGGTCCAACCTTTCCTTGGGGGAGGCATCGGACGCCACAGGGATGGGCACCCCATGAGTGCATCAGTGGTCGGACGTTCCCGGGGGCTTTTTGGAAACCCAACCTTGCACCAGGCTGGAGATGAGGTGCTGGGTACTGGTGTTTCTCCTTTCCCTGCCCTCCCCAGTTATACCCTGTCCTCGGTTTTTGGCCTCCTGAGGCTGGGTCTTGGGGGCAGCTTGTGTCCCTCTCACCCTCGTCCTCCTGGTCCTCGGGCAGAGGGAGATGCTAACGAGCGCTGTGCTGAGTTAACGAGATGGGGGGGTTACATCAGCAAGATGCACGCGAGGCCACGGCGGTGACAGCAGCCCTTGGGACCGCCGGTGCTGAGGGCCCCTTACATCCCCTGCATCTCGTTTTCGTCAGTGCCTCCCAGCTCGCCTCACAACCCCCTTTAAACAAACTGGGGGGGGGGGGGGGGGGTTTGAAGGCACAAAATTGCACGGGCTCTGTGCAAGGAGGCAGCAGGGAGGGAGCTGGGGAGGAGGCTGCACCCAGGGCAAGCGGCTTCAGATCTTCCAAACCCATCCTCAGCGACACTCTTTATTTTGGGGCATCGGATGCGTCCCTGGAGAAGGGGGTTTGGGCTGTGGCTTTGCATTGTGGCTTTGCCTTTGAATATGCCATGAGATGCTGGCACCTCTTTGGTGATGGGGCTTCGTGTTGGGAGAGCTCAGCGGCGTGCGGGAGGCTGAATTTGTGGGATGGGGAGGAGGAGGGGATGCTCAGGGAGGAGAGGATGCTCAAGGGCGCTTTTAGGAGGGAGAGCTTGGCTATGTTTTCCTGCTGGACCCGAAATTACCCCAGGAGGGCACTCTGCAATGGGAAGCCCTTGAGAACAGGGCAGCCCCGGATCAGTGATGCTGAATCCCCCTGAGCTCTGGGATGGGCTGAAGTGTGGTGGGATGAGGTCTGCATCCCAAGTGATGACGCTCTCGTGGGCGGCGATGCCTCCGCACCCCTCCGGGGCTTGCAGCGGGGATGTCCTCGGTCCGGCAGGCATCCTGGCCTGGGAGCGAGCTGTGCCCTGGCTCTGGTACCACAATTTGCTGGAGCTTAAATGGCAATGGCACTAATCCCTAAATGAGTCTGTTCATACGTTTCCCTTGGAGATTTGGGATGGAGGGAGAGCCCCACACCAGCCTTTCAGACGCCTCCTCAGGCCATGGCCGGAGCATCCCCACCGGCTCAGCCTCCGGAGCCGGGGGGTTGGGAAGGCAGGCTGCTCTCCTCCTCCAGCGCTGGAGATAAGCTGTCTTTTTTTTTTTTTCTTTTTCCATTTCTACAGGAGGATTTCGGGAATGGGTTTAACTGTTGCCTCTCAGGCCTTCGCACGAAATATTGCGCTTGCCCCAAGAGGGGTGTGAACGGGGGGGGAGGTGGAGACAGAAGGGGTTAAGCGCCCACCGCCGCTGAGATTTAGCCGGAGAAACCCAGCCTGTGGAGAAACCCAGGCATCCTGGTTTAATCCTTCCACCACATTCCTGCCTGCCCGGTGCTGCGGGGAGGGATGCGTGGCCATGGGTGATGGGCACCAGGCTTCGCTGCCGCTAATGCTCCTGTAATCTTCCAAATATTTGGAGGGATAACAATTGCAGGAGAGAGGATTTTAACGCTTTCCTGTGGAGGTTTGCTCGGCCGTTGCTGCAAGGGGAATTGCTTTCTGGGCTCATCATCCCTTGTGCCACGTGTCTGGGGTGATGGGGGGGGGGGGTGATGCTCGGCTCCGGCGCTGCTCCCCGTGCGGGCTGGTGGTGTTGGTTGGTTGGGGTCATCGATCTTCAACCAAGTTGTGAGCGCTGGCTGCAAACATCTGCAGGTCACCCCCCGGGGAACAGATGCTGCGGATAATCCAGCTCAGCCCCATCAGATTAAAATCTGCGATGAGGGACGGGGGAAGAGGAAAGAAGTCGGCGGTGCCTGTTCCCCTCCTCCCTTTTCTCGCTGCTCCGACCGCGCTCATCCTTGGGGCTTCAGGGGTTGGTCCCAGGGGTCGAACCCGGAGCTGCCCCCTCTCCTCCCCAAAATACTGAAGTCTGTGCTCCAGCCCATCCCGCAGCACATCGCACCGCAGTGCCCGATTGCGTGCCCCGAGTAGTGTGAGACCGTGGGCTGGCGACAGGCTGGGACTTCCGAAAAAAAAAGCAAACCAAAAAACCACAAATCCCAAAAGGGAGCTGGGAAGCAGGCACCCACCTCCAGCGGGAAGGAGGGAAGCTGGCAGATGGGAACCCCCCGTAGACGTCTGCCAGGGAGATGATGATTACAGTCAGTGTAGCGCACTCTCAAATATTTATTAGTTTGTCACTGCTGGGAGTTTTATTGCTCGCCTGATTGCGGTACTGGAAACCCCGGCTGCGCAGGGCTCCTTCCCTGGCTTCGCAGGCAAAAGTGTTGCGCTCACCCGTGCTGCTCCTGCTGTCAAGGGGCCGGATCGGCGCCCAGGCTGGGATCGGAGCAGCGCTGGGCAAGGCAGAAAGCGCCCTCCATGCACGCGTGGGTTAAAGCATCCATTCCCCAGGGTGATGCTTATGGCCAGCTCCCTGCAAGAACCCGTGTGAACCCTCCTGCTGACAAGGTCTTCACCGGTCTGAAAACCTCCGGAGTGTCCCAGTGCATCCCCCCAACCTGAGCGTGGCTGCCCAGCCGGGAGAAGCCAGAGACCTGCTTCTTGCAAGGTTCCATATATATATATATATATATATATATATATATATATATGTATGTATAACGCAACCATAACACAATAATGTTATGCCAGACCACTGCAGGGGAAGGTTGTCCTAGCAGGGGATACCCTCTCCCCACTTTATGGGGCCATTTAGTGATGTCCTTATTACGCTGGAGCAGACCAAAACCTTTCCCCAACCTCTCCATCCTCTGCGGGAAGGAATGCATGGAGGTGCTGGTCTTGCACCCCTGGGAAGTTGCTTTTTTTTTTTTTTTTTTGGAATATTGCAGTCACTGCTGGATGGTCGGGGCAGCCCGGAGCAGCAGCCCTTCAGCCTCACGGCACGAGTGGGCGTGCTTTCCCCCCCACCGACTGTACATGGATTTTTGGGGCGCCCCCCCCCCCACGAGCATTAGTAGAAGGAGAGTTTTCCCATGCGGCGGGTGGCCGGGCATCGGGAGGGGGGATGAAAGGCCGGGTTGATGGCTTATGATAAATGTGCCCAGCATGGTTCTCCTCCCTTTTCTCATCTAAAAGTCCCCGTTGTTCCTCTGCCTTAATTCTTTCCCAGTGCATTTAAATACCAGCGGCCGTATCGTGCTGGAGCCAAACACCCTGCCCAGCTGCAAATGCTTTTCTCCGGCCGCGTAGGGCTGGTTTCTGGATGGAGCCATCGGCCTCCCCCTTGCTTTGCTCCCATCCATGAGTGGGCAGGAGCCGGGGGGAGCCGGGGGGAGCCGGGGGGTTGGGGCTTTGCGGTGCGGCCCCGGTTATGAGTCTGCCACGAAAAACCCATCATCTTATTCCCCGTCTCCTTTTGGAGCTGCTTTTTTGGTCCCAGATGTCTCTTGGTCAGAAATAAAAGAGAGCTCAGCTGTTGTGAGTTTGCAGGCTTTAAACTTTCCCAGCAGCCAGGATGCTCCTAGCTTTAAAGGTTTGGGTTTTGGGGGTTCAAATGTTAAACTGAGCAGGTTTTTGTAGCCACTGAAAGCAGATGCTGGAGCTGGCCCGGGGCTGGGGCAACTGTCCTGTTCCACCACCCTCATCCCCAAACTCACTGTGCCCCCTTGGAGAAGACACCTGAAGCATTGAGCTCAACACCTTCCCCCCGAGCACAGATTTGGGTAGACCCCCTCTCGGGGAGGGGGGCTGGATGGCCCCCATTGATGGGGGGACCGGTGGGTTTTTGGTACTGCTGGTGGAGTTTCAGCCCTCAACCCCGTGCTGGGGGACCGAGGTGGTCCCCACAGCAGCCCAGAGCATCACCTGTCCAGCTGCAGGTGATGATGGGCAAGTCACAAATCTGCGATTTTCATTCCCGTTGGGCTGTGACTCACACCCCCCCAGCTTCCAGAGCCTCTCAGGTAACCTAAAGTCTTGTTCAGCGTCACCAAAGTGGCGGTGGGGTGGTCGAAGATGTGTGGTGGGTGCTGGCTGCTGGTTTTGGGTCAGGGGACGCGTGCGCTTCAGGGTGTCACCTGGCAAGCCCCAAAGGGGAAGGTTCTTCCAAAAACCACCTTCTTTGGGGGTGTCGGGTCCTCTTGGGTCACCCTTACGGTGCTGGGCAGGCTGCAGGACCTCTCGCTTGCATTCTGGGGGGGTTACTGGCTCGGGGAGGAAACAAAAAACAGGGAGAAAGAAAAAAAGCAGAGGAAAAACTTAACAGGGAGCTTTATAACCGCGTTTCAGGCAGGGCTAATATATCTCGGAGTCGTTATTGTCTCTGCCGCTGCCCTCGGCGCCGCCCGGGAGAAGCTGGGCTGGAGGTGGAGGGGAGCTCCAATCCGCCAAGAAACGAATGGGCTTCAAGGGTTTACATCCCTTATAGCAAACCCGCCGGCCCTTGGAGCTGTCAGACAAAGCCGGGGAGGCCCCCCCTCCCGCCTCCCCAATGCCCTGGGATGGGTGGCGAGCCAACCCCCCCACCTCGGTGGGCATTGCCCATTCCCGGCGGCCGAGCCCGGGTCCGACCGCACGCCGCAGGGATGCGGAGGGTGTCGCTTCAGCGAGGTTTTCACACGAGCCCGCGACTGAAGTTTTGTTGGCTGCCTCCCTTGCCAGCTGAATTCTCTCCTGCCAGCCCCCCTTTGCCAGGGAATTTAGGTTTGCGGTGTCAAAAGCGGTTTTTAAAAACAAAAAAAAAAAACAAAAAAAAAGCAAAAAAAAAGCCAACAGCCAACAAAGCAACAACTCAGTAGATGCAAAATTGGAATAGTGAATTTAAAAAGGGGAAAAAAAAGGGCGCTGGGAAAATTACAGGTCTGCAAATGAGATGGGGGAGGAAATGGCTGGCGGTGGAGAGGTGGGGAAGAACCAGGCGGAGAGAGAGAAATTAGCCTGGAGTTTAATTCATTGTTTCCAAAAGAGCAGTTAATGGATTATGACAAATGTCCTACTGCTCTCCCTTAGTGCTGTGTTAAATGGAAATGGAAAGTCAATTTTCCTAAATGGATTTTAAACGACTGACCTCGTGTGTTTGGTTTGTTGTTTTTTTTTTTCCCCCTCGCTGATTTTTGCTCGGGAAGCAGCTTGGTCATCTTGTTTGCTTGACACATCTGATTATTTTTTTTTTCTTCTTCTTCTTCTCCTTACATCTCGGGATTCTCTGATCCTCTCCGTGTGCCACGCTGCTCCTTGCCAAGGGTGACGAAGGGAGTGGGCTCCTTGCTTCCTTGCCAGCTCCGGAGATGCTATCACGGGGCTGGGGATATTTACTGTTTTCCTGCACGCTGCAGTGCCTGGAGTTGAGAATCACAGCTCTCGCTGGGGGAAGAGAGGAGGAGGAAAAACTCATAACTCTTTTAGGTGTTAAAAAAAAAACCCCACAAACCAAAGCCTCGTGATGTGACCTGACTGCTAGCGAGATGCCCAGAAACTGCAGGTTAAGCAGTAGCATCCCAGCCCGTGTATGTGTTTTATCCATCCGGCGATGTTTGGGGTTGATCTTGATGGGCAAAATGGTTGGAAGCAGGTTTCCTATGTTGGATGCTGCAGATGCTCCTCGGCGTCGGTCGCAGCATCTTCTCAAGCCGGTGCTGGGCAGGAGCCACGGTGAGGCTCCTGCTGCTCCCGGGCTGTGGGGATTATGTCCCTGCGTGAGCCCTAAGGTGCCCACCCCTTTGCAAGACTTTTCTTGCCCTGGCCTGGGCAGGTGTGCCCTCTTCTTCTGGTTATTTTGGCAATGAACTTGGGTTTGTGTGTGCTTTGTGCTGTGGTTGGCATTCCCGGCACAAACCCTGCCGGCGTTTTGCTGGGAGCACGGCTGTGCGGTCCTCAGGGCTGTGGGATGGGGGACTTGGGATGGGGGACACCAGCCCCCTGGCATTCTCGGCACTGTCCCTGGGCTTGTTTTGCTTTTTTCCTGGTGATTCCCAGTGAGATCACCCAGGCTTTGGGGTCGGCCAGGGCTCAGGGTGTGGATGGGCGGGCTGGTACCCGGGCAGAACCAGGATGCACCCCGCAGGAGCAGCTCTCCAAGCTAGCAGAGATTTGCTTTGTTTGGGGTTTTTTTGGAGCCTCCAGCCCTCTTTTGTTTTCCGAGCATCCTCAGCAGGGGCTGCTGGGGACACCACCGCCCCGGGGGGCAGTCCTGGGAAGGAGAGGGAGGGATGAAGCGGCGCAGGCAGGAGCTATGTCCCCGCTGGGATGGCACTAATGGCACCTCCCGATCCTCTTGCTCCTCTGGCAGGGCTGGAGTACAGCGACGTGCTGCCCGACTCCTTCCCCTCGGCCCCGGCGGAGACCCTCCCTCACTTTCTGCTGGAGCCGCAGGACGCCTATATCGTGAAGAACAAGCCAGTGGAGCTCGTCTGCCGCGCCAACCCCGCCACCCAGATCTACTTCAAGTGCAATGGGGAGTGGGTCAACCAGAATGACCACGTCACCAAGGAGAGCCTGGACGAGGTCACTGGTGAGCAAATCCACCCCTGCCTGCCCTTCCCCTCTCTCCTTCCCAGGCGCTTCTGCCCTTTTCTCTCTTGCACATCCACGCTGGAGATGATTCTCCTCCAGGTAGACCAGCAGGTCCCTCCCATTCATCTTCATCATTCCCAGGTGACCCCAATCTTATTGAGGTCACTTTTGTACGGTTCCCACCTCCTCGGTCCATGCACAGCTTGTCCCTTTTCCCATATCATCAGTGAATTTTGGTAGAGGAGCTGCCCCTTTCCAGCCCACTGATGAAGGCACGGTGATGGTACGGGTCACCAGGCCCCACAGAAGCTTGAGGAGATCAGCCTGTGTGCTTGCACGCTCACTCTTTTGCAGGATTTGGGACTGTTAAATGGGATTTGAAAGGCAGCTCCTTTAAAACTGATTTAAAAAAAAAGGCAATGCCTTCCCAGAAAACGCCTAATCCACAGGTAGGAGTCAGTGCCACGAGGGGTGGCAAAGGCCGGCACCTTACTCAGGTTCGCAAAGGAACTGGGTATTTAATGGGCAATGAGAACATTTGCAGGTAGGACTTGAAATGCCTTTTAATGGCAGATGAGCTCCCCCCTGCCTCAGAGGACAAGTCAGCCTCCGGCTGCCTGAAATGGAGGGCAAGGAGGTGGTTTAGGCATCTTGGGGGGTGTCTTGTTCCATGGGAATGGGCTCCGCAGAGCCGCTCGCCCCGTGCTTTGAAACGTCCCGACGTGAGAACAAGGCGCGGGGGGTTGATATATCAGGTAGAGTTGCTAACACTGGGATGCTTTAGCTCAGCTCCCGTCTTTTCTGCACCGATTTCGGTACCTGAGGCCTGATCAGGAGGGGAGGAAAACAATCCCGTTTCCCATGTAAGATCTGTTCTCTGCAGAGCCCCTGAGCCTGCAGTATCCCTCACCTCCGGAGGGCTTTAAGCCAGGGCAACCTTTTGAACGGCTGCAGTGTTGGACCCAGAGGCAAGCTTGGTTTAGAGGAGAGACTTTGTCAGCCTGGAGGAGCACAAGTACTTTTACAGAATCTTCTCCTGTCCTGATTTTTTCCCCAGCCTTGCCCTTCCCCAGCATCTCCTCGCCATCGTCCAGCGCTAGCTGTGAGCCGGTCCTTGCTTGGGTGCCTCTCTGAACCTGTGCTGCAAAGGGAAGATCATCTCTTTTCCCTGCAGCCTTCTGAGCCTTTCCTCCTAAAGCCGCTTCATCTGTTCCTGGGGTGTTTTTCTTCCAGAGGCTCTCTCTGTGAAGGATGGTTGTGCAAGGCTGTCCCCCTGCTTCGCCGTTCCTCTCGCTCCTTCGAGGTGCATCTCCACCTCCCAGCTCTCACGGAGGTCAGATGTGAAACCCCCACCGCTCTAGGGCAAAGCCAGTGCTGATTAGTGACCGGGCAGCCTTTGCTTATAATTATAAATTGTATTTATTTATAGAGTGTGGCCACGCTGGGTCGAGCCAAAGGTTCCTGTGCCCTGCGTGTGGCAGTGGTGGGTGCCTAAGCGAAGAGCATTGAAGCGGGACAAGGCCGGGGTGATGGACCCCGCTCTGCTCCCTCCCGCCTTCCCGCAGTCCGGGATTAGGGAACCCCTGGTCCGGCAGTGATAGCGTCACAGTGTGGTCCAGCCCCGGATGGATTCTCCCCCTGTTCATGTGTCTAAACGCTGTTAGGACTCATTTCTCCTCCAGGTTGCCCCAGCGTGCCGTAGCAGGGAATTCCACGGCTTAGCCATGTCCAGCATGGAAAAAACACTGTATTTCTGGCCGCACCTCCTGCTTGAGTACTCCTTACCAAATAACCTGCCTCACGCAACTCCTGAGCAAAACAGGCTGGAGAAAACATAGCAGAAAGGCGTACCCTGTTTTAGGGGGGGGGGACTCATTTGCTTTGGGCCAGCATCTCCCTTTCGGATCCCTGTCTGCAGATGCAGAACATGTGCCAGCAATTTGGGGAGCAACGGCGCACGCCGCCTTCACCCAGGCTGCAGAGATGCTATTGCCGCTACCAGCGAGCAAAGCGCTAATACCTTCGGTACGGAAGTGATGCCGTGCATGTAAAACTCTGCCAGCGTGGGTATATCTGCCTGGCAGCTACCTGGAGAAAGGCAGCTGGAACCAAAATGGTTTGCTCTGCTAAAAAAAATCGGCGTTTGCAGCACCTGCCGTTCTTAGGGAAAGCTGCTGCAAAGGGCATGGGGGAGAGCTGGCCACGAAGCGACGGGTTAGGTGTTCATGGCTTTTTAAGTATCCTTGGTTAAAAGCTTGGAAGAAGGTACCTTTAAAAGAAAAAAAAAAAAAAAAAAAAAAAAAAAAAGACGACGTGTCTTGAATGAGCTGGGTTGGGTAATGCTCTGACTGCGTCTGATCCAAAGCATTTCATGCGGAAGAAAGAAAAAATAGGCCAAGTCAGAGAGGATAATTCAGCCGGATGAAAAGGGACGGTCGGTAAGAGCGGCTGTGTTTAGGTGCCTGTAAGCCCTTTAAACTGTCCCTCCTGTGAGCCATAAGCTCAGCCTAAGGTTTTGAGAAGGCTTTGCTTTCGGGGGTTACGGCGATAGCAGGGCATTTGCAGGATGCTCCCTGCCTTTCCAGGGCTGCTCCACTCACCCCACCAGGGCTTTCCAGAGGGACGAGATGCTTTTGCACCATCTCGGTCCTTCCGAGAGCCCTAATTTTTCCCAAAGTGCTTGGCCTAAATGCCTTTTCTTTTCTTTTTTTTTTTTTCTTTTTTTGTTCTCCCCCCCCCCCCCCCCCCCCTTAATAGTGGCAAAATAAATTGTATTTCCTTGGTGCGCGCTTGTCAGCTCTTCCACAGGAAGGTGGCAGAGAGACGGTAATTGCTCCTCACAGCACTGGGAGCCAGCTAACAAAATTACAGGCGGGAAGCACACGGTGCTCTATTGCCGTGAACTTCAGGCCTTTTTATAAATAGAAGCTGCAAAAAAAAAAAAAAAAGAAAGGGCAGGTATTGCTGAAAATAAGGAAAAGTAAGCCCCGAGTCCCTCCCGCCCTTGGCGATGGGCACGGGGCGAGGGGATGATGCTTCAGGGGAGGCTCAGCATCCTGCGGCCCAGGGGACCATGTCCTGCTTGTGGCGGTGCCACCTCTGCCATCGTATCCGTGCCACGGCCAGGGTGTCCTGGCAGACTTCGTGGAGGTGTCCGGGGGGGTTGTTGATGGAGCTGTGTAAACCTTTTTGGGGTCATTGGGCATGAAATGCTGTCACCGTTGGGTGATTTCCTTAAGAGCTTTTATTTGTCTTGTTGTATTTAAACAGCGGCTGACAGAGGTGGTTTCTTCCCTGCAGCGAAGCTTTGGAGGCGACCTGGCGGGTGGGAAGGGGTCTGGGCAGGGACAGGGACATTGGTGCTGGGCAGAGGGGCTGGCGGAAGAGGGTGATGCCTCTTGAAATGGTCAAGAGGTCCTGGTCTTGCCTAGCTGGATGGGGAGGGGTTAAAAAAAAAAAAAAAGAGCCTCCTACACATGAGCTGACTTTGCCTTCAAATCACCCTCTGGAGGGGGCAGTCTCCCTGATTTGCAGAGGTGCCAAACCTGGATGCCTCTGAGATGCCTCCAACCCACTGCCTTTGGGCACCCAGCCGCCCGACTCGAGCTTTGGGCACCCAGCCACTGGACTCGAGCTTTGGGAAGCCAGCAACAGCCGCCCGATCGAGCTTTGGGCACCCAGCCCAACTCAGCTTTGGGCACCCAGCGCCCGCCTTGAGCTTTGGGCACCCAGCCGCCCAGCTCGAGCTTTGGGCACCCAGCCATCTGACTGGAGCTTTGGGCACCCAGCAGCCCAACTGGAGCTTTGGGCACCCAGCCGCCCTCCTCCTGGCTGCTGCCTTAGTTTCCCTCCTCCCGGGTGCTCCTGCTGAGCTGATGCCATCCCTCTCTCCCCTTCCAGGGATGCTGGTGCGGGAGGTGCAGATCGAGGTCTCCCGGCAGCAGGTGGAGGAGCTCTTCGGCTTAGAAGATTACTGGTGCCAGTGCGTGGCCTGGAGCTCCGCCGGCACCACCAAGAGCCGCAGGGCGTACGTCCGCATAGCCTGTAAGTGCCCGGCACATGTTGCTCAGGCGCGACCCCTCCAGCAAGACTTGGCGTGCACCCACCTGCACTGCCTCCGTTCTTGTTCCATTTAAATGAACATTTCTCCCACTTTCTTCTCCACTTTGGGGGCCCCAAAAGGTTTCCAGGAGGGTACAACCCACCGCTTTAGCAATCGTTTGCAAAGCCTGAGGTGCGACCCTGGACCCCAGGCAGAAAAAACAGTGGCGTCAGGGCGGGTGTGCGCTGCTTCTGGCAGCACCACCAGCTGGAATAGAGGCCAGGCCATTCATTCCCAGCTTGCCGAGACACGGTGGGTGCAGCCGAGTGGGGTGGGCCATCTCCAAAAGTTGGCTCCCTGCTGAAAACAATGCTTTTTGATCAGCTGGAGGTGACCTGTCCGTGCTGGATGGCCCTGGTCTTAACTCCCCCATCCCAACTCTGTGTCTGAGCCGGCACTGCCTGGGCGAGAGGCCGTGGCACTAGCTGGGTTAAATCCTGCATTGCCCATCAGCGTGCTCAGCTCTTCCCAGTGCTTTATTATCGTTAATAACCCAATGGTTAGCACCTTGCACGCTTTGCCTGAATCAGCGACTCCGTGTCCCTGGAGTCCCTGCTGTCATATGTCACTTCTCTAAGCTGCTGTTTGTGGGTGTCAGCCTGATTAACTCGCCCTTAATCAGGCTGTTACCCGGCTGAATTTGCTCTCTTAGCAAATGAGATGGCAAAGCTATAGGAGAATGACCAGGCTTCCCTAGTCGTCAACAGATTTTGCTATTAGAGGGCTAATAATCCAGCACGTTATCCAAAACGGAGGGGGCTGGGGAATTGGCTACGCTGCTGAAGGATTTAGGCAGAATGGGGAAAATATTACGAGGCGCAGGGCTGGCTACTGAGGGAGCCCTTCTGTCCGTCCCCAGCCAAGGGTTCAGTGTTTCTCGGAGCCGAGCAGATGAGGTGAAGCGAGGGTTCGGTGCCCTGCACAAGCTTGCCGCAGCTGTGGAGGGCTGGGTGCTGTGGCAGAGGATTGCAGCACCATCTAGTGATGCTCCTGCTCCTTTCAAGGCGCTGGAGCGGGACCCTGCCATGTCCCCCATGTCCCTGGGGGCTCTGCTGGGCTTATCCCCCTTCCCCAAAATGCTGGCAAGCCCCTTGCTGAGCCAGTCTGGCTTTCCAGCAGCGGCTGTTCCCCATTTCGGCACTGGCGTGCAATGTCTGGTTTTCCAGCAACCCCCGGGGACGTGGCTCAGCCAGGACCAACGGGGGCAGAGCTGAGCAACAACCCCCTGTAGCCCTGAAATTTGAGGATTTGCTTTGGCACCGATGCGGGAGCCGAGCTGTTGTGCAAATTTTTTCCCCCTTCAGCAAAGAAGGATCCTGGTGTAGAGAGCCCAGAGGGGGGAAGAAACGGAGGTTAAGCTGAGGTTTAACCCCCAAGATAAAAGATGGGAGGGGGTATAAGCTTGCAAGCGCACGAAGGAGGAAAGGCATCGTCCTTGAGCACCGTGTGCTGTCCCAAATCCATCCCAGCTCCTTCCTCCCAGGACGTGTTTTGCTCTGGCTGTGTCATGCCAGAGCGATTTCCCTCCTCCTGGGCTCCCGGTGCCGAGGTGATGCTCTCTCCCCCCACCAAGGTTTTGTGGGTTGCGCTGTTTCCACAGCAGACTGGTAACCCCTGGGTTTTCCTTCCCCCTTCCCCCCCACGCCAGACCTGCGGAAGAACTTTGACCAGGAGCCACTGGGCAAGGAGGTCCCGCTGGAGCACGAGGTCCTGCTGCAGTGCCGCCCACCCGAGGGGGTGCCACAGGCGGAGGTGAGCGGCTCGGCAGCCCAAAGAAATGCCCGCTGGGGTGTCCTCTCCTGGCGGTCTGCAGCCACGGCCGGGGAGAGGTGGGGCACGTCCTTGCAGATGGCTTGCGGCCGTGATGGATGGCCTCGCACCGAGACCGTCAGCTTTCATTATTCAGCAGAATTGTTTATTTTGGGCAGCGGATCTGTTATTCTGACATCTAATAACACACCTAACCTCAGCTCCTGCTCAACCCACCTCTCCCTGCTTCCTGATGTGCCATTAACCCCTTAGAGGGAAGGTCTAACGAGGAGGCACCCAATGACTTGTCTGAAGGGGAGCAGTCACAGGCAAGAGCTAAGGGCTGGCAAAGTCAACAGATGGGTTTCCCTAGCACGGTAGCGCCCAGGAGCTGAGCACTGGTGGTAGCCACAATGTCCCATCCTTGGCCAAAACAGCAGTAATGTGCCCCAGTCAGGCCTGGTTTGGCCCAGCTTTCAAGGAGAAATAAATACAGTCAGAGGCAAGATTGCCCAGGTTGTGGTGCTGAGGACATGGGCGGTCTCGGGGATGAAGGTGGCAAGGGCTTTGGGGCAGGTCAGAGGCTGGTCTTGGGGGGGGGGGCGGGTTTGCTCTCTGTCAGGACTGTGGATTCAGTCTCTCCAACCTGATGTTTGTCCTTGCTCTTGCCTGCACCTGTGCTCGGTGCCGGTATTGACTCACACCCTTCCCAAACAGCCTCCTTAAGCAGTTGTGTCCTGGGCTAGTTTTGGGGCCCCTGGAGACCCTCGTGGTGGGGAGCACGTGGGATGGGCGTTGCCACCAAAATCCATGACATGCTTTTCCTTGGCTGAGTGTTCAGTTCTCGTTCAACTCAATCATCATCCTTACCCATCCCTTCCTTTGCATTGCCAGGTGGAGTGGCTGAGGAACGAGGATGTCATCGATCCCACCCAGGACACCAACTTCCTGATCACCATCGATCACAACCTCATCATCAAGCAGGCCCGTCTCTTGGACACTGCTAATTACACCTGCATGGCCAAGAACATCGTGGCCAAGCGCCGGAGCACCACGGCTGCTGTCATCGTCTACGGTACCAGCCCTTCCTCGTGGGGAGGGGGCCTTTGCTTCCGGCCATGTCTCCAAGCCAAGGGGAAATACGGGTGCTTTCTGGGAGTGGTAGGAGTGAACCCCACCAGGGCATTGCCTTAAATTAGGGATAATCCCCAATGGCTGCCAAAGAGAAACCTCTACCAGCTCGCACAGGCTATTCGGAGAGGCTGTTAGGTGTGGGTATTCGCAAGCCTTCTCGGTGGGGTATGAAGGTGGGTGGAAGTCGGACCCCGCTGGATCGCTTTGACTCTCAAAGCAGCTGAAAAGCTGCATTTGGCCCAACTTTGCTATGAAACCAAAGATCTGCTGGGGCCAGATGCAAAAATATTTGCAAAGTGGAAAAAGGACCAAAGCAGGCTTGAGCGCCTGGTGTATGGGGTGTGCAACACGGGAAAGACTCTCGTGTTGACCCTCGCCGTTCCAGGGTGTCACGGAAGGTGTAAGGACAGAGGACCCAGTGAACTGGCTTAGCTCCAGTCCCTGCTGAAACGGGCTCTGTTGACGTGTTAACGCTGTTCGTCTCCTCTTGCAGTGAACGGTGGCTGGTCCACCTGGTCCGAGTGGTCTCCTTGCAACAACCGGTGTGGCCGGGGCTGGCAGAAGCGCACCCGGACGTGCACCAACCCTGCGCCGCTGAATGGCGGCTCCTTCTGCGATGGGCAGCCTTTCCAGAAAATCACCTGCACCACCCTCTGCCCAGGTAAGGCGGGTTGAGAAGCCTTGCGCACGCTACCTGTCCCCCAGGTTGCACAGTCTAGCTGCGCTCCTGGTGCTCCCCAAGGAGACAGGGGCTCAGGAGACCGGTCCGAAGCATCTTTCAGTCTGCCAAGACCTGAAAGAGCTGGAGATGCCTGCAGAGAGACAACTTACCCTCCCCAGATAGGATCAGGGCTGGGTTGGCTGGGGTAGCGCTCCCTGAAGGTCTCTGGAAGCCCTGGGGTGGGCACCTTTCTGCTGCTGGAGACATCCCGGCATGGGGGGGGACGTTCAGAGGGGTGTACCGACGTGCCTGTCTTTGGTGGCCCTCAGTGGACGGCGCGTGGACCGAGTGGAGCAAGTGGTCGGCGTGCAGCACGGAATGCACCCACTGGCGCAGCCGCGAGTGTGCCGCCCCGGCCCCCCGCAACGGCGGCAAGGACTGCAGCGGCGTGCTGCTCGACTCCAAAAACTGCACCGACGGGCTCTGCCTGCAGAGTGAGTACGCGGGCAGGCGCCACCCGTGCCGTGGGCGATGGCGGCGGGCAGCCGGGGTGCTCCGGCGCTTGGCCACGCTGTCGTTGGCCCACGCCGCCAAGGTGACGGGGCAGAGAGCAGCGCCGCCGGCACCTGAGTTTTAAATCGTGGCTTTAACAAGGATTTTTGGAACCAGGCTCCTCACCCCTTCCCAAGCTAGTTCTCACCCGGGAAGAAAGATAGGTTTGGGGGATTTTTGGTGGGATCTAAATGTCCCACCAAGCCTTCTGAAACGGTGCTAAGTTTGGGGTCTCTGCTGAAATGAGGCTGGTTGTGGTTAGTGGGGGCGAGCCAGGGGGCTTCTCTGCCCCACCACAAAAACACCTGCCCTGGGTCACTGCTCGGTAGCAGCCCTGGAGCGAGCAGCAGCGAGGAAAAAAACCCAATAATGATAATGATCACCATGCTGCCGCGCTGTAGGTGGGTGCGCTGAAGGCTGAGCAGCCGGTGCTGCCACCTACTGCTGTGTGACACCACTGTCCCCTTTAACGCTGCCAGGGCCAGAAGTGCCCAAAGACCTCTTAGCCCGTCTTGCACAGCCGGGGACAAATGCCCCAGGGTCTGGCTGGGCATGGGGACGTCCTTGGGGGCATGGGGACATCCTTGGGGGCATGGGGATGTCCTTGTCACCGCGCTTCTGCCCAGCTTTCTGCATGCCCCGGGGAACGCTGCTGCTCTCCCGTCCCTCCCCGCTATGCCACAGCTCCTTGTGCCCCCCGGGCTGGCTGGCTGCACCCCCACCCTACCCCTCAAACTTTTTTTTGTTTCATCTCATCCCCATCTCACCATTGCCACCTTCACCTTTTGTTTTCTAACTTTGTTTTTCCTGACAGATAAAAGAGTTCTAAGCGAACCCAAAAGCCACCGTAAGTGCTCATTTCATGGCCATTTTCTTCCGTTGCGAGGCATCGCTTTGGTTTTGTTCTGTTTGCAGCCATGGTAGGGCTTCCTCGGCAGCTGGGGAAGGACAGGGTGAGGAGAGGGAGCAGCTAAAGCCCACCCCAAAACTCCTGTGTACATTAAATCACACGCTCTGCTTGAACCTATAAATACGACCCGCTTCTGCACCCCTGCTCCCGTCCCCCTCTTGCTGCCTGCAGTTCTTGGGTGCACCACGATGCAGCCGGTGTCCCACCACCAAACCTTCTCCAGGCATCATCACCCCCCGGCGAGGACTCCTGTCCTCGAGTTGGGGGTCCCGGGGCGCATCAGGGCTCCCATTTCTGGCATCCAGAGGTGGGGGGGACAGACGGACGTGGGGACGAGGGGAGACCTCCCAGAAGTGGCATAGTCCTAATGCTGTTGAGATGGCGCTGGGCTTAGGACAGGGCTTCACTCCAGCGCAAAACCACAGAACCCAGGAGGTGCGGGCGAGCGTGGAGGGAGGAAGGAGGGAAGGATGGGCTGAGCGGGCTCAGCTCCCGCTGATGGAGGCTTTACCATGCTCTGCCTTCCCTCTCCTTTCTGGGAAAATATATCCAAGCTACACCAGGTGTTTAAAGATGGAGAGCCTTGTGGTGGGGGAAGGGAAGGCAGGGAAGCTGAGGGGTGTCTCTGTAGATACAGCGAGGCTCGATCTTTCTGGATGGATGCATAGCTCAGGTACATATATATGAGATGCATGGGTAGGCGTTACGTTTACTCCTCAGGGTTGTCTCTGTTAGGATGAGAGGGTTGATAGCTCCATGAATCCAAGCCGTGCAAACTTAATGTTTCTGGGCTTCTTGGTGCTCAAGTGAAGTTTGCACGAGCCGTGGCAAGGTGTCCTTCAGAAGTTTGAGGCATTCACCCCCATCTCAGTCTCTGGCATCGCTCTGACTGCTCTTAGAAAACACCCTCCATCCTCCTGCCACAGCCTTTCCAGCAGGCCCAGTACACATCGTCCCCTTCGTGCCTGTGTCCTGAGTTAGCGGTCGGGCTGGGGAACACCAGTGGGTCTTGACTTGCATTTCTGGTGCTCCTTTATTCACCACTTCTTCCATCCTTCCCAGTGCTGGAGGCCACAGGTGACGTGGCCCTGTACGCCGGGCTGGTGGTGGCCATTTTCGTCTTCATCGTGATCCTCATGGCTGTGGGGGTGGTGGTGTACCGGAGGAGACGCCGGGATTTTGACACGGACATCACAGACTCATCAGCCGCTCTGACCGGAGGCTTCCACCCCGTCAACTTCAAGACCTCCCGGCATGGTAAGAGGCATGTCCCGTGCAGGTCCTGCTTGCCAGCTCAAGCCCAGGCAGTGTCCCTGCTCCCTGCAGGGGGGTTGGACTAGATGACATCTAGGGGTCATCTAATGTCCCCAAAACATTCTATGATTCTATGATTTTTGAAGGCTGGGGGCTCCGTGCGGGTGGGCAGAGGTGTTGATGGTGGGAGTCAGGGCAAAGCACCTGCAGAGCAGAAGCAGTGGAGATTTACCACGGGATGATGCTCCCCGCTTAGTCGTGGTGCTGAGCAGTTCCTCCCCAGGTGCCCGCTGGAAGGCGGATGGATGTAGCCCAGCGCCGTACCCGCCGTACCTCCTGCGCACCCTCTGTCCTTTGCTGGGCGAGGAGGACTTTCCACCAGCGTCTCTTCCAGCCAAGCAGTGCTTTTACATCCCCTTGTTCCCACTGCCCTCTTCATCCCGTCCGTGTTTCCTCCTCCTGCAGACAACCCTCAGCTGCTGCACCCGTCGATGCAGCCGGACCTGACAGCCAGCGCGGGGGTGTACCGGGGCCCCATGTACGCCCTGCAGGACTCCTCCGACAAGATCCCCATGACCAACTCCCCCCTGCTCGACCCCCTCCCCAACCTCAAGATCAAGGTGTACAACTCCTCCACTGCCTCCTCCTCACCGGGGCTCCACGAGGGGACGGATCTGCTCGGGGGGGGGATCCCCGCCACTGGCACCTACCCGGGGGACACCACCAGGGACGGCCACTTCGCAAACATGCGGAGCAAAGCCCTGGGCTCCCAGCATCTCCTCAACTCGCCCCGGGAGCATGGCAACAGCGCCAGTGGCACGTTTGGCTACCTGGGGGGAAGGCTCACCATCCCGGGCACCGGTAAGCCCCCGGGCTGGGGAGGGGGACGCGTTTGGTGATGCTGAATGATCAAGGAGTTGCTCTTGTCCCGGCAGACTTGCCTGCCATGAGCAGCCCTTTGCTGTCCCAAAGCGGGCTCAGGGGAAGAAGGCAGCAAGCCATTCCCAAGCCAGGCTTCTCAGGCTGGAGGTCACAGCTTCCTGGGACTTTCCCGGCCGGCCCTGCCATCAATCCAGGGCCAGCACCTTGCAAAAAGATCCAACCTGAGGTTTTGCTTCCTGATGCAGTGGCCTGGCTCTTCCCTGCAAGCGGTGCAGCTGAGGAACATCTGGAGATGTTTCTCCTGGGGGCGCTCTGGGCTGCCCTAGCTCACCGCTGTCCTTGTGCTGGCTGGCCAGAGTGGAGGGGAGGTTTCTCCTTGGTGGTTCCTCCCGTTTCGTGACTAACGCCTGTGTGTGCCGTGCTAGGGGTGAGCCTGCTGGTGCCCCACGGGGCCATCCCCCAGGGGAAGTTCTACGAGATGTACCTGGTCCTCAACAAGGCAGAGAGTGCCCTGTAAGTCGCGCCACGCCGCCCGCCCTTCTGCTCTCCGTTGGCCGCCATGAGGCTTGCTTTCCAACCAGTGTCCCCCTCTCCCCCATCCCCAGCCTGCCCTCCGAAGGCACGCAGACGGTGCTGAGCCCGGCGGTGACCTGCGGACCCACCGGCTTGCTCCTGTGCCGCCCCGTCGTCTTGACCATTCCCCACTGCGCCGATGTCGGCTCCTCAGATTGGATTTACCAGCTGAAAACGCAGTCCCACCAGGGAAACTGGGAGGTAAGGTGGGAACCAAGCCCCTGCAGCCAGGGAAGACCCCGAGCGCTGTGGGGGCACAGTCCCCAGAAAACCCCTCCCCGGACCACAGGCTGACCCCCAGCCTTGATTTCCCATCTCTCCCTATAGGAAGTTGTGACCCTGGATGAGGAGACCCTCAACACTCCCTGCTACTGCCAGCTGGAAGCCAAGTCCTGCCACGTTCTGCTGGACCAGCTCGGCACCTACGTCTTCGTGGGAGAGTCCTACTCCAGGTCAGCCATCAAGAGGCTCCAGCTGGCCATCTTTGCCCCCACCATTTGCACTTCCCTGGAGTACAGCCTCAAGGTCTACTGCTTGGAGGACACGCCAGATGCTCTGAAGGTAACGTCACCTCGCGATGCCGGCGCGGGCTGCCCCTGCTTACCAAAGCTGTTCCCGCCGGCGGCAAGATGCTGCCTGGTCCCTCACAGGATGGCCTGGCCCCTGGGAGCAGACAACCTGATGCAACCGCCTGCAAAGTGACCATAGTGAAATAATAAGTGTGTTTATTGCTTTCCCTGTCCTTCCTCGCCCTCTCCGAAGGAAAGAACGAGGGTGTTGCTTAGCTCCTTTCTGCAGACATAACACGAGAGGTTTTGTGGCTGTTGGGGGGGTTTTCTCTCTCCTACGCAAAAAAAAAAACAAAGCCACTTGCTGCTGTGATTTGCCTCAGTTTTCTGTAGATCCTGTTATTCCTGCGTGGAGGCCCCTCCTTGAGAGGCTGGTGGCACAGATAGCATCACATGCAGCATGAGGAGCTTGAGTTGTGATGCTTTGCCTGCCTGGACCACCAGTGTGGTGGCTGTTTAAATTCCCTGTGACTTGTCCGGGGGTGTCAGGGTTGCTGTCATGCCTCTAGGTGGGGATGTCGGCAGCAGGATTTGCATTTTTCTCCTAAGAGTTGCTGGTATAATAGTGGGATGGTGTTAAAACCAGACTGGGTGTTGAAGACCCTCTGGAAGAGTGCCACTGAAGCATCCAACCTTGGTGTTGGACCCTTGCATTGTCTGAGGAGTGGAGAGGCCTATTCATGACTTACAAAACCCAAGTTGGAGGTTGGGCTGTTGTGTGAGACGAGTTGGCGAGTTCTTGGAGGGTGGCTGTCAGGGAGGCAAAGGCTGCTCTCCTGGGGAGGGCTCCTGGTGGGCTCGTTGCTGCTGCTGCCTCTTCTCGGCGGGAACACGCCTGGCTTTGGGTAGGGAGAGGGGAGAGGAGCAGCTCCTGCCCTTCTCCTGGGCCTCATGCTGCCTGTCCCGCTGCCCGCAGGAGGTGCTGGAGCTGGAGCGGACGCTGGGCGGGTACCTGCTGGAGGAGCCCAAGCCCCTGCCCTTCAAGGACAGCTACCACAACCTGCGGCTCTCCATCCACGACATCCCCCATGCGCTGTGGAGGAGCAAGCTGCTGGCCAAGTACCAGGTGAGGGGCTGAGGTGGGGGCGGCCAGGGTCCCAAACCAACACCACGGGGTTGTAGAATCATAGAATGTTTTGGGTTGGAAGGGACCCCTAGAGGTCATCTAGTCCAACCCCCCTGCAGTGAGCAGGGACACCGCTAACCAGATCAGGTTGCTCACAGCCCCATCCAACCTGGTCTTGCCTCCAGAGTCTCGTCTCCCAAAGGGATGGAGGGGGAAGGGGGGGGAACGTTTTTCACGTGGTCTTTCCTGGTGAGATGCTGTCTGTGGGGTCCCTCTGCCCCATCTCATGCCCACGGGGTGGCTGGAGGAGGTGGGATCTCCTGAGGGAACTGCTGGAGCCTTCGCTAAGTCCATGCTTTGGGGGTCTGCAGGAAATCCCCTTCTATCACATCTGGAGCGGCAGCCAGCGAGCCCTGCACTGCACCTTCACGCTGGAGAGGTACAGCCAGGCCTCCACCGAGCTCACCTGCAAGATCTGCGTCCGGCAGGTGGAAGGGGAAGGGCAGATCTTCCAGCTCCACGTCACGCTGGGAGAGGTGAGCGGTGGGGAGGTGGCGGGGGGGGAACGGGGACAGCGAGGGGCCGCGCTCGGGAGCTGCTCTCCGCTACAAGGTCTCGCCCCCTCCTTCCCCTTGCAGCACACCGGCTCCTTCGACACCCTCCGCTCCCACCACGGCGCTGCCACCACCGCCACCACCCAGCTGGGACCCTACGCCTTCAAAATCCCCCTCTCCATCCGGCAGAAGATCTGCAACAGCCTGGATGCCCCCAACTCCAGGGGAAACGACTGGAGGCTTCTTGCCCAGAAGCTTTCCATGGACCGGTGGGTCTCCCCATGCTTTGCTTACCCCTCCTGTGCCCCGGGCGGGGAGCAGGGGGGGGTTTGCTCCACGCTCCCTCCCCACTGCCGTGCATCCAGCTAGGTTATCATAGAATCACTTTGGTTGGAAAAGACCTTTAAGATCATCGAGTCCAACCTTTAACCTAACCCTGCCATCCCACCACTAAACCATGTCCCTAAACACCTCATCTGTCCTTCTTTTAAATACCTCCAGTGATGAGGACTCTATCACCTCCCTGGGCATGTCCAGCTCTATAGGTCCACCCAGAAATATGGGCATAGCTATGCATAGTTAGACCCCTCCGTATGCATGCATCCATCTGTGCCGCAGTCCTGGGTCTCTGGTCGCGTTGAACTGGCTCTTATTTATCTGGGTCTGTGCTTGGGCCGTTCCCGTCCGGGTTCACCTCTGAGGGCCGAAGGAAGGGAGGGCGATTTTGGCAAAACAAAGCTTGCGTTACTTTTGCACGAATGCCTGCGTTGAAAATCAAAGGCGATGTGTCACGGGCTTTGGCATTTGCGTCCTGGCATTCCCATGGGGGTTCATGGTGCAAACAGGTTTGCTGTGCCGGCATCCTCCCTCCTTCCATCCCCGAAGGGCGCTGCGCCAACCTGGGCCTCCTCTCTGCTTCCCCCCTCGTAGGTATCTGAACTACTTCGCCACCAAAGCCAGCCCCACCGGGGTGCTCCTGGACTTGTGGGAAGCCGAGCACCAAGACGATGGTGATCTCAACACCCTGGCCAGTGCCTTAGAAGAGATGGGCAAAAGCGAGATGCTGGTGGTCATGGCCACGGAGGGCGACTGCTGATGATGCTCCCCGCGGTTGGCGGGCCGGGAGGATGAAACAGGGGGCAAAAAGGGGGGGACCCTTCCCTGATGGCGGAGGTGTGGGGGGGCACATCCATCCCTGGGTGGCAGCTGAGCGAGGAAGGGCCAAGGCCGTCACTGCTGCCTCCCTCCCCGCATCACTCTCAGCCTTAGAGACCCCTCCGCAGCGTTTACAAGCAATTCAAGTGTTACGCAGCATTCCTCCTCCTCCTCCTCCTCCTCCTCCTCCTCCTTCTCTTCCTCCTCCTCCTGGCCGTCCCCCGCGGCGTGGGGAGGAATTAGGGCTTCTCAAGTCGGGATGGGGGCTTTCCTTCTCCTTCTTTGTTTGGGTTCCCCTCCGGTTCTCTTCCTCCTTTAATAGCATTTCTGCATTGAAGAGACGAGTACAATCTAGGTGAACGGCTTCCTTCTGTCAAAGGCTTCAGACAGCTTAACCAGGCAAATAAGAAAGAAAAAAGGAAAAAAAAAAAAAAAGTTTCCTAGGAAACGCAAATAATTTATTATCCAGATCTTTGGATGAGTCCTTTTTAAAAAAAAAAAAAAAAAAAAAAAAAAAATTTATAAATGGGTTTTTTGTGTGCGTGAGAGCAGGAGCGTTGCTGTGGTCAGGGTGGCAGAGAGCGAGGTTTCAATGAACACTTTTGCAGGGAAAAGCGGGCGAGCCAAGCGGAGCAAACCGTGTTTACATGTCCTGGGACCCCCGGGGAGCCTGTAGGGTGAAGTGCCTCTACGTCCCTCAGGTTTGGGGCCAGCTGAGACACCCCCCCAAGACTTTTTGTCCTTGCAGACTCCCCTTTCCCCGGCAGCAGTGCAAGGAGGGCTGAGGGATGCTGCCCCGTGCGTAGGGGCGGCGGGGAGGACGCCCGGAGAGGGGTATTTTTAAACAATTCTTCCCTGGCATCGTTTTGGGGGAGCTTTTTAGGGTGACTACGCCTTCATGTACATAACTTCAGTACAAACCAAAGAATTCCGTCCTGGGGTGGGAGGGAGGTGGGCAGCTCGTGGAGGGGGCCGGGGAGAGCAGGGGGCTGGCAGGCCGGGATGCGGCCGCTTGCAAAACCACGTCGGTCTCAGGTCTGTGCACTCGTGCCCAGTTCTTGATGCAGTATTTCCGCCGGGATTTGGGGAGGGAGACCTCGGCGTCTTCCCCGTTGCGAGCCGGGCTGAGTGTTCTCGCACAAGGGACGGCATCGTAAACGGTGATCGGGTTCCCATCCTCTTGTTGTGGCTCCTTTTTTTTTATCCCTGTAATAGGCTTTTTAGAACGATGGAGAAGTTGTGGGATGAATGGGAAGTAATCAAGGGGTAGGCAGGAACGAGGTTCCTCGCAAAGATACGGCGTCTCGATGAAGGTAAAAATTTAGATTGCCTGCAGATAGAAATAGTTGCTCAGCGAGTGCTGTATCCTAGGAAATTTGTCTGTTTTTAAAAAAGAAATAAAATAGGAAGGGGATGGGAAGCTCAGGATTAGGCTAGGTCACACGGCAAGGCTGTGGATTCTCCGTCAGTGGAAGTATTAAGAGCAGGGTCTGAGAGTGGGTCCTGCTTCGGGCTGCGATGCACCGTGTCCTGGCTGGGAAGCCCTGGAGCAGCATCGGGGGGTTCCTGCAGCACCCTGCAGCACCCTGCAGCACCCTGCAATACCCTGCAGTTTGTTGTAGCACCCTGCAGCACCCTGCAATACCCTGCAGCACGTTGTAGGACCCTGTAGCATGCTGCAGCACCCTGCAGCACATTGTAGGACCCTGCAGCACGTTGTAGAACCCTGTAGCATCTCTAGGACCCTGCAGCACCCTGAAACCCTGAGCGTTAGCACCCTGCAGCACGCTGTAGGGCCTTGCAGCACCCTGTAGCACCCTGCAGCACGTTGTAGGACCCTGTAGCACGCCTGTAGGACCTGCAGCACCCTGCAGCAGCTGTAGCACCCTGCAGCACCCTGCAAACCCTGCAGCATGCTGTAGGACCTTGCAGCACCCTGCAGCACCCTGTAGGATCCTGCAGGACCCTGCAGCACACTGTAGCACCCTGTAGCACGCCGGGGACTGGAGCAAACTCAGGGAGCCCTGCTGTGAGCAAGGGACAGCTCGGGGGACGGCGAGGGGAGTTTTCAGTATTGCTGAGCCTGGGGTTTGATTCCTCTGGGCAGCTCTTGCAGCAGGGATTGAACGTGCAGAGCTGCTCCCTGCTGTGTTTTGGGGTTCGTGCTGGGTTTTCAAGGCTGTGGGAGAAAGGGGACTTCGTGTTGGGTGGGAAGGCTTCTGCTGGGTGAACCCCTGGGTGACGCAGGAAGGGGTTTGTCTGTCCTTTAGGTGGCATTAGAGCATCCGATTTCTGAGCCCCCGTCTCTGAGCTGAGGGGGGGAATGAGCAAACGTGGAAAGAAAGGAAGAATCGATGGATCAAACCGGCTGCTGGCGTTTGGTAGGGCTCCTTGCTCGGCGCCGCGGTGCTCGCCGTGAGACGAGATGCTCTTCTTTTGGGTCGCGCCTGAATCTCTCTCGCTGTCGTTCCCGCTGCGTCTGGTTCCCGGATCACTCTGCGCCGGCGCCCGCGCCTTGTCCGTCCGTCCGTCCGTCCCGCCCGTGGGCGCCTCCGCCTCCATCCTCATCTGTCCGCATCCGTCTTTCCCCTTCCTTTCAGCGGGCAGCAGCCGCCTGGATCCGCTGAGGCGCATTTGTTGGGGCTTCCCCCCAATTTTCAGAGCAGGGAACCTCTGTGGGGAGCGGAGCAGGGGGGAAGCAGGGTTTGCCCCCCACCCCAGTCCTCTGAGCACCCATCTCCCATGGGTGCCAGCTCCCGGGAGCCCAACGCGCCTCCCTCCGCACTTGGGGGTTTCTCCGGCCGGGCGTTTCGGCGAAGGCAGACCCGTGGTCCGTGCCACGCTGGCAGTGTCCGTCTCTTGCTCCGCAATCTGTTTCCATATTTATATGTCCAGGGGATGGGCCTGGCGGCATCCTCTAAAACTGCGGCTGTTTATTCTGTAAACTAAAGAACTGTAAATAAAGTTTAGCGTTCCTATTGTAACAAATTAATTTTTATGCAATAAATTATATTTCCTAGTCTAACAAAAAAAGAAATAAAAAAAAAAAAAGAAAAAATCTGCTCGCCCCCTCCTCGTGTTCATCGCTCCCAGTTCCTGCTGGGTTTAGCATCTGCAGGGATTCGGGTTCAGCTCAGCAGCGCGGGCGTCCCCATCAGCATCCCTCCGAGCTGGTTTGGGGTTGGATACTGCAGGAATGCCGGCGCTGGCAGTGGGAGGCTGTGGCTGTTGGACATCCCTGGTGGAGGTAAGCGGCAGAGATTGATTTATGGTGGGCTTGGGACTCGTGTGGGTGGTGGCAAGGCAGGAGAGCAGCGCTGCAGCTGTGTCTTTCCGGGCTCAGCCACCGTCCGGAGCAGCTTTCCCTTCCCCGAGGGGTTATCTGCCAACCCTTGCAGAAAGCAGTGCCCCTTCTGGCAAGGAGCAGGACCAGAGTGCCTAATTTGGGAGGGGGGAACAGAGCACAGCGGTGCAATCCGCGACTCGGGTGCCCCTGTCCTGCCCCCTCGCTTTGGGGCCACCGCGCTGCTCCCCTGCGTTCGGTCCCATCGCTCCCGCTCCGCCCAAGCAAGCGAAGCCAGAAGGGTTTGCAGGGGGCAAGAGGGTCCTGCTGCCCCTGCCCACCCTGCCTGGGCCACACCGGGAGATGGCAATGTCCCTGCTCCAGGCAGGCATGGGGATTCTGTGACCAGGGAAAAAAAAATGGGGAGAAAAACCGCTGCCCTGTCCCCGCAGCAATTCCAACATCGCCATGCCAAGATGTGAATGCCTCCCAGCTGGGCTTTCCAAGTAGGATGCTGAGGCAGATACCTTCGCAGAAGTGCTAACCTTTTCTTTTCTTTGCATCCTTCAACCTCAGCCTCCCAAGCTGCTTTCACTGGGCGCCTTTTGCACTCACCCGTCCTCCCGAGGGCCCAGATCTGGGGATAGCTTTGGCCAACCCACTTCACCCGATGTTCTCCTGCTGAAATTCTCCGCCCGCGCATTCCCCTTAAAATGCAGCTGGCCCAGACCTCCTCTGCAGCTGATACGTTGGATTCAGGTTGTTCTGCCGGAGCAAGGATGCCCAGGAGCACCAGAGCAGCCCACATCAGGGTCTCTTTGGCTTTTCCATTGTGTGTTGAGGAAATTTCCCTTGGATTTTGTGGTTTGCTTAGCGTGAGCCACCCTGCACAGCAGCAAGCTGGGGGGGGGGGGAAGCGACTCTGAAGTCCCAGGTAACAAATTTCAATCTCTTAGCCATTGCTCAGCACGCCCTTTGCTCCCTGACGCCTCCAGCGCGGTGAGAGCAAGCCGTGCTGTGGGATGCCTGGTGTTCCTTTGGGATAACCCAGGAACCCTCTCCACTCTGGCACAGCTCGCCTTGCTTGCATCCAGCGCTGGCCCCATACCTGGGGTTGGGGCAGAGGGGAAGCAGTCCAAACCCCACTTTGAGCACAGGAGTGTCCCTAAAATCTGCCTTGAGCCCCAGGGGGGGGGGTGTGTCTGCATGGCGGAGGGTCTCTCGGGTGCAGGTAACGGTGACTCGAGGGGCCATCGCGGCTTTGGTTAAGCATGGGCTGGCTTTGTCCCCCTTGCTGTCAAAAACTTCCTGTGTTTTTTGACGTGATAGACAGCAGCAGGTCAGAAATACCAGGCGAATCCCTCTGAGCTGATGGGTTCCTCACTCGGATAGGCCGTGCCATCTCCTCGGGTGCTTTCCCAGCCTGGCATGTCAACGCGGATGAAAATCCCAAGGGGAAACCTCTGGAGAGAAAGCCACGTGCTCCTCTAAAGCCTTAACATTTCAGCACATCGCCGGCGGGTTGGTCGCCCGCTTCTGCTTGTTTGCTGGCGAAAGAGGAGGGGGGGAAAAATAAAAAAAAAAGAGCGTGCATGTGTCTTGGGCTGTTTTGACATCTGGGTGGCCAAGGCCATCTGATCACCTCTCCTCGAAGGCTCGGAGAGGCTGGAGATGTGTGGTGGGCAGCCCTGGGTATCTGGGGCCATCTGCATTTGTCCCACAGGAAAAAAAAAAAAAGCTTTTTGTTATCCCCATGCCATAAGCCAGGCTGTGAAATGGCCTAAAGCTGCACCAGGGGAGGTTTAGGTTGGACATTGGGAACAATTCCTTCCCCAAAGGGCTGTCAGGCACTGGAAGGGGCTGCCCAGGGAAGGGGTCGAGTCCCCACCCCTGGGGGGATTTAACAGCGGGCAGAGGGGTGCTGAGGGCCAGGGTTTGGGGGTGGGATGGCAGGGGTAGGGGAATGGTTGGGCTGGGGGAGCTTAAAGGGCTTTTGCAACCCAACCGATTCCATGATAACAAGCACTGAATGTGTCTGTAAGAACGTAGCTGGGGATGGATGAAGCAGATAATTAAAAGGAAAAAGGGGGGGGAAGGAAAAAAGGTGGAAAAAGGGAGGGGGGGGAAGGGGAAAAAGGGGGCGGAAGAGGGAAAAAGGTGGAAAAGGGGAGGGGAAGGAAAAAAGGGGAAGAATGGGAGTGGGGGAAAAGGGGAGGGGGAGAAAAAAAAAGGAGAAGAGGAGGGGGGGAAGGGGAAAAGGGGGGGAAGAGGGAAAACGAGGGAGGGGAAAAGGGGGGAAAGGGGAAGGGGGGGGGAAAAAGGGGGAAAAGTGGGAGGGGGAAGGGGGGAGGAGGGGGAAGGGGGGGTGGAGCTGCCCCGCCCCGCCCCGCCCCTCCCTCCGCAGCGCCCAGCGCCGCCCGCGGGGCCGGGCCGGGGCCGGGGCGGTGCCACCCCCGCCGGGGCGGAGCGGGGCGCCCGGAGCTGCGGGGCCGGAGCCGGCGGGACCGTGCGGGGCCCGGGTGCCCAAGAAGTGCTGGTTGCAGGGGGGGGGTCGGGCTGCGGGGGGGGGGGGGGGGCTGCGGTGCTTCCCCCCCCCCCCCCCCTTTTCCGCTCCCCGCACCCGCGCGCTTTTTGCAAAATCCCCGCTTTCCGGCATTTCCTGCTGCCCCCCCCCGCGCCCGGCCCGGCCCTTTCCGCCCGCTCTTCACGCCGGCTTGGCCAAGCCTTTGGGTGGGCTGGCGTTGTCCCAAGCCCGGCCGAGCCCTCTTGGGTTTTAACTCGATTTTTGCAAAGCCCGGGTGCCGTTAATCCCGAGTTCCCGAGCCGGGCTGCAAAGCCTGCGGGGCGTTGCGTGAGCTTAACGAGCCGGTGTTAGGCCCAGTTTAATGGGGCACCCCGCAAAGCCCCACGGCGTTGTTCGTTTCCAAGCTGTTAATTTTTGATGGAGCCTTGTGTGTGCTTGAGCTTCCCTGCTTTTGCAAGGCCAAGGGATCGAGTTAATCATTAACGATGGGAAGGTGGGAGCCCATCCCCGCCGGGTCCCAGTCCCCGCTCCCACGCTTTTTGGGCAGCCAACCGTCCCCATCCCACGCCGGTTCAGCTCACCCATAGAATCATAGAATCATCTAGGTTGGAAAAGACCTTTAAGATCATCAAGTCCACCCGGCGTTCACTGGGCGACGGCGGGTTGAAGGAGGACGGAGCCACACGCAAGCAACGTGTTGCGCCCCTTATGTGGTAGTAGGTGCAAATATCTTTTTTGGTGGTGTTTCTTTTTTTTTTTTCTTTTTTTTTTTTTTCACAGCGTGCCAGTGCCATGCACCCGGCAGCCGGCAGCTTTCCCCCGGACGAGGAACCCCTGATCGAGGAGCCCTCAGTGAACAGACATGGCCAGCAAAAGCCAAGCGACCGCTTGCATGGGGCCTACGTTATTTTTTTCCTCCTGGGCATCGGGTCCCTGCTGCCCTGGAATTTTTTCATCACGGCAAAGCACTACTGGATGTACAAGCTGCAAAACTGCTCAGATCAGGCAGGCCCAGCAGGACAGGCAGCGTCTGATCTGCGGGTGAGTGTGCTGCTTTCTAGGCAGACAAAAAATAAAATAAAGCCATTTTCCTTCCTTCCTTCCTCGCTCTTTCTCCCCCCTCTGCTTCCCCAGAAGGCTCCATGGTGAAGCATCGGATACTTTTTAGGAGTTTTCCCCTGTGCAGCGGCTGGTGCAGCCCATCGTTTGGAGGGGGCTTTGCAGGAACAGCAGCCCTGGGGCTCGTGGTAGCCTTGAACCCTCCGGATGCTTTTAGGATCTTTTGAAGGATGCTTTTCCTTCAAAATCTGGCAGGTGTGACCGGGATATCTCCTTGCAGCGATAAACATCTGGCTTTTGGCATATGGGACAAGGAGCTTGTCACGGGGAGATCGATGAGCCAGCCTTGGGGCGGCAGGCTTGATGGCCTTGCTTTTTCGCCCCCCCCCCCCCCCCCCCCCCCAAAAAAAGCCACCTTCTCGTGCTCCTCCTGCCAGGCCAGGGCTATTTCCCCATGCCCCCCTGACAAGGCAGTGGCGTTCCTTTGTGGCTGGAAAAGGCGTCAGCCTGATGAGGCTGTGCTCCGTCCTCCTCCTGTTGCCGAGCTTGTTCGAGTGGTTTGGGCGCATTCTGCTTTTGTATAAACACAGAGCCAGGCGCGATGCCCGTGTTAACTTTTAACAGTTGTTTAGCCCGCTGCGGTTTCGGGGGGGAGGAGGCAGGGTGTCCCTGGTGGTGCTTCTACTGGGGTGCTGAAGTACCAGTGTGCTGGTGTAAATGGGGATGCTGGCTGATTAAGTGGGGATACCAGGTAAGTGGGGATGCTGGGTGCGTTAGTGGGGATACTGGGGGTGCTGGTGTAAATGGGGATCCTGGCTGATAAAGTGGGGATACCGGGTTAGTGGGGATGCTGGGTGCGTTAGTGGGATACTGGCTGATTAACTGGGGATGCTGGGTGAGTAAGTGGGGATGCTGGTGCGTTAGTGGGGTTACTGGCTGATAAAGTGGGGTTACTGGCTGATAAAGTGGGGATACTGGCTGATAAAGTGGGGATACCGGGTTAGTGGGGATGCTGGGTGCGTTAGTGGGGATACTGGCTGATTAACTGGGGATGCTGGGTGAGTAAGTGGGATGCGGGTGCGTTAGTGGGTTACTGGCTGATAAAGTGGGGTTACTGGCTGATAAAGTGGGGTTACTGGCTGGATAAAGGGATACGTTAGTGGGATGCTGGTGCTAGTAGGGATCTGGTGATAACTGGGGATGCTGGGTGAGTAAGTGGGGATGTGGGTGCGTTAGTGGGTACTGGCTGATAAAGTGGGGATATGCGTGATAAATGGGGATAGCTGGTGTTATGGATGCGGTGCGTTAGTGGGATGCTGGGTGTAGTGGGGATGCTGGCGTTATGTGGTGTTACTGGCTGATAAGTGGGATACTGGCTGATGAAAGTGGGGATACTGGCTGATAAGTGGGATACCGGTTAGTGGGGATGCTGGTGCGTAGTGGGGATCTGGCTGATAAGTGGGGATAGTTGTTATAGTGGGGATACTGGCTGATAAAGTGGGGATACTGGCTGATAAAGTGGGGATACCGGGTTAGTGGGGATACTGGCTGATTAACTGGGGATGCTGGGTGAGTAAGTGGGGATGCTGGGTGCGTTAGTGGGGTTACTGGCTGATAAAGTGGGGATACTGGCTGATAAAGTGGGGATACGGGTTAGTGGGGATGCTGGGTGCGTTAGTGGGGATGCTGGGTGAGTAAGTGGGGATGCTGGGTGCGTTAGTGGGGTTACTGGCTGATAAAGTGGGGATACTGGCTGATAAGTGGGGATACTGGCTGATAAAGTGGGGATACGGGGTTAGTTGGGGATGCTGGGTGCGTTAGTGGGGATACTGGCTGATAAGTGGGGATGCTGGGTGAGTTAAGTGGGGATGCTGGGTGAGTAAGTGGGGTTACTGGCTGATAAAGTGGGGATACCGGGTTAGTGGGGATGCTGGGTGCGTTAGTGGGGATACTGGCTGATTAACTGGGATGCTGGGTGAGTAAGTGGGGATACGGGTTTGGGGATGCTGGTGCGTTAGTGGGATACGGTGATTAACTGGGATGCTGGTGAGTAAGTGGGATGCTGGGTGCGTTAGTGGGGTTACTGGCTGATAAAGTGGGGTTACTGGCTGATAAAGTGGGGATACCGGGTTAGTGGGGATGCTGGGTGCGTAAGCGGGGATACGGGGTGCGTAAGCGGGGATACGGGGTGCGTAAGCGGGGATACGGGGTGCGTAAGTGGGGATACTGGGTGGGTTAAACTGATGGGGACCGAGCACCCGTGGTGCCCGAAGGTCGCGAATGGGCTGCCCCTCTGCCAGGAAGGATGCTCGGAGCGGGGGCGAAGGGTGCTCCACATGATGCCCTCCCACATTCCCTGCGTCCCACCCGCTCCTCGTTGCTTCTGCGTCGCGCTTACCCAGGGCAGTTCTTGCAAAAGCTGTTTTCAAGTATCGCTAGGTGCCTCCTTCCTAAAAACTCTCGCAGAGCTGTATTCTGGGTCGGATCAGCCATTGGTGCTTTGGAAGGATGCCCTGCAACTCCGGTCAGCGCCGGCTGACGCCGGTGACCAATTTGCCATGATGATGCTTTGCTCTTATTTGGGTTTTGGGTTTGTTTGTTGTTTTTTTTTTGAGGTACCGAGCATGTGCCGTGCGTCGTGGCAGCGTGTTTGAAGCTGCTGCGGTTAACACAGGGTCAAACACCTCCATCACATGGCTGCATGGCTGCAGGCTCCCGGGTTATTCTGATTTATTATTAGCCAGGAAAGGGGTAACGGTCTTTCAGCCCCTCCAAAACCATGTCGGTGATGGGGAGCCCAGCCATGCCCCGAGGAGATGAGCCGGCCAGTCGGGGCGGGGAGGCTGAGCAGAAAGGAGAGGAGCCAGACATATATGGATTAAATCTGCCACCCCCCATTCTGCTGCTCCATTAAAAATGTGCCGTGTGGCCGTGCCTTTTTCACGGGAGCAAGAGCAATTGAAACCCCTTCCACTTGGCTTTTCTTTTCCAGCAGGATTTGGCTGTGGGTAAGGCAGGTAAAAGTTCCCAGTGCAGGCTCCTCAGCTTCTTAAAGAATTCCCCAGTTCTCTTCCCACCACTGGCATGGGCGCGTTGGCTGGGAGTGGATGAAGGCTTCCCCGGGGTGCTCGAAGCGCAGCATCTCTGCTGGGTTACTTCAGGTACCCTTCTGCTCAGTGTGGAAAGCATTAGAAAGTCTTTTTTTTCCTCCCCCAAAGAAGAAGAAAATTAACTTGGAAGTGTATTAAATATCCCCAGGCTGGTTTGGGTTTTTTTTTTAAAGTAGGTTAGTAAATAAATCTTAGTTTTAAGCAGCCAGCTTTGCATTTTGCTTTGTCTTTTCTCCTATCATTCCTCATACGGCTGCAGAGCTTTGTGCCCCCCACCTCACCCAGCCGATGCTAAGCGCCGGCATTTACGGCTCCGGCTGTCTGGACCCTCTAGGAGGGATTATTAGATTTCCCATAAAGCTCCTAATGGGGAAGAATAAACGAACGCGCTTGTAAAGTGATTAAAAGACTACGCTGCAAAATAAAAAATAAAAAATAAAAAAAAAAAAAAAAAGAAAACCAAGGCATGTGTGGAGGGAAACGTGCCAAGCGCTTCCCCGCGCTGGGACGCGACGTGGCCCCGTCTCTGTAGCTGGGAAACTGCAGAAAATGAAAGCCCATCAGGATGGGGGTTGACAGGTTGGTCATCCCCTTCGCGAGCATCCTCCAACCTGCTGGCTGAGATTCCCACCGAAAAAACCTCAGGGGATTAAGCACCTCCAGGGGGAGGAGATGGAGCCGACACGTTTTAGCAGCGTCATACATAATCATGGATTGAAAATGGAAGCGTTTGGCTGCAATCCTGGCGGGGAAGCCTCTCTCATGCACGTGCTGCTGCGGTGATTGCTTTCGGCGTGCCCAGGCTGACCCCCTGCGCGGCGGGCTGGCACGTCCTGACCGATGCTGCTGCCGCCTCGCTCGGCTGACACGCGCGTTCCCCGCAGTAAAGGTGCGGTGTGTCTCAGTAGAGTTTCTCAATGAGTTTTGTGCACATAGAGAGGGGGACCGGGAGGAAAAATAATGTCCCTGTGTCCCCCCTCCCGCGCTGCTTTTGCTGGAGCGCGTTCTCAGGCACGGTGTCCCCGTCGTTCGGCGGGGAGAGGGATGTGCAGGTTGGGCTTTCGAGGCAGTTAGCTGATAACATTAAAGCTTTTGGCTCCCAGTTGATAAAAACCAGCCCTCACGGAGCTCAGGTAGGGCAAAACATTCAGGGGGTTTGTCCAGGACGCCAGAGCCAGCCGGAAAAATTCAGACCTCCTTATTCCAGCTGCTGCCCTGCAGGGCCAGCGCAGCGGTACAGCAGGTATCCCCTTCTCCCATTTTTGCTTCCCAATGTGTTACATCCCTAATTGACTGAAATACCCCAGGGCTCTTGCAGGAGGAGACAGCCCCAGGGTGGCTTCCATCGCCCGTTGCCTTTGCCTGTCCCCCTGAGCAGCTTCGCAAGACGCGCTGTGATGCCACGAGGTGGACGCCGGCGTCATCGCTCCCCGCGCGTGCTGTATCGTGCCATATTTAGCACCTGAAATTCACGTCTTGTTCGGCTCCCCCCCCGCCCCTTTTTTTTTTTTTTCTTTGTTTATGTTTTTTTTGGTTTTCCTGGCAGGACTTTTTTGAGAGTTACATCTCCATCGCTTCGACTGTGCCCTCAGTGCTGTGCCTGGTCGGAAACTTCTTGATCATCAACAAGTAAGTGCTGCCCCGTGCCCCCCGGGTCCCTTGGCCATGGCTCTCCCCGGCTTTGCCTGCTTCTCCCTTTCTCCATCTTCAGCCACGGGGAAGCCATGGGGCACGCGGGGCGTCGGGAGCGCAGCCTCCCCGTGCGGCCAAAATCCCCGCAGCACCCCGCTCCCCGCCTGCAGCGCCCGTGCCGGGAGCTGCCTTGAGCTGCACCACTGTAAAGAAACTCCTATTAAATTCCTTGTTTAATTGCTTTAATTGCCTTGTTAAGGCAAACAGTCTTTCCTCTTAAAAAGACCATCCTGGTCACCAGGGGGCCAGCTGCTGAGAGCTGGGCTCACCTGGGCTGGAGTCACTCCTTGCTCCAGTCGTACCGGCCACTGAACCGGGCTGAGGAATGGATCATCCGTGCCTCGTTGCAAGCTTGACTTAAATCTAAATCTTTCAGGCTCTGGAATGGGGTGCCTAGGGAGGTGGTTGAGTCTCATCCCTGGAGGTATTTAAAAGGATAGATGAGGTGCTCAGGGACATGGTTTAGTGGTGGGATGGCAGGGTTATGTTAAAGGTTGGACTCGATGATCTTAAAGGGCTTTTCCAACCAGAGTGATTCTATGATTCTGTGATTCTAAAATAGCTGCCTCCCCTCCTTTGTCCCGTTCCTGATTCCGGATCAAACCCCTGCACATTTGCAGGCGAAGAGGAATGCGTTTGTGTGCTTAATCTCTAGATCCCGGCTGCCGATCCAGCTCCCCACCTCTCTCCCCTGCCCACTTCGTCCTGCCCCCAGACTAGCCCAGCCAGCCTCCTGGCAGGGCAATGAGCATCCCCCCGTGCCCTGATTTCAGGGAGAAATGGGTGTTTTGCAGCTCGGTTGGGCCAGGAGACTTAGGGCAACAAGTGGAAATCGCAGAGTCAACATCTAAAGGCTTCCAAGAAAAATCATCACTCTTTATTCCTCATCTCCCCCCACCTGTCTTTATTTTCCTTGGTCCTTCTCCCAGCAGAGGAGTTGGTGTCCTCTGCGTCGTGCCTTCACGTGACAGTTTCATAGGATCACAGAATGTTTTGGGTGGGAAGGGACCCCCAGAGGTCACCCAGCCCAACCCCCCTGCAGGAGCAGGGACACCTTGAACCACATCAGGTTGCTCACAGCCCCGGCCAACCTGGCCTGGAATGTTCCCAGGGATGGGGCCTCCACCCCCTCTCTGGGCAACCCCTGCCAGGGTTTCACCACCCTCACTGGAAAGAATTGCTTCCTTAGATCCAGTCTAAACCTACCCTGCTTCAGTTTAAAGCCATCCCCCCTTGTCCTGTCCCAGCTGGCCCTACTTAAAAGCTTGTCCCCCCCTTTCCTCTGGGCCCCCTTGAAGCCCTGAGCGGCCGCACTCAGCTCTGCCCGCAGCCTCCTCTTCTCCAGGCTGAACACCCCCAACTCTCCCAGCCTGGCCTCCTAGCAGAGGGGCTCCAGCCCTCGGATCATTTTAGTAGCCCTCCCCTGGCCCCGCTCCAACAGGTCCATGTCCTTCTTGTGCTGAGGGCTCACAGTTTCTGTGAGTCTCTCCTACCCCTTGTCCCCAGGGTGCCCGCCAGCGTCCGGATCCTGTCCTCCCTCTTCATCACCCTGGTTGTCTTCCTGGTGATCACGATGCTGGTGAAGGTCGACACCTCCACCTGGACCACGCACTTCTTCGCCCTCACCATCGGCTGCGTGGTCGTTGTCAGCAGTGCCTCGACCGTCTTCACCAGCAGCATCTTCGGCCTCAGCAGCTGCTTCCCCATGAAGAACTTGCAGGCGCTGATCTCGGGTGGGTGTCTCCCAGCCCGGTGGGATCGTGCTCGTGGGTTCGCTGTGGTTGGGGGGGTTGGTTTGCTTTCCCTCCTGCATCTGGCGTTTCATCACATGAGGGTTATTTTAGAAACTTTGCTTGGCCTTAAAGATAAAAGGAAGTTGCTGGGGGGGGGCGGGGGAGAAGCATGCTCGGTCACATGAGCCAGCGCTCTCATTTCTGTAAATACCCATGAACCAAAGTGCTGAGGGCTCGGCACAGACGAGGAGAGCCGTGGTCCTTCACTGGGGGGTCAGCCCAGCAGAGCAGCTCCAGCCAGCGCGATGTCTCGATTTGGTTATTCGTGCAGGGAGAAGGGGGAAGGAGGCAACGTCTCCTCCCGTTCGCAGCTGGAGGAATCTTCAGCTTTGCGTTGTCTCCTCCCTTGGGTTCAGCGTGTCCATGCGTTCCCATGAGGGGCGCGTTGGGAGCCATGAGTGAGGAGCTCCCTGGAGGTTTGATAACCATATAAATGTGCTGTGCAGCGGCTGGCAAACCAAGAGGGGAAGGGGGGGGAAAGAAAAAATCAAGATGGAGAAATTTTTCCTGGGGCTGAGACAGGAGTGTTTTAATGAGTTTAGGCTGGTGGGGGGAAATCACTGCAGCCCCGAGAGGGCGTACGCATTGCTGGTGGCTTGAATTCCCCCAGCGGGGAGTGCGGAAGAGAGGCAGCTGTATATGTGCCAGAGGAAAACCGAGTTTAATTAGGCTTTGGGTAGGGTTTGGACCTTCTCTGCAGGGCTTGGCACGTGCAAGCCCAGCGGGTCGGGTCATATCCTGACCCTTGTGCCATGCCGTGGCTGTGCGGGAATGGGTGCAGGGTGCGCCCTGGGGTGTGGTGCAGCCAGGCGTGGACATGGAGGTGCGGTGGTGTGTGCGGCTGCACCCCGAGCCGGGTTTGGGGACCGGGGTGTGGGGGTCAGCTGCTTTGCACCCCAGGAGGTGTTAATAAGAAGATGCTGCCGTTCCTGGCTCCCCGCCTCCCAGCCCTCCTCGCTGGAGGTGCTGCGGGTTGCTCTCTGCCACCTCCATGTCCCTCACCCGTGCCCCGGGCGCTGAGGTCCGGCTCTCTGGTCCCCCACGCAGGTCAGGCCATGGGTGGCACGATCAGCGCCATCGCCTCTGTGATAGACCTGGCGGCAGCGGCCGACGTTACAGACACCGCCCTGGCCTACTTCCTCACCGCCGACATCTTCATCGTCATCTGCATCATGGTGTACCTCCTCCTACCCCGGCTGGAGTACTCCAGGTGTGTGCCCCAGCCTGCCCCGGGTGTCCCGCGAGCACGGGGACAGGAGGGTTTGCTACTGTCCATGCTGAGCGGCCTGGCTGGGGGCACTCAGGAGATGCTTGCTGGGCCAGTTCCTGCCCCATCACCCCCTAGCATCCCACCCCACGTGCTCCAGCTCCAGCACTGTGCCACCGACAGCCATGCTTCCCCATTTGACCGAAACCACAGACCGAAACTGGGCAGGCCACCCTGCTGTGTGCTGAGTTTCTGGCAAGCCTGCCCTGGGGGAGGAGAGGGGTGCTGACACAGGGGCTTCCAAAACACGTGAAGCCAGTGGAGAACTGTGATCTGGAAGCAACCAGCCAGGTGGATCCCCGTAGGGCATCCGTATCTGCAACGTCATGCACGGATGTGCGTGACCCATTGGTCTTGTTGGTGCTTGCGACCCCCAAAATCACCTGCCCCCCCCAAATGCCTGCATGCAGTAGGTCCCCGCTGCGGACCACTGAGGATGTAAAGGGGTCCCCGTGGTGGGGAAGGGGGGTGATGGGTCCCTGAGGGTCACATCCGCACAAGGCCGGTGCTGGAGGTGCAGTGGGGTTGCTGGGTCCAGCAGACCCGACCTCTCTCCTGCATCAGCGACTTCTCTCCTGCTCTCTCCAAATCTCAGTTTGGGTCACCCTTCCCCCTTCCCATACTTGGCTAATCATCTCCCTCCTCTTTTTCCAGGTATTACATGGCCAGACAGAAGGAGAGCCCATCTCTGGCCGCCGTGCTGCCTGACAGCTCCGCAGAGGATGAGGCAGAGCCAGGAGGCACCACCAACACCTCCTTCCTCGCAAAAAGCACCGGCGTCCCCCCGCTCCGCCCCATCCTGCAGAAGACCGCCCTCCTTGGCTTCTCCCTCTTCTATGTCTTCTTCATCTCCATCATCATCTTCCCTTCCCTCTCCTCCAACATCGAGTCAGTCAGCAAGTCCTCGGGAACCCCGTGGAGCACCAAGTACTTTGCGCCACTCACCAGTTTCCTCCTGTACAACTTCGCCGACTGGTGCGGGAGGCAGATCACCGTCTGGATCCAGGTGCCCGGCCCCAAAAGCAAGCTGCTGCCCACCCTCGTCCTCCTCAGGACCATCTTCCTCCCTCTCTTCATCCTCAGCAACTACCAACCCCGGGCTCACATCCGGACGGTGGTCTTCAACCAAGACATCTACCCGGTGGTCTTCACGGCGCTGCTGGGGCTGAGCAACGGCTACCTGGGGACGCTTGTCATGGTCTACGGCCCCAAGATCGTGCCAAAAGAGCTGGCCGAGGCAGCGGGGGTGATGATGACTTTTTACCTCATGCTGGGGCTGGCTGTGGGGTCTGCCTGCTCCGTTCTCGTCGTCCACCTCGTGTAGAAGAGCAGCTGGGGGTGGGATGCCCTTGGTTTATGGTGCCACTGCTGGGTATTCAGGTTTTTTTTTTTGTTTTCCCCCAAAAGCCAGGCACGCTGCAGTTTTGGGGCAGGCTGCCTGTGTTGGGGCGGGAGGGGGGGTTGCATCCAGGAGGAAAACCCTCCATCTGGGAAGGGGTGGCCCCTCTGCTTGGGAGGTCCCGTTGGACGTTTATCATTTCATGGCTCAACCGGAGCAAAACCAGGCTCGTCGTCCCCGGGGAGCTCAGGGAAGCGGTGGGGGCATAGGGAAACCCTTCCCTCACCCCAGTGCCAGTGGCAAGGGTGGCTTGCTGATGCCACCGCGCTGGTTTTAAACCGAAACCGGGGCTTTTGGATGGCGCCTTGGGTTTTGCTACCTCATGGTTGCTTCAGGTTTAACCCTGCAGGGTTTTGGTGGTCTCGGGGGGGGGATCCCCCTTCATCGGGCTGTGCTGAGGGTGTTTAGCTAAAGGGGGTTTGAACCCTGGAGCACCTTTGAGCAGACTTTGGGAGCGGATAGCAGCCGTGCCAGGGAGCAGGGCACCTTTTCGGGGGAATTTCATACATCTGTAAAAAAAGCCCATGTAAGGGAAACCTCTCCACCTGGGCTTCTGCTTGCTTTCATTCTTCCAGATAAGATTGAATCAAGGGATCATCACAAAAAAGCCTATGTAAGGGAAACCTCTCCACTTGGACCTCTGCTTGCTTTCATTTTTCCAGATAAGATTGAAGCGAGGGATCATCCAGCCCCCAACGGGGTGCTGCTGGTGCCAGGGCTGCGTGTCGTGGCCAACCTGGGACCATTTCCCCTCCTGGGACCATTTCTTCTCCTGGGACCACCGTGTGATGGTTGTGGCCTCTTAACTCACCTGTCTGCAGCTGAACCCCAAGGAAAGCGAAATGCTAAGTGGTCCTAACCACAGGTTTTTCAGGGTCCTGTAGCCTGCGTTGGGAAAGGTCTATAAAAGGCAGGGAGAGGTATTAGAGAGGCTCTGATGTGGTGTTCACAGCAGAAAGCTGATTAATTTGGGTAGGCAGGCAGCATATGGTCTCCCAGATGCTTTCAGAGGGGCGAGCTGCCGCGACACCCAAAAAAGATGGCCCACGCAAAGGGGACTGGCTTTTAAAGCCACTTAAACTTCCATATGCAAACGCAGCCTGGACTAAAGTGCAATTATTGTCTTTATTTTCTCAAATTGCCTGGCATTATGGTCTAAGAGAGGTGAACCAGTGAGCAAGGCTGTAACGGCATAGCTTGGCATTACAGCTGGTGCCTCAGGGATGCTGTCGGTGGAAAATATTTCCTTTAAGGCTGGGATGGTATGGGTGCTCTCTCAGCATCTCCTGCTTGGCCGAGCAGCGGTGAGGGTGCTGGGATGGTAGTGGGTGCTCTCTCAGCATCTCCTGCTTGGCCGAGCAGTGGTGAGGGTGCTGGGATGGTAGTGGGTGCTCTCTCAGCATCTCCTGCTTGACCGAGCAGTGGTGAGGGTGCTGGGCTGGGCTGCCGGGCCGGCTCTGTGCTGTGCTGGATGTGGTGGGTGGCAAGAGGGAGGACGCGGGGCTTGGTGCCTTTCCACCTGCGGCCGCCCTGGCTTTGCTGGGAGAACAGCGGGATCGGCAGCGGTCATCGCCACGGGGTGAAACGGAGGCTTGGTGGATGTTATTTTTTTTATATAAATCCTTCCCAGTGGTCAGTCTGGGCTTGTTGGCAATACACACGCGGTTTTGCTTTACGGCTGGTTTTTATTTAAACATAAAATTGGGACATGAGTGGAAAATTTGCTGGGCGTGCGGTACCGAGGAGCAGCTTCACGGCACCCGGCTTTGCACGTGCGGGCTCTTCATCCCGTCCCTTTGGTAGGTTTGCAGCCCTTCAGCCCCTGACACTTGGCCAGGGCCCGCTTTGGCCGGCGTTGAGGCAGGTGAAGGTCACCTCAGCTTGAAGGGTAGCCCAAGGGCTGGGGGTAGCCACGCTGGCTGGCCGGCTAGGGGCTGCTCACGAGGGTGAGCGCTCCCGTTGCCTCCGCATTGCTTGGGGTAATGTGGTGGTTGGTCATGGCTGAAAAGCCTAAGGCAACCTCAGGTTGGCAACCAGAATGTCCCTTTTTGTGGCCTTCGGTGCTGCTCGCCTGGGAGCCTGCTGCGGGGTCTGCTCTCCTCAACCCCTCCGTTTCCCCCCGGTTCGGGGTACGACAAGATTCTGCTCGTTTGCTGACTGCTTTGCACCTCTGCTGATCCTCTCCCTCATGTTGCAGATCAAATACCTCTGGAGACAGAACTTCATTATCCGGTACCATTGCTAATAAAGTTAATTCTTGATGCTGTGCGGCTGCTGGTGTCTGGAGTGATTTCTCTTGGAGATGCACCGATGCATGCCCTTCTAGGATGCGTTTTTCCTTCTGGTCGTCCTTCCCTCCCAGCTTGGATTGTAAACTCAGAGAAATCACTGACGAGGGCCTGGTGAAGGAGTCCCAAGGGAATTGCTTTGAGAGCCTGGTTATTCTAATTTAACATCTCCAGATGACCCCCAGGTAGGTGTGGAGCTTGGACTTATTGCATCTGCAGGGCAGGCAGGCAAAAAGGGAATTTATCCTTTGTCTTTGATGGTATTCAGCGAAGGAAAGTTAGAGAAATGAGGGGAAAAAAAATCAGAGCGGGTTCAAACTGGGTGAGCATGAGGTCTGGGTGTAAAGCAGGGACGGCTGGTGAGAGCACCGTGGCACGGGGATGGCTGCTGCCGAGCATGAGCGTGTGGGTGATCCCCCCCTGCAAAAGGGGACGGGTAATTTATAGGGCGCTGCGTATAACGGCAGGGAAGTAATTACTGCCATATACTGCCTGGACAAAGCCGCATCTGATGCTCTGCGTAGGCCCCATCGAAGAGCTCAAGCTAAAAAAATGCAGAACGATGAGGGAAACGGTTGCGAGGCAGGACCGAGGATGCTGCGGAGCTGTTTTTCAGAGGTGTTTGTGGAAATGCAACCATGGCTTATTTCTTGAGGGTTTTCAGTAACGTACCTTTGGTAAGGAAGGCGGCCACTGACCCCAGTTCCCAGTTGAGGAACAACACGTGCTCCTGGCTCCACGCCAGCATGGAGCCAGCAGAAACGCGGCAGGGGTCAAAGCCTGCTTCATGGTGTTTAGCCAGGAGTTAACGCTTTTGGACCTCCAAGAGTTTTGCAAGAGGGAATTGCTCCCCAGGTCTTTGCTTGGACCTGGGGACACCCGAGGTCCAGAGGAAGGTCTTGGGTACGGGCAAGGGCTGGGAGCTGAGCTGGATCCACGCGTCCTCCTTGCCTGTCCAAAAAGGCTTGGCCAATCTCTCTGATTAATGCTATCCTCTCAGCCGCTTAGGAGAGGCCAGCGGGATTGGGAATGTTTTCACCATCCTTCAGCCAGGGGAAGCGGGTTGGGAGCCGGCCGGCGGGGGAAGGACCGCGTGCTCCCTGCAGGGCTTGGCCTCCTCTCGCCGGTGGGCATCAAACAAGCGATGCAGGCGCTTGCAAAATTCATGAGGGTGGGCCCCCGAAGTGGGAGTAAATCAAAGATGTGTGCGGATCCCCTGCTCAGTGCCAAGCGGCGAAGCCGCTGTTTGCCCGGGCTGGCAGCCTGGCGCGGTGGGGATGCTGCGCCTGCCCCGCGCCGGCTTTCTCGAACGGCTTTTGGTGCTAAATCCAACTGGCCGAGGGGGGGGGGGAAAGGAAAGCTGTGAGCTGGCGAAGCAGCACCAGCACCCGGGAGGGCAGGGGGAGCGGGAGGGGGCTGGATGAAAGGGTGGGAAGCGGAGGAGATGCATCTGGTGCAGCTTCTGCTCAAAGGAGAGTAACGGAGCCTGTGCCCAAGCTTTTTATTTTGTCCTCCCTTTCAGCTTGGCGATGCCAACTGCTCCTCCCCGCTCTGGAGCTGGAGCCTTTAAGCGTAGGTATTGGGGGGGTTAAGGCAAACAAACGCACTCCAGGAGGGAAGGAAACCTTTGTTAAGGGGTGATGCTCATCTCCCACCAGTCACAAGTGACTGCTCCTCTTTCTCGCTGGTCTCCAAAGCCTTGTCTCACCTCTCCCCAGTCCTTGGAGTGCCCCACGGGGTAGAAATGCTGCACCTCCCCCTCTCTGATCCCAGCCTGAGCATTGCAGAGGCTTTGGCACGGCACTGCTGGGAGGTGGAAGCATTTCTGAAACAACCCTGCTATCATGGAATCACAGAATTGTTCGGGTTGGAAAAGCCCTTTAAGCTCCCCCAGCCCAACCGTTCCCCTAACCCTGCCATCCCACCCCCAAACCCTGGCCCTCAGCACCGCCTCTGCCCGGCTGTTAAATCCCCCCAGGGGTGGGGACTCGACCCCTTCCCTGGGCAGCCCCTTCCAGCCCCTGACAGCCCTTTGGGGAAGGAATTGTTGCCCATGGCCAACCTCACCCTGCCCTGGGGCCCCGCCCCTGCTCCAGGCTGAACCCCCCCAGCTCCCCCAGCCGCTCCCCAGCAGCCTGGGGCTCCAGACCCTTCCCCAGCTCCGGTGCCCTTCTCTGGCCACGCTCCAGCAACACAACGTCTTTCTTGTAGCCAGGGGCTGAAAATCCTTCAGCGTTGCCTTGGCGGTGACCAAAGAGAAGCCCTGCCACCTCTGCGCCACGCTGTTGTGCGTCTTTTGGGTAGGACTCCTCCTTTTGGCATTTCGCCAGGGTGTCCTGTTGGGTCAAAAGCCTACACAGCTGCAACGGCATTGCCTTTGGTGGCCTGACCGCGGTAGCGGGGGCTGCGAGGGTGGGGGTACCCAGTACCCAGCAGGCCATCCGCCCAGCGGCACGGAGCATCCCTGCACATCGGCATCCGTGCCTGCCCCTGGCATCCTCACAAAGCTCCTAACGAGCCCTGGCGGTCCCTGTGGCCAGCCAGGGGCCAGCGTGCATGACCTCGCTCTTCATTACCGCCCCGTGGCAGCTTCATTTGGACGGGCAGCGGGGTCCCCTGTTCCGCATGGCCCCCGGGGGCTTGGGCAGGGTGCGGAGAGCTGTCACCCCACCGCAGACCAGGTGCTGCTCCCTAACAACCCCCCCAAAACCCCGCTGCCTCGCCCTCCGCACCCACGGAAAAGACCCATTTCAAGGCATTTTAGCTCTTGGCTCTTTTTCCCCTTTGCCCGTGCTGGCGCGTGCGGGGTGAAGTCTGCCAACCCCTGTGGCTTTGCGGCGAGCATCCTTCCGAAAAGGGGCACAATAAGGGAGCCAAGGGCTTGAAACGCCGGCAGGGGCGTGGGGAGGGCCATGATCCCCAGCAGATGAGCCGAGCTGATCCTGCCCCTCCGCGGGCGCCCCAAAGGAAACAAAAAAAAAACAACAAACCAACTTGGCTTTGAAACCCTGCCAGCCAGCTGCAGGCTTGCCCGGCTGCTGTTCTCCTTTTACATGTTTTATGGAGTAATTTGTACTATATTTACACGACAGTGATAAACAGTTTTTAAAATGGAAGCGAAGAAAGCGCCGTTGAATGGATTGTTACAAAAAAGCCCTGTTTGCCATTCCAGCGGGGGGAAAAAAAAGGGATAAAAATCACCATCCTAGGGACACGCTGTTCGTCAGATCTGGGTATTTTTTCCCTTGATTTGTGTGCCTAATGTGAGGAGAAGTCGCAGATGCATGCTGAATTCTGCAGGGAACATATGCATGCATTTAAATCATTTACAGCATTTACTGGTGCAATTGTAAAGCACATTATTTTTCTGCATTTGTAATTAGGCTCTAACCAGATGGTGGAGGACTGTAGCTTCTGATTAGACAGGCTTGTGCTCTGTTGGACGGCACTGTGAGAACAAACTGAGCTGAGAAAAGTTTTCCTCCTAATTTATCACGACGGGGCAGCAGGGCGGAGGGAGGGGGGGAAGAGAATCTGGGGCTGGCTGAGCACAAACTCCAGTGTGCCCATAGCAGGCTGGGCAGATTTGAGCGAGCTGGTGGGCCTGCTGCCTGCTCCCTCCCCGCTTGCTGATGGATGGGGGACGCACACGTACACCCCCCTCAACCCCCCCGGCTCAGCTTCGATTCCAGATTTTGTAACCCCCCGCCTGGCTCTGCCGCTGCGCAGCTTCGGGTGCGCGGCGCAGGATGGGAGCTTTTGACAAATGTTTTTAATATGAAGCAGAAGTTTTGGGTTGGAGAAGGGGTTTTCAAGGGGGAGCGGGCTCGGGGCTTGCGGCTGCGTACGAGGAGCGGGTGGGCGGACCTGGCGTTAGCTCTGCTCTTCGGCCTCGCCTTTGCTGCCCTGGCGAGCCCCCGGCTTGGCGAGGGGGGGAGAGGTCTCCTGTGCCTCTTCGGGGAGGGGGGGCAGCCTTGGGGAACTTCCACGGCAAGGAGCGGTTGGCCCCTTGGGTCTTCCTCTTGAGGACCTGGCTCCCATTTTTAAACGCATCACCTCATTTTTGACCCGAACCAGCGGCAACAGCCAAAGTGCAAGTTCCTCTAAACCAAGCCCCTGTTCCCTTGCACGCACCCTCACCCCAGCTGGCCAGGAGCCCCCCCCCCCAGTGTCCTGCAGTCACATAGAGGGAATTTCATAGAATGATAGCATGTTTTGGGTGGGAAGGGACACCTAGAGGTCACCCAGCCCAACCCCCCTGCAGGGAGCAGGGACACCTTGAACCACATCAGGTTGCTCACAGCCCCAGCCAACCTGGCCCGGAATGTTCCCAGGGATGGGGCCTCCACCCCCTCTCTGGGCAACTTGTTCCAGTGTTTCACCACCCTCATTGTAAAGAATTTCTTCCTTAGATCCAGTCTAAACCTACCCTGCTTCAGTTTAAAGCCATCCCCCCTTGTCCTGTCCCAGCTGGCCCTACTAAAAAGCTTGTCCCCACCTTTCCTATGGGTCCCCTTGAAGCCCTGAACGGCCGCACTCAGCTCTACCCGCAGCCTCCTCTGCTCCAGGCTGAACACCCCCAACTCTCCCAGCCTGGCCTCCTAGCAGAGGTGCTCCAGCCCTCGGAGCATTTTAGTAGCCCTCCCCTGGCCCCGCTCCAACAGCTCCATGTCCTCCTTGTGCTGAGCGCTCCAGAGCTGGACGCAGGGCTCCAGGGGAGGTCTCACCAGAGCGGAGCAGAGGTTATTGGTACCTCTTCCACTGGTTTCTTCTTTTTCTGGTTTTCCTCCTTAAATTACAAGCGTGCGAATCCAACCAAAATGTCGTGTGGGTGCTGTGCCTGTAGATGGCACCTTTTGCTCTGCTGAGGAGGAAAGAAAAACTGAGGGGGGGAATTAAAAAGAAAAAAAAACCAAAAACAAAAACCCTGGCTGGTAAGGTAGGGTTTAAAGCTAAGAGAAAGATGCTTTTGGTGGGTGGCGTGAAGTGTCTCAGGGGACTCAGCCCCTGGGATCTCCCAAAGCTGCTCCCCGCTCGCTGGAACTGCTCTCGCTCAGGGTGGCAACTGGCACTGAACCCCCCCCCCCCAAAAAAAAATATTCCCCATCAGTAGGAAATTACACCGAGGCCTGTTTCAAAAGCCAGCACAAAGCACCTCCAGCCGCTCTGACGGTATGAAGGAGTTTGGGGTTTGTTTTTTTTTCTTTTTTTATTACCCTCATTAACCCTTTCTGGCTCTAAGAAGCCCAGCCAGGGGCCACTGGGCGCTCTCGGTGTCCTTAGCAGGGGATGCGTCCCAGATCGTTCCAGCTTGGACCATCACCGTACAAAGATGCCGTTCGAAACGCAGCACCTCTATATCTCTAAAGGGAAAAAAAAAAAAGAACCCGGCCGCTCTCTCAGCGCTTTTCTTCTGCAGAGGGAGAAAAAGCGAGCGATCCCTTAACTTTGCTCGGGTTCTGGCCTCCTTTGCTCACAAATTCCTAAACAAACAGCGTGATCCTAATATTGGCCTTAAAATTCCGTGTGAAATGGACCTGGAAATTAATTTCACACCGGAAAAACCGGCTGACTGTCAGCCGCCACGCAGGTGGTCGAAAAGAAAACCCCGCGACCGCCGTACAAATTAATTCTGCAACGGGGTGAGAGGGTAGCATGGATTTTGGGGGGGCGGGGGGATCTGCCTCCCTTCCGCTGCCGTCCCAACCCACGCTGCGACATGGGGTGCTGGGAAGCTGTGGGTGCTGGAGGATGCCCCCATCCCCAGGGGCTTGCAGTCGGCGGGCGCGGGGGGGGAATGACGATGCCAAAATCACCTTGTCCCCCAAGAAGTGTAAGCAGTGGGGCTGCGGGCTTCTTCCTGAGCAAAAAGCCCTCCTGCACTTTTGCACCAGTTTTATTTACCGAAAAAAGGAGGGTAGTTTGGGGAAGCACACCCAGGGATCCTGGCGGGAGCCTCCTGGGGAAAAGCAGGCGTGAAGAAACGGCCGACGGTCCAATATTGCAGGCGCGGGTTGTCAGGCAGCCTGTGTCCGTGCAGCCCCTGGGGTCTGCGCTGCTACGTGGTCCGTGGCAAGTGGAGATAATTCAGTACCTCGCCTGGGCAGGGGTGCGCACGTGCCGGCGTTCTACCTGCCTTCCGTGTGATATTTCATCTATTTAAAGATGTGGAGACGGCCGGCGAGCCTGCCTCGCGCGGCAGAAGGGGGCCGGGGAAGGCAGAGAGAGGAGCGATGGGGAGAGCTGGATGGAGAAACCTGCTGCGGTCAGATAGAAAATGAGGGGGGGTGGGGGGGGAGAAGCCCTGCGGAACAATTTCAAGGTTGAGTGAGCGGTGCCGGGAGGCTGCAAAGGCTCTGCCTAGCCGCTCCGCTTCCGCAGGCAGGGAGGAGAGGGGAGGTCACGGGGTCCGGCTCCAAAAAAATAAGCTTTCCCAGTAACAAGCCCGCGGAGGAAGGCTGGAATAGCGGGGAGCGTATCCTAGCCCTCCTGCTGACCACCGAGCTCCCTGCCTTGCAGGCCAGGCTCTACCTGCGGCGGCCTCCGATCCGGATGGCGAGCAGGAGCATCCCTCTCCTCGCAACGCATCGCTTCATTTTAGTCCCTTTTTTCTCTTTTTTTCCCCCAGCCGCGAGGGTATTTTATGGCAGTTGCGACGGCGCAGCCCCCGCGGGGCCGCGTCGCAGATCAGCGTTGCTTCCTGCAGGCGGGAGCTTGGGAACGCCGGATCCGTAAGTGGGTTTGGGGTCCAGCCTGCACACAGCTATTGCTGTTGGGCTGTCTGATTTAAACCCGGCTCGACAGGCAGATACGGCTCACACGACATTGAATTCCCGTGGGTTTTGTGAACCTAGCCGGTGAAATCCTCTCCCCCCCCACCCCCCGATGGGAAAGGCTGCAGCCTGGGCTCCGCCGGGAATTGGACCAGGAGTCCAAGCCGGACCCCCCAGGCCAGGAGGAGCTTGGCTTTGTTAGTCCCAACTTAGGTAAAACAGGTGCCATAGGTCTTCAAACTGGTCGGGATGGGAGCTGAAAGCTGGGGCACGAAGCCAAGGCGTAGGAACCGGGCAGTGGTTAAGCCGAGGTGAAGCGCACTTCTGTGGAAATAGAAACGCTGACCCGAAGGTATCGTGGGAGTCATCCAGTGAGGCATCGCCTGCGCGAAGCCCGAGGGGCGGCTGACAAGCAGCAGGCCTGAAATGTGTCTTCAGGCCGCTTAACATACGCTTTTTGCTGTGGTTCCCCCCTTTTTTTGTGTTCTTTCTTCCCCTGATTTTACGGATGCAGCCAGGATTGGCACGGTGCGGGTATCCTGGCTGCGTACACGCTGCCTTGTGCCGATGAGGAGGATGAGGGAGGGATGAAGAGCCCAGGAAAGAGAAACCACCTGGACCGGCACAGGTTCAGTTCAGCGGGATGCTCAGAGCCCCCACGCTGGTGACGCCTGCACCCTTTGCGTGCCTGGTAACCTGCAAGTTTAGGACAAGCTCAGGTGTGGAGGGCAAATCCTTAGCAAACCCAGTGCTGCCCAGGTGTGATGGGAGGAAAATTATTTGCTAGCATCTTCCTGAGCTCATCGCGCTCGGCTCGCAGAATCATAGAATCATCTGGGTTGGAAAAGACCTTGAAGATCATCAAGTCCCTCTTGGTCAGGGACTTCTGGATTTATCCCCAAAGCAAGCTGCAGGTGTGCCAGGGCTGGCTCTGGTGCGCAGCGTTGGGCTCAGCCCCCTCCTGCAGCTTGAGCAGGTTTTGGGGGGGTGGGTGGGGGGTGTCCATCACCCTGGGGGGGGTCCCACAGCTGGGAGGCTGGTGCAGATCTCCCTCCCCAGGGTCGAGGTGAGGGCACCAGGAGCAGACCTCTGCCCAATTCAAATCCATCAGCCCAGGAGCTGTGGTAATTGCATAATTAGCAGAAGCTGCTCAAGAGAGGCGAGGGCTTAATTATCCCCTCCTGCTCCTGCAGAGGCATTTGCCCACTGCTGCTCCAGGAGGAGGGATGCAAAGGTGAGTGGATGGGGAAGCTCCCAGCACCACCAAGCGGGGCTTTAGCAGCACAAACTGCGCTCGTTTGGTGTTTTAATTAAAGCTGCTGGGGATGGGGGCCCGGGGGGGAAGGTGAAGCTCCTCCAAGCCGCTGGAGGCTTGCACATGGGTGCGCAGCCCTGGCCCTCCCGGGGTTGGGGGACACCGAGTGCTGCGTCACCCCCTCTGTGCCGGGACTGGGGTTGTTGTGTGCTGCGCTCTACGCCTTCCTCACTTCTAAAAATGCAAGAAATGGGGTGAAGTGGGGGGGATTTGGCTGCCTTCCCTAAAGCTGCTGGTAGGGAGGGCTTGGGCTGGAGGCAGGGGCTTGTCCTGCTGGGATGAGGATGGATGGGACTGGGTGGCGGGAGAGTGGAGGGTGAGGTGTAAATGCGTGGCGGTGGCATGGCCAAAAATAACACCGTGGCTGTAGAAACCAAGGCTTGGGGTGCCCGAGGGAGAGGAGCGTGGGAGGAAGAGCTGCTGTGCAGCTCTCCTGGCATGCCGGCCCGGATCGCTTTCCCGCTTATGTATGATTTATGTGCTCCCCGCGCCTGCTGGCCGCTCGGGCACGCGGGTCTGAAAAATTAATAATAATAATAACAACAAAAAAAAATTACAACCAAAGAGGCTCAGTTAAACTTCACGTAGCTGGTGCCCGCCTGGGGCTGAAGTTGCATTTGAAGAAGCAGCCGCTATCTGGGGGGTGCCCCCCCAGCCCCGGGGGGTGAGCCTGGGATTTTGGGGGGGGGGTGGGGGCGTGGGTGTCCCCCGGGTGTTGGGGGGCGGGGGGGAGGATTGGTGGAGCCAGCGCTGAAATACCGGTTACCTGGGCAAGGGGCGCTGCGGCAGCCGCCGCTCGGGCTTCTTCCCCACCCCTTCCCCTTCCTCCTCCTCCTCCTCCGCCTCCCGCGGCGGCTCACTCGGCTGGCAGGGCGGCGGGGGGGGCATGGGGGGTCGCGGCTGACACCCGGACCGGCCGCCACAGGTAATGCCCGCGACTTGGTGCGAGTTTCCTTCATTATTATTATTAATTATTATTATTCCGCATTTACTTATTTAGGGGGGATGCGCGGAGCCGCCGGCACCCTTCCCCCCCCCCCCACTTCTCCCCGGGGCGGCTTTGCGAGCTGTTCGCCTTCCCAAACCTCTCTTCTCTGCTCCCACCCGGGGGGGGGGAACAACTTGTTTGGGGTGAGGGCTGCCATCATCATCATTATTATTTTTTTTTTGGGGGGGGGTGTCATTCAGTGCAGTGCAGGAGGCGGGGACCCCAACCTTTTTCCCTTTTAGCAAAAAAAAAAAAAATAATATTAAAGATGCGTGTTAGTGCCCGCTGTCCCGCCCCAAAGCCGGGCAGCCCCCCCTGGCCCTGCACCCCCAGACCCAGCCCGGGTCAGAATTCCCAGCTTGGCTTGGCAGGAGCAGGCGGTGGGAAGCTGCAAAGTTTCTCGGCCGAGCCGGGGCTGAACTTCTCCCGCCTGGGGGTCTGGCCCTTGCCCGGTGGGACCCAGCTCCAGGGAAAGAGGTTGCTTGGGGTTTTTGTGTGTTTTTCTTTTTTTAATCCCTTCAAAACCCGCATGAATCGGAAAAACAGCTTTTCGAGATGACAAACTTGCCCCGAGTGGTTTCTTTTTATTTCTTGAGAAAACACTTTGAGATTTCCCCCCCCCCCTTCATTGCTTGCTTCTCTTTTCCTTACCCTCCGACAAACCCCACGATCCTATTTTTATTTAAATACACCTTTTCCTGACAGCCCCAAATACCGACCCCTGCGCGCATCCCGCTTGGCGTTGGCTGGGCATCTTTAGCTTTGAACCGCCTGGAGTCATCATCCCCGAGCCTGGATTTAAAGAAAATGCTCAAACTTCAAGAGTCTGGTCCCTATTAAAGCCGGCCAGCTCAATCGCGTTCCCCTGCCTCCTAACGCCCCGAGTTTGGGATTCCGCAGTGGTGTTCAGCTGGAAGCTTTTTGCGGTGGGGGTAGCTTTTCCCCTGGTGCTGCTTTGGGGTTTGAGCTACGCGGCACCAGCCCCTTTGTTCTGGTCCAGGATTTTTTGGATGCTACGTGAAGGTAAATAAGAGCCCATGCCTGCTTGCTCTTAGACATAGAGGCGTGGGGCTTCCTTACTGGTATTTAATTGGGAAAATACAAAATCTGGGGTGTTGGTGGTGAAGACCTCGGGGGGGGGGGGGGTGGGTGGGTTGGGAAGTAAGTGACAAGGCTGTTGATGGAAAAGGTGATAGTTCTTTAAAAAAAAAAAAAAAATCAAGAGGTGGAGGGAAAGCAGAGCTGGGGTAGCTTATTTGGCTATGAAAGGCTGCGGAGGACGGGGTGATGCCCTGCCTGCGTGCAGGGGAATTGGGGAGCTGCCCGGGGCAGGGGACAGCCCGGGACTCCCCCAGGGGTACCCTGCATGGGGAGGGCAAATCCAAAACCAGACCCATGCCAGTGATGCCCGGGGGTGCTGCCAGCACCCCCTTGCCAACCACTAGCCTGTCCCCAAGCTGCTTCCTCCCTTATCCACCCGTATTTTTTTTTTTTTTTTTTTTGGGGGGTGGGGGGTGTGTGTGGTGGTGATGCTGGAATTGGAAGTTTTCTATGCTGGTGCATGGGGGGTGGGTGGGTGGTGGTGGTGTTTGGGATTTTTCCCCTGTGTTGGGGGAAAAGCCCCATCTGGCAGCAGATCCCCGGGCACCTCGGATGCCGAGGGGGTCAGGAGGGCTGGCAGGGCAACTGCTGGCTCCACGCAAGGAGCCCGGCTCCTTCCCGGGGTCTTCCCGGCGCATCCCGCGGCAGCCTGGGATGTCTGATGCCTGTGGCCTCGGTGCACGATAGCACTACGGGACAGAGTTGGTGCATGCGTTTTCTAATAATTTTTTTTGGGTGGGACAAGGTATTCCCACGGGAAACTCGCATTTGTCAAAATCCAGGTGGGTGTTTTGAGGGAGGGAGCTTTACCGTTGTCTCTCCTTCTCCCCCGTCCTGGCGAAGCAGGGGAGGAAATCCCTTTGCAGTTCCATTTGCCTTCTCCCCTCGCCTCCCTCTCTCCCTCCCCAGTGCAAAGCTCTCCTGTTTCGGAAGGCAAACTGTAGGTTTTGTAGCACCGCCTCAAGATCGTGGCGTGAAAATACAATGTTTTGCTTTAAGACCAAGTTATAAACCACTCCTTTTATGGGAAACTGTAAAAATTGATGTGCCTTTTTTTTAATATTTTTTTTTTTTTTGCAAGAAGTGGGAGAAATGATATTTGCAGGAGGTGGGAGCTTGTGGTAGAAACGATGTTTGCAAGAGGTGGGAGCCTGTGCTTGCTGTAGCTGGGCCTGGGAAGGGCACCCAGCCCACGTGCAAGGAGGCTGCGTGTCCCTCCCGGGGGCATCGTCTGAACGTAGCAGGGAGGCAGCGCCAGAAATGTCTTCTGCTGCCCAGTTGCAATGATCTCCAGTACAACGGCCACGGCACGGGAGGTCCTCTGCTGACCTGATGGAGGCATGCAAAGAAAAAAGGGCACCACGCTCCTCTTCCCCAGGAGCAGCTGGGGTGGTGAGGGCATCTTAAAAAGGATTTAAATTATGAAGTTTCTTGGATGTTCTGCGCAGATGGTCTCGAGCGCAGATTATTTTTAAATGTAAGAAGCTTTAGGATATGGGGGGGGAGGGGGTTGGCTTGATGAGGGGCTGGCCTGTGGCCTCTTGTTAGGGTGTAAAATGTCCCAGCTGCTTGCAGCTGGGCTATTGCAGCCTGGCTGATGTAGCTGGAGGTTTGCTTTGTGAGCATAAATAGTATAAAGTGCATCCCAAAACTTCAGTGTGGTTTTTTTTTTTTCTTTCCCCCCACTACGATGTCCTGCTTCCTCCAGTAAGACTTCTAATAATGTTATGGGAGGGTTTGGGAATTTTTATGGCCTGAGACCTACAAACATGAAAATCCATGCTGTCCTGCTTGCATTGCTGTCAGACCCGATATAAGCGTGCAAGTCCTCAGCTGAAGTAGGGCATCCCGGTGGTTAGGACTCACCCAAATCTTGCAGGCATCCTGGACCTTTCCCATGGATCGGTGATGGACCAGGATGCTATGGCAGGGGCTGGGATAGTGTTTATGCAGGGGCCGTGCCACGCAGCACGATGAGCTGGAAGCTTCGGTCAGTGTGGGTGGGAAACCTTTGGTGGTGGAGCCTGGTGGCTTTCAGCCCATGAAGGTGTTAGCAGGTGGCTCCGGTGGGTGCTTGCTGACCCTGGTGTGCTCCAGAAATGATCAGAGGGGCCATCCTGGGGAGTTTCCTGCTAGACAGCCTTGCTTAAACCCATGCCCCCGGGGCCAAGGACCTTGCTGGATGTGTCTTGCAATGGAAACTCTGATCTGGCTGTGGCAGGGCTGTAATGTCCCCTCCCCAGCCTCTGCCAGAGCCGATGTCGCAGTGAGGCTTTTTTCCATCCTTAGCCTGAATTGCTTTGCCCTGATCTGGGCGTTTGATAGAATGGCTGCTCTCCGGCGGAGAAAGAGGGTCCTGCTTGGAGTATGCTGGGGAGAAAGTTGCTGGGGGCAAAATCCTGATGGAAACGGGGATGTACTGGTGGTGGTGGGGCTGCTGCCGCTTTAGAAAGGGCATGCAGGGGAGGGACAGGGCAGCTTAGAGAGTCCTCAGCCACGGCAGGGGTCCTGGGAGGGCTTGCACAAACCAGCCTGTTGCTGGCAATGACCTGCTGTCATGAACCCACGTAACTTCATCACTGCAGAATGCCTTTGTCTGTCAGGCTGAGCCCCTGCTCTTGGGGGCTGCTGGTTGGGGTTGAGGGATTTTTTTTGGGGGGGGGGTCCTCTTAAATAGCCCCATCTTCCTTTCCCTGTGCTGCCTCTACCGCTTTGCTGGTTTGTGGGGTTTTTCCCCCCCCCCCCCCTTCTTCCTAAGATTTCCGCTGCCAGTGATCAGCCCCAGCATGCCCACGGCAAAGCCACCCATGTTGGCTCGAGTGGCCAGCGGGCCCCGGAAAGGTCTGCACAGCAAGGTGCCTCTTGCCGAAAGTTAAGTGAGCTTTGTGTGAGAGCAGCAAGGATGCTTCTCCCTTGATTTGAATGAGGCAAGAAACACCCCGAGAGCTTTTGCAGCTCAGCTTGCTCCACCTGAGGGTGGGCTTGCTGGGTTTTTTTTGGTTTGGTTTTGGTTTTTTCCCCCCACCCCCCTCTGAAGCACCCCTATTCCCCTCTCCTTTAGCGATTTACCTTTCTAGCCTGCAGTTTGACCTGCCAGAGGACCAAACCAACAGCCTCGCTGCTGCTTTTTAGTGCTGCAAACATCCAGCCTGGAGCTTGGCGAGCAGCCGGAGGCAGGGAGACGGGTCCTGTGCTGATGGGGCTTGGAGCCATGTCTGCTGCCGTGAGCGTTTGCCAAGGCAAGCACAGTGAAATAACTAACCCCTCTCCTTCGGCAGGGCTTTGAAATGTAATTTGGCTACTGATTGCCGAGAGCTCCTGGTTGCGTGGCTGCCGGCTTGCTCTTGCTGCTGAATTTCTTATGGGCTTGCTGGCACTGTTAGGGGGGTACTTCTTGGGGTGAAGCTCATAGCACGCTTCCCTCCTGCTGCTGCAAAAAGGTGATGCTCAGGTTCAAAGCCGCACCTGAGCATGGGGAGGAGGGGGGTGCTGTGCCTGTCCCTGCAAATGCCCAGCCCTGCCGAGCCCCCAGCTTCACTAGAGCTATCCACCGCGTGTCTGCTACCTGTGCGTGTTATTCTGTCAACAGAGTGGGCAATATTTAGAGGAACACTTTTTCCCCCTTTAATTCCACTTCACAGGCGTCCTCTCTTTTTCTTTAAAAAACCCAAACCCAGCAGAAGTTGCGTGTGTGCATTGGTAGCGGCGCACGGCAGGGGTGCCCCAGGACACGCGAGCCCAAGCTGCGTGTCAGCCTTGTAAACTCGCTCAGAAATGTTGTGTCGGAGCCCGGGGAGGTTGGAGGCTTCTCCTGCATCCTTTTGATAGCGGTGCTTGGCAGTCCGGCCCTGCTCCGCCAGCGAGCCTTCCTCCTTCCAGGCGAGGCACGAGAAGAAAGCATCTGGCCCCCCTTTCACCAGCAGGCTTTGGGTCAGGCCTTCAGCAGCTTTGTGTTTGCCACTTTGGCCACTGCTGTTATCTTTTTTTAAGAGGCTGGAAAGAGGTTCCCACCTTGTGAGACCAGACTCTGCATGCCGCTTTGAGTTCAGCTTTCTACCTTCTCCTAAAGCAGTAATTCCCACCCTTCTTCCCCTTCCTCCTTTTTTTTTTTATCCCCACCTCCCTTTTTTTTTTTTTAATTTAAGCTAAGCTCTGTTGCTGTTGGCTGCTTTTCCACCTTTTCATCCCACGTTAGCATCATCTGCTCCGCAGCCCCCATTGCTCCTTTGCTGCCTCGCCTCTGTGTGTTGCGCTCCGTGTCGGTGCAGCCCAGGAAAGCTGGCAGCCTCTTGGCTTGGTCTCCATACCCCATCCCAGCCTGCCTCCTCGTTTAGGAGCTGCTGTTCCAGCTTAAGGGTGGTTCTGTGATGGAAAATGGGTTGCTAGTCACCATAGGCATCATAGCAACCGGTGCTGGAGACTCAGCAGTGCCAATGCTGCCCCACTCAAATTAAAATCGGGCATGTCATTCTGTGATGACCTCCCCTTCCATCTACCCAAGAAAGATCCTGCCTTTGCCGTGGCAGGATGGATGGCCATACCTGCTGCAGCAGGGAATGGGGGTCCCCCTTCCCAAAACCCCCAGGGTGTTATTTTAATATTGTGTGAATGAAGATGTTGGACATTAGGAAAAATTCCTTCACCGCAAGGGTTGTGAAGCACTGGAAGGGGCTGCCCAGGGAAGGGGTCGAGTCCCCACCCCTGGGGTGATTTAACAGCCAGGCAGACGAGGTGCTGAGGGCCAGGGTTTGGGGGTGGGATGGCAGGGTTAGTGGAATGGTTGGGCTGGGGGAGCTTAAAGGGCTTTTCCAACCTCAATGATTCGTGATTCTAAGAGGTGACTTGGATCCTCGTCCTGCTAAATGACTTCCATTGGGGCTGCAGCGGTTGGGGTGTGCTGCAGCAGGGGAGTTTGCACGTTGCTACTGCGGAGCTGGGCAGCATTGGGATTATTTTACGGTGGTTGCAATGACTTGGAAACCCAACTTCACTTCCAACCCCGACAAAGTTTTCCTGCATGGATGGAGACATCCAAGCGCAGCCTTTTCTGGTCTTGGGCTGTGGGTTAAACAGTGTGTTAATGTTGTTGTGGAGCTAACGCTTGTTTCCTGTGGGAAAGCAAAGCTCTGGCAGCCCCACATAAAAAGTTTCCACTCCTGTCCTTGTTCTGAAGTGGGAGTGAACTGCTGGAAATGTGGGAAACTTTGATGTTAGTAGTTGTTAGGGAGTAACAGCTCTATCTTTTTGCTTGCTGGCTTAAATACCACCAATGGGTGCTAGCTGGGATGCACGGAGCAGCCTGGACTCGCCATCGGCTTTGTGGGCTTTGCTTGGACTGGTTGGAGACACACCCACGTCTCCAACCTCCGCTTTGCTTTTGGGTTGAAGGAAGGGGAGAGAATGTCTTGCACGCTCTTTTTTTTGCCTGCAAGCACTATCTCGGGGTTTAGGTGGGTTGTGGCAGCCACTAGCAGCTGCAGCCCCTTGCTCCCCGTTCTGTGTCCATCCATCCCCCCCTCTATGCATACAAATACGCTGGCCTGTATTTATTTAACAAGGGAATTTTTTTTCCTTCGCTGCAGGGACTTGAAGAAAAAAAGGGCAAATTTTTTCACTGGGAACAAATCTCATTTTCAAGAGTCCTGACAAAATGAGCCATAAAATTACAATATTTCAAAGTGCTTCGTAATTCTAGCGCGGACGGCTCTTCATCATGGAATCTGAAAGCTCAGAAAATATAAAACTCATTAGATTAAAATAAACCACCTACCGCGCGGAAGAAAAGCTTATTTATCAATATCAATTTACTTCTGATTACCCTGTTCTGCAATTTGTTATTTTTAGGAATTATGATTTGTGTAGAGCTCACGCCAATGTGTGTGTGCATGGGGGGGGGGGAAATAAAATTAACTTTTACTTTTTTTTTCCTTTTGAATCGTACTTATTGTAAAGACCTGGCCAAGAAGCAATAAGAAGAAAAGGTGGATTTCTAGTGGCACTTCCATTTGAGGAGCAGAGGGATGGGAAAGCGGGAGCTGCTGTGTTTGGGTGTGAGGGTTGGTGCCAGCCAACATGCTTTGCTGAAGAGGATGGTGGGGGTGGTTTCTCCAAGGCACGTTTGGTGGTGGCCCTTGTTGAAATGTCTCTTGGCTGTTCCTCCAAGGTTGCTGGAGGAGGTTGGGGAGAGTGGGCATGGATGGTGTGCCGGTGGGGGGAGAAGGGTCTTCCAGTGGTTGGCTGGATGCCATGGGCACGGTGGGATCCTGGTAGCATCTTGGGGACTTCCACTCTACCTATGAAGGAGCAAATGCTGCAGGTGGGCAACGCTGGCTGCGGGCTCCCCTCTTTGGGCAATGTCGCTTGTGCTGCGTTGCTGGAGAAGGGGCTTTTTGGGAAGGCACATACAGTTTCCTTGCATGGAAGCCATTTAGGAGATGCTTTGATTTACACTTTCATTTCTTCTTTATGCTCCTGGAACAGTGCAGAGCAAATGGAGAGGCTGATACTATAAATTTTGAGGTGCAAGTGTTGTCATGGCACTGTTTGGGGAAGGGAAGACCAAGTGGGGGGGTTCGGGGGGGCTGGATTAAAGATGCCACTGGCAACTCAAACATGAGGGCATCTCTGCCAGCAAGGCACAGAAGCTGCTGCTCTGATGGAGGCAATTAAGTGTGTTTTTGTGTGCATGCGAGCACCCCAACAGTGCATTTAAAAATAACCCATACAGGTGCAGAGCCTGGAAGCCAATGCTTAAGCACCCCGAGAGCAATACATGGCCTGGGCTTGAGGAGTGGGAGCATCCTCCAACCTTTCGCAGAGGTGAGATGCTAGAAGGCTCTTGGAGCTTGGTTGCCAACTTTGCTCGGATTAATGCGTGCCGAGGACCGGAGCATGCGCCGGCCGGGCTCCGTCTCTGCAGCCAAGCGGGTGGGGTCTCTGCCACCTTTAGGGATGCGGCGATGCTGTTCGAGCAGCAAAAAAGCTGCTTCCCAGGCTTGGGAAGGAGGCATTGGGGGCAAGTGGGCTGAAAAACCTCTGCTCGACTGGAGCTAGTTCCTAAACTTTCAAGCCCCAGACTTCTTTGCGGAACAGTGTTTCAGCAGCGGAGGCTCCTCCGGTTCCCATCCATCACCATTTAATGCGGTTCTGTCTGCTGCTTCCCGTGCCTTGGGGAGCGGTTGCCAGCGGCCTGGGAAATCTCTGGTTTAACATTAGTGCTCTTGCAGCCAGGAGACTACAGTTAAGTTCCCAGCGATGACTTGCCCAGAGACATTATTATGCTGGAAACTGCACCGAATGCTTCCTACAAAGAGCCCCCTTTCAGGCAGAAGGTGCAATTTAATATGCTCTTAGTCACAATTTTTAAGTTGTCCCCGGAGACTTCTCAATCCCGTTCCTAAATTTGCAATATTCGAGTGAACCATCTCAGAGAACCAGTGAAGAGCTGCAATATTAATGAAGACAGACAAAATCAAAATGACATTTCAGGCAATTACTTACATAATGAAGTGACTGACTCGGAATATACAATATTTAGATTTATCATGACACTCAAAAGGGGATGCTGTCAACCGCCTTTATTTCTATATCCCGTAAATTGTTTTTTCCGCGGCCCTGTTGCTTTTTAAGCATGGTCTGTGAAGCTGGAAAATAATGTTTCCGCTCACTTGGGCTGATCGTGGGGCTGGTTTAGAAGAGAGTTAGTGTTTTTCTCAATGGCATTTTGGCCCAGCAGAAGGTGGGGGAAGAGCTCGGGGCTGCGCTGCCTTGCTCAGGTCCATCGCGTCCTTTTGGCTTCGTAGCCAGGGCTTGAAGCTGGCCAGGGGGATGCAGGGGGCTGGAAGAGCAGCGTTGCCTACAGCCGAGGTTCTCCCCCTTCCCTGAAACCCATTAAAGAAGGGGGAAAAGGGAGAAGCTTGGGGTTCTTCTTTCTTGGGAGAGTCTGCGCTGCCTTTGGCTGAATTCAAAGGTTTGAAGGGCCTCATAGGGTGCCTGGCTCCAGGGGAAGGGGTAATTTTTGTTTAGAAATGGGATTATTATTTTTTTTTTTGGATGTTCCACTGGGACTGAATGCTCAGAAGTCAGAAACTCATTGGGGGGTGGAGGGTTGAGGTTTCCTGCCGTGTCTGTGTGTCGCAGACCTGGTGCAAGTTTTCTGGGGAGATCGGCACGATACACCTAAAAGTTAAGCAGTGCTGACCCCATATATCTTCTCAGGCAGTGCCAAGTTTCCTAAAGATGCACAAAAATAAAAAACCACCGCAGCGCTATTTTTCTTGCTTAGGTGCAGACCTTTTCCTCCTAGAGACTCTCTCTTGGCAAAATAGCTGAAGAAAGTAGAATTTAGGGCCCTTTCTACAGTGACAGAGTTGTTATGAACTGTCTTCTCCGGCACATCCACCTGTAAAAAAAAAAAAAATAAGATGTGTAGCTATTGCTTTTGGAGCTCCTTTAGGAGTGTCCGCAGCGGCGGGGTAAGGACCGCCCTGCGGGGTGCCTATGCATTTTTTTAGGGTGGCGATGGGGTGTTGGGCTTGCAGATGCACCCCATGTCCATCCAAGCGCCATGTGTTGGGTAACTCCGCGTTCGGGGTGTATAGAACGGGGTGCTGCTTTTGGGGTAAACGGAGGGCGATGGTGGGTGAGGTGGCACCCAGGTTTATGGATAAGCCGTCCATTTGGGCGCTCCCGGGGTGGGAATTGTGTGTATCACTGCAGATCAGTCGGGTCTGCTGCTGTAGCAATCTGTCCCCCGAGTGCCGGGTGACCTGTGCTCCGAGTCCCCGCTTAGGCTGGGAAATGGCAGATGCGACTTAGTCCTTGTTTTGGCCCAGGCCGGTGCTTGATCTCAAGCGGGAGCTGCTTATGGATTTAACTACAGGTTCGTCGTTGGGGTTTGCTGCCCAAAAGGCTGGCTGGCACGTATGCTTTCCACCTCCCTGTCCCTGGCTCTGCTGCTGCATTGATGTGCTGAGCCTCTCGGAAAAATATTCCCCCGGCCCGTGCCTTTCACAGCACCAGCAGAAATAGGGAGAGCTTTGGAGGAGGGTCACCGAGATGTCCCTTCTGCTTTGGAAAGAGTCTTGTGTGAGCTGCCCAGGGGTTTCTGCTCTGCCTATAGGCTGTGCATAACATATATGTTGGGGTGTTTTTCTTGCCTCTGGGGTGGAAAGTTTTAAAGCACCATGTGTATGAATTTCCTTGCAAAGCAGGACTTGGCCGAGGTTTTGTGGGGTTGGTTCGGAACGAGCTTCGCTTTTAATGGTCTGGAAAACCTGGGAGGATGCGGCCGTGCTAAGCAGCTCCTCATTACAGTTTTATGCTGCTGCCTTGTCGCAAGGAGCCATGTGCTGTATCAAACGCGAGGCCGGGGGAAATTTGGGAGGCAGAGGGGGACGTGGGCACATTTGCAAGTCCATCTGCTCCCAGTGCTCTCGCAGTCCCTGTTTCGCAGCCCCCCGTTGGGTTTGAGAACCTCTGCTTTTGTCCTTCGAAATACTCGTGCATTTTCCAATGATTCTGGGTCAAGCTTCCCACGTAGCTCCGCCAAAACATCTTAAATCCCGGCGCTGTTTGCTTGCTGCTGCGTGTCTCCTGGCTTGCAAGCGGCTTCTTCGCTTGGTGCTGGAGCAGCTCGTCTCAGCTGGGGCTGCTTCTGCTCCGGTCCCAGCTTAGCCCCTCGCACGAGATGAGCAAATATGCTTTGGAAAGTGAAAATAAATAAATAAATAAAAAAAAGTATTACCTACAACACCTGGGTTTGGATTGGCACTTGCCAAGAGGGTGGTTGGGGCTGCATGAACCAGGAAAACAGTGGTGGCATTTCTTGGGTCAAGTGCCCCGCAGAAAATCCAAGCCTTAACAAAACGTTGATCTCCTGGGTGTCCCCCTGCAGCGTTGGGACACTAAGGTGGGGGCTGGGACAGGGCTGCATCCTCCAGCCTGCGCTGGGGAGACAAGGTAATACCCATAAAATAATGCTCCGAGGGCTGGAGCCCCTCTGCTATGTGGCCAGGCTGGGAGAGTTGGGGGTGTTCAGCCTGGAGCAGAGGAGGCTGCGGGCAGAGCTGAGTGCGGCCGGTCAGGGCTTCAAGGGGGCCCAGAGGAAAGGGGGGGACAAGCTTTTTAGCAGGGCCAGCTGTGACAGGACAAGGGGGGATGGTTTTAAACTGAAGCAGGGTAGGTTTAGACTGGATCTAAGGAAGCAATTCTTTCCAGTGAGGGTGGTGAAACCCTGGCAGGGGTTGCCCAGAGAGGGGATGGAGGCCCCATCCCTGGGAACATTCCGGGCCAGGTTGGCTGGGGCTGTGAGCAACCTGATGTGGTTCAAGGTGTCCCTGCTCCCTGCAGGGGGGTTGGGCTGGGTGACCTCTGGGGGTCCCTTCCCACCCAAAACATTCTGTGATTCTATGATAAAATGGATGGACTTGACGTTGCTTTTCTTCTTTGACAGGAACCATGAAGCCTTGCGCTGCTGCCAGTGACTTTCTGCTTCCCCTCTTGCTCCTGGAGCTGGTCTCTCCAGGTAAGTCATCTGTCTGTCCGTCCAGTGCCGTGCTCTTCTCTCCCCACCCCTCTCCCCACTCAGGACTCATGTTTGGGAGGTATGAGGGGTAATATCATGGCCTCCCAGTGAATCTCTGAAGGCAGCGCGGCGTTGCTGTGGCGATGGGGAGGTGCGGGTGGTACGGGTTATCAGACCGCCCGTCTCCATCGTGTGTGGCCCCGGGGAGCTGCTCCTGTGCAGCGGCTTATCCTGCAGCCAGCCAAAGGGCTGGGGTGGCATCAGATGGAGGGTTTGGAAAGAGGCAGGGAGGAGGAGGAGGAGGAGGAGGCTGTGCTGGTGAACCCAACAGTGGTAGGCGCTCCTAGTGCATCTCAGTGGGAAGACCTTGGCAACTTCCAGATGTGGGTTCACAAAGTCAAAGTTGGTGGTGATACACAGGGTGTGAGGTCATTGGATGTAAATAGAACCTATAGGAAATTAGGGGGAGTGGACGCAAGGCAAGGCTGCAAACCAGAAGCTCGTTAGCCGGTCAGCAACGGAGGGATTACTGTCAGGGCTCTCCCTGAGCTTCCAGCAGCAACATTATTGCCTGACCTGTGCTTTAATATATGCTGTGCGGGAAATAACTCCTCTCCGAGGTGCAAAACCTCTCTTCTAATTCCAGCTGGAGGGAAGGGCAGGGCTTTCCTCCCATTGCGGGGCTACGAGCACGATGCCCTTGGTCTCCCCTGGCACGTGGGCTGCCAGTGGGGGGGACGTGGGGTCCAGCCTGGCTGCCAGGTGGGAGTTCGTGGGCAACCGCCTTCGGGTGCAGCAATCGTGCCTCTCGGGCCGAGCTTTGGCGGATCCCAGGTGCGCAGGGACTGTAAGCGTACATAAAGCTCCGTGAAAATTGGGATTGTTGCATGAATGGGCTAAAGCCCCTGGGTGCTGGGGCAGGGGGGGGTGGTGGAGAGGGAGGTTGGGGGGGGGTGCATGCCTGTGTGGCTTTTGCTGATAAACAACAGTGAGCGTGTGACCATTCGATAGCACTGTTCCCTTTGGAATCAAGGCTTTTTTTTTTTTCCCCCTCCTTTCCCCCCTGCTAAAGCCTCAAGATGGCTTGCCCAGATTGGCAGCCTGATTAAGCAGTCAGCGGATGACATTAGCTGTGACTGACAAGCACAGTCAATCTCCCTCTGGTGTCGTATTGGATCACGTATGGCCTCACCGGTTAACTGCCCTGTCGCTCCTCTGGAAGGGGAAAAAATAAGTTCTTTTAAAAAAAAAAAAAAAAAGACAACCTAGGGACTTCTTTGCCCCAGTCTGAGCACCCTAAAACTTGCCCCCCCCCCCTCCACCCTGGAGAGATCACTTGGAATGGGTGATCTGGTCTGTCCCATGGGAGCTGGGATGGTGGGGTTTGCTTGCCTGGCTGGGGGCTTGCTCCTTCACCCCTCCCCGTGTGGCCGGACACAGCACCCACGGCTGGTGGGTGCATGGCCCCACTCTGGGTGCAGGGTTGGGTGCTGCAGGCAAAAGCAAGCTGCAAAGCCCTGGAGAGGTGGCATGGGGAAATGGGGGTTTGGGGGCTCCTCTCTCCTAAACCCTGCCCAGGGCTTGGTTGTTGTCTCCCCAAGGGGCACCTGCCCTTGACCAGCATGTGCTGGCACAGCGCTTGTGCCTGGGGTGGGGAGGAGCAGTGGGTGGATGCCCAGCCATACGGGCTGGGGACTGCGGGTGGTGGAGCTCCTCTCCTGGGGGACTTGTAGAGCTCCTGGCGAAGCAGTTTGGTGTAGAATCATAGGATTATCTAGGTTGAAAAAGACCTTTAAGGTCCCCCAGCCCAACCGTTCCCCTAGCCCTGCCATCCCACCCCCAAACCCTGGCCCTAAGCACCTTGTCTGCCCGGCCGTTAAATCCCCCCAGGGATGGGGACTCGGCCCCTTCCCTGGGCAGCCCCTTCCAGTGCCTGACAGCCCTTTGGGGAAGGAATTGTTGCCCATGGCCAACCTCACCCTGCCCTGGCACAACTTGAGGCCATTTCCCCTCGTCCCATTGCCCGTTCCCTGGGAGCAGAGCCTGACCCCCCCCCGGCGTTGTAGGGAGCGATGAGGGCTCCCCTCAGCCTCTTCTGCTCCAGGCTGAACCCCCCCAGCCGCTCCCCAGCAGCCTGGGGCTCCAGACCCTTCCCCAGCTTTGTTGCTCTCCTCTGGACATGCTCCAGCAAGGCAACGTCTTTCTTGTAGTGAGGGGCCCAAAACTGAACACAGTATTCAAGGTGTGGCCTCACTAGCACCGAGTACAAGGGTAAGTGGCAGAACGAGTGGGCTCTCGATGTGTTTCGGGTTAGCTCTGGTGTGGCCATGGATTCTGCCCACTCCCACCCAGCTACTGCTGCAGTCACAGAGGTGGGCAGAGACCTTCATCATCTCCAGGCTAGGAGGGACCGAGGGATGCTAGCTAGAAGAACAGCTCCATGTTTACCATGCTCTCACATCAGCCACGTCCAGGGATGCGAGTGTTGACTCTGAAGGGCAAAGCAGCAGCAGGTTTTACAGGAATAAGACAACGTGCCAGGAAGAAAATCTCCCAGCACACCAAACCCATGTGGATTGTGATCCCTTCGGGTGCTGCCAACAGGCTCTAAGGAGGTGTGAAGGGTTGCAAGCGTGCGGTGGAAGCGATAGTTTTCTGCCACGGACCTTGCTGGGGCACCATGGGCAAGAGCTGCGCTGAGGGATATGGTGATGGTGTATCCCAGGGTATAACTGGGAGATAGCAGCAGGCTTGCAGAAGGAAAATCCAGCTGATGATCCATTACATGAAGCCACGGATGACGGCTGGTTCACAGCGATGCCGTTGGGACAGCATCATCTCGCTTTCAGGGTAGGTGGTGGTGTGGCTGTGATTCCCAAATTAATCTCTGTGGAAGGGCCGGTGTGCCCAAAGCCAACAAAAATATCAACAGGCCTGGATTAAATGTGAAAGGAAAACTTCTGGCCATCTTGGACTAGGTGGCAGGATGGATGTGTGGGAGACCCATGTTCCACAGGCTGGCCAGGCACCTTTGGGCAGCACCCAAGTTATGAGGGTAAGAGCTTATGGCTGCATCAGATGGGGAGAAGGTTCCTGAAGGTGTCCCGAGGATGCAGCCCTCAGCAGATCCCCTCCCATCGTATGCTGCCCTCCTGAACGCTGACAACCTTACTCTTTATCCTGGGATTTGCAGCCCAGAGTCCTGTCTCCGGACCCTCCTTCAGTCTCCCCCAGCTCTCGGGTGCCAGTCACCCTCCTCTCGGAACACACGGATCCTGGAGGCTCGCGGGCTGGTAGTTTGAATGCCTCCCAGCGCCTGATGCAGCTGGATTTGGAAGATGCAACTTATTTTTAGTATACTGGTGATATTAGGAAATATATTTTGAACTAGAGGGGTTTGCAGAAGCCGGTCCCCGGCGGGAAGGGCTGCTTGGTGTGTTTTAGTCTCATCTGCCCCCTTCAAAGCCTGCTGGCCCCGGCACGGCAGCTGGCTACGAGCATGCTTTTGAAGCCTCTGGAGATGCCATTAGCTCTAAATAACCTGTTTTGTCGGGGTCCTTCTCATTTTCTTTCCAGGTAGTCGACTCCAGAGGCTGAGATTTAAATGTGCCCTTGCAGGAGCGCTGTCGCTAGTGCTTCCCCACTTCTCGAGGTGTTTAACAAACCTGGCGCCTTGGGAAAGAGGGCAGTGCTGAAAATCCCAGTCTTGTTACGGAGGGAGCCCTGGAGGAGACAGGGCTGCACCCCCTATCCTGTGCCCATGCCCCCCCCCCTTCCCCAGTGGGCTTCCCATGGGTGCTAAGCAGGTTTCTGCAGGAGCACAGCTGGGTCCTGCACCCAAAAGGTCTTGGGAACATCTCCCTCTGTTGGGAGCTTGGGCAGGTGAAGAGGACGCTGAAATGTGGTCTGGTTCTTCTTTCTTAAGGCAGGATGAGGGTGGTGGCAAAGTGTAGCATGGTCAGGAGGGAAACCTGGACACCTGATCTCATCCGGGGTTTGCTGTGCCTTTGCCTGAAGCAAGGTCTTTGCTGTCTCAGCACGGCTGGGGTGATGATGGAGGTGATGCTCTGTAATAGCCATGTTGAAAGGTGCCTGGCTGGAGGCGGGGGGGGGGGGTTGCGAGGGGGTGTCATGCTGCTGCTTTGCTGGCAACTTTTTATACTTGCACAATCTTGGGTTTTAGCTCGGCTTAAGCCAAAGGCAGTGATGAGGGGTCACAGCGTGGAGGAGAAGCCCCATCGCTTCCAAGTCTCCTATCCAGGGGCTGTGCTTGGGACCCCAGTCCTGCCTCTTCCCCTCCTGGGGCTCCCCATCAATGGGGGCAAACTATTTTGGCCAGATCACTTCAAACCTCCACTTCCCTGTGTACAGCCCTGATTTTGATGCCTGGCAGCTGAACTGCATTTCCTAAAGCCTGCAGGCTTGGCTGGCTCCAGCTGTGTACCGAGGAAAACCCATCCCTCGGGCGCAGCCCGGTCAACACCAAATCTTCTTGGGAAATCATTGTTTCATTGCCAGCACCTCTTTTCCTACACCCCTCAAGTGGTAAATCTTTCCTGGTTGACTCTTACCCTAGTTCAGGTTGTGGTGGTTGCCCTCTGACGTGCGCGGTGGTTGCTCTCCGACGTGCTCCGCTTGCCTCTGTCACCTCATGAGGCTGCAGCACAGGGTGTTGTGGTCCAGGGGCAGGCTCGTGAGCTTCCAGCTCCATAAAAAGGGAGCAGAAAGAAGTGAGCCTGGTTATTAAAGGTGAAAGGAGGCAATTAGAGGGAAGGGCGATCAGGTGATGGGAGAAGGGAGGTACCGGGTTGCGCTGGGATGGCTGACAAGGCGAAGGGCTCTCAACTGTGGGAACGAAGGGAAGGTATTAATCATGCGTTAAAACAATAATTGATGTTCCTGGATCCTGAGCCGTTGGCTTCCCCCTTCCCCTCTGCCTCCAGCCTGCAGAAGAAAATACTAAAAGAAAGGCTGGTGGAGGAAGCGGCTCCCCAAGGAGCTTCTGTGGGGGACCACGCGATGCTTTCTGTCCTGTTAGCCCTCATCTGGGAGGTGCCCCTCTCCATCATGATGCCAAGCGGCAAGCATGCACCCCTCTGTGCCCTGAGCCTCTCCTAGCTGTGCTGGCCCGTGCGCCATGTGCCGGGGAAATAACACCTCGCTTTTGTCCTCTTCCCAGGTCGGGGCAATCGGCTGCCGTACTTCATCAACTACTTCTTTGACACCTACCTGCTGATCAACGAGGACACTCCCGTGGGTAAGTGGGCAGGGGCTCCGCTGCTGCCGACCCCCTGATGCAAAAAGGATTAAAGAAATGCTTTTCTTTTCGTTGACAGATGTAGCGTATTTTTCTTTCTTTATTTAGCTAGGGATCAGTTTTTAGTAAATGCAGAAATCGACCCGGTCATTCTCGACCTCTTTCCAGACTCTCAGTCCATTAAACTTGTGCTCTTCAATCAGGGCTCGTGACTGGCTTTTAATGCGGGAGGAATCGATCGGGAGCAGAGGGTGGCTGGGATGGAGGCTACGGAGGCCCCTTCTCGCATCTACTGCTACCTTCCACCGTGCAACCTGAGCAGCAGCCTCCTTAAAAAAAAGCACTCTTGCTGCCCCAAAGTCATCACCGGAGCTGCCAAGGGTTGGAGGACTCTGGAGAGATCTTCTCTAGGGACTGCTCAGCTCAGCCAGGGCTTCTCAGCCTGGAGCCCGTCTGCTCTGAGGCCAGGCTGGGAGAGTTGGGGGTGTTCAGCCTGGAGCAGAGGAGGCTGCGGGCAGAGCTGAGTGCGGCCGGTCAGGGCTTCAAGGGGGCCCAGAGGAAAGGGGGGGACAAGCTTTTTAGTAGGGCCAGCTGGGACAGGACAAGGGGGGATGGTTTTAAACTGAAGCAGGGTAGGTTTAGACTGGATCTAAGGAAGCAATTCTTTCCAGTGAGGGTGGTGAAACCCTGGCAGGGGTTGCCCAGAGAGGGGGTGGAGGCCCCATCCCTGGGAACATTTCAGGCCAGGTTGGATGGGGCTGTGAGCAACCTGATGTGGTTAAAGGTGTCCCTGCTCCTCCAGGAGGGTTGGGCTGGGTGACCTCTAGGTGTCCCTTCCAACCCAAAACATACTGTGATTCTATGATTCTATAATTCCAGCTGAGGTTCTGTCTCTTCTTGGGGCATCCCTGGGCTGTGGCTCGCTTGTGGGGTTTGAGGTGGCGTCTGAGCATGGAGGGACAACTTGGTGTGGTCTTGGTGGCGAGTTTGGGATAGGTGGTGTGGAGCTGAGGTCTGCGTGGAGCTGCATGCCTGGGAGAAGGCTGGCTGGAGCCACAGCTGCCTGCCTGGGGAGCTCTGTCTTGCAGTGACGCTCACGTTTCTTTGCGGTGGGAAATAATACTGAGAACTGCTGCTCGGGTGCCTTTATGCACAGGGAAGCTGCGAATGATGTAAGGAAGGACCTGACTTCACTGCCATTTTTTTCTCTAATTTTTTTCCCCCCCGATGACTTGCATCCACGTCATTTTTCACGGCCACCTTCAGCAAGCCCAGCCCTTACTGGTTGTTTCATACCGGGTTTCTTTGCTTTGCTGCCTGCGTGCTCCCTGCCCTTTGATTGCCGGTGTCCCTGCAAACCCGCTTAGGGCTGAACATGCCCCAGCCATGTCCCAGGGCAAGCTGAGCAGGACCAGGAGCGAGAGCTGGTTGGGAACAGCTTAATGGAAATGCTTCCCCCCCGAGGACGCGGCTCTCTAAGTACTTGAGCTTGAAATACCTTCTGGGAATTGGACGGAACTTCTATTTTGGCAGAAAATGGGGGAAGATTTCTGACAGTCTGCTTCCCAGTGAGATATTGTGCGAGTAAAATTGTGCTTGGAATTACTTTGGGGGTTGAATTTTTATTTTTTTTTTTAAAGTTTGCGTTACGCTGTACAGAAATGAAATTCACTCTTAAGAATATTGGCGCCCTGGGATTTTGTTTCCAGATGCACCAGAGGGAAATGTCAGCCTTGAAAGTGTTGACAAACAGCATTTCTGTGGTTCTGCGGCTGTTGGTAGAGGTTTTTGGAGTTAAGCTTATTAACTTTTTTTAAAAATCACCTGGAAACACTGTTCTTCTCTCCTGACTGGGTGTGCGTAGCAGGACTAGCCCCAAACCGAGCAGCCCCCGCTTGCTGCCTGCCATGCCGAAAGGAATCTTAAGCAACAATTAAGAGATCATTCCCCCTCTAATCACTTACAAGAGTAAATTAGTCTTGTCAGGAGCTATTAAGACCGAGAGCTCGGAATTCATTAGGCGAGATTGGACCGAGGGAGCTGCTGGCGCTGCCGCCGGTCCAGGCTGATTAATCTCTCCCCAAACATCATCAATGCCCATCTGTTTCATTTAGGTCCGGGGAGAGCAATTTTCAGGTGGACTGACCCTCGAGTCAGTTATTTCACCCAGAAGTAATGGAACACACACACACGCCTGCCTGCGTGCCAAGGGGGAGTGGGGGGAAGAGGAGATGGGAGCTTGAGGAAGGCAAAAGCGATTGAAGGGGCTGGGGGAAGAAATTTGCAGGAGAAGCAGGGAGATGCCCAGAGAGGAGGAGGAGGAGGGATAATGACTGGTTGGGCCGCGGTGGTGTGGGCGAGGTGGGAGACCTGGAGAGCCCGCAGCAGCTGCCGATAGCTGGACCATGGTGTGTTTTACTCCGACAGCAGAAGTGCTGGCTGGTTAACAGCCCTTAGAAGAAGAGTTTGCAGGAGGGGGACTGCCCATCCTCACTGCACTGCTCACTGCCTTGAGCAAAATCATTCCAAGGGCCGTTCCGTTTAATCCCAAACCTTTTAGAGGGCTGGGGGTAAGGGAATGCGGCGTGGGTATTGATGCCGGGTGAGTTGCTTGGAGGTCTTGGCCAAGGTGTGATGCTTGCCGGCAGGCCGGGGAGGTGGCGTTGCTGCAGGTGGGGTTCCCCGTAGCCCTGGATTTGTCAGCAAGCGGGGATGGGCAGGCAGTGCTCTTGGTTCCTCTTGGTCGGCATCCCCCCGTGGCTGCAAAAGGAACGTCTTCGTAGCATAACATAATGACTGGAGTCTAATTGCCCAGCAAATGGATTTGCTGTACATGCAGGACAGGAATGGGAAAATGAAGCTGATCCATCACGTCGGGTCTGTAACTGGCCTTATAACCACCTAGCTTGGATTCACCCGAGTTTCTCTGCAAGCGTTCATGCCTCAACGCCTCGCAGAATACGTGACAAAGGAGGCCAGTCGGCCAAGCGTAATTGCCCTTCCCCTTTATCCGAGCGATAGTGTTTTAGCATCACTGGAATAATGTTGCCTTTAAAAGAGTGGGAAAAGCTTTAATTGTTGCACCTGAGCTGGTAGCAGGTGCTTGACTTTGCTCTTGGGCTGTGCCATGGCAGGGGCATGGTCGCCCAGGTGGGCTGGGGACAACGTGTCCCTCCTCCCCATCGCAGCTTGGTCCTGCGTGCCCTGCTCAAAACTGGGAGAAGGGGACTAAATTTGGAGGACTGAGCTCCTCTGTAAAGCCCACTGAGGTTGAGCAGTGCCCGACAGAGGAGGGGAAACCCTCCAGGATTTAGTTGCAAGGCTTGACCACCTCCTCAGGCGACGTGAGTGTGAGAAGATGCCGGTGAAGGCTGCAGAGCTGGGAAAGGTGCCCAGGATGGCTGGCAGGTGGGGAGGCTGGTCTCCCGCGGGGCTTCTGCCGAGGCTGCCTGCTATTCCATTCCCATAGCTATTTCTGGGCAAGAGAGTGTGCAGCTGAGGCTCTCGGCTCTCCGCCCCACCAGGACGCTCTCCATCATCACTGAGATGCCTCCAACGCCCAGTGGGATGCTCAGCCCCGGGTCCCCCAAAGTTGGCTGCCTCAGCATCTCCTCCCGCTTGTTAACCTGCCACAGTGTGGGGCCAAGGAGAAGCTCTAACTCAGCAAGTCTGATGGTCGGGGCTGCTGGCGAGTGACGGCCCCGAGCGGTGCTGGCTCAGCACATGGAGCCTGGCTGGGTGCAGGGTTTTTGGGCAAAGGCCTTGCACATTCCCTGACTCAGCAGCTCGGCGCTGCTGTGATGGGGAGGGATGGGTGATGGGGTTTGCTGAGCGCAGCGCCTGCAAGGAGGTGGGGACGTGCACGTGAAAGGAGGCAGAGGGGGGCTTGAAGGTGTGTGTGTGTGCGAGGTACGGGGCTGTGCTTTGGGCTGGAAGCCCCCTCGTTCCTTCCCTTCAGCTGCCTACCTCTCCCAGGAGGGCACAGGCTGCGCTCTCCATCCCCTGGGTTCACCGTGCTCAGAAAGCAATGTGGATGATTGATGGGGGATTTGATGTGCTTCTGCCCCCCCTTTGCTATGTGCAACTCAACTTTTTGCTGAGCCAGTAAATGACCGTAAATAGCTCGTGTTTTGGAAACGGGGTGGGTACGCCTTTGCGAGCTTACAAAAAAGCCCTGCTTGGTCTGGGGACTTGCAGTTGGTGACTTCCAAGCGCTGCTGCAGGAATTTGGGTTAAATAGAGTAGGAGAGAGGGTGATTGCTGGAGACGCCCAAATCTCTCGGTGGCATCAACAGAGTGATGACTTCTGCCCGGGAGCAGACCTGGCTGGCTGTTGGCTGTGTCCTTGGATGTTTGAGGATCCCAGTTTGGCTCCTGGCACTGAAAAGGAGAGCTGTGTTGCCTGACAAATTTATGGTGGTGTGGTTTGACTTCCTGCAGTGGGGAACTGGGATGACGCTTTCCCAGGGCATGCTGGAGCCCTTCCAGGGTGGGCTACATTGGGCAGACCACCTCTTCCACTCGTACAAGGAATTTCAGGGGAAAGCTGATTTTTTTTTTTCCAGGGAAACGCACACCAGCTAAGGGACTCCAAAACACATGGATGTTTCTCCACCCAATTCTGAGGGGCAGAGCTGAACCTTTGGTCTTTGAGATCTACTTCACCAAAATGGGCCATAGCGGACGTTTTGTATGAAGCTGGGGCTCTTGCTGTGCACCCCAAGTTGTGGCAGCCTGAGAGGGGCTGGGGGTAGAAGAGCACCGCTGCAGTGTTGTTGGCTGGCAGTGATTAAAGTAATTAGGTTGGTGTGCAGCACCTCTTTGCCTTTCGGGGTCTTCTGGGATGGAGAGTTACTTCGCAAGAGGACTGGAAGAGGGGCTTGGCACTTAGCAGGCAGCAGCGGGGTGTGCGCTGGTCCCACTGCACGTGGGTCTGAGGCAGATGTCCCTCTGATATTTGGGGGTGACTTGACTCTGTTCTCCATCCTAGGCGAGAAGCAGGCCAGAGGGCTCTTCTTCTCCGGGCAGGGAAGGCTGCCATCCTCCCTGCGCTGTATCTGTAGTTTCCAAGGCAATCATCTCTCCCGCCACAGCCTTTCACTGCAGGGCTCTGGTCCTGGGGAGCCAGATGCTTTGGCACCCGGGTAGGGTCCCCGGGGGTGCCGGGCCATTCAAGCTGCTGCTGAAGATAGGGTTATCTGTGTGTGATTGAGCAGGGGCTGTGGCGGCCAAACCCTGCCTGCTCCTTTGATCCCATGACTGGAGGCATCTGCAGTGGTGGGGCTCCTCCAGGATGGTACTTGCCTAATGCATCACAGGAAGGGGAAAAAAAAAAAAAAAAAAAAAAATATATATATATAAAAATGCTGTCCCTCTGGTCTCTGCATACTTCTGGACTGACTAAATTGTTTCAGAGCCATCTGGGCCAGATACCTATGCGCAAGGCTTGTGGGCCATCCTTTGGGGACAGCTTTGGAAGGGGGACCGTGGGCATCTGAGCAAGGGACCTCTCTCCCTCTGGTGTCTCCTGGCCTCCCTCCTGGCTTGCAGGAGGAGATGGGGGGGCTGCCCTAGCATAGCTGCTGGTGTGTGTCCCCCTCCCCCGTTCAAAATTAAATATGGAAGCTAAAACCAGAAAATTAATTTAATCTCTGTGCACCGAGGGGTTAAAAGTCACAGTGGCAAGACCAGAAAGCATTGGGGCTGTACTGTTAATGAGGTGCTAATTGGGTACGGAGGAGGTGTGACTCAGAAGAGCTCTTTAAGGCTTGGGGTTGACTCCTTGAAAGGAGCAAGGCAGCAGAGGGGGCATTGGGAGCCCTGGGTGGTGCCAGAGCCTTTGTGAATAGTGCAAAGTAGGCTGGCTCCTAGCAAAGCTTGGCAAGTTGGAAGATGCTTTTGGGAAACGTGGTGGCCCTGGTAGTGGGGTGGATGGAGAGCTTGGGAAAGCCTACTTGTCTATAAGAAATGTGTGTTAAAGCAGTGGCTGTGCCCTCTTCACACCGGTGCTGCTGGGGACTTCTTCCTGTGACTTCCATACTTGGCTGAATTTGGAAGTGAACAGTGTGCTTGTGTTTGGTCTAATTAAAGATCTCACCTGCCTTGCCTTTAGAGGTGCTCCATCCAAGGTGGTTGTGCAGCAGTTAATTTTTTCTATGAAAGGGCTGTCAGGTGCTGGAAGGGGCTGCCCAGGGAAGGGGTTGAGTCCCCATCCCTGGGGGGATTTAACAGCCGGGCAGACGAGGTGCTTAGGGACAGGGTTTAGTGGTGGAATGGCAGTGTTAGGGGAACGGTTGGGCTTGGTGATCTTAAAGGGCTTTTCCAACCTAAATGATTCTGTGATTAAGCCTCTGTCCAGCTTCACCGGCTCCAGCCATGTCTTCCCTGCAGCCAGGGCTGTGCTGAGATGCCCACACCCACCACGGTAGTGGAAAAACTACCCCTGTATCTTGTGTGTGTGTGTTAGCTTGCTGAAACAGCTTCAAAAATGCTCCAAAGAAAAGCTAATACCCTTTCAGAAAGGCAAGGTGGGAATGTGCAAGTGAAGGACATGGACCTGTTGGAGCGGGGCCAGAGGAGGGCTACTAAAATGATCCGAGGGCTGGAGCCCCTCTGCTATGAGGCCAGGCTGGGAGAGTTGGGGGTGTTCAGCCTGGAGAAGAGAAGGCTGCGGGCAGAGCCGAGTGTGGCCGTTGAGGGCTTCAAGGGGGCCTATGGGAAAGGTGGGGACAAGCTTTTTAGTGGGGACAATCTTTTTAGTAGGGCCAGCTGTGACAGGACAAGGGGGGATGGCTTTAAACTGAAGCAGGGTAGGTTTAGACTAGATCTAAGGAAGAAATTCTTTCCAGTGAGGGTGGTGAAACCCTGGCAGGGGTTGCCCAGATTTGTGGTGGAGGCCCCATCCCTGGGAACATTTCAGGCCAGGTTGGATGGGGCTGTGAGCAACCTGATGTGGTTCAAGGTGTCCCTGCTCCCTGCAGGGGGCTTGGACTGGGTGACCTTTGGGTGTCGCTTCAAACCCAAAACATTCTGTGATTCTATGATTCTAAGTGGGAGGAAGGTGGGAGTGCAACAGCCACGGGACCTTTCCCCACCCCAATTGCATCAATGCTACATGTTTAGGGCATGGCTAGCATCTATTTATTTGAGGATTTTTCTTTTTTCCTTCTAGCCTGTGAAGCTAGCTTTCAGCTAGACCAGCATCTAGGCCTAGCTGACAGTAGAGCAGCAAGATGGGGTGGATGTACAAGTCATGGGAGTCCAGTCAAGGCAGTTCAGGAGGCCAGGGGCGGGCTGCCCCTTTGCCATGGTGTTGCCTCAGATCAGCTTCAGCTGATGAAGCTATGCTGCTGCATTTAATTAAACCCCAGCTGGGAGGGCAAACATGGAGCAGGACAAGTGGGCGTGATGGAAGTTGGTCCGTGGCTGATTACAGAGCGTGAGGACCACACAAGAAGTGTGCCAGCCACCCTACTGTCTCATCACTGATGCGGGGGCAAGGGTTTCATAGCAGTAAAAACCTGGTAAAGCTTTTTTGTTGGTTTTCTGGCAGGCAGAAGGTGAGTTGGCAAGCGTAGGTAGACCCTAGGCTGCTTGATTTGCTGCTGGGTGGATGCTCTTAACCGTAGACTACAGGGGAGGACACCAGCAGGGGTTAAATCCGGGCTGGGGTCCAGCCTGGGATGATTCCTGTAGGCTTTCCAGCCAGAGCTTTCTCTGAGCCAGTCCCCCTGAGGTTATTTGTCCTGTTCAGAAGAGGATGAGAGGGGAACGACCTCCCTTCCCAGGGCCAGAATTCATTTGCTTACCTCTGGTGGGGTCTGGGGTGACATTGCTTTTTCTGCTTTTCAAACCATCCACGCAGCTGGACTGAATTTGGTGCCATCGGCAAAGAGGCTGTGGGTCCCTGGCAGACATGCAAAGCCCGGCTTTTTTAAATGGCCTTTGCCCTTCGGGGTTCGGGACTGGTGCTCCAGCCGGGACGTGCAGCCTGTTTTCCCTATGAAGGCTGGATCCAGTGTGCCCCTTCGGGCTGGCAGCGCGCGTGTAGACGTGTCCATCACGCCAGCGGGGTGCGCGCGTGTGTGCGGCTAGCAGGATTCATTTGGCATTTTACAAAGGATAATTCCAGAGGAACGTGCTCGCCTCTGACTGCGAGAGAGATTGAGATATTTTTGAATAGGAAATCTGCTGTCGTGAGCTTTGTTGGGGGCATCGCTGAGCACGGGTGCGAATATTCTCCTTTAGAAAGGGAGGCTATAGGAACATCGCCTTCATCTTTGGTATTAATTGAAAGCAATATTCTTATTTAGTGGCTATTTACTGTTTAAAACTGGGTTTGCAGGCTCCTTGAGTGTTCTGCAAAGGACCAACCTCATTTCTAAATGACTCTAATGAACAACAATATTTGAGGAGTATTTTAGGAAGGGGATCTTGGTTCTCGTAAGGCGAGCCCTTCTGTTGTTTGGTGTTGGAAGGCCCAATGAGGAAATCACTCGTTGAGCTGTAGAAGGTAGAGCATCGTTAATGGAAACTTAAGGCTAGAAAATTAGTGATTCCCAACATCAGGAAACTTAAGGGGGGAAAAAAAACCTTCCCCCCCCAAACCCTTAACCCTCTGTCATTAAATTAATCACTTCATCAATCACTTAAATTTTCATATCTGCTTTGCTAATAGGCAATAAGGTTAATGCTTACATTTAAGAAGGGGAAGAGAGAGAGAAGGGAGAAAGTGTATTTGCGATGTGGACTAATTAACATGTCAGGGTAACCTTGCTTTTGGTAACCACCTCCTCAAACCGTTGGAAGGTTTAATCTCGCCACCTTTCACGTCCGAGTGTGCGAGCCCTTGCACGCGGGTGGAGCCCTTTCAAAAGGAAGGGAGAAAGACGTGTGTTTGTGGTAATGAGGGCTGGGGTGGTTTTTGTGTCCGAGATGACTTTAGTGGCATTAATTATCTGCACAGCGCTGTCCGGAGGAGCTTTGTTTGTGGGCTGGGTATTGGGCTGCGCCCAAGGGGAGCGCTCCTCGTTAGTTTGGAGTGTCCAGACTTGGATGGCTATACTGTCCCAGCTTAGTTAAACTGGGCCTTTTTCCTGGCCAGTTGGAGGCATTGGGTGACAAACCTGATATAGAGCGGGGATAGCAATGGGAGTCAAGCTTGGTAAGGCAAAAACCACAGGGCGGGGGGAAAATTATATATGCATGTATATGTGTGTATACATTCAAATTAGGAGGCTATATATATATATCTTTGAGGAGGTGTTAATATCCTATGGGAATGTATTATGGGCCAAGAGTATTTCCCTGTACTGTAGGGAAATACTTGCATATACATCAAGTCATAATTTTTATTCTTTGTGGGGAATGCGCGCTGTGTTTTCACGTTGAGTCTGTCAATGGGACCTCTTAGAAAAAAGCAATGGTTGCAAACGGTGATAAACATGCTTGTGCATTTTTCCAGATGAGGAACTTGATATATTTGGGTTGTGGGAGCTTAAAAAAGGAGGAGGAGGGGGGAAAAAAACAATACACCCCGTTACTCCCTGCCGCTATGTTTGCGCACAGTGCTTTCGGTTGAGGTATCTGCAATCTGGATCTGCTCCCCCACTCTCCAGCTGATTTTCCTGGATGGAGGAGCAAAGCAAGAATGCGTGAGAGGGGGCAGGGTGATCCCCTCGTGCCATGCAACGCTCGGGCCAAGGTCGTGCTGCCGTGGCGGAGCATCGCATGTTCCGCCCTTGCATCTCGGCATGCGTCGCCATCCAGCCTGGGGCTGCGGTGAGGTGGCAGGTGCGTCGAGCGAAGGGTGCTGGGAATAGATGGGTTTGAGATGGATTTGGCAGTGGGCTGCTTGGCACCAGTCGAAGTTCATCGATGAAGTGTTGCGGAGGCACGCGTCCAGCTCCAAAGGCAGTCGGGGGAGGTGGGGAACAGCTCGAGGCGCTTTACCGTGCTGCCGCAAAAGGTGTCCCACCGGAGCCTCGATGGCTCTTTCCGCACAATTTTCAGGCTTCAAGCCTTGTGAAAAATTAACCTTTTAATTAAACTTTCAGTAATTGGTCACTGTGGAAGTATTGCTTTAAAAATTCAAGCTATTCCCACCCCACACCAGTTTGCAGTTGTTGCTTCCTGGTGTTCAGTTTTGTAAAAAAATCATAAAAAAAAAAAAAAACCAACAAAAAGGTAAAAAAAGTATCTTCACCTGCCTCAAAATCATCTGAGCAATTAAAACATGAACATTTCCTTAGCTAGTCCTCATTATGGAAAACCCCCACGTTCCTGTAGGAAAATAAGCAGATAGAAGAGAACCCTTCTGGAAATGTATATATGTGCCATGGTGCTGAGATGGTGGGAGAAACCCCCAGCTGTTGGGAAGGGTCTCTTCGGGAAAACTGCCGTTATCCTTGTGAGCATCCCCAGCCTGGGGCCGGGGTGTTGGTAGGCATTGCTGGGTTGATTACCTGGGGGGCAGGGTTGCTTCTGGGGAAGCTTGTTTTATCATGGTTTCTGCAATTTTGGGCGCCCCAGGACACGCAGGGCGGTCACCTCGGTGGTGCCACATGAATCCATCCCTTCCCCACCTCCTGGCTTTTTCAAGCATGTTATCACCGGCGTTCACTAATGCCCCTTTCTGCCTTTGAGTGCCTTAATGTGCTTGATTGGCAGGGGGAGTTAATAAATTGTTTCCTCCTGTCAAACTGCTCCCGTACATTGATGGCTTTTGAATTAACTGTAACCACTCGGGGGGTGGGGGGGGGGGGGAAGTGGGAAGAGAAAAAGCTGGAGACGGCGTTGTTGGACAACTCAATGCAAACATCTGTTCAATTTGCAGCAGTGGTCAGAAGAGTGAATAAGCTCCGCGCGCTCCCTCTCTTAAAGATTTATTAATATTGCTCTTTACACGAGGGGGAAAGATTTCAAACGCTTGACACTTAATGGTTAGTAACTCAATTTTATTCCATTCATCTGCATGGGTTTGTCCAACGCCTGCTCTGTCGAGGCTCCGGTCTTGCACCGTGTAGGCTGCCTGCCTGCACAATTAGGGGGGGTGATTCGCTACCCAAATTATGGAGGAATCTCTTTCTTTGTTTTTTCCTTTCTAATTGATGATTAGGTTTGAGGCGAGAGATTGTATCGTGGAACGCAATATCCTTTCATGAACAGCGATGGGGCTTCGTTCCTTACTCTGCTGTTCGGTTGCAAGCAGTTAACTTGAGATTAGGAGGGGGAAAAGACTTTAAAAATGTGGAATCTCCAAGGGGAGACTAAGAGTTCAGGGTGTGGGGAGAAGTGAGGAGCAACAGAGATTAATGGGTGTTACTAATGATTTTGGGAAATAGAGGGGAAGAAATAGATACGGCAGAAGACTCTCAAATAAGTAACGGCACTGCGGAAAAGCTTGACTCTTGAAACACGCCTTTTCCCATATGAGAGCCACGTCAAATTAAACACATCCTACCAGATAAAACAATATTTCTGTACAGAAGAGGGCTGATGTACAGCTCAGCCCGGCAGGAGGGGGGGGGGCAAGTAGGCAAACGGGACCACATAGAAAGCACAGTCCTTCTACTGTCCCTGAAGTGGCTTTCCTGGAGGGATAAAGGAAAGGGCGGGGGGGGGAATAAAATAAAATAAAAATCTCCCTGGCTTCTGCAAGTTGTTCTTTGTCTTGGAAAAATTGTTGCAGTCCCAGGGATGCTGTCTGCAGTCCCATCAGGTACGGAGCTGGGAGTGACAGGTTGCAGCAAGCCCATCAGCCAGAAGCCATTACCCATGCACCTCGGTGGGCTTGGGGAAATAGTCATAAATTAAGGCTCTGTACTGGAGAGAGGGCAAGGAGGGAAGGGGGGAAAAAAAAATCCCAAGCTGGTATCGTCATGCCACAATGCGATGCTCTTGTGGAAACGGTAAAAAATTGGCAGGGTCCTCTAAGTTTACGCAGCCCTGACAGCAAGGGGCGGAGGGGGGGAGCTCCGCAGGCTCTGGGACCTCTGCAGCTGGTTTCTGGCAGGTAGAAAAGGTGTCTCCAAGGAGTGGGGGGGAGGCTGTGGCCTCTCTGGATTTTAAACCAGGAGCTTGGTGTTGGAGGTGTATTTTTGTGGGGTTTTTTTTTCTTTCCTTTCGCTTCACACTGCTTGTTTCACACCTCGAGGAAAAAGAGACGATGTGTTCTGGTCCTGTGGCAGAGCAAACTTGCAAGGTGTGGAGGGGGAGTGTTTTAAATACAATTTGCTGATTTGCTGTGCCTTTTTTTTGGGTAGAAAAATCCAGATTCTTTCCGTTTCACTCCAAAACGTGGCTGTCGGCTTGGGGAGTTGTTGGCTGGAACGAGACGTTGGCTGGCTGTGGGATTTCACGCCTCCGTTTCCAGTCTTGCCCTTTGCTTTGTTGTAGCCCTTGGCGCAGCATCTCTGGTTTTTGGGGATCCCCCCCCCCCGTGTGTCGCTTTGGGATCCTGCTCGGTGGGGCAATGGGGGAAACGGGCTCAGCCTCCTGCCCTGCTCCCGCTGCGTCTCGCCCGTGGCATGAAGTGCGGAGCCTCATACGTTAGGCAGGGGAAAAGGGAAAACCCTGCAAGGGGCTTGCATGGGACGCGTGTAGCAGAGTCTTGAGTGCCAGTAATAGAGCTGGAGAATAACGTCTTGCTTTCAGGACAGCCCTTGACTATTTTGATTTTGTTTTAAAACCTTGTCCTTTATGGCTAAATCTAAAATATTGCCTTCTTATCCAAGACTGAAAAAAACCATGGCAGTATCATAGAATCGTTTGGGTTGGAAAAGCCCCTTAAGATCCCCAAGCCAAACCATTCCCCTAGCCCTGCCATCCCACCCCCAAACCCTGGCCCTCAGCACCGCCTCTGCCCGGCTGTTAAATCCCCCCAGGGATGGGGACTCAGCCCCTTCCAGTGCCTGACAGCCCTTTGGGGAAGGAATTTTTCCCAACATCCAACCTAAACCTTCCCTGGAGCAACTTGAGGCCGTTTCCCCTTGTCCCATCGCCCATTCCCTGGGAGCAGAGCCCAATGCCACTGCAGTGGCACACGTGTGTAGTGCTAAACATTACAGAAACCCGGCCAATCGTGCCAGGCTGCTGAGCTGGAGAGGTGTGTGGGAGCTGCATGTCTTGAAGACTACATGGAGAAGAGGATGGCTGGTTTGGCCTGAAGTATAAATAGCAATTAGCGTCTAGATGTTCTTGCTGGACTTTCTCCATCAGATGGTACAAAGGTCCCTGGGCTTGAGGAGAACTGGGGCGTTTGTAAGGAAACATAGAATCACAGAATCGTTTAGGTTGGAAAAGACCTTTAAGATCATCGAGTCCAACCATTAACGCAACCCTGCCGTGAGAAGATGGGTCCTTATGCATCATGTCAGCTGCCTCTCTTGGACTTTGGGCAGTACCAGGGCAGTGCTTGGGCTGATGTGACCAGAGGTGCCTTTGGTAATTCTTTGCAAGTCCCGTCTGTGGGCAAACCCCCTCTGTGGCACCTTTGCCCTCCTACCTCACCAGGTTGCCAATTGAATTTCCCGTGTGGATCGAGAGACCAAGGCTGCCGTTTGGTCCAGAGCATAAATCACTGCCTCTTGGTTATCTGCACCCATTTCACACTGATGACTCTGTCCTAGGATAATCAGGAGAAGGTTTCTTTCTCCAAAAAAATTAAAAAATTATCCTCTTCCATAAGGGCCAGAATTTGATGGTTGTGGCTTTGTGCTCAGCAGCGAGCACGCAGCTTTTTTTGGCCTTGGCTTCCTAAACAGCAGCAGCCTGGGGGGAAAAAAGGCTCAGGGTCCGTTTGCTGTTTGCAAAGAGCTCGCTAGTTCGTATCGAAAGCCAAAAGTGCCATGCTTGGTGGGCATCCTGCTATAAAATGAACTGGAATCTGTTGACGATGCTGCTTTCCAATGGTTTCCCCCCACCCCCCTAGAAATATAAGCTCACCCCAGGCACCAGTGATGCCGCAGATGGTTGGGTTCTGGTTTGTCTTTTGTGTATCCTGCGTCCTTCGTGCTGTGCTGTGGCATCATCCGGGCGGGCAGAGGGACAATTTGGGGTCCTGAGCTGCCTAGGCAGCGACCCATTTCCCTGGGACATTGGTCCCCTGTCAGCATGAAAGAACCCTCCCCCTCCCAAAAAAAAGCTTTGCCAGCACAGATCTGCACGCAGCCACTTTTTAGCAAGTAACAAGAGGAATATTTGGTGGTGCTGGCCGGAGGGTGCCGGTGGGATGGCGTGGGGCGGTGACAAGGGGCTTGGCTGGGCGAGCGGCTTCACCGGCCGTGGGCTCATCCCCGTTATCTGTTAAACCCACCGCCTTGTAAAAGTGGAAGTGGCCCCAGGTGGTTGGATAACGGCCTCTTTAATTGTGCTCTGAATGAGATTAACTTCTTATCTGACAGTTTGACATCTTTATTATTATTAATGTGTGAATAATACAGCATGGGGGTTTTTACACATAACTTCGGTAGCAAATGTTTTCCTTTTGTTTAGCGGTGTCTGTTGCTTTGCTGGTCAACCACCTTCAGATTCCCAGGCTTCAGATTCCCGGAGGTCAAGGGACGCCGCTCCCATTTCTTCCCTTTTTAAACGGTAATTGCCATAGCGTTGCCGCTATTCCCATTTATTATTTTGAACCGTGAGTAGAGGCGGTGGCAAGCGAGTCCCTCCGGTGGGCCTGGAGTTACGCAGGGCGATGGGATGGGACACGGAGGGCTGGGGAATATTTTTTCCAACCGGCCGGTCAGGAGGAGCGATAACAGATGGTAACAGATGATAGGATGAGGGGGAATGGCTTGAAGCTGCGCCAGGGCAGGTTTAGGCTAGACATTAGGAAAAACTTCTTCACCGAGAGGGTTGTCAGGCTCTGGAATGGGCTGCCCAGGGAGGTGGTGGAGTCCTAATCCCTGGAGGTCTTTAAAAGAAGGAGAGATGAGGTGCTTAGGGACATGGTTTAGTGGTGGGATGGCAGTGCTAGGTTAACGGTTGGACTCGATGATCTTAAAGGTCTTTTCCAACCGAGGTGATTCTATGATTCTATATCCGTGGGCAGGGAGGGATGGCTGGCACTGGTCCAGGGCAAGATTGTTATGTATGGTGATGTATAGGCTTGCGCCGTTATGGTATGTATAGATGTTATGCACCGTATGGTACATATAGGTTTGCACTGTTATGGTATTTAGATGTGTTATGAACCATATGTTATGTATAGGTTTGCGCTGTTAGGGTACGTATGTGTTATGCGTCGTATGTTAAGTATAGGTTTGCACCATTATGATATATATAGATGTTATGCACCGTATGTTATATATAGGTTTGCACCATTATGGTATGTAATGTGTTATGCACAGTACGTGTATAGGTTTGCGCCGTTATGGCACGTATATGTGTTATGCACCGTATGTTATGTATAGGTTTGCACCATTAGGGTACATATGTGTTATGTGTCGTATGTTAAGTATAGGTTTGCGCCATTTTGGTATGTATAGATGTTATGCACCGTATGTTACGTATAGGTTTGCGCCGTTATGGTATGTATAGATGTTATGTAGCCTATGTTATCTATAGACTTGCACTGTTTACGATTGCCTGGGCGAAAGGGAGGAAATTATTGAAAAAGCTGCTGCCTTACAGCGGGGAAAATGCCAGCCATGGGAAACAGCTGCTGGCGGGGAGGGGGCTTGGGATGCTGCCGGGGTGGGCACGGGTGCCAGCGGGGCTGCAGGGGCTCTGGCAGGGGCTGGGGGCACCCCTCCGAGCGGCGGGGGAGTGAGCTGCGGAGGGCGGGAGGTGGCTGCAATCTGTCGACTCCACGAAAAGTAGGTTCTGCGCTGTAACTCGCTATTCAATGGGATAACAAGGTCAATAATGCCTTTGCCTGGGAGAGCTTCAGCCAACACTTCTATCAAAACCAATATTAATTTTCACTAATTAGGAGCTGCGGCTAATGAGTGTCACAGCTAATTTACCTCATCCATAACGAGGGAGAGGAGGGGGTCAGGCGCCCGGGATCGGAGCCTGCAAATCTGCCTCCTCTCCGCTCTCCCTTGGCCAAGCGCGCGTTTGTCACCTGGGTGGCTTGCTGGCCATGGGCGTGAGTGTGTGGTCCCCCCCCTTGCCTTCCTCAGGGTGGGGGGGGGGGATGCTTTGGGAAGGTAGGGAAGGAGCTGTAGGGCAGGACGAGCACAGCAGGCGATGTCCGGTCCAACCTGAAGGGAATGAGCAGGCGAGCGACTGAGGAGGTGAGATGGAGAGGGCCGGGCGGCGGGGCATTGCCCGGCTGGCAGGGCAGGCGGATGGCGAGGGGGCGGCGGGCTGGCGACCCGCTGGCTGCTGGCGAGAGCGCCACAACTTGAAGGTCTCTTCCAACCTGAACGATCCTCTGCTTCTAGGGGCTCTGGAGCTCAGCTCAAAGCGGCGAGGGAGAAAAAAGGGCTTGGAAGGATTTGCAAGGAAAATTTTGGGAAAGAGAAGGATGACTGTTGTCCTGATGGGGGAAGTTGTAGCAAAGTGTGTTTGCTCTGGAAATTCTGAAATTAATTTCAAAAGCCTTTACTGTACGTTTTATCCCTCTTCTCTTCCCTACCTTTCATCCCAATGATTGCTGTGTGCCAGGGCGCACCGGCCAGCCTGGAAAGCACCCTGAGCACAAAGCCACGAAGCAGTTTGTCTGTCACCGTTCCTACAGTCCTCTGACCCCCTGCAGCCAGCCTCCTTCTCTGATAGAGTATTGCTGCTGGTCTTTGATTTTTTTTTTTTTTTAACAAGCCAGACAAACCTCACGGACGACAGGCACGCTTGCGAGGACTGAATTCTTTACCGGGTAGTAGCTTGTGAGCCGTGCAGGTTGGCTTCCAGCAAAGGTTGCAGGCAGGAGTATTCCACAGACATTGCCAACGGTGCTAATAGAAAGCTAATTTCTGATTTGGAGTTATCCCTGTTTGTCCCATAAAGTCGATCTGATGGCTCAGGCGAGGGAAGAGAACGCACACGGTTCACTGTATCCTTCTAAAATGGCTCAGGTTTTATAGTGTGCGCTTGCTAAACAAGCTCGAGACTAAGAATTATCCAAAGAGATTATTTGTTTAAGTAAGAATATGCTAGAGAAATTTGTGGTCTTCTCTCAGGCAGCTCCTTGTTAGGGATGGCCAAAATTGACTGAATAAATAATTAATTGGTTTTATTCACCTTGCCCTGACTATAAACCTCAGAACCTTCCTTGCCCAAATTGGTCTGTTCCACTAGCAAGGGGATGAGCACCACAAGCACCGTCAGTCTGTCCTGACGTGTGCTTGAAGGAGGACGGAAGAGCCGTTGCCTTGTCCAAGGCAGCTTTCCCAACCGACGTCCTTCCATTAGGGCTTTCTGAGGCCTGGAGAAAAGGGTGTGGCTTTTAGGCATAGAATCATAGAATTGTTTAGGTTGGAAAAGCCTTTTAAGATCACCAAGCCCAACCGTTCCCCTAACCCTGCCATCCCACCACTAAACCCTGGCCCCGAGCACCTTGTCTGCACGGCTTTTAAATCCCCCCAGGGGTGGGGACACGACCCCTTCCCTGGGCAGCCCCTTCCAGTGCTTGACAGACGTTTCGGGGAAGGAATTGTTCCCAATGTCCAACCTCACCCTGCCCTGGCACAACTTGAGGCCGTTTCCCCTCGTCCCATCGCCCATTACCTGGGAGCAGAGAACCGACCCCCACCTCACTACCCGCTCCTTTCAGGATGCTCCGAGAAACTCGCAGAGGAAAGTGATGTGCCAAGAAGGAGCCTGTCTTGGGAACCATCTCCTGAAAGTATTTTTTTGGGGCATCCTATGAGGCTCAAGTGGGAGCTCCTTAGGCTCCTGGCTCTCGTCCATATGCGCAGTGGGCTTTGCCTCTGGCAGTCCACCAAGTTGTTCTTGCTGCCAGTCCATATCCAGCTCCCTGGCTAATCCTGGCTTGGGCTGGTTTGTTTGAGTTGTTTGAGCTGTTGGGCTGTGAAATTGCCACCCAGTCCATGGCAGCTCCCAGTAGGCGTTTTGCCTCTACCTGCTCTAAGGCTCACTGCGCCCGCAAATGGCTGGGCTTCTCGGTTCCTTCCTCACTAGCTCCTCCTGTATCTGCCATCGGCCTTGGCTGTGAATAGACTTCATATCCACCTCCTCAACATGCTCAGAAATAATAGGGTTGATGCTCCCGTGTTTGTCCCAAACACTTTGGGTTCCAACAGGGACAAGAGCAGCTTGTGGGTAAGCAAGTCCCAAATACCTTTACACCTTAAAACACAAACTGTAAGCCCTCAGGCTTTCCCGTGGCCTCCTTTACCTTCTTCACGAAGATTTCAGTGGGATGCCTGTGTTCAAAGCAACTTAAAAGGGAGGAGGAATAAGAAACTGAGAGAGCAGGAGGTAGTCCATGCCTCGGTGGTGCAGTTCTGGTGGTGGGGCCTGAGCTTTATGGCCAGCTACTCGTACAAAATCAGCCAGCAAATAGATCCTCTACATGCTTTTATGGCCTTCAATACATATGTGCAACCTACACAGAGGCACATGCGGTCCAGTATTTCTTTTGGCCAGAGCAAATCCAGTGGTTGATCAGATCCAAGCTCTGCTTGGGAAGTCAGCAGCACAAACTTCTGAAGGGTAGAGAAAATTCCCCATTAATATTTTCTTAGCTAAATTTGCTGGCCTCAGCGGGTCAGCTCTAATCTGAGGAGCAGGACACAGTAACATATTCCTTTGCTCTGTCAACCCCGGAACTATTATTTTTTTTTTTTCCTTCTCCCCCTCCTTAAACCCTCCCACCATCACCAGCCCAGCCATCTGGTAGCAACAGTGACAAAATGCCGTGTACTGTAGATAACAAATGTGGGCAGTTGCTCCACCGATTGACCCTGCTTTGAGCGACCGGCCAGTGCTTGCCAGCATGTTGTCAGCACCACGGGAATGCCTGGGAAATCTTTTAGGGGGAAATCCCATGGTAGAGAGACTACACGGTGTGACTGCGCTGTCTTTGGATGACAAATATGTGGGGTTTTGTTAATGTGCTGGATGAAGTTGTATTTTCAAGGTTTACCCCAATTTCTACGGCACCGGTTGCCTGTCGGAGTCGCAGTACCAGTCACACTACAAAAATAATAGCGTGGTGCTGACAGTGAAATATAAGCGAACAGCATCATCCACGAACTCCTTGATGGTATTTGTGCATGGGAAGATGTAGCCTCATGCATCAAACGTCTTGTGGCAATGGATTCCTCATCCTTGCAGAGGAAGGGTTGGAGGGAGCAAGTATGGTTTGCAAACCTCCCATCTTAGCTGAATGCGAGCAGGTGAGCGTTGCTGTGCGGGGTCAGAAGGTGGCCTCGGTGTTTATGGCTTACCCAACCCACTGAGGATGTGGAGTTTGGGATGGGGGGGCTCTCACACCAGGGCGTGCTTTTGCTCCCTGGTGGGAGGCTACAGCTGGGGTTCTGCTGGCGAAACCCAGTGCCTTCCTCTGAGCAGACGGGACCTGTGGGACTGCTTGGGCACCCATGGCTCCGCACGTTTGCTGGTGACTACCCCCCTCCCCTGCTCTCCTGGGGGCCGAGGCGGCTGAGAAAAAGTTTCTTTGCACTTATTGCCCAGGAAAAGCGACCTTCAGGCAGAGTTAGTTCTTGGAAGGGGGAAAAAGCTTTCCCAACCGTGACAGATTTGACGATAAATCTCCAGTATTAATGCCCGGGTTCCCAAGGTCTGTCATCCTGCACTGCCAGCGAGGCACGCGACTTGCTCAAAAACACCGCACGGGCTCATCAGTCATCTTGGAGGCACGGCCAAGAGCTCTCGCTGCGAGGGGGGAGGCTGGAGGGAGCCTGTGAGCGCGCTTGTGCGGGGCGACATGGGAGACCACCCTCAGCTGGGAGCATGCACGGGCACCCCACAGAGGTCCTGAGCCCCCAAAGCCACCCAGGCTTGGGGGGTTTCATCCACCACCTTGTCCTCTACCCTCTTCAGTACCTGGTCTCACTATTCCACCCCAAATTGCCCTTTGGGTTCTGCTTTTCTTGCGCTGTGTGGCTGCACACAGCCACACCGGGCTTGCACTTTTTTCCTTTTTTTTTTTTTTTTTTCCTCACCCTTATGGGAAGAGTCAGACTGGTTTTACAATAGCCTCAGTGTCAGTATCTCTTATTGGCACAGGTATTAAGTTAGTTATGAATTTCTTGCACTTTGAGTCCTAGGGAAATCCTTCCCTTATTCCTTTCTCATTCACTCTTGGTTAATAAGGCTTATTAGCATGCTTTAATAATGCCAGATATAATCTCAGCCCAAATTTGAGGAAATTTCGGGAGCTACCTAGGCCAGGGCGCGCTCTGCACCCTCCCAAGGACAAGGGCTAGAATAAAGGATGACGGAAAGAAAATGGAGAAGGAGAGAGGCCGTCCTTTAAGGGGAAGGAGGCACGAGAGGCGCGTTTCTTGCTGATGGTAGGAAAACGCTCGCCTCCCCTAATGAAGAGCTGTGTGTACCTGCAGCAGGGTGGGCTTGGTGGACTTGCCTATGGGCTGAGTTTTTCTTTGAGGTTTTTCGCTGCGTCTCGTGCTGCGGAGCTTGACCCCGCTTGCCAAGTACTGGAGCAACAGCCCTGGGGCTGCAGGATTGCTCAGCCTCTTAGGTCTGAGGCATTAAGACTTGAGGGGACCCCCATAGGGCCAAATAGCTGGCCCTGGCTGCAGTCTGCAAATCACCGTTTCGGATGGAGAGAGTAGGGTGGATTTTCTTCACCTGAGAAGTGATAAAATAGCACAGGAAAGGTTCAGCGCTCTCAAACGGGTTTTTCCAGTTAAAACCCCTTAGTGCTGAGCCGCCCTGTCCACGCTTCCATTGCACCCTGGGGAAGAAGGCACGCAGACCCCGCTCTTCCTCGTGGGAACATTGCTCTGAGCAGGTATTGCTTCCAGACCGGCTCCCCGGCCCCTCTGGCACCCTTTTGAGGTGCAGTGCTGCTCGGCAAAGCGCTGTGAGAAGTCCCTTCAAGAGAAGAAAGCTGAATTTGCCTGCAGAAAGGAGCTGGCAGCGTAAGCGTGGCTCGCCAAGAGGGTACTTGAGGAGGCTTCTGAGATGCTGCGAGGGGCTGGTTTTGTGTGCGAGTTAAAGGCTGGTGCTGCCGAAGGGGCTGGAAAAATACTTGACGTATGTGATGCAGCTATCGGGACAGAGGTGGCTGGAACTTGTCTGTGATGTGTACAAGTAGCTGTTGGCAAGTAGATGCTGAATTCAGTGGTCAATACCCATGTCTCCCTCAATTGGGGCTTCAGGGGAAGGAGAAGCTTTTGAAAGCCTTTCCTTTGAGCAATTGAAAGAAAAAGCCTAAAACTGTGACTTATTGGATCACTTTTCATAGATTTCCACTTTTAGAACAGCCTGTGAAACCTCAATGATTGCTTTCTTTTTGCCTTCAAACAACCCGGCAGCTGGGATTTAGCATGGAGTTTCATTTTCAGTTTGGATTTTAAATTGTTATTTGTTTTTACGTGTGACTAAGGGAGGGTATTTTGAGCATGGGCTGGTCTGGACACCAGGCAAGGGGGGCATGGACTCAACCACCCCTCGCAGCTCTGATCCAGCTTGAAGAAAGAGCTGGATGCAGCCCGGCTGTCACCAAGGTGGCCTTGGCCATGGAGAATGTCCCAGGCTGATGTGTGTGTTAGGCTGGGGGTCCTGCCGGGGTGACCAATGCGGTGACTTGGGTGGACCTCTTGGGAAGTCTGCTGTTGAACGTGGCAGCATGGTAAAGTACCAGGAATGCAAGGTCTTCCACTTGGTACCTCTTAAAGTTGGGTTGTCTGGCTGGTCTTCTGCCTGTCCCTAAAGTGAATATAACGCTCTAGAGAAATGGCAGCTTTGCCAAAGTAAGCGGTGGATGAACGCTGAGCCCTGCTGACATCTCGGGGACAGGGTCCTGCCTGCTGCTCTTCATCTGCCTCCCCCCACGGAGCTTTAGATCTGCAACATGAGGGGGTTGCAAGCATTGCCGCTTCCCTGTGCAACATTTGCTTCTCTGTCTTCTGAACGTGGTGACAAATACCACAAAAAACCTATTTCACTTCTCCTAAACATAAAAATTGTCTTGTTCTTAGCAGTAAATGCTTACCGAGGATGCTGAGTGCCCCCCACTCTCTACCAAAATGCAGCAGTCTCTGGAGCAAGGCTTGGTGGCAGCCAGGGAGATGGCTGCCTTGGAGCAACATGTTGTAGAAGACTAAAACTGTTCTCGTAGGAGGATTTGTGATTCCAGATGTGTCACTCGTACTGTACAGGCTACAATTTTGTGATACATGGGTAAGGAGGAGTCCAGGCTTGTTGTCTGCCCCAGGGATTACATCAGTCTTGGAAATAGCTCTTCACTATTTCCTTTCTCACCCCGTTTTCTCTTGCTGCTGTGATGGAATTCCTGCAGCGAGCGTTCCCGGGAGTTTTGAGACAAAACTGCACCCGGACAGACAGGGTCCTCAGTAAGGAGCCCCATGGATGCTTGCGAGGTGTTGTGGAAGCTACTGAGAGATGTTTTCACTGGCGTTTTGCATGAAGTCAATGGAGTCTGGTATTCAGCTCTGTTCTCGTTCTCTCCGTGACAACTTCTGTGCAAGTTGCTTTGTGCTTTTGTGGAAATTCAGGCAGGTGGGATGCCGCGCGTTAGCGTGAGGATGTGTTTTTGTGCAGGTGCTGCCGCAGACCCTCGGAAAGCTCTTGCTTGGAGGTACATTGCCTTCCATCACGACGCAAAGGCGTTCCCACCTGACCACAGTGACCATTTACATGGTGCAAGCAGCCGGTTGCCAACGCTCAGAGCAGCAGTCGTAGGAGCATTTAGCAAGAAGCCCTTTGCCTGAAATATGTTTTTAATAAACCGTTCACTGAATATATTCAAAGAACAAATAAACTCCTGCAACTCCGCGTCTATTTGCAGACAACACACAAATGAGGAAGGCTAAATTAATTGAATGCTTTAATCGCTGGGGATAATGGTCCAGCTGTAACAGAGATCTCCAGATGTTTGCTTGCAGAAGAGTATGCTTCCTTAGGAAAAGAAAAACACTCGTGGGTATATTAACTCAGAAACAAGTTTACAGCTGTGTGCTTGTGCGCTCTGCCTCACGCTCCCACCAGCGACTGCGGAGCCCCGTTCCAAGGTTTCCTCTTGCAATAAACAGCCTCGTTATTTCTTACTCATTGTCCTCCTGGCCACGTTTAGACATCTGTGACGTGCAAAGTGAGGTAATGGCCCTGTGAAGGCCTCCTAGGCTTCAACAAATAGCACCCTTGCTGCGCTCCAGGGTGTACCACGTGTTGTAAGTACAGCTGGACTGCTGCTGCTTCCAGTTTAGGCTGTCGCGGCGCGACTTTTCCCTTTCATTTGGGTGGGTTTGCTGCACAGGGCCATAGATTGGGAGAACGAGATGCCACGCGTTGCGTTACGGCTGCTAGGAGATTGCAGGGATGAGCGGAAGAGGTTTGGTAGTTGGAAAAGGGGGATGCTCTCGATTTAATTTCATCTATAGACTGGAGCTCTGCCCAGCTTCTACCTTAGGAGCTTGGCTTTATCAGTGCGTTGGAGTCATCAGTCCAGCGCGCTCCATCCATTTCCCTCGGTCTTATTTTGTTTCTGTTGTTAAACAGCCCAAGCTGGTTTTTGAAGCCCTGTAGCTGAAGTGCCCCATTACTCACAGGCGAGAGGACAATAGAACACGGGGCCGCTCTTAAATGTCTCTCCACGTCGGCGTCATTAATAACCGTAATGCTGGCATCACTTGCTCCTAAATAGCCTCATTTATCAACAAGCAATTTACTGCAGCGCTGTGGCAGGGACGCAGATAAGCTTGTGCCTCGGATGCCCAGGCACCACCTGCCAAGACTCTCCCCACCTTCTCTTTGGTGTTTGAGAGGGAGGGAGGCATGGTAGGAATGGTTCCATCCAAGGTGTGGCAGTCGTCGCCAGCCTCAAGGAGTTGGGTCATGCTCAGAGGAAGGCAGCTTCAAGGCCAGGACCAGTGGACGAAGGGGTTGATGAGTTGCACGCATTGTATGTCCCCAGGCTGTCACCTTTGTGGAGAGTCTTCTGAGCATCTGGTTGTTTCTCTTGGTTCTCTTAAGGGTTTTGATTGCAGGGGGTAAGAAGAGCAGGAAACATAACCTTTCCAAAAATGACCCCCTTGGGCTTCAAATTTCTGGCCTGTTTCTGTGAGTCTGGCTCTTACTGCAGCCATATGTTGGTGATCAAGAGGTGCTAACTCAACTCCAGGAAGATAAATCAGGATGGGATTTCGCTGCATCTTCATTATAACCAGGCAGAATCCATCACCCGGCACATGTTTTGAAACCTCAGAGAGTTACGGTGACAGTCCAAGGCCAATTTGCTTATGGATCTGAAGTCTGCTGACAAAAATCTGACCGCCGGTACCGTTCCCTGCTGGCTTTGGCCAGTCAGCGGGACTTTGACGCATGTACCAAAGCACGCTTGCACTGGAGCAAAACATCCTGCGATATTTGGGCTGAGGATGGCTGTGTTTATTCGTTCCCCTGAACCATTCAGAGAGCAGAGCAGCTGGGCCGCAGGCAAGCTGGAGCACTAAAGGTTTTGTATTCCCTGTGCGACTGAGAGCCTTGGGGATGTTTCATCTTTTGTGAGGCGCAGATGAGATTTCAAACGCGACGTGAATGAATCCCGCTCAAACTTCACTTGCGCAAGTAAAATTTGCTGACGGCTTGTGGTTTTTTTTTTTTTTCTTTTCCCCATTCATATTGATCAGCTCCTCAGCGCGACGGAGCTGCTGGTGGAGGGAGCGGCACTGGCAGGCAGCATGATTTCAGAGGTGGCGTTTTATGCTCCGGCTCATCCCTGTTACTGGAGCACAGCTGGCGTCGTACCGATGTGCCATCTATGGAGCCGTTCAGCACTGATATTCGCACAACTTCACCTTTAGCATGGCTGGCATTGGTGCCTTGCTGTCCCGGTGGTGTCTTGGCTTACACCCTATGGGTGTCTTGCAATTCCGCTCAACGCTGGGACAGTCCTGGGACCTAATCCGTAGGCAGTGCGATCTAACGAGCTTTGTCTTCTGACCTCATATTAATTGCAGAACAGCTTCTCTCTTCTAATTAACACAAAGCTATGTTACCTTGTTTGGGTAAGATGCAAACTACTGTGTGTGTTGTCTTACTCATCCATCATTTATTTACACCAAGTAGCAAAGCACCTCATTAGACTTCTGGGGTCCTGCTTTTCTTCTGTTTGCCCTGGTGTATTTCTAGAAAGCTTGGTATGGCCCAAGAGAAGCAATGAACTCAAAGGTGCTGGGTCATCTGCATCTTCTAGTCTCCTCTGCCCTCCTGCTTTCTGCGCTGGGTGTGAGATTGCAGTGGGGATGTTCCCCTGTTTTTCTAAGTCAAGGAGAGGTGATTCCCATCTGCAGGATCTCAGTGGAGCTCCTTGTTAGTTCATTGCATCCACAAAATAGAAAGTAATCCCTGGAGCTAGGATTTGGTTTCAATCCTCACTACTGTGAGGTTGGACTTGATGATGGACTTGAAACTACAACGGTTGGACTTGATGTTCTTAGAGGTCTTTTCCAACCTAAATGATTCTGTGACTCTACTGTCCCAGCCATTGGAGCTGGTTGGTACTCCCTGGTCATACGGTAACTCTCAGTCTTCCACCTGCTCCAGGCCTGCCTTTCTGGGAGGGCTGGCAACATCCTGGACACCTTGGTGGCGTGTTTTGGCTTGATTATCCCCTAGGCAAGCCTCACCTAATCTTTCCTAGTGAGAGTGCATGGCTTGCTTCAGCTGGTTACCCAGTCTTTATGCCCGACTGAAAGATGCCTCTGAAAATATGGGTGCTCAGCATCCCTGCTGCTACTTGATTTCCTCTGGCGAGACACCTCTCGGTAGTCAGAAAGGGCGTCCGTGACAGGTCGCTGCTGAAATGGTTCCTTCTGACCTATGAAACTCTTTGCATGGTGTCATGGTTTCTCTGGCAGGATCAAGAGTCTCTTGCTATCTCTGTTCTTGCCAGCTGGCAGCCAAAACGCGAACTTGCCTGACTGTTTAGAAAATTAGTCCTCTGCCCTTCGGCTCCCCAAAGGGGACTGACCCCAGTGCTGTGGTGCTGTGCATTTGGTCTCTGTGCTTGTTTGTACAACTTGTTTGGTCAGCTGGCACGATTTCTTGTTTTGGGAAGCACGGTGACTCTACACCAACATCAGTCGCTACAGAAAGCCCCCAGCCACGTGCTTCCGACCTCAAGATCCATATTAATTTAGAGTTGCCCCCAAGGAACAGCTTGGAGTGATTGTTTGGGAGGAGTTTTCCCAAAACCCTATCTCTGCTCATAGTCAGTAAAACTCCTGGGAGAGGAAGGTCTCCTCACTATGTCCACGAGGATTCTTGGCTGTCCCAAAAGAGGTGGGATGTCCTGCTCCCTGCCTGTGCTGGTTGGTGAGTTCATATTGATGGGACTGCTGGCAACCATGTCTTTCAAAGAAAAAGGCTTGTGACCTGAAGGAGGGACACTCAGCTTTCCTCGGTTCAGCTGTTATTTTTGTGCAACTTGTAGGAATGTTGTGGGTTTTTGTGGTGCCAATCCTTCTCCTGTGTTGGGCTGTAACTTGCCAGGGAGTCTCCTGAGTTGCTGGGACAAAGGGTGGTCATGGTCATTGCTGGGAGAGCCTGCTGTGAAAGTACTCGTGCAGCCCCTGGTGGGTGGGTCGGTGAATTAACTGGGTGTCCCACCTCAATGCATGTCTGTTTTTCAAGGTGTGGTCTTCTAAAAAGCTGGCCATCAAGGTAGGTGTTGGTACCTCAAAAAGCTGCCTTCAAAACTGGTATTTGGAGAAGGGGGTTAAATATCTCACTGGTGACCAGGTATCTTGAGTCATCTCCAGTGGTCTCCACCTCCATCTTGGAGCTCACCCAGTGCCCAGGTCCTGGGGGGAAACCAGGGTGTGAGGGTGAAGGTCTTGCCATCACTGATGGGCTCGGTTTTCTGCGTGTTAATGAGCCACGCTATTCATGCCGAGAAGAACTGGGTGGTGTTTCCCCCGGTACCTGTGACAGAGTTTCCTTTGGCCTCTGAGTGTTTAATTAGTTAAAAACCAAACTCTTTTCTTTTTGGAGGGAGGTGGGGAGGTTGGGAGAAGGCAGGAAGGAACAAAGGAAATATTCCTTATTCTTTCTGGGCTGTTTCTTATTTCAAAAATTAATTAGAAAAGGATATTCTATGGATTTAGGGTTTAAACTTTGTATCAGAACTGTTAATCAAGACTGTATTAGCTAGATTTTCCTTGAGGAGTGAGTGTGTGTGGGGTGTATGGAGTGTTCAGGGTGTTTCGGAGGCAGGCACGAGGCGGCGTGGAGCTATGCTCGTGGAGCGGTTTGGCAGCACGGCCATGCAGAGGGAACGGGTTTGCCTTCACGGGTGAGGAGCACCCTCTTCCGCGCTCCCTGGAGCTGCTAAAATTGGGGTTTGGCTCTCATCTACTCAGTGCTTCTGGGACTATTTCAGGATGGGTTTTGTAGCATCTCTTCCAGGCCAGTTCTAAAAGCCCTCAGGAGATGGCTTTTTGCCATTATTTAACATCTCAGCAGGCTTCACTTGCTGGGAAGTCCCTGCTAACACCAGGGTTATGTTTTCCTTTGCTTTTTCATTTTTCAGTTCATCCTGCCTCCTCCCACCCCTATGCATGTGTCTCATGAAGTGTAGTCATATGAGGGCAGCTCTAAGGAGTAAGGCTGCATCTAATATTTAGGGTTTTCAAGAATCCCCTTCCCCAGCCTTCTAGGCTAAGCTGTATGTGGATACCGAGGAAGATCTCAGTCTTGTTTCCAATTGGTAGTGTTTGGAAATGAAAGCAATATCCCTGCCACATTTTAATTGGAAATGGTACCTGGCTTGCTTTGTACCGCCTTGCCTATGCTCCTGAGCATTGCCCAGGGTCTTCAGGAAACCTCAGGCTTTGTAAGGCGCTACTCGAGGGCTTTCCTGGGCTGATGGGACATCTTGTGCATTCCTGTCTTCAGTCAGCAGCTCTGCTGTAAAATACCAAGTTAATCTGGTGTGATCTCCCCTATGAGGGGATCTCATCACCACGTACCAGTACCTAAGGGGTGGCTACAAGGAAGATGGAGACTCCCTTTTCACAAGGAGTCACATGGAGAGGATGAGGGGGAATGGACACAAGTTGCTCTTGTGGAGATTCCGACTGGACATGAGGGAAATTTTTCCCAATGAGACCAGTCACCCATTGGCATAATCTCTCCAGGGAATGGGTTGACTCCGCCACCAAGCCTCAGCTGGACAGGGTGCCGGGCCATCTTGTCTAGGCTGTGCTCTTGCCTAGAAAGGTTGGACCAGATGATCCTTGAGGTCCCTTCCAACCTAGGATTCTGTGATTCTATGATTCCCCCTTTATAATCCCATGATGTTCAGTGCTTATGCTTCTCTTGGTGTTTGTTTCCCCCTGGTCCCCCTTTGGCATTTATTCTGTGAGTTTACCAAGCACAGACTTTCCACTCTGGAAAGCCTAAATACTTTAATTTTGCAATTACCCACCGCTCCTCTTGTTCTCTAACCCTTTTCAGACAAAGGTGCAAGTGAACCACCAGTTAATTCCCCTTAAAATTAGTTTAAAACAATGTGCTTTGGCTGGTTGGCTTACTTGCAGACCTCATCCTTGTGTCAGGGCTGCTCTCCTTGCTCGTGCCCTGGGCTCTGCTTGGGAACAGGATTGCACCCCGACTGGAACCGGCTCCTCTCCTTCCCCTCCCTGTTGTGAGGATGACGAGGGAAGGACAGATATCAATAAAAGTGAATGAGACTTTTTGACAGAGCGGCTTCTGTGAGGGAACTTTTTTTTTTTTCTAATGGTGCAAACAATGGATGGAGCAGAATTTGCATAAATCTCATTAGAAAAAAAGTACAAGTTTCATAAATCTTGTGATAAATTAATGTGATATCATTCCGAACAGGATGTATTAATTTTAGGTTGAAATGAACGGGTCTGTGATCATTGCTGGTAATTATGAGGCTCCTAGGCAGTGTGGAGAGGAAATTATTTTTAAGTACGGGAACCCTTTTTACACCAGGAATATCTTAACAGACCCAGGCTCCTCCTTTTACAAGTGTTTCTTTTCTTATCTTACTTTCCTGGGTTTTTTTTTCTGGTGCAATTGTATGTACGTCCCTCTTTCACGCTGATACAGCCTATTCCTTCCCAAACAAAAGGGAACAGAAGTCCTTTCAGTTTTCGCAAACTATCTATGTTCTCCCTTGTCCCGGGGCAGACGGAAAGGATTTGTAGTGACCTGGAGGGTGGGAATCGCTGGATCCTTGCCTGAGAAAGGAGAGGCAGGCACCCCCTGAGCCCGCTCCTATTTGCAGGGGTTTGCCCAGGGATGAGCATATTTTATTTTTATTTTTTTTTCTTATTTTTTACATCCCTTTTTTTCCAGGCAGATCTAGAGATGCTGCAGCGATACTAAGGTGTATCAGTGATTTCGGCAATGTTGGTTGGAGAGTTTTGGTTAATAAACCACTCGTCTCCCAGCCAAGGAGGTGCTGGCGGGTGAGCAAAGGCTGTGACCTCCACCCGTGGTGAAGATGCAGCACATGAAAACATACACTTTAGGCTGGTTTGGGAGAGCTTGCTTGGTATCTGCCTTGCTGCAAGACCTGTTTGAAGGTTGACGGGAGGGCAATTGCTCTGTCTTAACCGTGTTGATAGAGGTGTTGGCTTTAATTGGAAGGATGCCACTTCTCTGCCCCCGTGCACGCCAGCCAGCCCGGTGACTGCGTGTGCAGCATCCACCAGGAGAGCATCAGGTATTCTGTTTGCTTTAATGATAATGTCAAGACAGTTCAATATACCATTGGGTTTTGTATTCCCCCACCTCCATTTCTCTTGTAAAGTTAAATGAAGTGCTCGGTAAATAGCAAAGTAAACCAAAAAAGCCCTCCGTTACGGCTGCTCTTGGTGCGAACGCTTGGCTCTTCTTTACCCGCTGCTGCGCTCTTCCCTTTCAACAGCTTTAAACACCCTTTTAAACATCTGCACGAGAGCTGGGGGGAATGGAGGCAGGCAATGCCTCTTTCTGAGGTTTACCGCCGGCTGTCGGGTCTGCTTATGGATTCAGTCTTGACACTGAATCCCCACTTAAAATAACTAAATGCAGCAGAGAAATTACAGGCTCTGTCTCCAGCTCTGGCTTTGAGCATCTGAGGAACTAGGAAAAACTCTCTGCTGTGCCTTTCACTTCCCAGCTTGATAAACTCCCTCCAAAATGGTTTTGATGGCACAGATTTGTTTTCCCTCTTCTCTGTCACCTCCGAATTTTGGCTCCGTTCTCGCCCATACGTGATGGGTGATGGCAGTAGGGCACGTGGTACCTGGACCAGCTTGTCCTGGGCTTTTTCCCGCATGATTGGGCAAGACCTCCCGGTTTTCTGATGGCAGAAACTGCTCTTTTCTCCTTTATTAATTATGAGACCCCTTGTAAAAGGTGCTGGTGTCTCCCTGCCCTTTCTCACTCGCTCTGCAGCACAGCAGCCTCGTTGGTCGGGTAAACTGATGCTTCCCATTAGCATCTGGAAAGAGAAGCGTGTAATGTTGAGCTCCACTTGAACTGTAGGAGTGGAAACTTTCCTTGCTGAGTCGTTCTGGAAAGTTTTGGCTCAAGTGCTTGAGCCCTTTCTGAGAAGGAGGCAAGCGAGTGTCTGTTGAGCTTGTGTTTATAAAGTGAGCTGGCAGCCGCCTGCTTTGGGAGAAAGGCTTGGGGATGGATGAGTGGGTTGCCCTTGATCCAGTGGTGTTGCTTTTCGGTATCCCTGAGCAGACCTGAATGATGTTGGCCAGGGGGTTTATCTCGGGGAGCTTGCATGGTGTGAGTTTTGCTAATATTGTCCGCCCAAGGCGTGCTCCGGCTGCAAGGAGCAAGGTTTTCCCTGCAGCAGCACTCTGGAGCACGTGGTGATTAGGCACTGGGAGCCCACGTCTTCTGCGGAATCTGTGGTCGGCCATGGCACGGAGAGGGGAAACTGCTCCGGGAGGCTGGGACCAACTGGGAGGAAGGCAGGAATGAAGATGGAGGGATCCTGGTGCCTGCAAGAGGTTCCCTGAGCCCAAGAGTGCTTTGGTTGCCCACCTAGCCCCCTGTGCTCGTGCCCCCCTCTTCGCATCAGGCGAGGTCTCCTGTGCACACTCCGGCCCCAGCTCAGGGCTTGTCCTTGCTGGGAAAGCTGTGAAGCCTCAGCCCAAACCACGGCAGCAGCTCCCACTTGCTGTAGCCCCCTGCTTGAAACTAGGTTTTACTTTATTTTCCTTGCTAGGGAGTGACTGTCCTTTCTCTCCCTCGCATTGCTCAGAGGTGGCATATGGTAGGATTGCTCAGCAGCATAGAAATATTGGCATTTCATCTTTTCTTTTAAAAACAAATCTTTGGGAAAACATCACGGAAGGGCTTTTTTTTTTTTTTCTTCTTCGTTTATCTTTTTCTGAAAGGTGAAAGAGAAAATGAATTACAGGCAAAGAAAAGGGAGCAGGTGAAAAATGAGAAGAACAGGGTTTGAATTTCAAGATCAGATCCATCAAATCCTGATGCCAAGCGCGTCAGAGGCCAGAACTGGGCTAACTGGAGATGCCTGTGCTGCGGCGACTGGGGCAGGAAGGCAGGGCTGATGGCTAGCAGCTAACACCAGGAGTGATTTGGGGACAAGTGAACGGGACGTAGCTGTCCCATCGCCCTTCCAAGGGAGGGAGGAAGGAGGGGGAGCCACGGAAATCTGGTGGCTGCTACTTCGGAGCAAAAGCGTGGCGGTGGCCTTCACGTTAAGGGGACTCCTTGCTGCAGGGTGTGGATGCTAAGATGATTTTTATGGAAATAAATTTGTGCTGGTTTGAGAAGTTGAATAGCAACTGAGGACTGCCTGTGCCAGCCTGTGACCTTGGTCGAGGACCGTAGGCAGGACTTTTGGCCTAAGGGCCATCTCCCTGCTGCTTCCCTCCCCAGCGTGCCCGGGGCCTCTGATCCATTTGCTGCTGCTACTTAGAAATATCTGGCTTTTTTTATTCTGTAAACCCCCTTGCCTGTAAGCTGAGTGCTCGCGGTGCTGGCAGGCTCCGGATTGCTCTCAGTAGCGGTGGCAGGAGATAGGGAGCCGAGAAGCTGGATGGTGACCATGCCCACAGATGGGATTTAAAGCTCGGGAGGGGTGAGAAACAATAAGCCAAGGGGAAACAGGCACTGGCTTTTAAAATCGGGGATTAAAATGCTTTTAATATTAAAGTGTAGCTGATGCCTGAAGTCTTGAGCCCAAAAGCCAGCGCAGCCAGCAGGAAGGTTCCTATTAATTCCAGTTGGGTATGGATCAGACCTTTTACAACAGCATCTTATTAAGCAACTAATTAGGAACCTGCCCCTTCTGTCAGATCCCAGTGCCCTCCATCCCACCCCAACCCATTCCTGTGTGGGCTGCATTAGCATCTTCCTCTGGCAGTGTCTTCTGCTGAAAGAAGAACCAAAACCCTCCAGGAGCTCTGGGATTCTCCTGGAGAGTTTGTTTTTATTCCTTTCTCATCCCACTCTTGAAAGCAAAACCAGTCGAGAGGAACTTGGGGGGCTCAGCCCCTTTGCCTACTTTTCTCTTTGGCAAAATGGAAGTGCAAGAAAAATACACAGGTTTACAGCCGAAAGCAAGATGTTGAGATAGGAATTCCTGTATAGGGGGGGGAAAAGTATGCCCCATAAAGCAACCAAACCTGGAAAAATTTAATAAAATCCTACAGGAGTGAAACAAGAGGCAACACCACCACCAAAAAAAAAAACCCCAAAGCTCCCGAGGTCAATCAAAGTTCAAGACTTGGAGAAAGAAGAAAATCTGTGTATGTGTGAGAAAGAGGGAGAAGTGGACGTGATTGAGAGAAAGGAGGCAAAAGGAGACAAGATAAATTGTGATTATCTGGGAGAATCAAGACACTTAACTGCCCTGTCTGATTCCTGAGGGGAAACAAATGGAGCCTATAACTTTGCTCTGCGGAAGGATAATTTGTCCCTGTTCCCTCGCCAGAGCCAGGTTGGCATTCAGGCTTGTGGCAGCTCTAACAGCATCCTCAGCACAGCCTGGGAGAGCTGGGGCACGTTATTTATCTTTGCAAATGCCCTTTGCAGGTGCTTGCCTTGGTCTGGCTTCACCCATGGGTGGGACAACACCACCTTCCCCGTGATCACCCTGGAAAATGGGATTTTTTTGTGGTCTGTCGAAAGGTGAGCATGGGCCAGATGCTCCAGCTGGGTGTGTTTGCCTTGTGCTATCCAGCTCATCTGCGCCTCCTCCCCTGGTGTGGTAAATTGGGAGGGGGCAAAAAAAAAAAGATATGGGGGGGAGAAAAGTAGGATTAAATACACTGGTGCTAAAGGAATTGGTGGAAAGCAGTTGGCAGGAACTTCTGTCGTCGGTGGCTCTGCTCCTCTCAGCATCCCGCGCGCCCAAACTTAGCATTCTGACGGGGTTAAGCTTGCAAAAATCAGAATAACAAATGACAAAGTGATTGTGAAGCCTCATTTCTTATTTCAGGGAGCTGTTTCTCATTATCTTCTATTTAATTTGTTATTTTGATCCATATTTTATGCATTATTATTATTTTTTTTCTGTAATGAATTGGGAGGCGCTCTTAAGTTAGGGTGGTAATGACTGGCTGATGGACAGGTAAGGGAAGGGGTAAAATAGCTCTTAATTCTCGGTGCCTCACTTGTGAGGGTTTGTTTAAAGATTGGTATTTTCCTGTGATACAGGAAGACAACACACAGCTTAGGCTTGAACGTTCTGAGCTGCCCTATTTCTGTCCTAATGAAGTTTCTGGTTCCTAACAAATAAAAAGGAAGCAAAGTTGAGGAGGGTATAGGTGCCGAATGTTCCCTTTCCTCTTTTTTTTTTTCTTTTTATTGCTCAATCTGTCATTGATTTTGGTACCCCTGGAGCAGAGGGCAGTCAGGCTCAGTGTGCTATTTCACAGGGGTCTAACTTTGCCCGCCTGGCAGGAGCAAATGTTTTTCCTTGTTCTCCAGGTTATCCTGAATTTAGGAACTAAATTCCCTGACAGTGGGAGGTAGCAAAGAGACAGAGAAGAGTTAAATGTTCATTTGCTGGCTGCTCTTTTTTTTTGTGTGTGTGTGCAAGTGGGTTTGCGCACAAACCATGAATGCCACTATGATTAGAGCAGGGTGGGACATGGTTTTTTCTATTCAGCAGCATTTTTAAGATCGTTTCCCTTCCACTGAGATGCCACCAAGACCTTTTGGAGTTTGAAGTATTTGCAGTTCCCCGGGGAACTGCAGACTCCCTGTTGATCTCGGGGTTTTGAATGAGATGTGAAAGGGGAAAGACTGTTTCTCCTGTGAAACGTGGCAGAACAGAGAGGCACGACCCTGGATTTATCTTGTCCTAAGAATGGCTTCAGATGTCCTCCAAAATAAAACCAAACCAGTGGCTTGTTTCATATCAAGGCTCTGAGGTTTGGGAAAGCGCAGGGTCACTTCATATCTCTGGTGTTGGCTTCACCGAAGAGATGGGAATGTTGCAGGTGAACAGGCTGATTGCAGTGCTTGGGATAAGGACGCTTCTTTCATAGAATGACAGAATGTTTTGGGTGGGAAGGGACCCCTAGAGGTCACCCAGCCCAACCCCCCTGCAGGAGCAGGGACACCTTGAACCACATCAGGTTGCTCAGAGCCCCAGCCAACCTGGCCTGGAATGTTCCCAGGGATGGGGCCTCCACCCCCTCTCTGGGCAACCCCTGCCAGGGTTTCACCACCCTCACTGGAAAGAATTGCTTCCTTAGATCCAGTCTAAACCTACCCTGCTTCAGTTTAAAACCATCCCCCCTTGTCCTGTCCCAGCTGGCCCTACTAAAAAGATTGTCCCCACCTTTCCTATGGGCCCCCTTTAAGCACTGAAATGTCTTTGATGGTGACCCATCACTTGCACCTGGGTTGGTAGAAGGAATTTTCTTTCCCCAGTGGTTAATTGTAGTTGCTCTTTTTAAAGCAACTGATATTCCTGCTTTTAATAGAAATTCATCTAGGTTTGGGCACTGAGTCTTGCTGTGCTTTCTTGCTCCAGAATAGTCATCTTAACTCTTACATTTTGTCCTCTTCATGGATGTGCTTGAGATGGCCTGAGTCATCTCACTCTTCTTTGTCATAAATGAAGCAGTTCAAGCTTTTAAAGCCCTTGTTAAGCGTAAAGTATTTTTGCTAGCTCTTGAATGTTTGTGGCATCCCCTTGCATCCAGTCCTGAAGATGGTGCGGCCAGCTGAGCAGCTTGCAGAATTACACGCTTGGTAGAACCGGCTGTATACCCCTAAAGTCGCTCCTCCGAGCGCCCAAATTGCACTGCAGCTCTGCCGGCCAGGGCATGGAAAGAGCTCTTTGCATGCTTGGACCCCCAGCCCTGCCAGAATAGGCTGGGTTTGGGATGCCCCCCTCTGCAGCTGTGGTCCACCAGCCTTTTTCAAAGGTGTTTGGAGCAAGGTCATGAAACCAGGTTTTTACCAAATGAGCCCACATTACCAAGCGTTTCACCTGGCTGCTTGGTCCTCCCCGTTATTTGCCGTGTTGTCACCCAAGTTTGTACCGCCAGCAGTTTTATGTCACGCTAGGATGTCCCCCTGGCCACAGCCGGTAGCCTTGGGACCTGCCAGGCAGCTGGGTTCTCGCCCGAGTGCACTTTGTCGATGTCGTACAGCACTAAATTTTTAATCAGAAAGTCACGCAGTGCTAAGTCAAATGCCTTACAAAAGTCTATTATTTCTTCGCAGTTACCTTTATCTGCCAAAATTGTAATCTCATCAAAGAATAAAATCAAGTTTGTTTGACAAGGCCTATTTTCCATAGAATCGTGTTGACTGGCATTAATTATGTTCCTATCGTTTAATTCTTTATTAATAGAATCTCATATCAGCTTTTTCCATTATTTCTGCCGTGATTGATGTCAGGCCAACTGGTCGGTAATTGCCCAGGCTGCTCTGCTTGCCAAGCTGTGCCGCCACGCTTGCCCTCTGGTCTACCGGAGCTTCCCTCCTCTTCCCAGGTGGATGAAATTTTGGCATCTGTTCTCCTTGGCCAGACGATTTGGGGTTGTAGGGTGCGCTCGTACTGCCTAGGACAGCTCATGCAGAGGTTGTCCACCCACCACCATCCTTGGGGCCAGGCAGCCAAGGGGATCTCCTGTTCTTATCTCCACCAACCAGCTTTTTTCCTCTTATTTTCTCCCCCATCCTGCTGAGGAGGAGACTAAGAGTGGCTGGGTGGGTGACAGGCAACTAGCCGTGGTCAACCCACCACACTAGACTTTGGATGTGATTAGAGGTGTCATGGAGGGGCCCAAAATGATCCAAGGAGGTGGTTATGGGGCTGAAATGAGGATCCCAGCATGGTGGCCATCCCTTGCTTTCAGAGCAGTAGAAGTCATCCCACTCTGGGAGCAGTGTGGAGATCACAAAGAGGCTCCCATGCAGCAACTTCAGAGGGTCCGGGTTGCCTCTCGGGTGCAGTCAGGAAGAAACGTTTGCAACTGCACGCCCACGAGGGATGGCTGAGCAAGGCCTCTGTTGGCTGGGCTATTCAGGATGCTGCAGAAGATGGTTTCAAACATGATTTGGCAGAAGGTAGTGATGAATTTGTCCCAGCATCTCTCATGCTCTCTGAGTGTGCGAGCTCCACCTATGTCAAAGAGACCACTACTTGCTGCAGCTGTGGTGTTTAAAACAAACCCCAGGTCTGCGTCTGGCTACAGGCCCTGTGGGCATCACGTCCATGCTCTTGGCCTTGAGATGTTTGCTCTTTACCTGGACATGTTGTTGTATCTGCTGGTGGTGCCTCTTGACGGGGGAGAGCGTGATGGAGGCTGGTAGGTGCTTGGCCAGAAGAGGCATGAGTTCCTCCACTGTCTCTGGTGAGATGGCCGTGCTTCTGCGGAGCTGATGTGACGCTCTTTTGATAAGGGCGAGGGAGGAGAGGAGCTGTGGTACAAGTTATCTGTGCTAGAGGGAACAGTAGGTCCAGGCACAGCTTGATGCCCCTTGCTGCTGCGTAAATGTTTGAGGCATCGTAGCACTGTGGGAAAATAGTTTGGGGATGATGTAAGGGAGGAAGTCAGAATCATAGAATCACAGAATCGTTGAGGTTGGAAAAGCCCTTTAAGCTCTCCCAGCCCAACCGTTCCCCTACCCCTGCCATCCCACCCCCAAACCCCGGCCCTCAGCACCTCGTCTGCCCAGCTGTTAAATCCCCCCAGGGGTGGGGACTCGACCCCTTCCCTGGGCAGCCCCTTCCAGTGCCTGACAGCCCTTTGGGGAAGGAATTGTTCCCCAGGGCCAACCTCACCCTGCCCTGGCACAACTTGAGGCCGTTTCCCCTCGTCCCATCGCCCATTCCCTGGGAGCAGAGCCCGACCCCCCCGGCTCCCCCCTCCTCTCAGGCAGTTGTAGGGAGCGATGAGGGCTCCCCTCAGCCTCCTCTGCTCCAGGCTAAACAAAGAGCTGAATGTTTTCAGGATTTTTGCCCCTTTGTCCTGTTTCGCTCATGGTTTCTTTCTTCTCCGTCTCTCCTAGGTTCCTCAGTGACTCAGCTGCTGGCCCGAGACCTGGACAACGACCCTCTGGTCTTTGGTGTGGTTGGGGAGGAGGCCAGCCGGTTCTTCGCTGTGGAAAGCGTGACCGGTGTTGTCTGGCTCAGGCAGCCCTTGGACAGAGAGGTGATGCCGCTTTCTGCTGAGAGCATCCTCTGCTGTGGGGAGGGGAAAAAAAGTCTCTGCTGGGATAACTGGTGGCTCTCTATCTTTTGTGGCAGTCTGGGTGGTGTTCTCCCATGGAGTCGGGAATCCAGGCATCTGATGTGTTCCCATCAGGGTCTGTCCCTAGCCACCCTGTCACTGTGGGGACAGAGGGAATCAGGAGGGTGCTCTAGTTCCTTCTGACTTTCCTGGATGCCAGAATAATATCTGTGAGTTCAAAAGTAAAGAAAATAATAAACGGAGATAATCCACCAAAGAGCAGGGTGCTCATACATTCAGGGGAATGTACAGGCTCCCTCTTTGAACCTACATTCCAATTAAATCCTTTGCTCTTTAAAACAACGTGTGAAGGGATGTGAGGTATCCCTGCTTATTCAATCTCATCATGACTTTTCATCATCTCGTGGGTTCAGGCTGCTGGATGCTAAATTTGGTGAGGTTCTCGCCTTGAAGCTGTTTGACATCCCCGTTTTCCATGGTAGTTGTGGTGTGCAAAGACAGTGTGTCCCATCCAGGTGCCTGTTTTACAACAGCCCTGGCCCTTGCCACGTTCCTGGAGGAAGGGGGAAGGGATAGCACAGGAGCTTGATAAGACTAGGAAAATACTCTACAGCTTGGGCACCGTGCTTAATTTCCCCGTGCTCCTGTGTTTAGCTCTTCTTTTGCCAGCAGCAGCAGGGATGGTAAAGGGACTGGAGCATCTCCCCTACGAGGAAAGGCTGAGGGAGCTGGGCTTGTTCAGCCTGAAGAAGAGAAGGCTGAGAGGGGACCTCATTGACATGTACAGATATCTTAAGGGTGGGTGTCACAAGGACGGAGCCAGACTCTTCTCAGTGGTGCCCAGCGCCAGGACAAAGGGCAATGGGCACAAACTGAAGCAGAAGAGGTTCCAGTTGAACATGAGGAAGAACTTCCTCACTTTGAGGGTACCCGAGCCCTGGCCCAGGCTGCCCAGGGGGGCTGTGGAGTCTCCTTCTCTGGAGATATTCAACCCCCGCCTGGACACTGTCCTGTGCCCCCTGCTCTGGGTGAGCCTGCTTGGGCAGGGGGGTGGCACTGGGGGAGCTCCCGAGCTCCCTTCCAACCCTTGTCATTCTGTGGTTCTGTGAACCCATCAACGCACCTCAGGCACTGGTGGCCCTGGGAAGAGCCAGCCAGATGTGGGGATGGGGAGGAGCCGGGGCAGTGGGTGCTGCTCAGGCTGGGTGAAGGCAAACCCAATTTCACAGCATTAAGAGCAAAGCTCTGGAAAAAAATAAAGTGGTTTTCTTCACCCCTCTCCCCTCCACCTCCCCGTGCCAACAGCTGCTGGCATGAGTCATAAATCTTCTCTTATTCAATGCCTACTGCTTCCCAATACTTGTGAGTGCAGCTTTAAGCCAAGGAGGGAGATCAATAGATTTAGGGGGCTTTTGGTGGAGGGTGGGAAGGGAAGGAGTGGCGCAGAGCTTGGGTGCGTGGCTGGGCTGAACTGGGAGAGGAGCCTGCACCCATCAACTCATCCCAGAGGCTCAAAGCCAGCGATATGTGGAAGAGGGTGAAGACAGACAAGGATGTAGCTTGGTATGGATAAGGGAAAGGTGTCAATGCCAATTTATGGTGGAGGAAGTAGGATGGAATGGGAGGGACGGGGTGGAGGGGGACAGGATGCTGGGAGCAGGGAAACGCTGGCCTGGATGCACGTGATCAAAAAAATGGGGCGAGAAAGCTGTGCGAAAAAAGCGGTGGGGAAAGAAAAGCAAGAGGTCGATTCTGGTATAATGGAGGAGAAGGAGAGGGACTTGAAAAGGGAGAGGGGAGTCATAGTGAGGTAAACGATGCAGGAAAAGGGAAAATAGAGAAAAAGAGGAAGGAGCGAGTGTATAGAGGCAAAACAACTTTTAAAGATTTTGGTTTTTTTTCACTCCCACAAGGATTAGAAGGAAAAACAGGTTTTTTTAAAAAGAAAAAAAAAAAGGCAAATGCTGAAGCTAAAAAAAGTATGTGCTAAAATGCAGGGTGGAGACAGAAATTAGCATGTGGCGGCTTTCTCCGGTTATTTTATTGAGTTTTTAAAATGAAATGCTCAACAGGTTGTGTCAGACCCCCTGGTTTCCCTTTCTTCCCTACTGCTTTATCCCTTGTGGCAGTGCCGATGGGTCGGGGGGGTGAAAGATGCTGACTCAGCAGGGGGGATGTCCCAGGGAGCAGAGGTTCTCCTCTCCCTTGGTATTTCAGCCCTTCATTCTGCCTGAGAACATTTCACCAGAGCAAGGAAAGACTTTCTCAGGTTGAATTCCCCAGCGGTTTGGATGGGGAGGACGGGAGGGGGCAGATTTGGGAGGGCTGGAGGGGTTCCAGACCCTTCTCCAAGATGAACTCCTACCCTGGTGCAAGCAGAGTTCCTGGCCTGGGCACCAGCGGCTGCTGCCTGTTCCCGAGCCCATCTTATTAGGAATAAATCAAGCAAATCTGCAGCAGAGAGAGCTGTTGCAAGCCTGCTTTCCAGCCTGTCCTGCGCGATGCTTTGGAAACGCCGAGTTGCTGTGCTCAGGGTAGGGGCACTGGGGGTGGGAAGGGATGCTGGAGGAGGAAGGGATTGCTGCGACTGGGGAAACCCAAACGCTGGCCGGTGCCCAGGCACCAGGTTGGTGTGGTGGTCTGAGTCCTGCTGTCCATCCCTGCGTGATTCCTTGGCAAAACCTGAGTGAAATGATAGCTGGTGGGAAAGAAAGGTCGGGAAGAGAAGGTCTGCTTCCACCAGCGATATCCCCCTGCCCTGGCACTGAAATAATCCCCTCTTCCCCCACTTGTCCCTCACACCAGCACCAGCCACTTGATTATATGGCCACTTAAGACCAAGCTGTTAACTTAGTTACAGCAGTAAGGGGCAGGGAGGCATTTTTTTGAATGGGCTTATGAGATTTCAGCCGCTTCTTACAACAGACCCTGGGCTTATCCCAGTGCTCCCAGCTATGTGATATCCTGAGGACTCTTGCAGGGCAGGTACGTTGGGAAAGCAGCAGCAAGACTTAGATGTCCCCGGTGAGATGGCGTATTGTCATCTTGAACAAAAGCTAATTACGCAGCTTTTTCGTTGGACTTTCTTCTCCGTTTTGCATCGTCCCTGTATCCTGCAGTGGGAGACGGTGCCGGGTCACAGCATGCCGTGGGTGGAAAACTGCTTTTCTCTGCCTTCCGCTGATTCCCTCTCGCTGCTAGAAGCAGGCAGCCTGTGGCGCTGGGGGCCGGGTGGGCATGCAAAGAGAAGGCATGCCGCAGAAGGTTAAACAGCGGGCTCCTCTCCTCTCCTTTAGCCTCACCGCCTGTTCCCGGGGCTCGGCTGCTAGGTGGGGAGTTGGCCGCTTGGTCCCCCTTACCCAAGGCAGAGCGGCTCCCCATGCCCGTGAAATACACTGGAGCCCCGCTGGCGTTACTATTTCTCAGCATTTTATACTCAACATAGGTAATTGCACTCAAGCGCCCCTTTTCTTCTTGAAGGTCCTGAAAGCATTTTGCATGTAATAATATTGGCTAAAAGTCCCAAGCCTGCCATCTGCAGATAAACACTACAGTATCTTTAATTATATGTTTTTCTTCTGCTTCCCTTTCAGACTAAGTCAGAATTCACGGTTGAATTTTCTGTCAGTGACAGCCAAGGGGTAAGTGTGATTTCTCATTTCATGGTCTGCGGCACGGGCAGAGGGGAGCGGGGAGGATGAGCGTGGGTTGCTGGGGGACCTTCTGTATCATGCTGGGAGGGATCCGGGGAGTGGAACCAACTCTGGCCATCACTTGCCAAAAGCCCAAATCAGAAAAAGCAGCCACAAACTCGCTTTAGGTTTTAAATCCATGCGTAAAGCTGACCCCTGCTCCCCGTCATTGTCCTTGCGGCCGCAGGTGATCAAAGGGACGGTCAACATCCAAGTCGGAGACGTGAATGACAACGCCCCACGGTTCCACAACCAGCCCTACAGCGTCCGCATCCCAGAGGTAGGGATCACCACAGCCTGGCTGCTGCCTCTTCCCTCGGTGGCCACGTCGGCTGCCTGGTGGCCGCCGCAGAGCTGGTTGCCTGAGGGCCACCAAAGGATGGGACTGTCCTCTCTGCCCTGGACCCTTGCTGTGGTTGAGGGAAAGATTAAACCTCTGGGAGTTATTGCTGCCTGGAAAGGGGCGGGAGCAAAGTGATGGCATTTTGGGTGTTGGGGGAAGGTAGGTGGAAGAGGAGTTTTGCTCAGAGCCTTTGCAGCCTTGGTGATGTCTTTCCTGTACCAAGTTTGAAAATAGCTGCATATGGGAATTTGTTTCTTCTTCTCTTCCTTTGAGCCGGGGCTGGGGGGTGAATGTGCAGCTCTTGGCATGGAGGTGACCTGGGGCACGACTAAATGTTTCTCAAAACGCCTGATTCCTGGCAGAGTCCTACCCAAATGTTTCAGCCCTTGCTGGTGGTCCCATGATGTCCTAGGAATAAAGTAGGCAGGAAGGGACCACAGAAAATCATCAGGCCCAAGTTTCTGTGAAAGCTGAGAGAATTTTCATGTTAGATGAGGTTGCTCAGGGCTTTATCTAGCCAAGTGGTGAATACCTCCAAGGATGGCGTTTCCACAACCTTCTCCTGTGCTCTCTCCATGCTGGCCGTTGCAAAGGAGGTTACACGTAGTCAGGCTTGGCAGAAATACGCCAAGAACTTACAGGTCTGGTGTGAATTTAGACTTCAAAGACGTGGAGTGAAAGGCAGTTGCTGGTGCTAGGAGGCCAAGGTCGGGCTATTATATTTGAAATAAGAGGTTAGTAGGGCATTTCATGTCTTCCAGTGCAGGAAACCTCTCCCTCTTGCACCCTGATGCCAGGGCAGAGCCCATTTTTTCCCAGAGTGTGCCTCAGGGTGTGGATGAGGTCCAGCGTGCATCCGTGTGCGTGAAATCAAGAAGTCTTTGGCAACTGAGAGGTGCAAACGATTGTGTTACAGCAGTTTATTTCATATGCTGCCTGCTGATGTCCTGCCGTGCCAGGCTTTGATCTTGCCCTGTCCCTCTGCTGCAAGGATGAGGTTTCTTCATTAGGTTGCTTGTGATGTATGAGCTGGGGGTTTTTAGTCTCATCTTTGTGCCAAGTCATCTGAAACCTCCCTTGGAGAATGACGCTGGGTCAGAATCATTTCTTCTCTTCTCTAAAGTGCGAACGGTGCAGGAATGACTTGGCAAAAGGGGCCCGAGCTGCTCCTCGCTCTCGCCTTTCTGCTCAGGCCTCTGGGAGCTGATGGGTGGCCGTCTTGCCTTGCTGCCGCTCCTCCCGGTGACGGTCTGCAAAGCAAGAGGAACATCAGGAGGACGGAAGGAGAAAAGTCTCCTCTCCCCTTCCCTCAGACTTACCTCTGGGTTTGCTCTTTGCAGCACTGGGTACGGAGGACTCCCTTCTCCATGTAGAAAAAGAGATGGAAAGTGGGGTTTTGGGTCTTCCCTGGGAACTGGCGCTGTGTTAAGCCCCGGTGTTTGCATACCTGGAGCAGCCGTGCTGTATTCCCTCTCGCTCGTTGCTTCCGCTCTAAAAGCTGATCCTGCAAACCTTAAGCCTTCCACATTCCCGATCTTAACCTCTGACAAGCCTGGGGAGCAGCTCGGGCAGGCAAAGGTCCGGTGCTGCTTTGGAAAATCAAGGCTGGCAGAGGAAAGGGAACTGTGGGTGGGTGATCCGGACAAAAACTAAAGGAGGCTGAACCCTGGAGCCTTCCTCTCGTGTGTCAGGCTGTTTTGCACATGAGCTGTGGTTCTGCCCGGGGGGATTTCCAGGACTGTTTAATTGTTTGGGGCATAGCAAGCGCAGTGCTTCCCCCAGTGCACCTGCTCTGCCACTTGGCCTTCGGAGCTGTGCTTTTCTGGAGGGTAGCCTAATCTAATTAGAAGGCATCGTGTGCCAGTTTCCAGTTTGTATCCATGATCTTTAACCAAGGGCGCCGATCGGGGGTAATGAGCCACAAACTCGTTGCTCAGCCAGCATCCTGGAGGCACTTCTGTTGTTCTGCCGGGGAGACAGATTTTCCTGGTCAGGCACTGTGTAAAAGCAAGGGATGGGGTCCCACCATCTAAGGAGGACCCTCCAAGGGCTATGGTCCACGGGAGGTGTGAGCAGTGAATTTACTCCGTGTGTGCTGGCATGGCTGTCAAGGAAGAGATGCCCTCCTGCTTCTGCTGGGCCATGGATTGTCCCTGCTGCTTGCCCACAAGTACTCGAAGCTGGAGGTGATGTGGCACAGAGATGTGCCTGCAGAAGCCGAGGCTGGAGAGCCAGTCACGGTAGGGGATGGCAGCATCCCCAGGTCACCCCCGTGCTCCAGACAGCTCAGGCCAAGGGGAACAACGAGGGCATGGGTAGCAAAATCTGTCTCGAAGACCACCCAGCCCAAGCTGAAGGGCCTACAGCTAATGAACAAACAGGGGCTGGAGCTTGGCGATGGTGAAGAGGCTAGCAGAAGCGCTGGTGTGGCTTTGCATAGGCTGGCTCTGTGCAGAATTGGCAGCTAATGAGGGTTTTTCTCTTTTTAATTTTGAGATAAATGGGTGTATCGATTTGCAGTTGTCCTAGCTAATGGAGCAGCAACAGAAAGGCTATTTAAACCTCACCGCTATTGTGCGGCACTGGGAAAGTCAAAAGAAGAGTGTGCATAAATAAATGGAACATGAAGTAAACTGACCTTTAAAAACAATACTGCCTCTAAATACCCGTCCTGGTGTTTTACGCAGTCCGCTTGATGTGAGAATGGGAATTTATTTGGGCATGGGCTGCGGACTGCGATTCCTCTCTTGTGTAGGGAGCGGGGAGAGGATGTGTGGTTTAACCCTGGGCTCCTCCACATCGCAGCAGCTTCAAATCTCCAGCCCCGGGGATTGCTCGTGTGTCAGGCTGATGCCACTGGTCCTCTGCGCTTGTCGTGTCTTAATCGCATCCCCGACACCTGCCTGGAATAGCTGAGAGGGAGCCCGCGTGTGGGGAGAGGGACGTTGCTCCAGCGTAATCGTCCATCCCGTCTGGGCAAGGGCGGCCCGTGATTTGCTTGTCAAAAGGCAACGAGGCGGTGCGGACGCTTTCAAGTCTGTAAAGAAAAGGGGAATCCTGCTAGAATTGGCAAGTTAATTCACCAAGCTGGCCTCGACAGAGCTCATTAAGTTCTCGTGTATTCATTTCAGGCTAATGGCTGTCATGCTGACTGCTGTTTGATTTGCTGTAATAGACTTTTATGGCTTTCCAGTTTGCTAGGACGCGTGTGCCTGTGTCTGTGCCCTGTGGTGCTGCTGTAGTACATTAGTTAGCCGCTCATGTGCTTGCTACTCTGACCTTCAGGGGTTGTTCTCCTCTTGCACGCATTCCTTGTGCTTCACCTCTTGCACGCCCTCTTCTTTTTTTACCCTCCTCATCCTCACCCAGCCCCAGGGTACCATGGTGCTGGAAGTCTCAGGGTCTGGCTTTTAAATTGGGACAGATAGATTGCTGAGCCCGTGGCAGGCTGTTGTGGCGATGCCTCCGATTCTGACAAGCCCGATCTGCTTTATCTAATCTATTTTTCCATTTGACTGGATCTGTAGGAAGCTCAGTCTTGTTGGATTGTCACGGTTCAACGGGTTTACGTGAAGCAAGCAAGTAAAGTGGAGCCAAGTGCCCACGTTGGTTTTGTGGTACCTGGTGCGGTGTTGGGATCGGGGTGGACTGTGCCTGCTAAGCTTTCCTCTCCCACCTTCCAAGCATGAGACCTTCTGGGGCATGCAGCCCTCCATTTACCTTTGAAGTGAGCATCCTTTAAGCTTATGCTTAAAAGGCATGGCTCTGCAAACCTCGCTTCTGCATCTGCTACTTCTAGGTGCTATGTCACTACAGGACCACATCTTGACCCTTAGGTCATGCAGAGAGAAAATTAGAAGGGTTAAAGCCCAACCAGAACTTAAATTGGCCAATTCTGTGGAAGACAATAGAAAAAAATGTTTCTATAAATGTATCAACAACAAAAGGAGAGCCAAGGAGAATCTTTGGCCTTTACTGGAGGCAGGGAGAAACATAGTGACAAAGGATGAGGATAAGGCTGAGGTGCTTAACGCCTTCTTTGCCTCAGTCTTTAATAGCAAGGTCAGCTTTTCCCCGGGTGCCCAGCCCCCTGAGCCAGAAGGCTGGGACTGGGAGCAGAACAAACCTCCCATGACCCAAGAGGGAATGATTAGTGACACACTTGGCCAATTAGACACACACAATCCCATGGGGCCAGACGGGGTCCATCCAAGGGTACTGAGAAGGCTGGCAGAGGTGCTCACCAAGCCCCTGTCCATCAGCTATCAGCAGTCCTGGATAACTGGGGAGGTTCCACTTGACTGGAGGTTGGCAAATGTAACGCCCGTTTACAAGAAGGGCTGGAGGGAGGATCCAGGGAACTACAGGCCTGTCAGCCTGACATTGGTGCTGGGGAAGGTCAGGGAGCAGGTCATCTTGAGTGCCATCATGCAGCATGTCCAGGACAACCAGAAGATCAGGGCCAGTCAACATGGGTTTATGAAAGGCAGGTCCTGCTTCACTAACCTGATCTCCTTCTGTGGCAAAGTGACCTGTTTAGTGGACAAGGGAAAGGTGGTGGTTGTTGTCTACCTAGACTTTAGTAAAGCCTCTGATACCATTTCCCACAGCATTCTCATGGAGAAACTGGTGGCTCATGGCCTGGACGGGCAGACTCCTTGCTGGGTAAAAAACTGGCTGGCTGGCCGGGCCGAAAAGGTGGTGGTGAATGGAGTTAAATCCAGTTGGCAGCTGGTCACAAGGGGTGTCCCCAGGGTTCAGTATTGGGGCCAGTTTAACAACTTTATCAATAATCTGGATGAGAGGATCGAGGGCACCCTCAGTCAGTTTGCAGATGACACCAAACTGGGCGGGAGTGTGGATCTGCTGGGGGGGAGGAGGGCTCTGCAGAGGGACCTGGCCAGGCTGGATCCATTGGCCAAGGCCAATTGGGTGAGGGTCAACAAGGCCAAGGGCCGGGTCCTGCACTGGGGTCACAACAACCCCATGCAATGCTCCAGGTGTGGGGAAGAGTGGCTGGAAAGCTGCTTGGCAGAGAGGGACCTGGGGGTGTTGGTCAACAGGCAGCTGAATATGAGCCAGCAGGGTGCCCAGGTGGCCAAGAGGGCCAACAGCATCCTGGCTTGTATCAGGAGTGGTGTGGCCATCAGGAGCAGGGCAGGGACCGTGCCCTTGTGCTGGGCACTGGGGAGGCCACCCCTCGAATGCTGGGGTCAGGGTTGGGCCCCTCACCCCCAGAAGGACCTGGAGGGGCTGGAGCTGTCCAGAGAAGGGCAGCGGAGCTGGGGTGGGGTGTCGGGCTCTGCTCCCAGGGAATGGGCGATGGGACGAGGGGAAATAGCCTCAAGTTGTGCCAGGGCAGGTTTAGGTTGGACATTGGGAACAATTCCTTCCCCAAAGGGCTGTCAGGCACTGGAAGGGGCTGCCCAGGGAAGGGGTCGAGTCCCCATCCCTGTGGGGATTTAACAGCTGGGCAGAGGCGGTGCTGAGGGCCAGGGTTTAGTGGTGGGATGGCAGGGTTAGGGCTCGATGATCTTAAAGCTCTTTTCCAAGCAAATGATTCTATGACTCTCTGATCTTGGGTCCTGCAGAGGTTCCTCAAACGTTGAGGCCGTTGTGTGGTGTGGTAAGCATGTCTAGTACCTTCTCATGAAGAGCTGTCTTCCCCTGTAACCCCCCAGCATCCTGAGCCTGCTGATCAAATTCAAACTGTCTGTGGCCTTCTCTTGGCCCTGGAGCATCATCAGCCTTCATGTGTTGGCAGAAAGGTCACTTAGTTGTTGGTTTCTTTGCTGAATGTTCCCTCAGGGGGTTTCCAGTGGGGTTTGCTCTCCTTCGGTGTTCTCCCCACCTCACTCCTCCTGTTGCCGTTAACACACAGAGTGATTTATAAAGTAATACATATTACTGAGTTACTCCTTCCAGCAAAAAGCTGTCCCCAGGCAGGCTCTGGGCCAGAGACCACCATTTAGTACCCCAGCTGTTCACGGGAGGACAGTTGCACCATGAAAAAAGTATTGGTAACTTGACAGGAGATATTAATCATAATGGGGCTGTGTTTTCAGAAGGCACCCACTGCATCTGTACCCACAACCATCCGCGTTGGGGATGTGCTCATCTCATCTTGAGGCCCCGTAAGAGGCAGGGCTGCAGGAAAAGGAGTTTAAAAATAGAAAGGAAAGTTTGTGGGCAGCGCACGTCATCGGCGAGGCAACTACAGTCCAGCTTGCAGGTGTCGCATCTCCTGAGCTCAGCCCTGATTTACCGATTTATTTTAATTGGGAGGCTGGCGGGCACTTACCATCAACAGCAGTCCCTTCTGCTTGGGGAGCAGCCTTTGGGATTGAGCCTTCACAAGCTGCTGGTCACCGTTTCCATCCTTAATATGGTGGTGTAGCTGAGACAGTGGCTTTTATGATGGGTTTCTTTTTATTTTTTTAATTGTGCAGAAAGGTGTTTGACGGGGAGGGGGAGAGAAAAGAGGGGACCGTCACTGCCCCGTCCCATTACACAGTCTGGAACCAGTCCGTGCTAGATGGTGAGCAGGGGTGGAGAGGATCAGAGAAAGCCCCCAAAGCCCTAGTTGTAATTAAAATTATTATTTTGCTTTAATGGTGATAATGTCGGTAATTACATCAGTTTCCCTGCCATCCTGCCCGGGAGTCTTCAGGGCCTCATATAATTCTATTGCGATGGTTCCGCAGCCTGATGCCGCGCATACGAAACAGCTCCCACTTCAGCCCCATCAGCCATTCCCTTCCACGCTCCCAGGCACCTTTTGGGTTTGTTTTTTGGGGTTGGTTTTTTTTTTTCCCCCCTCCTTTAAATAAGGAGCCTTTAAATTGAAGGAGATGGTAACAGAACTGATAAGAAATATGTCCCTGCTGCGTTGCAAAATGGCCTATAATTATTGCTGGCTGCTTCCCTTCCTTGCTGCTTTTTTTTTTTCCCCTCCTTCTTTTTTTCCCCCCCCTTTCCCTGCTAACTGTTTTCTTTCTCTCCCTGCCCTTATGCTTCTGGGTGGCTTTTCAAACAAATAATTTACAGTGAATAACTTATCCACTGAATCCAGCCTTCCCCTTCCTCCGCCACCGTTGCGCACGCAACATTCGCAAGCGTATCGAGCTCCTCCGCCGCGCCTCATATGAGATTGCATTTATTTATTTATGGTGGTGTTGCGTCGTTGTCGAGGGGGTTTTTAAAACTTCCTAGAGAGGCGACAAAAAAAAAGAGCGAATTATTCAAGCTGTGTTCATTAAACACTGTTGGCCAGAAGGAAATTGCTTCTCTTTCTTGGGTGGGCAAGCATCTCCATCGGGCATGGCCGGTGCCGGGGTCCGTGGGTGATCCCTTACCTCCAGCGCCTGTTGGAGAAGTGGGAGGTGAGGCTTCGACCGGTGCCCACCGCAGTGAGCGGGGTCTCCATTGCACAGGTATGTGGCGATAATCTGCAGCGGGGGAAACGTTCACCAAACTTCCCAAGTATCCTCATTTTTAATGGTGCTCATTGTCGCCGGGTTTCAAAGCCAGCCCCGAGGGAATGGTGGGCTGACAAGAGAGCAGGTTACATCTCCATACAGAGCTGGTCGTCACGCGTTTGTTTTGATGTTTTATTTTTTATATATATATATTTTTATTTTTTTTTAATTTTTGAGCAACCTTTAGCTACTTTCCAACTTTGTCCAGCAAGCTCATGGAAGCAGAGGCACGTGGTGGAGGCTGCGCCTTCCCTTCAGTAGTCTTAGGTACAGGTGTACTGTCCAGCTATTAAAAAGCTGTCTCTTAGCTGGATGAGATAATCCTTTTGAGAGGGTTTCATCTGCTCAGCAATCACCAGAATATAATATAATATCCCTCAAAGAAACCCTGCCTTCTCCCCTCCTCTCTCAACCCCAGCCTGCGTGATCCGCCAAGACGGGGCTATTTCTATATCGCTCAGGAAGATTGAAATGTTCAAACGTATCTTTACACGGAGAAAATTGCCGAGTCAAGATTTTGCCAGCGGTGCTGTGGGACGCCCTTTTCCATCAGTAACGGTGAGGCTGGGCGGGTGACCGTCTCCTGGCTGGCGCTGGCGTGGAGGAGCAGAAAATTAGGGGAGCTGCGAAAGGCGGCAGCCGATAGGGACCGAGGGGTGGGAATGACGCCCGCGGCGGCTGGCTGAGCTCACTCCGAGGGGTGGGATGCCGTGCGCCTCGGCACGCCGGGTGCGTGTGGCTCTGGGGAGTGCTTGTTAATATTCATCGGGATCCCCTCTTTCTGCATGCAAGCAAAACATAAAGGGGCTGTTTAGGTATGGGGAGGTTCGGGCGCTGTCTTGGGTGGTCGTTCTGGCTTTGGGATGCTGGCGGTGCCTTGGGGCGAGAGCTCGGAAGCGCAGCAGGCGGCAGCTGCCGTCTTCTCCCCGCTTTTTTCTGCCAGCGCCGAAGGCAGGCGCTTAAACCAGGCTGCAGTGCATTGGGTAAAACAGCATCTGGGCTACAGGGTTTAGGCGGCCAACCTCAGAGATGCCCAGGGTTTGTGTGGGCGACCTCAGAGATGCCCAGGGTTCGCAGAATTGCAAGGGTTGGAAGGGACCTCAGGAGATCATCCAGTCCAACCCCCCTGCTAAAGCAGATTCTCCTAGAGCATGTTACACAGGACTTCATCCAGGCTGGCTTTGAATATCTCCAGAGAAGGAGACTCCACAGCCTCCCTGGGCAGCCTGTTCCAGGGCTCCGTCACCCTCAGAGTAAAGAAGTTCTTCCTCATATTCAACTGAAACCTCTTATGTCTCAGTTTGTGCCCATTGCCCCTTGTCCTGTCGCTGGACACCACTGAGAAGAGTCTGGCTCCTCCTCGTGACTTCTGCCCTTAAGATATTTGTACGTGTTAATGAGGTCCCCTCTCAGTCTTCTCTTCTTCAGGCTGAACAAGCCCAACTTTCTCAACCTTTCCTCGTAGGGAAGATGCTCCAGTCCCTTTATCATCCTAGTTGCTCTCCTCTGGACTCTTTCCAGGAGTTATTCATTGTTCTTGAACTGGGGGGCTGACCTCAGAGATGTCCAGGGTTTGCGTGGGCGACCTCAGAAATGTCCGTGGGATTGATGCAGAAACTTTTCTGAAGGGGTGAGGTGCTTATTAGAGAGCCGTGCTGCATCCATGTGATAAGATGTGGAGGATTTGAGTGGCCTGGCTTGGGTACAGGGGGTTGCATGGGGCTGGGAGGCTCATGGAGGCCTTGCCTTCCCTTGCAGGGAGAAGAGCGTTGGGTGATGAAGTGGGTGCTCAGACCTGGAAGCATCCTTCTCTCTGAAGGTCACCTGTGTGCAAGTTTTTGTTGTTATTGCCGATGGCATGTGCCATGATGCCAGATGGAGAGCGTCGAAGGGTCTTGAGTGATGTTCTGATGTCCTAGGGAGGAAGAAAGTCTCCACCTCTGGCAGCCTTGTCACTTGTCTGCCTTCCCCGGTGAATAGGAGACCCTGGTCCTTTAAAACACATGCCCGAGGAGTGAAATGAGAGACACAACAGAAACTACTGGGGCGGAAAACTCCAAATGGCGTGGAAGTAATGTGTAAAGTGTCCTGGAGATAACAGTCATTTCCACCAGGCAAAACTTGGGCTCTTTCTGGAAGGATACTGCAGCAAGGGGTGGGTTGGGGGGGGGGCAGCATGGAAATGAGAATTGGCCATGCTGTTCCGAGCAGCGTAATGCTGGGGTACAGGAAGGGGATGGGGGGAAGCAGAAAGGGGAGAAAACAGTGGATTTAGAGCTGAAAGGAAAGATAGTGTGGGGCAGCGAGTGATTCGGTGCCTCCATGGAGGAGCTGTCATGCTGGGAAAATAAGACTCCCGGAGCCAAAGAAATAATTTTGGGGCAGAGGAGGAGAAAGTGTGCAGCAGCATTCCGGAAGCAAGGAGCACCCGGACAAAGAGGAGAGAGGTAACTTAGACAAACCAGTAACCATTCCTCTTGTAAGAAATGGGGACAAGGAAAAAGATCCTTGCTCACTGAGCACCTTAGCAGCCCCGGGACACGGGCGAGCTCTTCGGCACTCCCTAGGAGTTTGCCTGTATGGGTGCTGAGCCCCCATATCTGCCCATCCCTTGCTGATTTTCAAAGCTCTGAGTTTATTGCAGGTGTCCATCCCAGACCCGTCCCCAAGGTCAGGATGATGTCTGAGCCCAGGGTGGCCGATGCCAAGTGACAATGGCTCCTGGGGATCGCCTCGCAGCAAGCGACTGGGTTGCTCAGAGGTGGCAACACTTCCTCCGGAGCCGAGCTGCTGGCCTGTGGTCCCCCAGCATCTCCTGCTGCAGGAGAAGTTTGGGTTCGGGCTGCAAGGCTGCTCTTTTCCAGTGGACTGGAAGCACCCGCGTACGGGGCGTCAGAGCCCAGCCCTTTCAGTATAATTACACTTACACATCTGGGCAGCAGATGGCTTCAAGGTCTCTGCCTTGTCCCCAGCAGGAGGAAGGGCTCTCCGCTGCCAGAAACAGGCAGAGGAGCGAGGAGCTAATGAATATGACCTGCTAGCAATTAGTTTTGTTTTATCTCGCTTTCCTCTGCTTACGATATTCTTCCAGAAGCCTGCGACGTAACTTGTTATCTTGTGCCAGCCAGCAAAAGCCACATCCCCCGTCCCCCCCCGCCTTTGCATCCCTGTTTTGTTTACCTCTCTCTCCATCCATCGTCTTCGAAGCTGGCGGCGGGAGCGCGCCTGGCCCTAGAAATGTTCATGAACGCCTTCAGGCTGCAAAGGGGGCGCGCAGGTAGCACCCGCCAGACGGCAAAAGAGCCCGCGCCAAAAGCGATTTCACTGCAGGCAAACTCTTTTTAACCCCCATAATCAGGCAGTTCGTGGGTTTGGGCTCCTTTTTCAAATTAAGGCATGATTAAGGTCATACAGAAGCACCCGGGGATGGGGGACGGGCCCCCCCGGCCTTTTAGGGCGTGGGCTCTTTTCAACCTGAAATAATTGAGCTCAGTGGCAGACGGGCGAGGTGGGCACGTTGGCATCCCCACTCAGCACACCTAGGGATGGGGAAGCCAAGAGCTGGCCGAAGAGGCTCGCCAAAGCGGGTTTGTTTGGTTTTTTTTTTTTTCAATAAAAAACGCCGGTTTTAATTAAGATGGAAATATTTCAGGGGGGAAAAAAAAAGTTGCCATTTTGACCGTAAAGTTGGGCAGAAAGAGCATTTTGGAAGCACAATAAAAATCACTCTTGCAATAGATTCATTCCAATCTCTTTTTCAGAATTGCATTTTGTGTTTTATTCGTTTGCAATGTGTCAGGGACAGTCACGTATAATAAGCTTTCTCCTGCTGGTCATACTTTGTCATAAAATAATAGACTAAATCAGTCTCTCTGTATATTTTTTTTTTAAAATATTTATGTGTGAACTGAACTGTTTGTATCAGTTTCCAACTATTTTCATTACAAATGGGAGAAATCTGATTTCGGAAGAAGTTTCAATCAGTATTAGGCAGCCGTTGCTTAATTTCGACCCTTAATTGCTGTTGAAACTTAAAGTGTGGTTGATTTATTTTATCGGCGTGAATAATGAAGAGAGCAGGAAAACAGAACACAGGGTTCAAGGCAATTTTAGTTCAAGAAAAAAAAAAAGGAAGTTTTTCATTTTCCAGATTTGTTTTACAGGAGATTTGAAAAGCGTATTTTTTTTTAATTTTATTTTATTTCTTTTTTTCCCTAAATGAGGATGCAAACCAAATCCAGATGCTTGTGGGTTCAGAAGGCTTGGCTTGGGGGCAGCGAGATGCTGAGCACCCACAGAGATCACCTCCGCCGCTGCAATATTGCCCTCGGGCCCGCTCCTTTCTGAGCAAATGTGCGGTAAATGAGCTTGAGCTTTGCAAACACGCTTTTGTGGTTTTCTTCCCTCCCCGCCTTCCCTTCCCCAACTCCTGCCACATTTCTGCCTTGCTCTCCAAGCATCAGGCTCTGCTCCTTTTGCAGCATGAGCCGCTCGCAAGGCGATTTTGTGAAAACACGCTCTTGCACGTGTGTGCAAACGTCCTCGACAAATACCCGTGCGTGCCAGCTCCGCGTCCTAACGCCCTCATCTCCAAATAATTAAGCAAAGTGGGAAGAGGCGGCGAGTGGGTGGCAGAAGAGAGCTGGTGGCTGTCACCCCGTACGGGACAGTCATCATTTGTCCCTCTCTTTCCAGGGACTGAGCTTATTCAGCATGGTTGGGGTTGGGGGGGGCTTGCTGGGGTGCACACGTGGTGTATTCAGCCGCAGCCCACCCGTCCCTGCCGAGCTCGGGCGATAGTCGTCCCGACAGCCGCCCTGTTTTTCAAGCCTGCCTTGGTTTTTGTCTTTTTGATGTGTCACTTCCAGCAAGGCTTGGCCTGCAACCGTAAATCAAACTTGAAAGGGTAATGAGGAGGAGGGGAGGGAGGAGAGGAGATAATTAATTAAGTCGGCCACCTCCTGCCAAGCCTGCCTGTGATGAGTCTTGGTTGCTCATGGGTGTTTGGAGGCACCTCCCACTTAGATGACCTGGGGTCTGGTTCTTCGTGCCAGGGTGGCCACCAGCACTACCTTTATGCTGATATTTAAGGAAGAAAAAAAAAAAAAGTTTGTAACCTATAGGCTGGTATGCTCATCCCAGGCGAGGGGTTTTTAGCACTTCTCGGTTCATTACCAAGAGTGGAAGATGTAAATGTCTTCCACTAATTAGTAAATCTTTATTTAGAGGCAAATCAAGAGCGCAGCCCTCTGAGCTTTGGAGAAAAGGGGAACCTACGTCTGCATCATACCATAACTGGGCCTCGATGAGCAACCTGGATGGGGAACGATTTCTGCTGCGCGTGTGATTTGGAGGACCCCAAACCTGCACAGGTCAGGAACTACTGAGCCAGCACTTGGGAAATGACTCTATTAAACCTGCTGGAAACACATGGCCAGATGTAGGCGTGCGGATGTCTCAGCCTCCCAGGAGCAAGCGCTGCTCTCTCTGAGCCTCCGAGGTGGGCTGCAATGCGAGGGTTAAAGCATAAAGCTGTTCCACTGCAGTGCTTAGCTGATGGCCCGTGAAGCGTGGCAGGCGTTTTCAGCTGGTTGGTGAAATAGCAGGACAGGTGGATATTTTGTTTTCCTGTATATAACTTGTGCATTCGGGGAAGGAAATTTTGCAAAGAGGCTGTTTCTTCTGGTACGAGCCCCCGAGGACTACGGCACTGCGGTTCATCCCAGTCCTTGCGGGCGGCAGGGAAATGGGGGTTGGGGGTAAAGTCCAGGCGTCGTGCTGGTGGGGTTGCCTCTGCCCTGCAGGGTGTAGATGCAAGGTCTGCCTTGTGTGCCAGCTCCTGCTCAGGTCCAAGGGCTGTGTGAGCTTCAGGGGATGGGCTGGGAGAAAGCTGGAAGCCTGCATCCTCCTAACATGGATGGGCCAGCCTGGTATCCCACCAAACATCACAGGGCGCCTTCTCGGCAAGGCTTTCCTTTGATGGCCTCATTTCTGAGAGCCTTGAACACAGGACTGACCCCTTTCTGCAGGGCAACTGGTTCTTTTTCAGCAAGGCTGCACCTCTGAAGGCAGGTCCTGCTTGACCAACCTGACCTCCTTCTATGGCAAGGTGTCCCGCTTAGTTGACGAGGGAAAGGCGGTGGTTGTTGTCTACCTAGACTTTAGTAAAGCCTCTGATACCATTTCCGACAGCATTCTTATGGAGAAACTGGTGGCTCATGGCCTGGATGGGCAGACTCCTTGCTGGGTAAAAAACTGGCTGGCTGGCCGGGCCCAAAAGGTGGTGGTGAATGGAGTTCAATCCAGTTGGCGTCTGGTCACAAGTGGTGTTCCCTAGGGCTCAGTGTAGGGGCCAGTTCTGTTTAACATCTTTATCAGTGATCTGGATGAGGGGATTGAGTGCACCCTCAGTCAGTTTGCAGATGACAACAAGTTGGGCAGGAGTGTAGATCTGCTGAAGGTTAGGGAGGCTCTGCAGAGGGATCGAGTCCCCATCCCTGGAGGTGTTTAAAAGATGGGGAGATGCAGCGCTTGGGGACATGGTTTAGTAGGCATGATGGTGTTGGGTTGACAGTCGGACCTAATGATCTTAAAGGTCTTTTCGAAACTAAATGATTCTATGATCCAGACCATGTGCCTCACCATCAGTCCCTCATCATCATCTTAACTAGTGTCTTGCTGTGAGCTCGCATGTCGTCTTTGATCTGCTCATGTGATGTCAGGAGGAGGTTAGGTCTTCTCTGGAAGGTGGCAGGCTGTTTTTTCACTTAGCTGTATGAAGCGGCAAATCCTTCACCAAACCATTTTCTTTTTGCGAACACTCCTGAGAAGAGCCTAAGTGGCTGTGTTGTGCTGACCTGTCTCTGTGGGATGTTTTGGGGGTGTTTGGTGGCCCAAGCAGCAGCGATGGTGCTTTCTGCTTGCGCCTAAGATGCAAGATCCCTGAGGAGCCTGATCTCTGTGCATCTGGGGTCTTGGGAGCTCAAGAGGCGAGTGGAGGCTGGAAGAAGAGGAAGAAGGAGCCCAATCCCTGGCAGGATGGTGCCTAACAAGGCGAGGCGAAGGCAGCCTAGAGGAGACCTTCAGGAAAGGTAGGCGGCAGGGACAGGAGAGCCAAGCCTTGCGCCGGCTGCAAGGGCTGTGAGTCGCATCCCTTCTGCACGTCCGCTCTTGAGGCTGGGCTGCGGCAGGCATGCTTTTTTGGGGAGGAGAGAGGTTTGGCTAAAAAGCCTCGTTGGAGCGTTATGGAATCGGAATGTGAAAGGTAATTGAGCTGAAAACCATTCTCTTCCCTGAGCCTGTGCCACGGGACCCGCTGAAGTGCCCTCGAATGCCAGCCTGGGAAACCTGCTGGAAGAGCAAGCAGAAAGCGGGGGGAGCACCCCCTCAGCCGGGTGCCCTCAGCCACCCTCCCGTGCCTGGCGCTTGTGAGCAGGGGTAGGAGATGGTCCCTATAGGGGTGACGTGGAGGAGGAGCCAGACTAGTGACAGATGAAGGTTTTGTGTGAAACAGGCAGGGAAAGGTAAATAGGTTCCTGAGCCGCAATCTCCATTCTTGCAGGCATCAGTCCGCCCTCCGAATGAGTCCCTGCAGCTCGGAGGGCATCTCCCTGCATCTGTCTGTGGTCATGTCCTCCCACCGCACCCCTTCCCCATGGATGACGTCAGAGTGGAGCCCCACCATGCAACCCCGCACCCCCTCCCTGTGACACCTGCTGTGCAAATGCCACCCCTGCATGGAGAAAGGCTCCAGAGCATTCACTGGCATGGCCAAGCAGGTGATATTTGTGAATAATTTGAAGGACTAGATTAATTAATAAGAGGAGCGCATGGCTAGTCGGGATGAACATAACCATTAAACATAACCATGAGATGTTAGTCACTGCTCCGGTCCCCTCCCTCCCTCCCTCATGGAGGGGAGCGCGTGGAAGGGGATGGGGGCTTGGAGAGCTGCTGATGTGACCTCAAGGAGGGGATTAGCAGAAGACCCCTCCATTTGGGACCTCCAGCACAGCGACGGCGTGAAGTGCGCGGCCCGATTGTGTACCTTGTCGTGTGTTATTGATTGCTGAACAGGCGCAGTTAAGTGCCTCTCATTAATATTTGTTTTGGTCTTTTCCCTGAATTCCGATGAGCGGAGGAGATGCCTCTTATCTCTCTCCTGCAGGTTTTCTTTCTAGAGGATTCCTCTGGCTGGTGACAAACCTGGGCTTTGTAGCCACTCGTTGCACTTTTGGGAGGAGGGATGAGTTAGTAGCTGACACAAAATCTTGGGAACTCGGCAGAAAGAAAACGAGAAACCAAAATTAACACAAAATGAAGAGGTAAAAAATGCTCTGCTTGCGTTGTACAGCTGAAATATGGATTTCCAGGCTCGGCTGGGTTTGTAAATCTCTTAAAAGGGACTCTTTGGGCGCATAGGTCATGCTGGCTAAACTTCTGCACATATGAGCAAGCTCCAATGGTGTGGGCTGTGGAGCGGGTACCGGGTTCTTTTTGTGGATGGTTTTGAGGTTTCAAATTGAGAGCAGAGGCTGTGGGCAGTGGATGTATTGCCCATATCTTCTGGGCTGTCATGTGACATTGGTCCTTTAGCTTCTCCATCACTTAGAAGATGGCCTTAATTTCCATTCATCTCACTGTTCTCCTGGAGATGAGGCCTGGCTTGTGTGTTCCTATGACTGTTGGCCATCTTCTGCTTACTGCTTCCGGCCTTAAGCTGCCTGCAAAGGTTTCTCACCTCGGCTGCTCAGTTTGCTTCCCTGAACAACAACCTTCTTGCAGAGCGAGGCATGGAGGAGGTTGTCCTAGGTGCTGTGTCATGTGCCGTTTGATGGCCTAGGCCTGGAGTGGGTCCTTACTTCTCTCCTTCAGCCCTGACCCCGGTGTGCGGTGGATGGCTCTTCTCTTTGCTTTCTGTACCCCTTCTCCCCAGGGTGGTGGGGGACTCTAGGTGGCCATGCCGGTGTGAACTGTTGGGTCATGGCCAGGCTCTCTCATCAACAAAGTCACAAAAAAGGGCTTCTGAAAATCGACTGTAGCTTAAATAGGGCAAAGCGCTATTTCTTTCTGTCTTGTATAATAACGCCTTGTTTGTTAGGCTTGACTTAACTGCAACTGGTCCACCCAAAGCTATTGAAATGGTTTTAAGCAGCCGTTTCCATCTCCTCGGGTTGTGCTCCCAGGCACTTAGGTGCAGCTCCTGAAATGAAAGATTTCTGGTGTGCCCAAAAGCAGTGAAGGGAGCTATTTTGATGTGGTCGCTTCTCCGGCTTTTCAATGGAGAGTTGGGTTCAGGTCTGCGATGAAGTGATATTAGAGTCCATGGAGCATGAGAAACTGCATTTGTTTGTGGGTTACAAATGAAGACCTGTCAAAAACCTTTCTAAGCAGTGACAGAAGTTTTCTTTTTCATGATACGTTTAACTTAAAGGCTTTGCCTCCCAAGGAGGCTCGGCTCTTTGCTTTCTTCTTTTCTACGAGTTCAGAAAAACACGGTTGGCAAAAGTTGCTCTTCTCCTTTTCCTCTGCCTCCTCATCCATTTGGTGGGGTGTTTGGATCCTCTGGGCTGCTCTTGCTTCTGGAAAACAGTGTGGCCGAGAATGAAGGGAGTGATGAGCACTGGGAGAGAGGGCGAATGGGACACGGCCCCCTCCTTGTGCTTGAAGCAAGTGCTTTACCAGCTTCTTGTGGGAAAAGGGTGCAGCTTATTTCCATCGATTTGATGTCAAGAGATGTTTTTCAAAGAGTAAACGTGTTTATAGGATTTCTGTCCTTTTGTTGTAAGAAGTAGGACGTTGTTCCTGGACACAGGAGTTTGCTAGAAGAGTGTCACATCAGTTCTTCGTCAATGTGCTTTATGTTGCAGCCCCGTTCCTAGGCGTGCTACGCAGGTGGCATGTGAAACATGGTGCTGCTCATTGCCATCCACTGTGGCTGAACCTTTCATTCAGTGCTCTGGACAGGCATTGGGAAGCTGCTTTCAGGCACCATACCTCAACTTGCGTGCTCCTGGCCATGTCCGTGGCTTCGTTCTGAGCAGCTGAAACATCTGCCAGGCTGTGGGTTTAGAACTATGATACAACCGGACACCTACAGAATAAAAAGGGGTTGTCAGAGTTGATGGGATTGATTTTTGTTCTTCCCCCCAAGTCTCAGCTCGAGAGTTGTCTTAAAGCATTTGTGGGGAAGGCAAGAAATTGTCACAACCGGTGTTTTCATACAGGCTCAGGAATGTGAATGCTCCCCGCTCCACCTGCAGGTTAAACACCATGGGAGGACAGGGGATGCCAGCAGGTGGGCTGCTGCGTTTCAGCCTGGGTGCAGAGAGGTCTCCTCTAGTTTAAGTCCTTCTGCACCATGGCTGTGGGGAGGATTCACACCTTTATCTTCCTCTTGTTTACAGCACTCTTTCATCACCACATCTGTGGAAAACCAGCATAGTTTGTCTCCTTCCTTGGGTTGATGGTTGTAGTGACATCCTACAAATAATGAGCAGATATACTTTATGGACGGAGATGTTCATCTCCAGCTGTTCAGCTACGCAGAAAAGTTCCTCCCCTTGAGGGGGGGATAAACTAACAGCATTGCTCTGTGCTCCAGATGAGCAGGTCTCCTTCCTAACTAGCGAGAGATCTTTGTTAGGAGAGGTTTCTTGCCAGGAACCACCAGCCCTCTGTGGGCCATGTTGCTGTGCCATGGGATACTGCTGCTCCTTGGGTCCCAGGTGGGGTCACAGCTTTGGTGGGTGTCAGAAACCCGGAGAGCTGCTGGGCTGTGCCAGCAGGCACCCTGGCAAGGGGCAAGGAGGAGGAAGAACATAGAAGAGGAAAGAGAGGAGCTGCATGGCGTTCGCTGAAGAAAAACCTGCTTGCATGTACCAAAGGCCCTCGCTTGCAGGGAAGGAGAAATGGGCTCGAGTGTTTGGGACTTTTTAGCAATCCAGTGGGAGTCCTTGGAGGGGAAAGGGTAGTGGTGACACATGGTGGTGGCCTGCAGCTCCCAGAAGGTCTGAGAGAAGGAAGCTTTGATTAACTCTTTTTTTTGCGGGCGTTGCACATCTTTAGTTCGTTGCAGATCCAGCTCTTTCTGCATTTATTTGCTTGATATATTTGCTAAGTGAGAGAGGGGTTGGGAGCTGGGGAGCTGGGTCCTGCTCAGCTGTACTGGCAAGGGAACAGTCCCTGGGAGAGGAGTCTCCAGCATCTCCTGGTCCATGTAGGACAACGGGCTGGCCTTAGGTGAAATGAGAGCCACAGGTTTGATATCCTCGGCAACGTGCTTCTGTGGCCAAGTATTTCACCACCTGCGTAAGGTCTGTCGCAGCTGAGCACCAGGGTTTAAAATAACCCAGATAAAGTAATGCCAACAGAAGATGGCAGTTCCCTCCAAACCCTTGGGACTGATCCACAGCCCTGCAGAAAAGCAACTGCGGCCAGGGAAGATGGAATCAAACCAGATGAAATAGAAGTGATTTGCCATCCCCCTTAGCACCTTGAAGAAAGGATCGGACTGATTGATAGGGATTGATAGCTCTTCTGGGTTTGCCTGCCTTAGTTTCCTTGGACATCTTCTTTCTTGCCCTCCTTTTTGCCTTGTGCAAGAGGTTGGTTATCCCTTGGCTCTGGAGTTGCTGCCTGCTGCCCACCGACCATCTGAAAATGGAGTGGAGGGGGTGAGGCAGGGCCAGGGCTGGCCAGGGCACCCGAGGTAGCATTTCCACCCGCCGCCAGCTCCTGGAGGTAGGGGAAAGATGGCAAGAGGTACTTTGCCCTGGGCAGCGGACAGATAGGACCGACTCCTGCTTTCCATCCTCCAGCGACTGTGAGTACAGCTGCTTATGGTCAATGCCGTGGAGCTGCCCCTGCTTGAAAAACGGCCCCTTTCCCTTATTTTTTTCCCCAAGCCTCTTTCCTACCGACTTCTGAATTACTAGCAGAAGAGACCTTACGTTCTTCCAGCTTGCTGTACTCCTGCCCTGTGTCTTTTCTCATCCTGGGCACCTCTGCTCCCACCAGATGCTCGGGCTGCTCCAGATTTATCTGTCTTTGGGCTGCTGGCACCCAAGGGCACATTCGATTGCTCCAGAGCCTGTTCCTTGTGGGTCGTATCGCGTTCCCTGCTGTAACAGTGAATGGAGGACCCCAAACATTCCCCCCTTCCTTGCTGTCTTTTTCCAGCAGGGATTTCTCTCACAAAGTTAGCTTGTTTCAGGCCATACATTTTGGGTTGGCACACCAAAAGTGCTTTCATTTAACAGATCTTTTATCAGGGTTGATTCTTCTATTGCTTTTTCCCTTTGGGTGTGCTTGGGGGAATTTATTCTTTTAAATAGTTGTATTCCAGCATCAGTATTGGCTTTAAAAGGCTGGGGCGGGGACGACAGGACACTTTGATTTGGTGACTGGAAAATGCATTCGGCTTCTGGTCCCCCCCCCGAGACTGGGATGGAGGGAAGGGATGGGAAAAGAGGAAACTGCAACTTCCTTTGCCCGCCTAGCAAGGGCTTTCTCGTCCTGTGTGTGGTTCACACTCACTTCTCTTCTCCTGTCACCACCAGCTGAGTCCTGCTGGTGGTCCTGCAAAAAGCCTCACCCAGAGAAAGGCGCCAGACGCCTCCTTGGGTATTTTAAGTGGCGCATCTCTCATTCGTGCAGGTAACCCGTACCGGCATGGTCAGCCGCTCGCACGTCGGCTGGCTGCCGTCGCTATTCCTGGGGGAGCTGTGCCGGTGTTATCAGCCCCGGCGGTATCTGTAGAAATCGGCGCTTTTTCAGCTTGTGTTGTGAAGGTGTGAAGGCAGTGATTTCTCTCATTGAAAATGCCGGCGCTGAATGAAATTCCCCGTATGAGGACTAGGGGAATGGGGGCAGCCAGGCTGGATTTTTGGTTGGTTGGTGCTATTTCGCCTTTATTTCTCCATTATGTTCCTTAAGTCTCAAGTTTCTCATAAGTGGAACTTAGGAGCAAGGTTTGGGTTTGCTGATTTGGTTAAATAGCTAGGAGGGATTAAATTGAGAAATGCCCCCATACATCTCCCTCGCAGCTGAGGGCAAATTTAACCACTGATTCCAGAGCTTCTGAAAATGGCTTTGTCTGAAAATGAATTTTGGCCTCTCAAAGTTCAAACATTTATCCTGAGCCAGAAATATACACAGATTTGCTCTCTAATTTAATAAAGTCATCCAAATAATATGATTTCTCCCATAACCATCGTTTATGTTTCACAGCAAAATGATAATGAGAAAGTCATTAGAAGTAATAAACAAAACAAAACCCGCACAGCAAATCCTTCACCCAGCCTGACTGATGGGGAGAAGCAGCGCATTTGAGTCTTAGGCCACATAATGTTGGCTGGGTGCAGCTGCTTTGAAGTAGATGCGTTCTTGAAACATTATTTTGCTTGTTGCATTTTAATGGGGTTTTGCTGCCGGAGCAGGTGGGGCCCCACGGGTGCATGGGGAGTAGGTCTGCAAGCTGGGTTAAATCCTGCACCACTGCCCAGTCGCTGCTTCGGCGCCCACCTCTTAGGGGCTGGCTATACCTGATGATGAACGAGCATCAAATCCTCCTCCTTATCGTGACTTTGACGAGGTGCTTTTGGTTTAATTTCCTGGTTAAGGCTTGAACCAAGCGTATGCTGAATGATCATAGAGTCATAGAATCATTTAGTTTGGAAAAGACCTTCAAGATCATCAAGTCCAACCGTCAACCCAACACCACCATGCCTACTAAACCCTGTCCCCAAGCACTGCATCTCCCCATCTTTTAAATACCCCCGAGAATGGGGACTCGACCCCTTCCCTGGGCAGCCCCTTCCAGTGCCTGACAGCCCTTTCCATGAAGAAATTTTTCCCAATGACCAGTCTAACCCTGCCCTGGCACAACTTGAGGCTGTTTCCCCTCATCCCATTGCCCGTTCCCTGGGAGCAGAGCCCGAACCCCCCGGCTCCCCCCTCCTCTCAGGCAGTTGTAGGGAGCGATGAGGGCTCCCCTCAGCCTCCTCTGCTCCAGGCTGAACACCCTCAGCTGCTCCCCAGCAGCCTGGGGCTCCAGACCCCTCACCAGCTTTGTATCAGCCCCTCCATGTCCTTCTTGGAGTGAGGGGCCCAAACCTGAACACAATGAACAAGATAGCAAGATATCAGAAGTCCTCTCCCTTCTTTTTATTAATAACTGTATATGCACTTTGGGCTGCAACCTGAATATTTGTTTCTGGGTTATCCTCATCCAGGTGAATTTTCCTTCGACTTCAGTGTTTTGCTTCAGTGGGCACGCTTAGCTTTAATAGCTCGTTACCTTTAATAGCATTTATTGTTGCTGTATCTCCCTTCTGTTGCCCTTTTTCTACCTGACTGTGGCACTTAAGGACATGGTTTCGTGGTGGACTTGGCAGGTTAAAGGTCTTTTCCACCCTAAATGAGGCTATGACTTTGCATGGCTTTCCCTGCTGTGAAGTTGCTCCAGCTGGGACCATGAGAGGTGGCTGGTCCATATCACCTTCGTTTTGGGGTGCTGGGAGGACAAAGCAGAGGTGGCCAGAGGGATGCTGTGCTGGTTTTGGGGATCCGCTCCTGCTGCCTGTGCCAGGGGCTGATGCCGTGCCGGGCGGTGAAGTCCTCCCTCCAGCACAGCGTTTCCAAAACAGACGTCGCTGCGGTTATTTGGCTGACGCTCTTACATCATTCCAGCTCTGGCATCAGTTCTTTTTGGCCCAAAATAGCCCACATCTGTTGCTGCTGAACATTCAAGCTTCTCATCCAGGCTTTGGGGGAGGGATTGGATCTTGGGAACAGCTGATATCTGGTGGTTTGTTGGGACTGTTGGTCCTTCCTTACAGGTCTCATTTTGTTGGGTTTATGATTCGAAGGCACATTTTGTTTATTTTTGTGCTTTCAAAATCATGGTGAAGGTATGTGGACCCAACACAAGCCTACGTTCTTTGTTCTCTTAATTATAAGTACAACAAAGTGAGCTGCTCTTCTGTGCAGTCATGTCTGCAAACTGGACATGCTGAGGGCGCAGGTAGATCCCACGGAACACGCGCTTTCTCCAACCACGGCCACTGCACCAACTTTTCCTATTTAGCTACCGTGCTTAGGAGAGCCTGATGGCTGCTCACAGTCAGAGGATGCAGAGCGTGCCACGAGCTGGAAAGGTCTGCGTTAGGTATGGAATGACCCCTTCTTAATTTCCCTGCTCCCGCTTGAACTTGCCTTATTTTTAGTGCCGGTTGCTGGTTTGTTTTACTCTGCTGAGCCTCCCCAGCCACTGGGTAGTTCCTGAGTGTGCAGAAACATTAAATCCCCCATCTTGTGTGAAACTCAAAAATGGAAGGGTTGAGTCGCCCTTTTCTTCTTTGTTCTGGTTTTTGGGGGGGTCACATTGCTTTTTGCTGTGAAGAATGTGGCTGTTTGTCTGGAAAGCCTGTAGGGAAGGGGTGCTTGGAAGCAGGGGAGAGGTGCTCAAAGAAGGGAAGGGGTGCTGGAAGCAGCCAAATTTAGTGGTGCAAAAGGTTGCACTTAGCCAATGTTGGGTTCCAGGAAGGAGATGGAGGAGTTTTCTTCTGTCATCCCCCTTTTTCTGCTCCCGTTGTCCCCTGTCCTTCATCCCTGGGCTTTGCTATCCTCCTAGCTCCCAGGTGAGCTCCAGGGGCTGTTTGTGGCATTGGTGGTGCTGGGCCAGGCGTGCTTGGAGCAGGAGTCTGCACGTGTGGTTCCCCCTCTACTCCTGTCCAAGAGGGTTCATGAGCACTTCGTTTTCGACCCTCCTTCCCTGGCCTGAGTTCCGTGCTAGCAAGTAGCTTCTCCAATTTTATTTTTTTTTTTTAAAAAAAAAAGCCAGCTCATTTCCTTTGTTCCTCCTCTATACATTGAATAGAAAATAAATAGTAATGTAAGAAACTCTGCTGGAAGGTGGTTTCAGAGAGCATGTCTTGTGCATTGCTCTCTTCTTGCTGTATAGCTCTTGTCTCAATGAACTAAACGGTGCAAAACTAGAGACGTAAGAGCTCTTTTTACCATCCTGTGAAAGAGAAATAGTCCATCCAAGCTGTCCCTGGGCAAACTCTTGCCTGCTGACATTTCAGAAATTACTCTCTTAGGGTCCTCCTTGCTCCCTTCTTGCTTGCACTGTGATCTCCCTCCTCTCCTCCCCTAAAAGAAAATCTTGTGTATGTTTTCACTTTCAATAAATGTTGGTTGGTTGGTTTTTAAAAAGGAAAATTAAACCCAGATGTGGAGTGGACCTGCACGGTCATCAGAGAGGAGATGGCTGTTCTGGCTTTTACTTGTAGTTCCTACCCAGATAGGCTGTCAGCAATTGTGAATCTCAGGCAAAAGCAGCTGGGTGGAGAGAAGCTCCCCTGAGAAAAGGAGGCTCCTGGGTCTTCCGGGTGATTTCATCCAGGGGGGAACTTTTGTATTTTGAGCGTACTTAGAGCTAAGTCGAACATGAGTTTCCCCCAAGCCACTGGGAGCAACTTGCGCTCGATGAAAAGCTGCGACGCCCAGAGGCATGCTTGTTAAAAATGAGCTCCCTTCAGCTTTGGAGGGCAGATGTTTGGCTGGAGGTGCATGGATTTGTGTTTTCCAAGAGGCTGATACTAAGGATGTTTTTGGAGGTGCACACCTGCCATAGCGGGGAAAAGCAAGGTGAGACTGTTGTCCCGTCTCATCGCCTTAGCTGCTAGGATGCTCGGATGTCCCCGGAGAACAGGAAGGGAATGGCTTGCGTGGGTAACGGGCTCTGCTGGGCCTGAAAAATGAAGGAATCCTCACTCGGGAGCACTGGAGGAGATCCTGGTGGCTTCCCATGACTTTACGGGAGGAAGCATAAAGAGGATATACTTGTGAATATGAGGGATAACTTCTTTCCTTTGAGGGTGCCCGAGCCCTGGCCCAGGCTGCCCAGGGGGGCTGTGGAGTCTCCTTCTCTGGAGATATTCAACCCCGGCCTGGACGCTGTCCTGTGCCCCCTGCCCTGGGTGAGCCTGCTTGAGCAGGGGGGTGGCACTGGGGGAGCTCCTGAGGTCCCTTCCAACCCTTGCCATGCTGGGATTCTGTGGTTCTGTTTTCTGGGGATGTCGAAGGCTCTGTAGGATGCACCTAGTGTGTGGCTACAGCGTGGAGGAGTTGAGCAAAGCATGGGAATTGCTATGTAAAAGCTGCCATGACCGTCTTTTTACGGGAAATAAGGGGAATTGACCAATCTGATTTGTTAATGACTGCAGGGACGCTTTGGGTGCGCTGGCAAAACCAGCAGAAGAATTGGAAACCCACATTTTCTCCTGCTGCCCCTTTTTAGAGGCGTCTCTGATAGAAATACCAGTGTGCAGGCCAAAAAGCAAGAGCCTGGTTTACCTAAAATCCCTGTGGGGACGTTACCTGGCACTATCCGCCGCCAGAGCGGGGTGCACCCCAGAATGAGAAGAGCTCCCTTCTGCAGCGGGGGCTCGAGCCTTTGCTGGGAAGGTGTGCGGGGCGTGATGGAGCAGCTGTGTTTCACCGCCCGGCTTTGCAACACCTCGCTGAGACGTGGCAGGGTCCCCCGGCTAAACGCACGCCCTCGGAATGGGCCCGGCATCCCCCCGAAGGCAATTCTCATTCAGCGGACGGTCGTTTGGAAATAGTCAGTCATCAGGCACTTATGGATCTTTCAAGACCCTTTCTCTCCCTAATAATCCCACCTCTTGGGAGGTATTGATTCGCCGCTGTTGGCTGCCTCTTGGTATTCCGCAGTCCATTTTTGTCTGTGTAAATCGCTGCGCTGTCATTTTCACGCAGCAATTACCTACTCTTGATTTCTTTCATCCCGAGTCCTTTGCCAGAGATCTAAACTCTGTATTGACAAACCACCCTGGAAGAAAGAGAAGGGGGTCGGGGTTTAGGAAGAAGTTTTACACAACAAAAACTTTGGGGGAGTTTCCCCTGGGGTGCGATCATCTTGAGGTCGGTGTCTCAAAGCCCTTCAGTCTGTTGGGTTTGGTTTTTTTGCCGCTGGAAAGTGCTCATCCAACATGAGAGGGATGCTGCAGCCTGCAAACACAACTTTATGCCTTGCTTCTTGCTCATGCTGAAAACGTAGGAAATTCTTCACCTTGCTGCTGTGCAAAGGATCAGCCTGGAGGGTTGGGCTCAAGCCTGGAGGGTCAGCCCTTTCCCAAGTCATCCTCTGTTGGGGAATGAGCACACATCTGCATGAGCTGTGGCCTGCTGTAGAGAGGTACCAGCCCAAGTTAGACCAAGCACAGTTGCCCAAGCAAGCTGTGCTTTGGGTAGACCAAAGCCTGAGGTTCATCGTAATGCAGAGCAGAATCAGCCGTTGTGTCAACTTAAGAGGTTTTGGGCAAAAGCTTCCCTACGCTGTTGTTCCGAAGAGCTTGGGTCTGCGTGTGGCTGCATCAGGGCTGGGGTGGTAATGGCGAAAGCAAGGCAGAAAGCTTGGGAGATGGCTCTCTTCCAAGAGCAGCCGTTAGTTCCAGGTGGCATGGGGTTTAGGTCACTCGTTCTTGTTGCCTTTCGTGCTGCTAAGCTGGTGCCTCGTGTGCATGGAGGTCACCCTGGCTCAGCACCTGAGAGGGTGGCTTGGCTTTGGGCACCCTGAGAGATCCCGCGAACACCTTGGGGAGATGCTGCCAGCAGCTGCGCGTGGGGACAGGGCTCGTCGTGTGTTGGAGGTGTTGGGTTGTGGCTCTGCAGGACTGCACCGGGGACGACTGGGTGCTCGTGGACCAGCACGTCGCCGGCACCTTCCAATCTTCATGATCTGTTTATGTTTCCAGTTGGAATTACAAGGAGAAGGGTTGAAAATGCCTTTAAAAAATGAAAGCGAAAGATTCACGCTAGCATTTCTAGGTCCCAGGAGTCACCAGGGAGAGCAAATGCTGGCCAACCCAGGTTTCGGAGGCCTTTTGTACCACAGCAGGTTTTCCTAAAGACATGGGCATGGTTGTATACAAAAAAACCCCCCACCCAAACCAAATACAGACCAAGAAAGGTTCAGCCTCAGGCCCTTGAGCGGGAATTTCACTGTCTTGGGTACTTTTGATGGCGATGAAGGTATTGGCGCAGCAGCTGGGAGCTTCCTCTCACTTTCCAGGAGGTGCTCCTTTGATTCAGGGGTTATGGTTCAGCCACCTCGGGAGGGGAAAGATTTGGGAATCAGACTTAGTCCCCGGTGATTTTTTTTTTTTTTTTTTTCTTTCCAAGTGGATGAGAGTCAAAGGAAAGGGTGATTTAGAGCAGTGGGGCTTCCTTCAGCCCCATCTGCTGCGGCACAGGAGCTGCGGGTCCCCAGAAGTGCTGTACTTAACCTGGCACAAAGTCGCACCTCCAAACCTGAAGGCATTTTCTTATTAAAAAGGGGCACGGCTGGCCGGTGAGGGCTCTCACTTGAACAGAATCCCCATCCTAGCAGAGAATAAATTAAAAAGCCAACTGGCCGCGGCTGCCTGAGGAGCGCCGGGACCAGAGATAGGGCCAGAAGTCAGATAACAAAGTGTCCAAAATTGCGGCGCCTTGGTGCAAGGCGTGAAATTAAAACCTTTTTCTGCCTCCTCCTGCATGCTGTAACAAAACAGCTCCTGCCACAGTCTGCCGGCAGCGGGAGCGAAGAGGAGAATAATTAAATACATGGAGATTTTTGTGTCTGAGGGAAGGTCTTCCGAGGGGGAGGATGATGCTTCGCCGCCGCCGACAGCGGTGCTTGGGTCCTGCAGCCGGGCTAAAGCTGGGAGGGTCTGTGGGCTGCCCTGCTAAGCTGCCTTTTGACTGCCTCTGCTACCCGGAGATGGGAGGAATCTTTTTTTTTTTTCTTTTTCTGTTGTTATTGTTGCCTTTTCCTCGGAGTTTGCTCCCTTTGCCTTCCCTTTCGGGTTCGGCAGCAGCCCTGGGATGGGCCGGTGTCGTGTCAGCTCTTCTCTCCCCAAACCTCACAGGCTTTTCCAGACCTCGGGAAGGACATTTCTCCAGAGTTACTACCCAGGAGTGATGAAGAGGGCAATGCTTTTTAATCAAAGTTACATTAGGTGAAGCTTATATTACTCACTCTGCTTTATTGCAGCTATTTTTACACGGGGGTTAGAAGTTAATACTACCCAGCGAGCCTGGTTTTGCTGAATTCTGGCAAGCACCGAAATCCATCAGCACATCCAGACAGGGTAGGAAAGAGCCCAAGCAAAAAATAAAGGCGCTAGCTGAACTGAAAAAGCAGTCAAAAACCCAAACCTTTGAAAAAATAAATAAATAAATAAATAAAAGAACAAAAACCAGACCCTGGCTAATAGAGGATCTGGTCTGGAAGGGCAAAAACCAGCCAGGACCATCAGCTGTAATCAGCAGAAGGGCGAGCTTTTGCAATCAGTGCAGAAAGGGGAGCGGGAGCCGTAGCAGGAGGGCTCGGGGGGCTGCCGCGCCGCAGGGTTGGCTTGTCCATGCCCTGGCAAATGAGCCCAGCCCTCTCCCGGCCCCCCAGCCCTTCTCCGCAGCCCTGGTCCATGTGATGAGACTTAGCCTGATTCTACTGGAGGGGCATTGGCGCTCGGGAAATGGCCGTTGGCTGCGGCCGGTGTCTCAAACCCAACAGTTTTAGCAAATAAGGCTTTGCAGGATTGTGGCTTTTCTTGGTTTGGTGGTCCCCCCCCAAGCCCAGGTAATGCCAAAGGTTTATGCTGTGCCAGTTCCTCGGAGCTGGCAGGGCTGAGGTCTCCTCTGCTGGTGGAAAAAAAGACGTGATGAACTGAGTGGGGAGAGGAGGGAGTTGTCCCCATGTTTCTAGAAAAGGACCAAAATGCAGCTTTTTCCCTCCTCCTTTCTGTTTTCTCACTCGTTCTCCTTTTCCATCTTTTCCCTGTTTTTTAACATGAAGATCCCTTGCTAGAATGTGCTTTCCATGCCCTTTACTGGTGTGTGTGATCCCTACTGGAGATGCTACGGCAAAGCTCTGGGACCCGATTGCCTCTCTCCTTGTGATAGCCCCGTGTTCGGGGGTGTTGAGAGACTGGGACTCCTTTAAAAAAAAAAAAAAAACCAAACCCAACCCAATCCTGGGTGCTTTTAAATAAAACACCAGGTATTTGTTTTTTAAAACCATTTAAGGTATTTTTAAAAACAACTGCCTGACACAATTGGTATCACCCATAGATTGCATTGACCCCCTCTTCTGATGGGACTTTACCGCACACTCGGTTGGTTCTTGGGGCTGTGTTGCAAAGGCTGGCTCCTTTGGCAATGCTCTTGGGAGACTTTTGGTTTAAAACTGCTTGGTTTTTCTCCTCTTCTTTAATTTCTAAGCGAAGCCTCCTGCTTCCACTCTCCGAACCAGTTGCAGGTTGGGAAGGTTAATCTGGTTTCTTGCATGGAGGGTGCAAGGAGGGGGCGGGGAAAGGAGACTGGAGGGATGGCGCATCAGCAGGCAGCACCCCGCTGGGGTGCCCCACGCCGTGCCCTGCCCCGCGCTGTGCCCTGCCCCAGTGTGCCTGCCACTCCATGGCTGGGGGCAGCGGCATGGTGGGAGCCCAGTCTGGCTTGCCAAGGGGGAGCAGCTCTGCTCTGGCCTCGGCTGGGAGGGGCGCGTAGGAGAGCAGGGTGCTGACCACCTCGGTGGCTTACGGGGGCTTTCTGCCAGCTGCGGGGTGGGGTGGAAGGGGGGAAGTTTGGAAAGCCGAACGATGCCCGATGCATCCCAGGACTGCAGAGGGCAGGACCGCTGGAGCTGGAGGAGCTTGCGAGGGAGATGGGGCGGCTTTAGGAGAGGGCTCCCAAGGCTAGGTGCAAGTAAGCTGTGAGAGTAGGAGCCTTCCAGGATACCCTCTGGAGCTCTCACTAAAAAGCGTTGGCAGTGTAGGATGATGTTCAATGTGGCATTACTGGGCTGGGGTATTATAATTGCTTGCTTGTATTAAAGTTTGCCCCAAAGCTTTTCTGCAAGCGGAGGGTCCCTGACAAAGGTGTGAAACCCCAGGTGGTGCAAAGCGTGCGATGAGCAGGGGTGAGGGGAGGCAGCGGGTCCAGGAGCACATAAAAAGCATCCCTTTGGAGGGTCCTGGGCCAGCGATCCACTGGGAGAGAAGGGGAAAAGGAGGGGAGCCTCACGCAGCGACTGCCTTCTGCTCCTACGCTGAGTTACTTGCAAGGGATCGGCGAGCTCGCGGCCACATGGCTCAGCCCTTCCTCTGCTGCAGGTCGATCTACCCAGCAGGGTCTTTTATGGAGGAGATGTACGGATGCATCTCAGGGCGAGTGCTCTGGGTGGGACTTTATACCTCTAGCTTCAGTCTGGAAATGAGTATTATGAAAGAAAAATTGGTGTTTCGGCTTGACCATGCTTGACCTTCCACGTGGCAGTGGGGGCAGATCGCCATGGCCTGCCGGGGAGAGGCTGGGGGCGAAGTATCTGGGTGGGCTCTGAAACCCCACGTGGGAGCCTCAGCTCTTCCTGGTGTTTCTGGATATTTTGCATTGCTGTTGGGGATGAGAGGTTTAAGGAACAAGAAAGAAAAGGAAAAAGGGTTTCTTTTTAATGTGAGGGCGCATCTAAGCCGTGTCCAACGTGATTGCTTTTGTGGGTCCACTTGATAAGCTGAGGTTTTGAAAGCCTTCAGAAATAGGGCGCTTGTGGTGTGACTCAACCCATGAGGCGAGCGGCCCTGCCCGCATCCCGCGCCGATGTCCCTGCCGTACCCTCTGCACCTCCCTCCACACCCGCTGCCTCGTCACAACCTCAGACTTTGCCCAGGCTTGAAAGATCTCCCCGCCTCCTGGTTGGGTTGTTCTGTGGGGATTTAGAGGCAAAAATAGCTGATCTCAGTGCTTCAGTAGTCCAAAGCTTCAGGAGCGCAGAGCTGCTCATCACACAGGGAGTGGGTATTTAAAGCCATGGTGTGCAGTTCCTCCAGGATATCGACTCAGCGCTGGTGCCTGCTCACTCTGGGGCCACATCTTCACAAGCAGCTCCTCCAGCCTTCATTTAAAATGGGGAGAGCGGGTGCCAGGGCGTGCATTGGTGTGCTGTGCTTCGGTGGCAGGGTTTGTAATACCTCAGCCTTGTAAAGAAGGTGGTAATGTTATTCCCGAAGCACATCCGACGTGGGGATTGTTTGGCTGATCCCCACCTTCAGGCTGTATGAGCAGAGGTAGGAGTTGAGTCTGTGCCGGCTCATGGTGTTCTTGGTGTGACAGCATCGTGCTGAGGGGGGTACCCTGCCCTTCTGCCCTGGGCACTGCTTTTTGCCAAAAGGAGTCACCTGAAGGTCTTCAAGGTCATGCCTAGAGGTGGAGGTTGACTGGTGCCCATGCCAACGTGCCTCATTCAGAGTTTCAGGTCAACCGAAAGAGCTTGGGCACATTTGGGGTGTGGAGCACGCACCTTAGCTTTGGAGCTTTTTGCTTTTACTTCCCTGGGGCTTGTCTAGGGTGAAGGGGATGGAGAGAGAAACTTAGGCGGGCTTAGAAACTTGAGCTCACCTAAGACTGATGGGCAGTAGGTCCCTGCCAGACATTGGCAATAAGCTTCTGATGGTGATGACAAGGAGGTGAGTGAAGGTGAGAAATGGCAAAAAGAAGAGAGAGGAAACCCTGATTTATTTGTAATTGTTGTGAGTTTTGTTTAAGTTTGTAACCTATAAGCTGGTGATGCTAAAGAAACATAAAGTTTGGCAAATAATCCATTTTCTCAGCTGTGAATGAGGGCAAAGCTGAGGGAGAAGGAGAACTGAAGTGACCCACGTGAAAAGAATGGATTTAACCCCATTCCTCAGGCAAAGTTTGAGGGGATTAAGCTGGATTTGTGCCTGTTTCCCACCGCGCAGATGCTGCCCTGAGCTGAAGGGGTTTGGCCTAGAGTGGATGAAGGGAATTCCAAAACATTGCTCCTTTAATTCACCCAGATGTGCCAGTCAATGCAGCCGGTGAGCTGAGTCCTCTGGGAAAATCCTTTTCATTAAGAATCCGGCTAGACGGGGAAACATGGCGCCGTGAACACACTCACCCCAGCCGAGGCACCGAGATCCCAGCCTGGATTAAAGAAAAGCAAAACCGAAACAAAACAACCCAGGAATTGAATGATTCAAAGAGCTCTATCGCTGCAAATGAGCCCCCTCCATATTTTAATCACAGCTTGGAAGGGGCACGTTGCTGACCAGGACAGAAGAAGAAATACACAGCTGCAGCCAGTGGCTTGCATCCCATCCCCTCGTTGCCTCGCTCTGCGCAGAACAGGGCATGAGATGCTCCTGGAGGAGCAGAGCTTTGCTTCTGCAAGAAAAGTAGCTGGAGAACCATGAACCAAGGTGGCGGTACCTTGGGGTAAAAAAAAAAAAAAAAGAATCGCTCTTCAGAGTTGCCTTTTCCCCTTTGCTTGCACAGAAACCCTCAGCCTGGCGGAGGGCAGCGCTGGGAGCAGAGGTTCCTCAGGGTAGAATCTAAAACGTTTAATCTGATGGCAAAAAATGACAGACTCAGTAAAGTTATTTGGGGGTGTGAGGCTTTATAGCTTGTCCCACCTGTAGCCAGAGGCAAGGATGGCTTGTCTCCCTCTCTGTCCTCAAGAGGCTGATGACTTCGTTGGCCCTTTCCAAGCTCACATTGCCTTTCCGCTTTGCAGATAACTGCCAGGTGGGTCTGCGTGGTTAGCGTTGTCTTGGTAAATTCAGAGCGTCCATCTTCAGTCTGCCTTTGGCTTTGAAGGATGCTCTTTTATTGTTCCAGAGGTGACCAGCCATCAGTGTCTGGTCCAACACAAGGTGCTTCTCCCCTTTACGAACTTTGCTGTGTTCCCGCTTGCCTCTTTTCCTCTCCTTTTGAGGCATGTTGGCTCCCAATGCTCCATGCTCAAGCATCTTCTTTAGGGACCAGGAGCTTATTCACCATGTACCTTGGGAGCTCTTGCATAATTTTTTCCAGCCAGCGCTGCCGGCTGAGGTCTTTGCCTCTGATCTTCCCAGGTGGGAAGAACCTTACTGTCATAAGAAGGTGTGGAAAAACCCAACTGCGCCGTCCAGAGCAAGATGAGCGTCTTCTGCTGATAGCAGAGGGGAGACTGGCCTTGGGCGTAACAGGGAGGCGAAGCTGCTCTGCCCGTGGGTGCAGGTCAAAGCAGGTAAAGCTGGGGTGTTGCATGTTGAGAATCCATTCTTTCACATCACATGTGCTGGCAGAGATGAGTTTGGAGTGTGTGGCACGTACGCTATTCTTTCTGCTGGGATGCCGTGTGCACCGGGAGACTCCATGCTTTTCCTCCCCTTTCTTCCTCCTTTGGGTCACTAGATCTCCTGTCTTTATTATATGTCTTAATTAGTTCAGTCTAGCTCTTGGAATCCTGTGTACAGTTCTGGTCTCTGCTGTACAAAAAAGATGTGGACAAGGTGGAGGGGGTCCAGAGCAGGGCCACCAAGGTGATGGGAAGCCTCTCTTAGATATATGGGGATGAGCTGAGTTTGTCCAGCCTAGAGCAAAGGAGGCTCACAGGGGGTCTCATCACCACGTATCAGTACCTAAGGGGTAGCTACAAGGAAGATGGAGACTCCCTTTTCACAAGGAGTCCCATGGAGAGGACAAGGGGGAATGGACACAAGTTGCTCTTGGGGAGATTCCCACTGGACATGAGAAGGAAATTTTTCCCCATGCAAACAGTCAGCCGTTGGAATAATCTTCCCAGGGGAGGGGTTGATTCCACCACATTGGGCACTTCAAAGATACAGCTGGACAGGGTGCTGGGCCACCTTGTCTAGGCTGTGCTCTTGCCTAGAAAGGTTGGACCAGATGATACTTGAGGTCCCTTCCAACCTGGGATTCTGTGATTGATTTTGCTGGGTTTTCCTGCTCTAGAAGTTCAAGGGCAAGTTAGTAAATCTTCACGTACTGTATTTAAAAAAAAAAAAAGGATATTCCCTGCATGTTCCTTTGTCTGGGGTTTGTAACTGCTCTTGCTGCCTGTGAGCACTGCGGAGGTTGTGGGAGATGGCAGGTTGGGGTGCTAGCTCTCATGGGAGAGCGGTATCCACGTTGCTGGGGTCCCTCCTAGGGGAACCATGTCACGACATGGCTCAACAGAAACCATTTGTGCTGGAGTTTGTTGGTTTAGCACAAGCGTTTCAGCAAGGGCGAAGCCCAATGAGGAGCCCTGAGCTGAACTGTTATCGATCCTTCCTCCGGTAATAAAGCCATCTGCGGGAAGACAGGGAAATTTTTTTTTTTTTTTTGAATCGGCACAGCTGTATGGATTTTGCTTTCGCTCATGTTGAGAGCGATACCTGCTTGCAGGCTGCTGCAGAGGCTCTCCCAGGAGTTTCTTTTTGATGGATCTTTGGGACCTACAAACCCCAGACTTCAAAGGCAGATTTATTTCCCTACTTTTCCGAGGACAAATTACTTGCTCCACCTATGGTCAGAAGCGAGCCACTCGGTGCTCCAAAAGGTGCTTTTAGCTTTTCTGCCAGAACAGGGGATAAACAAGCAGCAAAATAAATAAGGTGGTAAAGCGGGGAGGTTTCTGCCTGCCTGGCTTAAAAGGGTTGTGTGAGAGGTGGGGGAAAGGAAGGTGCTCCTCTTTACAGGAATACACGTGCTCGATCAGAGGGTCTTTTGAAGGCTTGAGATGGTGGTTGAGAGCACGTGGGATGGGAGAGGAGATAGGGACAAGTCCTGGCAACGAGCTGATGTGAAAGCAAGTCCCAGTTTCTCCTTGACCAGCTGGGTTGGCCACTGGGTCCTCCTTCCAGGGGGCTCGGGATGGCTCAGGAGCCAGGGAAGAACAGACGCCGGGCTGGTATGGAGAGGAACATGTCAATAGATAAGCATCCACAGGCTGCGTGTATATATTTGCAGTATGCTGTATAAATGAACGCAATACCTAATGATTCGTGGCTATTATTTGAAGGGCCCCACTGTTACAGATTTATTTGTCATTTCTTGTAATAACACCGATGATAATGAATTCATTTGTATTAATGCGGGTACCGTGGACTTCCGTTGATATTCCGCATTAATTAATGTACCATTAAAAGAAAGTGCCACCCAATTAATATCAAGTAGAAGCGATACTGCCAGTGCCCTGTCATTAGGGTTTCATTTGTAATGCTTTGTATTAACGCTCTGTCTTAATGGAAGTCATTTGCAATCCGGAGCGTCACCCGATGGGCTGCCGTGGGGGTGCCAGGTTGCACCCCTTGCGGCAAGGGTTACCCAGATGAATCGATGGGGACCGGCTGCCGTTAAGAGTAATCCTCGATACCACACTGCTCCCGTCCTCCTTGCTGCTGAAGGTTGGTGTGCTGCTTCCAGACATCCATCCTTCCCAGCTGAAAGGCTGGTGCCTTAACTTACCCCACCTTCTTGCCCTCTCCCTGGGTTTAGAACGTAAAAGTTTGTGGCGACTGCCAATAAAATGGGATATAAAAAAAAATAGGATCTGTCCAGTTTATGGTGTCACCCCGGAGTAGAAATCAAGACAAGGGGTTTCTTCTCTCACCCCACAATGTACGTTGGGTGGTGGATCGCACTGCTGACTTGGTTTTGCTACTGAATTTTAATATTAAGAGGAGAGAGAGGGGAAAATCTCACCGGCTGCCATGGGTCGGGGCTGCCTTTGCTTCCCTGGACAAAAGCTGCCTCTGCCAGTGCTTAGAGCAGAGGCAGGAGTTGGAGACCTGGACTGTGGCCACCTGGATCCACCCGGTGCATCCCCACGGTCTTCTGGTGTGAGATTTAGAGCCAAGGGAGTGCTGGGCCATCTGCGGTGCATGCCCTTGCAAAGAGGGGGGGAATTGCTCCGAATGCCCTCTTCCACCAGCACGTTGTCGAAGCCAGGAGCTCTCTGACTGACAGGTTTTCCTGTTCTTGGTGTTTGCCTCTGACTTTCAAACGTCTCGTTAGACCATCTTGGGTTCCCATCTGCCGTCTCCAAAATTAGGACTGACATAATAGCAGCCCAGGAGGGCAGTGGGGGCTGCCTCCCAGCCCTTGCTCCAGCCCTGCCTGGCTCCTCGAAGGCTGGAGGTGGGTAATGGACAGAAATGGGAGAGAAATGCGGCTTCTCCGACGGGATTCAGCTGCAGGCGCTGAGTTAGTGAGGTTGCGGTTGCTTTGCCACCCTTTTCTTCTGTCCCTTCCCAGGGCAGTGGGGAACAGCCTGTTTTACGGGGTGATCTCCCTTCTTAGGAGAGCTGTATTTTTTGGTTCCGACAGTGGACTCTGCATTTACAGATTAAAAGAAAAAAAGGGGGGATGGGGGAATGGGGGAGAGGTGTTGTTCAAACCAGTTGCCCATAATCTGCTTGATGGTGCCTATCTGTGCCCTTTGTTGTTTACTCATCTCTCAACCTCCCTGTTTCCATTCTTCTAGACAATGAGTAAAAATGTCAAATAACGGGCAAAGACTGGCAGGTTCCCGGCAGGAATCCATTAAAAATACACTTGCCTGATAACATTCCTTGTTTACAATTGTATTTTGAGGGCTAGGTGCTAGCTGACTCTGTTGGGTTTTGAATTATTCTAGGTGTTAATCAATCTCACAGAGCACCGAGTCATATGGCTTGGAGACGGTGAGGTATGTGACTTTGACTCTGTCGCCCTTTTTCGACCAAGATTGTCGTCTGGTAGAGAGAGGAGAGAGAGAATTGAGCAGGATCTGTTGTCTGGCAGTCTTCTGGGAGGTGTTAATGCTGCAATTTTCCTTTAATTCCCCATTAGCCGAGAGCTATGCCGAGGGTTGCGTTATCTCACCTGGGGCGGGTGTAGCCCAGGTGCCTGCAGTCCGTCCCGTTGAAGGGCTCCTGGTGGCAGGTTAGTTGCTCTGCTGGGTCTGCTGCCACTCCTCGGTGTCCGTAGGGCTGCCGAAAACCATCAGGAATGGTCCAGCGAGCACCTTGGCCATCGCCTTTAATGCTCTTTGGCAGGAATTAGCAGACCTCGCTGGAGGGGGCTCAAAAAGCAAAGCTAGGCTGCTTTGTCCCCGCTAGAGCTCTCCCCAGCCCTTTTCTGAAGATGGAACGACCAACCCCACCTGGGTTTTTCTGATCTCTCAGATTGTGCTTCCGTGCTCACGACTTCGCAGCCCCGTAGCTGTACGTTCATAGCAGTCCATCCCGGTGGCTTTTTGGTTGCTGGAAAGGTTCCCATGCAGAGTACGCAAGCCCGCAGGCATTAGCTTTTTGCTCCTCCTCATTACTTCTTGCGGAGCTGCAAGCAGCTGCTCGTGGTCTCCTGAGATCCGGGCAGCAAACGCAAACCCAGGGTGCAGCGTAATAGCTCGAGCTACCTCGAAATAGGGGCTGTCGTGGGGAATGAGCTTCAGCAGACGGAGCTGGCTGGCTGCTTAAATAACCAGTAACAGCGTGGGCGGGATGGCTTCTTGAAAGCTGGCGTGGAACTCGCTTTCTTCTCTTTGCTCTCCTCCTCCCGGTGCTGTCCCCCACCTGGCTGCTTTCTCTCCGCTCGCCGGCGGGTGTTCGGGCAGGGCAGGGCTGGCTGGGGACACGGAGGGGCCAAGCATCGAGATGAAGGCAAGGTTGGGAGGGAGGGAAGAGCAGCAGCCCCTGGGGTCTGGTGGCTTGACTGGGGATGGAGGTCGTGGAGCAGCTCCCGTGCAAGCCCAAGCCTTGCGCTTGCTGTGGTCTAAGGCAGGCAGCTCCTTTTGCCCTTGAAGCTGCAAATTAAAGCTCCGCCGTGTAGGGCTTTTCCTCCCCTGGCTTTCTCCTGCAAATGTGACTCCATTCCGGATGAGTGCTTGAGCTGCGCGGCCGCTGTTGCTCCCTCGAGCGGAGAGCAGGGGGGTGACAGGTCCCACTTATCGTGTCACTGCCTGGAAGGGGCAGCGGCCAGAGCCAGCTGGGACGTTCTAAAGAAGAGAAGGAATGTTGTGGGTTTCTTTCTTTTCTTATTAGCATTTCCTTCCTCTCCCATCTGTCCTCTCTTGCCTATCCTGGGCTTGCCCCTCGAGACCTGGGCTGCAGAAGTGATGGGTGCCACAAGGAGAGGTGGCAGAGCTGCTGCACGCCTGGCTTTCAGGGACGCCATGCCATAAATCAGCCATCTGAGCCCCACTCTGGCAACAGCAAAGTTATCTTTGGTGGGAAACGGGGCAACTCTGGGTTGCAAAAAATGAGGAGCTTGGTCCTGCAGGATACTGGAGTATCCTCCCCGGTTTGTGGCCGCTTGCCCTCTGCTGTCGCCCTGCTAGCGTGGCGAATTCCCCCGTGGGCTTGCCGGTTGCAGTGTCCTTTTCTTCAGCACCGTGCGTTGGGTCGGGCCGTGTCTGCTGTGAATAAGCGCTCTCAGCTCCGAGTGTGGTTATCCAGCAGCTAATTCCCCTCCAGCTCCAATAGCGTGTCTATTCCAGCTGTGTTTATGGTGTTTTCAAAAGCTCCTCAATTGAATTATAGCTCTGCGGTGGCCGTTTGCCAGTGTCACCCGATAATGAGGGAGGTCACTTAATAGAGATAGCAACAAGAGGTACATATTAACGAGAGCTGATTGAAAGGTGGGGTGAATTGGAAGGAAAAAAAAAAAAAAATTAAAAAAAAAGGAAATTATCAGGTTTTAAAATCAAACTTTGAAATTGGAAATTGCTTGGCTCGGGCTAGCAGTAATGCAATTAATAAATGTAATTAAAAGTGTAATAAAGAATACGGGCATTGGAAGTCTGTGCACATCCACGTGAGCAGTTGGAGCTGGCACGCGAGCAAGGGCCCCAGTCTGGCAGTCAGGCGCTTCTGAGATGGAGCACAGGGAGGGAAACCAAAACCTGGGGCTGTTTTTTCCCCTCGGCAAAGTCTGGAATAGATGGGCTGGCACTCGTTCCAGCTCGGCCTTAGCAGCTTTCTCCTGCAGCACCGCATATGAGACCCAGGTGGGAATAGGGGATTTAAATCGGTCCCAGGCAGCCCAGGGATGAGGGAGCTGGGATTTTGGCTGGAGCAGAAGAGTGCTGGGATTTAGCATCGGCTGTGTTACACAGCACCTCTGAGATGCCTTGCTTTGGGCAAGAGGCATGAAACCCCCCTTCCCACCCTGCGATGAGATGGGATCGACGAGACCGCCTCCACCCGACCAGCGGGATGGCTGAGCCAGCTTTTAGCAGAGCGCAAAGCCCCTTTCATCTGCCCCACGACACGGTGGCGAGAGGCCGGGAGAGGGAAAAGAGCCGCCGGGAACAGCCACAGGGAATTATTTAAGAGTAATACGTTGACCTGAGATATAACAGGGGCGCGAAGCAGCGAAGCATCTCCTGATGGGAGCGGTCAGCTCCTGCCTTGATGCAGGGGCAGGTCATGGAGCAGGGAGGGAAAGCAGGACCTGAAATATAAGGCTGGCGAGATGGTTCCAATGAGGATGTGAAGATCATGGTGTGGGCGGCTTGGTTTGCTGCCTGCTGCTCTGGCCCTCATGCCCATGGCTGTATGCCCCCCGGTCCGTTGGCGTCGCCTCCTCTCATCCCATCGACCTTCAGACAGCTGTTCGGCCAGATTGCCTGCCGTTTTTCCACATTATTTGCATTGGTACAGCACGCACGCATCCGCATCCTAATCATTTCTACCCGCTTCTGCTGGGGAGCTGCTGGGTGACTTTGCCCTGGGAGGTCAGATGGAGGTCCTCTACGTGGCCAGCTCCTGGAGATGGGGCGTGGGCTTGGAGGGACTATCCCCAAATAAACCTGGGCTCCTCCCAGGCGTTGCCCTGGTCCTGGAAATCTCTCCTCTGGGTTTTGCATCTGATCCTTGTTGGCTGCAGAAGGATTCAGCCCGTTGCTGTTGGTATAGTGGGGTGAGCTGCTGGGTTGGAGAACAACTTTTAGGCTGAGGGTTGTGGTGCCTGCACAAAGTGGGCATCAGCCTGCAAAACTGGAGCTGGGGCAGCAGAGCTGCCAGGGAAAGGGAGAGGGAGGGTCCTTTCAGCATCTCGGAGCACTCCCAACACCCTACGTTTCGAGTGTCCCCCCGAAGCTTGTACCAGCCTGTCTGTGGGTTGGAAAAGTGGGTGCGTTTAAGGGAAGGGAGCATCAGAGCACGTAACTCCCAGATCTCTTCCGCTTCATCCCCCACCTTCACTTCTATCTGACTCTGGCCCTGCCATAAAAAATAGCCACGTGTTCCCCCCCTCAGCCCTTTGCCTGCAGGACGCCTGGTGTCAGGCCAGTTGGCCGAGACTGATGGATCAAGGCATGTTTGAGGTGTTGGCGGCCCGTGGCCCGTGAAATGGTTTTGCTATGGTGGAAAGCTCTCAGACGCGCCGTGCAAATCTGCTCCGTTAGCAGAGCGAGCGGCGCTCTGACAGCCGGAGGGCTTTATACGTGCTCGGAGCAGGTGCCCCGGGCCCTGGTGAAGTGGCGCGGACGCTGGCTTTTCTGCAAACAGCCTTTTCGTTCATTAGAACATTCCTTTTTCATTCATTTGAACAAGAAGGGCTTTTCACATAGGCTTACGTATGCCTTAAAAATTGTGTCCCCCCCCTAGAGTTTTCCTTGCTTTGGGAGCTTTCTCCTCAGGAGCTCCTCACCCAACCCAAATCCCATCCTCGTTGCGCTGGCGTCCTCCTGCTGCTGCTTTGGTCCTTGGTGCTTCTCCAGCGCCAGCCCTCACCCCACCAGAGCTGGCTCTGCAGCCCTCGGGCACCGGTTGGTGGCAGAAAAGAGGAGGTTGTGCTCTGAACATTTTTAGGGAGTCCTGCCCTGTACCCCTCGTGTTCAGTTGCGGCCGTGTAACCTGGCACGTCACGCATCCAGAGGCTGCATCTCCTCCGGGTCGGCATCCGCCTTGTACTGCTCTGTTTCATCGGAAGTTTTATTACTAATGCATTTTATAGCAGGATTCATAATAAGATATTAAAGACTATAGGTGCTTCCAGAGAGAGAGAGAGATATGTAAATATTTTAGAAAGGCCCTTTTCTGATAACCTTTTCTTCAGCGTTAGCTGCCCTTTTGCGGAGAATATTGTGCAAGGCTTCGGTGTCCCGGCTGTCAACGTGCCAGGGTTAACACAGGGCATGCCTGTGTCTGGTCACTCATGCTGCAGGGTGGCATGGGAGGTGACAGCCCAGGCCAAGGGGCTCCGGTGGGCCACGCTTGGCCTGTACCCATGAAAGCTTTGGGATGGAAACAAAACTTCTTTCAGGTCACTCAACCGCATATATTGCCTCGTCGTTCTGCTGCATTGGTGCAAGAGAGGTGAGGTCTTGGTCTCTCCTTTGCCACCTCCTTGTGCAGCGATGTCCTTTTGTGTTTCATAGAATCATAGAATGTTTTGGGTTGGAAGGGACCCCCAAAGGTCACCCAGCCCAACCCCCCTGCAGGGAGCAGGGACACCTTTAACCAGATTAGGTTGCTCACAGCCCCATCCAACCTGGCCTGGAATGTTCTCAGGGATGGGCCCTCCACCCCCTCTCTGGCCAACCCCTGCCAGGGTTTCACCACCCTCATTGGAAAGAATTTCTTCCTTAGATCCAGTCTAAACCTACCCTGCTTCAGTTTAAAACCATCCCCCCTTGTCCTGTCCCAGCTGGCCCTACTAAAAAGATTGTCCCCATTTGGTCAGGGATTTTAGGGTTGTTTGTTCCTTATTTTAATCCAAGTCTATCCTTGCTATTGGTGAGACGTTGAAATGGAGACGTCTCCTCTCGTACCTTGCTGCTCTTGGTTTGGTCTTCCTGGTGCTTTGGGTAGCCACATGTAACACATGCCGTTACATTCGGTATTTTTTTTCTGGCAAACAAGACCCCAGAGCTTCTTCCTATAAGATTTTTACAACAGTTTGAACCTTTCTTATTCATTTATTGCAAAACACAGGTGGCCTTGCTACCTTGGACGGCAGTGTCCCCAGCCCACACAGCTCAGCAATGTTGCAGCTGGATTACTGGAGCCCATTAACTCCCGAAGTGGCGCAGGGGGGATCTGGGTGCCGGGCCCCCTCCTGCCGAGCTGTCAGATGAAGGATGGGGGGTGCTGGAGACAGGTTGGGAGCGAGTCCCGCTCCCCTTTGCCCTCCTCCTCCTCATCCGCGGGAGGCATCTGTCTGCACGTTTATTTTTATCTCACATCTGCTGGCATCGTAACAAAGATTTAATGATATGACAGGGTTTTGTCACCAGTTCTTTTTTCTGTGGTGAGTTAAGCTTCATCACTGGCTGCTGGAGAGGGCCGAAAGCTTTAAAAAATGACAAAATTTGGCGACTTGCGTAGAAAACTCACCTGTTCACCACAAGCACCTGTAGGCTGTCATCTGCCCGCATTTCCTTTTTTTTTTCTGGACGGAAAAGATAGAATTTGCTATTTTTGCCTGCGGGTGATTTAGGCGTAGCCACAATTAATCTTTGCGAGGGACAAACAGTCACAAGAGATGCGCGGAAGAGCCCTATAAATGGGCCAAATGCTGAAAATGCAGAAATGTGGTGGGTCCTGAGCTGGCCTGGTGCAGGGCATCACCCAGGGATGTGCCCTCTGCCTGCTATTTACGGTCGAACACGAGCCCCAGCCGGTGCTGTTTGTCCAGAGGCTTTGCTCCCTTGTTTAGATGGTGGGCCGCATCTTTTGAGAAAGAAAGGCAACGTCAGCCTCCCTGCTGAGCAATATCTTGAGCCTGCTTGACCCAAAAATGGCAAGAGGATTTTCAAGACAGACTACTTATGCTTTTAAAGGCAGACAGACTGAAATTCCTCTTGAGTCCTGCCAGGGCATGAGCATTGAAAATGAGACCTCTTTTCCCGGAGGACTGCTGATAGGGGATGCCTGCATCCCACAGCTGGTTGTGCCTTGCCAGAGTTGGCGGGGTTTAGTTGGGTTTTAGGTTTTTCTGTTTGTTTGTTTTTCTTGAACTTGAGCTGGGGGAAAAAGAAGCATTAACCCAGAGGACTTCTTACAGGTCTGCATCCTTTGACCTGTGTGCTGTCGGGAATAAGGGCGGGCGTTTGGGAGCGAAGTTTTCCCACTGAACTGTGTGCTTTGGGCAGTATCGGAGATTTCCCCCTCTGCGACCATGCTGTTCTGCTTCAGGCTTCTGGGAACGCTCCTCCTATTGCCTGGGAGCCCTTCTGCACCCCTCCCAAATTCCCCAGTGCTGTGCTTTGCTCATGCGTTCACCCCTCTGCATGCTGGTACCCACTGCCCCCTGCTGAGGTCCTGCCCTGGGGGTCCCCTATGACCCCCTCGGACGCTTTGGTGTAGATACCAGTGACTGTTCTCCAGGACCAGACAGATCTTTGTCCAGAGCTGATACCCCTGCTTGTATGGCTTTTGCTATCCTGGTCAATGATGGGACCTGGTTAGAAAAGCTATAAAATAAGGATAAAAATACGGTAATTGCCGAGTCGGAGCTCAGGCGGTGTCTGCAGGGGCCGGAGCTGATAGCACCGAAGCTGGTGACCTCCATGTCCCACCGGGCAGCTTCTCCTTTGGAAGGACGAGGAGATGAACTCTTCTCCAAGCCTGTTTTGGGGCTATTGTATGAAATACAATGCCGGGGAAATCAAGCTCTCCTCTTTCACAGCCAGCGGTGCAGCCCCATAATCACGGGTGACCAGAGCGGATTTGCATGTTAAAAGGAGTGGCTGGGGACACTTAAAAAGAAGAGGAACCATATTCATCAAGTCCAGCTTTATCCTTATGAATATTCTTATTCCTGGGGACAATATACCCCAGACCTCATCTGTGCAACCCCGCACCTACTCTTTTGCTGCCTCTCCCCTCCTCCCCTATTAATGGTTAATTTGTGATGCTCTCTGTCCTGACATTGATACCCGGGGTGGCTCTGGGGGAGGAATTTGAGAAGGCCGTTGTTGGAGCGTGAGGAGCGCGGCGGTCAAAGCAGTGCCCTGGCAGCAGCGAGGGGAGGGCTGCGGGATGCTTGGGGGCTGCTCCCGGCTGATGATGGCTTGGGCGGGGGGGGGGGGGGAAGGCAGGTAGCCCAAAGAGGGATGGGGAGATGCTCTCATCTGAGAAGGTGCCTTGGGAGTGCTCGGCAAGCAAACACCCACCCACGAAGGGCTTCTCCACCCCACCACACCTGCCGAGCTGACAGAGTCCCGGTTCCTGAGCTCTGCAAATGCCTGAGCCAGGCTTAACGTGCCGGGTGCATGGCACAAAGTCAAGCGCTCGCAGGGCAGACCCGGGTTGAGTGTGCCAGAAAACGAGCGGCTGTAAGGCACAGGGTAGCAAACTTCTGGGACAAATTGGCTGGGAGGCTGTAAGGATGGGGGTGATTCGGGTGTAGCGTGGGGACAAGTTTCTCTTTTGAGGTCCCTTCCAGCTATATCTCTTATGCTTTTACGATTGCTGATCACAAAATAAAACACTTGATGGTGCTTTAAAATATAATCCTCGGGCCATGCCCTGCGAGGCTTTCTTTAGCAGCTTGATTTAGAGGAGGAAAAAAAAGAAAGAAAATGAAAAATCTAGGCGGGAGCTGCAACCTCTCACACCTCTGCAGAAGTGCTGCCGAAGCAAGGAAAGTGGGGTTTTGCTCGAGCCCAAGGCCAGCTGAGATGTCAGAGCGTCCCTGTGGTGCCGCATAGCCGGGCGCAAGGGGGAGGGATGGGTGCGGGGGCACGGCGCGCTTGCCCAGCACTGCTTTCGGGACCCCGAGTGGGAGTTGCGGGATGTGCCCTGCGTTCCCCGCTCCGCCCGACCAAGCTCGCAGCAAATCCTGCCGCCTGCCTTGGAGGCAACTTTTGGCTTGCCTGAGCCTTGCCGGGGGCGATTCAGATGTTTTGGTTCTTTTCTGGTGCCATCACCCAGTATTAAGCTGGTTCAATAAGATCTCCAAGCACGGAGCCCTGGTTTCTCATGCTTCCTAGTGGAGGTGGTGGCCTGGGACAGCCTTGCTGAAGCCCTGCTGTGGTTCGCTGCAAGCTTTGTGGCTCCTCAAAAAACCTGAAAAGGGCTCAGATGGTTGCTCAGCTTTGGCCAAGGTTTTGCGGGGTCCTTGGAAGCAGCGCCCCAGCTTCTAAGCTCTGCATCTCCTCAAGTCTCCTTTCCACCTTCTCAGCACTTCGCGATACTTCTCTACGAGCTGAGGCTGAATCACTTAATAGGAGTTAAGTTAACAATGAAACGCTAGAGCCTTGGGAAGAGGTTTGCAGGAATAATCCGTATTATCCCAGCTGGCCATAACCAGCCACCGCCGTGCCTCGCTTTTGACCTTTCTTGTCTGGCTTTCAAGTTTTAGCTCTTCATCAACCCTGAACGGGGCTGTGAATGTGTTACCAACACATGGACTTGCCCGAGCGGCGGGGATCTGCGCGTTACCTGCAGCCCCAGGGCCCCGGCAAAGCCTTTTCGCTTGCAGTCTGCGCTTCTGCCTTTAGAGAGACAAGAATATGCATTTAAGATTTGCATAGGAACATGCAGCTGTTCCACCCGAAATGGATAATTGTTCTCCCTGCTGCGAAGTTAAACAATAAGAAGTGCCAAACTGCACTTGCCATTGCTGATTTTGTGCACTCAGCTGCATGTTTTATGCATGTAGATTAATTCCAGATTTATGACGATGTAACTGTTAACGCCTGCGTTAAGCGGGGCCAGGTTCCAGTTGCTGTGGAAACTATAACTTTAATTCTACGTAAAGTTCTGTGTTGCATTTAATGCCCTTTTTTTTTTTTTTTTTTTTTTTTTGAGGCTCTCCTATTTAATGCCTCACGGTGAAAACGGGGAGGAAATCAGCGTTGAAAATAAGTGGCTTTGGGGCAGAAAACAAGTTTCAGCAGAGAGAGGCATTTTTTTCTGGAAAGTTGTGATGTCTGGGAAAATAAGGGTTTGTGATTGAGTGCCATCTTGACCACAACTGTATAACTATTATTATAAGTGTGTAACAACTATTATCGCTGCTGCAATACTGTAATAAAGAAAACAGCTGTGTAACTTAGAAATGTCCTGAAAACATAGGACTGAAGTTCTTAGGTCTCTAGATATTCCTTTTGCTAGGCGAAGGGAATTGCTGATGCGCGTTTGATGGGAAAATAGGCTGGTGCACATTTTACTGATTTTTTTTATTTTTTTTTATATATATATACACACACATATTTATTTTATTTTATTTTTATTTCCAGAATACACCAGTGGGCACTCCGATTTTCATAGTGAATGCCACGGATCCAGACCAGGGGGCAGGAGGCAGCGTGCTTTACTCCTTCCAGCCTCCTTCCAATTTCTTTGCCATCGACAGCGGCCGTGGCATCGTGTCGGTGATACGGGAGCTGGACTACGAAGTGACTCAGGCCTACCAGCTCCAGGTCAACGCCACGGTGAGTCTTACCCCGGCTGCGGCAGGGGAGGAGGCGTTTTCTGGAGGGACTGCCATGGGGTAGAAGCTGCTGCTTGCTTATTTTATTGCCCCCCTCTGGCATCTTCTTGGGCACATCCGGCACTTTTCCACTTAGAAAGGTGCCTGGGTAGCTTCAAATCACCACTGGGCAGCTCCTGGAGAGCAGCTGCACCTCTCCAACAGCATCGTACGCGTGCCGGGAGCTTCTGCATAAAGGTGAGCAGCTCCCTTGGTGAAGACAGCCCTTCCAGGGCATGCAGGCCATTAAGTCCTCTGGTCTCCTTCCTCGTGCGCCATGGCTTATTAAACCCCCCCTTCCGACTCTCACTCAGCAAAAGTTGGGTTTGGGCATCAAGAGTTAAAATTTTGGCAGGCAGAGGAGGAGAAACCAAGATCCTAATTACAGGTGATGCCACCGTCCCAGGAGGGGACCCCTGGGAGACGTACATCCAGGTGGCCACCGTGGTAAATTCGTGCCCCCCCGAATGGGAAACTTTTTTCATGGTGTCAAACCTAGGGAGAGCTCGCTGGGGAGGGTGTGGATGAGGAGCCCCGTGCAAGCAGGCACGCTGGGCGATGGCTCCTTTCCCATCTCGGATGCTAGGGAGGACGATGGTGAGATTCAGCCCTACCACACATCTGACCAGCTCTGCATCCAGGAGGGGGGGGGAAAACCCTTCCCAACCCCTCCAGGCAGCTGGCTAGAGCTCTCCGAGCATGTGATTTAATCAAGATCATTGTCTCGATGCAGAACCACAAATGTCACGAGGACGCGGAGGGCTGTGCGGGGCTGCTTTGCTCTTCGTGGCCACGGAGACTGGACATTTGCAGGCTGCAGGGCCACAGGCAAACAGCTCAACCTTTCAGCCCAACCTCTGCATGTTCAAGGCTGTGGAATTTTCCTCGGGAGCTTATTTTTGTCTGAAACATGCCTCATTTTATTTTAAATACTACAGCGATGAGCGGCCCTGCCCATTTGTTCCCTTCTCAGTCTCTGCCGCCAACACGCTTTCCCAGGACTACCTAGTTGAACTACCTAGTGGGTTACAAAACACGGGACCAAACCCAAGCCCTGATGGAAACGTGCCTGCCTTCCCCATGGCTGATTCTGGTTTCCTCAAGGGCACAAGGATGCCATCTTGGTCCACCCAGCTCCATCTAGCCCTGTATCCCCAGTGCCGTTCCCAGCAAAGATCAAACGGGGGCATATCTAGTACTTGCTACCTGATACGTTCTCGGCTTCTAGTGATTTCCAGCTCAGGGAATTCAAAGACTTAAATATTTAAGTCTCTGAACGGGGCTTGATTGCAGCTGTGGGAATATCTCCTGATCTCGGTCGCAAGGTGCTGGTAATTTTTAGGAGAAATGCAATGAGAAACCCCGGAGCAAAGCTCAGCCCGGGAAGGAGGATGAGGGTGGCACCAGGGTAGCAGGAGCTGGAAGAGCAGATGCAGTCTCTTGCTGACCCGATGGAGAGTTTGGATGGTCTGGGGTGGGAACTGGGGTGATGGTGAATTCAAGGTGGCTACAAGGGCTGTGATAAGAGCTGTGGAGCCTTGGTCCAAGGCAGGAGCTATTTCATCCCAGGGGGGTAGGCAGCAAGGGCAGAAAGCGACTGGAAAGGGCAGCGTGAGAGACGGTAAGTGAGGAAGCTTGATATGTGCTTGCTTTTTCAGTGCCATCTGTAATACTTTAACCAAAATTTAAGAGATGAAGGGGAAGGGGAAAAAAAAAAAAAGACATTATCTGAAGAAACGAAAGACTTCAACCTGATAACGCTAACAGCAGAGCGTGAGTCAGAAATAAGCATCCATCCAGGCCATAAACGCTGAGGCCTGCAGGTTAAGAGGATAATGTACAAGCTGTGTTGTTGAATACGGTTTAAATTAACATTAATCTTCTGGCAATCAGTCCTTGCCACTGTTCAGAGCCATTCTGCAGAAGTGTGCAGTAACCTCTAATGGTTGCCTTTCACCACGGTGCTTGATTAGGGGGTAAGGAGAGATTTATTTCCTTCCCTTTGTGTGTTATCTCTTTGCTCCTGCCCTTCTAGCGAAGGCCGATGGGCATTGGGGTTGCTTTTGAGCACTGATGAGACGAGGTTCCAGCAAGAGAACAGGTGGCAGCAGGGCACCGTGGGGACGAGCTGGTGGCAGCCTGTACTGCTGTTGCCTTAGAGAGGGTCTTGCTCTGGGAAAGTGCTTGCGGCTCCATCCTGAGGGGTTGCGGTGGGGTCTAAGGGAGATGATGCTCCTGCTCAGAGCCTTGAAGCATTCCAGGGCCGCTGCTGCTGGTCCTGAGATCGCTGTGTGCTTGGTGTGACCTGCTTCGCAGAGCAGGGAGGAAGGCTCCCCACCGCCCCGCAGCCGTGGAAGTGGCTTGGCTTGCCTAGAAGGGCACCTCCTGCTTACCCGATCCTGCCAGTCCTCGTGCAAGGCGGGAAGGGAGAGAGTTGCAGTTTATCAGAGTCAAAACCCTTAGCCCAGTAGAAAGGAGGTTGCTATTGCGAGGACGTATCCTGCGGCTCAGGCTTCCGCTCTGAGGGACCTGGGGGTGTTCAGCCTGGAGCAGAGGAGGCTGAGGGGAGCCCTCATCGCTCCCTACAACTGCCTGACAGGAGGGGGGAGCCAGGAGGGGGTCGGGCTCTGCTCCCAGGGAACGGGCGATGGGACGAGGGGCTCCGGCCTCAAGTTGTGCCAGGGCAGGGTGAGGTTGGCCATGGGGAACAATTCCTTCCCCAAAGGGCTGTCAGGCACTGGAAGGGGCTGCCCAGGGAAGGGGTCGAGTCCCCACCCCTGGGGGGATTTAACAGCCGGGCAGACGAGGTGCTGAGGGCCAGGGTTTGGGGGTGGGATGGCAGGGTTAGGGGAATGGTTGGGCTCGGTGATCTTAAAGGCTTTTCTAACCCAAACAATTCCGTGATTCTATGATTCTACCTTCTGTGTGAGAGCCAAGGCATCCTATGACACCAGGAGCAGCACTTGGTGTACCTACCCTCTGCCAAACCTCAACAGAAAAGAATAAAGCTCCGTCTGCAGCGCAGCCCGCAGGGTTATGAAGAGCAGTGGAAAAGCAAGGGAGCTGGTGGGTTTTGTCGTGTTCCAGCCGACGGAGCCCAAGCTGTGCGGAGGCGTCGGAGCTGGGGGATATGAGATGCTCTGCTGTGATGTGCTGGTCTGGAAGTCTGCTGGCAACCGCACCTGGGTCTCGCGGTTGGAGGTGCCCTAGGCTGTATCTGCATTAGGGAGGGAATTTATATTTTGAAGTATATGAAGTGTGTTGCTTCTTTTCCACCCAAAATGCGACGAAAACTAAATCGGTGTTTGCTTTATTTTAAAGGGCTAATGCTGGAATGAAATGCGTATTGTATTTCAGCTTAGAGGGAGGTACAGCGGACAATAATTCCTGCAGGTAGCTTGAAAAAGAGGTGATTACTGGGTCTATTCAGAAATTTTGATCCAGCTACAACAGCGAAAATCTTAATACCGTTGAATAATTCTATTTTTCTGATAGAAATCCTTTCTCTCTCCCCCTCCCAAACCCTTGTTTTCTCAAGGACCAAGATAAAAACAAGCCGCTGTCCACTCTGGCCAACCTGGCAATCACCATCACAGACGTGCAGGACATGGATCCCATCTTCATCAACCTGCCCTACAGCACGAACATCTATGAGAACTCGCCCCCGGTAAGGGCTGCTGCTTTGTTCCGGCGTGCGTGCCCGCGGTGTCGCGCCGGGGGCCGAGGGAGGATGGAGCAGGCCATGGGACAGAAAGGAGAAGGCATCCCAAAGGAGCTGGAGGAAGGAAAATCTCCTCTTTGCAGAGATATCCATCCTTCCACCCTTCCTTCCATCACAGGTTTGCGTTGCTCTGCCCCAACATTTGCGGCTCGGGTGCAAAGAGAAGCCCTGTTTCCATGCTGAAGTGCAAATGCAGGTCTGGGGCAGGGGAGAGAAATCATGGGATTCAAATGGCATCCAAAGAGCAGCAAACCTTTTTCTTTCTGGGACAACACGTTTCAAGCCAGTTCCAAAACATTTTGCCCTTTTTTTTTAAAAAAAAAAGGAGGCTAGGCAAGGAGGTTTAGGAAGCCTGAAACCCAAATAAAACCTTTTCCTAAGTATTTTTTTCTTAAATTTTAGAAAGGTTTTCTGTTGTTCTCAGCACACAGCCACCCCATTTCCTCCCCACAGCACATATGCATGCCATTTCTAATAGAAAAGTTGAAGAAAAATGTAAACGTTCCTGAAATGAGGCAGTTTTGAAGATGCCGGAATCATCAGCCATTTCAGCACTTTGAGCATTTTCCCCCAGGTTTCGCCAAATTGATCCAATCATTTTAGTTCTTCTGAAACTGGGTTTGTCAGCAAACTCGCTGTTTGTGGAAAACGGCTCCCGGTCTCTAAATGCAGCAGGGCTTTTTTTTTTTTGTCCCCGGCAGCAGACGGCGGGGAGTGTGGTGGGCAGCCTCAGCTTTGGGAGCTGTCAGCTCTGCTCCCAGCAAGGGTGCCCAGCACCTTCAGCCCAAGCACAAGCCCTGCTTGCTGGTGGCAGCATCCACCTTCCCAAGGCATCCCATAGCTTTGTCTCTAGGGTGAATATTTTTGTATACGGATGGAAAAACCTTCTGTCCTTAAAATCGTGGTGTGGTAGGCATCCATACTTCATGTGCATCCCGGAACGTCTCTGGCATGCTGGATCTGAAAGGCCTGATGGCTCAGTTCATGCAGTGGTAAGGGGAACTCCAGCTTGTTTCAGTTTATGCCTTCTTTATTCACTTTGGAGCAACCTGCTGGCTCTGACGGCATGAAGAGTGCTGGATCAATAGGGCTGAGTCCTCCTGTCACAAATCCTGCGGTCAGACAGCACATTACCTGTCTGCTGACCTGAAGATGGCCAAAAAATAGCTTCATGAATTACTTTCATGAAGTGAAAGTTTCAATGAGTTTCAGCGCTGTCGAGATTAAGGACTGTTTCTGCGGTGGGCAGTAGGAGCTGCAGGGAAGAAAAAAACGCTACTGGGATCACCCTTAGCTAGAGGGGGAAAAGCCTTGGATGAAGTTATAGAAAAGGAAATCCCGTGAGCATCAAAAACTAGAGACTGCATCACTTTCATGGAGTGACCTGGTATCTAGGGAAGGGGCTCTCTCCCCAGTTAATGACACACATTAAGGCTGGAGCTCAACGATCTCTTTGTGTTGACAACACCAGTCACAGTTATTCCCGGAGCATACGCTGCTTGCAGTAGGCGAAGCAGCAAATAATCAGAGTGACCTGAAATAGGGAATGAGTGGAGGAGGAGTGCTCAAACTGTTAGCAGTGTTCTGACGGGTTTAGAGATTTTAACTTCTCTTGGCTCCATGCAACATCTCCAAAGGCATTGAGATATCCAAGATGGATAGGTGCCACCAGAGACATGGTGAAGAAGATGACTGTTGACCGTGGGCAGTTCTTTGAGTGGTATTGCTCTCTGGTTTGAACCCAAAGCCCCATCCTTCATGGGAGAAATCTCCGCTCCTGAAACAAGGAGGTGGTTTGCTATGGCAAGCCTGGGGTTTAACATGAGCATTTTCATCTCTCCATGGGAAGTCTTCTCATCAGCTCTGCCCCACCACCCGAGGGAACCAGCTGCGGTCCAGCGTGGAAACTGTCATCCTGCAGAATGGCTCGGTTACCGAAAGGATAACAGCAAATTTGGGTGAGGAGCCTGGGCTGGGCCAACTTCTGTCCAAAACCAGGCTTCCAAGTGAAGCCAACAGGCTGCAGCACATTTCTGGGTGACGTGTGCCCCGCCATTGGGCTCGGCAGGTCAAAATGTGCTCGAGACATCTCATCCCAGCCCCAAATCTACAGAGCGGAGACTTGCTGCGGCACCACGTGCCCGCTCCCCGTCTCTCTTGCCTCTCTTTTTATCTGTGGTGCACAGCATGTCTGTGTTCCTCTATCAATGTATCAGGTGAGAATACCTCATCTAAAGTGTATACATTACCTAATAAAATCCTTCTTATTTGGGATTATTGCATCAAATTTTAATTTCCTCACTCGAGTAACAGCATGTCAGGCAGCCCGTCAGTGAAGAGCCGATAGAAGGTGAAAGGAGTGGATAAACTGCAGCAAATTACCACAAACAGATCTCTATCAGCCCTTTGACTGGAATTGACTGGAATTAAGAAGTGAGAAATAGGATTTTTTTTTTTTTTTTTTTCTTCCGTGGCAGCTTTCTGAAGCGCTCCCCCCTCCTCCTTCTGCCGCAACGCTGGGCTGCGCTTTGCCTTTCAAGTCCCTAATCCTGTAAGAGAAGAAGAGGAGGAGGAGGAAGAAAAAGGGGTGGAGGGGCACGAGAGAGGAGAGAAGTGCCGTTATAGCTCTTATTTTGCTCAGGCCAGGATCTGGTAGCATAATTTAGAAGTGTTTTGGGCGCATGCTTATTCGGACACCGAGAAGAAAGAAATTTCTTATCGGGCAAAGGAAGAGGACACAGCGGGGAGAGGCTTTGCTGTCCCTGGGGGTGTTGTATTTTCTTTCTTGATGCTGTTTATCATCCCAATGTGCCTCAGACATCTCTCCCGGGGCACCCGAGTGCCGCCAGCAGCTGTGGCAAAGCTTGGCCACGTATTTTTCATCCCTAGAGTCTTTTTGGGTGTCCACCCTCACGGTGGCTGTAGACTGGACAGCATCGTTGATGTTCTCCAGATGAGTTAATAGGGGCTGGAGGAGAGGGGCCCTTTCCCCTTGCAGGTCTGAGGAGCCCCTGCTGTTGGACCTCACTTGGTGCACGGTCCAGGCAGCATCGCAGCTTCACTTTCAGGGTGAAAGAGGAGGAATCCACGCGCAAAGAGACGAGCTGAGGCCTATGACAGTCTGCTTTGTCCCGCAGGGAGCTGCACAAAGGCAGGAGGGGGGGACAAACCCCACCGGTGCTTGGTCCTGAGACCAGCAGTTGTATTCCCTTCCAATAGCATGGTACAGGTATGTGTCAGATATCATTAAAACAGTTTTAATTCTTCAGCACCATCCCCCTCCTCTTCAGAAACTCCTTGGGTTAAAGAAATAATGTAGAATCAGCGCTATTTTTGCCCTAGAGTCTCAATAGCTCTGAGTTAATTCTTTCTTACAATATTTCCAGCCCATCAGTGTGAACACTTTATTAAAAGCTCAAGGTTTTATTAAAAAAGGATTGATTTACCCCTGCCCCTCTTCAAAAAACCCTCAGATTTTGTTTGGATAACGTGCCATTCTTTATTTTCTTTGCCTTTTTTTTTAAGCATAGGCTTTTCCAGATTATTACTTTTCTAAACCTTCTTCCTCCTTCCCCAGAGGGAGAGAGTTATTCTGTTCTGGTGCTTCGGTCTATACTCACCAACCGCGTCCTTTCCTTGCGGCCACCGTTGCCTGTGGTAGGCAGGCGAGTTGTTGCTTGCTTTAAGAAATGTCAAGAATATTTGGGAGTTTCCAAGAGGTGTGGGTTGACACCATAAATACACGGGGGAAGCCCTGGACAGAGCTGTTGGTGCTGGAAGTCAGCTTGGGGGTTCGGTGAGTAAGTGGAAGCCTTGCCAGATGTGTTTGGCTGGAGCTGGTGGGAGGGTGCCCTCCAATTTAGGGGGTGCAGCTGGCTGCCTGTGGGAGCCAGAGCACAGCATCTCCTGCCCTTTCTGGTCCAAGACCTAGATAGCAAAAGTTATCTAGGTGGTCTGGCGGGATTTTGGAAGGGAAATTAGAAATTGTTGCAATGTGGTTGGCGAGAGGTCAATCTTTGCCATGGAGGGATGGTTGCAATCAGGGGTTGGGTTTGGTTTGGGATGTTTTCCCGTTCCTAGTCTCTGCTCTCTGGTTAGTTATCTCTGCTGGTATGGTGAGGAAGATGCTTCACGATCATAACAGGTATTAAAAGATGAGAATAGCCGGTGTGTAGTGTCACGTTTTGCATCTCCCCATCTCGCTCAGACACGTGCTGAATGAGAATACTCCTGCCTGTTGACCGTGCTGAGCAATTGTGCTCTGAGGCTGTCTTCATCAGTTGTTACTTCTCACTACAAACCCAATAATTGCCACCAGCTACGTGGATAACCGTTATGCCTGTCCTGTGGCACTTGTTTAGCCCCTTCCCCAGAAGCACTGAGATTGAGCCTAAACACTGTGTGGATGCTTGGGGAGGGATCCTCCACTCCCAGGAGCTGGGATCTGCCAGTCTTGTGGATGGATATTGGAAGAGTCTTGTGAAGGAGCTGACAGGAAGGATGGAAAGCAGGAGGGATGCAAAGGGGTGGGCAGGACCGTGCCGTGGTTCCAGGAGATGGTGTCCAGGAACGTTTGGGAGCTCAGCCCTGCTCCAGCACATGTTTCTCGGCCACTGGTGAAGTTGATGGGCTGGAGAAGGGGCTTGTGGAGAAGCAGGAGACATGCAGGGCTGCAAGAAGAACAGGGGGAGACCCAGCCTCAGAAAACAGCAGCGTGAAAGCAATCATCATGGGCTTGCCAAGGACCAGGCCACCCTTAGCGTGCTCTCTATCAGCCCTCATTCACATCAGATGTCTGGATAATCTCTTTCCTATGGACATCTTGATGGCACGTGCCGCTGAGATACCCGAACGAGATTTCCCCCTCCTCCCCTCCCAAACTTTCCCGACTGCACCATCTGAGCTCATCCCTTTATCTCTCCCAACAGCCCTTCCCCTTGGCTCCTGCAGGAGGGACCTTTCCCGCAGATGGAGCGGCCCCAATTGCTATTCTTTGGCCATCACGGGAGCCCTGCCTTCTCCCGCAGCTGCCTTCCCTTTGAAATGTGCCGCACGGCCGGCGACACTTATCATTCTGCGCCGCTCCCTCGCTTTCTGACAGGCGACGGGCAAGCTGTCAGATGGACCAAGTGCCTTCACCCACCACCCCTGCCACGGAGGAGCTCCCGCTTCGCCGAGGAGCAGGGTGGAGGGGGGAGGTGGGTCATGCTTGCCCCATGGGGACAGCAGATTAAAGCAGAATATGCTGGGGAGAGCATGCTGGATCGCAAGCCTCTCCTTTCTTCCTCTGCTTTGCCTTGCTCTCCTTTCCACGTCCCTTGTTGTGCTTTGCCAGCTGCTCCTTTCCCACTTCTCTTGTGCTTTTTAGCTATCCTTGCTCCTTTGAAAAGGACAGTTATTGTTGGTGATTTAGAGGCTCTCCGGCAGCTGCTGAGCCTCACCAGCCGAGTGCTGCTCAAAGGCCAGTGACCTGGGATTTATGGCTAATGTTCTCAGTTAATAATGTGGATTTACTTAAGGAGTCTATTGAAATGCCCCCGGAGATCAGGGAAGGGGCAGCCTGCCTGGCCCTGGGAGCTTTCTTTACGGCCAGCAGTGGCAAAGCATCCCCGTTGGGCCCGTAGGGGCACGGCTCTGAAAGCCGGGGAAGACAGCAGATCCCCGCTTTCCACCGGTGATGCTTCTGCAGCAGCTTTGCCTTTGGCCTTCAACTGATGGATTGCAGGGCAAACGCAACGCTGCCGGCCTGCTACGCTCCCTCGTTAGATATGCAAACGCCTCTGTTGACATTTCCTTGGAGGGGGAAAAAGGAAAAAAAAAATAAAAATTAAAATTGCTCCTTTTCCCACTGTTAATAAACCAATGAAAACAAGAACAGCTGAGTTGTAAATTTTTTCACGCTACATTAATTATGGGCATGTGTGTGTGTTTGTATTCGCATGGGCTCACTGCAGTGCGGCGGGGGAAGTACAGCTTCTGGAGTTGACATAAGTGCGTGATGTTTTTATTTAAAGAAGGAAACAAGAATCTGGGGTCACTTTTATGTTCTTCATTGGTTTGGGGGGCCTCTTGGTCTCATGGACCTTTCTGCTGGGCTATAAGAAACAGGTCTGTCCTGCAGGGTGGAGGATGAGGGGGGTGAGATGGTAGCTGCAGACGCTCCTGCCTGTGGGCAATCCTCTGGTCTCAGCATCTGTCCAACCCTCCTCCTCCTCCTCAAAGGTTTCAATGAAAATCTCTGCAGCTCACTTAGTGAGTTATGCGGCTGGATGCCAATGGCCAGGGCGAGCATCCCTCATCGCCTGGGGCACTTCGTTTGAAGAATGCAGGGGTAGATGAGGACCCGTTGAAACTGGGAATCTGGTGGGAGATAAAACTGGGATTATGACTGGTGCTGAAGGTCATGGTGGGAGGGAATTGTTGCCTTTGGTTCTCAGGGGACTGCAGAGTGAAAGTCTCCGTGGCAGAGGAGCGTTTGCTTTTGCCTGGTAGCCACAGCCTGTGCAGCGGTGATGCTGCACGGAGGCACATCCTGGCTTGGCCACCTTCAGTTCCTCCTTCCTCCTCTTCCTCGAGCCCTGGCAGCTGTGCTTACCACACTGCCCTTGCTTCAAATCCTCCTCTTCTGGGCAGGAGATGAGCAGCGTGGGCAGTGAGCCTGGGGGTGCTCTCTCCAGTCCCTACAGATGCTTGCCCTGGTACAAACCTACGGCATGGCCAAGCTCAGCCTGCTCGGTGGTTCAGTGAGAAGACACGCCAGTCCTGCCCTCCGCATCACCGGCTACAGCCTGGGGTGGGTTAACGGAGTTTTGCAGCTTGCACAGGAGTGATGAGCGGTGAGCCCAAACTGCCCTGAGAAGCGAGGTCGGGACTTTTCCATGTCTCACCTTGTCCTTGGACAGGTTTTTTCCTAAGCTCGCAGCCCACAGTACGAGGTGCAATGCCTTGGCAGGGTGCTCCAGGAACCCCAGCAGCGCTTGGCCGTAACACATCTCTCCGTCCCCAGGGTACCACCGTGCGGATGATAACGGCGATCGACCAGGACAAGGGCCGTCCCCGGGGCATCGGCTACACCATCGTCTCGGGTAAGTCACGGGGGGGACGGACGGACGTGACGGGGAGCCCCGCAGGGTCGGAGGAGCTAGCCCTGCAATAAGCCTTTGCACATCCTGTGCCTGGGAAATCACTTTTTGGTTCAGCTTCTCCTCAACTGTACTTCTTGCTCTTTTGATTTGTCATTGCTAATTACCGTAGCCTACTGCTACAACTGAAAGCTTTTACTCCTCTGAAAAGCTTGCCTTGCCTTTGGTGCTTATCAGAGCGCATTGCTCCATGGCATCTCCCTTTCCTCGAGCCAGCGGACATTATTTCTGCCAAATTTGACAGTATCTCATAGCGAAACCCTTCAGTCCTAATGACGGGTCGCAAACAGCTCCGCTTCACACAATGTCACGGAGGAGACCTGCGAAGAGCCGGGTGTAGAACTCTCATTGGCGACGCGGTGGTCATTGTTTAGGGAGAGAATGGGACTGATTAGGGGCTGGTCGGCTCCTGGCGGTTTCCACGGTGTCTCCTGAAAGCCTCCGTGCCGAGGGCTGGCTTCCCAAAGCATTGCCGGAGCTTCGCAAGCTGGGAGGCAGGGGGCTGGACCCGTGAGGTGCAGTGCTAGAGAATGAACCTTAATTATAAAGCGGTGGAGGGTTTCTGCTTTCTGGCAGGCAGGTGGATTAATCCTGCCCTCGCAGACTGGCGCTGAGGCCCGAGGAACCCTTCTAGCTTGCTGAAACTGCTGTCCCTGGGCAATGCTTGGCTCCTTGAGGACCGTAGCTTGGGGACCTCCCTCTGGGGGAAGGTCTACCAGGTTGGTTTGACAGGCTGTGAGAGTAAAAAGGACTGTTTCAGGTTATAAGAGAATTAATTTTCAAAGAAAGGTCTGCCTGAGGTGCCTGGTGCTGAACTCTACTCACCTTGCTGTTGTTTTTGGGGAGACCTTGCAGCCCCACAAGCCCAAATCTCTTTTGTCAACCTCTTCTGATGGCAAAAGAGCAAGAGGCTGGGCAGGCATTTCCAGATAAAACATTAGCTGAGCGTTGGAAAGGCGAATCTGGGGGGGCTGGACCCATCTCATTTAAGATGCCTTGAGGTCAGCGAGCCTCTGCTATATCCACAGCAGACGTTGATGCTTGCTGGGCTGCACTCAGACGCTGCTTCGGTGGGGCTGTGCCATGGCGAGGGGACACAGACTACTCAGGTTAACCCAGGAGTGGGGGACCAGCTTGGTGGCTCTGGGTTGTAACCCCATTTCTGGCATTGCTTTTTGGGGTGGGGGGTGGGGATCTTCACGGCAAGAAATGGCAGCTGTGCCTCCTCTCCCCACTGGGCCACGCGCTTCGGGTGCTGGCTGGACCTCCTTGGAGCTTCACGTGTGGAAATGATCTCCCAGTTTCTCTCCCTCAAAGCCTGGCCGTTTCAAACGCTCTGCTAATCAACCTCTGGGGTCAAGGTGATTTCACCCTGACTTTCAAGTCCGCTGAGCCTGACTGCAAGTATATCCAGGTCAGCCTGCCTTTGAAGATGCGAGGATTATTTATTCCTCTAATTCCCTCTGCAATTTATTCTAATGTTCCCCCGGCATGAATTAAATGAGAGATTCCCCCAGATTGCATGTATCGACTGGCCAAAGGGACTTTCTTTTGGCTGATATGAGCTTTTTTCTGCTGGAGACTGGACTGAAACCTCAAACTATTTTTACAGTCGCTGCTGAACTACGATGAGGATGCAAAAAGCCTTCGGCTTACAGAATCCTCACCCAGCTCAAAGCCTGAAAGCTGGGAAATCACTCTTGTCCTGTTCCTATACCCTCCTTCGGGCATCTGCTGATGGCCAGGGACCATTTTTCTGACCCAGTATTCTGTAGGTATCTAATTTTCCCTTGTCAGCAAAGAGCTCTGGGTTTCCAAGAGCCTTTATTTTGATGGCTCAAACCTACAGAAACAGCCGTGCAGTCCATAGAGGGTTAATTTGCTGAATGCACCCATCCGCTCATGGTCAACGTTAGGCTTTCTGCTCATCGGACGGTCACAGCTGCTCTACCGAACCAAGGCAACAAAACCTTGAGGTCTGGATTTTTACCTGGAGTGTTGGTGCATGCTCTTATTTCATAGAATCACAGAATGTTTTGGGTGGGAAGGGACCCCCAGAGGTCACCCAGTCCAACCCCCCTGGAGGAGCAGGGACACCTTGAACCACATCAGGTTGCTCACAGCCCCGTCCAACCTGGCCTTGAACGTTCCCAGGGATGGGGCCTCCACCCCCTCTCTGGGCAACCTGTTCCAGTGTTTCACCACCCTCACTGGAAAGAATTTCTTCCTTATATCCAGTCTAAACCTACCCTGGTTTACTTTAAAACCATTACCCCTTATTTTCACGCCTGCCTTTGGTTTTCCTATGAAATAGCCACGACGTCCCTTTGGGAGCATCCCCCTACAAGGGTAGCCTGGCCATTAAGGCCAGGCGGAGGGATGGTGGAAGGGAGCCAGGCGTGCTCCAGGAGCCTGGTGGCAGCAGGTTTGTGGAGTGACAGGCGGGCAGATCAGCGCAAACATCCTCGCCTCTGCTTGCATACGCCAAGAGCTTAATCCCTGCCCCTGGTCCTGCCTGGCAGGGGGCAGCTCTCGTATCAGAGAATCAGGCAGAACACATCAAAGAGTGATTAAACTGCTTTGCATTTTTTTTATTTATTCCCCCCCCCTCCCCCCAAACATGAGAATTGCAGAGTGGTTTTGTAACTGGCCAGGAGTCCTCCTCCCATCGGCACCAGCGCCTCGCAGAGCGCTGCTGCTGGGAAGGATCAGCCAGTGGATGGACCGAGGGATGACTGCAGGCACCCACTATTGCCTCCTCCCCGTCCTCTCTCTGCCTTCAGCTGAAGGCAAAGGTTTCCAAAATCCCTGAAGCCAGGCTTCAGGTTGCTCTGCTTCCGCTTTGAGTTGAGTTTACTGCCAGAGCCAGAGTTTGCCAGCTCCGTCCGGCTGCCAGCTCGTGGCCAAGGTGTGTGGCTGAGGGCAAATCTTAAAGAAAACGTGGTCATGGGGCAAATAATATTTTTTCTGAAGTCAGTAGGAGCACAAGTGCCTCCCCAGCTCTGCTCAAGGCAGTTTCTTATACTTTCCATGATTTGCTTCTTGCTTTTAAAAGAAGATGTTACCTTCTGATGTCTGAGAGTCCAGACAGGGGAACCAGCCGCTAGCAGGCCTCCAAAATCCTGCTCACCCAAGGCAAGTGACTTCTTTATTTTTTTTTTTTGGCAGGCAGGTAAAGCTTAATTAACTTGTCATTATCCTCAGTCACGATGCTAAAGGTCAGCGAGCAGATTTTGTGCCTGAGCTGGTAAATTTTTATGGCAGTTTTGCAGAAAAACGGCCTAACATATGGGAATGGGGAAGCAAATTAAATTAGAAACCGACCGCAAGCAAAAGTGAAGATGGGCGGCAGAGGTAGTAATTAGCCCTGGCTTTTCTGCTCGCTTGCACGAGGCGAGGTGGCGGTGACGCTGGTCCCATTTCCCAGCAGGGATGGGCGATGCCTCTCCCCAGTTATCCCAGTTCTGATTTTACCAGCTGGGGTTAAATATATAGCAGCGGGAAAGCTGAACAGCAGCCCAGCCATTCATCACTTCTTTGGGATTAATATCTAAAGCATTGGTATGATTTGGAGGCGGGGTGTAAAAATTAATTTGGAATTGCCAGGGTCCTATTGAGCTCCAGCCCTCGGGTAGCTGTGCCTCGGGATATACTGCAGCAGCTCTTATTTATACGGCTCTCTCCAGCACAAGGTCCTCCCGTGACAGGAAAACAATAAAACTAAAAGATTAACCATAACCGCAGAAAATAAGACTTAAGATCTAACTTTATGCCGCCGGCTTACAAAGCTGTTAAGCCTGAAATGACGGAGGAGCGCTGGTCTAGCTGTGTCTCGGCTTTGGCTACTTGTCCTGCCCAGCCAAGCCTGCCTGCTGGCACTGGGAATCATTTCCGTATCTTATAAGGGAAAAAACATTCAGTTTTTTCTCCCCCTTCCTTCCAATCCAAGTATTTTAACCCCGTGAAAACACACACTTTTCTTTGCCCTGCGCTTTGCGAGGAGCGGGGTCATCACTGTGCAAAAGACCATTCGAAAAAGAAATCCAAATTGAGATTTCGGCAATCCAAGCCCCTTGTGCCGACAGGCTGGTCGGTGCTGGGGCTCCCGTCGCTCCATCGGGTGTTTCTACGGCTTTTCCCAGGAAAAAAGAAGGGCACGGGCGGCTGGTGCCCCGCGGAAGCCCTCCCTCCCTGGCTGCTTTGACAGGTTGGAGATGTTCAGCCGCTGAGGTCAGGGCTCTGTTTGAAGGACAGATAATTAATCCAGCAAAGTAATCCACGGCTCCTTTTTGGCAGATTTATGGAGATAGCCTCTGTACCGGGGACTCTGCCTCATCATCTTTCATTTCCCAGGCAAAGCGAGTGACTTGTTGTATAACACGACCTGTTCTAGATAAGGCTTTTCATTTAGGGGAACTCTCTGGTCTAACAGAGATTGATTTTCCTGGTGGAAATCGGAGGGCCCCGGCGCTCCCGGCAGGATCAGGCCTGCAGACGGCAGTGTGTTTTCACGTTTGCTGCTGCTGCGCATCGCCTGGGGCATGGGGAATCCTTTGGCTCTTTAAGAGAAGGATTTTTTTATCGGGAATTAAACGGCAATTTCGTTAATAGGCAGGAGGGGACTTTGGCCCGCAAGCTCTTGTTAGGAAAACGTATTGTATGCCCACAGCCTCGCGCTTTGCTCGCTAGTGGGAAACTTTGGGTTTCATTTATTTCCAGGGCAGTCAGGAGGCTTCATGTCTGCTGGCATGGAGATGTGAAGGTGACCTGTGCTGCTTGGGCAGGCGTTGAGGGGTTAAAGCAAGGGAGAGGGTCCCGGGGCTCTGCAAGATGCTGGAACGTCAGTCCCTGCCCACCTGACGCATTTCAGGTGCAGTGATGGATGGGCAATGGGAGATTGCACAAGGGCAATCCATACGTCCTTCCAGGGGCTTGGAAAGTCCTGCAGGAGAGCGGGGAGGGAGCGCGGGGCTTTCGGTCAGTGAGCTGGTCCTTAGGGCTCTTTGCAAACCCTTAGGGCTTTTTTTTTATTTTCTTTTTCCCCCAAAGTTGATTGTTTTAGGAGACTGATGTGGTTTCTGGCAAAGCACTCTCTTCCTAAAGCTGGTGCATCCCAAAGGAAGCAGGAATTAAAAATCATTATTTGCACAGTGTAGTAGAAGTGTAAGTTAGAAAAGCAAGAAGGGAAAGTGTCTGAAAAGCATCATTCTCCATCCTCCATCTTTTTTCTGGTTTTCCTGCTAAGGAATAAAATATCATGTATATTTATATATATAAAATCAGTGCAGTAGCTCTCCGAACATGTTTCACATGGTCTTAACAGATCTAGGGGCCCCGTTGCCTCCCTGTTGAAACTGTAGCATGAATTTACAAGGTAAGGTGAAGCGGTCGAAGAGGTCTCCCCAGCCCTCAGCTGCTGGCACCTCCCTTCATATTTTGACCTGACTCCATAAACAAAGCAGGGCAAAGCAAACCACTTCCCTGAGTCCCTTAAACCGGGGAGGATCCTTGGAAACAGGACCTGTTAATTCTAATATTCCCATTGCCCGTTGGCCTACATCACGCTGACTTTTTTCTGACATTCGGATCGCTCGGCGAACTACCGGGGTGTTAAAGTCCTCATAAATTACCCCTGCTGGGAGGGCCTTCCAGTGTGATTTAAAGGCAGTCATCATCGCAGAACATTTCTGTAGGAGGACACGCTGATGGGTGGAAAAGTGCCTTACGCAGAGTTATTCATCAAAGGCTGTTTTTCCACCCTGCCAATGCAAGGGGATGAAAAAGCACAAAGAAGAGATGGTGGCTGGGGCCATAGCCCCTCTTCTCTTGGCTCGGTTGCTCCCCGTCCTCCTCCCTGCTGCTCATGATGCTTTGCCGTCACGTTGGCACCTTGCTTTGGCTCCCTGGCAATCCAGAAATCGCTGGAAGGAGATACAGATGGGATAATGCTTTGCGTGGCAGGTGGTCCCCCAGTAAATGGCCTTCAGTAATTAAAACCATATATTCCCATTTATGCGTAAATGTGAAACAAAAGCATATTTTTTTGTTTAATTTCTGGGACTTGCTCTTCAGCTTCCTGGGATTTAATGTCTATTCAAGATGTTGGCAACCGCTGGAGAAGGATGAACCTGGGCTGCCTCTGTTCATGGTGGGGCTGGAGAAAACAACTGCTTCTCAGATGGTTTTGAACGAAGGATTTTTCTGAAAGGCGCTGAGCCTGGAGATGTGGGGTTTCTGTTAAAAGCTGATTCAGGCTTGTTACCGGGCATATTACAGTGGACTCCTTTTGTGTTCTCCTGGTGAGGCTGCCTACGGCAGTGGGAGCGGTGGGAGAGGCTATTTGTGGGTCTCTCAATCCAGCCCAGGCACTGTAGCCACTCAGAAAGTGCCAATTTTATGTGGATGCACCCTTTGGCTGGGGGGCGAGAGCGTGTTCTGCAACCGCTGCTCCGAAGGGGTGATGCCTGGCAGCCCGGACCAGCCTGCTCCCGCTGGCAATGCCCCTCTGCCTTCTGCGCCCCGTTTATTTGGACAAACTCCTCTGTGAGCGAGTTGAAGTCTTGGGTTTACAGAAACGGGAGAAATGAACATTTACAGTTTTCCCCTGTGTTGCTCTGCTGTCTTGACTCACAACCCGGCTGTTCGCTGCTCTCCCGTAGCGGTTTTTTGGGTTAGATTCAGGGAAAGAGGAAAAGCTGGGGGGAAAAAAAGCCAAGCCGTGCCGATGATTTCCCATCCCTTTGAACCGCCGAGCACACTTTAGGTGATGTGGGGGAATGGTGGTTGTGGTCCAAGGCTCACATCCTTTGGTGTGATGAATTACACCCAGAGCAGGAACCCTTAAACTCCACGGGCTCTGTTCCCCTCTCCGGTACCTGGCCGCAGCTCCCGGGGGCTTCGGGAGGGGGATTGCACCCCGGGTGATAAACCTCTCCTTTTCTTTTTCTTGTACTGTACGTTTGGTTCTAAAAAAAAAAGGGAACCACGCGAGCATTTAATCCGAGCTTCTTTTGTGGCTCTGCAAGACCAGAAATTCTGCCGGTTGTGCTGGAATGGGCAATTAAATCTTTTGGGGAAGATGCTAAAAATGCCTGTTTGAGGAGCAGGCACGGGCGGAGAAGTGCCAGCAGGCAGCTTTGGGCTTGAATTAGTTGTCCCAGAGGGAAGAGCTGCATCCTCTGGGAAGAACAACAACAACAAGGCCAAGTCCAGAAGGACGGGATGTCATCCAGAGAGACCTGGACAGGCTGGAGAGGTGGGCCTGTGTGAACCTCATGAGGTTCAACAAGGCCAAGTGCAAGGTCATACACCTGGGTCGGGGTAACCCCCAGTATCAGTACAGGCTGGGGGAAGAAAGGATGGAGAGCAGCCCTGCCGAGAGGGACTTGGGGGTGCTGGTGGATGAAAAGCTGGGCATGAGCCGGCAATGTGCGCTGGCGGCCCAGAAGCCAACCGTACCCTGGGCTGCATCAGGAAAAGCGTGGCCAGCAGGTCGAGGGAGGTGATTGTGCCCCTCTGCTCTGCTCTGGGGAGACCTCACCTGGAGCCCTGCGTCCAGCTCTGGAGCCCTCAGCACAAGGAGGACATGGACCTGTTGGAGCGGGTCCAGAGGAGGGCTACTAAAATGCTCCGAGGGCTGGAGCACCTCTGCTCTGAGGCCAGGCTGGGAGAGTTGGGGGTGTTCAGCCTGGAGAAGAGGAGGCTGCGGGCAGAGCTGAGTGCGGCCGGTCAGGGCTTCAAGGGGGCCCAGAGGAAAGGGGGGGACAAGCTTTTTAGTAGGGCCAGCTGTGACAGGACAAGGGGTAATGGTTTTAAACTAAACCAGGGTAGGTTTAGACTGGATCTAAGGAAGAAATTCTTTCCAGTGAGGGTGGTGAAACACTGGAACAGGTTGCCCAGAGAGGTGGTGGAGGCCCCATCCCTGGGAACATTCAAGGACAGGTTGGATGGGGCTCTTAGAAACCTGATCTGGTTAGCGGTGTCCCTGCTCCCTGCAGGGGGGTTGGACTAGATGACCTCTAGGGGTCCGTTCCAGCCCAAAACATTCTATGATTCTAAGTCCGGAGCAGAAGGAACTGGCACCGTTTTCTAGAGCGGCAGGCGACAGCATCTTGATTTCGCTCCGAGTGAAGCAATAAAGCGCAGGTTATAGCAACCCCTTTGGGAAAGAACTTGTTCCCTTTGAATTGAAGCGTGGGGCGGGGTACCTGCCCTGGCCTGCTTCCCTGCGCGTGGCATGGGGGCAGCAACTCAAGGTGAAGCGCAGCGAGGTGGTCACAGCCGCTGATGGACTATTTATACGATGATAACTGTGTCTGTTGCTGACTCTCTCAACCACGTCCAACAGCATCTATTTCCATGCCGAGGAGCCCTGACGGAGCACATTTTGATTAATAAATTATCCGGCGCAAGGTGTGTGATGGGTTCCCCTTTCACATCTTGTGAAAGTCACCCGCTCCAAGTTCAGCGGCTCGGCGAGCCCAGGGCCTTCCGAGGCTCTGGCTCCCTGCTACAAAAAGGCTTTTTGCGTAGGGGGGGAGCAGAAATTTGCCTGCACGGGGGAATCGGCTTCCCCCGGCCGACAGGCAGATTCACTAAAGCCAGGCAATAGCCGCATCTGTCTCTCCTACAGATTTCAACGATGCTCAAAGGCCAGAGGGATAGGGAGGAAGGAGGAGACATCATTGTCTTTTTTTTCCTTTCTTTTCTTTTTTTTTTTTTCCTTGGGTTTGAGCCAATATTTTTAATGGCCTTTTTAAACTGTAAGAGCGTTGGCTGAGGGCAATTAAACATTATGGCCCTCATCTATAAAACCCCTCGTTATAGCAGTGTTTCTCCAAAATGATGCCTATGCCACCATCCGTTCCTCAATGAGCCTGGAAAAACACTCTGAACGGGCTACTGCGATCCATCCTGTGGGTCCCTGCCCAGCTGCAGTGGCTGCCGGAGCCGCTGCTGCCCTGGTACCCACACACGGATGGAGGGATGGGGAAGTTTTCCTTCTCCTTTTACCCATGTCATAACCGGGAGCTTGGGCTTCTATGTCCTGAGCAAGCCCGTTCCCTGCCAGGTGAGAGCAACTAGTCTGCCAGAAATGCGCTCATATTCCTGTCCCAAAGTTCTTTTCTTCTTTTTTTTTTCTTTTTTCCTCACTGTTCCTCTGTCTTTTTGAGTATTTAAAAACATTATCTGCTCTGCTTCTCTTCTCTCTGCGCTCCCTTCTGCTGGTCAGCCTTTCCCCTTCCTGCCACGTCTGATTCCCGCTCTGGGTCTCTCTCCCAGTCTCCTTCGTCCAGCTCCGCAGGGCTGCAGCAGCAGCAGAGAGGTGGAAGTGGAGCCAGCCATCCCGCGGGGCATCCCTCCCCAGGGATGCTCCCTCCTGGACAGCCTCGTGTTTATTTTCTGCACCAGGCCCTATCCTGCTTTTCTTCAAGCCATGCTTGCTTTCACAGCACTTGAAAGCAGAGCTCCTCCTTTGCTGACGAGAGGCAGACCCGTTTGCTCCTTAGCTTTGCCTGCTCCACGCAACAGAGCTGGATTCTCTGGTTCACATCCTAGTCTGGATGGGGAAGGAGGCGGACGACACGTAAGCCCTTCTTTAGGAGAAACCGGAGAGTGGTCTTGGGTTCCTTTCTCAAACCAGGGGCATGGAAATGAAGTCCTTGGACTCCATCTAGAAACGCTTTGGAGGTTCGGGCCAGAGTCCTTGGTCTTCATCTAGAAATGCTTTGGAGGTTTGGGTCAGAGTCCTTGGTCTCCATCTAGAAACGCTTTGGAGGTTTGGGTCAGAGTCCTTTGTCACCATCTAGAAACGCTTTGGAGGTTAAGGCCAGAGGCCAGGCTAGGCAGGGACACACATCCAGCAGCTGGTAGCTCCTGAGCCAAGTGAGCGATGGTTTCATGGCCTGCCCAGTACGGAGCAGAAGGTCCCGTGTGCCATGGTGTGAGCACTGCTGGTGGGAGAGCACGCAAGGGCAGTGCAGAGAGGCAGTGGGGCTGCCTTTCTGAAGGTCACTTTGCTTCCATGTCTTCTCTGCGTCATGAAAGCAGTTTGCAAAGTGCAAACTTGGAGATGGAAAGGTCTGCGCCACTCCATGTCCTCTGAGAAACAGGATTATCTGGGGCTGTCGGCTGGGTTTGAAATCCCTGCAAAGATTCTCCATCCCCTCTGTGCTCTCCATCTCACGCCTGTGCATTGAAGTGTCGGTTCAGGACCAGTGATGAGCAAACGCTGGTGTGCTCCGTTGGCGTGCCTGGCAGGCAGTGCTGGCCACCGGCCACGCAAGCCATCGGGCAGTGTGACAAGGAGCTGGCTCCGCTCGCGGTGTCCACCTGGCTCCGAGGCCACCGTGGGCACTGATCCCTGCAAGCAGGGTGGCTTGGAGCAAGGTGGAGGGGACAAACGGGCTGACAGCCATCAGCCGGTGTGGCTGTCTGCACCGTCAGCTGCAGACTAAGCTATGCCTAAGCCAGGCTTGGCTTTTTCCTGGGTCAGGAAGCTGATGGAGAGATAACGGGAGAGAACCAAGTGGGGAAGAGGAATTATAGAGGTGGGACGGGTAAGACAAAATTGGCTCTTTTTCCCCCACTTTTTTTTTCCTTGCTCTGAGGAAAGTGAAGGCACGTGAATATGATCAGAGATATTTTTGCAAAGAAAGCGTCTCGGGGGAGCGTGCATTGCTCGGCAGCGTGAGTACTTCAGCAGGGATCGCTGGGCGGAGGAACAATGAAGCAGTGGTTGGAGAGGTGTTGGAGAGGAAATTATGAAAGGCCGCTGAGGAAGAAGTTTGGAGACACCCCTTTCCCTTCAGAGGCTAATTTGCAAAGCTGGCAATTCTCTGCTAGCTGAAAGGCGCCCCGGAGGGCATCAGATGTGTGTCTGCCATCCGAGCCGTGCTGGGGAAGCCGAGCTGGAGAAAAGCCTCTAATGTGGAGCCTGGGAGGGTGTTTGGGTCCCTGCTTCATTCATCCACCCTTGAAAAAATGACTGTGGTCAGATCTGAAGCACACAACCATTTTGAGGACGTGGCGCTCAATGCTGCCTTTCGTCCGTCATGTCAGATTCCTGCCTTATTGACCTCTTCCCACTAAACCCCATTGGTCTCGGTGTACAGAACAGCATTTTGTGATGAGAAAGGTACGTTGTTATGCTTTATATTAGGGGGAGCGTACCAAGATCGCCCTGATGCATAAACTTTACCATGGCAACAATGCAATATATCTCGTGGAGCGCCCTTCCAAGCTGGTATCAGAAGTCTCCTAAAGCATCGGCCATAAATTACCGAGCAAAGGTGGGAAGTCAAGATGAAAAAAGGGGAATCGCCCAAGGGAGGAGACTAGAGGTCTTCATGTACAGCAGCAAAAAGTTAGATTTAAAAAAAAAAAAAGCAAAAAAAAAAAAGCAAGGCTGCCGCTAATATTTTAAGTGGCATTAAGCTGGCTAGCAGTCAATGGGCCATTTTGGTTGGAGAGAAGGGGGGACCAAGGACAGAAATGGGAGGCATTCAGTCCAAGAAGAAGGTATAAAGGCTCAGTAATGGGGGAGAAAGGTGTTCCAGCACTTTGGGCTCTGGGAGACAGAAGAGATGCTGGCAGCCAGCGGCTCAGGAAAGCCAGGGTGGCTCCTGGGGCTGGGAGGGATGGGGTCGCTGGGCCTGGAGGGGTTGGCCATCCCATGGAAGGTGCAGCCGTTAAGCGGGGGATCGGAAGGGAGCGAGGGGGATGCTGAGTGATGGGAAGCAACTTTCTGCAGCAGCAGATCCATCTCGCAGCTCCCTTCCAGGGAAATGACGAATGTTGCGTGTGTTTTGTTCATGCTGAGATATATTGGAAAGCCAGGGTTGGTTTATTTTTATTTTTTTTTCCTATTTTTGACTAGGATGAATATCATGTACCTGCAGGGTGTCCTCGCTCCCGTTTGGGGCTGGATCAGGGCTTTCTGCACGCCGTGGGACGATGTGGGGAGGGGTGGGGGTGGCCGTATCCCTGTGTGCAACCTCCTTGGTCATCACTAATTCAGCAGCCTCCTCTGGTATCGCGTCGAGCCGGCCTCGGGTGTCCCAGGCTCCGCATACCAACTGCTGCCTTTTGTCTGGCGGACAGAGAGCGTGCCCAGGACTATCTCAGGGGCATTCCCCGTGCAGGACATTCGTCGTCTTAGCATCTGCTGGCTGTGAGACTCAAGTGTTGTCTTAATCCCCTCGGGGTGTCTAATTCCAGAGGAGGAGTCAAGGTGAGGACGGGATGCTTGGTGGAGGCAACACAGCCCTCCATGGCAGCTGGGTTGCTTGCACGTAAGGACCGGCCCATAGGCCAAATTTGGCCCAAGTGGAGGAAAACAAGGGAGCTGCAGGGGGTCAGCACACCAGCATAAAAGCAGGGCAGGTGCCTATAGTCCTAATCCTGATGCTCTGCCTGGCACCAAATACACCCAGCTAAGAAAATTCCTGAGCTTGCGTGGGACTTCTCTGTTATTTGATAGATTTTTTTTTTTTTCTTTCATTTACCTCCCCAGTCTCTCCCTGAATACGTGCGGACCTCTGTCATCCTCAGCATCCTCTGGCAAGAAAGCCCACAATTAAACTGCTGCTTGCTATGCGACGAATTACTCGTGAGCTCGATTCACCCGCACCTTCCCCTGATTAACCTGGACTGACGTCCTCTAACTCTTGTATTTTAAGAGAGAGGCCATGCCCACCCCGGGGCCATGGTGCCCTGCAAATGCAGGTGGTTGTTCAGAGGGGAGCACCTGGATTCGGTCCTCATTTCAGCATATTTTAACCAAACCCCTTTGAAATTCTTCAGCTGCCCGCAGCATTCACAACCTTTTCAGCTGTTGGAGGGAAAGCACCGTTTTGAGCCCTGAGCTGGGGCAGGTGAGGGGAGGAGAGGACCATTACAGCCATTCCATTTTAAAGCCCATTGAGATAATGTGTGGGATTGGAGCTGCTGGCCTGGCAGTGGGTCTGCTCTGCAAAACCTCTCTTCCCAGCGCCGGATCTGCTCGTGCATGGAGACCGGTGGGGGAAGAGGCTCGTGTCGCCCTGCTTCCCTCCCTGCCTTACCCCCCGTGCCATTTGGCACTGGCTGTACCAGCTGCTTCTGCTCACCCTGCCTGTTATTTTTCTCAGGTAACACCAACAGCATCTTTGCACTGGACTACATCAGCGGAGCCTTAACCCTGAATGGGCCGCTGGACCGGGAAAACCCCTTCTATAGCGCTGGATTCATCCTCACGGTGAAGGTGAGACCTCCTCCACCCGGGAGACACACCAACGGAGCGGGATGGGGAGGGCATCCTGCCTAGGGACAAGTGGTTTTGTTTAATGGCAGAATTAGGGTAACGGTTGGACTTGATGATCTTAAAGGTCTTATCCAACCTGAATGATTCTATGATTCTAAGTCCTTCGAGGTGGAGGCACAAATCCAGGACGAGTTGCTCCTGTGGGCATCCAGAGCCATGATGGGCTGTTCCCCGGCCAAGCCAAGCGGGATGTTTAACACAGCCCGCTTGTATGGTGGCCCAAAACGTGGTTGCCCCTATATGGATGTATAGGGTCATTTTTGGTGCCCTGCCTGGCCTCCAGCTAGATCTCCCTGTGGTTGTGTCTGCTGGCAGCATGTGATGCCCTGGCATTGCAAGGGGCTGCCCAGGGAAGGGGTCGAGTCCCCGTCCCTGGGGGGATTTAAAAGCTGGGTGGACGAGGTGCTCAGGGCCAGGGTTTAGTGGTGGGATGGCAGGGTTAGGGGAACGGTTGGGCTGGGGGAGCTTAAAGGGCTTTTCCATCCTCAACAGTTCCGTGATGCTACAATTGCAAATAGCACAAACCACCTATTCAGGCACCTGAACTGTGCCTATTTCCCACCTTTCCCCCCCAGCAACCCCGCCCCCCCCCCCAAAACCCAGGAATGTTTTATCACGTCAGCAGGCAGTGGTGTAACAGGACATCGCGCGCATCTGCCCGGCACGGGTAAGGAGCAATGCTGAAAGTTGCCTCGTCCAGAAAAGGCACTGGAGCGTGGTCTTGCAGCCCCACCAGCCCCACCTGAGAGCAGCTCCCCAGCTCCGCTCGCAGCCCTGTAATTAAAATCAATACTAAGCTGGGCAGCTGGTTGGAAACACATTTAGAAGTATAGATTCTGCTGGGCTGGGGTGGGGAAAAATCAGCATTGGGTCATTGATTGGGAGGGCAGCAGCCGGCACATCACCTTCTCGTTTTGGCAAGCGCAATGCTTTGTCGGGGGAGCAAAGGGACAAGGCATTGCCCCCCTTGGTCCCAGGCACAGGTCGTCCTGGGGGTCTTTTTGCATGGGGAAGAGATCTGCATCCATCCCTGGTGTCTCTTGGTTTGGGCTTTTGGAGTTTAAATTCAGTAGGAATCAAGAGAGGGAGGATTGTCTGTTCTTAATAGGGACAAAAATATCTGTTTAATCTTGGAAAGGTTTGTGAACCTGAAAACTTGCCCGTTTTCCTGCCTGCATGATAATGCAGTTCCAACTCTATTCTGTTGAGCCGATAGGTTTTTATTTCCTCTCCCCACAAACTTTGCATCCTCCCGCAAGTGCCAACTCTCCCCGGCCTGCATCCCCGGGACCCAAAATGTACTCTGCTGCTCTCGTCCTGGAGCACGCAGTGAAAATACAGCTGGGTTGCTCCTTGTTCAGATCAGCCTGTTCTGCTGTTGTGTGCAGAAGCGGTGAATAGCAATGAGCCGTGTGGGTCGCGTTAGCGGCGCTTTTCTGTGCCCACAGCAAAGCAAGATTATCCAAAGGACAAGAGGAGGGACTCTGCGTGAAAAGGCTGTTTCACGAGTCTTGCTTCTCTGGCAATAAAATCTGCACTCTTTCCTTTTGGGAAAGCAAAATCAAAGTCCTGCTAGAGACAGAGGTGCGATATGGAGTCATGACTCAGCTCTGTATTTAGACACATGTTGCCAAACCTATTTTAAGGTCTAAATCTTGTTTTCCTCTGTTGCCCTACTTTTCTCTCCCGTTAGTAGTACTATGGTGCTTAGCTCCCGGCTCCTGGTCCCACCTCAGGAAATGGCAGAGGAGAAAATAGGGGTGCCGTTCGCTCCGTCATGCCTTCCCTTATTTTGAGGACCGCCCCTCATGTCTCGCAGGGCAATTTTTTTGTTTTAAATGCTTGTGGCAGGGAAATCACCTGCTCATCCCCCAGTGTGACTCCAAGTCCTGGCAACCTGTTGCACGATAGGGGCAAGTGAGAACTTGGCCATAGCCCCCCCAAGGGAAGCGTTAACCCCCTGGGAAGGTTTGCAAGAGTGCGGTGGGTGTGAAGCACGGGTGGTGGGAGAGCTGGGCCAACATCCATGTGTGTTAATGGGTCAGCGGTGTGGAAAGTTGCTCCAGGTTTAGCAGCAACCAACCGACCATCCTTCCTTGGCAATGTGGAGGAAGCAAAAGCTGCAAGAGTCGCTAACCATGGCACGCATGCTTTCTTTTACATGTATTCTTTGAAAAATAAAGGCTGCCCTGTTGTTTTCTCTCCTTGCAGGGGACAGAGCTGAATGATGACCGGACACCCTCCAACGCCACCGTCACCACCACTTTCAACATCCTTGTCATTGACATTAATGACAACGCGCCCGAGTTCAACAGCTCAGAGTATAGCGTGGCCATCCCGGAGCTGGCCCAGGTGGGCTTTGCCCTTCCCCTCTTCATCCAGGTGCAAGACAAAGACGAGGTGAGGTACCCCCGGCCGCGGGCGCTCCTGTCCGTCTGTTGCAGGGCAGCACTGGTGTGGTTTTGGGAGAGGTGCAGGGAAGGAGAAGTCACCGATTAACGTGTGATGAGGTGCATGGTTATGTCACGATACCCATTTTTTCAGCTCTTGCTGCTGCCCTTTCTTGGTCCCCCAAGTGCAGGCAGCCTCCCCTGGGCACAGGCACGGCACAGGCTTCAGCGCAGCAAGGGTTGCACGGCCATGGGGAGCCAGAAAATAGGATTGGGCAGGATGCTGATTCTCACCCGCTTCCCAGGGCTTTTGTCAGGCAGCCCTTTGCCAGTCTGTTTTAGAAAGGGAAGAGGTTTTCTCTCCCAGGGGACCTGCCAGGGAGGGGAAAGGGTGGACCTCTGGGCTCTCTGCCCTGGCAGGGACGTGTACAGCTGCTGTCAGGAGAAGGAGGTAAGAGATACCCGCTGGCGGGGGGCTGGAGGCAGCGTGGAGAGACTGGGATACCAGCTCATTGCTGCAAACAAGCCGGCAGCATCGGAGGCTCGTTCCTCCCTCGTGTTAACGGAGCTCCGGTTGGTTACACGCCGGTCCGTGCCACCTCAGGATTGCAGCGTGTTTTCCAGCCCTGGGCTTGCAGCCTTCAATTACTCTGATTATTTGACTTGTGCAGTTCACGTCTGGCTGCTTGTGTGCGCCGGTACCCTCCAACCCCACCACGCTGCCTGGCGTCTGCTTCAAAGAAGTGCTGACACCTCATGGTGAACTTTCCAAAAGCCCTCAGAAAGGCTCTGGCTGCAGAGGCTACAGGCTTCTGCCATCCCTATTCCTCTTCAGGCCGAGCAGGAGATGAGGGGAGAGGGTTTGTCAAAATAAATGGCATTGTCAGGATGTTTTCTGTGATGCTTCAGGTAAACGGTGTGATGGCACCAAGGAATACGAAACGGAACATCTCCTCCTGCCCCCCAAAATCATAGAATCGTCTAGGTTGGAAAAGACCTTTAAGATCATCGAGTCCAACCGTTAACCTAGCACTGCCATCCCACCACTAAACCCTGTCCCTGAGCACCTCATCTGCCTGGCTTTTAAATACCCCCAGGTGTGGGGACTCGACCACCTCCCTGGGCAGCCCCTTCCAGTGCTTGACAGCCCTTCCTGTGAAGAAATTTTTTCCTGATGTCCAACCTAAACCTGCCCTGGCACAACTTCAGACCATTTCCCCTCATCCCACCGCCCGTTACCAGGGAGAAGAGGCCGACCCCCACCTCGCTACAGCCTCCTGTCAGGCAGTTGTAGAGGTGGGTCCATTAAAATAGTCATCTTCTAAGCTGCCTTTGCTGGCTGAAGTGATGGATTTGCTTTTCCCCAGCCCTGGGTGGGGTTCACCAAGTCTCTCAAAGCCACCCAGAAATCCCTTTTTTTTTTTTTTTTTTCATGCAAAGTGATTATGCCGCAGAACTAATAATCCACTTGTGACATGGTGTCGCCATCCGAGAGTTATGAGTTCAGCCTGAAGAGGTGCAGATGAGCTATTAAGCAGATAAAGAGACTGTTTTTTCTTGAAAATGTCAATTGCTAATAAAGGAGATATGGATATGACAGATGCTTAGGATAGTTTCTGAACAGAGCCGCTGTCGTGCTCTCTGAGAGATGTCAGCAGATCCCTTCGTGAAGGGCATTGTAACATTTCTGTTTGTGGCAGGAGGATGAAGGATCTGTCATTATTTCTGGTTAAAAGCTCATTTTACTGGAGCGACTCCCATTCAAGAATTCACTTTTCAGCCTTGCTAATTTTAAAACGGGAGAATAAAAAATAGCCTTGCCTTCCCGATGGCACCAGCAAAAAATAGACTCGTTCTTTTGGTGTATTTCTTTAACTTCCTGAGATTTCCCCAAAAGAATTGGCTGAGATTTTTAAAACTGCTCAGAGAGGACCTCTTGCGCTAAGGGAGTCTGAAGGAGTTTTACTGTATGCCTCTTTGGAGACCATCACATTAGCACGGATTGCTTTGACCGCAGCATTATTTTCACTGATAAGCAGCACAGGAAAGCTGATGTCTTGGAATATCTGGAGGGAGGAAAGTTATAAGCAATTGGGTTTGGTTTTTTTTTTCTGCATTATCCTGAGGTGGATCTTTCTTATTTCCCCTGGTGGATGCTTGCATCTGGATTAGCCATCAAGGTAGTACTTTGGGGGGAAAAAAATGGGGAGAGGATACCTAGGTCGTGGAAAATATGTATATAGAATCATAGAATGTTTTGGGTTGGAAGGGACCTTTAGAGGTCATCTAGTCCAACCCCCCATATGAGGTAGAAGTGGGACAGCATCTGCACCCAGGCTTGTTCTCGCACTGCTTCCCAGCCAGGGTCGTTATAGAAGCCCCAAGACCCCCAAACCTTCAGTAAAAAAACTTACCGAAAGGGAAGATACTTGCCTGGCAGTGGTATTTTGGATGCTCAAGTACCTCATGAGAGTTGCAAGGCTTTTACAAACCATCTGGATCTGAGGTAGCTGAGATGGCCCCAGGCTCTCTCGGCTCTCTGTGGGTGCAGGGGTGGAGGGATGGGGATGGCGAGGACCGAGGTCTTCAGGCGGGGATGTGACTGAGGACGTGGCTGACAGAAGCTATTTCGCCAACACGGCCTTCATGCTGGAGATGACACGATTCATTTGTGTAAGGGGCAAAGGAAAACAAGAGGAGGATAAACACATCTCTGGGGAGAACAGCTAAATAAATAAATGAGAGCAGATGGATAGAGGCACATGAAATCAAAGCTAGAGGCTTCGGGAAGATCATTTTGCTCGAGTTCTGTCTCCTGCCTCCCAACCCATGTTGTTAAGTCCTGGGCGAGCCCCTTGGCAGGTTGGCTTCTTTCCTGAGCCGAGCCATCCAGCCTTGTTTTGGCCCCTCCAGCAAATTTTGACGCTTTTCCTTCAGCCCTCACACCTGTTGAGGTCCTACTTGGATGGAGCAGCCCACACCTGAATCTCGCCCCATGTAGGGCTCCCGTGGGGTTGGGTGGCTTTGGGGACCCTGCCTGCCATCGCAGCCCGGTTGTGTCTTATTAGAGCTGGGGAAAAGGGTGTTGCGTGGGTCTGGCCCTTCAAACACACTGCGTGGGCTGCCAAGGCCACTAAACAAGAAGCGGTTTTTTAATCAGGCCCATGTGGTCTTTTTAAATGGTGGGGTTTTGGTCTTCCTTTCTTCTGGTGTGTTTTCCACAATCTTAAATGATTGCTTTTTGAAGGAGTTAGATTAAATGATTCAGCAAAGCACTTAAAAATGTATTTACGTGGCACACAAGACCGCGCTTGAAAGCAGGCGCTTGATTTTACCTCTGTGTGTAAGTGCCTTTCTGGAGCTAGGCTGGCATTAATGTCTCAGACCAGGTACCTAAGCGAGGTGCCTCCAAGGAGAAACCTGTTCCTCTGAGTCTGTCCCTTGCAAACTCCCATCTGTTGTCCTTTAAACGTGGTCACAGTCTTGTTCCGAGAGGAGCTGGCTGGCGGTGTGAGGTGGTACAGGGAGCATCTCAAGAGGATGCGCCTGGGTTGAGCTGAGATGGCCCCAGATGTCGCTTTGGGGTGCTGAGATGACCCCAGATGTGGATTGAGGGTGCAGCCAAGAGGTGTTCAACCAGGTGTGCTGCTCTTTCTTTCTGCATTCTCTACGGCTTATTGAAGAACGCAGGAGAAACTGGTACACGGGGTTTGCACAGGGTTTTGGACCCAGCCTTCTATGAACCAAGAAAAAAGCATTAACCCCTGTGTGGCTGAGTTTCTCTCTCTGCCAGATAGACAGCAAAGCACTTGACTGCCTTTCCAAAGCCTTTTAAGAGCTCATTATGAAAATCTGTGAGAGTTTCCCAGTATTTAGGCTGAGCCTAAACTCAACCAGACACCACAGAAAACCGGTATGTATATACACCCCCAGGCTGGGCTTGGATTCCCCTCTTATTCACGTTGTGATAGATCAGCAGGGACGAATAAATCCTGTGTATGAGGCGGCAGATTGAAGCCTTGAATTCTCCACTCGGGCAGCAAGGTTTGTTTCCAGGTGGAGAATAAGTTTGCGTTAATTTGGAGCGCTGGCTTAGCTCGGGTTCCTCTGCTCCGGGGTTGGCTGAGGTGGGGGAACTCAGATGGCCTTTCTGGATACACAGGTATTTTACAGCCTGGTGGCTTGATGCGGTATTTTAGGGAGAAGGCAAGGGTTTGGCTGTGCAGGGAAAGGAGCAAGGCACCCATCAGGGCATCCCCCATTTGAGCTTCCTATTGCTGCAAGGTCCGCAGAGGTCTATTAAGAGGAACGGCAGCGTACGTTCCCAGGGCACGCCGGAGAAGCCAGCTCTTCTACCGCGGCTCTCACTTGATTTTCCTTGACGCGGTTGACTGAAGAGGAAGAAAAGGGCAGAGGCTGTATACAGCACAAGTATGATGGTCTGACATTTTAAAATAATTTTTGAAACAATTCTCCAAAATAAGCATTTTGAGGAAGATAAATGGGGATTTTTTAAAAAAAAAAAAAAAAGAAAAGAAAAACCAGGCCGTGGGAATACATGGTATTTGTTGCATAAATCTACAGCGGAGACTCGCAGAGGGATATCGTATGTGCCCATGCGTGTGCAGGTGCAATATATGAATCATCCGTAACGTATATATGCATATGACAGACACGCGCTCTATAAATATGATCTACACGGCAAGGAATTGTAAAGGGGAATTGACGGCGCTCGAGTATTCTCTCCCAAAAGTGCCAGCTGCCAGTCGGGCTGAATTAGATTTCACAGGGGTTTTTGCAATACACGGAATTCACCAGCAAATTACCCTTAAAGAGGGAAAATCAATCATTTGGAGCAGAGATAAGCTGAAGGCGAGGCAGCCTCGGATTGATCCGGTCTGTGCAGGCGTGTGTGGAATTCAGCAGATAACCTGGGGAGAGCGGGGAAGGAGAAAACTCCGCCGGGAGCAGGCGAGGACTGCCGCTTCGGACAGACAGAAGGACAGGGAGAAAAGGGCTGCCGGCGTGGGGAGGAGGCGTGGAAAGGCCGGGGAAGCGTTTTGCTCCAGGCATCCCGCATCTCCCACCACCCCGGGGAGGTCCTTAGGGACGCAGGGGACAAGCGCCCCGTGAGCCCTGCGATGGGTCACCGCGGCTGCCGTGCTTGGGTGCTGGGTGAGCGATGGGTGCTGGGAGCAAGCGGGGTGCTGGGAGCCTGAGCTGGCTGGCTGGGCAGCGGGAGGGAGGCAGGCAGGCAGCTCCGGAGGGGCTGTTCAGAGCCCTCGAGTTAAATGCCTTCAAGTAGGTGGAGAGAATAACCCTCTTTATGCCTTGTGTTCTCAAAGGAAGGATTAAGTGTTATTTGTCTCTGACGAGAGCTAGAACCAGGCGTAAGGTACCCAAGCTGTACAAAGAAGCACTAATTGCTTTTTTTAAAAAAAAAAAAAAACCTCTTTTTTTTTTCCCTTTCCTCCTCCACCACTCCTGAACTCCCAGCACTTTCTTTTCTTTGCAGACTTGCCAGAACGAGGGACATTAAACGCTCCTCGGCTTTTTGTAGGTAATAGCCCATGCCTAGAAAGTGGCTGGGAGGAAAGCTGGAGTTCCACTGGATTTTGTGCTTTAGAAAAGCAGGGGTCTCCGTTTTGGAAAAGCAAGCTGCAGCTGAGCTAGGGCAGGGGCAATCGAAGGGAGCCCTGTCCCGAGTCAGCAGGGGGAGAAGAAAACTGGGGAGCCCAGGTTGCTTCTCCCAAATCTTGGCTCACTTTGGGCTGAAAATGATCGCAGGCCACCAACCCACCCAGGTGGCACCTCAGTGCTTTCAGAGAGCCGTGGGGTTGAGGATGGGTTGTTTGCTTGGCCAGGGTTTTGCATTATTGTTCCTTTTACCTTGAGTTTTTGTGTAGCCATTGGTAAGTGACGCTAAATATTTGCTTTGACTGGTGGAAGGCTGAATAATTTCTGAAGGATTTCCACGGGCGCTCCAGGGAGGAAGGGGCTGGGCAGGAGCAGGAGTGATGGATGAAGCCGGTGGGCGATGCTGGGTGAAAAAGCAAGGATAAAGCTCGTGATCCCTCCTCAGTCAAAGCTGGAACAGCTGATAGGGCTGCTCCTGGCCTCCTAATGTGAGAAGGGGTCCCCTGGTTCATGGTAAACCATGTCCCGTGACCGTGACTTGCAGGCTGGGAGACTTTCGGCTGTGGTTTAGAGCCGGTGCCTGAGCAGGTCCCGCACGGTGCCAGGGATCTCTGGAGGGACACATGTGCCCACCTCCCGGCACCCCACAGCCCCACGCCTGGGCTTCTGCCCTTGCCGGCCAGGCCGTGCTGTGCTAGCTGCGCCCGGGGATGCTCTCCCCATTGCTCCAGCCCCCTTGGACATTAAGATGGGGATGGTGCATGCGGGGCTGGAAATCTGGTCGGTCACAAATCGCTCAAATCGGAAGCACTGGGGGTAGACCAGTCAGCGGCTGCTTTTTTGGAAGTCAGGTATCGGCATGAGGTTGATGCTGGCATTGTGGCAGCAGGGACACGACGCGGCTCCCATTACGCACTCCGAGGAATACGCACACGAAGAACAAAGTAATAATTACGCCCAACTGCAGCTATGATTGTCTTTTAGCTGAATTGACATGAAATTTCCATCAGCCGCGGTGCCGGCTACGGCTGGGAGGAGGTTTGATTGCCGGGAAGGAGGCAGCGGGCAGCAGCCTCGGGCCATGGCGAGTGCTGGCCCCGTGTGCTGGCACGGGATGAGGCAAGCTGGAAAACACGCAGCCGTGTCCCGGCTTCGTGCAATAACGAACTCCCCTCCGAAGCCGGCTTCTTTATGGCTCAATTTGTTTCGGATGGAGGGTGTGCGCAGACGGGTTTATTATTGTAGGGTTGCTAAGCTTTGGCAGGCTGCTCGTTAATGTATGCCTCTAAAGGAAGGCAAAGGGGCCAGTTTGTTTTCAGCGATGGGAGAAACCTCAAGCGATACAGGAGCTGGTGGGTAGGGGGTCGGAGGGGGGGAGCGAGCGGGTAAAACGAGTCGTGCGCTGACAGGGCAGCCCGTGCTCATCCTCGGCTCTGCAAAGAGATGATGCTCGGCCGTGAGCCCCCCGCTGCACACCAGGACCTTTGCGAGCCCGGGGAGACAGCGCTTGTTTTTCTTCTTCCCGAACACGTCTCAGATCCGTTGTTTGCTCTGGGTGGCAGGAGCAGGTAGGAAGGGGTGAAGAAAATGTAAGCGGCTCCCCGTGGCTTCCTCCGGAGCAGGGGGTACCAGCTGTGAGCCGGGCTGAGCCGGCCCCTTCTGCTGGACAGCTGATAACAATTTGAATATTCAGATTTGCTTTCAGCCATCCGCAGGGGGCTCGCAAGCTCCGGGAACTAGGAGCAAGGAAAGCAGCATGGGGGCAGAAACAAAAAAATAAATAGCTGAATAAATATATAAATGGTAACTGGCAGCAGCCCTCCCGAGAGGCAGATGTATTCCCCTTCCCCAGACCTCGCGTGGGGAGACGGAGGCACTCGAGGGGCTGCTAATTAGGGATGGTGGGTATCTGGAGGCTGATCTCCTTCCCCAGTTGGAGGGGAATTAATCCACCTGGCTCTCTTCCCACAAATAGTTGGGTTTCTTTTGATGTTTCAACTTTTATCTCATGCCTCCAACAAACCCACTCCTCTCCGGCTTCCAAGAAAATCCCTTGCATCTCGCCACCACGAAAGCTGCTTTCTGTACTGCGGGGAGGGTACTGGGCCCCAGGAGAGACACCCAGGGCTCGGCCACAGAGCTGGGCAGGAATTCCTCAATGAAATGTCTTTGTTGCCGGTGGAATATGGTCATTTGTTATAGATGGGCATTGCAAGGAAAGGGTGCGAAATAACGGCTTGGGGAGCAATGCTTCCTCCAGCCGTTCTCCGTACCCTCTGCTCCCTCCCTCCCAGGCTGTGTACCACTGTCAGGGAGCATCCCTCACTCGCAGTTTGCCAGCAAAACAGCTTTTGGAAGGAGCTAAATCAGCCCTGTGATGGGTCCCTTTTGTTCTCTCCATCCCTCATCCACCAGCTGAGCGTTGCTGGGCTCCTGGTGCGGCTCGGTGGTTGCCCCCGGGGCTTGCTGGTGTGGCTCGGTGGGTGCCCCCAGGACTTGCTGGTGCGGCTCGGTGGGTGCCCCCGAGACTTGCTGGTGTGGCTCGGTGGTTGCCCTCGGGGCTTGCTGCTGTGGCTCGGTGGGTGCCCCGCTTGCTTGTGGCTCGGTGGGTGCCCCGCGCACCGCTGCTGGGGGGTGGGGGGGCCCGGGGGGGGGCAGGGATGCTGCTCGTGTCGCCGGCTCTCGGCAGTCACGCTTAGCCAGCTTTTGCTATTAGTGCCCCTTCGTGCATTTAATTGGTCCCTTTTTCTGATAGGAGGGAGGTCATTCAGGGAAAATTGGAAATTCGGCTCTGGCAGCTTCTGAACTTGCTTTTCAAGTGCTCTGCTGGGCCGTGCTTTGGGAAGGGGCGCTGTGCCCGGAGTGAGGGTCCTGCAGTGCTGCTGTCAGTACATTGGTGGTCCTGCTGCTTTGCTGGCCAGGTCGTTGGAGAAGAGGAGTTTTCCAGCTCCCATTTTGAGCTGTCATACTGGGAAGAGCCCTCTCTGCTTGGGAGAGGCACCCGTGCTGTGCCCCCCAGCACAAGGCGATGAAATGCCGGCGTGCGCCCCGTGCGTGGATCTTGAAACAGTAGAAGGGATTTTCCCTCCAGCCGTGTGCTATGCCAGCCCTGTGGGATTTTTCCTCCAGCCGTGTGGGTTTATCCCAGGGATGCATTTCTTTCATGTGCACGTAGATTTTGTATAAAATGAGTACACGTGAAAAGGAGATTTATAGAAACCCTATGCACCGTACAGCCAGTACGTGTCAAAAAACACAACCCAGAGTGCTTAAGGTTGGCGCTGAACAGCATGACTCGACCAAACGCAAGCAGAGAGACGCTGCCCCATGTCTCCAGTGATTGCACGCTATCCGTTTCTACCTGCCCAAAGGCGAAGGGCTGCGCCGAAGCTGCTGGCACTGCCCAGGTTGGCGTCTGACGCAGCAGCTTCGCAGTCGGGTCGGTGCTTTTCTCCTGCCCTCGCCCCGGCCCTGGGTGCCCACAGCATTGCCCAGCCGCCCTGCCAGGTCCTTTGTCACTGTCCACCTTCCTCTCTCCCTTCCCAGGGACCCAACAGTGTTTTCGAGGTTTACCTGGTGGGCAACAACTCCAACCACTTCATCATCTCACCGACCTCCATCCAGGGAAAGGCGGACATCCGCGTCCGCGTGGCGGTGCCGCTGGACTTTGAGATCATTCCTCGCTACGAATTTTCGGTAGGGCTGCACCCCTGTGCTCTGGGGGACATCCATGTTGTTAAGAGAGACCTAAGAGTGAACGTTAACCAGGCTTCTCTCTTCTTCTCTCTGATCCACGCTATGAAACGCCAAAGCATTACAAAATGGCTAAAAAATGGAAATAATAATAAAGAAAAGGGGCGGGGGGGAAGATATTTGCTCTGTGCCTTCTCTCCTTTTCCAACATCCAAATGCTCAGCTGCAAGAGCTTAAGCAGAGCGCATTCCCCCTTGCTATGTCATGGGGCCGTAAAAGCTTTATAAAGCATAAAACTTTGTTTTAAGAGCACCCATCAGGCACCAAAACTGTCCCAAGCCTCTCACTCCAGCTTTGTCCTGCTCTCTGCCTGAGCTGTAAATTGGCACAGAAGGCAAAACAGGCTCAGACCATCCCTCTCCTGGCAGAGAAAGGCGAGCAAACCCCTTCCTACCCCAGCTCTGGGCTGCGCTGGGGTGGCAGGTCCTGGTTCCTCAGTTTGCCGGGTGGAGGCTGGGGCTGTTGGGGGCAAGCAGTGCAGGGCGTTTGGCTCACCCAAGGGCTCGGCTCACCCAGAGCAGCTCCCGGGGGAGAGGGAAGGGGCTTTTTTCTATTTTCTTGAGCATCCATGCTTCAGTGGTTAGCACCGAGCCAGCTCAGCTGGTGAGGGAGCTCAGGAGAGCATAGTTCTCTTCATTAAAGATGAATAGATAACTCTCCCAAGCTTTTCAAACAGTGTCTCCAACCCACCCTTTTGCCTCCCATCTCTGCCCAGCTCTTTGCAAATGAGAGTGTCCCGGACCACGTCGGCTTTGCACGCGTGAAGATCAACCTCATCAACGAGAACGACAACCGCCCTGTTTTCAGCAAGGCCCTGTACAACGTCAGCCTCTTTGAGAACGCCACGGTGGGCACCACCGTCCTCCAGGTCCATGTGAGTAGGAGCATCCCATCTCTCTTTCCCATGTCTTTGGCACACGTGGGGCTCCATGGCGCCCGTCACCGAGGGATGGGATGGGGAACCTGGTAAGGGAGTGGTGGGAGATGCCTTGTGGTGGGGTATGGCCTTCCTGTGGACTTTTGGAGCAGATGCCTTGACCTTTCCCGGTCTCTGGGAGGCACATGAGTGGTGCCTGCCACACCGGGAGCTTGAGGAGACTCCTGCACTGAAAGGTCTCATCTGCAGGCAGCAGCTTCTCCTGCAGATACTGGTTCCAGTGGTCGTGCTCTTGCCTCTCCCTCCTCCTCACTGTGTTGGATCCACAGAGTATTTCAGTTGTGTGCATGGCTTGCGTCCCAACATGTAATCACTGCCTCGCTCTTACCTTACATCTTATGGGAAAAGATGCTCTGGTACCTTAAAAACTTGGTCATTTCATCGGTGAGAGTGAACGCCCAACATTTATCATTCAGTGCGGGTTTTCTTGCTGCTCTATTTGGAAGTATCATCTTCCTCAACCAAATCGAGGTCAGTTGAGCCAATAAAAGGGTGGAGGATGGAAAAAAGAGGGGAACGACTGTATTTAGCCAAGTGTGGTACTAAATGGCTGGCAGCAAAATGGTGGCGCGGCAGAGGGAGGGGGTGATTGTAGCGAGGCGTTTCCCTAGGGCTCGTTCCTTCCGCGTGGGTTGGTGGGAGCCCCCAAAATCCCAGGCGAGAAGACACGTTTCCCAGGTCAGTTGATGTCGGTGCCGGTGTGGGGCATGGCAAGAACCAGAACAAAGCCCTGCACTGAAGAAGGATCTAAAAGGGAAGCAAAGCTCCTCTGGGATGGGAAATAGCAAAGAGGGGAGCATCGAACCCCCTGCGCGGCTTTTGGGTGCGTCGCTACTGCTGTCGTTAGTCGTAGATGAATTTGCTGCCCTTCTGGCCCTCCTTGCCCCCCCTCTCCCGGGATGCAGCCCCCAGTTGCCCACCGGCACGGGCGTGCCGAGCCAGGGAATAAAAGCTCTGACAAAAGGCTTGGGTGTTGGACGCGCCTGTGCGTAAGTGTGTTTACTCTACAAACAGATGGTGTGAAACTGTATAGAGCCCCTGAGCCGTTCCCATCTGACAGTTATTAATATTTCAAGCAGATGTTTAGCTAGTCAGGCCGTCAGACACTAAACAATGAGATTGTTACTGCGTCTCCTCTTCCCCCAACTTCCAGCTATGCCAGCATTTCGGAGTGAACGCAAAATGCCGGGAGTTGAATCCTCTGTGATAAATCAGAATGGATGCAATTAGTGCTGAAATCCAGATTGCCCTCCCAGCTGATCCCAAACTTTGAGCAACCCTCATAAAGTACCGGCTCCTCCGGCTGCTGCTGCTGCTCGCCCTCCACTCGCATCCACGGCCCTGCCCGCCCGCGCCGTGCCTCCCCAACTGTCCCCCCTGCCACAAAAACTCCACTTTCCTTGCCCATAAATTCCTCCTTTTCTTTTATTTTCCTTCTTTTCTGCTTGCGTGTGAGCTCTGTGGGGGTATTTACCCACAGGGGTTAGGGATGGGTTTTTGAAGAAGCCTGGCCAGCCACACAGGGTGCCTACTTCTTTGGTGGCCGCTGAATGACATCCTCATGAAAGGGGACTTCATTTGACTCCCCCCTTGCTCAGCGCTGCAAAATGCCCCTTGGTGCAGATAACTGCAGGTTTTGTGCCGTGCATTTGGAGGGGCGATGGGTTTCCAGGGTGCTCAGGCACTGGAAGGGGCTGTCCAGGGGAGGGGTCGAGTCCCCATCCCTGGGGGGGATTTAAAAGCCCGGCAGACGAGGTGCTGAGGGACAGGGTTTAGTGGTGGGATGGCAGGGTTAGGGGAACGGTTGGGCTGGGGGAGCTTAAAGGGCTTTTCCAACCTCAACAATTCTATGATTCTAAATCAGGAGGTTGATGAGATCAGGATGAACAGGGGAGCACATGGGCTGGGCGAGTGGCCGCCAGAGGATGTCAGGAGGCTTCCCACCAGTCGTGGCCAGAGGTGGCCAAGCACAGCTGGCAGGGCAGAGCCTCTAAAAACACCGGGCCCAAGGCAATGGGAGATCTCAGATCTCCTGCTCAGCCCGACATCCCGGGGAAGGAGGAGAAGTTACTCCTAGCAGCCCAGAAGAAGCTGGGCTGGTTGCCCATCTTCTAGCAAGTGCTGCTCCGCTTGCCCCCTGTGGCTGTCTGTGGTGTGTGGGTGCAGGCGAGGGGAAGGGGGTTCCGTTGCGACCGGGGAAGAGCAGCGAGCCTGCCCTGCCGAGCCAGCGTGCTCCTCGCTGCCGCCCCTTCCCTGCTGCCCTCTGCTTGGCCAGCTGAAGACAGGGGGGAAAAAAAAAAAGGGAAAAAAAAAAAGAGCGAGTAGACTTCATTTGCGGTGACAAATGGCCGTTCGTCTCTGCAGCATTTCAGCTCCTAATGTCAGTGACAGCGGAGAAACATTGCCTGTTACATGTATAAATCAACTGTAAAACAACCCGAAGTGCAGGCAGGCAGCAGGGACCCGGGGCCGCTGCCTCCTTGCCACTCTCTGCCTCTGTCCCTTTGCCCGGAGATGTGTGGGCTCGGCTACGCACCCCCGCGGCTTCCCGGGCAAATCTCCGTAACTTCCCTGGCACAGTGCAGCCTTGTCCGCCCTCTGAGATTTTTTTTGTCTGCTCTTTGTTCTCTATCATAGAATCATAGAATCCTAGAATGTTTTGGGTTGGAAGGGACCCCCAGAGGTCACCCAGCCCAACCCCCCTGCAGGAGGGGACACCTTTAACTACATCAGGTTGCTCACAGCCCCGGCCAACCTGGCCTGGAATGTTCCCAGGGATGGGGCCTCCACCACCTCTCTGGGCAACCTCTGCCAGGGTTTCACCACCCTCACTGGAAAGAATTTCTTCCTTAGATCCAGTCTAAACCTACCCTGCTTCAGTTTAAAGCCATCCCCCCTTGTCCTGTCCCAGCTGGCCCTACTAAAAAGCTTGTCCCCCCCTTTCCTCTGGGCCCCCTTGAAGCCCTGACCGGCCGCACTCAGCTCTGCCCGCAGCCTTCTCTGCTCCAGGCTGAACACCCCCAACTCTCCCAGCCTGGCCACATAGCAGAGGGGCTCCAGCCCTTGGATCATTTTTGTAGCTCTCTATGTCTCATTCCCTCCCTCTCCCTGTCCATCCATCCATCCATCTGTCCGTTCAATTCTGCCCATGAAACACATTTATCATATAGATTCCAGTAGTCATTTGCTTGCATGAGAACATCTGGAGAGTCCAGGCTTCACAGGAACGGGGGCTGCCATGTGTAGGGAGCCTGCAGTACGCCCAAAGGCAGCCTCCTCTCCCGCCTCCATGCTCCTTACCCCTCCGATAAGCCCCTTGGGACGGAGATTGCTTGTGGGTCTGCTTTGGCAGAGACTGGCGTGAAGGGGTCCTCCCTCCAGTCAAAGCTTCCAGGCTGCCCTGAAAGGTAAATCACTGCAGTCTGGAGTTACGCCTGCCTTGCAACCCAGCGGCGGGTGGAGGGCAGAGCAGGCTGTCCGGGGCTCTCCAGTTGTATTCGTAGCCTTTCCCAATGCAAACTTCTCTTTTTTTACCCCTTCTGTGCAGGGGAAAGCTGGGCTGGAGAGGCTCGGAGGTCCCGCACAGCGGCATGCTCCTTCTGCAAGGCTGGGGTGAAGCAGGGAGGTGCAGGCTGGTGGACCAGAGCTCAGCCTGAAGATACGGGCAAGTTCTGCCCCAGCTACCAACAGATATTGAAATTTATTTTTTTTTTTTTCTGAAACAACCAGCTATGAAGCCTTTTAATAACATAACAGAAAAGGTCAGAGAAAGAATTTCACACTTCTTGAACAAGCAGGTAGCCAGTATAACTTCATGCCTTCCAGGAATGAGAAGCACCGAGAACATAGGCTGCACCTTAAATTAACCGGGGCCCTGACCCCCCCAGCCAAGCGCTGCCTGGGCGGCTGGTGGCTTTCGATGGGTGCTGGCTTTCCTGATAGTGAGGAGCAGGCTGGAGGGCTGTGCCCGCGGGAAGCACGGTGAGCAAAGGGGCTGGGGCTGGCGCGGGGCAGAGGGCTCGAGGCTGTGGGTGCCAGGGAGCCCCAGGGAAGGACAGGGCTAGGGCAGACCAGCAGCCGTTCCTCTGCTGTAGCCACAGTTGGTGCCTGTGGTGGGGTTAGCAAACATCTTCCAAAGCGAGTCCCAACAACTGTGGGTTTTTTTCCTGGGTTAAGAGGAGCAGGAAAGAGGGAGGCATCTCCAGCCCAGCTGAGAAGCCCCGTAGCTGGAGAAGAAGATGAGCTGTTAGACTAGAGACGTATCCACGGATCTCAGACCAGATGGAGGACAAATCCCTTGCAGAGAGGGACAAATCAACAGGCAGATGAAGGAGGGACAGATAAAAGGGCATGGTCCGACATCCCCGCCACTACCTATATATAACAGTGTCAGTACAAGCCTTGCAGGCAGCGAGGGTGGCACGTCCCCTCCGCAGGGAGGAGAGCAATTGCGTGGGAGCAGGGAGCGAGGTGGGGAGACCCAGGAGGAATGCCCTCTGCCTTGGGACCAAGCGCTGGGCAGGGGATGGTCTGCCAGGGAGGGGCTGTGGGGCCAGACCCTCTGCCTCCTCCTGTTTGCGTCCAGAGACCACAGAAGCCCTCGGGTACGTGCCACCATGATGCTGCTCCTGCTCTCTGCCCTGCTCCAAGCTGCTCATCGCTGCTTTGCGAGCCCTCGTGGAGAGCGTCAGCAGACAGAAAAGTCACGGGGTCCCATGCCCGGTGGCTGCAAAGAGGATGGATGCTGGCCAGGCATCAGACCAAGCCTCTCAGGTCTCTTCTCCTTCCTTTCACAGGCATGGAGGGTTGGGAAGCGATCCTTGGGCTCGCATCCCAATAGCTGTGGTGGGGCTGGCAATACCCCACAAGGAGCTCTTCTGTGACTTGGGGAGGGGGAGAGGTGTCGGCACTATATGGAACATCCAGCTGGGAAACTTTTTTGGGTGGAAGAAGCTATGAAAATATGACCTTGCTTATGGGGTCACCAAGACCCAGCCCAGCTTCCAGCGAGCTCCCCGCAGCAGGGAGAGGGGCGGGGGGGAAGGGGGACAGCCCAGAACCCCTCCTGTCCTTTTGGCGATGTGCTAGGGCTCTGGCACCGGCCGTGCCTCCCGTGTGGTGGAGGGTGCTCGCCTGGGAAGGTGTGAGCTTGTGCTCGCGCCTGTCGGACTGAGCCTGGGCCATGCCTGGATCCTGCTGCCTTGCGAGGGGTCCAAGTGCTGGGATGGGTGGAGCAGAGAGTGCAGTGCCCCTCCAAAATTGCCTTTGGGCTGCTGTGGGCTGAGGTCATGGTGGTGCCGACTTCCCAAAAGCCGGGGACCTGCAGGGCGGTGCAGGTATGTGCCTCGCTCCCCATTGCTGAGCTATTTGCTAGACCTGGGGGAGTGAGGAAGGGGCCTAAGACCACCTGGCAGGAGGTCCTCTTAAGCTCCTCGCGTTCTACAGATCTGCGCAGCGGCCTCCTCCTGAAAAGCTCCGATAACCAAAATCATTAAAGCCGAAACAAACCAAGAGTAACTTGTTTTCAACACAACAATGCCTTTGATTTGCCTTGAAGGGTCTGGAGAAAAATGGTTCTCCAGGGAAGTGTGGAAAGTAATCCCAGCTCTGTGATCCCTCCTCTCTGCTTTATTTGCCCCGGCCGGGCTTGGCTGCGCCGGCTGGGATCGGTCGCTGTGGGCTCCGTCAGCCGGCGGGCTAGCGGGAGCAAGCTGGGGAGGCTGGGATGAAGAAGGGGGGATTTGGAGGGATTTCCAGGGAGTGCACTGCCCGGCTGCTGCCCACCTTCACACACACCCCCTAAAAAAGTCTCCCACGGAGGCATTAACCCCTGCCATTCCCGACGCTCTCCTGCCAGCTCTTCCTTACTCAGGCCAGGTCGGACAAGCCTGCGCAGGCACCGCCTTCAGGCTGGGCACGCTTTAAAACTAACACCGGTGGGATGGTTGAGCAAAGATTTGTCCCGAATTCTTGCTGAGGTAGTGACTGCCTTCTCCCTGTCCTCCCACAGCACAGAATCACAGAATTGTTTGGGTTGGAAAAGCCCTTTAAGCTCCCCCAGCCCAACCGTTCCCCTACCCCTGCCATCCCACCACTAAACCTGTCCCTGAGCACCGCGTCTGCCCGGCTGTTAAATCCCCCCAGGGGTGGGGACTCGACTTGCGCCGTTATGCTCTTCGCCTTGCCTTTGTGTCATCCCTCCCCAGCAATACCTCTGGTCTGGGACGGCGCTGGGTTTCTCCCCGTGACAACAAGAAGTCTGAAGGGGATGCAGAGATTTTTCAGAGCTTTGAAATGTTCCCCCCCACCCCCCCAACCTTTTCAGGCAGGGGAGCGCAAGGCTGCTGGCGTCCTTCCCAGAGTTATCTTTTGCAGACCCTCAGGAACAGGCTTGAGCATCTCCAGCAGTCTGCAGGTCTCAGACTATGAACTGTGGTGCCCGGTTCAACCATCAGGCATCGATTTCAGCGTGGGAAAGATTTTCTGTAGCTCGTGGTACGCAGCAAGGCAGGTAAAATAAGCACCGTGGTCCCCCGGGGCTTGGTAAGCTGAATCCATAAGACTGTCCTTGTGCTTTAAAAAAAGTGCCGTGTTCTTTTTTTTTTCCTGAGTTTCAGATTATAATTTTCAGATTATTCTATGGAAAGGGGGAAAGAGAAGGTGCCTCTGCCTTTTTTGCATTAGCCTATATACATTCTTTTATTTTTATATTTTTAATATATATATATTATTCTTTATATACATATTCCAGTTCACATTCCTGAGTAGTCCCCGTCTCCCGGGGTTGTCCCCTCCCTGATCATCATTCCCATCCATTCACCTGGAGTCTCTCCTTCCCCCTCTCTGCCACCGTACTCCTCCGGAGAAGCCTTGTTAGTCAGAGCCTAATGAAGTAAATGTGCTAATTAACCTTCCATTACTCTCCTCATTAAGACAACCTTTAATTTGGTTGGCAAAGTTTCTCTCCTTTACCACCCAGCTGTCAGTTTTCTTCTGCTTCTTCGATCTCTCTTTGGCCTCGCGTTGGGGATGGGAAAATCGATCCCGGCCTGATTTTCTTTCCCCTTCTTTCCAGCCAGCTGTAAACGCCAGTCAGCAAGAAAGTAATAATGTAGTTTTCCCAGCCCGGGAAGGAGAGTTGCACACATCAATAAGCACCTATTTAAAATGCAAATCGCTTTCTCAATCAGCTGTCAGGTGTGAGTTTGGCAGGGGCACGGGGATGCCGTGGTCCGTGGGCTCCCGCATCCTGGCCCAGAGCTTCGTGGCGGTGCCGGGGTGGCTTTGGGGTGCCCGGGAGGGTTGCACCCCACTGGGTTCGTCCGACTCCAAGCGCATGTGGCCGATGCGGGTGGGATGTGGCTTTGACCTGCAAACCCTGGGGAGTTTGCTCCGGTTGCCCGTGCAGCCTCCAGGGCTCCCCCCACCCTGTGTCCCTCTGTCCCTTTGGCCAAGGCCACCCGCTGTCCCCTAACGTCTGTGTAGCTGCCACTGTCTTTTGTTTCTTGGTGCTCTCCGAAGCTTTTCCTTCTCCTTTTTCTCAGAGGAAAAAGTGAACGCAGGAGGGCAGAAACAGCCCAGGATAAAAGACGATAGCTGTCGAGGCTGAGCAGAGGAGCTGGCTGTGGTTTTGAGCCACTGGTGGGCAAGGTGCTGCGCTTCTTCTTAGTGGTCAATGGCTCGATGTCCGGATGGAGACCGGTGACGAGTGGTGTCCCTCAGGGGTCCGTACTGGGACCAGTGCTGTTCAATATATTCATCAGTAACTTAGACAGTGAGATCGAGTGCACCCTCAGCAAGTTTGCGGACGACACCAAACTGAGTGGTGCGGTTGACACACCAGAAGGACGGGATGTCATCCAGAGAGACCTGGACAGGCTGGAGAGGTGGGCCTGTGTGAACCTCATGAGGTTCAACAAGGCCAAGTGCAAGGTCATGCACCTGGGTCGGGGTAACCCCCAGTATCAGTACAGGCTGGGGGAAGAAAGGATCAAGAGCAGCCCTGCTGAGAGGGACTTGGGGGTGCTGGTGGATGAAAAGCTGGACATGAGCCGGCAATGTGCGATGGCAGCCCAGAAGGCCAACACTACCCTGGGCTGCATCAGGAGAAGCATGGCCAGCAGGTCGAGGGAGGTGATTGTGCCCCTCTGCTCTGCTCTGGTGAGACCTCACCTGGAGTACTGCGTCCAGCTCTGGAGCCTTCAGCACAAGGAGGACATGGACCTGTTGGAGCGGGTCCAGAGGAGGGCTACAAAAATGATCCGAGGGCTGGAGCACCTCTCCTATGAGGACAGGCTGAGGGAGTTGGGCTTGTTCAGTCTGGAGAAGAGAAGGCTGCGGGGACACCTGATTACAGCCTTTCAGTATCTAAAGGGGACCTATAGGAAAGATGGGGATAATCTTTTTAGTAGGGCCAGCTGTGACAGGACAAGGGGTAATGGTTTTAAACTAAACCAGGGTAGGTTTAGACTGGATATAAGGAGGAAACTCTTTACTATGAGGGTGGTGAAACACTGGAACAGGTTGCCCAGAGAGGTGGTGGAGGCCCCATCCCTGGGAACATTCAAGGTCAGGTTGGATGGGGCTGTGAGCAACCTGATCTAGTTAGTGGTGTCCCTGCTCACTGTAGGGGGGTTGGACTAGATGACCTCTAGGGGTCCCTTCCAACCTAAAACATTCTATGATTCTATGATTCTCTCACGCATGGTGGTGGTGGTGGTGGTGATGGTGGTGGTGGTGGTGGTGACTGTGTGGACCAGCCTTCAGGGAAAGCCTACATTGCTCCCTGTTTTGGGAAGGTTGCATGGAGTAAGGAACACAGCCAGTCCAAGCAGGGAGAGAGGTGGGGAAAATACCTTGCAAATCAGCGGGTGGATCAAAAGGCTTCCAGGTACTTTCAGCTTCTGCAGGGAATGAGGTGGGAGATAGACCACCCCCTGCCCCATCCATGGCCTCTGGGGTGCTCTCCCAGCATAAGGACCAGAGAGTGGTGCAGCCTATCATCTCGTGGCCAGTAGGGGAGCTGTCCCCCATGCTGTCATGGAGATAGCATGGAGCTTCTCAACCTTTTCCAGTTGACTCACCCTCTAAATTTTGGTCAGGGGGTTGACAGTCCCAGCGCAGGCTGCTCATCTGGTGCTCTGCAGGGCATCACCTACTGCACACGTGTTACGGGTGGCATGCACCTCCTCTGCTTTCCCGCATGGGTTTGGGTGGTCAAACGCTGGGAGAAGAGGCCTTCCAGGTCAGCCTCCATCCTTCTTTTCTGCTCGAAGTGAATGGAAAATATATCTGAAAAACAGAGAGGGTGAATCCCCAGGGAGGTGGTAATGGGGGACTGCCAGCCGAACATCCAGGGCGAGCTGGGTGTCGCAGAGACGGGCTCGGGAGGAGGACTCCCAGTTGCAGGAGGTAGGGTCTGGACCTGCTTTGGGACAGCAGTAATGGGGTGTGCATCCTTACTGGGGAGGTTTTGGCCTGGGCAATACAGGGGTTTTACTGGGGCCAGGTGAGAGCCAGGGCAAGGCTCACCCTTAGAAGGGAGGTGGCAGAGGGACGACTAATTTCTGATGTCCTCCACGCCTGGACTTTGTCCCTTCTTCCAGCCCTGGCCCACACAGCTCATCCTCCCTGTTAGCATCTTAATTGATCTTGTTGTTCTCAATCCCCCCCCCCCCCCAAAGTGCTCCAACTCCAGCTGTGCTTAAACAGAACAAAATCTCTTCCAATTTCCCCACCGCTTAAAAGAAAATTGAATCCTTTATCTGCCAGAGGAGAGGGAAACTGCAAATACGTGAAACAGTAAATAGTTAAATAATCAAAGTCGACGAATCCAAATTGCCTGGAAAGTCAAACATGAATGGCTTGTCGTCTTCCTGCGTGCTTCTTGGGTTTTTTTTTTTTAAAAAAAAAAAAGAAATATGCTTGCACTCCTTGTTCCTGTTAAATATTCTTATCAATCCAGCTCCGTAAATAAAGGGAAGGGGAGGAGGGAGTTACCAGGTAGCGGCATGATTGACGGATCTGAAGTCCTCGGCTTTCTGTCAGGGCCCAGTGCTCTTTGGCTGTGTTTATCTCTTTAATCTAAATATCAATCTGTAAGACTGAAATGGGGTGGAATAGGAATCATGACAGCCCCAGCGCTGAGGAGAGAGACGCTTACCACAGCTTTTGCAGCCGCTCCCCATCCTGATGGAGCTGTCAGGATAAACACCCAGCTAAAGCACAGAGGTGGGAAAAAACAAAAATCACAGCCCCAGGCCTCCCCCCCTCCTCCCCCCCCAAAAAAGCCAGTCCAGCCCATGAGATGGGAAAGAAAGACATGGAGCAAATGTAGACCTGCTCCTGTCCGAATGGCATCCTGCAAAGCGCAAGCCGGTCAGCAGGATTCCCCCCACCCTTCCCAGTCTTCCCAGTAGGGGATGGGGTTGGGTGGTTTTCCCTTGCTGCTGGCTTTGGCTGGGGGTTTGGGAGGTGGCTGGGAGATGAAGGGAGAATTTTTTTCCCAAGGTGATGCTCGCTGCCATGCAAACACCCCGGCTTCACACCTCCTCCTCAGCAGTCCCTCGAGGGCAGTCATCGTCTTCACCTCCGTACATCCTCCCCCAGACTCGGCACCTCTGAGCAAGGGCAGCTCCATCGTGCTTTCCCACCCAACAGAGCCACGGCTCCCAGGGTTTTAATCTCTTTTCCAGCCTGGCTCCCCCCTCTCCCCTGGCACCCACGTCTCTCCCAAAGCAGCCGGGGCTCCATTTCCTCCCATGCAAACCAGCGCCCAGCGGGTGCCGTTACCTGAAGCGATGCTGTGCCGGAGGCGATGTCACTCCGCGGACAGATGACCTTGTGCAGCCCCCTCGTGCTGCTGGTGAGCTGCTCTTGGGGTGTTCAGGGGAGGCTAATTTACCTATACTGGGCATTTGGGAGCCGTGAGATGTGTAAATCAGCCTCCCAAGATCTATCGCACCGTCCGGAGGCCGCTTCTGCCTCGGGCCGTAGGCTCTGCTTGATCTTCCCGTGGCTGCCGTGTGTCCTGTAACCAAACCTCTTTTGGTATCTCCGGTCTCAGGAGTAAAGCTAACCCTCTCCATCCCCTATAAGCCCCTTGGGAAGTGGCTGCTTGCTGCCTGGGTGTAGTTCCCAGCTCCCAGGGAGCAAGGATGTTGTCTTCCTAGAGCTCAGCCTATGGCTTCTGGACCACAGTTTCCCTCGGGCTGAACCAGGAGCATCCCCGTGGCGCTCTCTGGGAATGCCTCTGCCTGGCAGGGATGTGGTTTGGGCTTCCTACCCCTTGCTGACAAACTAAAAAGCCCGCTCTCCAGCTGGGTTTGCTTCGCACTTGGAGCAACCACGGGCTGCGTCCATTTTCCGGGTGAATTATCTTCCTTCCTGCTGGACAAAGGTTGGGCTTTGCCATTCCCTTTCTCCAGGCTGGGATTCAATGTGTTCATGTCCATCTCTTTTGCTTTTGTCCCCCCTCTCCCTGCTGTGCCCCTGGTGATGCTGGTCACCTAGATGAAATGGAGTTGTGATGGGGGGGGAGCGTGACTGCCTTCCAGGAGTTCTTGCGGATACTTCAGAGATCATTGGGGATTTATATTTCCTCCACCAGACTTTGACCTTAATTTCTTCCGTTTTGCTGGGCTGTAAAATTCATTAGAGACCCAACAGCAAAGTGATTGAGATGTCAAGCCAGGCAATTGTGTGGTTATTTAATCTATCAGATGTGCCGCTTGCCATTTAGGTGGACAACAGGAGAATATGAAATCAATACGGTTCATTAGCGGAGTACTTGCGCCCAGCTCCAGCGTGGAGCTCCAGTAAAATGGGGGTGGCTAAATGGTCTGGGTGTTGCCTGGCGCGGTGCAAACCTGCGCTGGGGGCTCCTCGCTTCTCTCGCGCAAGGGCTGTCTCCTGTCGGCTGGCATTTCAAACCCTGGTCTTCAGCCATTGCAACAGCCCGGTGACAGTAAATTACTCCCCGCTAAATCAAGGCTGCCCAAGCAAGTGTTAACCTCGCTCACAAGGAGCTGATGTTGCAGGGAACGCTGTTATAAAACACAATCAAGGAGGCAGTTGTTTTCCCCGGTGGCTGGCAGAAGAGGTGGGGAAAAGCTCTGCAATTCCCAGGGGGGTTGATTGGCTATTTTTGTCCCCCCCAGCCAGGCTCAGCGCAGTCCTCTGGGGTCATTAGTGGCAATTTTGCTCCAGGCTCTGTGCAGACCCCGTGGTCCGGAGCTGCTGGGGAAGGCGGTGGCGGCGGTACCCTGGCATCGCGGCGGTACCCTGGCATCGCAGTAGTACCCCGGCATTGCGGCGGTACCCTGGCATTGCGGTGGTACCCCAGTACTGTGGCAGTATCCCGGCATCGCCCCGGTTCCCTACTCCTCCCTCCATCTTTCCCAGCTAATCACGCTGCTGGGCTCCGGCGCGGCGACGCTGGCCAGCCGCCGGTGACACTTGTGCCTGATTGTCACTTCCCACCAGGCAGCCGCTCTTTAAAGCCCTGGGCAAGAGCCCGGGCAGGGCAGGTGATGCCAGAGACAGAGCTGTTTTCCATCTGGGAAGGGCATAATGTCTCTAAGTAGGTTTTCCATTGGTTTTCTCCATCCGGTTTTGCAGCCAGGTGATTGCACCTCATGGAAGCTCTTGGCCCTTCATGTTTCTCTCCCACAAATCACAAATCAAATCCCAGTCCGGGGTGGATACCAGAGGTTAGCATTCCCCCGGGACCTGAAGATTGCAACAGGTTGCATTTAAGAAGGGATGCTTGCTGTTTAACATGTGCAGGTTTAGGTGGCTCCAAAAATCAGTGTGATGACAGGGCACAGCTCCCCACCCTGGCTTGCTTGCACCATGGTCTGAGCAGCCCACGGCTGCCCAGTTCAACCCTGAGGAGCAACTGCATGCACCTCATTTTCCTAGAAAACCAGAAAAAAAGTAGGAAGCAGATGGCAATCCTCCTTCCCTTTGCTTTCTCCCATGGCCCAAGCCCCAGGCGTCTTGCCAGACTGGCGGTGCCTTGGTGTCCCCTCTGCCCACCCGGCAAGGCCAGGGGAGCCGGCAGCAGTGGGATGAGACTCACGTCCGGTCACTCCAGCACCCTGACAGCGTTTTGACGTTTGGAAATTGCTTTCCTGCTATGACTCTTTTAAGCAGAGAGCTCCTGGCCAAAGCAATTTGCTCCCCATCAATTTTTATTTCCTGGGTTCTGCATGCGAGGTCGGGGAGAGGGAAGACAAGAGGGTGACCAAGAACAAACCGAGCTGCGACCCGCTTCGGCGGCTTCACGCAGATGGGGAGGTAGGAAGGATTTGGCTCCCTTGGTGCTGACGGAGCCATCTTCAGGCAGGCAGGACGTGGCAGCCCGTCTCATCCAGACAGCAAGGAATTGTCCTTCTAAGGGGCTTTGCTCAACCAACCTCCACGCTCATCCCTGCCCAGCAGGTTTGGGGGGGGCGACTGCCGTGCTGGGGGCTCCACAGGGAACCCGCGCTGCCCCAAGACGCTCTTCTTGGCTCTTGAAGCTCTTCCCTGCTCGCTCCCTGAAGCTGCTGTGAGTAGAGTTAATCTTGGGCAGTTTAAGGAGTCGTCGAGTGGAGCTCGGCAGATGATGAATGTCGAAGCCATTACCGGCGAAGCTCCGTGGAGCTCTTTAAAACTGAATTCTCCCATGTAAATTTATGCTTCATCAATCCCGATGACATGTCAAACATTGCTATTGTTTCACGAACAAATTGGACGACATGCCCTTTCCTGCAGATTTGCCCACGAGAGCAGAACCGTTCGCCTGCTCCTCGCTTTCGTCTCTGGCTCTGCCGGCCCACGAGCCACTGGGGAAGGATGGACGCGATGGCCCTTGGTGGGACCGAAGGGAGACATCCAAAATATTTGAGCTTGAGGGATGGAGGTGGATGGAGGGGCTGGGCCGTGGGTATTTTTGTGCGCCTGGGATTCACGCGCCGGGTGCCCGCATCGTGCTGCGGCTCAGTGAATTAATCCTTTGGGTTATCCAGGCTTCCTTTTCTTGCCACTCTCCTGGAGTTTAGCTGCGCAAATGTGGGTTTTTTTTAGAAATGGTCTGCGCCGGTGACAGCTCATAAAAGTACAGATGTGGACCCGCGTTTTCATCCTGCCCTTTTGCAGGCTCCAGTGGGCAAATCCTGCTTTAATATTCTGGGCAGGAGAGGAGCAGCCATAAAAGCCATTTGATTGCTTCTCCAGGTGGAACCCCGGGAAACTTCCAGCCAGATGCCTTCCCTCCCCTGGCTGCGGGGATGGATGCGTGCATGCCGGGGAGGGGGGGATGCCCGTCGGCGAGGGGGACCAGCCACGGGAAAACAGCTGCCACCCCGGGATGGCGAATGGCCCTGCAAAGCCGTCAGCTTGGTGGGATTTGGGGTTGCGTGTGCTCCCTGCAAGCCTGCGGGATGGCTTTGCAAAGGGGGCGCGCGTCGCCTCCCCAGGGGGTTCGAGCAGCTGAGCATCTTTTTTACCCTTAGAGGGAAAACGTTTGGTAAAGCAGAAACGAGCTCAGATCCAAAATTAAATATGCTGAGCGTGCACGGCTTTGCTTTTTGCATATTCCCCATCACGCTCAAGCAACCTGCACCATTACCCTGCATTATGTCCATGATGTTCAGTTGCCAGCAAGCAGGCATCACCTTCCACCTCCCCTGGTGTAAATCAGGGTAATTAACCCACCCGGCTGGGGAGGTGCTGTACGGGGCAGGGTTAGGCTGCTCCTGGCTCCTCCTGAGCATCGCTTTGCTTTGCTGGCAGTTTTGGCTGGCCCGGCATCACCTCAGCTTGGGGTCCAGCCCACCCTCCCGGCTCGGCTCCCCAGGGCCCCACCGCCTCCCACGCCGAGCAGCTCTGTGCTAACCTTCTTTTAACCTTCCTCCTTCCCTATTCTTTTTTTTTTCCCCGGCAGAAGAAAATTACACTTTCCCAGTGTTGTCTGTCACCGCAATAAGCACTTAGGAGTGCAATTGTACGGGGCCAAATGAAGGGAATTAGTTTTGCCCGTGCTTTGTGGCACTGTCAGGCCCCCTGTAAATCATTATCTCATCACCAGTCGATCCAGGTGCATGGAAAATGCTCTGCTCTCCCACCAGCCACTTAGGGATTAATGGGACCTAGGGGTTCATGGAGGTTGTGGGCACAGAAGTAATGGCTGGGAAAAATCCTGGCGGGGAGGTCAAGGGCTGGCTCGTACCAGGTGATGCTGAGGATGCTCAAAGCGCTCAAGGGTTTTGGGGAGAGAGGACCCAGAGCCCTTTTTGGCCAGCTTTGGTCGTGCTTTGGGGCTTTGCCACCGTGATTCGCAGCCAACGGGGCTGGTGGTGGGTGTTAGGGTGGGGGACTAACACGATTATTAATTGGGGGTGGGCAGATGGTAGATTAACCCCCCTCCTCCCCAGGCCTTTCCATTTGGAAAAGCAACCAAGCTGTGGCTGGGATGGGGCATCTTCCTAGATGTCCTCCCTGGTGTCCTCTATGGAGCAAGATGCACCCTGGAGGGGGAGGTGCTGCTCACTCAACAGGCATCTCTCGGGGCAGATTTTAGCAGGTTTGTTCTATTTTGCTGAATGCAGTTGCAACACACACGAAAAGTAAATCGCCTCTCAGCAGAGGAGAGGAAAATGGGGAAAATCAGTAGGTTGGAGAGGTTGGCTCCACCAATGCACCCTTCAGCTGGTGTAAGCCAGCAGGAATTTACCACCTGAGCTGGAGAATTGGTTTTGGGGGAAAAAAAATGGATGAATTAGGCTGGTTTTCATTCCCTTGCCCCTCTGCCACCCCATGGAGTGGCAGGTAAGCGGCAAGCGGGGTTAAAGCTGTTGGATGTGTTCAAGCTCCTACTCTGCTGTCAAGTGCAATCAAGGCCATCAATAAATCAGGAAGGTTTCAGGAACAGGTTGTGTTCCATGCCAGTCCTAAAATACAGCCTTTTGCTGGTCTCTGGACATAAAATGTGTCTTTGACCCTGCTTTTTGCACAGCCACGTTGGTGTCTAAGTAATCCAGACAGGACTCCATTTAGAAAATATACTGGGGGAGAAAAAGGATATTTTGGGGCATGCAGTCCACTTTCCTTACCTAAAAATAAAATTTTCTGGTCCTTTTTCCTGCCGCCGCTCATGCATATTTTATATATTCATTAGAGAAAAGACTTTAAAACATACATAAATCTCGCCTTGCTCATCCAGAGCTGACAGACTGAGTTTCGCACCCCTTGCCTGGAAGGTGCTGGTCCCTTAGCCGTGACCAGCCCGCTCTGGCGGCAGTGGCCAGCGGCGGCGTATGTGCATCCAGCCCTTGGCTGAGAGCTGGCAGCATCCCGAGAGGCATCGGTCCATCGGTGGGGTGGCAGCAGATTGCACCCTGAGAAGGGCTGTCCCGGACCTGCTCACGGAAAGCAAGGTCTAAATCCCTTTCCTTGCTTTTCCTGGTCTGTATTTTAGCCTGGAGGGGGGCAGTTTGGAAGCAGGATGGGTTTTTATTACTCCCCCTACTGCCCCAGGCATGCTGCCAGCCCCGAACACTCAGGGCACGGTGAGAGCTGTGGATGCGGAGTCCCAGCTCCTTGGCTTCATGGGGCAACAAGAATTGTCCACGGAGACCTTTATTTCACGTGCACCTCCCAGATTAGCTTGGTGTGTCTGGGGAATCACAGAATCACAGAGTGGCAAGGGTTGGAAGGGACCTTGGGAGATCACCAGTCCCACCCCCCTGCTCAAGCAGGCTCACCCAGGGCAGGGGGCACAGGACTTCATCCAGGTGGGGGTTGAATATCTCCAGAGAAGGAGACTCCACAGCCCCCCTCGGCAGCCTGTTCAGGGCTCGGTCACCCTCAAAGGAAAGAAGTTTTTCCTTGTATTCAACTGAAACCTCTTATGTTTCAGTTTGTGCCCATTGCCCTTTGTCCTGCCACTGGGCACCACTGAGGAGAGTCTGGCTCCATCCTCGTGACACCCACCCTTGAGATATTTGTACATGTTGATGAGATCCCCTCTCAGTCTTTTCTTCTCCAGGCTGAACAAGCCCAGCTCCCTCAGCCTTTCCTCATAGGGGAGATGCTCCAGTCCCTTAATCATCCTAGTTGCTCTCCTCTGGACTCTCTCTAGGAGTTCCTCATCTTTCTTGAACCGGGAAGCCCGGAACTGGACCCAGTGCTCCAGGTGGGGTCTCAGCGGGGCAGAGCAGAGGGGGAGGAGAACCTCCCTTGACCTGCTAGCCGGAAGCAAGCAGGCATAAAATTTCCCGCTGCCGGAGGTTTTGGGAGCAATGCTGAGAGGTGTTGGCGGAGGGCTGTGATCTGGAACAGGCTGCAAGTCAGGGATGCGCTGGATGACCCGGGTGAGCCCCAGCCCCGCATCTCTCGGGTGGCAAACACCAGCACGCAAGGTCCGCAGTGAAGAGGCTGCAATGGATTCGCTAGCATGACTCAACGTTTCCATAAATACCTTCATTGATTAATTAACTTTTTTTTTTTTTTTAATTAACTTTGTCCTTTCAGGCTACTGACAACGACGTGGGCACGTATGGGAAAGTCAGTTATTTTTTCAGCGATGACCCTGACCGGTAAGTGTGACCAAACCACCAGCATGACTTTGATTTCTTCAAAATCCTCTTCTAACCTCGCTAAGAAGTCACGGTTAAGGGCATTTGTTATGTCCTATCTACGAGATACCCTGTGAAAACCCCACTGTGCTGGTGTCCCAAAGGGGTGAGTTAACCTCAGCCCATGCCTGATGCTCAGCACCTTTAACTGCTTTGCTAAATCGGGACCTACAGGCACCAGCATTGCTTGGGGCCGATAAATGCATTCACCAGTGAGTCGTTGGCCCTGGAGCATCATGTGCGACAGTTGGGGCAGGCATGGGGGCTTCCCAGCAGAAGGGATCAGGGGCCCTCTGAGCCCACTTTCTCTCTTTCCACCTCCCCCCACTGCGCCAAGCTCTTGAAGTTACTCTGGGACCAAATATCCCTCAGGAGAAAGCCATGAACTTCACCCACCACGGTGCTAGCTGTCAGGCTGCCACCACTCCATCTCTCCATCCCCATGGTCAGTGGGGCTTTCCCCCCCTCCTCTCCTGTCCCCGCAGTTTCTCGCTGGACAAGGACACGGGCCTTATCCTCCTGACGGCTCGGCTGGACTTCGAGACCACGCAGCGCTACACCCTGACTGTCATTGCCCGGGATGGTGGTGGGGAGGAGACAACAGGGCGCGTCAGGATCAACGTCCTCGATGTCAACGATAATGTCCCCACCTTCCAGAAGGAGGCATACCTGGGCGCCCTGCGGGAGAATGAGCCCTCCGTCACCCAGGTGGTCCGGCTGCGGGTGAGGGACCGGAGCGGCTCCTCCGCTTGGGATGCGCAGCGCGGGTCAGGTCTCCATCCACCCTTCCTCCTGCGTCCCTCCTAAAAAATGCTCTGTGCTTTACTGCAAAGTGCAACTGGGTGCAGCCGTGGGCTGCCTCCCTCCTCCTCCTCTCCTAGAAGCCCCATACCTGTACAGCATCCCTGGGACCTGGGGCTTCTCCCCGGGCATGGGCACTGCCTCCGTCTCGCCTTGCTCTGCTCCGTAACGTCAGCAGGCACCGCGGGGACGGTGCTGTTTGTTGCTGATGGAGCTGTAAGCCTCTGCTGCAGAGGGAAGGCAGGTAGGGGGGCACTATTTGCTCCCAAGAATAGACTTTGCCGTGGTGTGAGAGCACAGCTTTCCCTCCGTGGAGCCAGGCTGGGTGAGTCCTGCAGGGAGGTGGGAGAGGAAGACCTGGTGAGTCCTTCCTGGGAGGTGGGATGGGTTTACAAACCCCCTGGGGCCCCTGATGAGCACATCCTCGTCCATCGCTTTGCCACCTTCCTCGGGCGCAGCCCTCAGCTCTCTCACAGAATCATAGAATCACTTTGGTTGGAAAAGACCTTTAAGATCATCGAGTCCAACCTTTAACCTAACCCTGCCATCCCACCACTGAACCATGTCCCTAAGCACCTCATCTATCCTTCTTTTAAATACGTCCAGGGATGGGGACTCAACCACCTCCCTGGGCAGCCCATTCCAGAGCCTGACAGCCCTTTCGGTGAAGAAGTCTTTCCTAATGTCTAGCCTAACCCTGCCCTGGCACAACTTCAAACCATTCCCCCTCATCCTATCGTTGCGCCTCATCGGCACCGTTCCTCTGTTCATTTATCACCTCTGCTCATGCCCTAGGCATCTGATGAGGACTCCCCCCCAAACAACCAGATCACCTACAGCATCGTGCAGGCCTCTGCCTTCCGTGACTACTTTGACATCATGGTGTCGGAAGGGTACGGAGGTAAGCGCCGGTCTGGGGACCATGGTGCCCCTGAGGAGCAGCAGCAGCTCAGGCTGCGCTCGCAACCTTGCAAGCAGTCGTGTCAACAAGCTTTAAGAAGCTGCTCCAGCAGCTCCTCTGCTTGTCCTGACGCCACCTGCAACGCGGTCCTTTGCAGCAGGGCTACAGAGCCATGGGTCTGCAGCTCACTCTGGGTTATGCCAGTCAAGGAGCTCAGTAATGGCTGGCACGCGTGTTTTGGGGGCACTGCCACCTCAAGCAGGCACTGTTGGCCCTAGGGGAGAGTTGTGTGGATGGGTCATCCCCCCCCAAACCTGCCTGCCATCCTGCTCAGTGAATGGACGCCCCCCTGACCACCCTGCTTTGCGTCCCTTCAGTGATCAGCGTGAACCACCCCCTGGACTACGAGCAGGTGGCCAACGGGGTTATTTACCTGACCGTGATGGCCAAGGACGCTGGCAACCCCCCACTCAACAGCACCGTCCCCATCACCATTGAGGTGTTTGTAAGTACAGTGCCCCACCACCCTGTCTCGGTTTCCCCGTGATCGCTCCACAGCCGTGCCGTTAACCCATCGATAACCCAGCAAGGCTGTCCCACCTGGGGGATGCGTACACATGGATTGCAATTACATGTGTCTCATGGAGCCCTCAGCACGAGGAGGACATGGACCTGTTGGAGCGGGGCCAGGGGAGGGCTACTAAAATGATCCGAGGGCTGGAGCCCCTCTGCTAGGAGGCCAGGCTGGGAGAGTTGGGGGTGTTCAGCCTGGAGCAGAGGAGGCTGCGGGCAGAGCTGAGTGTGGCCGGTCAGGGCTTCAAGGGGGCCCAGAGGAAAAGGGGGGACAAGCTTTTTAGTAGGGCCAGCTGGGACAGGACAAGGGGTGATGGTTTTAAACTGAAGCAGGGTAGGTTTAGACTGGATCTAAGGAAGAAATTCTTTACAGTGAGGGTGGTGAAACCCTGGCAGGGGTTGCCCAGAGAGGGGGTGGAGGCCCCATCCCTGGGAACATTCCAGGCCAGGTTGGACAGGGCTGTGAGCAACCTGATGTGGTTCAAGGTGTCCCCTCCTGCAGGGGGGTTGGGCTGGGTGACCTCTAGGGGTCCCTTCCAACCCAAAACATTCTATCATTCTATGTGTCTTACGTGCATATGTGTCATACCTGTTGGTTAAAGAAACGCCATCCCTGATGTCGGGTAAGGTCAGTGGCAGAGGGCAAGCGAGAGCGTCTCCGAGGGTGTCACCACGGACAAGTGCAGACGGGCTGTCCTGGCCTCCTCCCTCCCCTCGGCCATGCACGGTGCCTGGGGAAGCCGTGGGGGGTAATGTGGTAGGAGCCCCAGCTAAGGTGCCAGGGTGGAGATCTACCCTCTGCCCTTGTGTTGGACCAGGGGGGTTCACTGGTGAGCACTTCTCTTGGCTCACAGGGAACGCCGGGCTGGGATGCTCTTGACGCCGGTAGCCAGAGGCGCTTGCTGCAGCTCGGATGCAGAGGAGAGAGCTTCGGCTGCGCGTTAGCATGGAAATTATTGGTCCTTGAATCAATCGAGGGCAGCTTCTTGTTTATCTCCCTGATGCCCAATGTCCTGGCTGGGCTGCGGGCTTTGCTGTGCGCCTCGCGTGCCCGCAGAGGTGCAAACCCCCTCCAGGAGGGGTTGCTGCTGGGAGAGGCAAAGCATCGCAGCGTTCCTTGGGAAGATTAGATCAGCTTGTCACTTTGAGGCACATTGTGGTTTGAGGACGTCTGGAGGGAGGTATTGGCGAGGGAGACAGTTTGCTTGATAACCCGTCAGTCTCGCAGCGATGGGATCTAAGCCGGGCTGGCAGCAGCATCACTCTGGGAAGGCGAAGAAGATGAAGGCCCTGGTGCCGTAGGATGGGAATGAAGTCCCATCAGTGTGGGACTCTCCTCCCGCTCCCTCCTCCCATGCTTGGGTGAGGGGGAATAAGGCCGTGCCGGGGGGTTAGTGGTGGTTAAATACAGCCTTCCCACACTGCGCTTTAGGCAGCATAAGCATCTCTTTCCAAAGATGGGGGTCATCTCTTCCTGGCTGAGCCTGCACGCTGGCGGGGTTTAAGTAGCTGTCACTTTTCCCGCTCTCAACCAAAGGGATTTTCTCTGAGCTGGGAAAAGAAAAGAAAAAAAACAAAAAGGGCAGAAAATAGGAAGAAAATGAGGAGGAAGCATTTCACAACGGCACTTGAGGAACAAGAGCCATGAAAAGGCAGAATGAGAGCGAGTGTGAAGGGAGGTAATTTTATTCTTCTTTTTTTTTTTTTTTTCATCCTTTGGTTGTTGGTTTTTAATAAAGAAGTCAAACTCGCCCTGTAGATTTCCCATTAGGGGACGATACACTTTTGTAGAGGAAGCCGCCGAATCAGAACTAATAGCGCACGCCATGCCAGGATCCGGGGAAATATCGCTGCTAATAAGTTTCTGCCTCGCTCCCTGTTCGGGGCGACGAGCCAGCGACTGCCAGCGTGTGTACGCCTGGCGGGAAGGGGCTGGGGGCTGCCTGCGAGCATCCCCGAGGATGATGTGATGGCTGGCCGAGGCTGGGGGTCGGGGGACGGTGGGAAGCTGGTTTGGTGGAAGTCAGCGAGGTGGGCTCACGGGGGAGGCGGTTTAGGTGGGTGCCCTCTCCCGTGAGAGCGGAGGAAGCGTGCTGGGTCCCGTCTGGTGTCACCGCCGGTGCCACAGGAGGCACGCGGGGGAGGTTTGCAGCGAGTGGGGAGCTTTGGGGTTCGCGTTGCTGAAGTGGGCAATGTCCTTCTTGAGCAGAAAAGCCACACGCCACTCTGCAAGCGGGCGCACGCCAACCCCAGCCAGATGGAGAGCCGGCCAGGAGCGAGCCCCTGCCTCCTCGGAAGCCGGCTCGCCGGGCCGTGGCGGCACTGAGCACGGCCTGATGAACTCAGGACCGCTAACGAAACAGTGCGGCGTCTGTTCTGGCTCACAGCCACCCAGCCTGGACCGCGGCACAGCTCAGCCGGGTCTGGCTGTAGGCGGCACGTGGGTGCGTGTCCAAGCCTTGGCCTCTGCCTTTAACCTGCCCAGACCCCCTGGGTTTGCCCTGGGGTGATGACCCTGACCCAGCTCTACGAGAAGGTGGAGGAGGAGGAGGAGGAGAAGGAAGAGGAGGAGGAGGAGGAGGAGAAGGAGGAGGAAAAGGAGGAGGAAAAGGAGGAGGAGGAGAGCACCCCAGGCAGCAGGCAATTTCCTCATTACCCTCAGAGGAGATGCGGTGAAAGCTGAGTGACGCAAAGGCTGATTAAAGACCACCTGCTTCCGGCGATGAGAGCAGAGGATGGCAATTTAATTGCAGCGCGATGGGCATCATTTGCACGTGAAATTGTCTCAAATATCAGGTTCAGTGGCAGCAGGAGCACCTGAGCCTGCAGGTCTATCAGCAGCCTCCAGGTAGAACACATCTCCAGAGCAGCCCCAGGGAAACAACAAAGCCCATAACGGTGTTTTAATGTCCTGGCGGCTCCATCCTTCCCTCCGTAGGCACTTGGGTTTGGTTCATTTAAGGCAGATTCTTAACATTGTTTAAACAGCATTTAAAGCCCCCCTGGGGGAGCTTTAAGCTCGTCCAAAATCTGTTTTGAGGGATGTCTCGAGCAATTGCTCCTGCCTGGTTTCACCAGGCCGGCTGCAATCGCTGGCGGAGGGAGTGCATGGGTGTGCAAGCCAGCTCCCCCTCCCTCCCCGAAAATGCTGTCGCTGCTCTCTGCAAATACCCACCATATTCCTTTGCTTAAACAAAAGCAGCCAAAGCTCAGCATCTCCTCTGGCCAGTCCAGCCCACTTGGTGGCCTCATGGTCCAGGCGACCCAGAGCACTAAGCCACTCGTGTGCCACTCCACGGGGATGGAGCAGGTCCGTGCACAATGCTGCTGTGCTTCTCTGCGGTCTCTGAGTCTTCCCAGGGCTTGCAGTGGAGGGAGGAGCAGCTCAGAGGGTGCTTGGCTGCAAACAGCAGTGGTTCCTCAGACCTGTTGGGTATTGCCCAGGGTGCTGGATAATGAGGGAGCCAGTGTTGTCCCCGCTGTAGGGCTCAGCAAAGTCACTGACAATCAACTTACCTTAACCTCAGCTGCCTCTGTGTGCTCAGACCTCCAGCGCCTTACCCCTAACGGCCATCTTCCCCACACTGACGCCTTGAGCTGGTCACGTCTTGAGATGCAGTCGGCCAGGAGCATCCCTGTACCAGATTTTTGCAGCTATTTGACCATTTTGCCTTCTTCCCAACCAGCCTCTCGACCTTCTCTTTGCTTCAGGATGAAAACGACAACCCCCCCACGTTCAGCAAGCCCTCCTACGTTATAACCGTCCTGGAGGACATCATGGCAGGTATGGAGCATGGCCCTGCTCCTCCTCCAGGCTAGCAGAAGGGCCTGGGGGTCTTACAGCCAGAACAGGGTGGGTGATGGCTTTTTGGGGAGGCAAAAGCCAAAGACCTGGCAGAGCTTCATAGCCATAGGGTCTGGGGGTTTGGTCCCACTGTGCATGCAGGCAAGGCGACTTTTTGGCCAGGTGACCTGCAGGAGCGGTGGGGAGGACGGGGCAGCTGGGGAGAGCCGCTCCAGGCTGCAAATGCCCAGCCCAGCCCTCATTTATGCTTCCCCCAAGGAGCCACAGTGCTGTTTCTCAATGCCACGGACATGGACCGGTCCAGGGAGTATGGGCAGGAGTCGATCATCTACTCCCTGGAGGGCTCCTCGCATTTTCGGATCAATGCCCGCTCAGGTGAACCTCCGTATGCGCTCTCCTTCTTTTCCTTTCAGTTCCCTCTCCTGAATTCCCCCTGTTTTCTTCCCCATCATTTTTCCTCTTTCACCCTCCGTCCTTCCCGCTTCCTTCCCTCCTCCCCCCCAAGCAGCCTGCTTAGGAGAAACACAACTTAAGGGATTCACCAGATTTCAGCCACCAGCACTTGTTCCGTCACCATGAGAGCTTTGGCAGGGGCATCAGTGGAAGCTCAGCTCCTGGTGGGAGCGACGCCTGAAAAAAGGCTTTGGCTGCAAGGGCTTACGTTAGCTAAGGAGCTGCTGCCCGCCTTCCCTTGCTGGCATCAGGTTTGGTTCATTCTGGGCAGGAACGAGCATTAGGGATCGCCAGGCAGTTGTTAAACAGGCTCCCGTGGGAAGACACAGCGCGAAGCTTGTAGGCTGACCCTTCCAAGGTCCTTCTGCTTGAAACTCAATCAGAAGAAGGGGCCCATTTGTGAAGGATCCTCTCCCTGTTTTGGAGTGTCCCTTTTTTTCACCGATGCCCCTCTTGGCCATACAACATCTCTAATCCCTCTCATCTCCTGTGGCTGCAGGAGAAATCACGACGACGTCTTTGCTGGACCGGGAGGCCAAATCTGAATACATCCTCATTGTCCGGGCGGTGGATGGAGGTGTGGGCCACCACCAGAAGACAGGCATTGCTATGGTGAGTGTGTGAAGAGCGATTCCCATCTCCTCGAGCCACCGGTGCCTGCCTGGGGCTGGCGTCAGGGAGGGCTGCTGGGGCACCGACGCTTCAGTTCCCCATGCTAGCAGTGTTTAATTTTAGCTGTGTGAACAGGTAAGGAGTACATGGCGATGTCTGCCCTCCGGGCTGCCCCCACCGCTGCTTGCAGCCCTTGCAGAATGACTGTCCAGGCTGCGTAGACCTTGAAGTTGGGCTCCTTTTCCTGGCAAGCCATTTGCCCAAGAGCCACTTGACCTTCCAGCGCTTTGCCTGTCCAGCTCTCCGTGCGCAGGCGGTACCGGGTACCTATTCCATCCGCAGCACGGCTCCCTTTGTTCAAGCCTCTTGAGAAAATGTTTAGTTGGAGAGCCTGCAGGCACGCTTAGTTGTTCCTGATGACTGCTATTCACATACTGCCTGGATCGAGGGCTTCCAACCGGTTTGTGATGCATGGGCTCCTCAGAAGGTTCTGGTGGCGGTGCAGGCCATTGTCCTGCAGATTGAAGCCACCTGCTTTGCCTTGCCCTTGGTGCATGTCAGGGAGAGCCGTCCTTTGCAAAAGGTTTGTAAAAGTCTTTGGAAATATCAGGTCAAAAGCCAAGGATCCATCTCTCGCTGCTCACGGCACCAATATTCGGTTTGAATATTTTGTAACATTTGGGTGCTCTTGCTCCTGGGACACTTGGTTGGGTTGCAGAAGAGATGTCCCACACAATAGAGGACAATGCAGAGACATATTGTGGCTGTGCTGAAGAGATCCCTCAAATAATTGTCACCAGTACCAAGGGGCCCCATCCAGGCAGCAGAGGAGAAACTCCCTATGGAGCCTCCCAGAGACGCTGAAAGCCTTGGCCAGGCAACAGCATGGCCTGCTGTCATAGAATTGTTTAGGTTGGAAAAGCCCTTTAAGATCATCAAGCCCAACCATTAATTACCCTAACCCTGCCATCCCACCACTAAACCCTGTCGCCAAGTACCTCGTCTACACATGTCAGATGCTGGGTTCCCCGTTGGGGGTCCAGATGAGATGATGTTTTCCTAATAGTTTTATTGAAAGGCAAAACAAGGTTTTTGCAACGCAGATTCCAACTAGGGGAAAAAAAAATGCATTATGGTTCCTAAAAAGTTAAAGAATAGTAAAACTGGGTGAGAAGCAGGTGGCCGATGAAGTTTGCCTGCTGTCATTAGCAAGTACACACACCCGGGACTCAAAGCTCTTCTCTATAATAATTTTTGATCTGGGAAGAAGGGTCCATTCAGGGGCTTTGCAAGGCCTCTGGATGGTGGATGAGTAGAGGTAGAGGTGGGTCACCAGCCTCCCCTGGGGACCACCCCAGTGCCTCAGCTTTGTGCCTGGGGCACATCCCCAGAGACTGTGGTGTCCAGATTTGCCTCTTCTACCACGGGGTGGCACCAGGGGCTCAGCCTGGTGCTGTGGCAGGGCTTGGGAGGACAGAAGACCCCAGGAGAAGCTCCGCCGAGACACCCTGCGTGGGGCTGGCAGGTGCCAGGTGGTGGTGGTGGGGTGTCCCCTCTGCCCCCTCCCTCAGGGACCTTTCCAGACTCACAGGCTGGATTGAGACGGGTGATGTGGGGAGGCAAGAGACTTGCAGGCAGCAGGATGCATCGCTACCCTCATTTAGATGCCGCTTCTCACGCTGAAAATGAAGATAGGGAGCACTTCAGGGCACCATCCTCTCCCGTGCTCTCTTCTCTTCACACCTCCACCCCCTGTTACCATACCCTCTCCCAGTTTCTCATTTATTCCTTCTTTTTTTTTGGGGGGGGGGTGTTTACCAGTCATTTTGGTTTTCCCTTCCTTTCCTGCCATGCTCCTGCTACACCCTCTCCCCCCACCACCATGACCAATTTGCATCCCCCCTTCCCCAGTGAAGTGCTTGAAATCTTTTTAGCAGGGCCAGCTAAAACAGGACAAGGGGGGATGGTTTTAAACTGAAGCAGGGTAGGGTTAGACTGGATCTAAGGAAGAAATTCTTTCCAATGAGGGTGGTGAAACCCTGGCAGGGGTTGCCCAGAGAGGGGGTGGAGGCCCCATCCCTGGGAACATTCCAGGTCAGGTTGGCCGGGGCTGTGAGCAACCTGATGTGGTTCAAGGTGTCCCTGCTCCCTGCAGGGGGGTTGGGCTGGGTGACCTCTGGGGGTCCCTTCCCACCCAAAACATTCTATGATTCTATGAAAACCCCTCCCGCACCCCTGCAGTTGTTTTCCCCACAGGGTAATAAGTACATGTGGACCAAACCAAAATCAGATATGCCAAGGAGCCTTGGCTGTGAAGATGCAGGAGGTTGTTTTTCTGTGGGTTTACCCCCCAGAGGGTGACCATGCCTGGGGTACCTGGTGCTGCCACCGTACATCCAGGGGGACAACCTGTGCTGCCCCGGGAAGCAATACCCCCGGCGCAGCGTTGCTCGCTTGCTCTCTCGCAGGTGAACATCACGTTGCTGGACATCAATGACAACTATCCCACCTGGAAGGATGAGCCGTACTTCATCAACCTGGTGGAAATGACCCCCCCCAACTCGGACGTCACCACGGTACGTGCGAGGGAAGGCGGCTGTTGCACAAAAAGCCTATTCCTTTCACCCGGCAAGGTCGGAACAGGGAGCCACCTCCAAACTGGTGTCACCCCAAACTGGTGTCACCCCAAACTGGTGTCACCCCCAGTCAAGCCCCATCTTGCAGAAGTCCATTGAACAGGTTGCTCCTGCACCTCCTCGCTGCTGCCCATCCTGCGTGTTTCTCCTCTCTGCTGGGATTTTTTTTTTTTTTTCTCCCCAAATTGTGTGGACTTTGGCCAAATTCTCCTTTTCTTAGCCTTGCCTGTGACCTCCTTCAAGGACCTCTCTGAAAGACATTGATTTACAGCCTTTCAAGTCCTGCTGGTGAAATAAAAGACAAGGAGAGAGGGAGGCTTATACTCCATCACGCCGGCAGAAAAATGACGGGCACGAAACGGAAAATAAATGAGGGAAAAGTAAAGAGAATCCACAAAATCATATAAGGGGGAAGGCTAGAAAAGAAAAGGAGTTGGGGGGGGGGGGGAGGAAGGTCTGGCATGGCCGTTTTCTCCCTTCTGTGCGACACCAGCCCCACTGCTCGGTGCCTGCTTGAAGGCATCTCGCCGTTGATATCCCAATTAGTTGCCGGGCAAATAATTATTGTGTCACCCCTACAATGTAAATTCAGCCGTGGGACAAGCAGCGGGGGCCAGGGAAGTTACGAGTGTAATGAAGTTGGGGTGGGTTTTTTTTAATGTAAACGTCCCCTGTAATTAAAAATATCGCAGGGAGGACAATAAAGCACAAAATGCCTGGCGTGGAGGAGCACCCACAGTGAATTATTCCCAGCGTTTCCCATGCAGCAGCACAAGTTCCTCAGCACGCCTCTTCATCCCGGTTATTTGATTTTTCTGAAGGGTGCTCGTTTTCTAGCTGGTTTTATTTAAAAAGAGCAAAAGCCCATTCGGCTGCTGCGTGCTCTTGTCTCCCTCACCATGCCATTCCCTCCCAGGCTTGCAGGCCAATGTCGGTGAGATTTTACACCTCAGTAGAGGTCTTGAGGGTACAAAATCCCTGCAAATATCATGAAAATACACAGCAGTGTGGAGGAGGGAGAACTTCTTGCTGCTGGTGGTATGGGGAAGGCTGCCATGGGAGCTCAGCCTCCTTATTAGACACTGGTGAATCTACGTAGGGACACACCATGGGATTTAATTCCCATCGCACTGCTTTCATTTTTGCCGTTTCTCCATGGTAGGTGGTGGCCATCGACCCGGACCTGGGGGAGAACGGCACGGTGGTGTACAGCATCCGACCCCCCAACAAGTTCTACAGCCTCAACAGCACCACGGGCAAGATCCGCACCACTGGTGTCCTGCTGGACCGGGAGAACCCCAACGCCCAGGAGGCCCAGCTCATGCGGAGGATCGTGGTGTCGGTCACCGACTGTAAGCCCCGCTTTGCTCCTGCTCCTCTTCGCCACAGTGGTTGGTCTCACCCCGCCGTGGCTAGAAATGGCTGGGGCTCAGGTCGTGTGAGCGTTGCCCTCCTCTCCCTCCGCTTTCCCTCCCTGATGGTTTTCACGTGCCGAGCTGAACTTTTCTCAGCCTGATTTTTCCTCTATGATAAGGTTTAAGTTTTTTCCTGCTCTGAGCTTAAGTTCCAAAGATGTTTCCAAGGTTAAAAAAATGAGAGGAGGCTAAAACCAGCTACTAAAACAAACCCAAAACCCTCAAAACACAAGCATGGTGGCTTCTGCAGCAGCCCTGACGATGAGCCTGGGAGGCAGAAGCTCCCCGTCATCGCAGAAGACACCATTCTTTGCATTTTGCAGTTAAAAAAACAAACCTGAAGGCGCCTGGTGTGTGAAACACCCATTCTGCAGGAGGCCCGTGCCGTAGGTGGCTGGGGCCGTAGCACCAAGATGCGAATGTTCAGCGCAGGCAGGGGGACAAGGGCCGCACTGGGCTGCTGGGAAGATGCAGAACGTTGAGGCGCATGGGGGAACGTGTTTGGGGCTACTCCGCAAGGTCGGTGGGGAGGGCCGGGGTCTCTCTGCGGAGCTGAGCCTGCGTGGCTTGCAGGACCAGCTAGATGCCACGATGCGGGCTGGTTGGCTCCATCGGCATCAGGGCAGGTCAGCTGGGCAAGGAGGGGAAAGAGCTGATCAAGCATGAAATGTCTTTTGCTCCAGGAATAGTATCTTAGGGAAACTTTTCTAGGAAAAAAGAGAGAGAGGGAGATGAAGGTTGGACTTGGTGATCTTAAAGGTCTTTTCCAACCTAAACGATTCTATGATTCTAAGGTAATTTTCCATGATCCAGCTGGTTTCCAACAGCCTTAACTCTGCCCCTTTCTGCATCGCCTCTGCACCGTGTTATGGCCGTCATCCCATCCAGCCTGCCAGAAGGACAGGGCTAAGGGTCGATTGGTGTTGCTATTGGTTTTTAGCTGCATGTGTGAGGAGATGTCAGTCTGTCTCACACGCCCACTGTCAGGGCGAGTGTTCCCCTGCCAGGGGACGATGCCATTAGTCCAACGGGCTGCAGTGCAAGCAGTAGCACGGACAGGTTAATGCCTCAATGGGGCAGCCCCATCCTGCACAACGGTCTGCATGGGGAGCGAGGACTTCTTTCAGAGGGAAAGGGTTGGAAGGGGCTGGAGGCATTAACCTTGAAACCCCGTTCCTGGCCCCCGCAGGCGGGAGGCCGCCCCTACGAGCTACCAGCAGCGCCACAGTTTTCGTCAACCTGCTGGACCTGAACGACAACGACCCCACTTTCCAAAACCTGCCCTTCACCGCCGAGATCGCTGAGGGCCTTCCCGTGGGCTCCTCCGTCTTCCAGGTGAGCCTGCCCCATTGCCGCCATGCCCTGCTCTGGGAGCTGCTGCTGCTGTCGCTGCCACAGCTTCTGCAAAGCAGGCTGGTGATACATCCCCTCCATCCCCTCTGTCCCCTCCATCCCCTCCATCCCCTCATAGAACCATAGAATCGTTTGGGTTGGAAAAGCCCTTTAAGCTCCCCCAGCCCAACCATTCCCCTAGCCCTGCCATCCCACTCCCAAACCCTGTCCCTAAGCACCTCGTCTGCCCAGCTGTTAAATCCCCCCAGGGTGGGGACTCGACCCCTTCCCTGGGCAGCCCCTTCCAGTGCCTGACAGCCCTTTGGGGAAGGAATTGTTCCCAGTGTCCAACCTAAACCTGCCCTGGCACAACTTGAGGCCGTTTCCCCTCGTCCCATCGCCCATTCCCTGGGAGCAGAGCCCGACCCACCACCCCCCCCCCCCGGCTCCCCCCTCCTCTCAGGCAGTTGTAGGGAGCGATGAGGGCTCCCCTCAGCCTCCTCTGCTCCAGGCTGAACCCCTCCAGCTCCCCCAGCCGCTCCCCAGCAGCCTGGGGCTCCAGACCCCTCCCCAGCTCCAGTGCCCTTCTCTGGACACGCTCCAGCAATGCAACATCTTTCTCCATCCCCTCCATCCCCTAGCAGTGCAACTGGGGGGATGCAGAAGGGGTTGTGGCATCCCACTCCACATGCTTGCTCCCAGTACAGGGAATGCCTCGAGGATGTTTTGCTTCAACCCAGCATCCCTGGGGGTAAAGAAATGCTCAGGGTTTATGTACTGTGATTTTCATCAGTCAGGAGGCAGTCGGGCTCCCCCACGCTCACCGTTCCCTCCACTCTCCCCTCCAGGTAGTGGCCGTTGACCTGGACGAGGGTCCCAACGGGCAGGTGACATATCGCATGCAGGTGGGGATGCCCCGCATGGATTTCCTCATCAACAGCACCAGCGGGCTCGTCACCTCCACCACCGTGCTGGACAGGGAGCGGATTGCTGAGTACTACCTGCGGGTGGTGGCCAGCGATGCTGGCGTGCCCTCCAAGAGCTCCACCAGCACCCTGACTATCAAAGGTGGGTGCACCGAGACCCCTCCAAGCCCTTCCCAGCTGCAGAGCCCCCTCTGGTCCCAAAAAGATGGGTGACCAGGACAACCCACCAGGGGAGATGTGGTTTATGTAGGAGATACACCCAGGAGTCAGATGGATAGATGATGGGACCTGTTGTGTCCTTGTGTCCAACAGCACGTAGGGAGGGCAGCCCATCGTGCTGCCATCCCCGCCGGCCTCCTAGCTTGCCCCATCTGGTGTCAGCATAGTGCAGAGATGGGGAGAACATGGTGGTTCTGGCGGGGCCCCCAAATTCTGTATCCTTTTTCCTCCATTCCCCCATCCCTAGTGTTTCTTTTTCTTTTGGGCCTGCCTTTTCCTTCAGCATCTGATTCGCATCAGCCTCCTGTCTGGACAGCCCACACCATCCCAGTTTCAGAGCTGGAGCCTTAGGATGTGGCCTGTCTTTAATTGAATGCATTTCTATTTAGTGGCTTCCCCCGAGCCTAGTGCTGAGGATAAGCATCGTCGGGAAATAAACTGACCCTGCCTTCTCCTCAGGCCCAGCTTTGGAAAAAGAAGTTTCTGGTCCTTGTAATTCCAGAGCCCTCTGCCATGCGCCGGGAAATACTGAACTTATATTTAAGCCCCAGATTTTCCTCTGAATGGGGACAGAGATGAGCTTGGTGCAAACAGTAACTTTAATTACAGTTCTGTAAGGATTCTTTGGGCACGAGGGGGGGGTGGCTTGTCTCTATCACAGGCCACCAAATACAGCCCCCAGCCATGGGGACCAGTCCTTGCAGCCGGTCTGCAGGCCCCCCCACGGCCCAAATGGCTGGGAGCAGCAGGCAGAGGATTCCCCGGGATGCTCAGAGCAGCGGGTACATGGTTTTGGGAGCCCCAGCAGCCTGGCATCAGCTCTGCTCCCCTCTTTCAGTTCTGGACGTGAACGATGAGAGCCCCACCTTCTTCCCAGCCATCTACAACGTGTCGCTGCCCGAAAATGTGGCCCGGGATTTCAAAGTGGTGCGACTCAACTGCACGGATGCTGACGTGGGGCTGAATGCTGAGCTCAGCTACTTCATCACAGGTATGAGCCCCTCCCAAAATGCTGCAAAAGGGAACTTTGGTGGCTGGGAAGGAACAGGCTGCCCCAGACCGTGGCCAGGGTGTTCCCCATATCAGCGCTGCCTTTCCCAGCCCCTCCAAACCTTGTCCGGTATCGCCCTCTGCCGCGCAGCCCCGCTCGGCTCCCCACCACTGTTCCTTGTCCTTGCTAGGGATGAACACTTGCCCCCCCCTTGAGCATCCCCTGCCCTTCTCATGTCACCGGGATGTGGCCAGGAAAAGCACAAGGATGGGCTTCATGCCCCAGGGCGGCGTTGGTGTAGCATGCATTGAGGGCTGGAAGCCACTCTGGAGTTTTAGGGCATCTCGGAGCCCCGGGCGTGGGTGGTTTCGGGGGAGCAGGGGGCAGGGGTGCTGCCCGGGCAGCGCCTGGCTCAGCACCGCAGCTACAGCACCTGCGGCAGGGAGGCCGGGGAAGCCCCTGGCCGTGCTTTGACTTGCAAACTGCACATGCGGCATTCAGCCCTCCAGGAAGAGGGCAAACCCAGAAACGTCACCGGAGAGTCCCCCTTCCAATACATCCCCGCATCCCTACAGCAACAAGAAGGTTTTTGAAGGTCTCCCCGTCCCCTTCTGGCAGACGCTGCCCTCGTTAGTCCCCATCCAGCCTCTGCATCCTCCGCTCCCTCCCTGACCAGCCAAGGTTCCTGGCTTTAAGCAGCCAGGGGCTCAGACCCGCTTTGCTCCTCATTTTAACCCAGCTCTTCAGCACATTTAGAGCCAGGCGAGCAGCTGAACGGCCGCGGGTCTGAAAGCCGGGCAGCCCGGGGCAGGAGGAGAGCGGGGATGTCCCAGGCAGAGCAGAGAGCTCCTGACACAGATTTGCACCCCGCAAGGGTCAGGAATGGTGGGAAACCCAGAGAGACGGGGTTCAGTGCTCACCGTGGGGCATCGCTGGGCACGGAGTCTTCACCCAAAGGGGTGAGCTCGATGGCTGAACGTAGCATGAGCTGCAGACCGGGAAGAATTATACTGCTTTTTCTTTTTCCTACCGATTCCTATAAGCACTTCAGATTACCTGCTGGCTCTTGTACCCTCTCCCAGCAGAACCGAGTGGCTCAGCCTTGCGTGGTGGCTTTCCAAGCTGGCAGCACCTGCCAGCCTCCAAAGGCCTCTTTAATGCATTTCTGGGCGTGTTTTCCTGCTCCTGCCGCTCGTTTATCTCACCCCAGCAGCCTCGCGTTTCATCTGATGGCCCCTCTCACCTCCCCCACGGGAGAAAAGGTGTGCATGGTCCCGCAGGTACCACAGGCCACGTGCAAAGTGACCCCGGTTCGCTTCCGAAGGGTGCAGGAAATGATCCGGCTCTTCTACGATTCAGCTTCTCCGGCAGCCGCCGCTCCTTGCCTTGCGCAGCTTTTGGCGTGGCAGAGAGCAGGCGCCCTGCCTGCTTTCGCTGCTTCGCTTAGGAGAAGAGATGAGCTTGCCCTACGCTCGCCTTGCTCAAAATCTTGTAAAACACGGCTCTTCGGGAGGGCAGGCTGAGCACTTGTGATTTCCACGGCCGGGCTGACCCCATGCCCAGGCTGCAGCATCCCCCACGGCCTGGGCTCTGCTCCCTGCATCCAGACAACGGGTAACCTGGGCCTTGTCCTTTTTGCTGCAGGTGGGAACCAGGATGGCAAATTCAGCGTCGGCTTCAGGGATGGGGTGGTGAGGACAGTCGTGAGCCTGGACAGGGAGACGGTGGCGTCGTACGTGCTGACCCTGGAGGCCATCGGTAAGGATTTCCCACCGTTCCAGTGGGTCGGCTGCCGCGTGGGGTGGCTGTGCGGGTGCCAAGGGCCTCGGGAGCATGGCAGAGGGACGGTGAGCTTTGAGGCACTCTACAGACTGGAGCCTGCGGTTGGTGTTAGCATTTCACAGCCCACGTGCATTGATGTGTCCCCGTTCCACCATGACTTTTGCAGACAGTAAACTCATCCCTCGGGCTCATCCAGCCCCAGGGCTTCCCCTTTCCCCCAGGGAAGGCAAGACCCCCATTCCCAAGAGGCTCTGTGCCATCCGGGGGACACCCCCACCCAGAAATGCCAGAGCCATGGCATCGTTCCCCTAACGCCATGCCAGCCCTTGGCTGCCAATTAATGCAGAGCCACCTGGCATGGGCAGGGGGCCTACATGCCAAACGCCTCTTGGCCATCATCCCCAGAGCTTTATAGCCATGGGCCTGTTTACAGAAGACTCGGACGTCCCTTTAGAAAGGAGAAATAAGTGGCCCGGTCAGAAATCCTGGGGGCACGGCATTGCAGGTGCCACGGGGTCTGCCACGGGGATGCTGCACCGGCTGGGCCCACAGGACCGGATCCTGAGTAGTAAAGGATCCATTCTACCCCTCGGGTGGGTATCAGACTGCCTATGTTCTCCCAGTCACCGGATCCCAAGGGCTCCAGCTGGGTGGATTTAGTGCTCACTTGCATCAGGCATGTTGGAAAAACTAAACTCAATCTATGCTCCCCATTGCCACATCCTTCATGGCAAAAGCAAGAGCCACGCCGCCACGTCCTTATCTACTGAGCATCAACCGGTCCTGGTCCTCTTTGGCCATGAGCTGAGCTGGGTCTACAGAAAACTCGTTGGGGCTTTTGCTTTTCATTGGGGCCGGCTGCAGCCAACCGGACCCGTGCCAGCTCCCTGCAGTGGCCGAGGTGCAGACTGGCTCCGGACGTGCTGCGGGGCAGACCCCTGCCCATCTTCATCCCCAGCTCCCTGCCCCCCAGCAGTCCCTTCCAGCATCCATCTCCCTCGTAGTCTATGGAGGTGCAAACCCTCGGTAGTGACCAGCTGCATTCCCAGCCTCGCTGGGCAGTGTCTCCACGGCAGGCTTTGGGGGCGGTTTGGCTTTTCTTTCTCTTTCAGGACAGGCGGAAAAAAAACCCCCTGTGGTTCAGTGTGGGATTTGGAAGCTGCAGAAAAGGATGATAGGACCAGGGGGAATGGTTTGAAGTTGCACCAGGGCAGGGTTAGGCTAGACATTAGGAAAAACTTCTTCACTGAAAGGGTTGTCAGGCTCTGGAATGGGCTGCCCAGGGAGGTGGTCGAGTCCTCATCCCTGGACGTATTTAAAAGAAGGGTAGATGAGGTGCTTAGGGACATGGTTTAGTGGTGGGATGGCAAGGTTAGGTTAATGGTTGGACTCAATGATCTTAAAGGTCTTTTCCAACCAAAGTGATTCTATGATTCTATGAAAGATGGAGGATTTGGGTTTAGAAGTTTTGGTCCTGTTATTTTCAAGCAGCCGATGGCTGAGCACCACCTGTGCGAGGAGGAGGTGGAGGTAACCAAATATTTCTGTCCCGTACAGACAACGGCCCCACCGGGAACCGCCGCACCGGGACTGCCACCGTGTACGTGACCGTCCTGGACGTCAATGACAACCGACCCATCTTCCTTCAGAGCAGCTACGAAGTCAGCGTCCCCGAGGACATCCCGGCCGCCAGCAGCATAGTGCAGGCACGTGGCTCCCTCCCACCAGGGCCCCGGGGTGGGCGAAGGGAGTCCCCTGCTCTCTGGGCCCCAGCACTGCCACTGGGAGCTGCTGGAAGCCCAGGGAGGACATTTTCTCTCCCCACCGGTGGTCAGTTCCTCTGGTCCAGGGCAAGATGCGTTCTCGCTTGTGCACTCCCCTGCTCCTTCACTAACCCAGGCTGTGGGCACCAGGGAGGAGACAGCAAAGTGGAAGGGAAAAATAAGAAATTCACCCCATTTCTGCAGGGGATGAGGAGCAAACCCAAGCCCTGGGTTGGCGAGGCCCCTCTGCCTGGCTGCGTCCCCACTTTCTCCCTCCTCCCGTCCAAGAAGGGACAGAGAGCAGAGATCTTGAGGGAGAAGAGGGCATGCAAAGAGATGCTCTGAGGGGGGGGGGGTGGAACGGGAGGGAGAAAAGTGTTTGGACTTTGCTTTCATTTTTGTTCCTCTTTGAGGGAGCGGTGGGCAGAGCTGAATGGCTCAGTGAGGGCCGAATGAATGCGGGCATTCACTCGGCCTCGGCGAGGGCTTCCAGCATCCCTTCAAACCCAGGGCTCTCCTGGAGCCGGCACCAAAGGCTCTTTGCAGAGGGGCCTGGGAAGGCTCCCCCTGCCTTGAATACCTCTCCCGGCACGGGGAAAGGGGCAGCTTTGTCCCTGGCTCCGGCGGGCAGGGTGAGGCAGCGGGAGGGAAGAAAGGAGCCTTTTCCCTCTTGCAACAAAGGTTTGCTGGGAGCCGTACTGGGGGCGGCCGGTCCCGAGCCCTGCGGCTCCGCATCACCTTGTTGTGCCGCGGCGCGGTGCATGTGATACCCCCCTAGCACCACGCCTGTCTCTGGGGTGGGGAATCCCTCGGTAATCCCTGCACCCGGGGGGGGGGGGGAGGTGTGCAGGGGAGCGGCGCCAGCGGAGAGGAGCCCTGCCCTGGGACTCCCAAAACTTGAGCCAGTTTTGAAAATTGGAAGATGGCGAACGGGGGAAACCTGAGTCGGACACCGAAGTCACCTTTCTGAGAGCACAATTCCCAAAGGGCAGGGATGCCCTCGGCAGGCTGTGGCAATGGAGAGGCGTTATCTGGGGGAAGTTTGTTTCCCACGGAAAAAAAAATCAGAGGGAACTGGAAATGGGCAATCACCTGGGTTTCGTTTAATTTACACCTTTAAAAGTGAACCATGTGTACTGATGTCTCCCCCTTCAAATACATCCCCGCATCCCTACAGCAACAAGAAGGTTTTTGAAGGTCTCCCCGTCCCCTTCTGGCAGACGCTGCCCTCGTTAGTCCCCATCCAGCCTCTGCATCCTCCGCTCCCTCCCTGACCAGCCAAGGTTCCTGGCTTTAAGCAGCCAGGGGCTCAGACCCGCTTTGCTCCTCATTTTAACCCAGCTCTTCAGCACATTTAGAGCCAGGTGAGCAGCTGAACGGCCGCGGGTCTGAAAGCCAGGCAGCCCGGGGCAGGAGGAGAGCGGGGATGTCCCAGGCAGAGCAGAGAGCTCCTGACACAGATTTGCACCTCGCAAGGGTCAGGAATGGTGGGAAACCCAGAGAGACGGGGTTCAGTGCTCACCGCGGGGCATCGCTGGGCACGGAGTCTTCACCCAAAGGGGTGAGCTCGATGGCTGAACGTACTGTGAGCTGTGGACTGAGAAGAATTAAACCACATTTTCTTTTTCCTACCGATTCCTATAAGCACTTCAGATTACCTGCTGGCTCTTGTACCCTCTCCCAGCAGAACCGAGCGGCTCAGCCTTGCGTGGTGGCTTTCCAAGCTGGCAGCACCTGCCACCTCCAAAGGCCTCTTTAATGCATTTCTGGGCGTGTTTTCCTCCTCTCACCGCTCATTTATTGAAGCAGGTTTCCAGCAGACAGCTGTAGCCTGCATCCTTCCGAGCACCAGCCGCAGCTACCCACGGCTCGGTGCACAGGGAAGGCGGGGGGACTGGGACCGGGCAGCATGTGGAGGGCACGAGCCTTCCTCAGAAGCACATCTCCATGGGCAATTTCAGCTGAGGATTGCTTTTTGTGGAGCACATTTGCCCCAGGATGCTTCTCCTCAAGGCGATGTTCGTTCAGCAGCCAGGTTGCTCTGCTCTCGCCCAGGCTGTTTGGTCAGGTGCCTCACGACTTGCACAATGTTTTCCAAAAGAAATTAAGCAGCAATATTTTTTTGGACTGCCCGGTGATAGCTCCGTGCGGGTGTAGTTCGGATGCCTCCACCTTTCCTGCCAGGAAACAGTAACCTGGAAAGCGTTCAGGAACCTTGAAATAGCAAAATCTCCTGTCGCCTTGCGGAGCCTGGAAATGAGCTGCTTAAAGGGGCTCTGCCAGGATGCTCAGGATACCAGGGGCTGCCTGAGGAGGGAACTGAGCCTGAACCAAAAGCTGGGGAAAGAATAACAATGCGGGGTGAGCTGGTTCCCGTGGAGCAGGATCACATTTTGGTGGACTCCATGACGTCCCAGCCCTGGCTGGCAGGGGAGCTCCTGGGGCAGGCGAGCTGGGTCTGGGACACCGGCCGACTCCTCCTGGGGAGCCCAGCCGCTTCCAGAGCCTCAGCTGGGGCTCGCTGCCGTCCGCCGGGTGATGGGGCATGCACTCGCACGGCCCGGAGCCTGGCTGGTCCAGCGCCGCCGGCTTGCAGAGGGTGACAAAGATGAGGAAGGTCGCCAGGAGGAGGAAGATGCAGACGAGCGCGATGATGACGGGCAGCGGGTCTGCCTTCTCAGGGGATGTGGTAATGGGTGGGACCAGCTCGGTGGTTGAAACCAGAAGCCTCAGGAGAGGTGGGGTGGGAGAGGTTCCGTTGCCAGCGTCCTCTGTGCTCATCTTTCCTGCAACGCAGGAGGTGACAGAGAGAAGCAACATGGGTGATTAGCACCTAGAAGCTGGACAGACAGACACCCCCTGTCCAACCTGATGGATTTTTGGCCTGCTTCAATGTCCAAGGTCCTCCTGGCTGTGTTTTCTGTGGCACAGGGTGACAGGAGCCTGTCTGCTTTGCCAGCAGGCAAAGCGTGGAGGGAGGATTTATATCTGTCCTGAACCAAAGCGCAAAACCATCAGAGAAATCGAGCACAGGTAGCAGCACGGGCACGTGGGACCACGGCCCCACTGGTGGCACTGGTAGGGAACACACACACACATATTGTGTGAAGCTTGTCTGGGAGCGATACACAACCATACGCTAGAGAAGGTCCAAAATCCTTCCCCCACGCTACTGGGGTTTGCTTCTTCTCTCTATTCCCCAGAAATGTGGTTTTGCTGATTTGGCTGTCATTTGGGGCTGTGTTTTTTTTTTTTTTTGCTTATTCCCTCTCCCCCCAAAGAAAATGGAAAATCAGTTGAACCTCCGCCCAGATCACTCCCTGCTGAGCTGCACTATTGCTCTAGCAATTTTTTTTTGCAGGGGTGAAGCCCAATGCCCTCACCCCACTTGTACCAAAAAAATCCTCTTGGATTAGGCGGTTTTCTGACCCGGTTTCAGGTTCAGACATGTTGTGGGTTTCTCAGCCAGATCTGCAAAGAGTGCGGCAAACCAGCTTCCCAAAGCCTCCTCGGTGCTCTAGCCCATAGGCTGGAGCTAAAGCTTCATTACACTGACTTCCCTACGGAGGTGTGGGAGGTAGAAGAGCGATGGAGCGCTGTTAGACTGGTCCGTGGCAGGGCAGACTCCTGGCAAGGGCGGCTTTGGATTGAGCCAATTTAAAATTAAGAGCTAAAGGGGGGAAAGGCAGGGCTGCAGGGACTGCCGGGGTCTCCAGGGCTGCTCTTGCAGCCACCATCCCAAAAGCCACGCAGGTTTCTGTAGGCAGCAGCCAGATGTTCACTGCCAAAACGTTCAAAAAAGGAGAGAGGAGGCATCAGCGATGTGTCTTTAATCACTGACCTGGAAACTGAGATACCCCGGCAAGAGAGGGGCCCAGTGGAAAGCGAGGGGGGATGGAAACAACTGGGGGTGTTCAGCCTGGAGAAGAGGAGGCTGAGGGGAGCCCTCATCGCTCCCTACAACTGCCTGAGAGGAGGGGGAAGCCGGGGGGTTCGGGCTCTGCTCCCAGGGAACGGGCGATGGGATGAGGGGAAACGGCCTCAAGTTGTGCCAGGGCAGGGTGAGGTTGGCCATGGGGAACAATTCCTTCCCCAAAGGGCTGTCAGGCACTGGAAGGGGCTGCCCAGGGAAGGGGTCGAGTCCCCACCCCTGGGGGGATTTAACAGCCGTGCAGAGGCGGTGCTGAGGGCCAGGGTTTGGGGGTGGGATGGCAGGGGTAGGGGAACGGTTGGGCTGGGGGAGCTTAAAGGGCTTTTCCAACCCAAACGATTCTGGGATTCTCTGAGATGCTGCGCCGGAAGAGACGAGCGCATCGCTCGCTGCCAAAGTTGCGCGGGAGGAAACAACCTTAAGCAAACAGCGTGAGCTGCGAGGCTCAGGGGTCCTTGAACTGGGGGGCTCTGCACCCCAGCCATGCCCCCAGTGTGTGGGTGAGCTCTGCTTTGCCAGGACCCTGCCTGGTCCTGGAGGGGACTGATGGCTCCTGCAGGACCCACGCTCCTCCCCTTGCGGGCGATGAGCTCAGATATGGAGGGACTAAGGTCAGAGGCTGCCACTCGGGTCGGGTGCCAGGGTTTGAGGCACTTGGGAGATGCGACTGTTTTCTGGGATGTTTTGCATCGCCTGGGCTCGGGCATTCAAAGCTGCCATGCTGGTGACCTCAGGGCAAGGACTGTATCGGCCCGGTTACAGCTCGGAGGCTCAGGGGGGACATGGCTGCTTCGTGGGTCAGAGCCAGGTCTGCACTCAGAAAATGGGAAATGCAAAAAGAAATGGGTCGACATCTGAGAAAACCTTAACTTGGGCAAATCCCCATGCATATTGCAAGCAGGCTTAGGCTTTCATGCCACCCTGCTCCAAAGTGATGTTTTCACCTCTTTTCACCCCAAAAGCATTTCTTTATCATTTTCTTTACCCTCCTTGCCTGGCTCAGCCCCTTCCCCTTCAGCTCCAGGAGCCGAGCAGCCCCTGACAGCTGCAGCTGCCCCAGGGAACCCCCTGCTCCGCCGGCGGGCTGCTCCTGTCCACTGCCCAGGGACCGGGCATGAAAAGCAGCAGGCAGGGCTGCTGCTGGCCACGTATACCAGAGGCAGCCCGAGTCAAGGTTACCAGGGCTACCTGAATTCTGGCATTGGCTAGCCGCATGCGGTTTGGCTTGGTGACCAAACAGTATAACTGTTTGTTACGAGCGAGCCGGGAGGCATGGGTAATTGCTTCGGGTTTTTTTTTTGCTCTGTTGGTGGTGGCTGTAGGGTGTTTTTTTTTTTTTACTTTTAGAGCCAGATGACTGTGTCCCCTAGAAACCCGTCAGGAGGGATCACACTGATGTTTTCCCAGGCTTTTTCCAGTAATGCTCTCCTCTCTCCCGTTTCCCATCCAACCTCTCCTCACGTCCAGCTTGGCTGGCAGAGCTGCAGGGAAGGTCTGGGCTGCCCCATGCCTGATCTCTAAGCCTTTCCAGAAACAGAGCCACTAAAAATCCGGGAAATCTTTGCAGAGTACATGTGACCTTTTTTGTTTTTTTGAGGCCAGTAAGTTTTCAATGTATTAATATGGACAAAGGCGCTTCCCCCCACCACCACCTCCTGCCTGAGACGGAGCTACGGTGGTTTCAGCAGAATTTCAGCAAAAAGCTACCAAAACTGGGGCCTTACCAGCAGAAAAGTCAGGGCTTGGGAAAAGCAGTGCTCCCCATGCCCACGGCACGAACGGGGGTGAGGGGTGGGCACTCCGTGCCTTTCCTGAAGGGTGGCGATGGCCCGGTTGCCCACGGCATTTTGTACCCACTGGGGCAAGCCGCTGCCTGCACCCCTGCTGGTAGCATCACCCCTTCCCAGCATCGCCCCTTCCCACATCACCCCTTCCCGGCATCGCCCCTTCCCAGCATCGCTGGCCCAGCCGAGCCCCGCGTTGTGCTGGGTGAATAACGGGCTTGATGAGGAGCACCCAGCCCAGCAAACCCCCACCCCCCAAAAAGTCATCCCTGGCCAATGGGCTCTAACACGAGACATCCCCGCGAGGGCTCAGGACCCAGCCCTGGGCACAGGGCAGCCGAGGATTGGAAGAGAAATTGCAAAAAAGCAAAATGCTCCTTGAGGAAGGTGGGAAGGAAAAAGAAATTACTCTTGTGCATGAGCGGCGTTATTCTGGGCTCTCCCTGCCTGGCCTGCTGCAGCTGCCTACTGTGGCAGGAGTTTTTCCATATGCTCTCCCTCCCTTTTCTCAAACTTCTGCAAAGAAAAGGCTGTTCTCAGGCACTTCTCTGCCTGTAATACAGCTCAGATGAAAGGCAGCTCTCTTTCCTCTCCCCATCTCTCTTATAGACCCTTTCCTGGAGCTCCCCAGCTTGTTGTTTTGGTTTTTTTTTTTTCCCAATGCCCTAAGACTTTCCACTCACTTGCAGGAGGAGGTAATGCCGGAGGGCACCAGACCCCCAGCTTAGCAAACCTAAATAGTGGGGGTACGGAAGGCGAGGGCCCGCTGTGCCCCATCCCCCTGGCTCATCAGCAGCAGCGCTGTAGCCGCAGGACTTTCCCCCTCTCTCACCCCCAGGACAAGACAAAGCAAGACCACGGGGAAGGGAGCAGGGACCCTGGCTTCAAACCCACCCCAAAGTTCGCATCTCCCCTCCCCACCCCATGTGCAGCCCTTTCCCGGGGCAGCTGCGGGGTGGCACGTCCCTGGCCTGCCTCGCTCGCCCCTCAGCGTTAGCCCGAGTGGCCGGCGGTGGGCTTGCCCGCGGGGGTTTGGGCTCCCTACCTCTCACGGGCTGGCCGAGCTCCGGCTTTGCCTGCCACACGCCTGCCTTGCCGGCTCTCCCACTGCGCTCTGCTGGCTGCCAGCCCCTTCCTTGCTTTTGGAGGGGCAAGGGAGGGTGGGAGAGGGATGGCAGCCGAGCTGGGGATGGCTCGAGCATGCAGAGCCAAGGGGGCCCCTGAGCCCCCTCCCGGGCTTTGCCAGCGCGGCTGAGCCCTGGGGCTGTGCCCCCAGGGCGCGTTTCCCCGGGCTTTGCCCCTGCGGGAAGGCTGGATGGTACGGTCGTGGGCTGAGCTCCCCCTTTTCCCAGCAACTCGGCACCAAGCCGCCTGCTTTTTTCCATCCTTTTATTCCCCTGCCTTCCTCCTCCTTTTCTGACCCCTTTCCAGTAGCTGGGGGGTGTTTGGAAGGTGGGCTGCAAAAGGCTGGCTCTGCCTGCAGCCCCCTTCCCCTAACGGAGGGCTAAAGCAGGCTGGAGGCACCGGCGCTCAGCTGCACAAGGTGCTTTGCACCCGCAGCAGAAAGAGCTTTTCTCCCACCAGTGGCACTCCAGTTAAATTGTTTTCCCCAGTTTGGGCCAGTCTGTCAAAGTACCACACCTCCTCTGGGTCAAACCAGCAGCAGCCGAGCTTTTTCCCAGCAGCAGGCTTTGCCACGGCAGTGGCCGGAGCATGCATTGGTTTAATGCAAACTATTATTTTTTTTTTTTAATGAAAACCAAATGGCTGAGCCATTTCACCTGGTTTATGCACTGGAGCTGCCTGCAGCAAATGTTCGGGTGAGCTAGGAACAGGGTGATTAAGGGGGTGTTTGTGGGGTGCGGTTTGCTGCTCCCATCCAGCACTCATGAAAACCTTCCCATTTGCTCACCTTGAAATGCATTTTTCCCAGGCACAGCAGGGCAGGGAATGGCACAAGAAGCTGCAAAGATTTGTTTCCCACCCCTTAGGTTCCCCTCCCACCGCCGCTGCCCCGGCAGGGTGTTTTAGCTGATGGGATAGCTTTTCCCAGGAGGGAGCCAGTGCATGCAGCGGGCCGGTCTTTGCCGTGCCAAGGCAGCCGGTCTGCCTGGGCATTGCTCGCCCACTGGGTCCATCCAGCACACGGGAGAGGAGACAGCCCAGCTCCTGCCTCAAAATGGCCTCAGCGAGCCCCGAGGGTGGAAGAGCCGGGGTGGGAGGGATTGCTCTCTGGCTGTGAAAGGAAGATTGCTGGGTCCATGGTGGAACACAGAGCAAGGCACAGGACTGTGTCTGCCCATGTAAGCAAGAGCTGAGCCAGCCGGGGATGGGGAACACAACATGCGCGGCGCACGGGTGGGAAATCCAGATCGTTTGCAAGCACAGGGTCAGCATTTTCAAAGATTTCTGCTGGTTCGGTGGAGGGGAGCAAGAGCGGTTCAAGGCATCGCAAAATTGCGTGTTGGAAGAGCATCTCTGCCTCCCGCCAGTGCCGTGTGGGGCTGGGGGTGAAAGCCAGCCCAGGGCGTTAATGCTGAGCCCCTGTAAGTGGCCTTGCTGTTCCTGCTGCACATGCAGCCTTTGCAGCAACCACTTCTCTTTCCAGCACAAGTCTGGGCACAAACCCCCACCTGCCTGGGAAAGGGAAAGCCCTGGGTAATGCTTGTAGGCAGAAGATGCCTTGCCAGGGGAAGCAGGCGAGAGGATAAAGGCTGAGGCATTCCCCACCTCCTCGCCCTGGGGATCCGCAAGCGGTTTGGTTGCTTCGTGGGATGCGGTTTCCGCAGCGGGGAGCTGCAGCAGCTGGATGCCAGCTGGGAAGGAAGCCCCCCCATCCCTGCTGCCCCTCGCCGGGTCCCGCTTCCCAGCTGCCAGGGCCGGCAGGTTGCTGGCTGGGGTTTGCGGGGAAAGCAGTGCAGTCTTGTGCAGCGACACCAGAGGGGACCCGTGTCTTGGGTTTCCCGGAGCGGATGCCTTATTCGGTTCGTGCACGGACCGTGCAGCGCATCACAGCGGAGGGGTGCTCCCGCCTGCTGCTCGGGGTCTTGAGAGGACTCAGACCAGTGCCCAAACCACCAGCATGCACTAGGCTGGTTGCATTCATGTTTCCTTCGGTATTTTTTTGCATATGTTGCTGCTTGGGTGACTTGGCAATAGCTTGTAGTGAGAAGGTAAATGCAAGCAGCTCTTGGAGCCAATAGACCCACGTGGGTGCTTGTGTGCTGGCCGAGGGTGGGTCATTGCTCTAACACGGCGCACGATGCACCCCAATGCCATGGGCTGGGTGTCCGGCAGGCGCAGGAGCAGCTCTCCCTGCCCGACCTGGGCCAGCTCTGCGGGAGGGAGGCTCCCCCGGAGTGTCTCCAGCAGGGCAACACTGGCGTGCAGGGCGGACCGACGGAGGCACCCCGAGCGCTCCTTCGGCATGGTCCTCAGGCTCAGGTCCTGCCGATCCAACAGCTTAACCTGGCAAACGAGGGCTCCCGAGCCTGCTACCCCTGCTGTCCTATGACGAGGGGACGGTAACTTATTTTGCTTTGGAAGTTGGTGAGCTCCCTGGCTCAGGTGGAGGAGCAGGCTGTCCAGCCTCAGGCAGGGCAGGGGCAATTTGTCATGGCCTGGAAATCTCTGCTCTTCACCTTCACTGCTTTTCTTTTCTCGTGAAGGTGAAAGCCACCGACGCGGACGAAGGCGTTAACGGGAGAGTGTGGTACAGGATCGTCAAGGGTAAGTCCAGGTGCCCCTCCGCGTGCCGGTGCGTTTGCACCAGGCTCTGGCCAGTTGCACACACCGCCCCGTTGCGCTCTCCATCCCCAGAAACATTTCCCCCACCCCTGAGCCAAACTTCAGCACTGGGGTTAATTGCCAGGGGATGATTTGTCATTGATGGAGACACCTAGATGCCATAGCTCCTGGCGTGACCAGGGCCAAACCCTGCTGAGCTGAGCCTGATGTAGCTGAAGGTGATGGGAGGCTTGGGTTTTGCTTAAAGATTTGCCTCTGAGGCAGCCCCCTGGGAAGGGCTCGGTACGTCACCAGGACCGATGGAGCGGCGGTGGGCAGCATCCATCTCTCTCCTTCCCCTCCACCAGGGAACGAGCACAACAACTTCCGCATCAATCCCAGCACGGGGCTGGTGATGCGAGGCATGCGGCACCTGGACAGGGAGCAAAACTCCTCTCATGTCCTGGAGGTGGAGGCGTACAACACGGAGCAGGGACCCATGAGGAGCTCTGTGCGGGTAAGGACCCCGTGGCCGCCGAGGGGTGGGCAGCAGGGCTGAGTTCATGCAAAATATTCAGGATGCTTCATCGTAGAGCAATCATTTCCAGCCCTTGCAAAAGCGTGCAGGATGTTTGAGTGCTCTGGTATGGAAATGCTGATGGAAAGTCTCCGGGGGCTGCCCGTGGGTGGAGAAGAGCTTGTTGGGGTTTTTTTGTTGGGTTTGGTTTGGTTTTTTTTTATTTTCCTGTGACATTTTGGTGCGATGAGGCAGTCGGTGTCAGAGGGAGGTCAGCTCGCCTGGTGAGATGCGGCTCTGCTGCTGGGAGGGAGAGCTGAGCCCCAGCCTGTTGGAAACTGGGTCTCCTGGCCAGGCACCTATTTAAATAAGCCAGGACCTCGTGGCAATAATCTTTAGCAGCGATACAGCAGCTTCCCACGGTTCCCACGAACCCAGCCCTCTGGTTCCATCTATTTTTAGAGCGCTGAGTTCATGGCGGGCGCTGGCCGAGCGCGACGTGCCCGCAGCACCAGCAGCGAGCAGAAAACCAGGAGAAAGGAGGTTCCCCCGGGGAAAGGGGAGAAAATGCAAGCCCGACCCACTTGAGCAAAATTTCCCACCAAGTCATCGGCGTTTCTACATTACAGGGTCTCTAGCTGCAAGGTTTCCAGGCGGGCACCCCAAAGCACGGAAGAATTAATACTGAGACCGCTCGCGGCGGGGTCTTACGAGGACTCAGACCTTCCCCGGCCAGGGAAAGACTGAGTCACTCCGACCACGCGTGCTTGCCTAAACCTGTGATGCTAAACGGCCCGTGTTCGCCCTCCGTCACGTGGTGTCTGTAGCAGAGCGAACGCTCCTCCTGCGCGGCAGGCGACGGCTGCGAAGGATGTGTTTCCCCTCGCAGGTCTAAGTGGGGGGCAAGGCTTCGCAAGCCTGCCCGGCTCATCCGTGGTTTCTCGGCGTGCTCTCGCAGGTGATCGTCTATGTGGAAGACGTCAACGATGAGGTGCCGGTGTTCACCCAGCGGCAGTACAACCGCCTGGGGCTGCGGGAGACGGCGGGGATCGGGACTTCGGTGGCAGTGGTCCGGGCCACTGACCGAGACACAGGTAGGAAGATGGGGGGGAGCTTACAGAAACACCCAGTTTGGAGGGAAAGTGGTGCAATTGGCCATTGCATGGATCCTGGCTTGGCTAGGCTGAAATCCCTGTGTGGGATGGGTTTTGCTCCAGGGTTGGGGTTGGGGTTGGTGGTGCCTGCCTCTTCAGGATGGGTGGTCCAACTGGCACTGTGGTTCCTGCTCCTGCCCCAGGGAACGGCGGTCTGGTGAACTACAAAATCCTGTCAGGCGCCGAAGGGAAGTTTGAGATCGATGAGAGCACGGGCCTCATCACAACGATCGAGTACCTGGACTATGAGACCAAAACCAGCTACCTGATGAACGTGTCTGCCACAGACCAAGCCCCCCCCAACAACCAGGGCTTCTGCAGCGTGTACGTCAGCCTGCTGAACGAGCTGGACGAGGCCGTGCAGTTCTCCAACAGCAGCTATGAGGCCGTGATCGTGGAGAACATCCCCCTGGGCTCCGAGGTGCTCCGGGTCCAGGCCCGCTCCATTGACAACCTCAACCAAATCACCTACAAGTTCGACCCCAACACCAACGCCCAGGCGCTCTCCCTCTTCAAAATCAACGGGATCACTGTGAGTAGCCACGGAGGGGTCCCTCCCGGCTTGGTTGTCCACTGTGGGCTTTGGTGTTGGTGGCTGACATAGCTGTTGGTCCCTGGCAGGGTGTGATCACTGTCAAAGGCCAGGTGGATCGAGAGAAGGGGGATTTCTACACCTTGACGGTGGTGGCCGATGATGGAGGACCAAAGATTGACTCTACAGTGGTGAGTGGCTTCTACCCACTTCCTCACCATCCTTCGGATGGGCAGAGCTGACCTCAGGTCACCTCCTTCTTCCTCTGGCATGGGACTGCATGGCCTAGTTGTTCGCTCCGCTCCGGCCACCGGCGTCTGGAAACCCTGATTTGGGGGAAACCCTGCATTTGCATAAGCACGGACCCGTGCCTTTTGGCTGCTGCATGTCATAGGGTGGGATTTCTCAGAATGAAAGAAAAAAAAAAACCCAAACCAAACCCATCCCAAACTTTTTTTGGAGCTTGCACGTTGCTTACCAAGCTAAAACAGTTTTGAGGGAGGTAAATTTGCGGGCCTTGAGGTACTTGGGAGTGGTTTGTGTTTAAGAGGGTTATATTTGGCAGTTTCAAAGGCAGCCGAGCAGGGGAGTGATTTGCATTTCTCTGCTGGGGCAGAAGCACGCCGGGTGCACTGCTGCGGGCAGGGGCAACTCGGCCAGCACTTCCCAAACCGCGCTGGTTTGGGCCAGCTGGAGGAGTGGGACCCTGGCGGGGTTTGAAACCAGAGGCTGGCCCACAGAGATGGGCAGAGCTCTGCCTTCCAAGCGCTCCCGGGCCTTGGCGCATCCATTGCCGCTAAAAAGGATGCTGGGTGACAAAGACAGGGATGCTGCAAGCGCTGCCTGTCCCCACCCATGGGTGCCAGCAGCCGTGCTCTTGTCTGAGCCTCTCCCACAGCCAGGGGCAAATCCGCCAAGCTTATCTAGAAAAAGAAGAGGGGGTGCACCAACAGGGGAGCCTCCAAATCACCGCAGCGGGGTACCCACAGCCCCCAGCACTGCCAGGGTGGGATGCACAGGGGAATGGATGCCCTAACCCTTGTTATTTTTGTTTTCACTGCTTCCCCCTCTGCTCCTCTCCAACAGAAGGTAAGCATGTCCGTCAGGCTGGCATCACCCCAGGGTCCAGGATCCATCCTGAACTCCACACCAAACTGCGGGGATGGTCTGGGGGGGAGGTCTCCAGCCCCATCCCACCAGCACCAGCCCCTGTGATGCCCCCCGGGGACCTGGTGCCAGCCAGCAGAAATCCCAGAAATCGCCATGATCCGGCACTTGGAACGGCAGCTGCCGGATCCATTGCGGCGGCTGAATGGGCTCTCCCAGCTCCTGGCTCTCTGGTTTTAATATTATTATTTTAATATTATTATCCTGGCAACAACAACGCGCGCAGCTCGCTCCTGGCTTCCTCCGGGATGTTGTCACGTTCAGCCTGGCCACACCTGGGGGCTCGGGGCACCTGAAAATAGAGCCCCAGGAACAGCAAAGCTCTTCCTCTCGCTCTCATTTCTGTGTGGCGTTGCAGCTCTTTCATTGCAAACGTGATGAGAACATTTCCTCTGGCTCCCCGGTCGCCTCTGCGCTGCGGCAGGGTGCTGAGCATCTCCTGCCCAGTGTCTCTCTTGCTTGTGTGCCTTTTCCCAGGAGGGAGCTCAGGAATTCTCTATGCCCAGCTTGCCCTGGTTTAGTGAAACGCAGGCAGCCCCGACTTCTTTGTCCCATTTAGCTTTAAAGCAAACCCTGCCCAACCTCTGGTGCTGTGGGCACGGGCGAAATCACTGCCAGTGAAAGGCTCAGCAAAGGGTCCCCCTGCAGCAGCGTGGGTTGCTCCGTGCCCAGCTGCTTGGAGGATAAAAACCAGAGGATGCTCCATAGAAACATCCACCACTTGAGAGCTGCAGCACCCTTGGGCTCCTTCTCCAGCCTCCAAGCAGCCCTCCTCCTCCTCCTCCTCCTCCTCCTCCTCTTCCTCCTCCTCCTCCTCCGCAGACAGGGATGTAGCTTGAGCTCCTGGGCTCAAACGCCAGCACCCATTCCCACGTGGGATGGATGACACTCACGCTGTTGGCACCTTGAGCAGGGTGCAGCGGGTTGAGAGTTTGCCAGGGGACCGTCAGTGTGGCTGTTGATGCCTGAGCCCCCCCCATGCCATGCCGTGCCCACAGGTGACCATCACGGTCCTGGATGAGAACGACAACAGCCCCCAGTTCGACATCACCTCCGACTCCTCCGTGAGCGTGGCGGAGGACAGCGCAGTGGGCAAGCGGGTGGCCGTGGTCCTGGCCCGTGACCCCGATGCAGGCAGCAACGGGCAGGTAGGGGAGGCCAGCGCGGAGGGTTCGGGGCTGCCCCTAAGGCTGCGTTTGCGTTTCAGAAACGCCTCCATCGGTGCCTTCCCAACCCCTTCCCCTCATCGCCATCCCTGCCAGAGCAAACTGGTCATTGGGGCCAGCGGTTTGGGAGGGGGTTGCGCAGTGGGTACCGAGAGCTTCCTGGCCGAGGCATGCCTGCAGACGAGGGACAAGCATCGTCCTTGGGCTGGCCGGGGCAAAGAGCTCTGCGGGACACATGTCAACAGGAGCCCGGCAATCTGAAAACCAGCTGTGGCCTCTCCCACCGCGGGGAGCGGCAGCGAAGCCCTTGGCAGACCGAGCAGGAAGCTCTCGGACATTTGTTATTGTCGTTAGCAGGCAGACAGGCGTTAACGAGGCCCCATCACCCTTAAGAGCAATAATTGCTATAGGAGGGCTGTAGGAGAGCGGAGTTGGCCCATGGGTCTTTGTTTTGGGGTGGTTGCAATAAGCCCAATGCATTGGACCTTCTAAAATGCTCAGAGACCTCCCGAGGCGATGCTGGGTTTATTATTGTAGGGTCGCCTTGCCCTCCGTTCCCCTCACAGCGTCACAGTGCCTGCTGGTTTTTCTTGCCCCCCCCCCCCCCCCCCATGTTTCCAGGTGACTTTCTCGCTGACGTCAGGGAACATTGGCCGGGCTTTCGAGATCTGTACCACCAACAACACCTACGGTGAGGTGTTTGTGGCACAGCCGCTGGACCGGGAGCTGCTGGATCACTACACCTTACGGGTAAGCACCAAACCACCCCGTTTACCTCCTGGGCCTTCTCCTGGTTTGAGCATCAGGGCTGTTTTCTTGGGGCTGTGAGTTTAAAAACAGATTTTTTGGCTTTTTTGAAAATCCATCCCCAACTGCAGATCCAAGCCTCGGATGGTGGCGTGCCGCCCCGGAGGAAGGAGCACACTCTGCGGGTGAACATCCTCGATGTCAATGACAACCTGCCCATCATTGACAGCCCCTTCGGCTACAACGTGAGCGTGAGCGAGGTGAGCACCCAGCCCTGCTCCTCTCCTTCTGTCCCCCCAGGGTGAGGTCTGACCACAAGGCAGGTGGGGACACCACTGCCTTGTGGTCAGACCTCACTTTGGATGATTTGAAGGCTTGCTGGTCCCTTGTATACCTCACCTTGGGTGATTTGAAGGCTTGCTGGTCCCTTGCAGACCTCACTTGGGTGATTTGAAGGCGTTGCTGGTCCCTTGTAGACCTCACTTTGGATGATTTGAAGGCTTGCTGGTCCCTTGCAGACCTCACCTTGGGTGATTTGAAGGGTTTCTGGCCCCTTGCAGACCTCACCTTGGGTGATTTGAAGGGTTGCTGGCCCCTTGCAGACCTCACTTTGGACAATTTGAAGGCTTGCTGGCCCCTTGCAGACCTCACCTTGGATGATTTGAAGGGTTGCTGGCCCCTTGCAGACCTCACCTTGGACGATTTGAAGGGTCGCTGGCTCCTTGTAGACCTCACCTTGGGTGATTTGAAGGGTTGCTGGCCCCTTGCAGACCTCACCTAGTTTTGGGCTAGGAGAGACCTCTGCAGGCAATTGAAGCCTGTGAAGCTGCCAGGCCCAGCAGGAAGGAGCAGTGGCTACACACCCATGGAAATGCCACCGAAGTGACACAAGAGGTGGCAGGGCGCAGAATAGGAATAGCTTTCAGGAAGCGCCTCGGCAAGAGCTCGATAATTAAGCAATAAAACACAATCAGGCGTGAGAAAAGACAACTTATTTCCTGACAGTTTAATTCCTGGACCTGGGGGGGGGTGTGTGTGTGTCTCAATTTGATGATGAGAAATGAAATACGAGTAATAGCCAGTGACGCTTTGCTGTGAGGGAGCGCTGCTCCTGATTAATAGCTTTGCATTAAAGTTATTGCCCTGTTAGGATTTTCTTATCTATTTAATACATGGTCAGAGCTGGTTGGAGAACAGAATTTCTGTTTTGATTTCCCCCGTAATGGGACTATCCAAAAATAATTAGCCGGGCTCCGAGCCCATTACACAGCCTTCACCTTTGCACGCACACTGTTTTTTTACACTCTTTCGGGCTGTGCCAGCCTAGAAAGGACCTAGCGTGCAGTTTTCTGCGGCGGGGAATCGAGCTGGTTCATTGCAACAAATGGGAGATGCTGTCACGTATGGAAAAAGAGGCGCGATTCCGGCGGGCGGCGGCAGCCAGCTTTGGTGACTTAACAGCAAACGTCACCCGTTAGTTTTATTCCATTTCTTTTTAAAAGCTAACATAGAAAACGTATTTAATTCCCGAGTTTCAAACCAAAAGCAAACGGCGGAGCCTTCCAGCCTGCAGCTGATTCTCAGCTGAGCTCTCAGCAGCAGGGCCGGTAGCCTTGGTTAATTTTTTGCCCAAGATGCATCGATTAATAAAACATCATTTGCAATAAGCACTGCAAAAACAGCACCCAGGAGCTGGTGAAGGAGAACAGCCTTCTGCTTGGCTGCTGGGCATTGGGGCAACGGGTCTGGAGCCTCAAGCACTGCAAATGCCTGGAAAAACCCCCACTCTGCATTAGGATGATATTATTATTTACGTATTTTATATGTTATGCGGTGCGTGTCATTTATGTCGCGTATCTCTGCCGCTCACCCCACCGTCTTGCCCTGCAGAACGTCGGCGGTGGCACGGCGGTGGCCCAGGTCCACGCCACCGACCGGGACGTCGGCCTCAACAGCGTCCTCTCCTACTACATCACCCGCGGGAACGAGGACCTGACCTTCCGCATGGATCGTGTCACCGGCGAGATCGCCACCCGGCCCTCCCCGCCGGACCGCGAGCGTCAGAGCTTCTACAGCCTGGTGGTCACCGTCGAGGATGAGGGCAACCCCTCTTTGTCGGTGAGCCACCAAAATATGGGTTGTCAGGGGGGAGAATGGATGGAGCTGGACGGCACTGCGGGAGCCAGCTTGGCGTTGAGACGTTGAGCATGGAAGGGGTGAACAGGCACGGGGTGTGATCTTTTGGTGACCCAGCCATTGGGGTTGTGCCTTAGGATCCAAATCTGCTGAGTACAGGTTTGATCCCAAGCCTCCTTCGGCACCTGGTCCTGTGGGACCCTCTCTTGCAGTCGTCTGGGGAGCTGCTATCTCCCATCTGTAAATGCCAAAAATATCAAGACCATCCCAAGGGGCAAGGCTGCGGGTGGCCACAGGAGTTGTCCTGCCCGCCGGCTCTGCACACACTGAGTGCAAAAGGTCTCGGGACGTTGCCCTCGCCCATCTCAGGGCAGGAGGTGGCTGGAGCAGCAGCCAAACCACGGTTCAGCTCCTCATGGACCAACATGTGTCTGCTCCAGCGCTGGCAAATGAGATGAGCTCTGGTAATTAGCACTACAGCCGTGGTGATCCCCGCCGTTGGAGGTTTGGGCAGCTCATTGGTGGCATTGCTGCCACCCAGAGTGCCCTGCCCACAGTGAGCAGGGTCTGGGCAGGCATTTCGGGGGGCTGATACGAGACCCCATCCACCATCCCGGAGTCTGGGAAGGTGGCCCCTTTGCTTTTTAGCTACCAGCGTGCAGGAGAGTCACATGAGCAAATAATATTCGGGGCATTTTCCACCCCAGAGTCCCACCCCAGCTCTGCAGGGAGGCATGCAAGTGCCTGCATGTGGAAAGCAAGTGCAAACTGTGAGACGGGGAGGCATGACACCCTGCGCGACACCCTGCCATCCTTCCTCTCCCCCACCTCCTCCTGCTATCTCTTGCCATCTCTCTGATGTCCCGGCACAGCTCTCGCTGCGAACCCCTGCTCTACATTTTGAGGAAACGTGCTGCAACCAAGCAGCGCAAACCTGCGGCTTGCGACGCTGGCTTCACGCTTTGCACTCTCAACCCCTCCCTCCCGGGGAGTTCACAGGCCTGCTCATGCATCACCCTCTTTTTCTTAAGCCGGGCTGCCAGTGTGGTTTAAACCTAGGCAAATCTCTTCAAAATGAAAGAAGGCAGCTTCGTCTAACGGCAGCACCTGATGCTGCCAGCGCCTCCCGGATGGGTCCCCATCACCCCGGGAGCATCGTTGATGCTGCCGTGGTGAGCAATGCCGTGCACCCAGCCGGCAAATCCCACTGCCATAGCAATGCCTGTTTCCCTTCCCAGCCCCAGAGGGGACAAGTGACACAGCTTCACACTGCCAACACCGTGCCCCAGCAGCCTGGCTTGCCCTCGGGGTTTCTGCTGCGTGACCACCACGCCACCCGGCGTGAGTTATGCCAGCGGCAGCCATCAAAATCTCGCCATGCTGAAGCGAGACAAAGCGTCCGGTGACCCGATTCCTGAGTGGAGAGCTTGAGCCGGAGCTTGGGGACGCTTAGGTCTTGTGAAAGGCTGTCCTGCCTGTTGCTCGGTGACCGCTGGCCTCGTGCCTGGGTGATGAAATGATGCCCGTCGGGAGTGCGTCACCTACTAGAAACTGTGGTTTCACAAGAAGATCCAAGCTGATGCAATGATACACAAAAGGGGCTTATCGTCTGTAGTTCCTACGTCCTTCCATGTGCTTCAAGATTTGGGCTGCTGAATATAGGAGAGGCAGAGGAGACAGAGCTGGAAGAGGACTTGGACATCCCGTGGTGATCTGCGATACCCAGGACACCAAGGGTCCATGGAAGCCCAGCTGTCCTCTTGGGAGCTGGAAATGCAGGGGGCAAAAGGGTAAAAAGCTGATGATAAAAGGAAAGCATTTACCCCAAAAAAGCATTGCAGGAAATAAAACCTTCACAAGCTGGTGAGCTGCAACTGGAAAGCCTCGGTGTCCTTGCGTGGGAATTGCAGGAGTCACCTGGGCTCTGTCTGGCCCTGGTGCAAGCCTGCAGCTGCACCCCCCCGAGGGCTGGCCCTGCTCCCGGAGTCTTTGGGATGCTTCCCACAGCAGAAGGAGGGATGTCTGCCCAAGGGAGCTGCCCAGGCACCGGAGCAAGATTCCTCATGGCCCCTGCCGACTGGGGCACCGGCAGCTGCAGCGAGGCAGGGTGGATGGGCAAAGCTGCTCCTCGCTGCTCAGATGCCTATCTTGCAACCGCCCCCAGCCAGGGCTGCTTCAGCCTCTGCAGTTTCTGTTCCCGCCCACCCGCTCGGAAACAAGAGCTCAGGTGAAGCGCGGTGGCTCCTCGCCCTCCCGTCGGCAAAGCCCCAAGAGCTGATGCAGCAGAAAGCAGCCAGCAGCGGGGCACCAGCTCCACGTGCGCTCCCAAGCAAGAGCTGGTGGGACCCAGTGAGGTCCGTGAGGGCAGGAGCATCTTGCTGGGTCACCGTCACCCACAAGCATCCTGCCTGAAGGCACAGCACCGTGCCATCTTCTCCAGCGGTGGCAGGGGCCAAGGAGGGGTGCCAGCACCCCGTGTGCCCGGACTCCTGCTCCAGCACATGTGGAAGGGGTCACTGTCACCTCTTTCCCCTAAAAGTCTTCAGTTTTCCTTCTGGCGAGCCTTCCAGGCGGGAAGCGGTCCCCAACGCCACACAGAGCCCCGGCGTGCCACACCAGTGCCTCTGGCAGAGAAGGTGGGTGCTCAGCTCACCTCTGATGCCCACCCACACGTGCCTGCGGCACAGGGCATCCTGAAAAATGGGATTCCTGCAGCGCAGAGGGAAACCTGTTTCCAACCAAACTTGACTCTCTCGTCAAACAGTTGCATTCGTTAGCAAACAGGCGAGACTTGGAGAGGGTTTCAAAGTGGTTAGGACCCGTGGGCAGGCAAATCCCCCCCCACGTGCTTTTCCATCCGCAGCTGCTGGGATGGGGAGAGGGAAGCTCCAGAGGCACCAGGCAAGCTCCCTCAGCAAAGCCAGGGAAGGGGCTGAGCCATGGGTGGCAACATAACACATGTCCCTTGCTCAGGGAGCGACGTCTGCCGTGGGGATGTTGGCGCTGGCTTCCCCTTCACCCCTCTGCCTTCGGCCAGACCATCTTGATGTTGCTTTTGCTGAAGCCAACGCCAGAGGAATCAAACCCCGCAGCGGCAAACGTCGCTGCCTCCAGCCAGGCAGCACAAACATCCAGCGCGCTGCCCGTGGATGCTCTGCCCGGGCACGCTGCCTGGTGCGGCGGGTGCTCGGGTCTGATGCTGTTTTGGTATGACTAATGTTTATGTTTGCCTAGTGGCAATTTTTTTCCCCGCTTCACAACAAAAACAGAAGCAAGAGAAGAAAAAAAAAAAAAAGGCAACGAAAACACCCTTCGAGTAAGAGTGTCTACCGCAAGGTTTTATCTCCTCGCCTGGGGCTGAGTCACGCTGGAGGCTGACCCATAGCATCTTTTGGATAAGAGATGCGGGTGCTGCGTTTGGGCGGAAGGTGCTGTGAGGGCACCCCAGGGCATGGCAGGGTTCTCTGGCGTGGCTGAAGGTGGTGGCCGCAGGGACGGCTGCGAGGGCACCCATGTCCCCCCCGGGGCATGGCAGGGTCCTCTGGTGTGGCTGAACATGGTGGTCGCAGGGACGGCTGCGAGGGCACCCGTGTCCCCCCCGGGGCATGGCAGGGTTCTCTGGTGTGGCTGAAAGTGGTGGTTGTGGGGACGGCTGCGAGGGCACCCGTGTCCCCCCTGGGGCATGGCAGGGTCCTCTGGCGTGGCTGAAGGTGGTGGCCATGGGGACAGCTGCTCTGGCCGTGCTGGCCCCAGGAGGGCAGGGGGAAGCCAGCCAGAGGGAGCGTTTCCCACCGCCCGCTGCGTGCTCCCATGCCTCCGCCTCTACGCGAGGGCTCTCAGCCACATCATGGGAACATCCTCCAACACCCTCTGGAGGAACTTTCTAATTTACAGGCATTGTAACTAAAAAAAAAAAAACAAACCCATAAACATCCTTTTCTTTTTTTTTTTTTCTTTTAATCAGCACTGATAATGAAATGGGCAAAACGATAAATTCCCCTGATCCCAAGCCAAGGATAAAATTGCAGCAGAAATAAGGCTCCTCCCGACGTGTGTCCAGCTGAAAAAGCGGCAGCCTCGCAAGTCCGGGGCCATCTCAAAAGGCTGGTGGGGCAGGAGGGCTCCGCCAGCGGTAGGGAGCCTCTCCCCTTCCTGTTTTGCAAAGAAGAAGGTGGTAGAAAGTTGGCCGGTGACCCTGTTTCATCTGGCAGTGGATAAAGTTCTTTACCATCCGCTCCCGGAGGGGATGTTCAGTCCAAGATGCAGAAACAGGTTGATGTTGCAGAGCTTAATAAGTTAGATCCTCGGGGAGGTTTGCTGGTGGGGGTCGTCCTTCCTTCCCCGCATTCCCAGTTTCCAGCTAGTCCGGCAGACATGAGCAGTACACACGGCCTGGCTCTTCTCCATGGAAATAGGCATTTAGAAACTGAAATCCGGGCAAGAAAGGTTCACTTCCAGCCCCAGGGCACAGCCAGGACAGGAGACGAGGGCAGGGCTCCTGTGCTCGGCTTCATTTTTTTAGGGCTTTGCTGCCCGTGGCCGTGCTGTCCTCCCGGCGGGTCTGGGCTGGGCGAGCGTGGCACGGTGGCTGCCTGGCCTGGCCTGGCTGCGACCGGGGGATGCGCTTTCCTCCAGGGTCTTTAGACTTTCAAGGAATTTGGTGAGTCGGGAACAGGATCTGGAAAAGGGCAGACCGGGGGTGTTAGTCCGGCTTGCAGCTGCGGGGACACGCTTCGGAAAGCGGCCAAACTCTGCTTTCCTTGACAGCACTGGAAGGAGAAGCCTTGGGTCCTTCCCATCTTGACAGCCCTGGGACTTGACATCCCACATAACGCGAAGTTTGCATTTCCCATCCAACTCCCTGGCTGCCTCCCTCCTCCCCATCCCTCCCGCAGTGCTCCCCATGGGGGCTCAGCAGCGCCGGTCACTCACCCAGCGTCGGGAAGAAGCAGTCCCCGGGGACAGGGGGGGACAGGGGGGTGCCGGGCTCAGAGAGCAGGCACCGGCCGGACTCGGAGGGGTGCCGGCTGGCCATGTAGGAGAGCTGCGGTCGGGGCCGTGGCTCCGTGCTCGCTGAGGGGACCGCCTCAAAGACAGGGTTTTCGATGCCCTGGGCGCTGCTGTGGGAGATGAGAGGGTGTAAGGGGTGAGCATTTGTATTTCAGGAGCCCATTTTTTATCCCCAGGGTTTTGGCTGAGTGCTAGGAACAACCAAGCAGGGCAGGGAGCAGGTTTGGGAGGTGGCACCCGGGCTGAGAGCAAGCGGGGAGCCTGGCGCAGGGGGGGAAGCTTAGCCCAAAGGTGTTGAGCTTGGTGGATGAGGGCAGGGCCGTGGATGGTGTCTACCTGGACTTCAGTAAAGCCTTTGACATTCTCCTAGAGAAGCTGGCGGCTCATAGCTTGGGTCCTGCACTGGGGTCACAACAACCCCACCAACACTACAAGCGTGGGGAAGAGCGGCTGGAAAGCTGCTGGACAGAGAGGGACCTGGGGGTCCTGGTCGACAGGCAGCTGAATATGAGCCAGCAGTGTGCCCAGGTGGCCAAGAGGGCCAGCGGCATCCTGGCTTGTATCAGGAGTGGTGTGGCCAGCAGGAGCAGGGCAGTGACCGTGCCCCTGTGCTGGGCACTGGGGAGGCCACCCCTCGAATGCTGGGGTCAGGGTTGGGCCCCTCCCTCCCAGAAGGACCTGGAGGGGCCGGAGCGTGTCCAGAGAAGGGCACTGGAGCTGGGGAGGGGTCTGGAGCCCCAGGCTGCTGGGGAGCGGCTGGGGGAGCTGGGGGGGTTCAGCCTGGAGCAGAGGGGCTGGGGGAGCCCTCATCGCTCCCTACAACTGCCTGAGAGGGGGGGGGCCGGGGGGGTCGGGCTCTGCTCCCAGGGAACGGGCGATGGGATGAGGGGCAACGGCCTCAAGTTGTGCCAGGGCAGGGTGAGGTTGGCCATGGGGAACAATTCCTTCCCCAAAGGGCTGTCAGGCACTGGAAGGGGCTGCCCAGGGAAGGGGTCGAGTCCCCATCTCTGGGGGTGTTCAAAAAATGTGTAGAGGTGGCACTTCAGGACATGCCTTTAGTAGGCATGGTGGTGTTGGGTTGACATTTGGACTTGATGATCTTAAAGGTCTTTTCCAACCTTAATGATTGTCTGGTTCTCTGGGCTCCCCTGGGGCGTGGGGATACACGTGCCCTTGGCACAGGCAGAAAGAAAGGAGGCACTTCCCACTTGGAGGGAGGGAAGAGGAACAGCGGCTTCTCGGAAAGGGGCAGGACCCCGAGTGTGGGTGCTGCCAGCATCCCCCTCCCTCTGCCCGGCGAGGATGCACTCCGGCTTCCAGGGGAGGGGAGGAGAGGCCAAGAGCCTTGTGGGGTCTGGGGTGCAGGCAGAGGGGGTGTGAGGATCAGGGGGAGCTGGAAGCACATGGGTTTCCTCACCTCTCCATTCTGACGAGCTCGTGGGCACCTGCCAAAGACAAAACAGTTGGCGTGTGCACTGGCAGCGTGATGCCCAGCGTCACACCCAGACCCGCTGCCAGCTCCCTTTCCGCATCTCCCACCTCGCTTACTCCCCAGCCCAGCTTCCTCCCGGATCGAAACCGCAAGCTCCGAAGAAGGGGGAAGGAGCCCCTTCCAGCAGCGCGGGGCGAGGCGAGGTCCAACCGGGCTGCCCGGGCTGCAGCCTGGTCCCACTCATGCCCGAGTGCACCCGCCACCCACCCGGGATGCCCTCCTGGGGCTCTGCAAAGCACCACCCTGGTGCTTGGCTGCCCCTGCATTCACCTGGGCAGGACCCTGCTATTTATTTCTTCATCCCCTTTGCCACAGCCGCAGCAGATCCCGCAGCCCCTGCTGCCCGCCCGGCTGTGCTGGATGCCAAGCATCCCCAGCTGGGATGCAGGAATTCTGGCCCAGACCACGCCAACGGAAAGCACTCAGTGGAAACAACCTGTAGCTAAGCTGGTCCACCTTATTTTCTCTTGCAATGCCAGTAACAACCTGTGCTTCTCTGGAGACACTCCAGAAGCAAGTGTCCCCCCCCTTAGATTTTGCCTTCACTCTTGGGTGAAACAGCATCCAGGCGATGCTTTGCAGCACAGGGAGGGAGCTGTGCCCTGGCACCACAGATGCATGAAGGCACGCGGGCAGTCTTTTCGGCTGGGGACAGATATCGAAAGCACAGTTCCTGTTGTGGCTGACACCGTGTCCACTGCTGCTGCAAGAACCACTTCTCCAAAGGGTTTGCTCAGAGCCGCCCAGCCGCCCACTGAGCTCGGTGAGAGAAACCACAGGGCCCCCGGCTTGCCCCCGGGGCCTGACGAAATGGTTCTGCTGGTTCAGGTGGTGCCCCTTTCTGCTTGATTACCAAAATCGCTGCCCCGCAGCCAAGCACGGGCGGGAGCTGGCAGCTGGCTGCACCACAGAGCTGCCTGATTTTCTAGCGGGGAGTGGGGTGGCTGGCTGCAGTCCTTATTGCCATAGATAGAAATGGAAGGGGTCTTTTGAAAAATGGAGGTGGGCAAAAGCACAAATAATGCTTTTTCAATCACTTGGGAAGCAAAGGTGCCGTTTCGGCTGCGCGGTGGAGGGAGGGATGAGTAAATGAGCCGGCTCTCCCAGCGGATGGGGAGGAAAGGGCTCAGTGGGGAGGGGGCCGGGCAGCACCTCTGCGGTCCCAGTGCCCCCCCAAACGCTGCCAGGGTGCCCTGCAGGCATTGCAGGTCCCTCTCCTACCCCACGCTCCTGCATGCTCAGCCCGTCCCAGTGCCGCTTTGCAGGAGGCACCCGGCAGGGACCCATCTTTGGGCCACCTTGCACGGTGCCTGTGGGACAGGGGGCTGCCAAACCCACTGACCCCGGGCGGGACACATCCCATCCCACAAAGGCCCCACTGAGGCAGCCTGGGAGGTGAGATGGGCGGCGAGGGGAGGGTACGTACGTCTGCTGCTGACCGCTTGTCTCTGCTTGTAAATCAGGAGCAAGATGAGGGGCAGGCAGAGGATGCCCACGATGCAGGCGCCCGTCGCCAGCGCGGCGGCCGTGATATCTGCAACAGAAGAGGGCAGAGCTGGAGCAGGCGGCGGGAAGGGTTCCCTTGGTTTCCTCGAGCCGTAGGAGAAGCATGGGGCAACAACACAGCATGGCTCCCGCACACACAGGGGGTCTGCTCCTAGCGGGATTCGCACCGGGATGCATTGCCAGATGCGGAGATAAGCTCTGAGGCATTGGGTTAGGACCTTGACCAAAGTCCTTCATTGCTGGAGGACATCCCAAGGTCTTTCTTGGGTCTTCTAGATATGAAGAGGGAAGCAGGGACCCTGGTGAGAGGCCTTGGAAGTCAGCAGAAAGGCCCGCCGGAATGGCCAGCAGCCCTTGGGCATGCCTGTGGCCATCAAGGTCTGTGCGGGACAGCTTGCAGCAGGGTCGAGGGCTGCCAAAACCAAGGGCAGGTTCAGTTCAAGCCCTCCTCTCCTGTGCATCCATCTGGGCAAGCAGCCTCTTGCTCTGCGTGTGCTTGGCAGGGGGTGGGGGGATTTTTTTTTTTCCTCTTTTTTGCCTGGCAGGATAGGTTATCCCAGCCTTTGGGACTGAGGGTCTGAGACTGCTCGTGGGGAGGATGGCGCAGTTCCCTCTGGCTGGGCTGGCCCCAACCGTGCTGCAGACCGATTTTAGCCAAATCTGCCCGTTTAGCAGCCAGCAAACAGGGGCTGACAGAGAGACCCATGGAGAAACCACCTGCAAAGCGAAGTGGGGGCACCTCCAGCGTCCAGACACAGCGCTGGGGGAGCCTCACGTCCGCTGAGCGCTCAAGCAAGATTTGGGTTTCCCCTGCTAGAGCATCTCTGCCCGGGGAGAGGTGGCATGGGCTCGGGATGGCAGCGAGCTGCTGCAAGAGGTTCCCGTGCGTCTTCACCTTCCTGCCCCTCCCCATCTGCTCATGGCAGCTGCTGCTAAATCCCCCCCATAGCGTTTTGGGAGGCTGAGGTGCTTTATAACCGCGGGGTGAATGGTCACCATGGGCATCAGGACAGCCACGAACGGGTGACATGGAACGGCGGGCCAGAAGAGGCTGCCCTGCCCACAGCCCGAGGGTGCACCAGTCCCCGTGGGGCCAGCGGCGGAAATCACCCCCCTGCACCTGGCCACAAGGTTGCATTTGGGCAGCGGCATGTTTACAGCACGTGGCCATCCCCAGCAAAATGCACGGGCCAGGATGGTGAGCATTCTGGGATGGAGAGGGGTTTGGGTTTTTTTTTTTTTCCCCTTTACCTTTGCTGGTGGCAGTATGGAACGTGCAGTTCTGAAGCCCTCCTCTGCCTGCGGAGGAGAAGAGAAAAGCACGTTAGGTCTTGGGGGATTTACGCAGGTACCACAGAGCCCCCACACCCGCAAGCAGCGCTCGCCTTTGCTCACCGGTGGTGAGGAAACCAGACCAGAGCGTCCCAAAAGCAAGAGTTTAATCCTGGGAAGCTTACACCCAGAGGTTGAGGGAGGTTCTCCTCCCCCTCTGCTCTGCCCCGCTGAGACCCCACCTGGAGCTCTGTGTCCAGTTCTGGGCTTCCCAGTTCAAGAAAGATGAGGAACTCCTGGAGAGAGTCCAGAGAAGGGCAACAAGGATGATAAAGGGACCGGAGCATCTCCCCTATGAGGAAAGGCTGAGGGAGCTGGGCTTGTTCAGCCTGGAGAAGACTAAGAGAGGGGATCTCATCAACATGTACAAATATCTTAAGGGTGGGTGTCACAAGGACGGAGCCAGACTCTTCTCAGTGGTGCCCAGTGCCAGGACAAGGGGCAGTGGGCACAAACTGAAACATAAGAGTTTTCAGTTGAATATGAGGAAAAACTTCCTCTTCTGTCTCCTTCTCTGGAGATATTCAAGCCCTGCCTGGACGCTGTCCTGTGCCCCCTGATCTGGGTGAGCCTGCTTGAGCAGGGGGGTGGGACTGGGTGAGCTCCCGAGGTCCCTTCCAACCCTTGCCATGCTGGGATTCTGTGATTCCTGCTGCAAGACCCCTGTTCCCTCATGGCCTGGTCCCTGGCCATGCAGGCTCTTTTTTTTTTTTTTTTTTTTTTCTTTTCTGCTCTAAAAGAGAAAGTATCAGGAAATCAAGGGCAGCTCTCCCTGGGCAGCTTTCCCTGCTGGGTTCCTGCCCCAAGGTTGTCCACAAGCCCCGCATCCCCAGCAACGCCTGCAGCCCTTACACCCTGGCTTGCCTGCCAGCCGGCTCCTTTTATGTCAAGGTTTGTTTTCCTCTCTTCCCGAAAGAGGTTGAGGAAGATCAGCGAAACTATGTAGCATGGATTTTTTTTTTTGTGTTCCAGCTTTTTGATATTTTTTTTTTTTTTTTTTTTTTTTTTTTTTTTTTTTTAAATGTTCCAGTGCTCTCTCTGGCCCTAAGTCAAACCTTGAACATCTGCTGCTCCGTGACTCTTGTAGCACGGCTTGGGGCTTTTGGCATCAGCACGCCCCTGCCTCTCCAGCCCCATGCTGCACCCCAGCATCCCCCCCCTCCAGCCCTTCCCTCCCGCTTTGCCCCGATGCACCCCGGCATGGATGCGGGACCAGCAGGGGCTCCCCTTATCTGTTCCCCCCCCTCACCTTGCTGGATCTGCAGCTCCACGAAGCCGTGAGCGACCTGCCGGGTGTGGGGCTTGTTGTGCTCCCGCCTGGCCTCCACGGCGTAGCAGCAGTAATTCCCGCTGTCCTGCAGCGTCAGGTTCATCACCACGATGTGAAAGGCGCCATGGTGGTCGGGGACAAACTCCACACCATGATGGCTGGCTTGCCCCCCGAATGGGGATTTTTGGGTGCCATTGCTCGGCGGCTCATGGTGCCTGCCCAGGTCGTGGTGCAGCTCCTTCTCGGTGATGTTGCGGATGTGCTTCTTCTCGGAGCAGCTCTGGTCGCCATTGCTGCTGAAGTACCAGGTTTTGTAGAGGAGGTCGTGGCGGTCGGCGAGGGGACCACTGATCCGGCAGGTCAGGGTGACGTTCTGGCCCTCGGGGCAGATGCAGAGCGAGTATGGGGTGGTGATCAGGAAAGCTGCTGGCCCTCCTGCCAGGGAGAAGGCACAGCAGACAAGTCAGACCCTACAGCCCTGGGCTTCCCCTGAGTTCGCAGCAAAATGGGGTTCCCTGCCCCGATAAGCACCCCGTATCCCAAGATTGGGTGCTTGGGAAGCACGGCGTGAGCCCTTCGCTTGCTCTGCAGCAACGTCCCAACAGGGCTGGGAGCACAACACCAGCCTAGAGCACAGCCCTGGAGGAGAGGGATGCTTTAAATACAGCTGAGCATCAGCTTTTCAGAGCAGAAGGGAGGCAGAAGTTGGCCCAGGGCTGGCAGGGAGCAGGGTGGTATGGGGCTGGGGGGGGGGGGTGTGTCTGCCCCAGATGTATGGGGCAACCAGAGCTCTGCAAGGCGGGGCAGCAGGGTATGGCTTGCAAATGAGGAAACACAACCACTGCCGAGCCGGCTGCAAATAAAAAAAAAAGGAGGAAAAAAAAAAAATAGCTGGGAGGGGGCCCGAGATCGGGCGGGGAGCGGGTCCCACCCTGCTTGTTTTTCAGCCCCTGGGGAGGAGGGGGGGGGACGGGCCGACGCCGAGGGTGAGGAGCTGCTTGAAAATGAAAACAATTTTCAGAAAGAAATCCCTGACTGCAAAACACGTAGGGGGAGGCCTGGCAGAGGCGCCTGGCAGGGAGGGACAGAGGGAAGCAAGAGGAGCGTACCGCAGCGTTACTGGTCCCGTCCTGGCACGCCGGTGCAGGGGACTGGTGGGTAAGGGGAGCTGTGCGTGAAGGGAGAGAAAAGAGCAAATATGGGCGAGTCTTTGGTGCTCGGGCCCCAACCACCGCTTTGTGTTTGCAGAAGTGCAAACGTCACCTCCGAAAGCCAAAGAAAAAAGCAGGTTCTAGGTTCATTTGCTTTAAATTGGTGAGAAAAGGAGGCTCCTGGGGCTGGTTTGCAGCAGAGAAGATGGTATGAGGACAAGAGGTTCTTTTATTTCGGTAACATCCTGTTGTGCCATTAGCTCCGCCGCCGTTTTGCTTTGAGGTTTTTCACTTGCTATATTGAGCGGGCATCAATCACAGGCGGGGCGTGCTGGCTGCGCCTGCCTGCAAGCTCTCCGGCCGGGCGGGAGGCTTCCATCGCCCGGCTGCCCCAAGAGCATCCTCCTCCCCGCAGGGGCATTGCCATCGCTACCCCGACGCCGGGCTCCGCTCGGGAGAGCAGAAGCAAAAGTGTCCCCCATGCACCTTCCACCCCTCAGGGTTATTCGTGGCTTTCAGAAGGCTGGTGGTCTCTAAGGCCCGTAAGAATGGCTGTGAAGCCCCCCTAGATCCCAGCAGCCTGCCTGAGGGTGCTTTGCAGGGAGAGGAGGGTTTGGCGGGGGGGGGATCTGCACCATCAGACACCCCCCCACCAGCCTCAACCATGGAGCCATGGCCAGCGTGACCTTTGCCGAAGCGCTCTGGCTAACGCTGCCCGCGGCGCATGCAGCGGCACGTCCCCGGCGCTGCTCTGCGGCAGAGGTTTGCGCAGCCTGAGCTCCATGCTGCCCCGTTCCCGCTTGTTTTCAAGCCCCAGCTGCTCCCCATCCTCGGATGCTGCTGGGGCCAGGATGCTCGGCGCAGCTGGCTGGGGATCGGCGCGCGGCGGAGCGGAGTCCCCCCGCCTCCTTGCCAGCGTTGGGAGCACAAAAGGCACCTCAGATGCGTTTCTCAATACCTGCTGCAACGGGAAGTGCCCCATTCACATCGGGGGTCCCCCGGGAGCCAGGGGAAGGGAAGCCGGGGCTCTATTGGAGGAAGCCGCACTTCCAACACCTTGCGAGAGTATCTGCAGGAGGCTTTTGTTTTCCACTGCTCCCCCTCAAATAACAAAAACGGAGCCGTCCCGCTCATCGCTGCACAGCTCGCAAAGCCGTGTGCCTTACTAAGCCGTCCAGCCTCCACCTCCAGGGCTTGATGGGAAGCATCTGGATGGAAAGGCAAGACAGCCCACGCTTTCGGCAGCGGCGCCCAGCCGCCGGGAGGGGCGGAGGTTACCACATGTGCGAAGCTTTCAGCATTACCAACTTCCCTTCTTTCTCCCCAGCAGGGGAAGGCTTCCAAAAGCCAGCAAGCGGAGGAGAAAACAGCTTGGCGTGCCCCGTAGCAGCACTGGGGGAGGTGGTTGTTCCCTCCCCTAGATGGAAGGAGGCTTTAAAGCCATGCTAGGTGCCAGATGGTGCCCAGAGAAACCTGGATCCAGCTCGCGGATCTTAATCTTCCCTGGGTGCTCTGGGCTTCTTCCATGCCCATACCCCAGGTTTGGCTCCATCCCATCCCGCTCAGACTGTTTGAAGTCAGCGCCACTGGCAAATGCCAAAATAAAGCCAGATGCCCAGCTCCACGCAGCTCCAGCCAAGAGGTTCAAGACGAGAGCTGTCATCTTGTCACCATCTGGTAAAGAGGTCCCAAGCGGGTGCCAAAAGTGCCCCTCTTCCCCTTTGGCACCCCGGTAGCTTCAGGTCCTCCCCACCAACCTGGAGCGCTGGTGCATCCCCGGTGCCGGCACCGCTGCCTAGCTTGAAACCTGGGAGCTTTCCGTCTGGAGAAAATGGAACGCGAAAAAGAGAATTGCTAAAGCCAAGGAGCCCGTCCTGCTTTGCCACCAGGCAGCTGAAATAAAACGGGATTTCACGTCGAATTCTGGGTGGGTGAGCAAAAGCCTCTCCCAGTGGCTTCTCCTAAGTTTGGTCCCCGGCTGTGGCAAGCGAGTGTTTGATTTACACCCCTGTGACCTACAGAAGTGATTTCCATGTCATGTCACCTTTTTCCACGCCGGGGTGGGGGGGTTGTGGCCTTTGGAGGGGCTCACCCTGCTGTAGAGGAGGGGCTGCCGGAGAGAGAGAGAGCAGCTGCTCAGTGCTGGAGCGAGGAACCCTGGCTTTAATTCCTCTTCTGGGAGTTTTTGTAACAGCCCTGCGTGAAAGTGCCCCAAGCCCCATCGTGCTGTCATTACGCTTCAGAGTTATCAGCCGGGTGAGAAGTGCAGGGGCATCCAAACATTGGCAGGAAAGAAAAAGAAGAGGAAAAAAAACTTCCTGAAGATGCCAGGGACACCCGTGTCAACGGCCTTCATCTCCCGCACCCCGAGGAGCCAAATGGCTTTTTGGCAGCAGGGCCGCTCCCGGGGTACCCATCACCCAGGCCATGGGGAGCTGCTGGCACCCGCCGGACGGTCCTGCCTTGTTCCACTTCCAGCACAGCCCTGGCTCAGGGACAGTGTCACAATGCCAGGTTTGCACTTGGGATGTGATTTTGGAAAGCCCAGCTCGGCTGCCGTCTCTTGGATGGAGAGGAGCTGCTTCCCCATCCACCTAGCTGCCAGCATCCCCAAACTGTGCAGGAGCTGGATGTCTCCAAGGGCTCTACTTCTCCATCAAGCCCTGCTAAAATTAGCCGGGGGTTCAGAAAGTTTTGGCAGGCATGCGGCTGCACGAACCTCGGTTCCTCTGGCACCAGGCTCATGTTGAACATCAGTGTCCAAGCTCGTCGCGTTGCAGAAGGCCTGACATTCAGTCCCAGCACCCCGGCTGCGTAAATGAAATGATCTCAAGCCCCATGGAGACGCTGGGTATCGCTCCCTGATGTCGAGATGAGAAGCAAAGCATGCTTCAATCCTCACCAGCCTCGCTGTCCCAGAGGAGAGAGGAGAAGGGACCCCCTGGCCCATTCCAGGGGGACATCATTTCTTCCTGGGGATGTGCCAGCAGAAATCCTGGAGGCGGTCGCTTTGCCACCCTGGGATGGAGGGAGAAGCCAAGCCCAACAGTATGCTCGTCCTTCACCTGCGTGGGGCAGGGGGGGACCACGGTCCTTCCCAGCTTCATCCTCTGACCCTTCATTGACGAACTGCGGTTTTAATTGCCACCGCCCCTGTTTCATCACCTGGCCCCGGAGCCCCGGTACAGAAATGCCAACTGCCAGGGCCGGTGCAGCGTCAGGCGTGAAGCAGCCCCCCTGCCCAGAGCATCCCCCCGCCGCGCCGGCAAGCGCCTGGTGAGCTTCCAGCACTGGGAAGTGCTCGCTCAGGGGAAGGGAAACTCGGTGGCCACGCACGGCAGTCCTGGCCCAGCCGGCTGCCCACCCGAAGAAGCTGCCCGGCACATCCCAGGAATTACAGCGGAGCGGAGCATCCCTAGAGAGGGCACCCCAGCCCTGCTCCCCGAAACCGCCTCTCCCCGCTGCCCCGGGGCTGGGGAAAGGCTCCTTCCACCACTGGACAGCCGGGGACCTCCGCAGTGCCGGGGCAAAGTGCCGTGCAGGAACGGGGCAGCTTCTCCAGCCTGGGATCCCCAGCGGGGGGCTGGTGGGGACAGGGGGTGCCACTTCCCTTCCACGCACATTTGATCAAAGTGAAGGAGGAAGGAAGAAAACCCAATCCCAGAGTTTTAAAACAGCAGCACCCCCGTGGCCCCTTTCCCCCGAAGCGACCAGCATCGCGTGAAACGCTGGCTTGAGCTCCCCCCCACTCCAAAATCACGGGGTGAGAAAGTAAATAACCCCCCCGAACGCCCCAAATTCCTCCTGCCGAGGCGCAGCCCCGGCTGGGCAAACGCCGTACCCCAGCGAGGAGAGTTCCTCCGGGGTGGGGCGGCGAGCAAAGCAAGCTGGAGCTTACCATGGGAAGCCAGCAGGCAGAGCGTGGCCAGCAGTAGCCCAGGCTGGGGGGATGTGGCCTCCATCGCAGCTGGGGCGGCCGGCGGGGAGCTCGTCTCTCCAGAGCCACCCGTAAGCTCTGAGCAGCCCCGCAGCGGCAGCCGGACTTGCACATACAGGAAATTTCATTGAGATATTGCACGCAGCGGTGGAGAGAACTGCGAGCACCCCCAGGAGGTGAGATGCAGCAGGGAGATCTGGGGGGGGGGGGGGGAGCAGCAGCACCCCCACGGGGCACCCCATGGAGGGGTGACACTTCACTCCCCACCCATTTGGGCAGCAGCGGGGGTGGCTGCTGGTTTTTTTTTGTCCCCTTAGAGCATCGCAGGGGGTAGCTTGGAGCAAGCTGGTCCCCCTGTGTGTGTTTTCGGGGTGCACGGGAGGATGATGGCTGTGCCAGGGGAGCTATGGGTGCTGGTCCCCATCCCTTCCCCAGGGGGAGGTGATCCCCTGGAGCCAATCTCCAGCTTGCTTAATTGACTTTTTGCTTTTAATTACTGTTTCTCCCGGGTTTGTGAGGATTAAGCGAGCAGAAACCCCTCCTGGGGTGAACAGGAGGGCAGGTACAGGGAAGGGTAACTCAAAGCAGTGCCAGCTCGGGGAAGGGAACGGAGCTTTCCCCCCCCCAAAAAAAAGGGGGAGCAAAATGTCCCCCTCCTGCAGCCTGTTTGCATGGGGAGGGGGGGGCTTACTCTGCCCTCAAACAGCAAAGCAGCATCACATAACAAATCCTCAGAATTTAAAAGGCCCGGATGAAATCTCCGGCCAGCTGGTTGCAAACGGTGCAGGCGGGCGCTTGTTCCCTGGAAAGCGAGGCCCGGAGACACGTGGAGGTTTGTAACCCACGGGAAACCTTGGTGCTAACCTGTTCTGAATTTGGAGCATGCAGTGAAGTCAAAAAGCAGCTCATTACCGCGTGGCTTTGTGGTTTTTGCAGCAAACACGTCTGTGATGCTCTCGTCAAAAAATGTAAGCCGTGTTTGGCAGGAAGGAATTTCTTGCTGGGGGAAAGGTGTAGGCACCAAGTCCAGAGACTCCAAGAAAATGGCTTATTTGTCCCAAGACCACATCTCTGAGCTGAGCCCTTAGGCAGGACGGCACATTCTCGTCGCCTCCCTGTCCCCAGGTATACTCCCTGGTGATACAACCAGGAAACACTCTTAGGTAAGGACATCCAAGTCAGGTACCCTCAGAAGAGGCTCAGGACAGGCTGAGCCTGACCAGCGGTGAAATTGGGGTTAGCAGGTAGATGACGGCACCTGAGGGAGGAGAGGCTGGGTGTCTGAGATGCTCAGTGTTGTTCTTCTTGTGAGCCATGGCAGCAGCATCTCCAGGTACTTTCCATCCTACCACGTTGCCACCCTCATTAATACCAACCAAGGTGTCCCAGTGTCAAGGTGAGGACACACACAGGCCTCCTCCAAAGGCATGATAGGGTTCAACCTCTGGCTTTCCCTCTGCCGTGGGCTGCTCCCCGGTGTTACCAGCAATGTTAAAAACCAGGTGAAAAGGAGAGATTTTCTTTGTTTGGGAACAAGAGTGTGATTTAATCTCTGTATATTTATCTCTGTACCCAACCATTACCTGGAGACGCGTCTGCAGCCATGGCTCATTTAATTTTGAGCCCTGCACACCTTTTGTGTCTCTTGGCTGGGTTGAGCCCGCATTGGTCATTGACCTTGACAGGTCCAGCCTTCCCCAGCCAGCTCCAGGGGTTGCGGAGCCAATCCCTCCGTGGTGCTTAACATGATGTCTCCATGTCCCACAGGCCACCACCACGGTGTATGTCACCGTCCTGGATGAAAATGACAACGCTCCCGCTTTCCGGCAGCAGCTGTATGAGGTGACCCTTGACGAAGGTCCTGCCACACTCAATGCCACCCTCATCACTGTGCAGGCCCTGGACTGGGATGAGGGACCCAACGGCACGGTTGCGTATGCTATCACTGAAGGCAACATCTTGGGTACCTTCCACATCGACAGCACCACGGTCAGTAAGGATGCTGGCCCCATCCCAGCTATGCCCCTATCCTGCTCCTCTCACTCCTGGCCACTCTCCCCTCGCCTTGCAGGGGCAGATCCGCACCGTGAAGGAACTGGACTATGAGATCAGCCACGGGCGCTACACCTTGGTTGTCACCGCCACCGACCAGTGCCCCATCATCTCACGCCGACTGACATCGACCGCCACGGTAGGGAGCTACATCGACCTCCATGGTAGGGAGCTGTCAGCAGGGTTGCAACACTGCTGTCTCTTTGGGGTCGAGGAGTTCCCCCTCGTGTGAGCAGTTTCGCATCTCCTTCCCAGTGATCACCAGTCGCTTTTCCCAGCAGTCACCAGTCGCTTTTCCCAGCTGCAGCCAGTTTGCCCAATTGCCATCACCCCATTCCCTCATGGGGGAGGTTGAAAAACAGGGACGTGGGAAGGGATGCTCGTGGGTTAGTTAGCCCACAGTTAGCCTAGTTATTTGGTCCTGCAAAGACACAAACAGAAGAAATTCCCTCAATTGCTTCTAAGTTGCATTATATTGTCTTTCGAGGTCCCCTTGGTTCTTCTTGCCTGAAGGGAAGGTAGACAAATTAAATCCTTGGTTCTTTGCCTGAATTAGTGACACTCAATGTGGTAGAAAGCCTCTAGTCATTTTGGTTGCTTCTCTCTATAGCTCTTCTATTTCTCCTGGACCGCAGTGACCTGAACTTAGTGCACCACTCAAAGTGTGGGGAGAGCAGACTGACAGCTCCAAAGCAAATGTTTTGCAGGAATTGAATACACCATTTAACTTTTGTGACTGAAACCAAAATTTGAGGGGTCGTATGGCAGACGTTGTCCATGCCCAGAATGATGTTAGGGTCTGCAAGTGGAAGGGGTCAGTTAGAACTTCTGCCTTGGCTCCCTATCATGGACCATTGTGCCTCAAGCATCCAGCCAAACGTTTTCTGGTCCCCCAGAAGGAGATAGGTTTTTACGTGTGAAGAAAAAAGATAAACTGAAGGGGAGATGCCAGTGTGGGAGATGCCATAGAACCATAGAATCGTTGAGGTTGGAAAAGCCCTTTAAGCTCCCCCAGCCCAACCGTTCCCCTAGCCCTGCCATCCCACCCCAAACCCTGGCCCTCAGCACCTCGTCTGCCTGGCTGTTAAATCCCCCCAGGGGTGGGGACTCGACCCCTTCCCTGGGCAGCCCCTTCCAGTGCCGGGCAGCCCTTTCAGGGAAGAAATTGTTCCCAATGTCCAACCTAACCCTGCCCTGGCACAACTTGAGGCCGTTTCCCCTCGTCCCATCGCCCGTTCCCCGGGAGCAGAGCCCGAACCCCCCGGCTCCCCCCTCCTCTCAGGCAGTTGTAGGGAGCGATGAGGGCTCCCCTCAGCCTCCTCTGCTCCAGGCTGAACACCCCCAGCTCCCCCAGCCGCTCCCCAGCAGCCTTGGGCCCCAGACCCCTCCCCAGCTCATGTCCACAGATGAAATCTGTCCCTGCGAGCCCAGCAGCACTGTGCTTCAGGTGCGTGCGTCTGATGCTGCTGGAGATGCCTTCCTGATGCAGGAAAACGGCAGCAGAAACCCTGAGACCTTGGGTCTAAGTGCCGGTGGGGAAGGCGGCAGCTGCCAGCGTGTTGCAGGCAAAGGCAGAGCTTCCCCTGCTCTTGGCCCAAGCAGAGGCATGAACCTGGAAACCCCTTCAGCAACAAGCACTGATGCTAGAAGGGATAGGAAACACCCTCCCTACAGGGCCCAGGGAGTTTGTGCCAGCACCGTATAAAAACATAGCTTTTCGGAGGGGGAGGGGGGGGGTGTTAGTGATTATTTAAGATCCCAAGTGATGGGAAATCCATCACCCTGATAAGGTCTGCCAGTGTTTGTTTTCTCCACTGCTAGGAAACGGAGCGGAGACTCAGATACGCTCTGCTGTCGAGATTAGGTTTAGCCAGTAACAAATACTGTCCTTTAATCCAGGAGGTCGGAAAGCTTCTCATGTTCAGTATCTTTCTCGTGGCCACCTGGACCACCAAAGCTTAATTAATGTCTTATTAGCCACTGGAGACTCTCCTCCTCCAGCAGGGCTCCTCCTCAGCGCCAGTTCCCCAAAGCCTAGCAAGGGGCTAACCCTCTTTTCAATGCAGTATTGAGCTATGGAAATGTCTTCTGTGAGGCGTGACTCAGTTAAAAAGCAAGACTGGAGTTCCTTGGATCCCCAGCTTCGCCAGCAGCCCTGTGGTCTACTCTGTCCTAAATTGTTGATGCTGTCCCCTCTTTGAGCTCTGTAGGGTTGATTTCTAGCCAGCTAAGTGTGTCATAGGATGGGATGCTGGGAGGGGAGACACACCAGCGGCGCTGGTGGTGTTTTGTGTTGGAATAAGACTGCAAGCTGCAAATTTTTTAAAGTTTACTCAGCATTAGGAACAAAGCCCCTGGTGAGCAAGCGTGCAGCTGGCTGTGGAAGTTGGGCCTCTCCAAACTCACGGCTTTGATGGTCAAATCCATGCCTGTGGGTTTTGACTATTCAGTTTGGGTTTCAGGATGTGAATGTGGAGAACGTTTGGCTTTTGCATTGACTTCTCCATCATGGTGCGTGGCCCAGAGGTTGAAAAGCCACACCTGTGTGTGGCTGGAGTTTCATAGTGTTGCTGTAGGATGGGCATGATGAGGAGTAACAGCTGGAGTCTCTTTACTGTGATGCTGGAACAGGTCCAGAGGAGAGCAACCAAGCTGGTGAGGGGTCTGGAACACAAGTCATACGAGGAGCGGCTGAGGGAACTGGGGTTGTTTAGTCTGGAGAAGAGGAGGCTGAGGGGAGACCTGATCGCCCTCTACAACTGCCTGAAAGGAGGCTGTAGCGAGGCGGGGGTCGGCCTCTTCTCCCTGGTAACAGATGATAGGACGAGGGGGAATAGCTTGAAGCTGCGCCAGGGCAGGTTTAGGCTGGACATTAGGAAAAACTTCTTCACCGAGAGGGCTGTCAGGCTCTGGAATGGGCTGCCCAGGGAGGTGGTGGAGTCCTAATCCCTGGAGGTCTTTAAAAGAAGGATAGATGAGGTGCTTAGGGACATGGTTTAGTGGTGGGATGGCAGTGCTAGGTTAACGGTTGGACTCGATGATCTTAAAGGTCTTTTCCAACCGAGGTGATTCTATGATTCTATTCTATGATTCTATGCTGGATGTTTGGTGAACCCAGCAAAGCCAGAAATACAGGAGGTATTTTGCAACGTCATCTGTCCATGGCTTCCCATGCTCACGGTCAACGGGCTGATCTCCCCTTCCATCCCTCTCCTCTCACTGCCCTCCACCCTCTCGCCCTGAACTGCAGGTGCTGGTGAACCTCAACGACATCAACGACAACTGTCCCACCTTCCCTCGGCCCTACGAGGGTCCCTTCGACGTCACGGAAGGGCAGCCCGGCCCACGTGTCTGGACCTTCCTGGCCCATGACGGCGACTCAGGACCCAGCGGGCAAGTGGAGTACAGCATCATCGCCGGGGACCCCCTCGGTGAGCGGGGATGTGGGGGTATCACCTCTCCTTCAGGCTGCCCCATGGAGCAACCCGGCTTGCAGGAGCAGGAGCGCAGGCGGAAGCGTTTCAGAAAAGCCATCCTCCCCACCGGGCGCTTCTGCGAATTCAGCCTTTCAACACCAGGAAATCCTGTTTGAGCAACAGGAAACTTAACCTCTTCATGGCCGGCCAAGGGGGTGGCCGGGGCTTGTGCAAGGGAGGGGGGAGAAATCTGCTAAACAATAAAGGCAAAAAAATAAAAAAGGCAAAAAAAAAAACCCCAAACCGTGGAAGGAGAAAGCAAGAGGTACAAGCACACAGCCCCGTCCCCTCACCCCCGCGGGGCTGGCAGGGTGTTTGGGGACGGAGTTGCTCTGCACCCCAGGGTGAAGCTGTAGCTCTGGCCCCACCAGCACCACCCCGGAGCAGGTGGCAGAGGGGCCACGGGAGCATACAACTGTCCCCTGTGAAGGGGTGGTGACTTGAGCCTGGGGTATCTGGCAGGCAGAGCCCAGTCCCAGCTCCAAGCTGACCCCACTGCAAAGCTTTTCCAGAACAACCAGGATGCAGTCCCTCAGCTCAGGGGGGTCCGTGCCATGTAGCCCACCCTGCTCTGGCCATCATGGGGCACGGGCAGGTTCTTGGAGGGCTGTTGGCACCTTCAGAAAGGTCCAACCAAGGCATTTGAGCACCTCTTATTTGGCCATTCAACCCACACCCCCTGCTCCTGCTGGTATCTGGGGGTGCATCGGTCCCTGGGATAGACCCCAGCTGCCCACAGTCCTCCCATATCTGCAGTAAGGGGTCACTGGTGCCCAAGCCTGCTGTGGTCCCTGTCCCCTGGCTCCGAAACAAGCCATCCCCCTGGGGAGCTGGGCCATTCACAGCAGCATAGCATGAGCCAGGGCCCCGCTGTCTCCGGCAGGGGAGTTTGTGATCTCCCCGGTGGAAGGGGAGCTACGGGTGCGGAAGGATGCTGAGCTGGACCGCGAGAACATCCCCTTCTACAACCTCACCATCGCCGCCCGGGACCGGGGGGTTCCCCCACTCAGCTCCACGGTGAGTCCCTCGGGGCAGCAGGGGAGGGGGGCTGCAGGGTGCCATCCCACATCCCCAGCTCCTTCCTCCGGGATGGGAGGGATGGAAAAAGGTGCCATGTGCCTGCATCACTTCTCTCCCCGGCAGATGCTGGTGGGCATCCGTGTGCTGGACATCAACGACAACGACCCCGTGCTCCTCAACCTCCCGATGAACCTCACCCTCAGCGAGAATGCCCCCGTCTCCAGCTTCGTCACCCGCATCCTCGCCCGGGACGCAGACAAGGGGCCAAACGCCCTCCTGACCTTCAACATAACATCGGGCAACACGGAGAATGCCTTCTACATCAACAGCACCGTACGGCCCCAGGGGGGTGGGGTGCCAGGACACGGAGGGTCCCATGGGTGCCTTCTGACACCCTTGCACTGACAGGAGAAGCCCCGGGGGAAACGCTCCTCATGTCCCTTCTACCTATTTCCTCCCTTTTTTCTCGGTAGAGCGGCATCATCTACGTAAACCGCCCGCTGGACAGGGAGCAGGTGGCAGAGTACAGGCTGACCGTCACGGTGAAGGACAACCCCGAGAACATACGCAATGCCAGGCGGGTAATTACGGACATTGCCAGGGCCCCCAGCAGTGCAGGCAGCCGGGCAGGTGGGAGAAGGGGCTCCTGCCGTGGCCAAAACCAGGCAGTGCAGATGCATTTACCCACAGCATTTCCAATAGCAGCTTCATCCCCCAAAAGCATCTGGGGGTCACAAGGAGGGGGGCTGCAACCCCCCACCCATCAGACAACAGGACCAGTAGGATTTAGGGTGAGGCCAACATCTCATGTTGACTCCATGCAACAGCAGTAGATGTCACGGAAGGTGGAACGGAGTTGGGCTGGACAACAGCAATGACACTGGAGCATCACTGGCCCCACCAGGTGGCTGGAAAGGGATGCCCAGCCCGGGGTGAGGGTCCCTGCAGACCCTCCAGGGTGGTTGCACAGGACTCCAGCTTTGACCCTGGTGGTGGGAGAGTAGGGAGGAAAGAAGCTCAAGGAGAGGACGTCGCGGTCATCACCCTCTTGTCCCCATTTTCCTTTAGGATTTTGACCTGCTGGTCATTTCCATAGCGGATGAGAATGACAACCGCCCCCTCTTCACCCAGAGCTCCTACCAGGCGGAGGTGATGGAGAACTCACCCGCAGGTAGGTCTCTCTTCACTCCCTGGAGACTCCCTTTGGGGCCGAGTGAGGGGAGGTGTCTCCTGGCCGTCGTGGAGGAGCCAAGACACTGAGCAAGGAAAGGCTGCAGGGCAGTGGGACAGGGATGCTGAGTATGAGGGGCTTCTGCAGACCACCCAGGGAGGTCAGCCTCGAGGAGACCATGGCTTTGGTCCATGCTGCTGGTGGAAACCCTTCCTGGCACAGGTCAGGCACAACCCTGCGAGATGTTGGCACCGTTTGGGAATTGCTCAGCTGCAGACAGCAAGAGGTGCCCGGGGTCTGAGCCAAGCCCTGGGGGCAGCCTTCAGGGCACCAACCTGCCTAACGTCCGTGCAGGGGATGGGGTGCCATCTCTCCATCACCAGCACCTGGAGCCGCCTTCCTCCAGGGATTAGAAATAGAACAGTCCAGCCTGCCCAGGTAGATATTTCCCAGCCAAAGGGCTAGAAATATTCTTTTTTTCGTTGCCTTCCTGCCATTTAAATCGCTCCCTGCTCCAAGACCTCAGGTACCTCACTGTCCCACCATCGAGGGACATCCCAGGCGATAAGGTTTGGGTGCCTCCAGGTGATGCCCTCCACGGCAGGGTGCTGGGTCTGACGGATGTGTCTGTCTGTTTGTTTTTAGCCGGACGTCCCGCCACCTCGCCTGGGCCTCGCGAGTCGGTCTGCAAGGCTGCAGCAGCCACCCCCCTGCTGCCTCGTGCCCCGCGAGGCCCCGCTCTGTCACCTCCTCCATCCATTCATTGCTGTCCCTCATGCGTCACCAGGGTGGGAGGGGGACTGGGGGGGCTCCGCAGGGGAATGCCACCCTCCCTAACCCTTGTCATCCCACCCAGGGACTCTGGTCACAGTGCTCAATGGACCCATCCTAGCTCTGGACAGTGACCAGGGCAGCAACGCCGTGGTGACCTACCAGCTCCTGGAGGCATCCCTGGACCTCTTTGTTATCAACAACAGGACAGGTGGGGTGGCTCAGCAGGTCCCCAGCCCCAGCCCAGGGTCACCATGCTGCCATGGGGTTTGTTACTGGCCTTTTCCCCTCCTCCAGGTGTCGTTTTGGTGAAGCCGGGTGACGTGATAGACCGAGAGGCTTTGCCAGACCCTTGCCTGCAGTTCACACTGGTGGCTCGTGATGTGGGGGGGCTGAACAGCACCGCTGGCCTGGTGATCACCATCCTGGATGACAATGACAACCGCCCCGTCTTCCAGCCAGCATCCATCACGGCACGGCTGCGGGAAAATAGTCCCCCAGGTCAGGAGAGGGCCAAGACTGGATGTGAGGGTGGGCGATGGGAAGACCTGGGTGTCCTCCTGGGACTGTGAAGATCCAGCTTCCAGTGTCAGACCTGGCCAGGATGGGGTTGAAAGGAAAATCTGGGAATTGGGGCTGCCCACGTTGCTTGATGGTATTTGCCTTGGGACTGGGGGCTGCTTGCTGCTGCCTCCAACCCTCACTTGAGATGTGTCCCCCCTTTCCAGGCTTCTCCGTCCTCCAGGTGATGGCTACAGATGCTGACAGTGGCCTCAACCAGCAGCTGGACTACCGGATCGAGGGTGGCAGCCAGGACAGGTTCCTGATCGACGCTGCCACAGGGGTGATCCACGTGGCCAACATCAGCATCGACCGGGAGGAGCGCGATGTCTACCGGCTGATGGTGGTGGCCGTGGACCAGGGCATGCCGGCTCTCTCAGGCACTGCTACCATCAGTCTCTTCATCGACGACGTCAACGACTGCCGGCCCGAGTTCATCAACCCCATCCAGACAGTCAGCATCCCTGAGTCAGCTGCCCCTGGCACCGTGGTGGCTGAGGTGACCGCCATTGACCGCGACCTCCACCCCCGCCTGGAGTACTACCTGCTGGAGATCGTGGCCCGTGACGACACGGATGCACTGGTCCCCGACCAGCAAGGAGCGTTCGTGGTGGATTTTAGGACAGGTAGGAGAGCAGGAAGGGCGGCATGGGCGGCGCGGACCCCTCTCCTCGCTTCTGCTTCTTCTTCTTCTTCTTCTCTGCCTGGAGGTAGGTGTCTGAGGCATGGGGAGATGATGCTCCCCTCCTGCCTCCCCACTCTCCTCCTCCGGCTGCCTCGTCTCACCCTGCCCTCTCCTCTCTCCCCCGTCCAACTGACTTAACTAACCCTATTCTTTCCTTTCCGGCTCTCGGCCTGCCAGGTTTGTCTCTGTGTCTGTGCTCATTTCTCTCTCCATGCCATCCGTCGCCTCCCTCCATCTCACCCATCACCACCGCAGGTGGCCCCGCTGCGGGCTGGGGGCTGCTCAGCCTTGGCAGACCGGACACGGGCACCCTCGCTCAGGGGATCAGGGGGGCAAGTCTGGGGTAAGTGGTGGGCGGCGGGCTTTACCCTTGGGGAAGGAGGGCCAGGAGCTCCCCGCGTCTGTTTTGGAAGCACAGAGCTGATCCAGGAAAGAAAAGCACCCTTGCTGGAAAGGATATGGGACAAGACCCTTAGAGATGCCTGGATGCTAAGCTAAGGTGGAAGAGGTTGGGCATCCTTACCCTGGCTGAGACAGCGTGAGACCCGGTTAGCTGGGCAGAGCAGAGCAGGCAGGAAGGCAGGAGATGGAGAGCAGGGGGATAGAAGTCATCTCCTCCCGTAGCTGTCAAGTGTTTTACCCATTCAGCCTTTGGGAAGAGACAGGAGAGCAAGGCCAGCCGAGGGTGCAGTGGTTGGCTGGTGCAGATGGGTCTGCCGAGGGTCCCCAGTGAGGGGGCTGCAGGCACAGCCTGTGACCCCCATCATTTTGGGGTTCCCAGGAGCTGTGAAGATCAAAACCCCTCTCAACCGGGAACTGGTGGCCACCTACGAGGTCACCATCTCCGTCCACGACAATGCCAGCGAAGTCATCGACCGCTCGGTCAGCGTGCCCAATGGTAAGCGTGAGCTCCTGCCCAGCAGCATGGGGCCGGGGCTGGGAGCTACTGGGGGCTGGCACCAGCGCAGCTTCTGGGTAGCCAGCAGCTCTCCCACCTCCCTCTCCACCCTGACCAGCAACATTTCCAGCGGGAGCAGTCCTGGACCAGCTCCCAGCAGGTTCGGATTCTCCTCTGAGCCCTCTTTTAGAAAATGGCCTGGACATCCCAGGACTGCACTGGGGATGGAGACGACCATGTGCCTATAACTGTACCATGGGAGACACCCATTTCCTCATGACCATCCCCATGATACCTGGTAAATCCAGGCCCGTGTGTAAGAAGGCACACACGGATCAGGAGTAGGTCTGAAGTAGGTGAGACTGTCTCACAGCCAGCTCAGGGCATAGTGGCTTTGATGAATATTGCCATTTCTCTTGATGAACCAGCCTCATTTAGTTGGCTTTCCTGGAGTTTCATGCTTGTACCCTTACAGCCCTCCTTCCTCCCATCCTTCCATCCCTTCTCTTTCTCATTTATCCTCTTCCTTTTCTCGTCCCCTGTGGTCTCCACCATGGCCACAGCCAAGCTGACAGTCAACGTCTTGGACGTCAATGACAACACACCCCGCTTCCGCCCCTTCGGGGTCACCTATTTCACCGAGAGGATCCTGGAGGGAGCTACACAGGGCACCACACTCATCTCCATCTCAGCAGTGGACCCAGACAAAGGTGCCAATGGGCAGATCACCTATGAGCTGCTGAACCTCTCCCCAGAAGGCTATGCCTGCCTCGAAGACCAGTCAGCAGGTTGGTGGCTTGGGGAGGTGGGAGTCTGGGGCAGGTCGGTGGCATGGGGCGGGTTTCTCATTTTAGGGTCTGCCATCCTCTAGGGAAGGTCGTGGCCAACAGGACGGTGGACTACGAGGAGGTGCAGTGGCTGAACTTCACTGTCCGAGCTTCTGACAACGGCTCTCCCCGCAGATCTGCGGAGATCCCTGTGTACCTCCAGATAGTGGACATCAACGACAACAATCCTGTTTTCAGCCAACCATCCTACCAGGTGAGCTGGGCTCCCCCCCATCCAAGTCCATGTGGGGCTGGGCAGTGCCTGCCTGGAAAAGACCGGCACAGAAGTAAGGGTTTTCTGGGGACATCTTCTCTTCCCTCTGTCTGTGCTTGAACTGTCTGAAGAAGACGGTCAACCCACCAATGTACTCTCTGTGCACCCCCCGTTCTGAGTTCAGCTGTGGCCACCCCTGGGTGCCACCTTGCACCCTTGGTTACTGCCCTCTAAAACAGCAAGTGATGTGGCAACCAGTCCCGCCCCCTCCCTTTGCTTGCAGAAAGCTGTCTTTGAGGACGTGCCATTGGGTACTGTCATCCTGAGGGTCAAGGCCACGGATGCAGATTCTGGGCGTTTTGCTCTCATCCAGTACAGCCTGGGGGATGGAGAGGGCAAGTTTGGGATAAATCCCAACACGGTAAGGAGCCAACCCAGGCTGGAATGGAGGGGGGAAAGGGAGGGGAGGGTGAGATGGTCCCACCTTGTGCCTTGCTCCCACACCTCACCTTCTGCCCCTTCTTGAGTACCAGCTCTGCCAGATGAGATCCACCTGAAGGTCTCTGTGTGCTACAGGGTGACATCTACATCCTGTCCGCCCTGGACCGGGAGAAGAAGGATCACTACACGCTGACAGCCGTGGCCAGGGATAACCCTGGGGACGTCTCCAGTAACCGTCGGGAGAATTCCGTGCAGGTAGGGCTCCTGGGGTGGTACCCAGCAAAAAGGTGTTAGACCTCAGGCTTTCCTCCCCAGCAGGCTTGCTGGCGGCTCTGGGGAGGAGGAATTAGGCATAAGGAAGAGCAGATGACCTGCAGGGTGGATGGTGCCGTGGGGAGGGCACGTCGGCAGGAGGGGACGGAGCAGGAGGGGCAGAGGAGAGGGTGACGCTATTGTCTGCAAGTGCTTCGGCGTGAATGGGTGCCCCGGCGGTGGTGGCCCCCATTGTTGGAGTCAGGAATTCAGCTAGCGGAGCTAAACGAATAGCAGGAAGGGCACCGCACGCCGGCAGCGGAGCCACGGGTCACGGCAGGGGTACGGTCCCCGGGGGCTGCCCAGCCGTCTCCAGCCTCACGTCACCCAGCCGGCTGTGCTTTGTCGAAGGTGCTGATCACAGTCCTGGACATCAACGACTTCAGGCCCCAGTTCAGCAAGAGCCAGTTCAGCACCAGCGTCTATGAGAACGAGCCAGCGGGGACGTCGGTGATCACCATGACCGCCACCGACCTGGACGAAGGGGATAACGGCGTGGTGACCTACAGCATGGAGGGCCCCGGCGCGGGTAGGTGTTGGCGGTGGGGGGCTCCTCCCCAGGGAGGAGTGTTACGATGAGGAGCAATTGCAGGAGACATAGGGGCCAAGCCTACATCCCGTGTCCTGCAGGTGGTTTGGAGCAAGATCGTACACGCAATCCCAGGAGCAGTACCGAGAGCATGGAGCTTTCGATATTGCTCCACACTTCTCAGTTCCTCGTGGTGTGGCATCTTACGGCTTTGCCTGCCTTTGTCCTGCAGCCCAGCCTTGCCTTATCTTGTCTCCACCACACCAGCAGGACTTTCTATGTACACAAGTGTGTCTTGTAGCAAACTCACTGCACACTCTAGAGGAAGACCAGGAAGGTTGTGGGTGGACAGTGATAGTGCCTGAAATCAGGTATAACTCTGCACACTGATGGGAACCAGGCAAAAGCCAGCATAAATGTAGAGGGGAATGGCAGAATGTTCATTTTCCTGAGACCCATGGGCTTCTCAGACCACTGCCCTGTCCAAGCCTGGGCAGGAGTGAAACACAGCCAGGGCTGGCCTGGGAGCAGGGCCCTTGGCACTGCCCAGTGGCAGGGATGCAGCAGTGGGCAGGGATGCTTTGGAAAACCCTGAGACCATCCACACCCCTGGCCTTAGGCAGCTGGCTCTGCTCCATCGCCCCTTGACAGGGATTTCCCACCAGTGAGGGGTGTCCTTCAGCTGGTATACTAGTTTCTAATTGTAATTTATCTGATGTGAAGTGTCCTGAGCCAGAGATGTGTTTTTTCTCCCCGCCAGAGGCTTTCAAGATCAACAAAGACTCTGGGCTCGTCGTGTCTCGCCGGCGCCTGCAGTCCTATGAGAGGTTCAACCTGACTGTGGTGGCCACGGACAAGGGGCGTCCCCCTCTCTGGGGAACCACCATGCTCCACATCGAGGTCATCGACATCAATGACAACCGCCCTGTCTTCATCCGCCCGCCCAACGGCACCATCCTGCACATCAAGGAGGTAAATCCCTTGAGAGGGAGCAGGTGTCATGGCATGCCAAGACCGTGCCCGGGAGTGCTCCTGCCTACCGATGGCAAAACCCAAACTCCTGGGGGGGTGGAACAAGACCTTGATTCAACACGCAGCAAGAAGGTTTGGGTCATGGGGCTTGATGGCCAACGACAGCACCTCTCCGTACATGGGAGCGGTCATGCTGGGGCAGCTTTGGGGAACAGAAACCCTGGCAGCACACAAAATAAGGAAACAGCCAGTCACTGCGTGCCGAGCCTGTGGGACGAAATGCTGACATTTAAGATGTTTCTCCTTTCTGGGAAGCCAGGCTTGTCGCAGTCCCCAGTGCATGTACGGAACAGCCACCCTGCTGAAGGGAATCATGGCTCCACGTTGCCAGTCCCCAGTTGGGTTTTGGGCAGTGGGAGCCTGCTGACCCCAATCCAAGGAGGTTTGGAGGGGCAGGGGGAGCAGGGGGCTTGCGTGCAATGCCAGGGCTGAGGGGCTGTGCATGTGTAAGCAGGAGATCCCCCTGCGGTCCAACGTCTACGAGGTCTACGCCACAGACAAAGACGAGGGCCTCAACGGAGCAGTGCTCTACAACCTGCTGAAAACCGGGGCGGGAAACAAAGACTGGGAGTATTTCAGCATCGACTCAGTCAGTGGGCTGATCCAGACAGCCATGCGGCTGGACCGGGAGAAGCAGGCGGTGTACAACGTGAGTCAGGCGGCAGTGTGCCCATGAGGTGGCCAGGATGGTCCTCGAGGCTGTGGGGCTGGTGCGGGGCTGGCGGGATGATGTGGTGGGGATGGGGTCAGCTGCTGCAGTCATGAAGATGTCACACCTTAGCAGGAACTGGGTGGTTATCAAGTGCCATCGGGGAGCTGCATCCTGGTGGGACAGCTCCCAATTCCCTGTTAAATCCCCCCAAAATCCTCTGCCACCCAGCTGTCCTCAGCCATGTTTCCTGGCCCACGTGGCTTTGCCCAGGAAGGCCCTTTTGCCTCTCTCCCCAGCTGATCATCGTGGCCTGCGACCAGGGCCAGCCAGCCTATGAGACCATGCAGCCCCTCCAGATCACACTTGATGACATCGATGACAATGAGCCCATCTTCTTTAGGCCACCTGTAAGGCACTGGGATGGAGGGGATGGGACACGGGGGATGCAGGGATGGGGATGCTGGTGAGCAGGTGTGATGGAGCGTGCACCACTGGGAATCACCATGGTGGATACATGATGGGATTTGTCAGCCACCCCAATGTTCATAACCCTCCCTTCTCCTGGGGTGTCTGGCAGAGGGACAGTCCCCAGTACCAGGCGCTTTCCATCCCCGAGCATTCGCGGCCAGGCACCGTGGTGGGGAACGTCACTGGGGCGGTGGATGCGGATGAAGGCTCCAATGCCATTGTCTACTACTTCATAGCAGGTGGGTGTCAAGCAGGGAGGAGATGGACACCTCTGCATCCCCCTGCACACCCCTCACCAAGGGTTTCCGTCACTCCCATCATCTCCTTGCTGCCTTTCTGCCCTGGTCAATGGGCAAGGTGGCATTTCAGAAATGCTGAGCCCAAAGGGGGGACTCCTTTCTGTACCCAGCTGGGAACCAGGAGAGCAACTTCCAGCTGAGCCGAGAGGGAAAGCTGCAGGTCTTGCGAGACCTGGACCGGGAGAAGGAGCCGTACTACTCCATCATCGTCAAAGCATCCAGCCAGAGGAACTGGTCCCCTCCCTGGGGCCAGTGGGCAGGCAGAGCCCAGCCCTGGGACCTCAGTGGGGACCTGACCCTTCAGGAGGTACGGATCTTCCTGGACGACATCAATGACCAGTCCCCCCAGTTCACCAAGTCAGAGTACACGGCAGGTAAGGGGTGCCGGGGACTGGAGGGGCACCAGGATGCTCTAGGGAAAATCCAGCCAGCTGAAGGGGCAGTGAGAGCCAGCCTGGCCCCAGGTCCCTGTCCTGTCTGTCTCTCAAAGGGGTTGCCACTGATGCTAAGGTGGGATCGGAGCTGATCAGAGTGGTCGCAGTGGACGCCGATGTGGGCAATAACAGCCTGGTCCTGTACCACATCTTGGGCATCCGCTACATCAAGCAGCACTCCAACGACTCTGAGGAGGTGGCCAACATCTTCAGCATCGGTGCGTACCCTGCGTACCATGGGAGCACAGGGCCATGTCCAGAGACATTCCTGTGTTCAAAGACGTCCCCATGGCCAGGGTCACTAACCCTGGGCTTGTGACCATCCTTCCCCCAGGAACCCTTGATGGGATCCTGCGAACCTTTGACCTCTTCACGGCCTACAACCCTGGCTACTTTGTGGTGGACATCATGGCCTCTGACCTGGTGGGCCACAACGACACGGCCATTGTGGGGATTTACATCCTGCGGGATGACCAGCGGGTCAAAATCATCATCAATGAGATCCCCGACAAAGTCAGGCAGTTTGAGGAGGAGTTCATCAGTCTGCTCTCCAACATCACAGGCGCTATCGTCAACACAGATGATGTGCAGGTAACCATCCCCACCTTTGAGGTTGCTTTGAGGGGTAGGTAACCTTCCACAAGCTGCTTGGGAGGTCTCCTTTGAGGTTGGCCTGTCTGTATAAACCATAGACACCCCTGAGCTCTGAAGGTGACAGATACACCCCAGGCTGGGGTGTATGGAAGGGGTCCAGCCTGACCCCATGCCAGGCTTGAGGGTCTCTTGCCATGCCAGCACACCTCTGGACATGCTCAGGAGATGTCCCAGGAGGTGACACGTCCCGCACTGCAGACCTTGTTGTCTCTCCCCAGTTCCATGTTGACAAGAAAGGTCGGGTGAACTTCGCGCAGACAGAGCTGCTGATCCATGTGGTGAACAGGGAGACCAACCGCATCCTGGATGTGGAGCGGTACGTCACCTGGCCCATCACCCAGCCTGGCCCGCTGAGTCCTCAGGGAGCCTCATTAACATCAAGATGCCCAAGCAACCCTTCTCTTCCCAGGGTGATTCAGATGATAGATGAGAATAAGGAGCAGCTGAGGAACCTCTTCAGGAACTACAACGTGCTGGACGTGCAGCCTGCCATCACTGCCCGGGCCCCAGATGACCTCTCAGCTCTTCAGGTAACAGCCCAGCTGGGGCTGGAGATGGCTGCTGCTCGCAGGTGGGGCAATGTCCCTTCCCATCCTCCATGGCCCTCCATGGCCTGGAAAGGTGTTTCACCCAAATAATTTTGGGTGGGTGCCCAGCACCGGGTGCTGGCTCCGTGCCAGAGGTTGCCACTACCCTTCCATCTCTCCTAGATGGCAATCATCGTGCTGGCCGTCCTGCTCTTCCTGGCTGCCATGCTCTTCATCCTCATGAACTGGTACTACCGGACAGTGTGAGTAACGCCCAGGCTCTGCCCCACTGGCCACAATCTCCCCATGGGCCAGGGGGACCCATGTGGCTGCTCCTGGCCCTGGCAAAGCCAGCAAGCAAAGGAGGCCATCAGCTTCCCAACACCTTCCATGGCAGGGTTCAGCCTGCATTCAGAAATTGCCCCTCTGCCCCCAAAATATAACAGTTCTAATTCTGATAGTGCCTCTCCCCACCAGGCTCACCACCCTTACAGGTAGAGGGGCTGTTTGCAGGCTTATTGCAAATCTGTGTCCCTCTCTCCCTTCGAGCATCTTCTTTCTTTTCTTCCCTGATGGACTGTATTTCTTTCGCAGGCACAAACGGAAACTGAAAGCCATAGTGGCTGGCTCCACTGGTGAGCAGTGCTTGGGGTTTTCCAGATGCATGAGAGGGCAGAACAGTTGGACTTGATGATCCAACGGTTGGGCTTGATCTAACAGTTGGGCTTGATGATGCAAGGGTTGGACTTGATGATCCAATGGTTGGGCTTGATGATCCAACGGTTGGGCTTGATGATCTTAAAAGTCTTTTCCAACCTCAATGATTCTATGATTCTATGAAGGGGGTACACAGGGAGACGCGAGGGGATGTCAGAGGGGTGTAAATCAGAAGCGATCCCGCGCAGCGAGGCGCGATGGTGGGAGGCTTTTCTCGGCACGCAGGCTCCACGTTATCAGCCGCATCCCAGTGTGTTTCTCACACCACTGGTGCCTTTTTTGGTCGCCAAGGTTGCCTCCCTGATAAAGAGCCACCCCGTGGTTTGTTGCTCTGTAACCCCCACCCCTGCCTTTTTCAGGGAACAGAGGCTTCATGGACATCATGGACATGCCAAACACCAACAAGTACTCCTTCGATGGGTGAGTTCTCCCCTTCCTTCCCCTCCCCGGTTTCCACCTCTTTGGATCGCAGGCTGCTCCCGAGAGGGATGCCTGCGTTTCGCAGCCAGGGATGCGTGGGAGGTGGAGACGCGATACCTCTCCGCTCTGTGGAGGGATGCTGCCAAGCGTGCCATGTGGGGCATGACTCTGGCCCTGGGACGCGTGCTTGCCTTGAGAGCTTTCAAAGCCAAAAGACCTTGTGCCTCCTTCTGTGACTCCATCTCTGCCAATACTGGCCAGGCTTGGGGTAAGCAGAGATGATGGGCGGGTGTCAACACACATCTGGATCCAGAGCAGCCAAATCCATGGCTGCACAGGGCAGGAGGAGGCAGCACGACCTCAGCATCGGGGCTCTGGATGGGGTTAGGGGTGCTGCCACACTTTTCTTGCACTAAGGGCTGCTTCTCTCCCCCGGGCAGGGCCAACCCGGTGTGGCTGGACCCCTTCTGCAGGAACATGGAGCTGGCGGCGCAGGCGGAGCACGAGGACGACCTGCCGGAGAACCTGAGCGAGATCACCGACCTCTGGAACAGCCCTGCCCGCACCCACGTGAGACACAGCCCCCCCGGGACATCCTCGTCCCTGCACCCAATGCCCATGCCACCTCCTCAGCCACTCTCTCCTCCCACAGGGGACCTTCGGGAGAGAGCCCTCGGCAGCCAAGCCTGAGGACGACCGCTACCTGCGGGCAGCCATCCAGGAATACGACAACATCGCCAAGCTGGGGCAGATCATGCGGGAGGGACCCATCAAGGTGAGCAGTGAGTGCGGGCATCTTCCACCGAGGGGTTTTCTCCTACCTCCACAGCTTCCAGGTTCACAGCTGCGGCACCAGAGGGTGACGTTGCTCCAACAAAACGCTGGGATCAGGCCAGCCTCCCTCCAACCAACCCCTTTCCCTTGGGTAACCCTCTTGTCTCTCCCCCCCTCCGCCCAGGGCTCTCTCTTGAAGGTGGTCCTGGATGACTACATGCGCTTGAAAAAGCTCTTTGCCCAGCGGATGGTGCATAAGGCCACCGCCAGTCAGGGGGACCGCTCCTCGGTCTCGGAGGTAGACGGGGTGTGCATGGGCGTGGGGAGATGCTTGCCGTGCCCTCTGGGATGCAGTGTGTCTTCCTGGCCCTCCCAGGCTGCGGTCGCTCCCTGTGGCTGCCATCGCCATCACCCAGTGTTCCCCCCCATTCTCTGCTTGGCCAAAATGAGCCAGGTGCTGGTTTTCCATTGAGGCTGCCATCTCCCTGCAGTCACTCCTTCGGTCACTCCCACCCTGGGGGAAGATCCCCCCTCTTTGCAGGGTGGGCTCTGTCCATCACCTCCCCATCACTGCTGAGGCTGGCCAAGAAGCTACAGGTCCCTGCACACACACGGGGACATCTTCCCTCCCCTCTGTGTCCCAAAAGCAGGTTTTTGAGGCAAAAAAGCTGGGACAGAAGGTTTTTGTGCAGGAGGGCTGGTGTGTGGGGAAGCAGCTCCTTCTGCTGCCTTCCCCATCTTCATGGGGGTCAAAACACAGGACAAATGGAGTGGAGGTGAGCAGTGGGACAGGAGACACCTTTCAGCCCTCCATCCCTCCTTGCCCCTATCGCCCTCCAGCCCATCCAGCCTTCCCTCGCCTCCTTTCCTTGGCTGCCTCCTGCCCCACCACCCTCCTACAACCCCAAATCCCAACCCTGGTCCAAACCCCCTCCTCGGCCACTGCGGGGGCTGTGGTGGGACTCACCATCCAGCCGGCAGCCGGAGCCTGAGCCAGGGTGCCCACCTGATGGGTGAGTGATCCGGCTGGAGATCATTGTCACGCTGGTGATCCTCACCACCATGCTCGGAGGTTGCTTCCAGAAGAGGAGGGTCCCATCCCTCCTGCTGGGCTCCGGCGTTGCAGGAGTTTCGGAGGTGGGGAAGCCAGGATCTGCTCTGGCCCCGGTGGTGATTCCCCCGCTCCATGGACCTTTTGCAGCTGATCCAGAAGGAAATGGAGGAGGAGGAGGAGGAGCGTGGCCCCAGCCAGGGCAGCCTCCGCTTCCGACACAAGCAGCCAGTGGAGCTGAAAGGTCCCGACGGCATCCACGTGGTGCACGGCAGCACGGGCACGCTGCTTGCCTCCGACCTCAACAGCCTGCCCGAGGATGACCAGAAGGTGCTGGGTCGCTCGCTGGAGACTCTGACCGCCGACTGCGGGGGCTACAGCGACCACAACGCCCGCACCGAGTCGGCCAAGTCCACCCCCCTGCACAAGATGCGGGAGGTGATCATGGAGAGCCCTCTGGAGATCACCGAGTTATGACGAGCAGCGGTGGTGGTGCTGCTGCTGCTCCTCTAGGCAAACCAGGGGCCAGCGGGGACAAAGCACGGATCAGGGAGGCCGTGGCGGGGGCTGGGAGCACCCCGAGACCGGCGTTTGGCCCCCCCTTCCCTCACAGAAGGAGCCCAGGCCAAGCGGCGCGGTTGACTCCGGCAGCCTTGGAGAGCTTGGCCCCGGGAAAGGGCTCTCAGGACCGGTTTGCTTTTACTCGCCTGTCATTTATCCATGAAAGCATTAAATTTCTTTTTTTATTTTTCTTATTTTAAAAAAAAAAAGAAAAAGCTTTTTTTTTTTTTAAAAAAAAAAAAAAAAAAGAAAAAGAAAAGCTAAACGAATCCAATGAGATGGGGGGGGGGGGTGAAGGTGGAGCGAAGGTGCGGAGGACATGCCACCGCAGCGTCCCCAGGCCATCACACCTCGGCCCCGGGTGCGGGGAGGGCCGGAGCAGCGCGGGGAGAGGCCGAGGACGCTTGGTATTAACGTCACCTTTCCGGCAAGGAAAGACCAAAACGCAAACGAAGACATTTCTCCATTTTGCTGGCTTTACCAAAACATGTTGTGACGTCGAAAAAGAGAGAGACTGACAATATTTGGGGCTTCGGGATGTGGAGTGCTCGTGCGTGTCTTTTATGCCCCTATGTCTTTTCCTTTCCCCTCCTCTCTTGCTTTTGGGTTTGTTCGTTTTGGGGGGGGTTGTTTCCCATCATAACCTTGTGGAGAGTTTCGGGCACGGTCTGTTACGGGACTCAGAAATACACTGTCTATGGCTTTGGGTAACCTGTCTGTTGTCCTTTTTCCCCTTCATCACAGAATCACAGAATGTTTTGGGTGGGAAGGGACCCCTAGAGGTCACCCAGCCCAACCCCCCTGCAGGAGCAGGGACACCTTGAACCACATCAGGTTGCTCACAGCCCCGGCCAACCTGGCCTTGGATGTTCCATCCATCCCCTTCACGAGGTGCCGCCCTGGGTGTTGCTGCACCCCAGATTTTGGGGGAAAGCATTAAACCTCCCCTAGATTTCCCCCCCACCCCGCTTCTTGCCACACCACCAGCCCCCTGGCACCCCAGGACGAGGAGGAGGGAGACAACCAGCTGGGCTGACGGGAGGAGTTTATTCGTGGTGAGATGGTCCCGTGCACGCTCAGGACCGGGCGCCGCGGGCATCCCCCCCATCCCACAGCCAGGTCAGCATGGGACACCCCGCCCCGGTGGGGATGTGTGCATGAAAGGAAATCTTTGCCCCCAAACTCACTCATTTTTTTGTTTAGGGGGTACTTAAAATACATATATATAGCTCCAGCAATCGTCTGGACACACAAAAATTAGTGTACTGCAAATGTCATGCAAAGCCAGGCGTTGCAGGTAAATTTAATCCGCTTTGTTTCTTTAACTGGTGACCAGGGGAAAAAAAAAATTGAAATAAAAAGCCACCCCAGTTTGAAGAGGGACCAGCAAAGCGCTGGGCTTGCCAAAAGCCAACGAGCCCTGCGGGTGCGAGGCTGCCAGCGGCCAGAAGCAGGGGGCTGGCGTTTGGGCAGCAGAATCCGTCCCAGCCCACGGGGACGGATCCGCGTTGCAGGATCTGGGCTTGGCAAGCGGTTCAGGGTGGGAAGGGGATGGGGAGGGGGATATGGGTGGGGATTTTGCAGTTGCCCTGAGAGGTATCAAGGCTGAATCCCCAGTCCCGAAAATACTAATGAGGCCCTTAACCTGATTTTGAAAGCCAAGCCCCAGGGGTGGAAAAGGAAGCAGAAGAGGCAGCTGGGGTGCCCCACAGCCCCTACCGGGGTGGTGAGGCCGCTGGGCTCCCCCAGCACCATCCGTGGGTGCAGGCACATCCCAAGGGAGGGGGTCTGGGCTCCTGAACCAAAACGGTGGAGCAAGCCCAGCAGACCGGGGAGGTGGCTCCTTAGTTCCATACGTGACGCCGGCAATGCTCAACAGCCTGCAGGAGAGATGGGGAGGGATGGCAGGGGGGTGCAGGGACCCCCCAGCACCCTGCTGACCTGGGGAGGGGACAGAGCCAACACTTACATGGCACTCGATGGCAGTGACCATGTTCTTGCACCAGTACTGCGGGCCCCAGGCGCAGGGGTCCGAGCCCAGGAGATCCTCCTTGGCTGAATCACAGGCTCTTATTTTCTACATTGAGAAGCAAAAAAGTGGGAGGGGGGGAGGAAAAAACCAAACAAAACCATGAGCACCCTTTGACCCCGCTGCCCCTCTGCCAGCAGCCCCCCTGGCCTGGCCGAAAGATGCCGATGGCAGCCCGGGCTGCCCCAGGGAGCGGGTGCAGTGCCCATGGGACGGGGACACTCACAGTGCAGACGAAGGTGGGGTCCATCATCTGCACCAGGAGCCGGACGGCCGCCGGCTCGTACTGCACCACCAGCGCCTCGCACTGGGAAGGAGAGAGGGGGTGAGCCCAGTGCAGGAGGGATTGGGGGGTCCCCACCGGGCTGGGCCTCCCCCCCCCCCACCCCCTCCCCAAACTCACCTTGTCGGTGAGCGGGGTGGGCAGCAGCTCGCAGCCCTTCTCCAGCACATCGCCCAGCTCTGCCAGCGTCTCATTCTTCAGCAGCTCGTTATCAAAGTAGGTGATGACAATCTGGCAGACGTTGCAGAAGGCGCCCACACCAAGCTGCTCCAGCACGGCAGCTCCTGCAGGACACAGGGTGGGGGGGGCTGTTAGCACACACACCCCGCATCACCCCAATCCCTGGTGACCTGGGTGCCACCCGGGTACCCCCAGCTCACCCCGGTGGGCGTCCCTGCTCCGGGGGCAGCAGCGCAGCATGGTGCAGACAGCCGCTGGGTCGGTGGCCTCCAGCAACATGATGACCACGGCTTTGCCGTAGGAGTCGACGAAGTCCTTGCACTGCCCGATGATGCCGTGGGGCAGCATGTAGCACACCTTCTCAATGTCGTTCACCAGTTGCTCCTGCCGGGAGAAGGCAGGTGGAGGAATGGGGGAGACCCCCCCCACCTGCTCCTTGCTGGTCTCCTTGCCCCCCTCCCCCCGAGATCGCCCCCCCATCCCCGGACCGCAGCGGCAGGGCTCACCTCCGTCACGTTGTTCTCCAGGAGGCTCTCGGCCGCCTTCACGGCGAACTGGCACATCTCACACAGCGGCGTGGTCCCCTCCCCATCCTGCCGGGACAAGGCGATGGGACCCATGCCAAGGCCCCCCCCCCCGAGCCACCCCCACCCCACCCAGCCATCGACCCCCAGGAAAGACACTCCCCACCTTGGAAAAATCATAGAATGTTTTGGATTGGAAGGGACCCCTAGAGGTCATCTAGTCCAACCCCCCTGCAGTGAGCAGGACATCTTCAGCTAGATCAGGTTGCTCACAGCCCCATCCAACCTGGTCTTGAAATGGAGATGCTTGGGGGGGGGGGGGGGGGGGAGCCAAATGCAGCTCCTCCTTCCCGGCATTTGGACTTTTAGGGAGCACGGTAGAGTGGGGGGGGGGGTCCCCGCTTACCCGCAGCGTGCCCAGGACCTGCGTCGCCTTCTCCGCCAGCAGCGCGTGGAGGGGGAGCGCCGAGGCGGAGGAGCAGAGTCCCAGCTGGCCACACAGCTCCGCCGGGTCCTGCGGGGAGAGGTGTCCTGAAACCAGGCGGGCATTGCCCCCCCCCCCCCCCCCGGGAGGGTGACCCTGGGCTCCCCACTTCCCCATGTGGGGCGATTTCAGCCCATCGGGGCACAGGTCTCGCTCACCTCAGCCTGCTGCCCGCGGAGGGGGACGGAAAACGGCAGGGAAAAATGTAAATAAAACCAAATTACAGCAGTTGCAAAACAGAGGGGGGGGGGGGAATTTAAAAGTCTATAGGAGTATAAAGCAGAGGGATGGATTAAAAAAATGAGAGTGGGGGCCCTGCTTCTGCCGACCAGGTCTCCTTGTCTGTGTCACTTGGCCAGCCCATGGGTGCCCACCCCCCGGGTACCCACCCGCCCCTGGCAGCCCCGGGGAGTCGCTCCCCCCCCCCTTACCAAGAGCCGGAGCAGCCGGGCGGCTGTGTCCACGTACTCGGCCAGGTAGCGCTTGCACTGTGCAGGGAGACACGGCCTCAGCACCCACGGGTGAGCACCTCACCACCCCACCTGAAAGCGGGTGGTCCCCCAAAAGATGCTCCCACACCACAGTGGCATCGGGGAGGAGAGGGCAAGGCCAGCGGGGTGCCGGCACCCTTACCTCCTGCGCCAGGTCGGGCGCCAGCCCCTCGCACGCCTGCTCGGCACGGGCCACCAGCGCCTGGGCAAAGTCACCGTCGGTCCCCAGCTCCAGCTGCATGGCCGCCACCAGCTGCAGGCAGCTCCCGCACGTCCCCCCTGCCCTCTCCCGTCCGCAGGGCTGGGATTTAAATGCCCGTCACCATCTGGGGCAGCTTTTTGACTAGCATCATCCTGGCCCCCTCCCCGGATCCGGCAATATCCCGGCCCTGAATTGGTGACACCCCTAATTTCACCCAGACAGTATTTTTAAATATATTTTTTAAATTATTTTTTAATTAGGCGATGCTTAGGTGATGCTCGCCCTTGAGCAGCATCAGTGGCATCCGTGCCTGTGGCGCGGTACCTGGGCCTCGCTGTGAGGCAGGTCCTGGGGATGGAGCAGGAGGGGTACATTGACGATGAAGGGGGCCACCAGGTCGGTGAAATCCTGAGGGGGGCCTGCAGGGGCTGGTGGCTGCTTCTGGAACTTCAGGGCTCCCGTGGGGCTCTCCCAGGGCTGGCACAGCTTGATGGTCCCGCACACCACCTTTGGGTCCGACTGGGGGAGAAGAGGGGTGGGGGCTTGGGGCTGTGTCTGCCCCATTGCCCCACTCCCCCCCATCCCTGGGGCATTTCCATCCCCGGGGCATTTCCATCCCCATCTCCACCTCACAAAGGTTTTGTCCCAGGCTCCAAGAGCACCCAAGTCACCCCAAACCATGGAGAAACACAAACCTAAGGGTTTCCCCCGCCAGTTACCAGCACTTGCTTGCCCAGCTGGACAAGGATGAGGATGCCAGTGTCCACCATCTTCTTGCACTTGACGGACCAGTCCTGGAAGGGCAGGTACTGGCATTTCTTATCCAAGAAGAGCCGCAGCTTTTCCTAGGTGACAAGGAGAGAGCTCAGGGTCAGGCTGGCCCTGTGGTGTAGTGGGTGGACACGCCAGCCCTGCGTTCCCCCCCGGCCATGACCCACCTCGGTGCGGTTGTCCTGCAGGATCTTGCCCACCACAGAGACCACCACCTGGCAGAGGTGACAGGGGATCCCCTTCTGCTGAGAGAGGGGACACATCAGGATGCTGCCATGGCACCTGGACCCCCACCCCACCCTGCTTTCTCCTCCAAAACCAACCCCTCCACAAAAAAAAAAAAAAAAACCAAACCCACCCCACCACGGAGCACTTGGGAACATCCCGGGATACCCACTCGTTTTTGCCACTCACCCTGCAGACTCCCAGTCCCACATGAGCCCCCCCAGTTAGGCAGCCTTGCTGGCTTACACATTGCTGCTTGAGAGCATCAGCGGATGCTCTGCCGGGTGCCCAGCATCAGGTGGCCAGGCTGGGATTTCCCCAGCCCCACATTTTGGGGCAGGATGGGCGCATCCCTCCATCATCACCCTCAGTCACCCCGCATCTCCCCGCTCCCGCTGCGGTTACCCTCAGGGCCTGGTCCCAGGCGGTGATCTGGCAGAGCTCCAGTGCCCCACACTTGGCCGCCGTCGCCACGTCGCGGCACCAGTTCTCCGGCTGCTCCCCACATTCGTGGAGGGGGCTGGCCACGGCTGCGGGGAGGGGGAGAGGAAACCATCAGCCCCCGGGGCACCCCAGGACCCGCTCCTGCATCGCACCAGCACCCTGCCCCACGATGCTCCTCACCCTCCTGCCATGATTCACCCTCAGCTTTTGCAACGGCGGTAGGGTCGCCGGGTTTTGTATAAATGATTTTTTTTTTTTTACGGGCCGCCACGTGCTGCCAGCTTTTCCAATGGGATGTGGCAGCGGCTTCGGGCCAGCATCAAAGGCAAAGCAAATTGGGGGGGAATCATCCTCAGCCTCATGGTACCTTTCGACACGCTGGGGAGGCAGCTGCTTATAAAACCAGCAATAAATCTTGCAAAAGGAGCGAACCTGGGGTGCCAGTGTTCAGCCCAGCGCTGCAGCCGGTTAGCCACGCTGTGGCTCCTGGCCATGGTCAAGCAATACCCTTTTGGGGTGATTTGCTTTTTTTTTTTTTTTTTCCCCCCTCTCATTTCCTCCCAACAGCAGCATTTTTCTCCTGGCTGCAAATCCCCGACGCAGCAGCGGTGGCATCACCTGGCCCAGTCGCCTGGGCAGTGTGGTGGCATGGCGCAACGCCTGTGGTTTAATTGCCACCTTGGCATGTCAGGAGTCACTGGCGATGGGGCAAGTGTTTATTCCCAACGGGGGCCATGCCCACCCAGGATGCTGCTGGGGAGGCGGCAGTGAGAGGCCGGCGCAACTCAAGCCCTTTGCTGCCTGGCTTTGGATGGGAGCTGCTCCGGGAAGCCAGGAGGGCAGATGGGGAACAGCACATGGACAGACAGACGGACGGACCCTGCTGCATACCCTCTTGCAGCTGGCCTTCCTAAGCAAAGCACACACCCCCTCCCCAAAGCGTTTGCACCCAGGTTATACCACCCGGCCCTGGCCATGTGATTTTGCACAGCAGGAATAAAGCCAAAGGCAGAAACTGCTCCTTCCGCCCACCCTGCCCTTATTAGGTTTCTCCCCAAAAGCTGCTTTTCCTGCGCACCAGCAGATTTTGGCAACACCTTCAGCTTCTCCACCAGATGTATTGGGGCAGGGGCTCGAGACACCTGGGGCCACCCCAGCAAGTCCCTGGGGGTGAGGATAGCAGGGAGGGGGCTCCCAAGCTCCCCCACCAGCCCCACCTGCTCCCAAAAATGCTGGCACAGCTCGGCAGGTGCCGGCTGGCGTTTTAGCCCCGATTACCCCATCGGGCTGACGGCAGCACCGGGGCAGGAGCGAGCCCCAGGGCAGGGCGCGTCCCCCCCGTTTCTCATGCACAGCTTCCCACACACACCTCCAGCAGCGCAATGCCACTGTCACCGCAGCAGCTGAGAGAGATATTTTTTTTTTTTTTTGACCCTGGCACTAGCATCAGGGAGAACAGGAAAGGCAAGTCAGCGGAAGCATTAAGGGGCAGCACCAAAAAAAAAAAAGCATATGGGGAGGTGACAACCCACAGCTTGTTTTTTGAGCTGGTCCTGCCTGACCCACAGGCACGAGCATCTCTCTCAGCCCCGTGCTGGAGACCAGCCCAGCGCTGTAAGGATGCTGCCAGCAATGGCATAGGGGGATTTTTTTTACTGGTCTGAAGGACACCAGTGGTTTGGACCTGCACCTTTCTGGCTCACGGTGGCTCTCAGCTCGGCACTTACTCCTCGCTCAGCTCAAGCTGAAACTCAGGCAACAAGTACTGGGCCGGAAAAATAATTAATAACAATAATAATGCCCAGAGGGAGCTTCCCCAAGTGGAAAGCGTGGCCATGGGGCAAGCAACCGGAGCAACCAGTGCCCCGTGAGCTCTCCTCCACATTTCAAAGCCATGCTGGAGCCTCCTCATGCTGACAGGCACCCCAGCATCAGACGATGCCATTTTCAGCAAAGCCCCGGCACGAAGCAGGATGCAAGGTGGGGATGCTCCCACCCTGCTGTAGTGGCCCCGCGCCAGCGAGTGCTGCCCCATCCCCAGTTGCCAGGGCCCCAGGGCAGGGTGGGCTTTGCTCAGGGGGGATCCAACGCCGAGCTCCAGACATAACAGGGCTGTGCTGGCATTGCACGGAGTGCCGGAGCACGCCGGCCCAGCCGGCAGAGCCTGGCGAGCAGGTTATGACGTAAACCCCGGGGGTGGCGGCGTGGGCTCCGGCGCCCCAGTTCCCAGCTGGGCGCACACCCCTGTTATGGCAAAACCCATAAATACTCTTCCCAGCATCAAAATCCTTCGCGAAGGTGTGCAGAAGCCCCCATCCCTGCAGCCCCCTGGCCACGCCATGCCATGCCCACTGGCTCCCAGGGCAGGCATTGCCCAGAGGAGGGATGTGCTGAGCATGGGAATTTCCGCTCTGCCTGTTGCTGGCGGAGCACCTCAGCACATCCCCACCACCACCATCAGGCCATGCATGCGCAGTGGCAGCTCCTCCACCATGCAGCTGGAGCCTGGGCAGATCACATTGGAAGAGCCCAATGGTCCAAGCCTGGGGTAATTAGGGCGCAAAAGGGGTTATTCCCTCTAAAAGGGGTTTCTGCTATTTTTTATTTTTGCTTCAACAGCAGGGATCCGTGGCTTCCCCAGGGAAATTTCCCCTGGAATAAGTGATTTCCCATCAAACAAGGCCCAGGGGTCGGAAACAGGGGATGTTTCCCAGGGCTGGGCAGGGGACAAGCCAGGAATCAATTCCTCACTCCTATCGGGGGGATAAGCATCAGCTCAGCCACCAACAGGATTCACTGACAGATACCCAAAGCCCTGCTGGCAAGGGGTCTCCAAAGGCACTCAGGGCTGCACCCCATCACCACCCCCCCGCCAGGGGAAGAGGTTCCCTGCCCCCCACACCTTTCACAAGGCCCCAGGGGAAAGGGGCTGCATGGGGTGGCACCACCAACACCCCCTTGTGCAAGGACAAAGCCATTTTCCCCCAAACAGCAGGGACACAGCTAGGCCCCAAGGCCAAGGGCAGCAAAGCAGCCCCCCCTCCCCCCCCATCAGCCAGCCTCCCCTCCTTCTGCACCCCAAGCAAAACCCCGGCTCCATCCAAATCCCTGCAGTCCATAGGAGGGGAACAAACCATTTTTTGCCCTGAGATCACCTTTAAGGGCCACAGTTGCAGCGATCAAGAGGTAAAGCAGGGACCAGTGCTGCCTGCCCCAGCTCTCCTCCAGCATAACTCCAAAACAAGGGAGGGAGGAGGAAGCACACTATGGAGCTCCAACACAAGAGCTGGGAAGGATTTGGGGGCTCAGAGGGGTCCCGCCGCTAGGCCTGGCCTTACCTTGGTAGGAGCCCAGGCAGAGGGAAAGGATCAGCACCCAGCCACTCCATTTGCTCTCCATGCCGTTCCCAAGACAGCCCTCGGTGGCTGGTTCCTCTCCTGTGCTGCTCCCAGACTGAGGAATCTTGGATGGGTTGGGAGTAGTGAGAACCCACACCTACGCAGGGCAATTACCACACCCCTCTCCTTACGCCTTGATTATAAAATAATCACCAGCCTGCAAGTGGAGGGAGGGACCAGGGGCAGGCAGGTATTCCCGGGAAGCCGAGGCCTCGCCACTCCTGGCTGCAAAGGGGAACGCTGTCCTAGCGCCACAGCCATTTTCTGCGCTCCTCACCAAACAGAGCATCACCCCTCACAAAAAAAGGGCAGCAGTGCAGGTATTAAAGACCAGTAAATTTAGGACAAGTTAGTGAGCAGTGTATTTAGAGGCAGCCAAGTGGTTTGCTTCAAGCATTTAAAAAGACATTTGTTTTATCCAAAATAAAGCGAGGAACGAAGACAAAAGGAAAGACACATTAAATGCAAGTCAGCAGTGAAGCCTGGTATCGAGCAGCTTCAGCGAGAACTCCCTCCGGCCTGCACAAGGCGGAGAAATTGCAACACGGGGCGGTTGCCTCACACCAGGCATTGCGTTCGCCCCGGAAAGAGCGCGGCAGCAATCCCTGGGCAAGCCTCTTCCACCTCCAGCTGCGCTCAGTATAACAAAGGCTTGATGGGACACGCACATTGCCAGGCGACAGCAACTCAATGGGAACCCGAATCCTGCCGGACAGCCCCAGATTCCCAGTGACATTTTTGGGATGTGTCTTCTCCTGGCTCAGCGGCAGAGGGGGAAGGCTAACAAGATCCTTTGGCAACTAGGGCACACCAAGGAAATGAAACACACAAACTTACCGGTTTACTGGAGTTTTTATTGTTCATTAAAGAAGCTTTTGTGCAAAAATCAAGACAATGTTCTTTAGAAAGCAACTGCACATGTCCCCCCAGCATAACTCAAGCGGGTCAGGTGCCACGGTCCACAGGAAGGGAGAAAACTAAAAAGAGACCCCCAGCACTAGCACAGGATTTCCCCCGGTTCACCCGCCCGACGTGAACCCTTCCATGAAGGATCCATGAAGCACGAATTCTTCACTACTAAAAACCCAAGAAAATTAAAACCTTGCCAGCCTGTAAGAGCAAGCATCAGTCCATCCCCACCTCCTCCCCACCCCCCACCCCACCAAACGAAAATTCACGTTACGAGAACGCCATCCAGTTTAAAAGATCAAATATCATACTGCATGCCGTGGTGTAACGCAACCCGTACCTCCAGGGCAGCGACACCGAAGACAGCCCATTTCCTATCTGGCATATCTACCCCAACTGCGATACACCGCTGGAACCACTGCACAGCCTGCCAAGACAGAAAGCTGCAGGGGTTTTACATCTTTAGGGGGAAATTCTTCTTTTTGGTTTTTTTTTTTTTTTTAAAGCCACGAGTGCTTCAGCGTTCTGTACAAATGCAAAGACAAACCGGTATCGCTGTCTCTCAACACTGCCCAGGCATTTAGTATGTACACATAAGTAATAAAAAAAAGCTGCAGTCGAGCGGGTTTTCCATTGAACTGCATGAAAATTACTTTGCTTGCTGCTAGAACTGGAGCTCCCACCTCACCCAAGACACCACAGGAACAGTAGCAGTTGCCGGCACCTTTCTGAACAGGACTGGAATTTTCAAAGCTCCACCTCTGCCCAGCTCCTCCTTCCCAAAGGTCTCCTCAGAGCTACTTCAGTGCCTCAGTTTTGGGGGTTAACTTGATCAGAACTATGCACTAAACGCTGGTAGGGGATGCAAGGTCTGTCTCAAGCAACGTAAGCATGATTCTCATTCTCCAGGCCCCTTAGGCCTCGAGGGCCTGACCTGTTTCAGGGTAGCAGCCTGCCTTGAAAGGCTTTCCTTCAGGAGTTCGGGCCACTTCAGTGGGACGCTGCAGAGGCACGGAAGGCAGGTTGTCAGGTATGCCAGCAGAGCTGCCAAGTACCTGCTACAGTGCTCTGACCATCTGCCATCTCCGCTTGCTCCTCAGGCACATTTCCCAACAGAAATGGGAACTCCGGGGGGGTGGGGAAAAATCCACACTTCCAACTACTCAGAAGGGCGAGCGTCAGTGAGAACGGGCGGCAGCAATGGAAACGGCCCGCGAGCCTCATAGCGCCTCTCGAGTTTTGGATGACTGACATATGCTATGAGAGAAAAACCAAGCAAGGGAACAAAGTGGCAGTTTACAATAAAAACCATTTTTCCATGCATTCTGCTCTCTATGCCGAGCTCACTGTGACATGTGCACAGCCCCTGCTGTCTTTCTTCCCATCTGTCTCCTACCGACCCAGCTCGCTCCACCTCCTTGGCACCCGGCTGGCTCCGTGTAGGAAGCTGCAAGACTAAGCTGAATTGAGCAACTAGGATAAGAAAAAAAAAAGGAGCCATTCCTTAAGTACGTCAGCATGCTTCAAAGGACTGAAATACCACTGTACAGGGCTTGACAGTAGAACACCCATGCTTAGACTGAGTAGTCCAAGGAAATAAAAAAAGGACATGATCAAAGGTGAGGGAGGGTTTCCTTAACACCAGGAGCCATTAACTACGGTCACTCAAATGCAAAAGCGTGGTCACTCAAATGCATCTTTTTAGGTACCAGTTACTCTGAAAGTTAGCTGGGCACACAAAGTCCCTTCCTCCGCCTCTGTAGAGCTTTGAAAATTCCAGCCCAGCCGAAGGGATTCCCAGATTCAACATTACCCCTTAAGAGTTCTCCTACAGTTACACAGAAAATTAATATTCCAGCCAGATGTTAAAAATGCAAAGCATGTAATCTTCCCAATGCTGACTACAGAAAGACATTTGAAAGTTTAGTCGCTACCTTGTTCTTTTTTTTAAATTACGAGATAATAGTCTTGTCTCATTTCACCTTCTCTGCCATTCTTCCCAGCACCTACAAAACAATTCAGCCTACCAATTAAAAATCTACAACACACTGACTATTTTTAGGAGCATAATGAGTTAAACTGTACAGTCAGAAATATCTTTGTTAAGTCAACAATGAAGATTTGATCCTTCAACAGCAGCACTGCTACAGAAGAGTTACAATAAAGGAACCTGAAGGTCAAATTGTTAATGAGGCAGAGAGGAGGGACATTTGAGATACAGCTCTCCGCCAACCTCAGCCCACATTTTTAAGAGCCATGGCAAACTTTCAGGACTGGAAAGTCGTCTTCTAGTTCCACACATGACGTTTGCAGTGATCGACAGCCTAAAGGGAAAGAAATAGCATAAGTTAGTGGGAAAAAAGCCTGTTTGCAAACAAGCATGCATCTACGCATGCAATTCAACGCCTTATTCTGCGCCAAGATCTTGGGAGCAAATCTGGTTTTCTTAAAGTAAGTGACTCCAGAGAGGACGAGAATAAACAAACAGCCTCATCCCCACCCAGAAGCTTCAGGAAAGAATGCTGATGACCCTTAGCCATTAAGGCTTGGCACAGAAAGCATCAGCCCACAGCAATACTGGAAGCCAATTTTTAGGGCCTGATGAGAGATTGTGGCACGGCCTGCTGGCTGCGGGAACAGAGACTAAATACAAAGCTCACATTGTACCTCACCATAGATTCTGAAATGCTTAGCAGAGGGGTGGGGGACAGGGATGAAGGCGAGAGGAAACAGTCAGCTTTAAGAAAGCGAAGGGCTACAGAAGACCCTCTAATCAAACTCAGCCACCCTTTTGCTTCCCGAAACTGGAATTCATCTGCTTGAAAGTGTGGTATAGAAGCCAGAAAAGTCATTTACAAGGAGCTATCAAAGACCGATGGGAAGCATGAGGCAGAATCCTGCTTTACGTACGTTGCACTGAGCAGCAGTCTCCATGTTCTTACACCAGTAACCTGGACCCCAGACACAGGCATCATCCCCCAGGAGAGGCTGTTTAGCTGATCCACAAACTCCAAGTTTCTGTGAAAAGAACGGCAGCAGAGTCAGCATCTTTTTATTTGCACCAAGAGATCTCAACTCCAGCCTTACGCCCGGGCTTCCACCTGACCGAGCGTGGAAGCAACACTGAGGTAGCTTCAGGAGCTCCCACGCTTGCAGCTGAACAAGTAGATGTGAAGCAGTAATCTGACACGAGGAAGAATTAAGTTACCGCAGCTGCTTCTTCATATTAAGTTTCGAGAAACAGAGCTTTGAGAAAGGGACCTTTCTCAAGAAATGTCATTTAACTTCCTCTCATCGCATTCAGGGCACGCTACACCTTGTTACTGAACCTCAACAGTGGATAACCACTGGCACCTCTTTTTCTTCTGCCCTTCCTCACTCAAGGCTGGCAGTCAGACAGCTGTCCATTCAGTAAGCCTGAGGCCTTGCACAACCGCATTTGCTCCAAGCATTCAGCGTGCTGATTTTCATTCCAGCAGAGTTTCTGCATGCTAGGCACTGAAAGGCGTACAGAGGAGTAGGCAGGACTGTATCAGAGCCCGTACTCAATAGAACTGAATACTCACAGTGCAAACAAAAGTGGGATCCATCACCTCTGCCAAGAGTTGCACAACCACGGGTTCATACTGTTCCACAAACTGAACACACTGTAACAAAACACAGGTTGAGAGATTCTCCTGTTAAAGTCTTCAAAGGAGGAAGATACGGTCTTCAGCAGGCGGGCCTGTACACTGTTCCAGACACCCCAATACTACGCTCCAAACTGATACACGAGAGGCTTCAGCTCTGCAGATTGAAAAGGACTTGGCACCGCACTAATCGCATAGCTAGCTCATTTTTTTGTTAGCTCATACCGTCCCGCAGCTGTCTGCAGGCAGGTTATGATGAGAAAAGGGTCAAAAGGAAGAGAACCAAGCACGACAGGCTTTGGGAAAGGAAACAAGCAGGACAGGCTTTGATTTGCAAAGCTTAGTCTCTAATCGTGGAGATCACTGCTGCCTCGAAAGGAGAGGACACTGAACAAGCTGGAGACAAACATCCTGAACAGTAATGCAGTCACGATAATCCAGCGCAGTAATGACGTTTAAGCACTTTTAGCCCAAGTAGTCACTCTTCACTTCAGACCAGGCAGCAGCACAAAGGCTTCCCCATCGATAACAGTCAGCCCTCTAGTGGAGAGGCCATGCCCAAAGCACAGAAAGACGCTGGCATTCTCAGCAGAGACTAACGGCACTGATTAATAAGTGAACCACAGCAGTTAGCAGGAATAGCTGTTTCATAGCTGCTTGAAGCCTGTATATCATATGCCTAGCAAACTTACCAGCAGTTGCCACTTGCTGACACTCAGCAGCCACCTAATAAGATTTCCAGGTAAATCTTGATAGCAGTGGCCTAACAGGTGCTGCTTTTTGCTGTCTCACTGGCATTATGCCAGCCTACTTCCAAATTACTTTGTTAATCCCCTGAACAGAATCAGTGATGAGGAAAAAGAAAAAACCTTCAGCTGTTCCCACCCACTGTTCTCAGAGGATTTCCAGGCAAACCTTTTCTGACTGCAAATTAGTACAACAATCCAGCCAGTCAATTCAGGCCCTTAAAAGTCTCCATCTATTCAAAGGACTGCCAACCCCTCAAGGATGGGGAGTATGACAGCCTAATCACCCCACACCCCAAACTCCTTCCAGCCTCTAGCAGAGGGAGAGATTCCTTCAATTCTGACCTGCATTACACTGACTACTCTTATGAAAACCACCAGGAGATGCTGCTTGCTCATTTTTTCCCCCCCCAAATACTCTGCAAGATGTTTTGTCCTTCTGTTCGTCTCTACCTGCCTTGTCCCGACTGGAAGGCAGGCTGCTGCACAGCAAGGCCTGGGTAGTCATTTGACTGCCTCGGATCAAGCCTGCTCCCTCTTTTTTGCTCTACTGCACATGAGAAGCTGCTATGCTTTGGTGCTAACTAGTAAAAGAACTAAGAAGGATCAGGTTGCTGAACACAAGCCAGTCCCAGCTGCACCTGTGGACAGTTTGTCTCCAGCAAGAGATCAAGGCAGTTGGCCAAACACAGACACCTCTATTATATAGAGTACCTGGACATTTATGGCAGAAGTAGAGACACTTGAGAGACAGACCTAAAATTAGCACGTAGACAGAAAAGCAGGTGAAACACTCAGAAAATGAGGTGAGCATAAGCATCACTGCAGGACCTACGTAAACACAACAAATCAAGAAGGACAGCCCCCAACCATCAAGACCATTGCTTTTTAGCCCGCCTCCTGCACAAGTGCTTTACCTGATCACTGACAGACTCTGGCAGGAAGTGACAGACTTTTTCCAGTAAAGCCTCAATTTCAGCTGTCGTGGCATTCTTCTCAAGTTCTTTGTCTGCATAAGCTACCACCATCTTGCAGATATCACAGAAGCCACCTGCAGGTTTCACTAAAACTGAGAAGAAAAAAAAAAACAACACTGAACATCAGTGCTTAGGCAGTTCCCCCAGACAGAAGAAAGGAGGCAGCATCAGCAAATTACTAAAGCACATGTCCTTAAAAGAGATATAATCATAGGTGAACTTGCTCATTTTGCAACACCACCGACTCCTCATTACCAACCTGGCTGCTGTGGAGGCTTGTTGGCTGCACAGCATTTCAGCATAACACACACAGCTTCAGGATTCGTTGCCTCCAACAGCATGTCAATCAAAGCCTGGCCATAGACATCTATGAAGTCCTTACACTGGTCTTTGACACTTGCTGGGAACAGGTAGCAGACAACCTCCATTTCATGTACAATCTCCTCCTGAAGCACAAGGAAGGACGCATGGCAAATGAGGAACAGAAATCCAACTCAATTCACAAGCACACGTTTTCTTTAGTCTGTACCACCCAGAATGGAAATCTTGCTCTCATGAAAACAGCCAATAAAGTTAACTTTTCTTCCCCCTCCAATACAGCCCCCATCTTAGCCAAAGCCTAGGGAGAGGTACCATTTCCACCACTTACACACCTCTGTCTTGTTGCTCTCCAAGAGGCCAGTCACTTCTTTCACCATGGTCTCACATATTTCACACAAGGAAAAAGTCTTCTCTTGAACTGAGGCTTTCTGAGTACACAGAAGAAACATACAGAAACAGTAAATCAGCGCTTGACCACTTTTCACAGGGACAATTTGTAAACCATCAGTCTAACAGCATTCACATTCAGGTGCAGCACACCAATTCAATTACCTAGCTGGCCAGTTTGAGCTAAATTCAAAAGGTCACACAGAAGCCAAAACCAACCCTAAAGGTCTGTGTAAAAAGCCTTTCTGAATGAACAGCCATTTTGTACAGCTAATTAAGACGACAATCCCCACGTATGAAGAGAGGAGTTGAATTTAGTAGACACAGAGAAATAAGCAGCCCCAGAGTGACTGGAGTCAAGGGAAGTAGGAAGTGTTTTTTAAAAATGTGTTAACTGAGGACAAAATTTACTAGACTTGAGAGCACCCTCCTGTTTGCAAAAGAAACCTAGAAATTGAGGGACTTAAGGGAAATTGTTTGGAGCCTGTTAATCAGAAGGTAACTGTCCTCAAAAGAGAGTTTCCTTTCCAAAAAAAAAAATCCCTCAGCCCATGTCTCACCTAAAGACCATGGGACCCTAAAGGTGCTTCTCCAAACTCAGAGCTTCAGCATTCTCTGATCACTCATCTGCACATGCAGAGTGCTATCCCCTTTTAAAAAAAAGGATCAAAGCATAACTCCTAATGTAGAGCAAAACTCAAATTCAGCAATTCGGCCTCTAACATTTGAGGTGTCATTTAGAATGGCTGCTATATTCTACTGCTGGAACAAGAGTTCCCAATTTCAATCCTGAAACCTTATAGCTTCGGTTTAGCGTAGGCTCTGCTATTCTAACAAATCAGTCAGCTCTCCTACTTCACCAATCAGCATCTGAAACAAGAAGAGGCCAAGGAGACCCGGATTATTCTATGCACAAAAGCTCGTATTTTTCTGTTTCACCTAGTTCATTACACTAAAGCAAGACGGAAGGTAAAGCTGTTGAGTACACAAGTAGTCCATCTTACCTCCACAGTTTCCATTTTCACTTCATGAACCACTTGAGCTGGCACCAGAGTCTGAAGGGGAACAGATTTCATGGAAGGACAGAACCCAACCATGGCACAAATGTCCTTTGGTTGCTGGAAAAGAGACATATAAGCAATTTTTAAAAGTCTAGAAGACTCTGCTCTTTCTGTGGAGCCTGTGAGCGTGCACAGTGAACAAAGTTTTAAAAGGCTCCAACACAACTAGAAGTTTCATGACTTACTTCTACCTCACATATTGCCAAAGCATTTGATAGGGTTATAGGCAGGACAACTACCAGATGAAATTTAGTAGTTCCTTTAAAAGAGGAAGAGGTTAGGCCACATCCATTTAAAAACCCCATTTACCATGAGCTAATACACTATGCAAGCCCTTCAAAGGAGTTGACTTAAGAGCTACCAACACCAAAACAGGCCACCAGCATCACATTAGACCTGCATCCACAAAGCTGCTCCCCTGAAAGCTTTAAGTAATCACAGAAGAAGCTCATTATCCTGACTTCAGAGTTCACCCAAAAGCTGAAAGAAAAGCCTAGAAGAAAGGACTCCTTTTCTCATCCACAAGCTACCTTCTTTAAAGCATCCAGTAACATCACATTTTGCAAACAGAAAGAGTTTTCCACATTACTGAACACAGCCTATAAGAAACAAAAGTTAACCATGTTAAAACCTAAGCCTAACCCTTTTTACAAGTATCTGCTGTAACTGTATTTTGAGTGTTCTTTTCATAGCAAGAGGGAGAACAGCGAACAGGAAAAAAACCCCAAACTTTAAAAAGGCTTTCTAAGCCTTTCCCAAAGGTTTTAGAAACATACATTACTAAATGCAAAAATAAACGCTTGACATGAGGCAAACTGCTCTAAGGAGGCCACGTTATACCCACACAAAGTGAGAAAGGCTGTACAGGGTAATACGCAAAGCTTGAGTTTTCCCACCTAAAGTCTACTTAAGCTAAAAAAGTTACCTTTGGTCCTACAGGTAATTAGAAGATCATACCCCACCCTGCCACCAGGGCATCAAGCTTCTTACAGCAGAGGCTTATGCAACAGTTAATACATCATGCCAAAACCTCATGCACAGGCAAAAGCAGTATCTCAACGATACGGTGCTGCTTCAGACTACTCCAGGCAGTTCCTTTAAGTCAAGCCCTTTGGTTCATGCATTGTAAGAAGCATTTCCAGGTATTAATGTTACGGCAACACCCACATACACACAAGCATGTTCTCTCACAGAGAGATGACAGACACAAGGTCTCCCAGGATTGGTTAACTTAAAAGCTCAAATAGCTCTAGGAAGCCAGAGCCTAAAGGCCTCCCACATCATCTTTTCAATTCATATACTCCAAACATCTATACCATTGTCCTAGATTTAAAGGTTAACCAAGAAAGACCCGGGGACAGCTTCACTCAAGCCCTTTTGAGCCCAGACTTTAAACCAGAAGCTGACAGGAGCCACCGGCATACTTTCTCCACATCTATCCTCCTTGTATGAAAGTGAGTGTATTTTCTGCTCTACTGGCCAATGCATAATCAGTCTGAAATCTTAGTAGCGGCATCTGGAGCTGGAAGTAGGACTGATCCACTAGAGGAAGTCTATAGTCCTTCTCTGGTTTAATCACATAAATATCCCTTGTATCTGTCAACACCGAGTACAATCACACCATGTACACAGCTAATAGAGCAGGAAGTGAACTACAAGCCCTTTAAGAGCAAGAAGTGAACTACAAGCAGGCTATCACCACAGGCAAGTTGCTCACCTACCTGATCCTTCTGTTGACAGGGGAGATTGGAGACAGAGGAAGAAAGGAGAAATTAAAGATAACAGTTAAGAGGAAAAAAAACATCAAGCACTTGGAACCCCATATACTCTTTCCATGAAGATGATGGAATATGACATGGTCCCCACCCCAAAGATCCTTAGCATTGCTACAGCAACTCACATTTAATTGCACAGTGCTAACCAGCATTATTCATCTGAAGTTATTAAAGCATCCTGGGCAAGACTACCTCCAAAGAGTCTGAACAATGTTCAGCCGGATGCAAGGTGTGGTCATATTCCAATTTCAAGTATTAACAACACACTGCATTGAGATGCTTAAAATGGAAAGGCTAACTGTTCTTGGAACAAAGATTTGCTTCCCCCCCAAACATTTAAAAAGCAGTATGAGCTTCTAAGTAGCCTTTTAACAACTGGAAACAAAAAACCAGCACTGTGTTGCCAAATTCAGGTTCAAGGCAGCCATATACTCTATTCATAAATTCACCTATAATTTGTTACATTATTGTGGCATCCAGGCACTGCATTCTCTAAGGAAAGGCTTACCCATTTTGTTTTAAAAAGCTTTGGGATCTCTGGATAAAGAGATGCTACAGAGGTGGTCGGAGGTAAAATATATTGTGTGTTGCTGCAGACGAGAGGTGGTACAGTACCACTCACTTCCCATGGCTCCATCAAGAGCCCAGAGAGCAAGAGCCTTGAGACAGCAATTTCAGAAGGACATTAGTCTTGCTTCAAATAGACACAGTATCTCTAACACTTGAACCAATTTTGCAATACTGCAACAAAACCCAACCATAATATGCATAACACAGTATTTGGGGGGCCGTGGGGGAGTGGTATAAGTACAGGACTGAGATAAAAGCATATAAAGGAATCGATATAAGGCATTTTCTGTGTTTCAAAGGACTAGAGTGCGGTTTGCACTGCTGAAGTGGTTGTGAAAGAAGAAGAAAGTGATAAAGAAAGCATTCTGAGACTGAAGTTACTATCAAATTAAATGCCAAGTTCAAAGTGTCAACCGCCAAGACTTACAGAGCAAAGGCTCTCCCCAGACCCTTACTGCAGTAAGTGTATCCTGTTTCCAAATAAGTTAGCTACACAAAGCAGAAAAATGAACTGAAAGCAAGTATTATATTCTACTGATCTTACCATGTGCATCATCATTTGGATAGCCAAGTCAGAATATTCAGAGATATAGTTCTTGCACTGCAAGAAGTGGGGGAAAAAAAGCCGTGTAAATATCAAACCACTGAAGCCATAGAGTTGATCTAGAATTCTTTAATACCTCTCAAGGTATTAATTTACCTGCTCTACTTAATAAGTGTTCTGTTGTCTTTCAGAGCTTGTCCCAAATATAAGATGGCATTTCAGGTTACAGAATCATTGCACGCATAGCTGCTTATCTGATGAGTCCTTTCCTCCTCCTCTCAGGGCAAAAGCACTCCCCCTCACATTACCCTGCCAGATCAGTTTTATGAAAAAGGCCTTTCAGGGCTAGCAGCAATCCTGAGTCTTCTTCCTCCACCCCAGTGCCATACACACCACCCCACCCGACTTTCTTGACCAGAAAGTTTATGATATCGGTGTTGTCATTGTTATACTGTGTAACATATCCTAAGCGTGACACACTCTCCTTTGTTTTATTAAATAGAGATTATGTTGAGAGGATTAAGGCACTGAACAAACTATTTTATGTTTGCACACAGGAACAGCTTTTTAAACAAAAAAGACAGCTTACCATATCAGACATTCCAGGTCCCAAACGGTCACATTCCTCCTTGGCATGAGCAACTAAAGACTTTACAAAAGACGAGTTTGTCCTCACAGCTTCCTGAACATCAGTGACCAGCTGAATGCAATCCTGGCATACATCCCCACTTCCCTGGACAAAGAGTAAAAGGAAACCGAAGTTGACATATCTTCACATAACACATTTTAGAAGCTTCCGTTACTACCAAGTTTTAAAAGCTATTTTGAACTATATACAAACCTTAATAAATACTCTATAGAATATTTAAAAGCCTGAGCTAATACAGATAGACAAGCTGCTGCTGGTATGCACACCAGCCACTAGATGGAGCCGAGGTACCTACTTGGCTCTGAAACCCAAGATAACAGTCAAGACACCCAATCTTCAAAATCTCTTGGTTTTGTTACAGACCACAGTAAGAAGGTTTCTAAATCTGGTGTAAATCTTATCTGCTCCACTCTCAGAAGCTTGTTCTCCATCCACTCACCTATTTAGCTCCCATATCTGGGCTTGCTATCAAGACCCAGCCTGTACTCACAAGTCCATCGTCTCATCTACTTCCCCTTTGTCAACTGTTGCCCTTTTCTGATCCAGTCTGTCACCTCTGGATGCTTCCCCTGAAGGGCACAGGTAGCAGATTACTCAGAATGTGGGAGAATTCTTCCTTTGAACGCTGGCACCAAACTTGCTCCCAGAAGAAATTGTTTCCAGTAAGACCTGCTTGACTGCTACAGTCCTGGATGGGAACAGCCCAGCACAAGACTTGTCTTTCTAGACTGTGGTGGTTTAATCCAAGATTATACATATGATCCAGAGGGGCTGCAGCTATCTTCTCACTTAGCTTTAAACCCACAGGTTAAGGGAAAAGGTAGTTGTCTGCATGCAGCAGCACAAAATTCAATAGGAGAGTCACGCAGGTGAAGCACATCAGCTTAATGTGTGCCCAGTACAACCACCCCTCACCAGGAACCATCAGCAAGTTCTTACACAAAGGAGCACTGAAGCTCTGGAGTAAAAAACATCCATTTCTCTTGCATGTGGGAATATCACAGCACCCTTACCTTAGACTTCTGCCTGGGTTTGTCCTGAGGGTAAAGGAGAAGAGGCACATTAGCCATGAATGGGGATGCCAGTTCAGAGAAATCCAGCTCTGGTATCTTATTGGACTGGAGTTGTTTCTGAAGTTTCATTGCTGCAAGGTGCTTCTGAAGGGACTGGCACAGCGAGAGGGCACTACACACGACTTCAGGTTTATCCTAGAGAAGACACATACATAAAGCTCTAGACTGATGGTACTTTTATATGAAGTTCAGAGTAGTCAAACACGATAGGAAGGAAAAATTTTTCACAGCAAGGAAGCAGTCTTCAAATTTACACCATTTATTGCAACACCAGTCATGCACCCAGGATGGAAGGATCATATGCACTATCTTACATAGAAGAGAAATCAGGCATTGACAGGAGCACAGCTCTTAATTCCAACAGTTGCAAATTATTATCTACTTACCAACTCTTCTTTGATCATATCCATGATAACTGGTAGGTAGGAATCCACGATTTCTTTGCATTCAGAAACCAGGCCTTGGTCAGGAAGAAACTCGCATGTCTTTTCCAAGTAAGAGCGGATCTCATCCTATAAAAGTTGAGGTGGGCTATAGACTATCTATTTATCTATATCTAGATAGATAAGACATCTCAAATGCTCTTTCCATTCCCAAAATGCACCACAAAGCCTGAAAAAAAGCTCCTTGGACTCAGGTAGGTCCAGGCAGTTGGCAAGCAAAACTAGAATGAGGTTTTACACTATAGGTCTATTTTCCCAGCCCTGGACCTTCAGTGAGACCCTGCCAAAGTGAAAACATGAAATACTGCTTGCAAGGCCTGCACAGCACCATCTTATGCACAACACAGTAATCCCAGGTTCACCAAAGAAAAAGGGAAGAAGTGCCCACAACCAAAATAAAGCCCACTTGGTATAATCATCCACTTCTAGAGACTGTAGTATCCCACCTTTTAGATCAATGGCCCAAGAACAATTTTATTAAGCGTCTACAGTCAATCAGGGATGTGTTAGAGCATGAGAGGCTCTAGAACTTGCTAACCTCCAAACCAGGAGAGGCTGTTTAAAAGCCTTTTCCCCTGTACTCTGGCCTCTTTCAACATTTGCAACTTAGGTTGGGAAAACATCATGCAGACTACTCTTCTGCCTTGCAATCTTGTTAAGACAATGAAATCAAATAGCGCCTTGGGGCAAGAAGAGGAGCTCTGCTTACCTCAGTGCCATTATCCTTCAAAACCTTGCCAGCCACTGTCACAAGTTCCTTACACAGGTCACAGGGGATGCTGTTCTGGAGAGAGAAGCAGAAAGTTACTCTGAGACAGAATTAAGTACGTGTGAATGCACAGTGTGCAAATAACAACATGAAGAATGAGTGCCACATTTGGAATTGAAGCTAAGTAGGGAAGAGGTGTTTTTAAATAGAGTGAGGCTATTCCAAGCATGTCCAGCTCCCATTGCTTCAGTAAATCAACATGATACGAAGAAGCAGGCATGCTACCACTTGCTCATTTCACCTAGTCCCACCTCCCTTGAACTATAAAGTATATTGCCCCAAGACACCTTCTCCTGAACCTCTTTTACCTTACTCTTCAAAGAGTTCATACTTACTAGAAATTTAAGTACTTTTCAGGCAGCTTCACTCATTTTAGTTCTGGTCTGCCATTCTGACATTCCTCTCCTCCCCTACTTTTCCACAAACCAAAATGTATCTTGGCACAGATATAGCCAAGGTGGACTGAACACATCTGTAAGTAAAATACCCCCCTTTTCCCCTAGAAAATTGTGAAACGATACCACAAGCTACAGCACTCACATTTAGCCCAAATGCAACTTGAAAAGCCACACTAGATGTAACACTTGTACCATTGTTTACTGTCATGGCTTTCATAATCTAGCATGTGCTGCATCTTTTGTGGAACATTAACTTATAAGAAAAACCTAAAGAAGCACACAGCTATTTTGGCACGGCTCAAGTTAAAAATAAAAAAAGGCTCTATGAATTAGAAGTCAGTTTAATAAAGAGGAACAAGTCTGAAATCCACTAGCTCCATTCCACACATTGCTCAGTGATTGTGCAACAGGTCACAGGAGAAGTCAGCAGGCAAGTTATGCAAGGTAGAGAAGTGGAAAGCAACCTTTATCTAGCACCCAAATGAAGGCATAATAACCAAGGCAGAGTCAGATGTAGCACTTAACTCCAATCAGAGACTTGAAAAATCTTCATCAGCTTATGGAAGCCAGCTACCTCTACTACGGGTGGGAAGAAGTAGTTGATACTTACTACAGTAGGCTTGTTCCAGACATTCTGCTGGCAGTGTTTCACCGCTCCGCACTGCGATGCCGTCCGAACGCTCTGACACCACACCTCCGGACCCTTCACGCAGTCCTTCTGCCACAAAACAGGGCTTGCCACAGCTGCCAAGAAAAGAATCGCTCTTTCACACTTGCACACTTGAGTGATTTCCACTCCAAAGCAAGCAGGGTAATGCTGTACAGTATAACCACAACCTCTCCAGTACGCCACTTAGGTTTACTAACATTTTTAAGCACATTTCAATCCAGCTCTTTCTGCCCTGAAACATAAGAACGAGTCCCAAATACAGGTTACACAGTGAAAGACCTCAGAAAAACCGTAATGGTTGAACTTCCCTACTGAAGTTCCTGAGTCTCAGCGTCTCAGTCCACTCCTCCAACATTCACAAACCAAAACACTTTGCTTAGCACACAGGAACCACCAGATGACTTGAAACAGAGAAACTGCTCATTGCAGAAATCTACACTTCAGACAGCTGATTGACTCCCAAAGCTACAACCCCACCACCACCCGGTTCTTCTGTCCCACTATCTTTGCAGCCACTTTAACTCTGAACCAGCAGTCACATCTACCTTGTAATTGCTGTCTGCATTCCTTCTCCCAGGTGAACCACCCTTTTCTCAGACAGCAACTGAGCGCGCTAAGAAACTAATTGGATTAGAAGGCACAATGCACATGTTACATGGAGCCAGGTGCAGCCCCCAAAACACTGATCACAAACAGAAAGTTTCAAGAAAGTCAGAGGGATGGAAAACGTGAGACCTTTTATCATGTAATTTTTAAACCCATTAAGTCTATTTAAATTTTGTTTCCTCCTGGTCAGTTCTTCAACTGCGTACAGACCAATTTGTAGGGGTGAAAACAAAAAGTACAAGTCCTTGTCTGGACATTACCTCCCACCCCAGACAAAACTGCCTTGCAACCTATGAAGTTTTGAAATAAAATACAGAATTTCATTTCTGGACAGTCTTCCTAAATAAATGCAAAAGATCTGTGCTATTAGTAAGTAATAGGACAAGGTAATCAACTGCATCTTTTAGCTGACTTTCCAAGCTTTTTTTTATTGTGCTGTCTGGACTGGACACCCAACTTCTCCCAGTCTTCTAAAACCATCCTTTCTGACTGCTGAAGAAACTGAGCCTACCAATAATCTCCTACAATTGCACTAACCTATGAAGAAACAAGTCCTAAAATCCTACAGCACACACGCTCCAAGGAAATCTGCCACGGTCCGAGCCTACGAGGCACTGCTGTCAAAGTAGTAGAAAAAAAAAAAAGCCCATTCAAGCCATTCAAAAAGCTGTACAGGTGTTTTTTAGGAGCTATTACCTTCACATCAATGCTGTTTACATATCACAAAATGCTGTAAAATTACATTATCAACCAAGAAGCAGGAATTAAGCTGTTTGATTCCTACAAAGCTTCTAGTAAGGTTACGACAGATGCACTATCACTCTTCCATTTCTCACATCTTGGTTCTAAGCAATTAGAGGATCAACTTAACAGCTGAATTATCAGTACATCTACTAGGTACGCAGCCAATACACAAACAGAGCCAGATAAACACTGCTTTATAGGTCGCATTCTCCAGCCCTCTCAGCTGTGCATTTATAAAGCCTGTTTACACTGAATTTCACAGAGGAATGACCCACTTATTTTAAGAAAAATGTGCTTTGCATACTTAATCTTCTACAGAAGAGCATGAAGTTTGCCACCCTCTCCCCCGGCAAAAAGCTTAGATTGCATATTATTCTTCAGCAAGACAGCACATTAGGATATAAGACTGTAGGAATAAGACTTCAAGCCTTCTAATAACATATAGTTAGCAAAATATTTACAGACAGCCTATTCTAAATTACAGCATTATTGATCTGGAAGCACTAGGGAGAGTGAAGTTTCAAAGTCAGACTGGTCAGCCAAATAGCTGTCAGCTCTGGCAGGATGACAATAACCAAGTACACACTTAGTTGAAGGAGAGAGTTATTCTTCCCTCTCAGATATTGATATTAACAATAGTAGGACAGCTCTGCAAGGCAGAGTCAAAGTCTGGCTGAAGTCAAGCAAGACCTTGACTTTAAATAGTGGAATTAAGGGCTTCCAACTGTTTAGACATATAGCTTTTAACCTACGCCTTTAGTTCTGTAAGTCAGAAGAATATTATTCCCCCTCCCCTGTAGAACTACAAAACTATAGACTGTAAAACTGTAACAATGGTTATTCCAAGCAGTTTCTCAAACTTCTGATCCAAGAAGCCATTTAAAACCCAAACTGAGGAATTCTTGCCACAACTTGCACTGCTTTGATCTAGCTCTTAATGAACTTTCAGTCTTTGTTTGGCTTTTTACTAAAGATCCTGTCACCGTATGAGTTTTCAGATCCACACCCAGTTTTGGCAGAATATTTAACAGCTAGTCTTGTTCCTTCTTCCTCGTAGCCTCCGACCTGGTCATTTGTAAGCACAGGACAACTGTGCTTCAGATTTATGCTTACTTATCAGTTTTTTGGGCTGTAAGTCTTGAACAAATTCCCTGCTGCATGGCTTCTGTATCAAACAGATGCTCACACAGAGTCAGTCACTAATGTTCTGACCTGCCAGGACACAGCAAAGGGTATCGGCAGAGCAGCAGGATTTTATCAGGTTACGACACTGAGGCAGAAGAAAACCAAAGAGCAAGTCAGTAGTCTGAGACCTTTTGACCTGAGCAAAGTGCAGGCTGCAGAGAATTCTGTTCAGAAAGAAAAAAAGTATTAAAATTAGATTGATTTTTGACAGTACATTAACTACTTGATGCCTCTGATTGCACTGCTTCCCTGCATCACATGTCCCACCATGCGATGCAGGGAAGTTTTGTTCATTGGAAGTTTTGTTCAGATTCTGCTCAAAGCACTGGCACTGAGCACACAGCCACTTCGGATTTGAGAATAAGGACATTAATGTTATCTGCCATCCTCTACAGGAGACCAAAGCCACAACATCTCAGTAGAGCTTGAGATCATCATGGGCAGTGAAGAATGAGAAACATCGAACTGTTTCTAAGTCAGTGAACACTGAAAACTCGTTTTAGGATGCAAGTAAGTACCCCAAACACCTTCCCACTGGTATTATTTAAATGCCTCACCCCTGCACAACATTAGGGCAAGATGAAATGCCAATATACCTTCATTATTTTTCCACCAAAAAAGCCAATAGATTCAGGAAATGTGAATCAAGCTATGCCAATGAGGATTAACATCCACCTACAGAAAACAGAAAATGGAGGAACAGCAGTGTCATTTTAGTTATGAAGGACACTGAGGGAGTTATTTCCTTCTGAGAAGACAACTCTACATTTGATGATTTCAGCACAGATCTTCCTGGTCCAACCGTGACTAGGCAAATTTGTTAGGGCCACACGTCGCTGGGCACATTTTAGAGAGCAGCTACAGAACAAAGACAACGCACACTAAGCATGGCTTCTTTACTTCCATCTTCCACAGTGACTTTAGATACAGTTAAGCTTGTATTAGTTTATTCTGTATTATGTTGAAATATTTTTATTACATAATGTCCAATATGAAAGGATGCACCTTCATTGCAACAATATCCACCCTCCCTTTCTGAATGTCCTGGGAAAAACAGAAACAAAACTAAAAAACCTCTGCATTAACTCTAATCTTGCAGATTCAGAAGAGACCCTGAAATCCTTGCCTGTTCCCACTTTCTCCTTTAGTTTGTTCTTGCACTTAATTTTGAGACAGCATTAACTTACACCACAACAAAAGCAAACATGCCAGCAAAATGTGTTAAGACCTTGCGCTGTTTCACAATAGAATGAAGTTTTAAGTCTTAACAGTTATCCTGCCTGTTCCCTCAAAATAGCCTCTGCTGCAAGAAGAGCAACACCTTAGTGTGGTATTTCACATCCCCAGCACAGCAGCAAGCCAAGAGAAAACAAAGCACCATCCGTTACCTCACGCAACTCTTAATGCTCGCTGCATAAACCCAATGGGATTACCTTCTTAGTATCTCTGGCATCCTTTTATTTTACATATTGTTCTTTATCTAAGGTCATCCATTTAAATTGATTTCTCCTTTCTCTACAGATTAGCTCTCAACAGTCACGTCATGCCCACCCAAATCTGCCCCTCCCCTTCCCCCCAAAATTCTTGCAGGCCACTATTTTTAGAGCACCAAACAAGTTTATCTGTGAAGGCCAGGGTGTTTCTTTACTCGTCCTCTTCACTGATTCTTCTCTTCTTGAACTGCTTCAGAGTCATGGTTTCTTCAATTTTAGAAGGAACGGTCTTTGCTCCATCAAGCTTGTCCTAAATTAAGCAGTGAAAGAAAACGGAGGAGGAAGGAAGTGGGGGGGGGGGGGGGGCATAGAAATGCAATTCCTGTATAAAGGGTACGTCTTTCAGATGTGAAAGACTTCAGCTTTCGGGCTTCTAGCCAAGCTGACAGCCCACAGGCACCCTAGGATCCTTGCATACACTTGCAGCTTCTTGAAACAAACAAACAAAAGAAAAAAAAGGAGAGTGATTCATACCCACTCTGACCTCTCTGATGCTCATGTCTGAGAGACAAGAGAAGCCATCTCCCAGAACAAGCGTTGCCTCAGAAACAGCCTGAAGTCCAACAACATAATCAAAATACTCCACAAGTTGAAGGGTAGCAGCAGCAAAGGAAGGAGAAACCTTTTCTTTGAGGCCCAGGTCAGCAACCTAACACTGCCAGCACACCAGTAACACAGTCCTGACAAGCGACAGCTACTGCATATCACATGGGGCCCTGCCAAGGAATTCACACAAAACCCGGTTTTAAAGGCTGCCAAGATAACCGGGAATCTGCTACTCGCTCCCACAGTGGTACTATCCTACTTACTGCAGGGACTGTGCATTACTCCCAGACACTTCTTCAAAGCAGCAAATGCCAACTATGATCTCCTGCCTCAATGCTAGGCATCTGGAATGGCAACGCTAACATACGATCAGAAGTCAGGGAAGCAGAGGTGACAGCCCTCTCCGACACCACCACCTTTTCCACTTGGAAAGCTTACAGAGCCATGCACATGAAAGCACAGCGCAGTTCTTCACTTCTCTTCGGGAAACAGGAATCTAAAAGGAAGCTTATAATGGCTGGATTACCATTCTGGAAAATTGTTAGGTAATAACCTTTCCTGAGAATAACCGTCCCTTCCCTCAAGCATTTGTGTTATTCCTCTTCCAGGGAGAGCCAGCCTGAATTCTTCCTGAGATTCTCAGAAAAATCTCCTAAGCAATCCCCTCCAAAGCTGTGTAAGACTTTCATGATCGTGCTTAGACATTAACACCCTAAGCAAGCTTCTATTAAGAGGGATTCTATAAGAGCCAGACCAGATTCCCTAAAAAGCCAGAGGATAAACCAGAAAACTTATCACCCAGAACACAAAGAAAATCAGCTTGAAGACTCAAGCCTCCTCCAAATCAAACTGCTAAGAAAACCTTAGCGTGAGCAGTATTTTTACAGGCAAATTAACCTGCAGTTGACAAGAAAAAGAAAGAGCTGAGCTGCTGTTCACTTTAATGGGTTGAAGTCAAATGTGGAAGATTACTCAGGGTGTTGTCAACTCTTATGCCTTCATGACAACCTAATTTGTTCCGAGGAGGGACTCTCTTTCCCAGGTTGTCCCACTTGGCCACGTCAAAGAAAGTCCACTCATCATCTCCCAGAAATGGCCCCACAGACCAAGCAAATGCATCAGTCTCTACCATTCTGCACTCAGTTTCTTCTGAGAACTGCACAAGCAATGTGTGTTTAAGTTAAAGTCGTCAAGAGGGATCAACTTCTCTTTGTTGAATCTTACAAAGTGTCAACAAGTCAAGGAACAACCTCAACCTGAAGTTATCTGAAGGGCTCAATTCTCCAGAGTCTCTCTGGTCAGTTAGGGAGCTTAAATAAAATTTTGAAAGTTGTAACCACATCACATGCTAGTAATTCATGCCAAAGGTCTACTACACCTCTGGATTAAAGAGTCAGTAAAACAACCACAGTATTTAAGACATTACAGGCAATTTGTGGAAGAAATGGATGAAATCTGGCTAGCTGTTATCAGTGTTCCAGATGTCAGTTAAAAAAATCTTCCTGTCCAGTATCTACTGATCAAATATCGAGCTTGAAATGTTTGTAACTAGCACAACCCACAAGAAACGAGTTTGGAGTTAACACCATAATTGGGCTCTTCCTCGAAGTGGGGAACGCATTCTCGTTTTGGTACGCTACCTCTGCTGTAAAACATTGTTCTTGCCTCAGATGCTCCCTTGCTTCCCTCACCAAGAGAGACAAGCATGGCAAGAGAAGCAGTTTGTGTACGTACAAGCAATCACAATAAAGACAGAGAACAGAATGAGCTGAGACCATAAAATCAGCTCTACTGTCCCAGTAAATTCTCCCAGTTACTATAAAGGTCGCAAGAGTAATTTTCACATTGACCAGAGGTTGCTACCAAGTTGCCAAGCAAGCCCCAATTTCTGCCCAAGATCTTTCTGTGACAGAATCTAGAAGAGGCATTTGGATGTTCAAGGGCATTTGGCAGTCATCAGAAGCAAGGAGTGCCATACAGTATATTAAGATGGGATCCCAAGAGGTTATGAGAAGCATTTTTCCCTGCAGCAGATCCCTGCAGAAATATGCCTACATGTCTTTAACATGCTTGTTGTCCATCTCCATTCCTCCTGGTTTTGTTTTGAGTTGGGGGGGGGAGGGCAGATTTCAAGCAAGTCTCTGCAGAAATTCTATATTGAGTATCCTCCTTTCACCAGGCAAATATATTCACACCACAAAGAATGGAAAAATCTGCTAGTTATGCAAAGAGTCATGTCTGTAAGAGAAAGTGCCTGACCACATGTTACGCTGCAGCTCCAGCAAAGGACAGGTGAGTCCAGAGGCATCTAAAAACTTCAGAAAGCAGAACGGCAGTTCAAGACACCACCATGAAGAAACACAAAAATGTCGGGAATAACGCTCTCTTTCACACTGCTGCCAGAGAAGGGCTTTAATGCAGGATGAATGCCAGACGTGGAAGACAACTCAACAGGAAGCTCCCCTAGGGAAAGGGAAGACATCAGCCCCCTGCAGCTGAGCAGAGGAAGCATGCCAGAGGGATGAAAAGGGACATTTTAAAGAGCAGCTTCAGGGAAGACAGCAGTTAGCGATGGGAGAGCCTGAAAAAGGCAAACTGTAGTGCACAAGGTGAAAGAATAACCTACCTCCCCAGGAGTACAGCGATGAAGCAGTTGATAGCAGGAAAGAAAGTGTTAACCCCTAATGTGTGCATACTAATAGCCTGCATCGCAATATGAACATGGTCAAAGGATTTTTAAACTGGAAAAAACAAGCCTTGAAATCTCACTGCAAGATTCATTTCCTCAGCATCTCCAAGAAAATCTCTCTATATGTAGACGTTTACAGAAGTAGAGAACAAAGTTTAAAAACTAGTCAGGATAAACAGTGTAAACGTGAGACTCCTCACTCCAAGAGGAAGAAAAATACCAATATCTGAAATTAAACATTGCTCCGTGACCAAATACACAGACAAGTGTTGCCTCAAAATATATGCACACACTTGAAAGACCACAGAAGTACCCCCTTTAACTTGCAACAGGAACTCTCCTATCTTAATAGCAGCAAATTAATTGCATACAAAAGCTGCTACATAATCAAAAAAAACCAAACCAGAAAATGGACTGTGAGTAAATATCCTTAAAGAAAAAAAACCAAACCCTTTTTTTGGTCACATAGTTCCCAAGCCTGCTTTGAAGAATCAGATCCACATGAGACACTGTAACAAAAACCCACTGGCAGTCAGCAGTAACTGGTCCTGCTTCCCCCACAGATAAAAAGTAAAAATCTTCCTGCCTGTTATACCATAAAACCCTGCCTGAAACAACACAGTCCAACCTCCCCGAGAGTGCCAATTGACATCACCGTCACCTGATGGAGTTGTGTTTGGTTTTTGCTGACAAGCTCCCACTCTCTTGTTCCACCCTCTACATCATCTCGCTTTCCCAAAACTGCTTCTTTGAGATATGCTGAGTAGCACAAACCGAGATAGCAAGAAGACTGCCTCAGACTTGAGAGGCCCTGCAGATGCGATCGCGTGTTTTGCCGAGCGTGACCATGACCAGGCAGAACAGCTTGCGCAGCTCCTCCAGTCGCAACCAAGAACAACTTTTTCTATTTATACCTCTTCTGCAAACAGGGAGGAGATTGTGCAAGGGCAGGTTTACACAAGCCACGTGACTGATGCACTATCTAAGCACCGCTTCGTCATGAGACAGTTGTAAGGTGCCTCACACCCGCAGCACTCCCTGTTATTCCTCTAAGAAAACAGGGATGTATTTTTTAGAAATAAGACTCCTTCCACTGTTTGCTTAATTTCATCTACAGTAGTGGGCTGCACCAGCCTAGCTTTTTTGTTAGCAACCACATTCCCAACTACAGCAAGCCTGCAAACCACAGAACAGAGTCCGAGTTCAATTATCTGTGTCTTCCGCATCCCCCAGAAAATTCAAGTCAGACTAACTCACCCTTCAATTTTCCTATTCCCAGATGTTCTGACCAGTGTTTGCTAGAGGAATTATACATTAGTTTGAAATCTTGAAAGGATGACTGAGCCTATTTTAAGGGGGGTGAAATAATCACATCCTCAAACTTTTTTACTTTCTGCTCCCAGCTTAACTTTCATTTTACCAAGATGAAAAAAAAAAAATCAGCCCAAGAAAAACTGAATTCTGTTTTAACTGCACACCCAACTTTCCTCCTTTCCTGGTCTCAAAGACAAGCAATTAATCAAAGTCCATCTCGGTAGTCCAGGGAATCTGAGTCCTGTACACCCTGCTTTAATTCCCTCATGTCTCCCTTAAAGGGAAGATGCACAGAAGCACTGTAAGTAGGTCAACCAAAAACCCTCGTGGCCTACCAGCCATGCTGTAAGCCAGCCAAGTAACTCCATTAGGACACGCCAAGGGAGGCTAGGTTTTGATACAGCTAATCAGTTAGCTTAGTAGACGAAAATGGCATTTCAGGTCATCACAGCAACATCTTCAGAAAAACCTCCACGATACTATCGTAGGTGAGTCAATTGGTATTCATAACAGAACCTTGGTGAAAAAAAAGACAGGTGTCCGTGTTAAAACAGTGACTTCCTAAAAGAAAAACAGGCCTAACAAGTCTTCTTGCTATGCTCAGTTGCATATGCATGCCTTTAACAGGTAGACCAAGCTAAGTCTCATTGCTAAACTGGTTTCTCATTACAATTTCCCTCAATACACTAATGGGAAACCTTGTGGATACTTCAAGGCAAATCCTTTTCACTTTTAAAGCACAAGAAACTACAATGATTTTAGTGATTTGGAAACAGTCCAAATAGGAATGATAATCGATGGCAGTTAATTCAGCGCAGAGCAGACACAAAGCTGCATTATTAAAGCAGATAAATCTGCAGAGTGAAAACTGACATTTGCTTTCTTGTTTCCAGCCTGAAAAGCCTCAGATTCTCCATTAAATCGTCCACATATCAGTATGTTACAACTCCACTTAAGTACAAGACTAGCGTACAATTGTGCAGGATCTCATAGGCATAATTTACTGCAGTCTGCCAGTTATTCCTATGCCTTTTGAACAGCTAGTCAGGCTTTTTTTTAGTTGACTTGTGAAACGCTGCAGGTTAAACACATAAGCAAATAAGCTCTAGGTTTAAAATTGTCTTATATAAAAGAAAATACTCCGAAAAATTGCGTGCATCACTGTATTACAGCCTTCAATTTTGGGGTTTGTAGCCGTTTGTATCCCACAAACTGAAGGTGCATTACTCCTCCAGTCAGTCTATGAATCATTTCTGTAGCTCTGCCTAGCTTTGGCAAAGTACAAAACACAAGGACTGGCTTTCCTAACCTCCAGTCCTTACGCTAAAGGCAGAAGATCAGTTATTCCCCACCACCACTTTCACCTCGGCAACAACAGGTAACGAGGCGGCACGCAGCAACATTAGCGGAATTTTCCATGTGCAGCAGGAGACCCTAATGAAATCAGGCTGCCAAAAGCAGGCAACAGAAAAGGCTACCTCTTGCCACCTGAAAGAGGATTAACACCCATCTATCCCTGAAGTGCCAAAGATAAACAAGAGCTGCTGGCAGAAAAACAGTTTCTACCCATCGCTCTTTTTTGGCTCCGTGAGGCGAACCAACCGCTTGCCCGATTAGGGTCGGACAGGGACACAAACCGATCCCACCCTGCCACCGGGACGTCCTTCTCCTACCAGCAGCGGGGAAGGCTGGTTTCTCACCGGGACTTCCCCCTTCTCCTTGCGTTTACCTGCCTCGCCCCGCTCGGGTGATTTCCCCCCCCCCCCCCCCCAACCCCAGCTGTTCCACCACAGCCACCCCAAAGGCGCCCTCGAAACCCCGGCACTAGGCCCAGGCCCTGCTCCCCCGGCGGGACCGTTAGGCCCCACACCGAGCTGCGCCACCGCCCGCCACCCTCCATTATCGCTGCCTTCTCTCCCTGCGCTTTCGGTAGCCGGGCCCGGCAGCTCCTGCTGGGAGAAGAGAAGAGAAACAGCTTTAGACCCGGCCTCCCCCTCCCCCCCGCCCGCCGCCTCCTCACAGCGCCCGCCGCCCTCATCCCGCTCCCGCCCGGGCAGGCCCTCGGCGGTGAGGCAAGGCCGCCCCCAGCGCGCCGGTGCTAAGCGGGAAGGGAGGGAAGGGGGACGGAGGCCGGTCCGCTTACCAGCCGCCAGGAGCCCGCAAAGGCAGAGGAGCGGCCGCGCCATCATCCCCGCGCCCGTCTGCAATGCGGCGCCGCCGCCGCCCCCCCCATAAAGGCTGCGCCGGGAGCCACCGCGCATGCGCGCCCTCCGCACCGCCCCCCGGCCGGCGGCTGCGCATGCGCGGGAGGGGGGGTGGGGGCTCGCCCCCTGCCCGCGCGTGCTCTGCTCGCCGCCCCCGCCTCCCCTCAGGCGGGCTGGAAATGGCGGCGGGGCTGCCCTCTCGGCAGCAGGCGTGCCGAAAGCCGGAGCCCTGCTTCCCCGGGCTCCTTCTGGGTGGTGGGGGGGGTGAGCCCCCGTCGCTTGAAGCGGCCCGGCCGGAGGAGAAGCCCCACAGGCCGCAAAGAGCGGTTTGCGCAGCGCCGGCCCGGGGCCCGCCACAGGCGGTGGGAGCGCCGCAGGCAGGAGGGCACCCATAGGTGTGTGTCCCCTTCCCCCGAGCTCGGTTTGGGCTGGTGGCATCTCGTGGAGGCGCACACCAGCAAAGACGAGGTGTGCCAGAGAGCAGAGCTTCCCACTTCCAGGCTTCCCATCTTGTCGCCTGGGGCTAGGAGGTGGGGCGGGTGCTTGTTTTTCTTGCCGTGCCTGGCAGACTCCTGCTCCCTGCTTTCACTGGGCAGCTGGGTGTCTGTATGGTCCAAAGGAAAGGTAATTACAAGTACAATTAAGAAAGATAGCCTGAATTTACCTGCTATCTCCCAGCCTCTTAATCTGCCGCATCACTTGCACTGATTTCAGCCAACTGGCGTAACAAACTAACCTAGAAAAGAAACACAGCATTTTCCTCCTGGCTCAACAAACTGAACCAGCTCAGCTGAGGGCTGGAGCTGGTCCCTCATAGGCAGAAGCCAGGCTCACCAGGACTGCACAGAGCTGCTAGACCAGCTCCCCCTCTTCATTTAAACCCACGCTCAGGGCTTTTGGTTGCTGGAGGAAGGGTGCTGATAAGCTAGGTGCTTCTCACAGCCTGGAGGGCTTCGCTGGGATATCCCCTGCAGCCTCACCGTAACTCCCAAAAACTCACATCGCTTCACATCTGAAGCACAAGCTCCCAAAGACTCACATCGCTTCGCATCTGAAGTGCAACTCCCAAAGACTCACATCGCTTCGCATCTGAAGCGCAACTCCCAAAGACTCACATCGCTTCGCATCTGAAGCACAAGCTCCCAAAGACTCACATCGCTTCGCATCTGAAGTGCTCGTGATCTGCGAGGCTTATCCTGCCCAGATCATGAGGATCTTCAAGGTATTGCCCTGCATCTAAGGTGCCCCTTCATCCCATACACATGTTCATTTTTCAAGGACCAGACTTGTTGATCACATTTAAGGTTTATTTGCAGTTTAAAGGTTAGGAGGAAGTGGGTCTGTTTCACCTTGCCAGTCTATACCAAACAGGGTAATGCACATATCTCTCTTCTTATGAGGATCTTAAAAATTAAAAGCCAGGCTAAGAAGCCACTGTGGGAGGCTTGTTCTGGCACTCTTCTTTACAAGACGCAGCAAGATACCTCAATGCTTACACGGGGCCTTTGCCCCCTGCCAGCCAGCACGGCTTCATTCGGAGCCTCCCGAGCCTCTGCTATCCCCCCATCAGGAGCCAGGGCGCTTAGGTAATTTCCAGACTGGAGCCAGACGCACCCGGACTGAATCAACCAGGCAGAAAGCCACCCCCACCAGCAATTTTGGCCAGACTAAACAAGCAACCTTTACTCCAGTGCTCAAGCCACCTTGCCTAGGCAGGGCTTAGCGAGCCTCTCTTATCTCAGGAGTGCACAGGCAGGAAGCTACTACCTTAGGAACACAAAAAAAAAAAGCTTTGTGAAGAATATTTAAAAGCAGGGTTAAATAAGACTGGAACAGGAGAGCTATTTCAGCAGTCAGGGTGATTTTCTTCTGGGAACTGAAGGGCAGGGGAGAGGAAGGACTAGCACTGAGTTAGCAGGTGCCACCCCTAGTCTGTTCTCATTTCAGGCACCAAGACTGCCGGTGCTACCCCAGGTTTCCCTGGAGCTTCACCAATTCCAGTTGACTTGGGGACTTTTTTCTTTTTTGTTCCTCTCAAGTATAGGACATATCCATCCAGCAGCTTCCTGACACATTGTCACCATGACATAGCTTTCCCGGTTTAGCTAGACTTCCTGCTAGTTCTCTCACTTAAGAGTGGGATTACAACAATAAATAAATAAAATGGCATCAAGAGCTCAAGTGCTGGCCACCTGCCATCTGCAACAGGACTGTTTGCAAGAGTGGGAAACCCCAAAGGGCAGCTCAGTCTGGTGAGACCAGGTCCAGCTCACAGACTTGAGGCCAACTGCATGAAGAGAAACCTCACACCATTTGCCTACCACCACCTTCCACTTCTGCTCAGGTTTGGGTTTTTTCCTGAAGATAAACCTCCCAGATAAGGTATCAGATGAGGCTTCTCAGGAAGGAGTGTGGCTTGGCCGTAGCCACATACAGCTGAGTCACCTCTGCTGTGTCTGGGAGAGAAGAGGGCCTTCCCGGCCTAAACTTGATTTTTAGCCCCATTTTCGGGGAAGCACATGCTCTGCATAGAGAAAGTCAGTAGGAAGAGCCTGTCCTCCCTCAGGCTGGAAAGCTGTGGCCAAGCGAGGGACTCTCCTGCAGCAAACATATGACTCACTTTCCAGGGGCTGGCATCCAGGAGCACTTGCCTCCCCTACCAACCAGTTGGTCCGGGCTGGCACTGGAGCCTGGCTGGCTCCAGAAAGCTTGATGCTCGGTTTTGTCATGCCTACGGCACATAAATTCCTTCCACCAGTCACCTCGCCCTCTTCAAGTCCAATTCTCCACTTTGCATAAGCAGCACACATGAGGCATCTCTGTTTGGCAATCTCGGGAGGCCAGCCAGAGGCCCCTGCAGGCCCTGGTTTTACAGCCTGCCGTAGCCAGCTCTGCAGAAGTGCTCTCATTGCAAAAAAAAAAAAAAAAAAATTAAACTAAATAAATAGAGGCATTTTCTGCAGCAGCCTGGCTTTTGGATCATTTTGCATTTCCAGACAGATCACTGCAAGCCATCGGAGAGGAAGCAAAGCCAGCCGCAAATTACAGCCTGGCAGCCTCGGGAAGAGCTTTGGACACATTTGAAGTTTGTTCCGGCCCAGGCAGGAGCAGCCTCCCCATGACTCACAAATGGTTTGGCTTGCGGGTCCCAGCTGGACTAGAGACAGGCTCCCCACTGCACGCCCCCCTTCCTCACCAGTAACAGACTGCAGAGAAATAGCTCCCGCTATGACGTACTCCTCAAAGCAGGAGGCGTCGGAGCATTTTCCAAACAGGAAGGTGATGCTGCAGGCATTGCATCTGAGGGCAAAGCTGCAGCTGGATGACAGCGGGAGGGGACAGGCAGGTGGGACAGCAAGGTGTCCCCTCCCTCCTGGTACTCGTCAGCCCCCATGCCAGGCTGCTCCAGCACCCTAACACAGCGAAACCCCCCCTGACCCGCAGAAGCAGATGGTTCTTTACTGGATTAGCGGCCTGAATCAGCCCAGGGTGCAGAGAGCACCAGGCAATGAGCCAGCCGGACTGCAGGAGCAAGACAGCAGCGACCCTGCGTTTCTCCGGCCTCTCAACCCCTCGCTTCAGCACGAACAGCCACACTCTCTGCCCAGCCCAGCGACCGATACGGCTTTAGGAGTGATCCGTTCCTCGCCCTGGGCAGTTTTTTGCCTGGATCCAGTTTGCTGTCTGAACACTTGTGGCAGCACAGGGTGAAAGCAGTTGAGGACCATCCCCTTTTGGCAGCTGCACCGCAGCAGAGCTCTCAAATTAACACTGGCACGATCGCGGGCCACACTCCCTCCCATGTTCAGCTCAGCCACAACTTAATTATCAAAAGGGGTCACATCAAGTGCACTGGATTTTCCAAGGAAAGCATAACATAAAGCCTCCAATCACTGCAACTAATTCTCATTTCAGTATTTCCTTTGTCAGCTGTCACAAGTTTTACATTTTAGTTACAAGCTGCGTTTTGTTTGAAGGTTTCATCGGCATTTTAGGTACCACTTCCTGGGATTAGACCCCTCTGCGGAGGCTGGCCATATCCCAGGGCAACTGTTACTTCAAACCAAGTAAATCACACAAAGAGGGCCAGCAGCCATAAGTGCTTTGCCCTCATGAACCAGGATTTCCGACCAGTGCAGAAAAAGTGGATGATTCCACCTAAATACAGGGGAATCAACAGTGCAGCAGCATCTCATAAAGCCTATGCTTTAAAAGATGTGCAGAAAGATGCAGAATTCCATTCCTGCTCTCATTGTGTCATCTTTTCAGGGCTGTAAGCAGTAAGAAAACAGCCAGAGAAACCTCTGCAGCAACCTTTGAAGGAGAAACAGCTTTCTTTTTATAAATAGAAAGGAGAATTAAGTCATATGTTTTTCTGTAAATCCTGGAGTTAAACGTATATATCAGAAATCCCAAGAAAATAAAGTCTGACGAAGCAAAAGAGGAGGCAGATTGTAGGGCGCCATTGGTTCCCACTCATGCTATGACAGAGAAAAAGCTCCCTGGCAGCCCCCAGGAAGCGCTACTCCTTTTCTTCCCCAGCTTGTCTATAAAGATTCAAAGCAGATGACTTGGGCCACTGACTGGGAGCTAAGATCCTCTCCAGTAAGGGGAGCAGGCTTGATGCTTTTTAGGGTTTGTGCAGTAAAAGACAGGAATGAACAGAAGAGTGCCCTCGCCTGTTCCTGCCTGTGACGGCTCTCCCCCCTTCAGTCACCTTGTGCCATTGCATTGAAGCTCACCACCATTTTCTAGAGCAGCCAGGTCTTTGCAGGCTCATCTGTCCCATGGAAGAACCACTTTCAAAAAGGTGCTTTTAACGTATCACCTCTATCAACAAAAAACCCACAAAAGAAAAACCACAATCTTTTAAAAACCATCCCAGCCCATTTCTGTGAGCTGGCCCCTCTCAGAATTAAACAAGCAAGTTTTTAACTTTGGGTCTTCAAAGCCCAAAGGGGAAAAAAAACCCAAAACAAAACAATCACCTCACCCTGGCTGGCACCCCCTGCACATACCCTGCCAAGCTGCTGGGGCATCTGCGGGGTGGTGGTGGGTCAGGCGACCTGAGACCACCGCTCGGTCAGCTTCCCGAAGGAGGCACTTGCAGGGAGGTTTGCACACACCCCAGAGAATACACTACCAAGCAGGACACGTTTTCCAAAGCAAATATCAAACAGCACAGCCAGGCCTTGCTGTTAACTCGGATAGGGACCCTGTGTGTGTAGGGTCTCTCTTTCACTGTAATTTTTGGTGTGGAGTGGAGAATATCTTCCCTCCACAGAGCCCTTGGGAAGAGCATGCGTTACTGCCACATGGCTCTGCCCATAGGGAACAAAACCAAGCATTGCTCAGGTGTCACAGGGCAAATTATTCGTCTCTGTACGTTCACTCCAAGGTAGAAGGCAACACGTTCCCCATCCTCATCTTCCACCTCCTCCTCCTTTACCTGTCCATCACCTTTGGGCTCATCTCAGCTCTCAACACAGGACTGGCAGCTTCAAACACCACCACCTTGCACTGCCAGCCAGAAATGGGCAAAACTTGCCTGCCAAAATCAAAAAGCTTTTACAAAACACAGGGCTGCGTTCCTTTTATTTGCTTTGCAGGTTCACAAGGATTACACTTGGGAGCTCTAAGGGCCTTTTCAGCAGTACAGACTCTTTCAATCCAGCCCTTTCACAGCAGATGGAAAATCTGCTTTGACTCGGTTCAGCTCACACGGAAGTGATTAGATAATCACGGGACTCCAGGAGCCATGGCTTTACGAAAAAGCACAAAGTATTATAGGCTTTGCAGAAAAAAAAATAATAAGAGTTGGCAGGGGGCAAAAAGCTACAAAGGCTCCTGTAAGGAACCAGACTAAGACACCCACACCCCAGACTTTCTTCATACAATTTCCTCCGCTGTTGAAATAACTTCCTCTCTCTTCCCTCAGTATCCAAAGCAAAAGGGAAGGCACTGAAGGGAACAGTATTTGGGGAAGAAGGTAAAAACCAGAAGAGTTTGGACTGAAAGTAAAAGCCTCAAGTAAGCTGCCCTCAGAAATTTGGATGAGCAAATAGGGTGTTAGCTGGTGTGTGGGGAAAGGGATGGGAATAGATCAGGGAGATGGTATAGTCCGAGATCTTAGTAAGCAGCCCCAGAAGCCAGACAGGGATCAACACAGGGGCCTCCACTTGCCCGCTCGCTGGTCCCTGTGCTGTTGCAGAGTCGGCAGTCCCTTTTCTAGGTCACAAATTCAGGAGCCATCAGGCAGGAGCACCTCTCCACATGCGATCTCGCCTCAGCTCCGCGCTGGCAGTCGAGGACATTTAAGCCAGGCAGTGCATTTCAGTGAAATTTGCAACAGCAGCTAACCGCCAGCCAAAACCAGCACGAGTTTGGATTAATCAAAGTCACAAGGACACAGCGGGGGAAGTGGCGAGTCCAGCTACTGTGGCTTCCACCACAAAGTGTTTCATCATTGTACAGTCACCAGTGGCACACAACCCACACCCAGCATCGTGGGCATCTGAATAGTTGCCCCCTGTCCTCTTGTACAGAAGGCTAAAAATACAGCCAGAGACTCAATCTCCCTCTTCCATTGTCCCAGCTAAAGCTGGGATTTAAATGGTTGGGAGCAAGTTGCCCACTGCAGCTTTCATCCCTCGCTTGCTCCAAGCCTGGCAGACAGATCCCACGTCAAACTTTCTGAGCCTCTTTTACTATTTCTTTACCTTCCAGTTTCATAGAGCAAAAGCATGTTTCACACAAGGAAAAAAAAGCCAGCTGGATTGCAGCACAAGTAGGGCAGACAACTACAATTCATCACCTTTGGATTTCACAGAGGAATTCAGCTGCACCTTTCCCTGCTAGCAGCCTCCCCTTCTGCATCCTTCCCACCATTCACCCACAGCAACTGGGGAAACATTTGAGCATCTCCTCAAAACAGCAAACACAGGGTGACAGAGATGTTTTATGGATTCCATGGGCAGTGCTATGACTAATGAAGTATCACCAGCCTGCAGCCTGGTTTTCCACAGCGATCACAATTTCCATGATTATCACCTAACGCGTGTCTTTGAGACCTGCTCTTCACCTCTTCCCAGAAACAAACCAGTTCTATAAAGGCTTATTTTAACCCTCAATTTGTAAATCACAAACCTGAGAAAAGTGAGCACTGCATACTCACACAAGCTCAGCTATAGCCAGGAAATGGGGAGATCAAAACTCACCATTCTGCTGAGCTTTGTTTGCCATGGTGAACATCCAAGAAGGAACAAAACCCCTCTTACCCTTCCCAGGGGAGGGCAGAGAGGTGTAGGAGTTAGCTCTCAACCCTGGGCACCACAATCCAGCCAGCTGCAGAACCAAAGCATGGCTGAGCCCATAGAAAAGAGAAAAATGCAAGAAACGACTCCATAAGGAATGGCAAATATCATTCCTGGCTGAACACACCTGGTATAATCCACCACTTTCAGAAGGGCAGAGACAAACTGGTCTGGGACATCTCAGGAGCCTGGCAAGAACCTAACAAAAAAAAGAACCCCCTCCATTCCAAGTTCCCTTCCCTAGGCCGTGCTGCAGCTGCCCTTTAAAACTTATCCAACAGCTGCTTCCCCTCAGGTTGTAATTTTTTTGTTCAGCTGCAGCTGATCTCTCTCTCTGCTCCTTTAGTTGGACAAGGTTCAGAGCCATGTTCTGTCCTTGCTAACAGATCTGCAAACGAGAGGTAATTAACCCTGAGAGATTTAGAAACTTTTTCCATAAAAATGAGGATTATCAGGTTTGAGCTGCTCCTATTTCACAGGGAAGCTTAGAAAGCAAACAGGTTTTGCTCTTATTTGGTTTTCCTGTCTCTGCCTGGGGCAATCAGAAGATACATGGAATTTATAGTGATTTCTAGCAAAAGTGTCTGGGTTTCCCCATAATCTTTTCCTAGCTTGCTCTGAACAGCCAGTCCGATGATGGCCTCCCTACCAGCAGGTCAAATTGTTCTCTTGCTGCACTCCAAGATCATCACGTAGTGGTGGTTCCTCCTAGAGGTGTCCACACAAAGTGGGTGATCTCTAAGGCGGACCTGGTCCTTCTCTGAGACCTATGGGGTTTACACCAGGAGGGTCCTGCCCTATGTCACACACCATCTTTCATTCCACAACACACCCTTCAAATGTGACCCACCATGGCCAGAGCTGCCAAGGTGAAGAAGCCCGGCTCATCCTTGCAGGCTGCCAGGATGCAGCAGTGCCATTTCCTAGAGCTGGATCTTCCAGAGGTCCAGCCACAGGGCTTGGCTGACTCTATGGACATCCCAGTGAAGTCCCCTGGCAGATACTGCTTCTCTGTTCTTTATCTGCTTTGGTGCTTTTGGTTCAGCTTCTTGGTTGGAAAGGCCCTTCCCCGTTGTGAACAAGGCTTCAAAGGTCCTGGTACCCTCATTGCGTGTTAAGTAGCAAGGATTTGGTTATCACCAAGACAGACAAGGTTTCCAGGCAGAAGTCTTGTCTTCCTTTTGTAAGCAGACAAACAAGGCTGCAGCATGACTAGGGGATTGTCGGAAGCCACCATCTGCCATTCTGCAAACAGTGGCTGAGCTCCGGGAAGAGTTAAACCACCCCCTATCCCCCCCACCCCCACAAAAAAAAAAAGGGTGGCAAACTGGTAGCACTCGTGCAAGAATGAGCTCCGATCCTTCAGCCAGTGAATCTCAAACCTGAAAGGTGTTTCAGAATAGGATGAATGTATGGATGTCTGGACAGGGCAAAATGAGGTTTCTGCAGGCCCACAGTGATGTGTTTGGATCAAAAGCATAAGCCTGAACTGATGCTGGAAGGGGCTGCCCTGCTGTCTCTTGCACCCTGGCCATGTGCTCCCACCACTTCCCTGTCTAGGGACAGATTGACCCCGAGTAGATCTGGTCAGCTCCTGATCCAACTAGAAACTCACCCTGCAAAGGAAAAGCAATAAAAGATAAGTTTTCAGGCTCACGTTACTGCAAGTGACACAAAGGAAGGGAGAGGGAGCATGTGCCGGGGACAGAAAGAGAGTACAGGACGCTCTGTTCCCTGCCATAGGTGGATTTAAGCACGTCATGAAATTGCAGGGCAACAGAAAAGACGAGGTACAAATGATGCATTAGGGTAAGGAAAGAAGCCGCTTCGATGTACCTCGCTGATGAGAGCGCTCAGCTTGAGGACCCACTTCCAACCTAAAGTTTCTTAGCGGTTTCATCAACATTTAGGACCACTTTGATGAAACCAACGCCATCTCACAAGCGCCTTGGCACCAAGGGTTTGCCTAAGATATTAGTAAGTCAGCGTAGCCAGAATTTGTTTTCATACTCTTAAGACTGTGTCATGATCTTCTTGGTGAGGAGCAGGAGGAGTCCCTGCAGCAGAGAGCATCCCTGGCACGCGCTTTGGGCTGTGCCCATGCCCCCATGTTACACCACCAACGGGAGTTTTAAGAGGAGTTAGCAGCTAACCAGCCACATACCGAAGCTAAACCTTCTCGTTTTATAGCACAGAAGCACGGAGCAAGCTTGGTGCAAGCTTGCAAAATCCCGTTGCAAACACCTGCTCTGCCGCAGAAACTTCTCGAGCGAAACCCAGGGGGCAACACGGCCGAATTGCTCAGCGCATTCTGGGTGCTGAGCATCCCAAAACCTGAGTCACCCCTGGGGGTTTTCTCGGTGCCAAGTACTTCTCAATAAAAGGTGGTTCTCACTTCCTTCTTTCGGAGGGGAGAAAATGGGGCGAGTCATGGTTTTGAAGACATTCGCTCTCCCGCTCAGGCTCCCGGTGGGTAACTGGTGCCGTTTAGCACAAAGCAGCTCCTTTTCGCAGGGGTTTCTTTTCATACACAGGCTGGTCAGAAAGAAAAGCCCGCCCTCAGTCTGGGTCAGCCTCCCGGCAGTGAACATCAGGCAAAAGGAGCTTTATTTGGTTGATCCTAAATAGAGTTCCCTGCCTTGAAGGCTGTGTTGGAAGAGTGGGGTGCTCAGTCAGGGAGTTTTCCAGCTTTGTAGAGAGCAGCGGGACCTGGATTTTACCCAGCTGAGGATGCTGCTGACCTTACTGAGGTGCCAACAGGCGCCTGACCGTGGTTTTTTCACCGCAGTTCAGCTCCAAAGCCAACGGCCCTGGTAGCAACACGCTTGCTATCTGCATGTGATCCCCCCGACATCTCTTCTTCGCTCGCCTTTTCTCTCTGTGCCCGAGACTTAAAAAGCCAAACCAGAAAGCACAAGGCTTCACGCTCACTTGGAAGAGCCGCAGCCTGGCCTTGCTGGGGACACGAGTGGCATTTTCTACTGGTACCACTATTTTAAGGTTCGCCAGCTTCTCTTCTCGCCAGATGTCCCCCTGGCTTGGCCGCTCTCACCGTGTCAAAGTGAATCTTTGCGCAGCAGGTTTGGAAAGTGTTTGTGATGACTAAAAATAAACCTGACTTCTTTATTTTACTCTCGGCTGGTTTAGAGAAGCAGAATTGAAAAAGGAACAGAAAATGCAGAGTGGGGTCGTTTGAAGATCTTGCACATGTTGGGGGGGGGGGTCTGCAGGAGGCAGCGAGGGAAGGATGTGCGGACATCAGGCAAAAGCACGTCGGCTGTAAACACCGAGTTTCCCACCAAGCTCCCACCCTAATTATACCGCTTGTTTTAAGCATACCCACTGCCGGGTGGAAAAAACCAAAGATCCGCTGAAAATCTCTCCGGGGAGCTCAAGTGATGGGATTTGCTGGGGCTGCACGAGCCAGTTTGCCTATAGGGGACAGCAAGGAAAGCAAGAAAACCGAGAAAGTTGCCATCGCTACAGATATCGGATGGAAACCGGCTGGTTTCAGAAGCCGTCAGCGCGCCGCGGACAGCAGCGACGCCTTCCTCGGGTCATTTGCTGGGCGGAGGATGGCCTCGAATGGGAAGATGGGCCCATGGCAAAGCACCGTTGTGCGGGACGGATGGCGAGCACCATGCTGCTCTTGCCCTTGCAGAGACCTCGGCGTGCCGCCCCAGCAGCAAATAATTAATTTCTTTAACGGACCCGGGCCCAGGTGTTGTTAATGAGCCAGGCCCTTGCCTCCAGCAAACGCTCCTGGTTTATGGATCGCCCTTTCCTTGCTGTTTGCTGGCCATCAGCTCCCCCAGCCCTCGTGTCTTGTCGACAGGGCTGCTCAGCAAGGGGAAGCATTAAAATTAAGAGGGAGGCTCCTGGGTGGCTTTTGCCCCATCTCAAAAAGAGAGGGGGAAGGAAGAAGCGAAAAAGCAGATGTGGGCTCTGCCCACGCTCACTTTCCCTCTCCAGCTCCCTGGGAGAAGAACCCTCCCACCCCAAACCAAAGCCGCTCCCAGTAAGGCTGGGAGACTGGGCACCAGTTTGCAAAAGGAAGAGGCGGGAGGCGGCGTGCCGCCGCCAGGTGGCGCCAGGAGCCCGCGGCGTCACCATACTCCGCGTCATCTGCAGGATGACGTTCAAACGCTTGGGTCCCAAAATTGGGGTTTTGCATAGCCTTTGGCGTGGGACCTAGCAGCAGCAGAGAGGCTGAAACACCCCGTTTATAACAGCTCCATGGGGAGAGGCTTCCTGATAGCTGGGCTTCTGTTTAATTATTGAAAGATCATTAAAAAAAAAAAAAAGAACTGGAAAATTTCAGCTGATAGTTGTGGGTGCTGGCAGGCGGGCTAGCCTTGGCAGAGGGGATGAAAAGACCCTTGTGAAGTTTATGTGCGTAGGCCATCATCCAAGAGGAAAAGGACAGGTGGATCGGTGACTGCAAATGGCATCCAGCCCTTGGAAGAAAACCATGTTTTTCACATTCTTCACCTGGATGCCTTCCCTATATCAGCCCGCAGGCAGCGAGTCGGTAGGTTAAAGCACCTCAGAGTGTGTTTCTTGAGAAGGCCAGGTGGAGGTTATGGGTAGGCACGGTCCACTCAGCTAGAAAACTGGGCTTTTCTTTGGCTGGAGCGGGGCACTTCCTGCTCTTCCCTCGGGGCACAGGTAGCCGTAGCTCTCTGGGATGGCTGTGCAAGCACCCACAGGCATGCTGCCCCCGGCTCCGGGGGTAATACACCCCCCCCGAGTACTGAGACAGATCTTCTCAATGGGACACACCACCTCCAAAGTGGTGGATCTTGGCTGGCCAGCTTGGGCTCCACGCTAGGACCCGTGCTGCGTGTTTTAGTTCAGCGTGAGCGTTCCTGTGGCTTTAGGTTCTTCATCCTTTTTCACTTAGTGGATCTACGGGGCTAGAGGAGGCAGAGACCTTCTTCTGACATGGGTCCTGGTTCCCTAGGCCGGCTCACGCAGCCACAGGAGGTCCTTAGCCCAGCCCCAGCTGGGAGCAGGTCCCATCAGCAGCTGCCCCGCTGTCCCCGAGGGGAAAATCCTGCTATTTGCAGGTGTCTGTGCAGTCCCATCCCCTGAAACCACTGCACCCATGTCCCTTTGGCCACTGGAGGATGATGTTTGGCGGGCTATGATTGCAAAAGGCCCTCGTGCAAAAGGAAAATTTCCTCTAGGACAAGAGGAAACAGCCTCAAGTTGTGCAGGGTTAGGTTGAACATTGGGAACAATTCCTTCCCCAAAGGGCTGTCAGGCATGGGAAGGGGCTGCCCAGGGAAGGGGTTGAGTCCCCACCCCTGGGGGGATTTAACAGCCGGGCAGAGGCGGTGCTGAGGGCCAGGGTTTGGGGGTGGGATGGCAGGGGTAGGGGAACGGTTGGGCTGGGGGAGCTTAAAGGGCTTTTCCAACCTCAATGATTCTGTGATTCTGTGAGATCGGGGTGTTTGTGACTCTCACTTCGCAGCCGGCCGGTCGTCCCCCCGCCACGCACCATCACCTCTCTGAGGAACGCACCGAAAAGCAGCTCACTGCGGCACGGGCACCTGGCCGCGAAAAGCAGAAGGAAGGCTTGCCAACAGGTTTCCACGTTTCTGGGGAGCGAGAAACAAATCCGAAACGAGTCCCTGCAGATTCAGCCTCAAAATGAAGCCAGGGGCACCTTCTCCATCTCATAACCTCGGACAACAGGCATCCTTCCGCTTCCTCTTGCTTCCAAGCCACATCATCATCACCTTTGGGGAGATAAAATCCTGAAGTGCCTCTGGGGGAAGAAGCAAAGCAGAGAACTGGGTTTCCCTCACGCCGGCCACAGCTTCCAGACCGTTTCCAGGTGCCCCGTCACCGCGTCCTGCTGCCAGATGCCAGCGGACGGCGCTGGAAGGGACATGGGTACAGAATTTGGCAACATCTAATCCGCAGGCAAATTTCTAGGCGGGCGCTGCCCCGGCTCTAACAGAGCAAAGACCAGTGAAGGTTTTTTTTAAATCAGGGTCCAACCTGGTCACTGCCACATCATCAGCTCAGACCAAGGGCAGAAAATGACCGTCAGATGCCTTTATTCCCCCAAAACCAGAGCATCCTCGCTGCTATAGAGACACGTCCCCCTTTCCTTCCTCCTGATGTCATTCTGGGGACCGCTCCCCTGCCGCCTCCTGCACGGCAGGCGGGTGTGTGCACACGTGCGTGCAACACGGGGCGCGAGGGGTGTCCCGCTCCTCTCCGGCCTCCCTCTGCCCTCATCTCAAAGTTTTTTACCTATCAGGGATGTATTTTTCACCAAGATCTCCTCTGCCTACAAAAATCCCAGGCGGAATTCCCCGTTTCGATTAAAATAACAAGCAAGGAGCTTAAAAATGTTTCGAAACCCCACAAAACTCCTGTGGTGTGCAGCCAGCCAGGCTTAGCCGCTCTTTTTGACGTGATTAACCTGACAGCCTACACAGGCCTGGTTTTGCCTCATTTAGGCAGAGTTCACAAGACACAGCCCTTCACCCCGGCTCCGTCGGCCACCGCAGGGGCGTACCGGAGTTACCGTGCCCGCCCGCAGCCGGATCGCAGAGTTACCACCCGTGGGATGCCCGCTACAACCAGAAAAAGCAGAAGGATGTATGGGTGGGTGGAGTCTATACCATAAACATCCCACCCAGGCTTTCCTGCGCCGCTGTTTGTATACGAGCGGTGCCACCAGCCCCACGCGCCTCCATGCGACACCGGGTAGGTCCGCGCCACCCCCGCGTGAATATATGTCTTTACATATACATGAGTATGCACACGTATGGGTTTGCACGCCCCGGCTGTTGCCACAAGCAGGGCGCTGGCACTCCGGGCGTAAACCCGCACGCGTTACCTTCGCTCGTAAGAAGCCGCTAACGAGCTGATGCAGGTCATCGCAGGTGAATGCCAAGAAAACCTGCAATTTTTTTTTTGCCTATGCTACATGCGTAGCAGAAAAACTATGCCAGGAATGCAAAAGAGGGCTGAAACTTTTCACGGGGACTATTTTTTCGGATCTCTCTCTCTGCCTGCAAAGGCAGATGTCTGTCGGCTCCTTGGCATCTGACATTGGAGAGTTCTGAGGGAGCTGTATTAATTTCTGCCCCTAAGCCAGAATAGACATTTCTGTACCATTTACTGCTCCAGACCCTAATCTTGCCCTGTGGGGACAGTGGCAGCCGGTGTCCCCCAAAGCTCCCCATCCACTCCCACTAAGATGCGGTGTACGGCCATCGCATGGGGCAAACCCACCCACAGCTCCTGTACGGGGGGAAAACGGAGTTTGGTACTTTGAGGAGAAAGGTGCTGACCCCAGAGCCAGTTTTGGCCGGGGAGAAGGAGAAGGAGCCTTCCCATGCCTGCAGAGGTGGTCTGGGAGGAGATGGAACCAGGTTCCTCAGGTGGCGGGAGGGCGAACGCTGGGGCAGGAGAGGTTGGGAGTGGATGAAAGGAGAAATGTTTTCCCCAGGAGAGCAAGGCTGGCTCCATCCTCCGCGGTTTAGCAGGACGAAGCCCTGCTGTGACCCCACTTTGGGCAGGAGGCCGGCCAGGAGCCTGCGGCCCCGATCGCCCCACAGTGCCCGGGAAGGGGACTCCTCTTGGCCCTGGTGGGACACATTCCCGGGGGGGGCTGTGCGCTCGCAGCCCCCCGTTTCACACACACACACACACAGCGCCCAGGCGGCCCCCTCCAGCCCGGGGCCGTGGCGGGGCTGGGGCCGGCGGCTCCCGGTTCCCCCCCGGCGCATCGGGGGGGCGGGGGGGGGAGGGCGGCCCGGGGACCCGCCCCCCCCGGGGCCCAGGCGGGGCGGGGGCCGGGCCGGCGACGCCCGGGGCGCTAGGAAGGAAGGAAGGAGGGAGGGAAGAGGGGAGGGAGGGAAGGAGGGAGGAGAGGGAGGGAGGATGACAGCGCCGTGAAGAAAAGCAGGGACCCGCTGCCCTCCCTCCTCCCGCACGGCAGGACCAGGCGAGCTCGCCCCGCGGAGCGGCCGCCGCCGGGGTAGGTGCAGCGGGGGCCGGGCCCGTGGGGCGGGAGCCGGAGCCGGAGCGCAAGCGGGGGCGGGGGGGGGGCGCGGGGCGCGGGCCGCGCGGGCCGGCGCGGACGGGAGTTGCGGGAAGTTGGGCGTGCGAGGGGGGGCCGCCGCCCCGCCCCACCCCACCCCCCCCCCCCCCCCCGGGGCCGGGAGCGGGGCCGGGCCCGGGGCGGGGGGCCGGGGGCGTGCGGCCGCATCCCCCCGCCGGGGCGGCCCCGGGCCCCGCCGGCTCCTTTGTGCTCCCTCCGGCCTCGGCCGCCCCTTTGTCTCCGTGCGGGGCCCCCGCCGCCCGCTCCCGCAGCCGGGCAGCGCCGGCGATGCCTCCCCGCCGGGCGGGCAGCCCGACCCCCCCCCCCCCGGCCCCCGGGTTTTGGGGGGGGGGGGGGGGGGGGGGGGGGGGGGAGGAAGAGGGGGAAAAAAAACCCCCATAAATTAAATAAGGGCGAGCTCTCCAGCTGCAACGCTCAGCTTCTGTCCGGAGCGAAGCGCGTCTGGGTCGAGAAAAGGAGACTTTCTCACCACCATCCCGGAGTTGCATCATCCGGCCTGTCAGCCCCTACCAGGGAGCACTGGAAAATTGTCCTCACCCTTTCCCCTCCTGCCCCAGGGCTGCTTGGGGACCCCCCTCCCGCTGGCCACCGGGAGCCAGCGGCTTTCCTGCGGGAGCTGGGGCACAGCCATCCCACTGGCACCCGCCGGGCCCCAGGCACCCAGATGGGACCTGGCTGGCGTGGGGTTACTTGGGGGGCAACGGACCACCGGGGCAGAGTCCCCGGCAGCCGCTCCGGGCCACGTTTGCAGAAGCTGCCCACACCCCACCACTCTGCAGCCCAGGACCCGAGCCTGGCTTTGGTCCCCGGGAGAAAGCATCTCCTTTTCCACAGTCAACGATTTACAACACCATGCCAGGACAGGGATTGCACTCCGTGATTTTCCCTCATCTACCGAGTTGCTTCAGCGCAGAAGTCGCTTTCACACCCCTGGTCTCCCTGTGCTGCCCAGGACCTGGGCACGGTCTGCATTTTCCCAAGGGTGGCAGGGATTCGGTGTTCCCCCAGTGAACTCCTCTCGCCACCAGTCCGTCCCAGCAGTCCCCGCAGGGCTACAGACACCCATCTTGGGGTGAAAGAGGACTCAGCGCGAGTGGTGTCCCTGGTTTTTGGGGTGGGTTTGGTGAAGGAGCTTCCAGACTAGCGTGGAGTGGCGGGGAGAAGGAGCACGGGACGGTGGGAGGGACCGTGGGCTCTGCGCCCCAGAGAAAGGGCTCATTGAAGCAGGGACGGGCACTTGCGGTTCCCAGCGCGGCCGGGGGGCGATGGCACGCACAGCAGCCAGCATTGTGCCACCGGCACCGAGCAAACGGAGCCGGGTGGCCCCCTCACCCCTCTCGGTGGTCCGCTCTCCGGACCCCCTTGCTGCCCGGCAGGTTGGAGCATTTGGTCGTGCACCTTTACTGCAGGTGGTGCTGCCAAACTCGCCCCACCAGCACCCCTGGTTTCCAGCAAGTGGCTCTCAAGGTCATAGGCTCGTTAGCCAGCTCAGCTGGCTCCTGGTCCTCATCGAACCAGGGCAACGCAGCCCGGGGCGCCTGCGGATGCGCGATTTTCCACCCCCCATGCCCAGCACTGATGTCTCTGAAAGTCCCGTGGCATTCACCAGGGGTTCAGGTGGCGGCAGCTCCTCTCCTGGGTCAGGAGGAAACACCTCTCCTCGGACACCTCCCAAGGTGAGGGAGAGCAAAGACCTGGCCACGAAGCCTGGGCTGGTCCCGTCACCGGCGTTACTGTGCCTGACACCAGCCTCTAAATCCCTTCTGGGCAGCGCTTTTTGGGACACGAGGAGGAAGGACGGCTCATCTGGGTCATCCTGGACCTTGGTGTGCCTCCTCAGGGGGGTGATAAATCACGGGCAGAAGACAACCTCGCACACCTGGAGTTTGAGGAGGTCGAAGGACCGAGGGGCAGAGCGGGGAAGGGGACAAGGGGAGGATAAACAAGCTCGGCTCTCGCCTTAACTTGAGGGATCGAGCACGTGGAGGAACAAGCCCCTGGCCGTGCCCCCGGGAGGTGCCTGAGCCAGGGGGGCAGTGCCTCTGCCCTTCCCATCCCCCTGGGGGGACACAGCCCCTGCTTACGCCAGGGGGGGGTCTCAGCACCCTGTCCCTGCCTGAGCCAGAAGGACTTTGCATTCCCGACCTTCTTCTCCGGCGGGCAGTTCCCAGGCTTCAATTTGGCAAGGCTTGGGGCTATTCTGGGCAACTTTATAAACATCGTAGGAGGTGACTTTTTTTTCCCCTCCCCCCCCCACTTTTTTTTTAAGCTTGAATACACATGTATTTAAGCAAAAAAATACCTGCCCGGGCAGCCTCTTTAGCTGCGCCGGGGCGGCAGCGGAGCGGGGAGCGAACCGAAGCAGCGTCGCGCCCGTGCCATGCCTTGGGGAAGAGCCAGGGGCAGGATGAAAATTGCTGGGAGATGAAAGCAAAGCGGGAAGCGCCGGTGGCGCGTTTCTTCAGCAGGCCAGCCTCGGGAGGAAGTCGGGAGCGGAAATAGTTGACAGAGTAAATACAGAGGGAGCTCAGGGTGGTTTTGGGGTTTGGGGTTTTTTTTCTCCCCCCAGGTTGCAGACAAAGAGCAGCGGGGAAAGCAGATAAGCCCGGGTGCCTTATCTCTTTGTTGTTCCACCTCTTGTGTTTCGCTGGCTCACGCTGCCGCTCTTAATCTGATGAAGCAAAGCATCGAAGAGGGAATTACTCCGGGGGCATCGAGCTGAGCCGCCGGTCTCCACAGGCTCCCCTCTCCCGGGAGCTGTACAGGGATGCACAGGGGTGGATGGGCGGGGAGGGGGGGAGCTGGATGGACAGAGGGATCTTGGGCAGGGAGGGAGCTTGCAAGTAGGTGCTTCGCTGCTGTTCCTCGTCTGGGAGCTCAGTTGTTGCCTGTTGAGTCACCGGAGGAAAATGTGACTTCATCCAGTCGCACCTCCAGCTGGCTTCCCCCGCCAGCCCGCAGGCGTCTTTCCTTTCCTGGATCCCACCCGGGTAGGTGTTTGGGGCAGCTGGAAGAGCGGGATGAGAGCCCCAAGGCTTCATGAAAGACCCTCCCATTCCCGGCTCTCTGCCTGGAGAGGCCAAAAACCCCTGCTCTTCTCTCCCGGGGCAGTCGAAACGCCCCGCGGAAGGGTGGCGAGGGCATCCCTTCCCTCCTCCCTCTGGCTGCGGGGCCTCGCCGTCCTTGTCCCAGGGCTATGCTGCTCTTCTCACCCCACCTACAGCACCCATGGGAGCACCCACCCGGCCAGCCAGCACCGTGGCAGACCTCGGCATCTCCAAGTCCTTCCCTCCACGCTTCCATCTCGCTGTGGTGGGGTTGGGTGAGCTTGCTAGCCGTGGCAGATGTCCACGCGAGCAGCTTTGCATGGGAACAAAAACCCCGCCACCACTTGAAAGAAAAAGCCCCTTTGCTTGCTTTGACTCAGCTGGGAAATCCGCAAAGCCTTGTATCATCTTGACAGTGGGAATTCTAGCCGGTCCCTGCGGAAGTGGAAAGCATTTCCAGCCTGAGGGATGGGAAAAGGCAGGGAGCAGCGCCAGGGGAGTTCCCCCAAGCCACATGTGCCGCTTTCCGGGGCATCTCAGTGTAGCGTCCTGGAAATTATTCTGCCTTGCTTTGAGATGCGTAGGGTAAAGACAAGAGCGTTGGCCGGCCGCTGCCTGCCACCGCTGGTGACGATGTCCGTCTGTCCGCCCGCTCACGCTAGTGGCTGCAGCATCCCATCACCGGCTCTCCTCGCCGCGGCAGGGAGCCGTCCCTGCGCCCTCCTGCACCTCCCGGCCCAGCGGAGCCCCGGCGGGCGGCCGGAGGGGGGGACGCGGGGCGCACAGAGCCCCTCTGTTCCCACTCACAAAGGGACGCTTGTGGCTTGCTCGCCGCCCCGGTCGGGCTGCGCCTCACGGGCCTCAGCGAGGAAGCGCTTTAGGATGCTGAGCAGCCTCGCCGGGTCACCCCCCGTGTCCCCCAGCCCTGAGGCTCGGCCCGGCAAGGGCCCCCGCGCCTGTCGCCGCCGCCCTGCGGGTCCCCGGCGGGACGTTTGCAGCCGGCTGTTTATTTAACAGATTATGTCTGGCCCGGGCCTGTGAAGCAGGGGTTTTGCCGGCGCTGCTGGAAACGGCTCTCTGTGTCACCCCTGTGGGATAAATCCCGGTCTGTGCATCGCCTGCGGTCTGAGGACATTAGCAGGGGGAACCCCCGGGCTGGCTTTGCCCAGGGTTTTTTTTGTCTGAGCAAGTAAGTGGTTGCATGCCACCCCCCGGCCCTGAGTGCGTGCTCCGGGCAGCGAGGGGATGGTCCCCAGCAACAGGGAGGCGAGGGCAGGGGTGCAGACCGCCGCTCCCTGGGATGCCTCAAACCCAAAAATCCTTTGCAATGGCAAAGCCAGCGGCTCCGCTGGGAGCCGAGAGACACGGCCACACGCTGAGGGGTTTGCATATTTTATTTTTTCTCTCAGTTGCTCAAATACTCCGACAAGTCCTGTCATCGCAGGGGCACTGAGCGGGACCCAGGAGGGGGGACTCGGGGGGGGGGGGGGGGGGGTGCGGTGAAAGGCACCTGCCCCGGCTGCTGGCCTGTCCCCCAGGAGCGATGTGCTGACAAACTAAACTAACAGGGCTGCTAAACACATACATAAGTGTGCAGGGGGACGTCAGTGCTGCTCGCCACGGGGGGAAGGAGGGGGGGCTCTCCGGGGTCCCTGCATCCTACCAAAGCCCCGGGTTTCTGGGTGCGTTGGGGTGGGTGTCTCGTTTTAGCAGCCTTTGCAGGGAAGGAGATGGTGCAAAGCCAAGCCCCGGGAGCCGAGCAGTTTGCTCAAGCTGGGAAACTCCTGGTCCTCCCGCTGGGGTGGGATGCTGGGATGCTGCCCTGGCTGCGGGGCGCCTTCCTCTCCTCCCACCCGTGCTCCCAAGGCTGTCCCCTATTCCTAGCAGGAGGGGCATACAGTGAGCAACACCAAAAAATGCACATTTTTGGCCAGGGATGGCGTTGAGGAGGTTTGGGTGTGACGCAACGCCTGGCAGGGCTTCCCCACTCTGCACCCTGCCGAGGGCTGTGGGTACCGCCGCTCGGGCCGGGCATCTCCCCTCCAGCAAACCCTGGGGCCCCCCAAAAGAGGAGGCTCTGCCGGGCTCCTCCCCTTCACCCCTGAAAGCAGGGGGTGGGACAGGCTGCCGGGCTCACGCTGGCGGGACCCAAACCAAAGCTAAACAGACTTTTCCTGAGTCACCGAAAGTCTGGCCAAGAAAGCGGGATGAGCAAACGGCATCACCCACGCGGCCGGCCGGGCGTGCGAACCAGCGGCCAGGTTGCAGGCGCCAGCGAGCCCTGCGCCTGTAAATTGGCACGGGTGACACGCACCAGGGACCTGTGTCCCCCCCCCAGGGTCCCAAGTGGTGGCTGTGGACCCCCCCAAATCTCCACCATGTCCAAACTTGGGACGTGGGCTTGGTGCAACTCAGAGCGGCTCCCGCCATCACCTTGGTGTCATCGGTGAGGGCTGCATCCCGCACCGAGCGGCTGCACCATCGTTTGGGATTCGTCCGTTTTTTTTTTTTTCCCTTTTCAGAAAAGGCCCCCAGGGACATTTTACACCCTGAGAGGGGCTGGCAGCAGCAGCCGTATTTTCCAGCCCGCTCTCATTCCTGGAAACCTTCTGGGTTTCATTTTCGTGGCTGAGCGGCTGCCGCTGCTGCGCCGCGGGAAGGCGGAAGCCGCGCGGCCCCACGCCGGGGCCCTCCCCAAAAGTAGCTCTTCCCAGAGGCTGGGAGCCACCATGCCCCGCGGCTCGGGATGAGGAGCTGCTCTTGCGCTGGGTGGGGGGGGCCCTCGCTGCCGGCAGCAGGTTTTTGGCCAGCGGGGAGCAGGCAGCTGTCGGGGTGTCGGGGATTGGGTTTCGGGGCTGGCAGGGGCGGCCAGCAGAGGCGCGGGAAGGGGTCCCGTTGGGCAGATGTATTTCAGGAAGGAGGGGGAGCGGCTGACGGGGGCTCCAGGCAGCTGCTCCTCGCGGGCGGGATGGCGGCGGTGGGGAGGAGCTCCCCACCTTTTTGCTGCTCTTGTCAAGACCTCGTTGGCCATCCCTCGTGGGAAGGGTCTGCCTCCGGCCCCTGCCTGCTCCCCCCTTCCCGCGGAGAGCCGCTGCGCTGACCCCCCTTCTCCCCACAGGCAGGGCCGGCGGGGCAGAGGATGCCGGGTGGCTAGCCCAGGACACCTCCCCGGCGGGCGGGAGGGACGCGCCGGCCTGTCCCCCATGGAAATCCGACGTGCTTTGCCCCAGGAGTTCTGGGAGCTGCTGCACTGCCTGAAGATGAGGAGCAAGTACGCCGTCCTGCTGGTCTTCGTCATCGGCCTCGTCATCATCGAGAAGGAGAACAACTTCATCTCCAGGTAGGGAGCGGGTACCTAAGCCACCCCGCGCTTTTAACCCTTCCTCTTCCCCACGTCCTGAGCTCCTGTGCAGCGGGAGCTCCACCCCCCCCCTCCCCAAAACACCCCGCCAGGACGTGGGGGGGTGGTCCCACTCCCCTCCAGGCTGGGCTGGGTCTCCCTGCAGGGTGTCGGACAAGCTGAAGCAGTCCCCGCAGGCGCTGGCGGAGGCCAACGGCACGGAGGCCAGCCCGGCGCTGGCCGAAAACGGCTCACTGGCCTCGCTGCAAGAGCTGGACGCTGCCTTCTCCCAGCTGAGATCCCGCCTGCGCAATGTCACCCTGCAGCTGACAGGCGACGGGGACCCCCAGCCACGGCGGCACATCCTGCTGATGGCCACCACCCGCACCGGCTCCTCCTTCGTGGGTGAGTTCTTCAACCAGCAAGGCAGCATCTTCTACCTCTTCGAGCCCCTCTGGCACATCGAGAGGATGGTGACCTTTGAGCCGGGGGGAGCCAATGCAGTGGGCTCGGCCCTGGTCTACCGGGACGTCCTCAAGCAGCTCTTCCTCTGCGACCTCTACATCTTGGAGAGCTTCATCTCGCCGGCGCCCAAGGGCCACCTGACGCCCTTCATGTTCCGGCGAGGCTCGAGCCGCTCGCTCTGCGAGGAGCCCGTCTGCACGCCCAGCGCCAAGAAGGTCTTCGAGAAGTACCACTGCAAGAACCGCCACTGCGGCCCCCTCAACATCACCCTGGCCGCTGAGGCCTGCCGGCACAAGCACCACGTGGCCCTGAAGACGGTGCGCATCCGGCAGCTGGAGTTCCTGCAGCCGCTGGTGGAGGACCCCCGGCTGGACGTCCGCATCATCCAGCTGGTGCGGGACCCCCGGGCCGTCCTGGCCTCCCGCATGGTGGCCTTCTCCGGCAAGTACGAGACCTGGAAGAAGTGGGCGTCTGAAGGGGAGGCTCCCCTCCGCGAGGAGGAGGTGCAGCGGCTGCGGGGGAACTGCGAGAGCATCCGTCTGTCGGCCGAGCTGGGGCTGCGGCGGCCGGGCTGGCTGCGGGGTCGCTACATGCTGGTACGCTACGAGGACGTGGCGCAGGCGCCTTTGCAGAAGGCGGAGGAGATGTACCGCTTTGCCGGGCTCCCCCTCACCCCCCAGGTGGAGGAGTGGATCAGCAAAAACACCCAGGCACCCCGCGACGGCAGCGGCATCTATTCCACCCGCAAAAACTCCTCCGAGCAGTTCGAGAAGTGGCGGTTCAGCATCCCCTTCAAGCTGGCGCAGGTGGTGCAGGACGCCTGCGCCCCGGCCATGCGCCTCTTCGGCTACAAGCTGGCTGGCAGCCCTGCCGCGCTGGCCAACCGCTCCTTCAGCCTGCTGGAGGAGGCACAGCCCTCCTGGGTCACCCCCGCTGCCGAGTGGAAAGCAGCAGCCCCGGGAGCCAGAGCATCCCAGCGGAGCCGACTTCGGGCGTCCCCGCAGAGCCTGAATCACACAATTTCTTCGGGAATGGGGAATGGCAAGGGTGAGGGGCGGCGGGGAGTTTGGTGCTGGGGCTACCTCCCCGCCTCAGGGGTTGCACCGAGGAAGAGGAGGGTGAGCAGGAGGTGACGGGGCCGAGCACTTCCACCTTGTCTCTGCAGCTAGGACGAGGCAAGGACAAGACCCCCGCGGTGCCAGCAAGGACCCAGACCCCAGAGGCCTTACTGGTTTAGTGCCTTCATACACCAGCACGGACTGGGAACTGCCCCGGGGCCGTGCCGGGGCAGGAGTCGCCCGTGGAGCACCGGCCGGCACTCGGGCCGCAATGAAATGAGATGACTTTGTGGTTTGGTGCTCTTCAAAAGTTGGTTTGAGGTTTGGTTTTTCCCCCCCCTTTTTTTTTTTTCCCCTTTCTCTCTCTACATGTACATACCAGGGTCGCCAGGCAAATTTATTTATTTATTTACATGAAAAAGAGGGGGAGCTAAGGAGCTAAGCCCCAAAATCAAAGCAGCACAACGTACCGCAACGAAACGGAGCCACAGCCAGAGCCGAGGCGGCACGGGTACGATTTCAGCCGGAGACCACCACGTGCCCCCGGGAAGCGGCGGGCTATGACCCCCCCAGGCCCCCGGTGGAGCGCGGCCGGTGCCGGAGTGAAGGCGAACCTCGGCGCCCGCTGCAAGACGGTCGGACTTATTTAATTAAAAACAAAAATACAGCGGCTCAGAGCCCAAAGCATCTCCTGTCTCCGTGCTATTCGTGTGTGTCCCCCACCCCGGGGGAAACATTTGCCAGCAGGTGATGGGGTTCAGCAGAGGCACGGGGGGTTTTGGGGGGGTTTGCCAGGTGCCGGCGTTCACCCAGCAACAGCCTGGTGCTGAGCTCTCCCCTCCCAGTCACACTTAATGAATTAAAATGCCTGTTTTTAAGCTGCTTTGCAGCACACATCCCTTTGCTCCCCCTGTATTTTGGGTTACAGTGGCCACCCGAGGGAGAAGCCAGGCATTTCGGTGGAAAGTAGCAGTTGTCTCTGCCTAAGACGTGCTGGGGAGCTGGGGGGGGGGGGGGTGGAGGTGGGGGGGTGGGTGTCCCAAGGGGTCCCCGCTGCCCCCCAGGCACGGCCAGCAGCCCCACATCGTCTCTCCCCAGCCTGAGCCCTTGGCTGACAGCAAAAATAAATCAGTAAAATCAGGTTGTGGCAGCAGCTGGCCACAGCTGGGCCGCATTTCTGCCGGTGGAGGGCGGCCGGGAGGAACGCGCCAGGGCTCCGGTGACAAGCGGCAGCTGGGCCGAGCTCACAAAAGCCACGTTTTTTGACCCAAGAGGGAGAACAGAGGCAGCATTGAGGAGCGCGGGGCCGGCCGGCGGGGAGCAGCCATGCCGGAGCCCCGGGCGCCCGCCCATGCCGGCTGTGGAGGTTTCCCAAGCACGGCCACCTCTCGCTGGGCAGCATCTGGCCTGGAGGTGCTGAGCCAGGGTGCTCGAGGCCGCCTGGCTGGGGAGAGGGTGCAAGAGTGGGTTTTGCTTTGCATCGAGCGGGGCGGCGATGCCCTCGGCGCCTGCGAGCGTTGGGGAGAGCCGTCAGCCCCCTCCCCATCTCGCACGTAGCTCCCAGCATCGCCAGTGGCCCCGGGTTTGCCAAGTGAATTGGGTTTTGTTCGGAGGCTTCCCGCCAGGAAAGCAGCGGGGTCGCCAAGGTTGGCTGGGAAGAGCCTGTGGAGCTCGGGGGGGGGGGGGGGGGGCACCTGGACCCAGGGCAGTGGGGTCTGCCTCTCCCGTGCTTCTGCTAAAGCGCCCGTTTAGGTGGGTTTCTGCAAAGCAAATAAAGTTTAAATTAATCGTTGCTTTGCAAAACAGCACAAGGGGTGAATAGCGGCTCAGCTGCCCGAGCTGGGAAGGGGACATCGGTGATGCCCAGCGTCCCCCGCCCCATCCCACCGCATGTGGAGGAGCCTCGGGGCTTGGGCAAAGCAAGGGCTGGGGTGGGGGGGTGTCAAGGACAGAAAAATTAAGGGAAGCACAGAGCGAGCGGCGAGGGAAGGGGGAACGCTCCAGCCTGCCGTTCCTAGCGAAGCCAGAGCATTTCTTCCTGGATACCCGCCAGCTTCCCGTCAAAAATGTCACAGGACAGAAAGAGAACGCGCCCCCGACCCATGCAGATTGCTGCAGGGGCTAATTGCTCCCATTAAACCCCCGTGGCCATGACGCCCACGCAGCGCCAGACGCATCGGGAAGCCACCAGCAACACGCGGCTCCTTTCGAGACCGAAGCAGCCGAATTCTCTCTGCGCCGACCCTGCCCTGGCCGCTGCCAGGCCTTGCTCCCGTCCTTCCCTACAGGAGGAAAGGCATGGATTTGGGGGAAGAAGCATGCGCTGGGAAAGCCACAGCAAGAGGCAATATCTTCGAGCAAGAATACCGGCGTTCAGACAGGCCACACAGCTCCGGCGGATGCAGCTTCACCCTTCCTCCATCCACACCGATGCCAAAAAAAAAAAAAAACCCCAGCCCCATCCTTTTGTCAAGGGATTCAAGCTTTCAGAAATAAAACAGCTCCCGAAAGGATCGGGCTTGCCTTAAAACCCAGCAACTAAAAGAAGGACCCCAACCCAAGGGGGCTCCCACCCCTTCTGTAGCCTCCTGCAGGTCGGTGCCTGCTGGCCTCGCCTGCCCAGCCTGCCGTGGCTGTATTTTGGGGGAAATCCAGGCTCATTGGGGCAATGCTGATTGTCACTGGAGAGACATTTGCTGCAGCCCCGGAGCAGCGAGGGGACACGTGTGTGTCGCGCGGGGCAGGGCCACCAGCCCAAGTCTGCTTCTCCTGGGGGTTATTGCAGGTGACGTGGGATGATGTGGCATCAGTGAGGGCTTTAATACCTTATGCATGCGCTGTTCCCCTCCAAATGGGATCCCTCTAGTTAATGCTTTCCTCCACTGGTCTCGTCCAGACTTGACTTTGGACGGCAGGTACACCCTGCTGGTTTTCCCTCTCGGGGACACTCAGGGCTCGCTGGGGCCATGCCAGCGTGGCTGGGCTCGCCGCGGAGGGGCAATTCTTGCTTGACTCAGAAGATGTCAGTGCCCACCAAGTGAGAGAGTGGTGGGGACAGGCAGGTCCCCGAACCACCACTGTGGACACCCGTGCTGTTTGACGCACGGCTGAGGAGGCAAAATGCTACCGGCAGCCGGCAGGGCGGGTGTCTGCCAGCCCATGAAGCCAAGCCGCCAGGCTGACCCACAGAAATGCATAAAAAGGCCTTTTTCCCAGCTTGGCACGAGGTTTGGCCCAAACCTCAGAACTGGTGGCTGCTCCACCAGCTGCCCTGACCCCCCGTCCCCTTCTCCTCGCTTGCTCCAGCTCCATTTAATGGGATCGGACGAGATAATCCCCCATGTCCCCTCACGGTGCTATCAGATGGGATTTCTGCAGCGGGGCTGGGGGGGAACCTATCGCCCCAGCAATCGCTTCGGCTGGAGGCCGGATCCGCCCTTACCCATCACTCCGCTGCGGGGCTTGGTGTGATTCCCCCATGGGGAGCTGGTCCGTGGCTGCGGCTCCATCGCCCGAACCCCGGGGGCCAGTGCGGGATGGGGGGCTGCAGCACACATGGACATTTCAGCATTAAATGACAGCCTTGTTTTCTGTTGTGTTTTTTTAAGAGGCTGCATGCCTGACCAGACCGCATTTCTTGGTCTGCATCCCATATTTATCCTGTAATTACACCTTCGGACAAAGGCCGCCTGTCTGTGAGATATTTTTTTTTAAGGACACGGTTTTATTATACACTGTGCTTTCACTGTAATGAAATCTTGGGGGGCAGGGGGCGGGAACTCCTTACAATTTGGGGGTGAAAGCTTTTCTTTCTCAAAACCTGCCCCAAGAGCGAAGGAGCTTGCCTGAGCCCTCTTCCTCCCTTTTCTCAAGGAAAACGCAACCGCAGACATCCCCGATGCTGCTTCCACCACCCCATGAGGACAAATGCCACAAAATCCATCTCTGCGTTGTCCCATGAGAGAAAGGTGCCACCTCACCGCCGAGCCACAGGAGCAGAGCCTTGCCAGAGGGGTCTTTGCAATCCTTACAACCAGCCGGCTCAGCTGGGTAAAGTCGATGCAGCTCCTCGTTGCACCTGCCTGGATCCCAGCACATCAAGGGCCGAATGCCCACAAAACGGCATTTCTGTAAAATTCCTAAAAAGAGGATTTGGGGCGCCCCTCGGCACAGAGCCCACTTCAATCCCGGGAACAAGAATGGTCTTGTGGCAGAGCCCTGGGACAGAGCGGAGCCCCGCTACCAGCTCCCCACGGCTCTTTTTTTCGGCTACAAAGATCAGCTGAACCGCAGAGACCATTGCGTTTCATCTTTGGGGTTTATCCCAAATCCCTGTTCCAGGTGGGATCTGCGAGCAGTTTATGGGCTGGCACGTACTTGGGTGACGGCTACGAATACATGTGACTGGCCTGCCCAAAATACGGTGACCTGGGTACTGTGGTTTGTGGGGAGCGGCCAGCTTGGTCTTCTCAAGCTGATGTCACTGCAAAACTGGAAATGAAAAATGAGGTTTGTTGGGGAGAGAATCAACAAAACGGGCCCCTGTTGATCTTTGCTAAAAGTAAGTTTTGTTTATAAGGTATAAACCAGCTAGTGTTGGTGTTTAAAAGCAGCCAGGAATGGGTCTGAATTAGGTCTTCCAGGCAATTTTTTGCCCCGGGCTGACCTGATTCCACCCCGGCTGTGGCAGTGATCCCAGGGCACATGGGGGTGACCAGATCACCTGGGCAGAACGGGGAGCCCAGAAGACACAAAAAATGCCCCTTCCCCACGGGGGCCATCACGGGCCGATGTGTGTGACCACATGCAGGCAACATCTGCGGGTGGATCCTCAGGAGCGGTTGCTCTGCAGCGGGTTTGGTGAGGTTTATTGTGAAGCCCTCTTTATTTTCTGTATTCCAGAGGGATGTTTTTTCCCTCCCGCACCGAGGTCAGGACGAGCTGCAGCTGGGAGACGTCTCCTTTGGTTTTATGGCAGAGATGTTGTCAGCAGGGGGGCAAAAAGGACCCTTCCAGCTGCCCAGGTTTGGCTGTGAGGGATGGGGGCTTTTGGGCCGGCCTGGGGGGGGAAACAACTCTCCGAAGGAGACCGAAGGGATGTTGAGGCCCCTGTCGAGGGCTACTGCAAATCCAAATGGGGTAGCCTGCCCCGATGCCCACGGCGGGCAGGACAAGGAGGCGCAGGCTTACGGGGGGCTCAGGCGGGCACAGCGCGGGAGCACCCGTGGCATCCCAAGGTCCTTCCCACACAGCGCCACCGTACCCATCCTTGGATTTACCGTACTTGGAGGGACGCCCATTCGCTCTGGCTGACGTGGCGTTGAACCTGAGGAGGGGCGGACGCAGAGGCAGGTATATACCCGCGCTGCCTGCGCAAGCCTGGGCACGGCCGATGGCTGCCCCCAGCCACCCCGCGCGTACAGATCCCTGGCAGAAGACAAAACCCTCTCTGAGGCTGACCGCCCCTTGCTGCAGCCGTCTGTCCGCAGCCGGCCGGGGAAATATCATCCAAACAACGGATTTGCCAGCGCTGGGCGCGCACCTGCACGCAGAAGGCTGCCTCCGACCACAGTTTTGAGCATTCGGAGTTTCTTCCCGTTTGCCTGGAATCGGATGCAAGGTTTTCACAAAGGCTGCTTTTACCTCCCCTGTTTGCTTTGGGCACCGGTTTTGCCACTGACCTTGTGTCGCAGCTGGAGCGAGAGTGAAGCAAATACGTGGCCTATATAACAAACACGTGGCCTATAGATACTTAAAGGTATTGCTCAATGATATTGTTTATACAATACATAACAAATACGTGGCCTATAGATATTAACGGTATTGCTCAATGATATTGTTTATACAACACATAACAAATGCGTACTTCACAAAGTTCAATGGTAGATGCGACAGCGGTTTCACAGGATTCGATGGCAAGGTACGCTCGATTATTTACTGCACAGAAGGCAGGGTCAGACAAAACCAACAGGGAGACCCTCCTGTTGAGTCATGAGGTTCAGAGGGGACCCCCTTGCTTTCTAAAGTCCTTCTCAGAGCGGGGTCTAGGTGCGGCTGGATCCCAGCCTCATCCCAGACTTGGTCAACGGTTTATGTCTGAAGGATTGCATTCGCATGATCAATCCTTTGTATCACGTAGCTCAGATTTCAAAGTTGAGCATGCCATTAGCCACTTCCTGAGGACCCGTTGCGGCAAGGAGTCCCTCACCCTCGAGGAGCAGCCTTGAGAGGCGTCCCTGCCCACGGGGACATCCCGGCGTGCAGCCCACTGCCGCGCAGGAGAGCTCAACGGGCCCTGGGCCGTCCACTATTTATGGAGTAAGATCACAGAATGATAGAATCATGGAATGCTTTGGGTTGGAAGGGACCTTTAGAGGCCATCTAGTCCAACCCCCCTGCAGTAAGCAGGGACATCTTTAACTCGATCAGGTTAAGATGACTGACTTACAGCCGTATCTGCATACCAGCATGGCGTTTGGGCCGCTGCTCCAGACAGCCCTTGGCTACCTGGGTTGGCATGCACCTCCAGAGCCCAGCATGAGCTGGATGCAGCCATCGTGACCCCACTGGTGGCTGTGGCTTACACGGGGCAAGGAGCATACCGCCACACCTTGTCTTGCTTGTTGGTGCATCTCCGACTTGCTGGCCCAGGAGGGGTTTTTTTTAACCCTTTTTTTTTTTTTTTGAAAGGTGGCCCCGATCTTCTGGTGCGCAGCTGGATTCACCTGATAGCCCTCACTGCCCGGGAACAACGCTGTGGTGGGCTGTCCTCGCCAGGGACTTTGCCTTGATTTGGAGGAACGCAGAGGACAACGAAACCCACCACTGGCAATGCCTGGGGAGGCTTTGCTTTTGTCTCGGAGGCAGGATGAAGGCCTTTGCCTCGTGAGCAGAAGAGTTAGGGCAGGAACAAGACCCTAGCTCATTTGTGTGATAGGGGAAAATAGGGGAGCGCTCCTGAAGTGATCAGTTTCTCCCAGCCTGGGTATGTTTAGGTTGGAAAAGCCCTTTAAGCTCATCAAGCCCAACCATTCCCCTACCCCTGCCATCCCACCCCCAAACCCTGGCCCTCAGCACCGCCTCTGCACGGCTGTTAAATCCTCCCAGGGGTGGGGACTCGACCCCTTCCCTGGGCAGCCCCTTCCAGTGCCTGACAGCCCTTTGGGGAAGGAATTGTTCCCAATGTCCAACCTCACCCTGCCCTGGCACAACTTGAGGCCGTTTCCCCTCGTCCCATCACCCGTTCCCTGGGGGAAGAGCCCAACATTCTTTCCCAAAGCCGGCCACTGCCAGGCTATTCCAGCAGCCTCCTCACAGCTCAGTGCCGTGCAGGGACCAGGAGAGACAACAGGGAGCAGACCTGGAGCGCTACTACCCCAGGGATCCTTCCCAGCCTCTGGGCATTTGTAGCTCCTGGATTTCTTGGCCAGCATGGGTGCCTCTGCATTTAGCAGCTCTGGAAGATTCACGTTCCCTGGATTAATCAAAATTATTTGTCCCCTATGGAAGGTTTTAGCATCCTCCAGACAGGTCCTGTGTAACAAAAAGCACAAACCTGCCCCTGGCTTATTTCAGCTGCGGGCTTTCCTACCAAGGACCTTCCTCTGCTCCCAGCTTTCTTGTTGGCCATTCCATCCCTCCTCTCTCCTGGTCCTCCCTGAGTAGAGCAGAAAGCCCCCCCCGATGCTTTCGACCCCTTGGTCTCCCTTCTTTCCCGCTCCCCATGCCCCTCCTGCGACAGAGGGGAAGGTGTCCGGTGCCGCATGCTGGACTTGGACACCCGCGTCCCATCTCCCCACGGCCAAGCCGGCTGCACCCTCTGGTGGCAACCCTAAGGCCAGGCCCTGCTGCTCCTGGAAAAAAAAAAAAAAAAGATGTGAAATCCTTTGTCTGTCTCCCACCCTCGAGGTTGGGGGGAGCTTTGCTCAGGACCCCGCTGGGAAGGGGCTTCGGCACCAGCTGGCATTCGCAGCAGGAGGACGGGAGAGAGCCTTCGACCCAGCATGGGAAGGGGAGCGCGGGGGCAGCTCTGCCAGCTCACAACGCCGCAGTGTGCACAGCAGCTATATTTATCCGCACGGCCGGCAGCTATATTTATCTGGAACGCCACAGGAGCCTAAAGTCTTCGGGGTAATTTCCGTGCTGCGGCAGAACACAATCTGGGTGTCCTTTTTGCTGTAAGCCTCCTTCTCTGCTTGCTGCTCCCCTTTCTCCAGCAGCCTTCACTACCTTCTCAGCCCTCCCCTGCTCCTCCTTACGTCCCGCCACCTCCACCCTGGTGATGCTGAGCTCCTCGGCCCCCCGGCCCCCTTGCACAGCCCTCTCTGGGCTCCTGCTCCCGCAGATACGGGGCAGATATGGCTTCATTGCCCCCGCCGAGGGAGCCCTTTCTCTTGGCGAAGGGAGCGGGCCATCCTCTGGCTGCGTTACTCGCCCAGCCTGCAGGCTTGGCCAGTTTGTGGGGTTTCCTGATGAGCCCCTCCAAGCCACAGCCACAAAATGTGAAGTCCCCCAGAAGGGGCAGAAGCAGGGCACCCTCTGCTGCCAGCCCCCGGCTGCCCCCCAAAAAGGGGGCATTGAACCAACACACATTTAACCAACACCCGCAGCGGACAAAGGATGAGCCAAGGTGGGCAGACAAAGCCCGACGTTCGTGAACTTTCTGAAACAAAGCAAAACCAAACCGCAGCGCCTCCTTGGTTTGTTGTTTGGGTTTTTTTTTCCTTTAAGATGAGCTCATGACTGTTTAATGCTGGGGTTTGGCAGGCCTGGCCACACATCCTCAGCATCAGCAGAGCCTCCCGTCTCGCACAGCATCCTCAGGCGCTGCCAGCTGGCTCAGCCGGGGCAGTTCCCCTGCTGCCTGGGTGTTTGCCTGTCACCCTTACAACATTCATAAGATCTTTATGGTCCTCACGTGGAAGATGTAGGCGTGGGGGGAAGGTAAGGAAGGCGGAAGGGGAAATATTGTATTCTTGGGACTCTGGTGCTCACCCAGGCAGACACTGCAGCCCATCGGGAAGCATTGCCCTGCCCGGGAGAGCCAAGGTCTGCAGCTTGGGCTCTCGGACCTTGCAAAGCCCAGCTCCTCCCTGCAGCTTTAGGGCTGCCAAGGTTTATCAGCTGGCCAGCGCGTCTCCACCCGCCGCGGGGGGAGGCGGGTGCGCAGGCAGCGACTCGGCCGCTGCCGCCGTGGGGCCAGCCCCCGCTCCCTGCCGAGATGGGATCCCGTGTGTCCGTGGACGACTCCGTGCGGGTGGTGGTGGTGGGGGGTGGTTTCGGAGGCACGACGGCCGCCAGCTTGCTGAAGTCCCGGGCCATCCCCTTCATGCTGGTGGACGCGAGAGAGGCTTTCCACCACAACGTCGCTGCCCTCCGCGCCGCCGTGGAGAGCGGTAAGGGATCAGCCGATTTCCACGGCCTTCCCCCCGCATGGGCACCGGCCCTCTCACCCCCACCGGTGACCGCGGCAGCTGGGGGGACTCTGGGAGTAACAAGGGCACAGGGTACTGAAAGCGCAGCCTCCGCCCCAGTGATGGTGAAAGACTGGATGTATTCCCTCTGGAAAACAAACGTTTGGCTGTGGGAGGATGCACAGACTGTCTGTGTTAAGCTCATTGCATGTCCGCTGGGAAAACTGAGCAAAAACTATGCCCATGGTCCCTTTTTTTTTTTTATTTCAAGAGTTTAGAAGGTGACTAAGCTAAAACCAGCAGCAGCTGGAGGAAGTGAGCGAATGTATTTCTGTATTTGGCACTTGAAACATGAAGCAGCTCAGCAGTGAGGCTCCGGATGATAAAATTCTGTCGGTGAGCTGCTCAGGCTTGTCTGGGACCTCGCTTGAGAGACCGGGCAAACCTCGTTACTCAGCCGCTGGGGATTTAGTGGGGAAAAAAAAATAATCTCACATTCAAGGCTGGGAACAAGCACCAAAAGAATGTCAAAAGCTTGGTCTGAGAGGCAGATAACGTGACAAAAAGCCTCTGACGTCCTGCCTGAAATGCCTTGGACCACAGCGGAGCACTTGCTGGCAAACCTGTACAGGAGATTCTGTACAGGAGACAAAGCGACCTCGCCGAGGGGGATACCTCGGCTCCTCGGAGCCGATCTTTGTCGCCAAAGATGAGGCAAAGGTCCTGAAGCTCATTGCTGGGCAGAGATAATGCACAGTGACAGCGCAGCCGGTGGTCGCAGGTGCATGCAGCACAAGGAGGTGGGGAGGAGGAGGAGGAGGGAAGAGGAAGGAGGGAGGAGGAGGGTCTGTTAGCCCCTGCAGAGGGAGAGCTCTTCCCTGTCCTCTCCTCTTACCACAGGGTTTGCCAAGAAGACTTTCATCTCCTACTCTGTCACCTTTGGGGACAGCTTCCGACAAGGCAAAGTTGTTGGCATAGACCCCGGGAGGCAACAAGTCTTGCTCAGCGATGGCGAGGTGGGTGACGCAATAAGTTGCGATGAGTAACTCGGCTGCCGCAGGGGATCACGAGCGCCAGCCTTCAGCGGGGCGTGCTGGCAGTCTCGCCTCCCTCGGGTTTCTTCTTCAGCTATGTCGTGGCTGCGAGAAGGCAGCGCTCCGAATCTAGGCTACGCTGGCTTTGACTGGTGAGGTCTGGTTGGAGAAGTAACTTGGAATTTAGGTTTCAGGCTGCTGTCCGTGCTTGGAGGCCTCAGGGCCTGGGGGAAATAGCAAGATGGGCACGACCACGGGGCACCTAGAGAAAATGTGCCTCTGAGCAGGAAAGGGAGCACAACCTGGGGGGGTGGTATGTGCACAGGACAGAATCCTGCTCCAGGAAAAACAAACCAGACCTTTGCCCTCAAGCTGGGTGAGAGCTGGGAATGCTCCACAGTTGTGGCAAATGTCCCCGTATCTCCCACAGCACAGATCAGCTGAGCACACAGACCCTGACCCATCTGATACCCCCAGGGCTCAGGGTTCACACACGCAACAGGGTTCCTGTTCCAGTGTAACCCTCGGCTCGGCTGAAATGCCTGACCCCAAACAAGCCACAGCCCAAGCCCTTTGGGAAGTCTCCGATTGCTTTCCTCTAGGTTTCTGTCGCCTGTGGGCAGAGGTACCAATGCCCATGCTTAATACTGGCCCTGTAACACCAGGAGGTAGAGAGGAATGAAACCAACCAACCCCCCAGCCATCTCCTCTAAAACCAAGAGGCAATGTGGGGAAAGACGTAGCATTTGATCATCCTGAAGAGCTTGGCAAGAGACCATCTTTCCCCACGGGCACTGAATGGCACCATCCCTGCTAGCCAAGCTAAGTGGCCCGGAGCTGCATTGGGGTGTGGGTGCGCAGTAAATACCACACCCCATCTAGCACTCAGATGAGCTTTTCTTCTTACAGATGGATTTAGAGCTCAACAATTAACCCCGGAGCTCAGATCCTTACCTAACTGCAGGAAGAAACAAGGGCAGCAGCTCCGATAACTCTTTTCAGCCAGAGGGTCTCGCCTCTGTTCAGAAGAGGGGGAAAAGGAGAGCAGTTAAGTCCCTGGAGCCAGCTGTGATGGTAGCTTCAGTGCCTGGCGTAAATATCAGGTTATTTCCTGTGAACTTAGGGTAATTTCTTCAAAGCTCTCAGCTCACCTGAAGAACGGTGCTTCTCAGACCCTGAGGAAGGCAGTTACTTGGTGTCACCTGGACCAGGTCTCTTCCTAAAGTCACTGACAGCAGCAAGCACTTCCCTAGTTATCAGCGAGGGCTGGAGGAGGGGGAATGAGTGAACAGTACCTAGGAGGCAACAGCTCTGTTCTAGGCTCTGTTTTTAAGAGGTCTAACATCCTGTTCCACCTTCTGCCCTCCCAGGAGCTTCACTACTCCCATCTCATTCTTGCAACAGGCAGTGATGGGCCATTCCCTGGGAAATTCAACAAAGTCATCGACATGGAAAGTGCCATCCAAACCTATGAAGACATGGTTAAAGAGGTGAGGAATCAACTGGCTTCCTAGGAAGCGTTGCCTGCCTCTGTTCAGCTTCCCTGTCCCAGACCCCACTGTGGGTATCTGGAGACATCCCTGTCCGAGAGCAAGAGACCAGGATGGCTCTGGGGGACAGGCCAGGCCGAGGAGCACACGCTAGCTGGGGAAAGGGGAAGGGGGGGAACCTGAAATGCTCGGCGGTGTTACAGCATACACAGGAAGAGTGCATGGGGTTCTTGATTTTTTTGTTTCCTCTTAATGAACAACGTGGTTTATTGCTGTTGGGTCAGTGCTGTATCTCAGGAGGCTCCGTTCACGGGGTGGCTGAAGGTATCCAACTTCCTATGCTTAACAGTTCTCTTGCAACGTGAGTTTCCTCTTTACTTCAAGATTGAGAAATGCGAGCGCATCCTGGTAGTGGGAGGTGGTGCTGCTGGAGTCGAGATGGCTGCGGAGATCAAAACAGAGTACCCGGCCAAGGAGGTAGTAGCATGTTTGTTACCATTAACTTCATCCTTGTTTCTGACTGTTCTTCTGTGATGGCCCTGCTGGAGGTATCAGAGACAGCTGCAAACTGGGAGTTTCCATTGAATGGCAGCCATCCCCCCTACTGCCTCCTCTCCCGAGAGCACCCTGTCACCCACAATTACCAGCACAAGGTGCCTTGGGCATTAAGCAGGGTGGAAGCAAGCTGCTCCCACCTGGCACGTGGCAAGTCCTGTCCCATTCCTCTGTCCCCCTGTTTGCTCTTTTGTCCCCAACAGGTCACCCTCATTCACTCAAAAATCGCACTAGCTGATGTGGAGCTGCTAGACAGCGTCCGTCAGGAGGTGAAAGAGATTCTCCTCAGAAAAGGAGTGCGCCTCTTATTAAGTACGTACTTAACGATGCCTCTGAAGATCTAGACTCTGAAGCTCTGTACGCTGCTCTTCCTTTAGGCAAAGCACCTCCTTCTGTCGTCCTCTTTCTGATTTTATTGACTTGAGCATGGTTCCCTTGAATTCCTATTTCTCTAGACAGATCTGGGCCGGCTGGAAACAGCACCCCAGTAAAGGTTTGCGCTCTGTTGCAACAGGTGAAAGGGTCAGCAACGTGGAAAACCTCATGCCAAACCATTTCCAGAAGGATATGGTAATAAGGACAGAAAAGGGCACAGAGGTGGTTGTGGACATGGTGGTCCTGTGCACAGGGATAAAGATTAACTCTTCAGCGTACGCTGCTACATTTGGTAAGTGAAAAAATGCTGGGTGGGGAGAAGGAACACCGTTCACCTATGTCTGGTACTTGAGTACCGTGAGGTCAGAAATCAACCTTGTACAACCTGCAGCGGTTATTCCACCATACAGCAAATGCTGTAACATCGCATTAAGTATTTAACTGCGGAATGTGATGTTTGGAAGCCTACAGAGCACAGATCAAGTGGCCAACAGTCTTCTCCAGCTCCTTCTGCCAATACCTCCAAGGAACCTTAGAGTCCTAGTTCAGCATGAGGCAGATGACACCTAAAAGTTGATGGCAACATCTGCTGTCAAGGCCAGGATTTCATCCTAGATATAAGCTTGCTGAGTTCTGAGCACAAACAGGCTCAGGATTCAGCTGAACTATCAGTGTCTCAGGGCCCATCAGTTATTTGGTGATACATCTTCCGTCCAAATCCTCCTGATTTTCAGTTATGGCACTACAGCTATGGAGCAGTATGACCATTATATAGTCTCTTGTTTGGGCTGCATACGCTAGCTCTTATGTTTCTTGATGTTTCTACTGAAATATCAAAGGAGGCTTCGTTGCACGAGACTGCAAAAGTTAACTACAGCAAGGCAAAAAGCATCTCTTCCCTGATGTGTAGAAATGAGGGTGAAAACCCAGCTCCTCACTTTGTGTCAATGACATGTTTGATAAATGTCATCAGCATTTCGGGGTCTCGGGCCACAAGCAGCAACACAAAGCTCCTTCTGAAAACTTACTATTTGGCACAACAGGGGACAAAATGGCAAGTGACGGTGCTTTGAAAGTTAACAAGCACCTCCAGCTGGAAGGCCATGAGAACATCTACGCCATTGGGGACTGTGCGGATCTGAAAGAACCAAAGATGGCCTACCACGCCGGGCTCCATGCCGACATCGCAGTGACAAATATCATCAACAGCCTGACGCATAAGCCTCTTAAAACCTACGAACCAGGTAAGTTAATCTCCCAGCGCTCGGCCTTAGCTGTCAGGCTGCAGGGAACAGCTGTTTAACATGCGCACATCAGAACTAGCACAGGACACTGGTTAGAGGTGAAGGGACTCACAATTGGGGTGGGCAATATAAGCTCATAGCTCAGGCTTCATCTTGGGTCTTGCCAAAGATGCTGTAGATGTTAATTACCTGTGTCAGTCTATGGACGTGTGTCCTGTTGTCGCTGATGTCTTCCCAATAAATCTACTGGTGGGTGTTTGCTATTCATCAAACTTGCTTCCTTCCTTTAAATTGCTTACTGTCCACTTGAATTCTAGGAACAAGATGATGGCTTGACTTTCTCCTCCTTTCTCCCCTTAAACTACACAACAACCACAAACTGAACAATCTGGTCTCAAAAATCTAGCTAGGTGATGGGTCTCATTAATAATCAACTGATGTAAACACTTACCACAGCTGTGTTAGAAGCTGTTCCACAAGGATGGAGGATAGCTGGACAGCAGTTTGGTTTTTAAAGGCTGCCCTGCCTATTTACATTTTTTTTCTACTTAAATTTTGTTGTCTACCTCTTGGGAAGAGAGAATCATTCTATACCAAGGCACACAGACAGCCCAATCCTTCAGCAATCCCATTACTGAAAGAGGTAGAGCAGATGGCAGAAAGGAGAGAGTTGTGATGCCTTCTCCTTGGGTTTGCTGCTTTCCTTGTCACACAGCAGACAGGTGCTGTGCTCAGCAGTACGTGTGGGTATGAGGGGGGTAGGAAGGGAGGCTTTGGAAGAAGTGCAACACCTACATCTAGTAGGGTTTGATACTTAGCTTTGAAACTGCTTCACTTAAACCTCTGCATCTTCTTTCCAGGGTCACTAACATTCCTGCTTTCAATGGGCAGGAATGATGGCGTAGGCCAGGTGAACGGTTACTATGTGGGACGTCTCTTGGTGACCATTGCCAAGAGCCGGGACCTGTTTGTCTCCAAGAGCTGGAAGACCATGGGACAGACAATGCCCTCTTAAGAGGAGATCAGTAACAAACCAGCAAGGAATACAGCAACTGGAAGAGGGTGAGGGTGCACTTTTATTGCTTGGGCAGACTGATAACGTCTCCTGCAGCACCTTCTAAAGCCACCCATCAGCATGCTGCATTAAAGGGCTGCCCTGCCTTGCTGTGAAGGGGAAGGAGGCACTTTCCAAGTGATAAAAAAACAGGGAAGGAATGTTTCCTTCACTTCCTTGTTGAGATAGCTCTGAGCAAGAAACTTGGTTTACCCTGGTTTGTAACAATAAACATTCACGGTTTTCAAAATCTCTGTGGTTTGTTAGTTATGTGGTTTTTCCCTGGCTTTCTCTTGCTCTTCTAAAAAGTACCCACCTCTTACAGAGCTGGAATCTGCTCCACAGCACGCAGGAAGAACGGCTCGCAGCACTGCCTGGGGAAAGCCTAAAGCCTTGAAGAGGCTACGGTAATCCTGGAACTCAACAGAATATAACGCAGCTTCGTGTCACCGCTCCCCAGCAGCTTTGGTTATGTCACTTACAGGGCTATACTTCAGCCAGAAGAGCTGGTTAGTTGTGTGCTAAGTGTGTTACAGCAAGCACTTAATTACAGATGCTGCTTTGCTTTTTTTTTTTAAAGGTAAGAATTTCGCAGAGCAAAAGTAGGGTTGATAACAATAACCACACTTGACACATCTTTTTCTTTTTTTCTTATAAAACAAACAAAATCACCACGAAATATTTTCTCAGTAATTACAGAGATTATTGTGAGTTAAAAGCAAAACAGAAGCTCCTCATGCATCACTTCTAAAATCCTTTTCCCTTCTCTGTGGGCTGGAGGCAGAAGTTTCCCATCTACCCTCAAGGGAGGGGAAAAGGGAGCAGAATATAATTAAGAGCTTTCTTTAAAGTGTGTGTGCGTGTGTGTGAAAAATTCATCACTACAAATCTAAAATGAGGTTACTCTTTAAAAACTTCTAAACTAAAGTAACAAGGGACACTAAACAAACTCCTGAAAAGAGATGGTAACTCAATTGCTTAAGGTGATATTAAATGGCTAGAGAATGCTGATATCATGAAGAAATCGGACTAAACCCCTCTCATCTCTAGTCACAGCTCTTCATCAAGTCACAACACATCACACTACTACCACTCCCCCTCCTCATATCACATTGAAAAAATAAAACCCACCTCTAATGCTTTTAATGCTACTCAAGTTTGTTGAAAAATAAAGTTTCATTTGGCTGCCGTTGCTACTTAGTGTCTAGCTTGGCCATTTCTTGCACATAGATACCAATACTTTCACTGTCGAAGAGCAGAAAGTAAATGTTCTTCAAGGAGGAAGAGCTGGTGCCGTCAAAATGGGTGGAAATAGCTCTTAGAGTCACCTGGGCTGCCGTCTGTTTTGGGAAGCAGTTTCTATGTAGTTGGGGAAGAAAACAGAACAAGTGAGTGTCAGCCACCTGCGCAAGCGATATGCACACGTGGTGCTGAAAGGAACAAGCCATAGCGGTACCAACTACAGGCTGCTGTTAAGATAGCACCAGTCGTGCTTTTGCAATGTGTAAATCCCAGAAGCAAACCCCAAGGTTTTGATAGCAATATTCATCTGCTGCTGTATTAGTGTCCTTGCTGGCTTAGTTATTTTCATTTGCTTCTACTTTTTATAACCACACAAAGCGTTTTAATGTTCTCCCTTAGAATTGAACTTTTCCATGGCATGCTGGGCAGGCTAAAAAGTTCAAGGGATGATTTTTTTTTTTTAGTTGAAAACTGGGAAAAAAACAAACAAAAAAAATCAACTACTTGGTCAACTTCCTCACTCTGTCACTAAAAACACTTTGCTTGAGACTTCAGTGAAAATAACTGAAATTACAAACGCAAGCCAAATTAAGGCCAAGACGCATTAATTCATTCATTTTGATGGCAATATTGTCTAACCTGCAGTCTGAAAAGCTAAAAGCCACCAATCTTTACAGTAAGTGGACTTTTCAACTGTGTTGACATCTCTTGGGTCACCTGGCCCACATCCTTGAGATTCAAGTGTCTTGCAGCAGCATTTTCTCCATCTTAATCATTCTCATACTCCTTTTTCAAGTCACAGACCCATTCAGCTGCAACACAGTTCCTTCGCCCTCATCTCCGCGCTGCAAGGGAACTGGCTGAGAGCACATCGCAAAGAGCACAGTTACTACAAAGGTCAGCTGCTTTGCATCTCTGTTTATATAAAAATACGACTGCTATAATACTGGAACCGTTCTACGGTTTGAACTTGATGCCTATCTAATGAAATACTCTGCCTTGCAGTATGCTCATGCTTAGGAAGGTCTCCACATTGTTCTACTTGTCTAACACTGAACAGATTCCTTGACCTGGCTTTGTGAAGCGATACGTGTGCGCCTCTGCCACTGACATCTGGAGGGAAGGACACTCTCCTGCATTCCCTGCTGGAATTTCTCTGCTGGCTGACAATGCTTCTAATAGTTCTGCTGATTTTGCACAACACTGAAGAGTGTTGATGCAGTGCTTTCTACATGAGCATGCAGCAAGCCACGTACCTTGGAGACTTTGGATGAGGCTTTACTGGGACATACTGAATTGTCTGAAGGCGAGTTAAGGCCCAGCTGAGATTTCAGATGGGTCTTTGCGCATAGCTCTGCTGGCTGTACTTGAGTTTAATGCCTCCTATTTAGATTCTACTGCATGATAATGCTCCAGAGGAAGCCACATCCATGCCAAAAAAATTGGCCAGCACAACCTAGCCCATGTCCTTCCTCTAAGGCAGGATTACATATAACTTTTCTGCTTCTGAAAAATTTTGTCTAACCTATACTTAAAGATCTTCAGTGGTGGGGCTACATCAGATGGCTACACAGATAAGCCATCCCAGTGCCTAACAATCCTTAACACTTGAAAAATTACAGTATTTCTTTTAATGGCATCCAGAGCTGCCTTTACAGGGTTTTTTTGGGTTTGTTTTTTTTTCTTTTCCCCCCTCTCCAATAGCACTGACACATGCATTTGTTTTTATTTCCCTTACCAAGTTTACTACTACTCACTTCTCCTTACTCAATTTCATGTTAGTGATTTCAGACTACTTATTATATTTATATTAAAAACCATCCAAAAAAGAGCTTGGAAACCATTCATCAACAACTGCTGTATCCATATTCACTGTAATCCAAATGATCACTAGCAAACAGATTTTCCTCCTTTTAGTCCCTGGACAGGATCTGCAGCAACCCAGCTAATACTCCTTCCTGGCAGTGAGCTATCAATAAGGACGTTTTGAAAATATCTTTCAGTTAGTTTGTATCTGCTTCACAGCACAAGTAATTTAGTCTAAACTGCATTTCTCTACTTTTTAATGACAAGATCACAGAGGTGAAAAGCCCTGGGACAATCGAGATATCCCGTCTGTTGCTATATTATATCAGTTACTGTAAACAGTCCCTAAGACAGGACAGAGGAAAGATGAAAATTCACAGAACCGATACAGCATAATTCCTGATCTACTCAACAAAACCAACATTCCTTGTGCAGACATGCAGGTGGAATAAAACGACAGCAAACCCATTAAATCTTATTTGAAAAACTCTGCCTTTTTCCAGTCAACCTTGAGGTCCTTTGATAAATACAGTGTGAACCAGCAGCACCTGGTAAGACTTACTCTATCTTCTGTTAGCAGGAGTAACTGTAAGAGCAAGAGAATGAAATGGAACTAAGCAGCAGAAGGATCTGCACTAAGACTAATGCTCCAAGACTGGATTATTCTTAGGTAATGCTTTCTATGGGCATTAAAAGCTACAGTTCATTTCTGAAAGCTGAACTTTAATAACAGAGCAGTAAAACAATTTATCACATTTTGCTTTGACTGAACACTATAAACAAAGAGATCTGTGTATAAAGGAAGAAAAAAATCATTAAAAATTGCACTGCCCCTCTTTTCTCCTGTAGAGCGTCTGTGTGAAAGTGGTATTTTTCACCTCTTGTGTGGCGATTTCACTGATCAAAATGCAGTTTTACTTTCCTTTTATTCACTACCAGGCCAACACAACTGGACTCTACTCTTTGGACATTACTAACAAAATCAGTAGTTACATTTCAAATTAAGCATAAGTGTGCAAACTCCAAGAAGAAAGAGCAACTTCTGCAGTTAGCAGGGCTTGTAAGGTTTCTTGTGATCAGAGACCAAGCAAGATTAACAACTATTGGGTTTGTTTTTAAAAAAAAAAAAAAAAAAATAAATATTAGGGTTTTTTTTTTTTTTTTAGGTGTCAACCACTGTTGGTTTCATAGTTCCCTTTTTAAAGCGGAACTTATTTCAGAAACATTGATTTTCTTTTGAAAGAAAACATTTTGTGTGAGCAGTCTGTTTAATACATATTCTCAGAGTGACTTAAGCGAACACCTCGCATCTATCTAGCTCAGGCTGCATCACTGTTACTTGCTTGCATTATTATGCTGGTATCATCTTACCAGTACAAATGTAGTTTTAATAAGATTCACCACAGCAAAAGGAAGGGACATAAAAACTGAGGTGGTGCAAGCCCGCAACAGAATGAAAATTACTGCCTAGCAACAGAAAACACAGCAAGTCCACTCAGCTCTCCTGTGGGTTAGCTAATTTTTCTGTATACAGGCTTTCTGCTTGTTCCATGCAAACACTGCACTTCAAAAGCTCCTTTAGTCTGGAGAAGCGGGGTGTCAGTTGGCACCTGCCAGGGCCCTCTCCGGAGGCAAGGTCAGCCCCTTTCATGCCACAGGCCAGAGGGTACCTCTCCATCACAGCAGCAGCTCTCTGACAGCTAATTATACCACTGCTACCCCATACAGAATCCTCCCATGCAGAAAGAGTCATACCTGCCACTGGGAAACGGGGGGAAAGCCACGGACTTCAACTTCTTGTCTTCTGCGGCTGTTAAGCAGTTCTTTATAGTCTCTTCGAGCTGCTCTTCACACTTGTCTGAGCCCCACTGTGGGATGTGACAGTGGATGACAAACTTTGCTGCTAGGCCGCTAGACTGAGTAAGTGCAGCTAACACAAACGAAAATATAACATTTAGTTTTGAATAGAAACCACCCTGCAACGACCTCTCAAGCCAACATATTTCCTTACTTACATTACCTCTCCAAAGAAATACATTAGGGATTAAAATACACCACAATGGCTCACTGGCAATCATAATCTGACTGTCTTGTCATTACTTTCATGATCAATTATTATTTCTTTGGAGACCAAAGAACTCAGGGCTCATTTGGTTAACACACAGTTGTTCAATAATATTTTTTGGCTCCCTCATTCAGCACAGTCTCTTGATTTGTTTCATGCAAAGTATCAAAACCTTACACTGAACACAGTATCATTAATCCCCCAATAGACATTTCTGCAGTGCTGTCACAGTCTTATCTGAATGTCTTGTGCAAATATCCTGCATCATCATTACAGCTCCAGAGTGTTAGGGAATAATATTTAGACCCACTTCTCAGCTGGGTAATTTCAGACAACGACATGAAAATCAAAGATGTTTGTTGAAAGTCTCCAATTAATTTTTCAGAAAGCGTAATATTTCTCTGGGACCTGCAGAGCCCACAGCATGGCAGCAGTTTGCTTTTGTTGCAATTGTGACCATTAGCACTTCTGCAAGTCTGGGTCTCACGAACCTCAGGTTAAACACCCTGAAATTAGCCGTGCAATTAATGCCCAAGGGTGAAAAACTTGGGTTTATTCAGTTGTCCACCACCACAGAGGAATTCTGTCTAATGCTTCACTGTGCCACTTACACTTCAGCCAGAAGAGAAATGTCAGGCCTTTAACCATAGGGAGCAAATTGACTGCAAACACCACAGGTATTCTGTGGGCAGCACTTGAATTCTAGCCCATTAGGCTGGAGCTCAAGTGTTTGCAGCCGACCTCCAGTGATTAACAACCATTTATTGTCCCTTGCCTCAAGCCCAGTAGAAGGGGCAATTTCAAACATCGCAACACAACACAATGCTTGAGAGCATCCATTTTCCTATCTATTAAACTAAGATTATCTTCTTTCCTGGGACTGGCTTAATAGCATACAGGGAGTCTATTTTCTAGTTAGGTAGTGATTGACAGAGAAAAGTAGTTTACTTTGATGTTTATGGCATATATTTTTGATTCAATGCAAAAGCAAAGTGAAGTATCTTGCATACAATTTCCCGTCATTTGAGATTATAAAACTAGGCTGTTCATTTAGGAAACTGTAAAAACTAGATCATTTAAAGCAGTTAGTTTCTTAGGTATTGAGACACTAAGCCAAATAAGGCACTGGAAGATATGTTGTAACTTCTCTCCATCTGCCCTCCAGCCACCTTCAAACCTATGAACTGGTTTAATTTGTTGACAAAGGCAGACAATGTCAAACCCCAAACTATTCACTGCTACAGGTGTGTTAAACATTTGAAGGGAGCACTTCTGTAATTTGTATTTCTATAATGTAGCTGTAGTGCCTGGGAGAAGAGCAGCAACTGCTCTTCCAAAAAGCATGTCAGTTCTAAAGATCGTATCACATCTTTATTTGTGTTCAAAGTAAGGTAATTGTTTAGATTATACTGTTCATCAAATATGCATAAAGCAGGATAATTTATAAGCCATTGCTGTTCTTATACCACTTAGACTGAGAGCTGTTTCTGTTCTTCACTAAGGAATACGGTATAAAAATAGGACAGGAAAGACAGCACAAAGGCAACAGCACAAGTTTTCCTTAGTTTTTGGACTCTCACAGGCAGAAATTGCCTAATAGTAAATTAGTCAGCCTGCTGTAACTTATGGTGGCACATAGAAGCTCAAAGACTGGATGTGCACAGCATATCGGTGTCCTATTCTTCCTTTTTTTTTCCCCCTAAGCAGGCTGTCCATATCAGCAACAGCTTCAAACAAGAAACAGAAACGTTTACAGCACATAATCAAGGCACACATATAATCAGAACAGAAAAGAACATATGGAATGAGCTGTTTCCAAACGAGACCATAGTATCCTTTTTACCTTCAGCAACTTCCAAAGGTCCTTGAGATTTGCGAAGCTCTTTCACTGTTTCTAAAAACTCCTTCCCTCCAGCCTTTTCCAATGCCTTGCCTGCAAGGACAGAGCAAAAGGCCTTGGCTTTGAAGCATAAAAAACCCCAACTCTACGTTATTTAAAAGAAGAACTTTGTATGCATATTATCCTATTTATCAGCAGCAGCTAAAGTTTATGTTTACCACTCTATCTAGCCACAGATAAAGTTTATTTTTTATTGGTTTTGAAAATCCCTGTATGTTATTACTGGAAATGAATATAATTATCTGTAAGAATGCTATCTTACTCTGGCTTGTGGATAAAATAGTGAAGAGTGGGATTTTCAGGACCCAGATTTTCAGCCTCTGAAATCAACTCAACACACAAACCCTACAACTTTCTGAAATAAATACAGCTGGGATGCCAGTGAAGGTCTTGATGACTGACTATATAAAACAATATCCAACCCCGGATTCTGCGCCTCTCTATGCAACTGAATGCATCTCTTTTACCTCTACCTTGCTTCAATTTCTGTATTTGTACACCAGCAGTAGTAATATTTCCTTATTTCACATGAGCAGTACAAGGCTTTGTACATGAGTATTTCTAAAGTATGTGAAATCCTACAATGAAAAGCATAATTAGAAGAGTTATTAATATCTAATTTTCTTCACAGAATTTTCAGAGGCAAATGTAAAAATAACCCAATAAAGACCGCAATAATGATTATTTACACCCTTGCTGCTCATGTGCTTCAACAGATTATCTGTGTTTTGATTGTCATAAGCCATCATTAAAAAAAGATGAATTAGTGATTAGCCCGTTATACCTAGTCAGATCCAGCCTGATTTTCAGAAGTGTTGTAAGTGATATTTTATGGCCTGGGGAAGATTCAGATGAAACAGGACGGGATCTCAGCAGGCAGCTAGCAGACCAGCTACTGTTCCAACTCTAGATCTGTTTTTTCTGCGTGTAGCAGAGCCTCACCTATTTCCTCCTTGAGGTCTATTTCAGCAGTTGTAGGGTGAACGATGCCTTCTACTTTCATGGAGCCAATATGGCTGATGTCACTCTGTGTCAGAGAAAGCTGCAAAATAATAAGAGAGTAGAAAAAAAAAACCCAAAACATTAGTCCGAGCACAAAAATCATTTTCATACCAAAAAACTAAAATGAAAGCAGGCTGGATTCAATCTTTCAGAGATCAGCAGTTCTGTTGTGCTCAATATGTGTGATTCTCATTTTCCGCCTTTAATTAATTAATATGTGCACCACTCATTGTTTTGTGATATGCCCTCAGCTTGGGAGCTTGCTCCAGAAGAATCATGGAATCATTTGGTTGGAAAAGACCTTTAAGATCATCAAGTCCAACCATACAAGAAGTTACTGCTAGAAAATTCTAGCATGTTCTACCATCACACTTTGAAGAGAATAGGCTGACTTTGGAAATGCTTTTGTTTAAAGAGAAAAAAACTGAAATTAAAAAGCTTTTCTTCTGTAGAAAACACTTGCCCCCAGTAAACTACTGTAGCGACTGAGAAGGACTGAACACTATCCTGGTCTATAAAGCCTTCACCACCCAAGTAATTAATTTCCCTTTGACTTGCTGGCATGAATAAAATAAGGAATGCTTTCCCAACCCACGCACCTGGATACAGGAACTGGCCCAAACTTGCTGTCTTAAGGTGCTCAAAAAAAGGCTGCTCCCCAGATTTCATAGCCTCATCACTTTGAGCAATAACAGAGGACAGAAACCCTAAAAACCATTCAAAAGACTTCAGAGTTGCTGAACCATGCCCATCATGCCTCATTTCTTCCAAGACACGCTGTAGTATTTATGTCCTAACCAGAACAATAGGCACCACTCATTTTAGAGAAGAAAATTAGAAGCTGCACAGGTTCTGGAGAAACTTAGGACAGGACTGAACTCTAATAAAGGAGATCCAAGTTTCATTTACCTAGCCAGATTATTGCTTTTAGCAATCTTTTGGATCTAGTATGTGTCTGGCCCATTCTAGACCATTGTTTTAGCAAGAGATGGGATCAGGCAGCCTGAACTCTTAAGCGCTGCTGCATGCAACAGGGTATACCATCAGTACAGGGGGCTTACAGAAGCAGTTTCAGGAAGAAGACTTTCCAGATGACTTAACTATTGGAAATCATAATAATAAAAAAATCTTGACTATATCTTCATAGTTAAATCTGTAAGAAAAACTCCAGTTTCATTCAGAGAGTCCAAAAATTAACGAAGGCAAAAATCTCACCCTCTTGGTAAGTACAGGGCAAAAAAAAAAAAAAAAAACATAAAAATGGGACAGACAGTTGGCTGGACACCAGGGACATGCAGGTATTTTGGTGGGACAGTTTTGTAATTCTGGCCAGGCAAGGTGTCACTGTCTGTGCTGAGATGGAAAACTGGGCATGCCCTGCAGCTCTGGTGGGGTCCTCAACTTGAACAGTGAGAGAGCTGCGCCCCACAGCCCACTTTCAGATGGAGCATCCAGGCTTTTGGCAAACCAACACGCGGAAGTTCTGAGTGATCCTGGGACCTGGCCCAGAAATACTCTTGTTATAAATAATACAGAGCCTAGAAGGTTAAACCTGGTTTGGCAGTATGCCAGCCAGAACACAGCCAAGTCCAAACTGAACAAAACTCTAATACAGTTTAGGCCAAGAAATTAATCAGTATGGTTCTCAATAGAGAGGGGAGGATGACCAGCATTATTCTTGGAAATCTTACCTGCAGACATATTTTTTTGAGACCCTCTACCATGCCCATGACTCAAGTGAGTTTTGGCCTTAAATTTGGGACTGTTAAGGGAGAACGTAGAGAAGATTTTGTACTGGTGTTAGATCAAAAGCATCCTTCTGTTTATGCTAGGCTCCACTGATGTGGTCTCAATCTGTTATAACTTTGTATTACCTTTTGTCCTGGCACAAGGCTCTTGGAGGACAAGATAGTGAAACCATCCCCAGGTCCATCTTCAGATGTTGAATTTGAAGTTCCTTCTTTTTCATTGTCCTTTTGTTTGTTCTATTTAGGGGGAGCAAAAAGCAAGAACTCTCACAGGAAAAAAAATAATCAACATTTACCATTATTCAGTGATGACAGATTTAATCAATTGCTATGAATCTTATCTTCTTGGATCAATATATTATTCATAGCCTTTTAATCCCCAAAGATTATGTAACAAGAGGACTTCACTGTTTATATAATGCTAAAACATCAGTAGTTCATCTGAGGCATTACATACGTTCGTAGTCACATTAAGAGTCGGGGCACCCACAACCATCTGTAGTTTTACTAACAATTAAGGTTGTATTTATGGGTGGGTGTGTGCTAGTTTATTTTTTGCTGCTAGCAGAGCAGAGCTCATACTAAATCAAACTTAGTAACTTAGTAACCCAGTCAAATGGTCCAATCTGAAGGAAAAAAAACAACTTTATGATCTGAAAACAAATCATAAGTCTCAGCTAATAAATCATAAATCTGAGTCCATACTGACAGGAGCGAGCCATCACACCTCCATACAAACAGTCAGAATGACAAAATGAAAGAACTAATAGCTGAAGTTTGAATGCAAAATCCCCTTTGTGGGACACGCTCCTTCACAGAGCCTAGCTCCAGGTGCAGCAGACCTGTTCCTACCAGGGCTGCAGGAGCATCTCCTCACATCTCCCAGTATTTCCCTTAAGGTATGTCAAGAAGCCAACTCTTCCTAGCAAGTCCCAGACCCTGCACAGGCACAATTCAAAGTAAGGTGGTAGCCAAGATCAATACACAGAGGCAATCCTATTAAGCATCCCATTAAGCTACTCTGTTTCCTTTTCTAAAAGTTATTTCTGCATATTGTCAGCTATGAAACTGTATTAAAGCTTAGAGGCTTCCAGAAAGATGTATTTAAGACAAGTTTAATGTTGCTTAATCCTACCCAATCAAAAATTTAGCAGTGTTTTAAGATGGGTGCTCTGGAATGACAAACCAAAAGCACCAATCTGGGTTACTGCTTCACCAAATTAAACCATTTTGGATGGTGATAGAGGATGGGCAACCTTAAGGGAAGGTGCAGTGGTCAAGTTCCAACTCCTTTATTCTTCTCGCAACTCTTTTAAAAACCATTAACAACAGCACACCTAAGAACACATGAAACAAAGAGCTTGTCAAGAAGACATTTATGTTCCATGTCAGTACAAGTTCTCTGGACAGTGAAAAATCTTTTAACAGCATCCCAGTAATGGTACGAGGCTGAACATGTGACATCTCCCAAGTAGAAAATGTTTTAAAATACAGCTTCCTTTATTTGAAAAGATAAGAGTTCACTGCCACACAGTTAGTGTGGAGATAAAAGAGATTCTACACAGTTATCAAGAAAGTACTGCAAAGGGTGACATGGAAATCTGAAAAGTTTCCCTCAAAGCTTTAAAGGTTTTTGTTATGAAAATTCATTACAAAAATACTGTGTTTGCCTTTATTTCTAAAGTTTAGCAGGAGAAAAATCCTGGCGTGTCTATTATCAACTCCTACCTCCCATTTCCAATTGTTACAAACAAACAATGCAGAAGCACTAATTTATTCCTTCCAGTAATCTTAGTTGGGTTTGATCCACTCCCTCTCCCACACCTCTGGAATCCTCTATCTGCCTCATGCTTACCTTTTTGGGTGTCCGGGCCTTGGCAGACTTTGCCTTCTTCCCACTTTTTTTGTTCACCATGGATTTCCTTCCCTTCTTCTCAGGAGTAGGTGAAAGGATGGTCTCAGATTTGCCTTTGGCACCCCGTTTCTTGGCTAGAAGCTCTGGCTGAATTCTGGGCAGGACACCTCCGCTTGCAATAGTCACACCTTTTAGCAACTGCAAGGAGAAGCAGTGTAAAGGACCACATTACATATCATCTTAGTCTGCATTCAAGCTATTTTTGCTGACTATATTACACATATGCAAGTAGAGACCACACTTCCCAAAGCATTGCACCTCATCCCTCTATCACAAAAAAAAAAAAAACAAACCCAAAAAACTATGAGGGAGAAAATCCACAGTAACAAGAAACCTGGCAACTGGGGTAGTTTAGCCTGGAGGAAAGGAGGCTTAGGGGAGACCTTATTGCTCTCTACAACTACCTGAAAGGAGGTTGTAGTAATGCGGGTGTTGGTCTCTTCTTCCTGATAATGGGCAATAGGATGAGGGGAAACGGCCTCAAGTTGTGCCAGAGTAGATTTAGGTTGGACATTAGGAAAGATTTCTTCACTGAAAGGGTAGTCAAGCATTGGAACAAGTCACCATCCCTGGAGGTATTTAAAAGCTGGGCAGACAAGGTGCTTAGGGACAGGGTTTAGTGGTAGGATGGCAGGGTTAGGCTAACAGTTGGACTCTCTTCTCCTCCAGCACTGGTCTTTCTGCATACCTGTCCTTGGTGACTCACAAGCAGTGAGTGAGGGTAAGATGAGATAAGCACCTGCAGGCTACTTTAAAAAAAAATGATCGCACCACAGCTGTGCTTAAAGAAGGACTAGTTGTAGATCCCTTTGGCAGGGAAACAGATTCGGTGAACACAAGCATGAGCCCCGAGAACCTGCTTTGCAGAGGTGAGCAATAAAATTGGGCTGTAATATTAGGTGGAGACAAAAATCCGGCTAATTCCTGATGGACAACAAACAGTAGATCTAGTCCCCAGTTCAGCAGCCAGTGACCAGTGCCATGGAGCAGGGAATGGACTGCTAGTGGTAGCATGCCTTTCCCTCTCTCCTGGCCTCTGTTTTGACTTTTCAGTCCCCTTAACTGGAAACAGAGCTAAATGACTTCATGGGCACCACACTTTCTTTATTTAAAGCAGTCAAATTAAGTGCAGGAGTCTTTAAAAGTGTGAATGATATCATCTATCTTCATGTGGAGCCAAGGAAGAGATTCTCCAATGCTGACTGAACCTTTCCGGCACCCCTGAATGCTGCAATTCACAGCCCACACCACTATCTCTCTTCTCACTCAACAAGTTTAGCAGAAGTGATCCTACAAGCGATCCTCTGACTCAGAGCACTGCAAACCATAGTCTGGGCGCTAGTGGGACCTGGGAGTACAGAGGGGGAGGCAGTCTTGGAGGCAGCAATAGCAGAGTGAGCCAGATCCCTACCCAAGAGGGGCCTCACAGACACAGTATAATAGAAAACACACATTTCTACAGCTTTTGGGAAGAGGTCTTCCATACAGCACATTTTCTTAAAGTATTGGATGTCCCTGGGGAAACAAGTAAGCATCAAGTTTACTCACTTCAACAAGAAGAAAAATTTATATCCAGAGGATTTACAAGGAGATACCTCAGAACTTGCTTTTTTGTTTGCTTTTATTCAAGCAGGCACAATCTTGTCATCTTCTGCTCTAATAATTGTGTTCTCACTCACGTGTCAGACTAAACTGTTTCTAACCTTCCAGGGTAGCAGCTTCATTCATGTCACAGCATGCAACTCTCGCACTGAAACGTAAACAGGTACCTGATTCAGTTCCTCATCATTTGCAACTGCCAAGAGGATGTGTCTGGGGGCAATTCTTCCTTTCTTGTTGTCTCGTGCTGCATTTCCCGCTAATTCTAGAATTTCAGCTGTAAGCACATTGAGATAAAAATGAGTTAACAAGAACGTAACTTACATACACCCAATATACACATTTTACACTCCTCCTTAATATCCATTTACCTTTTCAGGAGTGTTTCCCAATCTAAATGGCCTTTGCTTCAGAAAGGCAGAAACCAAGCCACACTCAATGTAATTGTAGATTTACGTAAAATAACTTGTCCTTCCTAATTCCTGAAAGGATAGCTAGCAGAAAATATGCTAAGCTTTGTTCACATAACTTCTTTTACAAGTCCCAAGTCAGGATTCTCTTTCAAAAAAAAAAAAAAAAAAAAAACACCACACCACGCCCGAGAAACACCCTATAAAAATATACATCATCAGTCCAAAATTTAGCAGTAACCCTCTAACAATAAAACAGTAAAGCATGCAGTGAAACCCCAAACCTAGTGCAGACAGTTCTGACAAAACAGCAAGGATTCTCAGGACCAGGTAAGATGAAGACTGAGGTGCATTTAAAGAAATACTTTGAAAGCCAAGAAACTAGCCAGGCGATGCTGCAGTTCTGCATTAAAGGGCATTGAAAATCTGTGAGAAGCTTCATTTCAGAACAAGATATGAAAGGTTTGACTTAGAGGCAAGCAGAAAAAACACAAGAGCTTCAGTGCATGAACTATTCGTAGAAAGTTCCTTCTACACCTCCAGAACAGGAGGCCACTTCAAAAATAGTTTCTCTAAATTTGCAATAACATTTATACTGTGACTTTTTCTGAGCTTTTTCTAATTGTTATAGAGGAAACACAGACAGGTCTTTCTGAGTTTATTTTAAGCTGTAGCAATCAGTATCATTCATTAATTTACAGGGTTTGGCCCCTACTCAGAACTTATTTCTCATGTAAGAAAGAACTCTACTGCAAGACTGAGAAGCAAGGAGAAGGGAATGTTTTGCTCCAAATAATCAGAAAAATCATATTTACACCTTGTTTTGTTTTAAAAGCATCCAGTGCCCCTGCCTTCTGGTTTTTGTTTTCCTATTTACATGTGTCAGTAACAGGGGTAAGAAAGTTACAGCCCATCAGTGTCCTATTAATGATATCTTACTCCTTTTCATCAACTAAATAAAGAGCTAGCTATTACAAAAAGGAAGAACTTTCATGAAAAATCTAGTGGAAATCTACATAATGCACCCTGGCTAAAGTCCAAAGGATTTCAACAAGAGGTTTAGCTCTCAGTTCATGGTAAAAAAAACAAGCTTTCAATTTCACTCAGTGAGAATAACAAAAGTGCATACTTGTCATCCACTTTTCACTACTATACAGCATACATACTTAGCTGAATGTTGGAGACGTAAAAGCCATGTTTAGAATTGTGTGCATATTCACAGCCACTGTCTGTTGAAAATTTTCACAATTATCCATGCAAAACTTTCAAGAAACGTTATCAAAGTTGCAAAAACAAGCACTTAAATTTTCAGAAATATTTAGAACCGTGGTTGTGATCAGACAATCAGAAATAGCATCACACCACAAACATACACTGGGCCTATACTAAAAGTTAGGGCAGCAACCTTGGCTCTGGCATTCCCTAATTTTGGAGTGTTTGACTTGGACTTTAAAGGAGACTGAAAAGCGATCTTGCATAATCCAGCTATATTCACCCCTCTGGGGGCTGCAGGGCTGGAAGTTTTGGACCCAACTCCCAGACCTCTGCCAGCGAAGCTAACACAGCAGCAGACAGCAGGAACAGATTGCCATCCATGGTGAAGGCCAGCATGAAGCAAGAAAAAGAGACTCAGACTTCTCCAGTGGGTTTTGCAGATTGGTGCTGACAGCAGAGGAAGATTGCATGGAGGGAGGAAAAAACAAAACAGCAACACATACTTACCTGCGTGGTAACTGAAGTTCTTTCAGATGTGCCAACAACAGGCACATCCTGCTACCTGTGTGCTCACCCCACTCCCCCAGGTTCTAGGTCCTTTGGCCAGCAGCATCCTGATGGTGCACTCAAATGTCCTCTGCCTAATGTTAAGAGCAAAAAACGCAGAACACTCAAATGCCAGCCCTCTATCACGGGACACTGGGAAGGAGGGAATCCAAGGCAGAGATGATGTATGGCAGACTGTGAAATATGCATATAACTTATCAAAGGATGTCGATTATTCGCACAGGTAAAAAAAAGCCTTACCTCCTTGTGACGGTTGTCTATATGCATATTTTCTAATGCTAGAGGCAAGGACTCAGCCTTAAGAGTAGAAAATGGCACTTGCAAAATGCAACATCAAATCTGGAGGCTTCAGTTACCACATCCTCTGCTGATAAGAACAGATCCCTAAAGAATCTGCTTTACATTTCAAGTAGAAATGTCTTGACAGCTGAGGTTACCTACACTCTAAGGAGACTAGTCTGACAATATAGGTCCTATAATGAAGGCCTATACGATAACAAGCTCTCTTGAAATCGAGCATCTTGATATTCTGACATAAGTTGGTTTTACTTTACATCCTCTCAGCAGCAGACATTAAGAATTAAAGCAAAATCCAAAATAATCTTGCTTCCCTCGAGATTCAAAATCCACATAAGATACCTCCACTCTAGAAGCGCAACTTCAAATTCAGACATCTTCAGGGCAGATGGCTAAAGGCTCATTTATGCACTCCAGAGTTCACCTTAGCTTCAGATATACATCGAACGTATGTCAACAGAGCAATGCTCAGATCTGTCCACTGACTCTGCACAACACCCAGTCTTATTAATAGAGCCTTTTCTCCTGTTTGATAAGCACTCAGGACCAGGGAAGAACATAACTGTCTTCCAACCAACACAAGCGGCAGCCAAGCTATGACTTGAATGGGATTACATCTTCTCATCCTGTGACATACAGGAAAAAGAGCTTTCTTTAGCTGATGGATCAACAGATTTGGAGTGTCTGGAAACTAAAAGCATCATAGCCAAGCCAAAGTTATTGTTCGGCTGAGCTCAGCCTCCTTTTGTGAAGTGCTCAGCTGGACTGATAAGAAAGATAACTACTGATCGTAGAATCATAAAGATTTCAGACAGGTTATCTTGCTTTCTGCTTCCCCTTTAGGCTAAGTTTTGACAGTTGCTGTTACACTACCGTGTACAAATCTACCCAGTAATACCTTTGCTCTGAAAAAGAAGTATCAGATGATGGAGTCCTCCATTTGCAAGTGGAAAAGTATCTGCTCAATTTGTCTCTTGACAGCAGATGAGTCAGAGAGGACTAAGCCAGCTGATATCCTCTGAAGGAGGTTATTTGCTGGGGCTGTGTTCTGCCCTAATTTAGAGAAGATGGCTTTCCATTTACATCTTCTGGGAGTTCCTCTGACCAGCACACCACTCGCATGTCTTCTGCTTCCTAAACAAGAGGCATCTGTACTCTTTCCCTACATTTTGGCAAGGTGCATTATGGGACACATGCTGTTATGTTTGATTTAGATGATCGTGACTGTAGTCACCCCCGCACACACTCAGAACGTAGTCTGGCATGCATCTGTTGCAAAGTCCAGAAAACCAATGGGACAGAGGCAAATTTTTCCATGGAGTTTTAACTCTGAAGCCAGTGAACTCCCAACACTGTCCCAGTAAACACAACTTTCTCGATAGGAATTAAGCTGCAGTTTTGCAATATTATTTTCAAGACTAAGATATAAAACAGCATAGAGAGATTATAAAAGAAAAGCCTTAGAACACTGACGAGATCTTTTTCACATTAGCTAATCAGTAGAGGTAAAAGTACCTTTTCTTGAGATGCAGTGATTGTTGGCATTTCAACAATGGGGTTGATAAGCCAAAGCACCGATTTGGTGTTGACAATGGCTGTCGGGTACAGCCACAATCAATCTTGCATACAACGGGAAAAAAAGGGGATCTAGTAGCTCGTGACACAGAATGCATACCAAAGCCAAAAGGCAGTCTGAACCATGTGGCAGCTGGGAGTAAGGATGCTCAAGATGTTCATGCACCATCCGGATGATGTTAGTCAAGAGGCTCAGTGCTTCAGGGCAACACAAATACAGGCCACCATCAGACCATGTGCATGGCTGATTGCTCACAGAAGAATCACTGGTCCTGTTTGACCCTTCCAGCCTCATCCTCCCTTGCCCCTATCCCAGCCATGACTTGCTTTCCCAGCTCTGTAGGCCATTCTCCCTTCCTTGGCAATCCACACCCAAGGCTTCTACATCATTGCCTTTCCTGGACAGCCTCCGTTTCTCCTGTCCACTCTTCTCAGTTGTAGTAATACTCAGGCTCAATCTTCCTTTCTAGGTTCTTCATTATCAGCACCCCCTCCATCCAATCCCTGGCCTATACCAAATTTTTCCAACTTACACTCCAGCCACCTGGTAGGATTTTTAGACATGCCTTGCCATTTGTTCAGCTCTCCCCAGTAGCCAGATCCATCCCTTTCTCTGTCTCCGACATCAATATTCTTCTCCCATAACCATATCTCCCCAGAATGTTATGACCTGTTCCCAGTCTCCTTATCTGACCAATGTAGAACCTGCTCCCAGTCTACTTATCCAGTTAGTTCACAGAAAGTAAGTAGGATTAGCCTCTCCTTCAACTTCTATTCATGTACTCCCTGCCTTCAGTCCCAAACCTCTTGCCACCCACCTCTGTGTGGCTTTTGCCTTTGCATCAGAGCTTCCTCCCCTGTGCTGCCCAGTACCGCTGAGACCACAGGAAGCCCACTCCCTGCTCTTAGCATTGCGACGAGGAGCAGCTGGGGACAGCAGCAAGAGGGAAAGCCCTTCTGAGTGCCCACAGCCACAGGCTGAAGCATGCCCAGGCACTGCGTGAAGCAGCCCATGCACAGTCCCATCACACGTCAGAGCCGAGAGGTTGAGGCATGCTCCATCACACTGGGGGGACGATGCACAGGCAGGCTGGGCAGCACTGGGAGCTGAGAGAGGCTGGAGCATGCTCAGTGAGGACCAAGTCTTCAGAGATTTTAGCTGTTAAAAATCAAAGGAGTCTCTGCTGAGCATGAGCTACCTGTGTTTTTTCAAAGTTACAGCTTGGCCAGAGAGAGCAGATTTCTGAGATGGCAGAAGCCACCCTTCCCCTTTCATAAAGCACGAAGTCTCTGCTCAAACCCAGAGAAGCACCCAGGCATTTAGAGGAAAATTTCTCATGAATGTTTTAACATAACAAAACCCCATGGTTAGACCTGCTTCTGTGAAACAGTTAAAGAACCAGATTCCCTTACTCCCACCCTCCAAGATTTAACCTGAAGCAGTTCCGCTGTATGCAGGCTTTCAGCCTGAGAAGCCATCATTTCACCATTGCAAGTCCATGAGAGAAAACTGGAATTTGTAATAGGAAGTGTCAGATAATATTGACATGTTACCAGTTTGATATATAACACCCGCTTTGACAACAGCCTTGGAAAAACACATTTTGTTTCCAAAGGCTTCCCAAAACCAAGGACTAATTCACACATACATATTAGGAATAACTAGATCGGCAGGGTTAGACATTGCAACACTGTTTTTTAACTGAACTATCCACCTTTGTAATCTTTTCAAACAAAACTCTGGATGGAGCACAGAAACTTTAGTTTGGAAAGACCACTATCCACACGCAATAGGTGTTTGCTCAGAAACTCAACTCCATTCTATTACAATATACACAGGGTTAGGGCGAGAGGGGGTTCTCTCTCTGCTGAAGCAAGCAGCTTAAAATAACATTCCCCTACAATTTATGTGGGCCCCTAGCCTACACATCTAGCAATTTTTTTTGCCTGGTTGACTACACATTCTTTTTTTTCTAAAACAAAGTGTAGGCCCACACATCATCTGCCCTTACCACATTAACAATTTAAATTAAACTGCACTTACTAGCCAGAAGCAGAGCCAAGCTATACACTGTTCTAGTTCAGATAATAGGTGAACAGTGCTGCACTGTATGCTATAAGATGACCATAGCTCAGTCTGCACTACTGATGTGCTGCACATACCAGATGTGCTGTTGACCATTTATTACTACACCTTGGAATAATCACCACAGCTCAGAACAAGGATCTCCAAGTGTTTATCCTAGAAACTCCTTTGACTGCTATGGATCCCTGTGGAGTGTGAAAAGAACAAAAGTATTCCTCCCCAGACTGAAGGTCAGCAGAGTCATTATGCAGCACATTATTCCATTATAAAAGTTAGTGCAATTCCCAAAACCCATGTAATATGGTTTTCATTTTGCAATGCCCAGACATCCAGAAGCCTGCAGATGACTTCTAAGCAATTCACAATTGATGATAAAGTAAAGCAAATGCACCTTGCTTTAGGGAAATTCATATTTATGGCATTCCTGAAGAGGCCTGAATCACCACTAGAAAACACAGAGAGGCCTACCAACAAAAAGAAGGTTGAAAATCACTGTGGTAGAGGAGGGGAGCTACACGAGCTATGAATCCTCCACGTTTTCCCCCTAACTCCCTGCAGCCTCTGAAGCATCCCTGTGGAGTAGCACTCCATGTTGCAGACAACTAAACAAGCTCTGCAAGTCACAGACTTCCCCAGTACAGCACAAGTGCACCAGCTCCACTAAGAGAGAGATTTCTGCAGTTACAAGACTTCAGTTTTAGTGTATGAAAATGGATTGTGCAAATATATATATATGTTCTTAATGAAGTGAAATATCTTCTCCAAAATCACTTAGAGAACTGATCTTTCTCTGTGATGAAACTATCTTAATACAAGCATGTTTGTTCTTACACAGTAAAAAAAATAAAATGAAATCAAACGAGCGGGAGAGATGCTCACCGTCTTGGATTTTGATTCTGCTTTTCAATGGTGTTTTGATTTATTCTAAAACCACCTCCTTTTCTGGACTTATCTCTTGATGGAGCTGGGGGTGAACGTAAATGCAAGCTTAAACATTTTGTTTACTTTTCTTCCACATAAGCAATGCTTTCTCACTCCAACTTCAGAAGTGAGAAAAAAAAAATTAGTTCTTCTGCAACGAATCAGCACAAATGTGGAAGTTTCTGTAACATACTATTAGGCATCATCAGCAATTTAATTTATTAATAGTGAAATTATCACTATTTCAAATTTTCTCCACGCCTTTGAAAGGAAACAGTACTTTTATTGTCTGGTAGCGAGAACAGGCTTTCATGTGTTAAAAAAAAAAAAAAAAGACAGTAATGCTTGCATAAAGACTGACATGCTGTTACATGGACAGCCAGGCTCCATGCAAGCTTCTTCCACACCACTTTGGCAATAAACTATGTTCCTGAAACACACCCACTCCACCCAGCCCTGTGACTCCTCACAGATTCTCTAATGCACCTGTCTTCTGTAACACCTAAGTAACCTGAACCAGAATCCTCTCTCCCTTAGGCATTGTAACAATTTGCTAAGGTGCTATTTTCCATAATTAAATAAGAAACCAAGCAGATCTGATCTTAGAACAGTCTGAAATATTGCAATACGTTGCAGTATATTGCAGCGTGTTGTATCACCGTGTGACACCTGCCCTTTCCTCTGAGGTCAGTGTCAGAAAGGAAGGGAAAAGAAAACTCGGGGTATGTGGGAAGATTTAAACCCTGACAGAGTTTCCTTATGTATTTTAGGCAAGCCAAAAGGATTTTTAAAATACAAGTGAACAACCTCCGTATTTCATAACACTTTGACACTGTTCTGCAAGGAGAAATGCAGCCAGGGAAACAGAGTTTGTTCACTTATAAAACACAGCGGATCTACAAGGTGGATTTGCTTTTTTCCCCCCCCCCCCCTCTCCTGTTATTCACATCCAGGTGTATCAAAAGCCTAATTTACATCAGTTTTCTCTTGGACAGAAACTACCTAGATGTGACTCCTTGCTCTGCAAAGCAATAAAAATAATCCTTCCACCTAGTGACCAAGCATGGCCTCTAAAGGAAAAAACCATCATCCTCAGGCTCTTCAAAAAAAAAAAAAAATTATCTCCTTAGCATCTTAAGAAAATTTCAACAAAGCCTGCACTTGCAGAGCCTGATTTTCAGAAGTGCTGAACACGTTCGTATCCCATCCCATGGATATCCCTGGCTTCTGCATGTGATCAGCATGTCCAGGATCAGGTTCTTGGTTTACCTGCTAGGTACTCTATGACGGCTGCCATGTAAACTGGAGCTCCAACACCTATCCGGTATTTGTATGTTCCTTTCTTTAGGTAGCGCATCATCCTCCCCACAGGGAAAATAACACCTGCCCTGCTTGAGCGTGAGAGTTTGGACATTTTCTTTTTCCCACTTCGGCCCGACATCTTGCAGCTTTGTGCTTTCCAATTTGCTCGTGATTCTTATCCCCTTGCTCCAATCCAAAAGCTGCAAGAGAAGAGAAACGGGATTGGTGTTCAGCACATGAGAAACATCTTTATACATTATCTTGTTCTTCCAGAAGAAAAAAATCCAAACCCATTCCCAATACCTGTTAAAGCTGAGGCATTATTAATTAAATGTTGGATGACTGGAACATTTGCTATAGCTTTTCTTTTGACTGTCAGTGTAGCAGTATCACAGAAAAAGTGGTTTGGAGTATACTAAAAAAAAAATTAAAATATGAAATACACATTTAAATGAATCTTTAAAAAACCCAAAACAAACAAAAACAAATCACACCAAGGCAGACATCCACAGCATGGCAGATTTTCATGCTGATGGCCAAGTTTAGCAAGTTATAAACAGCCGAGAAGTACTGGCATAATGGACAGCATTAAACAAGCCAAAAAGCAGATACTGGTGCCACCTATTAAGTAGAGGAAGTCATGCTGCTCACACAGAAGATAAAACCTACCTACAAACACACTGCTTCTTCACAGGTCTTTTATACGGGGAATTTCACATGCATGGCTGAAGAGGAGAAGCAGGCAAGCAGCTATGCTTCAAGCGCCTCCCCTCGCGCTGCTCTGGCCTCAGGAACTGAGCCCCAGGGGCCAGCTCACAGGCTTCACCGCTTTCATAATTCTCCTCGGATCACCTTCACAGCAGCTCCTGGGAGCTGCAAAAGCCTTCCTCCACAGAGCGAAGGGGAGGTCTTTAATCTCTCATCTTAAAAGGACTGGCTACCAGGTTCTTCTGTCCATCAAGCTCCCTGAAGATGTGGGGTTTTTCCTGCATTAAGAACCAATCTAGTCTATATAACAGCAAACAAAACAAATCTCATCTTCTCCTTGTTTTTCTGGCAACAGTGAGATCACGGGTAAATGGATAGCAAACCCCGGAGTCAGCCAGTGTGCATGGAGTCACAGTTACACCCCTAGTTTACACTCTCAGCCACATAATGGGGAAGTTTTAACTCTGTGTCCAAAAATCGGTTTTAACTCCATTTCGATAGCTGCCCTGGTGGCCTAGTTATGATCCTGGCTATAACATGATGGATCAAGATACAATCCTCTGAAATAACCAGAGAGGCATGTCTGCCACAGACAGTATTTGTGTCAATAGAAGGTACAGCTACTTAATTCCCAGTATACATTCGCCCCAATGACACAAGAAAACAAAAGCAAGGAGATAATTTGAAAAATATTATGATGACTTTAGGTGATACCGTTAAATTTTAGCACAATTTGCATTTTAAATAGTCTTCCAAAAAAAAAAAAAAAAAAGTCATTTGACACCACCACAAGCCCCCCTTGGGAATAACCAACAATCATCCAAGGAGGGCTCAGAAATCTGTGCTTCATTCTTATCCTGCTTCAAATGCATATACAAAGAGGGTCACCTGTCCCATACGAAGCCAGACATTCACAGAAACCAGCTCATCCATAACAGCCAAATTCAACGGTGGGTTTCTGCAATAACCTAACACTGGTTTCGTTATGATACCAAGGAAATAAAATCACCACAGGGTCTGCAGGGATCTATAAAACCCTGGCATGCCCGTGTCTATCAGCCAGATAATTTTTCCTTTCTGTGTGTAATATATTATATGGGCAGGATAACAAAAATTGGGAAAGATTAAACCAGTAAACCTATCAGACACAGGCACCTCAAAATCGATGCTGCACATCATCCCAGTCCAAGTTCCCTGCGAGCTGCCAGCCTGGAATCATGAGTGGTGGTAAAGGAGCTCATAAACTGCTGCCTGCAAGTGCAGATTAAAGGCAATGGCCACTTCAAGCAGATACAAATAGAAAAAAAAAAAAAATCCCAAGCAGTCCATTAATTGCATTGATGTAACCAGTTGTGTAGGACAGGGAACAATTGTTAGGAAGCAGCTTGGCTGATTAGGACCAGCAGGTTACGGGGTGGGGGGGCAGGGGGGGAGGCAAACCTTGCATCAAGGTGTATAAGCAAGAGGCCAGCCAGCACTGAGCTGAGGAGCGATGTCCAGCCACTGATACCACGCTTCAGGCATGCAGAGCAACCAGAATCCAGAGGAGGGTGATAAGAACAATCAGATGTGTGACACAAACTAAAAGGGAAGGCGAAAAGAAGCAGGGAGACACGATGATGGTCTTTAGAGATGTAAAAGGCTGCTTCGAAGGTGGAGGGAGTAAGTGTTCCCTATAAAAGTGACAAGAAAAGAGCAGGACTCTTACAGAAGCTGTGTAGCAGGGAGGAGAGTGGAGCACTGGACTCAGTCAGACTGGGATGTGGCAGAATCTTCCTGCCAGGACAACTTTAAAACGGTTAGAGAATTATGTCAGAAATGGCACAGGCAGCATTGGATCTGCCTCGGGACAGGCGGCTGGACAAGGTGATCTCTCAAGGTCCCTCCCTCCAGCCCTCTTGCTCAGTGAAATCTGCAATTTGTGACAAACCCTTTATAAACTTTCAATTTCATATTATACTACCGATTAACCTTTATAAAGTGTCCTTTTCAGTTCATGATAACTGACATTCAATTTCAAAAGAAACGTAGGCTGGGAATTAGGTTTCCAGCCATCAGAGGAGCGAACTTCTGGAACAGCCTTCTCTTATGAGTAATACAAGCAACAATAACTCATTTTAAGGTGGAACTTAATAAATGTATGCACTAGGCTATGATCTGATTCCAGCAATACTGGCAGGGCAGTTTCATCACCTGAGAGTTCAGTCCTGCGCTGAAATCCCTACAGAGAGCCATGCTGAAAGAACACACTACCATCAAACATGTATCAAAATCGTATTAAGCTAACCTCTCATATATTTGCTTCCGTAGTAGCAAATCCCAACTGCACGTAAATCAATGAAAAAAAAAAAAAAGCAAGTGTCACAAGGTTACATCCACAGAAAATACTGTGGTTGCACTTGATCTCTGTGATGGAAAACCAAAACATATTTGTATAACTAAGCACACCGCTCTGGGGCATGCTGCTGCATTATATACATTTCTATTTAAATTAATCATTTCTGGCTCATTCTTCTGTTGCCTCATTGAACTTTCCACCTCTGCCTCTACCCCTTTATTTTTCCCTTCTCTCACAGCAAGTCTCAGCCATTTTTCCCCCTGCTGCCAAAGCAGCCTTTGGAATCCCAAAACATTTTTCCAAATATGCTGCAGGTAACAGATCAGTTATGTTTGCGGAATTCTGCAATACCTAAATACAAAGGAGGTTCCAAAACTCTGCTAACACCATCTCTCTCCCACAGACCGGGGTATACTGGGGAGTGAGGTATACAACAGCATGGTCTTGTCTGGTCTCCTATGGGAGGTGATTTTTGGCAGGAAAAGCAAGCTATGGCATAGTCAGATCTAGTAGAAAACAATTCCTGTGGACCTGGACAAAGAAATGCAGCACGCTGAGGTTGCCAACTATCAACGCTAGGCATCTTGGAGGGCAGACACTAAGAGAATGGTTCACCAGCTCAGGTGACCATCAGCCCGTGCAGTCTCAAAGGTCTCTCGCACAGACACCTGGTCTGCAGTGAGGCCCCAGGGGTTTGTACTCTGCTGGCTTTATTCCTCCCACAGGCAGGGTCTTGGTTTACCTTGGAGGATGCACATCAGCTCAGCCCTGACACAGTTACATGATGCACTCACCTGAACTGCTCTAAAGCTGCAAGAGTTACACATTGAGTACTGCTGTCCTAATTGTTCTCTTCAGATGATGAAGCTAAGCATCAAGTGTTCAGCAGTTGAAAAACACTTGACTGTACCCACATTAGTTCCCTCGCTGCCAGCTGATTCATCGTCTCTACGTTTGCCCTTATAAACTACAATCTCCACTAAAAAACACAGCCATGCCATTTATGTGAAGTCCATCCTCACTGAGTTAGAAGAGCCGCGTCTATATCTGGCTATCACGACATCGTGAGGCTCGGGCAATTTAAAGCAATTAATGTTTCCAATCCCTTAATTTGGTCACGGCACACTCCTACTCTGTCATGACTCCAACATCCCTGTGTTGCTATGGGGGATTTAGTAGCTACCAGATCTTCCAGAGCTCTCTACAGTATGATGAAAATAGGGTAGACTTTTGCAAGCTAGGCCTTCCTCTGCAAATTAAATCTTCTTCAGAGCCCAAAACAGCCAGCAGCACTTTCCTTCTGCCTGCTGGGAAAAAAGGAGCTCTACCTCCTCACTTCTCTCGGGTGGGTCTGCTGGCCACTTGGAGGGTCCCTCCACTGCAGATGCTACCACCCCGTTGGTTTTCCTTCCACCACAGTTATCAGCAGAACATGATGACTGCTCCAACAAGGACACTGGAACAAGAGACCACCCAGGGACGTTCCTCTCACCATCATGTAATTTGCATCCCACACCACATCCCAAAGGATCAAGGATTACCAAAGCAACCTCAAAACCACTTTCCAGGCCTTCCTACACAGATGCTCAGAACAACAAAATCTCATAATCATCTTTACATGGTAAGGGCACATATCACCTTTAGAAAAGTAAGAATAACCTGCAGACACAGAAACAGACTGCGACCTGCAAGTGAGCCTGAAACTTGAAAGGCTGGCCAGCAAGCAGTTTCGGAGATTAACGTGCCAAGACCCAGCAAGAAAGCATGGATGCACATCAGAAAGTTCGGTGCAGTACAAAATACCTAGGACACATCCAATCTAAATTTTTCTCTAAACAAAACCACAGAAAACAGTAGAAGAAAAGACAGCTTAGTTTGCGCAACGCAGAACCAAAACCATTGCAACACTGGCAGAGAAAAGTAAATTCTGGCCATTCCTCTTCACATCTCAGATCATACATGAGACAGAAGCAAGCTAAGAGAACAGCTACACCAAATACAAAACACACACTAGCAACTAGTTATCACTAAATAACTGAGCAGGGATTAGGTAAATTCCCGGTCAGATTAAAACAGCTGGCATTGCATCTTATCCTTCCAGACTTTATGGGTGGCTGTGACATCATATGGCAGACTAAAATTTAGCCCAGTGTGCCAAGTGCCCTCCCTCAGACAGCCCCAGGTTAAGAAGCGGACATTACACTGGGAGCTACACCAGAAGCTCAGATGGACCACAATGCTCAGGCACTGCCAAGCTCAGCATCCTGGCTCACAGAACTAACACCCGAGCATTTCCAAAGCTTCGTACCAGAACTATTTGTACCAAATTTATTCACCAGTGACATCTTGGACACCATTTCCAGGTGGTTCATTCACACATGCTTGACATCTAGGAGTCTTTGACTTCCAAATATTGAGAAAACTTGAAGTCAGCAGGCAAAGACTGAAATCAAGCACACACAGGACTATCAACGCACCAGGACTCCCCATCTCCAGCTTAAGATCTATTCAAACACTGAGGAGGTGACTAGCAATCCAAAAATGTTATATCTAGGGGTCAACTTTGTGCGCTCACACACAAACATCACTTTGTGAAAATTACTCAGAAGACCTAAAGCTAAAGCTTGTTACCTGAATACATCGGTAAGGCACAACCAACGGGCAAACGTAGTGCCATTCAGTGGGCGAGCAGTACATCTCCTGGGCTCAACCTGCTCCAAACCAACAGAGCTACTGAAAGAAGCTTCACAGAATCGCAAGGGTTGGAAGGGACCTCGTGAGGTCATCTAGTCCAACCCCCTGCTAAAGCAGGTTCTCCTAGAGCATGTTACACAGGACTTCATCCAGGCAGGCTTTGAATATCTCCAGAGAAGGAGACTCCACAGCCCCCCGGGGCAGCCTGGGCCAGTGCTCCATCACCCTCAGAGTAAAGAAGTTCTTCCTCATATTCAACTGAAACTTCTTATGTTTCAGTTTGTGCCCATTGCCCCTTGTCCTGTCGCTGGACACCACTGCAAAGAGACTGGTCCCGTGCTCATGATTTCTGCCCTTAAGATATTTGTATGTGGTGATGAGATCCCCTCTCAGCCTTCTCTTCTTCAGGCTGAACAAGCCCAACTGCCTCAGTCTTTCCTCGTAGGGGAGATGCTCCAGTCCCTTTATCATCCTAGTTGTTCACGGGCACATTGAAGCCAGAAAAACGTGGGGGTTCTTGCAGAGGCAGCTCCCCCTCACGAACTGCAGCGGCCGACCCCCGTGACACCACACGGCTCGCAGGCTGAGGAGATGGGCCTCGGTACCGACTCAGACCCAGTCTTCCTTTGACTTTGCTGAGAGCTGCCGGGCTCGCGGGAGTCAACCCGGTCACCGCCGGGCCCCCGGAGCTGCCCCGAGGCCCCGGAGCCCAGCCGCGCCCGCTGAGGGCGGCAGCCCCGCCCCCGCGCCGCCGTTCGGACGCCCGCCCCCCCCCCCCCGGAGCCCGCGCGCGCGCGCCCTTGGCCGCCGGGCCGGAGGCGGGCCGCCGGCGAGGTGCGCATTGGCCGGGAGCCCGGTGCGCTACGGGAAAGGGGCGGGGGGGGCGCGCGGCGGGGCCGCGTGCGCGCTCCGTTGCCGGCCGCGCAGGCGCCCTGAGGCGCGGCGGAGGGGGGGAGTGGCTGTCGGCTTTCCCGCGCAAACGCTCCCCCCACCCCACCCCCCCGTCACCCTCCCCTCAGCGGCCTCGCTCCCGCCGTCACGGAGGCTTCGCCCGCAGCCTGCGAGGGGCGGCGGCGGCTGCCGCCAAGCGCGTCCCCGGAACGGGAAGTGCTGCGGCTTCGTCCGCCCGCGGGGCGAAAGGGGAGGGAGGCGGCGAGCGAGAGCCGCAGGCGCGCGGGGCCCCCCCCCCCCCCCCCCCCCCCCGGCCCCGGCCAGTCCCTCCCGGGCGGCTGCGGAGAAAGGCAGCAGCAGCAGCAGCGGCGGGAGGAGGAGGTGGGTCGGGCGGCCGGGAGCGGGGAGAGGGAAGGAGAGGACCGGGCCTCGCCGCGGCCCCCGGAGCCCCCGCGCCGCCGCTCCCCTCACCTGCCGGCGCCCGCCGCCGCCTCCTTCTTCTCTTCTCTTCCTCTTTTTTTTTTTTTTTTTTCCTGTTTCTTCCCCTCTTTCCTCTCCTTCCCCCCCCCTCTCCTCCCCCCCCCCCCTTCCCTTCTTGGCTCCCCCACCCCCCGCCCGCGCCCTTGCTCCGCCTCAGCCGCCGGCTCTCTTCCCGTATTGTATGTTTCAATGGCGATGGCGGCGGCTCCTCTTGAGGGGGGGGTGGAAGGGGTTTCCTCCCGCTCCGCATACCGCCTCTAGGAGGAGTCACTGCAGCCCGGGCCTGCAACAACCCCCCTATCGCTGCCGCCCTCCCAGACATCGCGCCGCTCCTCCTTGCCCGGGCCCCAGGGCTGCTGCTGCTGCTGCCTTCCCACAGGCACCCCCTCCCCGCCTCTTCCATCGCTCCCCCCCCTTCCCACGCAAGCTCAGGAGAGAAAGGGCTCCTCTGACCCCAGTCCCCACGAGCTTGCATTAGTCGGGAGCATAAAGGAAGAAAGCCTTGCTTCCCATCTTTTCCCTGGTCAGAGGATGAAGGAGTTTAGAGCTGTAGAGGTTTCAAGCAGTCCCAACCCTCGAGGATAGGTTTTTGAGCTGCCCTCCGCCCACCCTGCCCGGTTTTTGTTAGGAAGGGAGCCGCCCATCCCTATCTCCCTTAGGCAAGGTGACCTGCGCGTCTTGGTAGGGTGCAGCTGATCCAAATGTTCCCGCATCCCCAAACTGGCTTAAAACGGCCGTAACAAAGAGTACTGGCAGCTCTTTGTGTTTTGTTGTGTTGGAGCGTTTCAGGCGTTTACAAGCTTTTCAACTTAGCTGCGAGGGCTGCAAACTTAAACTTGCTTTCTAAATGAAAGCTGAGGGTTTGTTGGGGTTTTTTGTTTGGGTTTTTTTTTTTCCCCCCGCAGTTGCAGGGATTCAAGAGCTTCTAAGATACACGATAAGTGATTGTGTTAGGAGTCTCGCAGCATGTCTGTTGGCAGCGCCAAATACGTGATCACAGACTGATGCAAACAGAAGAGTGCAGGGCTACACTCCTAAACAGATTCCAGGGATATTTTTACATGAAGCTGGGTATATAGCATTATTCCTGTACAGACATTGTGCACCGTTGCACTGATTTCACTTGAAAGGTATTTGGGGGCAATTGTAATGTTCCAGGAGATACAGCATTAACCCAGACCACTCCAGCTCGTGTGCAACGTTACTTTAGGAGGGTGGCTGGGAACAACAGAACAGTGATAAAGAGGTGTCCATGCTTCCAGCTTTCCCTTTGTCACTGTAAAAAGAAAAACAAAGCATAAAGATTCAGTAGCTTTGTGGAGTTTGTTTTTGGCTCTGCCAAAGTAAGCTTTTGTGTCTGTATAGAACTGGGGGGGGGGGGGGGAAGTGATGAATATAACCTTCAGGTTATATTATTTGTGGACAACAGCATCACCCAAAGAAAGAGGGCATGAGTTGAGGACCTAGGGTTTCCTCTCTGTAACCCCAGGTAAAGCATTTCAATAACAACAGCTGTGTTTTGACTGTCATTAAAATGGAAATAAAGATGCCTTTCCTCTTTTTAAGTAAGGCATTCAACAAGGAACAGATCTAACAGATTTGTGTGGATTAATGCTTTGGAGTCTATTTTCTTCCCAGCTTCTTTTGGAAAAAAAGGTCAAAATGCTTTGAAACTGTAGGAGAAAAACTCACATGTGTGAGTTTGAATTATTTTACATGTAAGGGGAAGTCTTACTTGGATCTTCCTTGTTGAGACTTTGAACTTAGCAAAGGAAAAGTTATCTGTAGAATTTTAAGTGTATTGAGCCATACTGGGAGGGCAGGGGGAATACGAAGATGACTTTCAAGTACTAAGCATAAAAATGAAAGACAACTTAAAACCCATGTGAAAAAGGGGGAATAGGATTTCTGGTTTTCTATTTCAAGATAGAAATAATTGTATCCAAATAATCCCAGCAATCACGTGTGTGGCACATGGCTTTGTAATTAAAAATTATTTGAGGTAAGACAAAATAAGCATCACAAATTCTTGAAAATATTCCCAGTTTGTTAGAGGTTAACATCCAATAGTTGCTGTGTGATAACACAAACGTGTAGGAGGTTTTTAAAGAAAATAAAATTGTCTTCTGTGTGAGGCAAACTTTCAACATTAGGACAGCTCATTCTGTTTACAAAAACATTCTTCTGTTTACAAACAACATTATCCTTACATCAGCTTTAATTTTGTGTTGGTCACATCCACCGCGTAGGTGTGTGCTGTTCAGGTGGGTCAGATGAAATAAGCTGATGTAAGGGTGGGGCTCCTCTTCACAGTTGCTTTTTGTCATTAAGCATATAACGTCATCGAGCATCACGGCCTTAGAAGAGGCTTACCACGTTCCAGGACCACAGGGCTGTGGCCTCTAAAACAGCTTTTGTGTTCCCTGACATAATCTAATTCCCTCAATTTCCTCTTTATCACCCACACCAGCTTGGTACCAGTTTTCACATCGTCAGCGAGAACAGCACATCCCAGGAGCAGTCACATCCCTGAGCAAGTTACTGCGCTACTGGCAGCAGAGCAGGTACAAGAGAAGGGATCTCCTGGTTTGCAGCTGGTTTCTCCTATTGCTTGTATTATTTCTGTGGGGATTGCAGCCTGGGAGGAGTGCCTGTGTTCAGGGAAGCAGCACCCACATGGAAAAAACCTAGATGCTTCGCTACCCTTGCAATGGCCAAGGAACGGCCGTCCGCTCACAAATGGTAGTGCGGCCGCCCTGCAGTGGGAGGCTGGAGGAAGCAGGAGCACTGGAGAAGCGTGAGCGGGGAGGAGGTCGAAGACCTCCTTAGTGTACCACTGTTTTGTTGGATTTTTTTTTTTTAAGTCAGTTATAGATGTCTGAATTTCAATACCAATTTTCCTGCCTTTGTGGTTTTTAAGTGTCCCACTATAAAATAAATTTCACCTCTTTATTTCTTTCTCCAGTGGATACAGCTTGTCCTTAACCTAAATGTTAGCAGCGTGAGGTGTTGCTTTAGGTATTTCTGGAAAATTCTGAGTTGCTTTGTGACACAAGAATAAACGCTTTTTTGAGTAGAACAGACCGGAGCAAGGCAGCTTTTGAACAGAGAGCTACCACATGAGTTGCTCTGCAGTAACTGCACTGTTGCAAATGCCTGCTTTTTTTAAAGCAATGGAGATACAAGGGGTTTTTTTCTCCAGCTCCGAGTTTGGTGTTGAACGCTAAGGCTGTGAAGGAAAAGCGATAAGCAGTAGGTCACCTAAACCACGTGGTGAGGAATTGGCGGGGCGTATATCTTTATAAATTCTGTAATACAGAAGATGACTGCAAGTCCAAGATTTTCGGTCACAATAGCTGTCAGTTCTGGCCATTTAGATCTAGCTGTTCAGGGAAGAATTGTTACTAACTAGCATTCTTCAAGACAAAAATTTGCAATGCTGGATTAAAAGAGAGCTTTCCCCAGTCAGCAGGAGCGGAGTCTGCCCTCGCTAGGTTGTGCAGAGACCATCTGCCAGTTGACTTCCGAGTGCAAATACAATCTGTTACTTTGTCAAAATAAACAACATATCTATTGACAGAGCATTTATAGACTGCTGGCTGCCTAACTCTCCAGCTATTGGAAAAACAGCCTGTTTATGGCACTCTCGCTTTTGGACAGAAGCTGTTATATCTCAAACTTTGTAACAGATATTTCATAGCTTCAGAACCAAGAGATGGCGGCTTTGCTTGGGCTGGCAGACATCCAGGGTTGTCCTGGCAGTGCAGTAACGTTGAGTACTTTGAAAGCTCTACCTCATGGGCGTATGTAACCCAGGCATTTTATCAAATGGGTGTAAGCATTGTCATGTCACTTGGATAACCTCATACAGTCAGAGTTGATGTATGTATGTATTATGGCAGTAGATAACAGACGTAATAACTGAGTTCTGCAAATAATCTATATTTCTGTCATGACTTTTTCCCTCCCTCTTTGAGCCATTTTTTAACCTCCACCCTCCATACTGCTTATGGGCTTATTATGCTAGTAGGTTGTGTATGGTGAGCTTTTCTTCTTAAAGAAACCAGAAAAGCTAAATCCTAACTTTTTGGAGGACTCTCTTATAGTAGTATTTTTAAAATTAGATCATCCCGTGTACTTCAGAATTCAATGGCTTTGTGTATGTGTCAGATTCTGGCATGATGCTTAAGGTAGACTGATGGTTAGGGTGTCTTCAAAAGTCACAGATCAGCTAATGCATAAGCAAGAAGGAGAGAGGTTTTTCCTATCCAAACACCAGCTGATTCTATAAGTTAAATGCTGCTTATTAGCCTAAAAAAAAAAAAACCCAACACTAAAAGTGTGTTTTCATCCTTGTTATTTAAAAGGAATGTTTTAATCCTTGTTACTTACCCTTAAGCACATAAAAGCGGACTGCAGAGGTCACTGTCTCGACTCAGTTATTTCTTAGTCATGTAAGTAAAAATACTAATTTATTGAATAATTGAAAAATATTGAATAGTCATGGTTATTCACAATAATTTTTTTTTTGTTAAATGGAGATTTACAAATATATCTTTCAGCATTATGGAAAAAAAGAATAAGGGAACAAAAACCAGAAAACAACATTGTGTTCAGTTGAGGAATACTCCATGGGATTCCTCTCTACAGCTCAGAAGCAATTAGCCAGGAATGGGTAAGGCGTAGGGAAAATTGTTGTGGTGATCACACGTGTGGAACAGCTTCTCTGAAGAATTAAACAGGTTAGGACTTGGAGCTAGGAAAACTGAGGAGACAAATGAGGAAGGACAGAGCTGATTCTTTTGGCTTGTTGCCCAATGTGCCTCCAAAGGGATGCAATTTTGATATTAACTAGTAAAAAAACCTGTTTCAGTCTCTGGATTTAAGGAAAACTGGATGGATAAAGTGATAAATTTGTGAGTGATGCATTTGGCCACAGATTAATGAGATAACTAGGCACTGCCAATCTGAGAGGCAGAAAAGCCTCCATCTCTGTAACGCACGTGAATTTCTTGAAGCAAATGATTTGCAACAAAACATTTGTGCTTTTACTATAGCGCAGGTTTTTAGTGCAGAAAATGAAACATCCCAGCAGGTGTCTGGGGACTGCTGATGCAATTCTGGTTTGGGTTTGGCATTTGTAGGACTACATTTCTTTGTTGAAGGAGCAACGATATCATCGTACTCTTTGATCATCAAGTCACTCATCTACAAATCACTCCAGATCTGTACTGCAGGGTACTTCCTTAGCAAACTGGCATCTCGCATGTAAAGCTAGATCATATTTCCCACTTCTTTCAATTTTGCAAAGGGATTTTTTGTCGTTACATCTTGATCAGGTTTACCCTGTGCTAGCAAAGATGTTTGTCCCTTTGCAGTTATGCAGCCATGTTACACAATCCCTTTCTCCTCTGGTGACATTTACAAACATGCTGTCTTCCTGGGTGGGACCATTAAGCTCCAAGTTCTTTTCAGAAAAGCTTCACAGGACAGGGCAGCGCTGCTTGTTTGTCTGCTTTCATAATTGTTCCTCAGTTTGATTTAAAACAGGCAGTTTAAATAATTAGAAAAACTGGCTGTTTTTCCCTGCTAACTACAGAGCCCTGGTGGTGGGGGGGGAGAAAATAAATATCTCAAACTGTGACCTATAAATAAATGAAGATGCATTGAAACAAGCCTATTTTTGGGTCCCATGTCTGTCTGAGGCAGTACACAGCAAATCTCCAAAACATTTATTTATTGCACAAGTGCACAATTTTACTGCTCTCCCAAGGTATAATGATGATGTAGGCCCAAGAGCCATCATTCTTATAAAGCAAAAGTGACCTTAAAGCCTTAAGGAATTATAGAAACCATAATCTTTGAAACACATTCTGCTTTCCAAGCTGGAGCATCCAAACACATTCATTTTTCTATCTAACTTTATGCATCCATCACCATTAAACATCCTGCTCCCCGAGGGTTTTACCTCACAATCCAAGGCTCGTTATATCTCTACCCAGAGGAGGTCAGGAGCGAGGCACGCACTGTTGCCACCTGGCAACTCAAGAGCTAAAGGTTTTTCAACAAATCACTTTCATTTCAAGGTATCACTGCTGTGTGGGTGCATGTGTTCCCTTTGGGCTAACAGAGAGACAAACCCAAGTGTACAAGAAAGGAGGAGCAAATAGCAGCCTCTGAGCGGGGAGGGGGGGGAATGTTCCTGGAGCTGCCCATTTCTCCCCTTTGGCTGCCAAAGGAGCTGAGGGAAACCTGCTCCAACCTAGGTGTCTGATTTTCAGATATCTAAAGTGAATGTATCACTGGGGTGTAGCGCAATCATCGCAATGGCTGTCGTGACGCTGGAAGCCAAAGGCACCTTCCTCCTTAATACCATGCCAAAACCAAGTCAACAGGACAGATTCTGCTGTCCCCAGACCACTTGCTAAAGGCTCGGTCATCTGATTTTTTTTCCCCCCTCCACACACATTAGCAGGGATTCTTAGAAACCAAGCAAACATTTTACTTTACATAGGGGCCCTTAGCAGATAGCTGCCAACTCTTGGATTCTGAGAGAGCTGTACACCTTGTTATTGATTCTCTCAATTTTCAGGAAAGTAAGATGATACACAAAGCTGGTAATTGCAATCATTTCAGCATGGGCATAACTAGCGAGTCGGTTTCTGCTTTCCTCTGGTCTGTGCTCGGTCCCCTCTGTTTGCACTCACTCTCTCAGTTCCACAATCCCCACAGCTTTGTGTTTTTGTGGCTGATTGATTGCGTGTGTTAAGGAGGAGCTCCAGTAAGGCTATTCATGCAGCAGGAGGGTTCAGGCTGCCTTTCTCCCGTGCTGATTCCCCAGTGTCCAGCCATACAGCTCAGCTGAGCTTGCTGCCTTTCCCTTCGCAGTAGGACTCTGTCTTCTATCCAGCCCTCTATTTTCTTGTTAATTTTGTGTCCTTTTTGAGTGAATTTCACTTCAGTTGTTTTCTGGTATTTATAAATTGAAAGAATGCTGCTTTGGGTTAGGTTTTTGTTTCCTTCCAATTTTGTTACTTTTTCATACAGGTGGCGATAACAGTATTTCTGAGATGGCTGTCCCTCTGCCAAATCGGTTGAAATTTGCCACCTAGTTCCATAGCTACTGGGCTGACTGGCAGTTGGCATGAACTCCTTAGGATATCAACCTAAAAACCATTCCCACAGGGGAAGGCGATGTGTAACTGAATTTATGGTTCATTATTTGCACTGACCGTCATTTACAAAAGACAGAAACTGTAAGTAAACAGGTGTTTTTATAAAAGGGAGAAGAGAGTATGTACATCAATCATATGTAACAAATGCAAATTGTACCGGAATACGTATGGCACGCAAATTAAAATAGAAACCTCATTAAAATGTTGACACAAAGGAGTACAACACACGGTACAGGGACTTCATCAGCCTCCTCTTGGAAAATGATGGGTTGACACTTAAATTATGATGTCACGTTTACCATTGCAACAGCCATCCAGGCCAAGAGGTTTTTCATTATGTCCTTCCTGGTTTTTCAGCCCTCCTTTGGTTTTCCAAAAGTCCATTCCCCAGACTAAATTCCTCCGGGAATCCCTCATCATTATTCTCATAATGATGTCGTGAGTAGGCTGAGGCAGTTAAAACAGCAATATCCAGCTCTTGCATAGCACTTTTCATCATGGTATCAAGATAGGATTACGACTGTATTCTTTATCTGATAAATGGATACTTGGTGATTGAACCTGTAAAATCTCTAGCCTTTGCAAGAAGGTAGATGTGCTTTAAAGGCACTATAATTAAGCAGCTGTTACTTTTGCAAACCCAAACTTTTATTCACTACCGAGCAGTGATGCAGCATGTTCTTTAAGTGTACCCCTAGCTCCAAGGACAGGTGTGGTTTCATTGAAATCACTGGATTAGTTACAGGCACAGGTAATTGGTAACTGAGGCACAGTTTTTCTTCTGACGTAAAAATTCATAAGCTATTTTTCATTCATATGGATGGAAATAATAATTTAACTGAATACCTTTCCTTGTACATGCCAAGTGTTTAATCCTTTAGTGTCTTTTCAATTTTTCTCACACTGAGAAAAGATTTGCTTAAAAACTTAATAGTGGAAAAAATATTTTCCATATAAAGAAAAACAAAATAATTACAATATTTCAGTTCTGTTACTAACAGTTACTTCTAATGGCACAGCTATCTCTGCTTTTCTAAAATATTTCTAGAAATGGTCGACATGGAATTCAGAATTTCCAGGAGAAAACAAATCAATGTACTGATATTGCCAAGGAAAGAGTGGAAGAGAAAAAGAAAATGCTTATTTTGGCTGAAGAAACTTCTACTGAGGGGAAAGGACAGCCCTTTGTTTGCTTCATTCTAGCAATTATTCAGCATGGAATTTTCTTGAAGGCCTAAAAAATTCCAAGTAGCTAAAGTACGTCAAAAGGAGTTGAAACAATGTCTTAGGATCAGCACAATGACAGTAATAATTACTGGAAAAAATAATACAGCAGTTACATTAATGAATGCCAAATAACATTGGATATTTAATGTACAGGCTGAAAAGTTCAATATAAAAAAAAAATGTAAAAAGCATATACAGATTTAAATGACTCAATCAATTGGTGTTTATAAGAGATACACAGAAACAATGCCCTGTCAAGATTTACTCATAACTCATCACTTTACTACAGGTATATTAAATATTGTACATTCTATGCCACCAAAGGAAAAGAAAAAAGGAAAAAAAAAAGTAAAAAGTAAAATCTCTCTTGTAAAATTCAAGGAAAGCAGATATGTAACAACAAATTGCTTCAGAAATCATTCTCCTGCAGGGATTAGGTCATTAGTGTTTGACTGGTGTTGGCTGATGAGCAGCTCTTTGACAGGAATTGTCCCCGTATCAAAGAATTTGCTGTCCAAATTGTACAAAGATGCAGGGGCAGTGCCAATGGCACAAGTGTTCCAGGTATGGGGAAAATATACCAGGGAGGTGGTTTTCTATTGCCGTGAGGGCTCTGAAACAGTGGGAAACAGTCTCTGACAATTCAAACCGGATTCCTGCTAGATGAAGCTGAACCAGGTGGTGAGCTCCAGCAGCATACCTCACGTCTGAGCCGCCCATGGCAGCGCTTAGTGCTGCACTGACCGCTAGGCCAGACCAGTGCCACCAACCATTAAACCTCCGGAAACAAGTTGGTTCCTTGGCAGGACCCGCTTGGTTCCTTGGACCTACTCTGCTCAGAGCACACCAGTCGGTAACGCAGATATGGCTGCAACTCGGGCACTGCGGGCTGTACCGCTGAGGAGCCCATGGCCTACAGGGTCTCACCGCCAAATGTCTGCTTCTCCTGTTCCTGCAGAACAGGCTGCAGAATTCAAGGAGATCGCATGCTTCCTTTGGAAGACTCCCCAAAAGGGCAAAACCGCTTGGTCTGTGGCACTGCTGTATGCAGCATCAGGGTAAAAGCAAATCTTTGCAGGAGAGTAGAAGGGAAGATTTACTGAAGCAATATTTTGAAATATTACTGTGAGAAAACAATGGAATTATCACAAAACGGAATTTCACACTCCCAGCAAACCCCTGCCAGAGACAATAGACTGACAAATGGCGTGCAATGGAAAGCAAGAATACAAGTTCAGCTCCACAAGTTTCACACTAACCTACTAAACTCGGTGTGGGACAACAGTTCCACAGTCATGTTTTGCAGGGGGTGGAGGGAAAAAAAAAGTTTAGCAGGTATTTCTTTAAAAAAATTCTGCAATATGCTGACTAATTCTGAGTCTGTTTAAAAACGAACAAATGTATTTAATAACTTCAACAAGCAAACAAAATCATAAGAAAGCTATAAAGGCAAACTGGTCTTGCTGCCTAGCATTTCAAGCAGTTAAAAGCTTTATGGTCAACTCCAAAAACTATCATCAAACACCTACAGTCTTAATTCATGTTTTCCCACAATGTTTTCAGCAGGTCAAAATGTTTGACGAAGAAGGGGTACAAGAAGGGAGGGATGGATAATAAAAGCGAGTGGAAAAATGATCAAAATGTGACCAATAGAGATTTTTCTGAAACTGCAGAAGAGAAAGTAGCCATTTTGTCTGGGACAAAGACATCCGGAAGCAATAGGAACAAAAACAATGCAAGGGGGAAAAAAAACCCCAAGAAAGCATAAAAGAAGGGGAGACCCTCATCCAGCAAAGCATTTGCACGTAGGCTCGGCATGAAGCAAAGCCTAAAGATAAGCTTGAACACGAGTGCATCGCTGGATTTAGAGGAGGGAAAGCAATAGCACAAGGCAACAATACATTAGCAAGCACCTACCAAGAGCTTGCCATGTTCAGGAAAACACCTTTCCCGCAATTGCTATTTCAGAGCTTTCTAGCTAAGCCCAAGATTTCAGGCTGCAGAATGCTCCTGGAAGAGGATGCAGCGACTCTTGCCAGACTGACTGCTTTACGACAGACCACCTAAGATAGGAAGAGACCGTTTTCAATCGACTGGTCCCTAACATAGCCCTTTCGAATTTTATAAATGTAAAGGAAGAGTTCTGGAGAGACCATTCTGTCTGGGAGAGGTCACTGGTACCTGGTCCCTAGGCATGGCCTGCGTGGATATGTTTATCCCCACTAAAAACCGTTTTGCCTGTGGAAAGCACCGTTTACTACTGAACTTAGGGAGGGAAAAAAAAAAAAACCAAAACCATGACAGGAATGTCCTTAGGACATTTTGGGTGAGGAACTTTTACAAACTTATTCCAAAAGCCCATTAAAAAGATACCTAAGAGAAAACACAAGAAAAGAGCAAACAAATCGCCCCCAGAAAATCAATAATAAAAAGCAAAGTAAAAGTAACGTTATCAAACTCTATATATATATATATATATATATATATAAATTGTTTCCATTAAAAAAGAAGACTGAAAAAAAAAGCACACCTACCGCCTGCAGTTCTGGTCAGGTTCTCCCCTCCTCCCCCCACAAAAAAAGTAAAAATAAAAAAATACAAATAAAATAAGTTAACCCTTTCATCAGCCTGGTTCCAAACTGAAACAATTTCTTCCCCTGCTACTCTATCAACTGAATAAATCCGTTAGAAATCTTAAGAAAAAACTGCAATCCTCAGATGACGCTGAAAGTAGAACTTTTTTTTTTTCCCCTGCTCTTTCTAATCCTTGAATTACTTTAACAGTAGATGTTCCCTGCATGGGTGAGAGGTGGTGGGTGCCAGGTACAGGTCTCCTGGTCAGGATTCTTCCAGCCCAGCTGACATGGGGTGTTTGAACAAAGGTTATTGCCTTTCCGGGACTTGCTCAGATTTAAAAGACATCGCTTTGAACTTCAAATCAGCGCTTTCTCTCCGAACCCATAATGTGAATTGCATTTCGTTCTGCCTAATGATTTAGATAGTATCATTCATTAACTCCAATAACAATGGCCCTGATTCACCAGAGTACTTAAATATGCAAATAGCGTCATTTAGGCCAACAGGAATCACACGCTCAAAGTTAAAAACGTGTTTTAGTGCTCGGGCAAATGGGATTCCCAATGCACTCAGTGAAGTAGAAATGTTATGAGTCATGTTCGTAGGATATATACTTAATAATTAATTGTAGGGGGGTTTAATAAATCGCAAGAGCTCTGGTGGAAAGACACTAAAGAGTTGACGTGAACGGAATTTAACCTTCAGCGATGGGAACGGAGGCAGGGATGCCAGATTTGCACAGCAGTTGCTGGGAAGTATCCGGAGTTGTATATTCTGCCCTTCAGGCAGCTGGGAAACGTCCTCCACGCCCCTCAGCACTTTGCCAAATCTTTATTTCCCTTCAGTGAATGTATTAGAACATTGAACAGTGGAATTTAACCCTCGTGATCCTTATTTTCCATCTGGAAGTGCATCTGTTGAGAGGTACCCGCGAAAAGGGCCGTAATGGGCCAGCAGAATAACATTTGTGTGGAGACCAAAGCAGAAGCACGGGAATCAAAGGAATTATTCAGTGAAACCAGATTTTTTTTTTTTTTCTTTCCCCACTCCACATTTTCCTCCTCAGAATCCAGGCAAAAAAAAAAAAAAAAAAAAAAAAAGTAATTTCTTTAAAACCAAAGAGGAGAAGAAAGTTTGTGATGAAAAGGTTAAAGGTGGAATCATCAACGATACAGGTGGAAGTTTGTCATCTGATAACCAGAAACGGTAGCAAAAAGTTTTATCACGTCCTCTCTGAGCAGCACTCTAAACAGAACACGCGGGGTTTGATTGTTTTTTTCTAAGGATAATTGTTCAAGACCAATTCCTTTCTTGGATCAAAGGATCCCCCCACAGAAATATTGCCTGTGTCTTGCATTCATTTATACAGCAGCTGCTGGAAAATGAGCCCAACTCTTCATCTGAAGAATCTGACCACAATAATAGAATGAAGTGAAAATGGCCAAAGGAAAAGAACATAAATGGTGTCATTTTCAAACCCTGCCACTGGCCTCTGGGAGAAGAGAGAAAGCAAAGCAGAAAGCGTTGGCACGCTGAGCTCCCGCAGCCCCAGCCAGCAGCACCCGGGCACAGATCAATCCCTGGTGTGCGGTTGAAGAACTCTTCCCAAGCTCCAGGGAGGGAACTTGCAAAACATCTCCAGCAAATCTTCAGGAAGGTCCTCCTCCTTTCGTTCTGCTGTCATCTCCCAAGCTTCTCCACCCTCAGACTTGTCTCACTTTTTAGCTATCAGCCAAGGAGTTTGACCCTTGAAGTGGCAGACAAAACGGTTTCATGTGAAAACAGCCAGGCGGATTAACAGCCATCAACAGTGACAGCAATAGGTTTCAGTAGGGATGGACCCCGAAACTAAACTGGCAGATTCAGGGTGGCACAAACCCACCTCCTACCATTTGGGTTTCTCTTGAAATGCAAGGCGCTTATGCCTGGGAGGAGTAAAGTTTCACTGATTCCACAACCTCTGGTTTACCCCAGCGGCTGATGAGATTGTGTTGATATCAGGGGCTGTAGGAACAGCAATCCGAACCAGTTCTCTCTCTACTTCAGTTAAAAAACAAACAGGCTGTGCTCTACAGCAGCCCCAGGGAACACCAGTCACCATTTTCCTACCTTTATGACCAGCGAGTCCTACATACACTTTCTCCCCGGCGCTAGATCAGCCGTCTTTCATCTCCTACGCTTTAGTGCAACCGCTGCAAATAACCTCGGGCCCTCTCCCTGCGCGTATGCCGCGCAAGGTGCCACGTTTCTCAGCAGTCAGCTGTGCGAGATGCCCATGACTCAACACCCAACAGAGGCAAAACGTAGAGACAGGCACTGTGGGATTGCCAAAATACTCCCCCTCCCCGCAAGTCGCCCACCCGTCAGCGTTCCGCATCACGGGCTGAGCTCACAGAAGCGTTCGGCTGTGCCGTGCCTGCTTAGGTGCCGGCTTCCTAGAGAAACCTGTGGGAATTGGCTGCCTCGGCACCCTCAAGATTTGGGTTTAAGAGTGAGATTTCTTCACAGCTGAAGTCTACCGGCCCCCTCTGCCAAGATGCAAAAGGAGCTGCTGGTTTGCAAGTGAAAGTAGAAATTAAACAGATTTTCAAGTCAGTAGACTTTCCTCCACGATACCATTCTCAGAAAGGTTTTTAAATGCTTTTTGCTGCATGAAGTTCAGCTTTTTAAGGGTACACCAAAGGAACAAGTCTTGGAAGGTCACGAATTCTGCTGCCCGCAAAAAGCACCTTGAGAGTCCAGCAGCTAATTTGAAGCCAAACCAATGCTATGAACAGAACGATCATAGAATCATTGAGGTTGGAAAAGCCCTTTAAGCTCATCAAGCCCAACCGTTCCCCTACCCCTGCCATCCCACCACTAAAACCTGGCCCTGAGCACCTCATCTGCACGGCTTTTAAATCCCCCCAGGGATGAGGACTCGACCCCTTCCCTGGGCAGCCCCTTCCAGTGCCTGACAGCCCTTTGGGGAAGGAATTGTTCCCAATGTCCAACCTCACCCTGCCCTGGCACAACTTGAGGCCATTCCCTCTCATCTGAGATAATGAAGGAAAAAAAAAAAGGCAATAAGGAGGAGTGCACAGGTTGACACTCTGTGTGAGTCTGTGTGCTGCTGACAGAAAACAGCAGAGCCCCATGGCAGCTGTGGCACCCAAGGCCCCTGAGGTTTGCAGCAGTGAAGGCAGGAGCATCTCCACTGGCAACAGAAGAATTATGCTGGGGCAAAGCTGGAAGTAAATCAAACCTCTTTTGCTCAGAGCACCCCTCCTCTCCTGCCTCTTTGCTGACACCAGTCAGGTACTTTCAAGAGTTCTGGCGTTTGCATTTCAAGATCCCCTGTGCCTCAGGCAAGAGCTTTTGCTCTCACAAATATATCAGTCGAAAACCAGCCCGAGAAATAAACCAGACACAGCATCATCTCGAGGCTCCTTTACCTCGGTAGCTGTGGCGAGCCCAGGTAACAGATTCATGCTCTGTTTGCTTTTAGATCAGACAAACCCAAGCAAAGACAATCCCATGCAGCGTGATCACAGATAACGGTTACAAACCAAAACCACACTACAGGCACCAAAGGGAACAGGAGGCGATGGCAGGTTCTTCTGGGGATCTGTAAGGTTTTGAGGATTAAACATAGCCAGCGTTCTTAGTATTCAACCTACCTCCCTCCTGAGCCCAGCGCTACAAGACCAGAGTAGAAATTCACTGCTGCCTCTACTGTAACCTTCCAAAGCCAAGGCTGCCATCAGTGTACCTGGCTGGGCCTTTAGTAATGGCTTTGTATTTAACACATGTGTAATTAAAACACCAGAGCTGTGTGGTATTCCTTTAAATTAAAGTGCTGTTCCAATTAGCAAAGCTTCACAGCTGCAAAGCCTTACACCAGGGAGGTGGGTCTTACATTAATGAGATCTATTACTGAGAAAAGACACAAGAACCCCTCGCTGCTCTGCAGTTCATTTTTCTTCTGTGCCGTTCCAGCTCCGGTACCCCGAGCATCTCACAAAAACACCGTGCATGGAAAAGTTTCATCCAAAGGACAACATTGGCATGAGAAGAAATGGTTGTAAGTATCATGAATTGGTTTAGGTTGAAAGTTGCAAGGAGTTTCCTAACTGTGAGAGCCACCTGAGCCGGGAACCACCTGTGGGATGGGGAGGCAGGGGACATTGGGTGGTTAAAAACCTCACAGGTTTTTAGATGAAGTTCAAGAAATTTCTGGAAAGGTGAGGTGGCAGATGGACCGCAACAGCCAGGGGGCCGGGCTTAGTTCCTTGGGCAGTGACTGGCAGGCCTCTTCCTCTGAGTATGAGAGAAGCACCTCTCGTACTCTGGTGTTTTACTCTGCTGGTGCTAAAAGGCTGTGTGGAATCGGTTGGAAACAATAACTATTGGTTTGTAAACAGACGAACGGTGGAGTGTAGGGGTTGAGCAGCTGCGTAGAGGAGGTGGCGGTGGTGACCACTTCAGCTGGCCAGGAGGAGATGTTGTGAGCACAGCCCGTGATCCATACGCGCAGCACCTCAGGAACTCTGGCAGTAAAAACTATAGAGTGCCTATAGAGTGCTGCGGGCGAGGGTGCTGAACTCCTTCGGTTGTGGCAGCGTTAGGCGAAGAGCGGGACTTCAGTGGAGGAGTCTAAGCAAGGAATTACCACATGCCTTTCTCCGTCAGGATCTTTACACTCTGCTAGCTTCTCCCTACCCCCCTGAAACTTCTGGGTCTTTCCCCCTTACATGCAGGACCAAGGAAAGTGGACGTGATTTAGGGAATAGATTTAGGCTTCCACTCCTCTGCTCATTTTCTAAGAAAAGCACCTTGCGATGTTCACTTTAGTCTGACAGTGTCATTTTTCTTGCTGGGTGGTTTAGACTTAAGACATTAACAAAGGTAGGTCAAGGGGGATAATTAAGATGTACACGTGCAAATTATAATGACATGCTCCGCAAATTTGCACGCGACCTTCGGTTAACATTTAAAAAAAGCCATGTGGATTGATTTATCTAATAAACATTCATTAGGGTATCATCGAGGTATTCTGCCATATGCTTGATTTTAAATGAGGCTTTAATTAAGCTACAATTTAGAAAGATGTTAGAATTTCTTGACGACCAGGGCTTGTTGTCATGAGGGTTATTCCAGCTCATGGGAGGCGCTCTATTTTATTTTTATTTATTATTATTATTTTATTTTAATTTATTATTATTTTATTTTTATTTCCAGCTCATGGGAGGTACTCTATCTTAGCCAGAGGCAAGTGACTGAGAGAGTCTCCTTGTAGGTGGGAACTCCACAGCTCTCGGGGAACATGTATCTTTTTAGTAGGGCCAGCTGTGACAGGACAAGGGGTAATGGTTTTAAACTAAACCAGGGTAGGTTTGGACTGGATATAAGGAGGAAATTCTTTACAATGAGGGTGGTGAAACACTGGAACAGGTTGCCCATAGAGGTGGTGGAGGCCCCATCCCTGGAAACATTCAAGGCCAGGTTGGACAGGGGTGTGAGCAACCTGATCTAGTTAGTGGTGTCCCTGCTCCCTGCAGGGGGGTTGGACTAGATGACCTCTAGGGGTCCCTTCCAAACCAAAACATTCTATGATTCCTGCACGGCCAAGGAGCAGCCTCTAGAGGAGCTGGTGGGGAACAGACCTCGTCTGATCATGACTGATCATGGAATCTCTACGTTCCCGGTGTACAGTGGCCACTGTGAGTTTTTCCAGCAATACCTTAATTTAGTCACCACAAAATGGTTAATATTTCACTTTAATAAAAAATACATAATATTTCAAAATAGTCTTGAATGACTCCAGCTTGAAAAATGAAAATGACCTTTAAATCTATACAGGGCAGTTCCTTTGGGCGCTTTTGATGGAATAATTTATTAAGTTCCTATATTCATCATGTGTGCACAAATGTCATGTAAATATTACAGCTGTACTCCATGACAAAACAAGCGTAATGTAGACACAGAATTATTCAGAGAACTGACAAATGGGGAAGAAGGGAGATCTAGTATTTTCTGTACAAAAAATATGCAGCTTTTTGATAATTTGTAAAAATGCATAACTTTAGGCATTTCGGAGAAGAACACTGTATAAAAATAAATATTCTATGTACAATAACACACACAGGCCAGTCCAGGGTTAGAATCATCACTGCAAAAGAAAACATAAACGGGTGTTAGTGACCATTCACTAACCAGGGTTAGTGACGGCTCAGCGGGGGGGGGACGACCACTCCATGGGATGGACAGACAGCAGGACAGGGTTAGGGAAGCTGGCTGCGGGGTCTCCAGGAGGAAAAGAAAGGGTGCTGGATCCCAGCAGAGATCCTTTTCACTTCCCTGGGCAGCGAGGGTGGGAGGTTTGACCCGGGCTGACTCTCTGCCCCCACTTTCTTCCTGTCACTGCGGTCTGAGTACTCGGCATTAACGCCTGCAGCGGGTACCAAAGGTGGGCCAGACCCTGGAGGACGGCAGAGGGGCCGATGGGAACCTCAGGTGGGGGTTCCTGAGGCAGCTGAACTGCCAGACACAAAGGCAGGTGGAGGTGAGGGGTCCTTACACCCCCTTAGCCCAGAACGGAGCTGCCAAGCCCGGTCCCTAGGAGCAGGGCGCTGCAGCCCAGCTGCCTGGCCACCCCTCAGCCAGCAGCACTGGGAGGTTCTGGGGCTGAGAGCCCGGTGGGGGCACCAGGGGCACTGAGGTGCAGCTCCTTCGCTCTGCTGAAAGCGAGCTGTGACCCCCCCGCCCCGCTGCCGGCAGCCTCCCGCAGCACCCAGGCCACCTGGGGGTGCCAGCTCCCTGCACCCGTGGTAATGGAGTTGACCATGGGGAAATCTAATTTTTGTGCAAGTAGCAGAGCACTCAAGGCCAGGCAGCTCAAAGGCCACAAATACAATTCTCTCCCTTTCAGCCTATAAAACTAATCAGCAATATATGAGGGAGGGTTTTGCTTGCTGCTTTTCGGGGGTATGGTCCTGGAAATCCCACGCATGCCTCCACACCTCTCAGCCAGGCTCACTGAAAAGCATCAGCAGGACCTGTAGCACTGCCAGCTCAACACAGTCACAACGCTGCCAGGATTATTTTACCTTATTCCAGCAGCCTTGAACTGGAAGGCCGTCTTCCCCCTGCAAAAAAGGCGGATGGAATAGCAGTTTAGGACACCGAAAACAGCACAGAGAACGAGGAAAGAAGGAGTGGGTTAACAGCTGTGACAAAGTCTGAACCAGGGCTGGAGGAATAGTCTGAAAGATATTCCTCGCCCCTTTGGAGTGACCCAGGCTTCTGGCTGACATAACCAGCGCAGCTTGCAGCAAGGGCCAGGGGCTGAAGAGGGGGGCTGCCTGCAGGCTACACAAGGAACTTATGTACATGAGGTCCGTAGGCTTGTTCTCGTTCCTCGCTGAGGAAGGCGTTTAGCCAGGCTTCGCTGAAGGAAGGAGGGAACGCAGGAGGTCCCGTTCAGCCAGCAAAAATATCACGGGAGGTTGGCAATGGAGAGCACGAGGTGGCTGGTCTGCGTCCTCAGGCTGGACTCTCTAAGGCTGAGGTTGTAACCAAACCCTGGGCCTTGGGTCCTGAGGAGAGGGTCTGGAAAAACCCCGCCATTTTCTTTCTGCCCTGCTTGTTAAAGGGCTTGCTTTGTCGTACAGGCGATTGCCCAGCTGTCCCCTCTTGCCTCCAAGAAGATCCCGCTGCTGGGAAATGGGGAAGGCAAGAAACTGGGCAGCCCCTGTGCCGGCTGAGGATGCCGGAGCTGACTCCCTGAGAGGGGGCTTTTGCCTCAGTAAAGCCAGTGAGATTTCTGCAACAATCCCCTGGTTCTTCTGCAACCCTGAAGTCTTGGGCTACATATCCCAAGGTGGGTACATGATTATTTTTTTTATTATTATTTTTTAATGTTGGAGAAAGCTGGAGACTTTCAGGGCTGAGCTACTAATAGACTGAGACTGTAAGGTTGGGAAATGCTTTTGTGGATTACTGCCATTAATTTTGTCTCAGTGCAGCCCTACTTGATGTGAGAAAACAGGAAATTATGTCAATGCTAAGGTGCTCTTGAGCAGGAGATGAAGTCAGATGTAAGGAGCTACGCCTCAGACACGAGAAGGCAAATACTTCTGCTGTGCCTGCGTGCCAGATTCGTGGGCTATTGCTGTTCCCCAGGAAAGCTCAAGAGCAGGGAGTGAAATTGTACACTGCACGATGCAGGCACGTTTCTTCATTCAAACGACTCTGCTCTCACTTCTCCAAGTACTGCATGAGAAATCTGCAGCAGTGCGTGTCATCCCATTTGAGAAGGGGGCAGGAAAAAAAAACCCAAACAGAAAAGCAAACACGCAGCAGCAGAGTGAGAAATCAACTGTTTAAAGGAGATGCATTTTCAAGGGCCCGATGAAGGGAATGCTGCCTTGATGCTACACCCATATTGCTTTCTGAAGGCACCTTTTAGACTGTGCTCTCCTCGTGGCATTTTCTCCCCCTCCCCTCCGCTGCGTGGAAATACCGAGTTACGGGTTGATTCCTGGGCAGATTGTGGCGTTCCCATTGGTACATGGGTGGTGGCAGGAATGACTGGTGTGGTGCATTGCAGGGGGACACAGGGAGTTAGGAGTATGAAGGAACGGGAGGCCAGGGAGTTACAGCTTAGGGATCAAAGGAAGACTGGGGTCACAAGGAAGTGTACATTGCAGGCGAATTTGCCGAGGACGGAAACGCGACGTGCTTATTAGTACCAAGTATCTCCTTCCACATATCTCACATTTGTAAAGCATTAGTTCACGGCCACTGCAAGTTACACACATGGATGTGTCAGCTGGATGCTAAGCTTTTAACCTAGTTGGATCAAAAAACATGCTTATTCACGTTCCCAAGCTAGCTTGCATGCCAGAGCACTATATATAAAAAAATTTATGGCATCTGTATTTCACCAGATTTTCTGGCATGTTTCCTTAACAAAAATAAGAATGAAAAGAAGCGTACGTTCTAATATGGCCATGTGGGGTGAATCCTAACCGAGAGCAGAGACAAAAAAAGAAAGGCGGTCCACCAGGGCACCGGTAGAATCCCTGCGCCTGTGAGATCAGGTGCTTTATTCAGCCAAACATTACTCCATAGAAACCTGGCCATTATCAGTGGGAGGTGAAACACATGGCTCAGGGGTCTTTCTCCTTTGTGGACTGTTCTGGGCAGGTATTATTTCACCCGTGGGACTGGCAGAAGAATTTCTTTCTATTACCTAGAATTTACAGAGCAGCAGCCGAGACTTTGCAAGCAGCCACCATTACAGTCGCTGCCCCGAAGAGACGATGGCAGCGCACAACGGAGGGAATGCTGGATGGCAGGCTAGTGTTAGCTGTTCACAAAGGTCAAACCACAAAGGTGATTTCAGGGCTGGTTTCCTCAGGAAACGAAGAAAACCTGCCAAACTAAATGTGGCTTTTTTCTCTGCGGTGCGTTTTTCCAGCTAGTTGAACTGACTGATACCCCATCCCTTGTAAATGGCACCAAGCATCTTGCAGTGAGCATAAGGCTTGGAGCGGCCATCCTCGAGCAAACCTGGTCATGCCTGGAGGGGCAGGGGAGTACAAGCTTCGACCTATTATGGAGTCGTTGAGACTGATGTAGGAAGCAAAAACCTCACCCGACTGCTGCATCTCCAGAAAATAATTAATAGAGTGGTGATGTACTTGGAAATCAGTCAAGGTTAAGTGCTCCCAAATACCATTGTCCTACACTAGCTGGGTTAGATGAGACAATAAATACAATCATCATCCTTTAAAACTTGAATAAGATGGGTATTGGGAAACAGGCAATTCAAAATTCAAGTTTCTTGGATGCTACAGATGCCATTTGTGACTTCTGGGGAGAGTCACACCTGGGAATCGTCTAGCAGGAATCGAGGGAGATAAGCGACTGGTTAATACGGGCCAGTGTCACACAGGCTTGCTAACAGGCAATTTTCACTCATCTTAATGTATAGGGTGACTGAGGTAATACCGAGCGGTGTTAGGCTGTGCAGCCACACACAAGCGCTTAAAAATAGAATTAACGAAGGACATGAGCATTGCAGCTCCTTGCTAGAAAGCCAAGCCAGTGCAGAGGCAGGTCTGCATCCATCAGTCTCCCGAAAGTTCTCAAAGTGAAGGCAAAGGAAAAAACATTCCCGCTACATTTTTCCTCGTGCCAGGAAGCAGCGCTGACAGCAGCTGTGAATTGCAACATGAAGGCAAAGGGTCTGTTTCCAACAAGAGCAGCGTGAGGGAAGGTAGGATGGGAACAGGGAAGGAAGGAATTGCCAGGTGTGTGGGGGGCATGCGGCTATTCGGAAATAACAAGCAAGATACAAAAAGCAAATGAGCATGCAGGAAAGGGAAGGTACGCCATACCAATGGGCATGGGGCATCCAGGCCGTCCAGCCCAGGTAACCCCGGCTCACCCTTCTCGCCTTTAAAACCTCGGAGACCCTGTTTATGAAATCAACCACTATCGTTATTTCAGTTAATGCCAGTCACCTCCATGTCACGAGAGGAGAGGCCGAGTCCCCCACCGGGACTGGCGCAGGGCACTCTGCTACATACCCAGAATACAGACGGCCCGTGTTTTCAGTTTTAGTTTTGCCTGCCTAATCAGGATTAGCAGTTTCTGTTTTTCCGCAATCTACGAGTCAGGAGATACTCTTCTGAGTTACACCTGAGAGGACGGGAATGGTGTTTCCTCCATTTTGAAATCACACGTTCTTCCCACCCTCACAAGAAAACCCAGCGGCTGAATTTCCAGATGTGGGATCCACAAGTACTCTGGGATTTACGGCAGTACTACACATTTTTGGCAGCATTTGTTGCAGCGTGCGAGTTTAGATGAGAACATATACACGTTGCTATATTTATTCATTTGTCTAGGTTTATAGACAATATATTTGGACAGAAACACATCTCATTTAAAATAGCTGAGATTTGTTTTCCCTCTGGGTAACGCAGCTCGAGTGCCCTGTGTTGCTCTCAGGCGATCACATCAGCTGGCCATTATTCCAAGGCAAGAAAAACAGCGGTCAGATTTTGCCATTACGTAGACACGATGACACTAAACATTTCCAGAGAAAAGCTGGAACTAGTGGCAAAGGAGCCACGGGGCTCTGTCCGCAAAGGAGAAAGCCCTGGGCTCCCAGCACATGGGACGACCCCCATGTACCCCAAACTTTCGTGAGCTCAGGAAGAGGAAGGAATATAACCATGGTCACTCCACAGCCTGATCGCTCAAAGGATCCGCGGTTCCCCACCGAAGAAAGCAGCTTTGCCATAGGCTGTGGTAGGAACCAGGCCGGGCCTTATCCGAGTGCTGTACTTTTTGCAAGACCATTATTTTTGTTATGATTTCCTTCTTTCTTCCCCATCAACAAATCTTAAAACAATACATTTGATGAAACAGAACATACCAACGGACAGGGTGCATCTAATCCAGGCGCTCCTTGGTCTCCCTTATCCCCTTTAGACCCTCTAGAGCCTTTCTTGCCCCTCTCCCCCTGTAAATAATAGTTTAGTCCAAGAAAAAAAAAAAAAAGAATATACAAAAAAAGCTTTAGGATCATCCATTTCAAACAAATGTCAGCGATAGTTTAAAAAAAAGAAAAAGTAAACATTTAGGAAACATTTTAAAAGAAGAGCAATATCCTTTTGAGGCGTTAAGTGAAAAGACAATGTATGGAGCTACTAACCACTACTTAGCTGCATAAACACATCGGCCGCTGCTAAAACCCCACGCCGATGGACTGCAAGAGCTCTGTGCCAGGGGGATTACAGGTGTCCCTCAACGCCACGGGCAGGCCCATGGCCATCAGTACCAGTAGGAGACTACTTCTGGCTGCCTATGCCTTCCGTGGCACCTTCCCAGAACTGGCTGGCCCCGACTCCCTGCCTTGGTTGTACTCTTCTCACTCCTCCGAATTCTCATTCTTAAAAAATTCTGACGCGTGGGAGTGTTTATTAGAAGCTTTCCCTTAACCTGTTTAATGAACACTGTGTTTGCCACCAGGGCTTGCTAGATTTTCCTTAAAAGCTGGGGGTGGTTTTGCGGGTTTGGGGTTTTTTGGTTTTTTGTTTGTTTTTTTTTTTTTTTTTAGGTGCAAAATTACTTCCGTATCCCAGGGCAGCAAAGCTTTCACTTGAATGAGTGTCCTTGCTAGCCTGAGTCTTACAGTGGGTTTGTGCACTGGGGTGCATCAACGTTGCTAAACAGAAAAGAGCCACAGAATGAAGGAAGTGCTCAGCCCCGACAGCCTGCACAGCCTGTTGTCCTTTGGGGTGCTCCGGGCAGCGCTCCCCCAGAAAAGCAACCTGTTAGGCAAGGGCCTAGGCCTAAGCAGCACAGCCAGAGGGCAGCGACTGGTCCCTGGCCCTCTTATTTAGCAGCACAGACGTACCCCAGGAAGGTGCGATTCTTACAGCAGTTGGATATTACAATTTCTCCACAGGCTCCAGGCTGGGTTTCACCAGAGATGGGGCAGGGGGGAAACAAATTTTAAAAAACCATAACTGAAGAGGAGCTTTGCTCTCTCGTGGAGGGCGGCATTAGGTCAAGGAAAGCCAGGCACAAAAGGGGCTGAGGCAAAGCCCAGATGCCCCGTTGCCCCTCCTCACCAAGGGAGGATGCATCCCACCTGCAGCAGGTCAGCCAAGGTGAGGTGTAGCGAGGTACAGCCAGTGCTATCTATGCCAGATCTTTCTGCATAACAGAGGAAATTCTCAAAGCTGCCAAGCATTAAAAAAAAAAACAGGGGAAGGGGCTGCTGCACAGGGAATTGAATTTAGGGTCCTTGTGGGGAAGGTTAAAGGAATTAAGGGATAAAATTAGACAGCACAGGTTGCTGTTTCTTCTTTTTTAAAAAAAAAAAAAAAAAAAAAAAGCGTTAATCCCAAAGCTGGCAAGAGAAATGGATGGGAGAGGAGAGGCGATGAGGAGAAGTCACCCAGAACCAAGCGCTGGAACAGAGAGGATAATCCAGGAAAATGTGGCATGGGTTGCTCTGGAGGAAGGAGGAAGGAACCAGGAAGAAAGGCAGAAGAGGAGGAAGGGATAAAGGGGACAAAGGTGGACCTGTAGGAGCGAGGAAGACGCACATACACACAAGAAGAAAAACCACATGCATTGAAATAACAGTGGAGATACCAGCTTGGTAGCACAAATTCCGGGCTGACACTTTTTCAGCTGGGTTACTTGAAAGGCCATCTCTTCCCCTTGCTCCCTGGTGCCTGTCCCCAGGTGCGGCTATACCGCACTCCCACCCTGGACAAAGGGCAGCGGGAGCGCTGCTGGGATTTAGAAAGCACTACTCTGCCTAAAGTCAGAGGGAGGATTTTGGCAAACTACTTGGGGGCTTAACAAAGCGGATCCTCATCTTTAATGCGCTCAACACTGAAAAATCTTCCTATTACAGCACCGTGCATACTGCTGCTGTCTAAAAGGAGAGAGGCATTTCAAACGAACACGTCTCCCGCTTCCGAAGAGGCCAGCGTTGTATCCCAGCCCCCTGTAGGACAGGTCAGAAGTGGAGCGTCGCTTTCTCTTTTTTCACTTCAGTTTTCTTTGTGTTTGTTTTGAACTCTCCTGGCTGAATTGCCACAGTTTTGCCAGCAGTTTAGGTGGGAGAGACAGTCCCGCGCTGCTGAGGAGGTTCTGACACAGAAGCCGTGTGTCCCGCTGTAGGGCAGACCCTAGCGCTCAGCTGGGGATATGGGGCTGCACCCCAAATCCTGGGGAACCGGCACCGTGTCCAGTGCTGCTAAACGGTGCTTGTAAAATGTCTGTAATGACTTCAGAGGGATGGAGGCATTCGGATAGAACAGCTGCGTAAAGGGGCCTCACCAAAACTGCGCTGTTCAACTCCTGTAAGCAATAGTGACCTGTTCACAATTTTTGAAGAGGGGCAGGAGCGAGGGGAAGCCCCTGTACCAAGGCTCAGTGGGAAGAGTGGTATTTTCTAGGATCCCACCTGCAAAGATATTGCACTTGCCCATTCACAGTCTCAAGGTCCTCACACTTTTTCATTTCAAAATACTGGTTGCAGTGAGATGAAATGCACGCATGCTTCCTGGGACCAGCAAAGCTTCCCACTCACACTTTCCAGCTCGTCCTCTACAAGGAGGCACGTTTTCTCCTGGTTTTCATTTGCTTTTATTGTGAGAGCTCGGGGAAATCCTATCAGCCTCCCTACAGCCCGTGAGAGACCCTTCTTTTAAATAAAACACCCAGTTTACAAACCAACTGAAAAAGTCTAGGAATTCTGTTAAGGTTATTTTTTGTTTAGAAGCCACACAAACAAAACAGAATGCATCTTAGTGAAGAGGAAGTGAAGAAGAAAAGCCAGAAATGCAATGATTAAAAAAGGGGAGAACTTTGGAGATCCTACGAAACTTGGACCTTTCTCCCCTAGTTTAAGATGCCAGTTGGCTGCTGCTTTCCCAAACTGCCCATTCTGTGCAGAGTAAGGTCAGAGATATATTGCAGATAAAAGGACAGAGAACACTCTCACCGCACGGGCACATGCACTGTAAAACTTTACATTTTCAGATAAACTTAGGTGATACCAGAATCTTATGGAGAGAAGGTGTATGTGTATGTGTGAGCACATGCATAAAGACATACACATGGGTACTATAGTGAACTGCTTGACGTCTTTATGCAATTGTAATCTTACAAAGACTCTGATCAGGAAGTCATTTATATTTCTAAATATAAATTGTGTTCAACTATAGCTCTAAGCTGTTTTTGTCAAAAAGATTCAGAGCCTTAACGGGCAAGAAATTCCTCGTGTTGTGGAAAACCTGATGAAAAAGCAAGGAGCTTCTCAACATGCGCTTTTTAGTAATGTTTGTCTTTCTGTAAAATAGGTGGCATGACAGAAAAGCAGCCATTCACGTTACTGGTTTTGACCCAATTCTTCACCGTCACATCCATTCAGGACAATGCCTGAGGAGACTTCATGTCTGATTCTTTAAGGTGGGCGAATTTAATTTACCTTTTCCAAATTTCCATCTTCCAAATTCTCTGGAGGATCATTTGCCAGAGAGCAACCATCTTTTTTGTGCTTCAGGGGGAATTTAAAAGTAACGTAATAAGATTTGCTGGCTCCACCTCAGTTAATTCTCATGGGAAGCCCTACGCACATCAGTAAATAGGTAAGCAGGGGTTTAGGATTTCCTAAAGCATACCACGTTGGCTTAACTCTACTACACACAAAGTCCCGTGCTTCAGTGAGAACAGAGCTATGACAACAATGAACACATTAGAAAATCCCCCCTACGGCTTTCAGATGGATGTACCACAGTGTGCCCAGTGATTATAGGAACTGCAGGTATCACCTTCTAAAATACAAGTCTGTAAATTCACATGTATGAAGGTCTAGCAGACAGAATCACATGCTAGCTGCTTGAGGTTGCTCAGGAGTTAACCAGTCTATCACTGGGTGAAGACGTTAGTAACTAAATACAAGAAGTTTGCCTGGTGACTTACCCGGATTCCTTTGTCACCAGGTAGACCTTGTAAACCCTGAAATGCATCAAGACAGAAAGACATATTTTAAAACAAGTAGTCCCCACTGTATTCCCACTCAAAACAAAGAATGTGTGCACCCAAGAGTTTGGTTTTTTCCATTTGTACCATTTGCTCCATGGTTAAAAAAACCCAAAACTTTTCCAGCAGACAACCTCCTCTTCACCGCCATGAGACCATCCAGGCTGTAACACCACCACTACTACTCTGAGGGTCCTTCAGGTAAGAACTGAACTAGTTTAGAGAATGCAGTCCCTGCAAAGAGCAGCAAACTTCCTTTTTTGTGTTAAACAACGAAGCAGCTCCATGATTACATAGAACTAGAGTTCCAACGCTGGCCCCGTTTTTCAAAAAGTAATCCCAAACAGTGGAAGAAACCTCACTGAAGGCGGCTTTTGTCACTGCAGTGACAAGACAGGGCTCCCTCCCGGACAGGGGGAAGGCAGGCACCCAAGCTGTGGAAAGGTAAGTGGAGCAGATGTGCTCAAAAGCAGCATTCTGGAGTAGGATACCTATCCAGGGAGTCCCATGCAGCTTCTTTCGGAGTTTGAGGACTAAAGAGAATTAACAGTTTCCCTTCGGCTTCATCCTCCTTTGCTTCCTTCATCCATCGCTCCGAAGCTACCGAGCTCTTTCTGTTGCTCCCAGAGCGTGCGTAAGGTTTTAACTTTGGTTTCTTTAACACCTAACCTAGCTGAAACTGCAAATGCTGTATTACAGCTGCACCTTAAGCTGTCAACCACAGCAAGGAAACAGGCGTTGTGGATAACAAATCCCTAGTACTCCCGTACTTACAGGAAGCCCTGCTGGCCCCATTGGTCCTACAACTCCAGGATCTCCTTTACTGCCCTGAAATGGAGACAAAAAGAGTAGATCATTACACTCCTATTCAGTACAAAAAGGCCACACAGCAGCACTATAGAAGAAAAGTAAAGGACGTGTTTCAAAGCACCTAAAAACCCCAGGGGTGAGATACTCAAAGAGGCCCAGCTGAGGGTCTTAGATGCACGGGGAGAGAGCAGTTCCAGCTCTGGAAAAACCTAGAGCTTCCCTGTCCCAGGGAGCTGTGGTACCTTCAGAAAAGTTACAGAGCACTGGTCAGTTCTGAAGCAAACTCACCCTTTCTCCTTTTGGTCCTGCTGGTCCCGAAACCCCAATTGGTCCTGGAGTACCCTGTAGTTGTAGGAAGGAAAACACATCAGGGCGTTTTTATTCTATGGCCTCACTAAAGCCAGGAGACACTGCTGCTCCTTTAGGAGAAAGCCCAGCTGGGAAAGACAGTCTGGTGATGGAAGCATCACTACAGCTTTCAGTGTTGGTGGCGATGGATTTGAAGCAGTAGTTGTAGGCAATTTGAAGAACATGGGAACTGCTACATTAGATAACACCAGCACCATTTTTCAGAGCCTTATTTTTAATTTTGAAGCTATCTCGTCACAATTGTTACAGCAGGCATTTATACCAGTTCCACAGGAGGGAATTTTTTTCTCTCTAGTTTACATCAGACAAGGCTGAAAGCTGTAGCAGAACAAAGGCCATTTAGATATACGATAAGCAATTTTCTTTTCTTTTTGTTTCCTTATTTTGTCCTCCCCACCCCGTGTCAGTTGAGTTGAGCAAAACTGAAAGTGTTTGGTTACTTTGGTGGCAGGCGGCCCGTCAGTCATGCAAGCTGAGAGACACCATGCTGCAGAGATGAGCGCAGATACAGACACGCACAGATGCAAACTAAGCGGGGCATCATTCAGTCCCAGTCCCTCTGTTCCCTTTTTGCCATTCGCGCCACTCCACCAGGCTCTCGACCACGCTCACAGGAAAACCCAGACTTTTTGCCAACCCTTCGACGCTGGGGCCATCTCCCACTAGCACAGCAGTTTCCTACTTTCCAGTGCTGCCGAGACTTGCTTGGGCTTTGGGAAACCAACCCGATCAAAGCTTATCTTTCATGTGGGCAATAGAGCGGTTAGGCAGCGGGCCTTCTGGCTAAGAAGAAGATTCAGGAAAAGATTTCAGCTCTGCATAGACTCCTTGAACCTGCAGCGTATTGCCCACTGGAGGGTCTCTTACAACTCTCCCAGACCACATTCTGCAGCCTAGTTAAAGAACAGCCTTCAAATCTGTCGTGTGTAGTACACCCACCTAACTACACGGTTTAGGCAGGCATCCACCTTCCTAACCCGACATCACATAGTTTTAGGTTGGTGAGAACTTTGCTAACCCTTCAGGTATCGATCTATTGATCTCCTTCGTGGAGATCATCCATAAAGCGATACTTCTGAGGCCCGTTACCTGCCTGCTGGGAAGAACAGAGGAGGAGGTTTCTGGAACAGGGAAGTATTTTTCTAACAAACAGCCTTAAGGAAAAGGGTCTTGCACTTTTTTTTTAACATGAGTTTGCAATCCTTAGTCACTAAAGTAACCCCTCTGACGTGAGCAGGATGGCTCTCATCGATCAGGAGAGCTTTTCAGACAAGATTAAGATCTGCAGAATGTAAGTGGAGAAGGAATTCATGCAGCACACAACTCCAGCGCAGTGAAGGAAGTGCAAAAACTCAGACTCTCCTTAGGTCCATGCACAGGAGTTCGCATCACGGAAATCTGAATCGCCTGCACGGATGCATCATTTTAAGATCATTTAGTGCCATGAAATACATTGAGATCACACCTGTACGTTTATAAAATTAAATCTACAATTTCCCAAAAGTAGTGAGTGTAAAAGCTGCCATTCAGATTGTGTTCAGAAGTTACAGAGCAACTGAGTTACTTCCAGTTATTCTTTCTAAATAGCCATATGGATTGTACATAGGTGATCCATGAAAAATATTTGGCCCTTATTTAACAGCTGTTAGAGCAGCATGAGTTGCAGAACCACGTGAGCATTACTTGTCTCATTCCGAATTTGACAGACTGAGAAGCTTAGGCACAAGGAGTTTATTTCCTTCACATCAAGTTAGCAACAAGAGGTGGGAATCTTGCAGCTTCCTGCTCCTGTTAGATGTTGCTACCTCTCAGATGCGTAGGTCAGACTGGAACCCACCGCCCCCACCCCCAGGTAGCCGGGACTGAAGGAAAGCACGTTTGGAGTTGCTGAAGTTGCATGGCATTCTGCTGCTGGGAGGTGAAGGGCTGCCCCTGCTTGCAGAAGGTCTTTTAGATGCCACTTCTCCTCGTGGTGAGATGCTTACCAGGCTATGGAGAGATACCTGCAAGCATACCTACAACCCATGGCAACGCAGCCTTAAGTGCTATGTGTGAAAGCAGCGTGCAAAGCGTTGTGCTCACAGGACAGAACACGCCAGCGTTATGATGCTTAAGACATAACTGAAGAGCTACTGTTGTGAAAAGGCGGCAAGCAAGGCTACCATGGAGAATGATGGGATGGAGACCCCTCATGATAAAGAGGAAAGGAGAAGAGAGCATCATAGAACCATGCAGAGATTTCATTCATCTTGTTATTGAGATAAAATGGAACAGATAGGCTGTGATCCCGGAATCCAGACAGACTCATAGCATCAAAAAAGACAAGCGTGTGGCATCACTTCCCAGTCTAAGTTTAACCCCCCCCCTCCCAAGCCTGCTTTGGAGAAAAGAAGCTTATTCCTGGTAAAAACGAGACTCTGGTGGAAGAGACGAGACAAATCACGATACTGGGGAGGAGGAACGTAGGGTAATGGAGAAACGGAACTCACCGGTGGTCCAGGCCTGCCGTCTAAACCTGAAGCACCCTGAACAGATGGGGAGGGTTAACAAAAACAAGGCAGGAGGAGAGGGGACGAGGGTGAGGGGGAAAGGAGAGGGGAGGGGAGAGGTGAGTGAAGCAGTGACTTCAGACAAACATATGCTTGCAATAAACAAAAATTAAGATCTCAAGGACAGGTGATGATACTTACAAACAAACCAACAAAAACATAGAAACACTGAATACATATAATGTTGACCTGCAACTTTTGGATCCCCTCAGGAATGCAAATTTCCCCCTCTCAGTGCCACCAAGAAAACCCCTGAGGAAGAATCTGTTCTGTGACAGGTGATGAAAAGGACCATGTGACAGTGGAGTTGAAACCTGGATTGCCTCTGTGGCAGGCTGGGCAACACAGATGAGAGATGAGGCTCAGGGGCTCAGAGGCCTGTGGTCACGGAGGCATTTGCAAGGGGTGAGGAGCCATCAGCCGTTCAAGTTCCTACCAAGAAACCCAGGTCCCATAGGTGCACACTTAGCCAGCTGCAGGCTTGCTCCACTCTGCATCTCTTGGCCAGAGGAAGAGGTGAGGAGCCAGTTGTCTGGAGGTTTGTGAAAACATGTGGCTCATCTTCCCCTGCCTTACACCAGATTGAGATCAAGTGGCACTTTTCTGTCCACTTGGCTCTTGCCCTGAATTTCCTCATCTGTAAGACCTAACAGTGGTTCTGCCCAAGGCCCATCTAGCCCAGTGCCTTGTCTCTGACAGTAGCCAGGAGAGAAACCTTAAGTGGACTGAAAGTACCAAATATGAAGTTTTTCTCCACTTGACTACGACAAATTCCTCAGCTTGTTGGCCATACAGAGAAGCCCAAGGCTACTGCAGACAACCAGTGCTGAAATGTGCTTAGAATTCTGGCACGAAGTCAAGCCCTAAGTCACACACAAAAAGGCAGCAGATCCAGCTCTGGGGTTTTTCCAGAGTTTGTCTCTGAAATATTTCAGTACCCTGAAGGTACTTATTAATACAACTGCATTTAGTTTGGCAGGCTGCAAACACACTGGATCAGGCATGGAAAAGCTTATGAAGACAGCTCTGAGGAGGGATACAAGGTCCACAATATCTCTCTGATCTTACTAAGAGCTCAATAACTGTGCTTCCTAGTTGGCCAGCTGATATTGCGTTGATCCAAACACAACACATTTCCAAGAGGACACTTCTGAGCCAGTCTTTCCCCCTCCATGGCTCAGGAAGAGTGATGTGAAAAGCCAAGGGACCCTGGCATCCCTGTGGGGCTCACTGCTGTAGGAGAATCAGCTAGCACATTCCCTGTTGCACTGATGGGCTTGTCAGGATAATTGCTGAGGCATCTTCTGCTCAGACGGTCACAAGGATCTCCTTCCCCTGTCCTGATACCACACAGACGTGAGGGAGTAACACAGAAAGCTTCCATTTGCACTTCTCGGGGCAGAATGGGGATGGGGTTTTCACTTCTCACTGCTTCACCGAGGCACAAGCCTTTGCATTTGAGCCTTCCCAAAGCATCTCTTTCTCCCTGCCGGCTCTGCATGGAGCCACAGCAAACACACTCACGATGCGCTCACTTGAGTGCCTGGAGTTAATCGAGACGCATCCAGGCCCTAGAAGGTACCCGCTATGTAGCACAACTAAAGGAGGAAAATATTTCACAAACACAGACACCACATTTCAGCCAAAGTCAGGGACGAGGGATCTGGGTGATGGAACACAGGCCGACAAAGTCACACGGTACACAAGATGCGCTTTGAAGTGCTTGTTCCCAGGGAGTATGCTCAGCAAAGGGAGAGGGTGTGCTCTGCCACCAGTGATTTTATGGGGACAGAACGTGGGGGCTGGCAGAGCAACTGGGTGGGACTAAGTTACCACAAATTCATTCTCAGCTGTCAGCTCAGACAGGGGGTAAAGAGGCTTTTAGCAGACGCGAGCCAAGGGCTTCACAAAGTCTTCAGGTTTGTATCTAAAGCTCCCATAACTTCTTTATGATTCTGCCACAACTCCTCCTTGCTAAGCTAAGCTAAGCAGCACACTAGCACTAGTCCAGTGTGACTGAGTTCACATACAGCAGGGAACGCAGGAGGCTTCTACCTCATCAGGGAAAGCATTGATTCTGTTGCGGAAGCAATAGGAAAGTATTGGCTAGTGAAGAAGCTGGATACTTTCAGAACCATTGAGCTTTTGTACAAAGCTTGGCCCGGGTGATGAACTGCTGGGCAGGTGTTTCTTTTTCCACGTCCTTTTGACTTCTGTTTCTGGTTTTGCCCCATCCTGCCAGAAGCAGGAAGAATTAAAGTGATCTCTGATCTGTTTAACAGATCTAAAAGATGAAGGCTTTATGTTTAAAAAGCAAAGGCACGGTTATTTATAGATCATCTCTTTCTTTAACTTTACATATCAAATCCCTGCATGCATCTCCTATTGAGGGATCTTTTTACATCTGATATAAGTTTGGCTCATAAAGTGCTGCTTGCTTCCTGGATACTTACGGGTAATCCCAGTGGCCCTCTGTCTCCTTTTTCACCCTGGGCACCCTTCTCTCCTTTCATTCCATCAATCCCTGCTTCCCCCTAAAGGAAGGATGGAGCAGAAAATAAACCCACCGTAACACCACTTACAAAACAAACATTCCTCCCTTCCGAGCCCACCGAAGTGGCAGGGAGAATACAAGAGGCAGTGGAGCAAATGCTTCAGCCTGTTTCTCAGCCCAACGTGAAGAAAACCAGCATCAGTCACGTCACCTGTGAGTGAGCACCCGGTTTAAGTCAATGGCAGTAAGAGGAGATTCAGGCCCAGCGGGTAAAGATGGTCAAAAGGGAACCGAGCTCACTTCTGGGTTGCTCTCCTGCTATTGCAGGGAGCTTCAGGTAAATATAAGTAACCAGAAGTTATCTGATCGGGTGGGGTTACGTTTTAAGATGTGGATTCATTGGAAGTGAGTGACAGGTGTCTATAAGCTCGGAGAAAAAAAAAATCATACTGAAATATTTTTGGAAAGACTTTTGTAAATGCAAAGGCATCGATTTCAAAATTTGGGAAAAAAAGTCATCATCCCTTTTCCAATGGTATTTTTTCAATTCTGTATTATAAGCTATAAAGCAGTATTAAACAAAATATTCCTTTTTCATAAATTCAAGATGCAACCCAAAGTTTCCCCCTCCTCCTATTCATAAGGTATTTTAAAACAGTATCTTGGTTGTATTTTGTCACAGAAACATCAGAAGACCCAAGTTTGCATGGAAACAGTAAGCCCGCTTGCCATACTCTCCTACAACTCCAGGAGAGCGCGTGGCTGGCTCACCCCACCAGCACTCCCAATTCCGTACAGCCCCCTGTCGCTGCCCTACAACACCGGCCGGCTCGAGCACATCACCTGGATGAGTTACTTATTTCTGACATGTCTGCAAGGGGTATGAAATGCTCTTCCTCACCACTACCGAAAGCCTCGTTAACAAAAAGACTTACTACAAGCTGCAGGGATGGAACAAAAACTTCCACAGGCGGGACATCTCATTGCACCGGCTAATTAAGCCTACACGGCTCCTCCATTCAAGAGGAAACTGGTGCAGCATTTCCTCTATCGTCTATCTCACTCGCCTTTCTTTGGCCCATATTCCAAAGACAACTGCACCTCACGGAAGTTTCCCAGACACCCGATAGCAGCGGCTAGTGAGTTACAGACACGCAAGTCAGATAACTGTATCTGTAATCAACACCTGGAGAAAAGACAAATCAGGGTAAATCTACCATCCTCTTTAGCACCCACATAGCGCTGGCACCCAAATAGCGCTGGCGTAACCAGAAGAATGAAGACTTTCCACATTTTCCAGTCTTTGCCAAGAACATCAGAAGAAAAACCCAGCTCTCCTTGAACATTTCCACTCAAATATTTTTTCCACTTAGGTACCATTTTATGGCAGGCAAACCAATGGCACAGGCTGAGCATAAACACATTGAGACAGAGATTAGAAGGCTGCTAACCACCAGGAAGAGGGAGGGTGGCTTTACAGCAGAATGTACAGGATAGAGAACCTGGCTAATTTTAAGCTAGAGCTCAGTTACTTAGGGTTGCGTGACAGGCTGTCCATCCCGCTATGCAGACCTTCACCCTGCAGACAACAATTTCAACTATGTTCTGATGGGAAGATTTCCAAGGGCCGGTGGCTTCCCACTTCTCCGGGTGAGAACTGGGGAAAATGACTGGTTTTCTGGGTCCTAAAATGAGAGCTGCTAATCCATTTCATATTCAGAAGTATTTGTCCTCTTCTCAAGATGGTAAATAACATTTGCAAACTTAAAAGGTTGTTACTGAAAAACTCTGACACTGGGGACAGTCCAGTAGAATTACAGGGTGTAATGTTTTGCAGTCTTACTTTCGGTCCTGGGTGGCCTGGAAGACCCTGTATTTGGGACGAGAGACAAAATATGATTAATGTTTAAGGACATTAATCCAGGTATCCCAGTTCATTGTGCAGCATAGAGCTTTCTCTTTCTGACACAGAGGGCACGAACGCTTAGCCCAGTGGCCCTTTATTTGTGTAAAGGGCACTTCATGTACTGTTCTCATCTGGTAATGAGGAGGCTCTTGCCAAGAACAACCCGGCAGTGGGCCAGGCTTGCTATTAAGACCATTTTTGCATTGATCCCTTTAATCCCATCCATCTCCTCTTGCTACTGTCTTCTCTTTCATCTCAGACTAACATAACCTTCTCTCTTTACCTACCCAGCCCATCGTAGCTCTGACCTACCCTGGGGGATGGTTTGGGAAGTGGTACTAAGCATGCTCCTGTTTCACCACTGCAATGTTTCTGGCTCTTTTCTCCACCCAGAATCCTCCCCAGCCACTTCCCATTCTGTCCTTATACCCAGTGCCTTGCTCCTCAGGTGAATCCTTAAAACTTACCGGAGGTCCTGGTGGGCCTTGGGGTCCAGGGGGGCCAGATAACTAGAAAGCAACACAAGAGAAGTCAGTGTCATAATCTGCTGCCCTCAGAGGTGAAGGAGAATTGCTCAGAGGGAAGGCAGGGCACAGGGTGCAGCTGAGCTCTCCTGGGCTTGGAAACCTGGACTCCCCCTAAGGACTGCGTTAGCAAGTGGCAGCAATCCAGGAGAGAGTGGCTGAGAAGCAGCAGTTGCAGAGATTTAGGAGGGAGGAAAGCAGTGATTTATTTTTTTTTTGCAGAAAGAGGTCCCCTTCCACTATGCTACCACTGTTCCTGCAAGGAGGCACAAGGTCAACAGCTAGCAGCTGGTTGGAAGGGTAGGAAAGAAGGTGGCTGGCTCCACACACGCAGAAGAGTGTATTGATAGCCTGTGGCACTCCTTGCTGCAGGGCACTACAAAAGCTAGGACTGAGTTTTGAGGGGAGAATGGACAAATTCATGAACCCCAAATCTATCTGCATATATATATATATATGCAGATAGATGCAGGTATTGTTCAGGAAGTCCCTTCACTGCAAAAGCTGAAGAAAATATTTGTTATGCTTTAAAGGATCCTCTGTTCTTCCCCTAGGCATTCGTTATTGATTGCTTATGTGAGCTAGATTGTTCTCGGGTAAAGGTAGAGCATCAGGAGCTAGAGGTGGCTGGCAATGCAGTCCCACAAGATGAGGCTTGCTGTCCTCAATGTAGGGTGTGTCATAAGAGGGTGGGATGCACTGGTTTCCAGCACCACTGCTGCCAAATCATCCCTCCCCTACTGCCGAGATTGCAGAAGGAAGATGAGGAAGGTGACCTACCGATTCTCCCGGATTTCCTTTGTCTCCACGCTCCCCGGGCTCGCCCTTCTCTCCCTGCACACAACAACAGACCCTGTCACCACCAGCTGCGCGCTGGAGTCTCGCTCCATCAGGAGCCATCTGTGAATGACCCATATGCTGAGAAGCAGCAGTTTGCCAAGGGAGGAGTAGGAACACATCGTGTATTTCACAAACAGCTCACCTGCGGCTCTCCTGCATCTCTGCTTCCAGAGGAGACACCCTACAAAGAGGGAGGCCTCCGGGAGCAGTATCTCGTGGCCGTGCAAGGGGAGTGCCACAGGACCTCGCTTTGCCTCTCTGCTGTGCCACAGCCTCTAAGGGAGGGAGCACGGCAAGCTGGCCGGCAACAGCGCTGCACTGCCAGCAAACTCGGCTGACTTAGCCACACAGGCTCTGTGGGCAGCTGTGAAAGCCACCACCTCCACACGGCAACAAGAGCAGATGCCCAGCTGGCCCCTGCCTGCTGCTGCAGACCTGACCTGATGGGTGCACCCAAACACCTAACTCTAAGGGGTAGGAGTCTGCGGCTCCCGAGATAACGGGCGCTTTGGGAAAAGAACCCTTGTGTGTTGCTCTATGTTGTTTTCCCTTTGCCAAGCAGGAAAGAGCAGCCTGTCTTTTTCATTCTTACTGTCAATCCTGGAAGTCCAATGGGACCCGGCAATCCTGACGGTCCTGGTATCCCTTGGTCACCTCGTTCACCTTTCTCTCCAGTGGGGCCATCAAGACCCTACGGATCAAGAAAGATTTTTTTGCAAGACTAATTCAGGCAGACATGAGAAACATCATTGCAAGAGCTAAGGCTGGCTCCTGTCATCCCAAGAACACACTGGAAACCCCAGACAACCATCAGATGCCCAGGCAAACGCAGGGCTTCACTAGTATTGAAACTGAGCACCTTCCTGCCATCGTGGATGTGCCAGCCCCCAGAGAAGGGATGGGGGACTGCTTTCCTGCCTCCACATTCTGCTCATGGTTATGCAGTTTGCTGGAGTCCATGCTAGAAATCACTCCCCAATAGCTAGCTGTTGTGCCAGCAAGAGTTTTATCCTAGTAAGCTTGCAGAGAGGCAGAAGCTTGTTGCATAAAACCCTCTCAACTAGTGCTGGGGACACAGAGGTTGTGACAGGCTGAAGCTGGGAGACTGGGCGCTCTGCCCCAGTTAGTGGCAGGGGTGTAAGGGGTTACCCCATGCAATTGCCTGCCATGGAGGGGGTGTGTGCTGGTACCTCAGCTGCCTTGCTCACAGTCAGGCCTGCTTGCTCACAGCAGCCTTTCATTTTCAGCAGCGTGCCAGGTAGCAAGCTGAGGAAGCAACACAGTGCCCAGAGAGCAGGGCAAGCAGCTGGGGACAAGCCACTCCAGCAAGATGGACAACACATCATCCAGGGAGCCAAGACCTCGCTTCTGTATCGGTCCACTTCATACAGCAGCGATGAGGTGCCTCCAGCACCCACCTCCGAGGGGCTCTGAGATACCCAAGAGGTCCCAGGGCCTTGCCCCATAACCTGGATAGCCAGTGGTGCTCCGAGCAGCTTCCATTTACTCACCGGTGAGCCGGCTTGTCCTGGCTCTCCTTTATCGCCCTTTTCTCCTGAGACCCCGATACGGCCCGGCTCTCCCTTTATTCCAGGTGGTCCGTCCTTTCCTGGCAGTCCATGAGGGCCAGGGGGGCCCATTTCTCCAGGCTTGCCACGTGGTCCCTAAAAGAAATCCACACAGCACAAAGTGAAACATTTGCAAATAAGAATAAGGTTACTCCTGCAGAGCCACTCCCTGGCCCGGAGCCCCTTTCACTGCTCATCCTCTCACTCACAGTAACACCATTTCAGGAGTCAGGGGCAGGGCAAAGTAGATTTACCGTGCCATCCCAGCCACTCCTTATAAGTTAGGACTTTGATAAACCATTAATGCTCATTTCTGTGACACAGAATATTTTTTTTCCCCAGGGGAAAAGCAACTGTGCGATGTCAGTGGCAGAGATGGACCATACTAACTCCAGATAAGACCACTGAGGGAAAGCGCAGTCCACAGAGGCACCACGTCTTACCTTTTCTCCATCGTGGCCTGGAGGACCTGGCAAGCCAATTTCACCCTGAAACACAAAATTGTTGCTTTGGCAGTTTGAAAGCAGCTATTCCGACTCCTTCTGCGTGGCACTGTGATGATGAAGTGTGGGCATTAAAGAAATAGCCTGCAGGGACTCTGGTAACTAATAGCCACAAGAAAAAAAAGCACAGAAACCCCTGTTGAAACAGCACAATTGTGTGACTGCCTACAAATCTCACCAGCCTTGTAAAAACTGACTGACAGTTCACAGCCTACACATCGTCCCCAACCAACACAATAGCTGCACAGAGATCAGTTCCCATAAGCTGCTTCCTGACGGGGAGGGCAGTTAGAAAGGATCCTTCATCTTTCAGATAAGGCATTACCATTGCGGGAAAAGAAATTTTCAGGAGGAGTGGCAGAGGCCAGCAGGACAGTCTGATAGTGAGGGACAGGGAGGAGAGGAGCACCAGGGAAGGTTGTGGGGCAGAATTCAGCCTGGACCACTCCTGTGCTTCCCTTAGCTCTGCAAGTGCTGAGCTGAGCAAATACCTTCTGTCCTGGTGGCCCTGGAGGCCCAGCCACACCTGGAAGTCCTGGGGGTCCCTAGATAAAGAAAAACTCATTTTCAGATTATCAACAGGACTCATTTTCATGTTTTGAAACCAAACAGCTTTTTGGAGTTTAAGGGGAAATCACGAGGGAATTTTCCCAGCGACTCCTAAAATTGTATTTGCTTGGGAAGCGGAGCAATGGAGAGCCCTAAGCGAGCAGCAGGCCAGTCCAAAGTGAATTTTAGATAGAATCACAGAATTGTTTAGGTTGGAAAGGACCTTTAGGATCATCAAGCCCAACTGTTCCCCTAGCCCTGCCATCCCACCACTAAACCCTGGCCCTGAGCACCTCGTCTGCCCGGCTGTTAAATCCCCCCAGGGGTGGGGACTCGACCCCTTCCCTGGGCAGCCCCTTCCAGTGCCTGACAGCCCTTTGGGGAAGGAATTGTTCCCAATGTCCAACCTCACCCTGCCCTGGTGCAACTTGAGGCTGTTTCCCCTCGTCCCATCGCCCATTCCCTGGGAGCAGAGCCCGAACCCCCCGGCTCCCCCCTCCTCTCGGGCAGTTGTAGGGAGCGATGAGGGCTCCCCTCAGCCTCCTCTGCTCCAGGCTGAACCCCCCCAGCTCCCCCAGCCGCTCACCAGCAGCTCCAGACCCCTTCCCAGCTCCGCTGCCCTTCTCTGGAAACACTCCAGCCCCTCCAGGTCCTTCTGGGGGTGAGGGGCCCTCACTATTTTTAGCAAAAATTTATTTCTTTCCATTTTCATGAAAGAAAATTAAAACAACTACAGCTATCTGCTCCTGAAACCAAAATGAACTTAACAAGGCTTTCCCTTCCTATCTACAAAAGTATATTTTCAGAATAGAGATCACAGGGAACACTGTACTACTTAGATCCCAAGCACAGCCTAAGTAGAGCTACATGGCACTAGTATTTTGAGCAGATTTCCTGATCTCTCCTGGCAGTTACCACTTTAAGAAGACCTAGGGAGCAGTTTGGCCTAGCAAGAGATGCCACCAACACCCATTTTGTGCTACCTCGTCATCCCCTATTTTAAAAATCCATCCTTCTTCCTAACCGGGTTTCTTGTCCTGAGAAGCAAAATGCAGGGACACTTTTCCCCTTATTTTGGCTCAAAATAACCACTTTGCCTCTTTTTGTCTTCAAAGGGCTTGTAGTCACTGCTGGTCTAAATGATTGGTTTTGTACAGGACTGTCATGCCAAGTTATGCTTACCAATGGTGAAAATGTGTCCTCCCCTCCCATCACAGAAAGCGGCCCCCACAGGCTGCCAGTACAAGCTTTCTTGCAAGGCACCCAAGCCCTCTTTTTCTCTGCTTTGGTCAGCCCCCCCTTGCTCTCCTCCACCCCTTTCAAGCACTCCCTGTTCTGAACAGCACGTATTACCGCTTAAAGCAGAGAAATAAAGGGCCCGGTTATAACTCAAGTGCCAACATCAGAAGGCAAGATGAGCTCTTCCTTCAGCTGTCCCAACTTTAGCTCCCGAGAGCAAAGGCCAAATGTTTTAGCTGCACCTAAATTGTCAGGCCATCTGCTTAGGATGAACATATGGCTACTTGCGTAAAACCACACAGCAAAGCTAGGAACTCACCATCAAGGCCAAAGTTCGTATTTCCTAGAAAAAAAGTTAAAAAAAAAAAAAAATCAAAAAGGAAAACAGCCATTTGAAAACTAAGCTTTTTCCTGGGGGTGGTTTGTTTGTTCTCCACTAACATAACACTGGTCCAAATGAGCAAGGAGCCTACCAAATGAACAAAAGCCAAAAACCCAGCTCCAAGTCCCATAGAGTTGTTATTCTATGATTTCTCCTTTTCCCAAGTAGAACCCAGGCTAACCCAGAGCTGGTCACAGTTCCTGACTCACTGCACGCCATCAGCGCACACTTCTGAGGAAGCTTTGCAGTCCTTTCATTCACCATCTACCCCAAGCCATGGCCCACTCTTGAAAGGATTCACATGACCTCTGTGTCCACACCAGCACTGATATATCAACTAAACAAGGTGCACAAATATTTACCAAAACACTGTATGCAGTGAGCTGTGGGATGAAGGGGGCTATGGAAGAACCAAGTACTTCCCTTTGCTGCTACTGCCGAGGAAGCAGATCTACACCGTTCCTGGTTTTCTGTGTCCCCTGGGAAACAGTAAAGCACCCAGCAGTCACCTCATGGGACAGGACGGCAGTTGCTCACCTGGAGAGCTTCACTGATGTTACCGTCATAGTCCATCATTTCATCCTTCCCAGGCTCTCCTTTGGGGCCCTGCAAAATACCAGATCTTTAGCCAGAGCTTCCCTGGGGTCACCCTTCCCATGGGGTGAACCACTCAGAGCCATGGTTCACCCTGAAAAAGGGGTCTCAGAGGGGCCTGTTTGTCGTGGTTTAACCCGGCTGGCAACTCAGCACCACGCAGCCGCTCGCTCACTCCCCCCCCTCCCTCAGTGGGATGGGGGAGAGAATCGGGAAGGGGAAAAAAGGTTAGAGCCGAGGGCTGAGATAAAGACAGTTTAATAAGAGAAAATAATAATAATAGTAATAATGAGAATGATAACAAAATATACAGAATATACAGAACGAATGATGCACAATACAATTGCTCACCACCCGCCGACCGATGCCCAGCCCGTCCCGAGCAGCGATCAGTACCCGAGCGACCGACCGACCCACCAACCCCCCCGAACATGACGTTCTATGGTATGGAATAGCTCTTTGGACAGTTTGGGTCCTAGCTGTGCTGTACTCCCAGCTTGTTATGCACCTGGCCAAGCAGGAGAAGCTCAAAAAGTCCTTGAGCAGTCTGAGCACTGCTTGGCAACAACTAAAAACATCAGTGTGTTATCAACATTCTTCTAGTACTAAATCCAAAGCACAGCACTATGCTAGCTTCTGTGAAGAAAATTAACTCTATCCCAGCCGAAACCAGGACACTGTTTCATCAGCCTCCAGTTTTTCATTTATTGAGCAAAGCTCTTGAAAGCACATTTTATAGAGGAAACACTATCAAAGCATAGACAGACAAGCCCAGGTCACCGTGCCATGACCATCAAAGCTGGCAGGTCTGGTAAGCGGTGAAGTTGAGGCCAGAATGCAGGAACGGGATTGTCTGACTGATTGTCAGGTTTGGGCACGCACCAAACACCCTCCTGCTGCCCTTTGCTGATATGCCAAGGGCCCAAGTTCAGACCGGGGTGCCCAGACCCACCTCCTTCCACAAATGAGCCAAACATTCACCCTGAGGTGGCTTGGAAGATTTTTTTTTTACCCTAAGGTGGAGGTGTCTTCTGATGAGGGTACGGAGTAGAGAAATGGCCTGTCTCAAACTTAGCCATTGCCCTGCTATAAGCACTTTCAGTGATGGCGAGAATATCTGTCAAGAAAGCAGAGGCCCAGCCTAGACCGTCAGTGTGGGCCCGCTATCCTTAGACCCCTTCGAAGGTCCAAAACTCTTCAAAAGTGTTAGTGAAGGGACACCTACCCTTGGGCCCACGGGTCCCTGGTCTCCCGGTGAGCCAGGTTCCCCCTGTAACAAGAAGAACATGCTGTTAGCAAAGCCTATCCCTTCACTTGCTGAACTCCAGGAACTGCTGTTCTCTGCTAGTCCTCCAAAACAGTCTGGGACTAGACAGCTCAGTTTAAAAATGCTCCTTTTCAGCTAAGTTTTGTACATGCAGGGATAAATTTGCAGCTACTGAACCCGGAGCTGGGTTGTGCAGAAGCACTCTGTACCTTTTCCCCCCGTGACCCTGCAGCACCAGGCCGGCCAACGTCACCAGCTTCTCCCTGAGAGAAAGAGAAAGGGAAAGGGATGGGTTTGTGTTGCGTGGACGGGGTGCGATTCCACTGCTGGCTTTGCATTTCCAGGAGGAAGAATTGCACTAGCCAAGCGCCCCTGGCCATGCCCACAGCTCCTCAGGTAGCCCAAATCTCCCACCGTGACTTCACACCAGGTGCCCTTCTCTTCTACCCAGCATGGAGGGGTTATTCAGCATGAAGGAAAGCACCCAGTTCAGAGGGCTGTTCCAAGTACACATGAGACGGGACCTCAGATTTAAGTGTTCTTGGTGTCCTTTGCCAAGGGACAGGATTTTACTGCTCTTTGAGGAGGTAGCAGATGAAGGGGAGAGAAGACCTGGGGGGCCTCTGTCCTGCCTCCCTGTGTCCGCCCTGCCTCAGGTACCACAGGGACTAGAGGCTGTCATTGATTCAAGAGCAACTGGTTTCTCACAGAGCCCAGAGGGGAGTTATTTGAGCACAAGGAGGGCATTTTCTCCCAGAAGCACAGTTTACAAATTCTCTCACCTTCAGCATTTAAAAGAACAAAACTGAAACGCCTTGCAGAACCCAATATCCTTCCAGTAGGTAATGAGAGGTGGGCACAGATGAATGCAACCTTTGCCCCTTCCTACACACCTCATGCTGGGCACAATGCCCCACACCACACAACTCACCAGAGGAAAAAAAAACCACTCACTTTTGGTCCAGGGGGTCCAGGCAGGCCTGGAGGGCCAGGTTCTCCTTTACCTCCCACCAGGGCATTCTCAGCATTTCCCTTCTCTCCCTGTTTGCAAGGAAGAACAAGCCACGCGTCACAGCTCAGTCTCTCCATCTCCATAGTTTCATTTGCCAAACTGTTGGCTTCGAGAGACATGGCCCAAGACAAGGTCCATCAGCTGGCCACTTGATAGCCCAGAAACATCACTGCTCCAGGGCCACCAGCTGCCCAGGAACCAGGCCAATATATTCCTGCCTGGGGGCTCCACCTAGAGCCCTGCCAGTGGTCACAGCTACCCTCATCCCTTCGGCTGCAGCGCTGCCGCTCGGCCCTTTATTCCCCAGGGCCATAAAAAGCTGCCTGCGGACAGACCTCATACCCCAGCCTCCAGTTTGAACTCAACTGGTTTCTTCCACTGTTGAAACTGAGCTGATAAAGCCACCCGATGACGGCTTTTTTTGCTATGTCTCTCTCTGGAGCTGTAGCCATCGGCCAGGCAGCCAGCCCTGCAGGGCACAGCCTTTGCACAGAGCAGATACAAAGGCAGTCGCAGGAAAGCTTTGCTTGCACCGAGTTGCTGTTACACCCTCATCCTTTCCTGAAATGGCCACAGTCATTCAGTGCACTGTCCCCTTTCCCAAAGGAAAAGCACCCTGTGAAAGACTGATTTGGAAGGTCTGATTTCTATCCACATCTCGGGACAAGGAAAAAGCCGCAGCTTCAGAGCTTAGCTTTAGCTGACCTGCCCTGGGTCTCTCCGAGCACAAGGCCACTCTTCCAACACAGAGCACAGCAGCGCAGCTCCCAAAAAATCCCCTCTCCTCCTCGTGTATGGATCTTACACCAGGAGGGAGGCTGAAATGCCACGTTACATCTGAGGTCACGCTTTCAAAGGGGGACTACTGGAACATGATTCCCTGGTCACATTCCCAGGATCACAGTCCCCCCTCACTGCAGGAAGGCAGGCAATTCCTCCCAAAAAGGCATCCTTTGTGTGGCCCCGTCACACCCCTGGCTGGGGTTTCTTAAGCTGACATCCAGAACATGCTGCCATACGCTGCGACAGTGACCTCAGAGCACATGAGCTGTGCACAGCTGGTACGGGAGGGAAGAAGGAAAGGGGATGAGAGTGGCCCCCCCAAAAAAGTCAAAGATACAGACCTTCGTGCCAGGGAGTCCAGGAAGCCCAGGGTCACCAGCTCGTCCCTTCTCACCCTGTTGGTAAAACAGACACAGACGGGCTGACTCCGCAGGCTCGCTGTCCTGGAGGAGCAGCCAAAGGATGAGCTGCTCCTGGTTTCAAACCCTCTTTCCTTTCCCTAAGGCATTTTATTTTAGGCATAGACACGGCATTCTCCTTGTACCTGCTCAGGCCAGTGAGTGTTTTCTCCTGTTCTTTTGACTATCTCTGCACATCATTGCCATTTCTCTCCAAAGGAAGGTGAGTGGGAAAGGGATCCAGGATTCCCCCTGTGCATCTTCCTTATCACTCCGGTCTGCTAAACCCTTTTCCCTGTCAGCCCTTCAGCATGGGCTCTCCCCATTCCATACATCCAGAGAAGAATTTGTTGCCCAGGGTAATTTTATTTGGAGTGCAGGATTTTCCCTGTGCCCTGATAGAGTTCAGCTCTTTTCACAGAAAATTGTCCACTACTTGAGTCTATCCCAGTTTTTACACCTCCTCGTTACACTGTGAATTACGCTGCTTTGCTTTGGCAAAGATCTCACAACCAACACTCCCACACCTCTCCCAAGGGGCGCTTCCTGTTCCAGTTCCCTAACGCCAAATCCCAGTCTCATCATGCTCTTAAAAAAAAAATATAGTAAAAGCAGAGCAGCATCTCAGTTAGCAGCCAAGCTCTGTGACACACAGTGGTGGTGAAAAGCAGTGAAAAGAGGAGTGGCAAAAATGGCAAAGGCGGAAGATGATGGTGTCAAACCCTTGACACAATGCCTGGAGAGCAAGGCCTGCAGGCTGAGCTGCGGGAGGCACCGTGCGGTACGGAGGACACCACAGGGCAGTGCTGGGCAATGGAGGGTGCCCAGGACCCAGCATTCGCTTGGTGAAATGACTTCGCTTAGTTCACCGTGACATTTGGGTCACCTTTTGAATACTGGGGCTCAGTTAGTGGTCTTTATGTTGAAGTTAAGTTCTATTCAGCCCAGCCCATCCAGCTGCTAAACCTATGGCTTCCAGCTACAGTGCCCTGTTTGGGTGTCTGCATTTTGCCAGGACAGACAGGGATATCCGAGGTTTCTGTTACCATGACAAGACGTTTCAAGTGCATCACTAGAAAAATGCGTGTTCTTCCTTGCAATCTTCGCACTTTAATAACTTGTAGAGCTTACAAGGAGCAGTTCAAAGCCTCTTTCCCCCAGCAGGTGCCTAGCTCTCTCCACAACAGCAGCACACCAGATCAGCAAGGCCAGCAAAGAGTCCCTCTTAGTGCCATGCCGTTGCCTGCAGCGCCAGTGCTGCACACCGGTCTCATCAGCACTGGAGGGCACACATCTGACATGCAGGGGACTTGCATCGGTGCTCCAGGAACAGACATGCACTGGTGGCTCCAGGGAAAATAATTAACAAGCAGCAATTTATTTTTTTTTTTTTAGGCAATTCCAGAGTGCAGTGACCCCTTTCTCTAAGGTAATTTGGTCTCCAGCCACCTGTAAGGCCCCCACCCAGCTTCCCTCCCCTGCCAGAGCATGCACATCACTGCCATAAATTAATGCTTCTCTCCCTGGAAAGAAGGAAAGCATTTCCAGGAACTCATGCCCAAAGAAAACGGCTGGCCTTCAGGGTTTTTGTAAGAATATAATCTCTAATCCTGTCCCAGGCCTCTGTGAGTCCCTGATTCTGCCTTGCTCAGCTTTTGGTATCCTACTTTTCATTCAAGGACTAGTTTTCAGTCCACGTGTCCGTAAGGGCTACTGAAAACATCCCGTGCTGCCTGAGCAGTGACGTAAAGAAGCAGATGTCTTGGGGAGGGAGGTCAGATTACTGAATCCCTCTTTAGGGTATTATTTCTGGAGTCAAAAGATGCAGCACTGTCCTTAGTCGTTCCCAGGACACAACTATGTCCCAGGCATCTCGCGCTGCCCTGCCTGCCACCAGCCCCCACCTCCTGCAAGCACGAACACGCAAACACACTTCACCAAGGGGGGGCAGGAGCCAGAAATGGACACATAATCCCCCACAAGCACGACAACGCAACGCAAAGAGGGCTCCCGCCAGCTCCCGCTCGCAGGGAGCACAGCACAGCACTGCCAGGACACCAAGGCCAAACACGCAATGTCCTACCCGCTGCCCCCTCTTCCCTGGCAAACCTGGGGGGCCCATCCTCCCTGGGACTCCAGGATCTCCCTTCATGGGGAAGAGAAGAGACAGAGAACGTGGCTGTTACATGGCTGTCGCATGCTGTAACATAACCCAGCGAGCCTCAAACAAGAGGAGCCAGCTGTTCAGAAACCAAGCCGGCTGCTTAGTGATGGAGAGTGATGGGGTATTTTTGTGCCGTGCCCACCACAGGAACTCAAACCAGGTCACGCTGCACTGAGAGAGGGGAGACTGTGCAGGGCATACGTTCCTATGGCGCCTGACAGAACACCCTACAGTAAGATGGGAAGACTTCTGGTGGACACAGAAGTGTTGGGAGGTAGAAGGGGCTGAGGCAGAAGGGGCCAAGGGAATGGGGAGAAGGAACATATTTGCTAAGCAAAGTGTGCTGTGTATATTCTGTGGAGTGGGGAGAAAAGGAGGGAGGCAGCTGGAGGATATTGCCATCAACAGCCCAGCAGGAGGGAACGGATCTGCTTGCAGTATGGTCCCGCTCTCACTTGGCATCACTGTACGCTCCCACCATTTTGCTTACACTGGCAGGTGTGAGCCTGTATTTGGGCACTAGGAAGTACAGAGCCATTCCTCAGCTCCCTCAGCTGCTCTGGGAGGGGAAAAAAATACACAAACAAACCAGAACTGCAGGCTCAGAGCAAAGCCACTTGAGAGTACCTTTTCTCCTGGAGTCCCGGGCTCGCCCTGGTGAGATAGAGAGAGGAAAATAACGTGAAAAACCAGGAGGAGACAGTACAAAACCTCCTAGAGCTATCAGAGGGGAGGAAAACATTCCTCAGTAGAGACCTTGGCCTTTTAAATAAGGGCATGAGGATGCTTTAAATGCATATTTTTATTTGTGCCTGGAGCTTGTTTTATCTTCATTAGCCAGGTCCTAGGCTGCTGTAAGAAACCGGCAAGCCTCAGACAAGAGGCTTGTATGAAACTGAGGCCCCACCTTGCTGTATTTTAAGAGAAGGTTTACCAGATACAAGAGAACATAACAAGACAAAGACTCATCTGCTGGCATTAAGGAATTTGCCTGCTCCTAGCTCTGTGTGCACAGGAGCAGAGCAAGGCTGCAGTTACAGCTGGGGTGGGGGGGAGGCTGTGTTGATATGGGATCAGTGTCGCATCCAGGAGGAAAACCCTCCCCACCAGCCCCGAAGATAACTTCTTTATTTCTGCCTTTTTTTTTTTTTTTTTCCCCCCCGAGGGCATCAGGTCGTTGTCTCGTTGCGCATCTTGGATCCCCGGGATAACTTCTAGCCTCCTAAATCTGCACCTTTGCTCTGCCGCCAGCCCGACGCTGCTGCGGAGCCTGACGAGCTCAGCAGCCCGCAGCAGGGTGCTGCTGGAGCCGGGACCGGTACCTCCGCCAAAAGCAGCAGCAGTTCTGATATTCCCCTCCAGTGGGAGCTGTCCGACCATTTTCCCGTGCCTTGTGCTCCCCTAATTCCCACCCTCGCTCTTAAGCCTGCCCTACTTAAGCCGCTGCAGTGTAGCCTAAAACTGACCTTCATCCCTGCGGTGGCCGGCCCAGGAGCGCCCTGGCAGAGAGAGAAAAGACAGGGACACCTTGTTTGAAATGCATCGGACACAAACTTTTAAAAAAAAAACAACAGTATCAGCCAGGTGGAACTAAAAAGGCAAAATCCACATCTTTTCCTTTCCGAAACTCAAAAGTAATGCTGTAACACCACACAGCAGGCATCCTCCTTCCCTGTGCAGGTCGTTCACCTACAGCAGTGGCTCTGCTTTCCAGAAAGCTCCTCCAAGGCAGGCATCGTGAGCACAACCTGGTCAAGACAACCAGATTTCCACACCCCACCCCCCAGTTTTAGTCCTGCAAGTGAATCAAAAGGCCAACAAGCAGAACAGCATCAAATAACTGAGGAACGCGAAGATGGACTGAGGACCAAACACACCGAGTTCAGTGCTTGAGCCCAGATACATCAGCTCAAGCATCCCGAGAAAGGCCAGCTTGTACCCCAGAGCCTTGGTCTTGCTATTTCCCCTCATTCTGTTTTTATCACAGAAGACAAACCCTACAGTAAAATGTTTTCAGGAGAGCTCTGAAGCCAGCCACTTTGGGGGGGGGGGGGAAATAAAATAAATATATTTATATATATTTCCAAGCACTGCAATTCAGGCATCATCCTGCAGCGCTGAGCAAGCCACCACCATGAGACCACGGAGTCCAGGCTGCCCTGCAATCCAAGATAGGTGCTTTGAAACCCCAGGAAGCAGCTGCTCCCACCAGGACAGTGACACTTCCCTTGACAGCACTGATGCAAAAAGCAGGTCTTCCCTATCAACCCTTTTCTCTAAAATCTCTGTATGCCCTGAGTTAGTAGTATTAGTTAGGTCCTGGTGAAAAGGTCCAGTTACGAAAGCAAATATGAGGGATAACGAGGGTCTAAGGAGAGGGGAGGAGGTGAATTAGTGTTAGAAGGTGGGAAATGAGAGGGGTGGGACGTAGCACATGAGGCAGAGAGGAGGATGGAGCCAAGTTCGAAGTCAAAAGAGCTTGGAAAGTTCAAACAAGGAGGAGTGGGGAGCCAGAGAGCAGCAGGATCATACCTCTCAGCTTTCTGAAACAGAAATCAGGGACAAAGCTAAAAAACACAAGGACAGAAGATGGAGATCAGGGATTCTATGCAATAAAAGGGGGAAAAAAGCATTCCAGATCGTCTCAGAGGTCAGTAGGTTTTAGCGAACACGGGCTAGAGTCATGAAAGGGATTACGTGCAGCCAGTGGCTTGGGTTAGGCTTTCCCAGTGCATTTGGGATGCCTGTTCCTCAACTCTTTGGCCTTTAAATGGCAGTGAATGCAGATGATGTTATTTTCTAATATTTATCCTAAAACTGCAATGCACACACATGCAGGCTTGCTCACACACTGACCCTGATTCACCGCTGCATTAGTCCAGGTTCACACTTGCGTAACCCTACTGATTGCAGGGGGCTGACACACATCGCTGAAGGTTGCAGCGGTCACTTGGGACCCCAAATTTGCAAAATGCCAATTCCCTAGAAATGTCAGCGGTTGGCCGCTCTCACTAGCGTAAAGCATTAAGATCCTGATGTTGCAAGACAGCATCAGACTGGGCATGCCATTTGCTTTGTAAAACGCTTCTTCCCCCACCATCTCCTTCATAAATTAGGCCCTACATTTCGCAATTTAGAAGCAGAAAGAATTCAGTGGAGGATAGTCATCGATCAACAGACACACACACAAATCCAGGTGATGCTTGCGCATCAGGGACAGTCGAGCGGTGTGGGTGAGATCAGGCAGACAAGCGTCACTCCGCTGTTTCCAAGGTACCTTAGTGCCATGTCTTCCTGGCAGCCCTGGCATGCCTCTCTCCCCCTGGAAGCAGAGCGAGAAAGACAGAGAAAGAGAGCAAGAGACACGAGGTGAGTCCTCCCAGGGCTCTGCGAGGTGACGAGGAAGCCTCCTGGGTGAGGTGGGGCACAACCCCTCTTCCCCATCTGATTCTCACCACGCTGATTGTCCCAGCCAGGGCCATTTCCCACCAGCAGTACCGCTCGAGCCTGTTGCATACAGCAGGACTGAGCCTGCTGGAGAGCCGCAGCAGCGTGCTGGGAACACAGAGAGTTTCTGTATCCTGCTACCACGTCCCATGGCACGGTGGTCTGCAGGGCATAGGGAGTCACTCAGCCTGCAGCGACTACAGAATGAACAAACTTATCTGGAGAAAGAGAGAATCCAAGGGTTGCCTTGAGCCATTAACGTGAATTTTATCCGGTGGCAAATGGAAAATAAACCATCCTTAGGCAGCCTGCTTACTGCTGTTATTTTGTTCTGGGTGTTTAGTCCTTGCTTGGAAGGACTCTTTAGCAGGGATATATGTATATGCTTCTTTTTTTAAAAGCACTTTTTGTAATTGTGGCATCCTGGGAACTATATTTTGCAAAATACTATCCAATACCATAATATACGTGGCCTAGGCAGTGTGAGCACCTCCTACCCTATGCAGGATACTTAACTATGGTCTTTTCAACTGTCAGAAAAATAAAACAGTAATTATGAATGCTTTGTACTGGAGAAGTGGGGAACCACTCTCTGTCCCTCCTTCTCAACTGTGCTCCCATTTTTCTTGAATGAGTATGAGCAGAGGAGACCAATGCTTTCTGCTGGGAGGCACCCACACTGCTCACAGAGTCCAGCCCCACAGAGCAGCCCTGCGTGTGAAAGTAATTCCCCATCCCAGAGACTTTCCTGGAAGAAACTGCCTGCCTGAAGAGCCGTTTAATTATTTAGCCCTGCGAAAGCAAAGCCACCTCAGTGAGAGGGAGCAAGGTAGCCCTTTGCAGGGGGCAAGTTACAGAGCAACCACGCTACCCTGCATTTTCTGGTGATGACCTCGGCTGGTTTGCACAGCCCCCACTGGCACCGGCAGGATCACGCAGGCACTAGAGCTAATTAGAGAGCAGGAGCAATGAACATGACACTACACCATTAGAGAACGGAAAGAAGCCCCAGAGCCAAAGCCAGAGAATATGCAGGAAAAACAACCCTGCAGAACATCTTTAAACCCTTATGTATTTGAAAGCCACTGTAGTACAGCGAGTACCCCCTGGGCTGATCCCTTTGCGATCCCCTGGCCCTTTTGGGTTGCACAGGGTGCCATAGCCAGGTAGCAGCAGCCCACCAAAACCAGCACCGGAACAGCACAGCCAAGCCAGAAGCTAGGAAACATCACCAAAGGTGGGCTCCAGGAAGACGGTCAGCACCTCCCAGCACTCCTGAGCTTCACGCTGAGTTAGGAAGCACCTCCATGCTCCCTGGAAGAGTTAGGCCATGCCTCTTCCCTCCAGCACTGAGGACACCCCCATACCCTTTCCTGCTACACCTGCGAGCAGCTTTATACCCACTCGGTGCCTATCATGACAGAGCATGTCCCATGCTGATCAGCTCGTTAGCAGTACTGGCTACAGGTTGCCAATTAAAACAGAGACCCTTCCTTTTTTGCTCCTGGCTGTGAAAGGCAGACTATGAGGGGGTTATTGAGCAAGTCTGTGGGCAGTTTTCTTTATTGCTCTTTCCACAGAGCATGAGAAAAAGCCTCATCCTTTCAGAAAAAAAAAAAAAAACCAAACCAAAAAACTGAACGTGATGGCTAGGCTGGGGGCAATGAGTCAAATGCTTATTCAAATGACCCAGGTGATCACACTTACTGGTTGTCTAATAACCTTTCTGGGACACAGATGTAGGCCACAAAGTGGTCAAAGTACAAATGGTGGCCCCAGAAGAAAATAGCTAAGAGAGTCTTTACGTTGTGCTGCATCTGTCGCTGGGTGGGGAGAGGTTATTAAATGAGCAAGGGGGCTGCGGGAAACCAGCAAGCCCCCTCAGGCCTGAAATGCTCTTCACCACCAGCAAAAGCAGTGATACGCTATGCAAAGTTGTTCACTATGGCTAAACTATGAATCCTAGCGTTTGTCCTCGGCTCCTCAAAACAAAGCGAAGGTGGAATCTAGCCCAGGTAATTGGATCCAAAGGTGGAAGCATCGAATGCCTTCCAGAGTCCCCAGTGACGCTCCTCGGTGGGAGGATGACGGAAAGAAGCAATTTCCAAAGACAGCAAATGCATGCGCTGTGCGGATGTTCAGGAGCTGCTACTGGGTGATGTCTGGCTGCTGATTTAAGGGTCCCTCTGCGCTTCCATTTCAATTCCTCTGAGCAAAGAGGAAAGGAAGTTGAGAGAAAAGTGATCCTGACGATAACAAGTGAAAGTCTGCGTGCGAAAGAGGAGGCTGCTATGGGGCTGGGGAGGTGGCCCTTTGGAGCTGCAATTTAGTACCACAAAAAGCGTGGTGGGTTTCATCTCCACTCTTTATGAAGTGGGATGAGTAAGGGCCCAGGAGCTAGAGCACATCTTCAGGGTCGCCCTGAGTCATTGCTGTGCAACACAGACCAGAGAAGGCTCTCGCCTGTGGATGACCCTGAGACATCATTGGAAGACTTGGAGACTTCCCCTTTGCCAGAGCCCAAATCAAGGACTGATTGGTCATTGCACATGGGTGCAAGCAGAGCAGGTGGCTGCTAGCAGCAAAATGTGGGAGCATAAGCAGGGGTGGAACACAGCTTCTCCTTCCAGCCTTCCCTCCCACCCAGGCCATGCTCCAACTTCAGTCCTCCAGTTCAGCTTACTGGGAGAGCACCCAGCTGCTGAGGCAGCAGTAAACTCCTAGCCCCCAAAACACCTTAGTTCTGGGTGCAATTCTGCTTTTGTTCACATGGGCACAAACCAGAAGTGATGCCTTTGTGCTTGACGGAATTACGCTGATGTGAAAATGGACACGGCAGAACCTCTGGACTTCACATGCACTGCGTTATTTCGGAGGAGGTACTGTAGGAGGAGAATCACTGCTGTTCTATTCAACTATTACCCCACAGCCTGCAGGCCTAAGGAACATTTCTTTAAACTCAGTGTAACACATCCATGTTATGTTCTAAAGGGGCCTTTTCTCCCTTCGAATAGTAATCCACCCAGATGGAAAAAATATAGAGTGCGTGTACGCTGCACGATAAATGAGAAGCACGCCACGGACCAAATACTTGAAATATATGTGTCACTGTTAATGCCTTTCAAAATATTACAGGACCCGTCTTTTCTTGTGATGTTTAAGATGTATGGCATGACACAGTATGCTCTGACTGTCATGAACACTTGCCAATGTTGTAATGTTCTAAGCACAGCCTATGTTGAGTAATATACTTTAAATATATGGGTACAGTGAATTTCAATCAAATAGATAACATCTGGGCATAGACCATATGAGCCTGTAAAAAGTGTCCAGAAACAAACAGAAAAGCCTGGTGCCAAACCTCAGCCTGAGTTGCAGAGTTTGAGTGGATTTGATGCGTCAGCTAACCAGATTTTATGAGGAAACCCCAACCCAGCCCATCAAATGGAGAGATGTAACAAATCATTAGCAAGCTTCATAGTCAGAGAAATATGCCTTTGGTAGGAATCGAATTCCACCAAACGGATAAAGGCCGCTTTTATTGCCTGAGCTCGGAGTGTCTGTCTGGGGTTAATCAGAGCACAGATGTGTACTCCATTAAATACCCCACAGAGCTGCCTCCGACCCAGCTTCCTCTTACAACCCATCACCCCAAGGAGCAGTATCTCTCGGATGATCTACCGCGGTAGAAAACCGTATTTCTCATGCCTACCTTGATGCCAGCGTCCCCTTTTTCACCCTGCCCAGCGAAGAACAGAGAGGGAGGAAACACAGAGAGGGACAGTGAACGTGAAATCAGGCAAGCAGAACAATCCTAACATTGTGAGGGCCAAAGAGAAAGCAGCCGAAGTAGGGAGCGTGCGATAAATGCAACCCCAGGCCTCCAGAGAGAACCGGCTCCCGATAATAACACGGTACCAGCCTGAACTCTGGCTGTAGCCCACTCCTCCCTGGGAATGCAAGGCAGCTTGAGCTGCTGGAGTGGATGCTGGAGGTCGCCCGTACTAATGCTTCCTGTGTGTTTTGGGTGTAGGCAAACCATCAATCCATTTCATGGACCAGAATATCCTCATTCTCCCATGCTAAAGCCTCTAAAGGCCAGGTCAGTTTTATTCTTTAATAGGGGTTTGTGCAGGGTGGCACCTGGTTCTGGTTCAGGGATCACTCTGGCCAAAAATTGCTCAGGCCCCTTACACAGGAGCAAGTTTTTCTGTTTACGTGGCTCATCCCAGGCTGCAGAGAGCTGCCTCCAGCCCCTGACCCTCCGTATTCCTTTAGCGCATCTCTAGGCTTGGGTGCCGTGTATCTGCCCTTGGGAGACAGCCCCACTGACTCTGAGTTTAAGGGTTACCTTGGGGCCAGGAGCTCCAGGGAGGCCATGCGCACCAGGCAGGCCTGACTCGCCCACCTCACCCTGAGGAAGAAAGAAAACGGAGGAAGAAGCAAACACAGTGAGCAGCAAGAAAAGGAGCCTGTGGGATGCTTGAAAGGTCAGCAAAGACATGAGAGGGATGTCCCGCACAGAGGTGCCCACCACACACCAACCTACCATCTCTGGGTCTCTCTGGGAGAGGAGCACCGTCCTCCATGAAGAAAGATATTCAGGGTGCGAAACGTATGGATTGAAGGGAACAGTCCCACAATTCTGTATCACGTCAGAGCTAACACCTTTGCTCAACTCTTTGCCCTCTTTTCCCTTCCCCCTGACCCACACACCAGGGAGGATTTTCTCCCTTACTTTCATCCATTCCTTCCACCTTTCCCAGAGAAAGGTCACAACCTTGGGCTCATTCCTCTGGGATCAGTGCAGGCTCTTTCCTTGGTAAGTAAATTAGCCAGACAAGTTGTTTCATGTAAGAGGAGCTCGTAGGAGAGGCCCTCGCTGCGAGGTCGTTGCAGGGACCCCCTCACCGCTGCCGAGAGCCGCCCGCCCAGCGCTCACACAACAGGATGGGCTCTTAATGGAAAACCCGACGGTTCACTGGAAGAAGAGGCAATAAATTGTGTCTGTCTGCAGGAGTGGGCTGTGGTCCGCGGGGGCTATAATTTCCACTTCCTGACATAACAAAAACTTCTCAGTTTATACAGAACTAATTAAAAAGCTCTCAGGTCTTGCCATTTTGCTCACAGAGCACCCATAAAGCAACGTGGAGATAACAGGGGACACAGGACTCCCACCTGCTGGGAACATTCGCCTTCCCCTTCTCCAGCTGACATCTCTTTAGCAGTATCTCTTCATTCCCTCTCTCCCCTTTGATCTCCCTTTGTGTCCTTCCCCTGTCTCTCTTTCTGTCTCTTCATTACACCCTCCGGGCTTGACAACCCTGCTGTTAATTAGCTGCTGCTGAAGACACTCGGGCATTGCCAGCTTCTGCCTTTTAACCTGGAGCAGGATCGACTCTTTCCTGCTTTATTCCAGAGAGCAATACAGAGCCACAGGTTTGGCCCTTTCCAGCCTCCTGTTCAGCTCTGGATGCATGAGAGGCATATTTCAGCCTGGAAGTGAGTGTAGAGAGGCACACAGACAGGGAGGCATCTGTACCACAGCTACTGGAGAGCTACAACTTTGGGTCCAACCTCTCCTTACATGGGTGACGGCAGGGGATCTGTGGGCCTGTCGCAGCCCTGTGTCCCGCGGGAGCAGGGCTCAGCAGAGGGGCTCCAGGGGAGTCCAAAGATTTGCAGCTGTGATCGCACAAGGCATCAGTGCACCTTAACTCATTAACAATATTGGAGCTCCCCTTCTTACCTTTCTGCCAGGGTATCCCTGAATCCCAGGATCTCCCTGCAAAAGGCAAAAAGAAAAAAAAGAATGTGAGGCTTGGCCTGAGAAGGACAAATCCCTGCCCTTTTCCCTGGGGAGATGCTGGGATGGAAGGGAAATTTCCATGGGGAAAATTCATCTTTTGCTCGGAGTGACTCCACTGAGTCCCTGACCCTTCAGACCCGTGGGTCAGTGTTACCTGCACTGGACTGCGCAGGGAAGGCGCAATAAGCACTGGCAGCTGGATAACTCATGCCAGCTCCATGCCCCAGCTCTGCAGGTCCTATCTCTTCACCCTGCCTAAATATCTCAAATAAAAACAAAGGGGGGTGGGCGGTTGCAGCTGAAAAACAACAACAACCACCCCCCCACTCGCATTTTGGCAAGTGAATAAATGGGAAACTGTAGTGGAGTTAACAATAGCATTGCAAAATCGGTTCCTGAAGCACTGGTAAATGCTTTGAGAGTGGAAGAAGCCAATAAAGCTGTGTGTGGCAAAGAATTTTGCAAGAGGGGCTGATGAGGCGTGCCTTGCTCAGTCAAGACTCAGACGTGTTGCCTGGACAAAACCCATGAGTCAGCACACAGGCCGAGCCCCAAAGGCAATACTGAGCTGGGTTAGAAATCTTTTTCAGCTATTTGATATAACCCTCTTTCCCCCTCCTCCACCCGTTAAAATGTACATGTCTCTCCTTGCCAGGAGCGTCCACCTCTCTGTTCATCACCTTGCTCCCTCTGAGGAGGCCAGACATCTCACCTTTGGTCCAGGAGGCCCAGGTAAGCCCTGTAGATAAAATCAAAACAGACACTGGAGTTGGCAAATGTAGACAACATTATGTGGACTGCAGGGTGATGGGAGATGTTGACTGCTTTGGTTTGAAATGCCTCTTTAGAGAGACGATTGGCACTGGTAAGCTCAAACATCCCCGATCTATTCTTCATGTAGGTGAACGCTATCTTAACCCACGCTCCCAAGTAAATTCATGCCCATAGTGCTCCATCCATCAGGCCTGGTCTCGCTGAAATCTGAAGACCAAAAAGCTGCTTTGTCTTATGTGTTGTGCTCCAGAATCCTTTCTTTTTCTCTGCCTTTGCTTGGGAAACTTGTTCCCAGGCCACTGTGCAGCTCCGGAGTAAATCAGGCATTTGCAGCTTCCTCTGACAAGCTAAATAGAGAGAATGTATTAACAAACAAACCACTTGTGGTTTTAAATGAGAAATAACCAAACAATTTACCTGAGACGAACTATGAAGTATACCAGATATGTCTCTATGTAAATATAAATAAACAAAAGATCCATACAGGAGCTGCCTTCCTCATGTGAGCAGAGAGAAAGAAAAAACTACTCTAGATACGCACTGATGCCTCTATCACCTTTGGTGTCGCCTGCTTATAGCAATTTAAATATTTAGTCATCACATCTTTGGCTTCTTAGAGCTCAGAGAGAGATGAGAATGCTTAGAGGACACCCAACCCCTATATTGTGTATGGAGAGGTGCTTTTGCCTCAGGGGACAAGACTTTCTTGTCCCACTAGCAGGCCTTGAAAACTCTTGGAGATGGAAACTCCTTTCACAACGCAGTCGCCGCAGGGCCAGCGTGCCATGTTTCCCCCCACGGCTCCCAGGAATGGAGCTCATTTCTGGTACCCACCTTTCCATCTCTGCCAGGCTTCCCAGGTTCTCCCGCTCTGCCCTGTTGCAAGAGAGAGGGATGTTAGCAGGATTTTCTGCCCTGTCCCCTGCCATTTAGCAATGGTATTATTTTAAGTGATGCTTCTGGTTTTGCCCTCCTTGACTGCTTGCTACCAGCTTGAGAAGAGGATGGGGCCAGGACTTCAAAGGGGTTGCGGGGATTCTTATCAGTCAGGTTTCTGCTGTGAGCAGGATAATTACACCCCACATGTTACTTCCTCCCCCTGACCATCTGCAGAGGCTGAGGAGGAGGAGGAAACGGGCCTGGTGTCACCCACTTACACGTGCGTGTCCAGATAGCAACAGTGCAGGGCACACACCTCCACCGTCCCTCCCGCTCCCCCTCCTTCCTGGGAACTTCTTCCTCCCCACATATCCGTGTCCCCCACAAATCTCCTGTCCATGGCTATCTTGGCTTCAGAAGAGGCAACAAAGGCCAGAGGAAATTGGCTGTGCTCTAGGGAAAAAGGAAGCAGACCGCTTTTTTGTAATTGGACTTACAGGCGGCCCAACTGGCCCGGGCTGTCCTGGGGTTCCTTCGGGTCCAGCTGGTCCAGTGGGCCCTGGTGGCCCAGGGGGTCCCGGGGGACCTTGGATTCCTGCTTGTCCTTGTTCACCCTGAGGTTCGTTAAAACAAGGGGTTATCAGCAGGCAGAGCTAACCCTTCACACCACCACCCCTAGGGCCCAAGGCACGTCAGCCCAGCTGAAGCAGAAGAGGTAGAAGCAAGTCCCGGGTTAGTGCCAGGAGAGGTTTCCAAGAGCGAGGCAGAGCCCCGCTGAGGACGGCTGGGCTGCCTGGGCAGCAGGAGCCGGCACCCTACAGTTTGCAAAGACATCGGAGGCCACCTCGTCAGAGTTCTCTTTCAAAGGGATCTACAGATGACTGAGCAGTCCAAAGAGACCTTTTTCTTCATGAGTCAGTCAAGTGCTGTTTCTATGTCAAGGCCCAACATCTCTTGAGCTTCTCAGGAGGCTTTCCAAAGCACTTGACAGTCATATGTGAAGCAAAGCCTCCCGTGACCACACTGGCACTTCCAGGCAGAGCCACAGTGTCTTACCTCAGCCTAGTTTTTTTCCCTGTGCTATATTTGTTGGACAACACTCTCTCTGTTTTGCCAAGGACCAAAAGTAGAAACGCCACAAAACCAAAAGAAAATAACACGATCATCATGGCATTTCTGGAGCCTGCCCAAAACAGGCCGATGAACGCCAGGCAGAGCTTGTTTTTGTAAGATTTAACAAGCTAGTGCGTGCGGAGCCACCTGCCATTTTAAGCTCTCTGAAACGGAGCCGTTTCAGCCGGTTCCTCCCCAGGCCCCTCGGTAGCCATTCGGCGGCTATGGCTCATGCCTCAGCAATGTCATCTGGCCCAAAGGACCTGGACTTGGGACCAAGCGGCGCTGAGGAGACAGTGGGTTGGAAGCGCCACGTTTGAATACCAGACTGCTGATCTATAATTGATGAATCCAGCAAACTCCTAAGGCACCGTGGCACCCACGCTAAGCTGCGAGTCTCATGGGCTCCCCTCCCCTTCCCTCTGCCTAGATAAAATATGATGACATCCTATCTCCAGCAACCCAATTTATATTTGAAAAAAACTCTCCCTGGTGGATCCATGGGAAGCTAGAAACCAAACGACGTTGTTTCTCAATTATAAATCAATGGGCGTGCAGTTTGGTCTCTGCTGCATTTATCCTCTCTACAGCCTTACACACTGCTGCTGGGTAAAACTAAGTCTGCTCTCACGCCTTTGCGTGTTCAGGAGAAGGCATGAAATCTGTCCCCTGCATGTGTTCCTACCAAGTGTCCTGTTTTTCCTGGTTGCCTTTAGTAAAACATGCAGATACAGGGATGCTTGCTTTATTTAGAATGATAAATGAAAGTAATAAGCTGCAAATTTCGTCCCTTCTGCCACAAGCTCTATTTAAAAGAAAATTTCCAACACGCGGGCCAGGCTCATGGGAAGCTCAGTCATGTGTGGAGCAACAGCCCTTGTCCTCCAGAGAGCCCCCCACCTCGCCGACCGACCCACAGCCTGCGCTGGGAAGCCTGCTGGGCCAGGCAGGGAAGGTCCCCTCTCCTTTCCCCATATTGTGAGTGGATCCTGGCTCACCCTGCAGCCCATGCAAGGGGACACAGGATCCTTCCTGAGCTTCCCTATCCTCCATACTCGGTGCTATTAAGCAGCCCTGTAAATGGTCTCGTAGCTTTTAAATTTGAGGGGGAATTTGGATCCAGCGAAGACAAGAGGTTTGGATGACACTGGAATACAGTTCTAGATATCCTCTTGGCCTGACCTCTCAGCCTGGCTTCAGAGACTTCCCTCCCATTGCATCTTGCAGCAACCCCACCACGGGTGCGCCATGGGAAGGCAAAGGGGGCTTTGCCCGTCTCTCTTTGGCTCTCCCTTCTCTATTCCCACCTCCGCTGCTCTCTGGCAGCCCAGTCCACGCTCCAGATTCAGGGCACTGGAAATGCAGCCCAGTGCTGGGAATGGGTGCTGGAACCCCAGAGCCCTGCCCCACCACAGGGAATGGCTGGAAGGAGCTCACCCAAACTCCCGTTTGCATCTCCTTTGCTTTGCTGCATCAGTCGGAGAGTGCTTTGTGTAAGCAAGAGCCCGTCCATATGGATTCCTAAACATGCAAAATGTTATTTACCACATCATTACAGTCTTATTAACGCATTCCACACAAAAAGACCCCCACAGATCTGACTAGATGGTAAGCGGATACAGTAAGTTGGAGATCAGGTGTCATTTTCGTCAGATGTAATTCTGTATTTTTAGCCCTTGACTGGAGTTATTTTTCAGTTCGTTTAAACACCAGTTAGCCACTCCAGATTGTGCCTCAGCAATGCAATGCTTGCTCAGCTTCTTAACACAGGTCTCCCCTCAGCTCATGTCTCTGCTAAGCCCAAGCCCTCAGGCAAAGTACTCTTGCTGATGTGCTCAGCGGCAGCAGCGGGACGCTCCTCTCTCAGGCACTGGTGCTAACATTTATTTTGCAGCCTCACGTTTTTTATTAGTATTCATATGTTGGGCTCCTGGAATTGCATGGTGCTGGCAGATCTGCAGGAGTGGATTACACTCTGTTGCACTTAGGGAATGAATACGGCAACGGCAAAACAGATCATGGCAAAATTCTCCGGTGAAGTTAGCCTCTGGGAATTTGCAGCCCTGGCTGACGACAGGATGCGGGGCAGCTATTCAAGTTTCCCACTTCATCCTGGATACAAACTTCAGCTTTCAAAGCCTTTCCGAGAGGTCAGTCCTTGGCCTGGCTCTTCCGACTGTCACTTTGAAGGACAACCAGCGCAAGCTGTAGGGCTTTGTGTGGTGTGAACGCTGAATCAGTAGAAACCGAGTTGAGACCCTGGGCTCAAGTGCTAACGTCGGGATTTTGCCAGCGCTGGGCAAGGGCCAGGCACCTCGTGGTAAAGGCCTGTCCTGCAGACTGCAGCTCCCTGCTAGCATCTGACTGTCTAGACAGGCAGCGGGGTGACAAAACCCAGCCACTTTACAGAGGGTGCCCAGCACACTTCAGCGGGGTAATTACAGCAGCTTGTCCACACAGGAAAGTTAATCCCAATTGATGGAACGAGGGAGCTTAAAGTGGGATCATTAAAAGCCACATGAACTGTGACTACGGACACTCTTATTCACTATTCATACGTCCATAATTGATTTTATGAATTCATTCCCAAAATAAACTAAACTAAACATGAATTATGGCCCTGGAAACCAAAATAAATGTGTTTACACAAAGATTTAATGCGATTTAATGAAGCCATTATAAGAGCTTATTTAAACACATTTTCCCAAGTGCCTCAGACTAGACTAGCCCTTAGAAGAAGCCTTTGCCTATTCATTCATCTCTGTTAAATTTCACAGACGTTAGCTGCATTTCAGCAAGAGGTTTCTAACCTCTTCTGTAGATTGAATATGCAGGAACTGACTCCTTAAGGTAGGAGACTGCTTGTCAACAGTCCCAAGAACAGTTTCATGGCCCATTTCTTTTAGTTTAAAAAAACTGGCTTCACTACATTTCTTTTTAGCCAAATTATCACATCAAAGATTTCCTCCGCTTCAAAGAAAAGTCCCTCAGCTCTGCCCAAACCTCTTGGAAACCTCTCTGTAGGGGGAAAAAAAAAAAGACAGGTAGCAAGCTGATTAATCGCAAGCATCAAGGTAGGCTTAGAAACAGGCAACGAGGAGGAGAAGTCTACCTGGAAAGTGCGTCTCTTTATGACCGGAGGTGGAGCCAGCCGCACTGAATTGAGGAGAGGCAACAGCTGAAGAAAATCAAACCAGAAGGTCGTGGGGCAAAGGAGACCGTTAGGGCACCGAGAGTCAGAGAGCAGCCAGAGGAGAGAACAGAGAAGAGGGGAACAGAGAGATTGCCGTGAAAATAAACCCCCGCGTGAGAGCCGCGTGCGGCACGGGTACCTGCGGGAGACCTCGGGGCTCCTCCGCGCCAGGCACTGCTCACAGGGGGACCTGCCACGTGCCAGCCCTGGTGGGTACAGGGTGACCACTTGCCCACCCCATGCTCCCACTGCACAGAGCTTTTACCTCTTTCTCTGCTCGGAAATGAAACCTGCCTGGGGGGTTTTTGACTGCAAGACATCCCCCCGCTGGCTCTGCTAAGCTCTCCGGTGACAGGACCGTTTCTCTTAATTTCTCATCGTCGGATTTGGGGTAACTATCAAAACACCAATTTCCTCTGAGTTGTCCAAGTATGGTTTCCTATTTCTTCCCATCTTCCCTTACAAGAAACACGGTGCATCTCCGAGCCTCACCCTTCCTCAGGGTGTGGAAGGGAGCAGAGAGATGCTAACTGGGGCCAGCAGCAGCCGTCACGGCCAGCAAACAGGTCCTGGCGTGGCTCATTTAGCTGAGCAGACACAGCCATCATGACCAAGGGAGAAGATCAGGCCTTGGTGCCTCTGAGCCTTGAGCAGGGTATTGCCCTGGGAGCCCATGCTTTGCTTTTCCTTGTTTAACAGTAACATCACTCTCCGACTGCTTATAGCCAGGAATGCTGCCTTAGGGCACAAAGCTGACCCGGACACGCAGAAATCAAATGCACTAAAGCTCAGGAGCATTTGTTCCTCCTTCTGCTGTATCCAGTTTCCACTTGCATGCGTGCTGCTGTCAGCCTGGCACCCACCATGCCGGCTCCAGGCCCAGGAATGCTCCTCTGGCCTGATCCGCTTTCCTGTTCCTATCAGTTTTCCATTGAAGCTGCTCTTGATTTACACAGGGAGAAGAGAGAGAGGCTTTCTGTGCTGAGGCACGAAAACGCGCCCCTGTGTGCAGCGTTTCCCCGTGTGAGCTGTGCACTCAGACCCGAGCGCTGCGCCCATAGGTCTCCCACCGCAGTAACCGTATGCATCCAAGCAGCGCATCTGAACCCCTTTAAACGCTGCTCTTCGTGTTCACAGTGAAAGCAAGGATCCAGTCCTGTTGCAAAGTGAAGTGCCAACCCAATATTGCAGCATTGCCGCCCTCTTCTCAGGCGGCTGTGCCTGATGCGCTGATCCAGACAGCCGCAAGCGGTCGCGACAAAAGAGGTGCTGCTGGAAAATCAGCCAGGCTGATTTTATCTGAAGGATATCCTTCTCTTTCTAAAAGACAGCACAGGAGGCCCCATAGCTCAGGAGAGCGTTTGGGACTGTGCTGATCTTCCGAAAGGGGGTGTTGCTGTAAATCCCCACACCCCCCTGCTAGGTGTGCCGAGCACGTCTGTAGGAGTGACCCAGCCCCAGCTGAGCTGGCTTTGCCCGGCTCCTCAAGTGCTGAAGTGTATCTGAAATATTAGGCAGCTTACAGGGAAGCAGAGGGAGGATGCTGGGAAGGATAAGGAGGAAAACTGAGCGAAGCAGCCCTGAAAACAGAGGCGAGACAAGACCCAGCAACAGATTCAAGGTGCAAGTGGGAAAGTTTAGAGAAGAAACCTGAAGCCTCTTCCACCCAGCTCCTGCCCTGCCTGCTCTGTGTTGCAATGGCAAGGTGTTTTTCAGAAGGCTGCGTGCAATATTGGATCCTCATCCTCGTGCCTTTGCATCAGAACTGGGTCCCGTCAGACCATTACCCACAAACCTTTAGCGTAAGGATCTGGTTAGAGCGCAGGGCGGCAAGGGTGGTACTTAGGTATTCCTGGGGGACAGCGAAGACACATGACACAAAAGGGGTCAGTTAGGCACACGGTATTTCCGAAAGCAGAGGGAGCATGGCTGGTCCCCCTCTTCCCTGAGCTGAGTGCCCTTCACCAAGGTGGCACTTCGGAGCAGCTCAAACGGCCAGCTCACACCGAAAAGGCAGCCCCACGCCTGGGCTTGTCCCTCACGGCAGTACAGGCCATGCAGACTCATACAGAAAAAAAAAAAAGGAAACTACAACACGAGCCAAGGCATACATCCCAACCTTACATTTCCTTCCTAAGAAAACAAAGACGAAACAAAACTGAAACAACATCCCTCGTTTTTCAGGATGCTGGTTTTCATTTCCTCACCCAGAATACCTGACAAAGGACCTTGTCAACCAGTAAAGTAACAACAAATTGTGACAGGGTCAAATGTATAGCATTTTTACAAGGCTCATCCTAATTTTCCTTTTGGGAGGAAGAGAGGGAACAGCACCTCTGTTGGCTGACCTGCGCCTGTGACTAGACCCTTTGGGACAGCCCATCCTTGAGCTGACCTGAGGACAGTCACCCTTCCCGGTAGCATATCTCTGCCTTGGAACGACTCATGGGCTTTTTAAAACCTTGAGCTGGCTGCCTCATGAGACCAGAAGTACCTCCATGAGAGCCAAGGAAACATCACCAGGCTTTGCTGGGATGTGAGGCTTTGCACCAGCCTTTTCCCTGCTGTGTGTCACCCCATGGTGCCTACAACCCCGACCCACCAAACCAGTGCGCCTTTGCCCCCTGGTCTGAGCCCAGGTCATCCCAGTGACGATGCACAATCTGCACCTCCGTTTCCCAGTGTTGCTGCAGGGTCCTGCCGCCACTTTTCACCTTGAGCACTGAGGACAGCCCAAGCCAAGGGCTGTAACCTGAACCCAGGACACCTCTGGGGTGAACATTGTTGTTAGCTTCTTTTTAACATAACAACCTAGTGAGCCAGCTCGCCTAAATAAACACAGCTGACCAGCTATTATTGTACGGGTACTGGCACATAGCGACGGCCCCCTTCTCCACCAGCCTTCTCCTCCCCTGCCTCTGCCGCACAGAGCATCCAGGGCCCTGCTCCCTCAGGGCCAGGGACCAGAGCCCAGCTAATTGTCCGGAGGCCGGTCAAAAATAAACAGAAAGCCCTTAAGCTTGTCTCCCTGTACACCCAGATTACAAATTCCAGCCACTTCATATGATGTCGTTCCAACGCATTTCCAGTGGATTTTCAGCACTCCAGTTGTTTTTAGAGCTGCTTAAATTTTACCGCTGTAATCCCCTCAAACCCCATGATGTACTCTCGCCTCTCCTGGCTGTGGTACATGCCAGCCAGGCCAGGACAAAGAGGCAAGTGGGGCAACATCCTGGCTGTTGTTAAATGGTTGCTGGCATCAACCCTCCCTCTCCGCCTCTTCTTTGCAGGCAGAAAGCCCACCAGCCCCCGGGGACCAGCTCACCAGGGACCAGGCAGAACACCATGGCCAAAGGCGGTCAGGGTTACTTTTGGGCAGGGAGCACAACCCCTTCCCCTTGTCTCTATGTAGGGTTGAGGCCAGCATGAGGGAAAAGAAAAAGGGAGGAATGAGGATAGAGTCTCCATGAAGTCTTGCAAACCCCACACTGCTCCTGGCCACGCAAACGCAGCGGAGTCTGTGGAAGCAGGACAGAGCTGGTGCAGCAGCACGAGGTGTGAGTGGGTAACCTCTGCTCCTCCAGAAACCCCAGGTTTTGTGGGGTTTGGGGGTGAGGACACGGACCTTCCCCGCTCCGGCCCAGAGCACGGGAGGACCTCCAGGAAGCAGCAATGACAACAGCATTTAGCTGGGGGTCAGCCCCGGTGGGCAGTACAGACCAGAGAACCAACATCCCTCCTGGAAAACCTTATCTGCTGCTTTTCTGAGAAACACATCAATCAGCCGAGCGCTGCCCTCGGGGCCCCGATGACGCATCTTGTTAATGAAACGATCTATATTTCCAACAAAAAGCCATTCAAACGAAGGAGTATTAACATGCAGGAAGGCACGGGACAGACGATAATAACACTAATGACTTACCCTGTGCGGGTACTCTGCACACTGACCCTGTGAAAGAAGGGGATTAAAAAGAAAGAGTTTAAACCTCAGACAGAGAGGACCAAAATAGACACACGGGGGCAGATCCAGAAGGTGTAAATCATTCTGACTATACTGAATTTGTTGCAGCTATGCCAATTTGCACCCGATGAGCACCCTGGCCCTGGCCCCGTCTCCCCAGAGCCCTCTGTTCTTGCTGCATTTCTCAGCCACTCAGAGTCAGAACGAGCAGCACCAAGCCCATCGAGTCCCTTTCCCTGCTCGCTTTTTACATTTTATTTTCAGCACGCCTCCCATTAAAATTACCTTTTCTCCTTTTTGTCCTGGGGGTCCCTATAAAAGCGACAAAAAAAGCCCCCAGTAAATGAAGGAGTTCAGTGCATGCAAGGGGGAAGGGATTAGGAGGAGGCGCAATTGCAAGAGGTGGGATACTTACGGGTTGTCCCCTGGGACCTGCAGCACCCTTTAAAGAAATACATTGTCGTGAATGCGAGATGGATTCCCATTTACAGTGACAAGAAAACAAAAGCTCTCAGTGTATGCAGTAGGTGGAAACTCAGCTTTTAAAAACAATTGTGGACAAAAGTTCCTAAGAGAGATCTGGGTTCCCTTTGCTACTAGGGAGGAGTGAAAATGCACACATGCTCTGGCCGCACTGTGGGGGGCAATTACTAAAAGGAGAGGGGAGAAATCTTCAGGAAAATACACCCTTAGTGTTCCCAGGACCTCAGCTGGCAGCACGTCTCCTTGGCCAACGCGCTGGGATCGAACCAGCAGCAGCCAGGGCTGAAGCCTGAGCTGCAAGTGCCTGAGCTAGGGTTGTGCAACGGGGGGATGCCAGCTCACCCCTCCGCCGAGGAGCGGGAAGGGGGATCTTCAACATGTGCTTGCCAGAGGGTTACACTGACACTCAGGCTCAAAAAACAGCATTAGCAGAAGAAAACGTTCAGCATTTCAGTGAGCGAAGGTGACTACAGAGCTGCTAGCTTGGCATACTCGCATTTGGGGATTTCATCATCAGGGGAACAAGACCACATTTGGGTTTCCATCAAGTGTGGCCTAAGTTTATCATTTTCAACCAAAGCATTTCAGTACGATGCACATATGAAACGGAGCTTCAAGAGGGGAACGAAAGATATTTAATATACAAAATATGCTTTTTTTGTCAGATAAGTTGAAAGCTGCCAGATGGGTTTTCAGAAAACTTTCCATCAACTTTTACTTCTGCTATGAGGCCAACCACGAAAAATGTCAGCTCCCAGAGTATAATTAAAGAACGTAATTGCTAACTGCAAGGAAAACATATCCCATGCATAACTAGAGAGTTGCTGTTGTGACATGATGAATCTGATAGCCATAATGTAAAAATTACAGACGTGCATCCCAGCACTGCTATTATGAAGTTACGGAATTAGGGACACAGCTAGTGCATTAGCCGAACTAGGACCGCTACCCCACCTATGAGCTCATTTCCAGCTGAGAGGCAACGTAATTTCAACCCAACCCGTCAGAAACACTTTTTTTTTTTTTTTTTTTTTTTTTTTACCATCTCCCCCTTCTGTCCAGGATGACCCTGCAAAAGAAAGAGAACATCCCTCAGCTTCAGCCACTGCAGTCTCTAGAAGATGTTGGCTTAACCCGCTTTTACTCCTCGCCTCGAGAGGTGCCCGCAGTCGCTGTACTTTGTCGAGGGAGGTGCAATGCCATGCATGCAGAGCTTCACTCACACATCTAAAAGAGCTCTCCGCTCCCCAAAATGCTGAGAACAAAGCTCTGGAGGATGAATATGGGGTGCAAAGGCTCAGCAGGGCACGGCTGGGGCATGGTTAAGCCCCTCTCAGGCTGGCTGAGCAGCTACAGGGGAGTGCAGCATGCTGCGCCTCGCTGGGGCTCACATGTGTGTCCCCAGAGCGGTGTAAGAGCAATGCTGCTGGCCTTGGCAGGGTGATGCTCCTCATGGCAAAAACAGGGTCCTGCTGTAGGAAATCAGGTGCCAGAGGTATGTGCTACCAGCTCCTTCTCCATTACAGCACGGCTAGAGGAAGCATGGTGGGGAACTTGGCTAAGGGGCTGCCTGGAGCTATGGGTTTCATGTCAGTTGGGTTCACAGGGAAGTAGCTATATTTGTGCCTGAGCTCTCTGAAGGATGGGAAGAACTTAGGTCTCTCTCTCTGCTACAAAGCGGTGTGTATATATTTAGAGAGAGAGAGAGAGGAGGCTCTAAGGACAGCATGGAGGTCTTTAGGGTCCTTTCCTTTTCTACTGCAACTCTGCAGCACAGGAACAAAGGGGAAGAAGCTGCAGGGTCGACTTCAGAGGAGGCTGGCTGCTGTCTAAGGCAGAGGGCTGGTGCCTAGGGGCCTGCTCTGTCTGTCTGATTTGGGGGGGAGCGCCTGCTTTCCCTGCCACAGCCAGGCCGCTGCACTCATGATGTGCTATTTTACAGATTTGCCGAGAAAGGAAGCAGCCACACTCCGCCTTCCCTAATCTCCTGACTCCTGCATCTCCCCCGAGGCATCTGTGGTATCCTCCTGCCTGCCAACCTTCTAATTTTCGTCTAATCCATGCATGTGCATGACATTGCAAAATAATCCTCTTAAAAACATACCCTATAACAGGCAGCCTGGCAGGACAGTGGGACCTAGCAGGAGGCAGGCCAGAAAGCCTTGAGAGAAGCTGTTTGCTTACCGGTTTGCCATCCAAGCCAATAGGGCCCTGAAATAAAAAAGGAGAAATGATGAGAAATGCTTTCACTGGGGTGTCTGTCCGCCTGCCCCAGCAAGCACTATGTGGCACAAGATTGCACGGGCTGGGGGAAGGATGCAGAGGTGAGGTGGCTCGCTCTGCCCTCCCACCGAGTCCTGGCAGCTCCCTGGCCCACTGGGTACCAGACCAGTTTCCCAATTGCTTCTGCAGGGACCTGCTCGCTGTCGGCCCATTTCTGTAGCAACGTTGGACATGAGAGGGGAAAGGAAGGGAAGAGGGATTCATGGGCAATTTGCAAAAAACCCTCAGCATTTCAAATTTTGCAGTGTCCCATAAACGAGTTGAAAATGAGCAGTTTTCTCGAGACCTTGATTTAAAAAGGCACCCACCTTTGGGGGAAGAGGAATTTTTGCAAATGATAGAATAATAAAAGTGTCCCAGGGAAGAGGTGACATACAGCTCGGCAGCACGTTGAAGGTACTATTTGATGAGAAACAGGCTCTGCAGAGCACTGTCCCACCCGGCACTTTTTCATGAGCTGGGCTGATTTGTTTTCTGCTTCTCTGAAAGCCAAAGACCTCAAAGGCCTAGAGAGATCTGCTTCTCCTCAGCCCAGGGGTAGCTCACAGCCCCCCTTTTCACGAAGGGCAGAGCCACGGAGCCTGGTCAGATGGCTCGGAGGCTGCCAATTCCTCCGGTTTTCCAAGCGTGAGAGTCTCCCCCGCAGACCTGCTCTGGCACATGGCGTGTCCTGGAGCAGCAGATGAGCTGCCTGGCGGGAGCAGGGATGCGGGGGGTGTTTGTCTTTGCCTTAGGCTTCCTAGCCATCCAGGATAAATGCATAAGAATAAATAGCAACCGTTTGAGTTCTCCAGCAGCCTCAACGCTTCAGAGAGCGTTGCCAGCAACTGTAGGACTGAAATGAAATTTGCTTTGTCGTCTCCTGGGCTTGTTTTCTGTTCCCTTGTCCATCTGTAACAGGGTTGGAGAAGAATCACCCCCTCGTGTTTTTTGTCCGTTCCCTTTGGCATGACCAGGGTGTTCAGCCTAGCATGGGCCCCAGCTGACCTGCATCACGCAGGGCCCCATTTGGATCACAAGCGCTCGCTGCTATCACAATATCACCTAAAGGCTCAATTAAGGCTGGAATTTCACCTACCTAAGGGTTATTTTCTTTGTTTGGGGGTATTTCTTAGGATGGTTTTCTTTTACCGAACAGATCTGGCTTCAACTATGTTATTTTAACACTTGGGGTTTTTTAAATTAATTTCCTTTCAGAGTTGTGTGGTTTGTTTTTTTTTCCCCAAGTATCGTTTAAAAGTAAAAAAAAAAAGAGAGAAGAAAAACAAATGAAGAAAAAATTACTTTTTCCAGTGGTACCAGGTCAGGTCCTTGGTTTCAGACAGAAATGATGAGATACAGCGAGCACTAATGACACTTCCTAATAATATTGCACATCCGTAGCTCATAAATTAGCAGTTACACTTACCGGGAATCCAGGAAAACCTCTTGTTCCAGGCTGTCCCTGGGAAGGATGAAATGGAGACAGCAGTTTAGAGGAACTAAAGTGGATTTTGACTGACCCTAAGTCCTCTCTACGGAGCCTTTCCTCCAGCCTCTGCCCATTTATCCTACAGCTCTCTGAAGAGTTACCCAAGACCCAATTCCCCTCCAAGGGGAAAGCGTCTTGGGAAGGAGGGGAAATCTCTCATCCCCACTCCAATTTGTACAGGGCCAAGAAAATCCTGGAGCAGGTCCAGTTTGGACTGTAAGCAGTTTCCTTGAAGTTTCTACATTAATTAAATGGGTGTCCCTAGCCCATACACTAGGCTTTTGGAGTATATTCCAGAGGCTGAGCTCATTTTATGGCAATTCTTGCTGCCATAAACTGGAGGCGTTTAATGCAGGGTGCTGCTCTGTGCAAGACAAACCTTGCAGGTCACCGGTGTCTAAACACAGCCATCCCTTTTCTCCTCCTCTCCTAATCTCATGTCCCAGTGCATTCATTTTCCTCACAAATAATTCTGGAGAAGAGATGATTTTTTTTTTTTCCCTTTTCTGTTTTTTTCCTCTGAGAGCTAAGAGAAAAAGGAGAGTTAGGTAGTATGATGAGAGGAACATAAGCATCAAGTCCTTTCCCCCGCCTCTTTCTGTCTAGCCTGCGTTGGCTACCAGTTTGGGATCAGGTACAGCAAACACTGGCTTGGGATGTGTTTGGCAGCTTCTTCATCACCCACTTAAAAACACTGAAAAATGTTAATTTTTTATAGTTCTTCAGTTTCTGGGACCTGTGACATCCCAGGTCATAGTTACCCTAGATTGGTGGGTATCCAGAAAAGATACTACTTTACTTAAGGATTTCTTAATCTCAGTTTTCCAAAAAATGCGTGAGCCAAGTCAGGAAGCAATATGGACCAGACTTCAGCAGATCTGGAAGCACACCCATGTGGATGGAAACAGCAGGATGAGGTAAATCCTGTACCACGCTCATGGAGTGACCGCTGTGGCATCTTGCCTTCCCTGAAAGCTGTGCTATGATGCCAAAAAGCCCAGGTTTCTTCTGTGTTCTCATGCTTCGTTTTGGGGAAGAAAAATGCTTTCCTAGGCAATTTGAGATACCATGACTGGACTTTTTGAGTCCCACGAGGGTCTCCTAGGAAAGAGCTGGGTATAAACAAGGGTTCACTTCTGAAAAGAAACGCACGTGGGCGCATCTCTGCCTTAACCAGAGCCATGTGGTGCTGAGGGAAGGGGAAGGAGAGGACGGGCGTGCTGGGCTGCAAGGCTGAGGTTCGCCACAATGCAGCAATGCTAATCCCTTGGGAGAGAGGTCAGAGACATGGCAGGGAAAACATTCACCTTCAGGTTACATCTCCTCCAGCCTCCCTCTACCTGCAGAGAGACTCAGCGAAGATCCCTCCCTTCAGAGTTGGGGCCAAATAACCTCTTTACAGAGTTTGAGGCATGCCCCTACCACAAAATGCCTTGCGTTGTGCTGAACAGTTGTGTTTTTATACACAATGCTAGCAGGACCTAATCCCATTTGTACTGTTTTTTTAGTTCTGCAAAGTTGAACTTGGTCAGCTTTTCTTTGCAAGATACATATAAAACCACCTGGTCCTGTTGGCCAGTGACCAGGAGGGAAGATACGCTATAAATTAAAGGATCTGTCCACCGCTGGTTTCTGAAAAGGCAAGAATCAAGAAGAGCCTAGCCACAATTCATTAATTTTGGTTCCCTGCTGGACACCTCTCTGGATAAGAAGTGCTAAAAAAAGAATTAGGGGAAAACCTGGAAACTGTGCATTTTGGCTTCCTTTGTAGACTAGAGACTGCTGCCTCTTTCTCCTTGGAGGACGGCAGAGTGATTTGCATGGTATCAGGCCAAAACAACAGTTCAGCAGCGAGCAATTCCAAGAGACTGTTTTTGTTGGGTGACTGTTTTTCCTTGTCTTCTTTTTAAAATGTTGATTGTATGAAGTATGTAATCCCAGGAGCTGCCAAATCATGGAGACCGTCTGTTTCTGCCACTATCGGCGCACTGTCCCTCTCTGGCCAGAAGTTAAGCAGTTCTGAGCTCTAGCGAAAACTTTAACCTCCAAACAAAAATCTGGAAACTATTTGTCATCCCACGTCTTTCCGAGTGGCCCCTTGGCCGGGGTTTCCGTGTTTGTCTTCAGTGCTCAGCCATCCTTTTGACCTATCACCAGCTCCCCGGGAAACTGGATCATCTTCACAGTAGGCTTTGGGGGTGGAAGTGTGGAGTTGTGCCAGCCCTGGCACCTTGGGGCTTTGACTGGGGTGGGCAAAAGCCCATTTTAAATATCGTTTGCCATCTAAGTTTTGTGCCGCTTTGGAGATGCAACGTGTTCTGCACTTTCCCAAGCAGCAGCAAAGGCAATGAGGCAAAGCAGCAGCACCAAAGCAGACATTAAAAATTGTCCTGCAGACCAGGCATGTGACCTTCAAGAAAACAGTGGTGCCTGTCTCTGCCTGCAGGACCTACAGGGACAGGGACTGGCAGCTTCTCTCTCCAATTACTATAACCACACTACCCAGAAGGCTGAGAGCTACAGCTTGTGAGAAACAGCAAAAGCAATGGGGCATTTACCCTCCAAAACCTGCTGCTTGTAGAGCAGGGCGGTCTCGCTCACAGCTTGGCATTGAGAAACCTGCCAGCCCTTCCTCCTCGCCTGACCACGTGGCCGGGGCCGTCTGCTGGGTATAAAACACTTGGAGTGACCTGTTTGTATCCTGGGCTTTGGTTCTGTCGCTTCTCAAACTCCAGCATATCGGGCAGGTGGGCCTGGGAACCAACAAAGCTGTTTCTTATTAGAAACACTTACCATGGGGCTTTTGGAAAGTTAATTGGAAAGCCAGATGTAGCCAAGTGTTCGCACTGCCTAGGTCTCTCTCACTTGACCTCCACTGTGAAACAAAAGTTGCCGGCGGCCCATCCTCTCTGCAGGTCAAGGACGGTGCTCTTCACAGGTTAATCAGAATCGGAAGTGCCCACTGGGAGGAAGAAAATTGAGTCTCCAGGTCTTTTTTCATGGAAATGTCTGGTGGAGGCTGCGCAGGGATAGAGTGGGGAGGACTGGCTGCATCCGCACAAAAAGCAGAGGCTTGATGGCTGAACCGCAGTGCAAGCAACATCCAGCATTTAGGGCCTGTAAATGCTCCAGCCCTTCATGTTGGTCCTTTTTTATGACCCTATCCTTGTAAAAAGCTTTGTCTGGCTGACTCGTCGCACCTTGCAGGGACACTTTTGCTGGAAGAGGGTGCAAAATCCTGCCTACACTTTCCTCAGCTCCCCAGCCAGCAAAGGGACTTTTGAGATAGCGGTAACTGGGCTGTCAGAGAGTTTCCAAGACTTAGGGTACTTGGCAAGGACCTCTGAACAACTCTGAACTACCCATCTTTGTGAGCTCCCCAGTCACCAGCTTAGCTCTGATCCTGCTCTTCTGCAAAATCAGGGGGTTTGTCCTCTGCTAATAAAACCGAAGGCTGAGATCAGCCAGGCAAAGGGCGTATTTTCTCCAAAAGCAGTAGCAGCCCTGTTGCAAGAAGGAAATATGCTTCTTCCTTTTAAATACAGGAATATGGTTTCCTTGCAAGGGAAGGCTTCCTCATTTGTTCTGGAGTATGAGCTGTAATTTCATTATATATAGTATATAATAGCAGTATAAAACCAAGCCTGGCTCAGCATGGGAACCACATTATACAGGGTTTCTGCTCTCTCCAGCTGATGCTGTGTCTTATTGCCCCTCCTAAGTCTTTCCCTGTAACTTGCCCACATCCTGCATCAGTCAAAAATAGAGAGAAAAGCCACTTACGGGTGGACCGCGGGGCCCGATGATAGACATGCCTGCTTCTCCTGGAGCACCCTGCAGAGAGACAAGGGAGACGAAAAGGGGTGAAAAAAGGAGGAGAGGAAAATGCAAAGACAATTATATTCCCATCAAGACCAGGGTTAAATGAGGGTGCTCAAGGTGTGAGACCTTCAGGGCTTATGGGGCAGCTGCCGTTCTGGCCTCCCCCAGCTCTTGCCCCGCACTTTGGGAGAAGAGATGTTGTTTGGAGCTACTCAGACGTGCCAGAAAATGGAAGCTGCACAGCAAGGAAAACTATAAACACATAAAAATTTCTGGCAAAACAGAGTTTCTGCCCCATTACAAGTGTGAAAGATGGACCCAAACCCTTGCTGTTTCCTTCCTGCGAGTCCAAGAGGACCGTGTCCTGCACAAGAAAGAAAAGAAGAAAGGGTGTGCTGGGCTCCAGGGAAATGGGAGCTGCGGGCAGCTCACTGGCTGCCTCCAGAAATGCCTTGCTTGTGTGCTTCTCAAACTCAGTTGGGACGTGGATGAAAACAGCAAAGTCCTTGCTGGAAAAGAAAACAGCTGCCTCTCCAGCTCCTAGCCACCCACGACGTGCAATGGGCAGGACCTGTCCCTGCCTTTGGAAAACATGGCATATTCCTGAGAGGCAGCTCCAGAAGCGCCCAGGGCTGGGGAGCCTTGGGATGGAGCATCTTATAAACCAAGCAGCCTGCGAGCAAACAGAGCTCACTGCAAAACAAAGCTGCGGCCTGCCAAGGACCTAGGATTCTCACAGAGGGCTTTGGGGAAGCATGGGCAATTAAGAGTGATTTTCCCCTCGTTTGTATTTATCTGCTGACCCTTGATGTTGAAAGCTTTGGCCAGAGAGAAATGCAAAGACACGCAGAGAAAAAGCAGGGTGGCTTCAGGCGGTGAAATCTTGGTCTGTTAGGTAATGTTGGTTGGCTCCAACGAGCAAGCAGAAGCTTGAAAGCAAGGAAGGAGAATCTGTCCTACCTTGCCCTTCCTTGGTGTTTATCTTTCTGTCTCCTATGAATAGGAGCAAATGGGCCTGGTATGGCAGTGCCCTGCACGATGATCCCCCTATCAGGTGAATATCCATCTCTTTCCTAGTTTCTACACGTTGTTATTCAGTTATTCACACCCCCCAGACACCTGTATTCCACTGTTCTTGTGGGTGGGAGGTAGGGGAAAATACACTAACGTTGAAGCGCCAAACGCTCCAAAACATGGGGGCCAGCAGTAGGATGCTTTGCAAACCACCGCTTCTTTGGAAGGACAAAACGGTTTGGGAGATGGGCTCCCACAGACTTCAACCATACCATCAGTTTTCCTTAGGAGGAAGAGGTCCCACCATGTCAGAAATAGGAGCATGCCACGCCATTTTCTTCCTTGCTATGGCTTGCACCAGGGAGCAGGCTAACCTGGGAGGCAGAGGGGAGCTATGGGCGGATTAGGGCAAGCAGAGTTGCCAACTGAGAAGAAACTCAATGGTTAAAACCCAGGAAGCCTTGAGGGGAGCCCTGCGTGTGCCTACTGGCTCTTATGCTGTTAGTAAATTGTCGTAAACAAGAAATGCAGCATCTTCAGAGGCTGACTGGCCTGGAAGGAATTTGGGAGATAAACTACCACCGCCGGGTAAGAGAGGGGGCAGCCTGGCGGGGTGAAAGCCCAAAGCTGGCTGCAGCGGCCATGGCTGTGACCAGGGGGCTTGGGCTGGCCCTAGAGGGGGGCAGTCGGGGATGCTGTGTGCTGCGAGGAGCCGACTCACCTTCTCTCCGGGTTGCCCTTTTAGTCCCTGGGTCAGTGGCACCCGTCGCAGCCACATGCAAGAGGGTGCAGGGGAAGAGAGAGAAAGAGACACAAACACAGGCGTCAGCGGCAAGGGCACGCTCCCCCACCCTAAACCTCTGGCTATGGGGCTGGGATGAGCAGGGTGGCCTCAGCTCCCGCCCCAGCTCTTTTCCCTATCCTCACCTTGGGATGCCTGAGCGAAGAGCAGCTCCAAAATACAGCGCTCAGCCAGGCAGGGGATGCCCCTGCCTTGTTCAGGGCAGGGTTATTTGGAAAGGGCAGCTGCCGGTGGCAGGCAGGGGTGCGTGTTAGCAAGCCCACGGTTAGGAAGCCCAGCCAGTGTATGAGGTGGCAGCAGGAGGCACCCAACCAGGGGTGATGCCAAACCAGAGGAGGGTCTGAGCAACGCGGCAGAGAGGATGGGAAGACCCCCCTGGCACATATGTGGTTTGCAAGGCTGGCCACCCTGCTGTGACCAGGTGTGGGGCTCAGACCCACCCATCCTGAAAGCCCCCCACCAAACCCTAAGGGTTGGAAGAGGGTGGGGAGGATAAGACACGTGCAAGAGGTTTTGACTTACCGGCCGCCCAGGGATTCCCATCGCACCTTTGTCTCCCTGGCAATTAAGGCAAAATCAGAGGCAATTGGACACTGGCCAAAAGCAAGGTTATAAAACAGCACAAATGAGCTGCGCCACAGACGCAGCTTCGTGCTGTGGTGCTCGTGTCCAGGGATTTTGAGAGAGGGAGAGAGCAAGTTAGAGAGAGAGGAAAGTGTATTTGCATGTGCCCAAACCTGTCTTTAAGAACATGGATAAGCCACCAGTTTGCTTGGGCATATGGCAAGCCAGCACATCTCACAACAGAAATGACACATGGCGGTCTAGGCAGCAGCAGAAGGGTGAGAGTCTTCAGCTTAACAAAGTAGAGTCCCAATTTCCAACACTTCATAAAATCCGGGTCCTGGGAACTGGCTTCCTGCAGTAGCCAACTGTCACATTTTTCTCTTTCTTTACTAAAGTCATCTGGGTGTTAGCTATTTATTTATAGAGTTATCACTTTAAAACAGGATTCTCTTAGGCTTGAAAATACAGTCCTGTCCAGAAGCAAGAGAAAAATGTGGGAAAACAAGCTGACACAGGAAAAAGCACGTCTGGAAGAAGACATATGAGCAGCTGCGTTCAGTGTCCTCTACCCCTCCGAGATACTTCCCAGTGCATTGTCAGAGCGTGAGCGATCCTAACAGCAGTTTGGGGAATGGCTTTGGGTCAGGCGACACTGAACAGAGCCTCATAAACACATGAACACAAGACCAGTGGCAATTTGCTTCAGCCACTTACCTACAAGGCAGTTTTCTGCCTCTTACAGTTAAATTTAACTATGCAATTAAAAAAGAAAAAAAAAAAAAAAAAAAGAAAATCAACCCCCTCTGCATTCCTGGTCACTGAAACTGAAGGCTGTGCAGATTTGGAAGATAGCAGCTGATTACTGAAAGGATCTTGATGATTATGGCTTCAGCGGTCATGTAGCTTTTGCTCTATATTTTGCAAAAATGACATGATAATCATCTCTCGTTTCTGTTTCCAGCAACGTTTGGGATTTCCATACGTAAAACAGAGTGTCTCTGCCTGTGGCTGCAGACACGAACCCAGCTTTCTGGTTTTTGCAGCTGGAGACACCGGCCCTGTTGGTGCCACCTCTTTGTGCCTTCCGCCATGTTCAGTCCCAAAGTGCATTGATGTAGTCCCAAATCTCTGGAAGGGGAATGCACTCAACTTTGTTTTGCGAGGTGTACGCAGAGGCTCCTTTGGCTACGCATCCCATACTTGGACTGGGATCAAACCACTACCTGGTGAAAATTTAGCCCCTTCCCCCTGCGGAGCTGTGGGGCTGTTTGGCATTGGGGGCATTCCTTTCAATGCAGCGCAGGTTTAGATAAATTGAAATGCAATATATGCTTTGCATCCCTTGCAGATGGATGAAACACTAAACAGCTGCTCAATTTTAAATTTTGTAGTTGATATATTATGGAAAACTGCTTTCTTTTAGGGTTTTAGGTGGGTTCTCTGTCCCTCTAATATTTCCCTATCTCTGTGTGCCGGCAGCGAGCAAAAGTCCTGGTGTCAGCATCTTGCCCTGGGATTACTTTGTGGCTGCTGGAGAATATAATACTGAGTTTTCCTGTTCTTTTACTCCCTTAAATGCTGCTTTCCTCCAGAGCTGAGCTCAGGCCAATCTCCCTCATGGCTTGAGGTGAAAGCTTGTTTTATTTCTCTTCACTCTTCTGTGGCTGGTGCCCGAGCAGGAAAAGCCCAAGGTCAGGGCTGAACCGTGTCTGGTCTCCAGCGAGTACCTGGTGTCGGAGCGGTACATGACGGCACCGTGTCTGGTATGTGGCTGCGCAGCGTTACAGCCCTCCAAGCAATAATAGCGAAGGGGGAGCTCCCGGTAGGACAGCAAATAAATGCCAGATGTTTATAAGGAAAGGTTGTCTGTGACAGGGAGCCAGGAAAGAGCACTTGCGGGTGGATGATACCATGTAGGTTGGTTACAAAGTCATGCGAAGCTGCCTGCAGCTCCCACGTGAGAGCTAGAGGAGCACGAAAGGCAACAAGCAGCCTCTGTCCTGAGTCAGGGGGAAAGCCGGCAGCACAGTTTGCATTTCACTCATCAGGAAACTGCCTGTTGCGGCTGTTGCAGTCTCCGGGTGAGCAGCAGCTCGGGGAGCCATCACCAGGAAAGCATGCAGCTGTAACCCCAAAACCCATACTCCTTCCTCACTCATGACTATCTATCTCAGACGCAGATACTGCTATTACAGACTTTTGCATTTGTCCCAGAGTGACTTAGGCCTTTTAAAACCTGCTGCAATTAGCAAGCCCCATCAGCAAGAATACTGCACGCTGCACCTCTTCAGCCAGACCCTCAAGCTGACAAAGGCATCTTCAAAAGTAGTGTGTTTCCCACATGCAGGAGGATTCACAGGGATTATGTTACCCTTAAGCTTGGTCCTACAAAGCTCCCGTGGTCCCTACTCTGTACGAGCCGTGTCCTGTTTGCGATATGTTGTTCTTCCACATCAGGTTTGGTATGAGAGATCACTACCTTCTCCCAGCTTACAAACCCTGGAGGCCTACTGATGACAGTAGTACCAGACAGAGAGCACAAGGGAACGAAAAAGAAAGAATTGAAGTATTTACCTGGAGCCCTGGTCTTCCTGTAGGGCCCTGAAACAAAATACATAGAAAAGACGAAAGTTAGCTTCAAGCTCTGAAGGGAGGGCTTGATAAAGAGACAGAATCACATGTAAGGGTTTAGAAAACAGAATGGTTAAAAATCTCTCCACAGCTCCTTGACCATCAGCTATGATTGCTTCGGTTTCCTAATCTTCTGTTTGTGAAGTTTGCTCTCCTTTCTGCATGGCTCTACCCACAGCTCTGAAGGTATCTGCAAGTCCATGGAGAACAACCTAATTACAGGGCTCTGACTTTCTTCCTTAGTTTCCATCTGCTAAATATTATTTTTTCATGTATGGAATTGCTGCAGTTGCCACAGAAATGTTGCATGTTCAGAAATGGGAGAGAAAACGTCCGTGAGAGGATCTTTTCCTTCGGATGTGGTCCAGACGGCGAAAGAGTCCGGGAACCTCAGGGCTATTGCACGATTTCATCATTTCCTTCCTTCCTTTGCCCCTTTTAGTCCCAATCTCACCAAATTTCTTACATGACTGTAGGTTCCCCTCGCCTTCACCATAGGCTCAGTTGACTTCAAGAATAATGGTGGGAGCATCTGTTGGGCAAGAGGAGAGCGTGAAGGCCCCTTTTGTTGCTGGGATGTTGCTCATCCATTTCCCTGGCTTTTCCCCTGCTTGTCCTAGACTACAAAGCTGGGCCCAGTGCGTTTCTACTGAGTATTTCTGCCCATCCCCACACTCAAGCCAACACCGGCAGAAGGGGCTAAGCCCTGTCACCCAGCATGTTGCATTTTGCAAGCTGGGGAAAAAAAAAAAACTGGAGAGATGTAGGGTCATCAGCGCTTTAGGGTTGCTGTCCAGAACGATGGGTATGACAACCAGCCAGGCAGGAGCCCAGGGCTGTTGCTCATAAACTTGAGTTTCCGTGCGGTTTCCACACGAGAAATATGAGGGGGGGGAAATATTTCCTATGGTGACACGGAGGACTGTGCTTGACTCTTCAGCGATGAACTTTTGCTCACGGTGACAGAGCCAGTCTCGCTGGATCAGAAAGCCCAGAGGTCCTGAATGAGGCAAGGATGCTGTTAGCTCAAGACAAATTCCACTTTGGCTAAGAACACTCGGTCTGCCCGACTTCCTCTTGTTATTTCCATTGGCTGTAGCATTCCTTGCGGCCTGTCCTGAAAGTCTGTGTGCAGAGACTGATTCAGGGGTCGCAATAAGCCGGGATACGGTAGCATATATTGTCAGCACTTCTCTGGTGGTCCCATGTGTTTCTTCCAGGTTTCAATCTTTCATTACGATATTAAGTTTCTAACCCTTATTGCTGCAGAGGAAGCCTGGAGCATGTGTCTTCCTCACCCTGCAAAGGCACAGACTGCTCTCCGGGAGACATCTGTGTTGACCTATTGATTTCACTCCAATTTCTCACAGCAGTAATAGAAATGCCAACACCACCAGCAATTCTGTGCCTGCCCCATCCCTTTAGCACCCACATACGCCTGCCCAGGGTGTGGCAGGGACAGGAGTGGCAGGGACAGCCCTGGATGGACTCTGCTTGCCGCCCCCTCCAGAGCAGTGCTTTCCTCCCAGTAACCCAAATCTAACACTGAAACACACCCACTTCAGCCGCCAGTCCTGAAAGTCCCTAGGATAAGCTATCGCTGAAGCTTTGCATGGATCAGGGCTTCCAGCTGTAAAACACTTTCAGACCTTTTGGCCTGGAAGGTGCAACTTTTTGGAAGATTGTTGTCATTAAATCAGGCTCTGCTCGTATATCTGCGGGAGTTCAGCCTGTAGCATTTCGACTTGATGAAAGGGAAAGATAGGTTATGCAGCAACTACTTCTCCTCAGAACGTCATCTGCAAACCGTTTAAGACATTTTTGCGTGAACAGACAAAAGATGACTACCGTATGTTTAACTTCTCACGTTCCTTCACAGAAACCCAGTACAGTTACTCTATTGTACACGAATATAAACCATTTCCTCTGGAAGGACCGTGCTAGAGACAATATAGCACTTCTTTATAATCCTGAGAGATGTTGATACATGGCCTTGTTCCTTGCATTGCTGCTTCTGGTTCACTGTGGGTCTCTTAATAGTTGTAAGAAAACTTCTGCAATAACCTAGCTATTTTCCTGAAGCCTAAATCGTCTGCGCTGAGGTTTTGCATTAGCTAACATTTGAAAAGGAAGCTGTCAACGCAATTTTTCCTCTGAAATTGATAGTTCTGCAGCTATACTTGAAGGCCCAACAGTTCAGCAAGCCCGGGTGAGTAGCAGGCAACAAGTCCCTTTAGCTCAGCTCCCGCCATGTGTTTGCGATCTATCTTTCCCTTTTTCACAAGCACATCTCGTTCAGCGTGTGGCATCCAATGCACACGAAGCGCGTACAGCCAATGCCTCCGGGGTATGTGGGGCCAACTGGTAACAGCCAGATATCTGTGCCCTTCATGTTCACCATGTCCCCATCCCTCCGCTCCCTCTGTCTCACTCTCGGAAACTGCGATGCAGCCGAGAGCAATCCCACCCCAATATGGGTCCTGAGCACCCACAGTACTTGCTGTTTGGGAGATGCCAGGACTGCAAAGGCAGCTACTGCACCAGACACTACAGACGGGAGACTTTGCTACTTCATGCCTCGCAAACTCTGTGTCAACAGCTTCTAAAACCACAGAGGTTTGGTACTTACAGGTGGACCTGAAAGAGAGAAGAAAAATAAAAAAATAATTAATTTTTTAATGCAATAAACCCTAACAAGAAGGGCTAGATAAGCACGCTGTACCATCTTTGGGGGTTGATCCTGATGCTGCTCTCATTTGCTGATGCGCTTTCACCATCTCCCTGGTGATTAATTAAGATATCCCCACAATTAGTGGCACCACTTACAGTCACCACAAGCGTAGGGCAGCTTCAGAAAGCCCTGTGTTGGGAAGGCCACGTCAGTCAGGCTCTCAACACTGTTACGCTAATTTTTGGTCCTTTGGCACACAGGGGTCCCCTCCCTGAGTGCGACACCGCAGAGCAGGGGGGTCTCGTTATTTGTGTGACTCCCCTTCACATCCTGCAGGCTCCTCGGGGTTGAGAAAGTTAAATCCGGATCTGCCTATGCATTTTCCACCAGCATTGGTGATCTTGCAAAGGTGTGAAAAGGATAATGAGGGAACTACAGCTATTAAACACATCAGGTACCTCTTCTCTCTAGTACAAGCCAATTCTACCCTTTGCTTCTGCCTCTGTTCCCATAGAAGCCAATCTGCCCTTTTGGAAGAAGTTCTTTTATTTTGGAAAGCCTTTTGGAAGCTGCCAGTATGCTGCAGCACTGCATCTTCCTTGTACAGATCTGTTGTACAATATATATCAGGCCTTAAACAGCACATTTCTTTCATCAGTTCCCAGAAAATTCCTCAAAATCCTGACAGATATTGTGTGTATGGAAAGAAACCCCTGGACTCACTATTTTGTGGTTTCCTCTCTGTGGGGGAAGCGAGACACACCATACAACTGTCAGGGGTTTCTACATTTTCCATACTTTATAGACACTCTGTTTTCTTCTTTTTTTTTTGTCTTTACATAAAGTGCCAAGAAGTAAGGCTAAGCAGTATAGCAGGCGAGCTGACAGATAACAGGCAGCAACCTCTTCTTTGCACGGGAGGCGGATGTCACGGTGAGCACCTGCAGAATACGTCGTCATCCTGAAAATGCCCCTGGCTGAAAGTCCATAAAAGAAACTGGAGACTTTGGATGAACAAACATTTTCCGCATTGGAAACTTCTCACTTAGCATGACTCCTTCATACCTGGGACTACAGCAAATGGTTTGGCTATCAAGCTTTGGTGACCTAAAATTGCACTGTTAAATGCCACTCTTAGACTTTTGCTCAGCTTTCATCATGGTTGACCAAAAGAGGTTACCTCTAAAGGGTACCTTTTGGTTGAAACAAAAAAAATAATAAAGTTTAGCACCTTCATGGTGACTGACAGAGATAAGGTCAATATTCCCAGCCAGAAGGCTCAACAACTCCACACAAATTCAGAACAGGAACTCAGGGAGGACCCAGATTTGTTTGGTCTGGCAACTGCCCATCACCAGTGTTGGCGCTGAGGTTGCTATCCTACCTGGTATGACAAGTCTAAATAACAAAAGGGTTTCTGATCAGAGAGTTCATTTTCGAGGGCAAGGTCAGACTCAGATCCAGGAATCCCAATTTATGCCAGACTAGGAGGGGGAAAAAAAAAAAGTTTTCTGAGTCCGGCTTGGATGACAATAAAGTTCTGTGAGGGAACTGTTTTGGAGATATTTTGTTTCAGCGTGAGCGCCCTGTCACAAGGTCAATGCTTATAGCTTGCCAATACACGGACTTTATTTCCATTAGCAACACTGTAGACCCTTAATAACCCGCCTACCCGTCTGCGCAGGTTTGGGGCACTCGTGGGTTGCATGAACCAAACCGTTTAGCTACCGTTGAAAGAAAAACATAAAGGCAAGCAAATCCTGAGCCATCCTGGCCCTTCCAGACCAAATGCAACCAGACAGCAGCACAGCCTGTAACAGTATTGCAATACTGCTGAGAGAAAACACAAGCTTTTGTTTGCTCCAGAAGCTATGTCCGCAGAGCAGAGTAAATCAGCGATGCTGGCAGCTCTGGGCCCATCAGGCCATGCACCCCCCACAGATCAAAGGCAGGAGGCATAGTGGAGGCCCATCTTCGTTATATGCCCTCTATAAAATTAATGGTTATGGGAAGGGGGGGCTGCACGGTCTTGTGTAAACACACCGCAGGGACACAGTCTTGGCTGCAATAAGTCAATCAGCAGAGACCATCCAGGGACTGGGCTTCAAATACCAGGACCATCCGCCTGACCCAGGAGAAACAAAACCCTCGGATATAGTCACTCCTAAAAGCAACATCATCTTGCGTGGGCTGGAGGAGGAGGAGGAGGGAAATGTCCCGAGGACAGTGGGGAGGGAGGAGGTGCTGCTGGATAAGCTGTTGCAAAGCACTGGGGATTTTACAAAGTGAAATAATGCCTCAGCAAAGTGGATTTGTCATGTTCTGTCACGGTGATTAACGAGAAGGCTGAGGAGAGCTTCTAAAGAGGCTCAGTCTTTAATATAACAAGAAGTAATTTAACGCACATTAGAAGAAAGAGCGGGCAAAGGAGGGAGGGGATCCTCGCGCCTCTGCTCTCAACCGCTCCAGCCACCGGTGGCTGGGCTGAGCCAGCCTCTCCCGGGCAGCAGCGGCTGCGCTGCGTGCGCTGCACCAGGCTTGCCCCTGGCCAGGGGTCTGGCAGAGCTGCCCTGGACTGGTCACGGATGCTGGCCACCCTGTAAGCCAAGAGAGCTCGTCTGGGGTGAGATGGAAGCAGTGCTGCTTAGAAGATGAGCTAGATCCCCCTTTCCATGAACAGCCAGCAGAGAAGGGAGAGCGAGTCAACACAGCAGGGATCAAAGCAATCGTGAACATTTCTAAGCCCGTTTCATAGCTAAGCCCAGCCAGCAGCCAGAGCCAGAGCTCCCAGATCACCAAATTCCTTGGCCTTGTGCAGAACAGGGAGCCCACATTTGTAATTGGCACCTTCAGAACCTGTGTGTTTTGAACCCGATCTTGCCGGGACCAGAGCAACGTCGGTGCTGGCATGCAGGCTGCAGCACGACCGTCCACCCACGACAGGCAGCTCAGGAAGCATCTCTCTGTGCCAGCATCTCACTGAAAGGCACTGGAGGGCTGTAAGTGACTGAGATCGCTGTTTATCCAGCTGTGGGGCTTGTTGAGCAGCGGGGGATGGAGGAGGGGACGGAGCAAACGTGTCAGGAGTGGACGAGTGGGAGGAAGCAGCGGCCTCCTGCAAGGAGAAGACCTCCAGAGCACCTTTGAAAATGAACATTGAGAAAACAAAGAATTCTTGTGGGGGTACCCAGGGTCCCTCCAAACATATGGCCTCTGGAAATTAGCACCATCTGCACTGTCCCTTCTCAGCTGCTCTGGCTTTTATGCAGATAGAAACTTCCCTTAAAGAAGCTCTGCCTTTCCTGTAGCCCAAGTGAGCATCCATGGTCTGCAGACAGGATGAGTCCCCCCTATTGCACATATAGAGGGGGCACACCTGTGATGAGTGGCCGGGCCACGCCACAGAGCCCTCTGCTCACTTGTCCTTCCCCATAGCCCATTCAACCAGTTACTATCAAAAAAGAACTGCAATGACCCCTTTTCCCTCACCCACACAAAGAGGTAAAAAGCCACCCTCCACGCTGTAACCTCTGTGGGCTCAGAAGAGGGGATGCTTAGTTTTGTAAGTGGGTTATATTTATCCTAATCTGGAAAGTCCCGTGTCCCAGAATATCAGATCTTAAAAGCTGGACAGTATCAGAGAGGGTCAGTGTACTGATGGCACAGATATCCTCCAGCTTCGGAGACAGCAACCCTCCCTGGACTGATAGGATCACTGAAACGATCCCATCCATTTAAGGGCATTTCCTGACATCTGGAAAAGTGTCCATCCTCAGAAAGCTCTCAGATGCTATTGCTTAATTTTATTTTTTCTCTAACTCCTCGGATTCAGGCAGTCCGGTGTCTGCAATGTGGGTGTCTTCCAGCCTGCTCCAAGAGCTCACATACGAGGGATTTTTTTTTCTGCTCTATAGCATACAAAAGACAGAGAGGGACAGAGGGGGAACATAAAGACATTATTGTGCTTCCTTGGGTCATCCTCACCACACACTCTTGCAGAAGGGGAGATGTAAACATGTAATCCATCCCTGTGAGGAAATCCAGCCATTTCACAGACCCAGAAGGCAGCCTTAGCGAGTTAGAGAGATACAGTTACTTCCTGACATTCAGGACTATGTTAATTGATAACAAGATAGCTGTGGTCAGGCAATTAGTTATGAAATGCTGATTAAAATGTCAGCAACCCAAGCACAACCTTACCCGGCGAGGCAGGGATCCCCTCATTCAGCACAGCATGACCCTGTTTCGGAGCAGGCAGACCCAAGTTGGGTGCATGGAGCCCAGATGGTGGGTTTGGCCTTTTTTTAAAGACTGGCCGTGCTGCAGTTTTCACACAACAGCTCCAGGGCACTCCTAGTCTTTTAGAGACATCTTCCCTACCTCCATCAGGGGACAAATGATAGGAGGGGAGGTGGGGGGAGCATTAACTCAGAGAGCCGCAAATGAAAAGGTAAACATGCCATGTGCCTTGCCATGATGCACTATTATTAGTTGCAGGGGAAATTAAAGACAACAGAAATCTGCAAAATAATAAGAAAAATTTTAAACTACAGTGATTACCCAAAGCACGCCCTCCAGAAATTTTGCTTCAGGTGTTGTCAGCAATAGCGGACAATCTGCGTGTGTGACTCGCCCCCAGAGAGCACGAGCCTCTTGCAAAAGCCAGGCCCCTCCATCCCCAAAGCATCCCCCTCTTGGCTACACCCTTGCAGAGCGGCAAGGGGTTCTTCAAAGGATCGCAGAAATGATGGACAGCAAAAAGGCTATCAGGATTTCACTGCCAAAAAATGTGACCAACGCTAAGCTGAGGCACCAGGTTATGCCAGTCACTCAAGCTCGCCTCCGAAATCAAACCCATGACATCACCAAGACTCGGCAGTTAATATCAGCAGCTGTTGAGGATCAAAGTCACTGCTCAGGCACTCTGAGCATCTCGGCGCACCACCACCACCACCAGCCCCTGCCAAGGAGAAGGCCTCAAGCACAGCACTGAGAGAAGTCCATGGGAAGCCATGGCCAACATGAACAATGAGGTAGAGCCTCATAGAAAAATGAACACGATTAAGCAGCACCCTCAGAAATAAAAGTGAGGGTCTGATAGTGGAGCTAAGCCACAGATTCTAAATGAATCCCCAAGAAACCTCTTGTTTCAAGAAACATCTATAAGGACAACAGAGCCAGAAGAATCTGATGAGGAAAATCTGGGCCATTGGCATAACCACAGCGAGCCCATTAGGCAGATTAAAGTGCTCTAAGACGCGGGTTCAACAACAGACAAACAGAAATATTCTGACAAACATTTGGGAGAGTCCACTGTGAAAACAAAGGGCAGGAAAGGGCCAAAAGCAGATGGCCCACACGGTGCTGGCTGCACCCGGGATGAACGCAGCACCTCCGGCACTGCCGGGGGAGAGACAGTGGGATGGCCGACACAGGGCAGAACAATGCTCGTTTCGGGCAGGCATCCATGGGTCAGCAAGTTCTTTCCAAGCAGCAAACAATCGCGTTTGTCCCTGCCATGCTGAAGCACTTAGCACCACAGAAAGCAGAGAAAACAGGGCTGGGAAGGGCCCCCAGGGTCAGCTCCCCCCGGTGGGTTTTCACGCTTTGGATCTGGAGGCCCCCTCGGGGTTTTCCAGTAGCGGTGCGGACCCCTGGATGGTAAATTGAAACCGAATGGTGGCAGGCTCACTCCGCCCCACCACCTTCTGCCAAAGAGCCAGCGTGCCCCTGGGCTCACGCAAACCACCAGCCGAAAACCGCTGCTCTTGACTATCCCCTTTCTCTTCCCCTTCTGCCGCCCCTGAGCAAACCAAACAGAGATTAAAGGATTCCTGGGGAATGAGAGGGACACGAAATCGAGGAGGGAACATCTTCAAAGCAACCAAAGGAAAGAAGGCCTTACCTAGCCCATTTGGGCAAATATTTCTCTAACCTGTTGCTGTCCTCTGGGGATGGAGACACCGCACTCTTCCCTAGTGATCCGGTCCAGGCGATACCCACACCCTGACTCATTTATTATCTTTCTTATAGTCTACCCAACATTTCCAGTGCTGTTGTTTAAGTCAGTCAATGACCTCTGATGCACAGCAAACTTGAAGAGCAGCTTTTTTTATTTCTCTCCTTTTTGCGGTTACCTTTTATGTGCTTGAACTCTGCTGTCCTGTTCCCCACAGTCTTCTCTTGTCTTTAGACTAAACAAAACCTAATTCTTCCAGTCTCTCCGCAGTGGCCGTGTTCTTTGGTCCTCTGGTCGTTCTCATTGCTCCTCTTCAGCAGCCCATTCGCCTCTTGAAGTGCAGTTCTCAAATAGCAACCTGCTCACCGGCTCGCTGCATGAGTCAATGGCAGACAACTCGGTGAAGGCAGAAGACATGGTGTCTAATTTACCTTATCCACAGGGTCTTAATCACAGAGGGAAACTGAGTTCCTCCCTGTCACCACCTCTGCCGTGCCCTTGTCTCCTGAAATGTCACTTGTCCTCCACGAGCTCTCAAAGGCTCAGAGATTTCTTGCAGCATTCCTCTAAGAAGCTGGTGTCCTCACTGTCTGGTGCGACCAGCTCTCACGCTCCAGTGAGGAGGAAGGTCTCCTTCTCACTCACAATTAACAACTTCAGCATTTTCTTGGTGTCCTTGATAGTCCCACCTCACCCTACACTTCCAGGTTTTCATCTTGCATACCCATTAATTTTAAATCCTTCCAGATTTACTTCTCTTCTGTCTTGAATTTCAGCTCGCTGAGGAGTTTATTATTTTCTTTAGTCGATCCCTTCCTGTAACTCCTTTGCACTGGGACAGTTTCAGCTCATGCTTTTAACCCAGTTGCCCTGCCAGACTGCTGAGTCTCCTCAGCTTCTTCCCCCCACTCTTCCTCTCCAGGGGCACTACCCCACTAACTCTCCAGCTCCTTCTGTGTTTTTGGAGTCCACCTCAAACACCTGGATATTTGCACATGCACCTCGCAACTCTTAATCTGAAGACACACATGCCAATGCAACAAGCTACCACTCCAATAAAACCCTACTCTTGGCAGAGCAGATGTTTGATAGTCTCTCTGCAGCTCCCTACATCCTCGAACTCATCCTATTCCATGCCAGGAATATGGAAGGTGGTGTCTGAAAGCCCTGGAGATCCAAATGGGTTTGAAAACTGCAGCTGGTTATTCAGAAGTCTGACATTCCTCCATTGAGGAGTTGACCACTTCTTCAGCACTTGGCCAGGCCCTATACAAATCCTATTCCTCAGAGAGCTGCAGAATTAAGGATGAACCACATGGAAGAAACTGGCCAAAGTAAATCGTGGCTGGGTAAAGCAAAAAACAAAATTCATGGCACTTTTACTTCCTGCTGAAAGTTACAATCTCTCTCATAATGTGGTTGTCTGGGAAAAGTAGAAAGTTAGAACTTAATATAGCTCATAATTATTTAAATAAATTCTCTGATCATGCACTTAAAATGCAAATTATAAATTTGAGTCAATTGTCAAATTGCATAGATTCATTTTCTTCCTATATCATTTTTGCAATTAGCAGCTGATTTTGATATCAAGGGCACTGTTACTTTTTCCCCCCTAATTCTTGTTATTCTTCCCTCTTTTCCATCTGCTAGCTCTTTTCTTCTTCCTTCCTCCTTCCAAAATACTTTGCAACTTTTATAACAGCAAATTCTGTCACCTACCCGGGGAAGAACAAAAGACCATTGTGTTCAATTTATCTTTTAATAGACTCCTTCCTCAAATACCTCACGGACTGCCAGTACTGTCTTCCAGACCCTGTCTCACACCCTTTTGAGTTATGAAAATGTTTGGGAGGGTCTTTCCTTTAACCGAGACATTTTTCCACCCGAGATGATTGATAGCTCCCAGTTACCACTAATTACCCTATCAGCAGTTGGACATAAGCCTAGCCACAGCGCTCTTCCTCCAGAGGCCGGCAATGCATCCCTGTCGCTTGTTATCCTCTTCTTCAAGGATGGAACAAACTGACTAATTAAGAGACACCATAAATTCTTCCTTCAGGCTCTTTCCTGATGCACTGCCTTGTTTCCAAACAGAGCATGTGGAGAAGAGCGGGGCTGATGCTACTCCTTTCAAAAGGAAAAATGCGATGGGGTTTCTGAGCCCAAGCGGGTTTGCTCAGCATGTTTTATTGCACAGGAAGAGGGGAGCATTCATTCATCCAAATCTAGCTGATGCTTTCCTAGCATGTCCTGAACTCTGAGAGGTTTGCTTAGCTTGGCTACCCCTGTGCAGGGCTCTACCCCGTAGGAGCCAGGCTGGGGCAGCATGCACATATGGAGACAACCCGCATTGGCTAACAGGGATAAAAAAATTCATGGCTTTCCTTACCTAGAATGAACTGAGCATGCAGATCCCTTCCCTGTTGCCTCCAGTGCCCAAACCAGATGCTTTGCACAGCACACAATAAAGAGAGAGCCATCGGACTGGAAAGGCAAAAAATAACCCCAACCAACTGCTGCCTTCCTGTTGAGCATGGTCTGGAAAACACCTGTATTCTCTCCTCTATCTCACTGTGGCAAATCTGACTCCATGAATAAAGTTGGCTAAATTCTGTCGTGACCTCCATCTTGTTTCAGACGGAAAGATTTTTCTTATTTAGGCATACAGGTCATTATTTTTTAAGGTTGTGAGAGATCCCATGATGATCTCAAGAAGAAAATAGAGTACAATGTAGATGGAAAAAGAGATATTTTCCCCTGCCCCCAGAGCAGAGAAAAAATAACTTGAGAAGAAAACCAACCAAGTTTAGAAATTAATTACTCTGAAGCTCTTCCTCCCAGCCAAAAGGAAAGGCCCTGAGGGCCTGAAGGGAAAAGGGCATTATATTTAGAGAGAAACTTCTCCAAAGTACATGGGGTGGGTGGCGAACATGCACTGCAGGGATGCACGCCTGGCAAAAAATTGTTGGGGCTCCTCAGCCACTGCTAACAAGCCCAGAGTCCTACTGAAAGAGCAAGCCCTCACTATTCTAGGGAAAAAAGAACAAAGAGGAAGAATGAGGGCCGAGGTCTGCAGCAGTTTGCTGCATGGGAAAGGCACATGGAAAAACCCATGCGGAGGAGGAGGCAATGGCTGAATGCATGCCAAACCACACGGGGCTGGGGACAGTGCGTGCCCCGCACCAGCCCTTGATCCAAGAGCTGCGTGTTTGTAGCTTCCCTTCCTAAAGGACCCAAGAGCCACTTCCCATCTCTGTCCCAAGAAACTCCAGGACCTCTGCCCATTAAGACTCAGGTTAATGCAATAGCAGAGCATAGGGATCTATCCAGGATGGCTTTGAAATTCAGGGAGAGAAATATTCACAACTGCACCCGATAACCCCCATCTCCTCCTGTTTCCCCAGAAAAAAAAACCAAACAAAACATTTGCTATAAGCACACAGGTCATCCGTAAGCAAGAGATCACCACACACATGAATTGGGGTAAGCTAAGAAACACAAGGCTACATCTTTCAAAAAACCACACTTCTTTCCCTGTCGCCTTTGCTTCTGTCTTTAACCCACGTTAAATCACATTGCACAGGGGATGCCAGACAGCCTCGCAATACCATAGCTTCTCCCTGGGTTTCGGACAAATCGGGGCCGGGTACATCACTGCCTGGTGAGCAGAGGGCTGAGATGTGGCTCCCTCGCTGCAGCCGGGGCTGTGGCACAGACCCATAAGCTCTCTGGGGTGTTTTCGGGGTTTCAACCCCTCTCTTTCATCTGTGTTTCACTTGTTTATAGTGGGATTTAAGGGGGAGTCAATCTGTAGGCAATGGCTGTTGTTTTGGGAGACGTAACTACTCCCTCTTTGCTGCCAAAATCTGTCTAATATTTAAAAACTAAAAAAAAAAAAAATGAAAAAAAAACCCCAAACCCCAACCCAGACCATTGTGTGCTTCAGCTCCATCAGGGATGAGCCAAGACACAACTCCCAGCAGCTGCCATCGCCTCCAGCAACATCTCGTCCCTTGGACAGCAGCGCTGATGATAGAGGAGAAGGACAAGCAAAGAGCGGCCGCTGGGATTCAGCCACATCCACCCAGCACCACATCCCGGTACCGGGTTCAGGCTCAGGAAGACCCCTTCCCAAAGGCAAAGCACAGCCTGTGGCCCCATGGTCCTCTACCTGCTGCTGGTTGAGCCGCGCAGCAAGGGGAGCCTGGTGTGGAGGGGATCGCTGGGTGGTCCCCAGCGTAGTACTAGCACACACTGCCCGGAGCAATACCAAATCATAATAAACAAGTCCCTCGCACAAAGCTCTGTCAGTTCAGATTCCAGTTCAGCTGATATAATCTTCATCTTCACTTTGAAAGAAAGGAAAAAAAGAAAAGCAAAAAGAAAAAAGCAGACATCCTAAGGGAGAGGAGTGAGGCAAGCGATGGATTGATACTGCCCGTGTGTGTCTCAGCCCCCCGGCGTGGGGAAAATGTGCTGTTAATCAGCCACCCCCCCTGGGGAATATGCTGATTTAATTACCTCCTGCTTGCGTGGTCCGGCTGCGATGCTGCTCACTCAAGACATCGCATGAGGAAGAAGCAGACACCAAGCCTCAGCAGCCAGGTTGAAACGGGATGGGTGAGCAGAGCAGGAATTGCCCCGGCCCTCGTTTGGGGGCAAATTGGTCTGGGGAGACTGTACAAGTAGGCTGCCTCCCAAACCCATATGTGCAAGGGGTAGGTAGGATCAAAGGGCACATCACCGCCCCACCAGAGCCACGGGTGCTTGCAGAGGGGATGGGATGCATCGAAGAGTCACCCTTCCCCTATCTGAAATGCAACCTTATCTGAGGGGGTGAAACACAGCAAAGCCATACAATGGACAACAAGGGGGTTTCTAGATAGGAAAGGGGAGAAACAGCCAGATGAAATGAAGGGGAGATGCCCGGTAGCAGGCATCATGCCACAGTCTCGTCCCCTCACCGGCTGTGCAGCACAGACCCCGCACATGAGCACGCCTCGCCGACCCTCCAATTGTCATGCCATTGGCATTTTGCAACATTAATCTGGAATGCATCGGAGCATCATTCTAATGCAGGCAAATATTTTCCAGGGCTTATGTTTCACAATGCTTATGAATGTCAAAGAAGCAGTGCGCAGAGGGGCAGAGACCTGGTCCAGCTCCTGGAAGGGGAGAGCTGAGTCAAGTCCATCCGCCCTCGGAGCGACTCTCTGGACAGTCACTCTGAAGCTGCTTCAGCACGAGACGTGGGTTTCTGCTCTCCCACCTGGGGGACAGCCGGGATGTTTAATAATTAATGGCTTCATGCTCGCCTGCGAAGGCCGGCGCGAAAAGCATCGCTGCGTCTTTAACGGCTGCCAGCAATGGGAAACTCATTGGAGTGTGTGTTCGGAGGGGAAGAAGGTTAAGATGATTAACTGGTGCTAACAAGTTTAGGATGTGGAAGAAGTATTTTCTTGGACGTCCATCAAAGAGAGGATTGAATGTTCCCTGGCGGCGGCGGGGGGCGTGCGGTATGTGTTTAACAGATGAGGTTTCTGCCTCCCGAAGCCTGCCCAGCCCCGCATGATGCAACCTCTCCCTTTTAAACGATGCCTCTCCCCGGTACCATCAGCCGTACCTGTGGCCCCAGCCTGGCACTGGGGGCTGAAAGGTGATCCGGGGGAAGGAAAGCCGCCCCTCTGCTCTTCCTGTTGATCGGCACCCTGGGACACCCTTTGGGCACCGGGAGAACAGCCTGGCCCTGGGTCCCCACCAGCCGGCGCGAAGGCACAGGCAGATGCCCGGAAGAGCCAAGAGGGAATCGGGTATCACCACACCGAAACCCAATGCCCCAGAGAGGAGGGCTCCTCCCAGGCCTCTGCAGCCCCACTGCAAAACCCCACTCTCTGCCCCACCACAGGGACGCCAAACAGAGCCATTCCTGCCACCGGCGGGGCTGGCAGCCTGCTTCTTGCCTCCCCGTTGCCCTCGAGCACGCAGTGGCAGCTAACATTAGCACTGGAGCAAAGGCCCCTTGCAAACAGCTTTGGAGCGAGCCACTTGGCGCCTGCAACATCTCCCTTGGCCCATCCTGGGTATTTTTGGTGCTCTTCGCCGGCTGGCGGGCACCCACGCTTTGCGCAAGGGGCTTGGACGCCACCGGGCGCTGTGCCCCGCCGTCAAGCCTGGCGGCCAGTGCGACTCGCCCTCATTCCTCCGGCCGCCGCAAAGCTGCCAGGATGGGCAGCACACGCGAGACCCACGTCGCGGGGCCCGGACGTGCGTCAGCGGCTGACGCAAACCAGCCCGGCCATGTGCACACAGCCCAGGCCTGGGAAAAATCCTCCACCCCGGTAGCGCGTTCACACTGAATCAAAGCCATTGCTGTACAGTAGCAGCTCAACGCGCTTTTTGGGTTTCCCCAGCCAGCTGGGATGGTTTTGCCTTGCTTTGTCAAGGCGCTGATTTATGCCCATATGTACCATATACATTGTAAGCACAGGCACGCAATGGTGTAAACACTTCTACCAAACATCTGTACACAAACCCATCAAATATGCAGAAGCTCCCTGCTGCAGCCTTCAACATGCATCCCGGGCGCCCCACGGGCAACCTGCTGGGCCCCGGTCTGCGTGCAGGGTGCCATTTGCCTCTGGACCTGTTATTCGGATGCAGCCCAGCAGGGATAATAAAGATCATGGTGGGACCGTTATCGGGTAAAAATTGGCACAGCCACAATGCTCTTCTCCTGCATCAATCTGTGCTTCAGGCTGGAGCCCACCACAGCAGGTATCTGCTCCTGTGCAGTGCTGTGCATCCATTCCTCCCTCCAAAATCTCTGTCTTCCCTGCACATTTAATCCTCGACATCTTTCTCTGCACCGTGCCCTTGCCTGGGGAAGAGGTTAGTTTATCCCCATTTTTTGGATGGAGGATGGCTGTACTGGACAGCTGAGGCTTATCCAGGGCTGGGATGTAACATTTGGGATACAACGTACAAGCACCATTAACATTAATGCTTTTGCCACCAGGACTCATGCACACCTGGACACAAATGTTCACCTCATTGCACCTTTGGGGAGAGCCCAGCCTCCAGAGAAAGACCTGCAGCAATTCTGTGTCTTTGGGTGAATTTCCTTTCACCTTTCAGCCCGTTTAAAATAAAAAAGCTTAAAATACAAAGTTTAAAATAAGAAAGGACATTAAAGGGCAAAGAGAGGAGCCCTGGGGCGTGCAGGAGAGAGGCCTGAAAATGGCAGGAGGGAATTATACAAACAAGCAGATGGGTGTAAATAAAACAGGGCACCCTCTTGCAGAGCACTTGTGCCCATCATCATGCCTCAGCGCCTTCCCTTTTCAATGCATTGACTGTTTCTAACCACATTTTGGATAAAGAGGGAAAAGGCAGAGGTTTTTGCCTTCCTAACTCTATTGGGATGGTAGTACCATAAAGATGTGCTAGCCTCTTCAGCCATTTTGCAGCCCAGGCAGCACTCGCAGCTGTATTAACGACTTACACAAGCCCTCCTAGTCTGCACTGTGGCAACAACAGCAGGTTCATTAAAAATCAATTAAATACTCCTTAATAAAATCAGTTTAAATCCCAAACGCAGACTAAGCCGGATGAGTTGATGCTTAGAAGGATAAGGAGCATCCTTGCTCCCTCTTACCATCCTTCAGCCACGGATGTGGCAACCTCCAGGTGACAAAAGCCAAGGCAGGGGTGACTCCTCGAGCCGCTCCGGGCAGCTGTACAAGAGCACAGCTGCCTACGTGTTCAGAGAAAGAGAGTTAAGCGACCAAACAAACTGTTTGTTTGTTTGTTTCCTGAATTGTTCATCCCCATCTATTCATAACCGCTCACAGAATCCATGGAATTCATTGTGTGGTTTGCATCTTCAAAACAAATGAAACAACAGTATGTCTAAACCAAACAAACCCCAACCCAAAATACAGCCAGCAGGCCAGGGCGCATGAGCAACCTCCGAGGCTGAAGTGTGTGTATACTCTGGAGGGCCCAAAAAAATGTGGATGGGGGGGAATATTAAATTTCAGGGGATAATAGAATTCCCAGGGAGATTTCTTATAAAGCGGGGGGAAAAAGGAGGAGAAGTATTTAAGCAATGATTATGCTGCAGTTTTTCTTCCAGATGTGCCGTGTCGTGGGGATGTGGTTGCTTTTTCTGACACAGCAACGCGCTGCTCTGGCTGCGGTGGTGCCGGATGCCCGCCTGCGGCAGCCCAGGTGCTGCGACCTCCAGAGCTCAGCTCTCCGGCAAGGCCGGCCGCGAGGGCTTTGCCAGTGCATTCAAGGAAAAAAGGCAATTCAGACAGCTCAAAGCTTTTGGCAAGGGGTGGCTGCCTGAGACAAGTGTTCTTTTTTCTGATTTTTTTTAGTTAGAAGTTACCAAAAAGCTGCATTTAGACACTTTCAAAGCAGAAAACACCTTTTGCATAGTCAGCATAGAAAACTGTGCTGACTTCCAGTCCTGAAAAGGGGTGAAACACAAAACTGTAGTATTTCAACTAGGTTCAATGCACCTCTTCACAGAGTGTTTCATTACACACTCCCACCTCACGTTCCTCGGGGCTCTAAGCCAGGGCCACCGACACGGCTCATGGCTGCCCCCACTTAAATAGCCAGGGTGACCTTTCCATACCCTCACCCCATGCCAGGGATCCCAAATACCTTCTCCACCTCTCGGGGTTCACTGGTGTGTTCAGGCTTTTAATCTCACAGAAGCCCTCAGATCTGTCCAAGCAGCCCCACTAAGCTGATAAAGGATCGCATTAAAAATGACAGCAAGAAAACATAAAAGCCATGAAAACAAGCTGGCAAAGAAGTGTAGCCCCCCAGCTAGGGTGCAGGCAGGACTCGGGTGCTGACCCCCTTTTTGGCTCACATCCTCAGAGGTGTTTGGAGAGGAGATCAGAATCCCAAGGGAGAAACAGATGCATCCACTTGGATGCGATATCCTACCTGGGTATAGCATCCAAGTGGATGCATCTGCAGCCATCCCCCACCACCCCCCCACCATCCGCCAGCCTGGGTCCTGCCCTTCCCGACGTTTCCTCCCTCTCCCGGCTGCCTTCGAGGCCAGGCAGGGGTCGGGACGTGGGAAATCCTGCTGCCTCCTGCCAGCTGGCCCCGTCGGCTCTAGGTGACACATCCTGGGTGGGAGCCAAAGCCCCACTGCAGCTCCACGACGTTTCTTGCTGGCCTCCTCCAGCAGCTGCCGCTGTGCCAAGGGGGCAAGCGGAGGGTGACCAGGATGCCTGGACTGAGCGTGCCCACCATGTGGCCCACAGCCCCAGGGTGCAACTGGGGCCACCACTGCATCTTTGCTCTGGCACACAACCCTGCAAGAAGGGAAACAGCGGCGACATTTTTGAGTAGTGGCAGCTCCTGCTGGTATTTCTGTAAGGTCAATCGGAGCTGAAAAGAGTGGCCAAGTGGCTTTCCCTGTGCCCCAGGCTGGGGCAGACAGGGGATGCGGGTGAGGTTTTGTGCAGGAAGAAAAGCCCAGGGGACATTCCCCTGCAAAGCCTCAAAGATATTCCTGAGAGGACCCCAGGTCCTGGCCAATGCCAACATCCTTGCAGCAGCCTGCAAGCCCCTGTAACAGCAGAAGGCACGTTTGCTTGTGGTGGGGTTGTGCACCCTCCCTTTGACCACCAGTCCCGGTCCCTGGGAGGCCACGGGCAGGAGCTGCCTCCTCCAGCAGCCCAGCTCCCTCCCTCTGCCCCCGAGCGTTGCCACAGGGAGGGATGGAAAAGCCATTCGGCATCCCTCCGAGCCGCTTCCCCGCTTGCATGGCTGACCGCCTCCAGCACTGTGGGCTCCCAACCTGCCCAGGGAGAAACCGGACCAAAACAAGCATTGCGGGGGCAGAGGGAAAGGAGCCAGCTTTTTGGGGTTTTTTTAAAGGGATATTGAAGACTCGAGCAGAGAGCCAGCAGAGTGAAAAACAGCCACGTGGGGACTGTGAAAATAGGAGCTGAAGAGAGGAAGATAGGAAAGGTCTAATAAAGAGAGTCACAGTATATAAAATACACAAGCGCCCACCTCCGCTAGGAAGGCTGTGGGAGGGGGTTTTGGTGGTAATCCCTGGCTGTTTGAGGCTGTCCAGGCAGACAGGGTCTGGATCTCTAACTGAGTCTGGATTAGACCAGGAAAGCTTAGGTTTTCACCCTGTCAACCTGAAACACAATGCTTTTCCCTCACAGCATTTTGTTATTACGTGGCAGAAATGAAGGGAGGTCAGTTGGCTGTGAGAGGATCCTCCAGCCCCAAGCAGCTCTCCCGAGCTCTCAGCCACATCCAGATCCTATATGGAAAAGAAACATTTCCCTTATCTGAGCAAAAGTCACAGTGGGAGGCTCGCTCCTAGAGCGACCCACGGTCCCACCAGCATCTGCTCAGCCCTAGAAAAACTCCCCAAGTCTCATCCTAGCATGCAATGACCTCGGATCAAAACCTGTTCTGAGCTCCCTTGTCCACACTTGGCCCCAGCGTGGCACAGGGTCTGGGGGTGGTGCATAGCTGGGTACAGTCATTGCTGCTGTTGAGGCTTTGGGGCCCTTTCCCAACTTGTACCCATGTTGTCCCAGATCAGTCTGGCAGACAGCGGGGACAGAAGGAATCACACAGGTTCTCTCTTTGACAAAGGGAATTAAGTCATCAATTACACATGAACATTGTGCTAACCTCAGGGGTTGTGTTCTCCCCACTGGAGAAACCCATTGCGACCTCTGAGCTCAAAAACCACAATGCCAAGGAGCAACATCTCACTCACAGGTAGTCACACCCAGCCCAAGTGATTTGAAGTAGCAGCTTCCCAGCCGAAGGAAACTTATATTTCCTTATCCTTTGCTATAAATACAGCCGCGCTGTTTTCCTGACCATGTTATTCCTACAGTCCTTATCACGCGCGCTCTGCCGCAGCACAGTCACACACTTCACAGGCATCTTGCTCCCCTATTCCCAGCTTTTCCAAACCATTTACGTTTACAACCCCCTGTGTCCTGAAGCTCTTCTATGGCAACGGGTGACCCTGCCTGGGACCTCCACATCCATACTGAACAGGTCAGCAAATGAATTTGTCTTCCTTTTCCCCTTCTTTGCCATGCAGGGACCTGGCTCACAGTTAGAGATGAACTCAAATGTCAGTTCTGATAAACAGTTATTTTTGGTGAGGAACATGATGAGTTTATAGGCGGTGGAGTGGGCCAGTGAGACGTAACAGGCATGCACCAAGTCCTGCAACATCTTGACGCTTCTCAGTGCTTCTGAATACCTTGGTCTCCCTCAAGGGTCACGTTGTCTGGTCCTCAGGGCGTTTTAAACACAAGGGAAAAAAATGCATTGGGGAGAAGGATTCCCAAGGTCTCAGGCTGGAAGAAATACCATGTTGAAACAGCACGACAGTGCTTTCAGGTGGCCTGCATTGCATCAGCCTGGAGACAAATGGGAAACACCCGGGAGCAAAGGGTCTTAGATGAGACAACGGCTGGCTGAAGGTGCCGTCATTTCTGCACTGCCCAAAGCCAGTCAAGACTTCACCTGCCACATCGTCAGCTTTGGACCATAGCTTCATTTCCCTCAATGGGTTAGCTTGCAGGGTGGGGGAAATTTTTACAAACAGTTTCTGCGTCTGTAGGATATTTGATGAAGACAAGCAAGTTTGACAGGTGAAAAGGAAGCCTGAACCTTTATGAGACATTTATTATTATTATTCTCCTGAATCAAAGCTGTCCTTCAGAAATACTATGAGCTTAACGGAACGAGCAGGTACCTAAGCATCATGAGAAACCCAGCACCAAGTACTGCTACAGCTTCACAAGGGATGTGGGTACCTGTAACCAAGTGTTACGATCTTGATGCTGAACTTCTTGGGCGATTCATCTATGACACACATGGTGCAGGGGGTCACATTCGGATGGCCTCAAAAATCAGTGAATCTCTTTTTTTCTTTGCTGTGCATTCAAGTTCTAGGTTTCCTTCTCCAAGCTGGCTCAGAAACACCAGGAGGATATTCATTCCTGTGGTTTTATGGCATTTATATATCAAGTCTAGGCAGGAACTTGAAAATGGAGTAGTGCTATGATTTGTGTTCCCATTGAAGGGAAAAAGGTTGAAATTGAACAGAGTTGAACTTGATTTTGATCTGATCATTGGAGAAGAGATACTTAGAAAACATTTAATTTGTATTGTCTTTTAAATTTAAACCAAAATTGTTCCTGTTGTTTCTTTCTGGGACTAAAAAGAAAGTCCAACAGTCCTGATCTGGACTAGTCAAGTCATGCATTTTCCAGTGTTCTACAAGTCTGGATCCTGGATTTTAGTTCTTTTCCATCACAAACCTGTATAGCTTTACCTCTTGCCTTTACAAGCTGCAACGTTACAAATCCATTTTAGTCTGGGAAGAGACTGTACCTCCTATGTCTGTACACAGGTCTAAATACACTGATTACGAGACAACATTACCTACAGCAGAGACAGACCCCTTCATCAATTCATCCACCACTTGACCATACTTAAATACACTTTGGTAAGCATACCCCCAGATGCTGAGACAGACCTCACATTAGGCAGAGAGAACCAAAGGAGAAACCATAGAAAATGAAAATGCTGCTTTCAGATGCTCATCCAGACGCAACTTTCCCTGCCTCTTTCTTTTCAGGATGAGCTTCAGCCACTCAGTTTGGATATACACATTCAAACTCTCCCAAAACTTCATCGACTTTGGATGTGAGTGGTAGCTGGCACTTCTCTATTTTTTTTCTGCACAGTCAAATGCATCAAAAGACAATGAGGAAGGCTGCATGATTCATAGTAATGGAATGAAATGCCATTCACAAATGTTTTTTCCATAGCAGTTTGTCACTTATTGTATTGAAACCACTTCAGAAGATGTGTCTCAAAGAGCCTTTTGATATTAGCATGATTAAAAACATAACATAATTAAGCAATCCCATCATATTTCTGTATGTTACACGAGCAGGACCTTGAGTGACCACTTCATTCAACCCCCTGATAAATGGCCGCTTCTAACAGAAGGCTGTTATTCCGCAAGATGCCTCAAATAGTTGTATAACACCAAGGAATTCAAATCTTCTCACCCCAGAGGCATTTTGGCTCACCAAAATTTAGCTGTCCAGCTTTGGTGTTGGGTCTAGCCTACGTGTCTCAAACCTTTTCAAATCAGCCAAGAAAGATACACCTCCCAAGAGCCATTCTGCCTACTTCAAAACTGATGTCTAAAATTAATGGGAATATTTGCCCTCTAGATGCATCTTTCTCTCTTTATCGACTATCCAGATGTCTACCTGGATGTTTATCACTTTTCCTGCTGTTTCGGTCATATGCAAAGTTAGCATTTACATATGTACCCGACTTGTTAACCACATCTGCGTATTGCTTTCCTATACCTCAAGCATGCTGTTAGGCAAGCATGCATAACTTTGCATTCATATACTACACAGCATTAAAAAAGCCTTCAACAAGATGTAGAAGAAAAAGGCCCTTCCAAAATGCTAGCTGTCCCAGATCCCTACCTGCCGGGCAGTTGCATCGCTGGTGTGTGTCTCGAACTTCTCGATGTCTCGGCAAGTGGAACTTTAATTTCTGCCAAGGGAGGAAAAAGAGCAAAAGGATTCATTAGTACCATTAAAACCAAAGCCTCAAATTCTTAGAAAAGAGGAACTGGGGGGTGCTGCCCGAGTAGAGATGGGAGAGACAGAGCAGAACAGTTTGGGAATGAAGAAAGGCATTAAAGTTCATAGTCTTTAACTAGAAATGTGGGATTTGATTGGAAGCAGGCAGAGGGAGTTTCGTAATGGCCTCCAAATGTGGTCCTCCTGACAGGCATTACAAAATCAAGAGCCAGCAGTGGCGAATGAAGAGGTGATTGTGTCCTCATGAGAAAGGCACATTTCCCAGAAGACCCACTCAGCAGATGGAGATCTGAAGCAGGTACTCTTCCCCCCTGAGGCAGACTCCTTATGCTCATGGAGACACCTGGACAGAAAGAAGGGTCCCACTGAAAAATAGCAGCTGAAGGTGACCTGAAAACAACAACGGCATTTCCCGAAATTTTCAGAGGCTGTGAAGCTTAATTTTTCTCCAAGTGCAGAAAAAGACAAAACCTATCAAGAGCTTCCACAAGGTGGAATTGCATCAAAATGTTAATTTCCGATGAGTTTGGATTTCTAATGGTGCCAGCATGTCAGTCTCCTGCTCTCTGGTCCCATCTGCGTATCTCTTAAAGAGGCAATAATGTCCACCTGTGGCTACTGCACCTTCCGTCTCTGGAAATGTCATTAAAATTAACCCATGAACTGAGCAAAATGCACTTTAGGGACAGCATCCACACCACCCCCCATAGACTTTATCAGAATAACTGTGAATTAGTGAAGAAAATGCAAATCAATCCAAATAAGTTATTCATTAATGCCTGTGAACCACACCTGGTTAATGATTTGAGATGATTTGAGAAGCCTGAGCTGCCAGGGTGCCTACACTAAGGAGTCACTCCCTCTTCCCTTCTAACCCTCAAGCCCAACTGTTCATCCTGGTTACATCTTCTTATTGCCAGACCTACTTGACAACCAGGGCCAACATTTTGAAAGAGCGAGCCTTATGTTGGGCTCAACAGAAGCCTATGCCAAGGATCATATAGAAATGACTTGATTTTTACAACTAAGTGAGCACCTTCCTGCAAGAAGGTATCAAAATTTGGGAGAAATTTCTTTTAGAGAGGGGAAAAAAAAAATAATAATAAAGTGACATATTTCTGCCGGGGATGAGGAAAGGGAGAACTGGCTAGAACACTTCCATTTTTCACTTTGAAAATGAAAAATTTGACTGGCTTCCTTACTGCAAGTCAAAATCAATAAGGGTTGTTGTGACTGGCTAGAAATTGAATATTTTCAGAGCTTTTTTTTTGCACGGTAGACTGAAATGTTTTGATAGTGAGTTGACTTGATCTCAGGGCGAAGTGAGGGTTTCACGTGAAGAGAATTGCCAGTTCCCATACAGCATTTTATCTGTGTTTACCTTCTCAGTTTAAAAGCACAGATATGCGAATCTCTGCATTTGGGCACGTTCGCATCTAGCTGCCACCCCCAGATGGCATGGCTCTGCTCCACAGCGCTGCCTGGCTTTGAACACTTCATGCTAATGGTCAAACATGGGCATAAATAGGACAGCAGAGCCTTTATTTGGACAGTCGCGCTGGTATGTAGACATATGCATTCCCCTCTCCATCTACACATGTGCCAACCAAAATGTCTGAACATGAGACTGCCACATTTGGGTGGGGTTCCCATATTGGGGAATCGGGCTGAGCACAGGGAAGGCGTGATGGTTCACACAGGCAGGAGCAGTAAGTCACCAGCAAAGGTCCGACACGCTGCAGCAGGGCCCTTTATAGAAAAGGAATCTGCAAGGAACCATGCAACAGATCCCTGCCCCACCAAGTGCAGAGGCACCCCAGGGGCCAAGGGGGAACATCCCGGGGGGAAGACACAGTCCACGTTTGCTGCAAGAAGCCTTGGCTGGGTTGCTCTGTCAGCACACAAGTTGAGGAACAGCATAACCAGACTTACCAGGAGAAGTGATGACCCAGCAGGACTTGAGTGCAACTGGGAGAGGAAGAGGAACGATAGCATTTCCCCACAACTTTATCTGCAGGTGGTGGAAACACCTGGGACAACTGAAATAACCTTCTCAAGGATGGGGGCCCCTCGGGTGGGCTGGACTGGGAGCACAGCCCCCAGCACTGGTACCGTCCGGCCATCCAGCACTCGCTGGCATTGGGCATTTTCCCCATCTCCGGCCTTCGCGGTGCCTCCCTGGAGCCCAGGAGCTCTGCACGTCCCTGGGGAGTGCAAAGGGCAGCGGTGCCGTGGGATTGCTCCCCTTCAGTGGGAGGCAAAACCTACCAGGAATTTAGGAGCGCCTGGAGTTCAGTTTTCTGCACAGTCTATTAAACAAACATTGACTGCAACAGAAAAAATCCTTGGCTTCTGGAGACCTCAGTTCAACTTTGGGTTGAGATGGCGAAACAAAATGAATTCCCAGCCTTTTCTGCTTCCCTCATTACCACTGTGCAAAATACCGCCTGGTCCAACACGAGAAGCTGGCTTTGCTCAGGAGAGCAAAAAGAAAGGGCTTTCCTCTAAAACTGGCCTTTCCAAGAGAAAACTTCCATTCCCAGAAAACCGTTCAATTTTAGGGCAAGGTTGACTTCGGCAAGCAAAAATAAAAGAACATGGTCTCTGGGAATCCAGTGTTTGCCATCTCCTTTCTGGGATCTGGGGTTTGCTTTTTCACCGGGGTGAAGACTTAGAGCATGAAACATCAGAGCAGCAACTGGCTACCTCTTGCCCTGGCAGAAATGCTGGAAACACTTCTTACTGAGAGGATCAGCTTGTCAGCATAGCCTGCTTGCTCTTGCCTGTCACGTTTTCCAGTGACATAACGGCTGCACCTTCCCCCTACACATATGAAAGTGGCTGAAAAAGCCTTTGCCCAGCACTGGGGCCACAGCTGACCGGCTCCCACGTGGGGAATGCGCACCTCTGTGTATTTAGGGAGCCATCACACATTCCTGAGTGCAGAAGAAAGGGGAAAACCCTCCGTCTGCAAGAGGGCAAGGGCAGGAGGGTCGGGCCGAAACACGTGCTGGAAACTGGCAATAAAACTAGCACGGGCTTTTCCCGCGGGTTTTGTTAACTCGCCGCTAGCGTGACAGGACGGGGCTGGCTTGAGCGGACAGAGCAGTGAAAGCAAGACCTCTTCTGACATTAAAGGACCATGGCTGTGGCCTCCTAAACCTTGCAAGTGCCTGTCTATATTGGATGGGCACTTGAGATTAGGTGAAAGAGAGGGCACTTCTTCAAGGGGGCAGATTAATAGCTCTTTAGCAGGCGTAGTTGTTTGCAGTCACCCGGGGAGGTGAAATCATTTCCCACCACTATCTCCAACAGCTAAAAGAAACATGTCTCAAATAGATAATCTATTACAACCATCAGGAGGATTTCAAGGGCCAGTGGTTTTGTTAACTCTCATTGTTTTATCTCCAATTTAGCTGTTTTTTCTTAAAGGCCCAGCTCCTGGAATTGCAGGACCATAGAGCAAAAGCAAGCAGCGAGCCCTCCTAGACAGAGCAAAAAAGTTTGGAAATAACACCCTCTAGGTTCAAGGACTGCAGGCGCCTGGAATGAAACAGGACTTAGCTACCAGAGGAATTGAAAGAAAAAAAAACAGAAAATCATGATCTTGGGGTGGAAAACACTAAGCTAAAGATGGAAGCAGGGGATGCTTAGAGCATCTTGCTGACCCTGGGAAGCAGAATCAAGTAGTGTGCTTTGAGACATGGAAGCAATAGGAGGGAAAAAAAGCTTTAAGTTGGGAGAGAAGGAGAGTTTTCAGGTGTCCCCTCCTTTGCTTGCATAAATAAGGAGACAGTCCCAGGGAAATGAGCCTACTGGGAAAGCAGAGAGGATCAGTGCTCCCTCCCCACCCGTGGCACAGCCCCTGAATCCCTTGAGCATCACTAAAGACACAACAAATACCTTCAACACAACCCCCCCATCACGGTGCAGAGGGGCAGCTGATCTTCCCCCAGGCATTACAAGATAACTGCTGTTGTGTTACACACACACACACACAATCTCTACAAGCACACAAATTCTGGGGTTTTTTTGCAGCAGCACAGAATCCATCCTGCTCTCCACCCTGCCGAGCTTTTGGCAAGTAAAATAGTACCGAATGTTACCCAGCATGGGAAAGGACCTTGTTTCACTTCTTTGGAAAGTTTTGCCATTCCTGTAAATGCCAGTAGTGAGTTTATTTGTGCTCTTTGTATGAATTTCTGATGCCCCATAAATGCAGTGGAATTCCCAAGCAGAGCTGAAGTTCTCCCTGAACTACCTGCCTCTGGCCCATCCCACACAAACGTTTTTGTGGGAAAGCTTAGTCAATTTGTGTCTGGTAGAAAATTCCTCTCTGGTATTTGCTGACACCAGGCAGAGGTTCACACAGTAGCAAGGGAAGCAGCACTGGCCAGGCTGCTTCTGGGAATGCATCTGCTGCCCTCTCCTTGCTCATCCTGAACTGAGATGGAAACACTGCCACAGCCAGGCACGGGTGCTCCAAAACTGGGCTCCAAGACCAGGAAAACATCCCCACCAGCTGGCTTAAAATTAACGTTTTAAACAAACCAACCTAGCTCCTCTCCCTGCCAGTTTGCTTCATTTTTGCTTGTCCAGAGGAATGGCATCTAACAGGATTTTGGCATTTTGCACTTTTCAGTGCAATCCGTATGGTGTCCCCAGAGCTGCTCGCAGACCCCTGGGGTCCCTGCGGGGCACACCTAGGCACAAACGTGGCACAGTTTAGAGGGCATCACACACTCCAGCTCGGAGCATGGAGCAGTACAGATTTTGAGCATAACCGCAGCTAGCTCCTCTATCAGCCCTCACAGACTTTGCTTCTTCACGTCCCTCCAGCTGATCGTCACAGCCACCAGAGCAGCTAGAAATGTGCTCCTGTGCCCATGGTTCCCCTCACCTCTACCTCCCCTGCCTGGCTCAGACCAGCTCTTTCCAAAGCCAGGGTTTCTTTAAAGCTTTGCTATTTTATTTTGTGATGGATAACACTGAGCTGGCAGCTGTGAAACCCATTAAGGTCAAAACACCAGGAAACTCTGCAAGGATGTGGCAGTGAGAGGCAGCAAGGGTCTGAGCAGGGGGGAATGAATATCCCACTTTCACGTCCATCACGGCAAGTCCAGCCGCAGCCCCTCTTCCCCAGTCTTGCTCAGCACTCTCTCCTGCTTTCCTCATTTTTCTTTTCCCATCCTTTCCCTGCTCCCCTTTATCTTTCCTGTTTTTCTCCATCCTTGTCCCTCACCAGCCAGTCCAGGGGACCCATCCAACTTAACCCCGCTTCAGACCTAATGAAAAGGAGGACCAGGGGGATTTGTTTTTCTTTCCTAAGCAAAAACCCCATATGCCACCCCACCATCTGTCCACCAGCAGACCCCCACCCTGCACCTCAAGCTGCTTGGCCCACACCAGTGCCTCTGGCTGAGGTGTGGAGGTCTGAAGTAGCCAGTTTAGGAGCTTAGCTGAAGCAGACGGGAATTGAGGAAGGTCTCCCCCAGGACCCCAGCCCTCCTCCCCCCGTAGGCAGCAGATCTTCCTAGGTGTAAAGGGACAGGAGACCTGGGCCAGGCATCCCTGCTGCTCCACAGGCTCTGGCACCTTTCCCCATGCTATTTTTGAAGCTGTAGCCCAGTGGGGAGTTGGTAACCCTGGTGGTACCCAGGACCAAGTGCTGGCCCCTCAAGCAGTGGTTCCTGTCCCATGGCTGCTCCCTGCACTGGCTGCAGGGGGGCTGGGGTCACCCCCAGGGGCTCAGGAGGGGCTGCTCAGAAAACAGGGGTGCTGCTGGGCACATGGGCATCACGAGAGCCCCATTTCCTTGCTAAGCCAGGCTATAAAAAGGCAGAAAGGTGCTGCGGCCAGCAGAGCAGGCAGGACACTGGGGGCCATCCGGCCCTGGGCACGGCTCCCAGGAGGCATCCTGTGGTACGTCTCAAATCACTTGGTAGAGATAAACTACGACTTCCCAGGAGACTTGTGCCAGCAGTAATGAGGGGAACGTTGCACGTTATCCTGTGCCCGGTGGCAGAGAAGGAATGCCTGCACAAGGGTGCAACCACGGGGCACGGGTCCAGCCACTTGCAACACTTCTGCCTCCCCAAAAAGCCTTTCTCTGTGGGGTATTGCCCCATAGACCCTGTCTCTCCTTTTTTGTCATCCAAGGGGCCACTCAAAACCACATCCCTCAGCTCGTACGGTGTTTGCGAATTCTAGGTTCATAGCTTTTGGCTGCAAACCCCAGTCAATCCAGGGACTGCCCCCACAAGACCTATAAACAGTAGCAGAGCCTGTCAGCTGTAGGTTTCAACTCCTCACAGCAGACCTTTGCTGCTCCTAGAAAGCATGGAAGGGTCCCCAGGTCCCCGGCAGCACTGCCCCGAGGCAGGTCCCAGTAGCCACCACTCTGATCATCCCACTCCTCGCCTCATTTGGCAATAGCAGCACACAAGATTTTTTTTCAGAGACAAACCATTTTTGGGCTAGCCCTGGGGATCTCTGCAGCCTACCTCATGCAAAGGCTGGAGTAAACAGAGAAAAGGAGAGGTGGGTAGAAACGGCCCCAGCCCTAAATCTTAGTCCCAAGCCTCCTCCAGAGCTGTGGGAACAGGTCAGTGTGGACCTGCCTGGAGAGTTCAGAGACGTGAGCCACCATCTGCTCCCTGACACATGTCAGAACTGCTTCAAAGCCCCGACAAGGCAAAGAATCCTGCAGGATACTCATCCTGCCCAGGGCAGAGGAGCCCAGGCAGTGCCCAGCAGCATCAGCACAGTGAAGTAACAGGTGTCAGCAACAAAAATCTGCACTTTTGTGCCCTCTTTACTGACCTGCTGAAGCTCAGGCTTCTTCAGCAGCAGCTCTCCATCACCCTCAGAGGAAGAGCGCACTGACATCAGTGGAGTTTGGATGGGGCACAAACAGGCATAGCATAGCCATATGCTCTGCACTGATGCTCCGGCAGTACCAGAAACTATCCTGGAAGCACCAGTGTGTCTCATTTTCCTGAGCCAGGAGCCATGGAAGGGGTCAGGGCTGGCACGGCAGCAAAGCCAGCCCGTCATGACATTGGTAGGTTTGCAATTACCTTCTCCTGTAGCCACACCGGCTGTGGCGTGCCTTGCCTGCCCCTCTCCCAGGGCTCAAACCCACACTGAATTCCCAGGTTTAACCTCTAGCTCAAACTCTTTAAGCAGGCAATGCCATCAGTCACCAAACAGAGAGGGCTGGAGGCTCTTCCCTCCCTGCCACGACCAAGGATGAGGTTCCCCCCTTTGCAAAGTGCCGGGGCTCAGCCGCAGCGTAGGCTGGGGCAGAGGGAAGCGAACACGAGGCAGGTTTGAGAGGTGGGAGGGACCTGAGACATGGGAAATTCAACCTAGCAGCATCTCTTGTGCAGAAATACATTTTTAAGGGAGGAAAAAAACCCGCAAACCATACATGCAAAATGAAAGGACACCGACCTCATCAAGCAGTTGGTCAACTCTTCCCAAAATAGCTGTCTCCATTTGGTCTGCTGAGAGCCAGGCAGGGAGCTGTGTGGGTCTGTCCGCTTCCAAGTGGGACACCCGGGACTGCAGATCAGAGGTCCGAAAGTACAGCAGGAGGCTCAGCACCAGAGAAAGCAGGGAGATGCCAGGCAGCCCTGAGCCCAGCAGGAGAGGGAGGCGGCAGCATCTCTCCCCATCGCTGGTCCTGGGGGGAGCCACACACCCCCTGTCAAAAGCTGCTTCGCCGGCGCCTTTCCAGCTCTTCTCCTCCAACATTCCCTCCCTGTCCTGAGAAACAATAAATAAATAAATAGAATAAATAAAGCCTCACTCCTACTCCGAGTAGCACAATCCAGAAGGCATAGAAAAAGAGCGTCCAAGGGGATCCCAGTGCCAGCAAATGACAAGTAACAGCAATAATGACAAAAGTGGATGGGGAGGGTCTTTAAAAAATAAAAACAAACCACACACACATAAAAGGGGTGCAGGAAAAAAAAGGATCCAGCTGCAGCAAAGAGTGGGAGGGGGAAAAAAAAATAAATCTGATCAGGTTCAGTCTTTTGGTTCGCTGGTAGGTTTTTGTTTCCTTCTAAGCTGCCAGTTTCAGTTCCTTCGCAGACCAGCTAGGAGCTCGCACATGAAAGTCCCCATTAGAGAGAGGTAATTCTCAGCTGCTCCGGCGACGTTGTGCTCTGGCTGATCGCGGCTCTCCTGTAACATGACACACTCCCTCCAAACTACGGGGCTGGGATGAGCGAGCTGCGCGGCTTCCCAAAGTAACCTCCTCTGCTCGCCCTCTCTCTCCACCTCTCCCTTGCTGCATGATTTATTGATTTATGCAAAGCGCCGGGGTGGGATCGGGCAGCGGGACGCCCCTGTCCCGCTCGGTCCCCAAGCCACCTCGCCGCCGCCAGCCCTTCCCTTTGAAGTCACTCTCGCCGAGGTTATTTATAGTGGCAGGAAAGAGATTGTAAAGCAGAGGCTGGGCTCACACCAGCCTGTGTCCGTCTGTCCCCGCAGCCGAAGGGCACTTTAGGGATGGTATAAACGGGCTGTTGCATCCCCCACACAGACTCCGGCGCAGCAATGGGGTATCTGGACCCCGATATTTTGAGGAGAGCAGGCAGGCAGGGTGGGAACTAGAGGGAAACATCTGGACACAGCTGAGGGCTCTGCAAGGAACAAGAAAAGGGCAGCAAGGAGCAAAACCCCAGGCAGGCAAGCTGCAGTGCAAGGGGGGGAACCTTTGGGGTTTGATTGGGGTGTACAACTGCAGAGCCTGGGGGGCACCCAGGGCATCCAGAGGAATTAATCTGCTGAGGCCCTCTAGTGAAGCAGAGCATCCCATCACCTCCTCCATGTCCTGCTGGGCACAGGGCACCGGACAGACCCCCCCCTCAAGCAGGGAGCAGTCTCCCCAGTACGTGCCATGGGGCAGCTCTGAGCCACGCATCTGGGAAACAAAGCCTCTTTCTGTTCTTTGGGAGCAAGGGAGGCCCACCTCTCCCAATTTTTCCGAGCATTACATACAATATTTTATCCTCCAGGGTGACATGCAGGCTCTGCTGAGTCTGTCTGTCCACCCTTTGATCCCCTTCTTGAGCACACACAGCAGCAAAGCAGCACGGGGCCTGCCGTGGCGCACAGTCATTAAAACCCGGGCAGCAATTTGGTCTCTTAAAATCTGGCTCCCTTGTGGCTCTTTCGCTGTCATTTACACGTTTTAAATGAAGATTTTGCGTGCAGTCTGTGCTGGAAATTACTGGCAGAGAAAACTCATATTCATCTCTCGCCCGGTCTCCGTTTCAGAGGGCTGGAAGAATCAGACCTTCTGGGAGCAGGTTAAAGCAAGCACGGGCTGTTTCTTCTCCACCAGACAAACCCTTGGAGGGCCCGGTAGCACACAGCCCCAATTCTTTGAATGGCCTCATGCCTTTCATAGTCACTCGCTTCCCGAAACGGGGTTTTAACGTCTGCGAGGCAGGAAATCTTTTCTTTATTTCTTTTAGCAGGTTTCTTGTCATCTCGCTGCTTGAATTCGCGTTGCTGCTCCGGCACGCATGGAAAACACCCCTCTGATGGCTGCAGCCTTTCAACAGTTTCTCATATGAGCTGGGCTGAGCTGCATAACCCACAGACCCGGCGCATGCAGGGTGCCTATTTGTTTGGGAAGCACAGCCGCCCCAGTCTCCTATCCCCTGCTCGGTCCCTTCCCAGCTATGCCTGTGTTAGCAGCCTATTTCTTTGCAAAAGGGAAAGGAGTCTTTGAGGCTGTGGTTCTGCCAGAGAGAAACCGTGGCCCATAGAGTTACCCAAGATGCCATCTGCCGTCACAGCAAATAAGCGGACAGTGAGAAATGAAGGGCAGATGCTTAGAGGCTGATGATACAAGTGATTGGGAAGCGGAGATCTACATGGGGAAATACCAGTCGGCAACTGGGATGCTGGGCATCCTAGAGAGCTCTGAAGTACACCACTTGGTGATTGAGGTTGAACTACTGATGACTGCAGCTACCTGCCTGTGTTATACATAGCTTCACCAAAGGCTGGCTGTCTCTCTCTCCTTTATACCAGCCCAAGCACTAAAATCACAAAAATACACCCTCTAAGCTGAAAACGGAAATCTGCTGGGTGTCTACATTTCATTTCCCCTCACTGGCTGGGGAGACCTCTCTGCTCTTTCACTCTGATTTGCGATAGAGACCCTGCTGTCCAGACGCGAGCATCGCCTGAATGACTCTATAAGTGCCTTTTCCTGCCTCCCCGCCAGCCCTTCTCCAGCTGATCCGTTCATTTAAGGGGTATGTCATAGCTGCTGCAGCCTGGGGAGCTGCACACAGCCAGGTTTCATGCAGAAGCCTTAGCTGCAGACATGCAGGAGGGGAATTTTTCTATCCATGAGGCATTAAGAAGCCCTGCCATCCCATGCCAACACAAATGGACTAATTTAGCTACAAACCTGAGCTAACTGCGCATGTCAAGTCTGCAGTGCCACTCGCCAAATGAGCTGCCTCCAGAGTTGGGCCCCGGCACGTGGAGTCATCTCATCGCTCCTTGAGTTGAGCATGGCCCAACCTTCAGCTCTCTCTCAGCAGCCTCAGAGGAGGTGGGTGCCGGGCTAAAACCAGTCCTCCTGGTAGTTTGTGACTCTCGAGGCTGATCGAGCAGAAGCAGATGCTCAGTTGCAATCAAAGGGAGTGATTTCACTGACCGGTGACTCTTGGAGCAGGCTAGGCTGCCCTCGGTATGCTGAGCTTGAGGCTATATCCCTCTCTCCTCAGGGAGGTTGATGCAATTCCTTACAAGGACAGTAACCACACGCTTCCACCACTTCTAATAGGTCCTCGAGGGCAGTTATGGACCTCAGCACAAACATGCAATGAAATCTGGAGCAAATATAAAGCAATACCTCCCAAAGCAGCTGAAGCCCTCTGTACAATGAAAGAGTTTCACATCTAGCACGCAGCTCTGGGTCAACTGACACGCTGGACATGGTTACATACAGGTTTGCAAGCCTCCAGGTTTGTCAATCTGTAGGCAATACTGGCACTTTGCCCTTCTCAGGGGCCTTTGCGTGTGGGCAGAGTGCCTTACAGAGAGGTTGCCCAGTGCTGCTCTGCAACAGACACAACGGTGCTCACAAAGGGGCATGATGCATGGGGATTCCTCCCAGGGCACAGCGTGGTCTCGTTGTGAGAGACCACAAACCCTCTTTGACCCCAGGTCGGTACCATGGGCATGAACGTCTCCACACCAAAGGCCAGAAATGGAAGAGCTGGGTGTGGATGAGGTTCTCGCTTCTATGCGCATGGTTCAAGCCAGCAAGGTATCTACAGCAGGTCTTCTTTTGGCCTGGAAAGGGGTGGGCAACAGCAGCAGGTCTTCCTGACTTTCCTTTGCCTTTTGGGGTGGCGGGGGGGGGGAGGAAGTGCCCTTCCAGTCACTATCTGGAAGTTGAAGCCAACTACATGGAAATGACCGTGTGCTCGATCCCACCAGTAATCCCCAAAACTGCCTGAGGAGAACTTCCCCTTTTCAGGCCATTTACTAGGGAGAAAAACCCCACCCCACTTCTCTTTTTCTTTCTGTTTTTTTGTTGGTTTTTTTTTTTCCTCTCAGGAAATGTGGGGGTCTTGGTGTGCTCGAACGAGCCATTAACTAGCAGCCGACATCTCCAGCTATTGTAAATATATTAACTCAAGGCCATTCGCTGCGTTTATTAGACTCAAGAACAACATCTGGAAACAGATGTTTTCCAAGCACAAAGGAGAGGCGGGAGGAGGGGAAAAAAACAAGGGGGGAAAAAAGGACTCTTGCAAGTGGAAGTGCATGGGTCTGCAGACCATCCCTTTGCAAAATGCTGCTCAGATGGAAGATTGCGAGGGGCAATAGAAAAACTCACGTCTGCTTCCAAGGCCCTTGTGAAGAACAGTCATAGCACACTCACAAAAATGGGATATTTGGTGGGGAGAGACTTTTGGAGGTTTTTTTTCCTTCCCTGGTCATGGACCTTCCTAGTCCTCAGTTGCTCTGTCCTACAGACTGCCAGGTTCGTGGCGGGGTAATGTCACCTCCCCAGCAGCTTGGCAGCATCTGCCACCAGGACCCACAGAGGTCTAGGGTCCCCATGGAACACCACCACAGTGTCCCATCAACCCCAAGCAGCCCTTCCTCAAAGGGCAAGTAGAGTGGAAACCTCCCATCCAGAGGACTGTGAAGGACCAAGGGGTCCTACTCTAAGTTGGAGTCTCAATGCCATGGGTCAAGTTTAGACAATATTTAGAGAATTACACAGTGTTAGTAGGGACAAAAAGCAAGCAGGCAAACGTGTACTTAAAAATATAACCCATGACATTACTGGTGAAACTCCATTCTCAACTGTATACACTTTGGCTTAGGTAACAGAGATGCCTAAGGTACAATAGAGGTCTGAGATCAAAGCTTCCCTGCATTTCTTTTTGAGGGAAATGTAGTTGCACGCATACACATACCCTTGCTTTTTATATATATAAAAAAAAAATCCCAGTATTTTGTCATCTTTAACCCCAGGTTCACCTCTGACATCTCCAGCCCTGCCTCTCCCCTAATATGCAGCTACAAATACTTTGCTGGTCAGGTCAGGAATATTGAGTATTACCTACCTAATTTAGCAGTCGTTTATAGGAAGTATTAAGTAGCCTATGGAGCAGAACAATTCCCACCCGAGGAGAAGCTCTAACCCATTGTGGAGTTATAGAATAAAGACACATCTGATCCTTTGGGAAAAGGGTTATGAAAATACATGGAAAAAATGTACTGTCCGCGCATAGTAATATTATGGCTGTTTTCAATCACTTGGTCCCCTACAAAACAAAAGGGCTCACTGCTCAATATAAACTCCTAGCCTTGACAACAACAAGGGCAGAAAGGAAGAAGTGAAGCTAGTAGTGTCTGGATGGGACTTTATATTTTCATAACCCTAAAATGCCTGAGCTCATTGTTGCCTCCCTCCCATCAAAGCCAAACCAGCTTAATGCAGTGGCAGTGGTGGGAATCTGTCTCTGGAGCTGTGGGAGAACAACTGAGCAGAGCCAGGCTGCGCCAGGGAAAGGAGCAGGAGCCCAGCCACCAGCAGCTCCTGAAGAGACATGGTCAGAGCCTCCAAAGGGAGGATGAAGCAAACCCGAGTCTTGCATGGTTTGGGGCCAACCCTTCCTAAAGGCTGACCACCCCTTCTCCCTCACCTCCCGCAGAGGGAAGGCTTTGCAGGAGAAGAGCTCCAGGCAGCAAGTGGTGGATGCACAGTCAAACTGCCCACGCTCCTCCTTGTGTTTTAAACTAACCTCTCACCTTTTGTTCAGAAGATGAGGGGAATGGCTCTGAGCAAACCAGGCTCTGCACCCTTCTTTGTGGAGGAAGGAACTTTTTTCTCCAACAGAAGCATTTCACAGCCAAGTTTGGGGTGGGGAGAAGTTTTACTTCCTTTCAGCAGTAGTTTGGGGGTTTTTTTCCTCCTGGTCTGGAGCTGATTTTTAATGGGTTGTGCTCAGTGCCATTGGAGTCTGTAGAGATGGTCATCTCTGCTGGCCTGATTTTTGTTGTTATCTCAGTTCTTGCAGAGCCTGGATGGGAAAGAGAAGCTAATTAAGACCAACAACATTGCTACAAGTAAGACAAGAAAAAGCCTGCAACACTATTCCCCCGTATCTTGCTAGCCTAAAAACACACACAGCAGCCTGCGGGAGATGGGTTTTGCTCAGGTCCGAGATTCATCTACCCCAGGAAAACTGCTTTGGAAACACTTGTAATTTTGGTGAACCTGGGAAATCCCTGGCACAGATCATCACTATAAGCTCTCAGCACAGCTGGAGCAGTGCAAAACATTAGCCATAGCAAGGAGGCACTCGGACTGAATGCTCAAAACCTGCTCATACAGGTAGAAAAATGAGGGTGAGATTTTCAGGCATGAAACCATCAGAGCCAGCTCCAAGGGCGAGAGGCAGCTATCCCTGGAACACAAAGCTCTCCAGCACAAGGCCAGGGCTCCGAGAAGGAGCTCCTCAGTTCCCCACTGCAACTCCCCTCGGCCCCTTGCTGAGCAGAAAACCTCCCTTCATTAAAGCCGAGCTCAGGCATTGCATGCTCAGTTAGTTACTCATGCACTGAGGTGCTCGCCATGGTACATTGGCATGCATGGGACTGATAAGTCAGAGCGCTGATTTGCATTCAGATTTACCATTAAATAGTTCAGTGAGAAGCTACCACTGAATCCCCTCAGCCTCACTGCCCAGCTGGGCTACTGCATCCACCCCAAAGCCCTTCCCCTCACCTCTGCCAGGCACACAGTTCCTCTTCATCCTCCGCTACCGGTTTCCACACACACCCCACTAAGAAAACCCTTTCACTTTGCCTTTGGCAGATGCAGATCAAGCTCATGTCCAGGCTGCCAGCAAGGTGGGAGAACCAGACAATGTATGTGGAGTAAACACGCTATAGGGTGAGCTGGAAACCCCAAAATCCTGGGGCCAAGCAGGCCTGCCCAGGGGAGACCAGATGCCGCGTGCATACTCGGAGGCAGGAAACCAAACCCTACAGTGCCGGGGCAGGCGTGTGTCCCTGTGCAAGCAGCCAGGGAACCCACAGCAGCTTTGCACAGCCTTTGAAGCTAATGAATCAGAGCTGGGAGGATTGGGAAACCCAGACTAAGTGTCAACTGCACTGGAGAAGCAAAAATAATGAAGCGAGGCTTCCCCAGAAGACTGATTGTTTCAGAGTCCAGGAGCGAAGGAGAATGGATACAGCAAGCTCAGGAAATTGAAAACAACTTTTGGTAAATACTTCCTCTCGCTCCAACACTTGGTCTTTTATCAAAGCTTGTTCAGACCTTGACAGCGGTGTGCAAAGTGGCTCTGCTCCGTCATAATGCAAAAGACAGGCCCAGCAGCCGGGAGATTAGTGGCTAATGGAGCAGAGTCAGGTTTGATTTCCCTGGAAATTGCTCATGGAGGAAAGCCGGGAGATGAGGAGCACCGCTAATGTCCTTCTGCGGCACTAGCACTTCCGCTGCATGGGGCAAAGCCTTCGGCTTGCCCTCTGCCTCCCCGCAGCTCATCCCTCTGCTCCAGCAGGAGGGAGAGCAAAGCAAGAGCGAAGAAGGAAGGACTTGAACCCATCCCTGGGAGCAGACTGATGGTGTCAGAGAGCAGCGTGGCTCCCTGCGTCGGGGCTTTCCCTCCCACCCCTGTTGCTTTTGCAGCACCTCAAGTAAATCCTTCTGGCAGGGTGGTTAACCTGCTTTATTAAAGGCAGGTCTATCAGTAAATCCTCAGCCATCTGTGGAGTGTCTTCCGGCTTGTTGGGTTTTTAGCTGTCACCAGGGATTTTGTCTCCTTTTAGCAGGGTTGCCAGGGGACTATGGAAAGATGCTTTTCCACCCCAAAGGCACTCTGGAAAGGCCGGTTCACATGCTGGATGCACGGGCCACACCCAGGGCTGCAGTATTCAGTTGGGGCACTACATCCCCATCCCCAGGGGCATGTCCAAAACAAAACAAGCTGTTTTCTTGGCTCTCTAAGAGAAAGTGCCCAATTCCTCTCGCTTGGGACTCATTAAAGTCAATGGAAAAAAAACCTTTTTTAGCTTCCTTAGGCTTTGCCACTTGTGTCTCACACTGGCTTGACGTCAGCGTAGTCACTCCAGATTTATGCTGGTTCAGGAAAAGGGAATCTGTTGTGACAGGTCCCGATGAGAAAAGGGGAGAGCCAGGTCCTCCGGCCACAAAACTCAGTATCCATGCAGAGAAGCCAAGCCCCTCTTTCACCACAGGCATCTGAAAACACCTCTTGATGCATTATAATATTCTCCCTCTTTCTCCTCAATAATCGGTGCTATCCACTTCGTATGCATAAGAATGAAAATAACTGGAAGTTACACTTGAGCATTGGTACCTGCTTCAAATTTGAGAGGCCTGTTGCTGATTATAGACAGCAGGGAGTAAAGTATATATACTTACTAGATCAATATTAAGAAGTAGTAAACACACCCTTGCAATTTCCCTTTAAGGACATTAGCCTGTAACGATGGTTCACATCCTTCAGGCTCAAAATACCACACCCCCCCAAAAGGCTGCTACCAATGCAAAGAATAAAACCACGCTTTTCTGGTTTAAGAGGGGTCAGCAGGGAAAGAGAGGGAGAGCCCCCTTCGCAGGCACTGTTGCCCACTACCCACCTTGCAAACACCCATCCTGCCCGTGTCAGGCAGCATCCTGCACAGGTAACATACAGCACCACGGACTTTGTGATGATCAGGGCAAAGCCACCATAACCCATGATATCCAAGGAGATTTGGTTTGTTTTTTTCGAGGGCTCTGCTGCGCGTCAGCGAGGGGAGAGCTGCCTCCCACTGGTGCCCCTCCTCAGCAGCCAGGAACGGTGCTTGGCCACTTGCACAACTGTCCCTGCATATTTGGAGCGCAGGGGTTAGCACGATGGCTGAAATATCACGCCTATCAGTAGGGCCCTGTGAACAGAAAATAGCAGAGGATCTGGTGGCAGTTTCCTTTCAAGACGTACAGGAATAGCAGCACACATCTCTGCCGGATCATATGGACTTGAATTCCTCAGCCCTGAATCCTTCGGCTTTGAATTCTTCTGCAAACCGTTTTTTTTCCCTCCTTGGCTTGTTTGTTGTTTCAGGACCACTAAATTACGAAGAATGGTTTATATTATATAACCACCCTGTCCTTATTGCGTTTCGGGGAGGAGATTCTGACAAACAGCCAGATCTAATTTGTACTTTAAATTGGCTTCTGGGCCAGACAGTCATGCCTTCCAGATGGAAAATCCAGTTGTGCTCACCAGCGGATATCCTGGTGCATTCGGCTCCCAAATCAGCTTTGTCCCAAAGCATGCTCTGGCATGCAATTTGGTTTTTTTTACAGCCTAGGAGAAGCTGATGGTCACCGCAGTCCCTGGTGAGAGATCGCTTTCCATCACCTGTACCAGTTCAGCTGTCAGCCCTGCCTCACTGTCCTGTTGTTTTTCCTAGAAACCTATCCGACAGCTGTAGCAGCTTTATAACTGCCAGATTTGGGATTTGTCTCCCTGGGAAAGTCTTTTTAGGTTGCCTTTATCCAAGGGTGACTCTCCACTACACTTGCTCAACCTGTTTAACACTACTCCAAATCAAAAATAACTTTAAGCAAGCAACCGCCATGCTTCTTTTCACGCATGCAAAGACTGGGATGGCGCAAGATCCTCTCGTCTCCTGCCAGGGCAGAATCAAGGATACATTCAACCATGGTTTAGGTTACAGCCAGGGCCTGGCTGGTGGCACATTATGCACTAAGATTGCTCGCAGCCAGAGTGCTAAAATGCTGCCTTTGACAGCGACAAGCCTGAGCTGTCATTTGCTTTGTCAGGGGCTAGCGAGGAAAGGTGGCAACTGCCTGGAGGCAGCCCCCAAATGGGGCTGGGAGCAGGTCTCTGAGCTGCCCTGTTCCACGTGTCCAATTTGAGGACCTGGTGGGAGCAGCAGCCCAGGCTGAGATGCCCAAACTATATCTCGCAGGCAAGTACAATGCCTGGGGCTGGCCACTTGCTTGTATTCATCCACAGGGAAACAGCATTGGAAGATTCCCATCATCTGCACCCAAGGCAGATGTAAGCCTGCATCAAGGGCAGCCTCCCATAGAGGGTCTGTGGCTTCCTCGCAACGCCTGTGATTATTTTTTTTGTCCTTTCAGCCTTTCTCTCACAAGCCTCATAGTTCTAGGGCTGTATGACCTGATGGATAAAAAACAACTTGGGCTTTTTCCCACCTCTGCCACTCTTCTGCTCAGTGGCCTTGTGCATGGCCTTTCATTCTTTGTGTCTTCATCCCTTTCCTCCTCCGTGAAATGAGGCTACTCTGTAAGTTGCTTTAAGATAAACTGCTGGCCAGGGTTATCATTGGATGAAAAGAGATTAATAAACCGCCAGCCACAAAGCTTTTCAAGTTGGAATTACCAAATTCTTACCTTTCAAGTCCTGAATCTCATGCTCCACATCCTCCTCCTGGTCTGGAAAGACTCCTGTCACCAGGGCATCATTCAAAAGCCTGCTCCTGTTTACCTCACACCTCCAAGTGATATGTGCTGTATATCACCCAAGGAAAGGCAATGAGCGGTGCTGAGGAAGACCCAAGAAAGCCTTAGGGGCAGCAACGAGTGAGCCTCCCTCACTCTGAATGCTTTGATGATAGAAGAACCACCATCCCATAGCAACCCCTCTGTCTCCTTCCCAACTTTTTCCATGTTTTCAGGGTCTTTGCCTGCTTAGCAACATGCACAGGACTGAAATGAGCTTTTTGGGGAAAGGTTAAGAACAAGCTTCTTTGGGGACATCATCTGTGGACAGCAAGAGCTTGCAAGGAAGGCCAGAAGATTGTCAGTCATGCTGTAGATGGGCAAGATCATTCCTGAAAGGCTTAATGAGAAGCCGACCACTAAAAGCCATCGCTGCAGCTGAGCAGCAGCATTGCAATGAGCCCTGCATTACACAAGGACAGGACCACAGGGGCTGGCCTGGGTGGAGAGGCTCAGCCAGGCGCGTTTCTTGGTGCAGGAGAGCCGAGGTGTTGAGCAACACAGAGCAGAGACAGGCAGATCTGCTGCCAGCTCTCCGCCTCATAGCCTAGCAGTACCCAACGTGTCTCCCGAGTCTCCATTTCCCAGTACCTCCTGTAGGGACACACATTTAACGGAGAAGTGTAAACCACCATCAAATCTGAGTGGCTGCACTTTACAGCCACTTCAGCTCAGGCCCAAACAATTGCACGGAGACCACAGTAGCGAAGACCAGGCCCACATATTATTTTAAAGGAGTAGTTTGTTTTGGTTTCACTCCCCTGCCCACATCTCTCCGAAATTGCCCTCTGTTTATTTGGGGTATTTGCAGGCATGTAACATTTTCCTGGCCAACTTTGTGAGGCCCATTGCTATCCTAACAGGCTCTGCCTTGTGTTGCTGTGGCCGAGTCCTTGGACTCCTCCGCAGAGTAAATCAAATGACATGTGCAAAAGGAGACATGGAAAAATAACATATGCAGAAGGACTGACATGTTAAACTATGAGCAATAACTGCAGGTGTGCAAGAGAGCTCCAGGGCTGATGCTTATTGCTTCACTGGATAAAAAAAAAGCCTCAAGGACCAGGGAGCTACACAGCAGGATCCAAGTCAAACTCATGCAATTCTCCCTTCTCCCTAGAAACTGGCATTTTGGAAAGGGGAAAAACTGCAGCACAGTGAACCCAAAACTGCTCCCAAACACTCAGCCCCTGCCCCCGTTTGATGCTCCCCTCACGCAGGATTGGGAGGCCCAGCAGCAGGGACTAGCAAGAACTGGTTTCTGAAGAGATAGAAAACAAGTTTCCTCAGGGAGAAGAAAAATCAGGCTTGTTTCACTTTGAAGGCTTGTTTGTTGGCACCTTCAGAGAAAGGAAAGAAAACAGTGATGTTTTTGATAAAAAAAAAAAGGCCAAACGCAGAAAGAAATAATGAAAAATGAAATAAGACAGTTACGTGTTTTGACAAAAAATGTTGGCCAGCCACACTTCTATGTCTAAGTCAGACATGGCTCAGCATCGCTCAGCAGCAGCAAGGGTCCTCACAGACCCGTGCTGGCAACAGCCACTGAAAAATCCTGCCCTAGCTTGGAGCTCACACCCCCCTGCTATTTATATGAATTTTCTGCCATTTTTAAGAATGGTATGGTCTTGGCAGCATACGTATTTACCTACCTGTCTATGCTGTGCTGTCACCTGCTGCACACGAGGGCCACTGGGTCTTCTCTTCTTGCTCTGCCTCCATAAAGACAGGGCCAGGTTTGCAGCAGCAGCCTGATACCTTTTTCCACTCCTGCCCTACCATGCCAAGAAGCATCCATTGCAGATCAAGGCCTCCTTCCCTCAGGGAATTTATTTCTTTCTAAAAACCTTCATACGGCTGATTTCTTGGGGCTGCACTTCCAAACAGCCATATGAGGGTTCTTGTGGGGAGCTGTTTTCAGAAGAGCAGACAGTAAGCAGTTAAGCATTGCTCCTGGTAAAAAGCTAGGGCTGTGCTAACAGCAAAGCAGCCCAACAAGGTGCTTTGGGCTCCCAGCCTCACTAGGACAAAACCATGAAGAGCAATCCAAAGAAGTAGTCTTCAATACTCCCTTTTAGCCCTAAACCAGCTAATCTCCATAGCCATATATAAGTATACATGATCCTACAATAAAGCGAAGGGAGGGATACCTTTCTTGGCATAGCTGTGTCTGAATTCACATCACAGTATCAATACAATTATGTTATCTTCAGTTAACTTTGCTCATATCTATCCAATGTCCCATAGTCAAAACAGGTTGTCTCACGAAATATGTTATCAGCTGCAAGTGTCAAAGCACCTTTTCTTCCCCCTTACTCAGACAAAACACGTTCTTGCCCCAGCGCATTAACACACTGCAGGGTTTCTTACACGATCACAGAAACCCGGGAGCTTTGGTGCCAGACCTGTGCAGCCCCGTATTCATCACCAACGCATCTACACTCTGAAATCAAAAACCCAAAGACTTCCCTTAACTCGTTTTCAACAAAGCAACTGAACTCAAAGCCTTATGTGGACCCAGCAACCTGAACTAGTGTCCGCAGGGCTTGAGCCCACGCCTCCAGGTTCTGTCGCCGAAACCCACAGCCACGTAGATGAAACCCACCTTTCTGTGCTTGCTTTTCTCCTCTTCCTCGTATAAATAATGTGACCCAAGAGCAGACTGTGGTGGGTTGACCATGTCCTGCTGCCTGTCGCCCACCCAGCTGCTCTCACACACACCCACCGTCATCAGCAGGATTGGGGGAAAAAACAGGAGGAAGAAGCTCATGAGCAGAGACAAGGACAGGAGATCCCTCACCAGTCACTGTCACAGGCAAAACAGACTCCACTTGGGGAAAATTAATTTAACTCACTGCCAATTAAAATAGATTTGGATGGTGAGAAACAAAGGCAAAATTAAAACCCTTTCCCCGGTGCGCACCAGTGCCTACCTGCCCCACCATGGCGTCTCCACAGGTGGCATGGGAATCCTTGCCCTGACTCCTCCTCACCCCACCCCAGCACTCACAGGGCTGTTCCTCACCTTTTTCCCCCCTCATCCCTCTCCTTTTTCCAGGGTTTTTCCCCTTTCTTACCTCCATTCCCCCAAGGCATCACGCCAGTGGGGCTGAGGGGCTGGGCTGTGTGCCACCGCCAGAACCGTCTGGAACCAGCCAAGGCTGGGGCAGCTCCCGCCACTCCTCACGGAGACCCCTCAGCCCCCACCGCTCCTCATGGAGACCCCTCAGCCCCGCCGCTGTCCCCGGGGCACCCATCCCTGGGCAGAGGGGACCTGCCCAACCTCGGTGGTCCGAAGACCTGGAACAAACTGCTGTCCATGCTCGAGGGAGAGTCCCCATTTCCTCACAGGGACCACCCGAGGGCTGCAGCCCTTTGCCTCTGGGCCAAAGCCACCATCTCCGAGGGTCTCACAACCCCGTTCGCACATGTGCGCCCATGCACTCGACACACTGCTCTCCCCACCTCAGCCCGGCTTTCCAGAGATGACAGTAATTAAGTTGTAAATGCTGTGCTTGCTTTCCCCCCACCTCCATATGTTTTCACTTCAACCAAACAGCAGAAATATTTCCTGGCAGCTGTCTTCAATTGAGGGCAGGGAGGGAGGTAAGCTGGTGGAGAAACCCACAGAAGGGACACACTCTTGGAGTCTTTTTGGAAGAAAGGGGGGGGGGGGGGAAATGGGAAAGGGGAGGAAAGGTGTCATTGCTCAGTTTTTCATATCAATGATGCTAAGGACAGTGGTGGTGAAGGCCGGCAGTGAGCCCCAGCCCCATTACCCCAGGTCAGCCTGCAGCATGCCCTGCACATGGCTGCTCCTGCTCCGAGCTGCGTCCTACCGTGCCAAAGAGGGTGCCCATGGCTGGGGTCAGAGGAGCTTCATAAAAGGTGGAGCGACTTTGCAGAAACCTGTCTGGAAGAGCAACCCACTGATAAATCCCTCCAAGATGCCCGACTGCAATAAATGGAAATGCCAGGGAGCAGGGCTGGACCAAAACCCAGACCTTCAGCCCACCCAAGTCCACTGCTGTGGCCATAGCAGTTTCATGCAGAAGTGTTTCAGTTATCCCTTGCATTTTGTAAACCAGCCCCCGTCCTCCTGCCCTAGCCTTTATAGCCCCTTGCACCAAGGGCTGGTAAAGCCAGGGCAGCACAGTGAGGATGGCCAGGCACCAGCTCTCCGCTCTTCCATCCAGTGCGGCGATTTGGGGACAGCAAACGAAGCTGGTGGCTTGGCATGAAAGAAAGAAGCCAGTCTTTGCCCAAGGCACAGCCAAGCTGGGTGAAAATTGCTTTCACCACCAATGGCCAAAAGGGCACGATGGTAAAGATGGTTTGCTGTCTTGAAAGTGAGGGGGAACACCATTTTCCAAGCCCTGGAAACCTGAAATGTCCCCTGAAACACCTCCTTCTGATCGCCACCCTCCTGTGTTAGATCTGTAGAGCCCATGGCATCACTGGCAGCAAGGGGTGGAAGGCGATGCTGTCTTGGCTTTATTCACACTGTCTTGCAATGAGCTCACTTTCTCTCCCAGGAATCTCTGTTCACTTCTGGATGCTGAGAAAAATGTCCTTATCTTGCCTTGTGTGTTTCCTTGCCTGAAATGAAACAAGGAGAATCCCTCCCAGAATTAACACAGCAGATACCAGTGCAGAAGCCAAACCAGGAACAGTAACATTAGCAAACACCGCGCTGGCCTCAGCACAACACTCCTGCCTGGGAAAGCACAGAGGCACCACGTACATCCCTGCTGCTGAGCACTCGCATGCAAGCTGCGGGGCCAGGGATTAACCTCCCCGGCCAAAACCAGGAGCAGGAGACAGTAGTCTCAGGCTGAAAAATCAGAGCTGGAAAAAATCAGAGACAACAGGGAGGTGAAGACCAGAATCCAAACCTGCTGCATGTTGGGGAGCACTTGGAGCTGGATTCAGAAACCAAGTCCTGGCCAAAAACTCGACAGCTCCTCTTAGCTGGCAAGGACTCATGCCATCACGTTCCCGGGCAGAGCTGGCCTGCACATGCACACACAGAGCTTATTTTCCTCTTTCCATTTACAGGACATGAGGTTTTCTCTTCAATATTATAACCCTTCCAGCAGATCCACTTAATACTTTTTTTTTTTTAATATCCTTGCTGGGACATTAAAACAACCTGACGCAAAGCTGTTTTCCATGGCATATCCTGCAGGCTGGCCTACTCCTTTCCACAATCGTAGCCTTTCTCCCAAACCCACCTTGTACCAAAAACTAACATTAATTTAACACTTGAAACACACGCCTGCTGTGTCTCAGCCCCTATGTTGAAGTTCAACAACATTGTAAAAAGTGCCTGCCATTTCCAGAAGGAAAGCCCAGTAATTAACGACTATCAGAGCCCCAGCTAATCACTCTGCATGCATTATCTTTGCACAGAAGCCAGCGAAGGAATAAAATCACCAGGGCCAGTGCGAACTCCAGTGTTACCCAAAACGTAATCACCTGCTGCTACGGTATTTCCATAAAACCCCATCCCCTCTCCTCCCAGGCCACTCCACCCCCACATTTATTTTGCTGCACCATGATCTTGAAGGGAAAGTGTCCTCACACAGGTTTCATCATATCCTAGGAAACATCAGAATATCTCAGCTAGGCACCTGCTTTTATTCTCGATAGCGCAGAAAACTCAAAAAATGCTAAAACTAGCATCACAGTTAGAAAACAGCCAGGTATAACCACGGTCAGTGCTCAGAGCTCTGCCATAGGTGGGCAATATCCAGAAAAACCCTAATTTTGCAATATGCCCTTTACCTTTCAGGTTACTCTAGGTCCCCAGCCCCACAACAGGAGCAGCTGAGGCTCACCTCTTCAAGCAAGCACTCCTCCTTAGCTCCTACAACTGCATGCAATCAGGAAGGCCACTCTTGCTGCCATGCTTCCAGGTGGTCCCAATTAATCCCACAGAGTTTGAGCACAGCACGTAATCGGGAGCTCACCCATGCAGTCAGCAACTGGAAGCCCCAGACACACTGTATTTATCTGTAAATCAAAGTGAAGCTAAGCAGCTCCCCAGCCCTGACAGCATTGGTGTGTCTCCCAGAATATATTACAAATTATTTTTATGACATGCTATGTGTCTTTCCACGTTGGACAACATGTTTACTCAAGTTTCTTCTGAAAAAAAAAAATGCCAGGGGCTGTCCATTGGGACTAGAATAAATTCAAGAGGATATGCTGTCCTGTTTTATTTTTTATCCATCAATAGCCATTGTGCTGCTTAAAGAACTCAGAAGAGTTTTGTTAGTGGAAAGCTTTTTGACACTTTGATTTCTATCCCCCCCCCCCCTTTCTTTCTCTGCAAAATGCCACTTACAACTCCTCTTTCCCACCCCCCACCCCTCCGACTCCTCTTCCTCTCCCCCCCCCCCGCCCTGAGTGGTTACGTTAAAACTTCTCCCCGAAGGCTTCTAGCCAAATTTTGCCCTCAGATATGTGCATTCAATGCCGATGAAATTAGTGGCTCATTTGCATGCAAGTTGGAGGAAAGAATCTGGCTCCATCAGCAGTATTTTCCAAGTGGCCACAGAGTGCATGCACACGAATTGGTTTGGACCCATGCTTCAGATGCCATGGCCCAGGGTAAGCCAAATTCCCAGCCCCCTGCAAGTCACATACCAAAATCTTCACACCAGCGGGCTGCGCAGGAAGCGTACCTCAGCCCTTGGTGCTGGAGAGGGTGTAACACGCCTGCGTGGCACACCAGCACGGGAGCCGGCTGCTGGCTCTGCTCTCCAGGACCTCACCACCTTTTTGGCCACAGCCCTGCTCTGCTTGCAGGCAGGGTCAGCACGGAGGAGAGCATTAAAAACACCACATATTATCCACACATTGAGTTCTGGTGGACTGCTGAGTGATTCAGCTCATGTAGGACCCCACTTGATCTCCACCGATTACAGAGAGAGATGGGTGTCTCCATGCACCACTTGGAGTTATGTCACCAGACACCCAAAGGGCTCAAGTGTCACATCCTATCTGCCACCCTGCACAAAGGCAGCAGGTAACCGCTGAAACTCAGTCGTGGGTTTAACACCTATGGGACATCCAGAGGGACATTCAAGGCAGGCTGGATCCTCTGTAGCACTTGCAGGGAAACCAGCTGCTGGTGGAGGTTGGTTTTCTTTCATCCTTCCTGGCATCTGGAGACATACAGCTACTTTTCTGTCATCTTCTCCTGTTTAGGCCGGTACCTCCAAAGCACGGTGGCAGAACAGAGGAGCCTCAAGGATGACTCCTTCAGCTCCTCTGACTGACCCCAGCAGGAAGGACAGCAGGTCACAGAAGGGATGTTTTCAGGACTTTAGAAGACTCAGGTAACAACTCAAGCGAAATTGCACCCAAAAGTCAGACAAGACCAAGCTCAGACCTTTCCCACAGACACGTGTATTTAAATATGTTCACGTGCACACATTTAAAATGCACGCAGGCAACCATATATACAGGAAAACAAAATTGACACCCTTCAGGCCTTCTTGATTCTGGTAAAAAGGAATTATGATGGATGCTAGCCTTGTGTTTTGGGATCCTGGTGTGACCAAGCTGTCTTAGAAGAAACCCTCCTTATGGAAAGTCTGGCTCCTTTCCTCTGCCCGTGTGCGTGCATGTGTGTGGTGGTCTCTGGGAACAAATCTGCCACTATGGGGAAATTAGGACGAAGGAAGCTGCGCTGTGCGCGGCTGGTCCCCACGTTATTTCAGTTAGTGGCAGGGCGGTAACAAATTCCAAGACGGGTGGAGGGTGGAAGAATGAACCAGCCCAACATTAATCTCTTTTGTTCATTCAGCTAACAGCATAATCTCCAAATGTCCACAGAGTGTTCTTCAAAAAAGAGGATAAAGAGCAAACGATGTAACATGCCCACCACATTTCCAGCCTGAAGGCCTTTCTGGTATTTGTGTCTATCTCCGTTCCAGTCTCAACAACCCTTCCCCCATGCTGAGACACATAGGGAGAAAACAGCATCCCCGACCCAAGACCCAGCCAACATCCTTTTCAAACCTGATTATTCCCTCTCTTGGGTTTTGGGAGCCAAGCTAAACACGCACCAAATAGTGCTGTTCATAGAAATCTCCCAGGTTAGCTGTTGAGCTGAAGACAAATAAGGCATTTCTAGTCAACAGAAGTTACTTTTTTGTCATCGTGATTGCTTAACAGCTCTGGGCCAACCATCTTCCAGAAATACATAATCGTCTCCTGATGGTTAAAGGCTGCAAAAGCTTTCAGTCATTCAGTTGACTTTCTTGGCCCTTATCCTGCCGTTCGTGTCCTGCAACAGTCCCACTGACATCTGTGAAGCTGATCAATGAACAAACACTCCTTTGCCATCAACAAGAGCATTGGGAGGTGACTCTGCAGGCACACATGACTTCTAGACCTATTGGCATAGTGCAAGAGTTTCAGACCTTCTGCCCAGACAGTGCCTACAAGCAATAGACTTCCAACAGCTTTGATTTTTGACCTGGAAATATTTCCAACCTTCAAAAGTCTCCGTACCTCAGTAAATGTGAGATTGTTTTGGACTGAACCTGTTCTCCAGCATCCAAGTAATCCCAATGGAGCCGAATCAAAAAAAGCCCAATAAACTGCTTGACTGAAAGAACAAAAATAATTGCCCCCAAAGGAGGAACCTCTCCAGCGTCTTGGCTACATGACACAATGATAAAACTGAGTAAAACTGGTCTCAGTCTCTATTGACTCCAGAGACCTGGATGGATTTTGTTGCCATCGCTTTGAACTGAAGGACACAAAAGACCTCATTTATTCTTCCGTCTTCATTCCCTGCCATAAAAGCCAGGAAATGCAGTAATATGGCATTTCCAGTGCCATTTCTTTCACTTTGTGCCTGAATTATTTTTATTTCCCAAGGCAAATGGAGAAGTCTGAGACAAGTGCCTGTCCTTAATTCCAAATTTCCTGCCATCGACCAATTTAAACCATAGATCTAATGTCATTAAGACAATATTTTCTTCCAAGTGTGTCTTACTATTGATGCTAACCACTTACTGTTTATTTCCCACAGCAGCTAGGGACGTGGAAACACGCACTGAAAGGGCTGAGTCACCTCCCCGTTGTCTAATGTTAGCCTCGCAGCCTGGACACGGGTCAGTAAGGACATTCTTGCCTCCAAAACCAGTAGCCCCTCATCAGGGTGGAGCGCAGACCTTCAAAGACAAGAAACAAGTAGCAAGGAGGAGCACGGCCAAAGTGGGGAAGGCCAGACAAACGGCAAGCAGGAGGGGATGGTAAGACCTTAATCCTGCTAAATGGAAAGCAGATAGCCCTGAAGGGAGGGGAGCTCCTGCTACTCTGTCTCATCATCCAAATAGTCAGGATTTCAGCTCATCATGGACAACCAGCACTGGCAAGGGTGGGGGAGAACCACTACTGCCTTTATCTCCCCCCCAGTTTACACCACCAGCTGGAGGCGAGCCCCCAGCAGCAGCCCCCGGCACCAGCCTGGGGACCCCCCATGGACTCAGCTTGAGTTAATAACATCCATCTTCCCTGGGAGCCAGGGATTTGTTGTGGAAACGCTGCCAGAAGGGCCTAACTTTGGCTCCTCTTCCCAAACATTTGTGGAAAGGCTGCAAAGCATCTGCTGGGACCCCAAGCTGAAGGAAAGCCAAAAGTAAGCAGGGAGAGATGCCCCATCAGGGCTATGGTTCCTGCCAGAGATGTGGTGCAGCTTCAGACCCTAGGTCTCCAGGGCAGGGATGGGTAGAGTGTCCTCTCTCCTTCCTTACCTCCTCCTGTCCAAAATCTTCCTCCAGAAGAAAGGGGAAAGGCTCGATCTAAGGGGCCCGTAGGCACCAGGGGTGAGACCTCAAGGGTGCCTTGCTGCCCACTCCACCTTTGCACCTCTCCATTGGTAAGGAAGATCCCATTTGGGAGATAAGCAAGGGTGCAAGAAAAAAAATAGTTACCTTCCTATTTTTTTAGGGAAATAAAAGAAAACAAAGATGGGGGATATGAGACTGCCAGCAGGAAACCAGGTCTTAGCAAAGTGAAGTGTAATGAACAGAAAACACCAGTCCATAGGGCTCTCTGCAGGGGACAGTCACAACCGTAATGGAGCCATCAGAAAAAATATTGTTTTCCTTAGAGTAACACCTCAAGCCCAATTTACTACAAAGAGGAGAGAGCTGTAAAAGAGTGGGAAGTCTCTTCATCCACTGCTGCTTCCCAGGGACTGCATGAGGCCAGTTCAATTTGCACCTTTTATCACCCCTGCCTGCGTTTCACTTGTTTGCAGGAACCCTCTCCCCAAGGCAATAAAACCAAAATTACTGCAGAAAGCAGGTCGTGGAAATGGCTCGCCTGGAATTCGAAGGGGCTTTGCTGGAGTGAGAGCTGCCAAAAGACACTGCTGGACCCTTCCACTCCGGGCACCCAGCAGTCCCTGATCCTGCTAGCACCCTTCACACCGCACTGAAGCTTGGCTGCTTGCTCTTGTCCTGGAAATACAGACTGACCCTCCTAATTACAGCCCGTTTTAAGGCCCCACTGCTAACTACGAGAGCAGCAAGCCCCTCTAATTTTTTTTCAAAAATTTTTCTTCTCCATTTCTGGGACATGAGGTTCCACACAGCTCCCTGCTGCAGTGCTGCTGAGGATGAGAATTGCCCCAAGCGGCACAAAAATGAAAGGAGCTGGTGGAGGCACCAGCCAGGACACACAGCATCTGCATGGAAAGGCAGCAATAGGAGAAATAAAGATTTTCCAGGGCGGGGTGTTGATCAGGGAGGATGTTTAGGTGCCTAACGGTGTTCAGATCCACGGGCAGCCAGGATCCTCACTGCTGCCAACCCCCGGCTTGCTCCAGCCTGCATCTTTGCCCATCATCTATCTGCATGGCTCTGTATAGGCAAGAAATTGGAAATACAGGCAGTCCTGCTTTTGTGGGCTGATAATTGCTGTGAACTGATAAACTGCAGCTCTTGGGACTGCTGTGACCTCTCGAGCACCCCTTCCCTGACCCAGCGCTCCTCTCCCACTCAGCTTTGTTTTCAGGAGAAATTAGGCTGAGTTTCAAGCAAACCTGGGCTGAGCTTCAAGTGAGCCTGAGCCAACTCCTAATTTATGCCGTCAGTGTATTGTTTGGGGTCAAAACCATAAGACACATAGAGGCTTCACTTCAGTTTTGCTCCAACCTGAAAGCACATCTGAGACATCCTGGCTGTGTCTCACCGCCAGCAGTCTCCTGGCTCACGGCACAGGGCAGGACTCAGCTGGGAGCAAAAGCAGGCAGGTCTCAGAGGCCACGCCAGAGCAAAGGGTTAACGCACAGGGTCCCAAATCCAGCCCAGGCAGTTATTTTGGGGTCATGCTCCTGAGTGATAAATTCTCAAAAACCAAATCTCACTGCAGCGGAAGATGCTCCTACTCTTAATTAGGCCGAGCTGCATCTTAGCAAGTAACCCTTTGCCTGCAAGGGGGCTGTGGATGAGGTGACGTGGGAAATAGGTTTCTGGAAGCTGCCAGAGGTGGTACAGCTGGACATCACCCCTGGTTAGCAGGGTGCAGGGCCAGGGCTTGAAAGGTAGGGAGAGGCTAGGAAAACGTTTCTTCATTTAAGGACATCCCAGAGAGTAACTGTATTTTATTGATGCAGGGGGTGCGGGAAGGGTGTGTCACCTTATATGTCTACCATTCTGTAGGTATAAGACACTGACAATATTTAGCTTCGCCCTATTCTCTCTCCTCCCAGGCCCTTTTGAAATGTCTCACCTCTCTCTGGGAGATGTTTTTCCAGGACAGGAGAGAGGAGACTTGCACTGGGCGCAAGGGCTAGAGAAGCCACTGATCCATTTCCACAGCCAGGCAGGAATCACAGGCCAGGGGTGCACATCCAGAGCCCCCCTGCTCCCCACATGCTGGCTGAGACTACTCGCACCACATCACCGCTGCCAGAAAGGCAGGACACAACACAGGAAAAGGTCTCTCGCCTCATAACAGATCTGCCAGTGAACTGAAGAGCAGGAAGGCAGACTTTCTCCTCCAGAGACCTCTACTGCAGTCCTATAAAATTCACAGAAAATGGTTTTGGCAGGTTAGGGCTCTGTCTGCACCGCAAAAAAACACAAAAAAACCCACCTTGAATTAGCAAGGGGAGTGCTAAATCAAACAAATATTGGGGTGTTGAGATGGGAAGTTGCCCCCACCCCACCCCTGGCAGCAGCATGGGTGGAAGAGTTGGCCAAGCTTTGCCAAGAGCATCTACCCCATGCAAAAATTCCCATAGACCTGTGGCACATGGGTATGAGACACGAAGTGCACACAAGCCACCTCTTCACAGCATCAACACAAGGAGCAAACCATGGTCGGCAGTGGCAAGCAGAGGGTCTGTATCTGCTTCAATGGCAAACACTGGCCTCAAAGCGGCCACCAAGATGATGGCATGGAGGCCATCATCTCAGTGGAGGACAGAGGAGCACAGTTCTCCTCTGTGAATTTTGCTCTCCTCTGAGAAAGTTTAGTCTTGCTGGGAGGCTGCATTTATATTGTGGCTGAAGGAATTGCTCCAAACTGGAGACCAGTAAGTTAAACAATCTCCCCAGCTTGTCTTTGTGTTGCAAACATGTTCCACAGCACTTCAATAGTTTGGGCAACGGTGGGGCTGTGGGTCATGTATTATTTCTGGCCATCTGGAATAAGCATTAACCACAAATAAGCAAATTTGCTTGTTCTTTACTGCAAAGAAAGAAGAGCCTTGCCAGAGCAATGCTCATTTCCACTGATGACAGATGTTTTGGGCATGCTTGGGTACCAACTGCTCCGAGTAAACAAGAAGCCACCCTCCTCCATCCTGAGGAACCGCCAAGTTTCATGGGCTGAGATTCTGAAAACTGGAAAGAGGGGGGAAAAAGAAAAAAGAAACAAATCAACCTTTTAAGTTGACTCAAGTTCACTTTTTTCCCTGGGTTTTTGACCCAGTGTCCCTGTGGAGCGAAGCTTACCCCGTGGCTCTCTGCTCCTCCTTGCCCTGCCAATTTTTGCAACCCTGGGCAGCTTGCAGGCGAAGCGGAGTGAGGTGCCCAGGGCAGCCGCATGGTTGAGGACGGATGGGCACGTAGCGGCAGGGCCCCCCATGGACCATCTGAACTGGTGCCTGGAAAAATCCCCAAACCTGGGGACTGCAAACCTCCTAAAGTGCCAGCCCCACGTTCTCCATATCCACACACACATTCTCCCCCTCCCTCTCTTACACATATGCACGCAGGCGGCTGCTCTCTTACTTTCAACTTCCCACACGAGCCAGGGGGACAAAATGAAATCAATAAATAACTGCTGTTAGCTCCTGCATTTTCAAAGTGGTGCACGGGGATTTGAATACATGTAACTTCCATTAACCTCATTTAGAGTCAAAAACATAACACCCTGGCCACCGCTCTGCAAACGTCGAGACCCTGCTGCAAGCCACTAGCGCTGGCAAGCCCTCACTGTTTCTTGGCCTAGACCAAGATTGGGATATGGGGGGGGTTGCCTTTTTTAGAGAGGAATGGCTGCCGTCCTGAAGTTCTCATTTCCCCCTGTTGTTGTTTTCAATTGCTGGCATTATTCGGAGGAGATCTGTGATCCAGGACCATCACATCCCCATGTGTCAGGACTTCAGCGGCTGAAGCGAAGCGCGCTGCGCTTTACTGCTAACCTGCATGTGCTTGGAAGAGGCGTCCTGGCAGACCCGTTTCTTGCAGAAGTTACCCTGAAAAACGTGTGTACCAGGAGCTCCTGGCTCAATGCAGGAGAGGTTTTAGGTGCAGACTCTGCCTTCTCTTTCCAGGCTTGTACATCTGCATACGTTTATTTTGGGATGGAGGCAGAAACCAGCAAGAAAATAAAACCCACAGGAGGTTGAGGCCACCCCACTGGTGCTCAGGAGCCACCCAGAGCAGGAGAGCAGGGAGCTTTATCCCACACGGCTTTGGCAATCAAGGTAACACCACTGCATCCCAGCATTACCAGTAGTTGTCATTCCTTCGATAAACAGCCCTCTACACCAAGTAAAAACCAAGGGCTCGCTTGCTGCAGGAATTACTGCAGCCTGAAAGCGAAGGATTTCTTATTTTTTATTTTTTCCAGCCCTGATAGGCAGCAGATGCAATTAAGCAAATGAAAATGATTGCAGTCTCCCTTGCCTTTGCTCTGAGTTGCACCACGCAACTCTCCAAACCGCAGCCCAATAGCACGTTGCTGCACCTTTACACTCTGATCAACCTGGACCTTGTATCATGTATTTTTAGAGAAGCATTAGGAGACACAGCAATTGGCTGCCTTTTTAGGAAATCCTTTTAAAGAATACCAATTTCTAATCAGGGCTGGGTGCAGAAGAAAGCATCCTTCCACAGGAAAGGGCCTTCAAAATGGCCTTCAAAATGTTTGACAGGCAGGTAAATTGTTGCAGGGTTTTCCTTTGTATTAGTTGTCACTTTTTATCAACTGGAAAGAGGACAAAAAAGAAAAGGTGGATTTTTTTTTTAATGACAAAACATAAAACCAAACATTTTTGTGAGAAAAATGGAAAAGAAAGGAACACATACATTTAAACTTCATGTAACTGAAAACCCCACTTCAGGTAAAAACACTTCCGTAAGTGTTTGTTTCCTATGGAAAAAAAAAATCCATTTGCAACACTTTTGTCAAAATGTTTTTTAACAAATGCCTTTTGTTTAAAGAAATTCAGCTGCATCTCGAGCAGTTTAGCACATGTAAAGAAAGTTCGTGTGCTGCTGGCAGAGAGATTTCTCCATCAGAGCATTTGCAAGGCTTCCTTATTAAAAAGAGCAGCTATGGGCTCTTTCCCTCTCCCTCAGCGTCACCAGCGTGGATGATGAATCCACGAGCTGAGTCAGTGGAAAAAAAACATCGTTATGTTACACATTAGCTAGAAAAAAAATTAGGCAAAGACTAATTTTGCTCAATGAGTGACTTGCCTTCAGCTGCATTTAAGCAAAGTTTTCAGGTCACGCCTGGAGACGAGCAAACAAACCCCAAAAGCTGTATTTGTACACATGGACGCACTTCCATACACCTGGTCATGAAAGAAATCCATCTACGCAGAAGAGAGCCACTGGCACAGGAAGATACGTGCGGTCCTACACAGCTGTGGAGACGTGGGGTTTATGAAACCCCACTTACTATGTCCTCCTACATCTGGCTTGGACTCTCTGGTGTCTGATAGGAGCTGTGCTCATACAGAGCCTTCCCCTCAAGCAGAACTTGAAAAGATTTATTTTTACTTTTTTTAAAAAAAAAAACCACTTTTTGCAAGGCCACCTATTTTCCTAAACCCTAAGAAAAAATTTAAAACCCCTGGGGAATTCTCCCTCCCTGCCCTTAGCTCAGGCTGAAGCTGGCCAGAGGGGAGGACGCACCAGAGCCTCCTGCACAGAAGCATTGCTATCACATCCCACTTCATTTCTGCAAGAAGCTGGCCAAACCCCTCAGCAGACACAACTGTACGTAAATACTGAGTCTCCGCTCAATTTTCTACCTACACCCAGGCATGGAGCAGTATAAATGCAAGTAGAAAACACTACCTGCAGCGCAGGAGCACAGGTGAGGTCTGCCTGGAGGCAGGCACAAGCGTCCCCGCACACCTCTCACACCATCAGCCTTCCCCTCGCATAGCATGGGATTTGCCACCCTAAAAATAGGCAGCCGGCTGACAGCTGATCCCCACACAAAAGACCCTCCATATCCCAGGAATTTCACATGGCCGACAGCCCTGCTTTGTGCTCCCAGCCCCGAATACTGCTTCAGTCTGTCTGTCCCGAGCGCCGCAGCCTGTAGCATCCTCACAGCTGAGCTCGCTGCAAGCCCCAGCAGCCCCCCACACGCCCCCACAGATGCCTCCCCCCGCACCCTGCCCCAGGGAAAGCCAGCACAGATTTACACCAGCATATACAAACCTGGGCTTTTCTTATTCTTGCAGGCTGGGTTGATTTTCCATCGCGCAGATTTTGCGATGGGTCTTTCCGCTCATTTTCCTTCCTGAGTCCAAATCTGTTCTTTTCACACCATTTTCACCAAGTCCTTGGAGTCTTTATGGTGGTGCTTTACAGCATCCACTCAAGTTACTTGGGGCAGGACACACATGTCATGGGAGCCAAAACTTGCCAACCCCAGCAGCAAACTATGAAACAAACCCAGAAAGCTGCCTGAAAGGCATCAGAGTGCTGTCACAGGTAATGCTATGAAAATTATGGTGGTGTTGAAAACAGCCAGCAAGCTGGGAGAAGACTCACTGCCTACTGATGCACCCCCTCGGTATTTTAAGAAATAGTACCCCTCTACCACTGGTGCTGCTATGGCAAAACAACAACATTGCATCAACCCATCATAACTATATCAGCTTCAGCCTGGTGGTTTTGTTCCCACTCCAAGAGGGAGTGGGAAACTGGGTAGAAATGTAGCATCTGGGACCAAGAGCACCTCACGGGGGAGCACAGCCCAGCCAGAGGAGGACACCAGGCAGGAAAAGCCCAGGTGAAGCTGGAGGCTGCCCAGCATGGCCAGCGGGCTGGATGAGCCAGCTCCCTACCCAGAGCCCAGGCACCCTGCGGGAGCAGCAGCTGGGGACAGATGACCCAGCCTGGGGCAGCACATGGTGGGTGTCGCCATAAATTACCGGGGATAGAGCTGGGATGAGCCAGGCACCTCGCAGAGGTGAAGTCTGGGCAGTGGAGGCAGGAGCCAGCGGCTCCAGGCTCTGGCTAGGGGCTTAGCCCATCCAAGTGCCACCTGCTATGGCCAATCAGCACCGCAGAGCAAGCCCACTGCAGATGGACAGAGGACCATAACAGGCTGATAAATGCCTTATCTTGTCATTACGTTATCCATACACGCTTAAATCCCAGAGCAGATTTCACCGGCTCGGCTCAGCTGCATTTGCCCACTCGCGCCTGCCGGGCTGGGCAGCAGGAAGGCTCAAGCGCCACTCTGACACCAAATCCCTTTGTTGTCTATTTATACCCTGCCCTCTGGAAGCAGCTCGCTAGCGGCTGTCACTTGGCATCTTACCTCTCCTCGCTTTGCAAACTGTCTCCTGGCAGCCCCACTGCACCCCTGCCGCTGCTGGGGAGGCTGCTTCCTTCTCACTCTCTTCTTTTAAAAAAAACATCATAAGGCACCCAGATTGTGCTGTTTGACTAAAAGGCATGGCTCCACTCTTCTTATCAAAGGCACGAGGATTTGACAATGGTCCCAAGATCCAAGCCATTACCTTAATTTTGTTCCAGGCATGCAGAAGTTGATTCCTCCTGCTGCACACATAGGTACATAAGGCAGGGCACTGAATAAGATTCATCACAACAAACTGTAGCAGCACCTGCTTATACAGCCTTAGATCTCAAAGCCCTTTAAAAGAATTTCCATATCATTATCCTCATTTTACAACATGGAACACAGAAGCATTAAATGACTGCACATGTCCACCCAAAAACCACGATCCCAAAGCCTTTGAGCTTGTAAGACATCAAGACCACCAGGACAGCAGTGACTGACCCATGGATGCAAGTGGCACCTACCTCCCTTCATGTCCCTCTCAGCCAGTGTTTGAGGCTTATTCTGTTCATGCACCTGCAGAGACTTCCAAAAAACAAACCACATTCACCAACCATGAGACTGGTATTTGGATCAGTCCAGAGAAAGTTTCCCATTAAACCATCTCCCCACCGCAGATGTAGGTCAGAGAGAGTGGAAGAACTTTTCTCCTCCGGGTCTTTCCAAAAGCCACCACGTGTAGCACCGCAAGCCCTCCTTGCTCTAGTGCAAACCCAGATCTCTGGTGCAAAGGCAAATCTAAGGAGCTCTTGATCCTTCACCTGAGCGCATGTCCAAGGGCAGGGGGACTCAGGGCCACTCCCCCTCCTGGACCACCTCAAGGGTGTGACAAAAGCTGTAAACCATGGCCAGAAAGGGTGGTCCAGCAGCTGCAAGAGGACACTTGTCCCTGAGCAGTGGCTGGTGAGACCATCTCCCCACTCAGGAGACTCACAGTGGTGCAGGAGCCCAGCCCCGCATGGGGCACGTCCCAGGGAACAACCATGGTGCACTGGGCACCCTGCTAGGAACCAACCTTCTGTTAATCCCCATTTTTCTCCACTCTGGGGGACAGGGTGGCAGACAGGCACCCAGGCAATGGGACTGACAGACAAGGTTTATTTATGAGCAACGCATGTCTCTGCAGCCCAGGGAGCCTCCAGCTGTCCCTGGAGCTGCTCACAAAGCCATCAGGCCAGAAAGTGTCAGCAGGGTCCAGGGGAGCCTGCCCTCCCACCCCAGGTCCTGTCACACAGTCAACTGGTGGGAACAGAAGAGGAAGAGGAGGGCAGCCATGGGAAGCGACAGGACTTGTCAAAGAAAAGCAGAAAGCAAAACAGCCAAAGCAGGGAGCAGGCAGGCGCAAAGCAAAACTGAGCTCTCCAGCCTGGGTGAAGGGAAGGCAATGAAGGGGTGCCAGAGATGCATGACCCCACCACAGTGACATGGATGGCACAGGAAGCAGGGCCACCTCACAGGAGGTTTGGGGGGAGCAAGAACCTGTGGACACCACAACATCCAGCAAAGGAAAGTCCCACAAATGGTTTTTGTAGGCCATGCCCCAGCCATGGCTTGTAGAGATGGACCTTTTTGCGGAAGGGACACTTCTGCATCTGGAGGCAGAGTGCAATTTTTGGTGAGGGGGGAGGTAATTTGCCTGGATGATACACAGGACAAATGAGCTTGAAATTGGGCAGTAGAGGCTCCAAGGTGGAACAAGCCTCACCTACACAATGGTCCAAGACGACCACAATGCTGTTATAAGCCATATCAGACCACGCTTCACCCTGAAACACAGTTGAGTTGTTGGCCACGTGTGAGATCTGAGGCCACATCCATCCCAGGGACGAGCAAATTCCTCCTGCCAGGAGGAGCCCAGTGACAGCAAATTCCAGCTGCTATGACCAATTTCCAAAGCATTTTCCATTTGCTTTCCTGAAATCCCTTTGACTTGTGCTGGAAGGCTCTGAGGCAGCCTCAGAGGCTTTTCTGTGGGCCTGGGTAGGCTGTTCACTCAACTACTTCAAATTAATTCAAAGCACTGGTGAAGCTTTGAGTGCCACACTGTTTCGTAAAACCTTGCTCCTCTGGCCCAGAAGTGCTCATGGGAATGAAGGAAGCAAGCATTGCCTTCTGCTTGCAGCAAACAGAGTGCTTCGCAGCACTGATTGCTAAAAAGAAATCATCATAAAATGCAATCTTTGTCCTATTTATGCTATTCTTTTTAATGTTTTCCCTGGAATCTGGGGGAAGTTTGTTTGTGCAGAAGCTTTACCTTTCAGCTCTTCTCAACAGCCCAATTTGCCCCAAATCCTGAGCTCTCTGAAGGAAGGTGCCCCATAACCGGGTTCCCTCTCCCCCCTCTGGGCTAGTTTTTGGGCAAAGCTTAGGAAACATCCTCCTAGCAGGCCTGGGGTCTGACAGCTCTCCTGCCAACATGCTTTTTCCTCGCTAGAAGAGAATATACAACTCTTCTGCCTTAACAGAAACGTGACAGCTTGGTAAGATCAGTGCATTCATCCCTCCGCTCCTACCTACACATTTACAAAGGTGCTTACGTGCCTTGGTGGCCCATAAGGAGTTCTCAGGCAGCGCTTTCCACTGCACAAAAAATTGGTGCCCCGTAAAGTTTCCAAATACTTTATGTGCACAAAAAAAATACAGAAGCAAAATCATCTCATAAGAAGGTTCGGCTCAGACAGGGAAGCCTTGAAAGGACGTGCGACACCCTCAGGAACATTGCTGGGGACAGGCTTGCCATCAGCCAGTGTACCCACTGTCACAACGGCAGCTCCCCAAGCACCCTCTCTGTTTCACCCAGCCGTTATCCCTCCGGCTTCCCAGCTGCCGGTCCTCAGAAACAGGCTGGAAACACAGTCCCAGCTCCGAAAAGCTGCTGCCATCTCCTGGAAAGAGGCTCCTTCCCTGGAGAGTAGCGAGAGCATGCCGGGGCCACTGGGATGCGTGCCAGAGGGGACCTGCGGCCACCGGCACCTGCTGCTCTGGGGATGGCCTAATCCTCCCCCATGATGTCATACCCGTCACCCTGATGACCGAGGGTGATGTCAGAAAACAGGATTACAGGCTTGCACTGCAGGGAGCAGGTGGGGTCCATGGAGACAAGGTCTGGGGCCACCCTTGATTTCAGCACAGGCTTCCCGTAGGCAGGAGCACACTCCTTCCCACCTTTTAACCAGCACAGACAACACTTGGGCACCGGGGCCAATTTCTCCCCCTCCTAATTACAAAACCAGAGCCTTCTCTGGAAGCAAACTCTGCAGGATGGCTCCCCCATGCCAGGCACTGGGACCTCATCACCATCAGGAGACTCTCCTTTCATCTGCAGCTACTGCACAGCTGCCCAAGATATAAACTTGCCACTGCCATGGATCCAATACAGAGACAACTTGCAGTCCCAGGAGCCTCTCTGGCATTGATACACATTTTCATAAACACATCTGTCAAACAGGGTTGGGTTGGATTTTTCTCCCCCCTAAAAAAAAAAAAGAAATCTTAACCATCCCTCCCTGATGCCACAGGACTAAGAGGTTCAAATTGCCTTCCCTGAACGCGGCGCCTGCCGAAGCGCAGCTGATGGCCCCGCAGCGGGCTGCATGCCGCCCGTGAGCTGGCCTGTGCGCGCGTCACCACGGTATTTATATCTTTTTATTACGCTTTAAACCATTGGGGAGAGACAGGTGCAGAGCTGCCTGAAAAACAGCAGCCAGCAACGTCCCCCCGAGCCCTGCGCTGATGCATGCACCGGCGTGGACACACACATGCGGGAGGACGGAGATGGACCTTTTGAATTCCCACCGAGTGCTGAAGCCGTGGATAAAAATCAGTCCTGGAGGAGGACACACACCAATACACAGTAAAGACCTGATGGGTAGATTAAACCCTCACAGGCAATTCCTCTGATAAAGACACCCGACTTCAGCCCATGCAGACCCTGAGAGGGGGCACGGCCGGCTGGGGATACCCACACACACCCCACTGAGCCCCTTCTGGCTACTTCAGCAAAATAAATCACCACCGCCCTTCAGCTGCCACCCCGGGAGCAGGATGCACAGCTATGGGGCTGCAGAAAGGCCGTCGGTGGTGTACCTTGGGTTTGGACCTCACCTCTTGTTTCTCAGCTTGCAGTCACAGGGGGGATTTGCTGGGGTGCATCTGTGGGTCCTCCGCAGTGAGGTGGGGAGGTCTCCTTCAGAGAAAAGCAGCTCTTCTGGACACAGACCAGGCTCAGCTCACTTGAGATCCTCCAAAAACTCCCCATCTTCTTCCTTAGGAGTAGGTTGGTTGCCACCTTTCCTTTGGGGGACCCCCAAAGAAATCTCCTTTTACAACCTGGAGCAGAGCCACTGTATCCTCCAGCAAACTGAAAAGAGAAGCATGGCCTGGGGTGGGTGGTTTATTGCCCTCACCCCAGGCAGGGTGTCATCATCTAACCAGAGATGAACCTGACCCAGACCTTCCCAAGGCAAAACTAAGGGACAGCAGGAAGACATTGGTAGCTTTAAGGCCTCAGGTCAACTGGAGCAAACGTAAAGTGTCCTCACCAAGCAGAAGTGTCACTACTCAGACCATTCTGTTTGGGGATGCCTCCCAGCCCCGTAAAGCAGCATGGGGAGCACCACACGATGGCTTCAGGTTCACAACTAGCTGGTCACCCCTCACTTTTCCTTAAAACAGGCAGAGGGTGATATTAGGATCTGCAATAGAATACCCCAGCGCCTGAAGCCCGCCTGGCCTGGGGCAGCAGCAAGCTGAGCAGCAGATTTCAGCCGAAGCTCATAGATGCAGCTTCCCTTAGGACGTGCCTGGTTTTCATGGGAAGGAGGCAGGAAGCCTTGGGTTAATTGATCCAGCATTAACACTTCATTGCTAGAAATGCAAGCCGAGTTTAGCTTTGAAACCCATCTTTTATGGGTAGAGGCATTACCCAGTGCTGCACCATCCCGTATTATCCCGCACCAGGATTAAAGCCAGGTGCCACCGTGACAACTGTTCCTCAGCCTTTACTGAAAATGAACCCTTTTCCTTCCCTTTCTTCCCAAGCAGGGGAGAAGCAGAGGTGATCAGTGTCCCCCACAGTAGAGCACATCATAAACCTCCCCTTTGGAAAGGCAGGGCAGCCCCTCTCCGCTCCTGGGGAAGAAAGCAGGTATTGTTCAGCCTCGGGCTCAGGTACACAGCGGGGAGCATCCGCGCTGAAACCCAAACACCCGTGTTGTGGGACGGGCTGCTGCGACAGCCCGGGCTGATAAAAGACCACAGGTTTCCTCCCTGACAGGCTCCGGAGAATAGTGCTTCCGATTTTTACATCACTTGGAAGAATAACGATGCACTTTATAACGTATCAAATGGAAATACTGAGGTCAGTATTTCCTCCACCACTCCTCCTATGTGCACTCCAGGAGTACACATTGCTGGGAGAAGCTGGGGTGCTTCTGTTTCGCCCAGTACCATCCCCAGGGGGACAGAGCAAAGCTTTCCTAGCCTGCTTGCCAGCACCCTTCTCCTTGACTTCAAGGCAAAGCTCTGGGCACCTTTCCCCACCAACAGCCCGGGTTTGCAGATCTGTATAACATCTGGGCTCGGCGAGGGGAGACCCCCGTCCTCCATGTCACTGCCATGGGGAAAACGCTTCCTCTCCCTCCACCCGCCTCCCCTGGGAAACCAAAGGTCGAGGAGACAGAGGGGAAATTTATGGGCTTCCCCTCCTAAAAGACTTCTCCAGATGGGTTTCCAACACTGTATTTTTTTTCCAGGTGAAGGCAGAGAGGAGGAGGGAAGGAAAGGAGATGGGTAAGGGCAAGGCTGCAGGTCACATTTTTCTGCTCCCAGCAAATGCATTGGGCAGAGGGCCCGGCGGGTAGCCAGGCTGCTACTCCTGCTCAAGCTGCAAGAGCATCAGAAGATGTCTGGCTCAACAGGGGGCACAAAGTCAGCTCAAGCTCAAAGTTCCCGGCTCATACCAGCCCAACTGCAAAAATCCCCATCATAGCAGCCAGCAGCTAGGGTTGCCCCCTAGAAAACCTCCTTGTGCAAAACAGCAATATTTTGATGATTTGATGTAATAGCCCACACTGGGAATAAGCAGTGTTTTAAGGGGAAGAGGCATGGTGGGTACTGTGCAGCACCCTGCCACCCCATTTTGGCCAGACCCGCAAGCACCAACCTCACCAAACCCCAGTGCCTCCTTGGGCAGCAGGGCTGGGGGGGTGACATTATTTTAGTGCCCCTGCTTTCCATACCAGTCACCTGCGGGCAGCCGGCACAGCAGGACCACAGGCATCATCCAGCCTCCCCGGATCGCCTGTCAGGAAGAGGAAATGCCACAAATTTTCCAGCTGCTTGTACCTGCGCCAAGTCTAAATGCCACCCCTAAAAAAACCAGCAGGAAGGAGAGGCACGCCACCAGCCACTCTCCCCCCAGCCGGCCACCACAGCCACCTAGTTATTTTCGAATGAGGCAGCAACTTGAAACAGCTGAGCAAGACCCAAGCCTGGGCTTTTGCACCTCCCCAGGCAGGTTGGAGGGTGACAGCCCAGTGTCACCCACCACAAGGCAGCAGCAGAGCCACAGAAGCATCCCAGGAGCTGCTCTCAGCACCCGCAGGACACCAGGGGCTTCGACCAGAGTTCTTAATGAAATTAAGCTCCTGCAACGCTTCTGTCTGGTCAACAGCCAGCCCCACATTTCTTTAGCCCCAGCAACTCTGATCCCTCTGGCAAATGACCCCAGACACCTCACCAGCTCCCCCAAAAGCCGCAGCCTCCGCTCCCCAGTAGAGAGAGGGGGCAGTAGCAGCTCCCATGGGGGCACCTCTCCCATGCAAAGCAAAGCTGCCCATAGCCCTGTGCCACTTTGCATCAACATCCAGCCGTGAAAAGCATCCCTCAGCCCCAGACAAGTGCACCCAGCAAACCACGGGGCCCCAGTCACAGCATGGCTGGAGCAGCTCTCCTGATTTTTTTTTTTTTAAATTGAACAGGGCCTTATTTCAAGGTCTGACTTATTGTGGGTAAATCAGGATGAAACCATCCAGCCACTGAGAATGACCTTCAAGTTTTCAGCTGCTTTCCTGCCCCTAACAAGCAGGAGGGGGCGGCTGGCACAGTTCAGGGAGGCATAAGACACCCCGATGCCTCACAGCCCTGGGGGGCACACAGGAGGGCTGAGCTGGGTGTCATCTCCCTGCAGCCCAAGCCATTCCCCTGGGGGATTTGCACCTCCCAAAAACTGGCACAGTCCAAAGGCTATCACATTGCTGGCACTGGGCAGGGAGAGCTCAGCAGCGTCTCTCACCTCCCCTCCAAAACACATCCCTGCAGCTGGCAGTACCCATGCAATCCTCCCTGACATCACTCTGAAACCAGGGGGAGTTTTGCTGTTAAAGAGTCATCACCTCCCACCCCATCCCAGCATGCATGTCAGGGCGCAACGCTTCCACAGCACCCACACATGGTGCGATGGGCAAAACGCCCTGGGAGTCCTTCCGAGGGCAAGAAATGCAGCAGCTTCAGCTCTGCAGCCCCTTTGAAGGCATTGATCTGCAAAGGCAGCAAAGCCCACCTCTGCCTGCACCCAAGATACAGAATAGGAACAAACTTCCCTGCCAAACTTATACAGATAATTCACTTAAACATCAGGCTGGCTAAGCAGGACCCGACAGCGCTTATTTAGAGCGAATCAATGTGCTTTTTTCTGTGCAATGCGCTGCGATCACCTCTTTGAAGCCACACCAACCCCTGCTAGGACATCTGGACCAAAGAGCCCCACCTGAGGCCTGTGAGCATCCCAGGACAAAAGGCTTCTGTGAGGACAAGGCGGGCATCCGGGGTGGGAGCACGGAGGCCACCAGCAGCACATGTGCAGCTGCCCCAGATCCAAAGGGATGCACCGGCATGGCGGGGAAAATTGATGATGATGAGGGAAGTCCATCAGGCTGCACACTGGCCCCGCAGATTGATGGCCTCCACAACGAGCCACGCATAATGGCCAAGTTCAGGCTGCGGTGGCCGGGAGCTGAAAGGCAACAGCCATAAATAAGCTGGGGAAAAGAGGGAAGACAGAAGGCTGGCAGGGATAAATAAATATTCCCACTGCAGCGGGGCTGAGGGGAGGCACAGGGAGGGGGGCTGCAGCACCGGAATGGGATGCAGCCCACGTTGGAGCGGAGGTGCTGCCACAGAGGTGGCTGCTTTGAGGTGAGTGCTCCCTGTTCAATAAGACAGAGCAAGCTGTTTCCCCCTGAAACCATCTTCCCACCCAAAAACGCAGCCAGCTGCTAAAAGGGCCATGTCACATATCCTCCTGCAAAATACAGTGGGGGCGACAAGAATAACCAAAGGGGCTTGGTTCAGGGGATTTTAGGGTTATAATCCAAACCTCCAGCTCAGTCTGACCCTTCTCCCCCCCCAACCCCCCCCAAGACCTTTACACCTCAGCAGGTTTCTCCATGACTGACCTGGCCGGCTGGGCCTTCTCTCATCACCTTCCTCAGCCAAAGTACCAACCTCGGGCTTTTTCCCCTTTCAGTTGTTGCCCACCAATGAATAGGGGAGATGGGGGGAGCAGAGGGCACGGAGCTGAAAGTTCCCTTCATTGTCCCCCATCTGCTTCATTTGGGCTGGTTACTCTTCTCCAGCGTAAATAAGCCCCTTGCATTTTGTTGTGGTCTCTTCTCGCCTCCGTCGTTTTGTCAAGAAAAACCTTGCCCAAAGAGCTGCTGTGATTTACTGCAGCGTTAACAAATGTCAGAGCTTGGGAGCCTTGTAGGAACCGCGCGCTGGCAGCCTGCCTGGACAAACATACTAAAAGTCAACCCTGGCGTGGATACTTGAGGAATTAGTGTCCATACAAAGATGCATTAAATACAGGGAGAAAGACGGGGGATTTTTACAACGGAGGCTTGAAAGCTTCCTCGGGGCTGTTAAACATATGGTGCTTCTCCTCTGCACCTGCCCCGCGGCCCCCAGATTCCCATCCTTGTCACCAGACCCAAATGCCACTCAAGTTATAGTTCCCGATGGGTGCTACCTGCCCAGCAGGGGCTGAGCCTACCTGCAAGGTGGGGTTTTATACACCTGTGTTTTAACAGCTAATTTTTCCCCCAACGCTCTCTGCCAGATGGGTTTTGCTGCTGGTGGGCACATCACAGAGCAATCCCTGCTCAGCCAGGCAGGGTTCCCTGCTTGCTACCAAAAATGTATTTTTAAATGCAATGGGTGGGGGTGGGGGGTGTGGAATCTATAAATCCAACTTTTTGCTCATGAAATCCTTACATCCAGCTCAGCTATAGGGGAACAAATCAGACCCAGGGTACCCAGGCAGGGAGAACCACTGGGAAAACAGAAGCACATTGGCCAATATCATGATTTTAAAAAACTCTCAGCATTTCCTCAGTGGCTGCCAGCAGCTCCCCAGCCCTGCCTGCATTGGCCAGACCATTGCTGCAGGCAGGCCGGGCCAGCCGTGCATCCCACATAGCCCTGCTGCTCTGCTATTGTCATTTGCCCACACCCCAAGCGCCTGGTGTGTGTTTTTAAAGGTTAATTCCTCCTCCAGCACCTTCTGCTCAACAGATTTGTCCAGCATGGTCCGCCCGGTAGAAAACAGCCCCGTGCCAGGAGAGGCACGCTCAGCCTTGCAAAGATCGGCCAGGCAATGTTCCTTGGCCGATGCCAAATTTCCAAAAAACCAAAAACAGAATATAGAAAAAAATATCACGTCCTAAAATAAAAAAATAAAATAAATACCCCCTGGGGCTCTCGACAGAACAAAACATTTTTCCCAAGCAAATCCATTCCCATATATGCACCGCCTGGCTCTGAGGAGGGGTGGATGGGGAAAGCTCTGGAAAGGCGGTTATATGAACTGATGCGCTGTAAATCTCCCGCATTAAGTGGGATATCATAACCCACAGTAATTTAGCAACTTAAAGACCATCACGTAGACCCAGCTGACATAACATTACCTTATTTTACCTCTGCGTCCTGCCTCCAAAACACAGCTCCTCACCCATCAGGTGAGACCCATGGGACCACATGGGGAAGGGGGGGATAAGCTACTGGAAACCTCTCCTGGGTGTTTATGCAAATGGCAGAAAAGAAAAGGAAAGGTGGAGGTCACCAGCCAAGCGGTGCCTTGGCAATACTTGGCTTCTCGGGGGAACACCCTACCCACTATCCAGGAGAGCTTTCCCATCTCCAGCAGCCAGGGCAGAAAGGCAGCAGCGCAGCAGGTCAGGCTGGAGAAGGGCTGCCCAGCTCATTATCCCACAGAACACTCCCCAGGAACCTTCATCCATGCAGGGCCACAACCTGCCACAGCCAAAGGCACGACCTCCACGTCTTCCTCTGGGTGCAAGGGGCAGGCAGGCCCTTTGCCAAGCCGAGAGGAGAGACTCAAACCAGGGCTGGGGAGGGAATGGAAAAAAAGCATTTTTTTTTTCCCCCCCTGCACTACATCCTCACTGAGCAGGGCCAGCAGGGGCAAAGCCATCCTGCTCCAAGCCTGCACCTCGCATCCTCAGCCCCGAGGTTTGCCTGCACTTCCCACAGTGGGAAGAGGAAAATCCAGACAGAGGGTCCCAGCTGCCTGCTCCCCTCGCACCGCTTGGCCTCACATCAGACACGGCTCGCCATCCCCAAAAATGCATTTGGTGGATAAAACCTTCTCCTCCCTCACCCCACGACAGCTTTTCCCAACCCAGCCTCTTCCTATGGAAAAGCTGCTCCTCCATCAGGTGGCTGCCAAGGACCCAGGAAAGGGCTTTAATCTCCAAAATAGCTAGGGTATGGGAGGCAGAGGGACCTTGTGGAAGAGCCCTTCCGCATGGCAGCTGACCATGGAGCAGGAACAAGGTGACCACTCAGCCCTCTCCCCAGACTCACACCCTTCCACACCAAGCCAGAGGCAGGGAAAGGACAATAAACCCAGGCTTGGCTTAAATAGAGCCAGCCCATGGGTGTGGGGAGGCCTCAGGTGAGGCTGCTCAGGGCCCCCGTTAAGGCCAATTAGCGGCCTCAAGGCTCGACACAAGGAGATGCAACCTAAAACGAATCCAGGGGTCCTGTCACTGCTGGGGCTTGTCCTCGGGGGGCTCGCAGTGCCGTCTGCCCCTGCGCTGTGTGTACCCATGGCACTGTATTTCACCCTGTGCCCTGGTTAATCCTGCACCCAGCCCTGCCGGGCAATTAAATCCAGTGCAGGATTAGTGCACAGAGCCTTTCTTTGCCCATCCCCAAAGCACAGACAAAAACTCGTCCTTGCACCGCAGAAGGTTTGCTGGCAGGCTGAGCCTGTTGCGGTAACCGTAGGGCAGGGACTCGGGGTAAAAAGCCTCTTTCTTTGCCCTGCCAGGCAAATAAAGCTCAGCTTGGGTACGAGCCGAGTCCCGAAGTGCTGGGAAAGCGGCTGCTCCCGCTGCTCTTCCTGCCGCAGGAAGCCCTGGCACCGCTGCGGGGCCACCGGCTCTTCCCTCGGCCACCGCCAACCCAGCAGATCCAGAGCCCAGATCCAGCCAGGTCCAGCACATCCCAACACCACCAAAGCCACCTCCCTGCCCAGCCTGGGCTGTGGCACCTCTGACAAAGCCCAGCCTGTTCCTCGCCTTTCCACCGGTGCTGCATATATCACCGGGCTCCCCTCTCGGCTTTTCCGCAGGAGATGGCCCCGCGATGAATGGGTCCCTGTTTTGCCCTTGTTGTGGGACAAGCAGGAGGGTTTCAGCCTCTGCAACACTTCGTAACTCGGGATTTTATTAGCCCCCGGCCACTCCAATTCCGAGAAGCTCTAAAAGGAGACTTTGATTTCCAGGGTCTGTTTTTTCTTTGGGAATTAAAATACTTTTCATCGTCGCAAACGGCACAGCAGAGTTACAGAAAAAGGGTGGGGAAGGACATTAAAGTAATTGGGGGGGAATTACTGGAATGTGCGGGCCCTCTCCGGGCGAATTCCCCCGCACACAAGCGGGAAAGGAGCTTCCATCCCATCTCAGTGGGGCCAGAAAAGTCTCTGGCTGGCCCATAGGCATTTCTCAGCCTTTCATGGCAAAGCCTCTCTCCGTGAGCCCAAGGTGAAGGTGCGGTGGGGAGCCCTTGGCGGAGGTTTGGTGCAGCCTGCCCGCGGGCTGCTCAGCCCCAAAACCCAGCTCATCGGCTTGTCCGACCCTTTACAAGCCCCCAGACTCCCACAGAGCAGGAACAGAGCTGTTTAGTCCAGGTGAAAACATTTTTCTGTTGAAAAATAAGGAAAAAAGCAGCTTAGGAATGCTGACTGAATAAAGTCAAGAAAGTCATATAAAGAGTAATAAGAGTTGAGACACGGCTCTTAAACTACGGTTTTAATATAAATACTAGATCAAACGCGTGCTGCTGTGCATTATGGGCTGAAGTACACCCATCTTACTGATTTCTTCTTTCCAAACCATGAAGGCTTCAAAACCCCACCGGGTGGGCTGCACTGCCGGCTGGCCCGGGGAGCTCTGCTGTGGTGGGAACCCATCCCATGTTGCTCTGGCAGAGGCCACACAGTTTGGCCCCGGAGAGCCAGGTCCCATGGCCAAGACGTTTTTTTTAAATCTTAATCTTTAATTCTTTTTTTTATATATATATATATATATATATATATATATATATATATATAAAAAGATTTGGGAAAACAATCTGGCTTCTAGAAACATGAAAATGCTGAGCCAGCCCCTACCTGGCCGGTGCCCCTCCAAGGCATCCTATGGAGCGGGGCTGTGCCAGGGTATCCAGGGTCCAAGGATGGAACCGGTGCTTTACTCCAAAGTGCCCTTTAGCAAAAACCCCTATAGACACTGCTCCCTGACCCCGCTTCAGGCCTTGCAAAACCCTGTTTCCACCAGCAAGATTTTCCTGCGAGGGGTGACACCAACAGCAATCAAGAAGCCGCAGGTATCCCCCGTCTGTGTTTTACGGGGCCAACCTTGCCGGGTGAAAAGTACAGGGGGAGCAGCGGGGGAGGCAGTGCAGCCCCCTCCCCTCCCTCCTGCTTGTCATTTTAATTTGTTTTCTGCAAATCCCTGCTTCTGCAGCAAAGCTGCTGAGGCCTGAGCGGGGCCAGCAGTTTGGGTGCAGTAACGAGAGTTGGTGAAGAGCTGGTGGCAGAGATGCCCCATGGAAGGCATGGGGGGGCAGGGGGGGCTTGGACCCCATTGCAGCCCCATTGCTCGTCACCCACATGGCAGTTGCAGGTGAATGCAAAAGGAGGGTAGAGAAAGGCTGACCATAAAGTCATCTTCTCCCTGTTTTCTGCTGTCTTTAAGGAGAAGAGCAGGCGAGGGGCCAGACACGCTGCTCTCCCATGGGAGTCTCTGTGCCAAAGCCAGGAGGGGTAGAAGGACAAGTGGCAGCACCGTCAGGGGACAAGCTCGGGTGAGCAGCAAATTTGGCCAGTGCTATAAGAAATGCCTGATTCCCACCCACCACAGGTGCCTCCTCCAGCATTTCCCCCCTCTCCAGTAGCAGAGCTCATTTCTATGTGGGCCAGGCTGCTCGGGAATAGCGCAACCGCAAAAAATGAGCAACTTGCCGAAATAATAAATAACTGGCAAATAAGTGGCTTAAGAAGCACGGAGGGAGCTGCAAACGGTCTCACTCGTCCCCTCCAGTGATGGGTACAACCGGGACAGCCACAGCCGCGCTGTGGCACGGACCTTCAGGCCAGGAAACGGTCTAAATCGGGCTTCTGCCCTGCAGCATCCCGGGCTGCTTCCTGAGATATTATTGTTTTCCCTCACCCTCTTGATGTATTGTCCCTTAGCATATTCGGGGTTTCCCAGCATGTGCCAAGAAAACACTGGCCATGACGCACCAGCCTGTTTTTAGGCTGCCGGCAGCAGCTCCTTCCTGCGAGGAGCCGGGAAGCGTGGGCCCCCCCGGAGCTCCCCAAGGGTTCCCCCACCTTCTGCTCCAGGGGAACCAGATGCATTCATTTTTAACACCATTAGGGCATGTGAAAAATAGCGATTTGGGGGGGGAAGAGGATGATGAGCAGCGGCTCTGTGGCTCTGTGGCTCTGTGGCATGGAGCCGTCTGCAGAGCAGAGCCCATCGTGCTGCTCCAAAATGTAAGCCATTCCCTGCATTTTCCTGGATTCGGCCAAATAAAGCGGGGGGAAGGAAAAAAGAAAAAAAAAAGACCAGGCCACACCTTTCCTCAGCATGGTTCCCAGGCAATAAAAATATCTTGGAGTGGGAGCCCTGGCTTCACAGCTCGACCACTGACAGAATCGGGTTGTGAGCCAAGGCAGCGGGGCGCCTACCTGTGTCGCTGGGCTTTGCTTTCCCATAGGGTGCATTTTGAGGACCCCAGTTCCCAAGCAGCGTTGGCAGAAGCCATTTGAGTAAGGAAATTAATGGCCTTTCCTTCCCCATGCTCCCACGGACCCTCCCTCCTCCTCCTCCTCTTCCTCCTCCCTGCCCATCACCTGCGTGTGGCACTGCAGGTGAACCCCTGCAAACTCCAAAAGCTCCCCTGGGGACCCTATGCCCAGGGCCACGTTTTTCCAAGCGTCTCTCCAAATATATATGTCAGCAGCAGAGAGAGGAGGGGAGCAAGAAAAAAATATATTACAAGTGTCCACCTGTTTGCAGATCATTAATTCCCCCTGGGGAGCCCCTGCGCGCTCTCATTTGCTTTTTGCTAAGTTCAGGTTAAGGGAGGTTTTTGGGTGCAAGTGCGGTCAGGGAAAGGCAGAGCTGCCCTGGGCTTTAGCAGACCGGCGAGGAGGAATTTGGGCAGGCAACAGGAAAACTCTTTCCCCGGCTGGGAGGCATCCAGTCGGGACAGAAACAATCCTGACAGCTTCACACTCCCATGCCGCATGCTTTTATAAAAGTAAGAAGAATAGATGTTTACTCACAGGAAAGCGAAGAACGGAAAAAGTTATCAACACCATTGTTTGCCGCAAATAATTTCACCTTCTCTAGTCCTATGGTGGGTTCAAAACAAAGCCCTGCTCCTTCTGATTTAACATCACATGCCTGGGACTATGGAGAGTCTACGTAGCTGGGCTCGTCCCCGGCCGGCCCCGAGGTCTTGGCTGGGACCCACCCCATGGCAGAGCCCCTTTCCCATCACCTCTACGGCGCTTTCTCGCTCCTGGCGCCTGGTGGCCAAGAAGACCTGACCCGAGCCCTGCTTTTACAGCTGAGCTGCCCCTCTGCGGCTGCATTTACGGGGCTGACAGCTCTTTAATTGCCATTTATGAAACACCCTGCCGCAGCCCGGAGCGCAAAAGCTCAGCTAAGAAACCGTCTCTAACCCATGCCTGGCTGCAGCGTGGTTTGCCTGGGGGTCTCCCCCCTACACTGCAGTGGTTTGGGGGTTCACAGGCAGGCTTAGGCGATGTTGGGGCAGTGAGGGAGTGAAAACCTCCCCAAAATATTACTCTTCAGGCATAAGTCGTGGTTTGTCCTTCCAGCAACTTCTCTGCATTTTTGTTCGCATCCTCTTACTTTTGGAAAAACCAAAAGCATCCCCAGACTCCCTGCACAGTTTGGCTCATTTCCGCAGGTGATTTGCAGGGAGCAGAGTCAAAATCAGCTGTGTTTCACAGGGAATAAAAATGCTGCAGATCGGCTTCCCAGGAGGCATGCGAGGAGGATGCTGGAGTAACTCCTGCGGGCACCAGGAACGGGGCGTGCTGCTCCCAGGGCAGGGGCCTTCCTGGTCTGATCCATGGCTCCCTGGTTTCCCATTGGGCCCTTGCAGAGGGCTCCGGCTGTGGCAGCCATGACCCAGCATCGCCTCCCCCTTCTCCTCGCAGCCCCCCACAACCGATGGCTCCCTGGAAAAAGCAGCGTGCCCGAAGCCCGGCATCCTGGCCTGCGTCTGGCCAAGGCCCAGCACCCCTCCTGGCAAGCACTGCCAGCACAGCCCACTGCTGGCTGCGGCCAAAAATCCCCCAGTAAGCCATGGGGACCACCAGGAGAGAGAAACCGGGCGCTGCGTGGACCCCAGCCTTCCTCGTGTCTATCCAAGCCTGGGTATTTCCCCCTTTCCCCGGCATCACGGCCGGCCCCAGGGTGGCTGCGGGTGCGGGACCCCCAGTTGCATCCCCCGGCAAGCAGCAGCTGCCCGCTGCGGGGTGAATAGCGGCACAGCTCACCCGAGAGGCGACCGAATTTAATTAGAGATGAATGGGCACCTCCCTGCTGCCCATGACATTTTCATTGCAGGCTAACAAGGGGAGAAAAATCCAATTAGGTGACAAAGGGGATCCCTAATCGGCCGTGCAGCCCGGCGTGGGGCAGCCAGGACGGCGTGGCATCCCACAGGACAACAGGGATGGACGATGGGAAAACAAGAAAGCCCTCCAAGAAAGTCCTCTTGTGGTAGGTAGTGCAAAAGCCATGGAATGGCAAGGCTGCTGAAGTGCATGCAGAAAATGTGGTTAAAAAGACAGTTACTGTTTGCACCCCCAGGGTCCCATCCGTAAGTCTGCCAGGTCACCAAGATAAATGTAAAGTGGTCCAAAGTACAGGGCAAGAGCATCTCCCAGGAACAGAGCTGGAGGACAGCGGGATAAATAACCTGCAGCCAGGAGCACGCTGCTCCTGAAAGAAAATATTGTAATAAAATTTGGCAGACTCCTTCCAGAGCATCCACCCACCACCACCGAGTACTCAGTGAAACCCAGTTCCAGGAGCAGGGGAGGATGAACCACATCAAGGTTTGTTACCAAAGGAGCAGTTTCAAGCCACAAAAGATTTCAGCTAACCCTGGGTTGCATTTTTTCCAGCAACAGGTGCCTTTTCATAGTTTTAATGCGTGCAGCCAGCAGGACTCTTTATCTCCAAGCCCTGGCACCTAAAACGGGGGGGGGGGGGGGGTGGGTTTGATGGTGGGACCCCCTCGAACACAAAACCCCCTCCTGCCCAAATGCGGGGACGCGGGGGCATCACGGGATGCAGCGAGGGCACACCACCGCACTGGGAAAAGCGAGGAGGGGGGTGCACAGACATGAATAACAGCTGGGGTTTAAAGGAAGGGTGATAAATGGGAATGCCGAGCTCCCTCGGGAATTATTAACGGCGGGGGAGGCTGAAACCTTGGCTTTGCCCCGGGAGCTGGGCTGCGTGGTGAAAACCGATGGGTGGGAGTGGGCAGGGGGAGCAGATGGCCAGGGGTCCAGCTGGGAGCGGGGGGTCGCTGCCAGCACAGCGCGGGACACAGCTGGACCCCCACGGTCCTCTCCTCCCCGGAGCCCCTCGGGTGCCTCCAGCCGCAGCTCCAGGTGGCCACTGCTGCGTATTGACCCAGCGCTATCTCAGCTCCCACCTTATCAGAGCAAGGGCCAGCACCGGGCACCAGCACCTGCCCCATTAATCTTCCTCCTGTCCCGCAGGCGCAAGGTCTCGGTGGCTGAAACAACCTGGCCGGGGAGGGAGCGGGAGGGATTGGGCCACTGGTTCCCCGGGGATGATGGATTGGGACCTGGGAGATGACCGGGAGAGGGTTTTTCTTTTTCCATTTAGCTCCTGCCCAGGCCCCTGCCCTGGGGAGGGGAGTGCGGGCAGGCAGGTGCCTTTATACCTGGGTATATCAGTGGCAGAGTTTTCCACTGAAATTTGGGGGCTGAAGACTTGGGCATGTGGTGCAAGAGAGGAAATGAGCTCCGCTTGCACACACAGGGTGGGGAGGGAAGAGGAGGTAATCTCCCCGCAATTGCTATCTGAACTAACGAGCTGAGCCTGAGCAAGGTGCCCACACTTCACCCACATCCTTCAGGGTGAAGATGGAGATGTGATTCCTCACACCAGGGCCTGCTCCAGGCAGAGCTGCACCAAAGTCCAGGCAAAAATCACATCTGAGGCCCTGGAAAAATGAGGTAAAAACCTCGCAGCTGTGGCTGAAACAAAAGCAAAAGGCTTCATGGCTTCTTCATGGCTGCAGCTGTGCAATTCCTGGCTGCAGGAGTTAAATGCAATCAGGAACATCCATGGGGTCCATTAAACACAAAACCTGTGTGTGTCCCTCAGGGAGGGAAGCCCCATGCTTTGACCCGGGTGGGAGACCCAGCAATGATGGCAGGGGGCTGAGGTGATCTCAGATGCCTCCTCCCCACCACCCTGCTCTTGCCCATGCCCCGGCGGACACCGCTGCGAGGGTGCATGGAGCTGCGAAGGGGTCAGCAAGCGTGCAGCATAAAACTCGTGTCTCCTGCTTGCCCTGGCATGGGTTTTCTAGGACATCCCCAGTCAGAGAATTAACTCGGGAGGCAGGGTGGCCCGAGCAAAGCCAACACTGAGCTTTTGCCCTAAAACCCACCCAAGGACACTGCATGTCTGGGAATGAAGAAAGATGCCATGGATGTTATCATGCTCCTCCTCCAGGGAGGCAGAGCATCGCTAAACCATCTAAGCTGGGAAGAGTCTCGGTTTGCCAGCCAGGGGCTTGGATTTGCAAGCAGATAGGACCTGTTCAGAGCTTAGTTAGCATGGCCTAGCCCCGTTCTGAATACAAATACACCTTGATTTATCCTTCTCTTCTGCACTGTGAAGCCCACAGCTCCAAAGGGGAGATGTGCCCTGGGTCAAGCCTTGTTAGAAAGCAGGGCTGCCGCATCGGTCGCATGCTGAAAAGCCTCCAAGCAGAGGAGCGGATGCTGCGGAGAGAGAGGCCATGCCGTTTGCTGCTCCTCAGGGAGCACACTGCTTGGTTGATGCTGTTGCCTTCTCCTCAAAAAGCTGCTCAAACCCTCAGGTTACCTTTCCTTTGATGCAGAAAGGCCCCACTCGTTTGGCCAGGGCACCACGGGAACCCCAAGCAGGGCTTGAAGGTGGCTTGGGGGTGCTGACACCCGGCGCCGTCCCCCCTCCCGCCCTCCCCGTCTGGGCTGTGCAGACGGGATGGAGTTTCCCCCTTCCTTACACAAACTCGGGATCTCCTTTCAGCTATTGCTTTTTTTGTATTTATTTTTAAAAGGGGGCACTGCAGCTTTAAAGAGCTTCCCAGACTTGCCTTTGTGACCGGAGGAGAGGGTGGGGTGGTGGCGGAGGTGGGGACCCAGAAGAATGAAATAAAGAGAAGTACAACAAAAAGAAGTTAAAAGTGTGAGTGACAAGTTTTCGGCAACAGGCTTCAGCCCCTGTGGGGTCGTTTGGGCGAAGAATGGCAACAAATGAACAAATGAGCTGGATTTTTCATGCTTGGTGGACGGTGAATGAATAAGCATCTTTTAAAACCCTATCAGGAACTCTTTGGATTGTCATTATAGCTGGGAGGAGGGGGGGGGAAAGCAAACTTTTGAGGGCTGACCATGTGAAAGAATCCCAATTCTTTGCCTTTTCTCTGCCAGTGAGTGCAGCTACACCGAAACGTGCGGGCGGTGCGGGAGGACAGGCGTGCGGCCGCAGCCGAGCATCCTGCCACAGCCTGGCACAGGAGGACACTGGGGGACAGGAGGACTTCGGGGGGGCACCGAGGAGCCCCAGTGCGCATCGGAAGAGGCGAGAGGGTCTTCTCTGCTTGCAGGAGCCCCCGCTGATTCCCAGGGGCATGGCGGGGACAGGCAGTGGTCCCTGGCTGCCTCCTCCGCCAGGAAACCTGACTGCAATGTCAGAGGCAGACAATGTGAGAGGGCAGGAGGCGACTCACTTAAAGCCGTATTTAGAGCACGGAGTGGAGGCCTGAGGTCAAAGGAATTGCCCTGGGATTATGGGAATCACCTTCATTTTCTCGCCAGCCTTCAGACATGGGGGAGCCGGCCAGGAGCAAGGAGGAGGAGGGGGACCAGTCTGCCACTGAGGAAAAGGACCCCGGTGTTTCCCCTTCCCTGGCCCTGGCAATGATCCTGGCCTCCCTGAGCCATGCAAATAATTTACAGGCTCGGTTTTCAGCTGCTTCTTATCCTCGATTCCCCCATTTTAACCTTGAGCAGAACAGAGCGTTGGTGAGGCAATTGCAGGAGACTCTGCTACCGCCAGAATTCAGCAGCGAAGTGCAGCTACGGAGGAGAGGGAAGGTTCAGGAGGAGACAGATTTAAAGCCTCCTTATTTCCATAACAGAGGATAATATCACATCTTTGGAAATCTTCTTGTCTAGACAGAGACCTAAAACTGAGTGGTGGGAGCATGAAAACCTCAGCTTGCAGCGAGGCGGGTTTCCCATGGCTGCAAAAATAAAAGTTGAGTCTGCCTTGCATGGGATTTCAGCAACCAAACCTGGCAGCGCCCGGGCTAAGTTTGTTTTCAACCCGTCGCCTGCAAGTATGCGAGGGCACAAGCCTGCGCCTCTGAAACGGTCGCGGTCCCAGTGGCCACCTGTTTCTTCCACATCAAAAAGTCCGGAGGCCATTACAGCAGCCGTGGTTATAAAGGCCGGGCACTGGCGCTGGGACAGCCCCGTCAAGAGAAATGAGACCATCATGCACTAAACATAGTGAAAAGATAAATGGAAAAGGAGTCTTTCAGTCTTCATTATCAAGTTTCCATGGGTTTGCCAAAACCATAGCAACCAGTTCAAGCAATGATTAACCTAATAATGTGGAGGCAAAGAAAAAAAAAATGCATTCAAGTCCCTAAAGAAGTCACTAGTTCTCCAGAGGTAGTAAATCCGCCCGCCCACCCCCCCACCCCCCCTTCCAACATATAGCCCCACGGCTGGAAGACCAGAAGCATCCTAAGCCTCCAGAGAAAAGAATCTGCAACACAGTAAAACCCACTGAAGTGACCGTTTTCCAAAAATACAGCTGTATAGACATCTTTGGGGACTTTTGTAACACCTGCTCTTCACGGGGCTCTCAGGCTGTTCCTCACCCTTTTCTTGCCCATATAGACCCTGAGCTCCCTTTTGCAATTTTTTGCAAAAATGCTAGTTTTGCAGATTAAGTGAGCATGTTGTTATCCCCCCCTCAGTCCCGTGGCCCACGCACATAGCTAGGGCAAGGTGATACCTCCCCTAGGGAGATATCAGAGGGGAGCTGGACTGGCAGGGAAAACATTAAATGATTTTATCACCCAAATAATCATGGTGTTTCGCCTGTGGCCACACACAGAGGCCTTGAAGCACTCTGCAGACTGTTAGAGTGCGAAAACAATACGCAATTCAGCCAGAAAGGGGGGAAGGGGGAGGAATACTATTAGGTCTTTCATTCTGCCTATCTGATCTACGACGCAGATAGATCACGTTCAGGACTATAACAGTACACACAGAGATAGGCACACACGGCCTTTTCCTAGTCCTCAACCTCGCCCCACAGCCTGTGTTTCTCCAGCAATGTGGGTATTGCTTCTCAAAGCAATGCATGGGCAAAGTGGCGGGGCTCTGCGTGGATGAATGGGTCCCAGGAGGCAGCAGAAAGAGGGGATCTCCAAAAATAAAAGCGCAAGGAGAAAGTGAGATCTGCTCGCCTTGCTTGTCAGCATTGGCACCGCAGTGCCCTCGCTCCCGTGTACGGGGGCACCTGCAGTTCCTCTCGTTGATCAAGGCTGGATGAAGGGGATGGGAAGAGATCACTGCTGCTCCAAACTCCACCAAGCCCCATGTGTTTTCTAGAGCTGCAAGGTGCCTGGTTAGTGCCCAGGCCAAGCAGCCTCTCGCTTCGCCGCAGGAGCAGGCGGCATTGCATTGCCCACAAGCCTGCCTGAATGTGGAGTGCTCGGCAGCTGTAGCCCAAGGAGAGAGGTTCTGGAAAGGGGTCAGCACCAGGAGGGATTTCCCCATAAGCCAGTCCCCAGCCAGGGCAGGCCCCAAAGGCCAGGCCTTGGTGGGGGACACAGTGGCCTGGGGCGGGGGGACCATCGTACCACACTGTGCCCCCACCCTGCCCCGGGCTAGGCCACCTCCTTTATGGCCTCAAGTTGTGCCAGGGCAGGGTTGGGTTGGACACTGGGAAGGTTGGACATTGGGAAAAATTCCTTCCCCGCAAGGGCTGTCAGGCACTGGAAGGGGCTGCCCAGGGAAGGGGTCGAGTCCCCACCCCTGGGGGGATTTAACAGCTGGGCAGAGGCGGTGCTGAGGGCCAGGGTTTGGGGGTGGGATGGCAGGGGTAGGGGAACGGTTGGGCTGGGGGAGCTTGAAGGGCTTTTCCAGCCCAAACGATTCCGGGATCCTGTGATTCAGCACCATGGCCAGAGCCCGCGCGCCCGTGCGGGCCGGGGCGCAGGGGAGGCTCCGCGCGCCGCCCCGCACCCCGCGCGCCCCCCCCGCCGCTGGTGGGGGTCCCGTGTCCCCTCCCGCCCCCCCCCCCCCCCCCCAGCCCCACGGCCCCCGGGGAGCGGGAGCAGCGCGGAAGGGGGACAGGGGGGACGGAGGGGGACGCCCGCCCCCCCCACCGGCGGGACAAGAGCGCCGGGACCCCGCACCCGGTCAGCTTTCACTCGCGCCTCTTTTGTTGCGGTGCGGGAGGGGGGGGCGTTGGGTGTTGGGGGGGGGGGGGAGTGTTTGTGCGTGCGTCTTTGTTTCCAGTAACCAAATTTCTTTTGTTCTACAAATTGCCTCAATAGCGTCTCTTTGCCGCGGGCAAACGGGCTCAGCTGAGAACAATTAGCATCACAATGGGCTTTTGGCCTCGCGGGCCGCTTTGTCTGGCGACTGCCGCCCCGCTGGGGCAGCGCGGAGCGGGGAGGCGGCCCGGCCGTAAATCTACCAGCTACAAATTGAGTCCCTGGGAGGAGACGGCCGGGGAGGGCCCGCGGGATTCATGCGGCTTCTCTTCTTCTCTCCTCGCCGTGGCGTGGGAGGTGGTGCCTTTCCCACCTCCCGCGTTTTTAACCGCCCTGATGCCACCCCCCAGCCCCCCAGCTCCGCTCCAGCTCCCCGCTCAGGGCTGCGGGGACCGACTGCGGCCGCTGCCTCCCCAAGTCCCGCGCCTGCCCCGGCGACACCACCACCACCACCCCCCACACACCCCCAGGTCGGGCCGGGGCAACGCTGCCCCGGGAACCCGCACCGGGGCTGTGCCCCGAGGACACCCCCGAAAGAGCCCCAGGGCCGAGCCGGGCGCCGAAAATCCGCCTGCGTGGGGAGGGCTGCTGCCGGGCGCACCTTGCCGGGACGCGGCGGGCAGAGCAGCGGGGGGCCGCCGGGCGGGACGGGCTGTCAAGACGGGGCGGGCCGCAGCCCTGCAGGAAAGGGCGTCGTGCAACGAGAGACCGGTTTTAAACGCGCCCGTGGGCCCCGACGGGCACACGCCGGTGTGCGCAGGACCCCGCTGCGCCGCTCTCCATCGCCGCTCCTCCCCGCACAGGGCAGTGCCCCCGCACCGGCCACGCTATCCCCGCACCGGGCACACCGCCCCGGCACCGGCCACGCCGCCCCCGCACCGGGATGCGCGCGATTTTGAAATCCCTGCAGAGCTCTCGGCGGAAAAAAAGATAAAAACCCACGGCGTTGCACAGGTCTGACCGCGACACACTTTATTCTCTTCTTCTTCGGGAAAAAAAACAAAAAACAAAACAAAAAAAAAAACAACCCCAAAACCCACCAAAATATAGCCGCGGCTCCCCTCCCCGGTACAAACAGCCGGACCACCGCTGCCAAAACCACTCTCTCTTATATACAAAATATATATTTGTTACGAAATATAATCAATAAATACCGATAGCGACAAATTAATATAATTTACCGTTTCCGAGTACAAAACCGTGATTTGTTTCCGTCCGCCCGCGCCCGCTGCGCTTCAGCCAAGCGGGACGGGACGGGGCGGGGGGGAGCGGGGGGGGGGCGGCCGGGGCCGCGCGGGGGCCCCGGCGGCGGCGGGGGGGGCTCGGGCAGCCCCTGCTCGGCCAGGCGGAGGCTCTGGGTGAGCGCCCAGATGTAGTTGTGGGCGAAGCGGAGCGTCTCGATCTTGGTGAGCTTGGCGTCGTCGGGGAAGGTGGGCAGGACGCTGCGGAGCGCGTCCAGGGCGGAGTTGAGGTGGTGCATGCGGTTCCTCTCCCGGTCGTTGGCCTTCATCCGCCGGCTCCTCTTCTGCTTGCTGAGCAGCCCCTCGCTCCGCGCCTTGCCGCGGCCCCGCCGCGCCTTCCCCTTCCTGCGGGCCGCCGCCTCCCGCGGGGCCAGGGCGGTGCGGGCCGGCGAGGCGCCCCGGCTGCCCGCCGAGCCGCCGGAGGGGACGTCCTCGGCGCTGCCGAAATCCCGGCGAGCGGTCGCTCTGCGGGGCCATCGCCGCTCCCCTGAGCGCCCCCCCCTCCCCGCTTCCCCTCGGCTGCGGGCAGGGAAGGTTGCGCGGCCGGCACACGACTGCCGTTAAGCCCCTATATATATAGGGCCGGCAGACAATGGGGATTTCCCGGCCGGGCGGCGTGTGCGCCCCCCCGCCCGCCCCCCCCCCGGACGGGAACCCCGGGACGCGCCACCGGGCCCGGCGGGGTCACCCCCCCCCAACCCACCCCCAGTGCCGGCCCTGGGGGATCCCCCCCTACCCCGCTCCCTTTGGCAGAGCCGCAAACACCTCCCGCCGCACCCCCCCCCCCGCGCGCGGGGCGCCTACCCCCCCGGGGGGGAGCGAGGGGACCCCGCCGCCTCCCGCCGCCTCTTCTCCCGCCCCCGCAGCGGCGGGGACAGCCCCGCGCCCCCGGGCACCGACGGGCGGAGCCGCGGGCGCTGCCCTGCAGGCGGCGAGCGCCGGCACCGACGGGGGAACGGAGGGGACGCGCCGCTCTCCCGCCCCCCCGCGCCCTGCCTTTGCTCCCCCCGGGGAAACAGGGGCTGGGTCCGGCGAGGGAAGGGCCCCCCTCCCGCAGCCCCCGGCCACCGCTACCCCGCCAGCCCGGCGCTGGGCCCAGGGAGGGCTGCTCCGCCGCCGGGGCTCGGTGCGCAAAACGTGCCGGGGACTTTTGCGCACCGGCTGCGGCCGCGCGGCGGGGAGCGGCCCGGGCCCGGGGCGCCTTTCACCGGCGGAGGGCGGGGGGCCGGGGGCGGCGGGGCCGGGCTCCCCCCCGCACAACCCGGCGCCCCCGGGGGTGCGGGCAGGGCCGCCGGGCGGGCGCAGCCCCGGCGGGGCGGGAACCCCCCGCTCCTTCACCAACGCGGCGCGGCGGATCCCGGCCGGGGATCCCGGCGCCGGCAGCGGCCAGACCGGCCCCCCCCGGGCCGCGGCGGGGTGGGGGCAGCTCCCCCGGCCCGGGCCGCTCCTCGGCCCGGCGGGGCGGCCGCGGCCGGGGCGGTGCGGGGCGGTGCGGGGCGGTGCGCGCTGCCTCTCCAGCGGCGCGGCGGACGGGCGGGCGGCCCCGGCTCCCCCGCGGCGGCGGCGCTGGGCGGGCGGGGGAGCGGGGCCGAGGGGGGCCGGCCCCGCGGCGGCTCGGGCGCCCCTGCTCGAGGGGCGGCTCGGAGGGCAGGGGAGGATGAATAGGAAGGGCCCGGCGGGTTGTTTTTTGTTGGGTTTTGTGTGTGTGTGTGTGCCTGTGTGCCTGTGCAATTGGATGACAAAAAAAATCTGGCGAGCGAGTTTCCAAGCCTCAGACTGCCCACTTCAAACGTCCTTCAAACAAAAGCTGAAGAGGAAAAGAAAGCCCCACCTGGTACCGCTGTTTGCTAAAATAATAATAAATAGATTTCGTTTAATAAATAATTACAAGAGATTGTAAAGTGGAGTGCTTTGGGAAGCATTAATCATGGGGCTGGGGGCAGACATCACCTGCTGGCAAACAAGACAACTTTATTGTTAAATCACCTTCCCACTGCCACTTTCCGATAACTCCCTCCCGTCGCCACAAAGCCCGGCCGGGTATGTTTACTCATGGTTAGCATAACAAGCACCATATTACCGCAAACGTGATAGATAAAAAAAAAATAAAGAAAGAAAAGAAAAAAAAAAAAAACCACACAACCAAAAAAAAAAAAAAAAAAGAACCAACCCCAACCCCAAACCCCACCAATCTGCGGGGGCACCGCGGCGGGTTCCCGCTCACACCTGGCCGGGCCGCCCCGGCGCGGAGCTGGCACCCAACGGCCCTGCCAGGAGGGGCCCTCCCGCCGTTTACATTGGCCTGCTTTATGCTGCTTTATAACAGGTTTACTGCAAGCCCTATCTCCCGGCCCTATTTGTCTTATTTTATTGAAAACATATGGTAACCAGCCCAGCCCCGGCGCATCTCTCGCCTGCCAGGCGTCGGGGAGATTTTGCGAGCCGGGGCTCGCCGCAGCCCGCCTGCCCGCCGGGGGGGTTTGCCCGGCAGGGGGAGGGCGGAGGGGGCCGGCCCCGCTCCCGACCCCTGTCTCCCCCCCCCGGTCCGGGGGTCCGCCGGCCGCCCCGCGCCCTCCGCCCGCCCCGGGGCCGCCGGTGCGCGCCCGCGCCTCCCTCCCCGCCGGGGCGGCCGGGGGCACCTGCGGCGGGGGCCGCCCCGTCCTTCCCCCGCTCCCCCCCGGCCGGGGCTGCCCGGGAGGTACCGTGATTTGCGGTGCCATATGTCGAGCGGCTCGGCGGAGCGCAGCCCTTCAGAGCCGGAGCAGCTGCAGCCCCGGCCCTACCTACCCGGCGCATAATACCTGGAAGCCGCGTCCCCCCCTTCGAGAGGGCAGCGCGGCTGGGCCGGCTCCGCGCCTCTGTTTTGTGACTTTATTGTGGCGCCCAACAGATGCACGCCTGCCCCTCCTGCCCCTCGCCCCGGTGCGAGCGGGCTGCTGGGGACACAAGGAGCGCAGATGCCAGGCGCAAGGTGCACCAGTGCCCCCCTTTGTGAATTAAAAATTTCCCCCCCCCCCCCCCCCCAGGAGGGAGAGGGGCGCAAAAAGGGAAATATGAAAAAAAACCAGACCAAAACCCAAGAGAAGAGCGGAGAGCCCCAGCGAGCAGCGCCGGGAGCGCATCCCTCGCAGCCGCCCGAAGGGGCGCACGGCCGGGCGCAGCGCCACGGCCGCGGGCAGGGGCCGGGCAGGGCGGCCAGGGGCCGGGCAGGGGCCGGGAGGACCCGCCGTGGGGAGAGGAGCCTCCCGCGAAATCATTTGGTACTTGGGCGAGAGCTGAGCAAGTGGCCCCCAGCCCGGGGCCAGGCAGAGCAGCAAAGGCTGCTTGGGAAAAGGACAGCAAAGCCCATTTCGCCACCATAAATCTTCCTGCCTTTTGTGGCCAGGGTCTGGCACAAGAGTCCAGAGAGACCGAGGGCTTGGCTAGCAAAAGTTCTCCCCGGCATGGGCCAGGGCCACTGGAAAGGATGTGTCCCCCCCAACTTGGGGCATCCCTCCCCACTGAGGCCAAGTGGGCTCTGCTCAAGGCAGAAGGGGCTGTGCAAGGAGTAACATCTCCTTAAGGTCAGAGCCTGTCCTGACATGGACAGTGCTGGCACAAATCCCACCAGCTGCAAATACTGATTCCTTCCGTAAGCCCTCCCTCTCTGCAGAAAATCTGCCTCAAAGGTCTGACCCATGCCAGAGCTGATGGGTTTTCCTGGAAGCCCCACCAGGAGCTGGGCTCTGCACCTCGCACCACGCTCCGACTTACAAGGGCCGGGGACTGAGGCTACTCAGGGGCAGGAATAACCCAAGGGAACCCTGGGGTGAGGAATGCTGTCACTGCACCCCAAGGGGAGAAGCCCTGATTGCTCATGGGGAAAGAAAACCCCACAATTTGCAGTGTATGATCCCTCCCCTGCAATAAACCTCTCTCTGTGCTTATGTGCCCTTAAAACACAGCCTGACAGGACATGGCTTTATAAGGCTGCAAGAGTAGGCAGCTGTTCTGACACCGAAACACATTTTGGGTCAGAATGCAACAATCTCAAGCATAGCAAAAATATGTGTTTTCTCTGGATAGGAGAGAGGCAAGGAAAAGGAATACCACAGAAAGTAAAAGGCAGGGAACAAATACCAAGCACAGAAGGGTCAGTCGGATACTGGGATGTGATACCTACAAGGTGGGTGCTGTGAAAGCTGTTCCCTTAAAGTGTTTACCCAGCCACCCAAGTATCTGCCCAGGTAGGGAAAGATGCTCCTCACCTCTGGGAGTCGGTCGCCTCCCGCCATTCCCAGTTCTGCCAAGCTTGCTCCCCTCTCGCCTCATGGCAAGCGGTTCCTTGCCCCACAACCCATTTCACCTGCCAGAAAGAGGGTTTCTCCTCTACACCGATGGTAGCCTGGGCAGTCAGGGTGGCTTATGCATCCAGTATGCTCTCTCACTCAAGTTTTTCCTAGTGCTTTATGCTTTACAACAAGTTTCTGGTGAGGTCTCACAGCAGCCACCACCACCAACACCGCATTCCTCCGATGGTTGAATGGAACACAACGGGGCTCAACGGGCATTCAAGCACACATCTATCTTTAACTCGTTGGCAGCCCCAGTGGCCCGGAGTAAGCCCATACTGGTGCATCTGCCTGCATGGAAATCTCACAGAATAACTGTAACTAGAAATGTACTGTCTCCGCAGCTACGGTTCAACAGGAGGAAGATTTCCCAGCAGGGTGTCTCCAGCACTCGGACTTCACCAGCTGGCAGAGGTCGTTTTCAGCTACCAGTTGGACAATGCAGATTGGAGGCTTCAGTATTCATTTGCATCAACCATCCTTTGGCCATCAGTAACTGCCCACGGACCACGGATATGCTGATCTCAGACTGTCGTCTTCCTGATCGGCACTTCTCTCCTCTAAGGACAAAAAGCTGACTTTGGGCATTTTGATGCACCATGAGGTTATAAGCGGTGCAGATTGGTCATACTGGCTCACTCTGAAATGCTTCATCCCCCCAGTTGCCCATCCAACAGATAGATGGTGCTTCCCGACCTCCAAAAGTAATTAAAGGTGGGCTTTCCTCACTGATTTAGAGGCTCCACCCGTCAAACTTTGAACATACCAGAATACACCAGAGCTGGCTTTTGAGAAGTGAAAAAGTCACTAAATGTCAGGAGTCTGGAAGGAAATTCCCCACCTGGCCTGGAAATAAGGGCAGAGATGCCCCAAGGGACGTGCACACCATTAACTCCTCTCCAGATCTTCATCGAAGCCCTCAACAGGAGATAGAGCGAGATGGGGTGGGGGGCTTTGACCCTTCCTTTGCAAACTGACGTTGCTGCCACGTCACTGCTGGGCGATGTGCCCAGCATGGCGCTGGGGTCACTGCTCAAGCTGAACCACTGCGAGCAGGGGGGATTGGACCCATAAAAGTGTGGCGTGAACAGCTTGCCCGCTGGCCCCGTGATGTGCCCAGGGCCAGCTCACGCTCCTCCCAGTGCCATTCCCAGCTGTGCCGTACACATCTGGCAGCCCTCAGTGCTGTGAATGACAGCACTGGTACCAACAGTCCCAGGGGGTTGAACGCAGTCGCAGCCCCCACCCCAACCCAAGCAGCGCCAGCCGCTGTGGCTCACCTGCCCGCACCCCCAACGTGAGACCCCATCCCCTCCCCAACCATCCCGGCCCCATCTCTTGGCACACCTTGTGCTGGTGTCCCCGCCGGACCCCCTTGGCACCCCATCCCAGCTTTCCCCAGCTATCCCTGCCCATCTGCACACACTGCACCCCAGCTCCCCGTGCTGGTACCCCCTCTCCCAACCCTTCATCCAGCACTGGGGTCCACCTGCTGAGACCCTGACCTCTGAATCGGAGTCTTCTCCTGCCCTGCACTACTGCAGTGCTGAGGAGAAGACAAGTTTCTATCCAGAAGGGATCATTTTCTTCCCCGAGTCGAGGTGTATAACACACCTGGGGAGTCCACGAGTGGCACAGCCCCTCCTGCCAGCCCGTGCCAGGACCTCTGGAAAGGTGAGCAGCCAGCCTGACTTCAGTATCTCAATGAGAAATGATGTATTTGCAACAAAAAGGAAAAAAAAAATAAAAGCAACTCTGGATCTTTTCATGCAAAACACCGTGCAATCATAACACACAATTTTAGCTGCAGCCCAGCTCTGCAAGACAAGTTACCACCAGCCTGTATCAGTCCTTGGCAATGCGATTTTCGGGAGCCACAACCTCATGCCAAGAGGCTGTAACGGTGCAAGGAAGGCAGTGATCTCATGGCGGGTAACAGCAGGGAAACCTCAAAGCACTCACCCACCTGGGTGCATCCAGGGTGTTTTAGGCATTTGTGTGGCGACGCCAGCCCCCAGCTGCAGGGAGGGGAGCTCCAGTTCATGGCTGGCCGTGCCTGCACAGCCGGGCTTGAGCCTGAGCCCCGGGGGGGGGATGCTCCAGCCCACAGCCCAAAGGGCAGCCCACAGGGATGGGGCTCTCACCCACAGAACCCCTCAGGGACAGAGACCAGCCCTGCTGCCCCACGAAGCGCTGCCGAGTCCTCTGGAGCCATGCGAGGGGCTGAGCTGGGACCCGACCTTGCCCACAGGTCTGCGGCACAGCGCTAGCACCGGAGACATGGGGGGCACAGGGCTGCTGTCCCCCAGATGAACGCATGTGTCCCTGGGTCCCAGCAGTTTCTTGGGTTTTATCAGCACCCTTAGCAGTGTCCTTCGTTACCACTTTGCTTCAAACCTACTACAGCTCCTCCGGGCACCCTGCCCCAGCCACCCCCAGCAGCTCCTGGGTACCAGCACCTTTTGGGGGTCTCTGGCTCCAGCAAAGCCCCCCCGTGCTCAGGGACACATCATCCCACATCCCCTCCTCATCCGATATCCCCTGGCCCCAAGGGCTATGCCTCCCTCCCCCAGCTCTTCACCGCAATCCCCACCATTTTCCACCATCATTTAAGTTTCTGAACTAATTTCTTTTTTTTTTTTGTCCCTTTTTTTTTTTTAAAAAAGCAAACCATCTACCATATGGTCTCCCCTGAAAGGGGTAATTGTTAACAGATCATTAAAACACCGTGGCGAGTGCTCTGAGATTCCTTCCCTCCATCTTATGCATTATCCTGTCTCTGTCACCCTTTCAATGCGGCTTTGAGGGCTCTGCTTTTCTAACTTCCTTCTCGGGGGGGGGGGGGGGGGGGGGGGGGGAAGAGCGAGCGAGCCACTGAAGTGACCCTCTTCACAGCTCTCCTCCTTGCTTTTCAATGTCTTTTTTGACACCCAACAATAATCGGGGGGGGGGGGCTGGCGTGCCGCTGCTGCTGCCGTCGGGCTGGGGGCGGCAGGGCCGCATCCTGCTCCATTCACAGGATGCCGGGGTTGGGAAGGCTGGCTGAGGTGGGGCAGGGGTGCTCCAGCCGCCCGGCGGGCACTGACGGCCTCGCCTTCCACCGTTGGGCAATGGGGCCGCTCGCCATGGGATGTTCAAAAGGTGCATCCCGTCTGTCCCGGTCCCTTTGTCCCCGCTGCTGGGACGGGGGCTGCGGGATGACCCCGTGACACACGCAGGCGTCCCAGGCTGAGAGAGAGCATGTTTCTTACAAAGCTCATTTCCTCAGGGGGGTCAGATGCTTTCGGTGGCACAAATACATTCTATGCAGAAATAAGCTAACAGCTGGCTGGGAACTGAACTAAGCCCAGAGCGGGAGCTGCTCTGGGGGGCTTGGACATTTCACCGCCCTTTCCTGGAGAATAATGCTATTTTAGGAAACACCAAATGCCAGGAAGCTGGGGACCAACAGGGCATGGACTGCTTTTACCTGAGCCACGGTCTCAGCTAAGGCGAGCATGGGCACAGCACCAGCATCTGTCCCCTTCGCTGGGATAGGAACCTTCCCAGAGCTGTGCCCCCGCATCTCTCAGCCCCACGCACAGGGAGAGGGGCCCCGGGAGGGCTCCCAGCCCCATCAGCATCATCAGCCCCATTCAGTGCCGCATTCAGCAATGCTCTTTCACAAGGAAAGGGAGCCAGCAAAGCCACATCAAGCCTGGGATATGCCTGATGCTGTGGTAAGCCAGGGGACTGAAAAACCATCACCATCGTCTCGGATGCCCTGAGATGGGCCAGGAGGCTGGCTGCACAGCCCCAGCACAGCCCCTCACCACCGAGAGAAGGAGAAGACCCAAGCGAGGCGAAGGCACGTCCCGACAGCAGCGTCACACACACCTGATTCCAGGGTGACGGCTGCCAAACTCACCGTGAGCACCAGCAGCGAAGGTCCTGGGTTGAGGGACACCTCGTCGCAGGCTCCCTACTCTTGTGATCGGAAAGGTTGCAGCTTTCAGAGCTCATGCTTACGTTCCTTAACCTGCACCTTCTCCCCTTCCGCCACAGACCTGGCTGTTCCCCCAGAGGACCGGGCCGTATTCCCCAACTCACCGCAGCCAAGCCTCGGGCACCAATTTGCATCACTCCTCCTGCGTAGGCACCTTTCCCAGCACCGGCATGAAGCCCTTTGAATTTGTGCTTACCCATCCCAGCAAAGCAGCATGATGCATAGGACCAGAGAGCACCCAGCACCCGCACTGGGAAAGACTGGGAGGAGGCAGCTGTTCCGATCAGCAAAACCCAGTCACATTTGGAAAAAAAAACCCTAGAAACTTCAAAGCCCTGCACGCAAACTTCTCCAAGAGCAAATATTCTCCAGCAGCTCAACGGCTTTACCAGTGCCTGCACATAGCTCCGGGGACCTCACAGAGCTCCTTCCTCCATCAGGCGCCTGCCAGTCTGACAGCTTGTTTTCCCCCCGGCTCTTGCCCTTCAGCCAGTGGGTTTGCCCCAGCACCCTCCAAGCCCCGCAGGGCATGGTCACGCTTATTTTAACCCAGCAAGCTGTAGCCTGAAGCAGGAGGAGGTGGTGCCGCTCTGCTTTGCTCCAGCTGAGGGATCAGCCCCACACAGTTCCCACTGCGGGGTCAGCGAGCATCCTGGGAGCGCTGCAGCGATCCGTGCTCAGCCGGTGCCGGCAGCTCCTTGTGCTTCCCCAGGCAAAGCCTCCCCATCACCAGCTGCAGGCAGCAACACCCCCACCACCCCTGGCGCTGACCCACACGAAATCTCCAGGGAGGGCTGAGCACCGTGATGGGGGTGAGATTTGCAAACGGGTACCCAACGCCCAGAAGCACGAGGTGGCTTTGCCTTGTTCTGCACATCCCAGGCAGATTGGCTCTTCTTCTGTTCTCCTTTCCAGGACGGCAGCTTTCACCCACCTCTACCTATTCATCAAGGAAAAAACTTCCCATGGAAGAAAACGTAACCCCTTCAAGGGAGCATGCTGGGAACAGGCAGGACACCCACTTTCCTGGGGGGATTTTTGCTGAGGGCTCTTATTGCTGCTGCGAGGCAAAATTTTAGCCCTTACAGCTGCAGAGACAGACTTCGTGCCAGGAGCTGAATCCAAACGAAAGCACTACTCCCATCCCGAGTGCAAAAGCACTCTGGGGCTGGGGCAGTTTTAAGCACCACGATGGACTGAACAGTATTTTGACAAGTTAAAGAGCGGCGTTGCTCCCACCACCACAGATGAATATGCCGCCCTCTCTCCCCCCTCCCCAGAAAGGCGCAGACATCACACGAGGATGCAGACTCAAAGCAACTTCATGTGCCACCCATCTGCTCGGGGCCGCGCCGATCGCCCCGGCCCAGCGGAGCCCAGAGGATCCCGGGCAGCAGGAGAACCTGCGCTCTGCGGCTGAACACCCACCGGCTTCTTTTTTTTTACCAAAAAGCAATTCCTGCACCCACGCAAGCGCCTTTTCATAATCAGCTTGTACAGAAAAGTCACGGGCACTGGGAAGTCCTAGTGAAGAAAAGGGCCTTAGGAAGACAAATCTGCAAAACAACTTTTACCGAGTTGGGGTTTAGATCTTAAACGCTGTTGGTTTTTTTTTCCAGGTCAGGTTGTAAAGAGCAGCTGTACTCCGGGTGCCTCACGAACAGATGCTAATTGCTGAAGAGTTTTGGGGCCAACAAGGGACTTCCAGATTTGGGGGGGGACGAAGGCTGTGAAAGCTGTGCCCACACGAGGGGGCTTCTTGAAGCAGGGCAGGGGACACGGCCACCGGAGAAACCCCAGTGCCCCAGGACCGCGCCGAGCGGAGATTTAATTAGCGCCTTGCGATATGGCATACCCACACCAGCAGAGGGAGAGCTGCTCGGCATTTCTCCTCCGGCCCTGCACTAATTAAAGGTTTTTATCCCGTAACATCATCGTACGGTGCATACCGTGCACGATGCTCCAGCCAGGCTCTCGGCTCACCAGCACGCATCGCCCAAGGGCTGTGCCAAGACTGCACCTGGATGGCCTGTAATTATTTGAAATATAGAGGTAAAATCTCTATGTCTAGCTGAACGGCGTGTGATTCTGAGTGCAGAACCCCTCCGGCGCTGCCGAAGCGGTGCAGTGACCCCGCTCCCTGAACCCACAGGGGAGTGAGAGCGGTGAAATTGGGGATCACTGCCCAGTAGCTCGGCAGGCAGCTGGCACCAAGGATTTGCTGCAAATCCTTCGGTTTCCCGGTCGCTGAGCAGGCAGCTGCTCCACACAGCCATCCCACGACAGGCAGGATTGCCCCGGGATGCAGGCAGGAGAGCGGCAACACAGGGCTCAGGCAGCAAGGACCAGTGGGGGTGATTTTTGCAAGGGCGTTTGGGGGGGTGTGGGGAAAGCAGGGGCACACGGACCATGAACCATGGGAAGCTCACAGTTGTCAGAGCACTTTCTAATTACACATGCACAAAAAAAGTCCCGTAACGGTTCTGGGATTTTGCAGAGTTGCCTCAGCCTTTTAAGCAGCAGGCATGGAACGTTTTTTAGAGCAGGCTTAAGGATGCATCTCGAGGAGTGGTCCAGCTGCGGCTGCTCCTGCCAGGAAGGCAGGGATTGAATTAGACCAGCGTTCTTCACCCGTTTTAAAATCAACTTTCACATCCGCTGTCTGGAAAAGGCCAGATGATCTTTGCTAGCGCGGCCCCGGTGGTTTTCACTTCCAGCCAAATGCAAAAATCAGACCAGGTCAACATTTGAGAGTCTGGACACGGGGATGCACGTATTTTAAAAGGAAAGGCTGGCAGTCGGGCCGGCGCCGTGCACGGAGCACCAGCCTGAGATGGCCGAGGTTCGCTAACGCCGTACTGCATCCCCTCCGGCCCTGGCTCGTGCGGATGGACCGGGCAGGACAGAGCACAGCTCCGTGGGCTCAGCGGCTCGGGATAAAACCACCTCGTGCATACTGCAAACCCATTCAAAAACTTGTCTACTAATGGGACACGAGCACGGCACGCTGAGAAGGGCCCAGCCTCGGGCTTAAGAGCAAATTCACCCCCACCATCACGTTCTCCCCATCATCTCCCACAGCTTGGGTGCCTGGAGGCAGCTGAGCAGAGCCCCGTTGCCTCCTGCTCCTCCAGCTGCCTCCAGATCCATCGGCATCGTCCTTCCCTCCGGTCACCATGGGCCTGCGAAGCAAAGAGTTAATTTCTTCAGATCTGAGGGGCTGGGGAGGGCAAACAGGGTTTTGAATTGATCATTTATTAAACAAAGTCACACGTTTAGTTCGTGACTGTCAGGCAAACCCCACCCTCAAACCCCGGCGTACGACAGAGAGCACGGAGGATGGCTGAAAATTCAGCACAGCCCACAAGTTTCCTTGCTAAAGGAAAACTGCTCCCCAGTGTCCCCAAATACTCTCCCCGCTCCATTTAAACCACCTGAATTTTAACCACGCTTCCATCATCTCCTGCTTTCCCAGATATCTTGTACTTCAAACCACCACCACATTTATAAGCCGCTATTAGTGAAGAAAGAAAAATTACCTTTGCCATTCCCTCCTTCACAATTCCTTGCGGCCTTCCTGCCATCGCAAATTCCAGCGTTATTAACTTCTTACGTTACCACAATACGTTATTCGGGGCAGAGACCAGGAAAATTCAGGTGATGGCAAGATGGAACAATTAAATACGTAAGCAGGCGCAGGACCCGACGCTAGAGCGTGCCGTGCAGGGAACAGCCCCGCGCTGCGGACGGTGGGCTGGGCAATGCAGCGGGACCGTGATCTTCAGGCACCGACAGAAACCACTGAAGAACTGGGTGAGTCATTTTTTGGCTCATGGAAGAGCACGAAGCTTCCTTGGAAATCCTTGGTGAAGGGAGAGAGCTAAAGCGGCAAACACTGAGTTTCGAAGAAGGCAGAAAACAGGTCCAGGAGAAAGAAATTAAAAGAGCAGAAGAAAAGCAGCGAGGACAGAATGAGATCAGACGTTCCACTGCGCGGCTTAGTGCAGTGTCAGAAGAGATTCTCTGAGACAGGATACAAAGCAAACCCGCTTTATTCTCATCCTGCATCTGTTTATTTGAAGCACGATGGTAATTGGGTCACACGCTTTGCCTGAGAGCCTGGCTGGGGCTGGAAAGACTGCAGAGAAATGCTCGGGACGAAGCAATAACAAACTCCCAGAGCTCTTGATGGCTTCCCAAGAAGTCGCTGAGAGCAGCGAGCGAGGCACGGACCTCCAGCGACTCTGTCCAAAGCCCCAGGCAAGCCAGTGCCCAAGCCAGAATGGTGTTTCTGCCTTTTGACTCAGCATCCGAGGGACAGGCTTAACTTAGGTAACAAAATGAGAAGCATTTTAAACAAAATCTTTGTGCTTTTAAAAAAAAAAAAATTTTTTTTTTTTATTTTGACAAGAATAAAATTTAGAAACATCTCAACATACAGATCTCAAAAAAAAAAATCACCTGGTTAATTTACTAAAGGGGAACAGTACAGTACATACAAGACTCAAACATCCCGTAAGTTTATACAAAAACCAGACAGTAATAAATTGCATTAAAAATATACCAAGCATTACCTGATTGATTCAACATTGGCATCTGCCCCGTTATTAAAAGGCACAAGAGACTGAGCAATGAAAGTGTTCAGCATGACGTCCATTATTGTCAGTAAACCGACTGAGGTTAGCATAAAAAAAAAAAAATCTATTAAACATATATTTAATATGCACCACGTAGATCAGTAAGAAATCTTTTTTGGAAGGAGTAAGAAAATGAAGTTGGAAAGGACAAACCATTAAATATAACATCCCAAGATGCAAAGGCTCTTCCTAGAAATCTACCTCCCGATCTTCCCAGAATAGTTTTCCCGGCTGCGTTATCACGCAGCAATCACTCGAAGAAAGGATCCAGTTATCCACAAGCACAGCTCCCAGCAGCATCGCGATACCGCCGCAGCATCGTCGGCAGCACGGAGCCCTTCTGGGCCGCCTCAGCTTGCAGACGGACCGAGGGCGACGAGGCTGGGGCGGTATCGGCGCGCTGCTGACCCACCACCCGCCTGCTGGCCCATTCATTACACCCGCAGTCCGCAATAACCACAGAAACCAGCACAAACCAGAGCGGGTGGGGATTTTGCTTTGTTTGGTTGGTTTTTGGGGTCTTTTTTTAAGTTATATTCGAGGTTCCCGTAGTCACCCCGGGTAACACATGCAGCAGCCAGCTCCAGCGAACTCGGGGGCAGAGCTCTGCCGCGCTTCTTCAAAGAGTCTTTCGCTCAGCTTGTGCTCGGTGATGATATCCTCCACCCGAGTTATGTAAAGCAAGGACAACAACACTCCCAGGAACTGCGGAAAGGAAGGAGCATCCCTAGTCAGAGATCAAATACTGCTTCTCTAACGCTGCCCGCAGCGGTTTTTACAAATTACCTACACGTACATCGGATATACGGGCAGGCAAGCGGCACATATACAGAGAGAATCTCATGCCGTTATTCTGCTTTGCATATAGGGGTGTAAATGGATCGTTTCTGTGAAGAGCTGATAGAGCTATAATTACCAGCCCCGTGCCTTGGAGCGTTAGAAAGTCTTAGTGGACGCGGCTGGGGGGAGGAGAGGACTCAAAAAACACCCCCAAATTAACCAGCCAAGCCCTGCAACGTATCACAGTAACGCTGCTAAATTACTGGAATGCCACCTCAGCTTATCAGTTACGTTAAATTTAAGCAAAAAAAATGTTATAATTAAATATTATCAAATTGCATACCTTAAGCAGTGAGTCAGATCCTCCCTTTAATGGATAAATGCGCTGGCCCCTTCTTACCTGGGGTAGCAATATGCCGAGCAGCACGCCGGCCATGATGCTGTAGTTGTCCAAAAACCAAATAAGCACTGCATTCGTGCACCCACGGACGTATATAACGTGCTGGACACTCAAGCGCTGCAAAATAACAGAGCAGACATTCAAGCAGGCCGTTCACTGGCAGTGTTAGGTTAATGGTTGGACTTGATGATCTTAAAGGTCTTTTCCAACCTAAACGATTCTATGATTCTATGACACCGTAAGACGTGAGGACTGACATTTCAGGGAGGCAAATCTGGCCCTCCTTCCCACCTCTTTCAACCCACTGAAGTCAACACAGATCTCGCCACTGATTCTTCTGCCTTTTTTTGGGGTTGTTTCACACCTGAACAAGTTATTTTATTTAATTTTTTTTTTTCTTTTCAAATAAATCTTCTCTTGCAACTACTTTTCTAAATTAAATGCATCCGATTCTCATTTTAGACCACTTGGAAAGTAGAGAAGTCTCTCTTTAGCTTTTATCTCTCCTTCCAAGTTGAAAGTACAGCGGTAGAAAAATATAAATTGCAGACCAAGTGCTTTGCAATAGGCTCTAAAAAGGGCAGGAACAAGAGGATTTCAGATTCAGTCCTGCAAGCTGCACTGCACCGTGACCCCAACCCATAATATAGAAAGCACTTGAGGCTGCAAAGGGTCCTAAGCAGATGAATGGAGCAAAGTTAAGCATATGCTTAAGTGTTTGGGGCATTAGAGCTGGGCTGGAGCGGTTAGGTGATTAAGCCATAAATCAATGAAGCTAAATGAAGACAGGTCATACAGAAAGATAACCGGTAATCCCAAAAACCAACAACCGAAGCTGGCATTGTGCGCCAAGTGCCGCAAATGAGCTGGGGAAAGGGGGCTTTTTCAGACCAAACCCCCCTGCGCCAGCACTCCAAAGCCAGGAGTGGAGAACTCACAGCAGATCCAATTACCGATTTCCCTTCTTAATCACTCTGCAATTAGTGCCTTGAGCCGGCAGTCTCCACGCTGGAGTCACTGGAGCTATTCCCAAGAGGGAAGACTGGAGGAGGAGGAGGCGGCCCCATCCCACTCCTGGAGGAAGGAGAGGGCTGCCAACACAACCTGGGAAGTCCTACTCTTCTTCCAGGACTAACTATTACAGGCTTAAAAATAACACACCCCTAACTGGGATATAAAATACTTAGAAACAGCTAAGTTGGTTTTACCATAACTGATGTTACTCAATGAGAAACTTTGGCTTTTAAGCATTAAGAGCTTTCCCCAACTCCAGTCACTACTTAAAAGCATAAAAGCAGTTTTCTTTGCATTAATTGTGCAATTAGCCTAGGAGGGACGAACTGTGGGAAGACACGCTACATGCACGCCAAACAAGGAATCAGAGAACACACAAAGAAGGGAAGATGCCCCAATCAAACAAGACCAGGGGTTTTTACAAATATTTGAAAGTTATTCCAGATAAAATAAATTGCTGACTTCACTGTCTGGTAGATTTAAGTATGCAGAAGACAATTTTATAACCGACCAAAAAAGAAAAAAAAAAAAAGCAGAGAAGGACCAGCCTTTGCCACGACAGGGTAGGCACTGGTTACGTTACCTCTTTGTTGATGGTTTTGTATCCACACATAGTGTTGATAATGTCTGTCTGAGGAGAAAACAACAAACATAAACTGTAGCAGAAAACAAAAATCACACAAAAAATATATTTTTACTCTTGTGCTGACCAGGCTTATACAAAAGCATGAATAGGATTACTTCCCAGTCCGACACCAGTTTCTTCCAGCAGCCCCAGGGTCAGATTTAGACAGAGCTAGTTTAGGGAAATCAGGATTGCTGGTGTGTCATGACAAGAGACATTTGAACCACATCTACCCAGCAAAACCAGCGTGGCATCAGAAAGCAAAGCTTGCTACGACACAGCTGTAAGCCAAAGCTGTTTCCACAGAACAAACAGCTGGTTTTAATTTTAAGGCTTTAATACAATTTAACACATCTTATTAAGAAAACCAGGGGTTAACACGGCCATCATGCCACCACGATGACAAGTTTAAGCTCAGAAATAGCTAAACCCCAAATAACGTCCAAGACTATGAATGCTTACATGAACGTTTTACAAGACCAAATTTATTATAACACGATGTTTTTCTATATTATTATATATGAGAACATAACATTCATATATTTAAAGAAAGACTGAGTGCTTGCATTCATCACAGATTATTAAAGCATTTTCTGCAGCCGTTTCACGTTGCGCTTGCGTCCCAAAGCTCTACCTGGCCTGGTAAAGCTAACGTGAAAATTCTGTCCTGCACATACAAACCAGCCAACGTAAAGCCCACCGGCATCAAAGGAAGCAATGTACAAAGCCGAAGACTTGGAGGAAAATGAGAATACACAAATGAGGGCAATAAAGCAGAGCAAACTCGACTGCGTTGATGTGCCCTCCCTCAAAATGAAGGCAAGATGTAGAGATGAGGCTTCTGGTGGCCACTGAACGCTGGGCTGGGGTTCCCAGGTCACCTCCCCAGGAAGGGAGAGGGATGTTTGCAAAAGATGGAAGGAAGCTGGATATTACAAAACGGCAGAAACACCAGCCAGGGTCAAGGTTTTTTTAAGATTCCCCAAAAGCCAGGCTCTCACCTTGAACCGCCTGACAAACAAGGTTCTGCACGTTCCTAAAAAAAAAAAAAAAGCTGACCACTTCACAGGTCTGTTGCGAAAACGTGATCACCACCCGTCCGTCAACCACAGGGAATAAATAACCCCTGGAAGTCCAGGTTTGCAATACCAGGCATCGGCGTCTGCTGTGAGCGATTTCGCGCTTGCGCCTAACAGACCAACGCGTGGGCGCCCGCGACGTCCGCGACAACACGAACAGAGCCACGGCGTCCCCTTTCAAACACGGCCTTTGCCAATGGGACATTGCAGCACAAGGAAAGGTACACAACGGAGATAAATGCATTAGGAACAGAGGTTTATAGGCATTCGGGGACTAATTTTTATCTGCGGCATTAGTGCAAGTCTTTAATAAATACTTTGACCTGAAAATAGTCCCTTCGGAGCCCCCCCAAGCATGAGCCTGGCTCGGCGCAGGGCTTTTTAAGAGGATCAGAATCCAACCTCGGACATTAACAGAAGTTTTCCATGACTACAAAGTGCATGAGTAATCACAAACCGTATCTGTAGTTTTCCAGGACAGAAACCAGCCTGTATTTGGAAGCATTTGTCAAACATAGAAAAGATTTATGCATCTTCTGGTGGGTTTGGTTTTGGTTTTTTTCTTTGCTCTCAAGGCAGCCAGCCATACAGCCACAGTGCTAGGGTCACCTTGCCCAACACGCGTCCGCACTGCTTGGGCTTCACAAGGCACATCGATGGCATCATGGGGCGGCAAAGCCACGAGCCCTAACATACCACAACATCTTGCTACCCCTAAATAAGAAGTTTGCTTGTTATTTTGGGGCTTCTCCCCACCTTGCAATTAACTTCACTGAGCTTAACGCTTCACAGGTTACCTCTAGGCTGCAAGTAGCCTCATCAGCAGGTTTAGGTTGGACATTAGGAAAAATTCCTTCCCCAAAGGGCTGTCAGGCACTGGAAGGGGCTGCCCAGGGAAGCGGTCAAGTCCCCACCCCTGGGGGGATTTAACAGCCAGGCAGAGGCAGTGCTGAGGGCCAGGGTTTGGGGGTGGGATGGCAGGGGTAGGGGAACGGTTGGGCTGGGGGAGCTTAAAGGGCTTTTCCAACCTCAACGACTCTATACTTCTATTCTATGATTCTGTCCCCACCTCCCCATTTGCCAATGAAGCGTATGGAGAACATACTCCCTGTTTTCCTTGGAGAAGTTCTTATTTTAGTGCTTTCCTGCCTGACAGGCTGCATTTGACATCCTCAACATGTTTGATTTTTTTGTACCACGGCTGCAAAGGCACCTAGCGTTATTAGCCACCGGTTTCGCCTTCACGGCACTCCTGTATTTCCACACACATGGACTAACCTTGTAAAGCAAGACTGCAATGGAGAAATGAGAGAGGCGGGAAAAAAAAAAAAAAAGCAGCATTTTGAATGACCCATAAAAAGCCAGATTGCTCTTTACTAGCCAGCTCTGTCTCCTTTTGCCATCAGCTGAGGGCAAAATCCTGAGCTCTTCTGCTCCGTGCTGCTGTGGATCAGCACCTACTATTTTCATATACACAACTTTCATCTTCTCAAACACCTAAGACTTAAAATATAACTGTTTAGCTTTGGTTTCTGAGAATAAATCAAAGCTCAGGGCAGCTTTAACCATGCACAAAAAAATGTGTAAGCATACGTAACAAACACCTTCATATTATACACATTTCGCAGCAACACCCAGCAGGATTACTAACAAAGTTATTGCATTTTTCCCCCTTTTTTTTTAATTAAATACCCCTCCTTAAGGCAGACCTAGAAAGGGCAGCACATAACGGGCACCAGCCAGCTATCCATCATGAGCTCTACTGCATCTGCTCTTACACATTCTCAATTTCTCTGTCTCCTGTTCAGACCAAAAACCAACACCCAGTGAGGCAGGGATTGCCCATACTGGTTTCAAGCTGAGGAACGGTTCTTTATCAAATTCAGCATTACACCCATCCCTCAGATGAAGCACGATGAATTACAACTGCTACAATTTATATATAAAGCACGAGGTCCATTTATATGGAACTCCACGCCTGCTCCTACGTGCTGCTAGCACCAGTTCATTGTAAACCGAGAAACTGGCCTGGACTCCAGCTGACAGGGTGCCCTCCCAGGGAGGATTTTGCAAGGTGGCAAGGCGGGCAGTCTTCAAGGATGGGTTAGGGTAGAGCAGCAGCTCCAGTCTAGACCTGCACCCACAAGGATGTGCTGGCCCTGAGCCCATTTGCCCACGTTTCTGGCTTTTTCTGGACGACGGGGTCATTCTGTTTGGTTTTTAATTTGTGCAGCAGCTGGTGCACATCACCCCAACCCCCACCCACGGAAGCAAATCGGAGCCCAGGCTTCCTGGCAAAGCTGGAGCAGCAAACCCTAGGGAAAACACCAGCAAGACTTAATTTTAAGGAGGCCTGGTCCAGGCGAGCCATGAGGTTAGCGGAGCTCCCACGATCCCTTCTGCATAGCGGGACAGTAACACGGACCGGAGCCAACACATCCAATTCATTATTTTCTCCTTTTCAAGCTGCCAAGACCCACAGATCCATAGCTCCCGTTTTCAGGAGGGACCCATTTTCCTTCCCTTCCTCCCCCGAGGCTTTCTAAAGTAAGGCACCTTTTTAAGCGAACGCTGGCGACCCAGGACTCGGCATTACCTTATTGGTGACGCAGCAAGTGTAGGGCACCCCGCAGGCCAGCGGTCCTGGCGCCGTGCAGTCGTGGTAGACGTTTTTTGACCAATCTTTATAATCTTCCCCACCGCAGCATTTAAACTGGGGAAAAAAACGACACAAAAGGCAAAGGAAAAAAAAAAAAGAAAATTCTTATCTTAACAGAAACTCTTCCAATAACGAGAAAACAAAGTAATAATAAAGCAGTTTTAAGAGCACTGAGCCACCCAGCAATTCTGACATTTTATCAGCAAGGCATATAGGAATGTATATGACAGATACAACTGAAAAGAATTAAAGATATAGGTGGCGTTCCCCTGCCACTCATCGGGCTATTGCCCCAGATGCCAGAGCAAAGCACTTGCTAAGTGCCATCTCCCATCACTTCTGAGGTCTGGACATCGTTAAGCACTGGTTTTTACATTTGCCCCATCTTGATCTGTAATGTACTGTTTTAATTATTTAAAGATTTGGACTACATTTAGAAACGAGTCTAAGAGACAAAAGTGTTGCTGTAAGGCATTAAAAAAAAAAAAAAAAATCTCACCGAAAGGTTTTGAGTGTAATTTAGTAGAACTGAGATCTGGCAAACAAATACTGGAAGTTCATACTGACTTAATAGAAATGTTTCTGTTTTAATCGAAGGGAAAAGGAACAGTTTATTTAATCACTAAAAGGTATGTTCGCTGTACATACACATCATTTTGGGCAGTGCATGGAAACTGTAAAGCATTACGAAGTCTAATGACAGCATTTCCTCAGGATGGCTGGCTTTTGACAGATTTTTCCATGCTAACTCTGTTTTTCAAAGCAGGCTGCCATCTCCATAATGATGCCATAAAATATACATATCGCTTCCTAAGTTAACTTTCTTTTTTTTTAAAAATCATTATTTGGCATGGTCACTGACATCACGTGGGCCCTGACATCAAATTTCTGAACATTTTCTGCTTCTTCTATAATTTCTGCACTGCATGGCAGAACACTTCAATATTCCAATAAACATTTCAACACCCCAGCCTTAAAAAAAATATTTTAAAAAAAAAGGCTGTGAGTCAGTTGCACGTGCCATTAAGTAATGTTCATCTGGGCTCAACATAATTACTGAATTTTAATTACAGGTATATACGCTTCCACGGGCATTTCCTCTGAGTAACCAGCTTGGTAAAGAGCTTGGTATGTGCCTTGGTGTGAGCTTGGTATAGCAAAAATACAACGGCCCAGGTTCCCAGAGCCTAATTGCCACATAATTTCTCTTTATCCAGTGCCTCCTGTTAACAAGATGCTTTTAAATGTCCCGGACCAACCAGCAAAAATGCTTAGCATAAGAATTGGGTGGAATTTAGGCTGAATTTGTCTGAATTTGGCCGTGGGGCGCGTATAAGCCTACACGTTTTGCCTTGAGCATCCAAATCACGGCTACCAAGCTGCATTTTGCCCCAGCTTCTTGCTGTCATTTAGGGGGCTTCAAATGCCAGCTGGGATGCTTGGAGGAGCCCTGCCCGCAGAGACACTGTAACAGAAGACGCAGGAGATCTCATCCCTCTGGTCAATAAGAATTTGATTATCACATCCCTGGAAAAACTCAAAGCTGTCGCCCAGGACCTCCCACATCTCGGCACTGAATTAGTCCCCCAAGCCCAACAAACCAACCTGCTTTTGAACAGAATCCATGATGTTCTTGAAATCTAAATCATCGTAGTAATTCTCGATTCCTCTTCGTATATTATCGTTCAAAAATTTGATGGTCTAGGAGGCAGAAGTAAAATGCGATTCATGGGTTACACACGCCGAAAGAAAATTTAAAAGAACAGGTCGGAGTGAGAAGTGTAATTGATGAGCACAAGAGGAAAGGCTTTTTTTTTTTTTAAAGAAAAAACAAAAAACAGTTAAAAATCAATCATAGCACAGTCCTGCAGGGACTCTGACCATCCATCCTCTTTTAAGGAGGCAGCCGCCGTTGTCCTCCCAGCTGAGAATGGGAAGGCAGGATCCCTCCCACTGGGCACTGGGGATGCCCGGCATCTTTTGGGTGACAGAGCGGCAGGTTTGGGTGCTGGGTCATGGCACCGTGGTCTGCACCACCCCCTGGGCGACAAGAGCTGGCTGTTTCCCTGCTCACCATCTGCCATGAATTTTATTTTTCCATGAATTTTATTTCCACCATTTTATTTTCCAGGGAATCCATAACATAGTGAGCTTTACTCAACCTTAAGAAGAAAAAAGTGGAAAATACCTCGTATCTGCACATTTTACAGTCATGGTTTTGAGAAATACGGCAGTGGGGCAGCGGCAGATACAACCTGGCATCTCCTCAGCTTGGCGTGTGAGAAATTAAATCAACAGAATGCTTTTAAAGTTCAGAAGATGAGGCAAACAAGGAAGAGTATTTAGTTTTCAACATCCAGCACCATCACATTATAGCAAAAATTGAGACTAATCAATACGAGAACGTAAAAACCTTTCTGTCAACCCAGCTGCTAAAATGATCAAAGCTCAATCCTTGCAGGTCAGGGAGAAACCCAAAATACCCCTACCCAGGTTCTGAGTATTACCAAGTGCAACACCGGAAACCAAACCAGAACTAAACTGATTATCGCATCGATGATGAGAAATAAGAAGGGCTTTTTCAGGACCATCCTAACTGGCCAAGAACGAAGGGCAGCAAACACTGACTACTCTCACGCCACCTCTATCACCTCACTTGGACTCGACAGGTTTTGAGAAGGAAACGGAGAAAGAAATGGGAAACATCAACGAGACGTGCAAACCAACCCGCTTTTAAATACAGGCTATTACCCTAAGCTTTTATTAAATAATTCCTTCTCCTCCCCATACTAATGCCAACTTCTCCATTAACCTCATAAAACAAGCAAAGAAACCTGCCCCTGAGCATCGCTGTCCTGCTCAGACACCCGATCCACGCATCGGGAAAACCCTTACCGCACAGAAACCCCAACAATACATTTTCTTTGTCTGAAAGTCAACAGCAATTCTTCCTCGCCCCCTCAGCAAATACCATCTTCGGCATTTACTTAATTTTCTGACAGGCAAATTCTCGGCATCCCGTGCTGCCCACGCTCCTACACCGGGCAAGGCTGCTCTGCTCCCTTCGGATGAGCCTGGCGCTCCCACCGCAACTCAGAATAAATCCTTGCGTGGGGCCAAGGCGACACCAGTGGCAACAGCGAGCGATGGCTTCTAGAAACGAAGGTAACTCATCCTCTGCTCTCACAAGTCGAGTTCACGACTCCAGTCCAGTATGGAGTCAGAAGAAAATGATAGCTAGGGAGAACGTGATGCTACTTCAAAACACGATGAGTTCTTATTTTTTAAAAAAATCTTTTTTAAAGCTCTTTTTTATTTCCAAATAACATATGTAACATGTACATACGACTTCTTTTTGTGGAAATGAGATGGGCGGGATTGGGGTGGGGAGCCTTATTATTCAGCATCTCCTTTTAATGCTCATATTTTGCCAAATTAGAAAAAAAAATAAAAAAATCAAAGCATAGAAATCTAGTATTTGCCCTAGCGAACACATTCATGTTTTAAAACATTTCTAACACATGCACACAAAAAAACAGTCTGCTGCTTTCCATTTAGAAAAATGAGGGGTTTGTATAATTATAGCGTGCTTGTAAACGATGGGGTCTCCTACAGAAATTAGTTATGTTGCTGATGGGTGTGGGCAGGGAAAAGCTGTCCCTGATATACAGTAAAACATTATGGCCACTAAAAAAATGAAGTCTCCAAATCGAAATTCATCAAATCTCCAACTCCAAATGCAATTTGGGAAAAGTCCCAAATTAGCATTTTGAGACCCAGATGGCAAATGAGAAGAAAGCATTTTGTAATACACGAAGAGCTGGAAACTTGTTTTGCCTGCATGGCACATTCTTAGTTACCAGATTTTCTCCAAATTCTTTAATCTGGAATTCATCTCCAGAATGGGTGGCCAATCCCACCCATCCCCAAACCTGAAAGGCCCTGAAAAGCCTGGACCTGCCTTCAGACCCCCATCAATTATTGCTCAGGGGACAATTTTAACACCTTTTTATTTGCTCAGTAGCATAGCTCTCACATCACTGATTGCGAGCAACGTTCTCGGTGATCGAAACCCAAACGCAAGAGGCTCACCTGGTTTCTGAAGATCAGGGCCACCACTCCACCAGTCAGCTCAATCAGCAAGCAGATACCAAGAATGTACATGAACTGCAGAAAAACAACCACAAGTGAGTCCTTAAACAGAACAAACCCCAATTACTCTTCCAGTTAGCATCCCTAAGTCTGTAACATTCAGTTGCCAACACACCCGGCTTTCTGCGTGTGAGACGTCGTTTTAAAAACAGATACAAAATTATGGGTTTTTTCTTCTAAAAACTGCATTACCGAGCCAGCTGAGTGCAGAGGCTGCTCGATGGGCACCAACAGGGCTCACCAGGCTCAGCGGTAAGAAAAATTACGCCCGCTAGCTCTCAATTTATTTACTGATATAGCCACGTGCTCACTCACACACGACCACAATGTATGCATCTATGACTACTTACCAAAGCGCATGCAAAATATGAATAATACGAAGAAATCCATAGCGACACCATGAGAAAGCTGCAGCGGGCCAGTACTTTAAATGTTTTTCCAACCCAAAGGCTTGCTTATGTAAACAGGCTATGGCTGTTAGGTAAATTTAGGTCTGCTTCTTAATGGTGAACTTAGGAAAGAAGATTTAGGCTCTCTCATCTGACCATAATCTCTAATGCTCCGCCCCAAAAGCTGGTTTAATTTCTGTGCTCTCAACACCCAGTATCAGTGTCACAAACCCACCAGGCAGGTATCTTTTCTCCTGCTAAATCTGGGATCAGCTGAGAAGCAGACATCGGGGGCTTTTTTTGCTTGAATACCCTACCAGGTTTGCTACCATAATGGGAACAGAAAACGTCCTCGGCGTCAGATGAGGACACACCACCGCGTTCAGAGTGAAAGAAGCCGCCGCTGCCTACGGACAGTCTCTCGGTAAAATCCCAGCCTGATTTCGAAGTCCACAGCTACCTCTTGCTTTGGCCTAGGTAACACACCACGTACTCGCCGTTTCTTCACATCGAACTGACGCGAAGGTGAAAACCGGGTTTTCACGCTTTACTTTTAGTCGTATGCGCAACTTCCATCTGCGACCATGGCGTTACACAGGAACATCCCTAAAACTTCCCCTTTCAGAGGGACTGGAGAGGAACCCGTGCCCCTCTCGTTTCCCCCTGAGGTCCCTTCTCTGGACGCCCTGCGGTGCTCCACAGCTATCGTCCCAACACGCGTCCCTCCACCTCGCTCCCCAGCAGCCGCCACCTGATGGGCATGGGCTTGCTTTCTCCAGTGGCTTCCTCCGGCTTGAAACGAGAAGCATTTGGAGACCACAGGTCATCTCTGCACTGAACGTCCCAGCAAGCTTTAGGAAATCTCCCTCCCCATGCTGGCGGGGGAGGCTGCGGCCAGACCTTGTGTCTTCCTTCGGCCGAGGGCAGCGCTGGTTCCTCTTCTCCAACACGGTTCCCCTAAGCAGGGCACGTGCCCATGGTATGGCTGGGCACTGCGGCGCCCGGGCCAGCGTCAAATGGAATGTCAACAGCTGAGTTTGCACAAGATCCACGCCGGTTGATAATAATTCACATTCCTGGTTGTTTCCCGTAAAGCCCTTGTCTTTGGAAAGCTGGTTTTCGTGGCGCCAGGCTCTGACACCCGCCTGTCCTGTCGCCAGCAAGACGAAATACTCGTGCTCCCTGATGGAGGGACATCCAGAGACCACCGCCATAAAGCAGTTTTAGACTTAATTAAAATCAAAAAACAACCGTATTAACACATTTGTCAATGCAGACATAGAAAGAGTTATGGGTTTGAATTCAGGTGACACTGACTGGCAAAGGCAACGAGCTCTAAAAATTAAGAATAAAAAAAAAGAAACCCAACACTTACCGCTTGAAGAAGGCATAAGTTGTCTCTTAAGGAAGCCAGCACACCCACGAAAGACACGAGGAACATTATAATGCCCAAAAGTATTAAAATAATTGCTGGGGCTAGAAAGGCACTTTCTAAAGTTTTGTACTTCTGTCTTTCAACTTCTGCGTAAATCCCAACCGCCAGGACAAGGGCTCCAATCACCTGAAACAGGAAAAGAGCGTGGGTGTTACTTTTCCTCCCGGTAAACACAGAGAGGACATTTTGTGAGTACAAACGAACCCGCGACGACTCACTTCGGAATTAATTATCAACAAACAAAGACTCAAATCAGAAGTACGGATAAAAACAAAAAAACACCCACCAAAACCCAAACACCTCAAAGATTAAAGCAGAAAAAAGCCAAGTTAGAAAAAAACCCAAAACTGAGATTTGCTCGTTTCAAAAATACATTTAATAATGTTTTAACATTTTGGAAATTGAACAAATTGAAACATACGTCACTGGTTGAAATGTAATTTATTGCTCATCTGAGATCATATATATTACACACACTAGCAAATTCCATGGCAGTAATATTCTTCCTTTGCGTGTCTGTCTGTCCTTCCCTCTCTGTGTGTCTGTGTATATATATATTCATGTATATTTATATATATTCATATATACATATTGCCCTAACACAACACGATTTCCAGTCTGAGATCAACAGCTTATATGTCCCTTCCTATCAGCTCCCATTATATTTAGGCTCAGAAAATATGGCCAGGTGTATCCTACGCCTCCTGCCATCGGGGGAAATGCACAGGATTAAAAAACAAAACAAAACAAAACCCCAAAAAAAACCCCAAGATCAATCTGCAAGTCTGAAATTATGCCTCTTCCACGAGCCCTACCAGATAAAGCTGACAAGCAAAGCATTTCATTTAAAGTAAAGATATTTCAAGCCGAATAATTAACAGCTAAGTCAAAATCATTTGGTGTTAAACCTCCGGCACGCTGCGAGTTGCTCTGGGTTATGCTGCATTTAAGTTTAAAAAAATAGCCCACAGCACTCAACCGTGACCATTGCAGTGGAAAAACTTTTACTGCCAGCTCCAACAGCCAGGCGCATCCTCTGGGAAGAGCCCAGATTCCACTCAATCATTTTGGCAACCTGATAAACAGCGTTCCCCTTTCCCGACCCGGCGTTTCGGCAGTAACCCCCAGTCCGCTCCCTGCACGCCACCAGCGCGGAGCGTGCGCCACTGAAATATAAAAACCTTTTTGCTTTCACGTGGTATAGCCCAGACAAAGGTCCGGCTATACAGGCCACAAGACAGATTTAGTTGCAAGACCGTGAATCCAACAGTTGAAATATTTTTGTAATTACGGGATGTCTTGAAATAAAGAACAACTGACTGGAAATTCTTGATTTACTACAGGTAGGACCAAAAAACCCAAAGGACGTTATGTGAGGGATGCCACTGAGTTGTCACTGAAAAAAGAAATAAAATCTCAGAAGGGTTCACCCATAAAAATAAGTGTAACGAGGCTGTTTAACAAGCAACTTAAAATTTTACAGGACCAAATTCAGTGCAGCTCTCCCTCTGACAAATGCAGAAATTACAGGGATTATGGAAGGCAGAAGGGAAAAACAGAGGACAAATAACAGGTACCCAAATTTACCATTTATAATGCTTCTACCATAAAACCGTAATTGGGGCTTTATATTACTGAATGGTCATTTTGCAGTGTTAGCTTTATTCTTTAAAAAATTCAACGATTTGAGTAACAAAGTACAAATTACTTTGCAAGCAGAAGACAACATAAACAAATCAGTTTGAGATTTTGAAACACGATCGAGGAAAGTCTCAGAACCATACAAAACAATTACAGAATACAAAAGCCAAGGCTGTACATGTATATGGGACTCAGGAATTGTATTATTATTATTATTAAAAATAATAACAATAATTATTTAAAAAACCCTAAAAACCTGATACCTTTGTGTCAGACCGCATTTACTCAGCTCGGGAAGCAGCAGATAACATGACTTAAAGACAGACTCTCCTGCAAACACCAAAGCTCAACGTTTGCCTGGTAGATTCTTTGCTTAGTAAACTAAAAAAATAATTAAAAAAAAAAAATTGGACATAATACACAGGGATTAAAGCTTGACGGGGATTATCTGAATTTCAGAAGTGTGCCAAGACTAGAACATTCACTGCAATGTCATTCTTTGCCGTAGTTTTCTCATCAAAACATTGAATTTAAGGTGGTCTTGAAAGATGCAAAGGTGCCTGTGAGTAGAAATACAAGACGCATGCCCAGTTGAGGAGCAGAAGATATACAGATGCATATATTTATATGTGTATGTGTCTTCATCCCCTTCCATCTGCATTTTGCTCGTGCACCCTCCAAGACTACCTCTAGCGTTTTAAGCATACAAGAAACTTCTGTCCTGCCTTCCGTTTTCCAAAACCAGCTTGGCCCCCCAAAAGAACCCCAAATTGCCTCCCACTCCCACCCATTACAGCTTTTACTGCCCCAAGGACCAAGGTGGCCGATACCACATCCCAGACAAATTCCAGGATTAAAGCCACCTCGTGAGCCAGAGGGGATAAACGGGCGCTTCTCACCCCTCCTCTTGCTCCCTTCTAGAGGCGCACCAAGCTGCCTGGAAGGCGGCAGGGTAGCAGATGTTAAAATTACGATGCTCCCCAAGAAGAGGTCTACAAAATACCCCTGCAATAAAACTCCCTTGAGCAATCCTAAATTAACCGTCCTGCAAAGGGTGGCGTGCAGAGGAGGTGGGAAGGCTTCGCAAGTAAAATCCTCGTTCTTTACGTGCTTTTATTATCTTTTTTTTTTTTTTAAAGCAGTTAAATAAAAATCTTTTTTTTAAACCTTTAACATAATCAAGACCTACAGCAGCAATTAGTTATGCCAAGCAGATGTGCTAACTTAGCAATCATCCCACCCGCATCTCTTCTCCCGATCTGTGCTCCCCCCTTAGAATCACAGAATCGTTGAGATTGGCAAAGCCCTTGAAGCTCCTCCAGCCCAACCGTTCCCCTACCCCTGCCATCCCACCCCCAAACCCTGGCCCTCAGCACCGCATCTGCCCGGCTGTTAAATCCCCCCAGGGATGGGGACTCGACCCCTTCCCTGGGCAGCCCCTTCCAGTGCTTGACAGCCATTTCGGCGAAGGAATTTTTCCTAATGTCCAACCTAAACCTCCCCTTCCTGTGACAAGGGGTGGAAATGCAGCTTTTGTGTCGGTAGCCCACCAATATTCGCACTGTTTACATCCTGCATCCTGCACAACAGCTCCCAGTTTGGCAATTGGTGCCGTGTCCGCAGGAAAAATTAACTGGCCGTGACTCACGTTAGATGAGTATCCACCAGCAAACACTGGGGACTGTCCCTGGGGCTTTTGCACGCACAGAAGTTGCTTTCCCAAGAGAAAGGAAAAGCATTTATTTGCAAGTGGTGGGTTTGACCCCATATTTACTATACTTATTCTTAAATAAAGTGCTTACTCAGCAAGAAGCACCTTCTGTTTAGAATGCTGGGAGTTGTTTCAGCCAGGCAAGAAAAATGACATTACAGCCTCCTTCACCAGCAAAAGTTGTCTGAAAAAGTTACAGCAATGAGGAGTTTTTAAAAAAGCCCTCGGGTGACATGGGAAGACGCAGCAGCGACAGGGCCGGTCGCAAACATCCCCTCCAGGACTCCCAGCGATGCTTTCATTTCCTTTCTGCTTTTGGATGAGGCTGGATTTTAGTTCCCAGGGGGTTTAAGTCATCCCAGGGACTCGAATCCAGGTGTTCATCACTCGCAAACGAACCGGAGGAACAGCAGGAGCAGGGAGGAAACCCAACGACCTCGGCATCCGTACGTCAAAGCCCCCAAAAGCAGCAAAAGAACACAGATCACCCCAAATTTTAGCATGCCAATACTCCACAGCCAAATTTTACTCCCATTTTACAACAATTAAAAAAAAAAAAAAAAAAGTCAGTAAGACTGAGAGCTAAAAAAAAAGAACCAGCCCACTGACATTTACGGTGGATGAGATCTGCTTCACCAAGCCAGAATAAAAGAAAATTCTGGGAGAAGCCCACGCGCCCTACCACACACAATGCGGCGTGTGTCCGGCCCAAAGGCCAGGAGCGGGCTGCCAGCACCAGCCTTCCCAAAAGCAAACGTCCTCGGCCCCCACCCCTCCCCTCCCCGCAGCCCCCGTCGCGCCCGCCGCCCTCGCCTCGTTAGCAAACCCTCATCCCCAGCGGTGCCGACAAATGGAAAAGCACGAGCATTGAAAATCCAGAGCGAGCAACTGCAAAGAGTAAAGAAAAACCCTCAGGCTGCTTGAAAGGGGCTTTGTCCTCCAGGGATGCTCAGAGAAGCCTTTCAGAAGGGCCCTTTTTCTGCTAATTTTTGCAGCCCACCAGCAAGGGCCCTTGCTGCCAGCCAAAAACCCAGAGGAGCCAATGTGCACGGTCCTTCCTGAAAGGACACGCTGCAAAAAAAATATAAAAGGCTTTGAAAAATAATGCGACTAATCTCCCCTTTTCTGAAAATCGCACCTGTGGAATAGCTGCTGCGGAGTAGCGCGGGACACTTTGGGAGTCTACACCCAAGGGTTTTCCTTGGGTGGTGTCCCTGCTAAGAAAGACAACAGATACATCCAGGATCCCCAAAAGTCTGAATTGCACCCAAATGCTTTGCATTTTGATTTCCGTTCATCCCTAAATCGTGGCTTTAATCAGGCACCTACTATCAAACCTGGTGGACCTAAACCTCTTCTCCCACGCCACAGGCTTTACGCTCCCACCTTGTAAATACCACGCCTACCAAGACAGAAACGCAGGCCAGCGAAACAAGAGCTTAAGCGGCGTTTAAACTGAAAGTGCCAGAAAGAAACCCCGCCTAAGCATCTCAGACATCAGGGCAGCATCACCCCAGCACCCCGCAGCCCGAAAAAGCACTTTTTAAAAATCAGGGGCCTTCCAGCGAGCCCTGATAGCCCCTTCCAGCTGGGGGGGGCCTGGTCGGGGTGAATTTGTCGCACTGGAGAAGTCAGCGGAGATGGTCTGGAGCCGTCGGCTGGGGCTTTATCGCTTTCGGGGTGGCAGCAGGCAGGTTTTATCCGGCACCTGGTTGAGGACGGCGAGCGCGGCACGCCGTGAAGTTTTAAAGCTTCGCAGCATCACCGAGCCGAGCAATGGGAATTATCGGGAAAGGAGCAACCCTATGTGCCCCTGACAGACTCTGTACGGCAAAGGCTTTATTTACCCAGCTCCCCGAGGGGAAAAAGCAGCGTTTTACTACGGGCGTAAATAATAATTTTTTTTTTTTTTTAATCTGCCAAAACTTCCAGCCCCTACGAGTCCCCATCCGCCAAAACCAGTCCTGAGGGGAGGCCGGGGAGCTGCACCCCCAGCCGCCCCAGCAGCGCCAAACCTTCCCGACTGCAAAACCCCCCCCCCGCACCCCGGGGCGACGCGGCGCTCCCGCCTGAGGCAGAGGTAGGAGAGCCGGCCGCAGTACCGCACTCGCTCCGCGTCCCCCGCCGCCATCCTCCGCCCCGCCGCACCTGCTGCCGCCGCCCGGCCCCGGCCCCCGCTCCGCCCCCGGCCCGCCCCTTCCCGCCGGGGGGAGCGGCTCGGGCCCGGGGGTTCCCCCTCCCCGCCCCCCCGCGGCCCGGGGGGGGTGCGGCGGGGCAGGGCGGGCCGAAACTCCCCGCTGCGGCGGGTTTTCTTCCCCCGCCCCCGCAAAAAAAAAAAAAAAAAAAAAAAAAAAAAAAAAAAAAAAAAAATTTCCATTGCTGGTTCAGGAGCAGCCCCACGGGGAAGAGGCAGGAAGTAAAAAATAAATGCGTAGATAAATAAATAAATAAATACATGAAAGAAAAGAAAGAAAGAAAAAGTCTCGCTACTCAAAACAGCCACCTAACGCGGCTGCCGGAGCCCGGAGCGAGGCACCCGTCCACAAACCTCCGCAACTCTGGACAAATATTAGGGAATCATTTGGTTGGAAAAGCCCTTTCAGCTCCCCCCGCCCAACCGTTCCCCTACCCCTGCCATCCCACCCCCAAACCCTGGCCCTCAGCACCTCGGCTGCCCGGCTGTTAAATCCCCCCAGGGGTGGGGAAGAAATTCTTTCCAGTGAGGGGGGTGAAACCCTGGCAGGGGTTGCCCAGAGAGGGGGTGGAGGCCCCATCCCTGGGAACATTCCAGGCCAGGTTGGACGGGGGCTGTGAGCAACCTGATGTGGTTCAAGGTGTCCCTGCTCCTGCAGGGGGGTTGGGCTGGGTGACCTCTAGGGGTCCCTTCCCACCCAAAACATTCTATGATTCTATGACCCCTTCCCTGGGCAGCCCCTTCCAGTGCCTGAGAGCCCTTTGGGGAAGGAATTGTTCCCAATGTCCAACCTAAACCTGCCCTGGCACAACTTGAGGCCGTTTCCCCTCGTCCCATCGCCCATTCCCTGGGAGCAGAGCCCGACCCCCCCGGCTCCCCCCTCCTCTCAGGCAGTTCCCCGCCTCCTCCCTGAGGGCTGAACCCCCCCAGCTCCCCCAGCCGCTCCCCAGCAGCCTGGGGCTCCAGCCCCCTCCCCAGCTCCGCTGCCCTTCTCTGGCCACGCTCCAGCCCCTCCAGGTCCTTCTGGGAGGGAGGGGCCCAACCCTGACCCCAGCATTCGAGGGGCGTAAGTGCAGAGGTGCTGCTTGGGTGCTGGGGTTTTTGATTAAGCAAAGCAGAACCCCAGGGCTCTACAGCAGCACAATTCAGCCACGCCAGCGCATCGCCCTTTCATGAGAACACCCAGGCAATCGTACGTGCAAAGAGGGTCCCGTCCTGCAAATAACACGGCGCAAATGCGGCAGGGAGCAGGCGTATCGCCCTGGCTGCGTTTTCTGCCTACACCGACGTTTATCCACGTCCCGCTGCCACGACAGTGGGTCAGCGTTGGGTCTTAACGCAGCCATCATGAACTGCAAACACCATTCATGCCTACGAGATGAAATAAGCCCTTTCAAACTCGCAGCGCTGCACTCCTGTCCCACAAAGGACTATTTTCCTCTGGGGGGGGGAAAAAAAAAAAAAAAGTCTCATTCAAAGTGGCAGACAACTGTCACAGGGTTGGTTGTTGCATCCTGGCCCCGAGCAGAGACAGACGGCATTGAAAATCAGCGTCTGGTACGAGAGAAGATGAAGTGCAGCAGCATTTATTCGAACGTTATCTAGCAAAGAGACTGTGGAAAACCTCCGAGCTGCATATATAAAACCCTTTAAGTGGCCGGCCGCCCATGATTTTGTTAGGTATGTACAATAAACTAGTAGCTGCTACCAAAACCTCTTTTATAAAGCCTAAAAAAAATATTCCTGGATAATTCTATTCTAAAACATGCCATTGCTTTTGCATGCGGTGTTGAACTCTGCTTCTGGCAACCAAATAATCCAGCCTGGGTCCCTGCCAGCGACATCACCTCTTACATGTCTGACAATAATACATCAGGCAACGTCCTAGAGCGTTCATCTTCTAAAATATCTTCACATTTTCGGACAAATTTGTAAATACCCCTTACCAATGGCGCGCGGGCTGGAAATCGCATCGCGTAAGCGCTGGGAAGCGGAGTCTACCCCACATTCTTCGTGTCTCACGGGCATCGTTCGCATCCAAACACGTTCCCGTCACTTGCGCCTTTTCCTTGTTTGCGCATTTAACTAAATGAGTACTTTGGGCTTGACTTCCCTAACGCCTTAACCCTGTTGTTCGTGCTCTGATTTCTGCAAGTAAAAATTTCAGGGCACGACCGGCTGGATGAGGAAGCTGATTAAAAGGAGTGTCCATTTGCCTGCTGTTTTCGCTCTGAACCGAGCCAATGCGTCAAAACAGGTTTCTGTTACAAAACCGCATGAAAAGAATCGAATAATGCTTTTCTTTGCCTGAATCCCAGGCTTTGCCTAGGCGATGAAACGGCAAGATTTCTGGACCCGATTAGTATAGATTAGCAGCAAATGGTGGTTTAGAGTAAGATGTTACGAATTGCCCGCGGTGCTAGGGGTCCTTCTGGGTTGTGCTCTCTCCGCCTCAGCCCGATGCAGCACAGAGCTGCAGTTTTCCACCCGAAGAGCGTGGCATCTCTGCCAGCATCGAGGCAGACCACGCGTCACAGCAATCTGCTCCCGAGGCCACCCGATGGCTCAGCCAGCGGGGGGTTTGTTCATGTTAAGGATCAGTAACTTCCACATTTCCTCCCTCACCTTCAGGGCTACCGGGGTTGTTGCAAGTGTGTACAGGGCACGGTAGATCCTACCAACGGTCTTCAAAAGCCAAGATCTGCAGGGCGCTTGACCCAGGGCTTCAGGAGATCTGTAGGAAAGGGAAGCAAACCCGCAGGTAGCCCGGCACCGGGGAGCACCAGGAAGACCCTAAGCTTTTCAGAGCTAGCAGCAGCATTTCTGCTGCTTTCTTCCAGCCCAAGGCTGGCTGATAAAGCTGCAGTCCGGCTGCACATTTTCCCCACCCAAGGTGGATGCTCATGGTCCTCACGCCCTGCTCTCAGAGCTGTTCCCTGGTCAAAGGTCCTTTCCTCCCAGAGCAGAGTCCAACGTGCAATAGTTAAAGCCTCTACTGCCTGTGTTACCTTGTATTATTTCTCCAAAAGACAAAATGGACCTTATTCACCCTTCCAGACCCACACCTTTTGTTTGCATCTCTCACCCTTTGCTGATGCCTGGGATCAGTGACTCAGCACGGCAACATTTGGCCTGGAACAGTCCTGCCCATAATAAAAACAGCAGTGAAAACAGCCAAACTCAAAAACCCTGCTCTCAGATAGTCCCTTTCCCCTGGTGTAACTCAAAAAATCATTGGAGAGGCAGGTTTTGCCTGTCGTCCCAGGCAAGCGCGACCTTCCTGAGGAATTTGGAGCCCACCTTTGTAAAAAAAAATCCCTCCAGTTGTTAAGTCAAAAGGCCAATAGCACGCGCTACGTCGCTGGCAGGGCTCCAGGACGATAACCTCGCCAATGCACAACCAGCAAACGAACAAAAAGGTGTGGGTGTCTATAAACAAAAGCAAGGTCCCTGCTTGACTGGGATGATGAAATGTTGACCAAAGGGTGGCTGCTCTCTGATTATCACCGGAGTAACAGGTCAGGGACACCGGGGTGGATGGTTCAGAAGGCGGCAATGGTGCTTCCTAGGAAACATGGGCACCCTGACCGTCTTCAAATTCATCTTCAAATTCAAATTCATCTTCAAATTCAAAGAGAGAGGTTTCAGGTTCACCGTTGAGTCGTCAAACAGTTGAGGCTGTTGAGACATCAAACTACAGGGTTTTTTCTAGGCGTTTGCTTATGTTCTGCTTTCCGTAACAAAGACTAATAAAGCACTTTAGCTCCCTTCTCAGCTGAACATATGGAGGTTTTCACTCATATTTTCCTGGGAATTTGAAGAGATTTGAGCAAGCCAAAGGAAAAAAAAAAAAAAAAATATCTGGAAAACGCTATTAGGTGTTGAATTCATATTGCAAACCATGAAAAGCCCTCCTGGACAGCATACCGAAAGCAGAAGATTCATAAGCTGTTTAATGAGGTGTCAGTGGAAGACTTTCAAGAAGAGCCTGGAAAAGCTTTGCAGTGCATGTGAGAAGATACGTACAAGCGTATTTTTGCAGTTTCTGGGTAAGGCAGCGAGCAGGATTACCTGCAGGTCAGTCCATCGTGAGGAGGAGGAGATACTGCATGTAGTACGACAAGTATTAATTTGTAAAAAACTTGGGTAATACCACATCTCAGAGAAGACCTGCTCGAAAGAGTTGGGGTGGTTAGGTGATGGGTTAACTGAAGGCTGCCTCCAGAAACTAATGAAGCAAGGGAAGAGTCCAGGCGGAGCTGGTGGAAAGGATCCTGAACCGATAAATACTGCCCTGCTACAGGGGAGCCTGGCACAGCTGCAGCCCCAGCAGCTACGGCAGCTGGAAAACCACCGCCACCCCAGCGCCGCACGCACCGGGGGAAGTTTTTCCTTTATGTTACTCGTCAGGAGCTTTCTGAATCCTGAAGGCAGGTTTTAATATCTGAAAATGGGGCTTTAATACCTGAAACGCTAATTTTAGCTTCCAGCAGAGCAGGCATGAGCTGGTGCCGAGTAATCTTTGAAACCTCAGCCTCAACGTGTTGCTTATGTCTGTGCCACTTACTGCAAAGCTGAGAGCGAGCACGAGCACCGTGCTCTGAGCAGAGACGGGAGTCAGGGGTTCTCCTTTCCCTCGAGGACCAGAGGCTCCTCCTCGCATGCGTGAGGCCAATAATTTTCTGCAGCACATGCTGGGAAAGGGGATGCAGCAATCCAAAGGGGGAACACCCCTCGTTCAGCCCCTCAGCATCACAGAGCGTGGAGGCTGGGAACTGAGGCTCCTCCGGATGTTTCCATGCTAGTGTGTAGCCAGAGAAGGATTTCTGGAGCTCTGGATGAGACCTGGGGTGCCAGCTTCCCCCTGAAGCCTTATTAGAAGTCCCCAGTTCAGGTCGGGCCTCCAACAAATGCCTCTCTCCTGGCATTATTCACCAGCGACCCTTCAAGAACCAACAGGACGTGTTGCCGTAATTTAAATAAATTAAACCTACTCAATATGGCCAGTCGAGTCGTATTATAGAGGGCAGTCACCATTAAGTAAAATGTATTAAAAATGCAGATAAACCTCCAAATAGTTGCGGAGATCAAGACCACCTTGCTAAAATTGCGTTTGAGTATATTTTGTTTCTTTCTTGCAATGAGAGCTTACGTGAAGCCAGGAGGGCCCTGGAAACGCATGGATTGCAGGGCTGTTAAAGCCGGCAAAGTAGCGACCCTCGCATTTAAGCCTGTAAACCCTGATACAGCAGCATGGCCTTTTCAGAGATTATTTCAAAACAAGCGGAGACGGGGGTGGAAAAAAAGTTTCAACTACCACTTTGCTGTGTTTCACTTGATGTCAAATTGGTTGTTTAGTTTTTGCCTGCAAGAGACTCCACCTCCTTTCAAAGTCTCCTTAAACCCTGTAGAGAATTTATCCCAGTACGGCTCCTGCCTCGCACTTAAGAAGTTATGCAGGCAAAGAAAACCAAATGCCCTCAGTCCCGCTGCAGAGGATTCAGATGCCTGGTGCCCTGGAAAACCGCTGCCCTGAAAAAGAAGGATTTCCACTTGGACCAAAGCGTTTTCTGGCTTGATACTTCCATTTGTATTTTCTCAGCCTTAAAAATAATCTAAAGGACGACATTGCCTATCACTGACTTGGAAGACACCTTCCTCCCGCCCTTTTTGTTTTTTTTTCTTCCTATTCTTCTTTCTTTTATAGAAGAAAAAGGACCTTAAGGGGGAGAGTCGTCCTTTAGTTTTTGCTCTTCGAGCGTAGGCTAAAATGCCAGGCAAGGAGGAGGCCCTCGGTGTCGCCCATCTCCTCCTGGAACTGCATTGCATCACTTGGAAAACAGGACGAGAGGACACGAGTCCTCTCATCCCGATGTCTTTTTAACGGCGCTTAGTCATATGCATGGGGATTCATAACACCAGCCTCTACTGCAAGAAAATGAGCAGATGCTAGAAGATTTTATTTTACACTTAGCCCAAGAAAAAAAAACCATGAGCACATTTTCCATTTTAAATGCCAGCAACGTTTTGCAGGCTGACTCCCCTGAGGACAGTGGCAACAGAACGGGGGTAACCCAGTTTACCCAGCCGGGATGGCAAATTGCTTTGTGGGCTATCACCTATTCCTTCATCGTTATCGCATCCATCGTTGGCAACATCACCATCATCTGGATTATTCTTGCGCACAGGAGAATGAGGACGGCTACCAATTACTTTATCGTTAATTTGGCTCTTTCGGATTTGCTGATGTCAGCTTTCAATACCATCTTCAATTTTATCTACGCCAGTCACAACGTCTGGTATTTTGGCAAGGAATTCTGCAGGTTTCAGAACTGGTTTCCCGTCACCGCAATGTTTGTGAGCATTTACTCCATGACGGCTGTGGCTGCAGAGAGGTAAGAGGCAAACGGAGGAGAAAAGGTCTGAAAAATTTCGCTGTAAGTTGTAAAAAATTTTTGCGATATTTTGTGCAGTTGGCCCCCACCTACCGTGTCAGGTGCCTTATCAGCAAAGTGGGAGGAGTGCCAGGCAAACAGACTGCAGGGTTAGGTGCTAATCGTGCCACGAAAGGAAGGCTTTTCTGTCTTATCCCCAGTCTGAATCACACCCCAATATGTAACAAGTGGAAGTGGCCGGTATTTTATCGTTCCCGTCCTACCTATCATAAATTGTTTCCCTGTCGTCCTGCAAACTCGTTTTCTTTTTTTTTTAAACCACGAGGAGGACCCCTTATTTGAACGGAGCTGGGAGCAATACAAATACGCTGCAGGATGCTGAAAGTATCAGCAGCCGTAATCCTGCTTGGGAGTCCAGCAAACTACCAGAAATAATGGGAATGGGATCAGAAATGGCAAAGTCCGCTCCAGTAGTTCACAAGAATGAGTTATTCCGAGAGGGAGGAAAGTAATTACAGTCATTTTGTTTGACTTCTGAGGTAATTTGCTATTTTCATAATACTCTCTTAATCTGCCAACTCTCTTTTACTCAAGCTTAAATTTGTGGAGTCTGGATGTGTTTACAGCTCACTGTTAAGTAGCGTGACGCTGTTTTTTCTTTTTACTAGAAAGTGGCCAAAAGTCCATGGGAATTTCCTCTCTTAATGGCAATGGCATGTAAAAGAAGTAGAGGAGGCTCTCTGCCCTCCTTCCCTCCATCCTCCCCATCTTCCCTCCAGTTCTTCCACTCTCTGCCTGCTGCTGGGAATGTCGGTATCTGTTCCATCCTACATCCCTGCCGCAACGCCACGGTGAAGGTCTTCCCCCAGGCAGCCGGACCCAGCATCCAGAAATACCTGGCGGTCCTTTATCAAGCCCTCCCGTTGCCTTTGCCATTTCCTTCAGGTTTCCTCCCGTTCCTCATCAAGCACGCGTATCCACGAAGGGCCCTTCCAGCTCTCTCAGGAGCGGAGCCAGCGGCCCTCCGGAGCCACCCAAAAAAGCATTGCTCCCTGAGTCATCGGGGTCGCTTTCGTAATTCCCAGCCCCGGCTCACGGCTCATTTCACCCTGGCACACCCAGTGTCAGGAGGCAAATCAATAGACAAATCAAACCAGACAAAAAAAACCCCCAAAAATAGGAGAAAGAAGGCTTTGGCCCCACTGAAACCCACATGGGAGCTGGGGATAGGGCCCGGATCGACATGCCGCTGCCACAGAACGGGGGCACCATCCCCTGCGGGGGCTGGAAGGATCGCTGATAGGCGCAGGATTGAGCGATGTGTCAATCAGCCTGCAGTTGTCCAGATGAAAGCAAATCCCTATTTAGAAGCAACAACAGCTCAGTTTTAGACTCGAACACCCTTTTGCTGTTCCTGGCTTTAAATCAAGGGTTGTCGGCATCTGCTATTTTATACATGTGTTGGTAACCGCTATTTTATACACGTGGTCTGCCAAATAGTACTATTTTTTAAATTTTTTTTTCTTTTTAAATCCATTTCAGCCTGTCCTCATGTCTCCCCTCCTCTCATTCCTTGGGGACTTTTGGTGAAAGTACTTATACAGCCAAGATCTCTTCAGTTACATGGCACGGATCAGAAAGAAAACTTGGCATCTTGCTGCAAACCATATTTAGCTATTCTTTGCTTAGCCTTAAAATAGATCCTGACACTGTCTCCTGGAAACTCGCAGCTTCCATTTATTGTTATGAGAACTTGCATCCAAGCTTGGGCTCCGTTGTTTAACTTCGCTAAAACAATGTCTTTTGAAGCGGTTTGTTGTAAGGAAGGAGGCTAAGAGGTGACAGCCCTATACGTCATCTTTGTCTGCCCTGGAACAGGCCCTGGCCATATCGCTCACCGTTGCGTTTAGGATCCCTCTCTCTCCCCGTTTCAAGCTGTTCCGTGTACCGGGGCAGTTGTTTCCACTGCTTGCTTTCCGCAGCGCTCCAGGCAGAAATGTAATATATCGGATCAAGTTTCGTGTTCCAGTTAGGAAAGCCTCCTAGACCCTCTTCGGAAAGCGTGCAAAAGCGTCCGAAATTCAGCTTGTTTTGTTGCGCGGGATGAGGACCGGAAGAAGGGTGCCGGGAACGCGGTCCCAGCATCCCAGGAGGGCACGGAGAGGGGGCACGGGCAAGCAGGGGGGGCACAGGCAGCCCTGCCACACAGCAAGAGCTGCCAGGAGATCTCAGCAGACTTGGTGCAACTCTCCCAACTTGCAGGAGCTTGCCCAAAAGCATGGCTCGCCTCGGGGGGTGCACCCCTGGCTGAGTGGGAAAGCCTCCACCCAGCAGCCCTGTAATAATTCCAGTATCTGCACGACATGGGCTGCTGCGTCAGGCGGCTTCGGCAGCACAGCGGGTGGCACCGTTTATACCCAGGGCTTGCCGTTCACCAAGACCGCGGGATTTGGGCGCTTCTGCGGGCAAATATTCTGGAGAGTATTTGCCGCGCGATTCCTACCTGCCTAGATCTGAGCACCGTGCAATACTGCTTTACAACAAGCTATAGAAAAACACGGTGATGTGAAAATTTTATAGCTAAATAAGGCTCTGCGGCTGCGCAGCTCTGGCTTACGTACTTGGCTGTCTGTCCGTGCGGCCGCCCTCTGTCCTGCAGCAGCAGCCGGGCAGAGCTCAGCTCCAACAGCCTGGCCAAGAGACAGCACAGAGTTTGTCAGATTTTCCCTACGAAAACCAGGAGGCAATTGGCATTTTCCACTCCATTTTGCCTGCGTAACACCCATGACAAAGCGTACAGAAAGCATGACAAGAAATGCATAATTGATTATGTCCTCATTACGACACCATGCATTTCTACACGGGGAACTTAAAACCAGAGCGCGCCCCGGGCTTGCACGTAATCCAATATTCAGATATGCCGTGAGGGCTCTGAGCAGGTGTGGGACGAAGGGGTCAGCCTTCCCCTTCCACCCCAGGCACAAGCGCTCCGGTGTTTACCGGCAGAGGCGGATGGCACGTGAGCTTTCCACGGCTAAAAATCAGCGGGGAAAAATTCAGGATAAAGGATACTCGAGCCCCAAGTCTGCTGTTGGGATAATACGGGGTGTCAGAGGAGACAGACATAATTAGGGGGAAACAGAGTGTTTGGGTTTTGGCGTTTTTTTGATAGAGGAAGGAAAAAAGGGCACGGTATTAAGTAGTGCGTAACTCCAAAATAACACGAAGAGTTCACAGCACAAAATATCAGACCAAACACATAAAGCTTTTGAAAAACAATTAAAAAAAAAAAAAGAGGAGAAGAAAAGCAAAATTCAAAGTAAGGGGAATACTTGCAAAGACCATATGCAGAACGCAGAGATGACTGCTGCCTCCTCGCACCAGAAGCATGAATCCACATGGGTTTAATATACTCTGCCTTAAAACTTGCCATCATTCTTTTCAGAAATGATTGAGCTCCTTTTAATTATTTTCAGCCCGGGACCTACCAAAATGTCTCTATAAATAAAGCCCACTATACCATCCCAGTGAGTTTCCTACACTTGCCATATTTGTTGTATAGTTTACCAATGCGACTGTAAAAGCATTACCTATTTTTCCTGCAGGTACGTGGCAATAATTCACCCCTTCAAGCCCAGGCTCTCTGCTGGAAGCACCGGAGTCATCATAGGGATAATCTGGCTGGTGGCATTTGGGCTCGCCTTCCCCCAGTGCTTCTACGCCGAGGTCATGTTGTACAACGGAACGACGAAATGCGTCGTGGTCTGGCCTGATGACATCGGATACAAGCACCAGCTCACGTAAGAGAAACGAGAAAACTTCAAATTTGTGCAAAAAGTTAACTAGGAAACCCATTTCATCTCCAAACCATTGGCCACGGGCAGCACTGGGAGAGAGGGCAAGGGGGGAACCACGCAGCAGGGGAATCCGGGTCTGGGGCAGCCCATCTAAGCTCAGCTTAAGCCAGCTGTGGAAAAAGCTGCCAGGTGATGATGGCTCAGGGTAAAGAGCAGCGATGCACCATCCTCCCCTGCTTTGAAAAGTGGTTGCAAGATCTAGAAACCCTAGGTACAGGGCTTGGTGGATTTAAGAGAAACCAGCGTGAAAAGCCTCTAAACAAACAATAAATCCTGGTTCCAAAGATTGTGGATTTTCTCCCTCCTTCAGGGAGTATGAAACCAGGTATCTTCAATGCCGAGAAGCCACATAATTAGCTAAAAATTATGCTGCTCTTGGGGACATTGTGGCGGGGAAGAGAAGCATGTTTCAAAGATCCTAAGGTTTTATAAACTGGCTTATCTGGGCACATATCTGCGCTGCCAAAAGCACCTAACCTTCACAGCAATTTCCTCCTGCTTTAAAGCAAGATCGTTCAGACAGATGAAACGAGCCATACCCCGCATTTAGGGGATCTGCTGTGATTAATCATTATTCAAAGCACAAGACAGACAGAGCAGGTTGAGGAACTTACCAAGCGTAACATATTTACACAACGTAGTCATGGAAGACCCACAGAAAAGGAACAAATCGATTTAGCAAAATGGAAACAATTCTTCAACCCAAAACCAAGCGCTAAACTCCCCGCATCTGCCCCTCGCCGTGAACGCTTTCACCCAGCTCCATGCACCACGGACATTTTTCCCTTCTCGCTCTCCGTCCCTGGCAGACACCCGGGTGCCTCCTGCAGTTAGTTACTACCAAACTAACCGGTTTTCACACTAGCGCGTGCCAAGTTCCAGGAGCTTCATGTAAGTTTGGCTGAGCGGCAGCGTATTCGGCCACCATTGGCAGTCAGTTGTCCCCAGTCTCCAGAGTCATGGAAGAGCGAGAGTAGCATCAGGCTCACGTCATCACGTTGGGTTGACGTTCCTCCTGGGGTCGTCACGTTGGGTTGACGTTCCTTCCAGGGCTCCTTGGCTGGGACCCACGGCATGTTCTGGGAAACACAGTCTGCCAGTCGATTGAGAAGGAGGGATAGTAGGTAACCACTTTATATATAAAGTCACCAATGGCTGTTGCATCCAGATGGAAAGCGTGAGGTTTATTTCTCCCGCATCCACTCTTTGGGAAGGATTGAAATGAGTTTCCCAGCACGCCCAACGAAATCTCTGCAGGCTGGAAAGGTTGGTCCCGAAGGCAGCAGATAACGGGACAGGTTCTTTCTGGGATCCCCAGCTGCAGAGCAGCAGGTCCCGGACACAATAAATCCCTTCGTTTGCCAGCTCGCTCTCCCTGAGCAGCCTCAGATTTGCAGGTTTCAGTAGCTCTCCTAGAAAGGCAGTTGGAAGCGGCGCTCCCCAGAAATCATCCTGAGTGATGGATCTGTCGGGACAAATGCCTGCAATACAGACCAGGGAAAAAAAACCTCGTGCAGCCATTCATGCGCTAGTCCAAATTCTGAGGAAAAGAAATACTAAGAAAGCCAAAGAAAAAAACAAGGAAATGGAGAGCCAGGTTCCTCTGTTGACTGTGGGTCCTCCAAATCCTTCTTAGTCAATTAAAACCAGCTTTCGAGATTTCTAGACTTCAGAACAAAGGAAAATCCTTTTCTGGAGGAAAAACATGTATAATTATGGTAGAAACAAGTCCAAAAAAAACCCCAAACAATGCACTACTGTCACCGCCAGTGCCTGAGAAATCTTGGATGGGAAGGGACTAAATTTATAGAATTTTAACCAAAATAAAGAACCTTAGGCACAGAGGATTTTTTTTTTTTTTTCTGGTGACAGGTTAACTTTGCAGCAAAGTAGCAAAACTACGAGACTAAAGGTTTCTTTTTGCCACATGCTCAAGCTTAGGCTCCCATCCTCTCCTCCTCCTCCCAGGATGGGAACTCTCAAAGGGCTTCCCATTTCCACTGCGCTCCAAGCTATCAGGCTTTCAGAAGAGGGACCGCTCCGAGGAGGCTTGGGAAGGGTGGAAAACAGGCAGGGATAAAGTTGCCACATTTCACAAACACAGTATTTTTCTACGTGCAGCCACTGTTCCACTATTTGCAACCCCCCCAAGGAGCAACCACCACCGGCCGCCCCAACGCCCATTCCGACGGCGCTCTGCAAAGCAGTTTTCCCTGCTCGCTAATGCGGCGAGCAACCCCAGAGCGTTGTGCTGAGAAAAAAAAACCATTTGCACCCAAGCCTTCTGAGGTCATTGCCAAGCAGCGTGTGCCAGAGCCCTCCTGCTTAATCCCAGTTTTTACACTGTTTGTGTTAATTTGACAGCTGCTCTAACCGAGCGAGCAGGTTGTTCCCTCCCCATAAATGGTGGTTGCTTAAAATAACCCAACCCAGCATGAGGGAAGCAGCAGAAGCTTGTGAGGTAACGTGGAAAGCTAGGATGGGCCGAGCTAAAACGCAGCCGAAGGAGATGCCAGCGCTTTCAGCTGGAGCGGTAACCGAGCAGCCTGTTGGTGATCTATAACTGCGCCATATACTATACTCACCAACAAAAACAGCTGGCGACACAAATACGGCAACGACGGCTGCTCACTTTTTGCATGCTATAACCAGGCAATATTCCTCCCTCGTTACCTGCGGCGTCTTCCCTGCCAAGCTTGTGCACCCTGTTAGCAGCCAGCTACGTTCTGAAGTCCCCCATCCAGGTTTTTTTCACTGTTGCTGAATTAAGCTGCTGACACGATTGCATTCATCACGTTACTCCGCCGTTTTTCAAATAACCCTTTCCCGTATCTGTGATTTAGAGGGTCATATTTTTACAGCCACAAGTCTTAGATGTGTCTCTTTCCTGACTGCTGCGGGGACGGCAAAGTTCAGGGCAAGCGGCCATGGACTGTAACCCTCTGATAAAAGATAAACGATATTACTCTGTCTCGAAAGAGCAAAGAATCCAGTGCAAGGACTAATCATCACAACATGAGAGAGAGGAGTTTTTGCTGTTTGCAGAAGTCCCTTTAATGGTGTTTGTAGGCAAAATCTCTGCTTCTTTATGCTCTGGGGTTGAAGTTAATGGGAGCCAGACACACGCATCCAAAAGACAATTTCTGAAAGAGCCCTTCAAGAGACATGCTGACTATGAAAACGTGCCTGTTCTTCTTTTGCAGGTATCACATTGCAGTGATCGTGTTGATTTATTTACTGCCTTTAATGGTGATGTTTGTTGCATACAGCATTATAGGAATTACTCTGTGGAGCAGTGCGGTTCCAGGCAACCACCTTAACAGAGTCCGCTACAAACACCAAGTTAATGCCAAAAAAAAGGTCAGAAGTGAAACTTAAAAATAATTACCTTCAGCACACCAGCCCTGCTGGCTCCAATTCCAAAATGGAGCTTCCGTTTGATACAAAATCTGGTGGGATTGGGCGTGAAAGGTTGACAAAGTATTTTGGGCCGGGGGTAAAGGGCCAGCAGGTACAAAAGTATAGCCAGCAAGTATGAAAAAAAATGGGGATCTACACTCACCAGCCAGCCTCCGAGGAAGAAAGGCTCATGTCAGTAGGCAGTGGGCCAGCTTCCAGCAGTCCTTAGAGAGTAAAGCCCGGTGTCCAGTAAATCTGCACATCACGGGATAAACCAGGCCCAGGAATAACATGCCGGTTTTGCTTTTCTAGTTTGTGAAGACCATGGTGGTAGTGGTGATCATTTTTGCTGTCTGCTGGCTGCCCTATCACATATACTTCATCCTGGGGAGCTTCAAGGAAGACATCTACGAGCAGAAGTACATTCAGCAGGTTTATCTCGCAATCTTTCTCCTTGCCATGAGTTCGACGATGTACAACCCCATCATATACTGCTGTCTTAACCAAAGGTGAGTAGCATGAGTGCGCAGAGAAAACCAAGATCTGGGTCTGAAAAAGCATAAATCTCTGGATGTGAGAACACCTGTGATTTTCAGCTGCAGTCCATAGGCCGCATAGACAAGTTAATTTACACTCTGCTAATAGTGGGAGATCAGCCACACTGCACAAATGAGATTTTAACTCAACCCTTAAGATTTTCTGCCTCCGAACAAAGCACAGGCAGCAAGCGTATGATCAGTACAGCCACATCCATACTGGTTTCTACACACAGACTACCTTATTTCCAAGGAAGGAGGAGGGAATCCCTAATCCCTGCAATGCATCTGCTGACCTAAGCCTAATGGCTTAACCGCTCGCTCCTCCTGTGCCACCACCACCACCCCCCAAGCGCAGCCCTGCGCCCCCCACGCAGGTGCCAGGCTCATCCCCATGGGGAGTAGGAGCATCCCATGGGTGACCTGCTCAGACTCCTGTCCGGGCACCCTGCCACCAGCCAGCAGCTGGGAGAGCACAACCCCATCGTGCCAAGAGATGTCTCTCTTGCTCTGTGCTGAGAACAGGCTTGCTCTCGGGACGCTGGTGCAGCGGGACACTGGGCCTGGGGAGCTGCTCTGGCCGCCCTGCAGGTCTCCGTGCCAATCCCTGCCTGCACGTCCCACCGCCAGGCCTCTCCTTAACCCAAATCTCTCTGCACCCCAGTGAGCTGTAAGAGTAAGAAACAGTTATCGGCACACCTCCTCCAGCACCTCCAGTGCTGCTTCACTGGGATGCCACCAGCAAAGTGCCCAACTCCACGGTGATGCTAGGAGGCTCCCTCCTTCAGAGCGTCTCTAAGACGGCAAAAGAAGGTAGTTTTGCAGCCCATTGAGCCAATCTGCATTTAACGTAAAACACCCAAACACATCCTCCTCCTCCTCCTCTCTCAGAAAGCAGACAGCTTCCTCATTTAATTATTCAGGCTTTTAAAAAAGTTTTCAGTGGGTAAACACATGTATTTTCCTCAGACTCTCTGCTTGTCACGAATGCTGTTACCAGTACGGTCAGCACCATTTGCTGAGCACATCAAACATCCAGCCCGTCTTACATATTTACTTAAAATATAAGAAAATCTTGCTCTTCCCTCCATGCTTTTATACATTTAGCTCTTTGCCTCGCTCCTTTGATTTCAATAGAAATTTTTTATTTCCATGGCCATTCAGAGGCAGAACCAAGCCATGCATGTGTTCTTTCTCTGTGCGGCCAAAAAGAGCATTTCACCATTTAATTTCTTTTCTTACGTTTACAGGTTTCGTTCTGGCTTCAAATTAGCCTTCCGGTGGTGTCCATGCATAAAAGCAACTGAGAAAGATAAACTTAAGCTTAGGTCCCCATCTCTGTACCAGACAACCCACAGGAAGTCAAGAACAACAAGCTTCAACACCGAAAGCCAAATGAATGAGAAAGAGAAGACATCCTTCACCCTCACCCAGCTAACGCTTTGATTTTCTCCTCCCGGTTCTGGCTCTATCCTAATACACCCTTCCAAGGCAGCAGACTTGTAGAAGCCTGAGGCAGGTCTTTTTTTTTTTTTTTTTCTGGAGCAAATGTTTCCTATGGGAGTTTTTCAGATGCCATCAGTATTGAAAGCAGACTGCTGATAATACTTACATCCATGCAGGTCCAAATATCCCCCAGCTATGGATGCAAGTTTGGCCCCCCCTTACACCAGCAACTCCAATACAGAACAGAGGGATTTTGACCGTGAGGTGAAAAAAGCAGCACAGCAGACCCGAGGCAGTGCCAATCAGTAGAATAGCAATTACTCTCTTCTGGATAGCAATCTCCTGCTTTCTCTTGCACCAAGACACTTAAATCTGGAAAAGAGGCGATGGAGCAGAAAGGCTGGAGCGCATCTGGCCCAATTCGGATGGGCCCTCAGGGCCGTGTGGGCAGGTAAGCCCCATGGCTTAGCAGCCCCAAGGCGCACAAGACAGTGGAGCAAAGCTCATTTACAACAAAGACAAGTACTAACACATCCAGACTGAGAAGCCAGTCCTGAAATTTTTCTGAATTCTAGGATTTTCATGCCTGCAGTTTCACCAACACCACTTCTCATCAGTTAAGAAGCGAGAAACGGTTCCTCGAGGTGTCGTCATTGCATGGATTTCTACAACCTTGTACCAAAATACGATGTCATTTCCCTATTAAACTGTGCCCAAGCGATTCCTCCAACTTCACATAGTTAATCACGGTGCCTGATTTGGAGCGCGAGGCTCTCTGAAGAGTCAGTAGCCAGGTGTGGGATGCTCACTGGCTCGGTCAGGGCCCACAGATCCCAAGCTGAATCCACCTCCTTTACCTCCCCTTAGTCCTAACTGCAGCCTGACCCATCACTGCCTTTTCCCAGACAGTCTCTTCACCTTGCCTTTCCACACTTACCCCATTTTTGTCACCGCTGTTCTTCTCTTCTCAGATACAGAAATAAAGGCTGAAATATGTCATCTTCAAAGCCTGAGGCATTATGTGCAGGCATGCAAAACAGGAGAAGCTGAAATATAAACGTTTATATATAAAGTAATACAGTATTTAATACTGGTGTGATAAGTAGCATCTCACAATCACCTTCAACGTTCGTGACAGGTTTGTATATAATATCACAGAGCCGTACCTTATTGTACAAAAAGCTCCTACAATGTCAACCAGATCCAGTTATTTCAAATACTCCTCTCTGCTCTGTGAAAGCCAAACTACAAAGTGTTGCCAGGCTTGACTTCTACAGTAAATTCAGAGAAAAAATGTGTGGCTTGAGCTGAAACGAGTACTCAGGGATATGATTTTCCTAAGTCTGTTTCAATACAGGAGCCAGCAGCTGTATCCTCCTTCTCCACTTAGCCTTTTTCACCTCCCTGGCCGCTGTGAGGAGCAATTATGTTACACAGAGGCCCAACAAACTTGTCTCGCTAATGGGACAACAGAGCACGGGGCTGTACGCCCTTCTTAACAAAGTTCATTATTTTAAATCACTCCAGCAGGCAGTTTCTAGTCTGGACATTACCTGTCTGGCCCCCTCGACGGGCCAGCCTGCTCTTCCCGAAACCGCAGGGCTGGGGTGCGTGCAGGGCAGAGGGGGAGCAGCAAGGGGCATTTACAGACAGCCACCACCGAGTCTTCCTTCTGAAGGGATTCGGAACAATTTGGGAGGGACGCTCTTGCAAGGCACACATCCCCGGGGTCAGACTAGAGGTTGCAAAGACTCTCGCTCCAAGGAACTGAAGGACACCTCCACACAGAGTTCACTATTTCACGTACATAAGCTATTCGACTACCATTCTACTATTTCATGGACCTCTCCCATGCCCAGCCGATGTGACTGTAAGGCTTTTATCACAGAATCATAGAATGTTTTGGGTTGGAAGGGACCCCTAGAGGCTATCTAGTCCAACCCCCCTGCAGGGAGCAGGGACACCTTTAACCAGATCAGGTTGCTCAGAGTCCTGTCCAACCCGGGTTTAAATCCTTTAAACCCCGTAGCTTTCTAACACGGAACTTTTTAGACCAAACAGGCCTATCTTGAGCACCTCATCTTCCCCTCCATCACACCTTAACAGCCGGCCAGAGCCTGTTCCAGATGCCCCAGCGTCACACACACGCTGGCACCGTCTCCCCCGTGCAGTCCCTGACAGGCACCGATGTTTTTCCGACAGCTCATGGCATCACCTCTTGTGCCCGGGTGCAGAAAGCAGGCGATGATCTCTTCAGGTTGCAGACGAAACTCCCCGCGCCCTGAAGGGCTCACACTGCAGATGCTGAGATGTTTCTCCACTAAAAACAGCATCAGTTAAGAAAGCAGAGATGCTCTGAGCCCTCGTTAGAAGAAAAGATATGCCAAGGCAGACTACATTATTTCCTGTGATATAGGAGGTAACAGCAACACCATGCTCCATAGTAAATACATGCAATTCTTCATATAGGTACGGACGTGATTAAATACCATGCAGCAGTAAAACACCTCCAGGTCAGCAATAAATCCCTCTCCTCTGCACAGTTACTCGTGCTCTAAGCAGCAATGGTGTCCCTGCAGTCAGTAAAGAAAAACATTTGAAGAATTGTCATTTTTACGGCAAAGGAACGAACAAAAAGCACAGCACGGGGTTCAGAAGTTCAGAAACACTTTATTTTGCCTTCTGCTATTTTCTTAAGAAAACAAAACAAAACAAAGTCTGCTTGTTTTAAAACCCATTCAAAAGGCTTCTGAGAGAACCCCCAGAGGAGCAAGGAGTGGATGACATTACAACAGTGGTATGCAAATGGTCTTTTCCCCAGGAAATATAAGATTTTTGTGTTCATATTGCAGTAATTACAGCTTAACAATCAAGAGGACTATGATTTTATGCACCAAGCCTACAAGCTTTAAGTAAGACATCTCAGTCATTGCTTGAATAACAGCGGAGACATTTCTTCGGACAGTTATAGCTTGTGATTCACTTGGAACAGTTTCCTAGGGGTAAGAAGTAGTCTGGAAATGGAAATCCCACCAGGTCTCCCCTTTGGAAAAGAACCGCCGTGTCTTACCGAGTACGTCACCTATGGTCCACAGTAGGAAAAGCTGCGCTGTTAGAAACACAAACTCACTCCCTATTTGTTATGAGCTCGATCCAATAAACAAAACGACCTATGCCAGCATCTCCAAAATTCACAGTCACCCTGAGACCAAGTTGAACTTCCACTTCTCATTCATCCTCTATCCTGCACTGAGCCTAGCCCTCAGACGCTGAAGAGCTCCGAACCCAGGTCCCCAGGCACAGCTCACACCACCCCTACGGCAGGCATAAGATTTGCAAATCTTCAAGCAATTAAAAGGCAACGTGTCCCCTGTGCCCCAAGACTTTCTCACCTTCTTCTGTCTCCTATTTGGGGTCATAGCTGCACATCAAGGGTATCAGAGACTATTCAAGCTGTAACGTAAGAAGGGCCACTGGAGAAGCACAACTTCAGTGTATGCAAAAGGGGCTTTCGTATACAACTCCAACACGGGACGTGCAAACCAGCGGTGTATGAGCACCTGGACACTGTGATTCTGCAAACGTTAACCCTACGCACGCAGAGAGGTTACAGACCCTGACGTGCATCCAACTTCTGCGGGGACACAGCGACTGTACCTTATCCACCACTGTGTTACCTGGCAAAGCCTAACATAATCACATTGGCTTTGAGGCAGGGGGCTGAGGTCTTCCCGACCCGCAGATCCCCCTGCACGAGACAGGGCATGAGATGCACCCGGACAAACTACATGCGCCCTAAGGTTTGGGTGTTGTCAGCTCTGTGCCTCTGCTGAACTACATTAGGAAACACGAGGCACGGGGACCCGGGTGAAATCCACCCTGTTTGAATCTGACCCCGAATGCCCGGGAATAAAAACACACACACACAAAACGCAGGCACCGCCGGGATTAGGTTGCAGCTCTCCCTACACAATAGCTCTTCCCAAAGCACAATAGCTCTTCCCAAAGCCACCAGCCAACAGCACCTCTTCCAGAAAGAACCACTAAACACCAGTTAACGCACATCAAAAAAGTTTAATATTTTCACAAGTATCACGTAACACTAGTATCGGAGCTACTAGTGTGCAAAGTAAAAGGACTCTCTACCTTTGCAAAACCAGTTAGGCATGCAATTTTTCAGGTAGACACACACTTAAAGCTGCAACGACTGTTTGTGACTCACATGTTACTTTACAACATTCACTCACAGTGCACCATAATGCATATTGAAATGTTATCGATAGGTAAGGGCAATCCAAATCTTAGGGGAGTGGAAGGAGGACGAAGAGGAGTAGCCTGCAAATTTCCATCTACTTTCTGCAGGAAAAAGGCAGCAGGGAAAACCATGCAGACAACGCGAATTTATTTTTGGTAGAAGAGCAGGAATTAAGGACTACTGTGTGGTCTCCCTCGTTGCAGAAAGTGGCGTGACTTGTAAATGCTATTCAATATTTGCCTCCCTAACTGCTTCTCAATTTAAGTAACGCAACTGGTACGCAAATATAATAACGGCGTTGACTCGACAGAGGACAGGATACACCAAGTGTGTATGATCCCTGTTGTTGCTGTAGTCCTTGGAATAAGCCGTTGTCCGATTTTGGCTTTGTGGTTTAGTTCAGTTTACGCACCTGGGTCCTCAAAGGCAAGATCAAAATCAAACCCTCGTATTCCTTTCTGATCACTACGTCTAGCTGAGTGTTTGTGTTTTGAGTGGCCGCTTAACGGTATTAAAGATTAAAGCTTTGTGTGGAAGCAAATACCCATTTAAGGCGAGAGACGGAAGCGTACGCATCCGAGTGACGCCGTCTAGCTGCGGATTCGGTAGAAGGGCAGCTGCCGTGCCCTGATCTAGACTAACACGAAGAGATAGAAAATATTTTTAATAAGAACCCTTAAACAGAAGAATACAGCACAGCCTGCCTAGGGAGCATAAATCTACCAATTTCCCAGGTCTGGAGATTTGGATTACCCCAATCACTAACCGCTTTGTTTTACTCTTCAGGGATTTCTTGCCAAAACGTGACAGATTTCGCCCAGTAACACAACACTATTCACAGAAGCAATGGGAAATACCAGTGGAACCAGATCTGTGGGACAAGGGCGTTTACTTTTACCATGACAAAACAGGCATCAAGGAAGCAAGTAAGTCGCGTCGCCAAGTCCCACTACAGAGTTACGTGTGTGCACAGTGCTGACACACCATAATGTTTCCACGATCACTTTGTACGAAACAACAGCAGGTAGATATGCAGGAGGGAACTGTTGCTTCCCCTTCGATAAAAGCATCAACACCCAGGTCTGGTGGTCAGCGTGCTGGCAGTGTGCTTAACAAGGATGCTGCAAAGAACACGTTTGGTACGATGCAATGGCAGCTCTCAACGCACATCACTTGGGGGCAATTTCGTCTCAGACAACAACTGATTTTTGACAGCTGCAGAAATTATAGACTGATTTTTCCATGACCTACAGACGGGGAAGGTACCAACAAGGTGAATAAGAAACATGCAGATTGGGGTCCAGAAACAGGAGATATTATTAACAGCACACATTCTATCTTGTATCCTATTTTTTATGTCATTAGTTGTTTGTGGGTTTTTTTTCTCCCCCCGATAAAGCAGTGAGTTCTGGGTTTTTACCAGTTCTGACTATGCAGTCGCTGCTTTATGAGAAAGTGCTCACAAGACAGAATCGGGGCCGGGATTGTGGAGTTCAGTTCTGCTCGGCATCGCGAAGCCTGCATCCCACTGCTGTGATGAGCGCTGCCCCTTTCCCGCTGCCGTCCTCTGACAGCAGGAAGGTCACGTCGCAGTTGGGTGCCAGGTCCTTGACTGTTTGGTGCATGATCCTCGAAAAGCTGCAAAAGGAAACAAGGGCAGCGGGTGAGGGAGGTCCCGCAGCATAGAATCACAGAATCGTTTGGGTTGGAAAAGCCCTTTAAGCTCCCCCAGCCCAACCGTTCCCCTAACCCTGCCATCCCACCACTAAACCCTGGCCCTCAGCACCTCGTCTGCAGAGGGTAGTGCTGCCATGGGCCTTTGCAGTGCTCCCCCTTTTCAGTGGGGAAAGAATGAAAATGCTGGAAACCAGGGGGGGCTTGAAGACGGGGAGCAGTGGGAGTTAAAGGAAAAAAGCACTCGCATCCCACTCCTGCCTCTCTGCCTGCGTGGGGTTAACCTGGATTGCTTGTACCACAGCAAAGGGGAGAGAAGGGACCACGAGCAGCCATCTCCTTCCCACTCATCTCCCTCCGTGCACACCCGAGACGGGCGCTAGTCCCCTCCTCCGCCTGCCGCCAGCTCTTTTATGCTCCTGCCCTCGCCTGCCATTGCTTTGCAGCAGCCCGTCTCCTCTGCAGGCTGAACAGAAACATCCTCCAAATTTCAGCACTGCCCCGTCACTGCCTCTGCATAGCCAAGAGATCCTTCTCTTGCTGTGCAGCTTCCAACTTGTTTGGCAAGCTGCGGCCCCCTCAGCTTGTCACCGCCCCAAGAATCCTTCACAAGTCCTTCTTCATCCTCCCGTTGCCCTTTAGAAAGCCCTGACCACCCCCCATTAAGACTTCTTTTCCCTGGCTTTTATCCTAACAAGCGAGAGAGACCGGTTTGGTGCGTCAAGAGAAAGGATGTACGAGCAGCGCGCTAGGGACAGGCAGGCAAACAAACGCCAAGAGGGCGAATACTCACTGTGGATGTAGTTTGTACAGAGTCCCATCCACACCAACTGTTATCTCCAGGTGCTCTAATCCTCTGTTCTCCCTAATTTTATCTACGACCGCAGCCATGCCGGCGCCGCACAACTGAGCTGCCCGCCTCGACACGGCTCCGCAGACGGTCTTGACAATGATGCTGTCGTCGCAGGTGCTGTTGAGCCCCAGCTGCTGGAGGATGGCTCGCACCTGCAGCAAGGCTAACCTGTCACTGCAGAAGCAGACGAGCACAGTCTTAAATTCAAGCTTTCCCCTCAGTCAAGCCACGGCCACAAACCCCACCGTGTTGACGGCCGCCTCCAAGCACCCGCAGCGGGCAGCAGCCTTTCCTGCCAGCACAAGAGACCTCGGGGAAGGCAAATGCATTCACCCCAGCACCATCCTGCAGCGCAGGAGAGGGGCGCGGGCAGCAAGGGAGGCTCCGAGTCCAGCTCTGCATTGCCTCCCCTTCTCTTTTCTTACCAAAGGCCATTTCAGGAAAATATTTTTAATGACCAACTTGGGGATTTTCCCCCCATAAAGACTCAAGAGGTTTTGAGATTACTTTAAAATACAGAGTCTGAGCAATAAAGACACAAAAATATCGAGTAAAGAAGTGCCACTTCAGCTAGTGTTCGTTCAGTTCAATGATTACAGCTAGATACACACGAGGAGCATGGGAAAACTTCTTGATTTCCAAGCAAGCAAATAAAATGATACAGCGAGGGAATCCTTGACAGCCCTTCCCGTGATTTAGCAGCGAGCACTGCTAGAAATTCAGATGATGTTGTAAAGAGTCCCTTTGCACATGCGCAGGCTCTTACTGAAACCAAAATTATCTCTGGAGAACTGAGCCATGCTCTCCGGCTGTCCCTCCCCTCTCAGCAGTGCCACCGGACGAGCGTTACCACACTATTTCACCCAAAACAGCCTCCCATGGAGAGCTCTTACCTCTCAATCTGAGAAAGGAACTTGGTTTCAAAGATATGCCTGGTCTTCAGCGTCTCCGAAATCTGGCCTCTGAACAGGAACCCCCGTTTGGTGAAGTCGATCAAAATATTGCGGACTATTTCCCCCAGGTACATCCCACTGATCATCTTCTCGTACCTGCAAGGAAAGGCGGTGGGAGAGCTCAGAGGGACGCTGCTCACATCTGCAACGGCAGCATCGCAGCTGCGTTGTCAGCCGGGCGTCCTGCCCGCACACACGGGGGACATGAAATACGCAGCCCGATTTACACAGAACGGCCCTTTACTAGAAAAATTGGGCAAGAAAAAGCAAGAAGACTCAGTGGGAAGCCTTGTGAGCCCATCTACAAACCCTTCACCTACTCCTTGCTACCATGTTCCCCCAGCCAGGCTGTTGTTAATGATGGCTGGTATTTTCTCCCCGATGGAAGAAGTGAAAGCCTGTCGCCAGAGAGCAGAACGGTGCCCAAATGAAAGCCAAATTTGCTGTGACAGCCCCGAGCAGACCCCAGAGAAAACTTATCTCCGTTGAACAACATTTGAGAGCCCGGCCTGAAGCACGGCTGAGACCTTCAACAGAAAAAGCTCAGTGGCTCCGCGCAGTGAAATTACAGGAAAACCACAAGGTACAGTCACTGCGAGCACAGTGTTTTTAAGGGAGTCCTGTGCTGCAAAGCCCTGTGAAAGATAAAAGATGCAAAAAGGTGTGTCCAGCATGTTCACAGGACTGCTGACCTGTAAAGTAGCAAGCTGGGGGTCTTTTATTTTTTATTTTTATTATTTATTATAGTTATATAAATATATTTATTGTTTATATTATTATTATTATTTTTATATATTTATTTCTTATTATTTTTATTTTTATTATTATTTATGCTTTTCAGTTAATTCCAGCACCTGGTTTCCAGTAGGGAACCAGCAGTCCAAAAACCACAGGGAGGAACCAAGCTGTCTTGAACCCCTCTTGCCCATCACTTTGCACACAGGCCCCGAGTCTCCCGCTTGCAGGCATGCCCCTGGGCTAGAGAGGGGGAATATCTTCCACCTGCAGACCTCTTCCCAGGGGCACACGACAAGGAGCCATCCAGGAGCAATGTTCGGCACTGGTAGAGGTACAATGGTACTGGTACAGGGAAGCCCTGTGCCAAGGAGGGCAGGAGTCTGCTTTGCTCTCCTCCCTCTCCAGTTGATGCTCCAGGAGCATCATTCCAGTCTGAATGGAGCACGCTGGGGTCCGTGAGCTGTGTCCTTACCAATGAGACCTGAACACTTTTTCATTTATTGAGAAGCGCATTCAGCAATGCCTCCTCTATTTCACCTCCCGAAGCTCGACAGCAGGGTTTCTGCCCTGGACGGAGCGGAGCCCAGCGCACCATCCTGCTGGAAGCAGGCCATGCAGTCCATTTAATACCATGAGCTCTCTCAGGCTTGTACCCAGCAAGCGTCCTCCCTCTTGAGTGCCTAACTCTCTCCGGAATAAATTATTGCCCCTGGCAGCCTCCGCTACTGCCTTTGGCTGCTTAGTCCATGCCAACTCCGCCGCCGCATCAGGCTCGCTCAGCGTCTGCCTCCCTGGGTCTGTTTGAGCCCCAACTTCTAAAGAGCTTTCCAAGGGACCTGCCAACTTGTCTGCATCCCCCAGGTTTTCAGGCAGGTTCTGGTCTGACTGATTCCAGATTTCAGGCTGACCCTAGTCACAGAATCTTTTTAAAAGCTCCTGGCATCAAAGCATTGCTGCAGAGAAATGATGAAAAATTGTAGCCTGGGCATGCAGCAGTCCCAGCCCAGTTTTATCGGTGCTGGGTACAGCTCCTCATCAGCCTTCTCTTGAAGGGGGCAGGGAAGCACTTGCCCAAACAAGAGGTGGACCCCCAGAACGGGATCCAACCTCCAGGGACAAGAAAGGCAGGTCCTCCAACATTGACATATTTCATCCAGAAAATGATGCCTGAAATTAAGAGCTGGCTGCAACTGCTAGAAAGCTCCTGACTGCTTTACAGAGAGCAGCTCCAAGCTCCCATCGTGCTGGCTGGTCTAGGCTGGGGATTTCTAGAGGCAGAGCCCTCTACAAAGAGACTTCAGCTAAAAGAGATTAAACTGAGACCACAGGCAAAAGAATGACAAGCCATCTCAACCCCCTCAGTACAACGCGGGATGAGAAAAAGGGTCTCTTAGTAATTTCAAGACTCTTGACGTTCTCACCAAAAACCCTGCTGTGGTCCCGTGGCAGCAAATAAGCTGCAAAAAAGCAGGGACCAGGAAAAGTACAGCAGAGGGAGATCCCACAGGATAGCAGGGCTGCAGTCACTTTTTACTCTTACCCTCTCCCTTCCCCAACTGGGAGAAATTAAATTCTCTCTTAAAAGCATTTAAGGCAGCCTGGCTTATACTTAGCACAACATTTATCCGGCAGTACCTTTGCTTTCCAGCATTTAGTGAATAGTCATCAACTGCTTTGTCATATATTGTCCTGATATCATCCAGGCATCCATTATCCCCGAACGCTCCCCACTCCGTGTTCACGCACATCCGTCCTTGCTCACCATCCACCATCTCTATGTTTCTCATCTCTTCCATGTAACAGGCATTGCTGCCAGTTCCTGAAAGAAGAAAATACTGAAATTACCCTTTGCTTGGAACAAAACACTGGAAACAAGCACAACAGCCCTAACAAAACCTTTGGGGGGGACCTTGAATGCGCTTTTTCTGAATGATGAAGTCAAATCATCATTTGAAATGTCACCAAAAAATCCCCTGCTCTTCCATAATCCTGAATTGAGGGAGAATATTCCTGCTGTGGCACGCCACTCGGGGCGGCTCGGAGAAGAGGCTGGCCCAGGCCAGCTGGGCTGAGGGTCCCATGCTACGGGACAGAGCAGCAGTGCGGCACACCAACCCTCCTGTGCTTCTGAACCCAAAACCACAGCAAGCAACCCACTGGGTGCTGAAGTTAGGAACCACCTTCCACAGAGCCCACGGACCCACAAAATTCAGGGGGAAATTTGCTTAACTTAAAACCTCTGCAAGTTCTGAGGCATCAGGCAAAGAAAAGCCCAGGGGCTTTACCAGCTAATTGCAGGGTATTTTTCAGTTCTGATGCAAATTGCTTCAATAGTTTCTCTGGCAGGAAGGTTACTTCCATCTTGAAATGACGCCATATCCCATTCTGCTTAAAGGGGACCCTAAGGAGTGTGGCAATTACAAAGTGCTCCATGTACACAGAGGCCTTAGAGAGCAAAGCTTTATTAGCAAAGAGGCAGCTTTTGCTATTAACCCGGGGCACAAGTTTTCCTGAAGTTGCCTACCAAACTCTCGTTTAACCTCGCACCGCAGATTCCGCACCAGCTATATCAGCAAGTCTGTTTTCCTTTGCCATTTTTTTAGGGTACCATATCAATAAAGTCTGAGCAAAAATAGATCCTCCCACAGTACTCCCCTGCTCCCAGGAGGGCTGAGCCACAGCACAGGGTTCTGGGCTTGCAGACTGAGACCCAGATTTGCAGGATCAAACCAGACCAAACCCAGTTGCGGACCGTCGGCACTGGCCAACCTCCCAAGGCCAAGTCTCGTCATCCAGAATGAGCTAAGTAAGGGCTGCCTGAATATGTGGATACCTATTTTCTTCACCGAAAGGGCTGTCAGGCTCTGGAATCGGCTGCCCAGGGAGGTGGTCAAGTCCTCATCCCTGGAGGTATTTAAAAGAAGGATAGATGAGGTGCTTAGGGACAGGATTCAGTGGTGGGATGGCAGGGTTAGGTTAAGGTTGGACTCTATGATCTTAAAGGTCTTTTCCAACCAAAGTGATTCTATTATTCTATTCTATGATTCTGTTAAATACAGACTGCTAGACTGACAGGCTTTTAGATGAATTCCTGTTGCCAGCAGATGAAAAGCAGAGACCTGGCAGTTTCCAAAGTGTTCAGCAGTGGAGTCTCAAAGCATCGGCTCTCCTGGACAGGAGAGATGGCACTGGGCAGAGACAGGACACCAGTGTGATGTGAACTCGCCCTTGCAAGAATATTTTTCCCTAACAAGCAACAGCAGCAAAGTTCACCCCCCTCCCTGCGCCGGGGAGGGCAGGGTGGCTGCTGGCTCATGCGAACAAGTGCCGTCAGTCTGGGCAAAGCAATCCAGGCAGGGCCAGGGGAGCTGCCAGAGCCCCAGGGCTTTTGCTCTTGTTGTCTCGGAGGTACCCAGGCCACCTCCGGCCCCCTGCTCTGCAGGCAAACACACCAGCTGCAGAGCACATCAGGCAAGGCTGCAGCAGCCGGGCCTCAGGGGATGCTCTCGGCACCCCAAGGACACACCATCCTTCCTGCAGGGAACTCTGTCCCTGGAAACGCGGACACGGCTTCCTACCCACACTGCACCATGCTGACTCATCCCAGACGTTTTCCAACTGTCTGGAGGAGAAATCAGTGGCAAAACCTCCTTGCAACTGAAAGCGTTCTTCAAGCTTGCAGGTGCCTCCTCCCCGTCTCTCCCACAGAAAGCTCATTTCCCTGGAGAGCTTTGGGAACTCACGCCGCCTCGTGCCACAGGCAACCCCAAGCGTGGCATTTGCAAGGGCACCGGCAGTCGCCCATGGAATTATTTCAGCTGTCTCGCTGCTGGGAAGGGAGCTGTCAGCCGCTGCACTTTCTCTATCACAGCTTTCCATCACATGCCATTTGGGAATTGTGGCTCTGCTTTACAAGTTTATTCTGAGAGACCACATGCCCAAGGGAAGCTGTGGGCTACCTGAACACGCCGGCAGGGAAACTCTTATGGGCTACACTAACAGGAGCTGGTGAGGCTACCCGAGCCCAAGTTTGCTGGCTTCCCGAGCAGCGCTGCTTGCTCTCCCTGTTAAAACGGGCAGGATTTGTTCAGCTTTTCAGCCTGTGCTTATCTCCACTGATCATGCAGAGGACTAAGCTGGCTGCTGAATTTTGCTCTTAATTCCTTCACGCAGCTTCCTTCTGAAGGGATAGCTGTTGATCTCAAAATCTTTCACTCCTGGACACCCTAGCTAGTATTTTCAGTTAACCACAGGGATGTCTCCATGGGAATACAGAGGGATGTATCGACGCGCGGTTTAATAAAAAAGTGCCAAATAAAAAGCAGCTCTAACACTTACCCACAATGAGCCCGATTTCACAGTTTGGGTCTTCATAGGCGCAAGTCATCATTGTGCCCACTGTGTCATTCACCACAGCCACCACATCCAAGTCAAACTCCTTTGGAAGAGAGAAATAAAACAGTGAGAACCCTGGCAACGCCTCACACCAGAGGGGAGATGAAAGGAGCACACCACTGGGAACTCTGTCAAAGCACACTGGAAGCAAACAACCAAAAGTACCAGGCTTATTTTACGCATGCAGAAGTAGGAACTTAATCTATTAGCAGGTAGGAAAGGCTCCTCGCGTGCTCTGCCTACAATAGACTACGTCTTCATAAGAAAGTATATTCCTAACTCCTGGCTGTTCTCTTTGGCTTAGATATATTTAAGTACAGACCTAGTATACAGGCACATGGTAGAGAGCAATTGCCATTCCATACTACAGCAGTGCAGTAGCAAATCCAGTAGCAAAGGTTTTTAAGATCTTCTTTTCACTTGCTGATAAAACTCTGCTGAAATTAATGCTCTCCTCAAGCTATTTTTCTTCCCTTCCTAGAAAGATTCAGCTAAGCTGCTTGAGGCTTTTTCAAGAACAAGGGTTGGGAGGGGGGGGAAAACTGTCATTTAGGGTGTACCGGGGGTGTGGGGGGGGTTTTACTGCAATCACTACATTGAAAAATCCTGCCTTCTCCATGCTCTGATGCACTGAAAATTGCCACAGGGTTTGAAAGAAACCTTGAAAGTTCTGCCAAATTTAGCAAGTTAGAAGTCTCTGGGGTATAAAAATAAGCAATGAAACAAAATCCCCAGCATGGCTCATTTTGAGGAGCAATTTCCATTTGGTCCCATGTCCACTGCACACCCTTCTAGACCATCCTTATGCGGTGGCCGGGCTACACGCCAGCATCAGAGCCAGCACGGCCACACGGTGTCGGGGGCTGCTGCATCTGGACCTGCTGCAAGGCAAACACCCTCTGTGCAGGGCAGGAGGCACAGCCCATTTCTTCAAGGCACACAAACCCTGCGACCCACGAGGTCTGTCAAGCCTGGAAGGGAGGGAGAAGTAAGAGGAGAAAAAGAAAACAAAACCAAAAGAAAAGAAAAGAAAAAAAAAAAATCACCTCTCTTCTTTTAATTCCTTCTCTAAGCAAATACACCACATCTTCTCCCTCGCAGTCTGTAGCTTTGAAGCCTTTTGTCCAATTGAGAAGGATACCCTAAAAAGAAAGAAAATAGGTTAAGTTTCCTGGTGCACTAGAGGTTTCCCCAAAGATCTTACAATCCTCTAAGGGATGATCACTGAGCTTTTCTATCTGATAACTTCCCTACGTTTGCTCACCTCCCCAGCCCATAAAAGCACAAAATCACAACGCTTCGCACAGGCAGACCACGGCTCGGACCCCACAGTCTCAGCAAATGGCCATGAATATTCATGGCCAGTCGTTACACAGACTCGTAGAAGCCCTCAGCTCACGGACAAGGTTCTCCAGTATTCACCAACATGGGTGCTACGTCTCGCTAAGCAACCCATCTTCTCTCTCAGTCATGCTCCAAAGTCTCCCTGGCTTGACCAAGCCTCCTCTCATCAGCAAGATGCAGCATTTTAGAGCTGGACATTTGAATGCTGCTCCTAACACCTCTGCCTATCTCCTCCTTCCTTATATATGAATATTCATCTCACTTTCACTAAGACTCAAATGTTATTCTGTACACTTGATATTTCAAATGCTTCAGTGTGAGTTTATATTGAGGAGTCTCTATGAAAAGGAATATCTCTTTATATATGTGGAATTTGTGTCGAAAACTACTAATCATACTTGGTCTCCAAATTTCCAGAGCAATGCAACGAACTCAAAAAAAAAAAGCGTGACAGAAAATATGTCTGTCTTCAAAAAAAGCGCTAAGTACACAGGAAATTATTAACAGCTGCACCGGTGGAGTTGGTGGAATTACGTGGCAGTGAAGAAGTTAAATATGAAAGCAAAGAGAAAAAGGGTAGACCCGACAGGGACACGCTGCAGGCTACGCTGTCACCCGCAGGGTGACACAGCCAAGCGGGCCCTGGTCCATCCACTCCATCAGGGTGACCAGATCAGCTGGGAAGCTGGCAGCAGGGGTGGACTTTTGCTTACTGCTCGCAAAACCCGGGAAGTATCCCAGTCCAGCAGGTTTATACCATTGGAAAAAACATGATACCTTAAAAAAGGGATACTGCCACCATGGAAAATTTAAATGCTCTTATCTGTCACAGCCATGGGCTCAGCAGCACTTGCATTACTACCTTTAAAGGAACTATTTATAGGAGCAGCTGTACTGGTCAGGGTCAGAGCATGAACCCTCCCCTTGTACAACCTCCCTGTAAGTGTCACGTAGATGATACGAAGGCTGAGAAAATCAGGCCTGGCATAAGCACAAAAGCAGATTCAGACGATATTAAGGAACTTACAGCATCCAGACTGGTCTGCTTGCAAGGGAAGGAAAACGTGAAGCCAAGAGGAAGACGTGCGCCTTTTATTCCCATATAATCCAGGAAGTCAGAAATGCAGGTAACGATGTGATCAAACAGCTTTAAAGAGAAAAGCAGCCATGCATTTGAAGTTGTACGTGTTACACGCTCTTAAGACGGTATTTCAAAAGTAGCAGTGCTGCAGGAGAGAAACACAAATACTCACCTCTTCTCCTGTTCCCTGCATAACCTCTATAGGAATGGCATAGATCTTGTTGTGCATCTCAACTGTTCTCCTCTTACCGCTGCGGATTTTCACCAGCAAAACTCTAAAGTTTGTCCCTCCAAGGTCAAGTGCCAGAAAGTCTCCATTCTCTGTAAAAGAATATGTGTGTGTATTTAAAGAACCATAAGCAAAATCTTAAAAAGTTTCCCCAGAAAGCTCTTTTGATATAAAACCTCTTGGGAACCCTCAGTTGGGAAGATCTCCATCAAAGGAGGATTTTAGATGCTATTCTGATTACTCCAGCCCTTTTTATAGTGGTTTTTAGTTTTGTTTTGTTTTAAACCAACAAGGGAAAGAAGACCCTCACACAACTGTTCCCTGAGAGAAAGCAGAAATTTGGCCAGCCACCCCAAAATGCAAAGAACTGCCCAGGTTGTGCAGACAGGGTTCAGATGGGTTTGGGTTCTGAGCCCCTCTGTGGCTTACCCTCCCTGGGCCCTGGCTTGCTTGCACCCTGGGGCAAGGATGTGGGGCTGGTCTGCCAGCAGCAAGCATGAGGGCAATGCAGGCTGCCCTGCCTGGGGCTGGGATTTCCTCTTTCATTGCACCAGATCTGCTCACCCCCCAAACAAACCCAAACCCCATCACTGGGAGCCCATTTTGGGCAGCCCATGCCTCTTACCTGTCCCATCTGGCGTGCTGCGGACGAAGGTGGGCAGCATTTTCACTTTGGCAGACTCGTGAGTCTTCTTCTTCAGCCCCGCTTCCATCTCTGCCCTCATCCTCTTCTTCACCTGCAGCAGCTGCTCGTGGGTGAGCTTGAACTCGGCCAGCGTCTCGTCGATGAGCCGGTGCTGTTCCGACAGCCGGTACGCCACCGCCGTCACCATCGCTGCTCCCTTCCCACTGCCGCTCTCCGACAGCAGGAACCGCACTTCCGAGTCAGGCACCAAGCGCCGGGTGGTTTTGTGCAAGCGCCGGGCATACCTGCGGGGAGGAGAGGCTGCAAGACCCCTGGCTGTGTTGTTTAGGGGGAAACCAAAAATCCCAAAATCCCCAAAATCTACGCTGCCAGCACGGACTGACCGCAAAGGGGGTGAGGAGCCTCACCATGCCTACCTACAGCCTCCCAAGTAGGAAAACTGCCAGGGGAAATGCAGTTCTTCCCTACGGCCTCTTTTCTCCTGAATACCTAAGAAAAGCCAGCAAAAAGCAGAACGGAGCGTCAAAGTCTCACGCCCTGAACCCGACCCTAGGGTGGGAGAAACCTCCAGGCTGCAATGCTGCTCCCATCTCCTCTCCGGTAGCTGTCCTGAAATCATGGGTTTAGATGGTGTGGGGAAACAGTTCAGAAACAAAAATTGCCCACGTATGTTATCTTAACACATCCTAGACTTGCCCATCTGGAAAAGCTATTCCAAGAATGTTATTCTGAAATTTTTCTGTTTGCCAAAATTTAATGTTTTTCTTTAACTAAGGAAGAATCTTCCCTTCAACAAAATGGGAAACTGAAAAGGCGATGTTAAACATTTTTATCCTTTCCAAAGTTCCCCCATCAACAACACCCAGCCCTCCCAGCCAAGGGTATGCCCTGTACGCTGCACCACTTCTCCCCACAGTTAAATCCTACAGCCCAGACTGGAAACTGAAGTTTTATCACCAGTTATTAATTACTAAATAAAAGCCTTTTGCCACCTGTGCATAAACCATACCTGCACACTGCCTATTTCTTCTATTTCTTTTTTCTGAACCTGGAAACTCTCACGCAGGTGCTGCTCTCCCAGTGCACATGGGCCAGCAGCCACTCCCAAACATCTGCAGCGTTGGGTCTTGGGCACTTAAGATTATTTTTGACACTAAGACTCACACCAAACCCTGTTAACAGGACCAGCTATACCCACACAGTAAAAGAGCTCAACCCCCTCGCTGATTTTTACATAAATCTAAACGGCTGTTTGATTAAAAATGTAATTTTCAAGAGGTGGAAAAACAAGACTAAGCCAGTTTTTAAAAGGCCACAGAAATGTAAGCACTATTTCCCCCGCCCTGTTTTCCAGGTATATCTTCAGCAGAAAAGACTGAAAAAAAAATAGAGTTCAGCAGTCATTTTCAGAACAACAGAGTTCAAATTGAAAATGGAGATCAAGGCACATTAATGCGGGTCTCCTCAAAGCCCAATCCATGAGCACAACTTAATATTTTGTGCAAAGAAACTCTCCTTCCAAGAGGTCTATTGAGATCCCTCAAGGTACATAACTCAGACCGCCATAGTTTTCACTGATATTGCAGTATCCATTTTTGGTTCTTTTCTTTGTGGTTTTGCTGGGTTTTTAAAATCGTGCCCTGCTTCTTCAGCTAAAGACATCTCTCCTTCCTACTAAGTTCCCCATCTCAGACCAAACCCCCAGGCCCATGCTTCAGGTGCCTCATCTTGCACCCAAAACGCACGCCTGGGTGACATCTTGGGGTTACACGCTTGACCCTTTGCAAACCAGAAGCCGCGGCAGGTGAAGAGTGTTAATGGCAGGAGTGGGGGGACTCACTGGGGATGCATCTTGTAGAGGGAGCCATCGACCCCCACGGTGGTCCGGAGGCGGCCGACCCCCTTGTTATCCCGCAGCTGGTTGAGGATGGCACCCAGCGTGGAGGCTACCAGGTTGGCTGAGCGGAAGGACACGATGGTGCAGACGTGCTGGACGGCGATGCAGTCCTCATGGGATGGCTCCACCCCCAGGCGGGTTAAAATTTCTTTGGCTTTGTTCAAACCTTCTTTGCTCCTAGGAAGAGAGAGCAGTAAAGGGTACTCCTTAGCAGGGGAGCTATAAAACACAGGACAGAGGCGCATCCAACCATGGGTGTGCCTGCCTGAGGCTTGAGAAAGGGATTAGAAAGAAAATTTCTTAGAGATATGAACTGGGAAGGTCCATGAGGCTTGAAATATAAAGCTCTGAATATGCATTTATTCACAGATCTTTCAATTATAGCCCAGTGCAAAGACACCACCTACAAAACACGCAATCCCAGGTACTATAGCAGCCACCCTAAGGGCAGGATTGCTCCCGTATGTACCCAAGAGCCTGCCCTCCTTCAGGTTCATTTCCCACAGGATAACAGGTAGATTGTGTCACTGGAAACCTCTTGAACAATAATCCCTCCAACACAGACCACATTTTCCTTGTGCCAGATGGTCAGGACAAGTCTCGTACTTCGAAAGCACGAAGCATGGGACAGGGACCAGCCCCATCCTGTGGAGCTAAGGCATCCCCCAGGAGCTCAAGGCTGCAGACGGTACAACAGCGCCAGACCCGAAGCAGAGCAGCAACCCCATGGCAGCTCCTTCAGTGCACCCCCAAGAAGGTTAGCGACCTCCAAGCACTTTTACAGACCTGGAGGAATTAAATGCTTTTTTCACCACACTGATGCTTTAGATTTCAAACAGCTTCTCCTCTCTAGAGCAGGAATCACCAGCCCCACAATTCAGCAGAGCCCTGAACATACACCTAATCCCACACTGCCTTGCTCATATGTCCCAATAAATTAAGCCCGGTGCGAAAAACAAAACCCCGAGTGAAGGTTGCCTAAGTGATTTCACTCTTTTCATACTTTTACAACTTCACTGAATCTCTGCCTCTTGCACTGCATTTTCCCACATTAACACCCAGCCTGAGAGCAAAGTTTATAGCAAAATTTATCCCCGTGCAGCTCGGTCATTTCCCAGACAAAAACACAAGGAGTATATCTTGTCATTGCTAACTGCGCTCCACACATCTTTTTAAGGACTCTCACATCTTGCTAGCATCAGCTAGAAATTTGAAGCTGCAAAGGGATGTGCCCCCTATTTATAACCAAAGTGCTCTGCAGGGAATGAGGTGGGATTTCAGGGTGAATTCCGCTCTTAGTAACTGAATTTCTCAATAACTGCATTTTTCTCATGGTTGTTCAACATTACATTGGTCCATTACACGGGCCTCTGTGGTTAAGGTGAACGAACACACGCATTTAATGGATAAGATGGTCTGCAGGGACAACCATAAAGCGGGGCGGGGGGCAACAGGAATTGTAGAAGTTACAGGTTGTTCCCTTGGCATTGCACTTGCAATCAACCCTACCTCTATACGTGTGCACCAAAATTGGCAGCACTTCGAAAAGAAAGAAAAGCTGGCCCAATGACTGCAGCACAAACCATCCCAGTGATGTGAATTTTAAAAACGCAGGGGGAAGAGCCAGGAAGTACTGACCAAAAGGGTGATGACACCGTAAGAAACCAACTGGCGCATAGCTCAGAGGTCGCCACGTAGCACCCGGCACTGCCTACGAGACTGAATGCTCTGCCTTGTCACGCTTGTTTTCTTTCTGCCCAGCGATCCCGTGGATACAGGCAGGAGCAAGACAACTATTTGCTGGGAGGCACTAAGCCAATTCAACCCCCTGTTTAGCTGCGGGGTAGCAACTTTTGAGTTTTTAGGAACAGGGCGAGCGGAAGCACAGTGCATACCCTGTAGCTGCGTGGACTGGTAGGCTTTCATAGTTCCTCCCAACACAGAAAAAGGGAGAAAACTTGGGGAGGAGGGCATGGACTGTCTGCTGGGTGTCCCCACATGCCAGCTCTGCACCCGCGCTGGAGGAAGGCAGCCACCCCCGATGAAGCACGTCTCCCCACAAAGCAAAAAGAGATGCTGGAAAACGAACACTCAGGGTCACTGTGAAACCCAGGGGTTGAAAAGGGACAGGTACTCACTTTTCTATGGCAGAAACATGCTTCGTCTCAAACTTCCCTTTGGTGAGAAGCTCAGGGGTGATTCTCCCCTCAAAGAGCAGCCCCTCCTTGGCCATCTTCACCAGGATGAGCCTTACCAGCTCCCCCATGTACAGCCCGCTGACCATCTTCTCAAACCTGCAGGGAGAGGACAGCAGCAGTCACCCACCCCTCCGCGGGCAACACTGGGAGGCAGAGCCCAGCGACAGGCAAAGTTGAGTTTTCTTGAGCTGCTGAACTCATAATACAAGTGGAAAAGGGAGCACGGAAGGGAAAACAAAAGAAGCAAAGCTCACAAATAACTGCCTGACTCACAGCTGCTTCCCAGGATTAAGGGATCCACGGTCGATCTCTCGATCAAACTCGGTCCTGATGTCTTCTAGTGAGCCATCATCTCCAAAGGCCCCCCACTCCGTGTTAATGCACATCCTGCCCTCGTCCCCTTCTACCAGGTCAATGTGCCGCATCTCCTCCATGTAACAGGCGTTGGTGCCAGTGCCTTTAGGGAAAGGACATCAGAAGGTGCTAACCAAACAGCCCAGGCAAAGGGAGAAAAGCCACGTGCATGCTGCAGCAGCAATGTGCGTTACCAATGATCAAGCCAACTTCGCAGCGCTGGTCATCAAAACCACAGGTCATCATAGTCCCAACGGTGTCATTCACAACAGCCATGATATCCGCATCGTAGTCCTGATGGAGGAACAAAACGTTACTCGGACCATATGGCTTCTCTGGAAAACGCTGCTTGCGTTTTGTCACCGGTTTGCTTATAGCAACTGATTTCTCAAGGAACAGGAGACAAATAATCTGTCTGAACGCCACAGCTCATCTTTTGAAATATCACCCGTTCTGTCTGCCAGTTCCCCATTCCCACATACGAAGACAGTGAGAGCAGAGCAATGCACCGGGCAAACAGTAGAACAGCAGCAGCGTCACTCTAGAGAGCACAGACCTGCTCTCACATAAGCACCCTTAGGCAGGAAAGAAAAGGGCTACAGGGGAGAGAGGGAGGAACTCTGCAGTAATTGCAGAGTAATTTGATGCAGTGGCTTGAGGAGTCAATCTAGAAAACGCTCCCAAGTTATGTATTTCTCATAGAATTCACTTAAAACATCTAGGAGTTTTATTTCAAGTGAAGATTTTAATACAAAAATATAAGCAAATAACACAATTAAATAAGCTATCTAAACGACCTGCACTCATTCCAGCTTCTTCAGGGTGCTGTTCTACCTGGTACCAAGTCTGATGATGGTAAGTGACTACAGTAATGTTGTTCGGTGACAGTAAAACTCGGGTTTGCTTAAGAGTCCGCAACTGCTCAAACAGAGCAAATGCTGCCCGGTTTCCGATGAATTTGGATGCCGAATAATCAACATTATCACCTGGCTGCAAGCATTATGCAAACTCACATTCACTCCTTCTCACACTTGGTGCCTTTGTATTTGTTTAAGTCAGCAACCCGGTCACCTTCACCCTCTATAAAATCAGCAGTGAGAAACTGCAGGGAGCAACGCAGCTCACTGAGGCCGAAAGCCCCCTGCTCTTCTGCTCTGCTCCTCCCCTGCTCCCAAGCAAGGCAGTGGCACAACTCAGCTGAGCCCAGACCACGAGACGCGCTTTCTCAGGAATAGGACATGCCCAGATCGCCGAAAAGCTGCAGCACTGACACACAGAACTTTCTCAGTTTTTGGAGAATGATAAAATCGCTGAAGGTTGCCAGCGGCCAACCACAGCGGAGTAACTCAGGTTTGCACCATGAGGAAAAATCACAGCTTCTGCCCAGCAACCCTGGCGTCGCTCCGTTTTCCCAGCAAACGGCAAAACCGCACGCCTTTATCCACGAAAGCAGAGCTGCGCCGTCGCTCAGATCACAGGCTCAAGCCAGTGACGTGAAGGGTGGTCCCTGACAAAGAAACGCCAGTCTGCTGCGATGCAGAGTTAAAAAAAAAAAAAAAAAAAAAAGAAGTACAACTTACCCCACGTTTCTTGATGGCCTTGTTAAGCAGCCTCACAACATCTGCTCCCTCCACTCCGCTTGCTTTGAAGCGCTTCGTCCAGGTTATCAGAATGCCCTGGTAAAAAAAGAGAGCGATACTCAACAGGATGCCACCATAAGGCACAAATTTTTTTATTTTTTTTTTCCCCCTTAAAAACAAGATTTTATGCTTCAAATGCATCTTTGGGTCGCTTTTCTTATACGACCTAACACCCCAACCCGAGACAATTGGCGGTCTCTGATTCTCATTACAGTAAGCTGAAAGATGGGCAATTGCTTTCCCCTCCCTTGCTAGAAAATGGTTTGTTTGCGGTTTGTATTTTCAGCCCGCTCTTCTGCCTGTTACTCCTCGACAGTTTTTCTTGGAAAACCATTTAATCCTTTTGGGCCATGGAAATTGACTGCTTTCAGAAAAAGCTGACTGCGCGGGACTGAGGAAAGAGAAGGGATGCGATGTTTGTACACCCCGGACTCGGCTGCAGCGGGGATCAGGCTGCTGCACATTTACTGCCTGGAGTCCCAGCTGTCCAGGCTTGTTTTGCTGTGGGATCACGGGTATGGGTTGAGGCAAATGGAAATGCTGGAAATGTAGCAATGTATGTCCCCAACTTACAACACGGATCAAAAGAAAATCCTGGTATTGAATTCCTTGCCTGCAAACTGTCATAAAGAACCTGCAAATCCCCCAAGGTAATGACTACATCTGGGTTTTTTTTCTATTTAGATAATGCCGAGCCGATTCAGTGCATTCAGTATATAAGTAAATAATAATAAAAGAATTAAAAGAGCATTGACAGTAGTCAACAGGAAGGATGACTCAAATCAGCTCAGCTTTTCATACCCACCCATACATTCACATCTATCATAACAGGAGTCCAAGAAGCTAAAAACCAGAAAAGCTGAAGCCTATAGGCACAAGCACCGCTGCCCAGGTGTACATTCGCCCATAGAGCTCAGCTTAAAGACCAACAACGCGTCTTGTGCGCATTCGCCCTCCCAACTGGAACAGCCACAGGGGACCAGAGGGGTCACGGCAGCCCTTTCCAGACCAGGAGGTGTTCTCCTACCACGAAACCACAAACTCAGTTTGCAGAAGTTTCGCCGCTGCGCTGCCCTCGTTAGCATCATTTAGAAACCCAGCAAAGCTCTGTGCTGCTGCGGAGGGAAACCACGGGCAAAGCCCACTCTGCAGGCGCAGCTTTAATGGGCAAAAGGGCCCCTTGCTCCAACATAATTTTCATCGTTCAGGGCACTGGTCAAACCATCCTGGCAACGAGCGGTTCCCCTCAGCGTGACCAGCCGCTGTGCTGGAAGGATTTGGTTTTTTGCTTCACCTGCAAGGCCTTGGCAGCAGGGAGGAGCCCTTGGAGGAGAGCAGGGTTGAGCAGGACCCAACCATGCTGTGCCACCTTGTCACCCTTGGAGAAACCAGGGACCACCCTGCCTCCTCCTGCTCACCAGACACAAGCACCCAGGCAAGCACAGCCTCACAGGAGCAGCAATCCAGGAACAAATTTGGCCCACAGAATCCAGAAAAACATATTTTTCAAACACCCAAAACACCACAAAAACTCTCAGAAAGAAAGGTTTGTGGGGTGGGTTTTTTTCTTCTTTTAATTAAGAGACACCCTCCTTTGTCTCTTTCTATCCTCCTCCACTCCACCACTGCTCATCTCCCAAGTCTCTGCAGGTGTCCCCAACCCATCCCACAAACTACTTGCCTGCCCCTGCCCCACACAAGCATGACTTCATCCCAGCTGGCTTGAGCAAACCAGCCCACAAACAAGCACCTTTCATCACGCAGCTAAACAAATTTTCTCAAGGACAACTCAACTTCACAACCACATCCCCAGCGCGACTCTGCTGCGGTCGGTAGCCCGAGCCATGCAGCACAGCCAGATTGGAGAGCCGCGCCAAAATCAGCTCATCTCTTCTGAACAGACGCAGGAAAAGGCAGCTCTCTGTTCTTAGCTACGTTCAGACCCTGGGTTAATAAGCACCCTTGGTTTCAAGCTCTCAGCATCGCTCGAGAAGTGTGAAACGGGATAAAAATTGTGCCTCACCTGGCCCTCCTCAGCACCAACATCTGGGGAGCTGTTGCACCAGGCTAACCTAGAGATCTGCACGCTAGGGAAGCAGGTCGTGCTTTAACAGCACAACCTCTTCATGTGGATTTGACTTCCCTGCATCAATTTGCTTCACCGTTGCCATAGCAATGCCGTACCAGGAGGCTGCCGAGTCGTTTCAGATATGATGAGCAAAAGAAGGAAAGCCTCATAGCATCCTTGTCACGGGAATCTCGGCAGTCGCTTCATGTGATGCTGGCTATTCCCATCCCTTTTTAAAGCATGTTGCTTCCAGGCAGCCTGCCTGATTGCCCTGGGTGCTGAGCACCCAGCCGGCGGCATGGCCCAGCACCGCTGCTCAGGAGGGAGACCCTGATCCGGATCGGTGCGTGCACTCGGGAAGTCCAGCAAAATCTGAGCAAAATGCTGCTGGCCTGGGTCCTGCCCAGTTACACCCCACGGAGAGGTGAAAACGGCTGCACAGGAGGCAGGCAAAACTGCTGCCGTGTTTACACGGTAAACCATAAAACTGAGGAGCTCGCGCAGAGGCAGTACAAAACATCAGATGCCTCTTCGTCATCTGCTAACCAGCAATTTCAGACAGAAACATAAACACAAACATGAAGTCCGACAGTGAAATGTAACACCCATTTATCCCCAAAATGAGACTTGTCTGGGATACTGCTTGCATAGGAGTGTTCTAATAACATGGTAGCTCTTCTGCATGTTAAGAAAATTGTGAAATCTTCTTACCTCATCTAGCTTGGACTGTCGACATGGGAAAGAAAACGTAAACCCAACTGGTAATTTCTTGTCTTTGATTTGTTGTTTCTCCATGAAGTCTCCCAGGCATTCAGCAACATGATCAAAAAGCTGCACGAGAATGAAAAGTATAAAACCACCATGATTAGGGATGCAGTTTCAGGGAGAAAATATTTCAAGCTGCATATGAAAACTGTACTGGGAGAGGGGAAAGGGCAAAATATCTGCTCTGAATTTTTAAAGATATATAAATGACAAGCTATGAAAATACTCTCAGGCAGTGTACATTAACACCTTAATAATTAATAAATGATTACATACATTGTCCTTTTACACACCTAACGCTGCACGGCATCTTTTATACCCATATAAAACCCCTTTTTTCTGAAACAAGCAGCACACGGCTCTCAAGCCTGCCGTAACCCTTCTACTTAACATTTGATGAGAACAAAAATGTTCTTTTAACCTTTCGGTAACAGGAAGGAACACCTCAAAAGAACATTTGGGATCCAGTCCCCCAGGAGGTTGAGTGCTTTTACAAGTGATGCAGAGAAGACAACATCTGCTTCACGCAAGCGTTGCTGAGACCAGAGAACCCAGCACTTCGCAGGCGCCCCCCAAAAGGACATCACCTCTCACATCTATTCCTAAAGCATGCAACAAACAAACAAAAAGGGAGCCCAGGGGATGCGTCTAAATATTTTACGTGCTCTGAGAAAGAACCCAAAATGGGAGCATTTTCTACATTTTTTTTTAAAATGCTGAACTCTGCCGGCAGCCTGCACCCGGCTCACGGGTACCAGTTCCCACCCCGACGCCTCGAAAGCCCCTCGATGGCCCCCTGTGACAATAGCATTATGTGTCCCCACCAGCCGGGCCAGGAGCCAGGCATGCCAGGGGGTGCGTGGGCACGAAGGCGAGGGGTGTCTCTCACACACCGAGACCTATTTGGAAAGCCCCTCAGGTAGATGGCAACACTCAACGCCGAAATCAAGCCCTAGCAATGGAAGCAACAAAAATACACATTTGTATCTACGGGTACCAAAAAGCCAGACATGCCTTGAACTGACCCATACCACAAATGGATGTCAAACTGTTAATGAGTCGCCGCCTGCCCCAGAAGATAACCGTGCTTCACATTTTAATTTCCCTGTAAAAAACCCAGCCCAACCCTATCTGCGGCATTGGTGGGACGAGGCCAGAAAAACTGCCCAGAAGATTCGGGATAATTGGGAGGGAGTACAAAAAGATATCTGTTGGTTGCAATCAGCCTGCACAGCTTTATTAAAGAACAATTTACAGAGTTGCAGAGAGATGGGAAAGCACTACAGACAGGCTGCAGCAATTAGAAAAAATGAAGAGGAATATTTTGCCTTTCGAAGCATGTCAAGAAGTAGTGTGTGCCATGTTACAGTTTAACAGAGCACCTTAAACCCGTTCCTAAAACGAGGGCAGATTTGATTAAGCAGAAGTACGGTAGTTTTCCAGGGAAAACATTGCCATTCATCATCCCGGGCAAATCAAGGGCAGTTCACTGAGCATGCACAGTGAAACAGCACAGGAAAGCAATGTACAGGGCTGCACTGCTGCAAGGCTTCTGTATTTCCAGCTGTCGTGATGAGGGAGAGAGGAAAAGGAGTAATGAAAAGAAGAACTATAGTTAAGTAATAAAACATGACAACTTCTCCAGGAGGAACACAGAAATAACAGGAGTGTATGTTTTTATTACGCTTTCCATCCGAGAGGATCCTGCTAAATACTCCATCCCACTAAACTTTCAGCTGCTCCCAGGATTACAAACGATAACCAGGGGCCAACCTCAAACCCCTCAGGAACTCGGAGAGCGGGAAGCAGAAATACTGACTACGGCTATTGCTACAAAAATCCCTCTCATGCAATGAACCACGACCGCATAGAGAAGAGATGAGACCTCCTTTGTAAGTCCGACTGCAAAAGATCCCTGGGCATTCCCGATGCTCTCCGGAAAGTCCGCGCCGGCACGACCTGCCAAAACCCGCCTCCGTGGGCGAGCGCGCGGGCTTGCTGCAAGCGATGCGCCGCGAGGCGTTTGGGCTCTGGGTGCCCAAGCACAGCCCGTGCCGCAGCCCGCCCGGGCAAACGCCGTTAACGATTAGCCACGTTCTTGACACTACAGTAGCAGCGTCTCGTGGGTAACGCACGGTCTGGCTGCGCTACCGTTTTCAGTAAAGCACAGAGGGAAGACACGGCTGAAAAGGAGAAGAGAAAGAGAGAGGCATTTACTAATTTTGCTACCGTTGACGGTCGTAAGATTATTGCTAAGGAGACTCAAGGAAGCATCTGCACGTGCCCATGCCCGTATTAACATCCAAACCTTACAAACGCCAAATAACTCCGACAGGACAGAAGAGGCCACATTACAAAGCTCCTCTGGATTTCGTTGATTGAGGAAAAACCCAAATTCCCATCCACCCACAGGTGTGCAGTAGGGAACAGTGTGAGCCCAGTGTTTTATCAAATGTCAAAGACCGACAGAGCGAACACCGAAGCCAAGATGAAAGGACCGGTCAGAATTTACACCTTTATGGACCTGAAGCAATACAACCACGGGATGCTCAGCAAAATGGTATCAGGCTTCATTTCCTCCTCTGGCCATGAAGTTGCTTGCTCAGGTTAGGCTCCAAGAAGTCTCCACAAGGATGCATTTGGCTGGCAGCCAGCAGACTTTGGCAAGCGACTGAAGATCTGAGCTCAAGCTCCAAGCCCCTGAATGGGGAATATTTAAGGAGCGAGGAAACCACAGCTTCAGATCGGATGACCAGGCACAAATCCATAACCCACCTCCGATGGTGGCAGAACACAAAAAGCAACACCAAAATCAAGCCTCAGGGATGCTCCCATTCACTCAGTTGACATGGGAGACAGGCTTCTTACAAATTTTAGACCTGCTATTACGCTGCTGAAGTCAATGAGAGTTTTGCCCTTGACTTTGACAGGAACTGTCTCCGACTGGCAAAGCTGTCAGCCTGTGCCTGACAAATGGGTAAAAATAGAAGTTTGAATGCAACGAAGTACAAAATACCAAAACGAACAGTGCTAGTGAGGCGTGAAGCCGTAAATCGCAATCCCTTCAATAAGCTGATCATGTATAAGGCTTTGAGAGTATAACTCACTGAAGTTAATGACACAGCTTGCTGAAAAACATATTAGTAGTCTACCCGGCACAGGCAGTTACGTCCAAGTATTCCACTAATCTGGCTCAGAGGTTTCGGAGAACCTCAACCGTGCGCATCAGTCATAAGCACCAAATCATCACCTGCCTGCGCGCCTCCCGGGCACCCACCATGCTCCCCCGTGAAGCCTCACAGCAAGCGTTTTAGTCGTGGTTGGATAGTCACGGGACAACTTTGAACCCAGATGCAATTCTGATGATGCTTCCCGTTCTCCTCTTCTTTTCCTGGTACTTAAACCACTGGGAGTGGCTGTCCCCTCCCCGCCCCGGGGTCAGCGGAAGCCTTGCTCGCCTCTTTCAGTTTAAAAACCATGACAAAGCCCATCAGTCTGAGCTCCACGCTGCTGGTCCCCCAACAGCCAAAGGGCCTTCAGATATTAAAAATTAGAAATGTAAACATGACAAAGCCCTGGAAAAAATGCAGACCTGATGTCTCCTTTCCTGGCTTCTCCTTACCACCCTTATCACGTCTCCACCAAGTCTCACCTTCAGTCAGCCTGCCTTGCCTCCCCGGGACAGACCTGTGCCCCCGGGGTGCAGGCAGCCCTGCTGCTTGTCGGTCTCCAGCTCCTGACACCCCTCAGACCTCCTGACACCCCTCCACGGACAAGCAACCCCAAACCTGCCACCAGGCAAGCCCACCCACCTTCCCTGCCTCCACCAGCCACAGGCAGCTGAGCGCAGCTCCCCTCCAAAACCGTCCTGTGGGAAAGTCACTGCATGATCTTCTGGCCAGATAACAAAGTAATAATGTTAGGAAAAGTCTTTACAAGAAAGGTTTTTTATTGCTGTGGTTCAGGTGTCACAGCAACACTTATACCAGTGCTACTTACAAGCCGTGATTGCCCTCTCACACTCGCTATCACATAGGAATGCCGCAGCAGTTATTGGATACATACATTAAGGGTATTAAGGTGACTACAGAAAATATATGAAGGGTCGAAATGCTGTTTGCCTAGCTTTTCTTTTTTTCCTCTTGTTTATTCTTCTGAAGCAAGCTATAAGTTTCCTGCAGGTCTCCTACTCCTAAGCAGTACCTCATTCTAGTAAAAAGTGTAAAAAAACCCACTGTTTCCAACAACAAAAATTACCTGTTTTGTCTTACACTGACACGGAGGCAAACCCATCAGTAAAATATTCATTGTAAACCACTTCCTATCATAAAAAGAAAATAAATTCTTCCGAACAACCCAATTTAAATCCAAAAATGGCCCAAACATTTCCTACCTTGGAACATGGGAACTTTAAAAAAAAAAACAACAAAAAAAACAAAAAAAAAAAACCCAAACCAAACTATCACTTATTCAGCAAAAATTAAGTTGAAGTTGTGCCAAAACATTCTATCAGCTTCCTGTAATTTTTCTAATGTACTTGTACTTTCCATGAATGCTGAGTTGCTCAGGCTGCCAGGTCAGATATGTGGCTATCATGGGTATTTCCATCCCTCATCTAACGTTACAACTGCAGGGTTGGTCATGCTTGTTGCTTACGAAGACCAAGTTGTTTTCCTGCTGTCCATTGCTACCTGTGGAAAGTAACTTTACAATAGAAGTCAGAATTTGTATTTCTAGGCCATTTTTTCCCCCTAACTCAGCCAAAAGCCTCCCCCACAATGACAGCAGATTTGCAGCACCCATGCACGTTCTATTACACTAACTGCTGCTTATTTGTTTTCAATATCGACAACGAGCTGCAGTCGAGTCTGCGCGCACTGTCAGTGCGACTGTTAAGACGCTGAGGTCGTTCTTGTGGCCTTTTTCTAAAATGGCAGTGTGAAAGCAGCTAATCTTTAGAGAGATGTCCTCAAGAAGAGGTGCTTACCCGTGTTCCGCTGCCGTGCATGATATCTTCGGGCGTGTTATAAATCTCACTTTCCATTTGTACCGTCTGCTTTTTTTCATGCGATACCTTCACCCGCAGAATTCGGAAATAAGAACCGCCGAGATCCAGGGCAATGAAATCTCCTTTCTCTATGTGGAAAACAAGACATGAGCCTTTAAAAACTGTATGCAACACAAATCTGGGAAACATCAAGCTCTGCAAATGTCCACTGCCTACAGCAAGGAAGTTCGAAGGTGCAGGGCATCCACGTGAAGCATCAACCTGATTCTCTACAATTTAACACGAAGTTGGCGCAATGGCAATGCCAGCCACCATTGATACGCAGGCAGCTGCAGCAAGGGTTTATCCAAAAAGAATGGACTAACAGGGGGGCAGTCTGCATCCAGATCTCGTGATGCAGCTGGCAGAGCGAAGATCTCAGGGGAAAGCCAAAAAGATGTTGAAAAGAGAGACAGTAAAACGAAGGGACACCAGACCACCGATGAGCAGTCATCGTGCTGTAAATGAACCAGTGTCATTTTGGCAAATCACAGCAACGGTGGCTGGACTGTGCACTACCCTAAAATCAACAAATTACACACAGATGTAGTTAAAGCAGGAACTCCTTATTTCACCCCCAGAAGCTGAGATTCGCTGCAAACTGCAGCCAGGTAGCAGAAGTCAGAGAAATGACAGTCTGAAAAAAATCCCAGGGCAGCCCCGCGCTGTTGCAGGAGTTGTTCAGAAGTCGCGATCCCTTCCGCAGAGCTCCTAAACAACTCCCCAGGAGCCAGGGAAAGAGTGAGGATACCTCCATCTCCCTCCGTGGTGGAGAAGGATTTGGATTTCAAAGGTCTGAAGCCAAATCCACTATTCCCCCCGCCCCCAACTCCACAGACCTCAGGGTGTAATTCAGGCAACAGAGACGCGTGGTCTGGCTATCTGAGGAGCGACACTTTCAGCACCCCCTGGAGAGCAAGGCAAACATATATTTGACTGAACCGCCCTTGCTATCTTGCCTTATCAAAGGGAGCAAACAGAGTGATTGCTAAAGTCTGCAAAAAGACAATATTTAGGGAAGCAGCCTGCACAACTTCTCACACAGGAGCACGCGTCCAGGCTGCAAGTTAATCACCGAGGCTCTTTGCAAGCATTCGTGCCTGCGCACGGCGTCCCCGGCTCACCGAGGCTGCTCAGAGGCATTGAAGAAGAGGTGCACGGTGCCTTCTCATCCTGGTTTCCCCACTGATTTGTACCTTCCACAGGCAGGATGAGCTGCCCCCCGCTCCGATCCTGCACCACCGATGGATGCGCATTGCCTGTCCCATCCTCCAGTGCTCTTTGGCCTCTTTTCATTCTTCCTTCCAACTTCAAAACTGTGGCTTTGGGTAGGCCATTCCCAACATCACCGTTTTTCCATTCCATTCCTAAATTCAACGTGGAAAGGCCTCTAGCAGTTGGGAAGACCTCTTGATGCGTCACCTCAAACTTCGACTCAGCCCTCAGAGCCTTCTGACCCCACACTGACACCATAATACTGGGTATGCAATTTATCCATGAGGATTTCCAGACCCAGACTTGCCTCTGAGATTACCCTGCCCAATCTCAGATCATAAGTCCTAAAGCCTGGCTTGGTGAGCTGCTCCTCCTCACCACCCCGTGCGCCTCCAGGAGCCCCCTCCCGCTCAGCAACGCCGATGAGCAGGATGCGGCGTCCCTTGGGGCAGGACCTCTAGCAGGAACAGCCTAAGGGGCGCAGACACTGCAAAAGCCCTTACAGTTTTCCAAGGTTATGGTGTAATACAGCAACCAAAACGCTGTCATGTGAGAAACCACAAAGAACATTAAGCTCCGTACAGAAAAACATAGCAAAGCAACTGGGAGCCCACAACTCCAAACAATCCTCCAAATTGCAATGCCACTTCTCCTTCTTGCTGCTTAAGACATGGGCAAATTCAAGAGTTTGCCAAAACACAGATCTGGCAGCACTTCCCTACCTGTTTCTGAACAGCGTGGCTTTAAACACCACTTTGCTCCAGTATGGATGTCATTTAAAAGGTGAAAATATCCAAGCTGTAGATGCAGTTCCCTTCATCGGGTTCAGCATAACAAATTCCGTAACTCATAAACCCCTTCATCGCAACAAGACCGGAAGCAAAACATTTACCACAAGTGCCTCATTAAGCCAAATACCTGAATAAGCTTCATCATATGAGCATCATTTGTCAAATGCAAGCCATTACCTCCAATAAATAATGGAAAAAATCAACACTGGACCAGATGGCCCTTTTCCCAGCCTAAATGAACCTCGGTGCATACCTCAAACAAATACTGCACTTCAGAAGTATCTTCCCCGGCAGTGAATGAACAGATTAGCATGTTTGCTCTCCAGCACCATTAAGCTCATCGCAAGGTAAAATTTATTAAGCATTATCCTTTTCAGTTAAAAAGAAAAAAGAACTCTGAACTAGACCGTAAAGCTTTCTGTATGCAAAGTTGCAGTTTTCTTTCAGTGCATTTCAGGAATTAAACCCAAGTAGCAGCATTTAATCTATGCTTTATCACACCAAGATGCCATCAAACCTGCTGTAAATTAATTTAGGAAACTGAAATTTGAGAGCATTTTGAATTAGCCTGAGATACCATCCTGGGCACTGGGCAAAAAAAACCTTGTGGCTCCCATAAATTAAGCAACTCATAATGAAGCAAAAAAACCCTGCTAACACCAACGTCCCCAGCGGCTCCAAAATTATTACTCAAAAGCTCCTTGTTAATAAAGGACAGAAGCACAGATCTGAAACTAAACAACAGTATTTTTCTGAATAGTCAGCTCTCATAATAATAATCAGACTCAGAGGAAAGAGCTTACAGGGCAGTAAAATGAGAGACGGGCCAGAGAAAAGGGCAGAGCTTTCAGCCTCTGGCTTATACGGAGGGACAGCTGAAGGCAGAAATTGCCATCGGCCGGGAGCCGAACCCACACTTTGGGCACAGCAACAGGGACACATCCACGTGGGGCCCCCCCCCCGAGACTTTTGGAGGAAGAGGGAAGGGGGCACCGCATCTGCCCTGGCTGCATCTGTGCAAAAGCTGAGCCGGCCGTGGCAAGCACATGCAGGTGAGTCAGGGAAAGAAATGCCACGACACCCACCCACAGCAAATATTGCTCATACCCGGGGTCAGAACATGCCTTTTCTAGGCAAATCATGGAATGGGATTGCCTGCATTTCTAACAGCTGTCTGAAGAGACGCTCACAACATGTATATATATATACAGATTATTCTCATGTTATACAGAAATTGTCTGGGGCAAAGCAGTGCCTTGCTCTAATCCAGGCTGCAAATACACTGCCCACAGTGTGCCTGTCCCAGGGAGGCTGGCAGGAGCCAAGTGGGCATAGGATCAAGAACTGAGCACCTCGTGCGCAGCACACAAGGTTGCTTTTTTAAGTAGGTGTGTAATACGTGATCTGAAATTAATGCCTTGACATACAGACATGCATATGCTTCGACCAGGGCTACCCACTCTCTGGCTCATGCTCAGTCCCAGCAGCATTCAGCAATCTCTCCCACGTTGCCTGGCCGGGCCCAGATCCCCTTTTCCCTGTGCCATGTTGCATCAGTTTGTGCCATGGAACAATTTTCAAAATTATTTGACTCACTGCAAGCAGCTTGGATTTGCTTACCTGCAGTGCCTGACGGAGCAGGGTACCAGGGGACAGATCTGTACTCAGTTAAACACGCGTGAAGGAAAAAAGGGGGATTTCAGAGTTGGTAAAAATGCTGGGATTCCATGCAAAAGCCCTCAAAAGTCACCTCACCTGCAAACCCTTAGAGCAACCTCTGCCCATGACCCAGCTGTGTGCGGCAGCTTCAGGCTTTCTCAACAGGCTGCAAATTTCAACACAACATTTCAACATAACAGCCAGTAGTGCTAAATTAAGGGACACGCGGGATTCAAGTTTGTTCTCCCTTTGATTATTTTTTCTTAGGCAGAGAATCATGTTTCAACTAAAAAACTTAAGGCGCCAGAAAGCAACAGCGAAGCAGAACTATCAAAGATTTCTACCTGCCAGACAGCACCGAGCAACACAAAACACTAGGTTTCACGTGCTTGCACTCAATAAATTCCTTGATTTTAACTCAAAAAAAAAAAAAAAAAAAAAAAAAAGGCCTCAAAACAGGTAACCGTGTCATGCAGCTCTTGCAACTGCGCGATTTCTGCACACAGGGATGTTATTTGAGGTAGGCACCAAACTACAGTTAACCAACTCACGGTACATGAGAAGAAAATCCAGTGTGACCACTAAATAATAAACACTATTATATACTGTTTATAAATATACACTCTCTGTGTATATATATATATTTATTTTTTTTTAATATAAACACTAAAACAAGTAATGGGGGCAATCTTGGTCTCAAACACCAACACAACATCTTTTTGGTTTCAGAGAGCTCTTTGTGCCACTTTTATCAGGTACAGTGAGCATGGAAAAACCCCAGTCCTGCATTTGGATGGAAAAAGCTCAGTAGAGCAGAGCAGCAGCTTTGGAGCCATACACTGCAGCCTCCTTGAGCGCTGTGCGTTTGCCCCAAGATGGCCTGCGAGAGGTCACTACAAAAAGCAAAACGAATGCCCAGAAACTCAAATTCAGCAAATAAGGGTTCACACTTCCCCTAGGGAAAAAATAAGGAGGAGAGGAGCTGTTGAGTCAAACAGCAAATGACTAAAAGCCACTGAATTTGTTAAGACTCCAGATCACATGAGCACAAACTGTATAAATCAAAAGTCTTCCTATGTGAAGTATTGATCATCAACAGACAAATCTCGGTATAAATGTACTGGCTGTTAGTGGACTGACTGCTAGGAAGGCCTCTTCCACTGGCAACAAAGTGGGTTTGACACAGGAATCACGAAATCCTCCAGCATCTGTGGGAACAGACCTGCGCACCGAGGGGAAGCTGTCTTCGAAACATCATCCGGGCTTGCCAGAAAGCAAACCGCTCTTGTTCTTGGTAGCGCATCAGCGTATTTCTAACAGGCTTCCCATGAAGCACACCGTGTTTAATACGGAAAAACAGATGCTCAGCTCCTTACCTGAACCGTCAGGAATGGACCTCACAAATGTAGGAAGCATCTTCACTGCAGCCGTTGGGTTAAAGTCCCTGGAGAGGCCGTTCTTCATCTCTCTCCTGAAGCGAGCCATAATGTCTATCAGCGTTTCGTCAGAGAGCCGCATGGCGTAAAGGTATTTATCAATCTGGGGAAAAAGACAAACACCACCATGGAGTGAAAGGCTGCCCTGAGGTGCCCGAGCAGGGCTGCACCTCTCTTTAATCACAAGAATAGCCTGCGTATAGCCCCAGCTGGGCCCCAGGGCTCTGGCCAAGCTGACGACACAGCCACACGCTTCATGCCTTGTCTTCTTGACTCAAAATCAAGGAAGAGGTGCAAGCGCTCAGACCTACGCGAGCTGAAGCCCACCCCATCCTACTGCCTTCCCAAGGCAAGACCCAGTCCCACATCCCTCTGCCTCCTCTTTTCCACAGAAACCAGTTCGCCCACAGCCTCGCACCTCCATCTCCAGCCCTAGCCCCGCTTCTCACCTCTCCGGACTGTCCGTGAGCTGGACAGCTGAAGATAGCAACCCCTCGTCTGGTACCTTGCAGGGGTGATGTGGGTGCTGCTGCAGTCCACAGAGGTGCCTTGTATTTAAAGCCTTTCATTGCAAAGGACTTGCCACAGCGGTTTCAGGGCTACGACCCAGGCTGAGAAATGATTTCTGTGTAGCAGACCATTTTCCCTATCCCACCCCAAAGCTATCACAGCCAGAGGGTCAGGAGAGGAAGAACTTGGCTGTGGGCAGGTAGCGTCTTCCTCCTCAAGACAGAACATCAAATTAAAACTTGTTGACTTCTGCCTTATGGCTTCCTAAGACGGGAACTTGCTTTACCTCCCTGGAAAAAGGAGGCGGTTCCAGTTTTTCAATAATATTGCTTTCCATAGTGTTACACCAGTCTTCAGGATCAGGAAGAGCGAGACATGCTTTGATGCCTCAAAAACACAACTTGGCCTTGGGGGGTTCTTGCTAAATGCACATGTCCCACCCCTTTTACCTCAGCTGCCAGTCTGTTCTTGCCTTGTTTCATTATCTGCCTTGGAAATTTGGTGCTGCAAACAGCTCAGACTGGAGCCACACCTTTGGGATCACTTCTGCTTCCAGCTTAGCAGGGCCAATAAAACCCTGTCCATGTTTTCTGTCCTCAGCAAAACTGGGAAAGCCACCTCGTTTTAAACCCCAGGCCATCTCTGTGCCAAGGCCACCTGTGTCTCCTTTGCTGGTCTGGAAGCCTTGAGACCAACTCGCCTCTCAGCTGGCATTACATCCTAGCAGGACGAATGCCACAATAAAACGCCCCATGTGAAACCTGTGCACGCAGGCTCCATATACTGCGGACTTTGAGACAGGAATCGATAAATAATGCCATTCGCGAAGGAAACACAGACAAGCAGAATGTAATTAAACCCTAAACTGACCGTAAAAGCAGCGCCAATTTAATTGCTCCTGCAGAAAGGACTTCTCCCCGCACGTCGTCAAGGTCTGCACCAGAAGATAGCGTAGCTCCCCGAGCCAGGCGCCCTCCCACCGTGACCAAGCATTTGCAGAGCAGAGGAAGGAAGGCGTGGATGGACGGCACTGCTGGGCACAGCAACCTGGTCTGATCCTGAACCCCAGGGCTGGGGCAGGGGCCAGGCAAGCCCAAACCACAGAGGCTGCACAAGCTGCAAAGCGTTCAGTGCCATCGCTCGCAGGGGAGAAGCAAAAGGGTCACCAAACAGACGCTAAGGGGAAGTTACAGTGCAACAAAATACCATACGTTTGCTCCACGAACCGGTGAAGGGATGGTGCAGGTGTGTGGCTAAAGAGCAGAGCTGAGCCCAGGTTCTCCATCACGGAGGACACATGTGAGACCCGGGGCAGCATCCCCACATCCCAGCTGTGGCCTGTGCCGCCCCGAAGGGCTGACAAGCCCTGTCGCAGCAACAACCACAGCCAGGCACTGGTGTCATTTCACCCCAAGAATAAAAAACTGGGTGGGATGCACCCTCTCCGCAGCCCCGAATGGTGCGGGGACAGACGCAGAGGCTGGTGTCAGGCCGGGCAGGAAGGTCTCTTCTCCACGGCAAACCCTGCCATAAGGGTTTTTTTTAGCACAGACTGTCAAGCCACGCTGTCAGAGCATGAGGTTATTCCCTTTTAAGGTGGAGGGGAGGGGGAACAAACCCCCCTCTTTTAAGGCTGAGCTTTCAGCAGCCCACGCTGCCGCTCAGAGGCCCGATTCCCCAAATCTCCCAGTGAAAGCTACACTAACACATCATTCACACAGTCAGACATCACTGTGCAATTAAAATACCCCTCTACAAAGCCCCGCTTGCTGCATCCTCCTCCCAAAAACAGGGCTGGAGGATTGCCCCCCTTCTCCCTCCCCCAAAAGCCCCGTTGTAAATGCAGGCTTTGGCATTTGCACGGTCAGGACCAGACAAGCCCTCCCCACCCCTGCCCCTGTGCTACCCTCAGCAGCGAGGGAAAACGGGAGGGAGGGCTCTTTTTCCTCCTGTAAAAAAAAAACAAAAAAACCAAAAAACCAATGAGCGCCATCAGCGCCCTTACATAATTGGGCTGGACCCTCCTGCGCGCAGGGAGCATCGCCTCGCGTTGCATCGCGGTGCCTCGCATCGAGGCCATCTTCACCTCTGAGACTGGGGGGGTGAGGGGGGAGATGGGGACTAAACCTCAGTTTGAAACAAAATCACTCCTGTGCGTTACAGTTTCCAAAACCCAAAAAATAAAAAAAAAATAAAACAAAAAAAAAGCTTTTTTTCTCCCCCCCCAGGCAGGAAAAGGGTTAGTCATTCTGGCTAATGGGAAACGGCGCTGGTGTCCTGTGCTGGCAGCACAGGCAGCCTTCCGAGGGAAAACCCTCTGCAAATGGCCACAAATAAGTGGGGGGGGGGGAGCTGGAGGCTGGATTATGGGATGGAGGTTTAATAACTCCCTGCTCTGCCTGCAATAAAAGCCGATCAGAAAGCAAATCTTGGCCCTATCCAAAGGGAAGCGGTGGAGGGGCTGGTAGGGACAGACAGGAGCTGCCGGCCGGACACACAGCCCTGCTGAGGCTCCCCCATGGCTGTGGCCTGGTGGGAGATGGGTGCCAGCCCTTCCCGGGAGATGGCGGAGAGTAGGAGCAATTTCAGGCAGGCAGTCGTGTGGGCAAGGAGCAGAAAACGCTCCTTTATTTAGCTGCCACCTCAGAGCCACCCCCCTGCTCCAGGAAGGGCATCTTCCCAGAGTGCCACTACGGGAGCCCTCCAAGAGCTCAACCACTTTTTTTCTTTTTTGCCTTAAAAAAAAAAAAAAAAAAAAAAGAAAAACCCAGCCAGCCAGAATCTGTGAGCAATTTTTTAAAAATAGGATTTCATCATCTGAACCGTACACACGTAATTTTTCTTGGTCGCATAGGAAAGACGGTTTTTGTACTTGGGGAAAAGAAGTTTCTGAAAATCCAGCCGTGGCAGCAGCCTCCATGGGAAGTTGTGAATAATTATAAGCGCATAATGAAACAGGCTGTTCCTTAAACACATGCCTCATTCCCGGACACTGACAACAGTCAGTGGTATCCAAGAACAGAGCACTCCCACAACAATTTCAGAAATCATTAGCACCTATTTTCCTGACACAGCCTTTGCGTGAAAACCCTTCAGCATGTAAACATTTTTCTGCAGAGCTAATCATACTCCGTACTCCTTTCAGCACCGGGAAGATTCATGAGGAGCCAAGGCATGTTAAAACAAGTGGTTTAGATGTCCTGAAACTGTTTGTGCTTACTTACAATTTCTCAGATTGGTTCCTAAAAAGCCTTTATACTGGCAGGTCATGGCTACAGGGCTTTTTTTTTTTTTTGGTTGCTACCCTATTCCAGCCGTTCTTTTAAGGTTAAATGACATTTAAATGGCACTCTTGGATTGCAAGATTTTTTTTTTTTTCTTCGCCCGTCAGATCATAGGAAAAAAATGTATCGTTCCCCCGACAGACAGAAACCAGGCAACACCTAGAGGCTCCCCTTGCTGGGGCCAGCTACTCGCAGGTACCAACCTGTTGGAAACCAAGGTACTCAAAGGCAGTTTTACAAAAGGGCCAGGGGCACAGATGCCAGGGAGGCCCCGTGGTGCCCGCAGGATGGCAGTCGGCCTTTTAGAGAAATGGAGGCCTCGGTTCGGGCTGTGCAAAGTCCTCTGTCGCAGCAAGGATGCTGAGCTCGAGCTGCTGCCAAAGATCGCAAACGCTCAGGGAGCAGATGTTTGCAAAAACATCTGGTTAATTTATCCTGCTTGGAGTAAAACCCCATGCCTGTTTACGTGGTACAGGGCATCGTGCATCGCCGGCTTTCTTCTGCACAGCAGGGTCATGTGCGAGCGCACGTACGCGTGGTTTCATGGGGAAAATGCCCCCTTGCAGGGGCTGCCAGCGCGTGATGAACCCCCCACATCTTCGACACCGCACGCCCACCCTGCCTATTCCTCCCGCTCGCCACGACTCATCTTGAAAAATGTTCCAGAAACTGCAAAGTGGAAAAAAAAAAAAAAAAAAGACTCTGAAACTTCAGGGAGCGTCTAAAATCCAGCAAAACCAATACGGAAGCAGCACACATTAGCTCTTAGACCCAGGGCATCCTGAGGGCCTGAAACCAGCAGCCCCATCTGCGCCCCTCGGCAGGGATCCCACCATAAAAAGGCAGCGCTAAGCATTAGTGCCACACAGGGATGGGAACCCCCAAAAAGGAGGAAACAGGGTGGCAAGGGAAGAAGGAGGTTCAGCCTCGGAGCGGTGGAGACCCCTGTAACAAATCCCTTCCCAAATTCACCTTGCCAGTGCTTTTAACCCTTTCGCACCCCTCCTGTGACCCACGGCAGCATCCTCAAGGTGACCCGCCACCTGTGCCACCAAAGGCTGAGCCGATCGCTGCCATGGACCAGCGAGGCAGAGGAGCGGCCACTGTGGCCAGGAGCCCCACGGGGCAGAGTGGCGAGCGGGGGCAACGCCTTGGTCGGCAGCCGGCGGCCCCAAGCACGTACCAGCAGCAAGTGCTGCTCTTCCGGAAGCAGAGAGGAGAGGGAGGGACCTGAAACGAAGCCATGCAGGCACGTATATTCCGTATATTCCGTCAGCGGCACACCGAGATGGAGCGCAAACCCTGCTTTGCCCCGCTGGGTACCAGGGAGCGGAGCCCACCGGCTCCCAGGGGCCGTGGGGCAGCAAAGCAGTGGGGCAGAGCCTCCGACTGCCGCAAAACCCCTCCCTACAGGGCAGCCAAAAGCGAGGGGGCTCAATACCCATTCCAAAAGGATATAAACAGGAAAAGATGTCTTACGTCCTCCAAAACCAGTAGCCTGCCTTTTTTTTTTTTTTTAATTGGATTTTTTTTTTTTTAATTGGATTTTTTTTTTTTTTATTTGGATTTTATTTTTTATTTTCTTTTTCAGACAAAACCAGATTGAGCCGTAAGAACGCTTTACAGCTCCCTGGCCAAACGATTTCCTGTACCATCAGACAATAGCAGCCTCATGGTGCCAAACCAGCCCGCAGTAAATAACCCCCAGGAACACCACCGAGCTTTTCCCCCCCCCGTGCCTGCATGCTCCCACCGTGCCTTCCCCACGCAGCCCTTCTGCTGCTCCTCGGCCAGCGCACACCCTTGTGCTTATCTTGGGTTTCTAAATATAACAGGCACAGTGAGACAGAGAAGGCCTTACCCAGGCATGCACGCCCGGCGCCAGCAGCAGCACTTACAAATCCTCCGGGAAAAGGAAAATAAGGGGCCTGGGGAAAAGGGAGAGAGCCACGTACGTGGGGGCCAGAAGATGCAGGGAGCTGCAGGCTGTGCACAGCCTTCAGCCCCTCGTGAGAATCACCGGGTGGAAAATCAAAAGAGCTAAAACATGGAAGATGTGGAAAATATAGGGTGCTATAAATGTAGGGTTTTAGCCACCAGAGGAGTGGGCACGGGGGAGCACGAGGAGTGGGGCAGGATGGGTCACACCCCCCAACCCCCCCAGAATCTGAGGTCTCCCTGGGCACAGCCGGAAGCCCAAAGGGAGGAGGTGCTCTCCTCCCGCCAGGACAAGCTCCCAGACCACTACAAATCCAGCTAACGCCGTCACTGAGGCTTCCCCAAAATATTTCAGGGATGCCTTCAGCCGTGCGCCTTAGCCAGGTCCCGCAGCACCGCCGGAGGAGGTGGCAGAGGGGAAGCTTCTGCTTCCTGGCATCAGCCTGGCTCGGTGGTATTTGCAATTATTTTCCCAATTTGCGTCCCGGCGCCCCTAGCCCCAGGCTCTCCATTCCCTACGGCTCTGCAATATGCTCAGCCGGGACCTCACTGCCATGTTTTTATTTCTCCTCTGCTCTGGGCCCGATTCCTTGTGGCAGTGCTAAATCCCAGGGCTATACCAAACCGTACGGCAGCAGCCGCCTACCGCCAAAGAAAAGCAGCCCATAGACACACTGCCTCTTTTTTAGGCACAACGAGCAACCACTTCCTGGACGTTCAGACGCTGCAGGGACACATAATTCAAAAACTACCTGCCCTTCATCTTCCTCACCCCCGCGCTGGAGCCACAGATGCCCACGGGTACCCTGGGGGAGGGAGATGGGGAACTCCCCTCTCCAGGGAGGCTGGTGCCAACGAAAAGCCCAAAAGGGTGATCGCCATCGCCACCCTCATCGCCACCCCCCCACCCCCCCCCATCGCCACAGCCCCACGGCGTGGCCCCAACTCCTGCCCCACGTCGCCCGGGCGGGTTCCCGCGGCCTGACGGGCAGCGCTGCCGCCACCCCCGCCCGGCAGCCTCCGCACCGCGCTCCGCTCCCCACCGGGGATGCTCTGGCGGGGGGCCGCTCAGGCTGGGCTTAAAAAACCAGGTTTATTCCCCTCTCTCCCCTAGCAAGGGTCGAAAACGGCGGGTGGGGGGGGAGGGGGGGGGAAGAAGGGGGGGAGAAATAAAAAATAAAAAATAAAAAAATAATTTCAAAAGCGATCTGGCCTCCACCGGGGGATTTCAATCTACCTTTTTGACCTGATCCTCCTTCAGCTCCGTGAAGTAGTAGGCCAGGAGCTGGGCGGCGATCATCCTGCCGGCTGCAGCGGGCGGCTCCGCGCAGGCAGCGATGCGGCGCCCGGGATGGCCGCGCCGCCGCCGCAGCGCCTCCCCTTCCTCCGCCTCCTCCTCCCCTCCTCCTCCTCCGGCCCCGCCCGCAGCCCCGCTCCCACCGCCGGGCGGGCGGCACGAAGCCCTCCCGGTGTTGTTTCTGGCGGGGGCGGGGGCGGGGGGGGGAGGAGGAGGGAGGAGGAGGTAAGAGGATGGAGGAGGAGGAGGAGAGCAACGCCCTGCCGTACCCCAAAGGGTCTTTATACAAAGACTGCCGAAGGCTTTCCCCCGCTCCTTCGACTCCGCTGTGCTACGGGAAGGGCAAACTGGAAAATAAATAAATAAATAAATAAATAACCCCCCCAAAAAACCCTAAACCAAAGGTGTTTTCAGAAGAGCCTCTTTGGCTCAGAAATCTCTGAGAAAAACAGCAAAACTGCAGGGAAGCTCCACTAATGCCGAGCATCCCCTGCACTGGTGCGATACCTCCTCCAGAGCGAACGGGAGCCAGACTGGACCCCACACACCCCCCCCCGGGCTGCTGGGAGACTTGCAGGGACGGCCTGAAAGGTGGATAATGGCTTCGCCTGTTGTACTTTTGGGGATCCCACATTTCACATTCCATCAGCAAAATCCCCACATCAGATACACTGACAGACAGGACCTCCGGTTTTGCCACGTCAGAGTGCATTCCCAAGGAGGCACCCACCACTGTGGCGCCTCGGAGGGCCCCCCCATCCACATAAGCAAAGAGACGCGATGTCCCTCCGAAAACCAAAGGCCAAACGCAGATGCCAAGGTGACACGTGTCAGCAGCCCGCAAGGTTTTTGCCTGCGCCCTTGTCCGTCCACGGGGACAGGAACACACACCCATGCAAACAGCGGCGATGCCAGAGGCGTGATTTGCATAGAGATTGTCTACCGAAGTCCAAGTGATTAAAAACCTGTTTCTTGAGTTTCCGGCTTCCTTTTCATTGCTACTTTAATTAAGTGGTTGCACTGGCCAAAATCAGGAGCTGCTTTGGCAGACACATCCTTGCTGCTGCAGACAGGGTGGGCAGGATTTCCTTCTCCGCCTCACCGCGTTAGCGTTAAGCTCATGCTCAGTGAGATCCTCATCAAGCGCTCCGCCGATCTGCATGTGTTACTCCCGCTCGTTTGTTTGGCAGGCTAATGAGCAAGCATGCCTGTGCTCCCCGGCACCTGGCTGCGGGCGCAGCAGCATCGCCCTGCGACCGGGACCGGGCGCAGCTGGAGCTCGCGGGCGGCACGGAAACGTGGGTCTGGGCGGCATCGTCCCAACAACGTCCGGCAACGTCACCCAATCCCTTACACAGGCTGACTGAGCTCTCACTCAGATGTAATTCACTGTTCAGCCACGCTCCTCCTCTTCTGCCGGTTAGAAACTATCTTTAATTCCCGTCCCAGGCTCGCTCCCGTTTTCCATCCATCTGTCACCAGCTAAACCTTCTTTTTCAGCTGAAATTGCTCTCCTTGCTCTTGGGTGATTGCTTTCTATAAACTACAGAGGAAAGTAACTGTACACGTCCTCAGCTTTTGCTTTGCTAGGCAAGACAAACCAAGCTCTTTTTCAGTCTCCTTTCCCTGAAAAGCCCAGGCTGGTTTAGCAGCCTTTTTCACGCTCGCTCCAGCCTGAACTCATTTCTACCAAAGACAGCAACTAAAGTCGGGTAAGTTATTCCAGAGAAGACCAAAACCCTTATGCTGACATTCGCATTTTTCCTACTGGAAATGTCACCAACCCCCTTCCCATTAACGAGCACAAACCCTGAGGCTCCCCAGCTTAGCGGGGATAGCAAGATACCCCCAGGCCATCAGCCACTGCTCCCAGGGGACAGCAGACCTTTCAACCCCACACCGAAAAAAATCCCCTGCTCCTGCTGCCCCAGCGTGGCCGATGGAGTCCTGGCTGCCGGAGAGGTCCTCACCGAAAAGCTGCCCTGCAGCAGCCCAGGTCACAAGCAGACACAAATGTTGCTTTCTGCACGCGTGTGTTTACTTTTGCCTGTTGTTGCTGTGTGAGCACAGCCTGGAACTGCTCAGCTCCCCGCAGGCTCTGCGTTGACAGAGCTGCCCCTACACAAGGTTTACAAGCCCTGCTCTCTATCCCCTCCAGTTCGGATACCTAAGCACCACCTAAATACACTCACCTCAGTTACCTTGCTGCAGGAATGTCTTACTCACTCAGTTAAAACGCTGGGACACAAGCTCAAGTTGGTTTCTACTAATCTTTGGCCAAATGAAAGCAATTCAAACCATCCCCTCTGGCTCTCAAGGAATGTGAATCAGCCAGCTAAGCCTTTGGGAAGTCCAAAATATTCAAAGCGGTTACGAATAAGAATGGTCTTCTCTTTAACACGATTCCTGTGATGTCCGATTCCTGTGATGTCCGTCTTAAGAACATGCGAAAGCAGGACAAGTTTGTTTTCTCCATCTGCCAAAATTGCAACTTAGAAGTGAATTGAGAATGTCACAGATCATTAAGGTGGCTTTTGACTCCACTGACCATTTGTATTGCAGCGTATTTCAAACCTCACCAGAAACAAGTGCCTCGGGTTTCCTTTAAGCTACAAAAAGCAAGACCTAAGTTCAAGACATCACTGTTCTGAAGGCCTCTCGGTTCTGTGCGATGAAAATAAAATCCACGCACATTACACACCCCCAATAAATTAAAGAATAAAGTATACACTTAAGCAGGAGGTGGTTCAGGTGACAAAGTCAAAAGCAATTCAGCGACGGATAAACAAATATTGCAAAGAAATTGGTTTGTCTTCAGTTGCTGAGCACGGCATTCAGGAAAAAAATTAACTCCACAGCCTAAAAGCCATTAGAGAAAAAGTAACAGTCCATCCAAGGCAAAACAGCTGCAGTGTTTAAACTTTCAGTGTTTTTAAGCTGCTCCTTGCGAGGATAAGTAAGGGCGCATGACCAGCTTTGATGCGGGAACCAGCACTGGGACGAACGAGCTTTCCTCCTTCCGTAGAGCTGGAAGGGCAGCTAAATATCCCCGTGGGCACCCAAACCATTTGCAAGCCCTCTTTGCACTGCCAGGCCGGCAGTGAGCAGCACACAGATGCTATTTTGGGGGAGCCCGGGAGGAGCTGTGCACAGGCTGCCTGGCACAGCCACCCAGCCCTTTCATCTCCGCCTCTGCGAGTCTCTCGTACCTCCTTACCATCTCGCCCTGGCTTTCCCTTCTGCTTTACTGGAAGAGATCAATTCAGCAGCCAATTAATTACCAGCACCTAATGTACGCTGCCAGGCATCCAGCAGGCTATTTTGAAAGCCGCCGTCCTTGAAGACAAATTACCGGAGGCCGAACGTGACACCCGATGACTTGCAGCTATTTTGATTGTGCTCTAATCTTATTGTCCAGGTTTAACTGTACTGAAGTGTTTCAACTGACTGAAGTAATTCAGCACATCGGGTCGCCTGGGTGCGGGTTTTTTTTTTTTTCTTTTTTCTGCTTTGCCTTTTTCTTTGTTAAATGTTTATTGCTCTATGTAAGTCTGCATTCAGATTTGACTCCGAACCAATGAGAGGATTTGGGGTTTAATCATGTCCATCGCATAGTTTTGATGTACAGGGTTGCTAGATGCTTTCTGCTTTTGTAAGGAAACAATGAAGACAACTTGTGTTTGTCGTTCTTCTTTTATACGTCTGGAAAATGATCGATCCACTTTTCCCCGCACAGCATTTTCCTTTCACAGCACTTAAAACAAAGGGAAAGAAAGCACCATCTCTAGGAAACAGTAAGTTCCCAGTTCACGACAGCACCTCTGACCAACAAGGGAATTTTGAAGCAGCCTTTGAGGCTCCCATTCCAGGGTAGGAAACTACGTGTTTGCACAGAAGGAATCAAGGCTCATTTGTGCTGAATCTGGCGCAGAAGCTGCTAAGAAAACCTAAAAGCAGCGGCGGTATCGATTTGAGAAGCAATGCAGCCAAACAAGGTTAAATGCATTATGCAATTTCACCTTGCCAGGAGGCACGGCAAAGCAAGCACTACCACGTAGCCAGCCCCGACGCTTTATCTCATGTTTCCCCTATTAAGAGACAAGATTAGCTAGGAACGCCTCAAGGGGAGCTCATTCCACGCACAGAAAAGGCCGCGCCAGATGCAGACGGAGCAGCATGCACTTATAAAATGCTTTTTATGCTCCTGGTCCAGCACACCAGGAGTCTATTTCCAAAAGATGAGCGCTTCCCCTGGGAAACATGGAGCCAGGCACTGGATAACAAAGGGCCAGGACAGGCTCGGTGCATCTCGCCCAGCTGACCACCATCACCAGGAAAGCGCCGCGGGTTTTGCTGGCACCCAAACGCTGGCAGGGCTTGAAGCCAGGGACTGTGGGAGACGAGAGCAGTCAGAGAGAGGATGGCCACCTCTGGCCCCAGGAAAGCAAAACCTCCCTCTCCATCCCCCCGGTGACAAAGGCTGAGGGCTGCCAGTGCTACCCACTGGCTAACAGCTGTTTTTCCTTTTTAATTTAAAACTTAGTTTTATATTTATATAACATAAAAATAAATATATTTTATGTATTGTTAAAATTATAATTAAATTAAAATAATTTAATTTAATAAAAAAAGAACCTAACGCCATTTTCTATGCCTGGCCATCCATAGCGACCGTCGGGCAGCACCACCACCATACGCACGCCGCTGTCATCGCACGCCACAGCAGCTGGCAGGGGCACAGCACACACACACACATCATGGCCCAGCCCCAACACCGTCCTCAGCAGGTCCCCCAGGGAAGGGGACGGGGCACAGCGTCCGCGTGACGTTGGGGATAACGTGAGAAAGCATCCCGCATACTTCGTCCTCTGCCTCACAAGAGGGTTGCCGCAATACCCAGCGGTGTTTCAGGCGTGAAGGCTAACAAGGGGTTCTGCCTTGTTTTGTTGGAGTTGCTGTAGGGAGAGGGCGAGCTACTTTTTAATAAAGTCCCTTTGCAAGGAGTTTAGCGCCATTCGCGGAGCTGAGAGCTGAGCATTTGAGGGCCAAATGACACTAACGCAGGGCTTTGGCTTTCAGGGCTTAAATCCCAGTGACCTCCAAAGACAAGGCAGTATTCCTGTGAGCCGTGTACTGCACAACTAAGGACCACAAACAGCCGTGTCCAGACAATGGTCGTGATGAGAGGAGAGCGGAGGAGGAAGCACTTCCAGCAAAGGAGGAGCCTCATCTACTAGTTCACACGGGAACAGAGACTCCTGGGGCAGAAGGAGGTGCTCTGTGTCTCAATCCCCACGTCTGAGCATCAGGCAGCTGTGTTTATTTCTTTAAAGTAGTTGCTGTTCTTCAGCATCAAAGGGATGCAGAGAGCATGACCCCCACAAAACCAAGAGGTGCAAACCAGAAAGCAGACAAGCACAAGCCCAAAACACATGGCTTACGATAAAGCTCCGCTATTTGGGAGGCCCGGCTGACTATTTCTAATTAAACCTTTTAGTGATGGGGGCATTATATTGGGGGCAAAACCGATTACTCCATCTTTAGTTAACTGATACTTCCAGAAGCTATGGGCTGCACGAGCTACACTGCAAATGACTTCTCTGCCCAAAGCCTCACATACATGCGAAAAAGAAGAGGAAATCGCTCCCAGGAGTCACACCACCACAAAACTTAACCTCTACCTCCTACGTTGTACAGCAGAGCTACTCTGTGCAGCTGAGGAAGTTGCTAAAAATCCCAAGTTCTTTAGCGGCTTCTCATGCAGTGTTTCAAGAGAGAAAACCGTGAGCGGGCACTAAAGGCAGCCCAGCTGAAGGGTCACAACTTCCAGGGAGGATGAGCAGCACTGTTCGCATCCAAGCCTCCCCTGCTGGCTGGAGGCAAAGTGGGACAAGGAGAGGTGTTTCCCTACTGTACGGAGAGGAGCCTATTCTCTGGTATTTTGTAATGTTTAAAAGCAAATTGAACCCCCAAATACTGTCTCATGGTGGGTTCCTTCCCCATAGTGGCGCACCCAACAGCTCCGACATGCAGCAGCTATAGCAAAGGGGCACCTTTCTCACAGCACCGTCTCCCTTGTGCCGCAGGCATTCCCAAAAGCAGCACGAGGACTGACTGGAAGAAACAGCCCCTTTTGCTGCGGGGCTGATGGATAAACCAGGGAACTGTTGCCCCAAAAGCCTTCATTCCCCAGCAGAGCAAGTGAAGTCCCTGTTGTGCTCAAATGCTTTGCGGATGATTGCGGGCACCTCCCAGCCCAGAGAAGAGTCCCCAGCCACGACAACGTGCCCGGCTCCGTGCGGCTCTAAGGAAGCGCAGGCGTAAGCCCCTGCCCACCCACATTGCCAACAGCCGTGCTGCTGGTACGCACTGATCCCAGCCAAGGCAGTGCGTGGTGAAAGCAATATCGGTTAAAAGTAAGCAGGCGACACAGAATACAATGCATTCCTGTCCATGCAAGGTGCTGGGTCGTGTCTTAATGCGAGTTACAATGAATTAAGTCAACAGGTTTTCCAACCCACTGTGTTTTCCCAACACAGACCCAGACTGTTCGCATCCCTGGGCGCTTTGCATGCAAGTCCACTCGCTTTGCTCTTCCCTTACACGCCAAAAATGAAATACAAGTGTAATCCATCTAAACTCATCGCTTTCTTCCTTCCCCTCCTGTCGTGAGTATTCACCACAGCAACTTCTCTCTCCCCAGTGCCAGAATTACACAACTCTGCAAAGGAAAGCATTAACCATCCCAGCTTTCTGACTCAACTTGGGGCCCTGCATTAGCTTAACATTTCTTTCCATTGAGGTGGGAACTGCTGCATCAAGCAACCACTTTTTCTAGCACATTGGTAGTAAGCCTTTATTGCAGATCATATACATATAAAGCAGACCATACACACACACACACATATATTTGTATGCACACAGAAGCGTATCAACAAACCCAGTTTATAAGGTAATAGAATGGCAGTGGTGTTATGGTGATCAACCCAATGTCAATGAGTTGCCTTTCCTGACCTGGAGGTGAAGCATTTGTTGCATTTCACAAAACGTTTCTTGACTCCAGGAAACTGAAATAAGCACAAATGCAATTTTCTGGTACTCTACTAAGTCTCCACTGCTAGTAAAAAACATTAAAAGAAATGACACAGAAAAAAGGGCAAAATATAGAGTGCAAACTGGTTCGAAATTTCAGAAGCCAAGGGATAAGTTTAAAGTATCTGCAGTTGTTCGAGTCAAATCTTTTATCTTGAGAAGAGGCAGTTCAATACCAGTTACAGGGTGTCTGCATAACCAGCAATTCACTTAAGTGATGAGGCAGTTACAGTTACTTAAATGAAGGAAAATATAACCTAATTCATTGTACAGAGACAGCTTTCCTAACTCTGCTTTCAGCTCCTCACAGATCATAGAGTTCGTTCATCAAAGTTTAGCTTGAAAACAGCCACTGGTGTGAGGAAGACTTTCAAAACCAAAGCTGATCCTTCATCCCTGCAAAAAGCAGTTAACCTCCAGCAAACAGCTGGGTTTTGTGCACCGGTGTGCACTATCTCAAAAAGGTTTTAATGGCAGAGTCCAAATCGGTGCCTTTTAACTACAGCGCGTCTTTTCTATACAAGCAGTAAAACAGTAATGAAGAGCTTCGTGCTTTCAAGCACAGAGAATGGGGCCTGCCCCTTTCTTTTGGCTACCCACTAATAGCCAGTTCAAAACAAGGCAAGACCTCGCACCCCAGGCTGAGAGGCCAGTTACCGCTAAGCGTACACCCTTCTCTTTGATCCAGCATTTGATGCTAGCGAAAATCAATTTGCATCACAAGTCCCAAACCCACAGGGGTGCAGGCATTCATTGCAGAGGCTTTAGGTTCATTCTCCTTTTCCAGCAAGACCCAGCGTAAGAGACTCTCCTTCCAGGCCAGGTTAATAATGTCCCGATACGGAGCCCTCCCCAATACTAAATTAATGACCCCCCACTTTAGCCCAGAAGGGGTGCAACGCAGGTACTTACTTTGCACAACGGGGAGCAGCAGTAGCCAGGCACATCCAGGGTGTTCGGCTCCTTCCGCGTGGCCATAGCAGGAGCACCTCTTGCCACGTCACATTGTCATCACAGGGGGCTGCCAACAAGAAAGGAGGCAGAATTGTAGGTTTTCACATCTCCCCCCGCCCCCTCTTCCCAACCTCAGGATGCCTTTGGAAACCACATGCCCCAAGGACAGGCGCTCTCTTAAAAACCCATCCAGCAGCTGGGATAACAGCAGACACAGACCCATGGTTAGCATCACCCCAAGAGAAAGGAGAAACTGGGGGCAATACGGGCTGTGGACCACAAGTGTGACCCAGCATAATGGTGGAAATGGGCAACGTGTTGGCAAAGCTCTGCCTCTTGCACGGCTCCAAGATACAGTGGTGCCATGGGATTCCTGCCGTACACAGGGAAGGAGGGCTTAGCAAGCAAATGTTGTGTGATAAAACACCTGGGTCCTGCTAACAGTTTGTTACCCTAATTAGAAGGACCCACCAAGCCTTGAAAATACAAAATATTCACGTTCAAAATCAGTACAGGAAGACGGCCACAGATGCTGGGCTTGCAGCTGAGCGGCATCCAGGAGCAATTGCAGATTTTGAGCTGCTCTGTGATAATTTGGTGATACCTTTTTTTGGCCAAAGTCCAAATCTGTCTCAACAGAGACTGGAGGCAGATGCAAACAACACCTCCAAGAAAAATTTTGGCTTCTGCAATTCTACAGAATGTCATCAAGAAATATGTTAGGGTAGGATCAGAAACCCAATGAGGCTAGCCCCAGTCAGGTTCCGGGGCACCTACATGGCCTGTTTGGGGTCCTCCTCTCTCCCCACCCCAACATTGGTTCCCTCAAGCCACTCTGGTTCTCTCAGGTCTTTCTAGGTGCTCATGTCCAAGGGCAGCAGTGGGACTGAGGGGTCTCTGTGAGGAGAAGTGGGAGCTGCCCTGAGCTGGACTCCCCTGCAGCCCATGGGGAGACTGCAGTGGGACAGGTGCCCGTACTGGTGGATGCTGGTGCACACTAATAACCCTTCTACACTGGGGAAGGAGATGTTTTAATTTTGTCTTTGTTTCTCACCATCCAAACCTGATTTAATTCATTTTCCCCAAGTGGAGTCAGTTTTGCTCGTGATGGTGGTTGGCAAGCCACCTCCCATCCTTATGTCCACCCATGAGCTTCTTCCTCCTATTTTCTCCCCCGTCCCGCTGAGGAGGAGACTGAGAGCGGGCTGGATGGGCATCAGGCAGCCGGACACAGTCAACCTGCCACACCAGGTCATATACAAACCTAGAAAAGATTCTGGACCCCTATTTTCATTCTCAGATTTTCACACGCAAAGAAAGTAGAAGGGGAATAAACAATTTTCAAAAATTCACGTCTGTGTCAGAAAGTAAGTTCTTACTTTAATTAAATAGGTTTCTCCATCCCTCTGACCCATTCCTGGTAGTAAACATGAGAGTCTGGCTTAACAGCACAGCTACAAGTGATGGGTGATGGAGAATCACTTTTTTTTTTTTTTTTAAAATCTAAACTAAGAAGTTTTTCTTGTAATTTCAGTGCTTTATAATGGGCTTCCTGGTCCACAGCTCTGGCCCCAGATTTCAGCAGTGGTCCCCGGTTCTCACTGCAGCAACACATAACCCCATCCTGCTTGTCTCACCCTTCCTTCCCTGAGGAAAGTATCAGTTTTGGTAAACCAGAAGTACCTCATAAAAGCTTAGATATCTTAGGCCACTACAGCTCGTGCCCTGCTAGCTTCCTTTGACAGCTGCCATGAGTTCAGCAGTCCTGTCTGGGACCTGACCGAGCGTTGACAGACCTGTGGTCTTGCTGAGGGCATCTCCATCTCCCAGCAGGGTTACGGATATTCCTGCTCTGACATTTGACATCAATAGAAACATTTTAATCGCAACTTTTATCTATAACCATGTTTTGGATGGATAACGGCAACAACAGTCTGTGGCTATCAGTCAACATTCGAGACGCAGAAAATACCCTCAGCTCTTTTGTCACTTGCCCTTAATATCAGATGCTACTAATTCAGGTCGCCAGTACAGAGCTGCGGGGACGCAGGCGTGGTGCAGGCAAGGAGGTCTCACGCTGTTCACTACCAGCCTGGTCAACCCCTTCCTTCCCCCTGCACAGCAGCGTCACTGCACATGGTTTAACGGATGCTCTCCTGGGTGGTGGGACGAGCACCGTCCTCGCACAGCTTTGTCAGCACCCTAAGTAGATTTTTTGCCTCTCTCTGCAGCACTGCATATTCAGAAAAACAGGGTTCGACTTGGACTCCTTAAACTTTGACCAGAGCCGGGGCAATAAATCCAAATGATTTCCAACTGCAAAGGAGGAATTTGCTTAAAAATAAAACTGAATTTTTCACATACCCTTGGCTTTATCTGGAGAGCAGTCTGGACAGTAAGACACAACCACCAGCACAAACAGGATCCCAAATATATTTAAAAAGCAAAAGAGCCTCTCTGCAGTCGGGTAACGATGGTGCTTCGTTTGGATCTGCTTTCCAAACACTTACACAGCACCCCTTTCCAATCACAACATGCCACTTTGAAATGCCAGTACCACTTAGCTCCTGAGGCTATTAGACCATGAAGCAATAAACCCAGAGAAACAAAAATAACCCAGATACCTACTTTAGCACCCAGTTGAGTTGACAGGTGTTATCCCGAGGGCTCCGTGGCAAAAGCATCCTCAGAAACGCCATACCTTGACCTTTGCACAACGGGCGGCATGAAGCTGATCTCCAAAAACTGTAGCGTCTTCCCAAAAGGTGCTAATATTAACTACGGCCCTGTGTTTCTTTGCACTCAAGGTTTCTCCCCGTCAGCTTTCTGGCATTTGCCAGCGTGGTGCACGCTTTACTGGGCAGATATTGAGCTGCAAATTCCTTCATACTTCTCTATCCACAGCATTCTGCAGCTAAAGCGCTAGCCGGCCAGCAGATGAAAATGCCACTTACTGCTTATTCCTGCTGCAGTTTGTTGAATTAAAACCTCTTTGTTTGCAAGCTGTAAACAAATTCTTCTTAATCTTTCAATAAAAAATGTCAATTATGCTCTCTAACAATGTAACTTCATTGTGATGAAAGAAGGCATTGCTATTGCTCTGATCGTGATAACATATCAGCTGTTTTTAGAGTCAATTCCTTTTTGTGCAAAATTTAATGACCATGCAATTATTCAAATTTCAGACTAACAGACTGGGCTTTAGACCTACAGCGCTGCTCCCTTGCTCTGAAAACACGCACTTGAAAGCAACAGAAAAGTCTCTAGAGCAGAAGTTCCGAGTTCAGAACGCAAAACACCTTTACAATTCATTCAGCACAGCCGGACTCGGGCCCACGTTAAACACAGCTTCTTCACTGGAGAGCCAAGGAAAGAAAGCCAAATCTTCGGCACACTATCGCAGGCGCTTCTCAGGCCCATGGCTTTCCTTTGGCTTCACTGGGAACCGTGTTTATGTCCGGCTTCCTCGTCTCTCTCTGGTTTCAGTGCATTTCCTGCAGAATCGCTGGCCACAGCAGATGTGCCCTTTAGGCATTTCAACTTTTTTTTTTTTTTTTTTTTTTTCCCCCATGCCAGTATTTATCCCATTTGTTTCCAGAATCAGCTGCAGCTCCCAAATCAGCGTCCGTAACTTTCCGCTTTGAAGTATTCAGGAGGCGCATGCTGGGAAAGCATCTTCCTTGTTTACCTGCTCAGACCCTCACGGGCTTTCCCTCTGTGCCTTTCCGCCATCCATTTTCTCCTCCTGCAGAGAGCTCCCCTCTACGACCAAGTTGTCCATCACCAGCTAATCTGCTCCGTTAACCGCTTACGTTCCAATAACCGCTCTCGGCATCCTAACCGTGATTTATTTATACTGTCACGAAGCCGCGGCCAGAGATGGCTGCTGCCCCGGGATCCCAGCTCACCCCATAAGGTGCCTTCCCCACCCCCCCGCTGAGCCTGTGCTGAACTCAGCCCCATGGGTCTCATCCCCTCCACATCTCCCCGCTCTCCAACTCCCTGTGGCAGCAGAGGACAGCCTTTTTTCGCTCCCAGGAGGGGATGCAGCCTGCAAGGACAAGGACAGTCCTCTACAACAGCCTCACAGGCAGCCGTCCCAGTCCCACAGCTAAACAGATGGCCCAGCATCACTGTGTGATTTGGCACTGGCCAAGCCGGCCGGGAATGGGGACTTCCCAGGTGCACAGAAACCTTTGGCAAGCTGAACGCCCAAACAGCAAGCAGCAAATTTAAGAACAACGAAAACAGCCCTCCAGGAAAGTAAGGTGAATCAACAACACGGGTGGTTTTGAGAACTGAACCCTGGTATGTCTGAAGTGCCGGAGGCTGGGAGCTACGTCTCACCTCCGAGTCCAAAGAAAATGGATGCCAGCAAGGTGGTGACCCCATTGCCTCCCTCCCCTTTTATCCTGCCCACAGAACAATAAAATATGAACCAGTTAACTCAGTGACATCCTCAAATAGTCCTTGTAATTCACTGCTTTGTGATATACCACACCTTGCATTGCTGTTATCCCTTTCCCCCACTATTATGACTGACTTTAAAGTTGTTCTGATATGCAGTAACAAATTTATGGGGAAGCTTTGATGGGTGACGTGCCATACTTGTCGCACATCTCTCCCCCCTTCTCCAAACAGCCTTTATCCTTCCCAAAAAAAGGAGGAAAGAAAATATAGTGGCAGTGAAATAGTCTCAGTCTCCCCATCTTTTTTTTTTTTTTAATATAGCTTTGGTTTGTTTTTTGTTTGGTTTTAACTTATGCTTTTCTAGATCAAAATAAGAACTTTGGGTGTGGGGATTTTTGGGGGTTGTTTTTTTGGATTTTTTTTAGTAACCACTCAGGAAACATCAAGCTCCTGCTTGCTGAGGTTCCCCAGCATTTGGGTCTTCAACTCCCGCACAGGAGACCTCCAGCCCGGAGCCCTTTGTCCATTTTCCTGTAGCCAATTCCTTTTGCCAGTGGCAAGGGTTTTCTGGAGGAACCCATGTTTACCAGGTTTCTTACCCAAATCTGTTCTCTCTTTATAGCACGCAGCTTTTACTATCTCTAGAGGTGCCTGGGCTGCGCGAGGCCCTGGGACACGGAGTGCAGACAAAGCGTAAGGCTGGGTAGGGAAGGGGCTGGCATCTGGAGAACGTTAAAAAGCACACAACGAGATCAAAATCATTTTGGTGCTCCCCTCTCGGACAGACGTGATCCATCATGTTTACAGCACCTTCAGTGTGCACCTGCAATGCGATAGTATCAATGAGAGAGGGGAAAACTTTAGTTAAACTTTGTGGTTTTATGTCTTGCTTTACATCAGCTTCACAGAGTGGATGCAGTGCTGGGACAAAGCAGACATCTGATTTCCCTTCCCACCCTCAACCCAACAGGCCATCCATACCCATGTACAGGATTAGGGGTTTTTTATTATTATTTTAAAAAATAAAATAGTAAAAAAAAATAAAAATTACTTGACAAGTCTGAGAAATGCTCTGGACAAGCCCTCGATGACAGTCCAAGGCAGTGGAGGTCCTTTCTAGAGAAGCTGTAAGTTTACCTCCAGCTGGACAACACCCACCGAGTCCTCCCTGCTCCCTGCCTCCCTCCCTCCCACCTACTGCCACGGTGATGTCATATCTGAGACCCCCAAACAAAAGCCAGCCCATTTCACCAAACACAAAGAAACAAATCAAAACAAGACTTTCATTTCGGTATTACCTACATTTCAGCCTCAAACTCCTTTACGCTAATCTGCTAATCCTATATAATATTGACTTCCCAAGGAGGGGTATTATGCTAATCAGGATTTCTGAAGGATTTGCACATGATCCTATATTTACTTTTGAACTTTGTCAGAGCGACAAAGGGAATGTGTCACCACCGAGCCGCTACTGCATTTTCTCTGGATTACGAGTCAAGCAGCAGCGCTGTCCAAATCTATAGCCACCAAAATATCTCTCTAGCAGGCAAACCAACATATTGTGGATCATCTTTTCCCTGTGGATGAAAGGGTACAAAGCACAAACCTTAGTGTCTCCACCCGGCAACACTTCTATCACACCTCTGAGATTTAAAGATCTTTCAACTTTCCAAATCAAATGTATGACCTAGATCTGAAAAAGGATGTCCACGTCTTCAAGAAGCATCAAAACAAGATCAGTAAATTCAAGTAGTACTAAACATATTCACTGGAGGGAAGACCCACAGAACACACAGAAATGAAGCACCACAAAGCTACCCAAAAAGCAGTAGAAAAGCACATGTCAGATGTGAAACTGGAAGAATCTCATTTTATTTTAAATCGACTAACAACTTCATGTGATGAATCGTACTACGTATTTTTCAGCGTACGGTATGCTGTGTTACATTTAATGGAAGGCCTCTACTTTTATTTTAAGCTCGGGCTTTAAACTGAATCACCACATACGATGTGCAGAGAGGGGTTTTAGTGCAGCGGCTTAAATTCTACACACAAGGAAGACTGCAAGTTTGCAACAGTCCTTGAGTTTCCATGTGTCAACACAATCAGGAACATGATGATGCATCATTACCCAGGTGCAGAACGTTCTGTTTTGGAGTCCGCCGAAGCATCAGTGTGTTTATGGGATCCCCGGGAAACTACAAGCGAAGTTTGTAGCCCCGGTAAAATCCCGCAGTAGCCAATCCTTCCCTTTTCCAGGGCTGCCCAGCGAATCTTTGCTCACTCCCCTTCAGAAAGCAGCAGCCTCCCCAGCTTGGAAGCCAGCTCCCTGCCCAGCAGATGCGTATCAGAGCCACGTGGGAGCTGCCTGCCTTCAGAGCAAGCCAGCAGCCGTCGGAAAAGGCAAGAGCGTGCGTGTCCCAGGCCTTAGGGACCTCGACAAGAGCTGTAGGTCACCAAGCACTTTGTGAGCAGTTTCAGGTTCATGTGATTGGATTCCACAACACCCACAGACTCACTGGAAAAAGAACTGAAGATGCAAAAAAAGTTCTTGTGTGGGCCTAATCTACTGCAGCAAAGGAATAACTGCAGCTGAGGTGTAAACTATGAATATTTAATTTCCAAAGACGACTAAAAAGAAAAATCAAAGCAATATAGGATCTCTTTCCAGATTTAAAGCAAGGATCCATGCAAGGGGTTTACCTTGTTCTGTTACTGATTTGCATTCCAATTGCGCAGAACAGACTTTAGAATAAAAGTGCAGAATATACCCTGCACCATACTCATGTGGCCATCCTGGGGCAAGTCCACATCAACTCATTCCAGCTATACAGGAGCATACGTCATTCACAGATGCACTTTTTGCAAATTAGCACAATCCACTCCCCCAAAAGGACCCGAAAGTGCACAGATAGTACAAGATTTCAGAGTGCCGAGGGGAGAAACAGCCAATGCAGCGGAGCTATGCTAGGCTATTTCTAGGCCCCACATAGCCCCAAGCACTGATGGTTTTTTCTTCTATACCCAGCCCTCCACATTTAGCCTGTTCATCACCAGGAAAAAAATCCGTTCCAAATAACCCTGCCCCCACTACATAGCAAGCTTTGGTTTCTGTAGCTCTGTGGATTCTGAAACATAAAGACAAAGTAAAATATTAAGTTTCTTGACAAAAGGCGGGAAACATTAAACATAATATGAGTTCACAACTTGTTTCTTCCCAATTGCTCAGTATAGTGAGCTCAGCACCACGAGGAATTCCTTCAGAAGTGAAAATTATTTCCCAATGATATTTTTTACCCATTCGGTGACTCCGACACAAAGCTGTTGACGTGCTTCCTTTAAAAACTACAAAACAGGAAAGGTCTGTACCTTCAAATTTTGAATTTGCCATTACTAAATTTAAACCTGCCGGCATTGTTACAGATCATTACATAAACCCATCTGCTTATCCCCCTGCACGATAGTTACTTTTGACCTAACTAGGCTTAAAGCACATTTCTTGGCACCACTTTCTGCTGCCAGCCTGAAAGGAAGCAAATACCCAAGAGGAGAGGATTAAAGGAGATACAGGAATACTTGAGAACAGAGAGGAGCAGGCTACAGATTTGCTGCTTCTCTGCACCATATTATTGTTTCAGTTGATTCTGAAGTGGGTAAATCAGGTGAGGGATATTTGGCCACATAAGGGCACAGGTTATTTTCCTAGTGTTTGCATGCCTTTGGGCATGCTACTGCCAAATAACATGGTGCTTTATCGGTGTTGAGAAACAGGCAAATTTGGCTGCAATTTGACAGGCCCTATCCACAAAGCCACCTTCATCATAACTGTGGTGCTGCTGAGTAATGTTATAGATAGGTTTAAAGAAAGCTCCCACTTGTCTACACGTTCTTCCCACCACTCAGAAGAGGCACTAGACAGAGAAGCTAAAGCTCACAGCACCACAGATTTATTTACAACAGCCTACAGACAGGCAGAGCAGCAGGCAACAGAAAATGAAAAACAAGGATAAACTCCCTTCCACAAAATGGAAACTATCCTCCCATGAACAAGCCAGGAGATAACTGAGGGAAAACAAAGAGGAGAATTTCAGAAATTCAGGTGACTATTTTTTTCCTCTCTACACAGCTATTTTGGCAGCCTAAAAATGAACAGATTTGATATTCTCTAGGTAGCTCTGATATAAACATAGCAGACTCCGTAGCTGTTCCTACATCCTCTCTTTCCCCCAGTATCAAAAGAATCAGGCACAGTCAGAATCTGTCCAGTGTCCGTTTAGGTTTATGTGCACCCAAATGCACTAATATATTTTGATACAAATGGATATTTTGTGGAATCGTATTTTTTTTCCTTTACATTCATCTATTAAACATGCCTACTGTCCTCAGGGAGTTTCACAATACAATGCACTTGTGACCAATGTAGCAGTAGTGGGGGAGCATCACTGACCAAAGCTCGTGATTTTATTTTACTTGCAGATTTATTGTAAAACCTGTGAAGCATTGAACAATATGTCCATTAGGTATGTGCTGCACCAGGATCTCAGTATTCCTTGAGCAAGGCCAAGCCAAAACTAAAACACGCAAATATCCTAAGAAACTGGTGATAAATTCGGTTGTGGTGCAGTAGCTTAATTAAGCCATTGTAAAAAGACATATTTGGGGTTGATTTTTTTGTTTGGTTTGTCTTTTGTTTTGTTTTCACTCTCCCATGTGCATTATAGATGCATTGCAGGAAGTACAGAACTGAGTAGATCGCGGTATGCCAAGATATAATGCCGGTGGGGAGCAGAAATACCTGATCTGAGTTATTAAAGGACAAAAGATCCACGATCGTGGTCGGTCAAAAACCAGCTGCTCCCTGAAAACAGGTACCTGTGTACTGGTGTCTGGCAAAGCTATCTCGAATCACCACCCAGCAAATCTCTAGAGCACATGCGAGGCAGTGCTGACATGACTTGACCTCTCGCTTTTACTTCTGTCCAACATTATGCAATCTTTTTGCTACTGCGGTAATGAGCGCAGCTCCCTTCCCACTTCCATCTTCAGAGAGCATGAAAGTCACATCACACTGAGGAGCCAGTTCCTTCACTGTTTCCCTCAGGACTCTAGAAAAACTGAAAGGAAAGGGAGAGAAGAACAGAACATTTTAGCAGCTGCTTTCTGGTCGGAGATCTTTATCTATTAGCAAGGAACCATAACCTCAGCCAACATCTTCCACTCGTTCTTCACAACACCCTTTTCTGTTTGCTTTTCCTCCTATTCATGAAAGAGGCAAGTTTCTGTACACAATCAAATTTTAATTTCTATTTCTACACTTCAATGTTGTTCAGCACGATGCCAGACACCCCTCTTGCCTTTAGAGACTATGGAGGTGGCTCTTTTCTCCCAACTCAAAAGCTAATGCATCTACTTCTAGGGCTTGCTCACAAAATAATGACCCAACTCCAAAAACTCAACAGAGCTTTGCATCTGAGACACCCAGATATTGCAGAAATTCCCCAAAACATTGGAAAATAAAAATTAGAAGAGTAAGTTCGTTCAACACCCCAGAGAAAAGAGCCTCCCCAGTGGTAACTGGACTTGACTTTGCAATTTTTGAACCTTTGGCTAGGTAAGGGTTTGGCTAGACAGGACGCAGGGAAACATGTAAGATCTTTATCCCTTCTCATTTTTTATCATCTCAGTAGAAAGCTAGTACAGCTCAGTATTTTTTCCACAGTGGAAATGAGCAAACAGCAAAGGGAAGCAGTATCAAGGTACTCACTGTGGATGGAGCTTGTACAAAGTCCCATCTACGCCAACGGTGATTTGCAAGTGCTCCACACCTTGGTTTTCTCTCTTCTTCTCTACAATAGCCGCCAGTCCCGCCCCACAGAGCTGGGCAGCTCTCTTCGAAACAGCTCCACACACCTCTTTCACAATGATGCTGTCTTCGCACGTGCTGTCCAGGCCGAGTTGCTGTAGAATTCGACGGACTTGGAGGAGAGCGAGCCGGTCACTGCGCAGAGGGAACACATGCAGCAGCAAGGCATTAGGGGAAGCTTCAGCAGGCATGAAAATGAAAGTCTTACAGCTGAGACTCTGCCACGATTCAAAGGAAATGGGACCACTTCTCCAACCCTAACACTCTTCAATTGTTTTAAGGCAGATTCCAGTCTGAATTCAGATTGAAAACTTGCTCCTGGTGTGCCCTTTGCTACATTAGACTGTACTTCCAGAAGGCACAAGCAGTACTTGTTCATCTGACTCCCAAAGTCATGAGGGAGCCGAGCCAGACCAGCCACCTGACTCTGTTATTTTTGATCTCAAGCCTGAGACACTACCTTTCAAGGTTTTCAACAATAGAAAGGGTTTCAAATAGCCTGGAAGACCACCACAATCATGCACAGATATTAGGTAGGTAAGCACATATTCTTGGGGTATTTGTATATCACTGAATTACTTTTTTTTCTTTTAAAATAAGTACTATTCTAAGTTCTACAAGAAAACATTCCAAGTATAAACATGCTTGATGGTTAAGGCATCCAAGATAACACAGCTGTGTGGAGAGGAAAGGATAATTCATGTAATTACAGAATAATTCTGGAACTCCCCTAGTTCCTCATTTTTGGCTTTTATTCTGGGGCTGAGAAAGTGGGGGTGGGGGGAAGGTGTGCAAAGAAGAAAACTAGAATTGACTTTTTGAAGGAAAGGGCTTCACACACTTGCAGACGATTATTTTCTAGAGGTCCCAGAAGCCCTTAAAGATTTAAACCATGTAAATCTAACAACTTTACCTCTCAATCTGAGACAGGAATTTTGTTTCGAATATGCCTCTTTTCCTGAGTGATTCCGAAATCTGTCCTCTGAACAGCAGTCCTTGTTTGGTTAAGTCGATCAAAATTTGCCTTACTATTTCACCTAGGTACATTCCACTGGTCATTTTTTCATACCTGTTAGGTCATGAAAGAAAAAAGTGTACTTTTAAAGAGATGGCATATTACCTCTATTTAACAACAACAACCCTCAGAAAAGTGGTAAAAGCTTGCAGAGCAATAGCCATTGAACTCCATCTTTCAATCATCAAAAATCAGTTGCAGCAGCTTCAAGCACAAAATGTTAATTCCAAAATATTTACCTACGTTAAAAGGTAACAGAACTAGAAAAAAACCCTTGCAATATTAAACAGAAGATAGTGTTAAAGCCAGAGTCCACACTGAAGTGAAACATTTCCCTGTCCACCCCATACATTCACCAGTGAGTCATATGTAATCAATGCTGTCCTTACCAAGCGAAGAACGGTCAAGTTCAGTTTACCTTCTTGCACAAGTTGTACTTTACCTTTAAAAAAACACTCCAAGAGGAGGAGAGCAGCAAGACCTACACTTTGCAGGGAAATCTTAAGACCTGCACTGCTTGGTAACTGCCCTGAGGTGAAAACAGCGCTGTGGTAACAGAAACAATGTACATCTTTGTTTTTTGTCTGGATATCTGCATGACTTACCATGCAACAAATGGAATATAATATTAACATTTCCTTTCTGATTATTCATTCATTTAGCACATTTTAAAAAGCAGACAGTGTGCCTCCAAGGCTGACTTAATCAGGCTCTTAGCATCACGACCATCACGTTTACCTCTGTTTCCCTGGGTTTAGTGAGCCTTCATCTACTTCTTTATCATATTTTGTTCTGATGTTGTCGATGCAGCCATTGTCACCAAATCCTCCCCATTCTGTATTAATGCACATTTTTCCTTCATTCCCTTCCACTATTTCTATGTTCTTCATGTCCTCCATGTAGCACACGTTGCTGCCCGTTCCTAGGAGGAAAGAAATGACAAGGCTTCAGCCAGAAAAGTGAAGTAGCAGCTGAAACACATGGAAGATGACTGCAGCAATCATCTTAAAAGCTCTCTTCTCCATATCCCAAATTTCAAAGATCATTCTGTATTTTACAGAAGCAAGTGCTAGCCAGCAATGCTAAGAGTGCTGTAATTTATCACAACAAAACATTACCAAGTAATATGGGTCCTGTGCAGAAAATTTCTAGCATAGACGAATGAAGACTCTGTTACAGGTCAGAAATGGCTTTGGCAGCTCTTGGCAGGCACTGATCGGTCATTGCTGCCAGCCTGGTTGTAATGCACCGCAAATCATCTCGCGTGACAGCATGCTCCCAAAAGCAAACCCTGCCAAGAGCCTAGCAGCCAGTCAAGCAGCTACCAAGTCTGAAAGGATTTGGTGAACAGGGCCTCATCACTTGCAACATGGGTTACATTAACTAATGTAAGGACCAGTTCTCCAAACAAAATGAGATGGCTGGTGCACTTAGCCAGCCAGAAGAGTCTATTTTCCAACCAGGGCTTCAGATCCTACATGCCTATATGTATTCCTGGCTGAAAACTTGGAGGGATCTGCTGGACTGGAGGAATCATCTAGAAAGCATAAATAGAATGAATTCAATTTAAAAAAAATACCTTCTTGTTCCAAGGCCTATGACCTGGCTACAGAGGAAATTATCAATACACTTGCTAAAATGAGGATTCATGCTATATCTACTGTTCCCATGTTCTTTTACCAGGCACCAACTTGTTAGGCACCATCAGAGATATGGTCAAAAGTCCAAAAGATTCAGGATCCTAACTGCTACAGGTGCTATTACGTTCTCTTTTAAGTACCATACAAATCTGCCAAGAACTCCAACTGACTAGTAACACCATCTATCAAACTCAAATAAAAGATGTTGTTTTACAAACTCCACAATAGCGTGCAAAGCCTAGCACCTGCATATATGCTTTCTTCTTACAGCGGTCACTTCGTTATCACTGTACCTGCAATAAGGCCAATCTCACAGTTTGGATCCTCATATCCGCACGTCATCATTGTCCCAACGGTGTCATTCACCACTGCTACAATGTCCAAGTCAAATTCCTGAAACACAAGTCACAATCAGTAGTGGGGTCCCAGAGGAAGATGGAATGTGCATTAAATACACCAAAAAGAGCCGAAAAGCTCACATTTCTTCTCCTGATGGCCTCTCGCAGCATATCAACAACATCTTCCCCCTCACAGTCCGTTGCCTTGAAACCTTTTGTCCATCCCACAAGCGTTCCCTGAAACAGAAGAGGAAGAAATCCATAAGTGAAGATAGAGAGAAGATTGGAAGTTCCAAGCAGCCGTCTTTTCTTGTCTCCACCCCCCTTTGTTTTTTTTTAAATAATGTACTTCCCTGGACAGGTTACTGTGAATATCTCGTGCAGGGTGCATGCGCGTGTATCTTTGCTACTCAACTGCTGATGGTAGTGATTCCAGATTTACTCAGTTATTTATCAAGACACCGCCAACTCAGTGCCCTCTAACAGAATTTTCTCATTTGGAAAACCTTCCCATCTCACCTTCTTCTGTGCACATAGCCATTGTAAGACTGTAAAAAAAATGCTTTTGCTGTAAATAATTAAACATTAAGGAACATCTACTGTTAAGTTTTGGCTCATTTACTGAAGGACACTTGGTATGATCCTACTAATACAGGCAACACTAATTCACTTCTTTTTGGACAGCAACCTGGCCTGACAGAAGTAGTTTTCCAGGTTACACAAATTAGCCTTCCACTTGCTAACTGGCTCGGGAGTGTCTGTCCAAATAAGAAAAAAAAAAAAAAAAAAAGAAAAAAAGAGGGCAACTGGGAAAAAAAGCTGCTCTTAAAAAAACCTCAAGTTCTAGCAACAGTACGAGATCAAACACACTATGGGACTATGAGACCCTAACACAGATGTGTCTCACTCAGTTTACCACCTGTGGTATGTGGAATGTGTTTCCTCATCATTGGTCAAGACCTAAATAATATGCTGTAGGTTTGGAAGTCATATTGAGTGGTGTCCCCACAAATAGCCAAGTCCTAGTGTTATACTCTCAACTGTGATCTGAAAATTGAGACAGAGTAGACCAGCTTTTAGACTTAAAAGCTATTGTGCAAACCACCAGGACATTAAAACATTCAATAAAATAGCAGTCTCTCATTTCCCCAATATCTTACATATTTGACTAGAATTAGACAGCACAATCTCCCCCGCCCCCTTTGGAAATGCATCAGAATAACCAAGAATTATTTCTTCCTGAATTTGATTTTTTAATTCTATTTTTTTTCTTACAACAGATCTGGAAGGAGGAAGATATCATATCTGTCAATAAGCCAGGTATGTCAAATTAACAAATCTGTGAGGTCCAACTCTTCCTAAACAAGTAAGCTCAGTTCTGCCCACTGACACTCAACAAAAAAACTAATGCAAGGCAGAAGTTATACAGTCAGAGCTGTGCAGCACAGTTAGGAAAACACCCTGGCACTGTAGCTGAGCAAGTAGAAGTCATCTGTTCCCTCTTGCCATTGAATAGTTAAGGCAGCATAAGAGATTCCTGGGCTATTAAAAACATGTAGTCATTTCACTATCATAAGGGCTTAATCTTTGTAGAATAAAAGCAAGTAACATCCATCTCGTATGAGACACGAGGTGAAAGTTGTATCTCTCATATGCATATAGGATGATAACTTTCTCATGAATCACAACTAATTTAATAAAATCCCCACAAAACCAGTGAAATAGTCTCTCCAAAGATTAATTTGCACATGTATGTGTGTGCGTATATATATCGTCAACCTTGTAGAAGTCCTACTTGGAAGAAAACATTTACAAGAATAGCTTTTTGTTTGCAATCTCCAAACCAATGAGTCACCCTCACCCAAATTGATGTCATTTACCAAGCTGCCACTTGACCCATTCTGTGTTGCAGTTCTTACCTTGTCAATGCTGGCTTGCCTGCATGGGAAGGAGAAGGTGAAGCCCAGAGGCAGTCGAGCACCTTTAATCCCCATATACTCCAGAAAGTCTGCTATACACTGGACAATATGGTCAAAGAGCTGGAAGGACAGAAGAAGCGTATAAATCTCACAGTAATCCCATGCAATGGGCCTTGTCTGGATCAGTTCATTAGAACTGATTGAAACGTTCATTAGAGGTTACCTCTTCCCCCGTCCCTTGCATGATCTCCAGAGGAATGGCAAAGATTTTGTTATACATTTGCACTGATCTTCTTCTCCCGCTTCTGATTTTGACCAGCAGAACCCTGAAATTTGTCCCACCAAGGTCAAGGGCAAGGAACTTTCCTTTCTCTGTAAGAGAAGAAAGGTATTTATTTAATTTTGGTGCTTCTGGTAGCATGTTTGCCAGTCAGAATGGCATACTCTGCCACACATCCCCAAGAAACTTCATCTGTGCCACTGATAACACATTGCTCCCTGGGGCATTTATCCCATCAGTCTGCTAGCATGGGGCTGAAGGGCCAGCCAGATAACATTGCAGGAAGCACTTTGCCAGCATAAATCACAATGGCATTTGCCAGAATAGTTGGCATATTTCCATCAGAAAAGACAAGCAACTTTCCTGCACCACCCCCAGGCGATCACGAAATTACTTCACCTGTTCCATCTGGTGTCCCACAGACATACGTGGGCAACATCTTCACTGTGGCACTGGCTTGCGTCTCTCGCTTTAGCCCATATTCCAGCTCGGTCCTCATTTTGTTCTTAACTTCTCTGAGGGTCTCCAGGGACAGCAGAAATGGTGCGAGAGCAGCATTGATTTGTTTGCGCTGGGCGGCCAGCCTGTATGCCACCGCTGTGACCATGGCAGCCCCCTTCCCACTGCCGCTCACAGAGAGGAGGAACCGAACATCACAGTTTGGGACCAGCCTTCTCACCACCTTGTGCAGACGTTTGGCATACCTACAAGAACAAAGAGTCTCTTTAGACTCTCACAGGCATTTCATGCATGGTTTACTTCACATACACTTCCAATACAGGCACACATCCAACAGCACAAGTGCTGAAGCACAGTCAAGAGGAGAACAAGGTCAGAAACTGGTCTAGGAGGTGGGTACAATGATCCTGATTTCCGGCTATTCTGCAGAACCTGTACACTTACAGGAACGTGAAGATACCTCTAAACAAGTGCCAGTGCCAAGGGAGAGGGACACTGGAGTAAAGCCAGGCAACAGTGGAGAGTACAGACAGAGGGAGAGTTCCCATCTGAATCAGACTTCCATCCGTTTGGGAGAAAAGTTTGGGAAAGTTTCCAGTTTGGGAAAGCACAGGTTCAAAAATGGGCGGGGGAGGGGGGCATGGTTGGGGAGAAAGAAAGAAAAGAAAAAATCCACAGTAAACCGCAAGTGCCCTGGAGGCCCAGGAGTCACTTGAGGAATCAACCACTCTTCCCCAGACACCATTATCCCGCATGTCATGTTGTTCCCACCCCACCCAACATTCTAAAGCTCCTGAGACAGCTTTGCAATAACTAAGCCAGTCTGGTCCTCCGCACTCCACCAGATCTCACCCCAACCCTGCAGCAAAACCAGCAGTCCTCTGAAATGCCACACATGTATGCAAATGGAGACTCTTTGCAACATTAACATGTGGCCGGCAATTACCAAATCCCCTGTAGTTACTTACTGGGGGTGGGTTTTATAGAGTCCCCCATCAATCCCAACAGTGGTTCGCATCCTTAATAGTTTTTTATTCTCTCTCAGTCGGGTCAGTATGGCTGCTAAAGCGGCAGCACAGAGGTTGGCTGAGCGGAAGGAAACAATGGTGCAGACGTGCTGAACAGCAATGCAGTCCTCTTCAGAGGGAAACAGGTTCAGCTCTGTAAGGATCTCTTTTGTGTTGCTCAGACCTTCCTTATACCTACCCCAACACAAAATAATACATCATCTAATGCAAGGATATTAAGGCAGCACATAAATCAATATCTGCATGTTGGCTCAAAAAGAAATGAGAGAAGACCAGGGCACAACCTAACAGGCAGCACCATAATTGGTTCCCATAAACCAGTAATGTCTTTCCCACACTATTCCCAAAAGTACCTGGGGGAGAGACCAGACTTTTAAGAGGCTGCTTCCTGGGGTTCAGTTTTTGGTGAGACATACCAATTAGCTGCCCAAGAAGAGAACACGATAAAATATTTAGTCCACAGAAGGACAGCACAGGAATAGATGTACAGCTTCGCTCAATACAACAAAGAAAATTATTCCTAGAGTAACAATGTGGACCAGGATTCCTCTTCAAAACACCAGAATCTGTCAGTTTTCCACGTAGTCATCCATTAGGTGACCCAGAGCCTGTACTACATCTCCACAACCCCAGTATTCCCACATCACAGAAGCTGAAAACTGCAACAATCATCCCATGCACTCAGGTCTCCTAAGAGGTCATTTAAACCGCATGCATCTGTGATGGTTAATAATACATTTGCTACTGTGGAACTTTACTAAAACTTTACCTTCCACCAATTCCTACTTACAGAAGGATCAACTTTTCTCCTAGGCAAAAGCAAAATCCCGAACAGTTCAGGATTGTTCCCAGTACTCACAGATTATAATTACATGTTAATTATCATTGCTTTGCTTGTGAAAGACCAACAGCCACTCTCAAACAGTGTATCGCAGTTTCTTACTTTTCCATTGCAGACACGTGTTTCATTTCAATCTTGCCCTTAGTAAGCAGAGCTGTTGACACTTTCCCATTGAAGAGTAGACCTTCTTTTGTCATTTTGAGGAGAATGAGTCTTACAAGTTCCCCCAAATACAGGCTGCTGATCATCTTCTCAAACCTGGAATGGGGCACAGGAAGGATTACAGGTGTTCACCAGCTTGCCAGAGCCACGAGAAGTTCAAGCACCTTATGTTCTTATGCAGATTGATCGCATTTAAGCAAGTACAAAAGGGGTTTGGGAGCTAAGTTGTAGATGGGATCCCATCCTGAGGTCCTGGGACCCAACAACAGCCCCTCAGAATAACTGAGTGATTAAAGGGAACATTCAAAAGACTTGCGAGCAGCTCAGCTAGTAGAAGCAGTTTTGATGAACCAGGCTTTAAAGATGCCCTTTGTTTACCTTCCTCCTCCTCCTGTATCCCTCCACAGCATCACAACAGAGGAACCACCTATTTTTAATGACACATTAACAACTGCAGCAGCAACCCCTTGGCCTGTGAGGCAGAGAGGTGTGAAAGGAACCCACCCTTTCCAGAAGGGAAAGGTCTGGATAGGACAGGACCAGGATTAAGTCAGTTCAGGCTCACTCAACCTGATTTCTGTTCCAAAGGGGACCCCGGCATATGCTGGAAACTCACTCTGAGAACTCAGACTGTCGCGGCAAATCAGCCAGGGAATCACTTACAGTTGTTTTCCAGGATTGAGAGATCCCAGATCAAGCTCCCGATCAAACTCTGTGCGGAGGTCGTCCAAAGCGCCGTCATCTCCAAAGGCACCCCACTCTGTGTTAATGCACATCCTCCCTTCATCACCTTCCACCAGATCGATGTGCCTCATTTCCTCCATGTAGCATGCATTGGTGCCAGTCCCTGTGCATGTTGGAGCCAGTGCGGACAAATTACCTGTTTGTCCCAGGGCTGCTTTTTGTTTGTTTTAAGTCCACATGTTTGGGAATAAGTCAGTATATCGTCTTTGGAAGAATATATAAATACATAACCCTCTGGTACAGGATGCTAATATCAAGCCACCTGCACTTGTTAAATAATCATTTCACAGTGAGTGGAAAATACTGGAAATTAATCTAAAGCTTGACTTGTTTAAAAACATTTTTTCTTTTTCAAATGTACTTCTGTGCACCTTAAAAAAGGCACCACGGTGCATGAAGTAGAGATGCTGTGGAAAGCATAGCTGATCCTAACTACCAGACGTGAGTGGAATTCAGCTTTCTCTGGACAGACAGACAGTAATTTTCTATACAGTCAGCAGAAAAGTTTAGTATGCTGGTCACAACTGAACCCAGACAAAATGGGGACTGTGGTATTTGATGGCAATGTGATCAGCATAAAACCAGCTGCTTTACAGAAGGCAGCTAGGCTTGAAAATCTGACCATTGTTTTTTCTATTTTCTTCCTGCTCTTTCCTGTACTGGGACACTCCCTTCTTCTCCAGATTTGTTAGGATTAAACAAATGAGAGGGGGAAAAAAAAAAAAATCTACTTAGCGAACAGAAAAAAATTACCAATTATGAGTCCAACTTCACAGCGCTGGTCATCGTATCCGCAAGTCATCATGGTTCCCACGGTGTCATTGACCAGTGCCAAAACATCAACATCTACGTCCTAACAGCATAAAGATGGGCGATTAACAGAAAAAAAAAAAAGCTTAGAAAGCCTCCTGTGTGTTAAAGCAACAGCATGCAGACATACTCCCCGGATTGTACTTTGAAAGCCTGGTTCAGGAAAGCTCTTCAGTTGAAAAACCCACTACTTTCTTTTATAACACTGTCCCCACAACCCTGTAAAGTAACAAACATCTCTGAATTCTCAAGTGCTTGGCCAGCCAGGATCTTTGCTTGCAGGATCTGTTTTTCCCCAATCCAACATCATTTGTCAGAAAAGCCTGGTGCAGTTGCCATTGCTGTTAGACTGACCTGGGGCAGCCTGAGTTGCAGCTGCATGTCCCCTTCCACAGCTTCAGCTCCAAGGGAGAGCCCTATATACTAGATATACATCTATGTTGGACATTTTTTACTGGCTGTCCCTGATGGATGTCTGACAACTCCCAAAACAACCCATGCATCAACAGCTGATCTCCCAGAAGGACAATCTGGAGCCACTTAGGTTCGCCTCCTGCAGGTACAAAACTTGCCTTATGCTTCTGGAGGGCCTTGCGCAGAGAGCCAACCACATCTGTGTCCTGAACTCCCCGAACTTTGAAGTGTTTCGTCCAGGCAAGAAGAACCCCCTGCAAAGTAACAGTCCAGTGACTGAAAAGCCCCAACTTTAGTGTACAAACCTGCCACAAAGACAGCCAAGACCAAAGTCTGTGGAAAAGCCCACTCTGTCTCTCCACACATTAAAATAAGCCAAAATAAGTCACAGCAGAACATCTCACCTTGGGGTGCCTGTTGGTACAAACACAACTAAACAGGTACAGTTATAAAGCCCCAATCCTGCAAATGCGTCTCCCCGTGCTTTGTTTAAAGCATGTGTGGTTTTACTGGCGCTCATCACAAACTAACAGCAGTAAGCACAAAGCATTTGCAGGACTAGAACCCAAAGCACAGATGCCTAGAAATAAAAAAAAAAAAACAAACACCCAGCTAGAATAAGAGGCCACAAAATAATTGCAGTTAGCCCTTCATACCCCCATACAGCCTCTCAGCTACAGGACTTTCCTATTTAGAATCAACTGTAAAAAAGAAATTGATGAGAGTGATTAAAAAAAATTTTATAAAAAAAAAAAAGCTGCTTAAGTGTGCATTTTACAGTCTAACAGTCTTCATGCAAGGGCACGTGGTTACTATGGAATCATTACTGAATAAGTAAAAGAATAGCTTTAGCTTAAAGGTGATGTTGCCTTGAGATCAGAAATGAGTGTCTGAATGGTAGTCGAGTCTAGTTAAATGCTAACAGTCATCCATGCCTTCTTCAGAGAGCTATGTAAACATGGCCCCTCAAAAAGGCCACATGGTAACGCTCCCATGCAATAGCTTCTCTGCATTTTGCAATATTATTTGCCAATAATATTTCTTTTTGCATCTTACCTCTTCCAATTTGGTCTGTTTGCATGGAAAAGAAAATGTAAATCCAAGAGGTAACTTCTTATGCTTCAGGTTTTTGGTCTCCATGAAGTCTAACAGGCAGTCAGCAATGTAATCAAAGAGCTGCACAAGAAAGGAGAAGACAGAGTCAGGCTGAGTCCAGCAGGCATGCGCTCAAGCACAGCACCACCACAGAAGACCCCGTGTGCCCTACCTCGGCTCCATTCCCCTGTATGACCTCCTTGGGTGTGGGGTAAAACTTGCTTTCCAGCTGGCTGCTCTGCTTCCCATCATCAAACACCTTCACCCGGTGGGCACGAAACTGGGAGCCACCCAGGTCAACAGCAAGGAAGTCACCCTTCTCTGCAACACAAGTGGGCAACCGTCACCGGAGATGGCAGAGAAGCATGGCCCAGATGCCATGCTGAAGGCCACAGCCCAGGGCCCCTGCCTCACCGCAGCCACAGGCTCTCCTGTCCCATCACGGCAGGTCCTTATCCTACAGGCCTGGGAGCATCACCAGGAAGGCTGAGAGCAAGGGTAGCAAGCTGAGGGGAGGGACCTGATATGTGGCATTTAGTTTCATTTTTATTTAGCAGCCTGCTTTTGCCCTCCCTGCTCCTTCCACAGCAGCATGTTTTCAAGCTGCAGAGGGATAAGCTTTTCAGTAAGACAGGCCCGAAGCAACTGTGAAGCCAACCAGAGCACACAGGGGCTGCAAAACCGTACATCTGAAACGTGGAGAAAGGGGAGCCTGAGAGCATTACCTACGTCCAGTAAAAGATGCAGGATTTGCAGCCCCGTATTAAGAGTTGGCCCTACTGCAGAAGCCAACTTCCAAGTGGGGCAAGACCAATTTGCCACTCAAAATCAACCAACACAAGCATTTCCAAATGCCTTTAGGTGCCTCTGTAAAAGTACCACCCTGTTTCTCAGTCGGCAGGAGTCTTAGCTCAGACACATTCTTCCCTAGCAGAAGACCTCAGGCAGAAGGACAGTTTGGCCTTGCTGCTACAATAAAGCAATTATTGATTCATCCCACGCTCAGGAGAAGGCCCTTCCTCAAAGGAAAATGTAGTGGCATGTACGTAGCCTTGCGTGATCTTTGTTCCACAGTCCAAACACCTGACTAAATTTTACCAAATCCGGCCCTGAAAAGGAAGGAAGGAAGCAGGAAATTCTACCTGTAATACCATGGTCAGTTATCACAAAGGTGAGGAGGCAACTTGTGTAACTCAGTAAACTGTGACACTAGTCAGACCATTAATCCCTCAATGATTAAAAACTGAATGATTCTCCATATGGGTCATTACAGGTAGCAACACAGGCAAAATCTGAAAGTTCGTTGCTATTACAAATGGGAAAACCCAGCCAAGTTTGAGGTTTTAAAACCTCCTGGAAGTTTTGTTTGGAAAGAAAACCCCACCAATCAATAAAGATTTTGCAACAGAGCAAAAACAGAAAAATCAATGTGATACTTAAAATAGGCAGTGTGTCGATAAGGCATAGCCCAGCTTGATTCCGCAGCATGTCCTTGACACAGCGGAAAGGTCACACAGGCCAGGAGAGCATTGCCCAAAGTTAGTCTCGAGGAACATGAAGTCTTGCAACAGTCATGACACGACATGCAATTTTCCATGTCTCCTGACCTCAGCTGCTCCCCGCAATTTCAGGACAGGATCAGTGCCATATAAGAGCTCAGAAACAGCAACAGACGCAGAGCTAGCAAGGGCTAAGCTAATATTTCTTTTTCTTTGGTGAAGGTAGCAGCAAAAGGAAGAGTGCCCAGTTCCAGACAGGCAGTTTCCAAGGGGTTTGTATATAATTTCTCTCAGATATCCCTCATTTCAAGGGACTAAATTCTCCTTTTATGCCATTAAAGCCATTATTATTTAATTGTAGGAAAGTTACCTTCAGAAGGAATAAAGTCCTGTGGAAATGAGGTACAAAGCAAACATTTCTCTTAAGTATTCTGCATGAACAGCTGTTATACACCATGTCCTGACCTAGGCCAGACACAGTCTCCTGCACAAATTCAGAGGCTTGGTTAAACCATCATTTTCTGCAGCCTGCACTGCTGGGAGCCAGCTGAGCCAGGGGAGTTATTTTGGATGTGCACACTTCTCCAAACAAGACAGGCTCTTCAACCCTACCTCGCTTCGCATCCTCCCAGGGGACACCACTGCACTTTCTCCCTCTCAAGTCTCAGGGGCAACTGGAATCAAGGATCAGCTGCAGCAGCAGACCAGGCTGTTTCCTGGTAGACCCCATCCAAAAGCGGACTTTCCCAATGCAGAAGGCAAGGAAGGGCGGGAGGGGAACCCTTTTGGGGCGATAGAGAAAGCAGTGCAGAGTTTGCTGTCAGAAGCCAAGAGGGGATCACAGCTTTGGGAACGCAACAGTTGCTGCCACTTTGCAATTTGAGGGGTTTCACTGCAGCATCCTGCCTTCCCTGTAGCTCCATGAATGCCAGGGCCACAGCTTTGCCCACATCTCCACACCTGCAGCACACTGCACTGCAGGGTCTGAGCTGTAGAGGCTGCCCTTGCTGTGTCCAGCCACAGCTCCTGCAGCAAGGCCTGCACTAGGGACAGCCACATCTGCAGACAGAAGAGGCTGTTTTCTGAGCACTTACTAGGTCCTTTCCTCAAACAAGCAGCATTAGGTCAAAATCCACCTGGTGCAGGGAAAAAACCCTCTGCCGGCGCTCCCCCAAGCTGTTGTCTCCTCAACGCACGCCTGCTTTCTCAACATGAGATGGGCAATAACCCAACGCCACTGGCTGCCCTGTGCCTTTGCTGTGCTGTCCTTGAGCACTGGCAGCAACCCATCGTCTTCCTAAACCAGCACTGCTGTGATGGAGCAGGGGGAACTCACCTGAGCCATCGGGAAGCGAGCGCACAAATGACGGCAGCATTTTTACTGTTGCCGTGGGGTTTGTGTCTCTCCCCAGGCCCTTCACCATCTCGGCCTGGAAGCGAGCCATCACGTCCAGCAGGACATCATCGGAGAGACGCATGTGATACAGGTACCTGTCAACCTGGAAAGATGAAAGATGTTACTCGGGAGGCATGCAGGCTCCTCAGTGCTCAGCGGCTGCCTGGGACGAGCACTGCTTTCACACCACAGAAGGACTCTCCTATGTGTACTGGGGAAGTTTCCTTTATCTCTGCAATCAGAGAAAATGCAGGAACTTCCTAGACACTTGCACTAGTTTTCTAAGCACGAGGGGCACAATTTGGCATGAAGGATCTGAAAATCCTGAACTCCAATTCCAGCAGCACCCCTGCATTAAGCTGAATAAGAATTACTATGCTCATTCCCACCCCCTTGACGGACACGAGGCTAAACAGATCCTAAGGAGACAAAGGAATTCCTTTGACATATGTAACAAACTGAAGGTGAGCATACCACCTACACAAACCCCACTTCTCTGATTCTACAGGTTCATTTCATTTTTGACCTCAGCACCTAAATTCCCATGATTGTCAGTGCAAGCAAGCTCCAGGACATCATCAGAACACTGACTCTTATAAAAACTTTGGTTTGAAACTGTTTAATGCAGCCTTGGTGAATTATTGTCAAAAAGTCAGCTATCTTTTCTGATGGCTCAGCAACTTGCCAACATGCATAAGCCCATGAGACTTGCTGAAGACCCTGACAAGCTGGTTTTATACCATCCTTTCCTCCTATACCTGTAATGAACTAGAACTGCAAAGTATCTCAGACCTGGTAAGAATTTGACCTCTCCAAGTCAGGTCTAGAAAATGCCATCAGTACCCAAGCGTGTCAGCCACAACCTGAAAACATCTATTCAGCTACTGCTTCACTCCACAATTAACTTTGTTGGCATGCCAGGCTGGAGCTCAAAGCCTTTTTCTCAGTACAGCTCTGCCCCCCATTCTCTCATGATTCTAGGATTACATCTAAAACACATTTTTGGGAGCCATCAATATCCTTTTTTAAGGGTCTGTAACTGGCAGCATACATCAAAATAAAAGCCAGTTGAATTTAAAAGGAATCAAAAGCATTCTGTGAAGTAGCAGACACTCATCCAGATAAACTGGCAGAGAAGGTAATCAGTGTTTCTGTACAGCTTTGTCAGGGCAAAACCTAAGGTTTTCTTCTTCAGGATCACACACTGCTTGGACTGACATTTACCCGCAGGGCTGGATACAGGGCTGTAAGGTGGCCTGGAAACTACATAGCTGGGTGCAACAAAGGATTAACAGAGCAAAATAAGAATCTGTCAACATCCAAATGCTTGTCTGCTGGGGAGACAGACTTTGGTGCTGTATGAACAAACATGATGCATGCATAATAATTCTGTGCTCCTAACAGCTGGAGGGTAATCCATGTTAACATCCTACCCCTCACGACAGGAGACTCAGGGCCAGTGGCGGTGGGCAGGGGAGAGAGCTGGGACAGCTTCCAACGCTTCGTTAGCACAGACGCTTGGCTCTTGCATCATGGGCTACGTTATGCGCAGCTTTATTTCTTCAGAGCATTTTATCAGTCCCATTTACATAGGGAGGTCTGGAGGGTTGGGAGAACATGCACAAAACAACTTCCACCAGCAACAAGGCCAGATTTAAAAGGTAGCATTACTTAAACAGAAGAGAACGAAGGTTGTAGATAAACTGGCCTCGTCTGCAATTTGGACTGGCCACTTATATTAATGAGGCACAAACTAATTACTTATTCACAGTCCTATTTTAAACTGATGGTCAGCAATGACCCGCCTGAAAGAGCCAGGACCCTGAAAGTAACTCCAGCACTTACCTAAGAGCAAAACATACACAGACACAGAGGAGAAAGTCTTAAACTACAAGATGCAATTGGCAAGGAGCAGCAGCTGCCTTTGGATACAGCTGTGCCTTGAAAAGGCCATTATTTAGATCTTTCTTTGTAGCCCTCGTTTGCACAAGCACTTGATTTCCTCCAAGGCTGTTTTGAGGCCCCATCACTGTGTAGGATCCACCCTCTCAGCACAAGCACTGCTTTTTTTGGGCATACCAAAACAAAAAGAAAATTACTGGAGACATATAGCACTCACACACTCTCGCAGAGACCCAGATAACCATGTGACAGAAGTCCCTGTGGAAAAAAACCTAAACAGTAATAAAAATGACCACATCTGTCTGCAGAGAACACACGCTAGCTCCCTGCTCCCCACAGAAACTGCATTCCCCACCCTGTTTACCTACAGCCGTAAGAGGAGACAGTTCTCTCGGAGGAACTAGATAAGGCAAAACCCAGGAAAGCCTGCTGACTCTCCAGCCAGATTTACAACCGGAGCAAGGGCCTGTTCACATACCACTTGCTTGTAAACACAGGAATGGCCAGGCTGTGCAACACCAAACTCTGTCTCGCTGCCTCCCTCCTCCCACCGCACAAGGACAGTCCTTGTTTTTAAGCGTCTTGGGCACTGTTTTCATGGCAGGGAGGCTCTCGTTCTTGCCACCAGAGAGGGAGAGGTGGGAAGGCATTCTTTCTTTCTAATTAGGCAGAAATCGCCTCTGTCCCATACAGCCTGCCCTGGGCTTCTTAAAAGACATCTCTAAAAAGCACGTGCTTTCTTGCCTTCAGGAGGGGCCAGTGTGCACCTAGCAGAAAGATTAAGTTTTTTAAATGGCTTTGCCAGAATCCCTCTGCCCCCTCCTCTCCTCTGTCCTCACTTCAGGGAAGTCCCCCCTCAGCTACACTCCCAGTTTCTCTGAAGAGCCCACTCCACCCAAGCACTGCTCCACAAGGTCTTTCCCTTTCTTAGTAAAAAACCAGCGCTGTCTAGATGAGACATCTTAAGATCAGACCCTCACACAAGGAAAGGGGGCATTGGGGCCCCCTTCTGATCATATCCCTGGGGATAAAAGGGCTATGACTGAGTCAGAGACATCTAACTGTTGAGATACCAGGACCTCTCTCAGAATGCTTCTCTTCAAGGCAGAATTAGTGGAAGAAGCCCCCCAAAGAACAAGCCATTCCATGTTTAAGCAAGGGGCACAGAGAAGGCTGTGAAGCAGTGTTGCTCGCTTTAGTGATGAGGTCAGTGGTGCAGGCAGATCTACCCACCAGGACCTTGGATCTCCCGCAGTGCCACGCGTCTGCAGACAGCCCCGCCGCCAGCTGGCTGCAAAACAAGAGGACAGAGCCTGGCAGCTATGGCCACCAGAAAGCACTCAATGGAGACACCAGGGGAACAGAGGACTTGTGGGGGACATGTCTAGAAACCAGAGAACCTCTGACCCAAGAAGCTTACAGGTCCCACGTGGTCTTATGATGGAGTGAAAAACCCATTACAGCACAACCATGAAAGTAGATTAGGGAAGAGCAACCGTTAGGCAGCTCATTCCCAGTACTGATGGCTTCAGAGCTGGGCCACCTTGAGCTTTTCCAACTGTAATTAAAGATCAGCTAGGTTTGGACAACCAGAGAGGAGGCACAGGCACTTCTTCCACACCAACACTAGTTGGAACTCTCTCTTGAGTGCCAGAAGACCTGGCCCAAAGACCCAAGGAGTCTTCCCTACCCCTGCTACAATGTGAGTCACTCTGATTCCTAATCAGCTTTAGAAATCCCATCCTTCACTTGCAAAGCGATTCAGCAGGAGGTTCCTTTCTGCCTTCCGGACTATACCACACCATGCCAGGTAAAGTTTAAGCACCACTTTTTGTTACTGAAGATCATTTGCTCCATTACTGGAAGAGAACGTATAACTGTGCCGGGAAAAGCACTAACCAGCCCTATTTTCACACTCGTCAGATGGTTTAGGGTCTAAATACTTCTTTCCCCATTTGGCTGAAAGGCTTTAGTAGATAACGCCACTATCTAGTCTGCATTACGTACTGCAGACCCCACAGTATCTGACTAACACAATTCTCAAAATAGGAATCAGCTAATGCTGCATCTTACCTTTTTTATTTGATCCTCTTTTAGCTTTGTGAAATGGAAAGCTAGCAAGTGGACAGCAAACATTTTCTTGAAGCAGATGGATGAGTCAGTAGTGACAGAGCTGCTGTGAGTAACTCCAAAGCGACAGGTCTTTATTCACAAAGCTGGAGCTAGAGAAACTTCAGCTGAGGCATTTCCCCCAGGGTGAGATAGTGGAGTTCCTGGGAAATTGAGTCCAGAAATAAATCCATCCAGTGTGATCGGTTCAATGACTAAACTCCTGTCTCTTTGTATCACCCCCTCCCATCAACCCAAAGTCCCTCCCTCCCCAGCCACACACTTCATTGTGCCAGAGCAAGCACCTGGAGAGCTGCCAAGCTGAAGGGGAGAAAAATCGATTTTGTCCCTGCCCCACTTGGGAATTGTTACCACTTCGCAATGTAGTTGCTACGCAGCCTGCCCTGCTTCGCCCCGCTTCCTTCCCGGGGGGGGGCTAACAAGCTCCCACTAGCACAGCGTGCCACAAAGTGCTGCAGGGAATCTGGAAAGTTAGAGAGGGTTTTAGGAGGTTTCTTCCCTCTGCTCAGCGCTCCCACTTGCGAGACAAGCTCTTCTGCATGAATTAACTCCGCTCCAGTTCCACACATTGCACCCTCACCCGCAGCTTTTTTCCAATTAAGCTTCAGCTGTGTAGAGGAGGGGAGAGACACACAGACCCCTGCCCCCAGCTGAAATACCTCTTGCGCAATTTCCAGCAGAGAGGTTTTGTACAGATTTTTCTGCCTTCACCCCTCCTGAAGACAAAGTTTCAGACCAATGCAAATCCTCGGTATTGCAAAACGTGGGGAGGGGACATATTTACCTGGCAGCCAGCAGTGTTGATATCAGACTGCCTCACTTACTAAATGCCTTTAACTGGCAGCGCAGAGCCAGAGAATTTGACACAGCCTTTAACTATTGCTCACAAAAGTTCATTCTGTGTGTTTCCAGGATTTTATCATTGTATCGGATGATACGGACTACGGAAACATCATCCAAAGGAAACCGGGTGAAATGTTGACACATAGGAGAGAAACAACACCAAAAAAACCAAAACCAAAGGCATTCTCATGAAGTAATTAGAGGCTCACTCTCAAAACTACACCCACACTCAGTGTGTGTGTCCCCCAATTACTGTTCAGTATTTCAGCTGGAACCGAGCACACTTACTGAACTGGCAGACAATTGCCACCCAGAATTTAGCAGAACAAGATTACAATTAAAAATTATTTTGATAGATTAGAAAAACAGCCTCAGGGGCAGGGGGAGAAACAAGGAGATGGAAAGTGGGGGGGGGTATGCCAAGTAATGGGAGGAAACAAAGAACTACTGAGCAGAAGCAGAAAATGATCTACGCAGATCCAGAGCGGAGCAAAAGCAGCCAGTTAGCAGAAAAGGATTTCAAGCTATATCAATTCATAGCCTAAAGTGGACCCAGCAGTCTCATGCTATTGTAAAAAAAGTACAATTGATCAACATGCTGGGCTGTGTGAACAGGGCTACAAGACACACAAAACAACACTCAACTGTATACCCAGCACCAGTCTCAGGAAGAGGACTCTGCCCAGTCCTGGCAGCTACAGCACGTCGAGAAAGCACGGATCAGAAGGAGACAGCTCTGCTGAACATCAGGAGCAGTCACAGGTTAAGCTTTTTCAGCCTCTGATCACGAGGAAAGACTGAAAGAGCTGAGAGAGAGGAAGGGAACTCCCTCTGCAGAGACAAATTATACAGAATCTCTGCTGGAAAAGTTGAGGTTTGTCTTTTTCCTCTTGCCTTGCATCAGGGATGAGCTCTGGATGCTGGGAGATCCCGCCAGCTCTATTTATTTTCCGCTATTCTAGAACAAGAGTAAAGCAGACAGAGTGGCTGAACAGTCCATAAATAGGGCTTGTTCTAAAATTAGGCCTTTGGTCTTCAAGAGAAAGGGAGAAAAGAAAGAAGAAAAAAGCCACGCTCCCAGCCAGAAAGCACGGTTCACTTCTCCTGTATTCATCTTTTAATAACTGCTGGCTCGTTAAGTCAGACACTGACTCCCAGAGGGACTGTCTCTTTCCTCATTGTTTACCCATGCCATCCGAGTCACAACCCCTCTGGCCAGCAAAATTGAAAACATCACCTTTCAAGCTCCATCCCACTTTGATCCAGAGCTCATTGTGTCTGTAATACAGTAGATTTATTTTTCATTCTCTCTTTTCTTTCTTTCTCTAACGGATGCCACTGGAAAAGGGTCTCAAAGATCTAAACATTACTAAACTGGCAGCAAGCTCTGTTAAATACCTGACACGTCAGAATCACTGTGTAACTTGTTCGCTCATCCCTGGTGCATCCTAGCTTCAGGCAGGCTGTTGTGCAAGAAAAGAAAAGATATTATCTCATTTCCACGCAGACTGCAGTTCAATGCACTAGGGGCCCAATACCCAAAAATGTTACAGCCATTTTGCACGTATTCTGGCCAGTACAAGGGAAACAATCCAGGACCAAGCGAACAGACCGGCTCCAACTGCATGCAGCTTGGAGGACTGAGGCAATGTTGTTTTTTCCCTGTGTTAGAGCTGCACCCAGTAAAATTAGTCACAAACCCTCCTTTTGCCCTTTGCAAGGGCCATCAGAACTTCAAAGTTATAATACCCCCCTCTCTACTTTCTTCTCCTGCAGCTCTCCCTCCAAACCCTGTCTCACGGCACAACGGGGAATGCTGAAGAGGCTGGTGCTCATGTAGCCCCTTGCAATCAAAGGCCTGCAGAGAAAAGCAGCTCACAGCTACAATGGGGGAATTCAGATAAATATCTGAGTACATCAGCTAAACATGCACCAGTTACCTCCAGAAAAAAGTACCATATTAATAAGCATTTTATTGGTGGAGAAACACATGTATCTTAGGCGAGGTATCAGAGGCAGTGGCAACTCTGGTTGCCGAGTTTGGCACCCAAGTTAACGAGGAGATAGTGGACAAGGCTACAGGTGAGTCATCAGGAAAAATCCTTCTTTGTAATAGCTTATGCTTCCAAAACCAACCCTTAGAACATGTTTCCTCTCCCAGTAGCAGCATCTTGGTTCCCCATATATTCCCACAAGTTCATCCAAACTCAGAACAGAAAGGTGTCCCCACATTCGTTCTGCATATGCCCCTCCTAGGGCAACATCAGGCTGCAAAGTAAGGCGCAACACCTGAGGGGACTGACTGGAAAAGCTCCATGGATAGACACTGTTCAGAAGAGATGGAGACAGCACAGACAGAAAAGAGCACGTTGGCTTAAGAGAAAGAAGGCTTTTACCAAGTAGTGCTGTTACAATCAGCATTCTACATTTGAAGCATAACAAATAAACATAAAAAAATTAAATTGTGAAATCAATAAACTTCCAAACATCTGTAACTTGAATGCCTGAAATTAGTCTGGAAATCTGAACACCTGAAATAAACAGTTTTGCAAATGTGATTCCCAGATCAAGTGAACAATGTTGTTGATGTTTTTTAAAAAGAAAAAGTTTCGGCACAGCCCCATGAAGAAGAGCAAGAGGCCACTCAATCCTCCCCCAGGGCCTTGCTTGCACGGGGCATGTTAAAATGTGCAGCTGGCATAGCTCTGTACCACACCAGTCCAGATTGTACCACATGGGACCAATTTGGCAGCCATTCTAATGAGAGTCAATGACAGCCACACCATTAGCTCAGAAGAAAAGAAAACTTTCATAAAAAGTCAGCCTGGAAACGCCTGAATAAACTTCAGAGCTCTTAAAACAGTTACTATGGAGTCACTATGGAAACAAGCAATGAGTTAAGCCAAGTGCTAATCTCAGCAAAATACAAAAAAGAATGCTTATAGTCATTTAGCTTCCTTATTGCAAGGTTTGGTGCTCAAACACAAGGCTGGCTCATACCCCGAAGTCCCAGCCACTCTTTCCTTGCTCAAAAAAATACACTAGTACACAGCTAGGCATACAATTAAAGGACACATTTATCAAAACAGACTAGAAGCAAAGTACAGGAGTAATGTGGGTCTCCTGCAACCCAACCCCACACACACTGGGGGAGAAAAACCAGAGGAGTAGTCCTTGCACAAGTGTGGTTTTAAACTGGTTTGCAGATTCATCAAGGAGTTTGCAGTCCAAGAGGTAAGTGGGCGAACGCACACTGTCAAAACCTGTCTGCAGGCTTGAGCAACTACAACTTCCCTTCGAGTCTGTCAAGTGCAAAGGACACAAGGAGGCAGCTGATACCACTCAATCACACAAACCACATCACACAAGCTATTTGAACAGTATCAAAAGGAATACATCCGCAAGGGTTAATTGCAAGATCACATTCTGTGCAAGTCATGTTGCTGTTAAGCAGAGGCTGTCAGGACTCTGGGAAAGCAAAGCAGAATTACTCATCCGCAAAGCAGAAAATTCACGACATTTACGCGGCCATTGCCACACATACATAGCTGCTTGGTTTTTCTCAGGGGAGGAAAGAAGGATGGGGCTTTGCAGGGGAAGGACCTAAAACTTTCCCTCCCCACCAGTCTGGTACTGAAATCAGCAGGAGATCACGTGGACTAGAAACATTTATGCACTGCTTGCTTTTTAGTAAATAGTGGGAAAAGAGTACACTAAATACACTGAAAACACCTGTTAAAAACATTATTCAAACTGCTGCAGACTTGTTTCTGAACAGCAGCTTAAAGGATTGATACTAGGAGGAAGGAAGCAAAGGGGATTCAAAGCAAACTTTCAACCTGCAGAAATATTTGCTTGATCATTTTAGAAAGTCAGGTATTTGATACAGTGAAATTCAACCCAGCTTTTACAAGTATCCCACCATTAACACAAGCAGGATCTGCAGACTCCTATAGAGCCAACCCCAGAAATACAGTGGCTGCAGCATTATTCTCCTCAGGCAGCCCCAGCAACATGTCCTAGTGCTGAAATCCATTCCTGTGAATACACAGCAGCTTCAGCATCTAATTATTTCCACTCTCCAGTATCCCTACTGGGAGCTCAAAAACATGACTTAAAGCTGCTCACACTAAAAACAAATGACAGAGCATCTGCATGTGTATGAAATAGGCATAGCATAAACATCATTCAGTGACACTGCATCAGGTAAAAAAAATTCCCTTTCCTGAGAACTTCGTTCCAACAAATTAAACCTTCCTCCAGGTGGTAAGCAGCTAATTTTTCCAGTTTATGACAGCCACGATAACACAGGTTTGTGGAAATACTACTGGCACAAATATCAACCCACAAGCTGTTACTTAAACTATAAGCTGTTATGTGAGCCTAAGTAAAATATTTTGTCTCCTCTCAAAATTCAGATATCACAAACAAACTGGCAGTGAAGCAAAGAAACATTTATGAAGTGCAACAGAACAAAATGATTTGTACGAAAATGAATTGGAAAAGTCAAGGAGAAACACACATATGAAATTCTCAAAAGTAAATAAATTACGTCTATGCCTCTAACATCTCCTCCTTCCCCCTAAAAATCATAATCCAACTTTTTTTTCTTCTCCCCCCAAACTCTGCCCAAATGAGTGTGATGAGCTCCTAGATTTCCTAGGAGTAGGAATACAATTTAAAGAGCAAGACAGATTTTGCTTTGTCTCAGTAATTACCCCTCAGATGACAGAATTGGAATTTACTCAAAAATTCCTGTGGCTGGAATTTCATCATTCCCCAACATATTAACACAAATGCTTTTCGCCTCGTTCCACATTTTCACGGGACACAAAGGTTAGAGGCGCATGACTCCTATCACCATTATGACCCATTTTCCTGCCCAGTTGTTCATTATTTGTTCATTATCTGTTAAACTCTGTCTTTTGGGAAGGGATAGAATGAGTAGCTAATTCATGACTAGTGAAATATCTGACGTTTATTAACAATGTGAGGATATCTTGCAAGAAGACATCAAGTTCAATTTTTCAAATAGCAGTAGATCATACACTTACGCTGAACACCATTATTGGAAAAGTGTACAGCTGACTGGTAAAAGGAAACTTATGGCCTCTGAGCTTTTAAAAGTCCATTTCTCTGAGTGCTTCACGTAACTGGTCACAGGAGAAGGAAAAACATCAAGAAGCTGCAGCAGTGTAAACATGAAATGCCAAAGAAGTTATTAAAATAGTATTTTATTTTATGAATAAAAACTAAACAGAATTAGGATGTGGTTCTATTTTTTCTTTTTCCCTGTTTCCTTTGAACTATTCTGATCATCTCTTTTTGAACCAAGGCCATATCTACCATTCCTGTGCTGATCCTGCCACTCGCTCTCCAGCTGTCTCAGCATTTCTTGAGTTAGAAGTCCTTCACGCAACAATCTGTTGGCAAGAGATCCACGTCCATGGCTTTTCAGATCGTCCTGCCTTGTAGCAGACCGATAGGCTTTCAAGTTCTTTGCTCTTCTTTCTCCTGGAACCTCCACTGCAATAGAGAGTGCCTCTGTGGATTTTGCACCGTGACGGTCTGAAACCGTCCTCGTATCCCTCCTAGTCCTTGGAAGAGGAAAGTCTTCTGACATGACTTCTGCTGTGCTAGGAGCAGCTGCAGATTGTGAAGCTCGGATCAGCTTCGTGATGTTGCAGACACCAATTTGTATAATGTCGTCTAGTTTTTTCTGAATATCCCTTACAAGGACAGCATCAGGGAACATATCCATGAAGCGGTAACTGAAGAGAGTCAAAACAACACACAATTAAACCTTTTCACTAAAGGACTGATGACTGGGACAGAAATAAGACACATACTATGTAAAGTAAAAAGAAAAGTTATTACGTGTTGCATGGGAAGGCCACTGTATTTTAAGTGGCATTTCAGCTGCTCCAGTCCAGGATCACCTTGTTTCTAACTTTCTCCCTCTGTCAGTCACAAACTGTTCTCTGCAGAACCCGTGACTTGATCCCACAATATAGCTACATCTGCATTTGTCAAGATCCTCTAAAAGGCCAAAGGAGCCCATACTGCACCACGTACACACGGGTTGAAGACACTGCTTTTCTAGGACTGCAAGTCATAAATATTAGGAATAAATAAAAACAATTTTCAAGCACAAAGACAATACCTTAACCACAGATAGAGGTCAAAAACATCATGAACAGCTTCGAGGTGCACAAGTTCTTTGATGTTCTTTGGAGCGGCTAATGGCCATTTGGTGTGCCGACAGAGCCAGTCAAACGTCAGAGGCTCATTTCTACTGAACTGTCTTGCAAACTGAAAAACAAGCAGATTCAGTGAAGTCCTCAGTTAGTGAGGAAAGAAGAAATCCCAGAGAGTTAAATTCCCTTGAGCCTGTATACACAGAATACTCCAGAAAATACCTGCTTTGTTTTACACAGCCCAAATGCCACACATTCTTTTACTTAATTACTCAACGGGTCTCCTTTCCAGCGCTTCATTAATACTATTTTCCACGGGCCATGCACAGAGTTAAGCAACAGAAGTACAGAGCTATCCAGAAAAGCATAACGCTGAAGGCGTATGATTTCATCTAGCAAAGCAGATGGACTTTGTCTTTTTAACTCTCCTACTCCTACTCTGTTAATTATCTGGTTTCAGAATCTCCAGGGTTGAGAAAATGTTAAATGTGATCCCTGACTTAGGAAACACTATACACAACCCAAACAGATTAATCTCCACTAGAAATCAGCCCTGCCAAAGCCTAGGCATCTCAGTTCTTTTACTAACAGATAAACAAACCAAGTAAGATTTAAATTTAAAATTTTCATGAGCATTCATGACTTGGAATAACTGCTTCCTAACTGGCTGATACCAGAAGGCTTTTTGTCAAGCAATGGGGCTTAAATTCACACAGGCATTCACAACAGCCTACCTCCCTCTCGTATCACAGTATGCCCCTCTGCACTTTCATTACTTGGGACCTGAATTCTCAGCATTTTCTTAATGACACACATTTATTTTTTTCAACTCTTCAAATCAATCACTCAATTTCAAAAGGACATTATTAGCCATTTTTTGCTATTTGGCACAGGTCTAATATTTGTGACATGACACCACCACATCAGTTTCATTTTTACACTATTTTATTCAAAATGTTTAATGCAGTCTCTAAAAGGGGACAAAGGCGATACTGTCTAACAAAGCAACAGTCCCAAACAAAATTATGAATCCTGAAAAACTGAAACCAGCTGACTACAAATTCCTCAAAATAACCACTCTGGGATCACAGTGGAAAACAGTTCATCCAGGCCTGAAAAGTGAAATAATGTAAGTCTGAGAGCAACTTACAGCACTGTATTTTCTGGGGTTTTAATTCTATGTAACTTTATTATAGCATCAGCAATCACACTTAATCCCATGTTCTTTTCTTTTGCTGACAAGGTAACACCTCAAAGCAGCGGTATCTTGTTTTTTAAGGACTGCTTTTAGACACACTGTACCGCAAAGCTTAACAGCGCACAAGTGACTACGTAATACAATTCTGATCTCTCCCAGTTCAAAGATCACCTGCAAGGCAAGCAGTAGGATTGTTCAAGGTGAACAGCAGAAAAACTATCCAAATTTTAATTTACATCACAAAATGAGAATCAGTTCTCAGAAGTTAAAAGCTTTGGCCAATAAAAATGTTGAAGAATGCAATTAAAAAAAAAAATATGTATCTCCAGCTGTTTTATACCACTACCTGCGAGTACTTTACGAGCACTCTCAAATGACCTAATGACAAAAGCCACATTAAATATAGCAGCCAGATACAGTCTCAATGTACCAAGACCTGCTTGCTCTGATATAAATACCACATTTTTTGGAGGGAAAAAAAATAACTGACCTTCAACAACGTGGTACACACAAAAGGCTCTTTTCTGTTCAAGGGTGCAGTGCAGAAGACGTATCGTGATCGTAAATTTAGTGGAATGTGCTGAATCATATCTGCTAGAAATTTGAAGTCATCAATATTGCAGACAAAATAAAGCCCATCAACTTGTGAGAGACTCACAAAAATATCCTGGGAAAATATAACCAGATGAAGAGCATGTTATTACAGGAGAGGGTAGTTAAACTTTGTATTACCAAACCAAGAAATGATTTCGTGTTTCAAAGGCTAGTTATAACTAAAGGAACAGTTAAAAATACATCAGATTTGACCACAATAATAAAAAAGGGGGCAGGGGAGTTCCCTCTACTCTTTTAACAGGATTTTCATTAAATTCTAACACAGGAGCAGAGGAGAAGACATAATGCACTATGCTTTATTTAAGCATTTTCAATTAACCTCCTAAGTAACAAATACAGTGTTCTGGAAGTGTGCATTTTAATTACAAAGAACACCATCACAGGAACCAGTTACTACTATGTTTAGAACTTGTTCCAGGTTTGTCACTTAGCATGACCCAAAAAGCCAACTTTACAACACAAAATTCAATAATTGAGCTATTTTTAGCCCATTGTCAGGAACAGATCTATCTTAGGAAGAGAGAAATCACAAGACAAACATGGTATTGCGATAGAGGAGTTCAAAGAATACCTGAAACATATCCAAGGTTTGAAGAAACAGGAGATGCCACTCCACATTGCAGGGGGAATTTTTATGGGCCCCCAAAGTTATTTCTGTAGTGTAAATCTTTGAAAGATTTTTTAAAAGATCTTTAAAGAAACACTGAGCTGCTTAATTAAATATGTGACCGAACACTTAAGAGATCAATAATAACATGGCTTTTCCTATCTTAATACTGCTATGCTAGCCCAGAAATTCTCAACAGTAAAATTTTAAAGATGTGCTGTTACCCTACCAGCCTAAGTCTTCCAGGTGTCCAAATGTAATCTTTTACCTTGAGGTTAGAAAATCATACACTTTGCTACATAACACCACATCAGCAGAGAACAATAATATGTGTTTAAATTCATGCAAGCTGCTAAGAATTTCTCAGCGTACTAAAAACCGTGATACTATTTTAAATACATCACTGGAAGCTTAATTTCTACTTTAATAGGTTTAGGAACTTCCAAAAATTCTACTATCCAGCTAATGATGAGATCAAGTAGATCCCACAAAATCTGTTTTCTCAAAGTTAGGGCAGACACTGTTTTACCATAAAGTCCAGAGAACCGGGGTGGGGGTGGTGGGGGTGTGTGGGAATCAAGTAGCTCTCAGATGTACAGAAATCTGACATGACCAGCTCAGTTTCCCAGGAATTTTCACACAAGTTTATCAAAATTTCCATCTCTAATATTTCAGCCTCAGACCAACACGTCTACATTTAAAATGCAGGAAAAGTAAAGTGAAAAGGTTGTTGCACGCTCTTCAACATGTGTAAACACATTTACACACTTCAACAGCTTCCAAGTTTATAACACAGAGATGTTAAGCATTCTAAATGTATTTGCAGTCACTGCTGTGGTACAGAGAAGAATCCAACTGGTAGGAGATACACACAAGGCTGGCTGTTAGGTTCCCAAAGGGCATGTTCGTACAGAAGCAGTGACTATAAGCAATGCTTAAATTTAAAGCAGAAACAGGTATTTTGATCATTCTTACAATTAGATTGGATAGAGTAGCATCAGGGAGATGATAAGCAAACATTTCTATCTGCTCAGGAGTAGGATGTAGGCCAGCTGCCTAAAGGGAAAATAGAGAAAAAATTTCCATTAATTCTCAATATTGTTCTTAAGTTAGTGCATCAGAAACAAAGTCTAGAAAGACAAAATTCAAGAAACCAAAGCACTCTACAGAGTCCAGTTTATTTAGCAGACTTATCTGGAATTTAAGAACTTTTGTGTTTGAGCTTTTAAAAAAGCAGCTTCAATGTAAATGAAATATTGCAAGCCTCCAAATGGGACCTATAGTCAAAGTCACTCTGGCATGACTGAATCCATTTTTATTTCTAACTTGTAAACAGACACAAGGAAAAATACTTTGGGATCAGAACATAGTAAAACAGCTCCAGAGCACACCCGTACAAACTGGGTACTGAGCTTCTCACCTTCACAGGGCGCACAGGCTCACTCAAAATTTCCTTCAGTTGCACGAGGTCATCACGATGCATTGTAGTGACTTCTCCTTGTTTGAAGGATGAGCCGTAACGCCCAGCTCTGCCTGCGATTTGTAGAGCCTGAGAGGTTGTAATGGAATCTATTTCCTTTTCTCCCTTCTCATTGATAGTTGGCTTTACTATAGAGTTAAAAATTATTCTTTTTATACACCTGAAATATGTGAACAAAGAGGAATTCTTTTTTCGCAAATTATTTCCAATATACAACCTACTACTGAAGAATTAAAGCTTTTTCTTGTGTTGAGCTTTTTTCCACTCTATAAACTAAGGGACTACAGAGACTACTTATGGACACAGCATATTTAAAAGGGCAGCATAAGAATACTGGTTAGTTGCAGAAGAATCATCACCCCTACATGCATCAATCTTGTTCTAGTAGGGTCCCAAGCAATTCATCACCATCCGCCTCTGTAGTTTATAGCAATGTGACTGCATGCCTTCAGCAACAAAATACATCTGAAATTGGACTGACCTTGCTCTAAATTTCAGAAATGCCAAAGACAGATTCTCTGACAACCTAGCACATCCGATTCCTATGGATCAAAAGGACCTTAACAGCGCCTATCACACAGAAGTAGGCCAAGTGAGCCATTTAATTCTTAGAATCTGTTTTAAAATGAAAGCTTACTTCTGCCCAAATTGATGACTACTTCAGAATTAAAATGTATGTACTGTGTTTTCTAGACATAGAAGATATCTAGCCAGATTAGTCAAACTGGGGAGAAACAAATGAGGAAATTAATGCAGGTATCACACCCAAAAAAAAAAAAAAAAAAAAAAAAAATCATACCATAACCTGCTCCAAGTACTTACAAATTGAGTCCCATTCCAATTGCATCTGTAGCAACTAAAATTTTGCATGGATCATCAGGATCATTGAATTTCTTTGCCTGTTCAAGTTTTGTTCCTGAAACAGAATGATAAAACAATTCACATAGCAAACTCTTCTTACAAAACAATGTATCACTAAGCTCTATGCTTTTATAATAGGCTGGAAAAAAAAATTGGTATTTGATTGGTATTTGGCTGTTGTTGGGGGAAGGGGCCAGGAGGGATTTAAATCATTCCCAGAGCTGCGGACAGACCTCATTTAATTACATCTATCTGAAGATCTGAATACTACATACATAATAAAGGTCTAATCCCAAGATTAAAACAACAGTCAACAAAAGTTGATTACTTTCTCTAACCAGACACACATGCAAAACTAGGAAAACTTGTATTGCTTCATTTTAAAGGTTTTTCTAAGAAAGCAGCAAGAAGCAGAACGTTCCCTTAAAAATAAAAGGAAGAGTGCTTTACCTGGTGGCAGACTGCCATATATGACAGCACATTCTAAGCCTCTGGCTTCAACTTGTCTACTGACAGAGTAAATGTCATTCTTGCTGAAACAGACAACGCAGTCCCCAGGACGGAGGTTATCTAAAGATTCTAAGGCATAATCCAGCACAGTAAGAGGAGTGAGTCTCTTGTACTTTCGGACCTAGAATCAAAAGAGTTGTCAAAGATAACATGTTTTTACATGAAAAATTCCTGTGGAATATCAGTCAGCATGGTTGTTATCACGATTGATTGTAACACTGAGGGACCTCTCACAGTCCTTAAGGGATAGCTACCAGGGAGAAGGTGCCATACACTTCGCGTGCTTGCATACTTGCAGCAATTCCCAAGCTGAGAACTATATGGCCTTTTCAAGAAACAGAAGAACTATGTATTTTTACATGTAAATTAGATTCAAGAAAAGAAGTACACAGGCTACATAGCAATTCTATCAAGAAATGAGAGTCTGTTTTCACTCAGCCATCTGAATGCTGTAACTAGTCCTCTTGCAGAATTACATGCCCCCACACGCCCCAGATAATATAAAGCTGCAGCTAATTCACCAGAAAATCATGCAGGCTGGACTTTCTTAGGACCAAATTTTATGTTTTTAAATACGCTTCACAAAGGAATCTTCCCAAGAAAAAACCAACATGACCGTAAACTCAGGTTTCAGAGATCTTTCAATCACCTTCTTCTGGAGGTGTTAGTTCTTTTAACTCCTTTCCTCATCATATGGAGAATAACTATCAACAGATCCAGCAACCTCGGCAAACTTGAGGGCACTGGGCCCTCCAGGAAGAACAGAACTGTAAAGAAAGCCCCTAAACAGCTGCAGCATTCCCTGAGGGGAACTCAGCAAAGCACTTACCTCCTTTAAGCAAAAGAATACCACTATTAAAAAAAAAAACCCACAACAAAAAAACCCAACCACAACCAAAAAAAAACCAAACAAAAAACCCCACTACAACTTTGCAACATTTCCTTTGGTTTACAGGAATTAAGAAACATTTTAACAGGAACTCTTGCAAGAATAACTTTGATCAGCGATACCCACAAAAGACCCTAAATTTTTGCCCATTTTCCAGCAAGGAGAACCTGATGCTCTGTCTGTAACTTTACAGAATTAAAAAGCTTACTTCAACTTCCTCCCCTGTAGTGTACATGAGCTCTGTCACCAAGTCAATAGCAGCAGCTTCTCCACAGACATGGATTTCTTCCGCACAGAGTCCTAAACAAGATCAAATGAAATAAAATGCAAAATGTTACATATTTATAGACAACAGTAGCTTTAGCTGACTTTTAAGTTAACGAAAAATTACATTTTGCTTGCTAAACACATCAACGAGGACTGTATTTCACCTCCTTCAACATCCCAGATCAGTACTCAAAGCCTCTCCCACAATAACAACACTTGCTTAGAGCTGCTCTTGAGCAAGCAAGTGATGCTTGGTAATCCATTAGTATGATAATCAGAGCAGCTAATACCTTGTTGCACCCTCTCGACAAAACACGAGGTACCCTCAACCACTGAACAAATGGAGCAAAGCTTTGAGAATGTTTTATTTACTACTACTAACTCCCAAATCACAGCAGAACTAACGAGCTTTGCTTTGTGCATGACCTTCAAAAGTTATGACTACGTCTCTAATGCAGTCAGAATGGAAAAAGGGGAAAAAATAGGAGGTAGGGGAAGTGCAACACATCATCCTGTTAAACTTGGCATCAAAAGCAGTGAAGGGAAGGGGGGGAAGCGGGGAGGGAATCAGATTCCAAACTTCTGTTCACAATCTGAGGAAAAATGAGTTTCAAAAATTCCTCTTGAAAAATTTGAGAATTATCACAAGAAGCATTGTTCTAAGAATTTAACAGATCACTGCAGCTCCATAAATGGAACATTTTGAATTAACACTATAAAATATTTGATGTTCGCCATGTTGCCATATATTTAACAGTATCTCTTCATAATGAAATCTCTGAAAGATTGTGTTGTTTTAATTGAACAAAAAAAGCATACTTCTAAAAATAATCAATGTAAAAGGACAGCATGGTGTAACAGCACAAAGACTCCATATTATCCAAGGAAGCAAAACTAAAAGAGGCACCTGTGTAACTTGGAGAATAATTTTTTTTAAAATATTCATTAAGTAAAACATGAGAGGTAACTTGCTGCATACAGACAAATCCTTTGAGGCAGAGTATCTCTCTAACTTGCTGTTAGAAGACATATGAAGAAACAATACTTGCTTTTATTTTGCATCACATAGTGTAACCACTTACGAATATACTGACTGCCAAGCTTGGATTTAATGTGCCATTTATAATCACATTAAACTAGTTCATTGTCAACACAAACAAGCTTACCTAGAAGGGCTCTTGTCCAAGCCCACCCTCTGGCAGGATCTCTGATCATCTGAATTTCATCGATCACAGCAACTTCATCTTAAAACAAACAAACAAAAAAGTAATGCACCAAGAAAGAGCATCCAGAACAGCAGTACAAGACAGGAAGGAACTTGAAGGCTTTCTAAAAGGGGTTGCTCAAATCAAGTTAATCCTCTACCACCGAAAAGCTATTCTGAGATGATTCAGGTTTTATTAACCACTCTAACATAGTTCAGAAATTGTTCAAGTAAGAGTGAAAAGGAATAGCTCAGCTACTTCAGAGGCCAATAATACACATAAAGATACCATAGATATGACCGAAACAATTATGAATACATACAAGGCGTATTAGTGCTGCACATTTCAATGGTACAAGCAATGTGAGAAGCTTGTCTGGCATCTTCATTGGCATACACACGCTCTTCTCCTGTCACCAAGTCACATGGCACATTCTAAAGGAATTCAAAAAACTCATGTTAAGTTCCTTTGATAAAACAGAATCCCCTTTCCAAAGGGAAAAAAAAAATCAGTTTCTTAAAGTACCTTCTAAGACAGTATAATGGAAGCTATCCAGAAAATAACTACTCAGCCTTTTGCGACTTGTGCCCTGTATTTAAGTCCTATCATACTGAAGGGTATAATGAAGAGGTAGCATCTGTAATTAAATGCCCTCCCCTACTCCTGCAGGAGATTACACCTTCTTCTGAGCATTTCAGAGCTATCACATCTGCAACAAAGTACTGTCAGAAGAGCTGTAGTACAAGGGGGTCATAAAGCATGGCCCAGCAGCGAAGGAGCCTTGCAAGTTCCAGCCTCCTCCAGTTTATTTGGTGATTGCCCTGTTGGATGTCTCACCTCCCGCCTCATACTCAGGCAGCCAGAGTTTATGAGGACTAGCTGTGAGAGACAGCAGGGACCACCACCTCCATCAGCCCTACACTCACTGAATGTCAGGCAGATGGCTGCTCCTTCCGTATCTACAGCCACCTGTAAAGCCACACAGGAAGCCCTGTTTAGGCTATGTATGATCCATGAGCCACCAAGTAAAAAGTCCTCATGCACACTTAACACATGGGAAAAAAGCACAGTAATGCTACTACTAACAAGGAACGTCGCTACACGGTACCCACATGTGGCACACGTCACAGATTATCTCCTAGAACAAGCCAACCTTTCTTACGTGTTGCTTTGATAAACCAGTAATAGGAATTACAAATTCTAAACCATGGACTTATCAAAACAAGAGAAATCACGAGACTGTTTGGTAAAAACTACAGTACATACACACTATGCTGCATTAACATATGATGTGTTATTGTAATGCTTCAGAACTGGTGTGGCTCTGTCCAGCTGGAAACACACTGGGGTAAGGAGCCTTCAAAAAGATGCTGGAAGCAATTAAAAAGAAGTACTAATGAAACCTTCCTCTGGGGACCTTATATAGGGCACTGCTCTTCCACTCAACGCATCTCAAGCTGCAGAACTTTTTATTATATGGCTGAGTGAAATATGTTTAAACATTAAAGCAGAAGGTTGAGGGGAAATAAGCAAGGGAAATTTCTTGCGTACAAGCTAAAATAAAGGTCATGGGCAAAAGAAGCCACAGTTGCCATGCTGAGAAAGCTAATAGTAAAACCTAGCTAAACTCAGGGAGGGAAAAATTACAGGAAAATGGAGGCAGGTTACAGGGATGATTGCATGGCACATACTTTGGGGGAAGTGATGTTCCATTTGGGGAAATGATGTTCCCTTCTGCATGCCTAAAGCAGAAACGCACAACTGGTATTCACATGAGCTGATGCTACTGCAAAGCAAAGGCACCCGTTCAAGCACACTGCTTCATGGACTACCTTAAGCAACTACAGTACTTCACAAACATGCATTCATGGGACTGTTCCAGCACTAAGGATGTAGGTAAGTATTATAACATACTGACAGCATCATTACTCTTTTGGAAGATCTCATGAGCCAGAAGTTTTAGGGGACCACAGTATATTCCAGATTTTGCTGACAAAAATCTCTGGATAGCATGGTAAGTTTTTCCACTGTTTGTAGGACCAGCATGGAATATTATCTTTCTCTGAATAGCCCTGGCATCTGGATACCTAAAACATACACACACAAAAAAAAAGCAGATTATTGAAAATTTAGCTGGTGTTCTGGATACTGATTCAGGGGAGATTGCACATTAGCTTAAACATTTACTTACTAATGTGTGTTGAAAGCAGAAAGATCAAGTTCTTAAATAGAGGCGTTATAAAGAGGTTACTATGTCCTATACATTCATCATCTAACTCATACAATGCTTTCAAAGATTTAGAGTGGAAATCACACATTGTGTTAAAAATAATTCTCATTACTGTGGTCTCTCTCCTTGGGTATATTAACATTTTAATGTTCTGGCGTGCTACCTTCTGAACAGATACAGCCAGAACACAGCTTTCTGCAAAGGCAGTAACAACCCAGGGACTTTCATAGCTGATATAATCTTATTTGCGTTTTAATTGATTGCGATATATCTCATAACAAAGGTAAGAGTTCCTGACACAAATTACTGTAAAACCAGATAAATGGAACTGAAAATATAGCGCGATTATACATCACAAAGCTTAATTCCACAGATTATCAAATTCTATGACACTAAGAAAAGAAAACACTGCAACTACGTAAACACACTGACCAGTTGGGTGGCAATCTTAAATCACTGATTTTCCGCAGATCATCCATACAGTCCAGCATCGGAAAGATCTGCTTTGCGTGCCTCAGGAAAAACGGAAAGAGATCATCCACGTGACCTAAAGACAAACCCATTTAAGAGAGTTTGCATGCTTGTCTGAAGCATATATCTTCATAATAAACTTTAAAAAAAAAATCTACTACATCCTCCACACACTTATGTAATTCTTTCAACTTCTGGCTCTCTACAAAGTCCAATAATTATCTCAATGGCAGAAAGGCAAACTAACATGCGTATACAAACTCACTAAGCAACGTAATGCAAATACAATGGTATGAAAAAAAAAATAATCTCATTTCAGTGTATTCGCTCTGGTTAGCCTACATGTCTAGAGAACTAAATAAAATGAGAAGCTACGGAATAGCTGGATGAGAAATAGCTTTTCTGTCCTCAGAAGATTTTAGCCTTCCCTTCCTAAACTCATGCGCTTCCTTCGAATAAAATAAAATAAAAGCTTCTCAAATGCTTTTATGAATAAACAGAAAAAAACAGAATAGTTTGCAGCTTCCTTAAGCTACTAGGACTTGGGCTGCTGGTTCAAAACCGTGAGTCTCCAATCCTTGGTGAGAAAACAAAAATAGAAAAATTCAGAAAAACTCAGAAGAGACATCCAGGTTCACTCTTCTGAATGTCTGCAGAGTAGACATGTGGCCTTAAAGGTCTCATTTCAGGTCACACTCCCGTTGTCGGGCTCTCACAGAATTTCAAAGAGCTGCCTGGATCTAAAAAACTGTTCTTAACAAACAAGCACACACAAAAAAAAGTGGTGTGTGGTTTTGGTTTTTTTTTTTAAATTGAGAATTAGTATTCAATGAATCAAAATTATTGTGAAAAATTAAAAGAACTTAAAAACTGTAGTATTTTCAATTATCATCTTTGGACAAGCAAGACTCAGCTAAAAAACTTCAAAACTGCTACAGTAAACAACCCTTTACGCTCCTATATATGGGAGCTTTAAGGCCTAATAAACAATGCTCATATATAAGTAAATAAGGAGTGGAAGTGAGGAAATCATGTGGAAGATTTTATGCACAACTAGTATAAAAAGACACTTTACATTTCCTAAAATGGTAAACATTTAAAATATACACATTTACATTTTAAGACAAAACTAATGGCCACTGTAACCTCTAAATTACCATCATTAAAACCAAAGTTCTGCAGTTCAAACTGTGGAGAAGGCCGTTTCTGCTGTTAGCAGCTAGCATCACCTCTCAGTTAAGTGCCCTTGATGACAACACACCATGCAGCAAGCAAGCAAACAACTTGCTTCTATCAGTGCCACAGGGAAACAGAGCACAGACACAGAGCTGTGCTCCCAAGTACTTAAAGCCACCTGGCCAGGAGAAAGCTCGCAAAGTGCCCCCTAGTGACTACTGAATTTTTAAGAGAGGAATAAATGGAATAGTACTTTTTTCATTTTAGCAATGAACAAATGCTATAAAACAACAGGCTGCTTCTTGCTAAGACCTCCACCTCTTTTGTTTCCACTTCAGAAGATTTAAGGACAGAACAGTGATTTTTGACCTCTTCTACAGCATAATGGGGGGGGTCCACAGGTACGTAGGTAAGCATACAGGTCAAAAACCAAGAAAAAAAACAAAAACAAAAACATATTTTATTTTACAAGCACTCCAGATACTTGCCTGCACCACAGCATATATCATTGAGAATAATATGCAAATCAGCACTCACAGAAGTGGATTCCATGATATACTTCCTAAAGCTTATAAACGCTTGGTGAAACAGGCGAGCTGCAAAAAAAAGGAACAAAGTAAATGTTACTGGGATCACAAGACCATGTTTGTAAACACCCAACAAAACACTGAAGTAGTCCATTAAAAACCTACACCTTATCATGAGATATCACATGTAAACATACAGGTTATTTGAACCAAGTGACAAACTAAACAAGCAGTGTCGTGAGACACATAAAAGATCAGATCTACCTAATACCATATCCGAATAAAAATAGATTTCACATTAGGGAAAAAAAAAAAAAATCTAAGAACATTTTCTTACCATCTAATCCATTTTCTGCTCCTAGTCTTTGGATTTCTTTTCTTTTGTAGAACTTATTTAAGGTTTTTAGAACTTCACCTGCAGAAAGAGAGTAACATTTTTTTAGTTTGCTCAATTTAAATCAATTCTGGTGACCCAAAGATCATGGCTCTTAGTCTCATTACTTTGGATACTGGAAGTTTTTGCCACGCTGAACAGATTTAAATGATTTCTCTCTAAATTAAACACAATCAATGATTGAGCCTATTGTAGAAAAATACAATCTTAAACTGCAACAAATTAAGAACTGCCATGAAGATGAGGTCAGTATTTGAGAGACACCCTCCCTGGTGCTTGACAGGAAAGCATAAAGGTGGGAACCTGCAGCCAGCATGTTATGGAACAAACTAATTAAGGTTTTGGGGTGGGTTTTGTTTACTTTTAATCAGCACCTATCAGGAAACAGCAGGTTTTAATGCGAAAAGTAAATCTGCTTAAACCACCTAGTGACAGCTTTTACTGAACATCCCGAGAGACCTTCTTCCCTCCACACTGCTTCCAAGACACACTCGCCCAAAAGATCAGGCAAACAAGATGCAGTATTCTTCCTATTTCTCAGGTTAAATAAAGGAGGAGAGAAGAAAACTTAACAGACTTCCTTCATATGTACCACAAACTACTCAGATTTGTTTGTATAAATCTCTTATAAAGTTACTAATAAATGCTTTCCCTCCCTTGAAAGGCAAGTTCAGAGTTGTAACAGAACTGTATTTATTAATGAACACTCTGAATTTAGTTTGTTAAATATTAGTTAAATCACAATGGCAAAATTGTGTCCCCTCCCCATCTATACAGATCAGAAATTCACACCAACCTAGCAAATATCATGAGCACTTACCCATAAACTTATGTTATTCTCAAAAGTGAAGTCTACAAACCCTTTATTATAAAATGCTAGGACTGATACATCATGCAGCACACGACCGCTCTGCCAGCACAAGTCATTGAACACAACACTGCCAAGCTCTACTCTCTGCAATTAACTCCGTAACTTTGAAGCCTCTGCCATAACATAGGAAACTTCCCATGAGATCAACTTTGCTTCTCTTTCTAAAAAACTATACTCTAGAACAGAGATAACCCACTTTGCATAATGAAAACCACCAGGTGACAAGAACATAGCAAAGTTCAACTGCAGGAAAAGCCAGAAGCACAAGAGGAGTGGCTACATCCCATACCTCGTGCATGGGTACAGTACTCTGTTAGCAGATTAACCTAACTAGTCTGAAACATTCATAAAGGTAACTAAGCAAGATTGTCAGCAGGCTTACATTCACTACGCAGGCATCCATACTGTCATCGGAAAATGTTTTAGGGCCAGGAAATCAAAGACAGATTGGAAAACACCACATTAAAAGAAAGCACAGGGCTAAATTATCTTCAGAGCTTCCATGAGAATTTGTAACAGTTAACACATCATCAGCCACCTATCTAAACTCACAACCTACTGGCCTTACTACAAGATTAAAAGGTCAATGCCAGAACATTTGTTGCTATCCAAGGCAACATGACATTGGGACCATTGCAGCCCAAGGTCACAATCCCCAACACAAATACTTGTCTTACAATAAGGTATATCAAAACAAAACAAAGCTGGCATTGCAGTCCACCCAGACATGCCCACGTTAGCTTAATCCCACTGCACACAGTACTAACTGTATCTACAGCCACAGCCAGCAACGAGGGTACATACTTGGGAGATCTGTGACCTGCCTCTACCATTACCCTTTTCACCATTCACTCCTGTTTTAAGATTCCCCTTTCTTTATCATCTCCTCACTCTAGAACAGTATTTTAACTACTACTCCTCAATTACTTTGGCTTCTCAGCAGCATTTTTTAAGGCCCTGTGTAAAAAGACAGCCTGACACTGCGGTTTGGTTCAGAAATGATGTAGTTAGCCTCCAATGTATCAGGTTCATTTAGATGTTTCAGCCCTATTTGTAGGAAGACTTTTCAGTCATTTTCCTGCATCTGAGATGCCAACGGTCCCTTTCAGTAAGCCTGTATGCTACCACTGGGGGCAGCTGAATTGCTTTATTTTAAAATTCCTCCAGAACTATTAGACTTCTATTGTCCAGTCCAAGTGACCTTGTGCACCTAATCCACTTATTCAGGCACCTCTTGTTTCTGATGCATGACATTGCTGACAGCGGCCTCCTCTTTCCCAGCTTACATTTCTCACCAGTAAGCACAGCCCCGTGGACTGACAATTGAAGCCACAGAACTAACGTTTAATATAACAACGGAGCTTTAGCAACAACCGTATCGAGGATTCTGTGAAGCCACATGGCACGAAGCACTGATCTTTCATACAGGAGATTTTTCCGTTTACATTTATTTAAAAGTCGTTAATGGATCATCTCCATACCAGGAGGCCCACGTTCAGACCAAGCCTAATTTGTGCTGCCCACTGACTTGGCAACATTCAGGCCTGGTACTGACGCCAGGTGCCAATCTTTCAACCTCTGTACTGATAGCAGACCACTTATCCTCACAACATCTTCTGTCATTGCTCTTTACACTCCTTTGCTTTGATACTACATGCACGAGCAGATCTCGTGTCCCTTTCACCCTCCTATCTAATTTTAACATCACAGTTTCTCTTTTATTTTTTTTTTACATAACTGCTCCTTAGATATTTCACTATAATGTGCTCATGAATTACCTAGTCACTTGACAATTAGCTTGTTTGATGAGGCAATCATACAAGGGGGTTAGAAAACACCTACTTAGATCTTAAATCATTCCATCATACAGTAATTTCATATTGTTCTATTGTCACCCATAACACTGTGCATTTGGGCTTTTCACAACAAGGACATCACCATCACACAAATAGATCAGAAAGCTTTTACTAATGTAAAAGCAACAGAATGCTACAGAAAGACATATTCTGCTGTAATCTCTGTAAGGAAAGCCCAATAGCAAAGCTCCTTTGAACTGTAACCTACTCGATGCACCAAAATTGACAGCATACCTCACCACTGATAAGGATCCACTTCCTGTGAAGTAGAAAACAGATGCAGCCGTGAATGGATTCCACCCCACGCCATTAAGCGGCAGGTTTGTTAACGGTGTTGCAAAAGTGAGCTTCTAAAAAGGCTTCTGTTATACTGGCAGTGTTTGACTAGCGTGAGAACTATAAGAACGTCTCACTTCAGCAAGTAACAAGCTAACAAGGTGATTCATACTGGAATCATGCACACTGTAAGTAACAACGTTTCTTCACAAGCTGTAATCAGAAAGCCTGTAAACATATATTTTTCTTTACTGAATCTAGTTCATCATTTGACAGAGTATCTTCATTCAAACTATTAAAAAAAAACCAGATGCATGATACTGTGTGGTCAGAATCTGAGGTGGGGAAGCAGAGGAAGACTATTTATTGCATAAAAAAGAATGGATGATATTTGCTAAGGAAGGTCTCATTCAGTTTCTTCTTTAACATTATTGATGGGTTTCAAAATTCAGAATTACTGAGAGCACTACAGGCCAACAAGACAGATGAGCACCATACTGGTCACCTGGCTGGTATTCCTTGCAAACCTCACATGGAAGAACTGTTTGAAGTAGTTAATTTCCACCTGTGGCAACAACTAATTTTAGCCAACCTGTTCTCTCTCAACAGTCTAGCAGAGACCAAACAGAATCTGCATTTATTTTCCCAGAGCATTTTAGTTGTAACGTCGAAGAAAACCAACATAACCACTTATCTAATAAATGAGACAATAAGTAATGTACAAGTAAGATGCCACCATTCATATTTATTGGCATCTGAGGAATGCACTAATTTAAGCCGACACTCAAAGACAAGTCTGAAAATTACACAGATTTTCTGCATTACAGCAGTAATACAGTTCAGGATTTTTCCTCCTAGCTAGGCTTTTTAGTTGTCAGGGCCAGGTATTCTTTTCTCAAGGGCTCTGAACAAGATCATGTTTTCATACCTAGGGTTAATACAAATAATATACCAGCAGAACGCTTAATTAGGAGAACATATAAAGAAAAAAAGTTTCCATTTACACCCTCAGTGCTTTGGGATCACCAAACATCAAAAGGAGCAAGAACTTTTCTTATTTGTCGAGTCTTTAAATACAGTGTTCTGGCACAGCTAGATAAAATAAGACCATTCCTGAGCAGAGGATTGAACACAGATGAAGAATGAACAGGATGTACAATTTAGAATTAAAGGAAACACCAAAAAAGCAGTTACAACTCACTCAATGGTTCTTGAGATATAATTACATACAAAGACATCAAAGAACATAAGTGTAGAGCATTTAAAGATCAGCAACAGAATTTCTTCTGTTTCCACTTAAATGTCAAAAAAAAGAATGTGTCAAGTAAAATGACAGGATGTATACCTAGCAGATACGTAAAAGAGAAAAGTAAAACATTGAGAAAGATGTTATTTTACTTCAAGACTGAAGTTCAAACCCCTATTCTGCTTCTGACATGCTCGGCAGCTCTCGTAACACAGAGGGCACTGAAGCAGATAGTTATCGACACAGCTTTCCTAGCTGATACACAGAAACCTACCCTTAACGTTTACTTGCTCATACTTTAAGATGGGCAAACCCAAAAATACACAAACAAACCTCCGCTGTTCCAACCAAAAGTTAAACTTGAGTTTCTAACACTGATGGCCAGTAACGAGAAATACCGAATGCTTTGCCCGATTTTGACCTAGGTGCATTCACACACAGGTGATGCTCTTCCGTCTGTAACACCAATATTTGAGAAGACTAAGTTCAGACGCAGTTATGGTTTCGGAATGCCACAAGATTTCCGTCTAGCTGTGGGACCTGCCCACACACCAAGCACCTTTATCCTGACTGCGCCGAAATAGGGAGTGGAGGAACTAGGCCAACAGATTTTTTTCCTCCACACAGGGCACGCCTAATGGTAAAAAACCCCACTATCGGTCGCATTGCCTCACCTGACAGCTTCTACCCCACGTTCACTTTCGCGGGCAGGAGCAGCTACGCCGCTCAGACAAGGCGCAAGGGAAGACCCCCTGCTCGCTCTCAAGAGAAGAAAGGCCAGGAAACAACCCGGAGGGGGCGCGGGGCCCCGCAGAGGAGTCCAGACGACGCCCGCCCACAGGGCTCAGGAGGCCGCCCGGCGGGGCCCCCCTTCCTCAGCCCTCAGGAGGGACCCAGCTCCCGCGGGCGGGGGCAGAGGGGCTCCTGGCGGGAAGAGGGCGGGCAAGCCCCGCGCCACCTCATGGTCCACGCCCAGCGGCCGCCGCCGCCTCACGGCTCCCCCCACTCACCCTTGTCGAGGGGCCGCGTCAGCTCGGCGCCCACGTCTTCCTCGGCCGCGTCGCCGACGGGCTTCAACGGCACGGGCACGAAGAGAGAGGTGTCGGGGGCCCGGGAGCTGCCGTCCCCGCCGGCCGAGGAGGACGAGGAGGACGAGGCGGCAGCGGGGCGCAGCCGGGCGGCGGCGGCTCCCCCATGGCGGAGGACGAGCCCCGCGCGCGCCGGGAGCCGCAGCAGCGGCCACGCGCACCGCCTCATCGGCAGCGAAGGGCAGCGGCGGCGGCGCGGGGATCGCGCGTCATCGCTCCGCGACCTCCTGACCTCCCGCCCGCCGACGCGCATGCGCAGCTCCGCCCTCATGGCGGCCGCCGAGGCCCCGCCGGCGCCTGAGAGGAGCCCGAGGCGCCACCCGCTGCGGCCGCAAGGGCAGAGCCCATCAACGAAGAGGACGCCGGTGTTAGTGAGAATACAGCTGTTTTAATTCAAAGAGCAGCTCAGTACGGTTCCCGTTTGTTACACAGGTTGCACAATCTGAGGCTGGTTCAATACAATCAAGGTTTCAAAATCTCATGGAATCGTTTCCAGATTACAACATGCAAGTGACCATGAAAATATTTGGCTTTTTACTTTATTAAGTTTCTGAACAGGCACTTACATGAGGGAGTTAAATTTGCTCTCAATTCAAAGATATCCACGTTAGAAGTATCCTAGCGTAAAGTACACAGAGTCTTTGCTTTATCAAAGTGCCACAGTAATAAAACAGTTCTTACAGAAATGTAATTCCATTATTTACTTACTCATAAAGTAAGGTTACCAGTGACGCTTGCACCGGAGTCGAGAAGTCTTGGTTTCAAGGCCAAGTGAACTACAAGCACGAGCAGCCTTCCACACAGCAGGCTTTGCTTTATGCCCAAGCCACACATCTGATAACAGACGACATGCTCCGCTGTGATCAGATGAAGGCTAACTCCTGTAAGCTATTTCTTCAAATGCTAAACACATATGAGATGATTAAGACAATCGATCTGCTGCGCCAGGCAAGCTTCTAGCAATGTCAAGGCTTGCCTGGCTTCAAGATACCTTTCCAGAAGACCACAAAAAGCTTGTTTGCCCTCGTGACAGGCCCAGAGGGACGAGGAGGAGGACGTCCGTAGAGGACATTTGGCCTCTCCCATCAGGGCAGCAAGGAGACAGACTGTGAAGACAGTGGAAGCGTGAAGCCAAGAGGAACCACATAGTTTCACACATTTGCAAAATAATCAGTTACCAGCATTTATTTCATCAACAAGAGATAATTACGTTCAAATGCTTTACCCGCTCACCACCAGAAGGTGAAATCACAACAATGTCTCTACAGTCACTAGTTACCGGGCAACAAACCCCCAAAAAGTCAGGAGTGACTCACATGAAGAGCTCAGAGAAGTACGGTAGAGAAAGAATTGGGGGAGGGAGGGCAAAGATGCTTCCTGACATTCTTTGCTCCTGACAGATTCAAAGCTTCTTAGAAACCCTGGTAAGGTGTCTGAAGGCTCCACAGTTACCACAGTCACAGTGCATATACATGCAGTTTCAGTTAAACCCTGTCTAACACAGCAATTAGAAGTCTTAGGACAAATCCACCGTAAGCCTCGATTTTTAGTGTGATTTAGTCAACTGTGTCTTACTGTAGTTTCAAAACAAAACAAATGCAAATAAGCAACATTGGAAAGAAACATGCAATAAACAACATGAGAGAAGGGAAATGCTTTAGTCTACACTGTATAGGTGATCAGCAAAAATCAAATACACCAGCCTACCATGCATGGAAATAACTAGATTTAAGCTTATGTATATCCAAGTGCATATAACATTATCAAATAAAAGTAAATGTGCAGTATAAAATAGTAGCTTAAGAAAGTTCCAGTGTTTGAGAAAGCACTTTATTTTAAATGTATATACATACTTGAATGTTTAACTGAAGAACGCTTTAGTAGTATGGTAAATGCAGCACTGCAAGATGAAGGAAGACAGTTGTAATGGGAATTTTGGCCTTCTTTTCCCACAGGCTGCTGCCATCTTTAACCTGCTGAAGGATCACAAAGTTTTTCACCTTATACCAGTTCACATTTCGGGTTGCTCAGCAGATGCTTGTGATTCTGGAGATTCAAATCGCTGGTGAAAGTTTGTTCGTTGTTTCCTCAGCTTCTCAGGAGCTTTTCTCCATAAAATTATTTCCTATTGAAGAAGCAAACACTTTTGAAATGACTGTGCACCACTAAGCCAGCAGAATCAAGTACCTCATGTGCCTAATAGGCAAAGACTTGGGGGGGGGGGGGAAACAAAGCCACAAACCACCCACAAAAAAACCTTTGCATCCCCATTACTTACAGAACAGTGCAGCACATACAGAAAGTAACAGAAAGACAATGCAATTAAGTTTATATTTAGTTGCTGCCTGAACATTTATCTTTATCAATCTGGAGCTCTTCCTTATCAATCCTACTCCCCACTTTAATGGTATTGAAGAGTTCAAGAAATTTTTCTTCCTCCTTTTCTCAAAATTCAAACCCATCATAGCCATTGTATGCTCCACCTACCTTTTGTCTTCCATATTTCATTATAATGCCTTGTCTATTCTTTATAAGGAAGACACTGATCTAATCCACATAGCTTCATTCCAGTGACCCTCTTCACTATTCCTTTCTTCAACTTTTGTAACTTTTTCAGTCAAATGTCTTAACCCTTATTACAGCTTTGCAATTTTGAGCCCAGGCTAATGCTGAGAGGGGAATCTATCCACAGTAGGTTAAGCAAGCAAGCGAACAAATGCAACTGTAGTTCATTTTACCCACAAAGTGTTTTGTCTGGGTACTCACAATGCAACGTTGTTCTGTGGCGCTGAACATCCTATCCTCGCTGAAATAGTACCCCTCACCCCCCCCGGCTCCTTTTTGCAAGCTAGTATTTCCTTTACAGTATCCAAAGACACTCACTAGCAGAAATGTTTAAGACATATGAAGCACAGGTGGCTTCTTATGTGTTAAGCATTCAAAGCAGCATTTGCAACAGCCCAGACAGTTCTGCAACAAGACCAACCATACCTGTTGTTTAAAGTATCGTCTGTCTTCTTCATCCACAAGCACTAGATTTAAGAAGTATCTCACTGAAAATTTTTTGTTCACATCCCTCATTGCTGGAGTTGGGTCATAGCCTGCTAAGAACAGTCTTATAGGAATCGATTCACCTTAAAAAAAAAAGTTTCAATTAGTTCCCTAAAACTGGATGTCATTAATGTAGTTTCAGAAGACATGCAAAAAAAAGGCAGTTTCCCAAGCACTGTCTGTACCCTTTCCTTCCTTAAAAAAAAAAAAAAAACAAACAAAAAACTAAAAAAGCCAAACCCACACAAAACCAAACCACCACCAAAAAATACCACAAACATTGCAGAGGCACAAATGTGAAACCAGAAGCAGGAACGCTTTCTCAGTGGAAGCACAGTAGCCAGGCAAGACAAAAGGATCAGTATCTTGAACTCTCTAGAGCTGGTCTATACCACGGAGCCAGGTTTGAACCAAAGTGATAAAAGGATCAGTCATAGAATTTCCAATGGTAAAATAAAGGGTAAGAATTACTAGGACCCCAAGTGAAATGCCTTAAATCAATAAAAATAGGAAAATCCACTATCATTTCAGCAATCTAAGGCGAAGTGTGGTTTCTCCAAGAAAAAATTATACAAGTCATCTCCCCTCTTCCAGATTTTTTTAAATACAGTTTTAACTCAAAAAATGCTTACCCTTTAAAACAAGCACAGTTATTTACCTTTAACCGGTGCACCGTCCATTATTTCATACTTTGCGATGGTTTCAGTCTCCGTTGTGGTACTGGGTCCTGGTGAAATAAGTTTTCTGTGAGAACATAGGCTTCAGTTTTAAACATTTACAAAGCTTTATCACAGCAATATCTACTCTGCGGCATTTAAATTACACAAAAAAGCAAAAAAAAGGCGGTGGTCTTGCATATAAGCTACACACTGCTAAAACAAGCAAAACCCTCCCCCAGGCAGAGCATCTCCTTCTTACTCTCTCCTCCCCACACTGACCCAGAAGAGGCAGTAGCCCGTGCTTCAAAGGAGCCCTGGGCACACAGGCTTCAAATAAGGGACAAGCATGCAGGGTAGGACTTGTGAAACAATTCTGTTTGGTGAGCAGTGCTAGCGACCAACACTTTAGGTCATGTCCAGACTAGAAACCTGAAGGGTTATCACCCAGCACAAGAGCCACCTTTCTCCAGAAGCCCAGGATGAAGAAGCCCGAGTACCTAATTTAGCCACAAAAGCCAACAAAGTAGAGCTTCCTGCCCTTCCTCTATTGCTGTGGAGGATTTCTCAGTCTCCACACAAGCAGCTCACTAGGGTCCCAGCCACTGCGGAGTGAAGTCATGAGCCACAAGCTCTTGCTGCCTTCCTAGTTCAAGGGTGTGCAAGCCTGACCTGCTATAATCAAGCTGGTTTTGCTTCAAAGCCTCTTGATATTTCCATCATACAAGTTTTAGGCTGACTGAAAATGGCATCTTTCTAAAATACAAGAGATTCACACTAATCTTTACCAAGCTTGCTTTATCAGCTAATACCCTTGGCAGCAAGGGGGTCTTCAGGAAGCATTTTACACCTTTTCCCGTGTTCATTAACTGTCAAGGCTGCTTAAGTTGCTGCATATGTATGCCCAAATTCCATTAGCAATGGTTTGTGAAGCTAGCCCAACATTCACAATCCTAGAACAATGCCACAGACCTTAGGTAATGTAGACTACTACGTATGATTACCAAAGCACAAAATGCAAATGGTAGTCAAACACCAGTGAGAAAGAAGCACACAGAGCACCGGTTTAGTCAAAGCTGCAACTATTGACCCCACTCTCCAGGTTTGCATAACGTTCAACCAGCAGACAAGTTGCCACTTCTTTTGGGTTTTGTTTCCTCTTACCAATTCCAGTAATCTCCTTTTTGATCAGCTGCAACTCCATGTGCTGAATTTTTATTCTCACTAAGAGGAAATAAATTTTTCCAACAATCACGTCCTTTAAGTGATACCTTTAGAAGAACAGAATGGGGGTTGTCATTAAAGAATAAAGACACCTTCTTGAAAACAAGTTACACAGACAGTTACCTTATCTGGACTGTTAATTACTCAGAGCTTGCCTCCCCCCACTGAGCTAAGCATCTCAGACCAGTGCAATTAGCACCTTTCCATCACTACACTATTAGTAAAGGAAGTACTGTAATTATATTCAACAAGCTTAAATGCAGAAATGAAGTCTTAAATATTTGCTAGTGACCTCCCTATTAGTACTGAAGGCAGAACAGACAAGTATTCCTCAAAAAAGGCCATTGTGTAATTAGTAACCAAACAGCTCAATACATTGACAACGTTGCTTTACATTTTAAGTCTCCAGATGCCAGGCTGTTCATCAAATATTACATACTCTACCTTTTTCTGCCAAGACATTTACGTGAACACGTTTTGTTCTAAGCGACACTTACTTTGACTTATTGTATTCAAACTCTATATGAAGACAGTCTTCGATGCCTACTTCCATTTTAATGGAGTTGTTTACATCTGGGTACGTAGCAAGCTGGTGAACAATCAGGTCATATTCTTTCACCAAGTCTGACAGCCGTCTCACTATTGTCACTTTTAGAAAATACCTAGGAAAAACGTCACCAAGTTAGCCATAATTATTCAGAATTGCATAAATAAAAGCCCTTACGTTCTGAAGTACGGGTATTCTTTGAAAGACAAGAGTACATTCTCTTAAGACTCAGCAGAAAAGACTAAGATACCAAAATACAAGACAAAACGCTTATAGGTGGAAATGTGAAGGGAGGGTTGATTGGTTGTGTTTGGGGTTTTTAAAGGAGAGCTATGGGCAGTTTTCACTTGATTAAACTGAAAGAATTCAATCTACACAAACTACATTGAGCAATTCCAGAGTAGAAAAGACTACATTATAACACGACCCCAACAACTCCACTCAAGGCACACCAGCTACAGGCTGTTACATGTCTGATTTGAAATCCAAAAGGAAGAAGGGGAGGAGGAAAGTTGATAAATTCATAACTACTAAATTATGAATTTGCTGCGGGGACAGAGGGGAGAGAAGGCTTAAGAGTTACAAACCTCAGTCTGACATTGGCACCAATGTAGGATTCATATGGCTTCTCAACCTGCATGAATTCAAAGTCATAGCTTCTGTTTTGGGTCAGTTCTCCAGGTAAGGCCAGTTCTTTCACTAAGTTTACAAATTCATGAGTATTGCTTTTGTCATTGAAGAGCTCTAAAGTTGAGGAAGTTAAAGGAAAACATGCTTCAGTGTTTGTTTTTAGCAAACAAAGCTGTCTCTAATTTGGGAGGAGCAGGTAAGAGAGGGCAAGAGAAGCAATTAATTTGATTTAAATTACACATATTTGACCAAATGTTTTATCCAGTTTTTTGAAGTTATCTTCAGTTTCAGCCACCTACAAGCATTCCTGAAGAGCTAACTGCAACAAACAGAACACATATTTGAAGTTTCACTAGCATGGCATCTTTTTTTAAGGACACTTCAGCAAGTACTTCTTGCCTTGCATTCTCTGTAATGGGCATCACGCGATTTTGGCTTACAGCATTTATGGCTGGAGGGACAAAATCTAAGCAACATCAAGACTGGCTCATTTAGGACAGGCCAGTGATCCCAACCGGTATCCCGCATATCAACACCACCTATATGGTTTATTACTACTACTAGTCTACAATCAAATGGCAAAGAAGTTCTTAATACATATGCATAGACACACCACTTTCACAGCAACATCATCTCCTGCTCCCAGACCAGCGTCATTATTATGCATCCCTAGATCTGTGTCATGCAATTCTCACCAAGATAAAAACTTAGAAAAAAAATTAATACTACCACACAAAAAAAAAATCTGAACACTTTAGCATATAAAAACAAGCTTCTCTACAACTCACAAGTGAAGATATCAGCTAAGAACATTAGTGGTAGTTGGTTTTACAGAGACTGAAGCTTTTCAGAAAATAAAAAAATGAACCAAACACACCAACTTCACAGTTTATCATTGCTAATTTGGTAAAAACTGACACTAACTAGCAGCTGCTTATTTCCTAATATGACTACAAATTATCCAAGGTGTACTTTGTTTGCTCTAACAAGCATTTATATAATACAAAGCTTATTTACTATGGCATATCCAATACTTTTTGTGCCAATCAGAAAAGTAGTACTCTGAAGAGACAGTTTAAAATATGTCTTTGAGATGCAGCTGGAGCAGGTCTCCAAGTAGTGCAGAGACAGATCACAACTACTGGGATGCTTTTTGTATTACTATATTAGAACTTGAAAGGATGCAAGAAAACATGGACAAGTACAAAAAGAAGTAGCTTAAACCACTTCTGCGGATTAAAAATGTCTGAGGATTTCTAAGCAGCAGCACAATGGCAAGTCCCAGAAACACACAAAATTCAAGAAATACTATATCAAATTGAAGTCATTCAGAGAATAAAATTTATGCAGAGTAGGTGAAGAACAGCCTGTACAGCTATTCGAGAACAACAGACTAAATGAAGCTGACATATGTAAGCTCTGTTTTTTCCCTACCTCTAGATGTCTCATTCCCATCACGCTGCTGCTGTATTCTGAAGGTTTGCTTTTATGGCCCTGCTGATCAAAACCTCAAAGCATAAAGCAGCAGGTGCCAGAACTCAGTCATACCTGATATGTTACAGTTCAGACATAGGGTACTGGAGCCTACCGACTCATCAGAAATAGAGAAGTTGTGACATTCTGATCAAAGTCAATTATATGAGGCTGAAATGTGAAGATTTACTTCCAAGGGGGACAATAATGCAAACAGCCCTCTAACAGAAGAAATTTTAGCATCAACCTAAGGGTGCAGAGGTTACCTTGAGCGGTAAGTAGTTAGACATGATCAAGATTCTTTATAGTTTAAATCCAGCCAGAATTAGATACAGTTATAAGAAAATTATATTTTTCACGTTGATACCATATTATCTTGCTAAAAAGCACAGAGATCCTCTGAAGCTTCAATATTAATTTATGTTAACAGTATAAAACTATGTTTTAGAAAACCAACCACCAAAGAATTATTTTAGAAGTGTTTTCCTATAAGCTGCCCCATCATTTCTTTTCTATGCTGCTTCTCTTCCATAGCCAGAATTAGACAAGAATTAATTAGTCTGGCAGAGTAGGTGCACCTTGTATTTTGGCTTGGAACCTTAAATACAGGCAAAACAAGGCACAAGCAGAAAAAAAAAAAAGTGCTTTGATTTTGCTTTTTACATCAGGGTCATTCATCACTTATAGTCAGAGGTAAGACTGTGTTTTAGTTAAAAGTGAATAGTCTGAAATATACAAAGCAGAAACCGTGTGTACCGTGGTCACAAGTTTGGTTTTTGGAAATCTCTAGTGGTTCTTAATCAAAACTGGTCTGAGACAGTCGGAACACCATCCCAGTTCTCCCTCACACGTACATATCTTCCCTCTCAATGATCTTCTGACTAGCACAAATTAGTACATCACTTGTGTTAAAATGAGTAGGATATAATCTTCCTTTGGCACTTGTCACCCACTAACCCAATTGGTTTGCAGTGTTTGAGCCAAACTGCTGACAGTCACAAGGGCAAAGTTCCATAAGCCACATGCACCTAACATCCCTTTTATAGCTTCAAAACTCACCAATTTGTCCTACAAATTCAATTCTGATTCCTTGGTGCTCTAGTCTCTTCCCATGCTGCTTAAAGGAGATGTTCACCTACAAAGGCAAAAACACCCACCAGTTAAAACACTTTCACTCTAACACGTGATCTTAGTAAAAAGGAAAGTACATTACTACTTGCCTACGAAAACTAAGACCTCTTCTCAACAGCACTATCTGAGCTTGAAAACAACCAAATCAAACAGCTGCTTATGAAATTAAGCATTACCCAGGTGCCACAAAAGCATTTAAGAAAAACCTAATCATCCATGAGACTGAATTTAATAAGTAAGCTTGAATCTTTCAAGTCCTAAAATTAAGATGTAAGCCAGAGCTTCAGTAGAGTTCACACAAGCCAGTCATGACCCCCTTGCCACCTTTGAAAGCAGAGAGCTTGAAAGCATCTTCTGACAGTCACATTTGGAAGTCCGAAAAGAACTGCCATGAGGTGCACCCCTTTCAAGCCAAGTGAACTTAAGTCCCTTCCTCAGCAGACAGCTAAGTACTGGTGTTAGAGAAGTCGATGAAAAATAAGATAATGAGATCTGCATTTCTGAATTCGATTCTCACTATCAGACCTTGCCTCACAAGAAAAGATTCCATAAGGTTACTTTCTATGGAAGCATGTAAATATTAAGCATATATCATGTTTCCTTATGAGGTAGCAATGACCAGAGACACTCCTGTAGCTTAAAATCCATCGTTGATAACAGAGTAGGAAGTAAACCACTTGAATAATCTATCTTTGTGGTGAAAAGAAGGAGAGAGGTAGGGGGAAGTCACATGGTAAATTACTGGTCTTCCAAACCTCCTCAGCCCACTGTGCTTGTGTTAGCCAAAACTCACCAGGCACCTCTCGGGCATTGCTGATATGAGCAAGAAGTGCTCAGGCCAGTGAGCATACAAATGCTAGTTCCTTCAGTTTCTCGAGTTTGAGGCCCATCTTGTCAGAGTTTCACATCCCTGAAAGGATCTTTCTAGAGAACCAAGATCTTAGCACAGAAAGACATCTTAAGAGCAAGAAGATACCCAGTGACAACAGGTTGGTCAAGATCGAAGTAGGTATTTAGAAGTCAATCTCACAACCCAATACCTGGCTCACCTTTCTTGAAGGAAAAGCAAACCATAACAGAAATATTTGGAGAATGAGAATGACTCCAGTAAAACCAGAGTGACGACAAGGAGTTCCTAGGTGCAATACTAAAAGTAGAGGAAACCCTCTGGCAATCTCAACTTCATTTTTTTTTTTCCCAAGAAGGAAAACTCTTGTTGACTCAGCAGCCAGCTGAACTTAATATATTGCTCCTCTCATGCAATTCCAGAAACCACTTCAGGGTATGAAACGTAAGGCTTAGCTTCAGGGTATGCAAAGCAGGTTGGCTGCACCAGCCAAAAATTACTGTTACACGTGTCAGGTTGTGGGTTTTGGAGTTCAAGGGGAAGCAGAGGGATCCAGTTTGGAATAGTTTTCTTGTCAGAAGCAACAACAGGATTGCACAAAAAGCTTATTCATAAATACACGATGACCAGAAACAGCCACTGTTCAAAACATTCCGTTTTATCAGTTGCCTGAATGACTATGGTTAAAAAGACCATATCTAGGAAAACACTGAAATTGCAGCTCTTGCTTTTATCAGTTTTTCATTTAACTTCCTATATGCACCTGCATGCCAGTATCACTACAGTCATTAACAGTCACTTTAAAAAAAAAGTTACCTTTCCTGAAACAGATTCTCCATCATAGAAGAGAAAATGCTTTTCTACTTTACCATCTTCTGTTTTGATTTCTGCTGTTTTTCGTGTTTCAGCATCACTAAGAATAACATCAATCTCACAACCAGGACCGAAAAAGCCTCCAAGAAAACTCTGGAATAACAAGAATTAGGTGAGTTACGACACAGCGGACACTCCATTTTAAGTGTGGTATTTACTCACAGCTGTACACTATACATTGGGGAAAAACATTTGTGCTCCCATGAAGTTATAAAGCCATTATGTATTAGAGACACAAGAAATACCAATGACAAAAAAAGACAGTTGTTCATCTGGCAAATAATTGAAATCAGGTGAGGAACAAGCAGAGACAGCTCTTACAAAATATAATGTTTATTAAAAAATACACAGCATAGTTACTATTATTACTACTACACTAAAATACTAACAGGTATTTAAAATCTTACTCTTGCAAACACAACTTTGGTTTCTGTCACTGCAAAGTTTCCAATCACTGATTTCACTTCTTTAGAAATTAAGCATTTTTAATCCATATTTAAAAAAAAAAAATGAACTCTTTAACAAATTGATTCCATCTGGTTTAGGATTTGAGATATTATGCCAAAAACTACGTATTGCTTTATGCCCACTATAACTTACTGCATAAACAGCAGTAACAAGCATGATCAGAAGCGGGAGGAATAACAGAGCAAAGCAGGGTGAAAAGAAACAGCAACAGGGGATGTAATACAAGGCCTAAAGCATCCCCCGGAGCTGGCGAAGGGCAACAGGACTTCTATTTGCTGCCTCTTCCTACACCCCATAGTTCTCTTAGCAGATGAAGACAGCAGGTTCAAGAGGCAGAGGTTCTTCACACAATCTACGTTAGCTACACAACTCTACCGTCAGCTAGAAGGGGACGTTACCAGTTTACCCGTACTACTGCTCTAGGCACCAATCGGTTATGAGCATTAGATGTTTGTCCTCACTATACTACAGCATTCCCTAGGCAGGAACTTTTGACCAGCATCAAACACAAGAAACTAGGAGAGACCATCCTTTGACCTTGCACAAACATTTCTTCACAATCAACTGCAAAACACATTAGCGGCTCTATGGGAAACTCAACAAGATTAGTACAAAAGCCCACATTTTCTCTCTTACGAATTAGGCACTAATCTGCTTTGATGTACCAAAGCAGACGACACTTCACTAATTCAGTGTGATTTTGGGGTTTTGTGGCGAAATTACACTATGTTGTCAAACAAGAGAATCCGCTTCAATTAGATGAATTTGGTACACATGAAACAGTCGTTCTCACTTCATCAGTTTAACCTCAAAAACTGAGCAAGAACACATTTCGAGACATTCTGGGGACCTGAAGTTTGAAATGTAGCATTAGTAGCAAAAATAGCCTAGACAAAAGTTTGATCTTAGTTCCTAGCAGCAGGAACACTGAGTGACTTTTTGCTTACCCCTACAAGTCAAGCAAAGACATGGTGCAATTTTGAGCCATAAACCAGAGATTCACACAAGACTAAACCGACTTTGTATTTGTTCAGATAGCAAGCGGCCCTAGTTCAATCCACAAAGATGTATATAACTAACTGAAACCTAGTTATATCTACTTCATATTCTCACAGGAAAGGAAAAGCAGATGACCAACAAGGTGGTCAAACTAAGACCGAACAGTCCTCCAAGTCTCTGCCAAGCGCATATTCACATTAATCGCTGAAACAAGAAGTAAAACTTTTTTTTTTTTTAGAACCATTTTTGGCTCCTGGGGAAGGGGGAGAGAGAAAGAAGAAAGTTTCAACAAGAATTCCAAATCTTTACACTATTTTAACTGTTAACACAGACTACTTTTGGGCATGCCCATGGTTTTTTTCCTCAGAAATTCTGCATTTGTTCTCCAGATTAGCTTTATACTTTTTTCCCCCCTAAACAAGGAAGCACATTACCTTTACGTAAACATTATACAAGATGGTCTCACAGTACCTTCCAAAGCAGGAAACTGTACCATCATTTAAAGCTGTCAGCCAGGACTAACATGGGCAACACATAACTTCTCAAGACATTGTACGAGTATTTCTCCTGTGCCCCTTAAACATTAGCAATTATCTCATCCAGAGAGTACAAGAACATACGGAATAAAGAAATCAACAGCTGGTATCTCCTCCAGTTGCAATCAAAGATACTGCTGCGGGGAAACTATGCAAAACAAGAAGTATTTTGAGAAGCCATCATACGGCTTATTATGTTACAGCTTAAGAAAACGAAGACAGAGAACTAAGGTTTTCAGAAGCTGGCCAAACACTAGGCGACGTTCTTGATTTCATGCAAAAGACAGACGCTGAAGATTTTGTTACATCAGGACCGAAATCAATCTCCATTCAGTCCTTATGTGTTAGAGCTGTACTGAAGGGCTCCCAGCAGCTGATGAACGGTGCAGAAATCCCAGCCTCAGCTCCACAAGGACCCCCTAAAAACCTTCTGCATGGCCAAGAGAGAGACGCACGTTAAGGAATCCACACGCTTCAGAAAGCCAAAGCGCATTGATCCAGCTGATTACTTAAGAGTTTTTGTTGTTTTTTTTTTTAAATCTGTACATCACAGCACACCAAGCAATTTGCCCAGGCCAAGCCTGCTAAGCACAAAGCAGCCGCTATTTCACCAGCCCTGAAGGATTACTACTACCAACCGCTGTCATTTTAAGCGCTGCCTTACAGGACTGCCGAAAGATTTATGGTGTTTCCAGGACTATCACATGCACTTTCCCCAAAGCCTCCCCCGACAGCAGCTGTGCAGGAAAAACGGAAGCCGAGTTTCATGACTAAACCCCGTACTGGCGAGGGCATGCGTGCACGGGGGAGAAGCAAAGGAACATCCCAATCCGTTAAGTTATATTAAAAACACCCCAAACCTTTGGGGTTTCGCCATCTCGGCCCTTGCTGTTTTGCCAGCTTTCCCCCACCCCGCACAGCAGCGGCTCCCGCGGACGTGAGGCCGCCGCCGCCCCCCCTCCCCAGCCCGACCCCTCGGGGCGCGGCCGCCGCCAGGCCCGGGCGCAGGTCGGGGCGAGGCGGGCGGCGAGGAACAGCGCGGCCGCGTGCGCGGCCGGGGGGGGGCGGCCAGCCGGCGGCGGCCGCGGGGCGGGGGGGGAGGGGGGCGGGTAGGTTACCGGGCGCTCCGCCGCCGGGCCGGGGGCAAGGGGAGGGACAACCGGCGGCGGGGCGGCTCTCCTCACTCACCGCCCGCAGCCACAGGTGGGGAGGGGAGGAGAGGAGAGGAGGGATGGAGGGAAACTGGCACCGCCCGGCCCGGCCCGGCCCAGGCCGCCGCCTCAGGCGGCGGGCGGGCGGGCGCGCGCGCAGCGGCGGTTGGCGGGTAACGGCCGGCGTAACGGCGCGGTCGGGCCGCCGCCCCCCCCCCCCGTTCCGCCCGCACTCACCATGGCGCGTGCCCCTCCGCGGCCGACTCCCGCCCCGCGCACCACCAGCACCAGCCACCCCGGCCCGCGCCCCTGTCATGTGACCTTACAGCCCGCCACGCCACGCCCCCCCGCCGCACGTGCCGCACCCCCCCCCCCCCACACCCCCCCACACACCTCCCCGCCTCCCGCCGCCGCCGCCGCGCGCTCCCCGTACCCGCCGGGGGCCGGCCCCAGGGGTCGGGCGGGGTCGGCGCATGCGCGACGCCGTGGGAAGGCGCCGCCTAGCGGCCGGGAGGCGGCAGCGCGCGCGGGCGGGGGGGCTGCCTCTGACAGGAAATAACGGTCGCCCCAAAACGTTCACCAAGATTTTGTGCTTTTTTTTTTTTTTTTTTTTTAGGGATAACGCGAGGCAGGGGCTTGGGCGGGTTGTACGTGACGAACCGAGCTCTGTGGAAGCGCAGGCGGCTCCCGCCACGCGAAGGTTTTTAATTTATTACCCCTGGAGCACGGGCACATCCACACAGATCGGGCAGGGCCCCCAAAACCTGATGTTCCCCTGGTTGGGGTGGGGCTGCCCCACCCGCAAGAAGCAAAGAGCAAGTTCAGGCCGAACAAAGATTGCAAAAGTAATAAAGATCTTAAGGCAAAGTTTTTATTGACTTGGAGTTGGCTTAAAACAGCTTCGTGGCCGTCGTGTGGGGTCAGGCACCAGGGAAGGGGCGCGGGAGGCGGGGGCGGCCGCCGCCATCACGAGGAGGCCGGTGTCCCCAGCCCTACAGGAGCAAATCCTCCTCCGTTAGCTTCTGCTTCAGCTTGCTGCCTCGCGGGCCCGCTAGGAAGACGGGCAGCTTTGCCTCGGAGAAGCCATCGCCATCGCCCAGCCCCGACCCGGAGGCTGGCTCCGCTTCCACCACGGTGTCGGACCCGGAACCGGACTCCGCATCCGAGAGCGGGAATATGTCGCTCAGCTCCTGGTACCTCTTCATCCTGAAATGCAGAGCAGTGGCTCGTTTATTTCCAAATTTTTTATTTTGTTTATTACCTCTTAAGTGAACACACCGAAGCCTCACGTTCCTGTGGATGAGCCACGCTGTGACAGGACTGTTGAGGCGGGAATACCAGACGTTTTGGGGCGCTAGCATTAATGATGAATGTGCAGCAAATGGACTTACAGGGATGGGTCTGCCATGGGAGGGATGATCCTGTTGGCTCCGCCGGAGGGCAGGTAGAACCAGGGCCCCTTCTCTTCGATGCAGTTAGCGGACCAGGCGTCAGGTCGGCATCTCACTCTCTTGTACTTTGCCTTCTGCATCGGAGCACCTGATCGAATCAGCCGTGCGTTATTCACCAGGTCCGGGACGTTATTCACCAGGACCTATTAACTTTATGAGCACCTAGTAAAGCTTAAAGGAGCGGAAGAAAGTAATTTGTGTGGCCCTGATTGCTCAACTGCCGAAAACCAAATTAACCCTGAAGGCTTTCTTTAAATGGCTACTGATAATCCTAAGCCACGTCCTCGCTATCAGAGACATCAGGTGCATCTTGCACACGGCACCAGGAAGTCCATGGGAATTAGAATTGGAAACCCTGTGAGAAACCACTGCCTCGTGCCAACGTCACAGCAGGGCTCATCTCCAGCTCGAGGCATGGCACATCCACAGGGGACCTGCAGCTCTCCCCGAAGTTGGTGGAGGCACCTAAAAAAATCTCCTGGGGACAAGCCACCAAGCTGGCTCCTGCACTCTCCCTTTCTCTGTCAGCTCCAGCGTGGGTTAGAGCCGACTCCGCTCAGCTCAGCCCGTTTGAGTTTTGGTGGGGAGGTCAGAAACTCAAGGTGTGCCAAGAGCCGCCTACCACAGGAGCAGATTTGGGGATTACGTAGGCTCCTAGAGCATGTTGCCAGAGGGGAGACGGTTCAGGCATCTCCTAGACACAGCCCAGGGTTAGGTAAGCCCACAGTTTCGGTTCTGGTGCCCCCCAGGTGCCTGATTGGGGCTGTCACTGAAAAGCGGATCTTCAAAAAATACCAAAAGGAGACAATAACGATCGCATAGTAAAGATAAAAACAGCCAAATGTCGTCCTTCCTCTTGGTCTCACGTAATTAATTTGTTCTGAAGCCTCCTGGCGCATTCTCCCCCTGTTGGCACTTTATCTATTTTTTCTTGGTTTCTTGGGAATATCTTTCTGTAATTACACTTCTCCATTGCCCTATCTATTTCCATAATGTACTAGATGACTTTCATCTACCTCCTACACTCTTCTGTGAGAGAAAAAAATCTCAGGGGTATAATTTCCTGATTCTTTCACAGCATACTCCTTTTCCATACTTACTTTCTCCTCTTAGCGTATCATCAAGAAGGTTTTTAATAACAACAGTGGCAACAAAATAAACGACTGCCGCTGAATAATTTGGAGATAAACAAGGTACAAAAAGCAGGCCGCAATCTCTCAAAGATCAGCCTCCGAGTGGTCGACACGTAGTGAGAGCCTATCACTATCGCAGCCTCCCTTTGGGGACAAATTATACTCTACGTGCTTGAAAAGCGCTTCTCTCTCACCAGAAACAGATCCGCAGGGTGCGTGTCACCATGAATCAACGTTTCCTTTTAGTTGTTTTAGTGCTGTGTGTTGCAATTTCTCGGTACCAAATAAACCGTTTAATTTCCTCATGCTTACAACTAGTTTCCTTTCCTGCCCCCCCCCAAGAAAGCAGACCGTAGTAGTTATGACATGGGCACTATTACGTACTGTGCCTGTAACTACATAACTGAATAACAGTATGTAACCAGACCACTAGAAAAGGGCCGGTTAAAAAAAAAAAAAAAAAAATTAAATATATTGATTGAAAATACACACACACATACAGCAACGTATTTTATGAAGGCTTTTTCTCACAGGGGCTGCGAAAAGGACACAGAAATGCTCCGCTAGCAAAAAGCACCTTTTCTTGCCATTCCCCCCCCCAGAAAACGAGCTGTTAGCAAAATAGTTTTTCTGAGCAGATCGCAGTAGCCCTAGAAGAAGGTCAGTTTGAAAAATTCGGAGGCTGCCTACTTGGCCTACACTGCATAGCCCAGAAAGAAGATTACCGAGAGAACAACCGCCCCGTTTTACCTTGCGCTGTGTATCCCACAAAGAGGATTAAACAAATAGCCAGGAAAATCCTCCCGTTACATCTGATAAGGAGCTGCATTTTGGCCGGCATCCCCCCGCTCGCCACCAGCCTTCACCACGGCTTCACACTTCAGAAATACGGCAGGGCGAGGAGATCGACTTTTAGAAAAGGTTTCCAAAACCTCAAACCCAACCCATAACCTGCGTCACCGCTTCCTGATTGACGGGAGTGAGACATGTACAGAAAGTCCAGCGCTTTGGCCTCTCAGCCTTCATCACTCAAAAAAAAAAAAAAATCCCCACTGCTTTCGTCTCCCATTTTGCTCGAAGAGAAAAGGAAACCCGGGACCAACCAGCCCAGCTGAAGCCGTGTGCTGCCGGCAGCTTGTGGTCCAGGCACGCATCTGGCCCGGCGCCTGCCCGGTGCTCAGCGGGCTCTGGGGCGTTTGCTGTTTCATCTGGAGAGGAAAAAGTAACACTTTGTGTCCCCTGATTTTCAGCCAGCTGCGTTGGGGCATTGGCACCGGCAGCGATTTTCCCTGCCTCAAGCCCACGTCAGTCCATCGCAAGGGTTAGGAGCTGCCTGGTTGTGGTCAGTGCAAGTTTCACCAACTGAGAAATAATCTTTTTCCACGAAAGTAAATTATCTTGAGAATGTCATCCCTTCCTTTTTTCTTTTTGGAAAGCAGGATCTTAGACATTCACAGTGTAAGAGAAAAAAATTATCAACTTAGAGAGTAGATCCTGGTAGAAATGTGTTGGCTCCTTTCTGAAAGGGCACAGTGGATTTTCTCAGCTCCGACAGCTGATCCGAGGCAGCCGGGTCAGCGCTGTGCAGTGCAAGCATCCCAGGGAGCATGGTGAAGGGTTTGGATAACACATAGCTCCGTGAGGAGCCCGGCTGGAAAAGCCCTTATCCAGATACATGGAAGCTGCCATTCAGCTGGCTCATACCCTTTGCTTGCTTTTTAGCTGGGAACAAACCAGGCTTGAGTTCACTTCAGAATAAATTACATACAACAGGGTTACCTAAGCAGTGGGTTTTTCACAGTCATACCATTAGCTGCTGGATTAACTGGGGCACCAACGTGCAGGCCTAACGCGCTGCCAGCACTTTCGGCAATGCTGCACCTGATAGTACAAGTTGTCTGTGGTAACTCTATTTTTATGTGGTGGAAAGTCCACGGCAGCCCCCCATGGGGATCTGGGCTGAGTGGTGACTTTCCCCAGGGCATGGTGCTCCACCGAAACCCTACGAGTAGCAGAGGGGACCCCTCCAGCGGGCTCCCCTCTCCAGGCTGTGATTTACCAGCAGACCAGGATTTACCACCAGACCAAGGCGTTGAGCTGCGCATTCGGCATTGATGCAATTTATTATGAACCATCACACGTGGTAGGTTTTTCCGGCCCAGGAAAGATAGGAGACTCAAACCAAGCAGGTGCAGAAGGATTCACATGCAGTGGTTATTCCTACCAGCCTCTTTTCTACTTTGTATTTTTAGCATCAACTCTTCTTTTTTTTTTTTAAGGCGGCGCTCGGCATCAATAGGAAGTCGGGTGAACGCGTGCGGCGAGGTGATCAGCCTTCACCCGCTGAAGGCTGCGGAAGCCGTTCCTGCAATAACACCTCTCATTTTCCGCTGGTCATGGGCACACACCGACCCCTTCCACACCCCTCCAGTGTGAGCAAACAACTCCCCGCATAGGAGAAAGCACCCCTCCGCCGGCTATTTCTGCCCTTCGCACCAGCCTCAGGCTTTTTCCACCCCAGCACTGGAAGCCCTGCAGGATGTGGCCGGAGCAGTGCCCACCTGCGGGCACGGTCGTGGGGGGCCAGGGGTCCTGCAGGAGCAGAGGGAGCCACAGGAGTAGGTGGGAGCTGCAAAAGCCCTGTATCTAGAGGGGGATCTCACAGAGCCAAATTATCTGTCTCGTACCATCAGCCGATGGGGGAACTTGTAGCGCTGGCAGTTTTGCCACACGGTTTTGTTATTTTCTTGTCTGTCAGCGGCGTGCCTCAGGAAGTGAGATTGCTTTACAATTGGTAACCATGGGAAGACCGAAGCAAATTTTCCACTCTCCCGTCTCACGGACACCTGCCTAATGGGGGCCCGAAACCCAGAGGGAGCCTCAGCCTGTGCCCATCTCCGCCTGTCCTGCTGCACTCCACCGGTGCCTGCACCCCGCCGCGCTTTGAGAGCAAAAAGCTTTCCACCTTTCTGTGAATGTGGAAGTGATACTGGAGACCCGGATCTGAAGCAACCTGGGATGTGCAAGTCTTAAGAGTAAAGCATGCCCTTTTGCAGAGTGTCATGGGATGCCCAAGGAATGCTGTGCAATTATTTGCCTCTCTGTAAGCCACTCAGTGCATAAAATGCAAATAATCAGCACACATTACAAAAAAAAAAATTATCATCTTGAGCTAGAGGCCACAAGTCGCAGGTTAATACGCTTTTTGTTTTTTTAAACAGAGAGCAGCATACAGGCTATATTATACTGGAATGCTAACCTTGAAATGTGCCATTGCATGACTATCAGAGTTTGAGAGAGAGACGGGTTTTTTAAGTAAAATACTCCAAATCACAGAGGAGAGGACAGTCACGGTACCTAGGTCAGCTGCCTGAAAGGTTTACCTCCCGTAAACTGCAAGGAAGGGTCACAGGATAATGTTTCTCTTGCACAGAACCTGCACGTATAGATTGGAAGATTAAATGCCCCAACAGAATAAGCCTATAAAAAGAAGAAAATAAATGAGGAGCAGGTATCTGAGAACACAGCTCGCTCCTGGAGCGTTTCTTACAGCTACCATGCCGAAGCACTGCCATTATTTTCAAATCACGTGCAAAGCAGATTAAGAGCTCTACGTTTTTCTAAGGCATTCATCTGGGGAGCGGAGGGGCTGCCTCAGTGCTGCATACCTGGCCCCCAAACCAGACACCCAGGACTCTTCCTTATGTGCCTGAAAAATCTGGGAGTAGCCCCTAAGCTATAATAAACGCTTCAAAATCTAAAGCAATGTTCCTTAGTTGTAACTCCTGGGGCTGTTTTATCTCCCAGTTGGCTTCAGGAATAATAAGTAATTGAGTAACATAATTTAATAAATGGGCAGCACACCACAGGAGCTCTTGGTATGAGGACATCCATCCTGCTGTTGAGGGCAGGGGATGTAGGGCAAAAAAAATTCCCCAGCGGGCCCACTTCAGTAGCCCGGAGCGCCATCATGGGGGATTTTTGGCCAATTCTTTGGTGGATGCCAACCCCTGCTCCAGCCCAGCTAAACACTGCTGGAGCAGCTTGGTCCAGAGGAGCAATCCGACACAAGCTGCATCGGGCTGCTCTCTCTGCTGCTTTTCCTCACCAGGAAATTCAAGTTTGCTTTGCAGCCTGTAATTCCGACAAGCAGCCAGCTGGGCAGATGGGCTCCCACGGGTGCACGGGCACCCACAGTCCCGGCGTTTATCACTGAGGCACGCAGGCGAGGCGATATCTGTCCAGACGGGGGGTCCCGATAAGGAAGTTTCTCATTCATAACTGCTCAGAAATCAGATAAACCCTAACTAACTGCTGCGGGGTCACTCTGCTCTCAGGGATCAGGTTTTCCCCTGCCCCGGCCAGCAGAAGCTCAGTCCTGGCTTCTAGGCTGACCCCTGCACCCCTTAATGCTCCTCCCCAGCGGAGCAGCAAAGCCAGCAGCCGGCTGGGAGCACCCAGGGTGTCCCAAAGCGCTGGGCCCCACTTGTGATGCTGGTAAAGTGGAAATAGGTATTTTGTACAGGTCACTGCTCTGGGGAGCACCAGTACAGAAAAGGCTTCATCTGTTAGGAGCAGAGCTGGGAAAAGGGGTTGAGAGAGAATCATGGCAACAGAAAAAAAGCAGAGGTCAGACTGAGCAAAGGGGAGGGTGTCTGAATGGCAGCTGGGTTGAACAGGAGGAGCATTTTTTTTTTTGCCCATCTCGTCTCTTGGCAAGGCAGAACAGGTTTCTTCCCTGACACTCAAGAGATCTGTCAGAACTGGATGTCCAGCGGGCCCCGAGCACATTAATCCATCTCAGAGCGTACCCATGAGCTGCCCTGTTAAACGCCCCGAAATCACCCTGACCCCGCTCAGCAGCCAGCTCCCCTCCCGGCAGGAAGCCCAGCTGGATTTAAGAGTGCTTTTTGCCACCAGCTCACGTTCAACCAACCAACCTTTGGGGACTGAAAGCAAAAATACATCCTGCCTCAAAACAGCAAAGAGCTGGCAACCCAGGGAGGGAGGTTTGCGTCGACCTGGGGGGATTCCTAAATCCAGCCCTGAGCAAAGATGAATTCTTAACCCGGGTTGTGTCTGAGCTCAGCGCCTGGACCCTGTGTTCGTCCGTGTACCCAGAGCATCATGGCACACTCAGCATCCCTCAGCCTCTCGTGCCACCACCTCTTGCCTCCGAGGGCAGTATCAAGACCTGGCCCATGAAGATAAGATTCAGATCTCGCCAGAAATCATTAACGCTCAGATGCATCACGTAGAAATCGGACATTCGCTGCCATCTAGATCACGCAGAAGAGCAACTCCTTGTTTCTTTCCCATGATAAAGATCAACAAGTGCCCAAGGAGAGATCTTCACTGGAAACCCACAGCTGCATCAAGATCAAACGCAGCTGCCGGCCAACGGGAAGCTGCCAACGGCCTTTCCCCATCAGCCATCTCCCCTCTGCCAAAAGTGTTAGCCAAGCAATGGGCCCATCCTTTGGGCGGAAAAAAGCAGCTTTCCTTCGTCCTGGGAGTTGTGGTGCTTTCTGGTTCCACACGCTGAAGCCTGGCGCAGCAGGAGGTTTTGGCTGGCAAATTCAGGACTATAGTTTAAAAGCAAAAACTTGTTAATACACAACGCAGCAGCTGAGCTCCGGTTTCTGATTAGGGACGCAATTTCAGTAGCCATCCGTCCTTCATTCTTTAAAACCTCACCCCAGAGCAGCACCAGCCCCACGATGGAAACACCCAGCCCTCGCTGGGAGCAGGATCTGGACAGCAGATCGAGGAGGAGGAGGAAGGCAGTCCCTTTCACGCAGCTGCTCATTGGGAAAACACCTCAAAAACCCACAAAGAATTAACTAGGGAGAGAAGGACCATGGGACAAAGATGTTTTAAAAGCAACGCCTGGTGCCCTGCTCCTCCGGGAGTGTCTTTTTCTTTGCAAACCAGTTGGCATTGCCTCATACGTATCTGGTTCGAGCCTGGTTACCTGGGTATTAGACACAACTGGTTTTCCGTAAGATGGTCTCTCCAGTTCAGGACAACCTCACACGAGTGAGCTGCTCAGCAGCTTTTAGATGCTTTTTGTCAACCCTGGGCTCTTCCTCCACAGATCCACCCTGAGCAGCTCACTGTACCTCCGCTTCCTGCACGAGTGCAAATCTGTTTCTAAGCACAAGCACCACCAGTGCCACATAAAAACTTCACACCGTGTGTGGGGAGAAAGGGCATCAGTAAATTTGGGAAGATGAAAAGGAATGGGAAGCACAGACACTCCTGTGGAGATCTCACCATGAACCAGATCCACTGCTCCCATCCTGTGCGTCAACCAAATCACAGAATCACAGAATGACAAGGGTTGGAAGGGACCTCGGGAGATCATCTAGACCAACCCGCTGCTCAAGCAGGCTCACCCAGACCATGTTGCACAGGACATCAGCCAGGCGGGCTTTGAATATCTCCAGAGAAGGAGACTCCACAACCCCCTTGGGAAGCCTGTTCCAGTGCTCTGTCACCCTCAAAGTAAAGTTCTTCCTCATAACCAACTGAAACCTCTTATGTTTCAGTTTGTACCCATTGCCCCTTGTCCTGGTGCTGGGCACCACTGAGAAGAGTCTGGCTCCATCCTCGTGACATCCACCCTCAAGATATTTGTACGTGTTGATGAGATCCCCTCTCAGTCTTCTCTTCTCCAGGCTGAACAAGCCCAGCTCTCTCAGCCTTTCCTCATAGGGGAGATGCTCCAGTCCCCTCATCATCCTTGTTGCTCTCCTCTGGACTCTCTCCAGCAGTTCCTCATCCTCCTTGAACTGGGGAGCCCAGAACTGGACCCAGTGCTCCAGGTGGGGTCTCACCAGGGCAGAGCAGAGGGGGAGGAGAACCTCCCTTGACCTGCTGGCCACGCTCCTCTTAATGCACCCCAGGATGCCATTGGCCTTCTTGGCAACAAGGGCACCCTGCTGGCTCATGGTCAGCTTGTCATCCACCAGGACTCCCAGTCCCTCTCAGCAGAGATGCTTTCCAGCAGGTCAGCCCCCAGCCTGTACTGGTGCATGGGGTTAAATCTCCCCAGGTGTAGCACTCAACACTTGCCCTTGTTGGACTAGAACTTCAGGCCCCAATTAGCCAACCCTTTACCTACAGTCACAGTTTTGTGACCTTCGCTGAGTTGTTGGGGAAAAAGGTGAAATTACATTTGGAGTAGAAAAAAACAGGTTTTTTGTATTTCTTACCAACCAAAGGAGCAGGGCTTTTTTTCGCTGGTTTGTTTTAGCGTGTTTGTTTTAGTAGAAATATCATTTTGTTTTGAAATATGACATGCAGAAGAGAAAATCAAGGAAACCCGTGAGAAGCAGGCCTGCCTCAGGAGCACTGGCACACCCCGGCCCACCGACCCGCTCCCTGCTCTCGGGGCAGACACTGCTGCAGCACAAAGCAGCACGCCCCAAAGAGCCCTCCCTCGCGTTTGGAAATGGCTCACGGTGCCAACGAAGCTGCTCTGCCCTTGGTAGCACAGAGGGTTTCAAGAGGAGCACGTCCCTTTAGAAAACACAATTTGTGTTAATGAGGAAAAAAAGCATTTTTTTTGAGGTGAGACTCACAAGACCTTTCCAATACCTTGTGCCTCTATGGTGTAGAGCGCATAAATATTTGGTGTCAGTCAACTTTCCTGGGAGGAGGCTATGTTGTTCTGTATTGCCCCCTCCTCTCCTGCAGCCCACAGACCATGTGCTGGCAGTCGGATCCAGCATCACCATTTTTGTCAATTTGTCTGTACCAGACATCGCTTCTAGGGTGCCACTGCCTCTGTTATTTGAAAAGTCCTGGCTCTCTGGTGGAGAGGAGGCCCACCTGACTGCCTCCCTCATGGGCTGCTGTGAAACTTCTCTGGTGTTTGCCGAACCCACCGGGTACCCAGAGATGGGCGCCGGGAGAGCAGAAGGAATTTCACAGCCAATACTCAGCAGTTTGAGACCCCACCTGGGAACCGCTTGCTCTCACTCCCCTCCAAGCCAGTCGGCATCCAGGAAACCATCTTGTTAATTCCTTTTTTTTTTTTTTTTTTTTTCCCCCCACACCTTTCTGAGTAGCTTGCTGATGCAAGCACTTGTACTCTTACGGCAGTGACTAACACCAGCTCCATCACATCCCCATCGTGATCCTTCACTCAATTGCTCACCCGATTCCTCTTTGTTTCAGCAGAAAATTGTGTTAAAAACCTCAAACAGCAAAATCCTTACATCCTTGTCTGATGCCAACAAGTCAGTCTCTCTTACAGCGACAATGAGCACATAGAAGGACTTTTGTGCTTACCAAATGCCAAAAACTCAAGCACTAAACCTTCAAAGCATTGCTAAAAACACCTGAATTAAGGTCTTTGGCATGAAGGGACCATGTTATCAGTCGCTTCTCTCTGAACAAAGGCTGGATACCACAGACATTTTCCGTTCTGAAGGCAAGTAGCGTGTTTGCAAACTGCACTGGGTTTAGTATCCTCTCTGTCTGTCTGGGGCATCGTCCCGATCTTCAGCTGTAAAGACACAATCGTACAATGGTTTTGGAAAAAAGGCAGCCAGGCAAATAGTTCTTGTCAGGAAACCGCTGACTGTTTGTACGCCTACCCATGACGAGGAAGAGCAAGAAACCACCAGCCAAACTACAGAAACAAAAAGCACAAGCAGGCACTTTGGACAGGGTTCCTGGGAAGTACATAAAAGCAGTTTTCAAACCAAATTTGAAATCTGCATTAGTCATTTGTGGCCAGCTCTAAAGTAGCCAAAGATGTTGCAATTGAAGAGGAAAGAAAGTTGACAAATGCTTCTCACCACAAATTTACGCACTTGATTTTAACGTAACAGTCTTTAGTTCTGTAACTTCAAGACTATAGAAGGGTTGGCCTTGTGAGCTGCCAGTCAAAGTCTATTTGCAGGACTATTTCTGTGCATTCCGTAACGAAAATGCCACAGGAAACATCTAGGTAACACTGACTAGCTCAGTTTTCTAAAAGAAAGACACAGATGAAGCTCATCATCGGTGTCTCAGCGCTGAGTGAAAGGAAAACACCAAACAAAACCAAAATTAACAAGGTCATCAGCCTTGTTTCTCATTGTCTGATGTCGAGCTTAATCAGGCTCCTGCAATATTTCCGGAGGTGGAAGGGCAGCAGCAATCACACACAGCGCAAGCACTGCACTGGTACATTGAGGCATCTCCATCTTGCAGATGGAGAAGGAAACCATCTGCCTCGCCAGGACCACGCCGAGCCTGTGCCGGGGCAGGACTAAAACTCCCAACGGAGGAGCTTTTGGGCAGGCGAACAGAGCCAACCCAGCCCGGGGACCTTTTGCTTTTGCCGCACCGAGGCAGCAACCGCCACTGGCTGCTCCCCTTGCAACGCGGGGGACCCGCTTTCCTGCTGCGAAGGGGAAGTGAGGGCTCGCTCCTGCCCGCTTCCCCCGGTGTTTCGGCAGGCTTAAGAGGTCAGAATGGCAAAGGACACGGCTGTCACCTCCTGCCGCTCTCCTCCGGTCTGGTCCCCTCAAGGGAAAAAAAAAAAAGAGCTTTGATGGGCTTGTAGGGAGAGACGCAGAACAAGGCACTGGTTTCTTTCTGTCCTGAAATATTTAAGCACAGCACAACTTTCCCGACTGACCCGTTTTATAACACATACCACGTCTCTGGCCAGCATGAGAATTAAGAGCATTTCAATTAAAACAAAAGTGTGTTTTTAATCAAAGCAAACTATTTCTCGTGAGCATTTGTGCGCCACTTGAAGAAGTACACTGAGGTTATAGCCTCCAAGTTCAGATCTCGCACTCGATACGAATTCTGCACAAACGTAACCTCGCTGCTTTTTGCTGGCTAAGGAGAAAAAAAGCGAGTGGAACAACAGAAAGGAGGTTTCAGTTGTAAGATTTTTTTTTTTTTTTGCTGTACAAAAGGAATAGAAATGCAGGTTAAACGGAGTTCACGGGAGCCTAATCTTTAATTAATCTTTGGAATAAATGCCTGACCTCACACATACTTTACAGTTAAAACTGAACATTCCTGCAGGGAGCTTTGCTGTCTAATCCCAACAGGCTCCCCCCCACACCCTTTTTTTTTTTTTTTTTTTAACTAAATACACAATCTTACTTAAGTTCATTCTCTCAAATCATTGAACAAACAGGAATTATACAAAAGGTTTCCTTAAAAAGACATGCCTTAACAGAACCACGATGTAGTGTGTTGTGCTGAGCATCCGGCGTGGTGTAGTCTCCAGTAATAACATATGCTTAGCTGGTGGCTGTCTTGAACATTTTACCGTAGGAGATGAAAACTCCAGATCATTGGCTTCTGCAACTCTGTATGCATTTGTATGAAACATATTTTACATTGTACTGCACGGCGGTGAAGAAAAGCTGCAAAGCTGAAGCATTCTGTGGTATTTTCAGAGGAGAGAAGTCTCCAAACCACAGCACCAACCGCACAGCTGTGTCGAAAAAGCTCCCATCCCTCTTATTTCTGGGCCTTCTTAACCACAGACCCGCTCCTACCCATCTGCTGAGCTCCCACTAGGATTTTGGTGAATTCAGGGTGGGTGTTCCTCTGCGCACAACTGCTGGTTAAAAGGGACACACCGCCCTGCACTTCACTTGGCTTTGCCTACCCTGCAGGTAACTTTTAACACTCACTTCAGACCGGTGTTTGAAGGATATGCCAGGAAAAAGAAAAAAAATAAAATTATTTTGTATGCTGGGATAGCCCACAATCTATCCTTCCCCAAATTACAAGTGAACTAAGTTTCATGAGCCATTCCTTGCTCTCAAAAATCTGGTCAAAGGCCCTCAAGGGTGGAATACTGAAGTACAGAAGAAAAAAAAAAACAAAACACCCCAAGCATGTATCGCTGCTTTCTACCTGAATACGAAGCTGCAAGTTTGTAGAAAAAAAATGTTAACTTCCAAATTATGAGTTTGTGGAAGAAGTGCACACTAGCTTTAATGGAAATCATAGATAACAATAATGAGCAGTATGTCCACTGAGAACTGTTTCACTGAGAAGCTATGGGCTGTCCCTACCTTCCAGGGAAAAAACAAGTTAAAGATCTGGCAGCAGAAAATAAACTCCCAAAGGCTGAGGAGCCAATTATTTAGTAAAACAGAAACAACACACACACAAGTGTGCGCACGCTCTCCCTTACTCTATACGCACGCAGGTAGCTGGTCTCGTTCTGAGTTTCGCTGCCTCTCGTTTCCAGGCCCAGTTTGTTGGCCTATTTGTTTGTGGTTAGAAGCCTTCCGCAGAGAATTCTGCAAGCCAGAGATTTTTACCGCACGTTGAAGATGTACGCGCTTTCTTGCTTGCACATGCTTCCCCCTCACACTCTCCATGCTGACGTCTTTTTTTCCAGAATAATCCGGTTGTTTTGACTATTCTCCTTCAATGCCCTCTATTGCTGTAAACATCTCCCCGTGAACTTGACGGGTACTGTGCACCCCGTCACTTCACTTTCCCTGTATCCCCAGCATCTCTGACCACCGTCTCTTAATATAGGGTTGGACAACGTGCTCCGCCTACATTTCACCTAAACCAGGTCCTGGTTCATAATCCTCCTCCTATGGACACCAGAAATACAAAGCCAACCTCTGTGTACATTTTGGGTCAGAAATGCAGCCTCGTCTTCCATAAAGAGTAAATAGGGGCTAAATTAGAACAAGGCAAAGGTAACAGGTTGGGTAAGACCAGGAACGTTGCCAGGTCAGCAGGGCCTTAATGACAATCAGCACGGGTTTAACTGAGAAGTCAGCAATCGACGGCACACAGACGGATTTTGAATGGTGCCTCAGCAGCGCTGGGATCTGTGGCACCTTCAGAGAGGTCCCTACCTTGCAGCTCCACCTCAGACAGCACGTGGGCTCCCTGACCAACACAAGGCAAGAAGCCTTCCATGGCGTCCCCGGCCTTTCATCTGCATTCCGCAACTGTTTGGAGCACCAGAGCACAGGTTTTACCAAAGACACTCATGTAGAAACACTTTCACAACTATTTATTTTGGTCAATGTTGTAACATGTATCGTATCTTAGTAAGACACAAGGATACAGAATTCTAGGGACTGAAAAAAAAAAAAAAAAAAACACATTTAGCCAAGCTAGTCCATTTATTGAGCCTCTGTCAACTAGGGTTGGATTAACAGGGGATAAAAGAAAACAGTGAGCCACATATAAAATAAGTATTGAAAATAACATAAAGTTCCCTTTAAACGGATAAAGGTTTCTGGGGACAAAGGTTAGAAGGGATAAAATATATTCTAGTCAGAAGAACGTGCCTCAGGTTTCTTAGAAAAATTTTCCTGGAGAAAGAGATTCTCTTAAAAGAAACAATTTTCATACAGCATTACATTTGGAAACTGAACCATACACCGAAGGAAAAACCCATAAGGGAGAAAAGGTTTATATTTACATACAGGACAAACAATACGAAGCATTAGCTGGCCGTTCACTTTACATTAAAGTTTATACCATTAGTGTGGGTGAGCTACTGAACAGGAGAGCTCCGAGTTTCTCACAAAGTTATACTACTGGGGGCTCTAGGTGGACTGCCGAACTGTAGACACCTTAGTTCTATCGATCGGTACGGAAGCTGACAGCACTGGGTTTGACAGATATCATTTTCATAGTGCACATTTCCTTCGAGGCGAGTTTTTATATGAACGGACACAGTTTTGCTCTTAGCCTCTCCATTCTCGTTGGAAGAAGACCCACCATCTCCTTACTGAGTTCTAGTTCAGTTTCAACGGCCCGGGCAGCATCTGGGTACTTCTCACAATAGTCTACCAGAAATGTGTAATACTCCAATGATGTCTGCATATTTTCCAGTTGCTTTTTGCTATCCGAAGTAATAAGCTTACCATAGAGTCGTGCAATGTGGAATTTAGCCACCATTGCAGGGCGAAGAACATCTTCCTCGAGCTTTTCAGGAAACACCTTATCTGGGTTCCTCAAAGAATCTAAGAAGAGTTCATAATATTTGATCGCTAACTGAGCCAGAGAATTAATTTTTTTAATTGTGTGGGAGTCTAGCTCCTCTAACCTGTTACCAATAGCTACCTTTAAATCCATCATCTCGTAATAGGTGTCGGCTAGTTCAAACTGAAGCTGCCTACTAATCAACAGGTAGTACTGGGGATTCAAGTCTGCATAGATAGGCTCCAGCATGTCTACTCTACGCTTGTGCATTTTGCAACGTCTCTCATAGTCTTCTTCAAAGAAAGCAAGTACCTTAAACAAAGCACTGTGATCCTGAACAATTTCAATATGGTCAGTAACGTAACCATCAACCTGAAAGAACTCTTTTGCTTCCTGAACATAGTTCTGACCAACTAGGAAGATTTCTCTGGCTTCTTGAAAATCTAAAGGATACACGCTGCTCACTTTCTCTTCCATGGCTAAGACAGAGTCACATATATCACTCGTCCCAAAAAGGACAGCTTTTTTCCTGCCCTTCTCTTTTTCATCCTCCTCTTTTCTCCTTTGGGCTTTAAGTTCCAATTGCCTGTCTGGATCCAGTTCTCCTATGTTATCCTGAAATGACAAAACATACTAATTAAAAATGCATATGAAGAGTGGCTTTCATGGAATCATTTTATTTATGAGTCACCTTTGAAATACAAACTGGTTAGCAACAAGACAGAAGAGAAGGCACGTTGGCATATTAGACCTTATATTCACAAAATATAATGTAAATTACATTCTGTAAAAACATTAAGACTAAGACAATTTAGTTGCCCTACCCTGTGTGACAATATAGCCAAAACAATAAATGTAAAGCCCAAAGGCCCTGCTTCTGCAAAGCATTTCAGAAAATGCTGTTTTAAACATTCAAATGAATGATTAAATGAATGAAATGAATGCCTGAATGAGTCAAGGCTTGAATGAATGAGAATACCAGCACACAAAGCTGTTGTATATTAAGATGTTCTTACTAGCAATTAAATCAGAAGCAATCTGCCAAATCAAGCTGCAAGGAAGTGCAGCGGAGAGGAGAGAAATGTGTGAAGTTGCCACACAAGCAGTGTACTGATCACACTACAGAGCCGATCTCTCATCCGTGCTTATTTTTAAGTGCTGCAATAGAGTCAAAGCATACTATGAAACACCTGCTACCTTGCAAGCACCTATCCTATTATTCATTGGGTAACTGTTGATCATTTGCTACCAACCATGAATTGATTCCTGTTACTAACACCAAAACAGACTTTGTTTTTAAACAACAGCAGCAACAGAAGAGATTTTCTGTTACCTCAAGTAATTTCCGAGCGCTCTGCAGGAGATTCAGGCAATACTTAATCCAGCATCTTGCAATTTCAGCTTTTCTCTGTCGAAGGTCCTGTTGGTCTTGCTCCGTTTCATCTATTGAACGGACACAAACACATAAAAACCTTGAGAGAAGTCAAGCACTCCAGCAAGAACCTCAAATGTTACATGCAAAGACTACGTTACTTGTATTTGATTAATTTTTCTTCGTTTTTAGACAGAAACATGTCCTCAGTGTTAGTTTATATAACAATTCTGTAAACTGTCATTCAGGTAGAAAACCCATATAGATTAACATGGATTTGTCATGCATGAATTCTTCCAAAAAACCCAGACCATAACGCATGTTTAAAAAGACCTTTGATCTCGGAGGTGTTTTACCGGAAGAGATCTTCATATCTCTTTTTAACAAGAGAAAGAAATCAGGACAATTTGTTGTCCGAGATTCAGCTGCCTGCCCAGTAATTGTTTCTGAGGAAGATTAGGGCATTTGTGTCGCAACGGGCCCCAGACTTGCTACCAAAAAAGGGAACAACAGTAGGGGAAACTGCCTTTGGTTAATCTACGACCTGGTACCAACACGTAAGATTTATTAGCTCTACAACTTCTGTATTTTTCTCCCCACAGACTCCTCACTGTTACAAGTGGCAGCACTGCTGATGTCTCAAGATAACGTTTTCAGAAATGGATTTCAAAGAGAGCAGTGAGTCAGCTGAACAACGAGGGGATGCTAGCATTCCCGCTCGCCAAATAAAAAGCCAACTTCAGACTCAGATCCACTGTGTTCATTATCTTTCTTGAGAGCCAATCAAGTTGTCCTTATTAAGGAAATAAGAATTGGTGCTAATCTAAGAAAAGGCACCTTTATTAATGATCTGTGTGTTTGTTTATATTCTGATTAACACAATAAAATGCATGTGCCTGAGAGCAGCCAATGCTGACTGCGTATTAGTCTTCCTGTAAGTTAGAACTTTCTGCATAATCATCTTCAAGTCCACAGCTCAGCTCTCTGTACCATGAAAAGGAAGGGGAAATAGGATAAATGTTTACTCCGTTGAAACAAACACAAATATCCTACTCCCATTTGGTGTAGGAAGAAGTCAAGATAGGAGAAGTTAGTTGATCGAAAATCACACAAGAAATCTATAAAATACAACTAAAAATAGGACATTTATCTACCACTTCCACCTGAATTGCACCTGAATTTGGAACCAAAAGTGACCGTACCTTTCTATACACCTACCAAAAAACATAACCTCATCTTTTGGCTTAGTTATTGCATTAATGAGCACTGGCAACTGTGCAGTCAGGCAGCTATGGAAGCCCATAAGCACCAATTCACACCTATTGACTATTTAATAATATCCTGTTTTCAAACAGCCTAACAGATTAGCATAACCTGACTCCTGACAGCCCTGTTTCCCTGAAACTAAAAAGCTTTGGGACATCATCTTCAAAGTACTTATACAGTAAGAAAAGCAACTGCATACAGTTCCATATTTCTTGAGCTAAGAGAAATACTAAAAGCAATTAAAATAATGTACTGTCACTGAGCTTCAATTAAATAAAACTCAGTTGTGTCTATTCAGGTTGTTTTAACCTGAAGTAACAACATCAAGTGGATTAAACAACTTGTGTTCTAAAGAGCTCAAAACATTAAAAGTTAACCAATGTAGTCACTGTTCAAAGTCAGAGTTACGAACTCACCGCAGGGACTACCCTGAGCACTTGCTCATTCTTTACAAATTAAAGCTCTATTGATTCAAAGCTTTCAGTTGCCCAAGACACAGAATGTAAAAGGCTGTGCTGTAGATAAGCAAAGGGTAAGCCAAAACCAGAGGTTTTATGCACAGAGTACTGACACTATCATGTAACCACAGGTCCTTAAAACTGTGGTCAGTTCTCTAAGTTTCTTTGCGCTGAACCACAAGGTTGTTCCCTTGCATCAACACCCAAAACAACAAGGAGGGGAGCTACAACTCCAAAAATAGCTGTTAATGAAGCTGCAGCATCTGGCAACAAAAGACAATTCAAGTTAACTCCTGGATCTGGGGTTTTTAAAAAACGAGCTGCAGTTTCCCTCCCTCTTTTAGAACTATTCCCAGGAAGCATCTGTTTTGGTTCATTGAATCATTGCCCTCTGATCACAGAAAAGCAAAGGTAAGCTGCGTTTTAAGGACAAGCACAAGGACAAACGGGTGAATAGAGACACTGCCCCTACTGAAGTGGATATAGTTTTAAATTTCACTTTTATTGTAGTGTGCTTTCTGAAACACCAGCAAGAAGCACTTGAGTTTTTCCTCACAGGGTTTACTCATAGCCAATCCTAAGCTGTTGTAGCAGCTCTTCAGAAACATTCCACTTCATTGTTAATTAAAAAGATTTTAGAAAATTAACACTGTGATAAGTTTTGTACATACTGCTAGACTTCACTTCTAACATTCTGTATCAATGCTGCTTAATTCACAGTATTTTATACAAAACTTTTAGATGAACTTACTGTCTTCAGCAGATGGCACCTGTCCAGCTTGGCTAAAGATGACACTGGCTGCTGCTAAACAGTGTCGGGACTCCATAAAGCATTGCTGAGAGAAACAGAAACGGCAGCGGTTATCACTGGGACAAGCAGCCCAAGCACTGCTCTCAGCGTGGCTAAACCCCTCGCCTCAGTTAGCAAAGATACGCAGGGGGGAATTCTAGAACCGAGAGGCTCTGGAGCATATTCCCCTGGACACTGGAAGAGAAGACACAATTTATTCCCACATCTGCTACTGAATACAGTAATTTCTAACCAACCATTTTCTCTGTACCATGGCCACAATAGCAAGCCTCGCTTTTAATACTAGATACGCGCATTGTGAACATTTTCACTGCTCTGATCTATGCTACCACCGCTTCCTTGCGGTAAAGGAAGTGATGTCTTGTGGTAAAGACTGTATCACGAGGTGTTAAGTCAGAATGAGCTGGACATACAAAGTCAACATTATGAGTCAGATTTAGATTCCTTTACTCATATTTGGCAAGGCATTATTTAATGATTACTGCCATCAATGCATCAAGATGACATGGAAATGACAAGTGACGATTGAGATTAGCATTAGCTGTCTTAGGTATGGCAGAAGCCTTTTAAGCATCAGAAAAGAGCATCTGAATAGTCTGGAAAATAGAAATTCCTAAATAAAACTGAAGCATTTTTTAACATAGTGGATTATTTAGAGTCAACACAGATGTGTGGAAGCAAACAGATACCATCTTACACATTCACTTTAATGTTCACATAGGCTCAAGTCTTAAGCATTTGCTTAATGACAAAGGGCAATAATTTATAGAAAACATACAATGTGCAATAGCTCAGGCCTAAGATGTTTTTGTTTTTAAACTCTGTATTGTAAGAAAACAATATAAGAAACAATTTAAAATTAAGAGATTACTTAAGTTTTACCTACAAGCATCATGTCACATCACTGCTAAGACTTCATAAACTATAGAGCTTTTCTAATGCCGACACCCCTGCTCCTTTTTCCCCACTGCCATCACACCACCACGGGAAAGAGAAGCCACTGTATCCTCTTCAGAAAAAACTAATAGATGTTTTGTCTCAGAAGCCACTTGCGCCTTTACAGGAGGACATTTTTAACTCAACACGGTACCCTTTCTCAAACAGCTGTTTAAACCACTGTCTTACTTGGCAGTTACATTTCTGATGCGATTTCAGCAGAAAAACATTTGGTCTATTACCTTAGAGAGATAGTACTGGGACAAAGTAGCAGCATTGAGTGCCCATTCTACTGGGTAGTAGCCACAATACTCAAGCTGTCGTTTAAGAGTAGTATGGCAATACTGAGCAGCCTTCTCAATCATCTCCAGGTGTTGGTAGACTTGTGCCAGATAATACAGAGTGTGTGTATAGACTTTTTCAAATCTGGAAAAAACAAAAGTCTCTTTAGATGTCTTCTTTTTTTCCCCTCCCTAAATACACCCTCATGAATTTAAAAAGTAATAATAGTCTAGGTGTGCTGTTACGCACCCACCTTTTTGATCTTTCTTGGTCTGTGAGTTTTTCTTCTTCTGCCATGAAATGTTCACTGGGATCCAGGGGAGGATTTCCATCCTGCAAGAGTACATGACAGTCAGTAAAATACATTTCTCTTATTTGGTAGCATACTGCTCCCTCTTCTGGCTGCAGACGATTTACCGCTTTTCAATCCCAAATTCAATAAACTTCACACAATGCAGCCATACCTATCCGAATGTCATGTCTCTGGAGCAACTCCACAAAACTAGGCAGATTTAGAGGAAGAAAGCCACGATTCCACCTGGAATTACAAGGTTCTCAGCTTGTAGACGACTTCTGCTTACATACTTTAATGTAATGCATGCTGTCTGCACCAGAAATACTCAACCTGGATTCTACAGGTATGTAATTGGGTGTCTTTAGTTTGTACAATAACATAATGGGTTTTAAAGCATCGATTTAATACTAAGCATGCCTTCGAGTGTGAAGTGTTCGTTTGCCCAGCTGCACTGATCAGTAACGAGAAAACATCCTGCAGGAAGTACTGCAAAGAACATTACCTGCACAGTGCTCAGTGGACCTGCTGTAAAACCTGCTCTTGACTCCCTTTATTCACAAGCTGGCAAGGCTATTCACTCAAATACATGAACGAGACAGTTGGCAACATCTTTGGAGGCTGAAGCCGTTCTAAACCTTGATATAAGGCATGACCTACATGCAAGTCGTTAACGATGTGAACGACTTCATTTAGAAGTGCTTTTTTGTTTTTTAAACCATGAGTTCTGTCAGAATCCTTATACAGAGATAGATCTCGCGACACATACAAAATAGTTTATTGTCCTTGATCAAGAGCAGAAAGTAAGATATTGCTGTGCACACAGAAGTAACTCTGATCTTAAACTTATTTTTGTGCATTCTGAGACATTAGTTTCTGAGATGAATGCAGAACGGTGGCAACTATACATCTTTCAGCAGTGCTCTGTTCAACCTTTCCTTAAAACAACTGCCAGTAAAGTCACAGTCAGCGTAACTGGCAAATCCAACAGATGAACGCTGGTTATGGCTAAGTTTTACTCGTCTGTGCTTACCTGATTTCCTTTGTAACTGTAAATAAGCTCAGATGCAGATTCTAACACACTTCAAATGAAGATATCTTTCTTAAAGGCTTTTTACCATTACACAGTGCATCCTGAAGGATGTTCAACATGTCTGCTAGCAACAGAGCCCAGTTTAGTATGCAATTTTCCTAGTCCTTTCCTAAACCCGTTAATATCTTAGCCCAAGAGAAAGTAAGGCAATAAATAAGCAGCAATCCAGAGAAATACTCTTCATAAGATAACAGGGACTCAAGCAGGGACAGGAGTAGCAGTAGAGAATGCACTAACTTTAAAGGGAAGAAAACCTACGCTCATGTTCGTACTTATTCTCATTAAAAAATCCTGAAAGGATTTGTTTGTTTGCTTTTAATGGAATTTTAAAATTAATTTTCAAAGATGGAAAAATGGGTCTGACAAATAAAAGTGCATTTAACCTACCAGAGATATATATTTTTTTATATGACCTTTTAATCTTTAGGGTTTCCTGTTTATACCTCATTAGTTTTTAAGTTGTGAATTTCTAACCCTCCACCTTGTTTTCTTTAGAGATACAAAGGCTTACAACCTTACAAAGGCTCCCAAACCTTCCAACGAGATTTGCGGTATACTCTGGCAAGCCTAGGCTGATATTCCTGCAAAGAAAAGAGATTGAAACGACACAGTAAGCTAGACCCCTGCCTCCTTCCTGTATCTACAGATTCATCATCTGATGTCAAGCCTTATGCCTTAAATCACCCCGAGGAAGAACTCTGCAGCTCTCCTCTTCCATTAACCCAAGCTCCTGCCCACAGAGTTTAGCACCCTCAGATTTTCACTGTGCTGCATTAAACAACCAAACAGCTTTCCTAAGAGGAAGATGTTGTTACAAAAAACTGTTTCTTAAAAATAATTCAAAAGTAGATGTGAACTCAAAGAATTCAGGACAAGAAAGTAAAAGAATCTTTTAACTCTACCAAAATAATTTTTTTATTGCAATTGCCTTGGTTGTACTGTAGTTGCTTTGGGGAGGATGGGACCCAACCACCACACCCAATCTGTAAGTTAACAAGACCCAGTTAGTAAGCAATTAAATCCACCAGCTCATGAAAACGCCTCAATCACGAACAGTTTACCAAAGACTCCCAGACAGGAATGCTTCCTGATAGCCTAAAACCAGGGAACGTTAAGTAAAGTATATTCACGTTTTTATAATTTCTGAATTATGAACGTTGACACGGTTGTACAAATCCGAAAGATCAAACACCACTGCAAGGAACTCAAGTCCTCTTTATAAATCATAAAACAGCCAGACAAGCTCCCTTGTCCCTTGCTTTGCTTTTTTTTTTTTTTTTTAAATTTTTGCGTATTATGTCAAATACAGCTCAGTCTTTTAGAGAAACACGACACAAGCCCAAAACAGTTACCAGAGAAAGTCTTTTAGTGCAGCTGCTTTAAAAAAAAAAAGTCTTTACACTTAAGATACATTTGACTATATAATGTCCTGAAATATAAGTGGCAAATAAAAAAAATGTTGGGGAAAAAAAAACATGACAAGTGATCTGATGGGGGTTTATTGACAGTCATGTATATATACCCTAGCCAGGCAGCAAAGCCCCAGGAGGAATATTCACTAGCTGTTACCCAACAAGGAATACAGATAACTAACAAAAATTAACCCTTTCAGAAAAGCCCACAGTAAAAACGTGAAGCGTTTGGCAGCATTGTTTAATCCACTGAAATATATGGTAGTACCAGAACATTATTCTGCAATCACTGGAGCAAGTGCCAGAATCTTTTAGAGGCAATGTAAAAGCCAACATCATGATGCTTGGCTGGGTATAAATATCCAAGTTGAACATCAGGAATTAATCAGAGAGAGAGTCTGTAGGGAGATGTTGTCTCTCTAGTCAGACCAACCGATCCAGAGAATGGAAAATAAACAGACCAGCTTTTCAGCACAAGTGGTTTTTTCTTTTTTTTTTTTTTTTTCCTCCTAGATCCACCACCTCTCCTACCGCTGTAGACCAGCATGGCAGTAATACAGCAGGAAGTAATTTATAAAGACTAACCCATTCAAAAACTTCCACAAGAATAATCCATGCTATAAACGAAGCTCATGTAAAACTCAAACTGCAATTTCATTAAACTAACTTCTGTCCAACCTTTACAGCTGTCCTGAGACACAGATACTGCTCCTTTAAGGCCACAAATGTTTTTAGCTCACTCAGAACTGTGTCCCTGAGGCAAGTCAGAGGAGGAAGAGCTTTGCCAAGAGCTTAAAAATAGCACAAGGGATTCTTTGTTGATACACAGCAGAATCCACAACTCAAAAGGTTGTTTAATATGCATGAGAGGTTTTGCTGTTTATAAGATTGTCCTCTTGGATATGGAACTAAACTACTTGCCTCTAGGCAATACTGTGCAGTCAGAGCAAACCATGCAAGTATTACAGTTTTGTTTCCTTTTCCCACTGAAAGCAATGGATTGACATTTCACAGCGTTTCCAAGATAGGGTTCAGAACAGCCTTAATTAAAAGGCAAATTCTACCTGGCTTCACCTTTGGATTATCAATTCAAAGAGCTTTCAAAAAGGACCTTTACTTTTGAGCAAAATTATTTTCCTGAATAAGACCATTTTGAAATTAGCCAGTGATCCTCTAGTTTGCCTCTTCCTATGCTAGCAGTACAAACCGTTTCACTCTTCGAAAGCATCACAGCAGCCAGTATAAAGCTCAGAAACTCAAATTACACCGCATGTTTTTTTCAAAGATTACTGAAACTCTAAGTGGCACGTCAAAGGAAGACCTGCCACAATATTAATAAACACAGTACCTCTTTCATGTATTGACTGTACAAGGCTTCTGCAGATTCCAAGTAAGTTTGCGCAGTTTTAATTTCATCCCTTTCAGACCACAGGATACCTAGATTGTTCTAAAGGTAAAAGGAGAAACAAAATAGTTATTTTCCCATTATGTTCCATTTACACCACACATTTTCTCCAAACAATTTGTCAGTCTTCATCCTTATAGATATGTTCTAATACAATGGATTTCAAAAAGCAAAAATTGCGTCCACCCATTTTTTCATGAGTTGTTCAAAAAGGAAGGTTCTCACACTGCAGCAAATACCTGCAACAGTCACCTAACTGCAGCTTTCTGTATTTACGCTGCTAAATTAGGATTGGTGTGCTCAAATAACAAGCTGTTTCCATACAGTATGTTCTGCATCTGATTCATGCAGCTGTATATTGATACACAAACATCACAGAAAGGGCCTCGGAATTAGAAATTTGTCATCATGACTCTATAGAAAAATTTAACAGGAAAAAGATACGCTAGGAACAAATGCTTGTGTATTTTCAACACTGGAGAGAGATGAAAAGAACCGTTAGCATGCAAAAGCTATGGATTATTACCTTCAAATTTAAATTACATCAACATACATAGTAACTTGTTACTGCATCTGTGAACCCACCTTTTACAAAAAAGTCCCTCTAATTTTATTAATAAAGATGAAGGCATTAATAACAATCCATGTCTGATGTGCTAATTTAATTCCTAGGCAGTGTTCTTACAAAATCCAAAAGGTCTTAAAAAAAAAAAAAAAAAAAAAAAAAAAAGCCAAACTTAAAGTTAGGACGTGTAGTTGTGTGCCAGCCCCGTGTCCGTTTCAACTCCATTTATTTTATTATTTTTGACAGAAAGCATGACATAGCATGATGTTTACAAACAGAAATACTTTGCCCACGGCCAAGCAGTGGAACAGACCAAATTTAATTAGACAGAAACCGTCGTATATGTCCTTATGCAGAAGCTCAGAAATTAGAAGTAGGGCTACAGAAACAGGCCCAGCAAGAAAAAGGAATGCTCCTTCTTTTAAAACAGAAGTCAGTGCCGTGACAACATACTCTGCACAACCAAGAACGTGCCGATGGAGATGCAGGGCCACTGTTGACAATTACTGCTTTTGTATCAGAATGTTTTTGTTAAATACTTCAAGTCTTTTTACAGCCCTGGGGACGGAAAGCTGAGGGCATGCTCAGTTATCATCGCTGCTCTCAGCTGCGTGCCTGATGACAGTAGACTTGTCTTCTGTTGGACCACAGCACTTTACTTGTGTAACACAGAAACTTTACACAGCTGTTTCCTAAAGGCCCCCAAAACCAGGAAAACCCACGCAAAGGACAGCATTTGCCCCATAGAGAGAAGTGCTGCTTTCCACCACACCAATGCAAAAGCACAGTGGAATTCCTGGCCCTCGGCCACAAAAGCAACAGCTCCCCAGCACCACACATGGGGAAGACACTATCTTATTCTGACTGGCTTCTCAAGCATCTCCAACCTTATAATGGGTAACAGATTTGTAGCGGTGTGCCCAAACCATCACACTGAAGGACAACGAGCAGATGCAAGCTCACGAATTCCTGATAATTCAGTTAATTTAACCAATGTATGACAAGTTGCTGTTTAACTAGCATCTTTCCACGTGAACACACAATTCCTTGACAGTTTTGCAATGTTTGACAAGGACGTACTACCGAGCCTTTTCTAATTAGAGCAGCCATTTTCGACAGAGACATCTAAATAACTGCTCCGTTTCATTTAAAGCCTAAAGACTGATATGTAACTATACATCAGCTGCCATGACTGAGTGGTTGAGCAAAGACCCAGCCCTTCTGTGAATCTTCATAGAATCACAGAATGTTTTGGGTTGGAAGGGACCCCTAGAGGTCATCTAGTCCAACCCCCCTGCAGGGAGCAGGGACACCGCTAACTAGATCAGGTTGCTCAGAGCCCCATCCAACCTGACCTTGAATGTTTCCAGGGATGGGGCCTCCACCACCTCTCTGGGCAACCTGTTCCAGTGTTTCACCACCCTTGTTGTAAAGAATTTCCTCCTTATATCCAGTCTAAATCTACCCTGGTTTAGTTTAAAACCATTACCCCTTGTCCTGTCACAGCTGGCCCTACTAAAAAGATTTTCCCCATCTTTCCTATAGGCCCCCTTTAGGTACTGAAAGGCCGCAATCAGGTCTCCCCGCAGCCTTCTCTTCTCCAGGCTGAACAAGCCCAACTCCCTCAGCCTGTCCTCATAGGAGAGGTGCTCCAGCCCTCGGATCATTTTAGTAGCCCTCCTCTGGCCCCGCTCCAACAGCTCCATGTCCTTCTTGTGCTGAGGGCTCCAGAGCTGGACGCAGTACTCCAGGTGAGGTCTCACCAGAGCAGAGCAGAGGGGCAGAATCACCTCCCTCGACCTGCTGGCCACGCTTCTCCTGATGCAGCCCAGGGTACGGTTGGCCTTCTGGGCTGCCAGCGCCCATGGCCGGCTCATGGCCAGCTTTTCATCCACCAGCACCCCCAAGTCCCTCTCGGCAGGGCTGCTCTTGATCCTTTCTTCCCCCAGCCTGTACTGATACTGGGGGTTACCCCGACCCAGGTGCAGGACCTTGCACTTGGCCTTGTTGAACCTCATGAGGTTCACACAGGCCCACCGCTCCAGCCTGTCCAGGTCTCTCTGGATGACATCCCGTCCTTCGTACGACAAGCACTAATTTTGTTAACAGTATTACTTTTTTCGGTATAATGCAGTGGATGTTATTACTTCTAGCCCTGCAAAATTGTAGTTACTCATCTGGAATAAAATATAATAGATTAAGAGGTAACAGGCAAGGCTGAAAAGCAAGTAAGTGACAACTTTTGAGAATAACATACCTTTCCAGGATATTGCATGAATAAAAGCACCCCCCAAACTTTACTTTGATAACAAATGACAGTTAAGGAATAACTTCTGGACATACTGAGGTCCTCCGCTAATTTATTCTTGCTCAGTTCTTACAAGTTCTCTTTCAGCCTGTCCTGAAGAGCACACTACCAACACCCAGTTTCTATGAAGAGATAGAAGATAGGCGCCCAGAGGCATCAGCAGCGGGCTTGAAAGAGAACAGCATCCCTCCACGGCCCTCATTATTTCCTCAAGCACAAAACAAAACGCCAGCAGCCCTGACGTTTAGTATTATTAAACACGCCATACCCATCAGGGGATGGAAGCGCCATGAATCCCCGCTTCCCCCTTTCCGGGCCGCTGCAGAGCCCACGCTGCCTCCCAGAGGCCCTCAGAGCCGCCGGGCAGCGCCCGCCTCAAGCCCGCACCACGGGCACCCCCCCGCCCCGGCCTCCCCGGCCCACCTGGGCCTGGATGTAGAGGGAGACGCAGTCCGGGGAGAGGCGGTGGGGCTCGAGGAGCTGCGTGCAGCGCTGCAGGTGCTCCTCGCCGGCCGACAGCTCCTCGGTGTCGGTGTGGTTGACGCCCAGCTCGTACTCCAGCACGGCCCGCCGCACGGCCACCAGCCGCGCCTCGCCGCCCTCCTCGGCGGCGCTCAGCAGCTGCTTGACCTCCTGCAGCAGCGCCCGGGCGCTGTACTTGGAGCGGTAGGGCTCGGTCTCCGGGTCCTTACGCGACTCCACGGCCGAGAGCGTCCGGGCGGTGCGGAACTTCTCGCACACCGCCCGCCGCCCGCCGCCGCCATCTTCCCTCCGCCGGCCGCCCAGCGTCACGCGCGCCGCCGCCTGACGCGCCGCCGGCCAATCACCGCCGGCCCCGCCCGGGGCCCCCCGCCGGCGCGGGGCCCCCCGCCCCGCCGCCCGGGCCCCACCACACCCCCCCCCCCCCCCCCGCCGTTTCACACTCTGAGCGGTTTTCCCCGCCGGGCAACCGGTGCCAAGCGTGCAGAACCCAGCAGACGGCGACTGGGCAAGCGGGAGCCCCCGCGCCCGTGGGATGCTCTCCAGGAAGGGTGTGTAGAGGGGGCTTGACCTCAAAATTTTTCTGAAAAAAAATTTTTTAGAACCAGATTTTTCACACGAGGGCTGCTGACCAGGCAGGGTGCCGTAACTGCATGTTCAGAAGTGCACTGGATCACCCACAGCGCCAAGTTTCGGGTGAAACGCTCACCCCTTGAGACCCATAGGGCCTTTGTGGCAGGAAAGTGGCAGCAGCTGGTTTGCTGGCAAAAAGAAAAATCTTCCAAAAAAGCCAGTCATTTCAGGAAACACGATTTTTAGCCATCTTCATAAGACAGGCTTCTTTATCAAGGAAGAAAGACAAAGAGGAACATCTAACAGGCTTTTACTTTTTGATAAAAATCATCTCAGTCCCGTATCTGTACCAGAAGTTAATCAAGTGACCTGTTAAAATCATGTCCCTGCTTTCCATTCTTAAACCAGTTGTTTCTCTTGAAGCCACCGTCACCTTGCTTCCCATTTCCGAACCTGGAGAACCCTCGTCCTGCCTCCTGGGGGTACTCTTCCAGCTCTGGCAATTCTTTTGCCACCGACAGCTGCCAACGCCTGGTGTCCCTCCACTGTTCCTGAAACAAGACCAAAGTAACGAGACTTTATGTGCCTGTGGGCGAGTCCAAGGTACCCCGTTATCAGTAAAAGCAACACTGAAGGCACAGGCATTTCCAGGCAAATCCCACCCTCACCAAAAATAGGTTAGCAGATCCCTCCTGGGAGACAACTCAAAGTCCCGTGACAAAGGATAAGCCATCACAAAGGGGCAAGAGGAAGTGAAGTCGACAGAAATCTGGTTGACACTCAAATACACTGGAAAAGTCAAACCCCACAGTAGCCAAAGAAGGACTGTGTTTAATAAAATCAGGTTACATACCGAGAACTGAAATGAGAGAGAGGCATGACAGGGTATTTTGTAATGACTGTGCTGTGCTCTTTCCACTGACTGTGCTGTCTACGCAACGTCCTTATTAAAACACAAATCTTAACCTCCCAAACCACCCTGTAACTCAATCCTATATATGGCAATCACCAAATTCCAAACCACCAGGTTCCAAAGCCAATCCTGGCTAAAATACATACCTGTATATTACTCAGTTCGTCAACAGGGATATCAAAGCACACCCCCTGAAGGGAAAAAAACCAGTATTTGCTTTCCGAAGATATATTCAAGAACAGAGACTCACAACTCCAGACAGGCAGCACCTGCAACTGCTCATACACGATAACTGTAGAAACCAGAAACGGTAGAAAGCATGGTCTTTTGGGGGAAGCTTTTTATAATCTGAAGAAAAAGAACAGTGCAAACACAAAAGCTCAAAACAAAAATGCAGATTCAAATGCTCTGTGCTGACAGCAGCACTGCCTGCAAGCAGCCTATCTCTTTGAAAGTAAGAAAGGCGTCACCTGGCACCACAAGCTCTCCAAGAACACGCTTGCACAGGAGACAAATGTCTGGAGCCAGGCTGACAGGTGAATACTGTACCGATCAGGTCAGGCAGTCACTGCCCTGCTCTACAGCTGCCTTTTCAATGCAGTGGGGTATACAGGGTTAGCACAAGTTTACAATGAAAGAACAAAGGTCACAACCACCACTCCCACTACTACTACTACTACAAAGTATTTTTAATGCTTTTTTTTTTTTATGAGGAGGGAATCCCTGCATTATCATTTAGGAGCAATGTCTCCATTCAGATAATTGTCTTTTAAAATACTTAACTAACCGTAAGGTTTTGATTTTTTTAATAACGTCTACATAGACAGCAGTTACAGGGGGCCTTGTGATAGGTTACCATTTTCTAGGAAAGGAGAACGAGTAGGGATAGAGTGCGTTATCGAAATTTGTATACTGGTACTTCAGAACTCCTGCCTCAATCACTGCAAAAACTGGCCATACACACACACACACACACACACCCCCCGCCGCCTTCTTCCCCAAGGTTGGGCCATCTTACCGTTTTCCCCTTGAGGAAACGCATCGCAGATACTTTGGCATCCACTTCCTCACCAAGCTGTTCTTTTAGTCCTCGCCAGGCATAGCTCATGGTACGCATTTCTATCGAACACTTTAACACCATGGTCACAAAGCCCTCCAGGAGCAAAAAGAGAAAAACATTTACAAGACTAAACTTGGTGGGCAGTCTGTAACTCACTAACTAATGAACTATGCAATAACTTGTTACTGCCATGTAGTATTTAATCCTAAGGAATCAGCTTCCCAAAAGTGAAGCAACTAAAAGCCTCCTAAGAAGCTGAAGGCATCCATATAACCTAGGATTGCCCATTGATAAAGGCCAATAGCATTTCTGTACATTAGACAGAAGCAGAGACACATTTATTCAATATGTACAGAAAGTTACCACTAGAAAAGGGGTAACAAACCCCCCAAACTGATAAAAGCGCAATCCCGTCACATGCTATTTCCAAAACTGTGTTACCACACAATAAACTGGGCCAAGTTCTCCCTAAATGCATCAGAAAAAGGAAGGACTGTACTTTCCTTCTATCAAGATCTCTTTGAAAACAGGCAATCACATGCTAGACTTTCATGAAACATTACAGAAATGTGAAAGTTTCCTGTGAAGGGGAAACTACAATAGCATGAACCAATCTATCAGCTTGTAAAATGTCATTAAACTCTCTTAGAGCACCAAAGTTTTCTGTCGCTTAGATCTCTGGAGAAATTATTTTAACTCACATTACAAGCAAATTTACTGATTCTGAGTTTCTCTGGTTTCTTGCAGAGTGTCAAGTAAGAGCTGACTTCAATTAAGGAACGAGCAACAAACCAGACGCTGGGGATAACAGCTATTCAGAATCCCTATTGATAGAGCCTGAGAAGAAGATGCCACACCTGGACTGGATGCAAGCAATTAATTTATCCATTCTTGTTAACACAGGTATAATGTTATTTACCGCAGTTGAGTTGAGTAAGGAGCGCTGCTGTATGTAAGATGCCCCAGAAATATGGGCTAGAGCTGCAGCCAGGGCAGCAACTGCCCCTTTTTCATCTATGAGCTCTTCAGCAGATTTTCTGAAGTAGTCTACTGCAGAAGGAGGAATGGCCTCCAACAACCTACGAGGAGACAACAAAAAGTTTAAGAGATCAACAAAGGCCAGTGTGAAGTGCAGACATGGTTAAGACACAGACTTCAGACAGCTTTCAAGATTAACGAATCATCTCTAAAAGCCTTGGTTACCATGCTCATGCTTTACTACCACTTATTTAACTCAACACCTTCTGGATGCTGAATCCCCACTTTCTCTGTTCATTAAGCCAAGCCTCTTGAAAGATGTGTTCAGAATTGAGGACATACAACCTGGCATGTTTGGGGCATTGATAAAAACATCAAGGGAAGGCGCTAAAATATCAGCATACTTAAGGCCATACCCAAGAATCCACAAGAAAGTGATGCCAGCAAACCCAAGAATCCTTTGCTTTTACTTCACAAGGAAGAGAAGCAAACAAGTACAATGCCACTGCTGAGCTGGGGCAAGGCATTTCTTGCTCTCAGTGCAAGCTGATTAAATCGCTTATTTCTGGGAGAGGCAGTGAAAACAAGGTGGGAAGCTGAGAACAGCTACTTCTCTAATGCTAATTTTGGTACATCAGCACCTTCCACCATTTTTCAGGATGCAATAAACTCAACACCGTGCCCATGATCTCCTTTACACTGGTCAAATCCTTGCTAATTATAATAAACTCTGTCAATGCAATTTCCACCAATGGGGCAGCAGTTGTGAACAGAGCTGCATGGAATAAAAAACACAACCCTTGAGAATAAACCAATACAAAGAAGCACAGGATGGGGCTACAACACCCTCACTACTGCAGAGTAATTCCTCATCATACTAAGTACTGCTCTTGACACAGCGCTACACCATATCATCAGTGCGGACAAAGTCATTTTTCCCCTCGTGACAGTGAATTCCCTGTTCCGTTATTGATTTCTGATGATATAAACAAAGGTTAATTTTTGCAAGAACTTGGGAGAATATTATGTTCTATGAAAATGTGCATGTTCAAGCACACAGAGGTTTACTGATATCATCTCATGAAAACAAGTCGGTGTCTACGTGCAAAGCAGCTGAGTTTTACAACATAGGCAATGACATGCTCACGTACAGGTCTGTTCCCTCGAAGTTCTGCATTAACAGCACTGCTGTTGATAACATCTCTAGACATCTTTTAAGAACAGGCAAACAAACTTACTTTTTGGCATCATTACTTGAAGCTTTAATTACATCTGTAGCAGAGGGAACGCCTACACGCTTAAATGTAATCCCCTGAAATCAAGAAAACAAATTACAGTTAAAGGTATTTTCAGCACTCTACAACTCAACCCTATCTAAGTGGCATTACTGAGACCTCCAGTTACTGTTTAGAACATCAACATAGTCTTTACTTAACGTAAGTTATTTCTTTTTATAATAAAGCTTTTAAATTGCCGCTGTTCTTAATCTGGAACTACTTTACACCAATTTACATGCAGATTGTAATGCAAGGCATGGTCTCCTCCATGTCACAGTCTGCCTGCTGACATCAGGTGTACCGCCAACACGGGAAAACTCATGAGACATTAGAACAGGCTGATACAAAAGCTTTAGAAAAACTTACTAGATATCAATACTTTAGGCCTACTAGTCTATGGGACATGAGTCCTGTACTGGACTCATAAGCAGCCTGTGGTTACAAAGTCTAAGAGTGGCAGAGTCTTTTTAGGAGCTGAATAATTTCATTAAATAGAGGTCTGAGGTACAACTCACCGCTTTGTGCTCAACTTGTTTCAGAAGATCTTCTTCTCTTCTCTGAAATAAACAAATGCAGATCCCGGTCCGGCCAGCTCGACCCGTACGTCCAGAACGATGGATGTAGGAATCAACATCCTTCAGAAATTCAGATTAACATGAGAAAACCTTATGTCATTTAAAGTGTTGACATTTATACATTGTGAGAGAGAAAATGCAAGCTAAATTCTAATTCAGAAGCCTAAGGAGTGGTGTATTATTTCTCTATACCTGAACTTGTAACCACACACAAACCACTCTGGTTTGCATATGCTACCCTGCCCAAGGTATGCTGCTTCAGGTTTAACAAACACTACTGGCCTACGTTTTTTTAAAATAAAAAGATCCACTGGAGTTTCAAAAGAAGAAAAAGGCAACAGGAATATTTTAGAATTGTGAAACTCAACAACGTTCAGAAGGGATTCAGAAATGCTGAAACAATGTCACAAGCTATCGCAGACCTTTTCAGAGTAACCAAAAACCATCACTTTTACTTTACTCAAAGCTCAAAATATAAAAGCTTAACTAGAAAATTCTAGGCCTACATTTAAAAAAAGTGCATTTCATTTGTGAATCAGAATGCACTTTTGGTGAAACAAAAGAATAACCCACTGTTCTGCCACAAAAAAAAAAGACAATTTTAGTTTCCCCCTAATGACTTACTTTTGGTGGTGAACACTGTATAACAAGGTCAACCTCAGGAATATCCAAACCACGGGCAGCTACATTTGTTGCAATTAGAACTTCAAACACACCGTTTCTAAAGCCTTTTAATGTAATTTCTCTCTGTTTCTGTGGAATGTCACCATGCAATGACTGGGCATCCTGCAGTGAAACAAACCAGTAAGACGTCATTAAACAGAGGAATCTAGCCTGCAGTATCTAAAGCCATTTAATTACGAAACCCAAAACATTGTGCAGAGCAACAGAAAATAATTACACAGCTGATACCAAAAGAATAGAAAGCATCTTACTTAGTGGTTTGATCCTTCTCTGGGACAATAATATTCATAAGCAGTAGTTTTACATTTAATTTTAACATTATTTTTTGCAGCATACCAGCAGCAGACTGTACAATTTACAGACTGTACAATTTGCAGTCTGCCATGCCAACAAGGGCCCACCTCAGCTTTCACTTCCACTGGAACAAATGGAAGCAACTTTACTCAAGCAATGCTTGTCAAGAGCTAGCAGACTTTGCTCCCTTCCCTGGGAAGCCATCCCAAAGCACGCAGGAGCTGAAGTGAGGTTTTCAGGGCATTCCCAAACCCTACAGGTGATCTGAACAACCTCCACGTGATCTGAACAACCTCCACGTTTAATGGGACAAGAGACAGACCAAGTGTTTGACAAGGAGAAAAGAAGATAGTCTCAAGCTCTGTATTCAAATGAGTAACATCCTAAAGCAGAACTTGCTAGCATAAGAGAAGGCGTCACATGCTGACACAAGAACAGTGTCACTGGATTTACCGTGAAAGCGGTAGGGCCAACAAAAACTGTTGCTGCAAGATTTTAGTGTGAATGGTATATGACATTTATCAAATACCAGGCAAACCATGTATTCCCACCACTGCTCTTTCGCCATAAATTAGTATTTAGTATCAAACAGGATTTTCTCTGAAAAAAATCCAGCACCTTTCCCCACTCTCAAATAAAGGGTGCTAACTCAAACAAGCACAGAAAACCTGCTCAATATATCACCTGAAGTCTGAACAAACTATTAAATGACCTTGCAAGGACAACAGGACATTCTGCTCCACCATATTAATGGATTTTCCTGAACACTGGCTGTTCAAAAAATAAAAGCCGTTAAGAGACGGGAATCCAAAGAGCACACTAACATGAGATGGTATGTGCATTGTACTAGCTCCCCTTTATTACCATTATTACTATCTCCTGGTTATTCAGCATAAGCTGTGTATTTTCCATTGACCCAGTCCTGCATGATTTTAAAGCCAAAGGAATAAATTCATAATCATAGCCAAAAACGTATTTTAATTGCAAAGCTCTACTTTTCAAAGCAGCTTTCATAAGTCTTAAAACCACCCACAGAAACAACTTCATCCACACACAGTTGCAACCTCATATTTATTTCAGGGCATTCAACCCCTGAATATCCGTAACTGCTCCTCTCCGTTCAGACCCCCGTACCTGTTTGAGCGAAGCATTCATAGCCAGTTCATTTGCTTCCTTTTTGGTCTCACAGAAGACAATGGTCCGCCCGTGGCTGCCACTGTAGACTTGAATGATATCCCCAAGAACTCCTGCTCTCTGAGATGAGCGACACTGTATGGCCAAGTGCTGTTTGGGAAAGAAACATGGCAAGTATCTATGTTAAATCTAAGCCACTCACAGGACAGATAAAATGAACACAGATTTTTTTTTTTTTTTTTTTAAAGCTTGCAAACTACTGTCCCATACAAAAGCTTTTCTTAAAACATCTGTGTGTCAATTGTGTGAAAAGTCATTCCACACCCCCATTTGTAAAGTCAATGCAGAACCCATCTCATCCAGGCCACATACTCTCAGGACCTGCACTTTTCTGCTGCAGAATCACTCACTTCCACAGTCGTGGCAGTCCTCTGAGTTTTCTTTCCAATCAGGTCAATCTGTTCATATTCATCTTTCATGTATTTTTTTGCTACGTCATATACCCATCGTGGACAAGTAGCAGAAAACAGCAGTGTCTGGGGGTTGTTCTCGGAACCTGGAAGGAAAGGCCACCAATTTCAGTCATCACAAAAGACCCTGAAACTTGAGAACTGATAAAAAAGCAATAGAGTCACTCTGAAATTCAGAGGTTTGTATGTGCAGTAAGTCAGCTACAAGAAGAAAACATAGAAGCAATGAAAACATTTTTAATACCCTTTAGACACCAAAGGCAAAATTACAGTAATTTTAACTGGACCAAACTGAATCCTTCATCCTGCCTGAGAAAAAATGTCTAGACCATCTGCTAAAAATGGTTTAGACCGTGCCTGAAGTCCTCCCACATACCCAAAAAAACCTTGTCTCAATCCCTCCCTTGCCTGGTATTCTAGTACTAACTAGCTGTGAACAGTACGGCTACGTGCAAAGGAAAAAGGCAAGCTAAAAAGGACACGCTGCAGACTGGGGGGGGAAGAATTATGCAACTAGATAGATTACCCCAGGTAAGAACAGTTAACAAACAGTACCTTGAAAAAGTTTAATCTACCTTCATAGCTCCACAGGATCAGACAGAAATACACATTGCAAAAGAACACTATTATTCCCTGCAATTTATTTTCCAGTTATGAAGAAAACTTTTACACTTGAATAACGATAACAACTCTTCCAAACCCTCTACAGATTTCCTTTTTTAGAAGATTATCTGTACTTTTGGGCTGTCACGACAAAGACCAACACCACAGAAATGGGGAGAATGTAACAGTCAAGTAAAAATGAGTGGCTGTACTGGGTCAAACCTAAGATCCATGAAGCTCATATACTCTCTCCAAGTGCAGTCAAGTGCAGTTACCAAAGAAACACTGCCAGCCACCAGCTTTTTGTGGCTCCCAGAGCCAGAAGTGATACCCTTGCTTTAGTAATCCTTGATATTTCTACTTCCAATAATTCAAGTCACTTTTCAAAACTCTTGGCATTAGTACTATGTGGCAAGGAATTTCTCACTATTAAAATAACCTCCTTCCGCTCTGTACCTGCTACCTGGTGGCTTCGCTGAACGCCCATTACATCAGAAAAGAGCAAATATTCCCTAGTGGTCAACTTGGTGTGATGACAAGTGTACGGACACATCATAACCCTAACCCTATGCTCAGTCATCTCTCTCAGGATGAAGAACATCAGGGCTTAGGGCGTTGGGTTGGGTTTTTTGAGGGTTTGCCTTTTTTTTTTCCCCTCCCATCCCAGAGATGCCATTACAGCCCTTCAACCATCTGTCACTTTGCTTTGAACCTCTTCCAACTCTACCTTAACCTTTTCTCTGAGGTCCAATACCTGCATCACACAAAGGATTCAAGCTGAGGGTGCACCAGCAGTTTTCAAAGTAGCATAATCGTGTGTTCTGCATTGTCCTCTATTCTTCCCCTGATGTCAGAATTTACCTTTTTTATAAGCAAATCCTAAGATTTCTTCCACTTGTTCAGCAAAGCCCATGTCTAACATGTGATCAACTTCATCCAAAACAACGTGCTTCACACTGGAAAGTTCCAGCTTGCTATTCTGAATGTGGTCTTTGATCCGTCCAGGAGTTCCCACTAGAATATCGATGCCACTTTTAAGGAGATCAACTGGAAGACAGAAAAACAAGGACAGTGTCAGAATGCTAAGAGCCAACAGGGTAAAAAAAGCTATCAGTACACAACAATGCTTCTAATTTTAGAACAAAATAACTCCTGCCCTTCACTTTAGTCTCTGAATAAAACACTACACCCGGTCCCAGTAACAAACAAGTAAGCTTAACGGTGGCCAAGCTGCTCTGTCAGGAATACCAGCTGAACCCCAAGCAAAGTTACAGTGAGATATGCCAATTTCCAAGCAGCAATGAGCTGGCATTAGAAACCTCCAGAGCTCTATCACAGAAAAACGCTTTCATTTTTCAGCTAAATTATTTTTCACAGCTACCTCTGGAGACATAGAGCTACGCGCATGTACACAGTTCTCTCTCTTTTCCTTGGAGGGTCATCTAGTCCCAGTATATGTCCGCACAAAAAATGCACAAACACGCAATAAATAAGAAACTAAAAGGACTAGTCACTTTGCAGACGTACAACCCACCTTTTACATAAAGACTTACTGGAAGTAAAATAATTCAACCCAGGCTGTATGATTCCTTTGAAAGCAATGTCATGGTTCCTGACTGAAGTGAAACTCTCAAAGGGAAAAACGCCAGTTATATTCATGGAATGCATTTGGAGAAAGTCAACTCCAATCCAGCTGTAATTCCTTAGTGTTTACTTACGCTGCGCTTTATATGGAGTTCCTCCATAAAAACAAGCCACTGACAGTTTCCTGGTGAGATTCTTGAAGTCTTTGGCGACCTGAGTGGCCAGTTCTCTGGTTGGAACAAGAACCAGAACCTGGAGGGAGTGAAAAGAGACAAAAATGCAGCGGTGCTTGGGAGAGGGTGCTAGGACAAAAGGGTTTACTTCACATCTAACAGCTTGTACTCCCGTTCTTATTCTACATTGTTGCAGAGGCACCCACAGCTCCCCACCATCCCAGAAATATTTCCTGCCACCTGGAGCCTGCACATCACAGCCTCATAGCCAGCAAGAGGAAGCAAGGTAAAGCATTACAAAATAACCAAGATGTAGAACAGCAATACTTTTTTTCTTAAGTTAATGCCAGATAAAATAGACACTTCAGTAACATTGCTAAGGACTGCCCAGTTCAGCATTAAAGGACAGGAACAGTCACTGAACAATTCGGAGTAGTAAGATCTTAAAAGTTACATAGCATGATGTGCTATAGCAATATATCCTCCTTCTCCACCTACCTGCCTTCCTCCAGTATCTATCCTTTCTCCCTCCATATTAAGAACGAAATGATAAAACAAAGAGCTGAATTCTTCTCTAGAAATCTTTCAGACAATAAGATTTTTTAAAACTCTTGTTACTTTTGAAGCTAACAGAAGGATGAAATAGGCAACAAATCTGCAGACTGTAACAGTTTTTCAGCCTAATGATAAACATATACTCTCCATTTGCTTGGGAATATGGTATCTGATCATATGTATCTGTTTACCAATTCCATCTCATGCTTAAGTAGAAATGTAAACACCACCTGCAGCCAAGTCCAGTCTCCAGACACAAGGGAAAGATAAAAACCCCAAAGCCTTCAGTTATCATCATGGAATTTATAGTGAGAAACAACCTCAAGTGAAGGGGGACAAGTCCAGCTGACTCAACCACTACCTGAGAAGAGGCAGGGGATTCAACCCTGCACACTAATGACCTGATAGCAGTCTCCCAAATAAGGTCACAAGGAACCCTAAAAGTGAAACATGTTATCGCTGTGATGCTGCAAAACCTCTGTCACATTGTAGCTCCTGATCTGAGGAAAGTGTTCAGTATTACAAATACCAATAAAGGAGAGAGAAGTTCCAAAAAAGTCCCCAAAGCAATTACATAATCACTTTTGAAAACTGCCATATTCTAAGGTTTTGGTGTTAACCCTTAAGTGGCAAGTTACTTTTGGTGAACGTGCTCTTCTCCCATCTTGCGAGACACTCTGAAGTTTTTCAGTCAGCGGAATAGCAAAAGAAAAGGTTTTCCCGGTTCCTGTTCGAGCTTGAGCAATTAGGTCTTTGCCATCATATATGGGCTGAAAAGTCTTCACTTGCACAGGGAACAGGTATTTTACACCTCGAGCTGTAAAATAATCCAAAGAGGTTTCATTAAAAGGTGCCGATTCTACTTGAAGCTGAACAAACAATCAGAAGCCTTCATATTTAACTAGCCCAAATACATAGGGGACATCATGTCAAATCCTGTAGACAACAGAAGGTGCAAGTTAGAAGAAATACACACCTGCGTTTTCTCTACTCTCTAGATCAAAAATTATTCCCCCTTAAACACACAGCTGAGTATTCACAATGAAATAAAGCCTTCTTTAGGGTGTTTGGTGTAAGACAACCAGAAGGAAAGAAGAAAAGAAAAAACCCACAACATGTTTTTTTTGATACAGCCCAAGATTTTGCGCTAGCTTGGTTTTGAATGCAGGGGAGGAGGTGAGGGTGTTTAAGATATTATAAAACTTGAGATTTTGCGGAGTGGAAGCGAAACAATCCATCCCAGAGAAACTTCCAAGGAAGGAAAATGTAAAGCAACTAGGAGAATTTTGTCTGGGAAACAAGAATCGCACAGTTTCCCAACACAGAGAACAAGAACTCTACAGTGGTTACATCCACAATAAAACTAATCTAGAAGAGAGATTAAAATGCCCAGAGTGTGAGAATAATCAGATACAATCTGTTCACAGGAGCCAAATAATCATCATATAGGAAACACCATTACACTTATTTAAGAAGTGATATAGTAGACAGCAGACAGTGGAATTAAAATAAAGATACACAGTTAGTAAAATAATGCTGGTGAGAAGAAAAACACCATCTCTAGAATGTATATGTAGGAATAACCACACCATGGAAGAATAAACTCGCCTTAAAATGATCAAACTTGAAATGGAACAAAACAGAAACTCTGTTCCTACTAACAACAGTAGATTCTTTGAATCTACAGTGACCTCTCCTATGCGTGTTCTTACTCCATGACAAATGTAAGATGATTTAGGACAATTTACCCTTGGCTTCTGTCTCTGCTTGCATGGGTAACAGTGCAATTCTGGACAAACATTTACAGAAACTTCTGTTTGCCACATTAACTAACCTTTGAGAAGGTTGATGGTGTTTTCAGAGAGAGGAAAATTGGAGAAGGCACCTTCTCTTGCTTCTTCTGTCAGCTCCTAACAGGATAAAACAAACAAACAACTTATTACCCCTAAGAGATGAACAAATAACACACCCCATATAGGCACACACAAAAGCTGTGCGTTTACTTTATCACAGCAGTTTTACCAGCTGCCTCTTTTCTGTTTACAGAGAAAGAAAACCCTTGTGATGCAGGTACTTCACAAACAAAAATGTCATCACAGCATAAAGTGGGAAACTTAAACCCAGCCACCCTGTATTAGAAGACACACTGGCACAGCCAGTTAGTGTGACAGAATTCCTACAAGTGAATCCTGTTTTTACATCAGTTTTAAGTAAAGACTTCCCGCCAAAGGTCTTCTCGCTCTTTTTACCTGCAACAACTTGTTCAAAAACCACTACTACCGCTATCTCATCCCTAGTTCACGTATACCTGCACCACCTTTTAAGACCCATGGCAAATGAAAGGGAGCAACTGCCCATTCTGTGTCATCTTACCACATTGTGCACGTACGCTTGGCAAGTCAGGAAAGGGAAACTCTTGTTAAAAATCTTAACTGGAATCCACCGAAATCATCAGAGAATTGTTTTTCACAGCACAACATATCTGGTGTCACAGTTCACTGTGTGAAGCAGGAGTTTCCCTCTAAATCACACCTACTCAGTACACCACGCAAAAAGCTTAACTTTGCACACAGTTAGCTACTTACTTAAAAATCACTATTTAGCTTCTGCCTCAAAGATCCAAGAGATCACATCATTACACCCAATGTACAAAAAGCACTCTCTTGATCCATATTCCCAGCTTAAATACAAGAAAGAAAACTACCCGCAGAAGGCCCAATAGAGGGCAAGGCAAGCTGCAGGGCCCTCTCACACGTGTGCGTGTGAGGCCAAGAGTGAAATCTGAACAGGAAGAACTCCAGAAGCAGGGATTAATGAGGATTTCCCTTACAGGACACCTTGCCAAATACTTCTTCGTAGTGCCTGCCAGGAGAGAAAGTGCTGTCAAAGCAGAAAGCAATGCACATTTCTGGGACGGTGACTGCCTGTGCAGCAAGAGGCAAACCCTTGCGTTGCAGGACACAAAACAAGTTGCCACAGAAACTGCTGCTTGCAAGCTAGCGTCTTCCACTGCAAGCTACTCCAAACAGCTTGGCATTTACCACGAGGGGGAAAGCACAAGAAGGAGAGACGGCTGCCACATGTTGGTGAGTGTACTGCTGTGCTTCACTCAACCGCCTGCAGCTTGGGTGTAAACGGGCACGGTGCCGGGCGCTCCCAGGTGCCGTAAATCTAAGGGGAACAGTGGCAACCGCTGCCTACGACAGCAGCCTAACGCTCCCGCAGCCCTCACACTCCAACTCTCCACACAGCACCCAGTATGGGTTACTAAGCCCACTCGTCACCAGTGAGACTTTAATTGGGCAAGACAAGGGCTCTGCTGGCAGAGCGTTACTACCTCTGCGTCGCTGTCCTGCTCTCCAGCAGCCTCGTTACCAGATGCACTCTGGGCTGCCAGGGACGCCACATCGTTGCTTACGGCGGAGGAAGGTTTCACCACACGCTTGGAGCCATCACGCTCCTCAGCCAGGCCGTTGCTCTTCTCCTTGGCTTCTTTTGTCTTCTTGGGCAGGGGGGGCTCAAGGTCACCGTCGCCCAGCTCGATCTCCTCAGGCTGGGCCTGCTCGCCTGCCGCCTTACCGTGCCGCTTCAGCTTCTCCCGCCGCTTCAGTTTCCTCTCCTGGGTCTCCTCCTGCCGAGGGAAAGCAGGCGTTACAAGGAGGGACCGCTCCCCTCGCCCGCCCCGCCGGGAACGCGCTGTTCCCCCGGCCCGCAAAAGGCCGCCCCCGCGGCGGCACGTGGCGCGCGGCCGCCCGCCCCGCTCCGCTCCCACCTTGGCCTTCCTCCGGCGGCCGCGGCGGAGGGACTCGTCGCCCGCCGGTGCCTGCGGCTCGGCGGGGCTGTCGGCGGGGCCGGCGGCGGGCATGGCGGCCGGCTGCTCCCCGGGGAGGTGGGCGGCGGCGCTGCGCCCGTCCGCAGCGGCAGCCCCAGGACCCGCGCCCCGCCCCGGCGCGCAGGAAGTGAGGCGCCGGGCCGCGGGGAAGCCGAGCCGCGCCGCACGGCCCCACACGCCTCCCATGCAGCCGCTGCGCCGCCGGCCCGCCCCTTCCGCCGGGGCTGCCCGGCCGGTCCCTTCCGCCGGCTTCCCCCGCGCCCGCGGAGCCGTGCGGCGAGCTCCGGCCGCGCCACCGCCCCCCAGCGGGCTCCCGCCGCCACGCGGGTCCAAAACACCGCTTACACCCTCCGTCATCAGGTGTATGATGCCCCCTATATCATAACAAACGTACCCCACCCACGGGTACTCCAATCACCCCGCTCACCTTTGCCCAAGACGCACGCTTTTAAAACCTTCTGAGATAGGATATGAATTTGTAAAATAATATTTTTATTTTTTTGGAAAATGTACAGGTTTGACCAGGAGTTAAGATCTATACATTATACAGTGAGCCAGGCTAGGGTTTTGAATGCGACAGCCATGTTCTGGAACAAAAGATTTAGGTCTTGCGGTTGAAATGGTGATACAGGAAAGAAAGGAAACAATGAGTTCTATTTTTCTTGTGTTTTGTGGGTTGTTTTGTTTTGTTTTTTTTTAAGTGAACAGGGTCTTGTTTATGACCAAAGTAGTACTGAGAAAGAAAGAAAAAAAAAAAAAAAAAAATCCCAATGACAGATTTTCCCAAGTGGTACAAACACACAGGAACAGCCTATTTTAATGTATTATAAAATACTGCAGTCCCCTTTTTTTCCACTTCTGGATTGTTAAAGTTAACGATCAAATGCTCTGTCAAAACTTCGTTTCTGGCCTCTGCCTCTGAATCTGTTTCTACCGGAGCTACCACGCCGCCCATTCCTGGAGCTTGAGAAGCTTCGGCCGTTTCCACCACCGCCGCCTCCTCCTCCTCGCTGTGATTCTACTAACTCAGGTAATTCAGTTGCCACACATAAACGCCATTGCTTTGAATCTTCCCACCTTGCCTATTGAAATAAAGTCAGACATAAAAACTTAAATTCTAGGAATGCAAACACAGGGTATTTCATAACTATTGAATTTGTTCAACTGAAAAGGTAAAATTGTGAGCTAATCTAGGGGATTCAAGTTTCTGAGGTAGTTAATGCCAGCTTAAAAAATTTAAGTGGAAGAGCTACAGCTCAGATACTATAGAACAGAACTGAAACCCACCTTTGAGCTTTACAGAGCAGTCTCATCGGTAAACTTTTTCCCCACCTTTCATTTATTAAGAATACCACTATAATTATTACCGATCACAAATCCACACCGTCCCCTCAATTCCCCACTAATCCAGAACGAAAAATGGTTTGCCGAGTGAATGAATGCCAGGGCACTAAGGGAGAAATACCCGAAGGAAAGATTGGAAGTCCAGGGAATTTTGCCATGGGAATATTATTCTGCCAAGCAAAAACCTGGAAATCATTTTTCTGTGGAGAGAATTCTGGGTGAAAAGAATGAGGGGCAGGGAATAGAAAAAAGTGGATTTTACAGGGTAACGAGACTTGTTGCCTACTAAGATTAATCTAGCAGCAGTAAGAAGGGGTGGAATGTTCACACCACCACTCTTCTTGGTGCAAAAGTCTGAAGCTACCGATTTTTGGAGACAGGGGAACACTTTAGGAAAGGAACACTGTGTGCTTGTTCTGTTCTTCAGTTCCTTCAAAGACATCACTTTTGCCACTAGGAAAGGCAGGATACAGGCTACATAATGTTTAGTCCAGCCAGTTTTATCTACGCATAGTCTGCTGTAACTAGAAATTTCAATGAACATACCTCTATTTCCTTTTGGTTGCTGCAGGAACATCAAAGCAAACACCCTAGAAAGAGAAATAATTTTAATGGATACAAGTCTAGCCTTTTAATTGACTGCAACTAAAAAAAAAAAATAAAAATAAAAAATAGAGCCTACAAATCTATGTACTAGAACAGTTTTAAATGTCAACGTTTTTTTAATAGAGACAAGATACTTCACAGTCCTTGAACAATGAGTTACATCAATATTTCTCAAATTACCAATACTTGCACTTCCTTACTGTTTTCCTCAGATACACATTTTTCTTTCCTCTGCAGAGCCAGTGCTTCCAATTCACATTTTCTTACTCTTCAACAATAAGCTTATAACCCTCCCCGTCCTAAACTGTAGTCTACTGGCTTCTGCACTATTCATTTTGTAAATTCTTTCAAATCAGAAGTTTTAATCTATACTGAGAAATGTATACATCCAGTAAACTGAATATTTAGGTTCAGACTAAAAATCTGAAGTTAAACTACTTGAATTATTAAGTACAATATATAATTCACACATTAAAATGCTATTCCTTGCCAAAAGAGTAATCTGGATATTGAGAATTACAAATCTGCTGTAGGGACAACCAGCCATAGGTTAAGTGTTCCGCACATCAAATACAGAACAATGCTGTGAATAGAGAGACAGAGGCAAGGACAATAAAACAAATCTTACTAATTAACACAATATCCAATATCATGCATGAAGGATGCATCAAGAAAAAATGTTCAGAGATGAAAACAGTAAAAATAGTTCACTGACATAAAGAAGCATCCCAATCAAATTTAAAATCAGAAGTGTCTGGCCAAGAGACCTTGGAAACTATGTACGAAATTCATACAGCAAGACATGCAGGCTAACTTCTACACAAAGATGGAACAAAAAGCAGAATACACACAGCACTGAAGACAAGATTTTTTGGTTTTGTTTTGTTTTTTTAATTTTTAAGCTATTATTCAAATGTAGGTTGCCCCTTGTTTTACTTTCTAGTTTACCAAGTCTGGGTACCCTCATTACTGGCATATAGATGTGCTGTGATTTTGATGATTGGCTAAACCAGGTGCCCTCAACACCTGCCATCTTTACATCTCTCTCTTTTTGGTACTTCCAAAATGCCCGTATTCAAACTGCACTCATACCAATCTTAATGCTTCCATTAGAAATCTCTGCAGAAAAGTTCACCCAACATCTGCCTCTGAAGTGCCCTCTCAACTGGTCTTCAAACAGTTTTGGGGTCTTCTGTCTATTTTTCCTCCCCATCCCACACCCCCTTAAGCCACACAAAACCAAGGAAACACAAACTGAATCATTCTCTGTAACAACACGTGGTATATGGTGTCTGTGATGGAAACTTCAGTGTGGGTATGAATGAAGTATGCATGGAAATGTAGGAGTGTGAAAGCACCAGAAAAATAAAGCAGCAGATTAAAGGGTAAGAGAATGGCATGTGTTGACAGCACGTAAATGAATGAATTCAGCAAGATCGCAACATCCCTCTCTACAGTTTTATTGATCGTGAGGATATGTTAAGAAACAAGAAATACACCCAGAAAAAACTGAGATGGAGCAAATCAGCGATAATGCCTAACGACTTGCAAAAGCAGGACATAAGCATTCCTTGTCCTCTGTGTCACCACAAATAATCCTGGACAGGACATTGGATCACACATTTTCATGTTTGTGAAAATGCCTACAAATTCTGAGGCAAGAAGAGTGAGGGAATCGCTTTTGTTTAAAACAACCATCTCCCAGTGAGCTTTGCTGCAGTTGTGGCACAGAATATGATGGACATGCACTATCAGAACTGACTGTCCTAAGAAATCCTGTTCTGTGTTTTGTCATTAAGACACATGGTTGGTACCTTTTACCTGTTCTGCTATCCCTACAGCCATGCTATATACTGCATTATACTACCTCCTTAGCATGTCAGCAGAGCAGAGCCCTAAGCCCCTGACATGCCCTAGTAAAATAGATGGAGGCCCAAACTTCTACCAGAGTCATGTCCTTATCAACAGAGCCTGGAATGGGGATAAAAAAAGATCACATATCTCCCCTAACAATTGCTGAGAAAAGGCAACAACCAGAAGAGTTCAGCAGCAAAGACACAAAAAAAGCTTACCATTCTTCCCTTGAGGAAACACATTCTGTTCACCTTCCTATCAACATCATCACCCAACAGTTCTCGCAGTCTTCGCCAAGCATAGCTCATATTGTTTATTTCTTCAGAGCAGCGTAGTATCATTGTAACAAATCCCTAAGGAGTAAGAAATGGGGCATGCTCCATTCAGTGAGAGGAATAGGCTTCAGCATATCTATCAGACACGAGAAACCTGCTAATTTACACTTTATAAACTTTATATACATATATAAAGTTTTCAAGTAGGTACTGTTATGGGAGAGCAAGTATATTTACAGCCACTATATTCTTGCTTTTAACTAAATCAGTCGTTCTTAGTGGCTTAAGTACAGTTCCCATAAACGAAGTCATAAGGAGACAAATAATTATCTACTTAAACAGCAGAGGTGTGTTAGGATTTTTCAGATTCAAGACAAACGATAAGCCATACACCCTTACCGCATCCGAGTTCAGCAGGGAGCGCTGTTCAATGGAAGTAGCACCTGAAATATGGGCTAGAGCTGCAGCCAGAGCATTAACTGGTCCCTTTTCTTGTATTAGGAACCGAGCAGATTCTTTGAAATACTCAATAGCAGTTTGAGGAACAGAATCCAGACACCTAAGTAATTAAAGCAAAAAAAAAAAAAAAAAAAAAAAATTTTTTTATACACTAGTATTTACTAGGCTCTGGAATAGAAGAAAAACAGCAGTCCAAGAATTCAATAGTGATCAGTTCAGAGAGACAGCAAAGAGCGATCCAAACAGCCCTTCTAAACTAGGAAGATACAACAGGGCTTGAGTCACTGAACGCACCTGATGGCATCTTTGCTGGAAGCCTTTATTATATCGGTCGCAGTAGGAACACCAACACGCTTGAATGTAATGCCCTGAAATTTAAAAAGCAAAATACAGATGGAGGTTGCAGACCATAAATAATTCAGTTCTAAAGAAACAGTATTGTACTCCAATGAAACAAGTATTTAAATCTATCATTTTTCTTCTTCTTTTCAGCTTTTAATTCCCAACTTTTGCTAGTGAAAGTTACAAGATTAAGCTTACAGTGAAATGGGTAAAACTTAAAAGCCTTTTATGTACCAGGTCAGTTTAAATGATCCAGTAACCTTATACAGAAATAAATAGAGACCATTTTGGCAGATTCCAAGGGAAAAAAAAGCCCTACAAATTCTAAATGATTAATTTTAGTTTGATTTAATGTAAGCCTGAGTTTTATGTGCCGAGACTAAACCACCTCATCCCAACTGAATACTTAATTGGTGAGAAAACTACCATATGGAACAGCATATGGTAGCAAAAATGCGCAAAAATGGAAGAAAGAGTTCTCAACAAAGTTAGACATATGGAAATCACCGATCAGACAATAAGCCAGGGTGAACACTAAACTGAAATCCCGCTAGCTTGTTGTCATTTCCATGGGTACAATCTTACTGGCACTTGCTGAAAAAGTGTGGGCATGAGAATCTGCAGCGCATTCCCTGCTCCACAGCAACTGACGGTGTACCCAAACTCAGAAATGCAACTGAGCCTCACCTGTCTGCTTCATAAGCTAAATTCTGTGATTGAACTGTTGAACAAAACATCAACATTTTACCTGCTATCCCAACACATTACATTTGAGTGCTCATGATTAGAAGAAAACTATACTTTACCGCTTTTTGTTCCACATATCTTAACTGATGTTCTTCTTTTCGCTGATAAAAACAGATACAGATCCCAGTCCGTCCAGCTCGACCTGTGCGTCCAGAACGATGGATATAGGACTCCACATCCTTCAAAATAAATAGCCTTATGACTTATCTAATTTATTGTAATTTAATTAATTCATTGCATTCACGTAACTTAAAAGAAGCTATTACAGTTAAGCCTGAACAATACACAATAACTGCATTCGCAAATTAAATTAAAAACCATTGTTTCACTAACGTAGAATAAATAAGCTTTTCCATAACCCTCTAAAAATCACAGTTTGAAAGCCAAAACCATGACCATGGATCAACTAAGTCCTGTTTTGGCATCACCCACAGAGAATATGAGAAAACATTTTGAGTGTGTATACCTCTCTAACAATCCCACTCACCCTCCTGCACATCAACTGGAGCACAGTTACTGATATATTAATAGCAAATTCACTGAAAAATTATATTGTTTCTTTTAAACCCTCTTAACTTCAGCTAATGTTCTCACTGTTGGGGTCCCCTCCCCATATATGCCCCTACTTAGTGAATTGCTCTTGCAAGACAAACAGCCTTTCTTCAATTCCTGCTGCTTCCAGACTTGCAATCACCGTACGTGGCCTTAAAGGGAGAGGCTTTCAACAGCCTTAAAAGAAGGCATTTTAAGGAGACCATCTTTAAACATACTAGGGACTGATGCACTCCAAAAAAAATGCTCTGAGAAACTTCTTCTGTATATCATGACAGTTCTTACCCTTAAATGCAATGCTGATAAATTCCGTGTGGTGAATACCATCACCTGATGGCATATACTACTTGAAAACAAGACTATAAGTTATCACAAGACACCCAACATAACCACCTACCTTTGGTGGTGAACTTTGTACAACCAGGTCAACTTCAGGGATATCTAAACCACGGGCAGCTACGTTGGTTGCAACCAGAACTTTAAATGTGCCGTTTCTAAAACCTTTCAGTGTGATCTCTCTTTGCTTCTGAGGAATGTCACCATGCAACGACTGGCAATCCTGCAAAACAGTAGTATTATAGGACTGTACCAAAACCCAAGACAGTGCTCCATTTTATGGTCAGTTTTGGGTACAACAACATTTTTTGGTACATGATACATACCATATGTCAAAATACAGAAAAACTGAATTATCAGACTTTATATTTTAGGTGTCTTACAATATTTACTCAGTACTTGCAATTCATATACCTCAAAGACCTTTAACAAAGGTAGGAAAACAGAACCACAACATGTGTCTTATCTCCACCTCTAACTACTGTGCCCTATGAAGACAACTATGTCCTAACTTGCCATCCACACCATCTATGAACAGCTTAGTGGTTTCAAAAGTCATCAACAATTTTCTCAGGCCTTCTGAGAAGGCCTCATTTAGACATCTTTTCCAAAATAGTGTTGCTTCTTAATCCCCCTTAACATATTAATTTCTCCCACTACCAATTAAAGGATTGAAATATAAGTGGTCATAAAAAAAAAAATGAACTACAGCTTCAAAGATAGTTCTGTTTTAATCCAAAAATTCTGAAAGTCCTTCTGCATCACAAAAATAACAAGTATGAAGACCAAACATACAAAAATTGGTTTTTTCCTCCACTTCACATTTCAGAACTTGCCTGTAGAGGCTACCATGTTTTCCACACATAACCAGAGAATTATTTGAAAACAAATACTAACACAATGCTTGGGTCAGCAGAGAATTCAAAAACTTTTTCAGACAGTTTTGGATTAATGTCAGCTGGGAAACAGAATAGGCATATATTCTGCTAGCGAGCATTAATATGCTGAAACAGAAACACCCAAGTAATTTCCTTCTCTTACCTGCCAAGATCAGAGTTCTGTATTACCTATGCAAGATTTTATATCACTAACACCACCAGTAACATAAGATAAGGCTCCACACTCAGGTTTCGTTGTTACTGAGGTCATCTAGGAGTGGGAGAAACTCTCCTGAACACAGGTGTGGCAGATGAAAAAGCTTCTCCTTTCCCTAGGAACATAATGCTATACTGCTTTCTAGATATAATTTAACCCATCTCCTCAAGGAAAACACATACAGAAAAAGTAGTTGCTGTGATACCACCACCAAAATTGAGCATGCAGTGCCAGTGTCGCTATGCACCATGAACACTACATCAACGAGTTATTTCCCACCAGTGCTAGAGTGTGCCATACCACAAATCTCAGGAATACACTAGAGGTCATTCACAAGAGATGGCAGGTTGAATTTCTTCTGCGTATACATCTTTAAACTCTTCATAACAGCTAATAGACATCTTAATAAACATACAAATATAGCTTCTGTTATACTACAGCTCTGAACCCTAACTGCCCATCCCAACAGCACTAATTAACATCAGCATCACAGCTCAGTAACTGCTATCCCAGTACCATGACCTGTTATCCTAGTAGTTCTCCAAGTCTACCACCATTTTTTAATCCAAGACAGTCCTCTCCACAGAAAAATTAATTCACACCTGCTTCATTTAGTTTCAATGAGAACTCTTATTTTAAGAAAAAAATCCTTTGTAGCCCAATATATGTTAGCACAGCCTAGTCCTGAAGACTATAATACTGCAAACTTTCAACCAGCCTGGGGTTTTTTTTTTTTGAAAGGTTCTTTTTGGCAGTTTTGAAACTACCTGACCACCTGCAAAAGCCTGCCTTATATACTTTGAAAGTCTCTCTTTAAAACTTACTCAGCATAGGTATCGACATAGGGTTGATACATCTCTGACAGGTTGTGTTACTTAATATAGATGATAAAATACCTGTTTGATTGAAGCATTTAGAGCCAGTTCATTTGCTTCCTTTTTGGTCTCACAAAAGACAATGGTCCGCCCATGGCTGCCACTGTAGACCTGAATGACATCTCCAATAACCGCAGCTCTCTGAGACCAGTGACACTCTATTGCCAAATGCTATGGAAAAGAATTCCAGTGTTAGGTTACATAAAAACACAAGGTTCTTTTTTAATACATTTGAAACTGTAAAATCCAGAAATACTAAGGAGTTATACAGTTTCCTGAATGGGCAAAATATGCTAAACTCGCATTCCTGGAATGTGCAAAAGGCTCTTAGGTCCACCACAATTAATCTAATGTTAAGCGAAATAATTACAGTACAAGGAAAAAAAGATGACAGTCTACAAATCATTTTTTTAAAGCAAGGAAGAAAACCCAGGAGATGTTATACCATTTCTCCGGAGGAGAATCAGGGGTGCAAGATTTTGTCACAGTTCTATCAACTAAAGCTTTATGTCAGATGAAGTGAAACAAATAAATACAGCGTGTTAAAGGCTTTTTTCCAGCACAAGATTAACATTCTTGCAATCCCACTGATACAATTATGATGTGTCCAACTGATCTGTCAAAGTAACTGCTAAGTGGTACTTAAGCAGAAACAGTATCTTATTTTATCAACTAAAGGTAATTAACTCAGGCTTCTAGCATGTATGTATGGTATTCCTTGCTATGGTAATTACAGCACAGCAAGCAAAGGCCTAGTGAGGTGAGATACCACAGTAACTTTGAAAAAATCTCCTGTACACAGAATAGCAGAATTTGACTGCGATGTCTGTAGTAATCTGAAAGAGCCAGGCTGATGTTAATGCATGCCTTTTACTTCCAACTTGGATAAATTCAGGTACCGCTTTCTCTGAAAACCAACAAAACTAACTGATAACTGAATCCTCAACTCTATCTGAGAAGTCTATATGGTTACCGGATGCTGTGATAAGAGAGACAGATCCTAAATCTAGAAACAGTTTGCGTAGCTGTAATGTGCCTTATGCTTAAAAAAATAGTTCTCAAAACAATTTCCAGCATCATTCTGATAATGTCCCTTAAGGTGGGATGACCATTTGTAGCATAAAGGAAAAGGGAAAAGGCCTGAAAACATTCCACATTAGATAGATTACTCACTTCTACTGTTGTAGCAGCCTTTTGAGTTCTTTTCCCTATAAGGTCAATCTGTTCATATCTGGACTTCATGTATTTCTTAGCCACATCATACACCCAATGTGGGCAAGTTGCAGAAAACAGTAGTGTCTGGGGATTGTCTTCAGAATCTTAAAACACAAAACAATGTTTCACAAGCTTTGTATGTTTCATCTTACAGACATATAGAAGTTGATTATATGGGTTATTAAAAATATGATGTCAAATACCAGTATATAAAATGAAGAAGGCAAGTCTGCTTTTTAAATTTATGCATTACCAACATCTGGAAAAAAAATACTCTAGAAAGTCTAAATATTTTCAAGATGAGGAAGAAAGCTACTATGACCAAAAATCCAGGCTATTTTCAAGCAGTGAAAAGGGTAAAAAGCTTCTAATTCCTTTTAACCGGAAGAAGTCCAAGTACAACTTATAGATAGGCGTCAAAGTTATTTACAGATCCCTAGGTACTGGATTTTAAGCTTTGCAAAGGTCCTGTGAATGATTCCCACTTTCACAACAATTCCTCATATACTGTGTTCACAGTACATTTCCTACAATATATAGCATTCAGCCATTTCTACACAAAGCCACCTTGCAACTTTCAGAAAAATACACCTGAATTTTAGCAGACTAAACTATTACTAGTACTTCCTACTATTTGTTTAAATATTGAGATTACCCTTCTTGTATGCAACTCGTAAAATGTCTTCCACTTGCTCAGCAAATCCCATATCCAGCATCTGGTCAACTTCATCAAGTACGACATGTTTCACCTTGGTAAGGTCCAGCTTGCCATTCTGAAGATGGTCTTTGATTCGACCAGGTGTCCCAACCAAAATGTCAATGCCACTTCTCATGAGATCAACTGATAAACAGGAAAAAGCAGAAGAGGAGTCAGCAGTGAACTAGGGAGCATTCTTATATTAGAAACACATGGTAATAAAGTAATAATGAAACAGCTTCTTAAACCATTCATAAGTACTGTCCTTACAAATTTAAGCGAGAACAAATGATGAACAGGAGGAGAAAACCTGGGGAAAAAAACCACCAAAACTGGTAAGGCAGAAGTTTTACTGCTCTTCCTGAAGAAAAGATCAAGGGAAAAAATCATCCCTAATGTCTCAAGATACATTATGATGAAAGAGCTTATTCTCATTCCTGCTCTCATTTGCCTTGTTTACAACCATCAAGATGGTAAATTATGCTGTCACAATGAAGAAGTTCTTTTCCACTTTACAAATCCTCTAGATATCATGTGTCACACAAGAAACACCACACCCACTCAGAGCTCCAAGACTCAACATTTGCTAAAGAAAACAGAAATGTTTACAATAACCTAAACGCAAATACTTTCTACAGACACAATATAATCTCCTTAACTTTAATTTTAAGTACACAAATAGACATGGAACACCAGGAATATAACTGGCAGCTACAGTTGTTTCTCACTGGCACCTACAGTTGTTTCTCACCATAAGAAGATAGATTCTGAGCTACTGAATTCCCCATGAATACTCTCCAGTTCTTGAGTTAAAAGTGCGCATTTGGATGGACCCAACTGCATTTCTCAAGTATGTCAGTCAATCAACATTTCAATTATTAGTGATAAATGTCACTTACTTTGTCCATTATATGGAGTTCCTCCATAAAAACAAGCTACTGTTAGCTTTCTTGTGATGTCCTTGAAATCTTTGGCAACCTGGTTTGCCAGCTCTCTGGTTGGACAAAGAACTAGTACCTAGACAGAAGACAGACAAACAGATGTTCTCTCAGCATGGCTTCTGCCAAGAAACCACCAGACTTCTAATCATTAGTTTAGGTCTGACCATTTACACGATTTTTTTAAAAAAAAAATAAAATCTTGTTTAAACAGTTATCTGAGCAAAGATTAGAGAAACACACTGCTTAAGTCTCTTGTAACATCATTAATCTTCAGCACATCCTCATTTAGGACAGGCTAACTTTTTAAATGAGACAGACAGGAGGTACCTAAATCTTTTTCTTTAGCTCTTGAACAGATCAGCTATGAGTTTTCTTCTACATGCGCATATGCCGTTTGAGTACAAGACTGAAGGATTTTGGTAATAAAAGGTTTTTACACATGCTCAGTAATGCTTCACAGTCCTGTGAGAAGGTGTAAGAAAGAGCTACCAACTGTCTCCCAGCTTCCCTGTGACTCAGGGAAACATATGTTCAGTCTGCAAAGCTGGCTTTCAGCATGGTTCTGGAGCCTGTGCCGATATCCCCTCAGGAGCAACCAAGGAACCACCCTCTCTTCCAATATACAGGCTTCACCGCAGGTGATGGACAAGCTACTAGCTAGCAAGTTTAACTAATTTAGTTTAACATGATTGCAGTACTGCTCTCAAACCTGGCATCAGTGGTTTGACAAAAGGAACCTTAAAATCCTTATCCTGTTAGTTCTTTAAACATTGAAACACATTACAAAAAAGAAAGTAGTAGCGTACTATGGTAGAGCGAGGCCTGAAATCTTTTTTATTTTAAGACTTGTGACTCCCTCGAAGAAAGCCTTCCCTTTTCTGCAAGGCTGCCAAATCTACAGCAAGCATTCTCAGACATTCTCATCAGCTAACATGACGGGCAGATGCAAATAAAACAGCTAGTACTAGTTTTGGAATGAGTTTCAGGTAATCTATGAAATGGGTGACAAGATTAAATAAACTGACAAAAAAATATTCTACTATTAATGGGGATACCTTTGGCCTATCTCATTTTGGAGGGCATAATAAGAATTCAGTGAAAAAACATACATGCTATTCCCTAGCAGAATGCAGACAGCTCATAATGAATCTGCATTATCTGGAGCAAGATCAATATCTGGTGGTGGTCCTAGTAAAAACTAAGTCTATTTTTAAAACCTCCCACTATTTGCACGTTGAAGTAAACAGCTTTTATCAATTAGAAAAAGTCAGTCATCTGTTACTAATTTGGGAGAAAAACAAGCATCCAGTAGCCACAGGACCTGAATAGGTAAGGTGACTAAACAAAATTAAATAGGAACATGTTGAACACCTGTAGTTTCAGTCTCCCTGTAAGGAGAAAAAGGAACTGACAAGTAGACAGAGCCATTTCGCTCTTTACTCTTGATCAGAGGGTATGAGGAAGCACAGGATGCAGGCAAAGCCCAGGCAACACAACTTTCAAAGAATCTTTAATGTGGATTAGCTTATCCCTGCACAAACTTGAAGAATTTTTCCAGCGGGTTAAAACTCTGAATCGCTCTGACTTAAGACAAAGCAAAATCAGCATTCTAACAAAGCGTAGTTACCTTTGGTGAACGGCCTCTTCTTCTTTCCTGTGAGTCTCCCTGAAGCTTTTCAATTAAGGGAATAGCAAAAGAGAATGTTTTCCCTGTTCCAGTTCGTGCTTGAGCAATTACATCTTTGCCAGAATATACTGGGTCAAAGGTCTTCACTTGCACAGGAAACAGGTACGTCACTCCTCGAGCTGTGACAATTTTAACAGACTTGGTTAATACGATAATTTTACAAGTTCTTTCATACTCTTCAGAGGAAGTTGTCCCAAGCAGAACTTCCATCAACTCTGAAGTAAGTCAGGACTATATTATCACCTCCACTGATTTACTTAATCACAGGTGTCATCTGTAAAGAGCGCCCTGGGACCGTCCATTTTACTCTCCCACTTCATACCACCAGACATAGTGCTAGCTGCGACAGATGAAGTTATTAGCCTTTAATGAAAGCCGTTAAGCACTGTGGCTTTATTCATGTAATACTCCCCACCTATCTATGAAAATCTCTTCCTTTCAAATAAGACATATGTCAAAACCACTTCTATTCTCTTAATTCATACTAAGTCATGTGCAAACTCATGTCAAAACACTAAACATAACTGGGTTTCCTTCATTCACTCTGAAATAACTTTTAATTGAAAAATTGTTGCATAGAATTAATTTTTTGTTGATCTTATGTCATTTAAAATTGTACTGTAAATGCTGAACTGGGCAATATTGCAAACAGAAAAGTCTATGTTCAAAGATGTATTTAGAGTAGGCAATCAATACGCCTTCTGCATAGCACCTGTGCTTGCATATGCACAAGCAGAGCACATCTCAAAGCTCACTGACTGAACACATTAAGCATAAAACCACACGACAGAGATCATTTACTTTCTGTGGTCACATCATGCCAAGAAATTTACCTTGAAGAAGCTGAACAGTCCCTTTGGAAATAGAAAAATTGGAGAAAGCACCCTCTTTCTGTTCTTCAGTCATCTCCTGTTAGGTAAACAATAAATCAGGTAACATTCCATGTGAATACCATATGATCATTAGAAAATTCAAGGTGATGGCGTAGGCACTGGTGTCATACCCAAGGGTCAAATTTTCAGTAACAGTATCACAGCTGCAGCTGAAGAGCCTACTTTGTTACTTCTTGAGTAAAGATCACTTCACAAGAGTGGTCTGTAATTTAACTTAAGACTGTTTCATATCTAATGGCATAACCCTGTACATGCAAAACACCCAGATTAAAACTATGACAACTCTTAGTTAAATTTTAACATTCCATTTTAAATAATTACCAATGGCCTAACAGATTATGTTGTAATATGCAAGAATCAGGCTTGATCTCTAGCCTACTTCCTACTTCCCAATTAATACAGCACAGTGATTTACAGATACAGAAATCAGACCCCAAAAGAATAACATTACGAGGTAGAGCATCAAACGTACCGACTTCGTAATGCATCACTTCCATATACATTTTAACAGCACAATGATTAAAACACTAAATGTGAGGAAAGCATGCTAACCCAGGAAACCATGGATGCTTTGCAAAGCATCACTTGGAACAAGAAACAAAACCAAGCAACAGCAGAACACACAGGTATAAAGACAAATTAATACATAACTTTTATTTTTCCGCTAGCTAAAACCAAGTAATTCTTATTTCACTAGAAAAGTACTCATAATACCAAAAAGAAGTCAATTAAACTATATTTGTGGCAATTACAATCATATCTAATGATGCTGAATCATATTAAAGCACCACCTCACTGCAGCTTGTCTGTCTGCCAACAGACACCACAGTACCGGACTGCTAAAGTGAGGAAACCATGGTGTGCTGATCTAGAACTTCAAGACTTTCATAATTTAAAGCTTTTACAAATAATCAACAGAAGGGGCAGTTTAAGTAGCCTTAAAACCTGAAAATTTACAGCAGTCTTTCCACTGATTGGGAAAAAAAGAAAAAAGGAAAGATAACCTGTTGTAAGTTTAATCTTGTTGCAATGCAGGAGTTGAAAGCTAAACACATCACTCTAAATCAATCATTAGTTTTACCTGCTCTTGCTCACTGTCACCATCACCACTTGACGTTTCACTAGAATTACTGTGCCGTTTTTTGTGGGTGGATTTAATGTTTAAGGAAGATAATCTCGTGTTCTCCGAGCATTCTTCTCTCACATCACCGTTCTGTTTAACTCCACTCCTTGATTTCTTCAGTTTTGGGGAATCAATGTCATCCTCCGACTGCTCGCTTTCATCTGTCTCAGCCTTTCTCCTCCGAGATTTGTCATGGCGTTTAGATTTCTTCTCTTTTTTCTCCTTCTGGGAAGGCAGAGAGCAACACGGTGGTAAAACGAAAAATACACGCACGTGATCCAAACAGAGAATACTGTTACAGGTCAGACAGAACTAAAAGTCTATGTTCTAGCTGCTGAGGAGGGCGGGGGGGTCGCATAAAGCGACAGACCCCGCCCCGCCGCGGCGCAGGTGCCGCCAGGAGGCATTTCCCCGACCACGAGACACCCGGGCCTTCATTTTTGGGACTCTTCCCACCCCCCCCTCCCTGCAGCGTGCACCCGAAAGCGCTCCCCGGGCCGCGGCGCGACGAGGACGGCCGCACGCCCGTTCCAGCGGGCCACCGCCACCCCCGGCAGGGCCGTGGCCCGGCGCCACCCCCGCCCACCTCCCGGGAGGCCCCGCCGCGCCGTGGCCGGCCGGCCCGGCTCCACGCCACCGGGATAAGGGAAGGGCGCGACCGGAGGCGAGCCCCGCCGGACACGAGCCCCAGCGAGGCGGCGAGGCGGCGCGGCGCGGCCAGGCCGTACCCCGCCGCGGAAGGCCCCGGAGCCGCCCCCCGGTACCTTGCGCCGCCGCCGGCTGCTCTCCAGAGCTGACTCGCTCTCCATAGGGCACTCGGGATCCGACTCGGGGGGGGGCCCCGGCCGCCCCGCGCCACGCCGCTGCCGCCGCCGGCCGCTGTGTGACAGAAACAGAGCCCGCCCCCTGCCCCGGCAACGAGGGGCGGGGCCTCGCGCGTGACCGCCGCCCGACAGCCAATCGCCTGCCGCCTCCGCCGCCAGACTACACGGCCCAGCATGCACCGCGCCCGCCCGGCGGCCGAGCTCGTGGCGAGCCCGGCGCCTTCGCCGTGAGGCGGCCGCCATGACGGGCGCGGGCGGGGGCAGGGTCGGCGGTAGAGGGCCGGCGGGGAAACGGCGGCTTGAGCCTCATCCACCCGCTTTCCACCGGGGCCTGCCTTATGCCGCACCCCCGTTGCGCGTGTAAGCCCCTGGGAGGAGTTTTTTTAAGGAAGCGGAAAGGCTGCTGGCAGGCAGTGGCAGCGTGAGGCGCGGAGGGCGGAGAGCTGCTGGAGAAGCCTGAGCGGAAAATCCCGATACCGGCGTGACTGAAACCCGCCGGGGACCCGGGCGGACGGGAGGGAGCGCTGCAGAGCTCTGCTCAGTCCCTGCCAGCACAAGCGCCGTTTCTTCCACTTCTTGACAGCCAGCGACACCTTCCATAAAAGAAATCTCCCATACCTTTAAAAACTGGTAACTCAACTTTAGCCTTCTGTCTCCATAACTACTGGAGGCAAGTTTTCAGTAGTGAAAGAGCCTAGCGTAGTCAGCAGCAGTATGACCAAGTGCCTCTCTAAGATTTAAAAAGGATCACAAGCCTTTGGTGATTAGCAGCATGAACCCGGCAGGGTCTGCTTTTAGCTGCAGGAAGAAATCAGGATTAAGAAGTCCAAATTAGTTGTCTGAACTAAAAGCTGTAAAGTGATCCTGACGGCTCGCAACCAGCATGTTGATTCCTGAAGAGAAGGAACGGGGTGGGCAGGAGCAGAGCAGGAGCATGCCGGCCCGCAGCAGGGTTTCTCTCAAACCTGACCTGCACCACCACATTTTCATTTGCAAAGACTAAATCCTGCTCGCTAGGTATAAACACGCCAAGTAGATTCAGGAGGACAGCTGAGATTTCTTCAGGACATGGTGAGATAACTTTGGGATTCGAGGAATTTTTGTAGTAACAAGGTGCATGTTTGCTTTGTTTTCTGACAGGGAAGATTGGAGCGTGGCGTTATTTCTGTGGTACAAGTAGGACACACTTTCAAGAATTAGTGTAAAACAGCCCCGTCCAACTGCTACAGTTCCTATTAGAGCACCACATACCCTTTGCAGGTTAATGGTGTGATCTGAATGAAGTATATCAGTTCTCATTTTTATTATCATAGGGATGCAAAAACTAATTAAAGATGAGAGCAACAGAAATACACATTAGCTCTCCAAAATACTACTGTTGAAAGTTTTAAGTAACAGCTTTGATTTAGAGACAGCCTCACAGATGCAACTGATCACATTTACAGTATGGTTACACTGTTACAAAGGGAAAGTTTACAAAGTCCATTACAAAAATAATCAAATATTCATGACCAGAGTTAGCTGAAGCATGGAATTTTGTTGCAATTGTCCTTCCACTTTGTCCTCCTCTTTGCATTAGTATTTATCCTTTCAGAATTTGGCAGGAAGTTTCATCTTCTTTTCAGTCCATCTAAAATAAAAGAGTTATTATACATCAGACTTCACATTCTAAAACTGAGTTGGCTTAGTTAGGTTCTGGTACCACAGATGGCGTCAATACAAACAATCAAAATGACCCTTTGAAATATATTTTGCTAAAGAGCATCCAAAAGGTTTCAAGTGTTCATGTCCAAGTAGTGCACTAGAAGTGTGCTTGAAAGAGTGCACAGCTAAAAGCTTCTTAAAGGGGAAAAAAAAAAATCAGCAGAATTTCCTTAAAAACTATAGTATGTGATTTGTTCCTTCATATACTAGCTTCTCAAGGTGACGGTACACATGTAATGAGAACTCAAATGGTTTACTTACACTTAAATACCAGTCATTTAAGATCTTAAGAATATGTGATGCTATTAAAAAAGTGGATATGATTTTTCCCTCGCAGCATTTTAACTTATGTTCTTGGCAATTTAGTTAACAGTTTAGTAGGTCTTCTCCACATGTAACTGTGTAAAAAAAAATGTTTCAAACCCATTTGTTTTCCATTAAGGGACTTTGCAAGTATAGTTACAGGCAAAATATACCCTATGAAAGGAAGCAGAAGCTTCTAGCTCAAGTCATGTACACGTTCTCCTGTCTGTTGTGAGCAAGTAGGATGGTACTTTGTGCTTTAAATTTTGGTTGAACACCTCTGTAAAACATTTTTTATTCTTCATCTACAAGTGGGGAAACTATGACAATATCCATAATGTCATATGGCAAGACCGATGCGAGCTGAACCTGCCTGCTAACAGGAGTTTATCAATCACCATGTTTAACACCGACTTTGTCTATCACTATGTTTCTTAATGTTTCTGCACTTGGCCATTTCCATCTGCAAGGCAGAGCTCATACTATTTTCCTGCCTCATGAAAACAAATGCAAAATATAAACAGCAGCACTTGTATAGCTGATTTAGGGGGAATGTTCATATAAAAATGCATGGTAGAACTACACAGTTTGAGTATTTCCAGAACATAACACTGAAGTTTTTAAAGACAAGAAGAATTTTGTTTTGGGGGAGGGTGGGTTATGGCTTACAGCAACATTTCTGCCTAAATCTGATTGTTAGTTTGAAAATAAAACACCTAACATAGTTACATGTGTTTTCTTACCTTGGGGAGTCAATTCCACTGTCTCCTGTAATGCTGTGGTTTTCTGTCCCTTCGGAGTGTTTCTGTCCTGGTATCACAGTACATGCATTCTTAAAAAATAGATATCTTTTTCTCAGAGGGTTTCTTGTTTCTTTGGTCTGTGAGCCCAAAGCACAGCATGCCACTCCTTCACCCACCTCATAGGTGAAGTTCTGCAAAGTATCAGCATCTGAGTCAGCCTTATCAGCGTTGCAGAAATCTGCTACAGATGAAGCCTTTATATATTCAGTAAGGCCAGTTTCTTCTTCCTTTCTGTGACCCATCAGAAGAACCTGACTGTAGAAACAACTTTCTTCTCTGAAATCTCTTTTTGGATGCTCTTTTGAGCCATCTATTGATTCTGCAAAACGAGAACTTCCCTTATAGCCATGCTCTCCAGAGTCACATTTATTTACAGTTGTGTTGTATTGGGCAGGATAAGTATTAACCTTACAGTTTTTTAGGGACATAGCTGTCCCCAGCTTTTGCACAGCTTTACTACTCCAGTCTCCTTTATCTGAAAAAGCATGGCCAGGAGGCAGGTGACATGGTTCATCGCCTTCAAAATTGTCATCCAGATGTAATGAGTTACAGATGTCACCATCATGTGCTTTTTGGTACAGAAGATGGCAGTTATCAGTAAATCCTTCACTTTCCAGCTTCATTGATCTGGGGTGGCTGGCACAGTCGTATTTAAATTTAAGTTCATTCTTTTTATCGGCCTTTTGTCTGTATTTCACACCAATTTTCTTTACCAGGTTAACATTGGCTGTATAATTTGAAAGACAGACATTTTTAAATTCATTTGCTGTTTGATCTAATAACTCACATACAGTGTCAGCTTTGCACCTGCAATACTCATCCTTCAGATGTAATGAAAATTTTTCATCTTCTTTGCACACACCATTATCTTTAGTGTAGGAGTGAGAGGATTTTTTAATATCCCCAGGATTTTTTCTGACTGTTCTTCTGTAGATGTTTTCTTCAGAAATATTACTGTCTAGAAAGTATTTACCTTTATTATCTATTTGCAAAGTACTGCCTTGTGGATAACTAAAGTTTTCATTTAAACTGTCTTTCTTTAGTTGGAGGGAAGACATATTAGCTTGGAGTAGTTTGTTTTGCTTAGCTTTGTCAGCTTGCCTTTCAGCAGCCAGCTGTTCAGTTTCATAGTCAAAGGTTTTTGAGGAGTCCAAGGACCGTGGCCTTCGTAAAGCCCTTTCTTGCTTTCGAGTCCTGGACTTCAGCTGACCGTTAATAGTACCTTTGTACCCTTTCACATAAAAGTTGCGTCTCCATGACCGACCCTGAAAAGGGTTGTTAATTTGTTTTTTATATATGACATGGGTTTCCACTGTTACATCAGATGGCTGTTGGTTTCTGATAGACAATGAAGGATTCTCTTCCAGTTTCTCATTTTGGCATGTTAGCTCACGTATGTGAGATTTCCTGTTGCTTCTGCTAATCTGCTTCTCTTTCTTTGTTTTGGTTTTGCTGGTGTGTTTTGCTGTTTTACTTTGTGTCTTTTGAATACAATCCTTTGAAATATGGTTTTGTCTGACTATTGATGCTTCAGCCGAGGGACCCTTACTGATATTTTTTTTCTGCTCCTCAAACTTCTGCATTAATATTGTGTGTTTAATCAAATTATCAACTGTAAGAGTAGGGTTAATACGCTTGATGATTTCGTGTTCAATATCACGTGGAATATTATGTAAGTCACCTTCATCCCTGACTGGCCATTCCTTGGGAGGAAACTGGGCTGAGAAAGTGGAGTACTCCTTCTTACATTTTTCTTTTTTAGAAGCACTTCTCCAGAAGAGGCCAAGGCCAAACGTTTTGCTTTTCAGTTTCTCTTTCACAGATGTCAGGGATCTGATGGTGTCCCGGGAATGGTTTTCAGCAGATGTAGAGGTCCCTTGAGTTTGAATTGAAGGCTTCAATTCACTGCAGCCTTTCTTACCTCCTCCATTAGGTTCATGGTTCATTAGCTGCCGATGTCTTTGTTCACAGAGCATATTCTGGTCAGTGAAACAGCGGCAGGATCTGTAACAGGATACCGTAGGAATGTTTTCTTTCACTAGGTCTGCACTGTGCTCAATGTTTACCAGGTAAGTGATGGAAGGTGATGAACAGCAATAACTGTCCTCCAACAGGACCCTTCTATTGTCTTCTGTGGCATCATTTGTGATAAAGTATGTGTTGGGAGTCACAATGAAATATCCTTCTCCTGTATGATAGATTTTCCTTTCTTTAATTAGAGTGCCAAGGATATTATATAAGGTATTGTGGGAGGGAACTGCAACGCCTGCAACAAAGATACAGATATTTCAAATCAGAAATAGGTTTTCAAATAGAATGGGAGCTGGCCAAAAAATAAATAACTTACAACCATCTGAAAGCCACTGAACATGAAAGACCCAATGTATTTAGTTCACAGGATTACAGAAGAAGTTTAAAACTGACCTGGCAACTGAAGTTTGAGTAGGGCATACTCAATTTCAACATGAAAGTGTCCAGTATCACCAGACAAAAGGCAGGATTTTTTTTTAATATATCACCACTTTGCTGAACTTCCAGAGCCAGCAGCTGTTGTTGCACCCAGCTGTCCCCACCCACAGCCCTGTGCTCCCCGCAGAACAGGGACAGCCCCACTCTGCAGCAGATGTCCACATGTGCAGGGCAGCGAAGGCTGCCCCAAATCTTCGGGCTAGCACAGACTGCAGCCCTGAGTCAGGGAGAGACCTTCTGGGCCAGCCAGGTGAGGGCAGCACAGAAACATCATCCAGCCGAAGGCTCTGCAATCCTGCTGGTGTCTTGCAGATCAGTAAAACCCTTTTTAACTCTGCTGCTGCTGAGGCAAGGTCACCCCTAAGGAAGAAGGTAGAGGCCAGCTGCGTTTCTGGCTGTCACTGCAGCACTGCTGTGATGGAGCTTAGGACGTTCTCCTTCGAATAAGCAAGGATGTTCTCTTTGTGTCTGTCAGGATGTGATATTCATGAGAGAGACCTTCTGCCAGGTACAAACCAAACAATGTGTTGTTCAAAGTTGTTCAAACTCTTGGCAGGTTATTTAGCAGTGGCTTTTGTCACTCTCTCTGAAGCACCTGGTATAATTTTGTCAGATGACAATTGCTGAGACTGGTCTCAGCCACTGGTTTTCCCTCAGGTGTCACAGTTCCAGAGTCATTAGTCTAGTGACATCTGATCTACTGCCCCAGGCTTCTGCTGATCTCCTGCCCACAGGAATGAAAACTTCCAGCAAGGTGAAAACATAGCAAGAAATATGCTTTCTCCCTACAAACTTTGAGAGTGCTACTTTTGTCTGACCTAAAAGTGCTATCTTGTGGTTGTCTCAGTGCACATATGGACAACACCATGTTCCTGGCAGGATTCTGGGCCGGTTTATGAGGTTGCATTAAAATTTTTCCCACTACCAGATCAACCTGTAACGTTTGCAGAGCTGTAAGGTTAAGAAGACTCAAGAGATGAAGCTCAGCATCAAACAAAGCAACCTCCTGTAACAAGCCTTTACAAAGTCTCACATGCGCACACACACACACTTCAATATTGCAGATCTAAGGGAAATTGAACATTTTTCAGATTGAGAAGAAAACACAGCATGTAAGGGAAGTAGCTGCTACCCCATCAGAGGAGAAGGATTAAAGCTCATTTAGTGTAAGTAATTTGCGTTCGGGAAGGAAGGGGCTGGAATTTGCCCAACAAACCTGAATTTGAGGCCGATTGTATTTTTTCATAGCAAACACCAGGTGTAGACTCCCACCCGCTCCCTTTGCCATCAAAGTCAGCTATGTTCCTGTCTCTTAAAGGAGGACTCAAAGTCTTCATGATCTCACACGCAGTCTATTTTACGCTGTTCAATATCTGGCACTTAAATACCTCTTCTGTGCTTTCCTACCCTCTAGAAAGGGCATACTTTCACCATGTAACTGCACTCAGTTCCCTCTTATTCTCAAAGAAGATTTTAAGAAATCTATAAAAAGAAGGACTACATTCAAAACAATGCTAATGACGCTCACAGATTGGTGAGTATAGTATGCAGATTCATGTATTCTACCAGTTGCCTGTTGATACTCTTTCAAATTGCCAGCTTTGCTTGTAAACGTTAAGTGATCACTTGCCCAGTATCAGAAACTCCAACTTGATGATACAGTCACTTTTAAAAGGAGGGAGAAATGAACACATTACCTGGATAGTTTTTCACTAACTGCTCCATTAAAGTTGCCTGCGTGACCATTACATGATCTGTATTCATGTCTGATATGGTACGGCATATTCCTTCTGCCAGAGGAATGGAGTGTGGCTGCGAGAGAGGATTCATGAGAAGAGGGGTCACATCACCTGAAGTCCAGAAGGAAGGGGGAAAAAAAAAAAGTTGTTTGAATGGAAGAGTGTTTCATTTTTCTGTTAGCTGTGATAGATTTTCACTGAAAATTTCTTGTGTTGCCTCAGAACAAGCACCTTATCCTCAGCTAATTTTCTTTGGCACTTTTCAAGTGCTTTAGTAATGAAGGAAACAGAAGGTTACCTTAAGCATGTTAGTTTGTTTGGTATTAAATTCCAGCTTAAACCATCATTTAGCTTAATAAACAGGCATCTGAGAGACGGAATTATGCCTGATGACTGCTGACTTTTTAGATGACTGTTTACATATGACACTATGCAGAACCTGTATTACTCTAAGTGGCTAATGAAAAAGGTCAACATCCAATAATCTAAGTACAAAATCTTTTCACCAAGTCAGAATGCAGGGGAAAAAAGACCGGCAACGGGCTTTGTCCCTTGCCTAACACACAAATTTGAAGTGGTAAAAATTCCATTTTTAGACCAAGCTCTAGACCTAGTGATTATCTACTTGTCTGGGCAGAGGGCAAAAACTCTTGTTACAGCTGCATGCATTTTTTAGGCTACATTACCATCTGTCCTGGTGAGAGACAGTACGTTCTGCATGATGAAAGCAGAAACTCGGAGGGGCTGAGAGCACGGCCAGCTCCCCCAATAACTCTGCAGCCCCAGCCCAGGGGGCTGAAAAGGGTCTTAGTCCTTTGCCTCAACTCCCCCATCCATAAAACACAAAGATAAACACTGCCCTCTCCCCTTCACAAGATGGCAAGGCCGGTGAGAGCAAGCCCAGCAAGTACTTCTGACATGGTACCAGTGAATGATGTAGGAAAAGCCAGGATAAGTATTTTCCCTGGAAGTTGATGACAAAGCACGAAGCAGGGACTCACCTGAGGTCTGTGCAGTAAGACAGTGAGATACAGTAAGACAATGACCGCATACACCTTCTCAGACAAAAAGAAAAGGGCTTTCTTCTTTTTTTTTTTTTTTAAGTAGGCTGATGGTCTGTTCCCAGTACCTGGTGGTGTTCTGTGCTTCCCTGTTCTGTGTTGCACAGAAAGCCCCTGGGAATCCTCAGCTGCCAGAGCAGGCTGAAGGCAACAGGGACTCCTGTTATTTCACAAGGCAAAAACTAGTGTTGAATACTAACAGTAATTTTCCTGCAAGCAAGAAGTGACGTTTTAGATTGTGATATTCACATTTAACTAAACTGCAATTGGATAATTCATTGGATGACTCTGTAACCTGATATTTATCCTTTAGGCAGAAAACTACAACACAAACATTTCTCTGAGTAAATGAATTAAGCAACAGCACTTTGAAGAGCTTAAATTGCTCTTGACCTTTGTTTTACAACTGCTGCTGTGTCCAACAAAAAGCACTCAGAAAAAAGTCCTGGCATACAGTTTCTTCAGCGATGTTGCTAGGATACTCCTTGCAGGTGCAGAAACCATTGCAAGCTTTGTTTTTGTATGGGAAAAGACTATCAGCATTCAGTAATAACTCCTGTGAACAATTTGCTGTCTCAAGTCTCTGCTGTAGGCACACCATGCTGCTGCCAGTTTTACCATTTGTTCCTGCAGAGCACCAAACTACTAAGGAATAAGACACCAAAATTTATTCATTATCTTTATTATTATTATCTTGCTGTCATTGTCTGCATCTGTCTTGCAGCCTCAGATCCCATGTCTCCATTCAGGGAAGGCCCATTCAGAATAATATTTAAAACAAAGCATTAAGCAAAAAGCCACCTTGATACTGAAGGAAAAAAAAACCCAAACACTAAAATCACGTTCAAACACAAGTCTATTTAAAATGATTGTTGCAGATCAATAGTGCCAGAGTACACACATGAATATTAGATATCATTCCCTCCTGACTTTGAAATAAAATCTGAAATAGTGAAAGCAAAAATTAGATCATTGGCAACATTTATATGCAATGTGGGAAAAGGCCCAGGCAGCACCCTACAAGTGTCTGTCAATGTCATATTTTAAAAGTTGTTGATTTATTTTCCGTAGCTAAATCACTGTTGGGGGTTGTACTTCAGATGTTCTCCCAAGTTTGATGGAAACACATAAAAGCTGCATCCCTTAGATTTGCACAGGGAGCAGACTTAATGATTTGTGCAAGCTATGTCTCATAGGCCTGATGCAAAATCACCAAAATGCCATGCCTGTTAAAGCTCTTCACTATCTGTCCCTTTACAGCTCAAAACGGACTGCAGAATCCCCTGCCTACTATCTTCCCTACTCTACATAAATCATCTGATGAGAATCACCTTCCTGGCTTCTTCATAGTTTTTACGAAGGACTTGCTTATGCCTACACACAAGGTACCTGGCAGCAGCCAAGGAACTCAGGCTAATCCTCTTGATCATTTAAATACAGCATAGTTCCCATTTCACTTTCCACATCTCTTACAGAATCACATTTACCAATGCCAATCTAGGCAGCTTGCCAGTACTCATGTTTTATTATCTTTCAGTTTGGTTTACCTGTCTATTCAAACTCTGCTCATTACCTGGACACCTGAAACCCAAGAATACCCTTTTGGAGCATTTATTGGTCACAATGTGGGGAAGTCATTTGTAATACGAGCATTGGATAACAAAACTTAGCACACAGAAAAGCCTCTGGATATTCTTGACTAGCACAAAGTGATTTTAGTTCCATCTCTGTAATGTGAGCTTTACCATTTTTTACTGAGATGTTTAACAATTGCAGAATTTTTGCATCTTCTGGCTCTAAGAAAAATTACATGCAAGACAAGTTTTATCTGGGTAAAAACCGGGCTAGTTCTGGGGAAGTGAACAGGGAGGCATTTTATTACAATAGTGCCCAATTTACTTCTTAAAAGTTCAGGTAAACAATTTATATAACAATAAACTGCTAAGAGTAAATTCATTCCAGAAAAAAACCCAACATCAAATGCAAATCAAGAATAAACTCCCGTATATGATTCCACTTACGTCTGTTGAGAGAGAAGACACGGAAGTGGAAAAATTGACTTTTCTCTTTTGCATCTGGAAAGATCTATCTTGGAATTGCTTAGTATGCTCTATTAAGTTGAACATACAAAAGATCCCACAGATCCTATGCCTCTTTGCATGAGAGCCCAGGTGTGTTTGATGCATTTCACTTTTTGCAGAAATGCTTTTCTACAGACTAGAGCGCACTGTGGTCACATTTTATAGCAAAAATTACATTTTATAGTTAAAGATGAAGAATTTTAAGGAACAAAAAGTTAATAAGATCATAGAAATTTGGGAACTGTAGTAAAACACTGTCTGAACATTAATGGAGATTTTACAAGATGTTTCCTTATTAAAGAATAAAAATTCTATATAGATTATAAAGACAGAGTTAAGATGAGCAAAATATTTTCAATTTTAAGTATATAACAGGGAAACTCTATTTTGGCCTAATATTGTGTATTAGATCCCATTTTCAGAAACATCCTTTACTGAAGCAGAGAGTAAATAGTTCAATTGCATTAAAACTGTCAAATCTTGTAACATGCTTAATCTGTTACTGAAACAAACAAAAGCTCTCAGGAAAAGCAGACGGTATCTTTCTGTTGTTTGATTATTTTGTACAACTCTCAAAGAGAGAAACTAAATGGTTAAGTGTCAGTTAAGGTCACTGACACTTCAGTAGATGCTAAAGAAGAAGCTACAAACACATCAAAATGTTAGATCTTCATACCTACTGATTCTTGCAAGAACAGACACTCCTAAATCAGGACAATTAGGCAAACAATGTCCTCCATTTGGACTCAATTGCTGATTTTTAGAGGATAATGCTGCCAGGAAACTTGAAAAAAAAAACCCACAAACAAAACCCAACCACTTTTTCTGCCTTCCTGACAACACCCAAAAGTCTAGTCTCAACTGCAAGTGTTACAAACTTTAAAAAATATGACCTATAAATGCTTTCTGAGGTTCCTAGCCAAGACCCATGAAATCCTTACTCTAATCTTAGGGCTAACGGCAACCTACAGCCTTCTTTTCTTTCATCAGCATTAAAAATATCCACAGGCAGGTATGATAAAGCAGGATTCAAGAAGGTAGGCAAGAGCTCATTTCAAGCCCCCAGATAGGAACAAGTTACACAGCAGACACCAACATGGTCGGTGTGGTACACTTTTCCTTAAGCCAAGCACAGTGTGAAAATTTTTGCCATTGAAATGTGTATCTGTGATCTCCAGAGACATCAACCTCTTCAACACTTACCGATGCCACTGACATGTCTACTTAAATACTCCAAGAACATCTTGAGAGCAGGTTTCAAGCTCCAAAGCTGCTGACCGAACACGTGAGCAAGCATGCAGCTTCAAATAGACTGCTTAAAAGAAAACAGCACTTCCGCTTGCTTGAGACTGGCAGGCAAGCTGTCCATTGGAGATCTGTGTCTCACTCGCAACAGCTGGCAAAATAGCCAACAAGGAAAACCATACAAACACATCTGCCTTTGGGGCACTCCTGTTCGCTGCATAACTGGCAGAGAAATCGAACTACGAGCAACTCAAGATAATTATTTTTCATATACTTTAGCATGCAGGTAGCTTTTACGTCAATTCACATACGGCATTGAACATAATGAGCACAGCTGATAGCAAGGAAGATCATCTTTAACCGTTTCAGCATTCAGTGTCAGACTTGATCGTAAAAGACATCAATTCAAAAGCTTCATTGCAGGGAGGTAAAAATAATACAAAATTAAACAGTCCCAGGTAAGTTGCAAAACCGTCAATGACTAGCCCAAGGAGCCAAACAACAAAAGAGGAATAAACAAGGCACTGGCAAAGTCTCTGGGTCTGTTAACTGTCTGCAGGTGCTGCCATCCACTGCTATGGGAATTTGACACAAGCACACCTTTTCCACTTGGCCTGGTCCAAAGAAGCCCCTTCACAACGCTGGCATCCCTCCACTAAAACAGTTCTGCTTTTTCCTTGCTCCCAGCCCTGTCCTCTCTTCTGCAATAAATCTTAGACCATCCAAATAGCTCTTTAATGTCAAAACCTTTGTTCTAAGCAGAAAGTGTTACTGGGCATTGGTTAGGTACTTACCTAGGCAGTGAAAGGCTTACTATAAAAACATCATCATGCAGTTGGGCATTCCTGTGCCTGTTCAGCTAAAGGTCAACTCCAACTGCTGCAATATTCCCAGGGCTGACTCCTTTTCCTGGAAAGGCAGTCAGAAAAAGTATACAATATAAAGCTACAGTCATGGGAGTAAGATCTACCTACAGTCATGTCTCCCCTCTCCAGAATGGACCAAAATTCACTTTGCATGCTCCCTGGCTTCAGCTCACATTTACCCCAGCCAAGGAAATTCACGCACTAGTCTTTCAGAGGAACAACTCCCACAGAGCTGTTCAAAAGAGAACATAGCCCCCTGCAGAGGGTTTCCAGCAAACCATGGATCAGGGGACACAAGGGCAATTATGTCCAACTCACTCCCAGGCAACACTTGGCAAAACCCCACCCACCGCAGAAGCAGCTGTCAGAGAGCTTGGTGCAGTTGCAGCTTCCCTCAGACCCAGGCCCCTGGCTCGCAGCAAGGACAGGAGCCACCACCACACACTGAGGTGGAACTAAGTGGGCCTCAGATCTTGTTTCAGGACATATCCCACTGCTGGGAGGTTTTTTCATTCAGCTGGGAACAAAGCTTTGAAGGTAGATGGACAACTTCACACCTGCCTGAGCAGGTGATGTTGATGGATGCGCAAAGCCACTTTTCCTTCCACTCTCCATAAATGGATATCCAACTTTAAAGATGTTCCCTACACTAGAAAATAAGTTTCTTCACCCTTTCACTGGGCTGGAATTTATGGCCCACATAAAAAAACCAAACAAACCAAAAAAAAGTTTAGAAATTAAAAGCAGCATCTTTACCACCACAAGAGGTCTCAGAGGAGTTGTCTGGACACTGCAGATTAAACAGCACTAGTTTGGAATTGAGGGCCTTAGCCCACAGTTCCCAAACGTTTCTCCACAGCTTTGGCATTATTAAACACCCTTACCATGTTTCACTTCATCTAAATTTCAGCCAGAAAAAAGTGGTAGAAGACAAACAGAGCAACTGATCACCCCCACTATATTACAGAAGACTCCAGTTTAGCAGAACCCTTACTATGAAGATACTGGCTTGTTGGGTCTCACAGATGGAGGTGAAGCCTCCAATGAAAACTACAGAGATGTGCAGGTGCCTGCAGGATGTTGAAAATATAGGAGAAGACTTTTAGGGAAAAAGTAAATTAAGCAGTCCATGAAGTACCTAAGCAAGTGATCTGAATGACAGGCTAGCTTTGCTGCAATACTTTCCTGTGAACAAGCAAAATATTTCATAATTTTAATCATGTTTTCAACCTTGGAAACTCAGCATGTAGCTGGCCATAGCCCACAAAAGAGAAATCCAGTAACCAGAAAAAAAAAAATAATATTGCTACAAGGCAGAAAATAAAGCTCACTTTTTTTTTTTTTAAGAAAAGCAGAAGAAAGCTCACAGAAGTTCAGTTTATTTCGTTTTTTCAAATAAAGAAAGCTTTCAAAATAGACTGAGTTTGCTAAACAAACAGCAGTTGCAGTTTCAGTTGTTTCATTGCCCAGAGATCTTTCTGCTTGAGTACAAATCATGCTGTTTACAGACAAGCTGTGCACCACCAGTGAATGGAACATGGACTGCTGCTGATGCATCAGTATAAGATAAAGCATATTAGGAAAAAAAAATTGGTTTACATCATATATGAATTATTCCCAAAGGGTTCACTGTATTCTCACCAATGAGGGCAGTTTGTTGGGTTTTGCATATCGAGCTTTCTGTTTGTTAGCAGTTTGATAGCACTGTGTGAGTCACATAAATGATACACACTACTAGCATCTCTTTACTTCAGTTGTCCCAGGAGTGTTTTTATAGAACATAGTAAGGGATTTGCAGAGTGGTTCTGGATGTATGTTGTTCTAGAAATGCAGATAACTACATTTCTCTAACCTGATGTTTAAAAAAAACCCAAAACAGATAGCAAGAAAAATCTCGTGCAAGTACCATAGCAGTTTTATCAGGTTAAAGAAAACAATGCTGCCATCAGCCTCAGCTTCTCTGTGCACGTCATGCTTCATTCTGCAAATTTTTAGCTCATGGACTGTATAATTGAAAGATCACTAAAGCTCTCTAAGAAAAAAAAAATTAAAAACCTTCCCCTTCTGCTGATACTTCTAATCAATTTTTATTTGGTATTGAATGAAAGTAAGCCTTTTAACAAGGCTCCTCAGTATTGAGGAGGCTCATATTACTCACACAGCAACAAAGGCCAAGAGCATCCTGGGCTGTATTAACAGGAGCAGAGCCAGTAGATCAAAGAAATTTATTATACGCCTCTACATCAAAGAAAATCATTATCTGCCTCTACTTGGTGCTTATTAAACCACGTCTGGCATACTAAGTCTAGTTTTGGGTCCCCAAAATAGAAAAGACATCTATAAATAGGGGTGAATTCAGCAGAGGACCACCAAGATGGTCAGGGCTAGAACACTTGCCCTGTGAGCCAAGGCTGAGGGAACCAGTCTTGCTGAACCTGAAGAAGAAATAGCTTTGAGAGAACCTGACAGCAGCCCCTTGAGAAGACGGAGCCAGGCTCTGCACAGCAGTGCATGGTGGGAGGATGAAAGACAAGAGGCATCAGTTAGAACAGGAGAGGTTCAGACTGGCTAGAAGGAAAACTTTTTTTACCTTTAAGAACAGTGCAGCAGTGGAGCAGGTTGCCCAGAGAGGTTGTGCAGTCTCCAACCCTGGGGTGTTTCCAAGATGTGACTGGATAAAGCCCTGAGCAACCTGGTCTGACCCATAGCTGACCCTGCTTTGAGCAGGAGGTAGGATAGGCTCCCAGGAATTAAATAGTAGTCCAGTCATCTGGTTTAGTTGGACGCCAGTACCTGTGCCTCCCACAGCCACTCTCACCCCCCACTTCGACCACCCTGCTTTCTGTAACCCAATGCAATGTCACTTTTGACCTCCACTAGCTGTGAAGTTTTCTTGGGTTACACCAAATTAAAGAAAATAGGTTACACTTACATCATGCTGATAATGAGGCCATGCAAAACAGCGTCCATATGGTAAAACTCTTGGTTTTCTCGTCAGCCTTCAAATAAATAGCTACTGTTTTCATAACATTGTTTTCATAACTGAACTGCATCTGTATGGGCTCGTTGTTGGAGCCAGTGCTCTCCACAGTAATGGAGTGGACATGTCAAAGCAAGATGGCAGTACAGAAAAACTAAAACTAGCCTTGAAATGAAGTCTCCGATTTTGAAACTGTATCAATGACCATTGCGGAAGCACTACTAATTAATGCAATGTATTTCATTAACTACATGATATTAACACAAACTCTTGTCTTTTCTGACTGAGACAGAGAAAAAATTAGCACTGTTCAAATTACCTTCATCCTAAAAGAGCGCTACGGCAGTTAAGATCTGCAGTTCAGGATTCAACGTGCAAGAATTCAAAAGACAGAGGATAGTACAGCTCAGCCTGTTTTCTTGAATTTTGTTTTCTCACTCAAAAGACAGAAATGAGAGCTTCTGCTGAAAATCATTAGCACTGAGAAATACACAACACATACCAAATTCTTCACAACTAATCTTGTCAGAGGTTATTTTTAGAAAAAATTCAGAGTAAATTAAACTGAATGAACCTTATTATTAAAAAAAAAACCACACTCTTGTTCAATGGTACTTGTTAAACAGTGTGACTAGAGACTACTTGCTGAGACAGTGAAAATATTTGCATGCACAAACACTTTTGCAGATTACACCTTTCAGGTAATTCGGTCTGAACAGATCTGGTAAATGCATCAGGATTTTGAAGAACATGACAGTACCTTGTACTGTGCTGCTGTGAGTTTAGGCAGTAGTTTGAATATAGCATTTGGGTTTAGTGCAATACATAGTCAATAAAGAAAAGGCTTTTAAAATATAGGATTGATACTTTAGTAAGAATTTGATATGGAAATGCATGAAACATGCAGGGGTAGGTCAGTGGTAAGGGCTGAATGCCAGCTGAAATTAGGTGCTAAATGTTATGAAATAATTTAAGGTTTATGTAGCCATTACATGGAGAGAACTGAATTAGCAAGCAAATAATAGCAAGGTAGATAAAAAGGTGTCCTTCAAGGAGTACAAATGTTTTCTTCCTTTTTTCCTCCCGAAAATATATTGACAGAGTCACCACTGGAACAACTGTTATAACCAGGAAAACCCAATTATAACAGAATATGCAAGTTAGTAAGTTCTGAATCCAATACCTTACTGCAAATAACTTTGAAAGTAATGTTTGAGAATATTACAGTTAAAAACTCAGTTAAACAGTTCTTCATGTTCTGGCAGCCTATACAACAGCAATGCAAAATGAAACACCATTTTAGGTCACCCACTCTTTTCAGGGCTGAAGAAAATAAAAAGGAACAGAACTCTAGATAATCCTAAACAGTCCAATTCAAAGTATGACCACATACTGTGAGTTACACTTCACAGAAGCCAGCACCATTGAAGTACAAAATTATTCTCCTTTGACTTGCAAACCTACATCCCTGTTTGTGAGGCAGGATGAAAGACACTGGAAGAAAGGGACTGCAAAAGAAAGGAATCCCATGAAGCACATCCCCACAGCCTCTTGCTGAGCTGCCATCCTCACTAAGATTGTGTGTTCCTGTGTGTAACTACAGAATGCCTGACAAACAACATCCACTCCAGAGTCATGACCTTTTGTAGGCAAAACAGGAATCAGCAACTCACAAGGCCATAATTTCACCTGTAGCTTCATTAGACATGCAGCAGAACAATGCTGATACATTAACTGCTATGAACAAATTTAAATTATTCAGATGAAAATAAATTTGTCCTAAAAGCTTGCCAGGCCCATTTTGGAAAAGAATTTGTCTCTTATTTTAAGCAAGGTTGAGAACTGCTAAGAAGTAGAGAAGTACACAGTTATAGATGGACTCCAGGTGTACCTGTTCTTCAGGTGGCGCTTCAAAACTGTTCCTGAAAGCTGTCACAAACATGGAGAAACTCAGCATGAGAGGACCTCCACATTGTGGTGGCCAGTGCCTGCAGAGCCACATTGTCAGCAGAGGTCACTAAATACACATGGGAGTCACCACACAGGAACAAATATAGTTCCTCCAAACTGCCCCCCACCCCCTGTGGAAGGTAATACAGCCCATAAATACAACGGAAGGTTTACTCCTTACTCCTCAAGCCGCTGCTGAACCTTTTTCAGGAGATTGAGTTCCACCTATCTCCAATCACAGGGATTCTGTCTGAATAACAAATTAGCATTAAACCTGCCCCCAAAGTCAAAGAGCTTCAGAGACCATCTCTGCCTATTTTTTAGCCCCTTTTCAGAGTGCTTTTCTTCTCGCTAACTTTCTGGAGAGACTCACGCAAGGGAAAGAGAAGCGAGGAGCTAGACCTATCAGATTACTCCACCAAATGCACAAAAACCAAGAACACAAAACAATCCCAGGTCTGATCTCATTCCATTTCGGTCAATACCTCCAGCAAAACCAGATAAAACTTACCATTTCACAGAAAAGTGTACTGTCCTTTCAATGTCATTCTTCAACAGGGTATTTTCCAAGGGAGATATATTTGCAGCCTGCAGTAGGGACTGAAAGGCGCAGCAGAGCTCAACAAGCAGCCCTCCCGTTAAGAGAGGTGATCAACGTATTATGTGACCATAAAAAAGTCACAATCTGCATGGCAATCCCAGCCTCAGCCTAACTGGAAAGTGCAGGACTTTCTTAGCTTTCCTCGTGAATCATTTGTAGCCTTGCAACAATTGCTGAACCGGCAGCAAATTCAGCCTCTAAAGGCTAAGCAAAAACGCTTCTATTTTCTGTTGTTCGCTTCTACCCGATAGGAACCACACAAAGGGAGTCAGGCTGTTCAGGCACATGGAAAAATGCTGCTGTCATGACAGAAGGCAAGCTAGGATGACAGAAACCGAGCTGGTTATGAGCAAGAACAATGAACAAGCAGCTACTGAGATGCATTCTCCTGGACTGATCACCCCCAGTTTCTCTCTTCAAAGGCTCTGGAGGTCAGTGCCTTCAAACTGAGTATTTCCAATTGTATCTATAAATCCAGCTGAGCCCCCCTACTCCTCTCCCAGCACTACCCTGCATGCATCCCCCGTGGCTGTACAGGAAAGGTGGAAGGGAGCAGTTTGCCCCTCGTTTGGTTAACAATTGACTGAACAGCTCAGCTAAGCACAGGAGATGGTCCGACAGAGGGATGTTAGCATTTCGACAGAGCCTACTCAGTTATCAGATCAAGAGGAAAAATTTTTTTAAACTAGGCCCTACTTCGCCCTGGGAGGGAGGGAGATTTGAATTGCCGCGATTTTTCCCTTCTTCACTTCCATCTCCCGAGGAGGAGAATAAAACAGCTCCTACCCAGTCCTGGGTATACCATGCAAACCAGAGCTGGGCTCCACATCAGAAGGATAGAGAAAGACATTTTGGACTTTACCTGGGAATAAATACAGAAGGACAGTTTGTGATTCTTTATAAGCTTTTGGGACTGGGTTTTCCCTTTATTTAATTAATCTTCCAGTGGCCAACATCAGTCAAGGTGCAGTCTATTCCGTAAAGTCAGGATGTCCAACTCCCCAACGTGTTTCTCTAGAACAAATCTCATTTGAACTGCTGGGATAGAGTAACACAAAGATCTGCAGGACCACAGTATCTTCTGATGATGAGCAGTGGCCAGGAAAGCTCCTTGAGATACAGCAATGAGGAGGACTTCTGAGCACCGAGGACTTTAAGACCAGCGTGCAACAGGGACTGGAGCATGCCAAGACCCTCCTATAATTCTTCACTGAAATGTGACTTGGCAGAATTAGTGCTGCAGTGCTGCATACCCAGCAAACAAGTGGTTGTGGATTAAAATAGAAAAGACTCAAAATGGTTAGCTGATTTTTCTCATGAGTCTGAAAACTCTCAACACTTTTCATGTACTGTGGCCAAGGATAAAGATACTGCAGGCCAAGTGATTCCCATCACTGACTCCTGGTGCCCCCAGACGTCTGTGAAAATTCACCAAACACTGCTGGAGTTTGCAGACACTGCTATTGCTACCTGCTGCAGGAAATGTTTCCTAAGAGCCACTTAGGACTTTGCCTGGTTCCCAACATCCCAGCCTTTAGTCACGAAGCTTGAGAAACCCAAGTGGCTTGAATTCCACATTATTGCAAACAATAACACGAGAGCAGGTAGATTAAAAAAACCCAGTCAAGTCTCTCTCTATGTAAAACAAAGAGAGCAAATGTGATACCAATAGCTTCCTTTTTAAATAAAGTCAATTCATTTAAAAAACAAAGTCCAAGAAACCTTCATCCCTTCCTTGCATTTTAGTTGCCTAATTTGTCACTTTCTTTTCTAGAGCAAAATATGTATAAGGAATGGGAGAAAAGTCTTCCAGAGCAGAAAATGGTCATTATGATGACTGATGGAAGAGGCGGCACAGAATACATCAATTTTAACCAGAAAATTACCTAAAGACAGACACTCAAACTGCAACTTTGTTTCAGTTAAGCTTCCGGAAATGGAAGTAAAACCATGAAAACATCACTTCAACATCAATTGTCTGAAAAAGTGAAATTCACAAAGGGAAGCGTCTTCAAAGTCATTAAAGAAACTGTGAGAGAACTCTAACTTGTTAGAAACCCCTTTGGGTGTTACTGCAGCGAGAGACAAGATGATAGGGGAAATGATCTAATTCATTTACCAAAGTGATTTACATTTGGATTCAGCCAGCCATGCTATGCATCAATAAAGAGGTTAGTGGGAAGAAAGGAGAAAAAAACAAAGGAGTTAAGGACTCTCTAATTCATCCCCAGGAGACTGGCAAGTAACATATTAATATTCAGCAGTGATAGAAAACTTAACTATAATGAGACAACCATTCCCAGCATTCCTAGAGTTATTACTGCTTTTTAGATGGACACCAGTAAGTAAAACACTGTTCTTCCTTATAACACCTCACCTGGATTAATAAACAGTTAAGAGGTCAGCAGGCTACTTGTGATCAGAGAAGATGAACTCGCGCTGGAGCAGATGCTACCGGAGTTCACTAAAGCTACCAAGAAATAAGACTGCATGTAGAGATCAATTTTCTAGTCAGAAAATGGGGCTACAACAGGGAGTGGCTATTCTTTAAAAATTATTGGGAAAGAAGGGTAAATAACAGGAAAAAAAAAAAATCTATGTGATTTAAGCTAAAGCCAGTGTTAAGAGAAGCATGAAGATGTTTAGCTGGCCAAGGACAACACAGGCTAGACATCAGAAATTTTCTTGTTAAAAATTTTGAAACAGAACATTAAGTAGCCCACAAGTCTTCCAAAAAGACAAATTTCTCACTTCAAGTAAGAATTCAAAACTGCACTTTTACTCAGGCAACTGCTAGTTAGCTTCAACAAAAAGCTTTTGTGATCTAATTATTAATTTGTGATATAATTATTATTTGTGATATTATTAATATTACCTGCCTGAGGTAAAACGCACTTCTAACTTAAAATATAATTCATCCTTGGACAGAGGAGATTACAGAGCTACACTTGGGGAAAAATAACAATAAACCTCTCAAATAGTGACAGCTATGAAAATACCTACTAACCTTTGGAAATCCAACTGAAAAGGGATTTGTTTGCACTTCACCAAGTACCTAGTAGCTGTTACTATGGGGTCAAACAGCTGGAAGTCTTCACTTCAGCATCTTCTACTCAGTCTTTGTCAGCAGCATTCCTGGTTTGGCTGCTAATGCTTCCAATCCATTGGTTGGGAAAGTTAAAGCACAAGTGGTTGACACCGAAATGTTAAAGCAGACATCTGAGTTGACAAGAAGCAAGGACTACGCTGCTCACTTATCACTTACCTGCATTATGCTTGGTAATTAGAACTTAATGTCTCCTATAATCATCTTCAACAAACAGCAATCCTAATTAACTGTGTCAAAACCACAGAGAAAATTGCAAGAACTAAAAAGTATTGTCTCCTCCCACTAAAGGCCGGTCGGAAAAGAGCAGCCTTCCAGGATGCTCCACAGGATGAACAGAGACAAGCCCCACAGGGCCAAGGGTAAAACAGACTCAAGACTAATGACCCCCGCATACCGAAGTCTGCCTCCCCCTCCAGGAACTGCAAACAGTAAAGGGATTCACCAACCAAAACCATTGCCTTGAGTAAAAACTGAAGAGCTGTGAGGCAGCAGTCAATACCAGGAGCAGAAATGTAATCTTCTTTGTTATCACAGTTATCACGCTGGCTGGTGTATTCTGCAACCACCAACATTTCAGAAGACTTTTTGTGGCAGACTTGCATGAAGAGAACTCAATAATCCAGCAGCTGTACTTTTACATACAGGCTAAGCCCTTGATTGCAGCCTGGCCTTGCTAGACTCGCAGAGGTCACTAGCACAATTAATTAAATATGAACTAATTGCAGGTAGCAAACAGAAATCATGGCTAAATACCCACCAGTACGATCTGGTTAAAAATATTCCTAAATTTCCCTTGAGGTTGTTTTGACTGCTGGATCTTATAACAGGTTCTCTGTGTATCCCATTAAAGTTAACAAATTCAATTTAAATGAAGGGGGGAACCAGGACAGTGCTGCAATATGTCATTTTCTGCAAAATTCTCATCTTCTAAATTTTTAATGTGAATAATTGTATATTTAAGGTAGCAACCTGAATGTGAGCCTGATTTCTTCTTAGATCTTCCATCAATTTCACTTTTATGCATTTTCAGAAAAGATTTAACCAATCCCTTTGTAGGTTGGTTTTGGGTTTTCAGACAAAAAGCAGCTGCTGACTTCAGAGCATCATATCTGCATTATGTAGCAAAGTACCTTCCCTCCCAGCAGCCATCACCCCACCCACGGAGCTGTGCACCCTCCTCCACCTTTACCTTCTCTGGTGGCAGCACATTCCATAGCTCTTTCTCCAAGAAATCTTTGTGCTGAGTCAATCCATAATATTCAGTCCCAGCATTTCTTTCTACGTGTCATCCTTTGTCTAAAAACGTTCATGATGAATTAAACTAATTAATCTTCCACTGGTTATGAATGGACCTTCCAGTTCATTGCAGTATCAGTCTCTGGACACATTATATCCAGTCACCTCCTCCAGGAAACAACATTACCCACAACAAAACACTGAAAACAAGCAGCGCACCTGATTCCTATCACATTTTTCCTAAATACTGAGTGCCTTTGTCTACATTGCAGTGACTCACCAACTTAACTTCAAATCAGATTACCAGCAGCTGAAACCCAGTTTGTCCCAGTGTCCGTACTGATGGGGAGGCTGTGCCTCTGGAGAAAGAGGTGGTGGTGATGCCCTGCTTGCTCCCCACTTTTCCGCCAGCTTGGCTGCAGGATTTTTGCCTGCCAGGATTTACACTGACACCACTGATCACAAAATGCCGCAGGCAGAAGTTACCTGCCCGGGTTTGGTACTTCCAGCTGATAAAGCCGCTGATGGCAGCTCAGGCTACCCTGCTTGAATCAACCAGCAGCTCTGCAAAACAGAGAGGATCTCACTGTTGGGATCACACAGGCAGGCAGAGGAAGAGATAAGAAAGAGTCAAGATGAAAGCAAATAAATTCAGTGGCACTGCAGGGCTCCAGCACTGGCTATGTGCTGCTGCCACTGTGGTCGGCCTTGCCCCAGCTCTCCCCTCCCATCCCTGCTGCTCCAGGATGGGGTACTCTCCCTCCAGAAAATCCTGCTCTGGGCTGGAGGAACCTTGCCTCTGTTTTGTACTAAAATTTCACAGAGACAAAAAAGACTCCCTCCCCACCCCACCCCACCCCGGTGTTTTCCTCCCCCAGGAAGGGGATCAGGGCTCTTGCCCTGTCTCAGATTACATTTCCGTGAAGTGAGGCCCTGACAGAGGCGCATAGGCCACGCTTTAGCACTGCTCCACACGGTTTTTACGTGTTACTCGTGCAGTTTGTTCCTATTCTGCAAAGCTAGAGTGCATTTTCTCATTTACTGTGGCAAATCCTTGACAGACAAAGTAAGGGCACTGCTTGCTTTGGAAACTGGTGCTCATGGGGTGATTTTGTGTCCAACTGAATGCGTTCTTTAGGGAATTTGTGTAGGTTCTTAAATTGCATGTTGCATTTGAATAATTTTTTTCAAACTGTCTTCATTGAAAATAAAAACCTTTGGGGATTCGTTTTCCTTCTCTTCAAACTTTTAAGCATGAAGCAGATATCAGAATGAATTCACTGCTTAGAATATGCCAACCGTACCCTGGGCTGCATCAGGAGAAGCGTGGCCAGCAGGTCGAGGGAGGTGATTCTGCCCCTCTACTCTGCTCTGGTGAGACCTCACCTGGAGTATTGTGTCCAACTCTGGAGCCCTCAGCACAAGAAGGACATGGAACTGTTGGAGCGGGTCCAGAGGAGGGCTACTAAAATGATCCAAGGGCTGGAGCACCTCTCTTATGAGGACAGGCTGAGGGAGTTGGGGTTGTTCAGCCTGGAGAAGAGAAGGCTGCGGGGAGACCTCATTGCGGCCTTTCAGTACCTAAAGGGGGCCTATAGGAAAGATGGGGAAAATCTTTTTAGTAGGGCCAGCTGTGACAGGACAAGGGGTAATGGTTTTAAACTAAACCAGGGTAGGTTTAGACTGGATATAAGGAGGAAATTCTTTACAATGAGGGTGGTAAAACACTGGAACAGGTTGCCCAGAGAGGTGGTGGAGGCCCCATCCCTGGGAACATTCAAGGACAGGTTGGATGGGGCTCTGAGCAACCTGATCTAGTTAGTGGTGTCCCTGCTCCCTGCAGGGGGGTTGGACTAGATGACCTCTAGGGGTCCCTTCCAACCCAAAACATTCTATGATTCTATGATTCTAATATCTGCACGCCATCTCTTACCAATCCTGCCTATTCTGAGCCTCTGCTACCCAAAGGTCACACTATAGAACTTCTGCTTTTGTCCACAGATCACAATTATTATACATTGTATTACCCCCACAAGATGTGCTGTCCATCATTACACGCCCAAATCACAAGACTGAAAATGCTGACTGCACATTCCTTGCAAGCTTATTACTGGATCCTCTGGATAATCAGAGGATTTATAGATGTGCTGCCACCCATATGTGCCCCAGTACTTAAGGTCATCTATTTTTCCTCTCCTCAGTATAATGAAAAGACACCCCCACCCCCAAAAAAGAGGTCATAAACTTGATTTCAGGAAGGACACTAAGGCAGAAAATCAGGTTTGATATTGGTAAGCAGCTAATCCTCATTTTCATCTGTTTAGTCACATTATACATGGCTTCCTTCTATCAGAGGAGATACTTGACAAGTATAAGCTTTTCTCTGTAAAGAAACGTTTTAAGAATACTCTCAAGGCGCATTTGGAAACCCTTTCCCAAGATTTTAAAACTTGTAACACAGAGTGTTCTAATAGTTACATTTAATGTAACGTAAGAAGTACTTCATTTGCTTGAATAGTACTTTGATAAAACAAGGCATTGGGAGACAAGCTGAAAAGGGAAGTCTCTTACAGGAGATCTAGGCTAACTCTTGTGAAACAGATGAGCCTTTCCAGATAAAAGAAATAAAATTCTCTCATTTCTTATTAGAGCCAAGCTGAAAGTGTAGCAACCCATTTCCCCAGGCTGCGTGTACGTTATACTTACACTGAAAATTGCCTACTTCTCCTTTAACTTTTCCTCTGCACACATGCAATGGCCTGTTTTACAGCAAATCAGGTTGGTCTGCGAGACAAGTGTTTTCAGAGACCAGTACTGCAAGGTACTTTTCTCTCTCTTCATTTCTATGACATGACATGTGGCAGCAATTTCTGCTTTTTTATATGCAAATCGGCTGGCTACCGTCCAGCCCTGCTAAAAAGGGACCAGAAATGAAGGTTGCTGTTCTCCAGCTGTTTCTGCCCCTTGCATGACAAAACAGGAATGTAACTGGATGACCCTGTCTCAGGAAGACCAAAAAGAATTAAGCAATACAGGGGAAAAAAAAACCAGCTCACACTCAAACAAATCCTTCCCTGTACCACTAAAAAGGTTGCAACAAAGTAATAAAGCAAATTAGTACTCTAAAAATACCTGCTGAAAAGCAGAGGGGGGAGAGTTCAGGCTGGGACTCTGCAGCGTTCCTCCTCTCCACTCTTCCCCTCTACCCAGCTGTTTGTTTGCAATGAAATGTGAACAAGGATTCAGTCAACAGGATCCTTTCGCTTGTGCCCCTCACTAAACTGAGGGAACACAATCTAGGAATCAATTTCCCATCAAAACATGCAGCTTTGGGAATCTGTTGCCTTGGCTGAAATCCAGCTCAAGTACTTTCTCCAAATATGCAGAGCCCCCTCACAGGACTATCATTACCTACTTGTTCCCAAAGATCACTACAACAGTCCAGTATCTAAGGTGGAAGATCCTAGGACATGAGTGAAGGGACTTTTAGAGGCACCACGTGGACCGTATCACTTGCCTCCCACAAAGAAATGAAATGGCCAGTCCTCGCCACACCAGGGGATTGCCTGCCTATGGGAAGTTCACACGAACGTGCCTTGACACTGCAGACCCAAGTTATTAGCAAGAATAAAAGCTAGCTATGCAAGCCCCTTCCTCAGCCTGGGGGAGATATGGAAGGGAAGACTTCGCTCTAAACAGGAGGACATCACTGAACAATTTCAACCAACAAAGTATTTCAACATGCACCTGTGGCTTAACATGCTCTGTAAACAGCCCAGGTGTAGTGAAGTACTGCAGGAACTAGAGAAAAAACTATCTACTCAGCACCACTATTCTGCTGTCATCTTAGAGAGAAAAATGAACTGAACTAGTATTAGTCTAGATACAACAGCTTGCAGGATTACGGAATCACACCCGAAAAGATACTAATTATGTGTACTGTAGGGCACTCAACCTAAACCCTCAAACAATTTGGAATCCACTCATTAAAGAGAACAATTTAAAAACCACCAGGATACAAGAAATCAAAAGCAGCATACAACTGCAGTGTCACGCTTTCAATACAAATTCAGTTATCAGCTGTCTAGAAATTCAAAAGCAATGTTCCTAACAACAGTTAAAACATGACAAAACATATGGCTTCAGGCAGTATTTGGGGTGTTCCAAAACTCTGAATTTATACTCTGTATCATGATGCTATAGATTATATAGTGAATGAATAAAAAAGGAAAATTATTTTTTGCTTGAAAGTAATGCATTTTGTTATTAGAGCTTTTTACTGTAACTGCTTTCTTGCAATACATCTAATGAGACCCAGTATGCAAAAGTGTTAAGTTTGGTGGTAAAACACTGCCAGTTTTGATAGCTGAGTAGAGGTATTCGTTATGTGTGCCATCGTTATTGTCACACTACGGTGCAACATACAAGTCCCAGCTGAATTTCTACTTGAACCATTTCTGCTTTCTGGAAAATATTAGCATAAGTGTACTGATTGTGCTACCTACACATTCTGCAATCTACTGCTGGCCATAAGACTCAGTCACTCAAAATGAATTATTTTATATTTTATATTTTTTAAATATAAACTGCACTGGACAAATGCATTCAAGGTAAGAACCTGACCTGGGTACACAAAGATTACAGAGAAGCAAGAGAAAAAACATGTTTTGTGCAGATTCCTGGTAAAATTATCAGTGAAAGTTAACTGTGTTACAGAAGTCCAAACAGATATTCACACAGTACATTACTCAGCAGGAAGATGAACTGAAAGCCGTTCATCTCTCTCAAAGCAGTTAAACATTGAAAAAATGTTACGTTAAAGGACTAGGCTTCATAATGCTAGATTCTGAAATAACTCAATTGTAAATGCTGGGTCTGTGGATACCCACGGGCACCAGACTGAGAATTCCAACTTTCCCATTGTACACTTCAGGGCACCCAGGCTGAGCCAGAGGACACCGAATAAACCAAGCAGCAACTGGGAAGTGATTTTGCAGCCATGGCCCAGGCGCTACGGGCACAAACATCAAGCACAGGGTGAGTCAAGAAAACACTACGTGTCTTCATCAAGGCAGAATATGCAGTGGTGCTGGAAGCAGCTCCATTGTCCTGCATGCAATCCTGAACACTGCAAAAACTAGCAAAAACTCACTATTGGTCTATTTGCCACTGTTGTTATGTAGCACTGAAACTATATACTTCTGCCTTTTCATTGTCAGAGCAAAAGCAAAGGGGCCTCAAGAGAGGCTACTTTATTCTAGACTGTTTTGCATGCAGATCTATCACATGGAACTTTCTTCCTAGCCTTATTCAGAGACATCCACTAGTCTGAATATCAGTTTGTAAGGGTTTAACTCATTAATTCCCCCATACTAGACAAAGTACAAAAGGGGAGGGAAATAATTTATAAACTGAGATCAGATTCCATTTGCTGGCCTGCCGAAGCAGAACAAGGCAGTCTGAGATTTACTACTTTCCACAGAGCATCTATGATGATTGTAAAACTACAAATAAATTGGATGTTGAGACACCAGAGTAAGACCCGGCTTAGGCTCACTTCTATCAGCCTTTCACCAGCAACTGATACATAATGAAAGATTTAGAAATGGAAAGCCCGGGAGGTGGGAAGTGTGGACATGAAACGGAAAAATAGCATTCATAAATTAAAACTGACAGAAGATTCCTTCTCCAAACCTCCATTACTGATACTCAGGTTTCTTAAGAATTAGTTGTATTTTTGGGAACACTACCAAAAAGCTTTAGCCAATGACCAGCTCTGATGCCGTGTAGATACAGAACCTTGTGGTGTTTGGTAAAGCAACTTAAATGGTGTGGAAAGGTAGTTGTTGCTCTTCAGATGAGTTGTGCTTCAGGAGCAGGTCAAACTCTGCGTAGGTCGTAAAACTTTTCCTTGGGTTTTTCCTTTATTCTTTACCCTTTTAATTTCCTTTCCAACATAAATGCAGACTGTACATAGTATCTGAAACGCTATTACATCAAAACAATGTAGAGAAGATTACACTCATTCTAACAAATACTTGTTTTCTTAAATACTGTAAAAATCTGTATCCCTCTAGCAACTATCTCACAGGGCCACTCACTGAAATACAAGATGAGGCCTGCTTGTTGCAACATCTGCTTTCAGCTTGGCAGTTTAAGGTAAAAACACCCCAGCAAAATATTTCAACAGATGTTTCAGTGTGCCTAAAAAGATGTTATCTTGAATTCTGGAATTATTTTCTTGTATGTTCACACATACTGCTGAAAATTCATGAACACAGTATTTCAAACGCAATCCTTTCAAGTCCATTCAAATAAATGGTGCTCAATGTCAAAAATGAAACATGCTGTCAACAATTTGTACAAAGGTAAAGGTGAAAAATATAATTTGATTACAAAAGAATTTGTTAACACCATCTGTACACCACAGATAACGCTTTTCAAAAGATTAATTTATCACCATCCTCATTCAATCATTCTAATGAGATGTTCTCTCTTAATTCATAAAGCATGCATTTTCTGTGTACTTATATGCAATAATTAGTGTTTTTGTAGTACTTCCTACTTTAGTGTGAAGGGTTAAGATATCATACAGTAACTCAACTGAGATGAACGAGGGGGAAGCTTATGCATGTTATTTTAATGAAAAAAGATATTTTACTTGTTTAGCTCCAAAAGAGCCAAGAAAGGTAAGTGATAAAAGCACCAGCTTAGACTCTTCTGAACATAAATTCAGGCATTTTAATCTCTATCTCAGTAAAGCTACATGAGTTTCCATGTAGTTTATTCATACATATTATGGCACTTGGACTCTCCTAACAGGTATTTAGTTACCTAGGACATCGAGGCTAAAAAAGAAAAGATCTGCTAAAATTAACCATTTCTGTAAGAAAACACTTCTGTCCCAACCTTTAAACCCCTTAATTTTCCTGGAAGTTGCACCAAAATACAATTGTTCATATTTCACATTATTTGAATAAGTTGCCTTTGACAATGTCGTCACATTTAGATCTCTAGTGATTTGTGAACACAAAGGAAGGCAATCTTACCCACTTTCAACAAACCAAGTTGTGTCCTGCTCCTTAGTAATTGTAACATGGAGTACTGATACTTGTGTATCCGTTCTTATGCTGGATTAAAGTCTTTGAAGTAATTACACATATTAAGAAAGAAGTCCAAATTTAATTAAAGGCAGCTTACAATGGTAGCTTTTTCTCCATGTAAGGCATTATTCTGACATCTACTGGCCTGGTATCCAACCATACATTTTAATCCACTGCATTTGTTATTAAAAAGGAGCATATATATTAATCCAAAGATAAGAACAATTAAAAGGAAAACAAATGACATACATTTAAAACAGGCCCATGTATTTTCATATAAATCTCACAACCCTACCAGTATTTTGGTAGGTTTCTATTGCTTTCTTAACTCATCTGAACTACTGTATATTATGAGGCTTTAATACAAGCAGCTTTGGGGAAGAAAGTTACATTTGGAAGGGAAAAGAAAGTTGTGACAAGTAAAAAAAAAAAAATCCCAAGAAGCTTTCTTTTTTTTTTTAAAAAAAAAAAATTCTTTACTTGCAAAATCAAGCAGCATGCTATTTTGTAATTTATATTTGAATTTAAAAAGACTAATTAGACCGAAATAAAAATAAAAACCTAAAAATGGAAATTCTATAAATAATGAAAATTTTGATTTCACTAGACTTTAATGAAAAACATTTGGTAATTAAATACTTGCTACTGTTCATTACGTTGATGAACTTTATTAGGGTTAAAACTATAACAAAGTTCATCCTAAAACATTTTCAATGCAAAATTTTTTCACTTGAGGAGTGTCTCAAATTGAATGCTAAGAATTACAAGCAATCTTCAGAAGCAGACACTCACATTCATAAAACTTTATACATCTTTTGGAACTAAGATATTTATACTACTAAAATCAAACATGCATCACTTCCCATACATTCTGGTATCATGATTTATATTACATTATGCCTTTTAAACAGCAGCAGTTTTATCATACGTTTGCTCCATTTTCTTTGGATTTCTGATCTTTATCTTCGTTCTTCACAATATCCTTCAAAAGAAAAAAAGGGGAGAGCCTAATATGAATTCTAGAAATGGTGTTTCTCATGTGAACTGTAAAGGAGCACGAGAAAAAGATAGTATTTAACGTTGACACCAAACAGTATGTGAACTGATGTCTGTAGTTATAACTGATTCATATTTCCAGTATCTTCCTGAAAAACTGACAGGGCAGAAATGAAATGTGACCTAAGCACTTCTGAAGAGAAGCACAAAAAACATCCCCAGAAGCTTCACTTTATAGTCTAAAGGTTTGGGGGTTGTTGGGCTTTCCCTCCCTCCCTGTCCCGTTGATTAGTCAGTGGTTTGTATTTTGGGGGTGTTGTTTTGGTTTTGTGGTTTTTTGTTGTTTTTTTGGGTTTTGTTTTTTAAAAAAAAAAAACAAAACAAAAAACCAAAAGAGCAAGTGAAAACAGCTTTTGCAAAATCCATTAAATTAGGGTAACAATTTACCATACCATAGCAGTTCTAACCTAAAATACTTATATTGATCAAAGCCATCTGAAAACACAAGGCTTAGAAGATATTTTCATCTCAAAAATACCAGACAAACTGAGCAAGGCAATTTAACTGAGCTGAGAGGGTCATGAAGTGCCTTTAGCTGCCGGTTCTGGTGGAGCCGGTCTACAACATGTAGTGGAAGCACAGGACTGCATAACAATAGTGATGACAGATGGCCACAAGGTACTGCCAGTTTAACAAGCTACAGTGACTTACATGATGCATCAGCTGTATCCTACAAGGGGGGGGAAGTTCTAACATTTGTCAAGTTTTCTAGGGTTTCTGTGTTCGTGTTGGTTTTAGAGCTTTTGTAGATGCTGTACTGCCTTTTCAAAGTAAATGTAGACAGAAGTAGAAGCAAGGCTCTTTCACAGTACCAGTTTGCCGCTCCAGCCTTCATAACCTACTTCTATTCATCCTTACCTAGCAGGCTCGCACAGCATTCCTAGGGAATATGCAAGAATCTTTCTGTACAGGGATAGAAATGCTCTGGAGCGTTATGTGGTTTGCTTAAAACTCATTTTACTGAAATACCCCCACATAAATTGAAATACTTAAGTTCTGCCTTGAAAAATTACATCCAACTGATCAAACAGAACAACAGATTTGGACTGTTGGGGATGGACAAGATAAGGACAGGAAAACATTAAGATGGTTTGAAATTTACATTAATATTTATACATTTTTAAAAACATATAAGTCAAGAACATGTGTTTTGAGCCTAGAAAAAATACATGTTTGTGCGTATATATATTTATGTATGTGTGTGTTAAGACACTACTGCCCTGAATTCATGTGAAGATTCTTTTTTATTCTCAAGTTTTTGTTCTGATAATTTAGGAAGTCTGCATACAACAATAAAAAATGGAATTAGACAATTCTAACCTGTTTAAGAACACTCTGTATTTCATCCATAGCAGTAGCTAAATTTTTGATTGTCTTATTCAGCTGACCCTCAAATTGCAAATTTTTATCCTCCGAGATCTTCAAATTTTCTTGCAGTTGGCCAAGGTCCTTTTTCACTTCTTTGAGCTCCGTAGATAGACTTTTGTTAGAATTCTCCAGTTGTAGTATGGTCTTTTCATCCTCATCTTAGGAGAAGGGAAAAGAAAAAAAAAAAAAAAAAAAAAAAAAGAGAGAAAAAAGCGTCAGTCACTTCCAGTGCTGTGTACTTTGCATCTTAATATTCCATTTACATGCCAACACCATAATTACTAATTTTTAAAGAATATTAAAAACTGCACTGCATTACCATTTGATAAAATTCTGACTACATTTGGAAGTCTTACATTCAACTTGAATAAAAAAGATAAAAGCATTTAAGCATGGCGACAATGGTACTGAACAAAAGTTGGTGTGCAAGTTCAAAGGGCTTGGGAAATAAGAGAATAGTTTTGGTAAGCAAATAGCTAAGAAATTTACATCACAAACATTACTCAAATTGGTTTATCTACTTAAAAAGTCTTAGCATCTTGCATCCATGTAAGTACCACCTTCAAAGTAATGTCCCACCTGTTTTTTCTTCTAGTAACTGAAGCTTTTGTTCTATCTCTGCCCGCACCCTTTCACTCTTCTCCAGCTTCTGTAAAAGGCTCCCAACATCCACCATAGCTCCATTGTACACAATGAGGCCAACGTTTTCTTCTATGGCTTTTGATTCTTGCTTTATAGTAGGCGATGGTAACAGCAATCTGTTTCCTGTATTAGTTAGGAAATAATAATTCTGTCATTTTTCTGTTCTAGTCATCAACCTCAGAAACATCTTAAATAAATAAATTCCTAAGAGAATAAACATAGATTCAAGTTTGTTGGTCTATCCCTCACATTCCACCCCCACCCCTGCAGAAGGAGCATGCTCTTTCATGACAGTCTTCTATGCCTCCTTTCTGCAGTAATTTGTCTTCAAAAACCAGGCTCTACTCCCTACAGCACTGATCCTCCTGACTGCAAAACTGCTGTGAATAAGAAACCTTGTTCATCAATATTCAACATTAACATCTGTCCTCCTTCCTGTTCCAAGATAGTACGATTCATCCTATAGATGCAACAAGATGTGTTAGAAGCCAGAAATACTGTAATTTATGAACTGGCCAAGAATTACTTTTTCAAACTGGCAGGTTCCCTGCAGACCTGAATTAGTTTCTGCAAGAAAGCAAGTATCTCGGAACTCTCATTATCATTCACACAGAAACAATTCTTTGGAAGTTTGTGGCACAAAAACCACCCCTAAAACCCACCTAACATATCTTCCTGTAGGTCTTCAGACTCTTCTTGATTTTCTTCATCTTTAGAAGTATCTGTCAGTCTTCTGTAAAAGCAAGATTCTCTAAGCACTACTTTATTAAGTAGCTTCTTGACCTAAAACACAGCCATGGAAAGAAACATGGTGTTACTTAATACAGAGACATTATATTACCTAAACAAGAATGTTTTAGCTTGGAAAACTTAAGAGAAATTGCACGGCTTTTTGAACTTTAACAATACTGGGGCTTAAAATGAAAACAAGCTGGGGAGCAGGGGGAAGGTACCATTTTGAGACAAAAGCTACATATACAATATGGGCATACGAAGAGCTGCAAGCTTCACCTTTTCATTCCAAGACAATATGCTAAAGATTAAACTAGTATTTCATTGTAAATATGAAATGGCTACATAAAAATCAGGGATCAAGGTTGTAAGAAACAGCCTTTAGAAGCTAAACTATATTCCTCCCATTTGCAGCATTTCTGTAATATTTTCAAAGAGATTCTATTACTACACAACACCTGAGCACGTGACAGGTGTAGTCCAAGAGTGTACAAGATCTCCTCCATGTCCTTCTCCAGAAGATATCCACAGTGACTTTGATCAAAATAAACGAAAGCCATTAGAAGATCCCGGTTAAGAGTTACCATCTGTGTCTTGTCTTTCTCCTACAGAAAATGCATTACAGGATCATTAGGAAGTTAGAATATCATTTTCCCACCATCAACTAAAAACACAAACTTTTCAGTTGACAAAAGTTTTCCTCTGTTAGTTTTATCATTACTCTCAGTTGAGCGATTAACAGAACATGCATTTACTTACTGAGCTCAAACATAATATAACCAAACTAATTAGGGCAACCTTTCAAATATTTAGAACAATTACAGCACAATGGACAGTAACATCTAGTAGACACTTTCATGCTATTATGTCAAAAAATTGGAAGAATTAGCCTAATTAAACAAGTAATAGTAAAATTACTATCTCCTCCCAATCATCTATTTTACCAAACTGTTTTCAAAGTGAAATCCCCATAAACACGTAGTAGATGAGCATCTACAGCTACAGCAGTTCTGCAGACTGCGTTTTGCCATTATTCCTATTCCTACATCTCCTATTTTTCCTTGAAGAAAAAAATAAAGAGAATCAGAAACTTGTTTTGTTCTTGCATTTATAAAGAAAGTTTAAGCATAGCAAATCAAAACTTATCCCGTTCCTTCATCCGAACTGTGGAGGCAAGCTATTGGCCTCGTGACACAAAAAGCACCCATTTTCCTGCAGGAAAATGTAAAATCATCACATAATGATTCCAAGCTTCACAACTGAAAAGCCAGGTAATCAATCAAGCTAAGCTTCTGCTTTTCTTATGTAAGAATACAGCACTTAAAAATAATGGATAAAATAATCACATCTGCTGCCTCTTATGTGCACATACAGCATTAATCCTCACATCTTTCAGACAGATCAGTACCTTGTATAAGCTCTTCCAACAGCTTTCACCCAATGAACTTTAAAATGTAAGTGAAAGTAGGTTGTAAGCACCTTACCCAGAGCTGTCACATGCTCCCTAACTTCTCTATACACTTGTTTCAGTCCAGAAGTGAACCAAGGGGTGCAAATAGGTCTTATAATAAAAATAAAGTTAAGCTCTAACTAGGACACCTCTAACAAGGTTATATGCAGTTAAGAAAGGTGTTAATTACTTTATCTTTGGATGACCTCTCTTTACAATGCCTATTTCCCTCTCTTCTGTCCTCCCGTTTGTTCATTTCCTCTTCATCCCGGTCTGTAAAACAGAAAGAAAATTCAACATACCCACAGCAAATGATTCTATAACCATTATCTCAAAATACATATGTTCACTGAAGAAGTTCACATAAACCCCCAAATATATGAAATTAAGTTATTTTCCTGAAAAATAAAAAAACAAATGGCATTTAAGTAAGTCCTGTTAAATTTTGATTTTTTCCTGTGGTCTTAACATAAGCCATTCGTCATTTTATTTCCCCTGCGTTTCTTTCACACACAGGATAGAAGAGCTGAAACAAATGCTAACTAGGCCAAAATGAGCTCTACCCACCATCACAATCTGTTTAAGTGGTGTGCAGAAAACTACCACAATTCTCCCTAGTGAGGCTGGCAGAGTCTGCATTCAGCTATGGCTATTCTGATTACGACAAGATCAGTACTATTTACTCTCAAATATTTTATATCACAAAAACCATATCACTATATAGTTAAAAGCATGTGTTTATACTCATGCCTGAGTGAGATACTGCTGATATTATGATTTGGATTCTCCAAGAAGTTACAGATCACATTGCTTATTAGACATGAATTACAAACGGAAGGTTTTCTGTTTACAGGCAGACAGTGCAGTAAAACTAAATCTAAAATCAAGAGAGAAAGAGGAATATGATGACTGCAGGGATGGATTATGGCATGCAGCTCTATACCTTATGTGCAAGTCTTTGGTCAGAGAATCACGTGCCAAGTTCAGCTTTAAGCTCACCTTTCTTGTGAGAAAAACTTTGGAACAAAAATATGTATCGCAACACTTGTCTAATTTTGCCAATACGTTTCTGAGAACCAATAGCTTTCTCCTGCACCTCCATGGCACGTTGGATTGTTCTCAGCAACTGTGACTGGGAATGGCACAAGGACAGATTATGGGAAGTAGCAGTACTTGTACAGAACAGACAAGCCCAGGGCACTCTCACAGCCAGATTAGAAGCAAATAAGAGTTTTTTTGAAAACCACAGATTAGCACCAATTTTTTAAGGCTGGTGCAGTACTCTGCCAAAAAAACAACTGAAAATGCTGGTTAGAAAATGTTGTGACCACAATATCTAAGCAGTTCAAACCCACAACTCTAACAAAAACTCTCCACAAAAGGACAAAGCCCCCAAATAAGTACAAACCAAAAAGCATACACCATGTCTTACACCTTTCTGAATCTCCGAGCAGGGAAAGAAGGCTACTGCTGCTCCCTGGAGACAAGAAAGTTCCCCAGCCCCTTTCCCCATTTCTTCAGGCAAATACAACTCCACCCAAACAGAAATCAACTCCTCGTAACATCATGTAAAGAGCACCCCACACTACGTTCTGGCCAATGAAAAACAGGATGACATTTCAGAACTGAGGAATAGGAAGTTAGGCACTTAAAAGTGGCTTGGTTTTTCAGAGGTGCTGAATACTCACATCTCCTACTGACTTCAATGGGAGTTGCGAGTGGTCTGCATTCTGAAAAAAATAAAACCACTTCTATATGCATGCCTTACTTTGAGTACCACAGCTAATTTATATTAACTATGTTCATACAACGCCTAGCACAAAGGCACTTACATTTTAAGATCTGCTCAGAATTACTAAAATAAAATTATTAATAAAACAATTTAAAATTGTCTAGTTCCAGTGCATTCTCCAGCTTGAAAAAACATATTCTGTGTGGCAAAAAAAAAAAAAAAAAAAAAAATTTTGAAAGCCACAAAATTTGCAATTCAAGATACCTTCATCTTCGTCTTCAGCATCTTCTGCCTCCATTGGATCATATTCTTCTTGATTATTGTCATCTTCAGTTTCTTCTTCATCTTTAGAATCATCTTTCCTTTTATCTTCCCTCTGTAACAAAAGTTCCTAAAAATTTATCCAGTCAGAACTAAAAATCTCACTACCCTTAATTCAAAATTTGCGTATGTTTATATTTAGCCATGTAAAAAACCAAATACAAATGTACGTGATCTAGCTGAATGTCAAAATACCCCCAACACACCTCTAAAATTTTTAAATTACTGAATATGACAGAAGCATATTTTAATAGATCAACAAGTCAAATCAATTAACTAACACTGCAAGACCTGATTTTTCAAAAGCAATAAAGTAAAATTCAAATAGGAACAGTTTAACATTGATTGAGACAGGATAGTATTTCATATAAGCTAGCTGCAGACCTTCTTCTCATCTCTATCTTCTTTTTTGTCTTTATCATCTCCAGATTTTCTCCTCTTAGGTTTTGGATCATCTGTTTCATCATCTTTTTCTTCTTTTTTTTCTTTTCTCTCATCTTTTTTGCTTTTTTTGTCTTTTTTGTCCTCCCTCTCTGGGAGAGAAATCAGTGCTTTGTAAATTCTGACACCAAAATCTCTCTGAAGCATTTCATTGAAGAGTTCTGCAAACAACGATACCTGCACATAAAGAAGAATAAAAAGAGAACTGACAAAAAGTTTTAAAATACATATTAAAAATTTGTACACTTATGATTAAATAGCTATGAGGTACTATCTTACCACTTTCACCGTGTCAGAATTTCATGCAGTGTCAGATTTCTTACTATCTCCTTTGAATATGGAAACCTTAACAACTTTATAAAAATGCTTCTTTCCTGTACTGCAGTAGTTTAGGACCTAGACTGGCTGTACAAGTTATAAACTCAGTTCCATACCTGAAAACCTGCGCTTTTCTTCTGGGTATCATCGAGTGACTATACAGCTATTGTAAACTAGGTACCAAAGACTGGACAATTTTTTCTAGGTATTGCACAAATAACAAACTTAAGTAAGTTTTATTTTGCCATGCTATCATAAACTTGTAAAATTTAAGAATGCTCCCATTATCACACAGAATTAAAAAGAACCAAGAATGGCTAACTGTAGGAGTACAGCTACATTACCTCAAAGGAATGTTCTTTATTATCTTCTAATCTATAGTCCAGAAGAACACTAAGAGACATAATGCTACAGTCAAACTTCCCACTCTTTGCTGCCCAGTTAGGATGTACAATGATTGCTGGTTCATCAGGCAAGATGTATCGTCTCTCCCGCCGCTGACGTTCCATTTCTTCTTGGCGCTTTCGTTCCTCTTCCTAAAAAGAGGCAAAACCAAAACCCCATACAGCATATTCCGAAGATGAAGTTTCAGACTATATATTAGCTTTTAGGAATCACTGCTTTGAAGAAAGTGAAGGAAAGCCTAAGCTGCTGAATGCAACACAGAAGACAGATGGAAGTCACAGCCTAGAATTTCCAGAGTGCATACTGTGTCCACTGCCAACACTCGCCTAAGACAACTGGAAACTTGAGCAACACAAAGGAGGGCACGCAGCGTTGTTAAGTCCACAGAGAAAGCAGCACCGTCCAACTACCTTATAGTGCTGACCACAGCGTGTTTATTCAACATTGGAAGGACTCAAGCTAGTTCACTTCAAGAAAAGGTATGTAAGCTAGCAAAGGAGTCAATGCTTCTGAGGGGACTTCTGTTTGTTTAGGGGTGCTTTTAGAACCGTACAGTACAGTAAGCCATCTTACTCCTTACACAGGAAGAGTAAAGGCTTCATACATCATCTTCCCAAAGATATCCAACAGTTTTAGCAATTGCCAGATGATTATGGGAAATGCAATCTCTATAGATACAACCGATGCAAATCAAACAGAAGGTTAAAAAAGATAAAATACCAAGCAGCTTACTGATGGCCAAGAGAGAAATATTAGTCTTATGAGTATGGAAAAAAAGTCATGACAGAGCTTGTGCTTTTTAAAAAAGCAAGCATAACCAAAGCTCCCTTTCCCTAATCCCACAGAAAGCTGTGGCAAGAAACCCCAAGATAGTTGAAGCCCATCCAAGCTGCAGGAGAAGGCAGAAGCTGACAGAATTAGCAAGCACATGGCCTTTCCTCCCTCAATAAGATTTACACAGATACATGAAATTTCAAATCATCCCATATTGGTTAACAGGTAATACACAAAACGGCAGGTTTAAAAACAACTAACACATGATACATTCTCCAGATATTTATGCCCCTTTTCTGTGGTTGAGCTTTGGACCTATTGTATAGATCCTGTTTATCCTCATGAAATAGCAAAAAAGACTAATTACCAACTGCAGAACTGAGACATTTCAATTCACAGGAAGTTTATCCAAAAGCAAAAATTAAAGCTTCATAAAAGGGAAAACAAACCTGAGCAAAGCATTAGCCATGTGAAGAAACTGGACTATTTGAGACACTATAACCCTTTACAGACTGGAACCTGCCCTCCTCCCATTTCCACAATAATTCCCTACGGCTTGTATGCCGCTAAAAGCCAATACAACTAAGCAGCTACTTTTCATGTAGGTTTAAGAAGTTAAGATCTTGTTAAGTGTGTTCACATGTTCTTGAGCACAGTTATTCTCAGGAGTTTGGGATTTATTTTTTCTACTTTTAAGGTCTGACATTAACTCAGGCACCCTTAGTGCAGCTGCACATTCAGCTGACTCTGCTGATATGAAGAAATTCAAACTTGTGAAGATTTCGTTCCAATTCCGCAGCTCAAATTACAGCAGGAGCTCCCAGTACAGCCATCCAAGAACTACAATATCCCAACACAACTAGGCATATTCCTGTACTTTTAATATTTATTTATACAAATTTTATACGTCCTATTTTATGTATTTATGTATATCTAATAAGACTTAAACCAAGTATGTCCAAAACCTAACCTCTTTGTCATCTTCAGATTTCCTATCCTCCTCCTCTTCCTCTTCTTTCTCAGACTTCTCTAGCTCCTTTTGCTCTTCTTTTTGTTCCTCTACTTTCAGCTGCTTTGTCAGTCGAGCTATCAACTGAGACTTCAGTCCTTTAGAGCTAAGGGTTCGACTTTCTAATTCTTTGCGAAGGTCATTTACCTGGTAAATAAAAGCTCTGTAAGTGGTATCAACCAGTGACATTGAAAAACATTCGATTAGCAGAAAAGGTGAAAGAAAAATTAAGTAAGAGCACTGAAAAGTCACATGTATTTTTTGAATTGTACTGAAAAACTCTAGTATTTACTGATATATAAAACATATTACAATTAAAATTGTGTTCTCCTCAAAGAAGCCCTTTTTGAGGAACTTTTCACAGGGGCAGGGAAAGGATTTTACTATAGTAAAATAGTTTATTACTATTATTCCTTTAGAGGAAACTTTTTATTATGTCTCCTGGCAGAAATTTTTGTATAATTATTGCCTTTTTAAACTAACATTAAAGTATTTTAGACGCCACATTTTTTAATGCAAGTAGATACGACCAGATTACTTCAGAACTTTCATTTTCCAGTTAATGTATCATATGTGATACCCTTTAACTGTACGAAGTTCAAAAGCTGCAAATAGTTTCAATTAGCTGTATTCGCTTCTTAAAATCAGGAGTCACACTTGCATACTGTGATATAACATCTAATACCTATAAAATCAGCAAGGAAGATAAAATACTAGTAAAGTTTTTTGCATATTTCAGGTCATACCTTAAAAACAAAAATGTACAATGGAATCAAATTTTAAGGAAAGTGTTCATTACCTTCATTGTTTTTGGATCCAGTTTAGACCAGTGCGTAGGTGTAGAGATCTCTTTAGCTTCCCCATCATCCTTTTCCTCTTCATCCTGACAAACAAAATTTAGAAATTATCATTCAGAAAGCTTGAAAGCACTTCAGTAATTTTTTAAATTCTGTTGCTGATCTGTGCAAGGTCACAACTGTTTCAGATAGTCTTCTCCTAAAGTTATTATTTGGACAAGTTCACACACACATTCTACCACTTTATAAATGATCACAGTGCCACTCAGCCAATACAAGCCAGATCTGTGGAACACAAAAGGGTGATAAGCAACACCACAAAGAATATTGGGGTTACACAGACACTGCTGGTCTCCATTAACCACACAGTGTGTGATCTTCCCCCAGGTTTTAAATCCCCAAAATTACTCTTTGTTCAGTCAGACCTTCCCTTATTCCAAGATGTTGATCAGCCACATGGCCTGAAATTCAGATGTTTCAGACTAGTGTTTGTTCAATTTCAAATGTCACAATTAGAACTGGCCACAAGAAAGAATTTAGAAATTTTAGAAAATGGCAAAATGTTTAAAGACAGCTATTCATAAACTGCATCTCACTCAACAACTGGTCCCAGATTCCAGCAACTACGTCTATGATAAAAAATTTTCTGCGCATCATAAGCACAATTTAATTCCATTTGTGGTATCAGCATACACATTTAAAGTTAGTGAGCTAGCTGAAATAAAAATAAAAAACAACATTCACTACACTGCTGAAAGCTGGTTTACCAGTCATTGTTACCAGTTATGTTCCTCCTATGTATGTATGTTGTGTAGTATGTGGTGTGCATTTTGTGCCTGTGTTCCTGTGCCTGTGAGAAGCAGAAATAGAAAAAGGGATTAGCGTTCAGTGCCTGTTCTCCATCAGCCTCCTTGCGTTCACCCTGAAGCTTCTCGACCAGCTGCTGCTTGTATCCTCGGGAGAGGGTTTCCCACTCTGAGCGGGTGGGAAGGCAATGCCAAACATCCGGGAAAAATAAAACCACTGTCTCCACATGAGCTGGAACTGTACGCCCCTTGTGGGTCTCCTCAGGGCGATGGTAGCGAATCTCTGCAAAACGGTACCTGTTGCAAGGGAAGAAGCATGTTGGAAAAAAAATTCTACAATACATTTTAAAGAGCCTAGATCACTTGTAGCACATCAAGTAAAGAAACTTTGCTGCAAGACCTTGAAGTTTATCTAAAGAAAAAAATTATGGAAGCCATATTTTCTCTTTTGGCACATTTGTAAAAAGGTATCACAACTGAAAAGGAGGAAAACCCACAAAATCCGTTTTTTATATAACTTGTCGTTTAGCACACTTAGGTTTAATGCACAAATGGAAGTTGTTGAAGCACTGAATTTAGCATATAATTGACTTTCCTGGCATTAGTAAAACCACAGTAAGCGTTAACACCGGACAAAAACCTCATCAAGAGAAAATATGGCTATATAACGAACGGCTATTTATTTATAACAAAAGAACAATGAAATGAAGTTCTCTTGACGATCTTCTCCAGCTATGCACAAAATGAAAAATATTTTCAACACACATTCATTAAAAAAATTACAGCATGTCAAAATAAATCCAGAATTTTTAATTAGTTCTTAATGCAGTATTCAGCACAGTTGGCACCAATCAAGCTTATTACAGAACAGAACATCCTTTGAGTAGTTTACCTGCACTACCAAGAGCAGCCGACAAAGAAAAAGAGGTGTTTTCCATCTTTTTTTTTTTTTTTAAGCTTCTGGTAACAGACAAGTATTTCTACAGTGGACTTTGCTTTGCAGTACAGTACTTACCATTGTGTGCACACACTTAAGTCAATCCCTGTAAGAGCCTTGCAACAACGAATAGCCGTCTTTATCAGCACGGAAGGGTCCTTTTCTGGATCAGGTCCATCCAGTGATGGGGACCAGTGTCCTCCAATAGCCATAGCTTCATCTTTGCCTTTCATACCCACTAAAAACTAGACAAAAAGAGTCTTCTGAATGTTCCCCTGCTAGGGGTAAAGAGTCATTTTCCCAAAGTGCAAAGAATATTTCATAGCACACACACTGAGATCCGTGAGTAAACTGTCACATTATTTTGAAATCTGAAAATGAAAGTCAGTCAAGAAAGAGTTCAGTTATTTTTTTCCACAGAGTATTTCAGAAATGGAATAGGTAGAAACATCATCACTCATTCTTGTTTGCAAGACTTTCCATCAAGTTTCTTTATTGTTATTGGCTTGTGCCTTTGCAATTAAAAGCTTTCTTACACAAAAGATGAACAGATACTAATTTAAATAGTGTCTTTAATTCCTGTACACATTTATAGTCATTCCTGCTTAAAAGTGATAAAGCAAAGCTACAAAAGGTAAGAACATAAGAGCATTATATCTATAAATTCCAGTACTCCCATTTGCTTTAAGATGGAATTTAATTGGTAAACAAGTCTGTGTTGTCCTGAAACACCACAGCACTTAGAGGTTGTTGAGTTTAACAATAGTTAAATTTCACTTAATACAATGGTTACTTAACTGTTGCTTCATTTGTATTCTCTTCACAGTTGAGCCCTTAATAAAAGTCTAAGTGCTTGTAAAAAAAAGTCTAACAAAGGTAATAATTATGTAATTAATATAGGTTTCTCCAAGTACCTAATGTTTTGAGTTTAACCAAGTTGAACAAAGCAGTAAATATGAAAGCAGCGAAGATGGACCTCCTATAAAGTGGAAAAAGAGTTGACATATAAACTAGGTCTCTTCAGAGGAAAAATGAAGCCATCATTTAGCTGCCTACAAACTCCTCCCTTACTGACAAGTATTTCATAGCTCTATAACCAACCTTTATTGCCAAAAGTGTCTGGCGTTGAAGCATATTTACCTTTACAAGTCTAGCAGGATGCTGAAATCCGTCACGAAGCTCTTGGGGATCTTCAGCCAGAGCGCATGACTTGTGATAGAGATCTTCCATACTAGGACTAGCCATCAACATCACCTGTTGTGTAAGTCAGATCAGTCTTGTGAAAGGTCTCCCACTATGACTGGTAAACAATGACCACAACTTGCAAACACATACATACCAGTGCTTTTTCCTTAACGTCACAAAAAAATCAGAACAAGTAAAGGTAAAATTAAATAGTAGAACTGAGTGTTAAAATGTCTGCCAAGGACCAATTTCCCTCCGTCCCATATGGATGCAATGTGTGATCATATTAAAAAAACCAAAACAAAACTGAAAGCACATAAAAAGCAACATGTTTTGCATGTTATTACTATATACCAAATACCCTATACCAAGAAGCACACTGAGTACGTTTCTGGTTTCAGTAACTGACTCCTTCCATTCTGTCACAGTCACAAGAGAACTGGCCAACACATTCATCTGCATCCTCATAGCATCCCGTTAGGCCAGTCAAATCTAACAAGGTTTCTTTATATCCTGAATAGGTTAATATGATGAAACAGGATATTGTTCCTCAGTTACCAAGTATATTTTGAAGCTTAACCTTCTGAGAGAAAGCTCTTGCTCTGCATCAATAGACTGGAAAAACCAGTACCTCTGATACTTGAGCCAAGGCTTCAAAGTTTTCATACACAGAAAGCAAGTGAAGTCTTTCAGAAATACAGGGGTTAAAGGCAGTTTTGTTTCTAAACTTATCTTTGGCATTAAATACTTCTAAAACAGATTGACCTAGAAATCTCAGACCTATTTTAATGAAAGAGCTTCCAAATGGAACAGGTTTTAGGAAGACATTTGGACACTGAGGTCTTTTATACATCATTACAGCCCTTGATGCAGCATTTTTTAACATTCAGATAATCCCAATATGCTCAACTACTTTCAACAAAATAATAAATATTGAGATGAAGCTGAAATAAGAAAGAAAGAAAATATCACTAAACAGAAGAGCACAAACTGCACAGAAAGGACCCTTGAAGAAAAAAAAGGGGGGGCTGCATTCACTATTCAGAATGAATTGCCCAAGAAATACATTCAGGGATCCTGCAGGAGCTGACTTTCTTTCCTATAATCAGATCGGTACAGCTGCTGCTTGTATCCTCGGGTGCAGAGAATGGACAAGACCTCAGTAAAAACCAAGATTTAGGACAGCTCTAGTAACAGAAAATCAAACTGAGTTCCAGTCATGTTTCTTCAAATGCTACATACTAGCTCTTTAGTGAAAAGTTTAAAATTCTGTATTTTGCTCAGATCGCGGTAGAATATTTTCAGTTCAGTTACACTCACTTTTACCCTATTGGTAAAAAAAATTTCTAATGAATAGTCATAATACTGGAAACCCATACAAACCTTTGCACTGTATAGATGATCAGCATCAGGTGGATCAAGGACAGCAGCATTTTTATCTATAGGGTCTACTTCTCTATGCATTACGTAGAAATTACAGTAGTTTCCCAGCTGAAATGGTCTAGACATAGGAAAAGCATCCACCCATGTAAACTGAGCATCAAAGAAATCGCTTGGGATATACAAGTTCTGGTAACGCCGCCTCAGCTCCATCATGTCACAGCTACGGCTGAAAAACAACATTATTTGAAAGACACAGCAATAAATAACCATTAATATATCACATAATTAAGAGATATATTGATTGGAAATACAACCATATATATAAAAATTTTAAAGACCAACATATTTAAGTTAGAGTGTCATGGACTGAAGTTTAGAAACAAGTAACTACTAAACACTCTTCCGATTAAGGTGTCTGCTTATTAGGGAATATTTATTAAACAGGGTTATAGAGGTATTTTGCAGTAGCATTCAAAAGTAACAAAACACCTAGAAAAAGTTTATCATACAAGGTTCTCAGCCATTACATATTTGATCTTTCTTTAAAGTCAATATCATCATTTAACACTTACTACACACACTACATAAGTAATCTGTGCCCTCAAATAAATTGAGATTAGGTAAACATCTGGCACTATAAACATACCAGTCCAATGAAAACTTGGAAAACTGAACCGTGTAACGAGGAACAACACGTCGCGGTCTTCGAGGCGACCTCTCCCTCTCTCGTCTAGGTGATCTCTCTCTGGAACGTTTTCTCTGGGGTGACCTTTCCCGGGACCTACGTCTCTCGCGTTCTCTTTCACGACTTAAAAAAAAGCACAAAAGATACAAATATTTTTGCAAGCTGGTAACACAAAATGGTTTCTAGCACAACAGAAGCTAGACCTGTCAGAGATGACTAAGAAAAAGGAGAGAAGTTCCTCATAGCTTGTTTCAGTACACCATCTCTTTACAAGACAGACTGATTCTGCAATTCCTTCGTTTCAGATAGACAAGAACTCATCACTAATATCTAATGGTAAAGCCGCTTGTGTGTTATCACTGACTCACCCTGGAGCAAGCAGCACAGCTCTGTTTGAAGCCAGGCCTTTACGGAATACTTTGATCATAGTCTAGTCTTCTACAACATACCTCCTGTCATCTTTTCGGTTTGGCATAGGGTCTCCTCCTCTGTCATTCCTCCCAGAAAATCTGGATGGTGGGTCTAATCTTCGAGCTGGTTGAGGCTGTGAAACTAGACGAACAGGGGGCTGTAACAAACCACCTGAAACAAAAATTTACAAGATCAATACATAATATGGGGCAACCATATATACTTTACAAACATTGCTGCTTTACAGCTGTTTCACTTGTGTACATTTTCTAAACTAACTCTAGAGTCAAATAAATCTATCTATTAATAACACCCACCCCAGAAACTCAAGACACCTATGTTTTTCTTCACTGATGCAAACTAAGACTCTAGTAGGTGAAACTGGCTTAAAAGCATCTTCCTAAAATGGCAGCTAATATCATTTAAGCACATGGAAGCTATAACAGTAAATTGCTAAGCCTTTTCTTGGAAAAGTAATTTGGTTTAAGATAGACATACTACTCACTCATTGAACTAAAGAAAACCTAAAACTTCTTTTTGAGGCTATTCATAGATACCTGAAAAATTATTCTTAAATCAACTTACTACACTGCTGCATCAATTCCCCAGCACATACTTTTGCTGTCTCAAGACATTTAACCAACTGATTGTAAATGGAGCAAACATTACTAATACCAATGAACAACTAGGACTCATTAGACTGCAATAAGCATTTATCCAAAACAGTTCTGCTTAGGTGATAGCTTAACATCATCTCCTCTTGCTTTTACTGTGGGTAAGACAAGTCTTAAATTTTATCTTATTATCAATCCTATCCCTGATTCTTCAGCCACTCAAAGTTCAAGTGATTCCACAACCACCTTTGTTTTAGATTTGCTATGTTTGGCAGTGTTTCTTCTCTCAAATGCCAACTTGGCTAATTGAAACAAATAAAACACAAGTACAGAAATAATTGTTTTAACAATACAGCAGTCTGAAACCTGATCTTGTTGAACACTCCAGAAGATGCTGAAGAATTGCACTGCCCTTAATACTTCCAACTCCCCAACTTGTCTATGAAAGTGTCAGAATAAAAACTACATTGAATTTGCTTTCAGATTATGAAGTCTTCATAGGAGTCCCTGGGGATTTCGCTAACCAGGTGATTTTTGAGCTACTGCAGGCAACGTGCCTTGCATATAGCTGCAGGGAGATGCATATTCAAACTGAAAATTCTATAAGGTCCTTTCTGTATTATTTCAACTACTATTTCAGTCTTCCAACAAAAAAAAATAATAATCACACACAAAGCACCAGGACTACAACAAACTTTGTGCATTGAAACTTTGAGCACCTTTCTGCTGCGGCTGCTGCAGTAATGGCTGAGGCTGTGTCTGAAGCAAAGGTGTGATTGAAGCCGCTGATATCTGTGCCTGCAACAAGGACTGTGGCTGCGGCTGTGCCTGAACACTGAATGCAGTCTGCTGTGCAATGGGCTGAAGAACTGCCGGAGGTGTCTTCAGTAACGGCTGAGCTTGCGTCTGGTTCTAACAGCAGAAGGGAAAATGAGTTTTGAATGAGCTTGAACCAGAAGCAGTCAGTACCAGTTACACCGGGTAATCCCATTTACCTGATTTGGAAGTGTTTGGATCCTTTGTGCATTCCATTTGAATGGCATATTAGGATTGTAAGTAGCTTCTACCAAAACTCTGTCACCCACCTGAGGTGTCTTTCCTTTAACAGCACTGCAAACATTACAGAAAATGTATTGAGAGTCGTATTTAGCTAGTTTTACATTTGCAAGTTAAAGTTGAGAGAAAGCAGATAAAATTAATTTAAAAAAAAAAGGAAGAAGGAACAGCATCTACCCCCAAATTCAGTGAAAGTACTATCTGCTTCAGGTTGGACTATGCACAGGAATTTAATTCCTATCTTTGGCCCAAAAGCAGAAGTTCACTAAACAGTACTGAGTTAAGGGAGGCAGATAACAAGTTATATGCATTTAATCACCCACAAATTCTGCAACTTCATATTATAAGGAGCTCGATACCTTCCGAGACTCCCAGCTTTCGGTTTTGCATTAAGAAAGCTCAAAAATTCACATAAGGAAACTCACATTTAGTATCTATTAACCTATTTGACCATCTGACTTTCAGTGTTGACAGAGAAAAACATACTAAAGGCAGGCACTGTTAATGGAATCATGGAATTAGAATGCAATAATCTAAACCTCTTATTTAGCGAGGGTATCACAGAGTACCTCTGCAGGCAAGTATTTACATCTTACCTAAGTTGAAAAAAGACATCTTCATCCACAAAACCAAATGTATCATGTAGTTTAGTAACTACCCCAGTGAAGACACGCTGCTTTTGTGGTTGGGTTTGCTGTTGACTTGACCGGGGTGCTGGATAAGAAACAGTTATCTGGGCTGCAGGTTGAGGAGTAGACAGGCTAAGACTGGTAGGTAGCGCAACAGCTGGCTGTAAGTAAAATAAAGCAAACTATAAATCTTATAACCAGCTGACATACCTACAAGGAACAGTTCCTTTACCCATGTAGACAGGAGTTTAAAAGTCTCAAAAGCCATTATTCTGAATAGAGATTTTCAGAATGTGGAAGTCGGGGGGGTTTTGTTGATTTTTTTTTTTTTTTTTAGATTACTTTGTTTTCTACTTTGAATGAAGGCTGGCTTTGTTTATCCTTTTCTTTTAAAAAAAAATTAACTTCCCCAAAATAGGCACATTGTCTAGAAAAAAAACCGACAGCTGCATTATCGTTTACAGGTAACACATACAGTGGGCCTGAAGAGGAGGTAAGTTCCTAACTTTGCTAGGAATACAGACTTAGAGATTATTCTCCATTTATACCCCAACTGTAGCATTGGAAGTGAGTAAAGGTTGAGGCCAACACAAATCCTTCCTTAACTCAACAATTCACACGCTTGCGTCCTTACAAAAGCAGAACACAGTAAGATGTTGAAATTAAGTAATCTATTTTTACCTTTTTTTGAAAGCCTGTGTAAAAGGTTAAGTGAAAGTGGAACTAGAGCAACTTCAGTGTTATATGGTTGCATGTTTTAAACCTGTCAAGCTCAGCAGGATTCTTTTAAAACCTCTCTATACACATACTGCAACACTGTTAACACAGAACATTAAATTCCTCCTCAAAGGAGGGAAAGAAAGATTTTTCCAGTTTGTTATTTGCTGCAAAACAACTGAACACTTGAAGTTCAAACAAAAAAAAATTATGTCATCAACACACATATTCCCTTCAAGATTTAGGAACAGTGGTTGCCATTAATTTTTGAAACCAAGGCTATGCATATTTTAACATCTGGATAAAATAAACCTGTACCAATAAAATGTCCATTCGTATTAGTTCATTTTACAGATTAAACTACCCAAGATGTTACAAATTTGCACTCTTGCATTATCTGTGTTTGGGGATGAAGACCAAACAATAAAACCAAACTAACCTGAGTTAAAAGGGTCTGCTGAGGTTGCTGCAACTTAAAATAAATAAAGTTATAAATTAATTTTATACGCTTAAGGAAATTGTACAATTTTACCTCCTCTTTACAAGTAAGAGTTTTTGCTTAATCTGAGTCAGTTAATGGTCCTTTGGGGTTTGGTCATTTCAGCAGTTTGCATATGCATAAAATTGTGCTCATGTGGTTAATTTTAAGATTGTATAATCCAGATTTAGTCAGTAAGCAGAAATGCTGGGATTTTTTTGTAACTGAAAGTTAATAGTAACACCAAAAAAAGTTTTGGCAGATGGAGAAGCTTAGGCCTGTAATTTCCATGTCCTTTTATTCTTTTTCAAAATCCTCTTAAGTTCAAAGACCATAAAAAAAACCCCCAAACATAAAAGGGAACTTTTTTTGGACAGCATCTTTCCAGCAGTTAAAATACACGGCCCTGTTTAGAGCAAGGTTTAGCAGGAATCGTGCACGCATGGAATAATATATATATTTTTAAATTTCCTTTTTGCATGAAGGTAGGTAGGCTTCCATTCTGGATACGTCTCTCCAAGTTTATGAACTTCAAGCTCTCTTTCACTACAAAAAATATTACTTAGTTTCTTTAACAACTTCCCATATGAGGATGATTTCGGAGACAAATCCTACAAGACACACAACCAACATTATTTTTAAAGTTATTTGTGATGTACACAGTAAGAATCAAACAAACCTGTTGCTGTACACTATAGAGAGTCTGCTGAGGTTGTGAATATTGCTGAAACAGATAAAAGCAAAATATCTCATAAACAGGAAGTATTATTACCCCAACAATACCAAAAATTATCTGCTAAGCAAGTTTTGACAGAAACTATTGACATTTAACAATTCTAATACAAAACATAAGTAATAGTATCAACATACATTACTTGCATAACAAATTCTTAGCCTTTAGACTGGGCTCTGATCTACTCTTTCTAGCTAAAATCAGCAATTTTTCTTAAGCGTGACATTTAAACAGTATTCTAGGGCACAGTATGAAATCATGTGAAATACTATTAAGGATACACATAGTGATGGAAGATACTTGCAACTTGAGATTCTCGGTTTAGGTGCAGCAAAACTCCTTTTCACAAAAGGCTTTCCATAGCTAAAAGTCAGCACCTCCATAGCCAAAATTCCCACCTTCACAGATTAATACAACTATTGATAGCTGTGGACCTAAAATCCCACTGTTTTTTTAAACAGGTTTATACTTCAGTGTTCACCATTTCCCATTTTGCTTTTTTTCCTGGCTACTTTAGCTTGACAAAGCCACTGTTTTATATTGTTAAAGTTCATGCAGTCAACAGCAAATGCTCCTTTTTCTTTACCTGCTGTAAGGCAGCTGCTGCTGCTGCAGCTTGCTGCTGTAAAGCAGCTGTCTGAGTGAGCTGGTAGTTCGTTGGTGTTTGTGTAGTTAGGCCTGCTGCCGCCAATGCCGTCTGCTGGGTGTATATTGTAGGAGAGGCTCCAAGCAGCGATGGCTGCTGTACACCAAGAGCAGCTGAAAAGAGAACACACACAATAAGCACTAAGAGCAACTCCTAAACAGCTGAGGTTTCCGACAGTTACACTAGACGCAGTACGTGATGCTTCACACCTCAGTCAAGCTCATGAAGTAGATAAATCCACTTCCAAAATTCAAGATAAAGGATCACACCTCACTAGCTTCTCTTCTAAATAGTATACCACAGCAGAGGCAGAGAGGCCACTTAATTTCCTTCTCCCAAGTTGCTCATGATTTTATAGCTCCAGTAGCTGTCATCCCCACCTGCGCCCACCAACACATGCACACACTGTATTCTTTCTTCAATGTATTTCAGGTTTTGAATGAGCCAGATATTGCTCTGTTCTGTAAATTAATTAATATATTTCATTCTATCTGAGGGCACGAGAAAGCTTTACTGTAAGAGCAGCTATGAAATGGAGGCTTACGGAACGCGTCCTCTCAAAATGCACAAGGCCTCGCTTCACTCAGCACCGTCTTTGTCCCTGAGTGAGCTGGATTTTGTAGATGTGGTGGCTGGTAGTGAAGGAACAGCCTTATAAGAAGGAGTTTAATCGGTCCCCACATATAAAGGGACCAAGTCAAGCTCTCCCCAGCTCTTACTAGGAAGGGTTTGTGCTGCCTAGTCTCAAACTGCCTGGAAGGAAATACTAGTTTATTTTATTGACATATCAGCTTTTAATTCACTGCAGAAGATTAAGCAAATCACAAGGAGCAGCTATCTGCATGCTACGCTTCTTACGCATGTGATACTTCTGAACACAGTATGCTTAAGCCTTACGGACGGAACTTTTAGGGACAAAGAACCCTGCACAATGCAAATCTGAGTGAAGAACTGCAAACATATCTGGAAACCAGCTCCCTCTTTGGCAGGAGATTTTTAAAAAGTTATCTGCAGCTGCGTGATCAAATATCACTTCAACAAGCTATCGGTCTAGTCCACGTGTTTAAATAAAACCAAGAAACTCAGCAGGGAAACACATTGCCAGCAAAACCAGGTCAGCCAGCCACCTTCAGAACATTCAAGTTGAACAGGGTTCCTTTCTCTTCCAAAGCCATTAAAGAGGCACAATTAAATGAAGAACAGATTTACAGTATTATTCCTGCAGTTTGTGCTCCACACTATTCTTACAGATCCAAAACGAAGCTGTCATTCCTGACCCAGGGATGCAGCAAGAGATTGCTTGTAGTTGGCGATCGTCACCATATAATACACAAAAATGCTGTAAGCAACCCAACAGATGCTTAATTCTCTCTACCACGCTGTTCTTTCCAGCAGAGTACAATCTTCAGAAAACAAGTTGATGGCACTGACTGTCTTACAATTTTGGAATGAAACATGGAAGAAATGTATAAACAACAGTGAAAATAATCACCATCACTACGATCTGTATCAAATATTGTCACATAAGTATTCCAGGAAGTAATACTATTTTAATAGTGAAATCAAGCATTCTCTAGTACAGCAAAATTACAGTAGTTCTGGTATTACATGAATTTTTTCCCCTGGAAAATTCCATCATTTGGGTTTCTTTAGAAGCCAAGCAAGCCAAATCTGAGGCTTCTCCCGTGACAGGCCTCCATTCTCATGATCCTCTCGCCACCTGCTTGCCCATCAACTCCAATCTGAATGTGCATTTTTAACCATCCGGAAGCACACCCTCATCTGGAACCTCACCAATGCCTCACATAACACACCTTCAACAGACTTTTAAATCTAATGCAAATGCTTTGCTGCTGCATCCTGGGACAACTTTCACTCTTCTTGGCTGCGCTACTTTGCTGGCCCACACAAGGCAAATAACCAGTGCATTCATCTTTCTCCTCTTATTTCCACATGCTAAGCAGAAATTCCTATTAGCACAGAAATTTACTACATGCTATTACCTTTGAATCTATTTGACTACGTTAGCTATTGTCATTCAATCTAATGTTCTATTCTAATGTTGTATCAACACAGGGGGACAGAGTTGGGAAGCGTCATCAAGCAAGTTTCACAAGTTCTCTCCTACTTTTTGTACCAAGGATATCCACAAAAATATATGAACGTGCTTGCTCCCAAACCCAGATCTTAGGGTTACTCTACTCTTCAGTTTCTACTATGGCAATTTCCCTTCCAGCGTAACCCATAATTATCTCAAACAATTCAGAGCCCGCCCTAAGACTCTTATCTGATTTTGTCCATTAAGGGGAAGGGGGGGGGAAAACTCATCACTTCATGAGCATTTAGTATCAACTGGGTATCACATCATCTACAATAGTGCAGATCAACTTGCTAACAAAAAGCAACGACAAAAGGCTGCTGAGATCCCCTCAAAGGGTAACACCTGTACTAACAAGTTTTTCAAAGCTGTATCTTGTTCCTACTGATTTGCCCTGAAGTATTCCAGGAGTTTAATTTGACTGCCTTTCATCTATATACTCATCTCAGTCAAACAGGCTCTGATTAAATAGATGACTGTGTTTGCACCACTAGTTAAAAAAAAAAAAAAAAATCACACAGAAAAAACAAGCGACAGAGAACGAATCGCAGACTGAGTGTGGCACTGACATCTGACTGCCATATTATTATGATTATTGGCAACAAGCATCTGCAGTGACAAACAATAGAGCTTCTTAGGATCTGTAATTATCTAAGTAAGTACAGTGATGGAAATGCCTTCCTCCAAATGCAGCCTAAACAACTTCCATTTGCACCAAATACTGCACGGCACATCCATCTGAAAGGGCTTGGATAGAAATCGGGAGTACTAGGCTGCTGCTTAAGCATCTTCCTGGGTAACAGAAATTTCTGCTGTGGCAAACACAAAGACGGTATTTAGTAGTCCCTCTTGCTGCTTCTAAATTCCAGAGACCTTTTAAGATTAGGGAAACATTTTCAAAGTATGTAGCTACATATATTTCTCCTTGGTAAGTGATGTAGATTTATTACGATTACAGTAAAGGAGTAGCCCATCCAGGGCTTTGGACACTTTTCACAGTTGTCGGAAATTGTGAGTTTAGGTCCTTGGGTTTTTAAGATTCTTCAAGCTTAACACACTTCCAACACAGATGTCATACAAACTACTCCAAAGAAAAAAAAAGTCATTTTAACAGGCACACAATAGAAACTAGGCCCAGTGTATTTGTCACAGGACATCCGTTTACGGCAAGCCAGCAAATCGTGCATCAGCTACTATTTCTTAGTGACTCTCAGATCCGCTACACTCTCATCCAATTCTTACACTTCTCTTTAGTCACCTCACAGGAGCCACCAGCAATTACAAGATATTGAGGTTCAGGCACTTTTGCTTTCACCAGGTGCACTGTTCTTCACTCTGATGCAATGAAGTCTTCTTGTAGCAAAGATGACGACACCGATCAGCCAAAATGCAGCATAGCTAGGATTTCCCCTTGACTACAGTTCTACAAAACCAGGCTTCGTTATGCAACCAGAAATCATAACCCTGAAAACAGCGTATGCCAAGCACTACAACACAAACCACAGACATGCCAAAAACTAATAGCTGAGACAATAGCAGGGGATTCTCCTTTGCAGGCATCTCAGGAACTTGCACATCATTATGCAAGTTAAAAGTATAAAGAGTACTTGCAAAAATCAATCTGTGCTATCTAGGAAATTGATCATTTTTCATTTTTTTAAACTTTAATTTTCTGTAGTAGGCATGATTTAATTTATGCTTTAACAATGCTTAACCAGCATAGCAGGGCCTGTATTCTGGTTTTGGTCATGTGATGCACAAAACCATGAGACAAGGAGTAGAGAAACAATTTTGCTGTGTTACAAGTAGGAGTCTCTCTTCACACACTGATCTTTGCTGGCACCTGGAATTACCCACCTCTCTTCTAATACCACAGGCACAGACAGTAATTAGTAAGCTACCCCAAAGGGATCCCAGGAACCCTTCATCACATGGCCTGTCACTCTACAACTATCTTAGAGTGTCACACCTTAATAATTAAGAGCCTTAAGTCATATAGTTACGTCTTCACAAGGGATGGTCAAAACAGCATCCAAGTCAACAATAAAAAAAATTAAAAAAATCAAACCCAACCCACCAAAAATTACCTTTTTGCAGTTATCAAACGGGGTTTATAACACCATCACTCGCCACTTTTGACAACAGCTTAGGAAAAAGCTAGATATCAAGTTGCTTGTGTTATAAAAATCGAGATCTACACCTTTTGCCAATCCTCTGAAAATATGTAAGAGTTTGGTAAATGTAGTTCTTTTAAATCAGTTTATGAACATTGAGCTTCACAAGCGTAAGCCAACCTGCACAACTTCTTGAGCGCAGCTGCAGGTGAGTAGTAGCAGTACATGCTAGTCAGCGTGCCTGAGCACTGACAGCATCTCTCTACCTCAGGCAAGCAACCTAGCTGGACAGTCACAGCTTCATGTTGAAAGGTGCATGAAAGGTGACTACTTAGCTGCTGTTCAATGGTGTAAACAGTTCTTTAGCTCTCAGCAGGGGCACAGAGCACTGCACACTTCTCAAAAGAAGTTTCCTGTGCTCTGTATTATAAAGCATTATAAATCACAATTGCAATAAAAAACGCAGGGGAACAAGTCTGTACATGGGTAGTAAAACAGGAGCTGAGCAGCAGAATCCTGGGGACTGGATTCAGTAGTACAGACAGGGAAGAAAGAGGACACAAACATGGGGATTGTGTATTGCAGCAGGAATAGGAAAGGACTGCATAGAAGGACACAAGGAGCTAAACACCTTCAAGTGGTACCAGAGAGAAGATACTACAGTGAGATGGAGGATGCTAGGAACATGAAGGACAACAGAACTAGCACAGGAAGAAGGCAAAAGCGCAACCAAGTGTTAGTCTTTAATGGCTCTCACGTTTGAGTCGGGTGCTGCTGGATCAGATGCACAGCTAAAAATCCCTGGAGATACTGCCCTCGTTGAGCAGGTAAAAAAAAACTCTCACAGCAACTGATGCTGACTAGTCCTATCCCAATTAAATTTTGCACTTCATTTAATTTAAGGAGGCTCAGAAGTAGGCTAACCAAAGGCAGAGTCATAGGAATAGGAAAATGGATAAGAAGTTGGTGTGTGCTTCTAGTGCCCTTGCTCCATCCACCTCTTCTCCAGGGCCCCCTTCTGGTCCCAGCTCAGCATGGGCTAAGATGGCTGCCAGCTCCTCCCCTTCAGCAGGTTTTATCCTCTGAAAGAGGACATGGAGCTGGCCCTCAGTCTGCCACCACTATTTCTGATGCACTAGCTGTCTCATCAGCCAACGTATCAAGAATACTCCAGCCCAGATGCTGCCATCCTTCCATCGCTCCAAAGTATCACCCAGTCAGACACAAGAGCCAAAAGCGAATCCCAAAAATCCCAAATCCCTTTCCAGCTGTTAAGCAATTTCTTACAGAAGCAGAACAGTGCCGTTTGGATAAGGGAAGCGTGAGCTGTTCAGAGAAACGGTGCAAAACTGCTTGTAGGCAGCTGGTTAGGTACAGCAAGAGTTTAGGTAGAGAGTGGGACTGAATGGGCATGGCAAAGGAAAAGGCAGACTGGGATGGAGTACTGTGAAACACATGGGGGGAGGCAGCGGTTCCCTGACAACGTACACTCAGACTAGACCAGTGCTCAAAGTAAAAACTGGAGATGAAGGAGTCATTTCAGGAAAGAATACTAAATTAGGACAAAGATTTGTTCCCCCCCTGCCCCCAAGACGCACACCTCCCAAGGACGGCAGGCATTCCCAACTTTTGCTAAGCTCCTGTAAAACCACTGACAAAGGAGTTATGCCACTCAACTTCACCTCAAATAGAGCAAGATGCAAAGGACAACTGCAAAAACCACACAACTCCTTAGAAAAGACACCTCTTCAACACGGTTACTGCCTGTGCTCGCATTCTGACATCCTGAATCCTCAAAGTACCACAGCTTTGTTGAAGCCTTTTCACATCAGACAATAAAACTACAGTATTTAAGAAACACTTTGTATTCAAGAAGAGAAAAAGGCAGCCCAGAACTGGAAAGGGAAACACCAAGATTCACCATGCAGCAAGCTTCACATTCTTGCCTCAAAGCCTTTCATGCTATAAAATAATGTGAAACATGACAATCTAGCCAGCTAGGTTTTAAAAGACACTAGCCTGCGATTAAATAAGGCTTCTTGGCTAAATCAAAGGAAACCTTCTATCATTATCAGGGCGATACCTTTGGTTATAGGGATCCTTGAGTTCTAACTTGGCATTAAAAAAAATAAAACATACCCCCTCCCCATCCAAGCAGCACATTTCAGAGACCTCTTCACTACGTGAAGTACGTCCAATATATTAGTAAAGGCAAAATACTTTGTAAACATTGATTTAGGCTGCCTGGGAAATGAAACTCAGGCAGCACTTAAAAAATCTGTAATGCCTTATTAGTGCTGTTATTATTTAATCTGGAGCAATGCAATTTGGTGAAAGGTAATTTGATTTACACATCTTAGGGTATGAGTAACTTAGTATCTTGTCTACTGACCAAGAGAATCAATAAAAATTCACCTAGGATTTTACTTATCACCCCTTAAAAACCCAACCCAACAGCTAGTATTAGGCAATGATATTTTATGTCTCTATTGTGTGGAAAAACTCCCAACTTAAATCATTTAAATAGAATTTAAATAAGTTAGTTAGCGTGGTGCCACTCTTAACTGCATACCCAACTAAGGAATCTCCAAATCTACTAGATGTCAGGGTTCAAACATTAAGTGATATGTAAACTGACCTGGCTGAGATACTGCAGTGGCTGTAAACTGAGTAGCCCAAGGGGGATTCTTCTGTCCTCCAAACTGAGCCATGGCGAAAGGCAAAATCTCCTGGGTGTCTATCTTCTATAACTGCAATCTATTAAAATAAAGCGCAGCTACAATCTTTGAAACACATACCATCGGGCTAGCTTAATTCTGGGTCAAAACAAAAAAGAAAGAAAGAAAAAAAAAAGTGTTGAAGAATTATCTTTACACCCCTAAACCTGGTGGGCAACACGCGTCAGAAGCGGGAAACACAGAAAGTTGCGAGACAAGTTATTGTATTTTCCTAAGGCACGATCTCCGCCCTCCCCTTCTTAACAATGGGACTAACGCTATTTAAACACAAAATCGGATTCAAGTTTCCAGCGAAGGCTCAGGAAAAGGTGACTCTGCAGAACGAGGGAGTTTTTGGTTTTTTGGGTTTTTTTTTGGTTTTGTCCTTGTTTCTTTTCCAGGGCTACGGCTACGCCACCGCTGGAAGGGCTGCCGGGCCGCGGACCCAGGCGCGCTCGGCCGGGGCTCAGCTTCCCTCCCCCCAAGGGGGTTAACCGCGCGAAGACGGCAGGGCCGCCCCGCCCTCCCTCCCTGCCTGCCTCCCCCCGCGGGAACCGCCCGCTCCTTCCCCGCAACGATTATTTGTAAAATCGACTTTCACCCCCCTCAGCACCGTAAAACGCCTCCCCCCTCCTCCTCCTCCTCCTCCTCCTCCTCCCCCCCCTCCCTTTCTTTTCCCCGTTTGCGCGCGCGCAGCCTCAGATACCCGCCGCGCAGCCGGGCCCCGCCGCCGAGCAGGGGAAAACAGCACGGGAGAAAGGGAAAGGGGAGGCGGCGGGCGCCCGGCCCTTCCTCCCGGCCCGGCGGCTGCAGGCCGGGCGGGCGGGAAGCAGGCGCCTCCCCGCCCCCCGCCGCGGCGAGGCCGCCGCCGCCGCCCCCCCCTCCTCCTCCTCCCCCGCCCCCCCCCCCCCGGCCGGCCCCCGGAGCCCGCCACCCCCCCCCCCCCCGCACCAGCGCGCCCCCACTGCGCAGGCGCTCCCACCCCCGCCGACGGCGGCAGGCGGGGCGCACACTGCTGACGTCCCGGCTCGCGGCCGCACGACGCCGGCCGGCCCGAGCGCGCAGGCGCGGGGCGGGGCCGGGCTGGCGGTTGGGCGCCCCCTGCCGCGTGCGGAGAGGCCGTTAGGCGAGGGGAGGGGCCCCGGCGCCATCTTGGCCGGGACAGGCGGGGGTAGGGCGGGGTGCAGGGCCGCCATCTTGCAGCTGGGCCTGGCTGTGGCAGCCGCGGCCATGCCTGCCCTTCGGGCCGCTCTGGCCGCCCGCAGGCGCGTTGCTCGACCCTCTCCCCCGCCCCACAAACGACTCCACTGCTGGCAGCCTGTCGGACACTTCTCACGCCACTTCACGGGTGCCTATTGCTATGGGAAGTAGGCAGCCCTCAGCCTGAGGCAAAGCCACGCGTGAACCCCTGAGAGCTGATTTTATGCGCACAAGCATTCAGGCTGTTGGGGGAGGGGATTACCTGAGGTGAAGGGAGAGCAGTCTCACCAGAGGGACTCATCAAAGCACTTAAGATGCTTTGAAGCAGGGATTGCAGACAGGAATCGTTGCAGTAAGTAGTTCAATAGTTCATGGGCACAAGTTATTTCCCTCTTTTTATGATAGTATAAAGAGCCTTCCATCCATGAAATAGTTTTTTACACAAGTCTGAGGTGAAATATGCACATGGGATATTACTTAACATTTGGGAGTAAAGTTAACAGGACACATTGTAAATGAAAATGGGACTTTAAAGTTTTATTGTCATTAAAAACAAAGCGATGGAATAAAATCTTGAGAGGCAACAACATAAAACTCTCGCTTGCAGTGGGCTGGATTACATTGTAGGAGGGCAACTAGAGAAAGAAGCAGGAGACCACCAGGTGAAGGAAAATTTCTGTCAGCATTTGGTACTAGATAATACACAAAGACTGATCGGCCTTAGCCCTTTAAAGTATATTGTAAATTACATGAGAGTTTAGATGGTTTACACTGCTAAGCATAGTTCTTCATTTTTAAGTCTACACATTTTAAATCTTACTCTTCTTTTACTGTCATAACTCCATCCAACTCAGTTGACTAAAGCAGAATCTGTACTCTTTAACCTGGAAATAAGATTAAAGGCTAAAAACGTAACAGGGCTCTCTCCCACACTATAAATGAAGAGGAGAAAATAATTGTCCACAAATGTCAGAATTTTATGAAGTAGCTCTATACTTCAGTCTTTTGGCCTGGGGCCTTTCTATCAGAGGATGCATAATTCTTCAAGATGCTCTCAAAGAAAGACTTTGAAGCTCATAGGAAACCACAAGCCAGATTTCCCGTACCTCAAGTAGAACATTACTCCGTGTACTTTCTCCTTTCCACGTACATATTGCTACTATTAGCTGGCAAATTTTGCCACTGCCATTTATAGTACACTAATGACTGCTTTTGAATTCTTTAGGTCTCTCTATCCTCTTTTCAAGACAAACCATGCTGTTGTAATGAAGAACAGTTGTAATGGAAATCGTAGTGAAAAAACGTGAGCATTTCTAGTCTTGTTTCTTCAAATAACTCTAGATGCCCTAGGTATCTTTGAAGTACATTGGACAATTTCATCCAAAATTGATGAAGGGGCAGAAGTCTGAGAGATACAACATTTCTACACGTTACCTTAAAATAATCAGGCAAGTTGAGAAAAAGGTACAAATGAGAAGGCAAAAACTGTAAAGCATATCCTGCTTCCAGCCTTCTTGGTGGTTATGGGAGTTAAGAACAAGCTGGGGATATTGTGAGGAGAAATAATAATTTTTAGAGCTTATAATCAGAGAACATTGGAAGTATTTTGGTACAATCAGTACATTTAACAAATATGAATGGAAAAGTGCAAAGAAAAGAACTTTAGTATCAGGAAATGCTACATAGTAGTAAAATTTCATGGTGCAAATAGTTAACACTTTGGACCTCTGGCCTTTAACAATCTGCTGCCTACCTCTGCTCAGGGAAGCCATGAAGTTGATCTGTGGCACCTTCCACAGTGGTGTACGTGCTTTTTACTAACCAGAGTTTTCCTGGAATGAAAACACGTACGTCTGCTTTGAACAGAGGCTCCCGTGGTACCTGGTGAAATACTGTTATTTAAAAAGGTTTAAACTAACAGCTTTCTGGGTTGTTTTTTTAAACATCTGTGAGGAGAAGAGCTCTCGGAAGCAACACCTCTTTGTATGCCACTTAACACAATGATAGAAATAAACACATTTTCCACTACCACAACAGTGCTCAGCTTTACTGATTCAGCACTGTGGAAGCAACAGCTAATACACCAAAAAGCATAAACACTGAAGTAGCAAGTAGAAGCATGCTGATCTTGATACTGGGTGTAGGTGGTGTGCAGACTGGGCGGTGGATATCACAGGTCTCCAGTGAGCACTCTGGGTGCTCCAAAAGCTAGCATGTGGCTTAGAATCATAGAATCATAGAACGTTTTGGGTTGGAAGGGACCCCTAGAGGTCATCTAGTCCAACCCCCCTGCAGGGAGCAGGGACACTTTTAACCACATCAGGTTGCTCAGAGCCCCGTCCAACCTGGTCTTGAATGCTTCCAGGGATGGGGCCTCCACCACCTCTCTGGGCAACCCGTTCCAGTGTTTCACCACCCTCGTTGTAAAGAATTTCTTCCTTATATCCAGTCTAAACCTACCCTGTTTTAGTTTAAAACCATTACCCCTTGTCCTGACACAGCTGGCCCTACTAAAAAGATTTTCCCCATCTTTCCTATAGGCCCCCTTTAGGTACTGAAAGGCCGCACTCAGCTCTGCCCGCAGCCTTCTCTTCTCCAGGCTGAACAACCCCAACTCTCCCAGCCTGGCCTCATAGGAGAGGTGCTCCAGCCCTTGGATCATTTTAGTAGCCCTCCTCTGGACCCGCTCCAACAGTTCCATGTCCTCCTTGTGCTGAGGGCTCCAGAGCTGGACGCAGTACTCCAGGTGAGGTCTCACCAGAGCAGAGTAGAGGGGCAGAATCACCTCCCTCGACCTGCTGGCCACGCTGCTCCCGATGCAGCCCAGGGTACGGTTGGCCAGCGCACATGGCCGGCTCACATCCAGCTTTTCATCCACCGCTTGCTTTGAGATAGAGGAGTTTCTCCATTAGCTCAAGGAATATGAAATTGTACTGTTTCTGCATATGGTATAAAGTTTGGACCTGCACTGGTGTTGGTATGTATCAACATTTACCACATTTACTTTGTTGTTTGGTGCAGTATCTCAGCTTCAGCTGAGAAAGAAAAAAATATTCTGTAATTCATTCTGGATATACAAACACATTTGCCCTTAGTGAAGCTAATTACTCCAACTTCAGACCCCCGAGATACTGAAGAAGCAGAAAAATAATCACATTTGTCATTAAACAAATCTTTACTGTCTTCAGAGTGTCCCTAAGGTGTCTCTGTGCTGCAGGAGTTTTGCAATCTAAAAGGAAGGACTGCGTACCAGCTGCAAATAATATTTGTCATTGCCTTTGGAAGTAAGTTCTACCTTTCAGCTTTGACAAAGTAGAATTCCTATTTTGAAATGAAGTGAAACAAGAAACTGTTATAATGCTTATCCTTCTGTCGTGGTTTAACCTGGCAGGTGGCTAATGACCACACAGCCATTCACTCACTCCCCCCGCAGTGGGATAGGGGAGAGAATTGGGGGATTGGGAGGGGGGGGGGAGGGGGAAGTAAGATTTGTGGGTCGAGACAACAAAGACAGTTTAATATGACAGAAAAGGAAGGGAAAATAATAATAATGATAAAAGAATTTACAAAATAAGTGATGCACAATGCAATTGCTCACCACCTGCCAAACGATGCCCAGCCAGCTCCCAAGCAACGGCCCCCTGGCCAGCTTTCCCCTGATTTCTATACTGACCATGACGTCATATGGTATGGGATATCCCTTTGGCCAGTTTGGGTCACCTGTCCCGGCTGTGCCCCCTCCCAGCTTCTTGTTCACTTCCAGCCTTCTCAGTTGGTCAGAGTCAGAGCATGAGAAGCTGAAAAGACTTAGCATAAGCACTGCTCAGCAACAACTAAACCATCAGTGTGTTATCAACATTATTCTCATACTAAGTCCAAAACACAGCACTATGCCAGCTACTAGGAAGAAAATTAACGATCTCAGCCAAACCCAAGACATCTTCTTTTGAAAATGAGAACACGGGTAAGGTTGGCTCTAAGGAAATGATAAGAACTGTACGCTTCAGAGGCAAGTTCCCCTATTACCTACACTAGCACATATTGCTTCACTATTACTCTTTAAACAATCACTGTATATTATTGACACTAGATAGAGAGTTCGACATCATAATAAATACATCATGGCTGAACACCTGTTATATAGTGTCCTTTATACAGAAATTAAGCACTTCTCAAACAGTTGTCACTGTACAGCAGCAACAGAGGTACTGTGATATTTTCCTGCATCACGTAGAACAAAACTAGTTTGAGATTTCTTACATGTGTGCTGTGAAAGAAAAATGTAGAAGAAAATGTGGAAGAGGCTTAATTTTGGTTGAAGCAAACCAGAAACTGATTTAACTGTAGCCATACTATGTATTTAGGAGAATTAATTGGAGGATAAATTCTCATCTTCTAATAAACGTAGTTTTGACAATCTGTACAATTGAGAAGACACAGAAATTAGTGTTTCATACCAAACATGAAGCTACTGGACAGAAAACTAATAATGGTCAGTAACTGGTCGTATTGTATCTGTCCAGCTAAATGTAAGACCTTTGCCAGTTACAGGGGGATGGTTATTTCACTCAATTTTGATGATATAACAACTTTGAAGAGGAAAGATCATTAGATATTAATATATATTTTTTTCATATTCTTGTTGGAAATACGTTTCTATGCATCCTGCTCAATTCTTCAGTTAACTTTCAGATCTATACATGTTATTACTGGAACCTGCTCTTTGTAGCTGTTGATGGGTTTATGTATTTTCTTCAGAAGGTCAGAAAAGATCATTCAGAGATTCAAATGCATTTTTACCTTTCTAGATACCCAGGAATACCTGATGATAACAACAGTTCAGTTAATGGCTTTTTTGACATTTAAGTTGTAGGATCCAAGTGCAGCACATAACCTTCTGAGCAAATTATCATAGTTTTTTTCTTGCACAGAGAGATCTGTTGTAGTCTTTAGGACCGCAGTCATACGTACTGCAGCTTTACGCTTTCCCAAAGACGCGGGACATTCAGTACTGTCAGTTTATCACATACTGCTATGCAAAGCATTTGACGAAAGTGTTTCTGAGCTGGCCAGACCCCTGAAGAAGATAGGAGGGACATCACAGAGTTAAATCAAAATCAACCTGATCAGGCTTAGCAGATTGCAAATAACATTTATTTGTTCATTTGTTTTTAGGAGGGTTTGGGTTTTTTAAGAGTTTCAGATGCAACTGGACAGGGTGCTAAATAGTCTCATCTAGACTCCCTTTTCCACAGAAGGTTGGACCAGATGATCTTTTGAGGTCCCCTCTAACCTGGGGTGTTCTGTGGTCTACAAACATGACATATAATATGTTTACCTGGTAAAGTTCACTGTCTAAGGGCATTGGTAGGGATTCAGTAAAATGACTTAAGATCATACTTTCAGAGAGCTCAGAGAAGAGAATCTTATCTCTTGGTGAAAATTGTTAGCATTTATTGGTACTGCAAGAGCAGTTGGAGATCCTAGTCTGAAAAAGATCCCATTTCTAGAATTTTTATGTAAGGACTTTTACTGAATGGGCTGCTTATGCATTTTAATCAGAACACTTACTGTTCTGGGTTAAAGAATTGCAGTCTTATAGTAGAGGGAAAGGGCAGTAAAGTCTGTACATCCCTTAAATACTGATTTTCTGTTACATCTCTGTCATACATGTTTGTGAGACTGGATGCACTTGTAACTATTTCCTTAAATTTAAATTAAAAATACATCTATTTGGCAAGAGGTTGGCCCTTCCTTAATTCAAGTTTGACCGTATGCCCTAGAGGGCTGAATGTTAGAATATTTGACAGAGCATCGCACAGCTGTCTGCACTGGTATTGCATGCAGAGGTTCGACCCCGTGAAATTATTAGGGGATTGGTCTTGATACAGCACATTCTACTACCTCTGATATTCATGCCACTCACATCTCTTAACTCAAAACTAAGGGTTTCTGCATTTTTGCTGTCATTTATACAGATCGAATACAGCATTTAATCCCACTGTGGTCTCAATGAGTGGTACAATGTTTATTTACACTGAATTTAGAAGGTACATGGAATGAATGTCTTTCTCAGGCATAGGAAAAAATGCTCTTTATTAAGGTTGGTGGGTGTTCATAGCTATAATTTAGCCTTAGTCTGGCACTACTGCTGGTGCTGACAGATGGTAGTGCAGGGGGGCTAAGGCATACTTTCACTGAGAGACCCCACTGAACTCCATCAGAAGTACCAAGAATTAACTCTTAGATAAGCTTTAAAGGTCTTTAGAGGTTTACAGAATGATATAAAAGGTAGAATGCACTTCTCAATACTCCAAAGCTGCATTGCGTATGATACAGTTTGGAAATAGGTCCCAATATATTTCACAAAAAAAGGTTCTTAATTGTCACTGTGATGGCTAAGGGGGATATGACAAGGGGTGGTGTATTACAAGGCTGGCTTAGTGCCAAAGAGGGTCTGGCAGAGAACTGAAGCAACTCCCATTGTAATACAGTCACGTCCAAAGTTGAAGTTAATTTATGAACAAATAAAAATATTTACAGAAACAGTACCATTTTTAGAAAAAGATTTGAAAGGAGGTACAAAAATGTGTAGAAAAATTAGTCTGTTAATAGGATAGTGCTGTCCACAGTGACAGCCAGGCTGGAGAGGAGCGGGCTCTTTAGATGGAAGCTATGAAGATCTTTTCTTACAGAACTCCTTTAGCACAGGCAGCGGTCGTGGCAGTACGGAAGAGATGCATGCTATTAAAGGTGGCCTTGCTGTTACCTGAACTGTAGCTCTTGGCTGCAGTTATGGCATAAACCCTTCCACAGCCTCTGTGGTTACAGAAAAAAAAAAAATAGGCTGAAGTGATGCATAAAAATCTTGAGCTGAAAAATTTGGAACATGGACTAGATTCAAGAGTGAAACGTATTTCTGCAAAAATAAGAAAAAGAAATTCTTAATGTATTTGCGGTAATAATTTTGAGGGTATGCTGAGGTAAATAGATGAGTGAACAGATTGTCAGTGGTGCCAAGATGAAAAGTAACCTAAATACCATCTCGGTGCCCTGTTAATAGGGCGACTCACCACTAGAGAGGTAACTGCTAAACCCATTTCTATTTCAGTTCTGAGCTCGGATCCCTTCGCAGAGGCCTGCAGGGTCTATGTCGCTTACAGCTTTCCTCCTGCCAATCTCACGACAGCTTGGCTTTCATTCAGTTGAACTGATGCTTGGGCACAGTAATTTTATAGAAGCAACTAAACATCTTTTCCTAACCAAGTATCAAATACATTTTTTTCTCCTGAATACTCCTATTTGACACTTCAGAACCCTTAAACTCAAAGAAATACATTCTTATGATTGCAAAGGTGTATTAGAAGGAAACCCTTTTGAAAATGGTTTTGGATTATCGCAGTTAATATGACATTTCAGAGAAACAAGTTTCTTGCAAAAGGGGGAAGTCTCCTTTTGGAAAATGCAACTGTATCTTTTAAGAGTAAAGTAATTTCTGAACTAAAATCAGCCAGATTTGGTTTCAAATTTTATGACTTTTGGTTCTGCTTAACCATTTAACAATTGACTTTAATCAGAAGTACTTCCCTGAGTCTTACAGTTCTTAGGGGAGTACAGGATAGCTCTTACCTAATGTTGGTTGAATGAGAAAATATTATGAATGTTCGTTTAATATGAGGCTTCCTGCCTAGGGAGAGCTATAATGTTTGGATCATTCTTCATGATTCATGGAAAATAAGAGAGGCATAATTCACATTGACCAGGGAGCACAGGAATAGCTGCCCTGCATAAGGACATAGGTTTTAAGGACTCCTTTCTTCTTAACCAAGCTGACTTGTATTTGAGTGCTTTAGGAAAGTCCTCAGTACCTTCAGGAAGGCCCTGGTTAGACAGGCAATAAAGAAGAGAGATTGGAAGAAGAATCCTGACCACATTTAAAATTTTAGCTCCGTTGCTTGAAAAGCAGGAGATTGAAAGCTGGGAACCTATTTCCCTTCCACTACTGCCTGCAATGTTCAGCCTCTTCCAACAGCAGAGCACAGGCCTCCAATCTGAAGGACAGGCAGGCGTAATTCCCAGTGCAGTACAGCTGAGCGTAGGGATTCAGATGTTCAGCTTGCTGGGGACCATGCAGGCTGCAATTTACAGGAAGAGCAGGGAACATCTTGAGAAATTCTACATGCAATAACAGCCCCAAGTAACGCCTCTTTCAGGGCGAGAGGGCAAAGGAGGAAGACTAAAACTGATACTTGCTCAGATGCAATAGAAATTACGCGTAAAAGGAATACTTGCCAGTACTCTTTGGGGTGATCCACAGCCTCTAGCGCTTGAAAGGCTTGCTGGTGAGCACTCTACAGTAAAGCATTCTTCTTTTTTTTTTTTTTTTTTTTTTTTTGACTACATAGCTAGTGAGTTCTCACAAGAGCTACACCTTAAGGAGGGTTGTTAAATGGTGGCATGCCTGAGCCACTTGCAGTTTCTTACCCTCCTAGAACAGGATAATTTGCAGCAGCCCAGGAAATCTCACCCTTAAAACTTGTAGCAGCTATAACGCAGATGAATCCTTACAAGGCTTTCTGCTGTTGTGGAAGTTGAGTTAGGGTCTGTTGTAGAAGTGTTTGCTTGACAAAGCACAGGATGAGTGCTTCATTTCCCTGAAGGGATTCCTCAGGTGAAAGGAGTCAGTCATCAGCATGCAAAGGCAGAAGTCTACAGGTAAAACAAAGCAGTCACAAGAAATGGGACTGCTGACTTGTTACGCTACAGGAGGCAAAAGTTTTACTGTTCTGAGCTGAGAAATAAGGCTGAGTCATGATGCCTCCTCCAGCAGCAATTCAGGACTACTTCAGGATCAAACAGCAAGGTGTTACCCAGTTACGTTAGGACTGAGTGGAGATGTACATGTGATACAGTAGGGATTTTAAGTCATTTTTGGCTTTGTGTAAAAAGACATTGACATTTTCAAGAATTCAACTGCAAAGAATTTTGTATAACTGGTATATATCATAAAAGCAAGAGCATCCACAATTAAGAGGCCCATCTTAGGAATCGTGCTCCATCTGATGGCTATTGGAAATAGCTGCGTTTAAATTTCTACATTTTAAATATTTTTCCAGTGTGTCTTAGACTGAAAACACAGATGGGTATTGGTGGTAATTATTTTATTTTAGACTATCTAGGATGTGTCTTGAACCAAAACACTAATAATTGAAGCACTATCTTGTATTTAAATTACATTTGAATATGATGCTTGTTCTGATGTAGAAAATTCACAGAAAGCCCTATATTTCAATGAATACCCCTTCTGAAGATGCAAACTAATACTGTGTAATAATATATGACAACAGTAATCAGTGTTAGCCTTATCCAACAGCAAACACTGCTGTTCTGTGATCTTTATCAGGTATTAGACTACTGCAGAAATGTGTAACTGCAGCACTAGCAGAAAAGTTTATCTTGCAGTCTAAACTACTGTTACCAATTAATACCATTTTAACAGGTATTGTAATTTAAGGCTATAGCATCTTAAGAATTTAAAAGCAACCAACTGCACTACATCAAGAGTTTATCACCCGTATAATTTACGTAACTAATCTACAATATGAGAAAGCACTGAAGCTACCTCTGGGTGTTGAACTCTACAAGATAAACTCATGTTTGGCAACCTTTCAGGGATGTCAGGGCACGTAAATATGGTTTGGTTTTGTTCCCACAAGCTATCGGTGAAGCTGAATTTTAAAATCTCTGTACATAATATGCTCCATAACGTCTGGAGAAATGTAGCTCTGACTGGGAACACACTAGGCAGCGGGAATGCCGGGGGAGGCAGTAAGCAGTTAGCTGGCAGTTCCTGAAAGGGAGCTGGAAAACATAGCTTCTCATCAACATCCCTCCCTCGATAACCATGTTCTTGGGTCTGCCCCCAGGTCTTTAAGTGCCATTCAGAAGCCACATGCTTTCTTAGACACCTGTCCTATAGGTTACAGACTCTAGTATCAAACCATGGAACACGTAGCTCTGGTGAAAGGCTTGATGGTACAGTTTAAAGAAGGCCTGGAGCAAGTTGGGAGATGCTGCTATAAAAACCCTATAATGATTATCCTCTAAAAGAGCAGCAAATTACATCGGAGGGTGAAGGCCTTCCCGTTGGATGACCGCATTCAGCTCCCAGGAACTCGATGCACCATATCATAGGATGTAGTTTATTACTAGGGAGTTACTGAAACCTGAGGATAGCAGAGTTTTTCTGCCTCTGGGAGATTCCAGTTATCTGAAAGATTATTGTGACAGCAGCTTTTGCTACTGCACTTAACGGAGAAGGAAAAGAAGCAAATATGAACAGTAAGAGTGGTATCCTCCTTCAGATCTAAACAACAGGAATCCTGTCTAGTATTGTTCTGCACTAAACAGTTGCATAGTAAAGCAGACTAGTGCTGAGGCCTGTTTTGTCTTGAGAAAAAAAGTACCCTCTGATTTGAAGCAAATAAAAACCTGGACTGTTTCCACATATGGGAATTAAAAGCCACAGTAAATTATTCCTGTAACCTTGCTCTGCCAGACAGGGCTGGTAGAAAAAAAAAAAGAGACACCGTGTGGATGTGTTCACAAACCATTTTGTCCTTTTTAGTCAGAAGATGAAGCACAACTCAGAATTTTCTGGCTGCTTCTCTTGCTGTAGGGCTCTGCCTGGGCCCGGTCAGTCCGGCAGAAAGCAAAGGCAGACGGAGGAGAGGGACCAAGTAGCTGAATCATTTATGCCCATCCCTTTCAGTGCAGAAATCCCACTGGCCTGGGTGAACCTATAGGGCTGCGTTAATTCATAAATGCATTTCTGCAGGTAGCAATGGTTAGTAGTGATAAGAGCAAAATTTCTCCAGGTAAAATGGCTCATAAAACGAAAATACTTCTATTAGCAATTATTTTCTTACTCTTCCTTAAAAAGATATTTTACTGACTTCAGTTTCACTGACTATAAGGTAAATTATATACACATACGGAATCTAAAGACTAGTATTTTTATTAGAGTAACTCCTTGCTATTGTCAGAACATCTTTGATGAGGTTCTTGGCACCCTCAGTTATGCTGCAAGACTAGACTATTTCTAGCTTCAGAACCAGTAATTTTTGAATTCCTTGTCTAAAATTTCAAGCCATGTAATGGTTTTAAATGGGGCACATATGTAGCACTATATGCTGTATTATGAAGCGGGGCATTAACTTTGCTGTAAGTTGCATGGTACAGGCTCTCCTGGACTGAATTTTTAGTCTTTATCTACTTCCAGCATGACTTTGTTTTGGTTTGTATCAGGAAAGCAACTTTATTTTATTTCTCAATTTCTCAAAGCATTTACAAGAAGAAATGCATGAAAAATGCAGGAAAGAAAAATTAGACGACTAAGTGCAAAATAGAAGTATAAAATTTATTTAAAACCACCCACAAAGTTCTGTGTAATCAGGAATGATACAATTTGTAATAGTCTTTTTAAAAACTCATGACAAGATTTAAAATATATTTTCAATTACAGTATTCATTTAGCCTTATTCAGTTAGGACAATAAAAAAAAAAAAAGAAAGTTTACGTTCTAAACAGATGAGACACACAAGAAAAATAGAACAGAACAGACAATTTCCACAACAACAATTTTTACATGTATGTTTCAATACTAGTATCAACATTTCAATGCATCTTGCTACATAAACATGAAATCATGTACAACAACTGCTTGCACCAAAAAACATAGCTTAATTAGATCTTTCAAGTAACATGCAGTCACAACTCACAAGTCTTCAAGTACTGCTGGTAAGGGTTCCCTTGTCTGTAAAGAAGATTTGAAGGTTCAGTTTCTCAGCTAGCGTAACTCTTCACAGCCCCACCAGCCTCATGAAGCTATGCACAGTTACGCTAGGAAAGAATCAGGCCCCAAATGGGTTTGTTTTTTTTTGAGAAAAGAAGTAATTTTCCTACTTTCTCCTGTAAATACTGTGACATAATGAAGTGCTTTTTCTTTCTGATTTTTTTCTCCCTGTACATCATCTTTTGTTTAAAAAAGTTAATTTTATGTTCCAGATCTAAATACAGTAGGTTGGTAACTGGAAATAATCCAAAACCTCAAAGTTGAAAAATAAATATCAAATGCATCCCAAAGAAAGAAAGAAAAAAAGAAAAAGAAAGAAGGAAGAGAGAAGGAAAGAAAGAAAATGCTGACTTTTTTCTTTTGCTCTGGCATACTGTTAATCTTTTAATTTTGCAAAGCAGAAAAGAATTCATCAGCCATAGCATTTCAGTACATTTTGTCCTTACATATTAATGTTCTTTCTAATGACAGCAAATTCTGAACAGTATTTATGACCTGGTAGGATATTGTCACATTACGAAGAGCTGTCTCTTCCAAACGGAACAAGTAATTGTAGAATAATTAATTGTTAAAGACTGAAATGTCTGAATGTTTGTATTGGGTGGGACTGGCTTTCTTTTAGTGGTATTAGGAGATCAGATTTGTTTTTCTTTCCTACAGTTATTTTTTCGTTTTGAGGACAAGAGGTTCACGAAGTTCAGACGCTGCCTTTCGAGTTGCATGGATTAGATTGGCATTCACAAAGTGAGGATGAAATCTGTTCTCCTTAGGCTCTGCAGCATCGCTGCAGTTTAGAAATTTAAGAACGAAAAATGTATTTCCTTTTCCTCAAACTTTTTTTTGAAAGAGAAGTTTGCATTGCATCGCGTTTCATAACTGCAAGGTAGCAGGGCATGATGCTTACTTACATAAAAAGCTTCCGCTGGCAGCCAGGGAAGCTCCGCGTGACTCCAGCACGCAGGGCGGTGCCAACAGTTTCACTGTCGAGCATCACCACAGCCAGGGCGGTCAGAAAACGCTGGCTTTTAGCTTTGTGTCTCAAAACTCACCCCAGTGTGACACCACCACACAATACTACACGCCCTGTTGGGTCATAAAAGAAAAGGAGTATGGTAGATCGTTACAACTCCGTTTTATATAATCAAGTAACAGGGATAAAGTTATGATAAAAAGAGAAACAGGTATTTTGAGAGAAACTACCAAAGCTCAGAAACGGTATTGTTGACAATTCTATGAGATTTCTCCCCAGGCCATTACCTAGAGGTACAAATCTTTTACCACATTCTCTTTGTAGGCAATGTTAGGAAAAGCACAGCCAACATAAGCGAATGCTTAAAACCTGATAAAAAACAAGCCAGTTTCTTTTCCACCTGTATTTCTGAACTAAGAACAATCTGGGTATTACCGGCCAGTATATGCACAATAGGGGTATCATGAAATTGATTTCAGATGATTGTACAAATCAGCCATTTGGTAACGGTTTTGATTTACACTAACCGGCCTTTTATACCATTATCAGTGTAATGGGATACTCCGAAGGATCGACGTCCATTTAAGGCCCCTTTATCCTTTTAATGTGACGCAAAGGACAGCAGTATAAATGAGAATCAGGGCCTTCATTCTTATTTTAAGACGACTCTCAAACCCTAGACCCTTTTCCATTACAATATTATAATAAAAGTACAGATATACATGTAAAATATTGATCAGGTCACAAAACTTTCCACAACAGTATTAAAAGGTTCTGTGGCGACAACTGCAATACTGAACATTAAACTCGCAGTTCCCTTGCTCCACTGCAACAGCACGTCTTTGGAATACAGTTCGTCTGCTGTAACTTGTAACTCTCTTTAGATTAGCTGCCAAATCTGTCCTCCTTACCCATGCAGTTTTTTTGAGGTCTACACCTGTGTCCTCTGACTTTGTGTGGAAAAATTACATATATAATGGTCCAGTAGAAGAAAAGAGAAAGAGATGCTGTTGTGGGAAGAACTGAGGCTACAGCATCGAGAAGCATCTCGGATCTTTCAAAACTGAAGTTACGAGTACGTGGTTAAACACTGCAAACAATGTTGGGATCATGAGCGGGAGAACTGGATTCAAAACAGGATCCTGAAGTCTTTGTGTCTCAGAAAGATGAGAACAATGATCCTGACACCCCTATACCTTTTAATAAAAGGCAGTAACTCTCTAATTATTTTCTGCTCAAGCTCAATCAATTCCACTTGCTGCTACAGAGGAAGAACAAAACAAGCCAAAAAAATCCATTGTTCCACTCTTTTTTCCCAAGCAGTCCTATGGCAGTTAAGGCATTTAACTTAGGCAACACTTGGCTTTCTCACAAGGACTCTGATCTCTGCACAGGGATACAACCAGAAGATGTAAAGAAACACTCCTGCTCTTGTAATTGTGCAGGGTCTGCAGCATCTGTCTGAGGCCTAAGATGTGAGCAGAGCTGGCAGAGTAACTCCAAAGAAAAGAGGGCACTCGGGAGAGATGCTAGCAACAGAAGGAAAACTCTCGTACTCTGGGAAGGGATGACTTTCCCTTCTCGGGGGTGAGCAGTTTTCTAGTCTTGCAAAGTCTCTTTTGGTTGGCTACTTGCAGATAGAAGAACAGAGTGTAACAATTACATCAAGAAATCTGAAAATTAACTGGAAAGTTGCTTATTTGATTTCAAAAGTAAGAAAACACTGATTGCGATGGATAATGAATTGTCCCTCCCTCTAGGAATGAAAAAATATCTGCAATGTTCTAGGCTCCCTATGAAAGAACACGAAGGGAAAAAAAACCAAAACCAACCCTAGAACCATCATCTATAGAATAAAGGATGACTGAAAGAAATCAATTCTGGAAGAGTCCTAAGCAGAATAAATTCTTACGATATTCCTGAGATGAAGATTGGCTGATTTCCATACAAAGCAGCGACAGCGTGCAGGGGAATTCATGAGCAGGCTGACAGCTGTACTGCTAGTGCTGAGTACCGAAGCAGATCTGCAGAGGGACAGGGAGAACTTCTGGGGTGGTTACAAGCATCTAAAGCACTCAGCAGCAGGTTACAGTGACACCTGAATGGCTGCCCGCAGCAGAGGGCCCATAGAGACCATGGAGTGAGGAAGGTGGCTGTAGCATTCGATGTCATCTGTACAGAGTAGAAAGCAATGCCTACTAATCAACGCTAGTCAAATGAATTGTTCTTCAGGGAGACAACCCAACATTATGCAAAATTAAGTGTTTGTAATTTAATCAAGTGTGCAAATAACAGAATTAAACAAAAAGTTTTGCTTAGTCCTCTGAAATAACCGAAAATGGTTTGATAGGGAAGTAATGAAATACAAAATGTATTTTCAACCACTCTTTAGAAGAAGCAAGCTCTAGGTATACTGGTGCCTGATGAGATACTATTATTAGAAATCCTTGGTCTTTTGAGAAAACCTCAAATATACAACTCTTTCCTTTATGTAATTATAACATTGCAGCAACGTACTGGAGCAGCACGTAGACAACTTGTGAAAACTGTCTAACTGAACATCGGGTAACGCCAGAAGCCAGCGAAGCCAGTCTGTACTGTTCCACTAAGCAGCCACATCCTCAGGACTTTTGACACTGGCCACTCTGTTTAAGATTAAAGAACATAAATGTGTCATGGACTAAATAAAAAAGCTTTCGAATTTAAAGTCAGATGTACCAAAACAAGCGTCAGCATAAAGAAGTACCCTGTCAACTACAACGTGTACAAAGAAGGCTGTCTCAAAAGCCAACTGTACCGTCACAGCTTTGCCTGTGCCTGAGTCATGCTGCGCATCCCATCAGCTTTCCACGTTCTCCAACTTGATCGTGGGAAGGAGCAGCAGACTGGTGGTGACAGCAGTGCTCGCTGCCTCGTTCGTCTACACAGATTATAGAAAGGCTGACCAGCTCTCTCCCTCCTCTTTGTTTTTTTTTTTCTTTTTCCTTAAACCAGTATACGCAGGCAGAGAACAAAGGAGAGATTACTGTCTCCAGAGGAGATGTGGATGATGAAGTTCTACGTATACCCACAGCTGCATGACACAACACATCCTCACTGGTTAGAACAATGCTGTAGCACAGACATTGCAGCGCAGTCCTGTGGTGTCACAATAATCATGGCAGCTTTCTCTACAGTCCAGCTTTACAGAAAGATTTTCCCTCTATGCTTCATCTTGAAAATCAGATCAACACCTCATAAAACTAAGAAGAAAGCCAGAATTTCCAAATGTGTTTGGACCGTTCCTCACCTCTAACCGTGTTATTTAAGATCAGATCCTAGCATCACAGATCGCAGCTGGGCAGATACTTTTCATACAAGAAATAAAACACAAATCTATGGAAGATATGTCACAAAGACCCTAATCTGAATTGTAGCGACCACAACAGACCTGAAAGAGTTTGTTCAACGCTGCCTGAATACAATTTGCTGTTACATATAAAAAGTATGGAAGTAGACATGCAATTTAGTCTTTCATATATCTGAGGGCACAGTTATTTCCTCCTGTTAACCTAGAAGTTACAGGAGTTTTGTGGAAAAAAGAAAAATCATATATATATTTACATATATGAAAATGGATTACAAAGCTGATGACTGTTTGACAGAAGGAGCTCATTTCAACGTGAGGGAAGTTTCATAGGAGGAGAAAGGGCAAGACTCACCTTACATTTTAAATGCAAAGCCATGAAGATGCAGCTTTATTAGCGTGCTTCCGTAGCATCTCTCTCATTGAACAACTTATCAGATAAGAAAAATCAAAAAAGCTGCCAAGAGCCCAAGGCTGAAGGTGGTCTGAAGGAGACCTGCCTGCATGCCTGGAGCTTGAGGTGAAGGTGTTACCTCTCTCTACAGACCGTGAATCACTTCTCATGCTACAAACACTTCAACCTCTGTGTTTAACCAGAAGTACAACATTTAACTCCAAACCTCTCTCCACCCGTCCTTGCAAAACCTACCGATTGGGCAGGGTTGCACAGGTCTCTGAGTCGGCACAGACTTTGGTCAACTGTCTCCATATCCATCCAGTTAAAGATGAAAGCTGTATGAAGGTTTGATGAATGAGCACATTGCAGTCAATGGGGCTGCAGCAATGTAAACAGGACCCAAATTTAACCCACCCAATTTAGTGTAATACTGCAATGATATTGTAAAGGTCTTGAAAAAACCCCAAACAGTTGTATGTTACAAATAATCTGAAGTACTAAAGAAGTTGTCATTTACCCATGCTTAACATAAAATGTTGCTTAAGATACTACAGTTATTTCCTGTTCTAAGTATAGAGAAGCACTGTCATAGGTAAGGTAAGGACTGTTAACAGCAGTTATTCCTAAGGAAAAGTTAGCTTAGAAAGTCCTTAAAAAAAAAAAAAAAAAAAAGAATACAACTGTTACAGCTAGGAAGTCACAAGTATTTGTAAGTTCTTAAAAAGCTTTTTGGATCTTGTGACTAAAATATTTATAGAATTTTTTCTATTTTCAGTAATACAATAGCATGTTACAAATAAGTAAGCGCAGAGAACCCGCACGAGTAAAATCCACTATTTAATTGGGCACGACTACAGTAACTCCAACAGGGACCCAGTGAGTCAAAGGGAACCAGCTCCTGCAGGAAGCTCTGCTCCTTCCCTCCAAAGCGAAGGTGGAGTGGTGGCACTGGACCCAGAGGACAAAGGGATGAGACACATTTCTTTTGGGGAGTCACAGATGTCCCATGTTGGATCACGACAGTTTTTGCTACTGTGAAAAAGGATCAAAAGCCAACTACACCCCACACCTGAATCCGTTTTCTGGTTTTTCAACCAGAGCCAAGTGCCAGCTGTCGGAAACCAAGCAAAATATGCAGGTGTGACCTAGCCAGCTTCCTTAATTTTAGATCCAGCTCCCGATCTGGCCACCCTGGAAGGACTTTGTTAAGGGGTAAGAGCAAATTACAAGTGGTTGTGTGGGCTGCAAAGGAAAGCGATAGACCCACAGATTTACAAATTTTAAGAGACAAATACTGTTACAAAATGATAACCTTACTCAAACCAACGTAATTTGTGTACAAGACCGATAAATATTCTGAAACGTTACAATAAATAGCACACAGTTGTAAAAACAGTAAATAGTTGCATTTTCTATACCGCAGTACAGCAATAGAAAATCTTAGCTTCTCAAATCACAACCTGCCGTGTGCCACAGCAGGAAATAAAGAGTGGCCAGCTAACCTGCCTGGTAGGTACACGCTGAAAAAGGAGCTACGTGATAGACAGTCAAGGGAAGAGCACCGCAAATGATATTTTATTGTATAACTGATATATTCTTCTCATGTAAGTAATCTTTAATAAAGTAGTAACTCTGAGTTTTAGCACCTATCAGTTAATAGCATCAACTATTACGTTAAGATATAGTTTTCTCTGTTAAAATTGCCATTTCAGGAAAGGTAAACCTGACTTACTGAAAGTCTGTTGGCGCAGTCACTTGGGCGGTGACTTGCCAGGGGCTATGTTTGGAGGTATCCTTTTTGATCCACCTTTCGGTTTCTCACTTCTTTGAGGGAAGCTGCTGGTTTTTCAATGGAACATTTTTGTCTTGATGCTTCCAATTGTACATAAGTTAAACATGGGCCTTTATAAGGGAAGATTCAAGTAAAAACGATCCACTTTAATGATCTGAACATTTTAAAAGGTAAAGAGATGGCTCTAACTTACTAATTTTGTGTAGAAAAATTGTTATTCACGTGGGAGCGCTGAATGATAAATGATTTTTTTGATTTGCCTTATAGAAACTAAAGCTATCAGCACTATCAGTGAAACCAATAAACTAATCTTTTCTGTAAATGATGGATCATGGTGTTGGACAAGGGTTTTCAGATAGCAAATACATGAATGGAACAGCTAGAGAACGTACAGTACTACTTACTGTAGGGACAGCTGGAATTCTTACTAATCTTCGGCTCACCAAAAATATACAAGTTTTAAAATGGAAATCTAAGGCACACAAAATACCATAATGATTTGATGTATACTGTATATTACATAGTCAAGAAGCATAAAACTGCTGGTACAAAACGATGGCATAATATTGTTTTTGTTTTATTATTATTTACAATCCCTTCATATCCTCTATTTGAACTAATATTAAGCTTTGAACTAAAATTTGCAGCATACCCGGTTTTTACAAATTTTACTTAAAATAGGTAAGATACAAAGAACGGGTTCAACTCGGCCATCCTCTGCCATCAACGTTTTTGTTAATTTCGACAGGAATCCGTGGAATTGAACCCAAGGTCGTTACATAGTGATTGCTACTTCAGACCTTGCTCCCGCAAACACTACACGTGTACACGTTTGTACAGAATAGTCTCATTGATCCACAGCCGCATTTAAGTATTTGTAGCACCAAGGTCCTAACTGGCACTATGTGTTAAAAATACAATTTATGTACTTTTCGTACCAAAACTGTAAATACAACGCTTACAGTTCAACTTTTCCAGGAAAAAGCACCTTGTCTAGGTTTTAAATAAAGCAGATCTAGATAGTTCGTATTCCTCTGTTACAGCACCACTACGTTATAATATTATCAAGTATATTATTAGTATATTTTTGCACTGGAAAACTCTGACCTCGTTATACCTACAGGTTACCCAGCCGGGGAGGACTCCAAGGCAGAATTAAGGTACAGTTTCGTCTCTGGGGCCTGATCCTGCAGCTCTCAGTCACGAGAGGAGTCCTGGCTTGAGCGGTCCTCCTGGCTCTGACCGGGCAGGTATGGCTACGCAGAGCTGTTCTCATGGAAGAAGTTGCAGGATGAGGTCGGTCCTTAGCTAACATTGTCATTTGGTAATTTGTTTAAATAAATAAGTTTAAAAAAGAAATACATAGGAGAGGAGAATCAGAAAGAAGATGGGATGCTATAGTATTTAAAACCAATGGAGTGTCTGTTTTTCCTCTGGGTTAGCAAATACTCATTTCATGATATGTCACTTTTTCAACAGAAACGGAGAACATAAATTTCATGTGTTTGGAAGGAAGAATACAACCCTTTCTCTACATGAAATGTATAAATCACTTAAAAAATTTACAAAACATTTTTGTAAAAAAAAAAAAAGAGCTGAGAAAGCTGGTGAATATTACAGGTGGGTTATCCTTAATGAAAAATTTGCTGTTAAATATTAGAAATTTCATACTTTTCCAACACTTCCTTTGTATTTTCCCCAAATTAATTTTTTTTTTTTTTTTTCCCAGAATAGAATAAGGCAACTCTAGGGGGTATTTTTTTATCCCAAAACAATCCTACCCCTGAGGCATTAGGAACATTTGGTTGTCATGTTAACTTATAATGCTCCAAACGAATGAGACTTATGCACTTATTGCTCAAAGAAATCATAACAAATGCCGCCTTTAAAAAACCAAATAATATTCATAACTCCCAATAGCAACACACGTATTGACAAGACATCTCCTAGTTTCATGTTTGTACACTCTCTTGAAAACAATAAAACGTTTCTGTATTTTATAACTGTTGTTTATATGCAACATAAAATCTTTGATGAAAAAGGGCAAGTCTAAAAACAATCACATATGCTATTAAGCATACATACTGCAGCTGTAACAATATGGAACTCTACACAGCAAGAATAAAATGATTTCTTCTGTAGAGTATGCACAAACCTTAGACAATATGATCCTTATCCTATACTATTTCAAGTTAATTTTAAAAATAGAAAGTGCTTTTAAAATATATATTTACAGCTTAAAAACAACTTCCAGCCATCATTACCAATAACTTCATTTCATACATAACGACAAATCTAGAGAAAAAAATTCATTGGTTTTCTAAAAGATTTATCTGTAATTTGGACTATATAGCAATGGTTGGAAGTTGTTAAAGCAATGGCACCATGAAGTAATAATTCAGCTTATTTATTTTTAACTGTTTGATGTGGTTAAGCACCAAGAGCTGTGTAGAGCTATTACTGTATAACTTGATTTAACACCATAAAATGTGAACCTGTTAAAATCCCTATAAATGATTTTTGTAGTAAACAGACTTGATTTAAAGCACCAAAATATAAATTCCTAAAGGTAATAAACTGAATGATTCAATCAAGGTTAATAACCTAAACAAAATCTTTTTTAGAATGAAAATATAAATTTTTTTTTTTTTGCTTAAAGTCACTTTAAAAAAATCCCCCCCCTTTTTTTTTTTACCTCAGCCTTAAAATGGTTGAGATGAGCAAATAGTAAACGACACGAGACTTGTTCTTTAACAGCACCTTAAAAAAACACTGTGTAACACTGCACCAAGAGGAGGCATTTGATACTAAAACCTATGCCCAATGGTTGTAAGGCCCTGCGACTCGTGTAAGGGCATAAGAAGACACTGTTATTACGTTATCCTTAGTTACTGTTAATGCTCTGCGTGATGGAATTTGGTTGAACTCATTGTCTTCGTAAAAAATATCTCTGTTTTCACTTGTTTGCTTTGTTTTCCTGCTGCTAGAGTTGAGCTGAGTATTCTCCGTTCCTAATCTTTCTGCTTCTTTTTCTTTTTCTTTCGCCCTCTCAGCCATCTTTGCTTCCCACATGGCTAAACCATGTTTTGGCTCATTTAAATTTTTGTGTTGGTAGAAAACTAAAGAAATTCTTGTGGGATGGTTGCGGTTGGGCTTTTTAATAGGTGTGGTAGCATGGAGTTCACGTCTTGCACATTCAATTAAGATAGAACCATGAGAAGGTGCCACAGCAACCCCGCCAATGTCATCATCCAAAAAATTGTGCTCGCTGTCCGACCACATTTCCTCAGCTTTTTCTTCAGAATCAGTCGGTTGTCCCAGTGCACTGTTTTGCTTTTCGTCAACACAGTCAAAATCACACATCTGTTCTCCATGGGAGCTGCCCTTTTCCATTGGGCATCCATGGGAACAGTCGGCTTCGTTTCCGACTGCATCCTTTGCTGGCGAGCTTAGCGGTACTGACAAATCACAGGAGCTGATCATCTGTGAAGGAGGAGAATTGTCTAACTGAAGCTGACAATTCGGTTTGGCTGGCTGATGTTCAAGTATAGTGGGCAGGGGGTCTTTATGGGCTGGGGGGCCTGGAGCAGTGACCTCTGGAAGAATCGGTGGCACACCATTCATCTTCTCATTCAGCAAAATTCCAGTATAATCTTTGACCGACACATCAAAGTTCTTACAATTAACATAAGGTGTCACGTGAGGTTGCTTACTACTGCATTCAAAATACCCGTAGGGAACTGAAAAATCTTGTTGAATATTAGTCACTGCTGTTATGCCAGGCTTATGTGCTAAAGATGAATACGGATGTAAACTATCCACCTTAAAAGGGGAGGAAGCCGTATACTGTTTTAATAAAGAGCAATTTTTAGTAGTGTTTGAAGTATGTTTCATGGCATAGAGGTGATCAGAAGTCTCCGTTTTTATTCCAGGTTTTAAAGCATCGGTTTTGTTCCCTAAAAAACAAATGCACACCAAAGCGTTAAGTACTTTTCCTCACTTAGTTAACAAAATAGACCTTTTACAATATATTCATACTCGCTTTCTAATATGGGAGAGATGCGTGATGACTACAGATTTTTCAAAATTGTTATCTTTAGCTTTTTAGGAATATCTCTATGACCGCAAGTACACATACAACCTTGCTGAATTAACGCCTTAACCTTTTCCAGTCAGACCGCTGGTATATAAAACAGAATGGTATTTCACAGAGGGATGAATAAAATAAACGGATAAAACGAAAGAACCACTCAGCCCCGATTTGCACAGCCCAGGTCCACATAAGCGCTTCCCAGCAGCTGACTGCCGCCCTTCAGCGCTGCCCAGGCTAGCAGGAAGCACCATGTAGAAGTTCAGATAATTGATGAAGTTTAGTCTGCCTGAAATTAAGCCCATGAAACAATCAACATTTTTGGGTCCCTTAACCCCGTATTATCATCGAAGGAAAAAGCGCATTTATAGATCTTGTCCATCGCAGCAAAAAAGGTACCGAATTACAAAGATTCGTGCATTAGCAAATAACTGCTCAGAAGTTTTCTTTAAAAAAAGAAAAAGCATCTGGCAACATACTCCAGGTAAACCCATCCTTACAGAGCTGCATCATGGGATCTGGCTGTCTTCCATCTAATTGCCACACATTAATTATTCCAGATCTTTGTGGAGACGTTCAATTTATGTCAGCTCCCTAATCAATTTCTAGTCACAGCACCCTGCAGTTGCGCTTGTTTGTGGAACAGTCTCCTCAAATGACTCATTCTCCTCATGGATAAGTTCGACCCAGTGTCCACCAGAGCAATGGGAAAGAATTCCATCGACTTCGACGGGCTTTGCATCATGCCCTGAAGTTGCTTTACATGTGTTTTGCTGGCAAACTGGCACCCCATAGAGAGCTCCCACATATTCTCATAAAAGACCGTCTCTGCCAGTGTTTCTTCTTTGTTCCATAAATACACAGAATGTTTAATTGCTTTACTGAATATAGAAGAACTATTCCTTCTTCTATTCTGTCTTCTAATGATTCATAAATAGTGATGGATTAAAAAAAAACATTCTTTCAATAGGAATGCAAAAAAGGCAAAGCGGGATAAATTACGGACACAATAGTTAGGACACAAATACTGAAGTTGTGGAGGGGCATTGGGATCAACTCTTTAAAAACCTTTTCTATGAAGTCAAACTCAAAGCATTTGATTTTATTAAGAACATCCCCCCAGACCAAGGCCTTCCTCCAAAAGACCTGAAACACAGCGTTTGAGAATTGCACTTTCCATCACCCCTGAAAAGAGACCTACACTCTCTGGAAATAAGTTTTAACAACCCACGGCACTCTCAAAACGGCCATGGCTCCAGCAAATTCCTCGTCTCTCACCAGAAGCTCTACGGGGCGAAGTAGCAGAGACTGAGAGAAGTTAATTCAAATATACAGGTAGAGGGGAATGAGTAAGGGTTCAGGTGAGGTGGCGCTGCGCCCCAGGAATCCCTCCTGTTCCAGTGGTGCCTGGTGTGCCTCCACTGGGGCTGCTGGCTGAATCACTGCTCTGCTGCGGCCAGCTGAGAAACCATCTCTGAGTTGGTGGTTCATCTCCTGTCCTATCCAACGCGGGCCGAGAAGAATTGCTAATATTTATGGAGACAAAAATAACTTTGCTGAGTGTAAAGTTTATTTGTCCAGAATAATGTGGCTAAATGACAGGACTATATAAGGAAGGATGTAAGGCCTCTATCTTTAACATGCATTTCGTAACAATTTAGGATTTCAGAGGCTCTCGGCATTAGCACACATGTAAAAATTAACAGCTGTGCTGCTTGCTGTTGGCAAAAGGTGCACAACAAGCGCTCCCTGTTTAATGCACAGAGTTTCTACAAAGGACTTGGCACAGTCGAGCTTCAAACCAAGTCTTCACATATGTCCACTCTACCAAGCTGACTTAATCTGTCCTCAGCACTCGGAAGGTCCTCCTCACCACCACCTTTCTTGCCAGGCAGAGACAGTAAAGAGGACAAGAGAGTCCTCTCTTATCCCTTTTTAATTTCCAGTTCTCCCTGCAGTGGAGACATGCAGGTTAGAGGAGTCTGTCAAGTGTTCCAGGCTTTCCAACTGGGGGATACCGCAATGGCTCTGAAACGACGGTCGGGTCTCTTTCAAAAGACCATGCAACATTTACATCACAGGCAGTACGGCATGGCCGGCCTCGTGACTCCTTCAGGATCCTCCCAGGCTGCTCCAAAGAGCGAGAGCCTCGCATGGCCGAAAGCATGACTGACGGTATATCCCACCATTATCTCATCTCACCCAATCGCACGCTCTCCATATTCTTTTTAATATTTAAAAAGCCAAACCAATATTCTAAACTCTTGTCCTCATTAGTAAATCAAGCACTATACATTACATACAACATTGATCGATACCTTTTCCTTTACAGTTTAAGTGTAGCTAAGTATTCTTTCATTCTTGCATTAGGAGAAAATTTAATAGTAATATCTGGCTTGCTCAAGGTACCTTTAGCAGTACTTTGTTCACTCCTTACCTAAAACGATAGTATTTTTTTTCTTCCCCTAGTACGGCTTTCTATCTGTTTTTACTATTTTTCAATCCTTTGTTCTATGTTCAAATGGTGTGACCAGAATTGAATGCCACTATTAATACAAAGGGATCCTAATTTCACAAAATCACAGAGTGGCAAGGGTTGGAAGGGACCTCGGGAGATCACCCAGTCCAAACCCCTGCTAAAGCAGGTTCACCCAGAGCAGGGGGCACAGGACATCGTCCAGGCGGGCTTTGAATATCTTCAGAGAAGGAGACTCCACAGCCCCCCTGGGCAGCCTGTTCCAGTGCTCTGTCACCCTCAAAGTAAAGTTTTTCTTCCTCATAACCAACTGAAACCTCTTATGCTTCAGTTTGTGCCCACTGCCCCTTGTCCTGGCGCTGGGCACCACTGAGAAGAGTCTGGCTCCATCCTCGTGACACCCACCCTTAAGATATTTGTACGTGTTGATGAGGTCCCCTCTCAGTCTTCTCTTCACCAGGCTAAACAAGCCCAGCTCCTTCAGCCTTTCCTCGTAGGGGAGATGCTCCAGTCCCCTCATCATCTTTGTAGTCCTCCTCTGGACTCTCTCTAGGAGTTCCTCATCTTTCTTGAACCAGGGAGCCCCTAGTTTACCATCAGGAATGACTACTGGATAAGTCTAGTCTCAACTCCCCTGTATCACAGGCCCTTTGATTTTGTTTTCATATTAATCTCAGCTGGACTAAAATTTCCCATTCCTCAGGACTAAAACGATAGCTGCTGCTGGCAGAATGGAAAGAACCAATCAATGACCGATCCCCTGTAACCACCAGAAAAGTCTGTGTACAAATACAATACTGTAGTGTTCCAAATCCATGATTTAGAGATCTCTGCATTTTACGGTGGGGCAGGGGCAGGGCAGCAGTGGTGAGCTGAGGTCTTTACCCAGCCATCGTCCTGTATGATGAAAGTAAACACATCAACGATGTGCATAAATGCTTCACGTTATTTTATCTCCTGCAGAGCCCAACACCTTGCCCTTTGCAAACCTGAACTTCCTCTGCCACTGCGGCCCAATTTCGCAAAGCCTCCTTGCAACTGTTCACATCAGCAGATTTGGGGATTACAGTGCTGACATCTATTTTGAGGGATTCCACTATCAAAACTTCCATGACAGAACCTGCACTTCTAGGATAGAAACTCGGTGTTTCTACTCACATTCTTCTTTTTCCATCTCTGAACCACTTTCTCACTCATAAAAGTATTTCTTCCTCACTCTGTGACTTATTTTTATCAGCAGCCCTTTTAAATTACTCTACCAAAATTCTTCAAGCCCAAACGAGTTATGTAAGTTGGCTTGTTTACACAGTTGTTTTATTATTTTTGCGTGTTCAAGGAATAAAGCTCTGTGTGCCCAAAGCACATGGCAAAACTCTGGATATTGTATCATTTGTTAAAGGCACAGTTTTCAGATACCGAAGCCATGGGTATTGGTAGCTGCAATGTCATGTACAGGTAGGTGTTTATAACTATTTCCGTGATTCAAAAGAACGTTCCAGTGAGATCAGACAATTTCAGAATTCCTTCCCAAAGCAGAGCCCTCTGACGCTTCCAGGACTTCCAGTCCACCCCGAGCACGATGGAAGTTATTAATCATTGCTTTGGAGTTACTGTTGGATGTCGTCCTCCGCCCGAGGGAGTGCTCTTACATTTGTTTCAAAGCCTGGACTGTCTCTCCCAAACACGCATGTCGATTAACTGAACATCTGTCTAATTTCCTAGGGGTGTCAGTAATGCTGCTTTTCTTGTTCTTATTCCATCTTGCTATAGGCAAAGTCTATTGGTTGCCCTGACTCCTCTACTGAGACAAAGCAGGGTGCTGAGTGCAAATTAAGAAAATGTGTCAAATGTATTTATTTTTCATTTTTCCCCCCAAACTGCAGACGTTCTTCCAAATATGTTTAACTATTATTCCTCCCCTTAAACCTACTACATGTATCTGGATGCCTCTCATGAAACAGAATTCAAAAGGACAGCAGATAGGCTACGCTTTAGTTCCTTTTATTGTATTTTTTCCCCTCTAATCACAGAATCTAAGACCATGGCTTCCCCCCGCTCTTCCTTCTTTTCTACTTCTCACTACTGCAAAGTCCCACAGGACAGTTCTATCCTCGATGCACTGGTCAAAAATCTGACCCCGGCACAAAAGCATAAATCAAAAGCACCTCCACACAGCTCCATCAAGTCACAGCTCTACGCCGCGCAAGCGCACGCTGTAGCAGCAGATTCTGGCCCAAGCAATCCTCTCGCAGCAGGGCCACCACGGCGCACCTTCTACCCGGCTGCTGGCAGGTTCCACCTCTCCGGCCCTTGCTAATACCATTTCAAGGAACAATTTGAGAATGACCTTCTCCCTGGGTAGAACCTGGGGTTCTTTTGCAAACCTCTTCCTTTGCAGCAGTATCCCTGCCACCGATAGGAAATTACCATCAACTCGGATTCTGAGAAAGCCAGTGTCTTTCATAGGAAGGGGGTAACACAGTTCCTGTACTTCCAAACGACAGAAATCCGTGTCTGTTATTTAGATAAACACTCCTACAACAGTATTTCAAGATGATCCTACTGCCATACTTATTAGAATAAGGGAACTTGGAAATATTTCACTGGTGCTAACATACCATCACACACTTATTTTGGGGCTATCGCCTCTTTTTTTTCCTGTGCCAACAGAGAATATTGACTACAATGACCTGCTTGTTAGCCCATAAAATGCAGAATATACAAGTATTTTATAAGACTGAGTATTAAGGAGCTTTTTCTTCCCCTCTGATGGGTAAGAGGCAACACAGTATCAGAAAAGACCGTCAGAATTTAATAAGCACCACTCACCTAAACAATGCAAAGCGTTGCCAAGATTTTCTGGGGCTTCAGTTTTCAGCTTTACTGGTGTTGAATATTTTTTATCTATCAACGTCTGCTTTTCAGTCGGGGTCCTCCTTGTGTCTGGTTTCTTTTTCTTTGTAGCTCTGAGAGGCTCCGCTAACATCCGTACTTCTCTGGGAAAAGCTGTGAGCACCTGTATGGCTCCGGCTTTTATCTTAGCTTCCAGTCCCTCTTCAGTACCGAATTCATCTGTTTGTGAAATTTTGTAAAGAGGTAACACATGGAGCTGTTCATCGCTTGGGATCACCCCCACTCTCCGGTTATCCTCCTTCGTTAATGTACAGACCTGACAAGAACAGAAATATTGACAAATACAACCACATACATAAAATACAAAGTGACTTAAATATTTTAAGCAGCCATCCTAGACTTCACTGTTTTCTCCCATTTGATGGCATCAATGCTATGGGTCTTTCAAATGGGAACATCTGACAAATATTTTGTTTGATTCATGATGATGCAGAAAAATTATTGGTACTTGAAGAATAAGACCAAGGCACATGTCCTGGACAGGAAAAATGAAACTTCAGCTCAACTCACACTATCCACAAATACACGCCAACCTTGGAAAATAATCTGAGCTGTAAATACACTGTAAATTCCTAAACATTCACTTTTTTTTTTTTTTTAAAACACATCTTTGATATTCAGATTAATTTTTAAGGACTAAAAAAGATGAAAAAAAAAATTTTGGGATAGAACAAGAAGTTTCTATTACATGGACCTGGCTTGGTTTTTGTTTTGGCTGGCAAATATGAAATAAACCCCCGGTCACTCACGCTGCTCTGTAGTTTTAGCAACTCTCAACTCTAACTTGCTGCCTCTCTCTTCATACTCACTGTCTTAATTTAAGACCCTTCCCCAACTCTGACTGCCTGCTGTAATGAAGCCACCAGACCCAGCAAACGTTTGGTTTCTCTTAGGCCACCGACCTACTTTCTCTTACTAAACTACGTGTTGTGAGATACTGGAGCCGAGAGGAGAACGCTGGTTAGATCCAGTCTGGTAAGGGCTCATCAGAAACGGGGATGAATATTCAAACCCATTGCAATGGTTTTCTTACTGTAATTTTTCTCCAAATCCCTGCTGAACCTTTGCAGCACTTATCATTTTTAGCACTTTGAGAGTTCCAGCCGTTATTAATATTGAGCCTTCACCTGAAAAGAAGCGCTAAAGTCAGCGGTATGCTTGCTGGCTTCATTCCATGCTTTCCAAGGGATGGCGACAGTTTCACCCGTACGAGCACGTGTACGAACAGTCACGCCACTCATACTTTTCTTGATCACAGTCACAAGAGACTACTGTTTTTCACAACAATAGACTACAGGACTAGAAAGCCATGCACTAACATCATGGCTTAGTTAAGCTGCTGTTTCACAGGGAGTTACTACTACGCACATAGAGGAATTTGAGCGCCATCCAAGGATGAGATGATACTCCCTAAATGGAAACGTTATCATTCCATCATTGTGTAGGCTGAACGTGATGCCTATGATAAACAGTTAATCCAATTTCCCAGCATCTTATCACCATGCCTGACGTTCCAGGGGAGAAGAAAAATATTACTATTTAGTGGGGAAAAAAAAAAAAACCAAACATTTTTTATTTTATAGCACAGCTTTCACATAAAGGCATCACACAGTTATTTCCAGGATAGCTACAAAATCGCAAACTAAAAATCCTAAATCAATACGGTGGCGGTTAGGGCTTTATAAACAGCTATATGCAAAGCTTGACAGTCGCAGAGCAGCAGAAGGAGAACATTTGAGGGGCACAGACAAAGGAGAAGAGCTTTCAGGTGGCATTTGAAAGGATCGAGAGAAGGGCTCTGAAGAAGGCAAAGTGAAGGGGCAATTAGAAGCTGATGAGTAGCATTTACTGATGTGCTTGCTCCATGCGTACTTACCTCCACCGGGCAGCCTTTGGACTACGAGGAAGATTTAGAAAAAACAACAAGTTGTTCCATGAGCAGCAAATGATGCCTGGTTCCCTATGGACTTCTCCGTCCCCACACGCCCAAGCACCCAACCCCAGCACCCTTATCCCTGCTCCCCTCCGTGCCCCGCTGCCGCCTCCGCTGGGCACCAGCCTGCAGAAGCAGGGCCCGGCTGATGAAGCTCGGTGCCTCCCGGCTACCGGGCCAGCAGGTGCACGCGGATTAACCTGTGAGGAAGGGCCCTGCCGCCTCCTCAGTGGAGGAGCTGACCTGGATCTGTCTCCCCCACTCCACAGTGAAATTTCACAGCTTGGAACAAGAGGTTAAAAAAAAAAAAAAAAAAAATATCTCCAAAGACAATTTCTGCAAAGTTCAGTGAAATCTCATTGAAATTTGCCAGCAGATTCCAAGTTATTCGGGAAGGGTGAAGGAGAGCAGGACATACAGAGAGCACAATTACGTCTGACTCATGAAGCCCAGCACATCCTCCCCTTCTAAATTAAAAACAAAAGCAGTAATAAAGTAAGCATGGAGGGGCCTCACACCCACTGGCTCTCATCAGAAACTGTGTGATTCTCACTTGCCTTTAGAAAATATTCTCTTCAACCTGCGCCTGGACCCACGCGCTAGTCTGAAAAACATCCAGACCTGGAAGGTTCAATCCACAGTCCTGCTTATTTTGAAAATCGAGACCCTCATCCAATGTACAGTTCTAAATTTTCAGGCATTTCACCAGCCGCTTTCATGGAAAACTGATCTTGTACATTTATTCAATTTATTCTTTTCCATAAAAAGATTTACTCTTAAAAATGTATTCATCCTCTTTCATCTGGCTTACAATTAGGCAAAGGTAGATTAGCTCTGCATTTTCACAATGCTTGGCCCAGGGGAGAGCATACAAGCAGAGACAAAACCCAAAGCTCATATTGGTTGAAGGAAAACCTATTTTAATCAAAAATGAGTATTTGTCACTATCACAAAGCCAACACCCTCTTTAGAACAGAAAAGCTAAAGAACTGTCTGTTTTGAGGAACTGAAGATGATGAGGGCTGCAGCACATTGGCAGAACTACGTTGAAAGCACAGTCGACTCCAACACACACAATGTATTAAATACTGAGTTAGAACACATACAATGAAAAAAATTCATGTTAAAAACCTGAAGACCAGTACACCTACAGCCTAAACACCATGACAGCACATTTAATATATGTACAATGTGAAGGTCAGTGTCCCCCCTAGTGTAGTTTCCTATAAAAGGAAGGACACAGTGGCAAGTGGGTAACTGCAAGTTAATGCTACGGGGAAACCAGCAATAAATTACGGCCCTAGAGATAAACTAGGAATTTACAGCTGAGTAATCCACCAAATGAGAAACACCCGTTTCAAACGCCAGTCTAATATTCAAACCCATGCAAGGCATTCCATTAAGAAACTTAAAGAGAAGCTATCGCTGAGAAGTTCAAAGCAACATTTCTGTTGGTGCTGATACTGTGCTGCAACCTGACCAAAATGAAACCTGAATGCAAGAAAATCGAGGACTGTGAAAGCCCACTTAGGCAGTGAAGCTGCACATCCTGCCACTCTAAATACTTTTTCCAGAACACGCAGCTAAACCGTCCAGGATGCTCAAAAGCCAAAGGAAACGTTGGCCAAGTGGTTTGTTTAGGTTTCCAGTGTGCTTGGTGATCAAAGCCATCACCTATTCTGGGTTTAGTGATGTCATGGTAAGTCTTGCATATTTGTGAAACTTTTTTAAGACTTAAAATGCGCCCATGAACTCAATGTAATTCCTTCCACAGATCTCCAGAGAAACATCTGCAGCCACACAGCTCCCGATGCATCACTCTGGGACTCCCTGATCTGCCTCTGTCCTCTTGATCTTCACACGTAGAAATGATGTAGCTTTTTCCACTGTGTTGTAAGAACAGATGTTTTACATTCAAGTTTCAGCAAAGCGGTCAAACGGCCTTTCTAAACTTGAAAGATGGACTTGAATTTCCTGTGCTCCTCTCCCCCTTGCCGATGGAGAGCAGCGGGTGCCCTTTGGGACTCTGGGTGCCACTACATCATCGCTGCTTACCGTTACAAAAAGAACAGCGCTGCTTTTCCTTTACAGCCAAGGCAAACTCTCTTGTTTTATTGGCCCATCGTGCCCTGAGCGAGCGTGCATAAGCCTGAGAGTCAGCGAAGGGAACCCCAAACATATTTTCTTTTTGAGCACTCTCTGCGCACATCACAAGCGTCATCAGACAGCATTGCTGTACCGTGTGCCGCAACACGGGCACGGCGCACAAACCACACTGGTGTCTGGGAGCTCGCAGGTTAGTAGAGTGAACTTCTAATGCTTCTCCATTTTCACAATATTAACAATAAAAACCTTTCCTGTACAGCCCAGTGGGGTTTATCGTTTCTATTTGTTATGATCCGAACCACCAGTTCAAGCATCGAGTGCTTCTGTAGCTCACAAGGCAAGCTGTGGACACGGTCCAGAATGCAGCCTAACCATTGACGGAGCCATTCTGTCAGTCATTGCCGAGGCCCAGACCTACGTGTAATGATCTGATGAGCTGTAACTGCAGAAATACATAAGTTATTGGAAGAGCAGAGGTTTGTTTGTTGGGGTTTTTTTTAAATAAATCAGGAGCAGTTAGTTGACGGATTGCTGATTGACACTACTGAGTTCTGCTGCCAACAACACATTTTATATTGCAGCTGCCCTGGGAGCACAGATTCATCTTCCTCCCCTTCTTCCATGGTGCCTGCTGCAGACTGCGTGGCACCACTCATTACGCGTAATTGTGGCTGGTCTCCCTCCTTCCTCAACCCCAGCAAAAAGGGCAACGTGCCCCTTCGGAAGAGAAACGCCCACAGTCGTGCCACGGGGCTGGCCAAGTCTTCATTAAACCATTTTGTTCCAGTCAATGAAAAACCCGTATGTCAGTGGTTTAAACGGATTCACACAGGTATGAAGAATGTGATCCTTCGCAGCTAGTCCCATATAGGAACAAAAATACTTACATTTCACTGACTCCATTAATAACTATAAAGCTTTTATTTGTGTGTTGCTCATTTACAGCCTAGCTTTGTACCCAGAAGGAACACTGCACCCTAACGCTGCAGTTGTAACGTACAACAGTGGCCCTTAGGAGAACGTTAAAAGATGACAAAAGATGACAAAAGAGTCTGAGTAAAAATGGATGGTATATTTATTGACTTTAAGGTTCTTAAGCAACTCAATTCATAGGCAGAAAGTACTTTTGCTTCCTTCAGATAAACACGTTAGTTTACACCTCTGTAGAATGGCCAAGCATTTTCATTCTGCTGCAGAGCAAATGAGCAATATTCATTTTTATTTTTAGCTTTTCTACTAAAAAGTGGCTCTGCTAAATTCAGGGCGTGATTTTGCTGGCCAGGAAAGACGTTCAGCCAACCAAGTCACCCCTGGCAATCCTCACTTTCTCTAAGTTAAGATGTACTATGCTATTGTATCTACAGAAGACATTTCCGAGACTTTTTCCCCCTGCTGCTAACAAAAACGACAGCCTCGATCATCTTCAGTCACATACAAGTAACACAACTGACCACCAAAATGTGGATACCCAGAAAAATACAAGAATGCTTTTCTGAGATTCTGGCACAGTCAGAGCAAGGAAATTGTTATGGGCAGCCCATTAGATAATATATTCTTTTAAGTTTACTATAAACTCCATGCTTATCATTAAATTCATTTAAGTGCTTTGCTGAACTCACGTCTGTGTCTGGTGTATATAATTTAAATAGATTCTGTTTTCCCTCTACCTTTGGTGTGCTGCGCAGCATTCCTGTCATGTTTGTGGTAAAAGTGATTCAGCAACAGCTGAATGCAGAAAACAAAAAGGTGTCGCTTACGCCGTAAGTAATGGTGACAGAGCTGGCAGCATTCACACGTGCCGTCCTATAAAGGTATTTACTTTAACCTTTTTAGTCTGGAGGAACTTTAGGGTTTTATAAATGAAGATTTGGGGTCAGAATAAGAAAGAAGGGAAGAAATCTCACCAACACTAGCAAAGGGCAAGATGACAAGTATGCTTTGTACAGACTTTAAGCTGTGTGACTACCATTTAAACAAACAAACAAAAACAAAATACAAGAGAAAAATAGTAAATACAGTTACGGGTGTTTGAGGTTTGTAAGGCAGTGCCAATCAGTCTTGTTCTGTCTATCACCTTGTTATCAGAAAACACTCATCTGTATGAAAGCTGTCACCTCCGTTAGGTGCATTACCTGCACACAGTACATTTTACAGACAAAATATGTCATAGCTAAGGTGTAAATGACTCCTCCATCATCATTACCAGTGATCTGTAAGAAATCAGTGTATTTTAAACTAAGTAGATAGCCAAAGCAGCTTCTGGAACTAGATAGGAACGCAGGAGGTGACCAGACAGATGCTAGAATCACACGTAGTAATTTATTTTTGTGTTCTTACCACTAGCTTTCCTCTTTTATTACCAGATTTGGTTGTAAGCTAAAATTAACAACCCTAATCTTGATCATCAAACAGATCTAGACTGAAGAAAGCCCAGCAAGTCCTATCACCCGGTTTGCAAAGCAACAAAATTCTTTGCTGTAGGCTCCCCATACACAGCACTGAACCTCCACACCCAGGCAGAGGACAGGCAGCACACCCTGCGTGTCCCAGGAGGCGCCCACAGCTCCTCGCCGTCAGGGCTGGGCACGGATCAGCCAGTAACCCTCAACTCCAACCTTCCCGACACCCCAGTCCTAGTATGTAAATCGAGTGTTAAGACTTGCAACACTTGTTATTTACATAGAGCCCTTTGTTGCAAGTACAGTAAAATAAAGAGATCTCAAATCTAAATAAAGAGAGTATCAGGTATGCAACAGTTATTTGTAGGAGTGGTCTGTCTGATGAAAATCAGATTCCAAGGTATAGTTTTCAGCAGTTACAATGGTTTGATAACGTTCTGCAAGACTTAGAAAATTTGGCAGAACTTGACAGAAAGGTAATTTAAAGTTCTGGCCCACATAATGAGATACCTTACACAGGCCATAATGTTCCACGCTGCTTAGGTTTGGAATTACTTGCAAACACAGCACATACAATCCATAGCAAGAAAATATTGACGCTAGCAAGCATAATCTGAAGCTGAAATATTGTCAGATGGTTACAGATAAATACACATTTGTAGAACTATTCCCCAATAAATTAAAAAAAAAAAAAAAGAGGAGGGGGTCGCTAATTGTCCCTCCAGCCACTTCTGGCCATAAGTTACGACTTTGCTGGGACCCAACATGGCAGAATGAGTAGCAGGACTAACAGATTCAGTTTCCGTTTCATTTTAAGTTGAGGCAATGTAGCACTTAACAAAACACTAGTATTTTGGGAATGCCTACCTTAAATTTCACTGAGAAGTACAGTTTGTCATGAAAAGGAGGTCTCACTTTCAATTTTGGGATCTTTTCAGAGGTTTGAATTCCCGTGTTTCAGCGGCTTCAGAGTGACTGTACTTACACACGAGCTTACTCATAGCATCTTGCTAGTATTTTGCAAAGTACGCTTCCAGCATTTTTCTTATAAAATATCTGCATATTTCAATGCTAGGAAAAAATATTAATCTATCCAGGACTGGCATCCCTGGTGAATTCCCAGACCTGCTGCCATACTTTATAGCAACGGACATTTGCCCAACATAGGAGCACACAATTAACCTTAAGCAATTGTTCCAGTTGTTTCATTACTGTTACATACAAATGCTCTATGTTAAGTATATGTGTAAACACAACGTTTTACTCAATCACAGCGACATAACAACTCACTTTGCATTTCCAAATTTCAGAAAAGACTGTTGCTAAGCAGGGAGATATTTTAGGTGGATTTCTATTTGCCAGATTTGCATCCTTTGATAGGGAAATTATTCTTGAATGTTACCTGATGTACAAGAAGTCATCCTAGCTATTTAGAGCGTTACGATGCTCTAACTACTAAACCCCCCCAGATTGTCAGTTTTATTTTACCTTTTCTCTTTTGAGATTGTCTTTCTTCACAACTGTGGTCTCCATTTCTAAAAGGCAACTTAACTGAGTAATTCCCAACCGATTTTCTCACTAGCAGTCCAGCAGAGTATTTGGTACGATGACCACATCTAAAAGACCACATCTGTGGGTTTTCCTTTGATACTGTGACTTAAAGATCATCATGATCACCTGACTCCACCATCTACCCCATACTCTCTACTTACTTGTTAATGTCATACAGAAGAATGACACCTTCTTTCATTGCAGGAGCTTTTAACTATTAACCTTTTTATGGGTAGAGGGCAGCCCATTTTTAAATGAGGTGGGCCCTCTCATTTACCCAGTTCCTCATCACACTGCTTGAAAACACAAACAAAAAACCCCATCATTTTTCTCTGTCTCTTTTCCGATTTATAATTAAAATTATAAACCAACGAGTAACTAAACTAACATGAAGCCTGGCAAGTGCACAGTGCAAGAAAAAGTGAATTTGATGAGAACCGAGCCTGGGGGAGGTAAATTAATAACAAGTTTGGTTTAGCTCTTCCTCCACAGAAGTCTGTACAACTCCTCAGTTAGAGAATTATTTGCCTTTGAACACCCAACCTCCGCTGCGAGTAGCTGATCTGTCCTACGGCCGGTCCTTTCCAAAGGGCCCGGGTGTCTCAAAAGAAATAAGGTATTTTGTAGGAAGGATCACTCCCATCCCTTTCTTGATATGTTCTGTATTAAGATCAACTTATATCCTCTTCTAGACCAGTAATAGACAGACACAAATAAGATGGGAGCTTATAAATAGGGAACGTGCAATTAATTTCATAATACCTTAAAAAACCTCATGCAGATGTACCCACTAAATAAATCAAGCAGCATTTTAAAAACACACAGTAATCACAACAATAAAGACGACAAACAAGAAAATCCTGTGTACGTACCACAGTGCTTCCATTGTGCATGTTATGTGTGTCCTTGTGGGCATGGGCACAGAAATCTATGCAAGCTGTGACACCAGAGAAAGGCCTACCGTCCTTGGATCCCAGCCGACAGTCTGGGCCCATGTGCTCGTTTTCCACCTGAAAGTAAAATAAACTACAGGTACTTGGGACTGAAAGTGAGCGACCCGGAACCCCAGGAGCCACAACTGCACTCGTGACAGAATAAACACAGCCAGTAAGAATGACCGGAAAGCAGGTATTTTCCTGTGACACGTGCAATGCTTAGGACTGGATGTCAACGAGAGAATCAGCTCAGAGTCAAAATGTCTTTAAATAATAAAAAACATTTTATTTACAGTGTTGTCTGTAAGCCTTTTACATACGGGGAGAGCTCTGGGCATAACTTAACCATCAGCAGAAAGGTGCGGCATTTTAAAACTAATGGAATAAAGCAACCACTGTCCATAAGCAAGGGGCTTCACTGCATCTGCGAGGCCTGCGGCTTCCACCCATGAACGTACTTTGGGGTTTCATCTTGTTTTCAAGCTATGCCGCCCGTTCAGAGCCACAGCTATGCTAGCTGAACATCACTGACCTACCTGGTTCTGGAAAGCTTCAGGAGCAAGCTTTTTATAAACCGGAGCCACATCGGTAGCTAAAGTTTGCAAATTATTTTCAAGAAGTTCCTCCTGCAGAGAAAGGCAACAGTTAGAGCGCTGTAATTTGCTTTAAAAGAATCTAATGCAGTTCAGAGATGCCTGACAAGTCAGCCTCTATCTTATCTGCCTTCTGCTCTGCTGCCCTTTGTCACCACCCATAAATAAGCCTACTTTTGCATGACTAAAATACCAAGATTGTTCAGTAGAAGTCAACCAAATAACAATGAAGACTTTCTGCTAGGGAAAGAAACCCAACTACGAGGAACTAATTTCTGCATCATTTCCCCCTTCCAATACATATACAGTCAAGTTGCACAGGACAGCATGTTCCACACAAACTGGAGAAAAAACATCCAGGAGAGGAAAATTATACCGCATGCTGAGCGGAGATGGAACCCCAGGCCTTCTTTTAGTGTTCTGCTTATAGGGCCTCAATTTATGTCGATGCAGCCCTGCTAAAAGAATCCTGGGTTTCTGCTGCCTTTTTCTTTTAATCATATGAGTTAACTCCCGATAGCATTTAACATTAATTGCAGCTCTTGGGGGAAGAGGTATGTTTCCAACATTGCAACAGAACTCTTACCAGGAACATTTGATAAATATTTTGTTCTTTGGAGGTGCAAAACTCTGGACTTCATGGAAATACCTACTAGATTAGGAAGCAATATTCCCTTCCTTGGGGTAAGCCATGTAAGCATGGAACTAGCTCGGTGGGCTTCTACGGCTGTGTAACATTTAAGCTCTTATTTGTAGAAACCATCCCTAAATTCTATTCCTAAATTTCTGCTTTTCCAGGAAAATCATCAACCAACTGGGGAAGAACAGGGCGGTGACATCCTCCCTACTTTATTTTCCTCCAAGGGCCAGGCTTTGAGAGACAACCGCAGCTTCCATTTTGCATAACGTATAGTTGCAAAACCCAACAGCTCATTTTGTTTTTAAAAAACCCCAACCCATTTATCACTATATATTGTAAACACTGATGTATTTAAACACGTAAGGATACTTCCACATTTTTCAATGTGATGTTACGTTACAAAGTGATATGCTATTTTTAACTCATACTATAGCCAGTTGATCAACTGTTGACTGCTACCGCACGTTTTTCTGAACTGCGGGAAGGTAATGCATCCGTAATTATCTCTCCTATGTACTATTCTTACCTAGGCATATTACACCCTTAACCTCATCTCACTCCATCCAGTGCCTCAAATGATCCAAATCTGTCTGGACTTCGAACTATCCTCTTCTTAATTTGCTATATCTCCTAGCTTTATGTCATCTGCAAAATCATCAATATCCAATTATTTAGCTAAAAGAAGTATCCACTAGAAAAATTAATGACAAAACCAAATGAAGAGAAAAATTATTTATCAGTAATTTCACTTCTTTGAGATGCACTGACAACCTGCAGGCACACCGCAAGCGCCCCAGCACCACTGTTGCCTACAGCCAGAGGCTTCCCGCGCAGCGGCAGGCTAAGGGTGCGCAGTTACGGAGTTACCTGCGTGCTGTGCAACCCTCACCCCCTCCCAGCTGCAGCATCCAAAGAGGCTTTAAAACAACTTCCGTGCAAAGGGAGAAGTAAGGGAATGCGCTTTTAGATCACACATCTACAAAACGTCCTGGTTACGTTTTCTGCTCTTTTAGGCAACTGCTTTTACACTGCAGAAGAAAGCGTTCTCCTCCAAAAATGTACAGGTCACCTGCCGAGTGAACAAGAGGTGCCAGGCAGCTCTCGCGCGTGGGGTGCCATTGCTAGGTGCTGCTGCGTGTCCCAGTGGAGCTCAGGGCGGCCATTTCACGCGCTCAGCGGAAGTGATGCCACCACCAGAGCCTGCAGTCTCAGAGCGCGTTCTGATCATGGACAGATCTATCTGGGCTCTCTCATAAGAGACCTGGCAGAGCCCAAGATTCCATTAGACAGTACGTATGAAGGTTGCTGCCTTTGTTGATCCCCCAGCTAATGCTATCAAAACCATTAGAGACTACAGAGAAAAGAGACGCACAGAATGCTCCATGCACAGCGTTACACGGGGGGAGAACCTAAAAACTCAGGATCACGGAGAACAGAAGACAAAGGAGAAGGAACAGGATTCCTAAAATGACAGAATGCCCAATAAATATGTTTTTCTGTAATTGAAAATTTATAAAACAAATTCCCTCCTGAGACAAGCAGGGCTATTTTCAACTCGAGCTGCCGCAGTCATGTGTTCAGTGAGAAGAAAGGCAGAAGGGCCCTTTGTGCTCTGTTCTGCTGAGGCAGAAGTTCCCCAATTTACGTGCTAATGAAGTTTGGGAATAACCACAATGCGAGTGGACAGCACAACTCAGAGGAGACTGAGGGTTCTGCATTCACGCACGTAGGCATAAAAGATGCTTCATCAACTCTTTCAGGAAAAAAATGAGGACTTGGGAGGGATATTTAGCTCCAGTCAATCAACTGGCAACTCTCTCCTCCAAGAAACAATTAGTGTTTCACATTGTCCATACATACACATATTTTAAAAAAAAAAAAAGAAAAAAAAAAAAGGCAAGAACACCTCTGCTGCTGGCCGGACTTCAACCAGCTGGGTTTGTTCTGTAGCCTGGCAGCAGTGGAGTTCAGGAGCCGAGAAAGATTATCAGTGGGGTAACCCAAATGCAGAACTAAGCACCGGGCTGCCCTATAGCATATGTCTCTTAAAGCACGCCAGATGCGCTAGTAAAGATGCGATACTTTTATCTCGGAGTTCCACAGGGAAGTGGGGTTAGAGACATCTACAGTCAGAACTGGAGGCACTTCTGAGTTACCCTGAGGAACAGATGTTCATCAGGCAGTGGTTACCAGTTTCCAGCACCTTTGTGCCTTCATGGAAATATTTCCAATGTAAAAAATTAATTTAGTTGGGGTTTTTTAGAGGTTTGTTACTTCACATAATCCATCCCCGTATTTTCTGTGCCATATCAGCTTTATGTCATCACTAACTCTCATTAGCAGCAATTACAGTATCATGCCACTGAGTCATATTTTAGTGTATTCATTCCTTCAGGAGCATTTAAAAAACAGGCTGTTGACAGAAAAACCCATTTATTCGAGGTGGCAGACAGAGGACCAGGCTGTCAGCTGGGCAGACAGCAGTGTGAAAGCAGTGCAACCCAAGGTACCAAATTTTCTATGACACAGCAAAAGGACTGAATCTCTGAGGTGCAGCCTTGCTGCTTAGGAAACCATTTGGCTCTATTTTACACTTGCAGAGAATTAACATTTCATACAGAGTTACACAGAGGAGCTAAATACGCATACAGAAAAGCATTTAAGGACAATTTTAGTACATAGTGAACAACACTGAGTTTTCATACAGTGGAAAAGTCATAAATACTACAGTTACAAAATATTTACCTGGGTGCCTGTGTGCTAAGCTATGCATAATATGTGAGAGAGAAGGGGTGGATATCCATATATTTCATTTCTAGTTCTGAAAATCATCCGCATAAGTATTTGGAGGAAAACAAAATAAAATAAATAAAATAAATCTTACTTGTTTAGGGTCATCAGTGAGAAGCCTGAATTTCCTGGGGTTTTTGCTTCTGGCAAACTTACAGCCATTGAAATACATACTCCACGAACAGCCAAATGAGAAGGACGCTCCGCAAGTTTCTGGATCAAGTCCTTGACACGCACAAGTACGGCTATGAAAGGAAATAAAGACACGTCAAGTCAGATGACAACACAGCTTTTTTTTTTTTTTTTTTAGGTCAATGCTATTTGCTATTTTTTTGTAATCATAGGTAACAATAAGGAATTTATAAAACACAGGGTTTAACCAGATATTTTCTGTTAAGGAAATAGTTATGTGTCGATAACTTTTTTCCCCCCATAAAGACAGACTCAACTCTTCGAAGTCCCACTTCTGGGAAATACCTAACACTCAGTTATAGCTATATAAATATACCCACACTGCTTGATTTTGACTTCTCTAAGTTGGATAAAATTTTTATCCAAGAAAATACCACTCCTACTAAAGGTTACTCCTAAATCCAATGATTATTTTGTTATGTGCAGCAATACTACTAGTTCCAAATTGATCCAACCTTCAAAGTGGAACGACCCTACTTAGCCCAGCCCTTTAAGAACACAAGGATTAGCTTCAGGTCACTGTACAGCCACTGGAGTCTGCTTAAAAGCAGGCTACACCGAATTCAAGACAAAGGCAGCACTGCTACAGAGCCTCAGACGCAAGATATCATCCTAGTCAGTTAAACTAATTTCCTCTTGAATGCATAGAGAGGAAGATCCTAATTTTGAGCGTTCAATGTCTTGTTTATTTTTAAAGTCACATACCACCTTCTTTGCAGCTCTTTAGCATGGCCGTGTGTGCAAAGGGCGCACGGGATGCCTTGGGCAGCGTGCGCAAAGCCAGGAGAGTTCATTGCCACCCCTGTACCTGGGCGCAGCATGTACAACTCTCACTTAGAGCCTGGTCTCTAGGAAAAGCCAGGAACTAAGTTTTATACTGAAATGACACCTAGTGGTTTGCAATTTTAAATGAGCTTTTGTGTATTTATTTTATTAGCCTTACTACTGAATTCTCAAGTTATCCATTGCAGAACATCCAAAAGGCAACATAATAATTTACTATTAAAGTAACTTACTCTTCATTTAACGCACATCTACGGCTGGTGGGACAGCCGTATTTTCTGAGGCTCTGCGTCAGTTCTTTGTACAGCGTATCAGCCAGGAGATGAGGGATCCCTTCCCAGGCCAGTATGAGAATCACGATGACGGCAGTTTGACAGTGGTGTCCTGCACGCTGACGTACCAGGCACAGCAACTTTTCCTCATCACTACTTCTTCGTATCACCTGGAAGAATCATTTTGTTTATTCTTTGACAAGTGTAGGAACCGCGTAATGTGTTACTCTTCTCTGGGACATGTAAAGCCTGGAAGAGTAAGAAACGCCGCTGCCCAAAGAGCGTCCACCAGCCAGCAGGACCGTGATAGCATCACACACTGATGTCTGGTGTAGAACATGATTTTGCAGTGCCTTTCTCCCTGCAGAAGAAATAGCAGTACATTTTACAGGAGGAGAAACATTTTAGGTGTTCTACACAAACAATAAAGAAGATTTATTAAAAGGAAAAGAACCACTAGAAGGAAATAATAATCCTGAGACAACAGATCCACTGAGAACCTAACAGTTACCTTGAAAATAATGCAGCAAACATACTGCCAAAACCCAGAATGCAGGTACACAAACGCACATCACAAAGCACACGTATGCACGTGTTGGGATGGTTACCACAGTACGTACCAGTACTTTGTAAAGTGGGAACTATTTTACGTAAGATGAGAAGAAAGCAATGAAAATAAACTGTGTTCTTAGTGAAGGAAGCAAGGAGATTTTTCAGAACATATCCCTAAATGACCTACATTGAAGTTCTTAGCAGAGCACCAAAGTTTTTACTGAACTGTGCGATAGGCAAAGCAATCTTTGTCAACCTCATCCATAAAACATGAAGACGAACACAATATGGAACAGTACAATATACCGCCAAATTAAGAAAAAAAAGAATAAAGCTAGACAGTCCTACTCCTGCATATTTAAGTTTTTACTGACAATCTGAAACGGAGTTGCATTGTAAGAAAACAGAAAAAAAAAAAGCATTAAAGTAATACAAGAACATGATCTTTGAAAATATGTTTATCTATTCCTCAAATGTCTTTTAGCCAGCATAGCCTGTACGAGGCCTCCAACAAAGGCGTCACGACCTCAGCGTTATGCTTCAACCATCCTAGGCCAGGACCCCTCCCAGGCACTAGAGGCTGAATCCTGTTCCTCGGCTCTGTCGTACACGGGACGGGGAGCAGCAAAGCCTCTCTTCCTTACTGCGTGTCGATGGCGAGCCCTTACATTGCAGACATTCCCTGCCAGCTCCGTAGCAATACGCTTGCTCAGGGCAAGCAGTCGGTCACCCTGGCTCTCCACCCAGCACCCCCTCTCTCCATCCGTGGAATTCCCATAGGCGCACCACTAGTTGTGGACTGCAAGAGCAGGAAGGCAATGGAGTTTCACTTACTCTTCAAATGCCTCCAAATATCTGAGTTTCCACACAGATTCCCTACTGGACTGATGTCAAAGCTTCTCTGTTGCCAGACATGCAGCTGTCATTCATATGTGACCCCACCCTGATCAGCTATGAATATCTAAATTATTTGAACTCATTAAAAGTGGGGACCAAAGTAAACCTGCAATTCATCTGCAAATGAAAAGGTTTTCAATAGATGAACAATTTCAGAGGGAATCTCTGCAGGCTTAGCAGTAGAAGCAAGCTTAAAGTTAATTTGTGTCAAGAGAGAAAGTTATCACCCTTCTAAAGTTAATCAGTCTTATAAGCAGCCTTAAACTTAATGAGAAAACAAGCAAGCACACCCGAGGTGCCATTCCTCAAAAGAAGTCTCGGTTGTGACTGACCAACCAGTACAGTATTTATTATAAAGGAAGAAAGAAAAATAAGGCATTTACATTTGGGTGAGGTTTACAGAAAATTTATTACGGCTGATGTACAAGACAGGTTGTTCCTGCCAGTGTGAGTTTTGCATTCCTGAGGCAGCACAGTTCCTTCAAGTCAGAAGGGAGAATAATTTAGTTTTGTTACTCAGCATGAAGGGTGATGGTTTTACCCTCTTTTTTTTTCTTTTGTTTCTAGACGTTGTAACTTCAATAAAGAAATCTGGTACCTCTTAGTTTCTCAGTACAACATCAGGCTGCCCTTTTTGAGTCCTCATATAGTTCTAAACTGGAAATGCACAGTCCAGGAAAAATGACAAACGGACAGGAAGGAAATTTATGGTTTCCTTTAAACTAACACCACACTTCCCTGGAGTTAAACATAGCTGGAATTTGCCTCATTTTGCATGCAGTAGAGAATGCAGTACTCTTACTGGCCCCAAAACCATGCTGCAATCCATCACGTTTCAGGCCACAAAGGTAGCTAAGGGATTAATTAGTTGTCTGAACTTAATTTCTGTGGCTCTAAGAGGTTACATTGTATGCTCATCTGACTACTACAGCTGGAGAGCTCCCATCCTTTTGTTACCAGAGATGAGGCACTTTTCTCACCTGACTGCTACGGTCTTAGAAGAGCACAACTTGCACCCAAACAACCACGGTGCCTCCGGGCCCGCAGCCAGTGACAGTGCAGAGCTGGAGCTGTGTTGCTTTTCCCATAGAAACTGATGATGCCCCGTCACACGCTACAGCTGACATTCTCAAAGCGCCAATAAACAGAGCCTCCCTTTTGTAATAATAACAAACCCACAGCAATACCACACTCAATATACAGGAGAGCACATTTGAGCAGAAAAACTGTGGAATACATTCAGCCCACAGCACCACCTCGTCGTTCTTGATGATTTCAGAGTTTTTCTAGTGGGGGAAACTGCCACTGCACTCCTTGACTTGGTGACTTCTTAGTGCCATTAACACTGATCTAACTCTCTTTATTTCCAACTTGTCACTTGTTTCCCAGTGCCTGACTACACCAAGTAAATTTTTGAGCTCTACAATAAACTATACATATATTGTATTATATGTATATACGTATTAAGCTAAAGTAAAACTGACTGCATTTGCTTTTATAGCTAAACTTGCGGTTACCCAAGTAATTGGTACAATCCAAGACGTGCCTACAAGCTGTGTACCACTCATCAAGATTTTGCCTGATGTGCTTACAGATCAGATTTCTTACTATTTTTCTAAGTAATGGAAGTAACAAGGCTTAGGTGACTGATCATTTGTTCGATTACTCTTTATCTGTCTCCAGTTCATTTCTTTATTTCTATTCCAGATTCTGCAGCTTGAAATCACTGGGGATGATTCCAAGATCTTTTCACCCTTATATATCCCAAATCCACAGAGTGTTTTAACCAACTGCCCTCCCGCCCCCCACCCCCCATTTACTTTATGGCAACATCACACTTGTTCAATTCATACAACAGCAACACCATCTTAACAATGTCATCAGGAGAGCAGCATAAATAAAAAACTCAGCCTATGCTTTAGTTCACTTTGTTCTTTTCTTCTCAGTGTGCATTTGACACAGTGGTCCTCCTCAGTAAGGCAAATGGAATCAGTATGCTGTCACAGTCACAGAGAATACAATAATAATGCAATTTATTAATCAATTCTTTATGCAATAATTTAAAATGCATATTTACTTGCTATTGAAAGGCTGCAGAGGTAATTCCCAGTGTACTTACTGTTTAGCTATGGAACACTGAGAGGCCAAATATTAATACACAACAAACAGAGCAAGTCTCTGAACGTTTCCTCAGACTGAACAACGCACAAATGAGCTGGCAAATCTTGTCTCCAAAAGCTGTTGGTACTACTCATCATTTCTGTGATGTAGTTAACAACAGCGATACTTCAGGTGGTTTAAGTTTGGTCCCTAATGCATTTAAAAGGAATGAGAAAATAAACATTTGTTAAGTGGTGGAACTTCAAAGCTAGCTTTTTAAAACGGAGTAAAAACTTTCCCCTGCCATTACTTTTCCACACAAAATGACCACACCTCCTCAGTGACTCACATAGAAAAATAATATAATCAACGAAAGAGACTTGTAATCATTTTGTACAGTATTATGTAACACTTAAATGTCCTATGGTCATCTTTATGCAGGTATGTAGGGACAGGTTATCCCTGAATTCATTTTAGCAAGCAATACCTGTCACCAGTGCTGAGAATCCATCAAAAGATTCCCACATTAACAATGAATAAATCTGCTTCAGCTGCAACGCAGCACTTCTGGAAAGCACCAGACCTCACAAACTCCTCCACAACGCTTGACCGATACCCATCTGCCCTGTTCTGCGCTCCCAGTAACTGGGCATGAAGCTACACCCTACCCACTCCCCCACCTGTTTGCCAACATAACCACGTCTAGGACAAACCAAAAAACTGCCATGGGACACACCTCCTCCCAAATAGCTTTCTTATGCACATGCATTTTTGGACACAGAAAGGTTTCATCCTTGTAGGTTGCTGATTTGGGCAGGACGCTCATTTATATTGATAATTTTCAAAACCAAGTTTTGGACATCCCTCCTGGGCTGTAGTTGGGCACCCACCTGCACTGCTCTCTGTACCATGCCTGCTCTGCGTTCCTATGGCCATCCGTGCGTTCTTGTTTATGCGCACACCTAAGGGAAGACAGCAATTCCAGCCCAGATATTCCCAAATGGCTGAATCTGAGAATACGAGCAAGCCTTCAAGGTGAGCCACAGCCTGACAGCTAGGACACAAATACTATCAACAGCTATTAGGCATCCTACCACAGCTAAACCTGTTTCTACAAGCCACAAAGATGTAAGTTTACCCAATTTTCTTACAGAAAGCATGAGCCAAAAGCTAGAGTATATTTATTGAAGAGGTGCCATACACAGCAGAATTTGCTCCAGCAATTTAGTGACACATTACGGGATAAACAAGAGGAAAGGGTATTTTTTCAATCTTTCCCATACAAGGATAGCGAAGAGACAGAAATGGATGCCAGGAATTAAAGAACTGAAGAATACAAGAGCAGGACCTCAGAGGAGTGGACTGTCCAGGCTTATCCTGATCCTGACAGTAAGAGGAGTTGCCTAGGGATGAATAAGAAAAGCACGCAGATGCAGAGATGCTGCGCAACAACTGCTAGACACCTTCCAGCCAGCAGCTCGGGGGACGTGCTCTCTCCCAGCTTTTGAAGGATTTGCCTTCTGTGCATTTGTCCACTCACTTCTAAATCTCTTCAGCATTTTTACCATCCACTGCATTTCTGGGCAATAGGATTCCAGGTTTAATAGGATTAATTCCAGACTACATGAAAGAAAAAACATTACCTTTGCTTCATGCTGAGCTTGCCCCCTGCTAGTGCCCTCTAGTTTTGATACAGGACAAGACTGTGAGTAACAGATTGCTGTTCAGCTCTCCATGCCACCAAAGACCCTAGGGAGCCCTGCTTTCTCCCCTCCCCTCTCTGCCAGGCTGATACCTCTGTACTTCTACCTGTCCTTCCCAGTTCTGCTGCACTTGGGGGACCAGACCTGCAGACAGAATTCAAGATTGGGGTGCAGCACGCTTTCACACAGAGGCATAATCATACATTTAATGTTTTCTTTATCCCTCCCCAGTAATTCTCACCAGTTTCTTTTGCTATTTTCATCACCACTGAACACTGAAGCTGATGTCTAATGAACTATTATCCTGAGCAGTAACACTCAACCTGGCATCCATCACTGTGTATATGAAACTACAACACTCCACTTTTTGTGTAACTTTAGATTTATCAAGTGAGTTTTATCTATGATTTTAGTGGTCGTTCATTCTGGATGACAAGTCCATCCTGCTCTTCGTGATATCTGTCCCTCCTCTTCATTATCCCGAACAACTTTCTATCATCAGCAGTTTGCCACCTCAGTGGCTCCCACTTTTTTCAAATAGTTTCTGAATGCGTTGAGCAGCATCAGGAAAGTTATGCTATCAATAAAACCTGCTTCAGCTGTCCAAATGCTCAAGTTCTATTTACTTGAATTATTTCTTTTAGACTGTTGAAGCAACTGTCTCAACCCTTGGCAGCAGCTCTAGGACAAGGATTAAGTACACTGTGAATAAAAACTACTTGATGTCCTTAAACATAAGCCAGTCTATCTAAATTAGCACGTACATGACTTATGTAAGTAGCTAAGAGTCAGACTGCAGAAGCTCAACATACCAGATGCTGAATTACCACATGGATGAGAAATTACTTTCCAATTTAGGATCACCATAATAGCTGTGTTAACTTTGACATGATATAAGCCAGACACCACTAGCAAATAGTACAAAATTGTAATTGCGAGTTAAATACGCTGCTATAAATTACTGGATGAAAAAAAATAATGGAACCAACAAAAAGGTCCTTTTTAGGTTTACTTCGTCTCCATGTGGTTCCAGTGCAATACTCCCTCCAGCCCATTCCGAATGTCTTCCGTAAAATAGCTATGTCTCCTTTCCAGGATATCAGTAGTTCATTTTGAAGCGAGAACATAGCTCGACTGTTCACTGTAATTTCCTGAAATAGGCGACTCATTTACAACAGTTTGGCTCCAAGTTTTCTAACCTGCAGATTTTTGCCTCTGCGCAAAGTCCGTGTATGGAGTCCTCTCAACACAGGACAAGATTCTCCGCTAGGCTACAATTCCTTAACAACCTACACCAGCGCAACGTGAGAGCACAATGCTGTAAAACCTGTGGCTGTTGTAGCAGGTGATCCTGTGTAACAGACAGCAGGAGGAACGTTCCGGTTTGCCACAGAAGTGAGTCTGCCTGCCTTTTTCCTAATTCACCCCTACACACATATTAAACCGCATTAAACTCTTTCCTTACTGGAAAAAAAATGTTATATCCTTTTATTTTCAGCATGTCCAAGAGATATGCAAATAGAGTAAGTCCCGCTTCCCTAAATTCTCTCTTCTCAAGTACTAGCAGACTACATCAAAAGGGTTAGCACAGAACAGTTACCATCAGCCACAATACTATGAAGTTACTTAGCTATTTTTACAGGAGTATCACTGAAGTGTTGATACCTGCAAATATCTGCAAACACCTTTTTCACGTTGCTACTGCAATGGTATTGTACTGTTTATGAAAGAGCAAACTGCAGTATATATAGGTTAAGTGATTCTTCTATAATCGTGCAACCAACATTGCAGAAATGAGGACAAAAATTCAAGTCTCAGCTCCCAGTGCCCTCTTGCCCTCCTTACTCCCCTTTCTGTTAGATTGCAGGCAATGGTAAACTGCACTTTTTACGATATGCATGACAGTAAAAATCTACTCTCTCCATTTCTTCAGATATCCCATTTGTTTTAATTAAAGTAGCGATAATAGCAACTTAAATGTTTGCTCTTTTATACTACTTAAGTTTGTTTAACATAGCTTTTTTGTTTCATGTTTACAGTATTAAAATATTTGAGTAGTCCTTCTTATTAAACAATATTAAAACACTTGTATTTCCTTCAGAAACCATGTAAAATTTTCTAACAATTTTGAACCTCAAAGCATTACAGCCAGTTAACAAAGAACAGCTTTACTTTGGATAACATTACAAACATTTTTGTCCAAAATAAACTCCTCTAATTCTGTATTTAGCGGGTAGGCCTCCCAGCAAACAGTGAAAATAGCACCTGCACAGCTATAGTACCTGCTACACACACTAACTTAACATACTACAACATTATGGCAAGAATGTGGTGCTCTAATACAACGTTGTCCGAAAAGATGAACAGAACCCCCACCAAGCATCCTCTCCATGTGCCAAAATTACCCCCCTTCCAGACTCCTCCTATGGAGAACATCATTTAATCATAAAGATGGTTTAACAAATTAAAATCTTGAAGGACAGTAAGCTGTTTAAAGCAGACTGGAGCTGCACTTTCTACTCAAACCTGTGAGCAGTCAGTCAAGGAGAATTTACTTTAAAACCCTTTTCAAACGTATTTCAAGAATTCCCCACTCTGTAATGTTCCAAATAGCACGACAGCTTCACTATCCCCTAGCTAGCGGTGCCGCACCAGACCTCCTGACCATTTCACTGCCAAGCGGTCCTCTGACAGCTCCGTCAATTAGTAATGACCACCCACTGCACAGTAAAGTACCTTGCTCATTCGTCAGTTCATTTTCTTTAATAAATTACACATCTCTTCTAATATTAACAATAACTTACACATAGAGAGCCTAGAAGCTGGAGTCACTTCTCAGTTGTCTTGCTTTTTCAATTCCCAATTTCAATCAATTCTCAACTCAAGCTAAACTAGCAAACTGAAAAGATCTGCAGAAGAATCTATTGTTATTAAGGCTCATTCAGCACTTAACAAATTGTTTTTTCTGGCATTTAGCTACAAATTCCTATCAGTTCAATGGTCTATACAATCTTGGTTATAACAGTGGGTTATCTAGACATTACTTTTTAAAAACTGATTAATTTCAGTGGCTAGGTTCAGGTCTGTATGGGACTGTAATTTCAAATTTAACTATATTTTATTAAAAGTATTTGTAATCAGGTTTTTTATCTGTTTATCCCCTACTTTTTTATTATTTATATATCCTACCAATACACAATCAATACTACAGAAAAGATAATAAAGATCTGTCAAGTTGTAAATCTAAAATCCCCAAAAGGCAGACAATATAGAAGTGAAATAGTTTGAGAAACTACTTGCAAAAGGCATAAAAGCCCTATAATGCTGTATTTTCAAACCAATGAGGGCCACCAGCAGGCTAACAGAATCTGAAGGGTCAACAGATCATCAACGTGTTTAAAAAAAAAAAAAAAAAAAAAGGCTCTCAGAGAAGATAAGGCTCAAGATGCAAAACCCACTTCTGCTGTGTTCAGAAACGAGATGTTTGAGAAGATTCCTGTGTCAGAAACCTTCACAGGGGACAGCCAGGGATTTTTTTTCTGAAGTTAAAGCCCTGACAAGAGCAGTTGTAGGACAACAGTGACAAAAAACCCCAAACCAAACAACCATCCCCCCCACCAAACAGTAGCAATTTGCCAAGTTCAGATGATATCCACCAAAGAAACTCAAGGATGAAATAACTGAAGTATTAAATGCGATGTGCATTGTCTTGGTGACCACACAGGAAAGTGTGGTGCACAGGGAGAAGTCAAATAAACTTTTCTGAAGTGAAGTCACAGCTCAGTCACACTGCAGGTCTTTCTAGATTTCCAAAAGCCATTCAGTAAGGTCCCTTAGTAAAGACTCTTAAAAAACCCCCCATGTGTCTTGGGACAAATTTAAAGACCACACATGAATAACTGGTGAAAAGACACAAAACAAAGGCTGGTGTGTCTCCAATGGGAGCTCTGTAGAACTGTGTTCAAGCTTGTGCTCTTCAGCATGTTTGTTAAGGGTAAATAAAAGGATGACAACATTTGTTGATGACACTAAGCAATTCAGAGTAGTGAAGACAAGCACAATCTGCAAACAAATGAAGGAAGAGTTAGTACTGCTGAGCGGGCAGTAAAATGGCAGATAAAATTCACTGTAGATGTGGACATTTAATGCACATGGTGAAAACAATTCTATTTTTAGATAAAGATGGACTATGAGTTGGCCATTACCACACAGGAATGAGAATCTGGCGTGATGATAGAAAGCACTATGAAAATGCCAAATCACTGCAGAGAAAGAGCAAAAACAACTACAAGGAATTACTGGGAATAAAGCACAAGGCTGAAAACATTATGCCAGCATTTTAACTCCTCGCATAAGAGAACAGGAAGGAGAAGGAGAAACACAGATGACAACATTTATGAAAGGCACCTGAACACAAAGACATCTCCTCCAGCTCAGGGAACCACAGAGCTATGAATTACTGGAAACCAAGCGAGTCTTGCGGAGGCAACTGCCCTGCTCTTACACCTTCCTGCTATTGGTCAGCACCGCAGACAGGGCATCGGCAAGAAGGACCTCCGCCCTGACCCGGCCGTTTTTATCGCTTCTTATCTCGTCTTTATTCAAAGCTGGAGCCTTAGAAATTACATTGCAACTCTGAACAAGGACAACAGATAGCAATGATTGCTTTGTTGTCCCAAGCCAATGTCCACTGAAACCAGGAGAAGGAACCCAGAGGAAAACCAGGAAACATTAAGACCCGAAGCTGACGTCCTCTGAGGTCAGTGACACGTGTCTTTGACTTCAGCACAGCAGGATGATGCCTACAGTGAGTTACTCATGAACAACTAACAAATTCATAAGCCATTTCACATAAATTGAGGTAACTGTATTACCATCAAACATGCAGAGAGCAGAAAAAAAAAAACCAAACCCAAACCAAAACCCGCAACACATCCGCGACCTTAAGGCACTGATAAAACAATGGGACTGATATGAGTCAAGTCACTGATCACTGGCTGGTTATAGGGGATGCACAGCAACATGAAACTTCTTATTATATGAATGGGCTACTAAGAATGACAGGCCAGTAATTTCAGTACTTCAAAGGTGGGGTTTTTTTTCTTTAAATTATTATGAAGAAGTATGATGAACTTGAACAAAGCAAAAGAAATCCAAACAGAAAGAAAGAACAGTACATTTATCCCGGCGTATGTCAGAGAATGTTATTTTCTAATCACAGTTATCACCTACACAGATATCTGCACATTTGAAATCTCTGGCAAAACTCTATTCATTCTATTTTGACATAAAAATACGACTATATAGTTTTGATGCAAAAAAATCAGAGGTCAAGCAGTCTCCTTGCTGCTGCATGTAGTAAAAAGAATGGCAAGCTCATCTTCACTGCACACAGTTTAGCTCATGTGGGTGCCAGTCTAATGCTTACACATAAAACTATCATAAGATTTCAAACCCTAGGTAGTATTTACTGATAATATTTAGGTTCAGCTTGCATTCTTGTCCACATCCAGAGAGACAAAGCATCACCCTAAAATATAATGCATTAAAAAATACAGAAGACACAGATGTTTATTTCTTCTCAAAAGAAGACTGAAAGATAAAAGATTCTGCAAGTTTATGGTAACCTGAAATCTAAGAAAGAAAATATCAGCTCCTTTTGGGGAAAGGAGTCTGTCTCAGTAAACGTTTAAGACACCAGGTGCATGTTGGAGCCACTTAAGCGAAAACAATTTAGGGGTATTATGAAATGCAGCCACTAACAGAAGAATGCATGGATACAGGTAGTTTAGAAAGCTTCCTTTAATCTTAAAATGTTTCTAATGCACCAATAAGACAAAATTATCTAGTGGAAATAAGGAAAATTAATAGGGGAAAAATAGTTCAATATGATCAACAGATACGTTCAATTTTTTATCATCATATTTGCTTCAGCAGAGCTCCATCGTGGTGCTCTCACCAGCAAGTCTCTCGGGAGCCCTAAGGGCAATAGCTTGTCCATCTGCAGAGCAGAAATGAGCCTGTCCCAAAGTACACTGTAAATGAGTAAGTGAAAGTCTCTGTGCAGCTGGCAAAACCTTACGACTGCAATTATCAGAGAGCACAGCAAACTTTTTCCATATGCTTTCAAACAAATTTCACAATTATGTTTCTTTGGTCGTAGCCAAAAAAACAAATATGCTCCATTATAAGAATTAAAATTAGCACTGCCAATGAGAAGTTAATGCAACACATTAAGAATACCAAGTCCAAAATGTGGGGTTTATACAGGATGAAACAGTTCTACGGAGGAGAATTCAGTGACTTCCCTCTCTTGTACTGAACACAGTAACAGCAGACTTGGAAAAGCATTCATCCTCATCAGGTCTGAACTCACACACACATAAATTGCTGCATAAAACAATATTGGAACTTAAGTTAAACAAACATTAAAGCTTACTCTTGCAAACGCTGTATATATGGAAATGTGAAAAATCTAACTAACAGGGAAGCAGGTCCCCATACCTTAAAACAGCCTTTTCTGTATGCATCCAAGCACTTTCTGTCATATTGTACACACGTTGGACACCTACAGCTATACAGATATACAATAAAATCTATCATTTCTGTTTTACATAAAAGACAGTATGTTAATACTGACAACAGAAAAATCAAGGTTAAGAGTTAGTTTTAAATGCCTTCTTCCTTTCAACAGCTCACAACTATTTCTAAGGTAAGATTTTTAACTCCTGTCCTCTGTTAAAACCTGCTTGTTTTATTTAGTTGAAACACTGAGAAAAATCATTCCGTTCTTTTTGGGTCAGTTGTTTATTAAATTAGCTTTACCATCTTTTTTTCTTGGATGCTGATTTGTTATTAAATATTATCTTAAGAAACATGCACATATGGGATTCCTTTCCGAAAAGCAGTTTATGTATTGAGTATGAAAAACACATTTTGACTGTTCCAAACATAAGCAGTAAATGTTTAGCATGCAATACCACTCATGTACAATATGTAATAACCTTATTTTTGTCATGTAGTTACAAACACTAGTCTACCAACTGTACAGTCATCTTCGTTTTTTCAATCAAGTCTGAAACCCAAAAAATAAATTTTTTTTAATTAACAACCAAGTTTTTTATTATTTTCCAAAACTCAGTTTACAAGATTTCCAGTCTACTTTTTACCTCCCTTGGTGGTTTCAGCAAAGATTAAGGACAATCAATTCTTTCCAAGCTCTCTCCTGGAGCTTGTGTCTGTTACCTCATTTCCTGGCTCCTATGAAGCAATGTGAGACAAGACTTTGGTGAAAACTATCACCAAAACATTTACATTTCCAAATATTGAGTTCAGTTCCTCAAAAATAAAATAAACTCCATGGTATATGAGATTGAACTTCCTCATCCATCACACTCTCTTTTTCTTCAGATGTTCATACAACCAAGAAGGATTTTTAAAAAATTTTTGAAATGTTTAAAAAATGTTACTGGATAGTTTTCCAACTCTCCCAAGCAACCATCCCTTCTCTTCTCTCCTTCATATTTCCCAGTAACATATTTCACGAGACACTCCAGCCCTTGGACACTGTCAAGGTCTTCTTTACCCTTGATTTGGCCATCTCTCTTCTAGCTCTATTAAGCACCTCTCTTTCACACTCATTCAAACCACAGCATAACATATAGCACCACATTGTAAATAAACAAATAAAAAGAAAATTGTTTTCCTTAACATCATCATTCAGGCAGACTTGTCGATCAAGTAAATGAAGAACCAGATCTTCGTTAAAGATCAGATTATATTTAAGCTCAAGGCCTACACATCATTTGATATTTAAAAGCCACACAAGCCAATTTTACTGCTGTAATATAAAAACTTACCCACTTGGCAATTGGACACCCTTGAGAGCTTTTTCCTTCCTTTCCTGTATAAACCACTACCTCTATTCTTACAGCGCTTCCTTTTGCTCCATACCTGCATTTAAAAAAGTTCATGAGTAAACCAAACTGCTGTAGAGCACTTTAAAACAGAAAACATTTTCAATAAAACAAGAACAAGTTTATTTTTACTTTACTGAGAACAGAAGAAAACCAAAATATTTATCATGTCAAAAAATACTTTTAAATTTAAAATCCTTTCACAGGAGTGATTTTTGACATCTCTCTTCTGATAACAAGCTTCTGCCACTAAGGAAACATTATTTGGGGAATAAAGTGTTATCTGCATGTAAATCCTAGTGCACTTCGTCACTAATGTGACCCTCCTGTCCAGTTTGCCACAACTTCTTTGCATGCAGGACACTAGAAAACCTAATTCTGCCAGCTGCTGATCTCTGTCATTCCTTCTGACTTCAGTGGCACCTAAGAGCATGCTGCACTTGAAATTCAACCCTGAAGTTGCAAGAGCTCAGAAAAGACACGTGAGTTTGGAACTGAAACGCTTGTGCTCACCTCACGCGCATCTGAACAAGGAACACTTTACAAACGAGTACTGCAAAAAGTTTAGAAAAACAAAGCTAAACTGATCTCTCATAGCTGATTATCTTTCTGTTTAGACAGTCAAAAATACTGTGAGCGTTAAATGCTGAATTTTCCTCACCTGTTCTCCATTATTTCTCTCACAGCAGCAACACTTGGTCCTGTCCCAAGGTGTGTGTAATATGGGCCTTCATCTTTCTCTATAATTTGCTCTGTAAGCAGGTTGAGAAAAGTAAGTTGGCACGTACAAAATTTACTTACACCACTACAAGTAAGCTTAGAAATGGTTTACAGAAACATCTTCCAAATTAAATTACAATACCTAAAATTTGTCCCCGAAATGTAATGAATAAAGAGTATCACAGATTTTTCTCCTCAGACACATCAACATTATTTTACAGTTGTTTCCTCCTATTAATCTGCTATTATTTTTTTCTTGATGCTGTAATCCTATAGTAATATTTTGCATTCTTTACAAATTTTCATTACAGGAGCTGGCATGTATTGACTAAGTAAGTTTTCCCAATATCCTTGTTGGTTGGAAAACATTATTAATTCATTTTAGACAAAGGAGAATTGAGGGGAAAAAAGATTAACTGATAGTCATATACTATAGAACAGCAAACATAATCCAGGCGTCTTAACTAGCACTCTGTTGACTCAGAACATTAAAGCAAAGATGAAACAATCTGCCTGTGTACAATTTGTTGTTAAGCCTCCGACTTGTTTTTCCATCTGTGTGCTTTGATAATCTGAAAACACAGCATGTCTAACACCATCAGCCAAGCTGTATTTACAAAATCCTCAATACTGAGTTTGGTCTGACAGCTCATCCTGCAATCCAAATTATTACATATGCGGCCTTCTGACCCGAACTCCACCTTACCCTCTCCCCTCTGCAATGAGAGGTGTCTAGCAGCCTTTGCCACGGACTCTTCAAGGCAAACTGACATCGGTCATCAGGACTAACAGTGACCGTAAGAGGACCGCCCATGACTATGCCCTGCTGCTTATCTAATGGCATTTAGGCAACAGTGACCAATATCCTGGGAATTTTTTGCCCAGCCATCTCAGGCAAAAACTAGTTCTAGACCATAAAAATCAGGATCTGATATATTGCAGATAAATTCATACAAAGCACAAGTCAGCAATGACAAAACAACAAATAGAAAAACTCCTTTTCCTCCTGGGTTTAAATTTAGGTAGAGAATTTAAACCTGCCAACTGCAATACCAAAAATACTCAATTCTGCTGTGCTTGGCAGGCCCAAAGAACACCAGGCAAAAGCTACAGAAAGGGAAAAAATAATTTCCTCTCATTTCCTAACGGAGAAACACTGATCCTTCTGCAACAGCTAAGCAAGTGTCAAGTACACGTTAAAGGAAGCAACATGAACACACCTCCATCTGAGAGGTAGAGGCAAAAGTTAGCAAAAAGACTTACCAACACAGTCACAAGTTGGCAATTCAGATTGTCCTTTTTTTGTAGGTGTATCTATTAAATTTTTCGTAGGGGTATCAAGAAACTTCATAGGTGATTCAAGGAAACTGCTGAGTGTGTTTTTTGCTGGAGAACACCCTGAGTCGCCTGTGCTCTGTGGGTGGTCAGTACCCAAACTGGTTGACGTCAGAACGGTCACTTCGCCTGCACACTCCATGTTCCTGAGAGCTTCAACAGAACCTGGTACCTGGGCTCCACCAGAGGGAACAGGCAGCACCTGCGACTTCGGATCTACATGTTGTTCGGCAGCACCCTGCTGCATGTAGGTTTTGCCTTCACTACGCGTTTCGTTAGCTCTCAGGTTAGACTGATTAAAATTTTGAGGCAAAGGATGCGTCTGACTGACATTCGCTGTTTGCTGTACCTGAGAATTACATTTTTCTGTAAACATCTGTAGGTTTTCACTTGGTCTGTTCAATAAGGATGCTGTTTTCAACTGTGAAACAGCCAGAGGATTACGGGAGGACAGGTTGCTATATTGGTTATGTGCAACAACTTCACTTTTCACTGGATCAATGCCTAGTGGGTCACCGGAGCCTGCAGTTTTGATTTGCTCATTCACCATTTCACAGCCAAACAACCTGTCTTTTTTTTTCTCTTGCGGTACCTCAGGTAAACATCTATGGAATTTTATCTGCGTTTGTGGGAGAAATAATCTATTTTTTTCTTGTGATGTCAAAGTATTTTGATTCAGTGCTCTCTGTACTTTGGTTCTCGGAGATTTTTTTTCAGATGGAGCTATTCGGGAGTCCTGTGGCATGGTTTGACCAAGCTTGTGCAGTTTTGATGATATCCAAATGTCCTGTAACTCGCTATGCTGACATGACAACAGCTCTAGCTGGTTTTGATTATTTTGTTGATAGCGTGCTTCTTGAGGCTTCTTTTTGTGTCTTGGTTTCCATGGTACAGCATTTCCTTTTTTATTTGTTGGTTGTTTTTGCTTTAACAGTAAGGAACTATAATTATGCCTAAAAAATACAGATTCTTTTTTCTGCAACACATCTTGGTTATATTTTGGCTGCCTCTCATGTGATATTAGATTAAGCAGTGATGCCTTTATATCATTCTTCTGCTGTGGATTTGTCTGGTTTGATTCAATTAGCGCTGCGAGTTGAGTGAGCTGTGTAGCTACATCCTCTTCATCCTGGCTGTGAATTCCTCCTTCTTTAATCAAAGAATTAGCTTCCAAGTTCAAATCATTACAGGTTGGCTTTTGCTCTAGCTGGCCAAGAGTTTCCAGGTTGCTACTTGTTTGCTGGACACTATGTGAAGCATTGCAATACCGTGCAAGGGTGACCGGATCGTGAGTATAATTTTTCTTGGTAGTATATCCTGACAACGATTTTGCATTAGACGTTAAGTCAGTTTTTGTATCTCTTGAGGATAACTGTAATTTATACATCTCACCAGCCAGACTGGCAGGTTTATCACGCAATTCAGAAATTGAACTTTGGCCATTGTATAACACTGCCTTATTAGGGAACTGCTTCTGCGAGTGAGCACAGTGAGCCAAGAGCTGTTGCTCATTCTGTAAGTAAGTGTCTTTGATTTCTTTTAATGCAGAAGACGTGAAGGAGGAGGAGATATCCCTTTTGTAACTATGGAGCAAGTTGGAAGTTGTTTCTTCTGTACATTGAGTACTTTCAGTTTTAGCTGGTGAAGGTGTTTCTAAAGGGACTTCGGATAACTGTGTTAAAGCTTCAATAGCTACAACCTGCTCTACAGTTAAATTTCTGTTTTTAATCAAGGACAAGAAAGTTGGCTGGAGTGAAGACTCCTCATGCTGCGTCTCTGCATTAGGTACTTTAAAGCCATCCTTCCCTAGATACGCTTCCTCTTCAGGCAGTGGAGGACAACACAAGCCTTCTTGCAGATCCAAAATGGAACCCGTCTGCAAAACTGCCTTCCCAGAATCTTCAAAGATGCTGCAAGTGCAGTTTTCCTCTTTCATTAAAAAATTTCCTTGTTTTTCTGGGTGAACACAGCCAACGCCAGACGCCAGAGTATTTACTATGTTATTCAGATTGGTACCCTTCGTCCATTGCATATGGGAGTTGCTTGTCAAATCTGTCCTTTCCTCTATGGATACTTTTTTCAGCGAAGCAACTGCTTCTGGTGGTGAATAATGTAGGGTTTTTATGCCATTTTTGATGGTCTGTGCAAATGATTTTTTTGGCTCAGCTAACTGACTGGGAGAGACCGCTCTTTCACTGTCTTCAGCATTTTTCAAGTGTTCGTTGCCTGTCACAGTTCCATGGATATCTCCGTTGACATGGACACCAAAAGATGGCTTCTCGTTATGTGCCCACTTCTCTGCTTCTAAGCCTGTCATTCTTTCTTTCTCCTTAGACTGCACATTTTCAATGGATACTGTTTGGTTTGTTTTCACCCTGTATTTTTCACCATGACCACATATACTGCATTCCATGAGTTCTGGTCTGCGGCCATTTACTGGTTTGTTTTCTAAATTTGCCTATAAAATAATAATAAAAAAAAATTTTTGTAACAGCTGTTCAAAAACATTAAAAATAAGAAGCATAAGATTTACAGCAATTAAACCCTACTTTGACAGATATGAGGAATATCCTAATTAAGCACAGGCACAGACTTTGGAAAAAACCTCAGGAAGTCATAAAAAGCCCCTGAAGCCTAAAGACCCTATCCATATTTATAGCTATTTTTCCCCACTGCTGGGGAGGCAGAGGAAGAAGGGGTGTGTGTGCATGTGGTGGGAGACTAAAGAAATGAATGGACATATAAAAGGACGTTAGCACTTACAATCAGATCTAAGGATTCAATTTGCATAAGCAGATGAAAGTCTCCCCAGTGTTCAAAGCAGGGCTGAAATCTAAAGGCTTCTACCACAGAAAGTTTAGTAGTAGTTTGGTATAATCATACCGATTTGGCTAGACCAATAAACTGATACAACACTTGGCTGGATGCCCTAGCAAGAATGGCTGGTTTTCAGGCCTAGTTTCAAGTCCTTAAAAAAATGACAAAACCAAAGCTGAAAAGGACAGTAAGCCAATGAACGTTACCTCACCTGACAGTTACTCTCTAAACACTATGTTTAGAGGGTAACTTCCAGGTTTCTGAACAGTCTCTCATATAAGCTATCCCTAATAGTATTTTAGTAAACTCTACATTCTAATATTTGGTTAAATATATTCTTCATCCCCACTGATTATTACACAATTCATGTAGCTGAAGCAATGTCAAAATCTAGAGAGAGTCAGAATACTGTGTCCTGGAAAGAATATGTATATGGGCCTTAAGACAGTATTATGGATATGAAGTAAGGAGTTATGCAAATTAAGTTTAAAAAAACCAAACACCTAAGGCAGTCACTCAGGCAGAAATAGGAATAAAGGCAGGAATCCAATTCTTATTACATTAATAAAATGTAGTAAGTCACAATAGACAGTGCTAGTACTTAATCTTACTGTAACGTCTAAGAGTTATTTAAATGATCTGTAGCCTTAAACCCTACTTAACAAGAACCAGTACTGCTTTTCAAATCAGATATAAGCAATACAACTGGTTAATTAACCATATGTTGGCCTAGTACATTTTAGCAGTTCCCAGAAAGCAGCACCCAATTTAACATAAAACATTCAGTTAAATCAGACATGGGATTGTGTTCATGCCAACTAAATTGCACGGACTTCCCTGAGAAAGTAACTGAGAAGAACAAATGCAAAATGGATCTATGATTAATTATAACCATGGAGATGGAACTGTTAGAACCCCCCAGCCAAAACAATGCATACGGACCCAGGTCCATCTCTGGGAGAATCACAACTGATTCTCGACTGATAAAAAACAAAACCATGAATCCATAGCATGCCTTAGAGACTATGGGAGGCATCATAAATTCTAATGGAAATGCTATGTAAAAACATGTCCAGCACCTATGCAGCCAAGTCAAAATGGCTCTGTAAGCAAGTCATGACAAGTTACACGATAACCAATGCCAAGTCCCCCTAACTAGCCCACCCTACAGGATTCTGCCCAGGTCCCCATGAGAATACAGTACCCAACAGATCAAAAAATACTTGCACCTCCTAGCTTGTGCCAATAACCAGGATAACCCAAAAGGCAGTTCTTCCATGGGCACAACATTCATCAACATAAAGGGACGAGTGGGTGAGAAGCACTTGCACTTTGCATCTCTTTTCCTTTGCAGTGCAACGGGTAAGTTTGGATCCTGCTGCAGTGTCCGCAGCCACATAGCCAGCCCCACATGCCCTTCCACGCTGGCACAGAGCTGGCAGATCCTCAGAGCTCAAATACCACAACAGAAGTTTTCTTTCAGAAAAACTGGTGGGAAAAAAAAAAACAAAACCCAAACATACTTCATCTAACTTTCAAACAGGGTGTTTTAGTCTCAGTCCAACTGTCAGATGTGACTGCTTCACCAAGAAAGAAGAAAGCACCAGCCAACTGACCAGCAGCAATCTACTGCTATGCAATCGATTCCTACTCCCTAGCGTCCCTGCTCCCCAGGGCATGCAGAAATTCAGTGGAATCCAGGACATGCACTGTACAGGGCCCACGTAGAGGGATAAGGAGATAAGATATGGACAGGACAGGGAGACAAAGAGCACAGGTGTGGACAAACAGTTGCTTATGCCAAGCGCTATGTAAAAAGCCATGCACTGGTTAGAACAGAGACGAATGTAAGGCGGGATGCTGTGGAAAGTGTAGGCCACCTCCTAAGTACAGCCAAGGTTCTTTGCATTCCAAAATAAATGCAGATACAATAATACATTTAAGGATAAACCTCTATTTAGGACCATACTACTTCACGTTTGACTACTATAAAGCCCACGACAGCAAAGTTGCTGCCCAAGGCTGCAGCCTGAGCCGGGTTTCTGGGCAGGCTACGGGCAGAGGGAGGTGAACAGCTGAGCAGGGACCAAGCTGCGAGCTGGGGCGTACCCCCAGGAACCTCACCAGAGGCATAAAGCAATTACCACCACACTTGCATAACAGACATGGACATGAAACAGTCTCTTTGTATACCTCAATTCTGCAGTGGCTCAGGTAAGGCACGTTTTTTTTGTGCAGAGAAACAGATCGGGGCCCTTTATTAACGTAACACAGCCTGCATATACAAGATGTTTCTTTCCTCAGGAGAACCATGTTCACAGGTGGCACTGAAGAACAGGACAGGTAACAATTCTGCATTTTAGAAGCTACTGCAATCAAAGCAAATAACCTCTGCAAAATGATGTAGGCAAGTTTTAGCAGAGAGGATGGTGTATACAGAAACTCAGGGGGACAGGAGGTTCTGAAAATCTGGAGAAAGCGCCCCAACCTGGGACATGCAGCAGAGATTGCTCAGGATGCCCGGGCTTTCCTGGAGGGACCCCCCTCAACTCCCAACTCCCCTACCCCAATTATCAAAGCCACCAATTTGAGTATCACAGCAGGTACCATTTCACACTGGATTTTAAACAGCTGGAAAGTCTGCTCTACTTGATGGTGTTTTGTTTGGTTTTTTTCATATCTGTAGCTACAACAGCAAAGAACATTCTCCAAGCTACAGCTTAGTGCTCTCCTTCTCAGTTTCATCTCCACTTTATCTACATTTATATCCTCTTTGCTATGTTCTTCAAATACCAGGCAGCTTTCCCACCAGAAAAGTTCCTTATCTCATCTTTCCACAAGGATCTAGTACATTATGGCCTTGAAGTCTTTACATCTTTGTTCTTTTCATTTTCTCTCCATTACCACAGTCCTCCTGCCCACCTTGTGTAACAACTTCAGTGAGACCGCTGACAAGATCTACAGTATCAGACCCTAAAGGATGCACTTACTAACAAAGTAAAAAACTACAGGATACTAATTCTGGCTCCAAAGGCTTCAAATGGTAACCCCCACAGAAGCGTATTTCTTGGATTACTACTTGCAAACAGGCACTCTCAGCCACAAACTCCAATTATTGTTTCCTCCAACCCTGAGCTCTAGGTTGTGAAAGCTAAAAACAGGAGCAAGAAAGAAAAATGCAGAGTGAAGGACACCCCAAGAAGTGGATGTGTTAAGAAAGAAAAAAAAATCCCAAACATTACAGTACTTTTTCTGCCACAGAAGCAAACATAAACAAGGATCTCGGTGGGTTTTGTTTTGTTTGGTTTGGTTTTTACTGGTGTTTTGAATTACTCAATTATTTGTCTTCAACATTGAAACTAAGCCCTCAAAGAGACACTAGCAGCTCTGGAAAATACAGCACTCAATTAAGCCGCAAAAGACAAACGATACAATCAGCAGCAATATGTATTCCCTCATACAACCTTCCCCTAATGTGCTTTAACTCAAATGCAGAGATGAAAGAAATTCAGCCTTTGAGTTCATCCATCCTAGCTAATGTCTCTTGTGGTCTACTCATTTATGAAACCATCACCATAGCATTAAGAAAGTACTGCCTGGCCCTTAACTGTAAATGGAGAATCACTGCAATGTTTGCAACAGGGTCTTCAGGGAACAGATCACAGCTATATATAACGTTTTTAGCAATGACCTAAAAGAACAGTGAAATTAATACCAATAGAAAAATAGCAAATAAAGAAAAGATCAGACATGATGCTTCCTAAATTAACCGGCAAGCCAGCTGCACGCATACATTTCAATACTGCTAACGGTGAAGCTGTGTATCTAGCAACAAAGACATGGGACTATATTTACAAAATGCAGGTTTCCATCTCGGAAAGCAATGACTTTAAGGAGGACGTTAACATGGTCAATAATCAACTGCACAGTAACTATAGAAACTCCTGTTGCAACTTTATGGCCAAAAGGGTTACTGAGATTGTTGGATGCATAAATAACAATATAATTAGGAAAGGACGGGTTACTTTCTATCCTGTACTTGGCACTTTTGCACCTGCTAGTGGAATAAAGCATCTAGTTCTGGCATACCCGATTCAAGCAAGGCATTGATATGCTGGAGAGGGCTTGGAGGACCACAAGAGTGACAAAGGACTGAAACATCTTGAAACGAAAGCCTCAAGTTCACTCTCTACTCACTCTCTGCAATTTACCAAAGAAAACTGAAAAGCTGCAAATTGCAGCTAAGACTATGTGGAAAAGAAAGCTGATAACAGAAGGCTTCTTGTTCTAGCAGACAAAAGTATAACAAGACTCAATGACTTTAAGTTAAGGCCAGAGAAGTCTGGACTGGAACTACGGTGAACATTTTTGCAGCAGGACAGAGTAAAGAATCTTTTAAGCATCTTGTTAGGTGTTTTGATGCTCTTTTCATTCACAGGAATTTTCAAATTCAGGTTCTTTGAGGTTATTTTTAAAACATGAGGCTAAATCCAAATAAATTGATACAATCTTACGACCTCTCAGGACAGGAACAAGCGATCACAATGATCTTGCCTGTCATTACCATAGGTGAACCAAACCGATACAAGTTAATGATTTTCCTTCAGTTTCAGTACAGTAAAGATCTGAACTGCTGGGGTAACGTAACTTTGCAGTTCCTATAACCTAACCAGGAACATATTCAGCTCCTTAATTTAGGATGCAGTTTAAGTGCTCAACCATCTGTTGTACAACCAATTATATTATTTACAAGTTGCTACACGCTGGTAGCTGCTCTCAGACCAGATCGGCTAAGGACACACAACACCGTTAAGTTAACATCGCTGATCAGCCCTCACACACACGTATCCTGTTTTCCCCTCGCTCTGAAACACCACCACAGGTCCCAAACGCACATTTGCAACAGGTCCCATACAAGTCTCCCCCAAATTTAAACACCTATATTATGGGTATATTCTAGCCTGGTTTTAAAGCCCTGTGGAGCCACAGGGCTAAAAGGAATAACTAATACTCCTTAGCAATAGAAAGGTTGGTGACAGGTATGTCAGAGGAACAGCTAAAGGTAATTCAGATAAAAGAAAGAAAAATAAGATGTGCTGATCACTTAAGCCACCAAACCACAGGGCTGCAGCACTATCCAGGATTTTGCATGTATGTTTTGCTTATTCTCATGAGGAAAATGCCAAAAAAATGGCAAGTGTTGTTTTTCTTCTGCCTCTATCAGAGCTAGCTCAAAATGGAATTTACGCTGTTTGTAACTTCCACTCTCTCTTTATGGGAGTGCCAACTTCCACTCACATACTGGAATAACAGCAATGTTGTTCTGGAGCAGCACTGCAACAACAGTGGTGTTTGCATTGCAGAATTCAGAGTGTCATCATCTGTCACAAAAATAAATGCTCTACATTTTTAAATACACAGAAGTTTTTCCTCTATTCACAAATTCAGCAAAACCTTTATTTTAGGAAAGTTAAACACAGAGCCAAATTTCACTCCAGAGCATCAATTACGCTATAATACGATACAGACAACACTAGCAAAACACTGAGAAAAGAATTCACAGTCAAGTGTCAAGACATCAACCACTCAATTTTAAGTCAGTCTTGAAAAATCCTGATATTCCAAAAGGCTTAGTATTAAAGCTGTTAGGACAATAAGAACAGACAAATATATTCGATATACCAATTTTACATAAGTTAATGAAAAGTTATGACTGTTAGTTCCTTTTATGCAATTCCTGTTTTCTTTTTTCTTGATATTGTTTAAGTTTCACATATCTGACGTTTAAAAAGAAAATACCTTTATAGGAATGCATGGATTCTTCTTACCTCCCAAATGAAATCCTGTAATTACGAATTTGTTTTAGTAGGAATAAAATCTTTTGGTCTCTACATAGGCAATGCTCCTACTAATGTCAACGGGAAAGTTTGCTGCAGCAGTATCTGCTAAATTAACTTTCTCATACTCAGTAACACTAAATATAAAAATCTTAGTATAACATCGCAGAAAGAAAAAAAAATACAAAGTGAAAATCTGGTGCCACTCAAGTAAATTTGGGGCTTCTCACTGGTTTTCCCCCACATCAGTTACTAAAAGCAATAAACAAATTCGCTCAGCAATATGGTATCGGATTCTAAACAAGTACTGCCCATCTTCAAAGCATTTTCTAGATATTACTATCAAGAAATGAATGGGCAAACAGCAAACGCTGACAACAGATTTCTAGAATTTGTGAAGCCATCTCAATTATTTCAATGCCTACATTACACACAGTAAGTGCAAGAATTCAGTAAAGCTCTAAAAAATAGTAACAAAATTACGTACCTGAATAGGAAACCAGCGTTTGTTTCATAATGCTGTAACTTCATTAAGAACACCTAAACAATGTATCAATATACCCATGCATCTGACCTTCATCTACACCTGTACCTTTTCCTTCCTGCTTACAAACTATGTTACTTTTACTGATTATTTTATGACGTTTTTGATCACAAAGACATTTTCAAGCTTTTTAAGAAGCTCCACTACTAAATCTACTAAAGCCAAAGAGTCAGCATTGCACTAAAACACACAGTGATAGCCAGGAACTACAAATAGTGAGTCAAAATGTGCAAAAGCCCTCCAAAACCACTGTAATCACTAGGTTCAGCCTGGCCTTACTCAACACTTCCCGGCCTCATTGCACCTCTGCCTCTACCATTCCCTGAGAAGAGGAGGAGCGGTGCCATCCTCACGATCGCTCTGCTACCGCAACCAATGAGTTAAAACAGAAAACCCCACTCCTCTGTCCTCCTCTCAAAGGAGAGCGTCCCTTTCTTCCTTCAACATTTTGGGAAGTTGGGTTGTGAGGGCAAAGACAAGCATGATAGCACTGCCAGGCAAGCAGCACAGGCGTCCTGAGCAGGGGGTGGATGGGAGAGGGAGCAGTACGGATGTACGGGAGCTCTGTGGGAACAGGGGACAAGGGAAGGAGAGCCTCTCTGCATCCTATCCAGCTCACACTGCACCACAGGAAAAAGGCCACAAGGGACAGGCTTCAACTCCCCCAGAAACTGGCTGGAAAAATTAATGATTAATTACTAGAGTAAGATTAATAATTTACAGACCATTTACAAAGGCCTTCTTTGTTAGGACGCCATTCAAAAAATGGCTACATACATGAGTAGTCTTAGCAGTACTGTACAAACAAAACATGGAAGCGCTTCGTATGTTCACATAAGTGCATTCACGTGGAAGTGCTGGCAAGGCTGCACCTGGAAGCGCGCTACGGAACTACAACCATAATCATCCCCGCACGCATCAAGCGAGGTGCATGAGCCTATCAAGAGCAAAAACCAGATTGAATCCCATTTAGACAGACACACATCCAGCTTGAAAAAGGTCAAAATTAGAAGAACATTTCTTTCCAAAAAATGATACCTAGATTTTTTAAACTAACAGCTAAGTTACTTATCTTATTTTTAAAAATAAAAGTGAATAATTTGTGTAGGCCACTTGCATACCAAAAGTAAGCTCTCCCTGTCAAAAAAAAAGGAGCAAAAAGGCACATAAGAAATAGGCAGACACTTTCAGCCGGTACTCAAAGCAATTTTAATTGGTATTTACTGAAGGAATGTGTTCCAAGGTGATAATGTCCCTTTAAAACACACATAAAGTAAGTATTTTCTGGACAACATCCCTTCCAACTTGTATTGCACCATTCTGTCTTCTTCCTCTGTAAAATTCCACTGCAGTGCAATTCCGTCCATTGACTTGCTCCTATCTTACTTTAAAGGGGGGAAAAAAGTAATAAAATTTAATTTCTGCCAGCTGAATATTCTGGCAGATATTTTGCACTAAACACATACACCATAATTTAAAATAAATGTTCAAAAAAAGTTCAATCCATGCTCACTCAAAGCATTACTATGACCATCAGCCGTTACTTTCCTTAGCTCTTGTTAACACATATATGAGCTTGACAAAAAAGTGTATTTTTAATTTCTTTGAGCAGCAAAACTAAAACTGCATTGTAAAAAGGGCAACAGCAGGTCTGCCAAACCAACTTCATATTTTAAAGTTGGTTTTGATAAGAAAGACTATGCTTTGTATGTGTGGAGGAGAAAAATGAAGAGAGTGCTCAAGTATATATTTGTAGCTTTGATGGAAATGAAACTTTTTCTGGTTCTTAATATGATGTTTATAAACAACCCAAAAGTTCTAGATACTGAGTCATCTCTGGCTTTTGGCTTGGCTTAAGCTGAACGGATTTTACAGAGTTTAGCAGGCATCGTTCGCACTTTTCTGGCGCACGCGATTACCATTACAGTGTTTATGCATAAACACGCAAACAGAATCAGTCAGAGAACAAAGAATGTGCATGCAGTTATAATATTCACTTAGCACTGCATATATTATTCTGGATCTCTCCCACTATCTCTTCCCTTTTTTTTTTCCCCTCCCTCTTTTTTGGTTGTCTTTTTTTTTCTTTTTTTTTTTTTTTAAATCTCCATCAACGCAGCAAACCCCTGCAGCCTTCCAAATAGTACCCTTGGCTCCACAGAACCTAGCAGAAAGACCACGGACTGTGTTTCTTTATCAGCTGGATAACTGTAGATTTCCCTACCAGTACGATGCCATGTTCAACTGTCCCATTCTTCTGAGCTCTGTGTTAATAAACTTACATGTGGCTGCAAACATTTCCCCACTGTTCAAGAGAGGTGCATTGCACTGCCCAAACTGAGTAAGAACACTGCTAAGTGGCTAAAAGCAAAATGATAGTAAGAGAAGCAGGTGTATAATATGCCTTCTCAAATGCAGGCAAATGAAGTTTTAAGTGTGGATGCCTTCTATATAGACTTTCCATTATCAGGAATAAAATTAAAGAATTGCCTGCTTAACTGGAGAAAGCAGACAATAGAAGTAGTAAGAAAAACCATGAGTATATTCCTCCCTTAGTATCCATTACTATGAACTCACAAAGACTCTTTCTTCACATAAGCATTTGCTTGCTAGAAGCGATGAATATTTCAGATGTTCTTTCAAAATCAACAGAGAACCTAATACAGTATTTATGGCGCAGCAGAAATTTCCCAAATGACTCCTCCTACAATAACCAGAAAGGAGCACTAAAACACAAGTGTGGAAAGTGACAAATAGTAAATAAACGAAAGGTACACTACCATAGTATGCATCACTTGTAGTCTTAACATTTATGTCTGTCCAAACCATTTTCAACAGGAAAGCACTGCTTGTTTTCACACTGTACAGAAGAATTCGTAAATATGTTGGTCCTAATAAGCTCAATTAAAAAGAGCACTCCAAGTAAATAAATGTGCAGCTATAAAACTTAGGATGATTAGAGAGAAATACAAACTCCATGTATTATTGGAAGAGAGTACTACAAATCCTCCTTTAAGAAAGTTTACAACACTATTTGAAGCAAAATACTAACAAAAAAAGGGAAATATTCTGTTAAAATTTTGAAAGTGTCACTGGTCAGATGAAGTTACAATTCAGTAGATACGACAATACCACCTTACACAGCAGTCCCGCCGGTAACAGAAGCCAAGTAAGAGAGTCATATACCAGAATGTCACACCTCTAAAAATGTCCTTGTAAAGAAGTCTGCAAATTATGTAGCTTTTTCTAAGTTTACTCCAGCTGACAAGAGATATGAAACCTAACTTAAGATGACCAACCTCCCTCCTCCTCCCTAAAAAACAAACAAAAACGCCACCAACTCCAACCTAGTCGTTTCATGAGATGCCTTCAGGGGTACCATGCCTGGTGCATGCAAGTGAATAAACGCTTACAAAATACACTTCAGCACCACAAAACAAAGACAAATATTAGAAAACACAAAGAACAGTACCTAAAACCAAAGAGGAAACACTGCAGAATCAATCCAGCAAAGGAAAAGTCAAACCAGAAATAAGTGTAAGCCCAACGACTAACATATGATACTACACACACACAAAAACAGGCAAGCCTTTCCATTTAAGAGCCAAGGAAATAAAAACTCTTCAGAAGGCTTTCTGGAAAGGAGAGGAATGACAACATCACATTACATAGCAACCTGCCTTGCCATCAAATCAGAAAGAGTGGCAAAATGAACTCAAAGAGAAAAATCTGAAGACCTGCTATGAACCCCTACTGTAGACAGGACACCTAATACAACGTATCTGCCTATCACAAAAAAAAACCAACCTTCACACTTTGACAGGTGTCATACCAATTACACATTACGAAGCCAAAAGACTCGTTTACAGTCCTTATTTTGCATGCTACTATCAACTTAACCACACAAACCAGAATGAACAAGTGCTAAAGTTTTAACTACACCTATGTGCTATGTTACAAGAGCAGCAGTAATTAAAATGAGTAATTAAAAGCATACCCGTGACTTAATGAAAAATGCTAATTTTTTAAATGGATTCATTTATTTAATGAAAGAAGAAAAGCACTTGCTACTGTTGTACAACCACAATTACTGTCAGCATACAGGGAGGCAGTTTGCACAACTACTCCCACATGAAAAGACAGACACTCTTGAGGTTGGACATACTTGCAAGTCAAATAAGGTTATTTGCTCTTTGGTAAACCTTAACTTTTACCTTTGCTTTATCTTACAAAAATTATAACTCCTTTAAGCAAGTTTCTGTAACATGAAACAGCAAAGACAAAATGATAAGATATTGGGATGTTTTCAAATAACACGACACTACAGACATTCAGCATTTATCAAATCCACTATGTCCAATAACTTCTGAAATTTTAATGTACTGAAACAACACTAAGCCACCTTATATTACATTTAGCTGGTATGAGAGAATAGTTCTAGAAAGTAAGTTCAACAACCATTTTTTTCTCATCTCCCTTAGCTTCGCCTTACACGTACCACCCATCTTACTTGCACCATCCATCCTCCAACACGTTAGTTTGAAACAACAGAATTAATGACTTATTTCTATTCAAAATATTCTAAAGACTAACTGAAAGATGCAGTATCAACGTGCTACCCGTTACTTTTTTAAAACACGTTAGCCCTGAGTGTAGTAAGTCCGTATTTCGTTACAAAGACTAAGCCATGTCCATTTGAAACACCAATCTTTTGTTATCATGAAAGATAGCCATCTTAAAAATCTTGAAGAAATGTGTTGCCACGTGAAACTGAAGGCTGTTGTAAGTTTACAGAATCTTCAGTTTCACTTGAGGTGTTCTAAAGTTTAAAGAAAAAAGGAAATCAAAACTACAGTAGTGTATGCATAAAATTTCCACTTTTTAAAATTTGGTTTGCATTGTAACATTGACTTCTCTCGCATTAAAATTTCAGATGCCATAAAATCTGTATACTGAAAACCCCACCAACATTCAACTGTTACCTTTGGAAGTACGAAACTAGGAATAGAGGAAATTAAAGCGAATCTTCAATGCACTGGCAAGCAAACTTTCTGGTCTGCAGGCTTGTGCAGAAAGACTGAAATATGTACACAACATGCTGGAGAGAAAGAGGAAAAGAAAAAAAAAAGAACATGTTCTGTGCTTTTAAAATTAGCTAATCTCCTGAATAGCTGGAAAGCGCCGCTTCCCAGAAATTAACCCTTTGGTTGCCTAGTCTATATGACAAGAAAATGCTGCTTAAAACGGGAGGAGATAAACATCAAAGCAATCATCGGTTACCTTTAAAACTCTTTGCTTCCTCCTCTGAGGCCTTTTGTTTTCAGTTAGAACCTAAAAAAACATCAAATTGCAGAATAAGTTGTGGTCACAAAGGCAGGCACCTCCGATTTTTTTTTTTTTTTTTTTTTTTTTTTTTTTATGATCGAACTGCAATTATTTCCTAAATACCCAGAATGCTTTACATGCGGCACTTTAGAGGGCTGACGGAGGCTCTACGCGGCCCCTCCACCGCCACCCCGACACACGGCGACGCCGGAGCCGGCCGAGGGGAGAGGCCCCGCCGCCGCCCCCCTGGAGCCGGCCTCGCTGGTGCCCCGCATTCCTCACAGCGGCGCCCACCGGGCGGCCATCTTGCTTCCTGCCGCAGCGGCGCCCTCCTCCAGCCGCCCCGCGGGCCCGAGCCCCGTGCGGCTCCGGCCGCCCCGCCCCGCGGCGGCGGCGGCCCGCAGCGCGCGCCCTCCCCCCCCCCCCCCCCCCCCCCCGGGGCCTCCTCCCGCGCTCGCGCCGGCCCTGCCCAAACAAAGGGTCTCCTGTGCGGGCGCCGCAGCGGCCGCCCGCAAGAGGCGGCACGGACTCCCCGCGCCGGCGGACGCGGAGCCGCCGCCGCCGCGCGCCCGCGTCCACAGGCGCGCGCCCGGCCCCGGACGGCGGGGGCGGGGCACCCACCCGGGCGGCGGTCCCGCTTGGGGGGGGGGGGGGGAGTCTTTTCGGCTCCGCCGGGGCTGCTGCGTGCGGGGTCAGGCGAGGACACGGTCGTGTCGTCGTCGTCCCCCCGTGGGCCCCCCCCCCCCCCCCCGTGCACCCGCACGCACGCACGCCCGCGTGCCGCCATGCACACGCAGGGATGCCCGCGGGCGCGCGCCGGCACGCACGCATGTGCACACGCAAGCGGGCGCTGGAGCGACGGACGGGGCCCGGCGGCTCCCCCCCCCCACCCCGGGGCAAGCAGCGGGGTCCCCCGGGGTGCAGAGGCGGGGAGGCGTCGAGGGGCAGCGGCCACGGGCGGAGCACGCGTGTCGGTGGGCTCTGCGGGCGATGCTCCCCCTCCCCGCACACCCCGGCTGGCCCTGGGAAGAAGGGCAATGGCCGCCCCACCGGAGCAAGCCGCACCTTTCTTACTGCCCACGGCCAAGGGAACACCGGCCCCCTCCCAAAACTGGGCCCGGGAGCCCCAGCGCCCAGGGGAGCCGACAGCCAGCGGGGGTGCGGGGACCCTGCCCCGCTGCGAGGCAAGGCTCCGTCTTCAGCCCTTCCTACGGCGCCCGAATGAAGTACCTGCTGCAAACAAGAGGACGATGCGAACAGGCCACCATCTAAACATGAAACGCAAGGATTTTCCCACGTCTCCGCCTGCTTAAAACGTTCCTCCGCCTGGAAGAAGGATGGAGGGGTCACGGCTCCACCACAAGTTTTCACGCCAAGCCCTAAGGCGTCGCAGACACTTTGTTAAAACCCTGGACAACAAACACCCTCACGAGGTATCTAACACACCGCTCCTCACCCAAGCCTTGGCTGCCACAATCTGCAGCTGACTTCTACACCAGGACGTTGGCCGTGGATTTACGCGCTACACACACACACACACACAAAAAACAAAAAACCCAAACCTGTAATGCCATCTTTTCAGCAGCCACAGGCTGCAATTTAAAGCCGTTTTCTTTATCTGCTGCTAAATTACGAGTGCAATTCCTGCCCGGTTATTGGTGCAAATCAGTTAAGCAGTGCAAATGCTCAGGTGTGGACGCACAACTCATTCTGCAGCATGTCAGTCAAGCAAGAGAAAGCTGTTGCTCATTTTTGTTGTCCGATGCTACCTCGTATTCCAGCTCCTCGTTTGTCGCACCAGAGTACTGTATTAAATAGGATTTAGGATCAGGTGAAATAGAAGTACGGATTTGTAATGTTTTCCTAAAATACCACAAGTCTGCAAGGGTCTTTAAGCGTAATAAAAACGAGAGAGGTACGTACACTCGGCGATCTGATTCTCCTTTGCAGTTTTGGCTACTTAAGATGCTTTTACAGTCCAGAAAAAAAAAAATATTTGAAAAATATTTATTTTGTTTGCTTAGAAACCTAAGACCCAGTATTCTGATTCAGTCCCCAATTTGTTGCGTGCGCTGGACAGCACTGAGGCGGCAGTTTCAGGTTTCCTTGTTAGTTAGGCAGCTTCCCCTCCTGTTAGGATGGGTCCTCATAAGACAAGGAAGGAAAGAAACCTCTTCAAATAAAAATTTCTCTGTAAAACCTGTAAGAACTGGCCCAGAAAACAAGGAGAGGTGAAGAGGCAACTTTTTAAACGCACCCTCTGAAAATAACTAGACCCCAAACTAACCCATTTCCCTGTAGTTTAGGCTGCATTATAGCCTGCACCCAGGATCAGAGAGAATGGCAAAGTGTGAGTTGTAATTATTTTTACACACCCACGGAGCATGCACGTGTAAACTAAGAGTAAACTGCACTACTCCAACTCCTTGCGTGCATCCACGGAGTAGGCTGTACACAGCTTTGCTCATCTTTGCCACACGCTACCAAACTCCTCTAGCCCATGTGCTATCCCCTTCCAAGACTCTCGAGTATCGTGTTCAAGAGGAGTGTTTTTATGCGCATTTTAAAATTTAACTGGCTTAAATATTTCTGGAGTCTGTTGTAAAATAAATACCACAACGTCTAAATTTCTTGATTATAACTAGGTCTGGCTAGAGAACAAGAATTCCATTTTGCTTTTATTTTTTTTTGAGATTTCGACATTTGGTTGTGTTCCAAAAGCAGAGCAAACCTTTCAAAAATTCAAGAGGAGACAGATGGGATGTGGGAGACAAAAGTTCAAGCCCCCGGTCTGCATCAGGCAAAATGCCCTAACCACGGAGCTGCTCTAATAATCCTCTCCCTCTTTTTAAGTTTTAAGCAGAAATTTCATTTGGAACCTTGAGAAACTTTCCCCCCAAAATAGTTGCATCGAGACAGATAGTAGCTGTGAAAGCTTTCTGTTAAATCAGCATTTTCCATTCAAGGAATGGCTTACTGGAAAGTTCCCAACCAACTCTAATTGCAGCATCCTTTTTAAATACGTCTGGGTTTTCGGCAGCCTGTTAACAACCCACAAGCAAGCAGGCCCTTATTGTTATTTCATATTTCACGTTACTCAGATTATACTATTAAATAAGACGTCTCAAGAACCTTGGTCAACCCAGTGAACTTACACTTAGTGACCCGATTTTTTTTTTTTTCAGTTTGTTGACTCCAGGTCCCACTGAACCATCAGTGGTCCCTTACCTAACACAAACTCTTCCCACCAGGTGCTTTCTCAGCCCAAGAGGGCTCCCTGCCCAGGGAGGACCCTAGAACACAGGCGCCTCGGCAAGCCTTGCAGCAAGCAGCCTTTAGAGATAAGGGGTCCCTGCAGCTCCGTATGTTTGCAGCCTTTTGGGCAAGAGGAGCTCCAGTGGCATGTTATGAAACCCTGCAAGTTCACTTTGGCACTCAGCTTGGCACCCTCCTGGGCCAGGGCTGGGCTACGCCCAGGAGAGCACTGGCCAGCTGGGAGCCAGATGAGATCCAAATCTGCCTGCCCAGCCAGAGCCCAGCACACCACCAAGTCAGCTCGATCGACAACTGCAAGCGCCCAGAAGGCAGCGTTTTTATCCCGAGCGTGTGCTGCTACACCTGCAACACCCGCCCGTGCAAAACGGGAATCCTTTTCCCGAGGAGAAAATTAAATACGTGATGGACCACCTTCCCTATCTACGTGCTGGTTTTGAAGCCTACGAAATCCTTGCCCCACGCTGCCACACATCCAGACAGCCTCGATGCGCGTGACGATGCAATGGCAGCAAAGCAGTCTGCTTCTTGAAATGAAATAGCCTTCAGTAACTGCTATACTATTTCAGAAAACAACAGTCTTGGAAGGACAAGACAAAAACGTGGAAGCATCCCACTGGTGTATGTAAACTTTTCAAACCCTCTTTTCACTGTGAAGCGTTCCCGCATTATTCATTCTGAGAGGGACAGTAACCCGATATAAAGCCTTTTTCCTCTTCTTTTCAAAGCTTGCTTACATTTTTTATTTACTGGCCTGCTCTTGCAAAAAAAATTCAGTAAGCAAAAAAATTTTCCCCCTGTATATTTTAGAATTTTTTCTTTAACAGCTCCTAACCAAGCAGCCACGGCGTGAATCCCTCAGGAAAAGGGGCATTACATACAACAATATTGCTACCCACTGGGGCTGTGAACTAGAGCCCACAATGCTTTATCCAGACTTTCATGATGTCACGTCCCTGCAAAACCCATTACATTCAGCAAGGTAAAGTATCGCTGAAGGTTTATGTGGATGTTATTTTTAAGTGATATTTTTTCAGGTCCAATATAGTTTTCAAATCTTTATCTGGATTATGTGTGAATTAATGAAAATAACAGTAACGTAACTAATACCAGCTCCAAACATGCAACCGATACTCTCTGAGGGTCGAATGCTTGTGCACACATGGGCATGTGTGTTGGAATATGCGCTTCAGCCTACATTCACAGCTTCTACCAGCCAGGCCTTGCTCCCGGTGACTGTAAATCCACGTAAGTTCTTAAGGAAGAAGAACACTTTTTGTATTTTAAACAGTATGCGTGGATTGCCAACCCCTGCACTGGCTATCCTACAGCCGTTTAATGGACAGAGCTCTCATTGACTTCATTGTGATTTTTGCACTGTTTAGTTAGAACGAGAAGAGATAATTCCCTTTAAGGCAAAACACCGATGTTTAAACTATGCTCGTGCAGAGCATGTCTATCCCCTGCACCCTCCTCCCAGTGAATCACCTCCAAAAAATGCTTACATTCCACCAACATGAGAGAGAGATGCATGACTCTTCCGAACAAGGAATGCACTGAAGCCAACCTCATTTCTCTTAATTATTATGTTAGCTTTCTATACCATGGACAGAGACCTACAGTTTTGGTTTCTCCCCAGCAGTCCTCTATTTGAAACACATTACTGTCATAGAAGTCCCAGCTGTGGCCGTCCCAGTCCTACCAATTTGGGAAAACACAATGGATTCCCTTCCAGAGTGCTACAATCTTATCTAAAGGATAGCTGCAGAACGGTGATACAGTGTTTCCCATCCCCCAACACCTCCCCCTGTATCTCAACATCTTTAAAGAGCATTCATAACATATCTACACTGTAGAAATACCTTCCTCTCTCATTTTCTCAGAGCATGGTTTCTAGAGATTACAAATGAGGCAGGGCTTGCTTCTATGAATGTCTGAAAAGGCACCAGGTTTCATTCAAATCCAACTTTAAAAGAAAATACCTGACATGTTCTTAAATGTCATTAATACTTCATTTCCTCCACGCGGTGCTCCGAAACTTCATACGAAAGTTAACAAGAAATGAAGGAGGCCTCTGGTGCAGCTCTAAATGCATTGTACAAAGTGCGACCAGTTTCATAAAATAAAAGCACACCAAAAAAAAGCTGCCAAAGAAAAGAATAAAAACAAGGAATCTCTCGTAAAGAAAGCAAAAGGAGCGCCCAGAGAGGACAAAGGTGAAGGGGCAAAGCTAATCTGCAAGGAGAAGGTCAGCCTGAGCAACAAGAAAAGAAGCATGTTTAGCCTGGAAAACAAAGGTTGACAGAAAAGCTGGAGTGCTTCCTTTCACCGACCCTGCCAAAACCCTTTTTAAAACATGGCTTTTAGATCACTTCCTACCTCAACTCCACCAATTCTCTCCCATGAGCTTCTTCCATCCCACTGACTAAACATACAGAAGGACGTCATGTCACTACTCTTTTGTTGTAAAAAGTCAGGATCAGTCTCTATCACCTTTATTGTTTTAATATATATCTTAAGTCACATTATAGCATCCCTCCCTCACTTTTTCCTTATTTTAGAGAGCATTTAGGAGCAGCTGAGACACAAAGAAGTTTTTAAATGAACTCTGAGCCAAGCTGTTTAAGCCTATTTCCCTAAACGTTATAACTTAAAATATACTTCCACCCATAAAGGGGAATGTCACATCCCCTCAGCGCTACAAGACTTCTCTTTTTGCTTGCCTACCTTAAAAACAGACTTCTCTGCAAATCCTGGTTAAGCACAGGACAGAGAGTGGTGAAAACAGGAGGTCTCCTGAGATCTCTGCAGCTGACAGGAATTTCTACCTGCTGTAAGAACATGCCATTTTCATGAAACTGCTATCGAGAAAGGTTTTGCAGGTGCATTCTCCCCAGCGTGAACTGCTCCACTCGGAGTACAAGCTCGTGCAGAGACTTGAACCTCAGTTTCCCACATCCCAAGGCAAATGTCCCAGTGACATGTACCGAGACAGCGTCTCCCCCTCTGTGGCTCAGGTACCGTTGGATCATACGAAGCAGAACGCTTCCAGCAGGACACGGAGGTGCAGAGGCTAACTCTGCAACTCCGCGGTCGGGGAAATCAGTTGGGATGTGGGAAATCTATGTTCAACTCCCTACTTACCTGATTTAAAGCCTGATCTTGAACTGATCTCTCTCAGAAGGCCAGTGCTGTTATCACAGGGGCATACAGATTGTCTTTTCCCCTCCTCTTTGTTCCAAAAGTAATGACCTGGGTTATAAAAGGCTGATGGGTCAGAAAAATGAGTAAGAAATACAGAAAAAGAAAGTACATATGGGAGATGTGGTAAAAGATAAAGGGAGACAGGCAGGAGAAATGAAATGAGAGAAACAGAAGAATAGACAATTAGAAAGGCAGAGAGATGTGAAAGGGGAAATGCAGCTACAATTTGATCCTGAAGCTTTTAATTTTACTTCCACCAAATCTGTCATTGCAAGCAAATTCTATTACCTGAATTAAAGAGCAAACAGCCTGCCTTTCTTTGCTTTTTAACCTTAAGTAAGTATTTTGAAATACAGACCCTCTCCCTAATAATTTGCAGTCTCCTAAGACTACCCTCATTCCTCCCCCCCCCCCCCGCCCCCCCCCCGCCCCCCCCCCACCCCATTTTGCACTCAAATCTTTCTCATCTCTTCATGCCCTCAATTAATTGTTTTGGCCAGTATGCCAACATCTGGAACACAGAGTTAAAGCCATACTTACCTGATTTTATGCATTTACACAGCAGGAACAAGAAAAAAACCCAGCTCACTTTAATCTACACCTCTATAGATGACAAGAGAAAGTTACTATACAACCTGTTAGCTCCAACAGTAACCCTAAGCTCTCTAAAGCTGTACAGTGACCAGCATTTCCCTTTGTAGAATTTTAAGATGTACCTCAAACCTCAAAAGAGTGACTTAATTTGCAACTTCTTTGGCTTACCTCAAAAGGTAGCATGATTGGCGGCGGTGGCTTTTTCAGTTCTTCACATTTTCTCTTTTTACATATCCGGTGACTCGTTTTGCGTTTCCTGCAACAGCTGCATTCTTCACAATTTGTTTTCCGCAGACAGGGCTCACAGACTCCACAACGCCTTCGTTTCTTTTTCTCTAGCATAGGGAGCAGAGATGAATATGGAACAGGGCGATCACCAGCTGGATTTTTAAGAGAGGATGGCCCTGAGGCCTCAACTGCTTCAGTGCTGTTGCTCACGTTGTCCTGAAACAAATTCAAGCTTACTCCGACTCTTCCCAGCTGTGATGAATAATCATTATGCTGCAGTCTTGAGTCAGCTGGCAAATCTGCATTTATGGCTTTTTCTGAGGCAAAAGCAGAGATTTCCATGCTTGAAGGCAACTCCAAACCAAAACCTTCAGAGAATTGTCCAGAGCTTTCACCAGAGATATTATTGACTGTGCTTTTTTCTAATTCTGGAGATAAAGTGGGGACATAACCTGAATTCAAAATTAAAGTCTCTGCATCAATACATTTAACAAGCTGTTCAATGTCCTCCACTGCAATATTGTTTAAAGAGGTATCAGAAACTGGTTCACATACTGTAAATATGTTTTTTGACTCAGATTCTGAATTCTCTCTCGTACAGCTCAAATCCGAATTTGAGTCAAGTTCTTTGTGAACAGGTTCAAAATCCACAACCAGTTTCACGTGGGATTCTGCAAGTGAGCTTGCACCTTCAAAATGTAAAAGTGAATTTGATTCAGTGGCAGCTACAGAGCTGGAATTTGAACCAATGTCTTTATTCTCAGGCTCTAAATCCCAGCCTGCCTTAAGGCAAGTGATTTTAAAAATGTTCTTGTGAGTTAAACTCAGAGGTAACTACAGGCGCAGAATCCGAGTCTTGTTCTTCATTAGGTAGCACCAGGTCCGACTCTGCTTCGATGAGGGATTTGGCAACTGGGGCTGACTCCTCTAACAGTACTGCTGAGTTGAGGTCTGAGGTATCAACAGAACTGGAGTCAAGTTCTTCATTGTTAGGCACCAGATCGAAGGGAGTCTCTGCACACACCTTCGAGTTTGATTCAGAGGTGATTATGGAGTCAGAAGGAGAAGACGGAAGCACAAGTGCAGCATCTTCAACAAATGCTTCAGCTGAACTACCCATATCGAGATTGCTGGGTGTCTCCTCGCAGGGCAGGTCTTCATGCTTGTATTTCACCTCTGACACTTCCGTATCCTCATCAGTTACCTGACCGCTTGGAATGGAGTCATTTGTTTCAGGTATTTCTACCTCTTTGTCTTGACTGGCACATGTGGTAGCAGGCTCTTCGCCTACACTACATGGAGTATCTTCTACAGGCAGAGGAGCTAACTCATTTTGTGCTAAATCTTGTTTCAAAACTCTTTCGCCTGCTTCAACATTTTTTTCTTCTACTACTGCCAGGGCTTCTTGGTCATGTTTTTCCTTTGTTTCTAGCCTTTTTTGTGCTGCAGCTTTCCTGGGTTTTGCAATTGTTGGAGTTTGGGACAATCTACGGGAGAATGATCGGTTACGGAGAGACATTGTAAAGCCATTGATGTTGAAAGAATCCTGGCTGTGAAAGAGGATATTGTCAGCTTTCTCCAAACTCACCCAAGATGCTCCAGACAAGGTTCTGGTTACACTGCTCCTGAGAAGTCTACCTGAAGAGCTCATGATTGGTTTCTTTTCTTGCTGTTTTTTCTTAACA